>JAQQTO010000060.1:67502500-72302500 GCA_029884595.1 Ormosia semicastrata
ATGAAGATAGCTGGTGCATTCGTCACGCCAAACGGCATCACCAAATACTCGTAGTGACTGTATCGGGTGCGAAAAGCAGTCTTGGGCACATCCTCTGTCTTCACTCGTATCTGATGATACCCAGATCGCAGATCAATCTTGGAAAACACTGCTGCTCCCTTCAGTTGGTCCATCAAGTCGTCAATCCTCGGGAGTGGATATTTGTTCTTAATCGTTACTTTGTTCAGCTGCCGATAGTCCACACATAATCTTGAGGTGCCATCCTTCTTGCGAACTAGCAGCACAGGTGCTCCCCATGGTGACACACTTGGCCTAACAAATTGCTTTTCCAAAAGCTCTTCTAGTTGTTTCTTTAGCTCGGCTAACTCTGTTGGTGCCATCTGATACGGTGTTATAGACACAGGACCAGCTCCCGGTACTAAGTCGATAGCAAACTCTATCTCTCGAGCCGGTGGTAAACCAAGCACATCCTCAGGAAAGACTTCGGGAAACTCATTCACCACTGGAATTATGTCCACATCAACCTCGTTCTCGATTTTCAAAGAAGACAGTAGCATGTATCCGTGAGCTCCTTCTTTCAAGAGAGCTTGAACTCGGTTGGCCATCAGAAATCTAGAATTCTCATTTATGGGAAAAACTATGGTCTTTCTGGAACAGTCTAACAGAACATGGTTAGAAGACAACCAGTCCATCCCTAGGATAATATCTAATTGGGAAAGAGGTAAACAAATCAGATCGACCGAAAAGGTTCGACCTTCAACAATCAATGGACAGTTTAGACAAACTTTGGTAGTAACTACCGGTTTATCAGTGGGGGTAGAAACAGTTAAGTCAAAAGGTAAGGACGACACAGGTAGACTCAGTTTTTGCACACAGTCATACGATATAAAAGAATGGGTTGCCCCAGAGTCATACAGTACAGTTAAAAGATTACCTTCTATGATGCCTTCTCCCTGTATCAAATCTTCGGATTCGGAGGCTTCAGCTCCGCTCATAGTGTAAACTCGTCCTCCAGATTGCGGTTTCTTGGCTTTTGCAGCATTCATTGAAGGTTCGACCTTCGCTTGATTGCAGTCTCTGTAGATGTGTCCAGGTTTCCCACATCGAAAACAGATAATCCCTTTGATAGGATAATCTCTTGTCAGATGATCTTTTCCACACTTTCGGCATTTGGAGGGGTATGCCAAGTTTTGGCCAGTCCGGTTCCCATTAGAACCTCCACTTGAACTTCCACCCATGGCTTGTTGATGACTTCCCGTTGGTCGAGAGTATGGCTTCTTCTGGAAGCGGTTAGCACTGTTATTGCCGCCTCTCTGGAATCTCGCAGGCCCAAAGATTCTATTCCTCATATCTCTAGATTGCTCCAGAGCCTCTACATCACAGCAAGTATCCAGCAGTTGTGAGAATTCATTGATCCTCAAGGTGATCACAGCTTTCTTCAGTTCGTACCTCAATCCTTCCGTGAATCTTCGGCACTTCCAAGCCTCATCTGGTTGGTTCTGAAAGTAGGTCGAAAACTATGACAAGTTTTCGAATCTCGCTGCGTACTCGCTAACAGTCATATTCCCCTGTCGCAGGTTGAGGAATTCCGACTCCTTCGCATGCCTTGCACTCGCAGGAAAATACTTGTCCAAGAACTTTTCTTTGAACAACTCCCAAGTAAACTCTCGGTTCGCAGCTTCTAGCATCCTCTGTACTCCGTTCCACCAGTTCTCAGCGTTGCCTACCAGCATAAAAGTAGCATAATCCACCTTCTTACCCTCAGCGCAATTCATTCCTCGAAATACCTTCTCCAACTCCTTGATCCACAGACTAGCTTTGTCCGGATCAAATTCTCCTTTAAATTGAGGAGGATTATGGCGTCGAAACTCTGCTAAATTCTGAGCATCAGCAGTAGCCTCTAACTGTTGAGCAGCTCGCTCTTGTTGTTGCGTAACTCTCTCTTGCTGTTGTGCGGCTTGCTCAGTTTGTTGTGCGATGACCTCAGCCATCCTTTGCATCGCTGTAATAGCTGCTGCCATGTCTTCCCTTCGTGCCATCTCACTTTCTCAGATTCAGATTAACTGAAAACACAGAAAAGTCAGTTGCATTCACTAAGAATACCAAACACTACTCCTTTACGAATACCATTCAGAGAACACACAGCACAAACAAGACAGACTCAACCACAAGACCCAAAGAAACATAAATCGGGGCTCTGATACCAAAAATGTAACGCCCCTCCCAAGGGAACGTCACATGGTCGATTACAATGCGGAAATAAAATTAGGTGAGTTAAGACCCGGTTCGTTTTAATAAGACGCGTATATTCACTAGATTATAGTTGGGTATTTTAATTAGCGGTTATATTATATATATACTTTTTTTTTCATAATTAATAACCATGTTGACGAGACATCAATGGGAATAAAGGATCAAACAGAAGTAAAACATGCATAGGAATTAACATCTGCATCATCATATATATATATATAGGTTTATCAAAACATTTAGTTACAAACTTGGTACATCAAAAGCAAAGCTATACCTGCCCCTAAAGGATTACATACATATCCCCATGGTATTAGAATTTACAGCCCATTACAGACAAAACATCGGGCCCCCAAAATAAAATACTGGTAGCCTTCAGTAGCTACGAGTAACATCAATCCCTCAAGTGAGGAGGAATCGTGTCAGGATCCTCTTCAGGGTCCTCTTCGGGGTCGTCCTCAGGGACTTCCTCAGGATCTTCCTCAGGATCTTCCTCATCATCAGAGGAAATCACCATAGGAATAGCAGAGACACGGGACGGGGCCCGAGCTGTAGAACGAAAAGAGTCCTCTCTCGGAGTGAAGTAACGATCGCCCCACATCTCGCGTATCGGTAGGTGAAACTCCAAACGTAGACTAATACAAACACGGTGAAGACGGGCGGTTCGTGGCGCCTCCAGGCTAGTGATATCGAGACATCTCCCTGTGTAGACACACGGCGTTCGAACTATAGTTGATATACCAAAGCACTCGGCCCTCCTAAGAAAGTCGACGTACATCTCCCAAAAATCACGTGCGTACGGGGCTCCATAGTCTTCGTAGTCGCTCGGTCGAGATAAGGCCAAAAACCGGGGAAGTTGGGAGCTTAGGTTCCTCACAGCGATTGTCTTCGATGAGACGCAATGTACGAGATAAACAGGAAAGGAGAGACAGGAAGGAAAAAGAGGTAAGACATCCTTCTGTCATTACCAATTATAGCATCAAGAAACCAAACGGCGCAAAGCGCCCACATAGCATTTACAACAACAATAATGGTAATAGACATTCAAGAGCAGTTATGATCAAGCAAACAGTTCCAGGCAGTCATAGGTATATCAACAATATATCAATACCAACCCATAAAAATGATAAATGCAGATAATGCACGGACTCTATGCACATGAGCCCTCAATAATCAAGATCCTACTCCATGGAGCTAGACACAAAACACTCGGAGAGAATGATCAGGGAGACATGCCAGTATCTCGTCAGCCATAAAAACAAGTGCTTTTCAGAAAATAATCAGTCATTTTGCGCAACAAGGCTTTATACAGCAGCATTCTCACAAGATCTCGATATAGGACTGTGGCCAGTCAAGATCGTCGGTGCGTTTGCATCGGTTTGTCTCACGGTCCAGAGGGGCTACCATTGCCCTTTGTGAAACACCCGCGCCCCAATGCCCTCAAGGCCAACTACAGGACCCCACTTGTCTATTCGCACCCGCACTAAGGTGTGTTCAACTCCTAGGCAACTAGGCCTTACGACAGTCCAACGGACATTCACAATGCATACAGACTCTATGCATAATCATGTATGATCATTATTACGTACTATTCCATCATATGTCACAATTTGCCAAAGTAAGAATTAATACAGTCAATGGTCTCCCACATGGACCCACAATAGCATAATATTGTTGTTAAATAAATTAATACATTTTAAAGCGTATTATGAATTCTTGCTTAGGGTTAGCTTTATTTACAGAGTTTGTCTCTAAAGGAATTCTCTTAGTTAATTTAAATCCTCTCAGGTAATTTATTCATATGCCCTTAGAAGGTTATTCTACGATCTCAAAATCTCACACTCTCATGTTCTTCCCTGTTTATGCATCCCTAAGTAATTTCTAGTCATCCCAATTATTTATAATCAATATTCCTCTATTAGTCCCAAGGTTTTGGGTCCAGGAAAATACACGGTCGAAATTACAAACTGAGTCACAGATTTCAATTACTAGGTGTTGGGTGATAGGTATACTTTTGAATTCGACGAAGACAATACGTTTTATGAATAATTGAAGTTGCCATTCGACGAAGAATAATGTAACAGGAGGAGGAAAGAATGGGGAAAACATTTTATAATAGGATTAGCAAGAAATCAATTTCTGTCGGATGGGGGTTCTGTCGAACGAAGATCACAACTGTCGAACCCTCCAGAGGGTCAGCACAAGCCTCAATTCGACGGGTATAGGTGTCGACGTTGGAGAAAATCTCCCAAGTGTCGAACCGATGAAACACTGGTCGAAATCTCTAATTTCGACGGGTCTGGAGAAATTCATCTACTCGACAGGCATTGTCTCTCAAACTCGACGATTATTAACTTTGGGGCAGTTTCTCCTAAGTGTCCAGGGACTCTATTCGACGGGTTTTGGTCAGAAGATCAATCTCGACGGGCATGATCGGGGTTCATACTCGACGGATTTTGACATTGTGTTTAGTGGTCAAGGATCTAAACTCGACGGATTTTCACTTTGTGTTTGGTGGTCAGAAATCTAAACTCGACGGGTTTTGACATTCGACGGAAATGGTCAGAAGTCTAAATTCGATGGATTTTAACATTTTACTAAGTGATCAAGATATCAAATTCGACAGGTTTGGCCAGAAGTTCATACTCGACGGATTTTAACATTCGACGAAAATGGTCAGAAGTCTTCATTCGACGGATTTTGACATTCGACGAAAAATGGTCAGAAGTCTTCATTCGACGGATTTTGACATTCGACGAAAAATGGTCAGAAGTCTTCATTCGACGGATTTTGACATATCACCAAAAGATCAAGTTATTGTATTCGACGAGTTTGGCTAGATTTCATACTATTACTAGTTTCCACATGAAGTTTCCAAATTCTGGGCTCAACACTGTAACTCTCCGAGAACCACTCGGAACTCATTCCCTTCAATATTACACATTCCAATACATCCAGTTATATATATATATATATATATATATATATATACATTCAAAACTCAAACAATCAAATAGCACATATACAATACAAACAACATACAAAAGCAGAAAGACCCTTAACACAAATCACAGACGTTCCTAAATGCTAAGAGAGGTTGAGGAGGAGTGTCTTCCTCTTACCTTGGAGAAGCACAAAGAAAGGCTGCTCCTTTTTGGTCAGAAATTATGTTTTCAGCTCCCAAGAGATCCTTGAACATTCAAGCTCACCAAAATCAGAATCAAGTGTTGAAATGGATACCCACGGTCATCAAAATGACAGTGGGTTACGAAAATGAGGAGAGATGAGGAAAAAGCTAAGGACTTTACCTTAAAGTTCCAACCTTTAAGCTTCAACCGTGGAGAAAAAGAAGATGAAGAAGATGTAGAACTTTGAAGATGATTCCCTCAGATATGGTATTTCTCCAAACACGAAATGGTGCTAGGAGTGTGATGGTTTTGGAAGATAAAAATGTGAATGTGGGTGGATGGTGCTGCTGTAAGGAGAAATGGAAAGAGAGAAAGATGAGTGAATAGTGAGTGCTACGTACAGGAGGAGGAAAATGTGTGGATGAAAAATGAATTAGATCCCTTAATTCAAATGTGCAGCACAAAATGGGAGGAGAGAGAAATAATAAAAATGATTCAAAGAAGCTTCCTTGAGAAGCTTTGCACGCTTCTCTATGAAGTGCATAGTAAGCTTGTCTCCTTGATTAAATACCTCTGACAGATGATTTATTACACTAGCAGATAAAACCTCAAAAAAATGTAGACCTCGTAAACTGTGCCCAGACTCGGGTTTAGTAAGATCCCCCGTTGACACGTTGACAGTCCAAGGTTTACCAGCTTCAAGAAAAATATTCTATTCTCCCGGCTCCACTCAGCACACACATAAAACGAAGAATATATTAAAATATTCATCATCTCCAGAAAATTCCACAAAAATTCTTAAAAATTACAAATATTATAAAATGATCGTTTTTAACAAAATAATGAATTTTCGGGATGTTACAGAACTCATCTTGGTTTTTTTAAACATTTTTTAGTTACCTTCCAACCACAGTCTCGATCGCGATATATGGCGACTCCATTGGGGATTAGTTAGAGAGTCAAGCCTAATAAAGTTACTTGTGCGAATTTTGTAACATTTACATTTTCATTCACCCCATTTTGTACTCTTTGTTTCAGTTGCCATTAAATTTATTGTATCTCATTATTGTACATACTTGTGAACCTTAGTGTGAACACACAATTTTATTCGGGTCATTAAAACCTTTTAATTTAGAATAAAACAAAAAGAAAGCAAAACAAATAATTTTTTTAATAAAAGGGGACAATCAGATTTAACCAAAAAAAGAGGAAAAAATAATAAAGAAAAAAAAAAGAAAGAACATTGCAAGAAGGATAGCAACTTGATAAGCACACAAGCCAAAGGTTATTAAGGCAATGAGAATTTTGGAAGGGCAAAGAAAAACGTGAAGCTAAAAGTTTTAAAATAAAGCATCAAAATGGTAAAGGAGTTACTACCTCCTACATGATGCGCATGTTGTAGTTCCTATCTAACATCAACAAAGTCAAAGTTATGAAAAAGTAAGTCACGGAACAAAACACCAAAAAATGAAGGTAATAACTATGGATGGAAATAGGCCAAGTTGCCCGTCAAGGGCCTATGACCTGACCTACTTGAGGCCTGATTTGATCTAACTTGTTTACTAAACAAGTTAGGCTAAAACTTTTTTAAAAATCTTTTTACCTAAAAAGGTCAAGCCTCAGGCCATCTAATAGGCCTTCTAAGTCTGACAAGCTAGTCTGACCTATTTAATTATATATAATATAATATATAATAATTATAAATTATAATTATAATTATTAAAATTATTATAAATTATAACTTAAATTATTAATTTGTTATAATATATTAATATATTTTTTAATTAAATTTTAATAAAAGTCAATAACTAAAACTTAAGTTAGTAAGTTAGAATAGAAATAACATATTTATTAATATATTTAATGTAATATATTTATTAGAATGAAAATAATAAGTTAACGCTTACCCCCTATTTTTATAGATGTTTACTACTTTATTACTCTGATCTTTGGTCGATGTGGGACTTGAAAGACTAGAGTAAGAAAGTGAGTAACTTGGTATATTTCTAAGTCTCACATCAACTAAAGATTAGAATAAGAAAGTTGTGAACATTTATAAAATTAGAAAGAGAGTGTTAAATTATAATAAAGGCCTGTTGGTTTTGAGTAGGTCCGTTGACTTATTTCAAGGCTTAGGTCTATTAACCTATGTAAAGATATATGACTTATTTAAAGGTAGGCCTGTTAGTTTATGTAAGACATGTTGACCTATTTAAAGGTAGGTCTGTTAGCTTATATAAAGACCTGTTAGCCTATTTAAAGGTTAGTCTGTTAGCCTATTTAAAGGCCTCATTGCAAAGTAGGTATTTAAATAGGCTTTCAGGCCAGACTAAGTTTTTAAAAAGGTCAGGTCAGACCTTAAAAATCAATCTATTACATACTCACAGGTCAAGCTTAGGCCTTATAATTGGGATACAAGTCAAGCCTGTTTAATACAAAGTCTGACCTGATTTGTCCTGTTTCCACCTCTAGTAGCAACAACAAATGAAAAAGGATGACATGTTTGAGAGCCAAAAATGGAAGTCAGAAAAAGACTTCACATTCTATACTGTCTAGGCTAGACTTAGAGAGGGGGACTGTGATCTATAAAATATAGGAAACATAGTTAGTGGTAGGCAGGTTTTCGACGTTTAGGGAAAGTAAAAGCTTTAAAGCAAGTATAAAGAGGGGGAGACTCTTGAGGGCATAAGGGTTTGCCTTTGAAAAGACTAAAGAGGAAGGAAAGGAGAGAACTTAATCATTCCTTCTTTGTGTTGTGGCAAGGTAAGGTTTTTATCCCTCTACTTCTTCTTTGTTTTGGTTCTGGCCTGTCACTTGATTTTGGTTAAGAGTCTCTTGAATCCATATTACCATGATATGAAGCTAGTTTTATGGCATAAAGGTTCCGTCATTTAGCATAACATAAAACCCAGTATTTCTCGCCCAAACAGAACCAAAAGCTAAGGCTAAATTAATCACCTAAAGCCCTTTAGCCCAAACGCCATATTATGAAATAACCCCACACACACCTATACCTGCAATAACACAGGCTCCCCTACACTTGCAAATCGTCAACAGAAATATAGCTTTGCACAAAAAAGAGAGAAGGAGATGGAGTTACAACTCAGAAACTCTCAAACCCAAAAGACATGAATTCATTCTCCAACCAAATCAACCCACAAAAAATTTTTCACTTAAACCCAGCTTCTGCAACTTCAAGCTAACAAAACCTCCATGGCTAACACCATGACCCATAACACCAACAACAACCCAACATCGCCACTGTTCACCACCTCCAGGCCACACCGCCAATCGAACCTCATTGTCAACGCCGAAAACCGTTGTCCTCAACAAGCCACCACGCCGTCACTGCTACGCCCATTCGATCCACCACACTGTCATACCAACCCTTGTCAAACCATCCAACTTCCAACTGCGTCACCCATCGCCGTCAACCAGCCATCAATCAGCCCAGTCACCATTTTCTTTGCCACCCAAAACATTGACCCAATCAACCCACCATCCCAATCGATGGCCACCATCCTCACAAACCCCTCGTGCAACCACCTGCTCTGCCTCCTTGAAACAGCCGGCCACCAACACTTGTTCACCGCTGTCGTGCCGACGTCTAGTAGCGCAGGAAACCGCAGCCACCAGCCCCCCTAGTCTGTGTTTCACCATGATGGAGGAATCTCCTCCTCCTTTTGTTTTTCTTTATTTTATCATGGTTTATTTTTTTTTTAATTTTATTTAGTGACATTATTTTGACCCCTTTAACTTTGGGCTTTATATTTGGGCTTAATCTTGTTAATAGTGAGTTTTTATTTTTAGTTGTTTGGTCAATAGGCTAAATTAGTGGGTTTGAATTTACATGATTAACTCTATTTCTTGTGATATCTTTTGGGCATAAAAAGAAAAAGAAAAAAATAGTTTTTTTCTTTCCTCTTATTGGTTTTATTGAGGTTTTGTTTATTCTATTGTGTGTTTATGTTTATCTTACTTATCAATATTATTTTAATCACATTGCTAATATTGTCTTTTCTTAATTATTGATTTTGCAATCTTTTTAAGAAAAAATAAAATAATTGAACCTTGTTGAAAAGAATAAAATGAGATTAGTTGAGCTGTGACAGCTTATTAATCTTGTAACTTTTAGAATGATTTAAGTTGTGATGATTTGATGATTCAATTTTTTTTCTAAACATAAAAAAATCAAATGTTTTTCTTCAAAACAAAAATCTTTTCAAAATTAAAAATAAACAACCCACAATCATTTTTTATAAAGAACGATGTGACTTTGAATTCCTTATTGCACCAGAGAATACGTAGGAGCGGAATCTCTATTTTGTCAAGCTAAAATTAAATTTTCATAATTTATCTGTTAGTTTCTTTTCTATCTTTTAAAAAGGAGTAAAATAAATATTTCTAAAGGTTATCAAAAAATTTTTTTGCACAATCAACTAAGGTAACCATTTTAACACAGATGTATTAGGAGTGTTGTGGGGTTAAGTTTCTACCCTTCCCTATGCATAATTGACTCCCTAATTTAATCTATTTTAAAAGACCAATTTTTCCTAAAATAAAAAGGTTTTTCAATTTTTCCTGTACTTAAATAAAATTGGTGAGATTCCATTTCATTTCTTAACAATTTATTTTTCTCTGCTCCCACTTCGATCCCAGTCGCGACAGTTGGCAACTCTACTGGGGATACTTGAGAGTCAAGCCTTTATAAGTTAGTTGTGCAAATATTGTAACATTTATATGTTTGTTTTACCCTTTTTTTGTTTCTGTTCTATTTTTGTTTTGTTTTGTTTAAATTGTTTATTGATTACTTTAACTATAATTTTATTTTCCATGCAAACCTTAGGATAAAGAATCTTTTGGAATTTGTTTTGCGTTTGTTTTGTTTTGCAGGATGTGAATAGTCCTTAGGATTATGAATGTTTGTATGCTCTATACACCCACTGCACCTACACGTTTATCACACACATTCGAGTGAGGCCCTATACTTGGGTCCCAGTGAAGCCTAAACTAGGTTGAGGTTGCATAGAAGCCATTTTGGATGTACGTCCTGTTTGGTTATCGCGAAAGTCTCATCTTGAGTGTTCCTTTTTCACAAATGCCCCACACCTAGTGGTTTATCCACTGTTTATGATCAACATTCTGAAATGAGACTTAGTTCTAGAAGTCTTTAGAATAGTAGAGCCATCCAATGAAAGTTCTCACGAATCAGAAAGACTCGTAAATCTTTAGGATATAATTCCTCAAATTTAAGACAATCCCTTAGGGCAGAAAGGGAGCGTACCTTTTTGTTATCTTTAGATTTATCTATATCGTAATCTTTATTCATACATATACATCATAAGTAGTGTGGTCTATTAATGTGATAAGCCATAATTGTACCCCTCTTAAAGAAATTTTTCTTTTCTTTTCTTTTTTTCTTGCTCCAATAAAAAAAAAAGAAAAGCTTTTTACAAAAAAGAGGGGGGGCAAGTCACTATTAAATGACCAATTATTTATCCATCATTGCATTCATCCTATATATTGAAATAAAATTTAAAAATAAAAGAAACAAACTTTGCATCCTTGCACCATGTTTCCTTGCCATACTCTAATCTCTTTGTCATTCCTTAGGAAGATTTGTTAGAGAACCATTAAAACTCAATCAAGGTTTGACAGTGAGTATCTTTGATGGAAAGAAATAGGGGATCAGATCCCAAGGATACGACCTTGAAAAAGACTTTGCGACTCAAGGCCAAGAAAGTTAACAATGAAAGCCTAATAATTAATGGTCAAATATTGAAGAAGACCCAACGTTTGACACTCGCAACAAAGTATGGGAAGATTTTGAGGTGAATGTGCAAGTGGAAATGATCACTGTAGTAGCCCAATATTATGAACCACCTCTTAGATGTTTCGCTTTTCAAGATTTCTAGCTAGCTCCCACTTTAGAAGAATTCGAGCAGATTCTAGTTGGAAGGTAAAAATCCATACTTTTATATAGAACACTATGCATCTATCTAAACCATAGCAAATGTTTTGAAAGTGCATGCAAGAGACCTGCAAGGTGCGCAGATAATAGGAGTGGAACCAAAGGGTTTTCAAGAGAGTACCTCGAAGGACATATGCATCACTTAGCCAAAAGTGGAGATTGGAATGCTTTCATAGATGTGCTAGCCCTCACCGTTTACAACACAATCTTGTTCCCTAATATTGATGACTATGTGGATTATGTGGTCATTCATGTGTTCCTTGCTTGCAAGTTTAACACCAACAACCCAGTCCCAGCCATTCTCGTAGATGTTTACTATACCCTAAACTTTTGTCACGAAAAGAATGGCAAGAGAATCCTCTATTGCTTGCCAATACTGTATATTTGGCTCACAGTTCATGTTTTCAGCAAATCATAGAAAGCAGAGTGCCCTATCACTGAATTCAATATGTACCAGTTGAAGACCAAGAGCAGCTATGAATGGGCAGACCATTTAGCGAAATTGGATGAAAAGTAGATCAAATGGTATCCTCAGTGGGAAGATGTAGGAACTATCATCTGTCAATGTGAAAGATTTCCAAATGTACCCCTTATGGGTACACGAGGATGTATTAATTACAATCTGGCCTTGGCATAGCAACAACATGGTTACCTTATAATGGGGCCACATGTAGAAGTCTTGATAACCTTTATTGTTCTTTACTATACGAACACGGAAAACACTGAATCACTTCAGAAATCCGAAATGCTTGGGATAGAGTCATCCGAAGAGGAAAAGAACTAGGAGGTAGAAGTTGTGCAACCAAGGAAAATTACTGCCAGTGGATTAAAGATAGAGTTCTAGAAATCAAGTTACCATTCAAGACCTCGACAATTTCTATGGCTGGTGAATCTTCAGCCTCGGTCTTGATTGAAAATGAAGAGACGAAAGAAATGAAAGCAATGTTAACAAAAATGGAAAAGGAAAAAGAAAAGAGGAAAATGGAAGCTAAGTTGAGAGAGATCCAGAAGGCATATGCAACCTTAAAGCGAGAAAATGCTAAAAAAGACCACACTCTCGAAGGGGCTAACAAAAAGATGAAGACAGGACACGATTATATGCTGAAAACCAAGCATTGTTTAGGGGCAGCAAATAGGGAATTAGGGCTTCGAAGGTGACAACTGTCGATATTACCAAATTTAAATCAATTTATAACCGATTTATCAAAATTAATTACAGCATAAGGTAACACCGGGTCGAGCCCGTAGATCACTCTAATTATGAAGTCAGATTAAGAGGTTAATAAACAGGGGGGAAAGGGTTTTGCAAGATTAAACAACAAAGAGCAATTAAAATGAGTAAACAAAATTAGGAAAATAACTAATCCAAGAAATTAACCAATCTTGATTTTAATCCATCCTTGATCTTTATAAATCCGTTCAACTATCAACCAAATCCTTGGTCTTAGATCACATCAAGACGCCTCTCAATGATCCATGGATCTTCTACTAGAAATGCTTCTAGAATTCAATTAATTAAGGTTAGACAAATTAAGCATCCATCCAAAATCCAAATTAACTTAAAAACCAAGATCCTACCAAGCTAAACATTCATCAAACACCTTTGATGCATTGTTTAGCCTCTGAATTCATCTCTTGGCACATGATAATTATGCAATTAACATATGCAAATCACAATCAAATTAAGCATTAAATCAGAATTTAAACAAGAGAAGAAGAGAAAGAGAAACATGATTAATAGATGAATTTATAACAATTAAAACAAGATTTCAAGATTAATCATCAAGAATGTCGATCTCTTGGATTGATTAAAGAAGTTTAGCTCTCCATAGCCATCACCATTAGAGAACCTTCAAGAACCATACAAAAATGAAAATAACAAAGAGAGAGGAGGAGAGGAAGAGAAGAAGAGAAGTCTCCAAAATCAAAAACTAAAACTACAATAATCACACACTCCTACGTAGAAGCTCTCCATTTCCCCATCAAAAATCTGATTGCTCTCCTCTTAATCATCCACTAAGAGTCAAAAGTGGTTTACCCACTTTTGCTAATTATTCCTCCATTATCAACGTGTGTCTCCCACCTTCCAATAATTTATTTTTTCATTATGAAAGTGTGTCTCCCACCTTCCAATCATTTGTTTTCTCATTATGAAAGTTTGTCTCCCACTTGTCCCATGTTTCCATCTTCTTTGTAGTCTAAATTTCTGTTCCAATCTCATATTAAAATTAAGTCCATCACGCATCCTTTGAAGTAAGCTTTCCAAAGAGTGCTCACATGCTTAATTTGGGCTTGACATGAGTGAGATATGCCCAAAATAATGAAGGTGTGTCCAGAAATTCGTGACAGCACCACTGGTCCAACTTCAAAGCTATATTTGACTACTTAAACATCCGAATATTCTAATTTGACATTTCACAAAACTTGTAGATATTTTTCTCATCTTTCCTAGCATATAAAGAACATCAAAATCAGAGATCTACAACTCAAGTTATGGTCAAAATACTGAACCAATGTCAATATACATTAAAATCCGAAAATTTTGCTTTAAAGCCCAATTCAACCCAATGATCTAAATGAGTGCTAAGATCACTTAATTACAATCTAGACATCATTAATAAGTTAACTGTGTGGATAATTAATATGTTAAAAATCATAATTATCAAATACCTCCACACTTACTATTTTGTACGTCCTTGGGCAAAACAGAAAAAACCAAAACTAAGGAACAAAGAAAAACAAAACAAACTCAAAAGCTAAAAACTCTAAAAGACTCAATTTCAAATGACATTCAAGAATGCAAAAGCTATAAGCAAGAAAAATAACTAAAGATTTAAGGGAACAAGCAAGGTATCATCAATTTGAAAAGAATGAATCAAGAATGATAGATCCTCATAGGATACACTCTCAATCCCTCAAGTGTTTATGGGATAAATATTTCACTCAATTCAATCCATGAAAATTGCACTACCATAAGCTTGCTTATTTTCTACTTCTCCACTACTCAAAACACATGCACACAAAAATCAAGAGGTCTTTATTTAAGGTTGAAATGGGGCCAAGGTAAGGAAAGGAAACAATATGGATATGACAAGTTAAACACCCAAGAGAATAAAAGAGCATTGGGAAGGAACTCAAATGACAAGTAACAAACATGAATTTTTATCCCCCAACTCCAAATAATACACATTCTCTTCACATATTTCCTTCACTTTCCTTCTCTCTTTTTTTTCTTTTTTTTGTTGAAAAATTCAACCTCTCTTGCAATTTTTTTTCTTTTTATCTTTCTTTATTTTTTTAAATATATTTTTTTCTTCAAACACTTCGAATATTGCACACACACACTAATCAATATTGCACAACTCCCACACTTGAATTATTAATTATTCACAAGCCAAAGAGCTCCTCCAATGAAAATGAACCAATGCTCTTCCATTCCCTAAGGTAAGGTAAAACATGGTTTTTCACATAAGGCATATACTGAGCTAAAACAAAGAATAGACAAGTAGGCTCAAGGGGGTTAAATAAAGGAAATAATACAGGGTTGACTATTTGGCTAAAGTAGCTAATAAAAGAAAGAAGGCCTCAATCATGTTTATGCATGCAAGTGAAAATGTAGTCTAAAAAAAGAATTAAAGCAAGTTCTAGAGTGATCAATTAACACGAATGAAAATCACACAAGAAAGAGGAGAATGGATGTTAAAATCCACCAATATGCTCAAAAACTCACAAGGTATGAATCTATCAAACTCAATCCACTAATTCAAACCATGAACCTTTTACTTGATTTATTTCTACTCATCACTTTAACACAGCTTAAAATCCATTCAAAAACACATTTTTCTTTCAAAGCATTGTTTTTGTTTTTTTTTCTTTTTTTTTTAATTTTTGTTTGCATCTTTGTTTTTTTTTTTTTGCAATAAACAAACACAAAAAACAAAACTGAAATAATAACAGGGTTGAAATATCAAAATAGCAAAAATAGCAGAAGCATTAAAATTGAAAACAAAAACAAAAACAGAATGCTAAAATTCCTCCCCCACACTTAAATTGTACATTGTCTGCAATGTAAAGCTCACAAGAAAAATAACATTCCATCAAAATCATCAATTAATGAAGAACAAGTAAAATAAAAGAGAGGAAAGGAAAGAAACATCCTTATCAAGTGAGATAGACGACTTCTTGCAAGTGGACGTCCTCCAAAATGTCCTCTTGAGCTCCCTCATAAAATGGTTTTAGGCGATGTCCATTGACTGTGAAAGCTTTGATAGTATTCTCACTTGTAACCTGCACAGCACCATAAGGAAAAATCTTAGTAACAACAAATGGACCAAGCCACCTAGATCTGAGCTTCCCGGGCATGAGCTTGAGGTGGGAGTTATAGAGGAGAACTTTTTGACCAATCTCAAATGTTTTTCTCATGATCATCTTATCATGAAAGGCTTTGGTCTTCTCTTTATAAAGTTTAGAACTCTCATAAGCCTCCAAGCGGATCTCCTCCAATTCCTACAACTGTAGTTTTCGCTCCATGCCGACTTGATTTAGGTCCAAGTTACACCTCTTTACTGCCCAAAATGCGTGATGCTCAATTTCCACCGGCAAGTGGCATGCTTTGCCAAAAACAATCCGATAAGGAGACATCCCAATCGGAGTCTTATAGGCGGTCCTGTAAGCCTATAAAGCATCCTCAAGCCTTTTGCTCTAGTCCTTTCTATTAGGTTGAGCTGTTTTCTGAAGTATCTGCTTGATCTCTCTGTTGGAAACCTCGGCTTGCCCATTAGTCTGGGGATGGTAAGGTGTAGAAATTCTGTGCAAGACTCCATACTTTTTCATCAAGGCTTCTATGCTCCGATTACAAAAATGTGAACCTTGATCACTAATGATGGCTTTCGGGACTCCAAACCTGTAGAAAATATGTGATCTAACAAAATCTACAACAACTTTGGAATCATCAGTCCAAGTGGCTTTTGCCTCCACCCATTTAGATACATAATCCACAACAAGCAGAATGTAAACATAACCAAATGACACTGGAAAAGGACCCATAAAATCAATACCCCAAAGATCAAATATCTCATAGAACAGCAAAGGTTGTTGGGGCATCTCATTCTTACGAGAAATATTCCTTGTTCTCTGACATTGTTCACAAGATTTACAAAACAAATATGCATCATGAAATAGAGTGGGCCAATATAATCCAGAGTCCAAAACGTTCCTAGCTGTACGAGTAGGTCCAAAATGTCCACCACAGGCAAATGCATGACAAAAGCTAAGAATAGAATCAAACTCATGATCAGGAATGCATCTCCTAATGACTTGGTCACTACAAAATCTCCACAAATAAGGGTCATCCCACATATAATATTTTGACTCACTTTTCAGTTTATCAATTTGTGCCTTAGTGAAATGTGCAGGTAGTGCTCTAGCAACCAATAAATTAACCAAATCTGCAAACCAAGGGATGTTACCTTGCATCTTGAAAAGTTACTCATCAGGGAAGGCATCATGGATAGGAGAAGAATTTGCCTCTCTCTCAATCTGACTTAAGTGATTTGCCACCAAGTTCTCTGCTCCACTCTTATCTCTGATATCAATATCAAATTCCTGTAAGAGTAACATCCACCTAATCAACCGAGGCTTTGCATTAGGCTTTTTCAGGAGAAACTTCAAAGTTACATGATCTAAAAATACAACCACTCTAGAACCAAGCAAATATGATCGAAATTTATCTAAAGCAAAAATAATTGCTAAAAGTTCTTTTTCGGTTATAGTGTAGTTGGCTTGTGCAGCATCTAAAGTCCTCGAAGCATAGGAAATGACATGAGGTACCTTGCCGACTCTCTATGCAAGGACAGCTCCCAATGCATAAATAGAGGCATCACACATGAGTTCAAATGGGAGTATCCAATCTGGTGGCTGGATGATAGGTGTACTGGTCAATGCTCGCTTCAAGTGATTGAAGGCATCCTTGCATCTCTGGTCAAAGTGAAACTCTACATCCTTTTGCAGCAAGTTGGACAGTGGAAGGACAATTTTGCTAAAATCCTTTATGAACCGTTGATAGAAACCTATATGACTAAGGAAAGAACGAACCTCCCGCACGCATGTGGGGTAAGATAAGCATGAAATGACATCTATTTTTGTAGGATCTACCTCAACACCCTTGCTAGATACTACATGCCCTAAAACTATATCCTGTTCTACCATGAAATGACATTTCCCAAAATTCAGGACAAGGTTAGTTTCAATGCACCTATGCAAAACTCGAGCCAAACTATCCAAACATGCATCAAAGGAAGAGCCATAGACAATAAAATCATCCATAAACACATCCATGCAACTCTCTAAAAATTCAGAGAAGATATTGACCATACACCTTTGAAAGGTTCCCGGAGCATTGCACAGACCAAATGGCATTCTCCTGTATGCAAATATTCCAAATGGGCAGGTGAAAGTGGTCTTCTCTTGGTCTTCTGGGGCTATATGAATCTGAAAATAGCCCGAATCTCCATCCAAGAAACAGTAATGCGACTTGCCATCCGGTCTCTCCAACATCTGATCAATGAAAGGCAATGAAAAATGATTTTTCCTAGTGGCCTAGTTAAGCCGCCTATAATCAATGCACACCCGCCAACTGTTCTGGATTCTTGTGGGTAGGAGCTCATTGTTCTGATTTGTAACTACTATGACTCCAGATTTCTTTGGAACAACTTGCACAGGGCTCACCCATTTACTGTCGGATATGGGATAAATAATGCCAGCTTGTAGTAGCTTAGTCACTTCCTTCTTCACCACATCCAGAATCAGGGGATTTAGTCTCCTTTGGGGCTGCCTTACTGGCTTGGTACCTTCCTCCAATAAAATCCTATGCATACATGTGGAGGGACTAATACCAGGAATGTCTGCAAGTATCCATCCGATGGCCCGCTTATGCTGCCTCAAAACCTGCAGTAATTTTTCTTCTTGTTCAGGTTGCAGATTCTTACCGACAATCACTGGCAGCTTCTCACCATCTTCCAAATATGCATATTTAAGGTGGTCTGGCAAAGTCTTTAGCTCTAAAGATGTGGGATGCACAATAGAAGGCAGCAAGCTATTTGAAACAAGCAACTCAGTAACATTAAATTCGACATAATTTTGACTCATATTTTCATATGCTACATCAATCAAATAAGCAGCTGCATCATCATTCATAACTGCATAAATGTCAGCACATGCAGCACATGGTTTAGTATCACAGCTAACACATATATTACAAGTGACAGAATCCAGAAAGTCAGCAATATCAGGGAATTCAGCACTCATATCAGTATAAGTATCATCAACCAGCATTTCAATCACATCAACATGAAAAACTGAATGCTCCTCAAGGGGATGTCTCATGGCATTGAAAATGTTAAACTATACCACATCTTCACCAAATTCCATAGAAAGGGTGCCAGCATGCACATCTATCTTGGTCTTGGCTGTCTTGAGGAATGGTCTTCCTAGAATCAATGGAGCATGATTTGTTGAAGACTCATCTTCCATGTCCAAAATGTAGAAGTGCGTTGGGAAAATTAGTTCATTCACCCGCACTAACACATCTTCCAGCACTTCTACAAGATGAGCAGTGGTCCTGTTTTCCAACTGAATCACTATACCAGTAGGTTGTAAGGTACCAATGTTCAAAGACTTATACACTGACATAGGCATGACATTGATAGAAGCACCCAAATCTAGCATTGCATGGTCAAATCTGGAATTGCCTATAGTGCAAGGGATTGTAAAAGTTCCAAGATCTTTGTATTTCTTTGGCATGCTTGGCTGAATCATCACAGAAACATTTCTGCCCATACTGACCTTCTCAGTACCCTTAAGTCTTCTCTTGTGAGTACATAACTCCTTGAGGAATTTGGCATACTTGGGAATTTGCTTGATTGCATCCAGGAGGGGAATATTGATTTCTACATTCCTGAATGTTTCCATGACTTCCTTTTCCATTTCTGTCTGCACTATCTACTTGGATTGTGTCACTCTATTTGGGAAGGGTAGTGAAATGGTCAAGTCTGAATTCTCTACACATTTCTTCTGGAGTGATTCAGTATCTGGTTGTTGCAATAGGAGCTCTGGTTGTGGCAAATTAGGACCATCAATTTCTCTGCCACTTCTCAAGGTAATGGCACTTGCATTGCCTCTTGGGTTACTAACTGTTTGTGAAGGCAATTGGCTCGACCCTTGACTTTTCAATTCACTCACAGTGGTGGCTAGCTGGCCAATCTGAGTTTGCAGGTTCTGAATGGTGGCATTGACATTCTGTTGGAATTGAATATTATTTGTAGCCATTTGTTTCATCAAATCTTCCATTGATGGCTCGGATGGAGTGGTTGCTGGACTTGGCAACATGAGGGGCTGCTGCACAGGTGGCTGCATAGTTTGTTGTTGTCTGAATGCAGGTGGTTGGTATTTGTTGCTAGGACTTACAGCTTGGTATCTAAATTGCTGCTGCTGTTGGGGTTGTTGTTGCTAGCTAGAATTCCCATATCTCAAGTTAGGATGGTCCCTCCAGCCAGGGTTATAAGTATTAGAAAATGGATCATATCTTGGCTGCTGGGACTGCTGATATTGAGGTCTACCAGGAAAAATGCCAGCTGCTGCAACTGACTGCTCTAGAAAAACAGAACCACCATCTTGAAGTGTGGGGCATGCATCAGTAGGATGAGATGAACAATAGCAAATGCCACACACCCTTGCAAGCTCTTGTACAGAAATGGGTACATGTTGTCCCACTGCTAATTACCTCACCAAAGAAGTCAATTCATCAAGTCTGTGTTCCATTCTCTGTTGGTCGACTTGAGACAATTGAACCTCATTGATTCTTCTGGTGGAGGTAAGGATTCTTGTGCCAAATTGTTGAGCATTGGCTGCCATATTTGCTATTAAATCTCTTGCTGCAGTAGGGGTTTTATCTGCCAAGGCACCTCCAGATGTGGCATCCACCATACTTCTATCCATCGACAGCAAGCCCTCATAGAAATATTGAATTAAGAGCTAATCACTAATTTGATGGTGGGGACAGCTCGAACACAACTTCTTGAATCTCTCCCAATATTCATGCAAGGTCTCACCAGTCATTTGCCTTATGCCACAAATGTCTTTTCTAATGACAGCTGCTCTGGATGTAGGGAAGAACCTCTCCAAGAATAACTTCTTCATATCATCCCAACTCGTGACAGAACCTGGTGAAAGGTAGAACAGCCAATCCTTGGCTACATCAGCAAGAGAGAAAGGGAATGCCCTCAACTTGATATGCTCCTCAGAGATTCCATGCGGCTTCATGGTTGAACAGACCACATGGAACTCCTTTAAGTGCTTATGGGGATCCTCACCTGCAAGACCATGAAACTTGGGCAACAAGTGTATCAATCCAAATTTTAACTCAAAGTCAGCATCAAGATCAGGATATTGAATGCACAAAGACTGGTAAGTTACATCAGGAGCAGCAAGTTCTTTAAGGGTCCTATTTTGCCTGTTATCAGCCATGATTTTAGAATCACTTAAGATCTCAAGTGCACCCTCAGATTCAATGTCACAACTAAATTCAGAACTAATTCTTTCACTTAGCCTACGAGCTCTAATCAACCTATGCAATGTTCTATCAATCTCAGGATCAAATTCAAGCAAGATATCAGGATTAGACCTAGTCATGCACCAATCAAAACACAAAAAACACAAAATCAGTAAACAAGCAAAATACACTAGATAACACTAAAAATATACCAAAATAAATCTAATTGACCTATGCAATGATTTTTAAAAATTATGGGACTTGTACAGCATGAAAACTACACAAAAATGAAACTAAAAAATGCAATAAAAATATTAACAAATTGAAAAACTAGTCTAAATGATGTATTTTGGGAAAACCAGGGGTGACCTCACAGTATACTGTGAGTCTTGTTTATTAGGTCATTTTCCTTCAACTGACCAAGTTTCAGTGCAATTTAGGCACATTTTCTGTCAGTAAGAAATTCTGCAAAGTGACCCGTAATCACCCGTTTTCTCCTAAAAATCACTAAAACACAGCAACACAAAGGTTAGTGAGGGATTAGAAATTAAATATACTCTTAATAAAATTGAACAAAATCAGAATGATCCCCGGTAACGGCGCCAAAAATTTGACAACTGTCGAGATTACCAAATTTAAATCAATTTATAACCGATTTACCAAAACTACTTGCAGCATAAGGTAACACCGGGTCGAGCCCGTAGATCACTCTAATTATGAAGTCAGATTAAGAGGTTAATAAACAGGGGAGAAAGGGTTTTGCAAGATTAAACAACAAAGAGCAATTAAAATGAGTAAACAAAATTAGGAAAACAACCAATCCAAGAGAATTAACCAATCTTGATTTTAATCCATCCTTGATCTTTATAAATCCATTCAACTATCAACCAAATCCTTGGTCTTAGTTCACAACAATATGCCTCTCAATGATCCATGAATCTTCTACTAGAAACGCTTCTAGAATTCAATTAATTAAGGTTAGACAAATTAAGCATCCATCCAAAACCCAAATTAACTTAAAAACCAAGATCCAACCAAGCTAAACATTCATCAAACACCTTTGATGCATTGTTTAGCCTCTGAATTCATCTCTTGGCACATGATAATTATGCAATTAACATATGCAAATCCCAATCAAATTAAGCATTAAATCAAAATTTAAACAAGAGAAGAAGAGAAAGAGAAACATGATTAATAGATGAATTTATAACAATTAAAACAAGATCTCAAGATTAATAATCAAGAATGTCAATCTCTTGGATTGATTAAAGAAGTTTAGCTCTCTATAGCCATCACCATTGGAGAACCTTCAAGAACCATACAAAAATGAAAATAATAAAGAGAAGGGAGGAGAGGAAGAGAAGAAGAGAAGTCTCCAAAATCAAAAACTAAAACTACAATAATCACATACTCCTACAGAGAAGCTCTCCATTTCCCCATCAAAAATCTGATTGCTCTTCTCTTAATCATCCACTAAGAGTCAAAAGTGGTTCACCCACTTTTGTTAATTATTCCTCCATTATCAAAGTGTGTCACTCAGCTTCCAATAATTTATTTTGTTATTATGAAAGTGTGTCTCTCACCTTCCAATGATTTGTTTTCTCATTATGAAAGTTTGTCTCCCACTTGTCCCACGTTTCCATCTTTTTTGTAGTCTAAATTTCTATTCCAATCTCAGATTAAAATCAAGTCCATCACGCAGCCTTGGAAGTAAGCTTTCCAAGAAGTGCTCACATGCTTAATTTGGGCTTGAAATGAGTGAGATATGCCCAAAATAGTGAAGGTGTGTCCAGAAATTCGTGACAACACTGCTGGTCCAACTTCAAGGCTATATTTGACCACTTAAACATCTGAATCTTCCAATTTGGCATTTCACAAAACTTGTAGATCTTTTCTGATCTTTCCTAGCATATAAAGAACATCAAAATCAGAGATCTACAACTCAAGTTATGGTCAAAATACTGAACCAATGTCAATATGCATTAAAATCTGAAAATTTTGCTTTAAAGCCCAATTCAACCCAATGATCTAAATGAGTGCTAAGATCACTTAATTACAATCTGGACATCATTAATAAGGTAATTATGTGGATAATTAATATGTTAAAAATCATAATTATCAGAAGGCAAGAAAGAGTAGGGCTATGGCTGAAAACTAATAGCTTAGGGAGCATTTCAAGAATGCCAAAGTAACCCAGAGTGATGCGATGTGAAAGGTGGAAGAAATGTGGCGGCAAATGGAAGTGGCATCTGAGTGATATGAAGATATGATTAAAAACAAGAAGCTCAACATGAAAGAGATAATTACAAAATATGAGGCGACATTGCAACAAGAATAGGAAAATATAAAGAAATTGATGGATCAAGTGGAACAACATAGGAAGGACATTGATGGATGGAATGAGGAAGTTTATTTTTGGATGAGTCACTTTGCAAAATTATCATGTTTAGTTGACTCAACAATTGTGGACACTCCATATCATTTGAGGAAGGCCGATAAGATGGTCAATCCTCTTGAGACACCTGTAGAAATTAGTGACTTCATTAGGTACTGTAAGAACCTTATAGGGCAAACGAAATAGATGGCTAAGGTGTATTCAGATAGGGATAATCTTATTTGGCTAAGCCATGATGTATTCAATTAGGAAGTGATGTATTTTGGTTGTGAAATGACGTACACCTTTAAAATGGCGGTTGCCATATCTTTTCGGTTGAATGAATGAAATATGCTTGTTTTGACACTCATTTTTTGATCCCATATTTCACTTGAGACTCAATACTTTTGAACGAGATGTTCTGGGTAATAGTCATGACAAACAAGGATCAAAGATACTCACTTCAGAAATACTTTGACTAAAACCACTAACGGTCCTCTAACAAATAGGGAGCACAATTACTAATCTTTTGATAAAATAATAATTTGAATTTTACAAGTTTCAGGTAAACGCAGATTGCACAAACCCAAACCTATGAGACTAGGCTATAAACTAGGCTACAAGAGATGTCGAACTCGGAAAGAAATTTGGATCAAGAGATGGATGAAATGAGGGGAAGAATCGATGCGATGGCAGAAGCACACTCAAGGGTCAAAGATTTACTGAGATAGTTAACTGAGTGATAGCTGCCGAGGCTACCGAATTTAATAATTTATAACTAGTTTACCAAAATAACTTACAGCATATGGTAACATTAGGTCGAGCCCATGAATCACTTTGATTATGACCACAGATTCAAATTAGGATGTTAATGAACAAGGGGGAAAAGATATAGGAAATTAAAAACAAACAAAATCAAACTTGAAGAAAACAGAAACTAGTGACAGAATTAGAAACAAAATCACAAAAATAGAATTATGAATTAGAAACAGAATTACGAATTAGAAATAGAAACATAAACGAAAAGGGGGGTTTGCAAGATTAAAAATACAGAAACAGAATTCAAATAAATGGAAAAAAAAATTAAGAATCAACCAATCCAAGAGAATTGTCCAAACTTGATTTCAATCCATCATTGATTACTAAAGATCCATTCAATTATCAACCAAATCCCTGGCCTTAGATCACATCAAGATGCCTCAAAACAATCCACAGATCTTCTACGAGAAATGCTTCCAGCATTTAATTAATTGAGGTTAGACAAATTAAGCATCTATCCAAAATCCAAAATAACTTAAAAACCATGATCCAACCAAACTAAACAATTCATCAAACACATTTGATGCATTGTTTAGTCTCTGAAATCATCTCTTTGCACATGATAATTAAGAAATTAACATATGAAAATCTCAATCAAATTAAGCATTCAACCAGAATTAACAAAGAGAAGAAGAAGAAGAGAAACTTGATTAATAGATGAATGTTTAACAATTAAAATGAAATCTCAAGATTAATAATCAAGAATGTCAATCTCTTGGATTGATTAAAGGCCCTACCCCTCCATGAATAGGAGGGAAGAACTCAAAAAAAGTAGAGAAAAAAAAAGCAAAAATCTAGAGAGAAGGGAGAGGAAGAGAGTTCTAGAGAAAAGGTGAAATGTGTAGAATGAGAGATGAAAAGCTCATTTCGTTCTCTGCTGCTAACCCCTTAAACTAACCCCTATTTTAGTTTTAAATTATATACCCATTAGTTACAAAGCTGGGTCCATTATGAGTATTTGGGCCCAAACCCCATGTTAATTGGAGGTCTACAACTCAAGTTATGGACAAATCATTCTCAAAGGATCTCTGATTTCATTGGCTGATTTTAAGAGATGAAAACTCCATTGAAACATTGTAGTTTGGAAAATTGTTCTCACATGAATTGAAGATATATGTATTAGCTTTCAAATGCCACCAGTTTCAGGCCCATATCATATCTACAGCCCAAGTTATGCCCTGATTAGTGCACACTGCTCGAGTTCTTGTGACAGAACCCGTATTCTAATTTTCGGGCCCAATTAGCTCTACTACATGTCCAATTCAGCCTTGGAGCTCTCATGAAAGTTGTAGAGCTCACTCTCATCTTTTCTACAAGGTAAGATACATAATTTTTAAACATCTATAACTCAAGATATGACCGAAATACAGAAATAATGTAAAATCTCAATAATGCTAGAAAAGATCAATTAAGCCTAAACTTACACAACATGACAAAACTCAATCAATTAAGCACATAGAGAATGTAAATGACTAAAAATAAGGGTTTATTAATGTATAAAATATATGATTATCAAAATTTCCCACACTTAGCTTTTGCACTCTTGGGCAAAACACATAAGACCAAAACTAGGGAACAAGGGATCAACATACAAACTAAAAAAGCTAAAAACTCTAAAAGACTCATATTCCAATGACATTCAAGAATGCAAAAGTTATAAGTAAGAAGAGCAACCAAAGATTTAAGGGAACAAAGCATTCATGAGTTAACATTTCTTTACATGTCAAACCAACAAGCAAGGTAGCTTCAAATTGAAAAGTATGAGTTAAGAATGATAGATCCTCAAAAGATACACTCTTAATCCCTCAAGTGTTTAAAAAGTAAGTATATCACTCAATTCAACCCATGAACAACTGCACATCTAAAAGCTCTAAATGACTCAAATTCCAATGACATTCAAGAATGCAAAAGTTATAAGCAAGAAGAGCAACCAAAGATTTAAGGGAACAAAGCATTCATGAGTTAACATTTCTTCACATCTCAAACCAACAAGCAAGGTAGCTTTAAATTGAAAAGCATGAGTTAAGAATGATAGATCCTCAAAAAATACACTCTCAATCCCTCAAACGTTTAAAAGGTAAGTATATCACTTAATTCAACCCATGAACAATTGCACTACCAGAAGCTTGCTTATCTTCTACTTATCCATTACTCAAACACATGCACACACAAATCAAGAGGACTTTATTCAAGGTTGTAATGGGCTCAAGGTAAGGGAAGGAAACAATACAAATATAACAAGTTAAACACCCAAGAGAATAAAAGAACATTAGGAAGGAACTCAATTGACAAACATGAAATTTTATCCCCCAAATCCATATAATGCATATTCTCTTATTTATTTATTTATTTATTTTTCTTTCACAACCTTTTTTGCATTTATTCTTTTTCTTTTTTTTCCTCTTTTTTTTCAATTGGCTCTTTTTTTTTTCACCAAACACTTTGCATATTGCACATCAAATTACACAATCCCCACACTTGAACTATTAATTACCCATAAGCAAAAGAGCTCCTCCAATGAAAATGAACCAATGCTCTCCCATTCCCTAAAATAAGGTAAAATCATGGTTTTTCACATAAGGCATGTAATGAGCTAAGACAAAGGATAGGTAAATAGGCTCAAGGGCGTTAATCAAAGGGAAATGATGCAAGGTTGACTATTTGGTCAAAGTAGTTAATTCAAGAAAGAGTGCCTCAATCATGTTCATGCATGCAAGTGAAAATATAGCCTAAAAAAGAATCAAAACAAGTTATAGAGTGATCAATTGTCATGAGTAAAAATCACACAAGAAAGAAGAGAATGACATAAATGTTAAATCCATCCATCAATAGGCTCAAAATCTCACAAGGTATGCATCTATCAAACTCAATCTACTAATTCAACATCCAAAACCAAGCATGTCAAATTCAAGAAACAAGAAAATTTATTCAATCATGCTATGAACCTTGAATTTCAATTGCTTCAAACTCATAAACTTCACAAATCTCAAAACATCATTAGAAAGCAATTAAAAACACACATTTTTTTAAAAAGCAATAATAGAATTAAAAACAAAAATAGAATTAAAATTAGAAAAAAAAAACAGTAGCAAAAAATAACAAACACAAACAGTAAATAGAAACATAAATAGAAATAAAAATAAAAATAGTAAAATTCAAAGAACAAAGAAAAATCAAGAATAAAAAATAGCAATCAGTAGAAAAATAGAACAACATAAAACAACAAATTAAAAATAGAAATAAAAAAAAAACAAAATCGAACGAAGAAAAAAAATGTAAATGAAATTAAGTGCGAGAAAATAAAAATAAAGTAGAAATAGCAAAAACAAGTAAAAATAGTAAAATTAAAATAGCAAACAAAAAAATAGTAAAATTAAAATGGCAAATAGCAGAACAACAAAATGTTAAAATTCCTCCCCCACACTTAAATTCTACGTTGTCCTCAATGTAAAGCTCAAAAGAAAAAAACATCCCTCAATTAACATCAATTAATCTAGGACAAATGAAATAAAAGAGAAAGAGAATAAACATCCTTATCAAGTGAAAAGACTTCCACCAGGTCCCATTGCTTGAAGTGTAATGATCAAGTTAAGCTTGAAGCATAAGAGCGTCCACTGGGGTCCCATTGACCTTCCATAATTTCCTTGGCTTCACCACTAGAATGCAATATGTTTACTTTATCAACTCCATTTTCATTATTTATGTGAGATGATGGTCCAAAAACAAAATCCACCTCCCTATGTGTTTCAGATTCTGCAATTGCATCAAGAACATTGCTAATAGACCATTCAATACCATCAGCTACTGCGTAATCTATAGAAACAGAATCATCATCTCTCAAGAATGCAGAAATCTCAGCACAAATAACACATATCATATCACCATCACAATCAGTACATGAGTGGCAATGGATAGAATAATTAAAACCAATAAAATTAGGAAAGTCATTACACAACTCATCATAAGTTTCCTCAACTAAATCAGCAAGTAAATCAATATGAAAAATAGAATGCTCCTTCATGGGATGCTTTATAGCATCAAAAATGTTAAATTGAACAATAGAGTCTCCAAACTTCATGGATCGAGTTCCCGCATGCACATCTATCTTGGTTATTGTTATTTTGAGGAAAGGTCTCCCTAGAATAAGGGGAATCTTACTGGATGATGACTCTCCCTCCATCTCTAAAATGTAGAAGTCAGCTGGGAATATCAGCTCGTTCACTTGGACCAGTACATCCTCCACCGAACTAATTGGGTAAGCATTACTCTTATTAGCTAGTTGGATGACCACACCTATAGCCTGTAAAAGACCAAGTTCAAGGGAGTTAAAAATAGACATAGGCATTACATTAATGGAAGCATCTAAGTTTAGCATGGCATTCTCAAATCTACAATTTCCTATTATGCAAGGAATTGTAAAAGTCCCTGAATCCTTGCACTTCTGTGGCATAAGCTGGATGAGGGCTGAAACATTCTGCCCCATGCTGATTTTCTCATTACCCTTTAGCGTTCTCTTCTGGGTGCATAATTCCTTAAGAAACTTAGCATATTTTGGAATTTGCTTAATTGTATCTAGCAATGGAATATTGACTTCCATTTTCCTGAAAGTCTCAAGAAGATCTTTATCCTTCTTAGCCTCATCTATCTTTCTGGTCTGAATGGCTATCTATGGAAAGAGAAGGCCTACTATAGGCTTTAGTTGCTCATCAACAACCATTGATTTCTTCTTACCCTGATTTTTGGCCTAGTGCATCAGAAATTGATTTCTCTGCTGGTTGTTGCTTGCTTGCAGGTTAAGGTTCAAATGGTGCTTGTACAGATTTTCCAGACCTCAGCATAATAGCACTCACATTCCTTTTTGGATTGGGAATTGTTTGTGAGGTAAGTTGGCCAGTGTAATGCCCCTTTTTGAGGAAGGAACGTCACACCATAACCATGAAATGGAAATGAAATATATAAATTAAGACCCAGTTCATTTTAATATGGATAAGTCTATTTAGTTGTAATCGTACAAATGATTAGGCAGATTTTTTTTGTAATAAAATAAAATAAGATAATATATGGTTACAACAGAAAGTAACGTGAGAAGTAAACCATACATTCATACATCATACTTATATATATTTATATCACACTTGTTTAGATACATCATTAAATATACAAAAAGTAAAAACTTTACATGCCCCAAAATGATTACACATATACAGCCCACCAAAAAGACAAAACATCAGGCCCCCCAAAAGATTTACCAATAGCCATCAGCGGCTACCAACAGCATCAGCCCCTAAGGCGAATGAGAAGAAACCATAGCTGGGTTCTCATCAGGGTCTTCCTTGTCAGAGGAAACATCGGAGTAACCGAGTTATGAGCGGGGGCTCGTGCAGAGGATTAGAAAGAATCCTCTTGTGGGAAGTAATAACGCTCACCCCACATATCACGTATGGGCAAGTAAAACTCTAAATACAAGCGAGCATGAAAAGTGAAGATAGGCGGATCATAACGCCCCCAAGCAAGAGTCATAGTCACATCTCCGAGGTAGACACAGCGATCCGTACTCAGGTTAATGTGCCAGCAGTCCGGACCTCCATGAAAAGTCAATCTCGTATATCCCAAGAAGCCTTGCTGACGGGACACCATATCCGATCAGGAAGCTAATCAAAATCAGGCCAGAAACCACGAAATTCGTGCACTTCCCTTTCTTCACCGACGTCTTCGGAGAAACATATAAATAAACAGAATAGCAAAAAATACAAAAAAAAGGTGAGACATCCTACATTCATTACTAATTATGGCAGTTAAGAAACAGAATGGCGCAAAATGCCCACATAGCATATCAGAAATAGTAATCAGCATCAAGAAGCAAATAGTAAACAACTAAACAATTTCAGGCAGTTATAACATCAATAAGACAACAGTTCTAATCATCATATATATATAAATGCCAAATAATATGTTGACTCACTATGCACATACACATGATATTGAAATCCTATTCCATGGAGCTAGACATAAACATCAAAGAGAATTATCAGGAGACATGTCTATAACTCGGTTGCCGAGGCCAACAAGTGCTTTTCTCAATTTATCAATGTGCACATCATGGCATTGTACAAGACATTCTAGACTAGATTGCAATATAGGACAGTGTCTCGGTCTGGATCGTCGGTGTGTTTGCATCGGTCTATCCCACGACCTAGAGGAGCTACCAACTAACCATTGTGAGACACTCGCACCCCGACGCCCCAAAGGTCAACAGTATGACCTACACTAGTCTATTCGCACCCGCACATAGGTGTGATTCAATCTCCTAGGCAACATGGCCTTTACAATAGTCCATCGAATTTTCACAATGTATGATGACACAATGCATATTCATGTATATTCAACAATGATATACTTTTCCATAGTATGCCGCAAATTGGCCAAGTTATACATCAACACATTCTAGGTCCTTCTCATAGACCCACAATACATATTATCAAGTTCTCAAATATTGATAATACACTTTTAAGGTTAATTATGGAGTTTCACTTTAATCTAACTTTTCTTATAAAATCTTTCTCAATGCATGTTTTAATCATGCTCATCATAGATGTTTAAATTTCTTAAATCAATCACATATGATTCAATATAATCATAAAGTCATTTATCCAATAGGATGGGTTGGCGAGTTGGCGGGTTGACCGGCATAAAAGAGAAAATGAGAAAAAGTAGGCGGGTTAACCCATCTAAAAATACAAAAAAAATCCATAAAAATTTTAAAAAAATAGAAAATTTATAATTTATAGAGACTAAAAAAAAAAAAAAAAAAAAAAAAAATTAGTATCATACTCATAAAAATACCACAAACACAAATAAAAAGACTCATTTATAATACTTTTAAAAAAAACTCAACCCAACGGGCCAACCCGCTCCCACCTCGCTTAACCCACGGGTTATGCGGGGCGGGTTATGCGGGTTAGAAATTAAAAGTGGGTTGAAATATTGAACCCAACCAGCCAAAAAGTGACAGGTTGGCGGGTTAACCTAATGGGTTGAACCCGTTTTACCACCTCTACTAATCATTCAATTCAAGATTTAAGGTTTGTATTTAAGTTATCAAGGCTAAAGAACTCTAATTCCATCATTTTCAGACCAAAATCCTCAAATTAGGGGCCTGGTAATTGATTACATAGACTTGGTAATCGATTACAAGCCTAACAGAAGCCATGTAATCGATTACAAGCTAGGTGTAATCGATTACATCTTGCCCAGAAGCCTTGTAATCGATTACAAGTTCCCTGTAATCAATTACAAGTTGTCCAGAAGCCTTGTAATCGATTACATGAGCCATGTAATTGATTACAAGCTGCCCAGAAACATATTTCGTAGCTCTAGAAGCTTGGTAATCGATTATATGAGCCATGTAATTGATTACAAAGTGAAAATTTGTAGAAAATAGAGTTTCTAAACCATTTTAACCCAAACCAAACCATTAAGCCTCAACAACAACATCATAATCATGTCATACAAATGCTCATGGCTCAATCGAGTCATCAATCCATCAAGTTATACCATAACATACATTAAAATTATACCACACAATCAAACACAACACTACCAAGAATCATAACCAAATGAGCAACCCACACAAGGGTTCCTCACCATCACCACAACCAAGTGCTCCTCACCACCAAGATAGGTTGAAGAGAATGATCTCCCTCTTACCTTAAGAGATAACAAAGAAAGCAAGCTCCTTGCAAGATTTTCGTCCACTACCCACAAGAAAACCCTAGGATAGTCAACTCACAAAATCAACCACTAAAACTTGAAAAGGGGAGTCCTTGATCACAATGGTGACCAAGGACCACGAAAATGAGAAGAAAAAGAGAAGAAAATTGAGAGCTCTACCTCAAAGCTTTAAGCTTTAAAGCTTGATAGGAAATAGTGAAAATGGAGGAATCAAGAGGTGTCCACTAAAGAAGCAAGCTTCAAGATGATAAGGAGAGTCAATAGCCTAGATTGGCTTGAGCAAGAAAGCTTGAATGCTCATCAATGTGGTGTGGCCGTGTGGGAGAAGAGAGGAAGAGAAGAGAGAACGTGAGGGAGAGAAGAAGAAGTGAGAGAAAAGTGAAAGAGTGTGAAATGAAAAGTGAATAGGAAAAATGAAAAGGATGATGGCTTATCATCTTTCTTTCCCTCCATCCGTGGAGCTAACAATTGAGAGGAGAGAGAATGTATGTAGGAAGCTTCCTTGAAGTTTCCTTGAAGCTTCCTTGAAGTTTCCTTGAAGCTTCCTTAAGAAGCTTTGCACGCTTCTCGATAAGTGAAGTGTGATGTCACTTAGATGATATCATAAAAGTAACTAGATAGAAATAATCTACTAGAGCTATTACTTAGCGAACAAAAGTTACAGCTATCAGAAATAGTATTTTGTCGTCTCACAGATAATAAAATATTCTGTGAATTTATTTCTCAGATAAAATCTCGTAAAATGTAAATCTCATAAACTATCCCTGGCCTCGGGTTTAGTAAGATCCCATGTCGACGTTTTCACAGTTCAAGGTCTACTAGCCTTGGAGAAAATATTTTATTTTCCCGGCTCCGCTCAGTGCACATGCAAATTGAGAAATATATCAAAATAATCAACAGTTTTAGAAAAAAAAACCAGAAAATTCACAACAATCACAAAAATTATAAAATGATTATTCATCATGAAACAAACAATTTTCGGGGTGTTACAACTCTCCCCTTCTAAATGAAATTTTGTCCTCAAAATTTTTATACCTTAGAATAGATGTGGATATTGTTCATTCATCTTGTCTTCTAACTCCTATGTTACATCTCCAGTCGTTTCATTCCAGATCACTTTTACTAATGGGATTTTCTTCCCTCTGAGTTACTTTACTCTCCTATCTTCAATCCTCACAGGAGGTGCCTCATAGGTTAAGTTCTCTTTCAATTGTACTGTGTCCGGTGCTATGACATGGCTCGGGTCAGGAATATATTTTCGCAATTGCGATACATGGAAAACATTGTGAAAGTTAGAAAAAAAAAGGTGGTAGGGCTATTTGGTAAGCTACTGGACCTATCTGGAAAAGAATTTGGTAAGGTCCAAGGAATTTGGGAGTAAGTTTTCTAGATTTCAGAACTCGGTCAACCCCAATCGTAGGCGTGACTTTCAAAAACACATGCTCGCCTTGCTTAAACTCAAGAGGCTTTCTCCTTTTGTCTGCATAGCTCTTCTGTAGACTCTGAGCCATCCTCATCTTTTCTTGAATCATCTTGACTATCTCAGTCATTTGTTGTATAAGATCAGGTCCAATAGTAAGGCGCTCTCCGTCTTAGTACCAACACAAAGGTGTTCTGCACCGTCGTCCATATAGAGCTTCATAGAGTGCCATCCCTATGCTCGAATGAAAACTGTTGTTATAGGTGAACTCTACCAATGGTAAAACTTTATCCCAACTTCCAATTTGTTCCAAAGCACAAGCTCTGAGCAAATCTTCCAACGATTGGATCGTCCTTTCCGATTGACCATCGGTCTGTGGGTGATAAGTAGAACTCAAACGTAGCTTCGTTCCTAACGCTCCTTGCAAACTTTGCCAAAACTTTGATGTGAACCTTGGATCTCTATCAAAAACAATACTGGTAGGCACACTATACAGCCTAACGATCTCACCAATATACAACTGAGTTAACTTCTCCATATTATACCTTATGTTGATTAGTAAGAAATGTGCTGACTTCGTGAGTCGATCAATAATTACCCATATTGAATCATAACCTTTTCTGGTCTTTGGTAATCCAACCACAAAGTCCATCGCAATACTATCCCACTTCCATTCAGGAATAGCTAGGGGTTGCAACATTCTTGATGGTCTCTGGTGTTCAACCTTTGCTTTCTGACAAACCAAACCAAACAAGACGACACACATCTGGCAATATCACTCTTCATTTCGTGCCACCAAAATAACCGTTTCAAGTCTTGATACATCTTGGTTATTCCTGGATGCATACTGAACTTGCTCGTATGAGCGTGTTTGAGAATATACTTTCTAAGTTCTTGATCCTTGGGTATACAAACTCTACCTCTGAATCTTAGGATTCCATCAGTTCCTTCCTCAAATGTTGTCACATCGCCTTGCTTCATTAGCTCCCTTTGTTCTTGTAGAAACTTATCAACTTTCTGTTTCTCTCGGATGTCTTCCATTAACTCACTTGAAATAGTGACCATGTTCATACAAATCTTTCTCGGTGCTAATTCCACAAAGGACCATACATAATTGAATTGCTCTATCAAATCCTTTTCCTTGATCATCATAGCAGAGATGTTGAGCATCTTCCTACTCAAAGCGTCTGCCACAACGTTTGCCTTTCCGGGGTGATACAAAAGTTAAAAATCATAATCTTTTAGAAATCCCAACCACCTTCGCTGTCTCATATTCAACTCCTTTTGGTCATACAGGTACTTCAAGCTTTTGTGGTCGCTAAAGACATTGAACGTCACCCCATAAAGAAAATACCTTCATATCTTCAAAGCGAATACCACAGCTGCTAACTCCAGGTCATGTGTTGGGTAGTTCTTCTCATACACTCACAATTGTCTCGAAGCCTAAGCCACCACTTTTCTATTTTGCATAAGTACACTTCCTAATCCTTGGTATGAAGCATCGCAATACACTTTGAAGGGTTCACTTGGACCAGGTAGAACTAACACTAGTGAAGTAGTTAATCGTCTCTTCAATTCTTGGAAACTTTCTTCGCAAGCATTAGTCCACTCAAAGGCTTGATTCTTTCTCGTGAGTTGCGTAAAAGGCCCTGCTATCTTAGAGAATCCCTCAATGAATCTCTGATAGTATCCATCTAATCCCACAAAGCTCCAAATTTCTGTCACTATCTTCGGCCTTTCCTAGTGCAGAATTGATTCCACTTTAGACAGATCCACTGCAATCCCTTCTTTTGAGATCACATGACTCAAAAACTTAATTTCTTCCAGCCAGAATTCACATTTTGACAATTTAGCATACAACTTCTTTTTCCTTCAGAATCTGGAGAACTATACTGAGGTGTTCAGCATGATCCTTCTAATTTTGAGAATGGATCAGAATGTCGTCAATGAATACACTAACAAATCTGTCTGAGTAAGGACGAAAGATTCTGTTCATATAGTCCATGAATATGGTAGGTGCATTCGTTACACCAAACGAAATCACAGGATATTCGAAATGACTGTAACGAGTACAAAAATTCATCTTGGGAATATCCTCAACCTTCACTCGGATCTGATGATAGCCCGATCGCAGATCGATCTTAAAGAACACTGCTGCTCTTTTCAATTGATCCATCAAGTCATCTATCCTCGAAAGTGGATACTTATTCTTGATTGTGACCTTATTCAGCTGGCGATAGTCCAGACACAATCTCAAAGTCCCATCTTTCTTTCTGACTAGCAACACTGGTGCTCCCCATGGTGACACACTGGGTCTAACAAACTGCTTCTCCAAGAGTTCTTCTAACTGCTTCTTAAGCTCAACTAACTCTAATGGTGACATCCTGTAAGGCGCTGTAGACACAGGACCAGATCCAGACACGAGATCAATGGTGAACTCTATCTCCCGCTCTGGTAGTAAACTAAGTACGTCATCAGGAAAGACTTCGGGAAACTCATTAACAACTGGAATTGTATTCACATCTGCCTCGCTCTCGACATTTAAGGAAGACAATAGCATGTATCCCTGAGCTTCTTCTTTCAGAAAGCTCGAACTTGGTTGGCCGTCAAAAATCTAGAAACTTCATCCATAAAGAAAACTATGGTTTTATTAGAACAGTCTAACAGGATATGGTTAGAAGACAGCCTATCCATTCCTGAAATTACGTCTAATTGGGAAAGAGGTAAATAGATCAAATCAATAGAAAAGATCCGATGTTCAACAATTAAAGGACAATTTAAACAAACTTTGGTGGTAACAACAGGTTTAGCAGTAGGGGTAGAAACAGTCAAGTCAAAAGGTAAGGAAGACACTAGTAAACTAAGTCGTCACACACAGTCATAAGAAATGAAAGAGTAGGTTGCCCTAGAGTCATACAGTACGGTCAAAAGATTACCTCCTATGGTACCCTCTTCTTGTATCAGATCTTCAGATTCGGAGGCTTCCGCTCTGCTCATAGTGTAAACTCGGCCTCTTGTTTGCGATTTTGCAGCTCGTGCAGTGTTGACTGAAGGCTCTGCCTTAGCTTGATTGTAGTCCCTAGAGATGTGTCCAGGTTTTCCACATCAAAAATAGATTATTCCTTTGATGGTGCAGTCCCTCGTTAGGTGGTCTTTCCTGCACTTCAAACACTTTGGCGAAAACGCCACATTCTGACCAGTTCGATTTCCACCAGAACCTCCGCTGGAACCTCCACCAGATGACTATTGCTTACTTCCCGATGGTCAAGAATAGGGTTTCTTTTGAAAGCGGTTTGCATTGTTGCCACCTCCACTTTGGAACCTAGTGGGTCCAAAGCCATAATTCCTCGTTTCCCGCACCTGATCCAGATCTTCCACTCGGTGACACGTGTCCAACAACTCTGAAAATTGGTTAATCCTTAAGGTTATGACCGCCCTTTTCACGTCATGCCTCAATCCTTCCTCAAATTTTTTACACTTCCACACCTCGTCCGGCTAGTGTTGGAAATACGTTGAAAATTTGGACAAGCTCTCGAACCTCGCGGCATACTCGCTGACAATCAAGTTCCCTTGCCTCAAGCTAAGGAACTCCATCTCTTTGGCATATCTTGCGCTTGCTAGGAAATACTTCTCCAAGAATTTATCCTTGAACACCCCAGGTGATTACTCGACCTTCAGCCTCTAGTAATCTCTGCGCTCCGTTCCACCAAATCTTTCGCATCCCCGATCAGCATAAAAGCAGTATAGGTTACCTTCTTGTCATCGGCACAGTTCATGCCTTTGAAAATTTTCTCTAACTCCTTGATCCAAAGACTAGCCTTCTTTGGATCAAATTCTCTCTTAAACCGGGGAGGGTTGTTACGACGGAACTCCAACAGATTTTGAGCATCGGCTGAAGCTTCTTGCTGTTGTGCAGCCCTTTTCCTGCTGTTGAGCAGCTCTCTCAGTTTGTTGTGCAATGACGTACGTCATTCATTGCATTGCTTCGATTACTGCAGTCATGCCTCCACCGCGTGCCATTTCGCTTTTTCAGGGTAGACTGAATGAAAAACACAAGGAAGAATTAGATGTATCCTTTCAAAATACCAAACACAGAGAATCATATAGCACAAACAAGACAGACCTAACCATAAACACCAAAAAGAAAACTTAAACCGGGACTCTGATACCAAACTAGTGTAACGCACCTTTTTGAGGAGGGAACGTCACACCATAACCACGAAACAGAAATGAAATGTATAAACTAAGACCCGATTTATTTTAATATGGATAAGTCTATTTAGATGTAATCATACAAATGATTAGGTGAATTTTTTTTTTGTAATAAAATAAAATAAGATAATACATGGTTACAACAGAAAGTAACGTGAGAAGTAAACCATACATTCGTACATCATACTTATTATATATTTATATCACACTTGTTTGGATACATCATTAGATATACAAAAAGCAAAAACTTTACATGCCCCAAAATGATTACACATATACAGCCCACCAAAAAGACAAAACATCAGGACCCCCAAAAGATTTACCGATAGCCATCAGCGGCTACTAACAGCATCAGCCCCTAAGGCAAATGAGAAAAAACCATAGCTGGGTCCTCCTCAGGGTCTTCCTTATAAGAGGAAACCCTCATCGGAGTAACCGAGTTACGAGCGGGGGCTCATGCAGAGGATAGGAAAGAATGCTCTTGTGGGAAGTAATAACACTCACCCCACGTATCACGTATGGGCAAGTAAAACTCTAAATACAAGCGAGCATGAAAAGTGAAGATAGGCGGATCATAACGCCCCCAAGCAAGAGTCATAGTCACATCTCCGAGGTAGACACAGCAATCCATACTTAGGTTGATGTGCCAGCAGTCCAGACCTCTATGAAAAGTCAATCTCTTATATCCCAAAAAGCTTTGCGGACGGGACGCCATGATATGTGTCCCAGGGCCGACGAGGGTAGGAAGTGATCACCAGTGCAAAAAAGCACGTACAAGGAGTAGCTTCTGGCAGGCTTCTAGGCGAAGGGTCGCATGAATAAACTAAATACGCACCAGAATAAGAGGGATTCAGAGACTGTGCATGTATGGGGCTGCATAGTTGAGGATGGCTTAAAAGAATTAATTTGGCGTAGCCATATCAACAAGTTGTAACTTCTTTTCGGGAGCCTAGAACATAAGAACTCCATGGTTAAGCATGCTTGACCTGGAGCAATTGTGAGATGGGTGACCTCCTAGGAAGTTTCCTAGGATGTGTGTGAGTGAGGACAAAAGCATGCTGAAAAGACCCGTGTTGGTTTGTGGAGACACTCGTCAATCCTGCACACAGTCCTGGGACATTACAAAATGGTATCAGAGACAGGACTTCTCCCAGTACGGTGTGGTTTGGGGATGAACCAAGCGAAAGTTAGTGGGCATGTGTGTCCCAGGGCCGACAAGGGCGGGAAGTGATCACCGGTGCAATGAAGCATGGACAAGAAGCGGCTTCTGGCAGGCTTCTAGGTGAAGGGTCACATGAATGAATTGAATACGCACCGGAATGAGAGGGATTCAGAGACTGTGCACGTGTGAGACTGCATAGTTGAGGATGGCTTAAAGGAATTGATTTGGCGTAGCCATATCAACGAGTTGCAAATTCTTTTTGGGAGCCTAGAACATAAGAACTTCATAGTTAAGCATGCTTGACCTGGAGCAATTGTGGGATGGGTGACCTCCTAGGAAGTTTCCTAGGATGAGTGCGAGTGAGGACAAAAGCACGCTGAAAAGATCCGTGTTGGTTTGTGGAGACACTCGTCAATCCTGTAGGCAGTCCCGAGACATTACAGCCAAAACATTGGGCTTGTAGCTGACTCAATGAAGAGGCCAATTGTCCAATCTAGGTTTCTAAATTTTGTATGGTGGCCTTTGTCCTTTGCTGGAAGTATATGTTGTTGTGGCTATCTGCTTCACCAAATCCTCAAATGAAGACTCAGGTTTTGTGGCTGCTAGACTTGGTAGTTGCAAAGGCTGCTGAAATTGCTGTCTACTTAGTCTAGTTTGAGGTTGAAATTGCTACAGTCTTATTGGCTATTGGAAGGGTTGCTTGTACTGCTGCTGTGGTGCTACATTCCCATATCTCATGTTAGGACGATCTCTCCAACTAGGATTATATGTGTTGGAGAATGGATTATATCTTTGTTGCTGCTACTAGAATTGTGGTTTACCAGGAAAGACACTTGCTGCAACAACAGATTGATCTAGAAAAACAGAACCACCATCTTGAAGTGTAGGGCATGCATCTATGGGATGATATGAACAAGAACAAATGCCACACACAATTGCAGCTATCTACATAGGCAATTGCTGTCCCACTGCTAATTGTCTTACCAAAGAAGTCAATTTCTCAAGTCTGTGTTCCATTCTCTGTTGGTCAACATAAGACAATTAAGCCTCATTGACTCCTCTAGTTGAGGTAATGACTCATGTGCCAAATTTTTGTGCATTTTCTTCTATATTTGCTATTAAATCTCTTCCTACAGCAAGGGTTTTATCAACTAAGGCACCTTCACTCGCAGCATCCACCATGCTTCTGTCCATTGGTAGTAAGCCTTCATAAAAGTACTAGATCAATAGCTAGTCATTGATTTGGTGATGATGACAACTTGCATATAACTTCTTAAATCTCTTCTAATATTCATGCAAGGTCTCTCCTATCATCTGCCTTATGCCACATATGTCTTTTCTAATGGTAACAACTCTAGATGTAGTGAAGAGTCTCTCTAAGAATAGCCTTTTCATGTTATCCCAGCTCATGACAGAACCTGTTGAAAAGTAAAATAACTAATCCTTGGCTGCCTTAGTAAGTGAGAAGGGGAATGCTCTGAGCTTGATGTGCTCCTCAGGAATACCATGTGGCTTCATGGTTGAACAAACCACATAGAACTCCTTAAGATGTTTATGAGGGCCCTCACCTGTAAGACCATGAAACTTGGGCAACAAGTGTATCAATCTAAATTTAAATTCAAAGTCAACATTAAGATCTTTGAATGCACAAAGACTGGTAAGTAACATCAGGAGCAGCAAGTTCCTTAAGGGTCCTATTCTGCATATTATTACCCATAGTTGCAAAATCACTTAAGCTTTCGGATGCACTAACAGATTCAATGTCAAAATCAAATTCGGAAGCAATTCTTTGACTAAGCTTACAAGCTCTAATCAGTGCATGCAAAGTCCTATCAATCTCAGGATTAAAATCAGGCAAAGAACTAGTAGAAGACCTAGTCATGCATCATCCATAATATCAAATAGCACCAAAACATCAAACACATAAAATACACTATACAACACTAAAAATGCATCAAAATAAATCTAGACGACCTATCAAATGATTTTTTTAAAATATGGGACCACCACAACATAAAAACTACACAAAAATGGAACTAAAAAATGCAATAAAAAATCTTCAAAAAATGAAAAAGTGATCTAAATGAAGGAATTAGGCTGAGATAAGGTGTTGCTCATAGCAAAGCAATGAGCCTTGTAGAATAAGCCGTTTCCTTTCAATCAACCAATTTTCAGCTTAATCGAAGCACGGTTATCAGTATAAAAATTATAAAAATGCCATTGGGAGAAGTGATTTTGGTGAAAACCACCTGAAACAAGGAAAACAGAGGCAAAACAAGGGTTAATGGTCAAATAAACTCCTAATATGATTAATCAAGATCAGAATGAATCCTCGGCAATGGCACCACAAATTTGATAGCTGCCGAGGCTACCAGATTTAATAATTTATAACCAGTTTACCAAAATAACTTGTAGCATACGGTAACATTGGGTCGAGCCCACGGATCACTTTGATTATGATCACAGATTCAAATTAGGATGTTAATGAACAAGGGGCAAAAGATATACGAAATTAAAAACAAAATAAATCAAACTTGAAGAAAATAGAAACTAGTGACAGAATTAGAAATAGAATCACAAAAATAGAATTATGAATTAGAAACAGAATTGTGAATTAGAAATAGAAATATAAACAAAGGGGAGGTTTGCAACATTAAAAACATAGAAACAAACTTCAAATAAATGGAGAAAACAAAATTAAGAATTCCAAGAGAATTGTCGAAACTTGATTTCAATCCATCCTTGATTACTAAAGATCCATTCAATTATCAATCAAATCCTTAGTCTTAGATCACATCAAGACGCCTCAAAATGATCCATGAATCTTCTACTAGAAATGCTTCCAACATTTAATTAATTGAGATTAGACAAATTAAGCATCCATCCAAAATCCAAATTAACTTTAAAAGCAAGATCCAACCAAACTAAACAATTCATCAAACACCTTTGATGCATTGTTTAGTCTCTGAAATCATCTCTTTGCACATGGTAATTAAGCAATTAACATATGAAAATCCCAATAAAATTAACCATTCAACAAGCATTAACAAAGAGAAGAAAAAGAAGAGAAACTTGATCAATAGATGAATGTTTAACAATTAAAATGAAATCTCAAGATTAATCATCAAGAATGTCAATCTCTTGGATTGATTAAAGGCCCTACCCCTCCATGAATAGGAGGGAAGAACTCAAAAAAAGTAGAGAAAGAAAAGCGAAAATCTAAAGAGAAGGGAGAGGAAGAGAGTTCTAGAGAGAAGGTGAAAAATTTAGAATGAGAGATGAAATGCTCATTTTGTTCTCTGTTTCTAACCCATTAAACTAATCCTTATTTTGGGTCTACATCATTAGAACCCCATTAGTGCAAAGCTGGGTTCATTATGAGTAATTGAGCCTAAACCCCATGTTAATTGGAGGTCTACAACTCAAGTTATAGATAAATCATTCTCAAAGGGTCTCTGATTCCATTAGCTAACTTCAAGGGATGAAAACTCCAGCGAAACATCGTGTTTGGAAAAGTGGTCTGCATATGAATTGAAGATATATGTCTTAGCTTTCAAATTCCACTAGTTTCAAGACCATATCACATCTACAGCCCAAGTTATATCCTGATTAGTGTACACTACTCAGGTTCAAGTGACAGAACCCGTGTTCTGACTTTTAGGCCCAATTAGCTCTACTAGGTGTCTAATTTAGCCCTAGAGCTCTTCATGAAAGTTATAGAGATATCTCTCATCTTTCTTACAAGGTAATATACATAATTTTTAAACATCTTGAACTTAAGATATGACCGAAATACAGAAATAATGTAAAATTTGAATAATGCTAGAAAAGATCAATTAAGCTCAATTTGAGCCCAAACTTACAAAACAACAAGCTCAATCAATTAAATACATGGAGAGTGTAAATGACTAAAAATGAGGGTTTATTAATGTATAAAATATGTGATTATCACTGAGACCCTTAGAGCAACAAATGGAACCTTTGTCAGCACTAGAGTAAATGAAGATGCAAACAACAACGCGAATGAAGGGGATGATTCCATGAACGAAAATTTTGAAAGGGAGAATAACAATGTAGAAGTCGCACATGATTGGCCAGTAAAAATATTCTTGAAGAACAGCTCAGAAAAAGAAAAATTATGAGATAAATTGATTGGAAAGATGCAAAAGCAAGTTAAAGTCTTTCAAGGCCTTAATCTGTACGGCTCGGTGGGAATTGATGAACTGTGCTTGTAGGTTAAAGTTAATATCCCTAAGGACTTCAAAATTCCAAATTTCTCAAAGTACAACAGAAGCACCAATCCAAAGTTTCTTCCAAAAACTTACATCACTAAAATGACCATTTGGTCACAAGATAAAAAATTCCTAATCAATTTCTTTCACGAAAGCCTGACCGGGCCGACTTTGGAATGGTACATGCAACTTGACCATTCAAAGATTTCTTGCTGGGATGATTTGGCAAATTTATTCTTGGGGCAATATTAATTCAACATTGACACCACACCTTCTCGAGAATAGTTAGGAGCAATACAAAAGAAGAATAATGAAACTTTAAAGCAATACACTCAAAGATAGAGAATGTTGGCAGCCCAGGTTCAACCACCAATGACTCCATAAAAAATGAGCTCGTACTTTATAAGGACTTTAGGAGCACCTTGTATTGGGCTGATGATAGGGACTGCCTACAAGGATTTTTCTGAGCTAATTTCGGCTTGAGAAAGAATTGAGAATATTGCAAAAGTAGGTAAGTTACTTACTTACTAGAAACACAGAGAGCAGTTTTCCTAAGAAGGTGGCATTGACAAGGAAGAAAGAACTAGAAGTCCGTTATGTGTAGCAACAAAACCTATGCTTTCCTCATAATCCATACAAGCTCCTCTACTCACTCCTCTAGCTCACCAAACCTTATACCAAGTCAACAATGTTCCCTTGCTGAGTCCATATGTCCTAACCCGTCCTGTCTATACCAATTGTCCTCCCACACCTCGAAATCTAGGAAATCAAGGGTATGCTCGACCTCTGTTGAATCTACCCCCTTTTGCAAAGTTGCCAATCTCCAATGCTGATTTGTTTCAACAATTGTTTGATGCACACTTGGTTGCATGTGTTCCTTCTTGCCCCATGGTACCCCTATTCCCAGCCTGGTACAATCCTAATGTAACTTGCAAGTTTCATATGGACAACCCAAGACACTTAGTCAAAGATTGCGAGTATTTAAAACAATAGTGAGGAGATTGATTTCCTGTGGAAAACTAGACTTTGAAGAGGAGAAAAGGCCTAACATCACTAGCAACCCAATTCCAAATCATGGGAAGGGAGCTGTAAACGCATTAGAAAAAAGAGAAGGAAAGAGTTCAGGATGTAGTAGATGTCAAGACTCCTATGAAGTTAATATTCCAAGGTCTGGTCCAACCAGCTACTATTCTTCAATAGCCTTTGATGGTGTAGCATTTGAATATGATACTAAAGCTTATTGTGAATACCATATGTAAAAGGGGCATGATATTGAGAGCCATCAGGAGTTTAAAGCTTAGGTGCAGAGATTCATGTCTCTGGGTGTAGTAGATGTTACTCAAGCAAGAGGGTTCTGTGGAGCGTTTAGTTCTCAAACTTTCGTGTACTAGCGAAGTCCCAAATTCCAAGAAGGTTGTCTTCACCTAACAAGTGAACTCAATGCACAACATCATTGCTCTTCAATGAACTAGATGCATACCATTGTCAATCCCCAACTAAATGAATGCACAATGGTTTTATCTTTCATAGATATGCTATATGGATATTACCACTATAGAATACCCCTAATAGTATCTTAACTCACACTATATAGCACAAATATATAATTTCATCTAGCAAAGAACTCTATTTTTTCAACACGGTAAACAAGTGATTCCCTGTTCTTGCGTGATTAATTGCCCAAAACTCACCAATTAATCGCCCAATGACAACAAAGAACCAATGATTTTTTTGTCACTGACTGACTAGTCACCCACTTTTTGAGCAATTAATCACTCAACTAAGACTCTCTCTGGTCTTGACCGATTAAGCGGTCACGTTCTGGGCGATTAGTTGCCCAGCCAACTTTTCTCTCTGCCTTTGACTGATTAAGCTGTTAGTTTTTGGGTGCTTAATCGCCTAGAGGAAGATTTCTAGACTCAGCCTCTTAGAGTTAGTAACCAATGTTTGACTACCTAAACCAAGTTCTAAATGGTTTTCAACACCATACATGGTCTCTAAACATGTTAAAACTCACATGTACATTCTTAATTCACCATCATAGGGATATATGAACAAATAACAACTCATCCAAACTCATTTTCTCAACTTCAAGTATATGGAGTTATATGGATGCATACAAGTTCAAAATCCATAACCATGCATGTATCAACTATTTAACATACCATTTCTTAATTCTTAACCAAGCTTACCATCTCAAGCCATTTGAAAAACAAGGATGGAAACAAAGAAACCATGCATCCTTCACAAAAACCAATTTTTCAACATATTCAATATGCACCATGCATTATCAAGATGTAGAAAATGGAAAAAAGTTAAGCATGGACAAGCACCCCTACCTCAACTTATGTTGATGATGCTTAAACTTTGGTTTTCCTTTCCTTGGTCTTCCTTCTCTTCCCTTTGCTCTTCTTTCTTTCCTTCTTTTCCTCTTTCTTTGCTGCCAAGCGTGTGATTGGAGAGTGAAAAATGAGAAAAGAAAAGTCAAAGGAGCAAATAGAGATGGAACGAGGCGGTGGAAAGAAAATTGGATGGATAAGGATGGACTTGTATATTTGACTGGAAGTGTTATATCTCTTAGGGATACTTTAATCTTCCTTTAACAAGTTTTCTAACCTTCATACGTGTTATAAAAGATTCTAGGACTCATCTCATTCCTAGATTCACCATTCTATACACTATTAACTGTCACTTAAACTCTATTACTCTTTCTTAAGTTAAGTTAAACCTAAGGAATTAAGCTAATAGACTCACAAGTATCTGCCTTAACTTGTATTTATTTTTAGAAATATCTTCATTCTTTATTTCATATCTTCACAAATTCTCATAATTTTCCAAGATATCTGCCTATTTAATTTGGCCCTTAAACACCACTCTGTATTATTAAAAATGTTAAACTAATTCAGTTAATTCTCCAAATTTGACTACATCTAGTTTCAATATATGTGACCTAGAAATAAATTCTCTATATTTATTTTCATCATTGAAACAGTTTATGCTATCTTCTGAGTTATTATTAGTTATTTTTCACATTTAATGTTATTGCAATATATCCAAACTAACTTAGAAGGTCACTAGAATTAATAAGTAACTCATGCAAGGATTTATGAACTTATATAAATGATTAAGACTAATAGGTTATGAAGGATGTTACAGCTAGGGTTTGGATACAAGCAGGAAGATGGCTTAGGTGGAAGTGATGGATCCAAGTTGACCCATATTTGATGGGTCACAAACTAGTTTGGGCTCAAGGTAGGGCTTGAGAAAAATTGGGGTAGGCTTATACATAGAAGAAGGTTGGGTCATCTTACTTTTTCAAATTTTCCTTTTTCTTCTTTTTCTTTTATTTTTTATTTTTTATTTTTATTTTTCAGATTTTAATTCATTTTTTTAATTTTTTTGTCTTTTTTTTTTACTTTTTTGTTTTATTTTGAATTAAAAGGTTTTAATGACCCGGACAAAATTGAGTGTTTACAAAACTACTTGGGGGCTAGAGTCCAACATGATGCAAAACTACTCGGAGCTTTTCACATAAGGTAATCAAATTTTGAGGATAAAATTTTTTAAAAGGATGGGAGAATTGTAACATCCTCCCTAACCTATTAGCCATAATTATGGTTATAAGAGCTCAATAACACTTGTGTAAGTCACCAGTTAATTCTGATGACCTTTTGAGTTAGTTTCGGCATAATGCTATAACACTGGATGTGGAAAAGAGCTTATATTAGTTCAGAATTTAGCATAAATGACTTAAATGATGAAAATAAATATAGAAAATTTATTTTCAGGTCACAAATAATTAGAATGAGTTATGGTAAATTTTGGAGAATCAACTGAATTAATTTGACATTTTTAATAACACAAGATGAGTGTTTAAAGGCCAAATTAAATAGATAAGTAACTTAGAAAATCATGAGATTTTGTATAAATGTTAAATAGAGGATGAATGTTATTCTGAAAATGAGGACAAGTTAAGGCAGATACCTGTAAGTTTATTAGCTTAACTCCTTAGGTTTAACTTAACTTAAGGAGGAGTTAGAGCTTAGTGACTGTTAATGATGTATATGAATAGTTTATTAAATATTGAATATAGAAATTGAATGAAGTTCTAGAATTTTCTATAATACATATGAAGGTTAGAAAACTCATCAGGGAAGATCAAAGTATCCCTAAGAGATACATCATTTCTAGTCAAACACCAAAAGTCAATCCTTATCCTTCCAATCTTTTCTCCACTACCTCTCTTCATCTTTTCTTCTGCTCACTTTCTCACTTGTCTTGTTTTCTTTTCTCTCACATGATTTATAGCAGAGAAAGGAAAGAAAGAAGGACAAAGAAGAAGTTTAGCAAGCACCAAGAAGAAATAAAGGAAAGAAAAGGTTGAGCATTACCAATAAGAGAGTTGAGGTAGGGGTTATTTGTATTGCTATCTCTTCTTCCTAACCTTTCTTCTATCCTAGCTATGTGTATGCATGATGAATCTAAGGTGTTCTTGCTTACTTTCTCTCTTTGGGGCTAAGATAGGATTAGAGGGTGAGGGGTTTGTGCTTCTTTATCTTTCTTCTTTTTGTTTCCAAAAACTTGTGTTAGTGAACTTGATTTGGAAATTTGGATGGTATATCAAATTGATGACATGTAAATGTATATGGTTGATGATATTGGTCTTAATGGAACTTGATATGATGACAAGACAAGACTTTGAGTTAGTTTTGATTAGAAATGATAGTTTGATTAGAAACGATAGTTTTGATAAAAGTTTTGATTCAGTTTTGATTTGCTTCACAACCTTGAGCTTTTATGTGAGTTTAACACCTTTAGGAACCATTTGTTGGTGTTGAAACCATCTGAAAATCGATTATGGAAGTCAATAATCGATGACAAGTTCATAGAGGCTGTTTTTGAATAATCTGTTGCTAGGTGATTAATTGATGAAAAGTGATCGATTAATCGGTCATTAGCAGAAACAAAAATGGCTTGAGCGATTAATCGCTCCAAAAGTGACCGATCAATCAGTTTACGACACAGCAAAACCAGTGGTTCTCTACTGATGTACACTAGGGCATGGCCGTGAGCCTCAAACACAAGGGCAAGGAGCCCTTATTTTCCATACATGATTCCAATCAATCCAACACCATAAAAAATGTACACTAACAAACAAACAAAATCATACAAAGTAAAACCAACACAAAAATCATCAAGCATCACCAAAACCATACAACAAAGTGAGTGACCCACACATGGATTCCTCACTATCAACACAAAAACAAGTTCCTCACCACCATGAAAGGTTGAAGAGGATGATCTCCCTCTTACCTAAGAAGATAACAAGAAAAAGAACTCCCTTTATGCCTCTTGAAATTCGTCCAACTCCTCCACCAAAACCCTAGGATGATCAAACTCACATAATCAACAACCAAAGCTTGCAAAGAGGAGTCCTTGATCACCAAAGTGACCAAGAATCATGAAAATGAAGGAAAGAAAATAGAAAATCAAGAACTTTACCTCAAAGCTTCAAGTTTAGGGCTTTATGGAAGAAGATCAAGATGGACGAATCAAGTGATGGTCATAAAAGGAAAAAGCTTCTAGGTGATGAGTAGATGTAAGAAATAAGGTTGGTTGAGCAAGTAAACATGGATGGCCATCAATGGTGGTGCTTGGCCGTGAAAGTGAGGAGAGAAAATAGAGATGAGAGTTTTAGGATGTGATTCCAACAAGAAAAGGTCTTCAAACAATATGTAATTTCAAGCAATGTAATTGCTTGAAATTAAACAAGCATGGAGGGTGAAGAAAGGGGGTGTGGCCATGAGATTGGAGAGGAGAGGAAGAATAGAAAATGTGATAGAAGAGTGAGAGAAAATGAGAAATCGAGAGAGAAAGAAAAAATGGAGAGAGAAAGTGGTAGAAACTTTTGAAAATGGAAAAGGTGAAAAGGTGAATGGGTGTTTAGATGAAAAGATGACAATTTGTGTCATCTTCCCCCTCATTACCATGGAGTCTACAAGGGAGGAGAGAGAAAAGTTGGCTTCCTTGAGAAGCTTTGTCCACTTTTTGGAAAAAGTCAAGGATGATGTCACTTTGATGATGTCATCTTGGTGATGTCATTAAAGTGCTCTCTAGAAAAGATGACTAATACTCTACTAAAGTTATTACCCAGTGGACAAAAGTTACAGTTAACAAAATCAATATTTATTATCCAACGGATAATAAAACGCACCACGATTTTATTTATTAGATCAAATCTCGAAAAACAAAAACTTCGTAAACTGTGTCCAGCCTCGAATTTAGTAAGATCTCCCATCTCCGTTTCCACAGTCCAAGGTTTTTTGGCCTCGGGAAAAATATTTCATTTTCCCGGCCTCGCTCAGTGTGCATGCAAATCGAGAAATATATTAAAATAATCAAATAATTCAAATAATTCTAGAAAAATTCACAAAAAAATCATGAATATTATAAAATGAATATATATTATGAAACAAGTAATTTTCGGGGTGTTACATTTATCATAATGGTCATTGATGGAGACCTTGGCCGTGACATATTATTGGTCACTTATGCTTGTGAATGATTCCTTGAATAAATGGTTGGTTGATAAAATTACTAAGTTTGCCTTGAAAAATAGTTTTGGCTGAGACTAGTCCATAGCTAATAGTACTTGTAATTAGTCATTTGAGGTACAAAGAAATTACGAAAAAAATTTGGTACTTGAATTCTTGTATTGGACATTTGGTTGTATATAGTAATCTTAATTGGATATGTTTCTAACCATTATTGTGATAGTTAGGCCATGTAGGCCGAATTCAAGGAGATAAGGTAATCTCCATGTCATTCTCCATGTTGCATCCAAGTGCTTGAATTGTACTTACATAAGTGTTTGTATGGAAATTTCTTGAATAGTTGACCATGTATCAAATGAGTTTGTTTATGCTTATTTTGAGTTTAATTGATGATTGGGAGTATTTGGAATTGTACACTTATTGAGAATTTATGGAATGTGATTAGAATTTTAGATATTTCAGACATGTACCTCGTACTTAGAGATAATAATTAATGTTAGAAATGATTGTTGATTATCCTTGTACCTGAAGGATATATTGTTGATTATCATATACCTGATGGATATTATATTGGCTATCCATGTACCAGATAGATATTATATTGATTATCCATTTACTTGATGGATATACTATTGGTTAATCCTCGTACCTAGAGGTTATGTTATTGATTACCCCTTGTATCTGAAGGGTATATTATTAATTATTCCTTGTATCTAGGGGAAATGAGACTATAATCTTGTTATAGAGTTATAACTCACGAGAGATACACTTTTTGAATGTGATATGTGGTAGTGATATTAGAAAATATCATAGTGTGGAAATTGGAATATGATAATGAATCTGTAATTGCAATTGAATGATGATGATGTGATTATAATTATAAATTGTTTTTAGAAATCTGATAAAATTGGAATTTTGTTTCGAGAAGAGAAATGAATTGTTTTGGCTTTTGCCACCTTTCTACTTTATTACTTAAGTTTTGAAATGGTTTTTCCTCAAAACAACCAGAAGTATTATGATAACACAGATTTTTTTTTTTACAATACTATTGAGAATTCCTAGAATTTTCATTCATTTTTATTCTATTCCATAATATTTTCAGGGACAAGCTCTTCAGCAAGGAGTCAAAGGAAGAAGATGTAGAATAGGTTTTGATATCATTTTGTACTTGTAATGTATATTTAGTACCTTGGAACCGATTATGTAATTACTGTGTAATATAATATACTTTGTATATTGTACTTCATAACATATGTACATTATCTTAACCCTCAACAGGCTCATATTTTGCATATATTGTATAAACGAATTTTTAAATTATTATATTAGTATTAAGTGACATGCTTAATTCTGATTACTATTGCGTAATTCCGAATACAATATTAGTAATAGTGTTAAGGATGTTACACAAATACCCCTCTATTCTACATTAAAACACAACCTAATCCTTTCTTTGAAGTATCACAATATACTTCAAAAATCTCTTGAGGGTTTGGAATTACTAGCACAGGTGTTATGGTTAGCTTTTGTTTCAACTCTTGAAAACTAGTTTTATATTCTGGTGTCCAATCAAATGAGCTACCTTTTCTAGTTAATCTAGTCAAAGGTAAAGCTATTTGAGAGAATCCTTCTATAAACCTCCTATAATATCCTGCTAGTCCTAAGAAACTTCTTATCTCTAACGCAGTAGTAGGATTTTCCCATTGCACTATTGCTTCCAACTTGCTTGGATCCACTGATAACCCTCCTTGCGATACCACATGACCCAAGAATTGTACTTCCTTCATCCAAAAGTCACACTTTGCCAATTTGGCAAACAATTGTTTCTTCTTCTAGAATTCCAAAACTATTCTAAGGTGTTGCTTATGTTCTTCTGTTGTCTTTGAATAAATAAAAATGTCATCTATAAAGACAACCACAAACTTAGCTAAGTAAGGTCTAAAGATTTTGTTCATATAATCCATGAACACTGCGGGTGCATTTGTCAAACCAAAGGACATCATAAGATATTCATAATGTCCATGCCTAGTCCTAAAAGCAGTTTTAGGGACATCCTCCTCCCTAACTCTAATCTGTTGATATCCAGATCTTAGATCAATTTTTGAGAAAATAATGACACCTCTCAATTGATCCATCAAATCATCTATCCTAGGCAAAAGATACTTGTTCTTCATGGTTACTTTATTTAACTGCCTATAATCTACACACAACATCATACTACCATATTTCTTCTTTACCAAGAGCATTGGTGCTCCCTAAGGTGATACACTGGGCCTGATGAATTTCTTATCCAATAATTATTCTATTTTCTTCTTGAGTTCTGCTAGCTCTGAAGGTGACATCCTATAGGGTGCTATATATATAGGTCTAGTTTTGGGTACCAAATCTATAGTAAATTTTATTTCTCGCTCAGGTGGCATCTCAGTTATCTCATTAGGAAATACTCCTTGGTACTCCCTCACCACTGGTATACTTTCTAAGTTCTACTCAACTTCAGAATTTAAAGAGAATGGGAGAACATATCGCTGAGCCCCCTCTACTAAACAATTTATAACCTGGTTGGCATTTAAATACATAGATCAGAAGAAATAGTCATGGAAGGGATATCAAACATAAATATCAAGGTCTTATCTGAACAATTCAAGGCAACATGGTTTGTAAACAAATAAGATTCACAAAGAAAGTTTTATCTTCTACTTGTACATAACAATTTAGACAAATATAGGAGGTTGTTACTAGCTTTCCTGTTGGTGTAGAAATAGATAAATTATAGAGAAGCTCAAACACAGGTAAATCTAACATCTTCACACAATCATAAGAAATGAAGGAGTAAAATGTTCTTGAATCATATAATATGGTCAAGAGATTATATTTAATTATGCACGTAACTTGTATTAGATCAGGAGATTGAGTTGCCTCTTTTCCACTCAGAGTGAAGACTCTTCCCTTGGTTTGGGGTCTGGGGTTGGGTGTCACTCCCTGTCTCTTAGGGTAATTATTGGCATAATGCCCTAGTTTGCCACAAGTATAACACATTATCTAATCTATCATATAGGGTTTAGTACCATGATAACTCCCACATTTGGTACACTTTGGCCCCCAAGTTCCTACTTGAACCTAATGTCCTTTGTCTTGTGGGTACTTGGGTCGAGAAGCACCCCCTTTGAACCTATCATCTGTTCTCTTCCTCTTTTGGAAGTTCTATGACCTTTACTCCAATGGAGGCTTAAAGTCATAAGCTTTTATAATTCTACACTTATTAATCAAGGTAAGGAAATCTCTAATCTCCAAATTCCCTATGTTTCTCTTAATGTCTTCCCTCAATCTTGCCTCAAATTTTACACATTTCCATTCTTCATCAGAATTATATCTAAAATAAGAAGAGAACTTGGATAATTCTTCAAATTTGGCCATATATTGGCCCACAAACATACTTCCTTATTCAAGTCTCAAAAACTCTAACTCCTTTGCATTCTGCAAATTCTTAGGGAAATATTTATCTAAGAAAGTAGTCCTAAATACCTCCCAAGTAATTTGAGTTACAACTACCTCTAATAATCATTTGGCATCCGTCCACCAGCTTTCTGCCTCTCCTACTAGCATATAAGAGACAAAAGATACCATCTATTCATTAGTACAACCTATTACAGAAAAATTTTCTTCATCTCCCTAATCCAACCTTTAGCCTTAACCGAATTATATTCTCTTCTAAAAGATGAAGGGTTAGCCTTCCTAAAATCAAAAATGTCGTGAAAGTTCTAGTTTCTTGCAAGTATCACATTATCTACCAGATGTGGAAGTGGATTTGTTCACATCCTTTCTAACATCCTATTTGTGAAGGCAGTCTGCTTCCTCATTGCAATAGCCATTACTCTAAATGTTTCAGTCATCTCTGCCATATTTTCATTAACAGGTTCTCTATTACAACGAGCTCACCTGGTAGATGTCATAGTTTTCTATACACACAGAATAATACATATTGAGTTGATCAAGCTCAATATCATATAACAGTGCGATAGTAACTATTAACATTCATACCTAAGTCTTTTATGCAATTATATTCAAATATCTCACCATCAAGATAAGAAAATGCATAACATATAACAAGAATATCTAATCATGCCAAAAGCATAATCAGTCCATACTACAGCTCAATAGGATGAACTACTCTGATACCACTAAATGTAACGCCCCAAAAATAATACTATAAGTATGTCTATATTACACAGAAGTAATTAGGTTTAGGCACCTCATAGCTAAATTAATTCTATTACACATTTGAGCCTTGTAAGGGAAAGATAATACTTCTAAAATACTCAATTATATACTTGACGTATATAAGCCATATTGTTAATAATATTCCATGCAAGCTAGTACATTAGTGTTCAAGTGATACAAACTAAGCCTTTATAGGCATATGTACATATAAACTATGTACAAACCACAACATAGTTATAAATATAGCAATGGTAAAAAATGGTAAATAATCATATACTACATCAACATCTTCTCTTCTACTCCATTGGTGGATCCCATGTTGGAATCATCATGTTAAAGGAAAGGTATAAAGGGGTGAGAATTCTAGAAATTCTCAGTAGTTCTAACATATAAAATGTCATCATAATAACTCCAGCTGCTTTTGAGAATTAAATCAATACTATATTGTTGTGATATTGGCAAGTGTACCAAATGCAAAAGTAATAAATGATGAGTAAGAATATTATCCCACAGAGATTATTTTGTCAATTACTAAGTTTATCAAATCAACATTATTTAAGCTATCAAAAAATGAGAGTTGATAAGAATGTAAATAAAAGAAAACACTAACAAGAAAATATTTTAAATTAACAAGAGTAAAATAAATCAATTAGGCAAAGGATGAAAGATAATGATATCAAAGTGTTAGGGTTCAGATTTAACTTGAACCCTTTTGATGCAAATTCAAATATTAGTTTAACTAAGTTCTATTCCATGATTCATGATCAAATTCCCAAAATTAATCAATATCCAATCCCTTGGTACATTAATCCTCTTCACACTACTTTAAGTTAACCAATTCCTTAGTATAACCCTAAATAGAGAAGGCTTTATAAAAAAACAAGGGAATAAAAGGTAAGATCACATAACCTACAATGTCTATTCCTAACGATTACAGAAATTGAGGTATTTATCACAAGTTCTAGGTTCGTGCACAATTTTTCCAAATCATATATAAACCCTAAAATCATTCCAAAATTGGCCAAATTAAGAAAAGTATTAAGAGAAGAGATAAACACATAAATCAAGAAATAGAAACTTAGATTGAACACAAAAATGAATTCACATCATCCAAGAACAAGACACATCATCATCCTAACTAGAGAAGTATAGCTACATATGAAGAAAGAAGAAAACAAAGAAGCAAATCCAACAAACTCCATGGAAGATAGGTGGAAAGGTTGAAGAAAACTCCTAATCTTCAAGCCTGGATGCTCTCACATCAAATTAGGGTTCGTGCCTTCACTCCTTTCTTTGAATGAATGCCCAAAAACATCACTTCTTCTATTTATACACAATAGAATGCATCATTAAACGTACTGAGTGCTTAAGTGCTTAGTTTTTGGGAGCTTAGGTGTGCGGTGTAACACCCCAGATTTTGGCTATTTTACAGTAATGATCATTGTGTGAGATTTGCTCTAAGTTAGGAAAATAATAATTTTCAAGCCGGGGAAAATCTTATTTGATTTATTCGGAGACAGGGGATCTCACTAAACCCGAATCTAAGAGACACGAAATCAAATTTTTTAATTTTTAAAATTTATCTATGAAATTAAAATATTTCACAGGAAAATATTCGCTGTTTTATGAACAGTAGTTTCTATTACCAAGTAATGGACCCAGTATATTTTATTTGTTAGAAAATAAATTAAGAATAATTTTTGTAACTTATTTTAAAATAAACCAATAGAAATGAGTCAATATTAGTGGTTATACTTTTTCTAGACTAATAGAAAATGGTCAATATAAATGGTTGGACTAGTTGCTAAGTAACTAGAATAACTAACTAGGTTACTCTAAATAGTTTAATTTGTAACTAAATCACCTAATCTAATTAGCTTACTATCTAATTAAGATGTAACTAAAACCTAATTGAAGTCAAACCTAGTTACTAAATCTCCTAGAGTCACACGGCCATGAAGGCCTTTCTACCATGTTCTAGGTTCATCTAAATGACCACTTAATGACTATTGTGTGACCTAAGCCATGTGCACACCATGTGACCATGTGAGTGAATTTCTATCACATTAAGTTACTCTCCATGCAACCATACGGCTGCACACTTCCATATAGCTATTCAATTTCATTTTTTACTTCACTTTGTGACAAGCCTTCATCTTTTTCTCTCAAATATTCAAGAACACTCAAGAACACCCAACTATTTTTCTTTCCTTTTCCTTGTTGAACCCCACAGCCCCGACCTCCAAACCCTACCTCTTCACTTCTAAAATTTCATTTCTTCCTACTTTCTAAAGCTAAACCTCATTCTAAACACTTGTCTTTTAGTAAGTTTTATCAAAATCCTACTCTAAGTGCATCAAAAACCAAGCTTTGGCTTACTACTTCAAAGGTAATCTTTTGATTCTTTGATCCTAAGATGGATTTTTGATTTTCTAGACCATGATTGATCCATGGTTCTTTGTTCTTAAGCTTTGTTTATGACTTTAGAATTTGTTTAAGATTTTTAGGGATTTTTGTTTGAAGCTCACGAATTCAAGAGGAAGGAGGACTTGAAGTTTTTGTCTCCCTTGAGGTAAGAGGGAGATTAACCTCATCAATTATGTGTTGGTGGTGAGGAAATGAGTTGTTTGTGGTGAAAAATCCATAAGGATTTATTCACTTAATTTTTTATGCTTTCTCTGTTTATGTTTGTTATGCTATTGGCTTTGAAAATATGATTGCATGTGTATTTGTATGCTTATAGCTTTGATAATATGCTTGTATGTGGGATTTGGAAAGCATGCAAATTTATGTGTAATATAATATATGAATCACATGAAGGATTTGTTGTATGAAGGTCCCAAAGGACCTATGAGGCACACGGCCTCCACACTTCAAAAGGAACCTAGGGTTCTAAATTATTTTCCTAACCAAGGAGTAAATGATTTTATGACAAGAAAAATAAATTAAATGTTTTTGCAAGGAATAAATGCTAAAAAGAACTAAATGATGGGTTATGAAACCCTAAATGGATTCGGTCAACATACTATTTTTCATAACTTAGATCTAAAATTATTTTACTAAGTGTAGACTTAGGTGTTTAAATGAGAAGGAAATTATTTTAGTAGGATTTGAACCTAAAATTAAAGCAGTATACTTTTTAGAATAAAAATTGACATAATTAAATAATTAAGTTATGAAATAAAAATAAATGTCAATACTTGAAATTTTCTAACGTATAGCTCACCCTATGGGTTTTGAAGCACGTTAGGAAAATTTGAGCTGTGATATCTTAAGTAAATCAAAGAAACACAATTTTTTGGGAAACAGTAAAAATACTAATTTTTAGAGGGACTATATTGTAAATATTATCTAAAGAGGGACTATTTTGAAAATATTATTTTAAGCGCGACTATTATGGATATATTATTTTAAATAAGGATTATTATGTAAATATTATTTAATGAGGGACTATTATGCAAATAATAGAAATAAAGTCAATTTTTTTAGAAAAACATTATTTTGGTTTAAATATGTTAGAAACATTTTATGAAATTGAAAATACATCAAAAAATATTAACGCGATTCAAAAAAAGCAATTTTATGCTAAGCGATTGAGAAAACAGAATAAAATATTTACGCGATTTAGAAAACATTGAAAAATCCTTATACGATTTAAAAACGTAGGAAATATGTTCTGTGATTTTAAAAATGTGATAATATCGCTACACGATTGAGCGTAAACAGTAGTTTGCTATCGGGCAGTTGTGGTGGGCCCGGTTATGTTGAATATTTATATCGCCAAGACATGGTGAGATTATATGAAATATTGTAAAAATAATAATTGTATGTGTGTTTGAATCATATATCATGCATAGAAAAGCATATTTGCTTGTTTGGTTAAGGCTGTATGCCTAGGAGACGAATTACACCTAAGTGCGGGTGCGAGTAGACAAGTGTAGGTCACTTGTTGACCTTGGGGGCATCGGGTTGCGAGTACCTCACAATGGATAGTTGGTAGCTCTTCAATCCGTGGGGCAGACCGATGCAAACGCACTGATGATCCGGACCGAGACACTGTCCTATATCGTGATCTGGTATAAAATGTCTTGTCCAATGCCTGATGTGCACTTTTGACAAAATTGATATATTATAGCACTTTTGGCCATAGCAGCCGAGTGACAGACATGTCTTCTGGATCTTCTCTCCGAAACTGTGTTTAGCTCCATGGAGTAGGAATTGGTCGTATTACATATGTATAGTGGGTCAGCATAATAACATGAAATTTATAATTATCTGATTCATGATTACTTGATTTATTATCCGTGAAGTGATAACTTGATTTATTGTTTTGATATTATACTTTGTTTATTGGCTGTCATTTCCTTTACTTCCATACTAGTATTGATGTAGGGGATCTCACCTCGTTATTATATTTTTTCTATTTATTTTTGTATGTTCGATAAAGACCAGGAAGACGAAGAAGCGGGTAAATCTATTTACCATCAGTAGCTGTTTATTTGTTTATTAACTATAATGATGACAAGATGATAGGTCTTAGGTTTTGTCAGGGTCCAGTTCCATGGCAGAACTGACGCCTGGAGGTTTGACTATAATAATAAGAGGTTTGTTTACACTGGGGACTTGACTATGAGCTTGAGTGGAACCCTGGATGGGATTTCTGTGTTGACTCAACATGTAACTATGTATTTGGAATTCACGATACCTATTCGTGAACTCTGGGGTGGAGTTGTGTCTGTCTATACACCCCAAGAGAATTCTGTAGTATTGTCGGCAAGGACCCCTATGAGGCGTCTGTATCCACCTGGGTTCTTCGATGATAATGTAGAGGAGGAAGAGGATCCTTCCGAGGAACCAAATCCTTAGGTTTGTTTTTAGAGTACTGTTAGTAGTTATGTTTGTATTTTACTTTTGAAGCAGAGTTGTAATTATGTAAATTATTCGGACAAAGTTTGTAACATAATGTATAAATATATTTTGGTGTGTTTATTACAAGCCTTACTAATGTTTTAATTTAGTTTGCTTATTTTATTTTATTTCGCAAACGAAATTTTAAAGTTAACATTTTACAAGATTAATTCTTTTAAAACTTGGGTAAGTTCTATTAGGATTAGTCTTAAATGTGATACCCTACGATGGGTGTTACATTAGTTGGTATCAGAGCCCCGGTTGGGGTCTTTTGGGTTTTTGTGGTTAGTTCTGTTTTAGCTTGTGTTGTGTAATTCTCTGAATTTGATTTTCAAAAGATGACATCTTACTTTCATTGAACTTTGTTTAATTGTTTGTGAAGAAAACTATGTCTCATGGTAGAGGTGTACGTGCAAATATGGAACGTGACAACGACCCAATGACTGCTGCTGTTGAAGCAATGCAACGAATGGCCGTAGTAATGGTACAACAAAATCAACGAGCTGTGCAACAGCAAGAAACTAATGTAGAAGTTCAGCATTTGTCAGAATTTCATCGGAACAATCCGCCAGGGCGAGTTTGACCCTGAGAAAGCAGATTTATGGATCTAAGAACTGGAGAAGATCTTTGAAGCGATAGGATGTGCAGATGATCGTAGAGTGACGTATGCTACATTTATGCTAATGGGTGATAGTGAGAATTGGTGGAAAGCCACTCGAAGGATGCTAATAGCTGAAGGGAGACTAATCACGTGGGAGTTGTTCTGTGAAGTATTTCTAGAGAAATATTTTCTGGAAAGTGCGAGACACGCTAAGGAGATGGAATTTTTGGGTTTACGCCAATGTGGAATGACTGTCAGTGAATATACTGCAAAGTTTGAGAGCTTGTCTAAGTTTTCAAGGTATCTCCAAATTCATCCAGATGAGGTTTGGAAGTGCTGCAAGTTCAAAGATGGTCTGAGAATCGAGCTAAAGAGAGGAGTGATATCAATGCGCGTGAATTAGTTTTCAACACTGATGGACATGTGCTGTAGGCTGGAAGGGTTGGTGCCAGCACGTGATAACAGGAACTGCAACTTTGGACCAGCTAGGTTCCAAAGAGGAGGCAACAATAACAACAATCGGTTCAACGAAAGCCATATTCTCGACCCTTTGGAAGTCAGCAGCAACAACAACATCAGTAACCTCGTGGAGGTGGTCCAAGTGGAAATCGGTTCAATAAGACTGTAGCACCGCCAACAAAATGCCTGAAGTGCGGGAAGGGTCACATGACGAGAGATTGTTCGATTAGAGGTATAATTTGTTTCAGATGCGGTAAGCCTGGTCATGTCTCTAAAGATTGTGATTAAGCAAAGATGGAGCCTTCGGTGAGCAATGTCCGTGCTGTGAAACCGCAAGCTGGAGGAAGAGTTTATACAATGAGTGGAGCTAAGGTCTCCCAGTCTGAGAATCTTATTCAAGGAGAAGGTGTCATCTTAGGTAATCTTTTAACTGTACTATATGATTCGGGTGCAACTCATTCATTTATTGCATATGACTATGTGGATCGTTTTGGATTGCTTGTGTTTTCTTTAAACTTTCAATTGATTATTCCCACACCTACTGCCAAACCAGTTAGTACTACAAAAATATGCCTGAATTGTTCTATTACTATCAAAAATCGAGTCTTTTCTGTTAATTTAATTTGTTTACCTCTTATCGATATTGATATAATCTTAGGGATGAATTAGTTATCTTCTAACCATATCCTATTAGATTGTTCTAGAAAGACCTTAGTATTTCCTGATGAGGTTTCTGGATTTGTAACTGCCAAACAAGTCGAATCTTTATTGAGGGATGGAGCTCAAGGATACATGCTGCTATCTTCTTTAGAAATTAAGAGTGAGAAGGATGTGAACGCTATTTCTGTTGTGAACGAGTTTCCTAAAGTTTTTCCTGATGACGTACCTGGATTACCACCAGAAAGAGAGATAGAGTTTTCTATCGATCTTGTACCAGGAGCAGGTCTTATTTCAATTGCACCTTACCGGATGTCGCCGTCATAATTAGTAGGATTAAAGTAGTAATTAGAGGAGTTGTTGGAAAAACAGTTTGTGAGACCTAGTGTTTCACCCTGGAGAGCTCCAGTGTTGTTAGTCAAGAAGAAAGATGGAACTTCACATTTATGTGTCGATTACCGCCAACTGAACAAGGTCACAATAAAGAATAAATATCCACTTCCAAGAATTGATGATCTGATGGACCAACTGAAAGGAGCAGCTATATTCTCAAAGATAGATCTGCGATCAGGATATCACCAGATTCGTGTTAAGGTAGAGGATATACCTAAAACAGCTTTTCAAACGCGTTATGGTCATTATGAATATCTCGTAATGCCATTCGGTGTGACGAATGCTCCTGCTATATTCATGGATTACATGAATAGGATCTTTCATCCATACCTAGACTGATTTGTCATTGTTTTTATCGATGACATTCTAATTTACTCTCAAAATCAGGAAGAGCATGTTGAACATCTCAGTATAGTTCTCCAGATTTTGAAAGAGAAGAAGCTGTACACGAAGTTGTCAAAATGTGAATTTTGGTTGGATGAAGTTCAGTTTCTGGGTCATGTAATTTCTAAGGATGGAATTGTAGTGGATCCAGCTAAGGTAGAGACAGTTCTTCAATGGGAAAGACCAAAGACTATGACATAAATCCAGAGTTTTGATGGATTAGCCGGATATTATCGAAGGTTTATTGAAGGTTTTTCTAAGATCGTCGGACCTCTTACGCAACTTACAAGGAAGAATCAAGTTTTTTATTAGACGAATAAGTGCGAAGAGAGTTTCAAAGAGTTAAAAAGAAGTTAACTACTGCACCAGTGCTGATTCTACCAGATTCGAATGAATCTTTTGAGGTGTACTGTGATGCTTCTTATCAAGGGTTAAGATGCGTGCTGATGCAGAACAGAAATGTTGTAGCGTATGCTTCAAGACAATTGAAGGTTCATGAAAGAAATTATCCAACATATGATTTGCAATTGGCCGCAGTTGTTTTTGCACTGAAGATTTGGAGATACTTTCTGTATGGAGCTACGTTCAACGTCTTCAGTGACCACAAAAGTTTAAAGTACTTGTTTGATAAAAAAGAATTGAACATGAGGCAGAGGAGATAGTTAGAATTCTTAAAGGATTATGACTTTCAACTCCAGTATCACCCTGGAAAAGTGAACGTCGTGGCAGATGCTTTGAGTCGGAAGATGCTTAGTGTTTCTACTATGATGATTGAAGAGGAAAAATTGATTGAACAATTTAGAGATATGTGGTTATCAGTGGAATTATCACCTGGAAGGATGCGTCTGAACACGGTCACTATTCTGAATGATCTATTGGAAGAAATTCGAGAGAAACAGGAGGATGATCAGTTTTTTCATAATGAGAGAGAATTTTTGAAGCAAGGCCATAAGGCAACTGTTGAGGAAGGATCTGACGGGGTCTTAAGGTTCAAAGGCAGGATTTGTATACCCGATGGTCGCGAGCTTAAGAAGGCAATTCTTGGTGAAGCTCATACTAGCAGATTGAGTATACATCCTGGGATGACCAAGATGTATCAAGATCTGAAACGTTTGTTTTGGTGTCCTGGAATGAAGAGAGATGTTGCTGAGTACGTAGCATCCTGTCTAGTATGTCAAAAAGCAAAGGTTGAGCATCAAAGACCGGCAGGCATGTTACAGTCCTTTACTATTCCAAAATGGAAATGGGATAGTATTGCAATAAATTTTGTCACTAGTTTGCCAAAGACTAGGAAATGTTATGATTCTATTTGGGTCATTGTTGATCGACTTACGAAGTTTGCTCACTTCTTGCCAATCAATATTAAGTATCTAATGGAGAAGTTGACCCAGTTGTACATTGGTGAAATAGTTAGACTTCACGGTGTACATACTAGTATCATATCTGATAGAGATCTGAGGTTTACATCGAGGTTTTGGCAAAGCTTACATGAAGCAATGGGGACTAAATTGCGTTTGAGTTCTGCTTACTATCTGTTAGTCATGGCAACCATTACCCAAGAGGGGGGGTGAATTGGGTATAAAAACTTTTTCATAAATGCTCTTAAAATAAATACAAATATTTAAGCTATTTAAATAAAAGCACGGAAGGAACGTGATGAAGAAAAGAAACTTTAAGAACAGCGGAAATTAAATGTGCAATAAAATAAAATTACATAAAATAAAGAGATAAAGAGAAGAAGAGCAGACACGATATTTATCCTGGTTCGACCACCAACCACTTGTGGTCTACATCCAGTCCCCGAAACACAGTTCGAGATTTTTCACTATGTATACAAGCTTCCAATAGATGCTTGCAACCTTTACATAAGAGAGCACTTTTCACACACAAGGAAACTCTACCCTTGTGCTAAAGTCTCAGCCTGCAGGGATACCTCACCCTTTATACAAACCTTGAGGGATGCCTTACCCTCGATACAAATCTTGCAGGATACCTCACCCTCAATATAGAAGAATAAAAATATAGATGAATAGAAACTCTCACTCAGAGCAAATTATACAAATTGAAGTGCTAAGAGGCTCTCACAGGATATCTCAAAGTTTCAGCAAAAAGAGCACAGAAAATAGGCGTAAATAATAAATCACATTTTTCAAAACAAGCACAAATTAAACTGATAGCTGGGCTCTATGCAGATGAGACCCACGGTCTCTATTTATAGAGTCAGATAGAGAAAAAGCCGTTGTAGCAATTAATTCCGTGATTATTATAAAAAAGTGTCTGTTACATACCATATCCGAAATTTGTATCTACCGTGTTTATTCGAATAAGCCTTCTGCTATTCGAATAACACGTTCGTTTTAAAAACATTTCTGAAACTGATTATTCGAATAACCATCGTGTTATTTGAATAACGATAGTTTTATTCGAATAACGTTCATTAAAACCAATTTCTGGGAACAAGATCTATTCGAATAACTAATGAGTTATTCGAATAGCTGATATAAAACATGTTATTTTGGAAAACACTTATTCGAATAACAGGAGTGTTATTCGAATAACACTTTAAAACACAGAGTTACGCAGCAGCCAAAAACAAAGCTTTATTCGAATAACCAATGTGTTATTCGAATAACTCAATTATAAAACAGTTATAAAAGCTTAAAAACCATCCCAGAAAGTTTATCAAAAACATCAAAACATTTTTAAAGTTATTTTCAAGATCAAAACAGTTTTGGTATAAGTTTAAGAAAACATTTTTATTTTATCTTAATGCACTAGGAGATATCCAAAGAGATCCTTGAACAAAGAGACTTTAAGTCCTAAAGCTATCCTTAAAAAGATCTTGGACTTGGTCTTCCCATCATGTGTGTTATCATCAAGACAAAACTTCAAAGACATATCTTTAATCACATTTTCCTTGTGTTGAGCTTAATAGATATCTATTGCTTTCTTGTTGCAAGCTCACCCTTGGTATTTGTACTATCCTGTAAAGTATTACTCACTTAAACAAGCATAGTTAGTCCAAAAACATAATTCAATGTCTTCATATGCATGATTCATAAATATATAGCTTTAGTTAGTTTAACATGCATATAAAACTTTCATAGACATATCCAAATAAGTCATTTAACAATTATTAATAGATATGCTCTATGTAGGATGCAACAGAACATATTGCACAAAGGTCATTTAGGCAAGGTATGAATGTTGCATATATCTTATTGCATGATTATTAAGTGAAATATAACTAAACAAGGTACATATCATGCATGATACAATATATCACATTAAGCACATTTATCAAGCATAAGTATCATTCTATTTGTCTTTTATTTGTCTTGTATTTGTCATCATCAAAACTTAACATATAAAACCATTTGGGGCAAACTTATTTCCCCAATGTCCCCCTTTTTGATGATGACAAATCACCAAAGAAAAATATGTTAAGCAATATATAAGAATGGATATTCATGTAAGCATATCAAACAATAAGTACAAGAACATATTTTTATTTCCAATTTTCACTCCCCTTATTTGACATCAACAAAAAGGTTTAGAAAGGAAAAAATATTTTCTCCCTCTTATAGATTCTACATATGATTTAAGAATAGGGAGATAAAATGATCATGCTTTCAAGATATAAAGGATTATTTATGCAATGCTTTTCATATTTTTGCATGTCAATATTTAGCATAGCAACAAAACATTTTATGTAATCAAACAAGGATGTAAGCCAAAAGATATAAACAGCTTAAGAGCTAGGCTCCCCCTCAAAATATGCATATTGTCAAAAAGAAAAGCAACACCTAGATACATATTCTTAATCCATCAAACAAAATCATTTAAAAAGTTCTCCCCCTTTCAAAAAGAATTTTATAAGAGCACATTATTTTTAAAAGCATTTTAGAAGGATAGAGATGTTTTATGTTAAAAAAAAACATATATTCATTGAAAAGCATTTCGTCATTTAAAATTAATTTATCAACAAATATCATACAATCCATATCATATAAAATGCCACAATAGCTTAGGGATAGAGATACTTATTGAGATAGATAAAGAGTGATGATCCTTCTTTATTGGTCCTTTAACTTTGAGCTTTCTTCCTTTGAATATTTCATTCCATTGCACTAGAGGAAAGTCTTCTTTATCTTCCTCTTCATTTGAATTCCATTCAACTTTTCTCGTTTATCCACATATGCTTGTATGTAAAAATCTGATGGTTCCAGGCTTCAAGTTTTCACGAGGGAATAGAGATTCTTTGCACCCCTTTCAAAAGTTGAATTCTTTTACTATCCTCAACTTGAATAAGCTTATTCCATTTAAATGCTTGCTTGAGGTAGTTATCACCCTATAACACAATTCAAAGAATTTTCTTTGGTATCCATCAATTTTGTATCCATAGAGGTTAGTTATTATACCAAACACATAAGCAAATAAGCATTCAAAATAATAAATAAGTTCACAATGGCAAAAGATATTTCATGATCAATCAAGCCAATTATATATAAGCATCAAAAGAATTTAACATATATTAATCGAAACGTAGCAGAACAGATCACGTTTAAAAATAAACCGTGTTTATTCGAATAAGAAGAGGATCCTGTTCGAATAAAGGATCTGGAGAGCCAAGCGTTTTGGCATTTTAACATGTTTATTCGAATAACCTGGGAGTTATTCGAATAGACAGAAAAGCAAACAATCAGGACAGATAAGCCAAGTCTCTGGTTATTCGAATAGTCTGAGGTTTATTCGAATAGACAGAGATCAAACGTAAGAAACTGATAGAACAAAGGCTCTGTTTATTCGAATAAGTAAAGGATTTATTCGAATAGACAGTAAACACTGCAAACACAAAACTGACATAGAAGTCAGTTTATTCTAATAAACTTCATGTTATTCGAATAAAGATGATATTCAACATAAACTTTGATCAGCTTTAAAGAACTTTATTCGAATGAAAGCCTTTTATTCAAATAAAACTAACAAAGAAACACAGAGATGCATACGTTCAAGAATTCAAGACAAAGCATATATTCATGTGATTTAAAGATTCAAGAGAGATAAAACTCAAGTTCAATGATATTATCATTAGACATGTCATTTCAAACAAGAAGCATATTTTATCTAGCATATTAACATATAGAAATATTTTCAAATTATAAGGCTAGAAAAGCATAATAAAAGTTTTCACTTATCCAAAAAATTGCAAGTCTAGGCTTCTTGGAAACGAGGAAAAGAGCTTGAAATTATTTTTAATCTTTGTACTTGGAGCAGCCATTTTCAAGATGCAAAAGTCACTTCTTGGCCTTCAAGCACACCTATAACACACTTCAATTTTTGACTTTTGGTACCCAAATTTTATTGGGTCCTTGTGTGTTAGTTTTCGAATATTAATCTATTATGCTCTCATAAAGATTAATTTTTCATAGTATGTAAATTGAGTACAAAAAATTAAATAATTAAATACCATTAAGCACATAGTTGATAGCATGCTTACTTTCATGATATATAGACAATTTTAGAGCATATAAAGCATACATAGTCATAGAATATCTTATGATCAATAAATATGCAAGACAGTGAGCAAAGGGTGTAACAGGAATATAATCATGTGCTATATTTAATATTCAATTTTTACCAAGTACACATGATTCAATCAATCACTTAAGGCCTACAATGAATATACCTCAAATTAATTGACTTTACAAGTAAATGCTCATGAGAGGTAAAAACTGTTGATACCTTGGCCTTGGTAATTAAGGAAACTCTTTTCCTTACCCATTGCTTCTCTTTGGAAGTCTTGAGCTTTGCAAGCTCTACATTTTGTACTTGAGAAGCTTTGGTTGAAATCATCTTCCTTCTTTGACCAAAGTTTCTACCATTGGGCTTTGGAAGCATTCTCCTTGATGACTCCTCTTTCTTTTGACCAATTTGTCCATCCTTTTGAGAAATATTCTGCATAATTAAAATACTAGGAGGACACTTTGGTACCCACTTCATTTTGGGTCCTTGAATGTTAGTATTAGGGCCTTTAGGATTTTTAGAAACCCATACCATACAATTTCTCATATAAGGATTTATTCTATAATTACGTAAATGAGAAATATGTCCTAGATGACCACAAAAATTACAAATAATTGAATTTAATGATGGCTTGATCATTTGAATATCATTTTTGAAAAACTTAAGCCTTTTGTTATTTTTATATTCTAAATTATTTTTACCGTAAGCCTTGCTTGAATTTTCACATGAAATAATACTAATTTTATTCTCATTAACAAGTATAGAATTTAAGCAATTACAATCATTAGATTTGGCAAATTCAGAATATAAGCCCTCAACTTGATTTTCTAAATCAATGCACTTTTCACAAGAAGTTGAGGTTTTACATTTTAAAGATATTTTCTCATCAAGAAAGGCATACTCATTTTTCAAAGTTTCAATTTCATTTTCAATAAAGAAAATGTTTTCCAAACACGATAAGTTTTTCTTTTCTAAATTCAATAAACCATCATACAGTTCATTATATGCACTTTGCAACTCATCATAGGAAGGACTATAATCTAGTTTAGAATTATTTACCTCAAAGTCCTTTTTAGCCATATAGGAGGTAGTTTCAATTTCTAGCGTGCTTGGCTCTTTAAGAGAATCACATTCTTCCTCATCAATTTTGTTTTGCTTTGCCTCTTCTTTAAATTGAGCACCATCGTCACCAAGAGGCATTTGATTCCCTTCAATAGTTTGAGCATCTCTTTGAGGATATTTTTCGTGATAAGCTTCCTTCAATAGCTTTTGCTCTTCTTGCTTTCTATATACAACTTTATGCACAAAATCATTATTAGCAAGAAAAATAGCATCAAGAGCATCCCATATATCTTTAGCACTAGAGCAATTTTTAATTTTAGCATAAGCATTATCATTCAAACTATTTCTCAAAATTTGCATAGCTCTAATATTCAAAGAAAAATATTTTTTGTCAAAACTATTCCAGGTTTGTTTTGATTTGTAAATAAATCCATTTAGCACAATATCCCACAAATCCAAATCAATAGATTGTATATAAAACTCTATTCTAGTTTTTCAATAGACAAAATGCACACCACCAAAGAATGGTAGTTTATCAATTTCAAAACCTTCCATTTTTTTTTTAAAAAAACTTTCAAGGTTGCTAATAAACAAGGATCTTTAACTCTAAGCGGTTAAGTTTTCACCAGAGCACGAAGCTCTGATACCACTTGTTAGTCATGGCAACTATTACCCAATAGGGAGGTGAATTGGGTATAAAAACTTTTTCACAAATGCTCTTAAAATAAATACAAATATTTAAGCTATTTAAATAAAAGCACAGAAGAAACGTGATGAAGAAAAGAAACTTTAAGAATAGCGGAAATTAAATGTGCAATAAAATAAAATTACATAAAATAAAGAGATAAAGAGAAGAAGAGCAGGCACGATATTTATCCTGATTCGACCACCAACCACTTGTGGTCTACGTTCAGTCCCCGAAACACAGTTCGAGATTTTTTACTATGTATACAAGCTTCCAATAGGTGCTTACAACCTTTACATAAGAGAGCACTTTTCACACACAGGGAAACTCTACCCTTGTGCTAAAGTCTCAGCCTGCAGGGATACCTCACCCTTTATACAAACCTTGAGGGCTGCCTCACCCTTGATACAAATCTTGAAGGATACCTCACCCTCAATATAGAAGAATAGAAATATAGATGAATAGAAACTCTCACTCAGAGCAAATTATACAAATTGAAGTGCTAAGAGGCTCTCACAAGATATCTCAAAGTTTCAGCAAAAAGAGCACAGAAAATAGGTGTAAATAATAAATCACATTTTTCAAAACAAGCACAAATTAAACTGATAGCTGGGCTCTATGCAGATGAGACCCACGGTCTCTATTTATAGAGTCAGATAGAGAAAAAGCCGTTGTAGCAATTAATTCCGTGATTATTATAAAAAAGTGTCTGTTACATACCATATCCGAAATTTGTATCTACCGTGTTTATTCGAATAAGCCTTCTGCTATTCGAATAACACGTTCGTTTTAAAAACATTTCTGAAACTGATTATTCGAATAACCATCGTGTTATTCGAATAACGATGCCAAAAACACTTTCTTTAGAAAACTGGTTATTCGAATAACGATAGTTTTATTCGAATAACATTCATTAAAACCGATTTCTGGGAACAAGATCCATTCGAATAACTAACGAGTTATTCGAATAGCTAATATAAAACATGTTATTTTGGAAAACATTTATTCGAATAACAGGAGTGTTATTCGAATAACACTTTAAAACACAGAGTTACGCAGCAGCCAAAAACAAAGCTTTATTCAAATAACCAATGCGTTATTCGAATAACTCAATTATAAAACAGTTATAAAAGCTTAAAAACCATCCCAGAAAGTTTATCAAAAACACCAAAACATTTTTAAAGTTATTTTCAAGATCAAAACAGTTTTGGTATAAGTTTAAGAAAACATTTTTATTTTATCTTAATGCACTAGGAGATATCCAAAGAAATCCTCGAACAAAAAGACTCTAAGTCCTAAAGCTATCCTTAAAAAGATCTTAGACTTGGTCTTCCCATCATGTGTGTTATCATCAAGACAAAACTTCAAAGACATATCTTTAATCGCATTTTCCTTGTGTTGAGCTTAATAGATATCTATTATTTTCTTGTTGCAAGCTCACCCTTGGTATTTGGACTATCCTGTAAAGTATTGCTCACTTAAACAAGCATAGTTAGTCCAAAAACATAATTCAATGTCTTCATATGCATGATTCATAAATATATAGCTTTAGTTAGTTTAACATGCATATAAAACTTTCATAGACATATCCAAATAAGTCATTTAACAATTATTAATAGATATGCTCTATGTAGGATGCAACAGAACATATTGCACAAAGGTCATTTAGGCAAGGTATGAATGTTGCATATATCTTATTGCATGATTATTAAGTGAAATATAACTAGACAAGGTACATATCATGCATGATACAATATATCACATTAAGCACATTTATCAAGCATAAGTATCATTCTATTTGTCTTTTATTTGTCTTGTATTTGTCATCATCAAAACTTAACATATAAAACCATTTGGGGCAAACTTATTTCCACACTATCCATAGAGAGATGGGCAAACGGAGAGGACTATACAATCTCTAGAAGATTTGCTGAGAGCTTGTGTGTTAGAACAACGAGGGAGTTGGGATGAATTCTTACCTTTGGTAGAATTCACCTATAATAACAGTTTTCACTCAAGCATAGGGATGGCACCCTATGAGGCTCTTTACGAATGATGATGTCGAACACCTCTGTGTTGGTATCAAGATGGGGAAAGTGCAACACCCCTCGATTTAATAACCACGGCACAATCATCATTATGTCACGGTCACTAAATTTCGGCATGCTACAATTGTCAAATAACAAATTTTACAAAATTTTAGACATTTCGCATATAAGGAAAATAGGAGCCACGAATGAATAGTTACATATACAACTAGTTAAAATATGAATTATAAGATGTACTCAAATTACAACATTTAAGACTGGACAATCACCTTAAAACCTACATATAACCAAAATACACTTTATACAGGTAATGTAAAATAAAATATAAACTACCCACAACATATCCACAACTATGGAGTTGGGCACTCCATCGGATCCCGAATGTGTGACGCAACTCCGAGTTCACTGGTGTAGTGAGAAATACAGAATAAGGTCTTCAATCGCAGTCCTCTTCATGGTCAAGGTCAGATCCCCAACATATCGCATACGTTTGTCGGTCCAGTCGACTCGCCAAGTCTTTGCACCTCCGGTGAACTTAATCATGACGAAACTAATAGAATCCCTTCAAGTTGTCCTTATCAAACGCAGAAGATCAACCTAAGTGAAGTCTAGGAGATTTAACCTCGCCCCCCTTACAGACTTCAACCGTAAACACACAGAATAGCAACAAATACAGAAAAGAGGTAAGACATCCTACCATCATTACCAATTATAGCAACAAGAAACAAAACGGCGCGAAGCGCCCACATAGCATTTTTGACAGCAATAATGATAATAAACATTAAGTAGCAGTAATAATCAACCAAGCAGTTCCAGGCAGTTATATATATCAGTAATACAATAGTTTCAATTATAATAATAATAAATTCCAGATAATTCATGGACCCACTACACACATGTATACAAAGTCAAAATCCTACTCCATGGAGCTAGACACAAATAGTCAGAGAGAAAGATCAGGAGACACGTCTGCAACTCGGCTGCCGCAGACAAAGTGCTATAATTCATCAGTTTATCCACGTGCACATCATGGCATTGTACAAATAGTCTACACTAGATCACGATATAGGACAGTGCCCAGTCAGGATTGTTGGTGCGTTTGCATGGGTCTGCCCCACGGACAGAAGAGCTACCAACTGTCCATCGCGAGGTACCTGCACCCCAACTCCCCCATGGTCAATAATAGACCTACACTAGTCTACTCGCACCCGCACAAAGGTGTGTTCAACTCCTAGGCAACTCGGCCTTAACACAGTTCAACAGACATTCACAATGCATACAAACTTTATGCATAATCATGTATGATCATCATTACATACTATTCCACAATATGTCACAATTGGCCAAAGCAAGAATCAACACAATCATTGGTCACTCACATGGACCCACAATATCATAATATTAGAATTAAATGAATTAATGCATTTTTAAGGTGTATTATGAATTCTTGCTTAGGTTTAGCTTTTCTTACAAAGTTTGTCTCTAAACGAATTCTCTTAATTAATTAAATTTTCTTAGGTAATTTATTCACATACACTTAGAAGGTTATTCTAAGATCTCAAAGTCTCACACTCTCTTGTTCTTGCCCTAATTAAAATTTTTCTAAGTCTTATGAAAATTCCATTCTTGGTTCTTTAAAATTTATGAATCTCAAAGTATAATTTAATTTTCCAATTTGCTAATTCTTGCATCCTATTACCATTAATTTAATCACTAGGTGTTAGGTGATAAATTTTAATTTTGGATTCGACGGAGAAAATGCCCCTAGTGTACAAATGTGAGGCTACCTTTCGACGAAAAATAATATGACAGAATGATGAAAGATGTCAGCCATAATGTGATTTGGTGACGGAAATGGGTAAGTTACAATTTGACAGAATCAATGTTGATAGGAAAACATTATTTGACAAGAATGGCTAAAAGTCAAGTTCTATCGAATGAAGATTCAGTCGAATGAAAATCAGTTCTGTCGAATGATGTATAAAGCTGTCGAATATACTAGAAGATCAGCAGAAATCCTAATTCGACGGATAGGTGTTGGCGTTGGAGAAATCTTCTAAGTGTTGAATCGACGAAAGTACTAAATGGTCAAAAATTCTAATTTGACGGATATTGACATTGGAGGAGTTTCTCTCGTGTTGAACCGACAAAAGTGCTAAAGGGTTAGAAGTTCTAATTCGATGGATATTGACATTGGAGGAATTTCTCTCGTGTTGAACCGACGAAAGTGCTAAATGGTCAGAAATTCTAATTCGATGGATATTGATATTGGAGGAGTTTCTCTCGTGTTGAACCGACGAAAGTGCTAAATGGTCAGAAATTCTAATTCGACGGATATTGACATTGGAGGAGTTTCTCTTCATTAATTACATAATATACACTTGATTAATTATGAATTCCAATTGTTACAATTGTTCACAAAGAACCCCAAATTTTGGGCCTCAAAACCATGGCCACCCAAGGGAAAATCCAACATCAATTTCTTCCATTTCATGCATTCTAATCCAATCCAATATATCAACATACACAAACAAATAATTTAATAGCATAAACACATTATAAACAACATGCAAACATACTAATCATGCAAACAAAGAATAACCCTTAATAGGGTTTTCTCACAATCAATCACAAACAAGGTTTCTAAATGCTAATAGAGGTTGAGGAGGAGTGTCTTCGTCTTACCTAAGTGAAGAACAAACAAAGAACTCCCTTGAAGCCCTTTGGATTTTCGAATTTGGTTCCTCCAAGAACCCTAAAATTTCAAACTCATTAAAATAGCACCATTGCTTGAAAAATAAAGCATGGGTGGTCACAAGGAAGACCATAGAAACGAAAATAAGGAAAGGGAAATGAAGAATCAAGAACTTACCCAAAGAACCCTAAGCTTGAAGCTTGAAGAAAATGGTGAAAATGATGGATTTTCAAAGAACCACCTACTAGAAAAATGTTTAGGAGAGGGAGAGGATTAAGAAAATGGGGTTGGATGAAAATTTTGTGATGAATGAAGGCATTATGGGGTGGTGGCCGTGAGCCTTGGTAGAGAGAAGGAGGAGAAAAACTTGAAAAAGATGAAGGTAGAGAGAGAAAGTGCATAGGAAATAAAGGTGGTAGCTTTTGGGTGTTTGAATTTGGTATCGTATAATTAATTAAGTGAAAAGCACAAATTTTCCCCCATTTGGGTGCTGCTGCCGTGACCATGGAGAAAGGAGAGAGGGAGTGATTGGCTTCCTTTGGAAGCTTGGAGGAAATTTCCAAGAAGCTTCCTTGAGAAGCTTTGCACAATTCTCAATAAAGTGCATAGTAAGCTTGTCTCCTTAATTAAATACATCTGACAGATGATTAATTACACTATTAGAATTATTTTCCCAGTGAATAAAAGTTACAGTTGATGAAAATAATATTTTATTATTCATCAGATGATTTTATGATACAGTGATTTTATTTATCAGATAAAACCTCAAAAAATGCAAACCTCGCAAACTGTGCCCGATCTTAGGTTTAGTAAGATCCCCCATCGACACATTGACAGTTCAAGGTTTACCAGCCTCAGGGAAAACATTTTGTTATCCCGGCTCCGCTCAGCGTGCACGTAAAATGAGAAATATACTATAATATTCAATATTTTCAAAAAAATCCACAAATTCCTACAAATCACAAATATGAAAAAATGACTATTCATCACAAAACAAACAAATTTTTGGAGCGTTTGACTGACTCTGCTCAGTTCACACGCAAAAAATATATTAAAATATTCAACATTTCTAGAAAAATTTTTAAAAATTATAAATATTATAAAATAATTATTTATAATGAAATAAATAATTTTTGGGATGTTACAGAAAGTATGACTATCGGACCTGAAATGGTGCAGCAAACAACAGAGAAGGTAAAGATGATTCAAGAGAAAATTTGGGCAACTCAGAGCAAACAGAAAAGCTATGCTGATAAACAAAGAAGACCTCTTGAATTTGAGGAAGGTGAGCATGTGTTTTTGCGAGTAACACCTATGACTGGTGTTGGCAGGGTTATAAAGTCCAGAAAACTCACTCCTAAATTCATTGGACCCTATCAAATTCTTCATCGGATAGGTCCAGTCGCATACCAAATTAGCTTTACCGCCCTTTTCTTTCAAACCTTCATAATGTTTTCCATGTATCCCAATTGAGAAAGTATATCCCCGATCCTTCACATGTTATACAGCCCGATGAAGTGCAATTGAAAGAAAATTTGACGTATGAGGCACTTCCTGTTAAGATTGAAGACAGGAGGGTGAAGCAACTCAGGGGCAAAACAATTCCATTAGTGAAAGTAATCTAGAATGAGACAACCGGAGATGCTACTTGGGAAATGGAGGAAAAAATGAGGGAACAGTATCCTCAGTTGTTTTAATGTATGATGAATTTCGGGGACGAAATTCTTTTTAGAGGGGGAGAGTTGTAACACCCCAGATTTTGGCTATTTTACAGTAATGACTAAATTGTACTGTTTTGTGTTTTCTGTGTTACGAAAATTTATTTTGACCATTCTGAGACTGTTTTTGATCATTGTGTGAGATTTGCTCCGAGTTAGGAAAATAATAATTTTTGAGCCAGGGAAAATCTTATTTGATTTATTCAGAGACGGGAAATCTTACTAAACCCAAATCTGAGAGACACGAAATCAAATCTTTTAATTTTTAAAATTTATCTGTGAAATAAAAATATTTCAAAAAAAAATATCCATTGTTTTATGAACAGTAATTTCTGTTAGCAAGTAATGGACCTGGTATATTTTATTTGTTAGAAAATAGATTAAGAATAATATTTGTAACTTATTTTAAAATGAACCAACAAAAATGAGTCAATATTAGTGGTTAGACTTTTTCTAGACTAATAGAAAATGGTCAATATAAATGGTTGGAATAGTTGCTAAATAACTAGAATAACTAACTAGGTTACTCTAAATAGTTTAATTTGTAACTAAATCACCTAATCTAATTAGCTTACTATCTAATTAAGATGTAACTAAAACCTAATTGAAGTCAAACCTAGTTACTAAATCTCCTAGAGCCACACGGCCATGAAAGCCTTTCTACCATGTTCTAGGTTCATCTAAATGACCACTTGATGACTATTGTGTGACCTAAGCCATGTGCACACCATGTGAGTGAATTTCTATCACATTAAGTTACTCTCCAAGCAACCATACGGCTGCATACTTCCATATAGCTATCCAATTTCATTTTTCACTTCACTTTGTGACAAGCCTTCATCTTTTTCTCTCAAATATTCAAGAACACTCAAGAACACCCAACTACTTTTCTTTCCTTTTCCTTGTTGAACCCCACGGCCCCAACCTCCAAACCCTACCTCTTCATTTCTAAAATTTCATTTCTTCCTACTTTCTAAAGCTAAACCTCATTCTAAACACTTTTCTTTTAGTAAGTTTTATCAAAATCCTACTCTAAGTGCATCAAAAACCAAGCTTTAGCTTACTACTTCAAAGGTAATCTTTTGATTCTTTGATCCTAAGATGGATTTTTGATTTTCTAGACCATGATTGATCCATGGTTCTTTGTTCTTAAGCTTTGTTTATGACTTTAGAATTTGTTTAAGATTTTTAGGGATTTTTGTTTGAAGCTCACGAATTCAAGAGGAAGGAGGACTTGAAGCTTTTGTCTCCCTTGAGGTAAGACGGAGATCAACCTCATCAACTATGTGTTGGTGGTGAGGAAATGGGTTGTTTGTGGTGAAAAATCCATAAGGATTTATTCACTTAATTTTCTATGCTTTCTTTGTTTATGTTTGTTATGCTTTTGGCTTTGAAAATATGATTGCATGTGTATTTGTATGCTTATAGCTTTGATAATATGCTTGTATGTGGGATTTGGAAAGCATACAAATTTATGTGTAATATAATATGTGACTTACATGAAGGATTTGCTGTATGAAGGTCCCAAAGGACCTATGAGGCACGCGGCCTCCACACTTCAAAAGGAACCTAGGGTTCTAAATTATTTTCCTAACCAAGGAGTAAATGATTTTATGACAAGAAAAATAAATTAAGTATTTTTGCAAGGAATAAATGCTAAAAAGAACTAAATGATGGGTTATGAAACCTTAAATGGATTCGGTCAACATACTATTTTTCATAACTTAGATCTAAAATTATTTTACTAAGTGTAGACTTAGGTGTTTAAATGAGAAGGAAATTATTTTGGTAGGATTTGAACCTAAAATTAAAGCAATATACTTTTTAGAATTAAAATTGACATAATTAAATAATTAAGTTATGAAATAAAAATAAATGTCAATACTTGAAATTTTCTAACATATAGCTCACCCTAAGGGTTTTGCAGCGCGTTAGGAAAATTTGAGCTGTGATATCTTAAGTAAATCAAAGAAACACAATTTTCTGGGAAATAGTAGAAATATTAATTTTTAGAGGGACTATATTGTAAATATTATCTAAAGAGGAACTATTTTGCAAATATTATTTTAAGAGAGACTATTATGGACATATTATTTTAAATAAGGATTATTATGTAAATATTATTTAATGAGGGACTATTATGCAAATAATGAAAATAAAGTCAATTTTTTTAGAAAAACATTATTTTGGTTTAAATATGTTAGAAACATTTTACGAAATTGAAAATACATCAAAAAATATTTACGCGATTCAAAAATAGTAATTTTATGTTACGCGATTGAGAAAACACAATAAAATATTTACGCTATTTGGAAAATGTTGAAAAATCCTTACGCGATTTAAAAACGTAAGAAATATGTTTCGCGATTTCAAAAATGTGATAATATCGCTACGCGATTGAGCTTAAATAGTAGTTTGCTGTCGGGCAGTTGTGGTGGGCCTGGTTATGTTGAATATTTATATCGCCAAGACATGGTGAGATTGTATGAAATATTGTAAAAATAATAATTGTATGTGTGTTTGAATCATATATCTTGCATAGAAAAGCGTATTTGCTTGTTTGGTTAAGGCTGTATGCCTAGGAGACGAATTACACCTAAGTGCGAGTGCGAGTAGATAAGTGTAGGTCACTTGTTGACCTTGGGGGCATTGAGGTGCGGGTACCTCACAATGGATAGTTGGTAGCTCTTCTATCCGTAGGGCAGACCGATGCAAACGCATCGATGATCCGGACCGAGACACTGTTCTATATCGTGATCTGGTATAGAATGTCTTGTTCAATGTTTGATGTGCACTTTTGACAAAATTGATATATTATAGCACTTTTGGCCACGGCAGCCGAGTGACAGACATGTCTTCTGGATCTTCTCTCCGAAACTGTGTTTAGCTCCATGAAGTTGGAATTGGTCGTATTACATATGTATAGTGGGTCAGCATAATAACATGAAATTTATAATTATCTGATTCATGATTACTTGATTTATTATCTGTGAACTGATAACTTGATTTATTGTTTTGATATTATACTTTGTTTATTAGCTGTCATTTCCTTTATTGCCATACTAGTATTGATGTCGGGGATCTCACCTCGTTATTATATTATGTCTATTTATTTTTGTATGTTCGATAAAGACCGAGAAGATGAAGAAGCGGGTAAATCTATTTACCGTTAGTAGCTATTTGTTTGTTTATTAACTGTATTGACGACAAGACGACAGGTCTTAGGTTTTGTCAGGGTCCAGTTCCACGGAGGAACTGACGCCTGGAGGTTTGACTATAATAATGAGAGGTTTGTTTACACCGGGGACTTGACTATAAGCTTGAGTGGAACCCTGGATAGGATTTCCGTGTTGACTAAACATGCAACTATGCGTTTAGAATTCACAATACCTATTCGTGAACTCTGGGGTGGAGTTGTGTCTGTCTATACACCCCAAGAGAATTCTATAGTATCGTCGGCAAGGACCTCTATGAGGCGTCTATATCCGCCTGGGTTCTTTGATGATAATGTAGAGGAGGAAGAGGATCCTTCCGAGGAACCAAGTCCTTAGGTTTGTTTTTTGAGTACTGTTAGTAGTTATGTTTGTATTTTACTTTTGAAGCAGGGTTGTAATTATGTAAATTATTCGGACAAAGTTTGTAACATAATGTATAAATATATTTTGGTGTGTTTATTACAAGCCTTACTAATGTTTTAATTTAGTTTGCTTATTTTATTTTATTCCGCAAATGAAATTTTAAAGTTGACATTTTTATAAGATTAATTCTTTTAAAACTTGGGTAAGTTCTATTAGGATTAGTCTTAAATGTGATACCCTACGATGGGTGTTACACGCAACGTGATGCATTCTGTGTTCCACCAATTAAGCTCTCAGAAATTGGGCACTTAAGCATGCAACACTTCCTTTTCTGTGCTTGGGCACTTAAGCAGTGGAAAGTTGGGCGCTTAAGTGCCCAGCACCAGCAATTTCATTTTTGCCTTTTTCACTCCTTGTTCAAGCATCCAGTCTTCTTCCATATGTAATCACATAATAAAACAAATAAAACACGTAATGAGAACAAAGTTTAAAACAATAAAAACATGATAAAATTTGATAATAAAGCTCAATCAAAAGGGATTTTAAGATGGTATAATCTAAGATTTTGAACTGTAAAAACATGAGTTTTTTCAGGTTCATTTCTCTCCCAAACTTAAGATTTTGCTTGTCCTCAAGCAAAACAAGAAAAAGAATTCAAAACAAAACAAAAAGAATAAACAACTAAAAAATCAAAACATACAGACTCAAATAGGGTAATATCGGTTATTAAAAATCATTCATATCCTCATAAACTGCTTCACAACCTCACTTCAAGGTATCACACATGTACAACGCAATTGTTATATCAACTCTCACATGTAACTTTTATACATAAATGACTTTCCATAGACATGAATCGAAGACCAATTCCTATTCAAGAAGTACAAGCCCAGATAGGTTTATAAAATTACAAATGCACATCAAACCTGCATCCATAGGGTTGTTTTTCTTCTCTCTCTCCACTAATGTAAACAACATATAACCAAGGATCAAAAGGGTCTTTTAAAGCTTGTAATGTAAGGCCAATGGTGGGGGTTAAGAAAGAAGGGATAGGATAAAGAAAGCAAAAGTTGAAATATATAATCATGCAAATTTCAAAATTCAAGCCACAAAAATATTGAACAAGTGTAAAATAGAGCATAAGAATCAATTACTTTATTTTATTTTATTTTTTTCATGAAATACTTTTCATTTCATTTCCTTCCATTCTTTATCAATTTTTTTCTTTTTCTTAGCTCCTTTAATACTTTATGTACAAAAATAACTAATTAGATGGCTTGAACAATAAAACAAGACATGATATGCACTCAACAAAGGAAACATATGAGAGGAAAATTTTTTTTTAGGGGTATGGGAATGGAAAATGTAGGTAAAGAAAAGAAATAAAAGTCAAACATAAGCAAGGCAGCAAAAGGGGACCTAGGGATATAATGTTTTTACAGGTTGGCTTGAAAGGACCAAACGGTCCAAAGAATGCCCTTATCATTTCCTTAATCATGCATTGTCTAGGATTTTACCTCAAGAGAGAATCTAAAAAACTTCTAGATGAAAGTAATCCATACACATGCATTTCCATAAACTTCTCTAAACTTAACATGCATTCATATTTTAAGGTCTACCAAACATAAAGATGAGATATACATTCATACATAATTATTGCAATAGAGATAAACACAACTCTTGAATTCTCATGTGATTTCCCAAGAAAAGAGATCAATCCACAATTCATGCAATCATTTGATATTCAAATTAACACATCAGTATGCTCAGTTTCAACAATGTAACCCAAAACATAATACTAACAAACAGTAAAAAATAAGAAAAATAAAAACAAAAATAGTAAAGCTACTCCCCCAAACTTAAGATAAACAGTGCCTCCACTATGCAAACAAAATATAAGCAATTAACAAAGAAAAAGTAAAAACAAAAAAAAAGTGAACGGCAAAGAAAAGCTCATTGTTTAGTGGTGTATTCAGTCCTGCTTCTCATTCTCATCATGCTCCTCCTCATCATCTTCCTCCTCCTTTTGTTCCTCTCATGGGACGTAGAGGGGAAGGCCTCCAAGGTCATCCAAATCCAGGTTCAGTTGAGAAGCTAGGTTGCCTATCATTTCTTCCATTCCAACCATGCAGTGGATAAGGTGGGTTAACATCCCTCTGTAGTCTCACATATCTCGCTCGACCCTGGTTAACCTTTCTCAGACAAGTCCTTGCTGCCTCCTCCGTCTGACAGGAGTTGGTGGGGCAAGATGTTGGACGGCACACCGACCTCGCTAAAGTATGTGTCAAGCATAGAAGAGTCCACTGACGGAGTTGGTCTTTCTTCCACATCATTTTCCAGCAAAATACCTTCCTTTAAGCAGAGTTTGGTGATGATAGAGGGGTATGCCAACTTAAACTTGCCACTATAAGCTAAGTCATTAATGTGGGAAGCAATTACTTGTCCCACATTCATTAGTAAACCAGTCGCAATGGCGTAGATAAGTAACGTCCTGTTTACAGTTACCTCATGTGCGTAGGAGCAAGGAAGCAAAGTGGCTTGTACAAAGGTGCACTAGGCCTTGGGAATAGGCTTCAAATCACTCTTTTTAAGATGCTTTAGTGCATTATTGACATCGTATTCCTAAGCGGCTCCTTCTTTGTAGAGTTCTTGAAGCACGTCCTCTTGGTCTAGTTCTTTATTCACTAATCAAGCATATCAACAATACATAGCTCTTTGAAAATCGACTCCTGTACTAAGCAGCTCATTTAATTCATCCTTACTAAACCAAAACTCTCGACCTCTCACATAGGTCTTGAATCTTTCAACTTAAGTTAATGGAAGTCCTTTTCTCTTCTTCTCATTGAAGTTGTTGATGTAGAATTCCTTAACCAATGTAGGCCAGCTTGGTTGAGGTGGCACACAAAATTTTTCCTAATTTCTCTATTGGATTTCATTAAGAATGGGGCAATACCTCTTGCCATACAGTTCAATACCCCTCTCTCTGATTGTGCCCTTTTTTCCTACTACTTTCCCGTACCGCTCTTTATATTAAGGAGAACAGAAATGGTGGTCATCAAAAGCGACGCTTCTAGAACTGGACCCAGCCGTTTTCTTTCTCTTTTTGTTTAGAGCCATTGGATAGAGTTTTTTTTTTTTTTTGCACAAAAGAAAATTATAACTAGTAAATCTTTGCTTAATTTATCATATCCAAAATACCACATCATGAGAAGAAATTTGAGCATAAAGAGCACAAAATCAACTCAACCCATCAGACATTTTTAGAATCACAACAGAATCACTCATCAAAATTAATCCATCGAAATTTATTTATCAAAGTCCAATCATCAACAAAATCAACCCATAAATAATTCAAAGCAAGTATGTCAATAGATCTCTAGAACCCAACAAATCATCAAACACATGGTGAACATTTCAAAATTGCTATGAAACTTAACAAATTAAGTGCCAAAAAAATTGCATTCATAATAAACCATTAATTCATAGTGAGAAATAATTCAAGTTTTCTTCAACAAACAAGCTATCAAACTTCAAAAACCCAAAAATCTCAAAATCTCCAAATAGGTGCATCTTTGGTGTAGGAATGGGGTTGGGTTGGTGTTTGGGTGGATTGAGAGTGATTGGGAAGGATTTGGATTGAAGGTGAGAGAGAGAGTTAGGGATTATGAAAGAAGGATTTGGGAAAAATGCAGCAAGTGGGTTAGAAAACCCACTTAAAGACACATGTCTGCTATTACGTGCTTAAATGGTGGATTTTTCACCTCTTAAGCATTGGTTAGCATAGAATGGCGCCTGATCTGGTGTTGCGTGCTTAAGCGGTGAAAAACTCACTGCTTAGACGCTGGCTGGTAGAGAGCCAAGGCATTAAGCACTTAAGCACTCACTTTTAAGTGCCTAATGTTGAGTGGCAGAGAGCAAAGGTAAAAAGTGCTTGAGCACCCAGTTTTTGGGTGCTTAAGGCAAGAACAAAACTCTACCAACTAACTCTATTATTGACAAACCACTCTTCCGCTAAATAACCAACTAAAACAATTAACTCAAATTTGAAGGGGAAAACTTCACAAATACTAATCAAAAAGACAAATCAAATAACCAAAACAACTAATTCAAAAGCAATGCAATAAAGTAAAACAAAAGGGAAAAGAAACTTGGGTTGCCTCCCAAAAAGCGCTTGTTTATCATCATTAACTCAACATTTCAAATTCTCAGTTGGGTTGGCTAAGGGTCTGGGAGGACTTTTGGCGATCAATCTCTCCTCCCCAGCAGTGCTTCAATCTTTGTCCATTGACTTTGAAGCCTCTTCCTGAATGAGGTTCTCCAACTTCAATTACTCCAAAGGGAGAAACTTCCTTGATTTAGAATGGACCCAACCACCTAGATTTCAATTTACTTGGAAATAACTTCAGCCTTGAGTTAAACAACAAAACTTGTTGACCTAGTTCAAAGTGCCTTGAGGTGATTCTTCTATCCTGCCACAACTTTGCTCTTTCCTTGTATAGAAGAGCATTTTCATAGGCTTTATTTTTGAATTCCTCCGTTTCATTCATCTGTGGCAATCTTTTCTCACCTGCAACTTTCACATCAAAATTCAAAAATTTAAATGCCCAAAAAGCTTTATGTTCAAGTTCCACAAGAAGATGGCAAGATTTACCAAAGGCTAGCCTATATGGGGACATACCAATGGGAGTTTTGAATGCAATCCTACATGCTCATAATGCATCGTCTAGCCTAAGTGACCAATCCTTCCTAGAGGTATTAACAGTCTTTTCTAGTATGCTTTCAATTTCTTGTTAGAAACCTCTACTTGACCACTTGACTAAGGATGATAGGGGGTAGCTACCTTGTGCTTAACACCAAATCTACTCAAAATAGACTCAAACTATCTATTACAAAAATACTTCCCACCATCCCTAAGTATTGCCCTAGGGGTGCCAAATCTAGTGAAAATGTTCTTTTTAACAAACTTGACAACCACCTTAGCATCATTAGTTGGTGTGGCAATGGCATCCCCTATTTGGACAACAGCCACTAATATAAATTAATTAGAAAATGAGGAAGGGAAAGGGCCTATGAAATCAATTTCCCAGACATCAAACAACTCCACTTCCATGATGTTGTTGAGTGGCATTTCGTGTTTTCTAGAGATGTTGCCTACTCTTGGACACTTGTCACAACTTTCAACAAACTTATGAGCATCTTTAAACAAGGTAGGCCAATAGAAACCATATTGTAATACCTTTGATGATGTTCTATTGCCTTCGAAGTGACCTCCATAGTCAAAGCCATGACAGTGCCACAAGATGCATAACGTTTCTTCATTCAAAACACACCTTCTCAACACACTATCAGCACATCTTTTAAATAAAAAAAGTTCATCGCAAATATAATACATGGATTATGTAGGAACTTTTTTCTTTGTTGCCATATCAACTCTAATGGGATGAGTCTAACGGCCTTGTAATTTACAAAATTTGCATACCAAGGGAGGATTTGACAAGTGAATAACTATTCATCTGGGAAATCTTCCTTTATTGGTACATGTTCTTCATTTGAACCTCCTTCTAGTGTGATTCTTGACAAGTGGTCAACTACTAGATTTTCCATTCCTTTCTTATCTCAAATCTCCAAGTCAAACTCTTGTAACAATAGAATCCATCTAACCAGTCTAGGTTTTGCACCTTGTTTGGTCAAGAGATATTTTAAAGCTGAATGGTCAGTATAAACCATAACTCTTGACCCAAATAAATAAGAACAAAATTTATCAATTACAAAAATTACTGCAAGAAATTCTTTTTATATGGTTGCATGGTTAAGTTATGCATCATTTAAGACTCTACTCACAAAATAAATGACATGCAAAACTTTATCTTTTCTTTGTCCTAAAACAGTACCCACAGTAAAATCACTTGCATCACACATTAATTCAAAAGGTAAATTCCAGTCAGGAGCAGCAATAATGGGAGCATAAATGAGCTTGTTTTTCAAAACAATAAATGCACTTAAATAGTCATTATAAAAAAAACAAATGATGCATCTTTAACAAGAAGTTAGCATAATGGTTTGGTGATCTTGGAGAAATCTTTTATAAATCTCCTGTAGAACCTAACATGCCCGAGGAAACTCCTTACTCCCTTGACATTGGTGAGAGGAGGTAGTTTCTCAATAATTTCCACTTTCGCTCGATCTACTTCAATTCCCCATGAAGAGATGTGATGTCCTAAACAATTCCTTCTTGCAACATGAAGTGACATTTCTCCAAATTCAACACTAAGTTAGTCTCCTGAAATCTTTCAAAAATCAAAGATAGATTAGATAGACAAGAATCAAAAAAAGATCCAAATACAGAAAAATCATCTATAAAAATTTTAACAAAATTTTCAATCATATCAGAAAAAATAGAAATTATACACATTTGAAAAGTTATGGGAGCATGGCATAATCCGAAGGGCATCCTTCAGTATGCAAAGATTCCATATGGACAAGTGAAAGCAGTCTTCTCCTAATCTCGAGTGCCACCAAGATATGATTATAGCCATAGTAGCCATCTAAAAAGCAATAATAAGTGTGACCCGCTAACCTCTCTACCATCTGATCAATGAATGGAAGAGGGAAGTGATCCTTCCTTGTTGCATTGTTGAGCCTCTTGTAATTTATGCACATTTTCCTTTTGGTGACAGTCCTTGTGGGAATGAGTTCATTTTTGTCATTAACTATCATCGTCATCCCCCTTTCTTTGGAACAACTTGTACTGAACTTACCCACGAACTTTCTGAGATAGGATAAATAATTCCTACATCATAGAGCTTCATCACTTCCTTTCTCACCATTTCTTTCGTAGTGGGGTTTAATCTCCTTTGCGGTTGAATCACCGCCTTGAAGTCATTTTCCATTAGGATCTTATGCATGCAAATTATGGAACTAATGCCCTTAAGATCCTCAATAGACCACCCAATAAATGATTTGTAAGTATACTTGAGATTAGAATGAAGCAACTTTAATTCTAGCTTTTGTGGTTCCTCTTTAACTGCATCTTCTTTCTTCAACTCTTCTTTTTGCAAGTTTAAACGAGGAAAGATTGGAAAAGCTTCTAAACTTGCTATGCACTCAAGTATCTTTGATGCTGCCTCCTCCTCCTCATCCACTAAAGCATTGTAGTTAACTAGCACTGTTTTGAGTGGAGATGTTGGAAGGCTTTGCTCTAATGCTTTATTAACCAAAGAATCAATCATGTCCATCCTAAGGCATTATTCTTCCTTAATAGGATGTTTCATTGCCTCAAAGACACTGAAGGTGACATTCTCATCTTGTACTCTCAGCATGAGCTCGCCTTGCTGCACATCAATTAATGCTTTTCCAGTTGCTAAGAAAGGCCTGCTCAGAATGAGAGGGGTGTCTGCAACTTCTTCTATATCTAGAACCTTGAAATTAATTGAAAAAATGAATTTATCTACCTTTACTAACACATCTTCAACTATACCATAAGGGTGTTTGATAGATCGATCCGCTAGTTAAAGGGAGATCATTATTGATTTCATATTTTCAATTCCCAGCTTATGCATTATAAATATTGGCATGAGATTTATACTTGCCCCAAGATCACATAGACCCTTCCCAATAGTGCATAGGATGGTGAAATTACTTGGATCTTCCAATTTAGGTGGTAGTTTCCTCTGAATTATAGCACTACACTTCTCTGTTAACATCACTGTCTTATCTTCCTTGAGCTTTCTCTTCTTTGATAGCAAGTCCTTCATGAAATTATCATAAAATGGCATTTGTTCAAGTGTTTCAGCAAAGGGGATGTTTATTTGTAGTTTCTTGAAGATATCTAGGAACTTAGAGAATTGCCTTTCTTAATTCTTCTTCTTCAACCTTTAAGGGAATGGGATCTTAGCATATGGTGATGGTTCATATGTTGTGTTCTGCTCAAGATCCTTTTTCTTTCTCTATACTTTTGGTTGTTCCCTTTAGATTCTTCTTCTTTACTGCCATCTTGAATTAAGACATCTTCAGTAGGAACATCATTTTTCTTTTTCTCAATTCCTGAAGAGCTAGGTGCTTCTTTCATGTGTCCTTCCAAAGTCTTTCCATTTCTCAAAGTGATTACCTTACAATGCTCCTTTGGATTGACCACAGTGTCACTAGGTAGGTTACCTAGAGGTCTCTCTACAAGTTGTCTTAAAATTTGCCCCATTTGAGTTTCTAGACTTCGAATAAATACCTCTTAATTTTTAAAGTTAGCCCTTGTTTCCTGTATGAAACTGAAAGTCTGTTGTGCAAACGAAGATGTCTATTGAAAAAGATTTTCAAGAGCAATCTCTATAGAAGATTTCTTCTCTCGTTGAGCATTTGTTGAATCTCTTGATTATTCCAAGAAAAGTTGGGATGATTTCTCCACCATGGAGTATACGTGTTTGAGTATGGGTTACCTCGAGGTCTTGAAGGATTGCCTATGTAGTTTACTTTCTCTTGAGAAGTGAAACCTGAGTTGCTTGTCTCGCATTCACCATTAACATGATTGCCCCCACAAAAATCGCAACTTAAAGCTTGATGGTTGACTGAGCTTACTTGCATGTTGCCAATTTGCTTGGTGAGATTGGCGATTTGCTACGAAAGAGTCTTATTTTGCACAAGTTTGGCATCAAAGTTGCCGAGCTCCATAACTCCCTATTTGACCATTGATCTTCCACTAAGCATTTGATACTCATTCAAAGCCATAGTTTCAAGTAATTCTTGAGCTTTTTCAGGAGTTTTGGTGTTGAGAGACCCACCTGGAGATGTGTAACATCCTAATACTAGTATCTCAATATATGTAGCATACAAGGAGATACCTAGCATTACAACGTCACTACATACATAATAACCTGATAGATATATCCATAATGTTTGTTGGAAACATTATAGAGAGCCTTATGAAATGCGAAAAACATAACATTTATAACATAATGCATCTATATACATATACATCATTAGCCTCCCTTGGGGCATGAAGTAACACGTAACTATTTACAATACAAAAGAAATATTAAGAAAATACTACATTTGCAACATAATCTATAAAGCTAATCTACTCTTTAACTTCCTTTTTCTTCTTATTCTTTGAAGAACCTTCACCTAGAATTACATGATAACACAGTAGGGTGAGAATCAACATTTCTCAGTATGAGTAATCAAAACCAGTCATACTTAACATAATAACATAGTCTTAACAATTAAGAATAAGACAAATTATATTTTTACAAGGTCTAACTTTAATAACTAGATAAACCAAGTTAAACATACATACATTCATTCTTACATACTTAGCTCATTTAAGATCTGGGCATGTTTTACTAGGAATGATGACTTCTCATGTTTATCCCCTTGTAGATAGGAAAACTGAAATTTCTACACTACATGCAACTCTAACACTTAGTTAGGAATACTTGTCCCTTTAAGAACTTCTGACTCCCTTCCTTCTGGCCAAATGACCTCTTGTCATATAAGGTCACATTCACAGGTAGACAATGCCAACTTAGTTTACTTATATCTGACACCCATCATCATCACATCTCTAGTGAAGCTAAGTAACAATAAGTTACCATAGGTGCTAGACAATTATCTATAGCAAACCCTTATTATTGGTTGCTTTAAAGATCATACATATCTTATACAAACCAAACGATCATCCTCTTATTGAATTACCTCTAGTAGTATACTAAACATATCCTTCTGGACAAATGACCTCTTGTCATATAAGGTCACATTCACAAGTAGACAATGCCAACTTAGTTTACTTATATCTAACACCCATCATTATCACATCTCTAGTGAAGCTAAGTAACAATAAGTTACCGTAGGTACTAGACACTTATCTATAGCAAACCTTTATTCTTGGTTGCTTTAAAGATCATACATATCTTATACAAACCAAACGATCATCCTCTTATTGAATTACCTCTAGTAGTATACTAAACATATCCTAAGACCATCCATGGTTCTTAGATGACCAAAGGCTTAGACTTTCTCATCTATGCTAGGTGATGATTTCTCTCTCGAATATACCCCCATTTGTGTCTTAACAAATTTTAGGAAACACGTACTAATGATTCCGTCTAGCAAAGAACTTGAAAACATCAAAAATGACATTTTTAATAATTTTGGGCCTCATGTTGTGGCACAACTTGGGCACGCTACGGCACCCTTGCCTTGGGTTTCAGTACTAGATGTAGCATCACTCTCACGTTGTGGCGTAAGCTCCTCACCCTGTGGCACGCATAGCTGAAACCAGATTCTGCAGAATTCTGTAAAATCGTAGTAGTGTTTCATTGGTTCTTTTTATGGATTTTGGTCATTCTAAATTAGTTTCTAAGTTATTCTAATTACCTAATTAGTTCATTAACATATATGAAACAACAATCACTAGCTTAAACGTCATAATTTGGATTATGATCCAAAACCCCCATACTTGACCTAAAACCCCATTTTTGTGCATCAAAGGTCTAAATGAGATGTTCTAAGCTTCTACCTTCAAATTTTTCTATGAACAAGTCATAAATGGCCAAAGAAACACAAACATGCAAGTTAAACACATCAAACACCTTTAGAACTCATTTTGACCTATTAAGCACTAAAGGTGCATCTATGGCGAAAATGAACAAAACAGATGAAGACGAGCATAGAACCCCTACCTTTGGTAGCTGTGAAGAAGATTCAAGCTTGGTTGGATCTCAAGCCTTGGCTTTCCTTTGTCTCTCTTCCTCTTCCTTGGTCTTTGCTTTCTCTTCTTTTCTTTCTCCTATCACAATTTCTATAACATCCTCCCTACCTAATAGCTCTAATCAAAGTTATAGAAGCTCAGTATGGATGGTAAGAATTATCTACTAATTCAGATAATTTTCTGAACAAGTTTGAGCATAATTCTATAACAATGAATACAATAGAATAATTAAAGTATCTACTGAATCAGTTGATATAATGGAAATAAATATGAAAAATTTATTTCCTAGGTAAGGACCATTAATAAGATTTGTAGAAAATTTTGGAGAAACAACAAAGCAAATTTGGTATTTTTAAGGATACTGACAGGAGATAAGTGAATAGTAAAGTGAATAGCTAATTAACTCAGAAAATTATGAAAATATTTGGAGATGGTAAGTATGACATAGAGGATATTTTGGTATAAAATTCCAATTAAGATAAGTATCAGCAAGCAAATTTACTTAATTCTTGAGTTTAATTTAACTTGAAACTGAGTAATAAAGCTTAACTGATAAATAGCAGTACATGAAAAATTATGAAAAAATGGATATGATGACTAAGATGAGTCCTAAAATTTTTCCTCATACTTATAAACACTTGAAAACTCAATTTTAAAAGATTAAAATATACATAACAGATATAAAAGTTTCTACATAATCCTTTTAATCATTATTATATTTCTCCACCACCCAACGTCTCTAGAACTCTCCTACACTTTCCCATTCAACTTTTCTTTATCTATTTCATTTCTTTCTCTCGTTTTCTTCCATGTTTCACGCCACCAACTACAACTCCCACCACCTTTCTTTCTTTTTTCATCTTCATCTATTTTGTTTATTTCCTTCTCTATATTTTATCTTTCCTTTTCCACGATTCTAGTACCCACAAATGAAAAGAAGAAAAACATGAAAGAGAGAGGAGAGAAGTCATGGAAAAATAGAGAGGAAAATGAGAGGAAAAGAGGAGGAAAATGAAGAAAATTCAAGGATTCAAGCTTCAAAAGCTAAGGAATTGAGGTAGGGGGTTAGCTTCCATAACTTCATCTTTCTTTTCTCCCACTTTGCTGCACATTTTTGGAGAAAAATCTTGAAGGGTTTTGAGTATTTTTCGTGATTTCTATGCTTAGTTCCTCTCCTTTTGAGCTTGTTAATGGCTTAGTTGAATGTGGTTGTTGTCTAGATGAAGAATATGTTTTTGATTTTCATGGATTTTAATGATTGAAAAATGAGTTTTCTTGAGGTAAAGGGGCTACATTTTTTTTATCTGAGTTGTTGTGCTAAGTAGGTGTTTTGATGTTTTAATGTGTTTATGATGTTGGAAATTACTTGAATGCTTGATTAATTGGAAGAAAAATGGTTGGAGTGGAATGATGAGGCAGTTGTGAAGTTGCTGCTGGGCTGCTATCAACCGTGAACAGTAGCATGCGTCACTGTTCATCTGTAAACAGTACGTGCAACTGGCTGCCCAGCTGTTGGGTGAGGGAAAATAATGGTATTTTAGTGCTTTACAATGCTTTCTTTAAAGAAAGTAAGTAATGAGTTAAACTTGAATTTATTATGAAAATTGAATTTGAAAGGCATGTATGGAAATTGGAAAAATATGTATATATAATGTTTTAGTTTATTCTTGTATAGAATAAAAGATAAGCATATTTGGAGTTATGTAAAATGTGTTTATGCATGAGATTTGCTATGAATGCTAATGATTATGAAATGGAATGGATTGTATATGATTATGAATTTAGAGAAAACAATTATGTATAGAATTGTACATCAAATTTATGTATTGTACAATTTAAGTTGTATGTGGATGATGTTGAAAAGCATAATGAGAATGTTGGTTTGGAATAAGCATAATGCTCACGGTTAAATGTGTGCCATTTTGTAAAGTATTTGAATTATGTATTGTACTTGAATGATATTGAAATTATGAATTTGAGATGTATATTGAGAATTTGGAATTTGCATTGCTCCCTTTAGTCATTAAGGTTGAGCTAGTATTTGAAATTGTAATTTAAGAATATAGTATTGTACTTTGGTTATGTACTAAAGAATTTATTACTTCTTGAATTATCAAGTTGAACGTGAAATTGTGAATTGAGAATATGCTTCCTAGAATTAAAAGGTTGAGCTAGAATGATATATTGATTGGAAGTATAAATAATCAGTGCTCAAAGAATCAAAAATTAAAATTGAATTGAGAATGAGAATTGGGGCAATTATCCTTAAATGGGAAGGTAATTGTCTATGTTTTCCCACTTAGTATCCTTCAGTAAATGTGAATCATTGGTTCACTTAGTATAGTGGATTCGGAGATGATCCTGTATGAGGGCAGGGTATTCGAGATTCCATTTGAACCATGGAGATAGCCTCTCGTGAGGAAGGGGGATCTTATTTTCTAGTAATAATTCCTCACAGTATCAGTATCAATATAATCCTCACGTATTAATTCCCTCATAGGATACTAGTGGTAGTGTGAGGCCCTGAATCACTCCCTACCATGAGTATATAAAAACCCGAGCTATGTGAGGTGGCTCCCACTCTTATGGTGCTTGAAATATCAGTTCTGTTGGATAGCGAATATTTGAATGAGCACTAAGATCTGAATTGTAATTGTATGTCATGAAATGACTTGAAAGTGTATCTGAATATTTGCATGAGATTAGTACTATAGAATTGGTATTTGGAGACAAATTTCTGGAAGTTATTTGTGATTGAAATTTGTATTGAATTTGAATATGAATGTTTGTATGCTTGGTACATTATGAATACGAATAGTTGTTCTAAATTGATATCATGGTAGTTGTGTTTGGTACAATTACTGGAACTACATATATTTGGAATTGGTATTACTGATAAAGAATATTTTTGAAAATTATTAAATGAAATTTTGTTTCGGGAAGAGAAGGCACCAGATTTGACATTTTCCCACCCTTCTAACTATAATAATATGTATATGTATTAAAAATTGAATTTCAAAGAAATATATTTTTTTTCGAAACAGTTGGAATTATTATGATGACACGTATTTCAAAATAGTATCTACTAAGAATTAGTATTCTCACCCCATTATTATTATGTATTCCATGATAATTCTAGGTTCAATATTTGCAGCACAATGACACGAACAAAGGAAGATATTTGCTTTGGATTTAGATTTTGTATAATAAATGTATGGAAAATGCATTGAGAGCATATGATATGTATTTGTACTATAATGTATGTTTTGTTTAGCCAACCTTCAGTATATGTAAATTATTATGACACCCTATCCAAGCTCATATTTTTGTATATTAAAGTAAAGTATATAATATTTGTAGTAAATATGTAAGTGATGTGCTTACTATTGTTGCTATGGTGTAAATCTGAACACACTAATAGTAATAATAGTAAGGGCGTTACATTTTGGTATCAGTGTAGTTCATCCTATTGAGCTGGGGTATGGACTAGCTATGCTTTGTTATGCATTTGTCTTGTCTTAATGATAAGATGCATAGGTAGAATTGCATAATAGCCTTGAGTTTGTATGCTATGGTTAACTGTCACACTGTTACATAATATTGAGTCTAGCCAACTCAATATATAATGTGCGGTGTGTGCAGGTGATTATAACATTGACCAGGCAAACCCGAAATGATAGAACCCCCACTGGCAATAGTGTGCCAGACATGTTAAAAACTTTTAAAATTATAGCTGACACTGTGAGAAAACAGGCAGCTATGACTATTAGAAAGTTAGAGAAGATAATTGTAGCGATGTGATGCATGGGAGATCCAAAGGCGTTAATAGTTGTTTAAATGTTAAAAGAGGAAGTTGAGCATTGGTGCGCTAGTATCTGAAGTTTAAAGGAAAATACCAGGATTGAGATAACATGTCTTGGACTAATATTCTCCAAAGAAATTGTAAAAAGAGAAAGAGCCGGCATTCCTAGAACTTAAGTAGAGGGAATATGACCGTGAAGTAGTACGAAGCAAAGTTTGAGAAACTGTTTAAATTTTATTTATATGTTTGATTCATTTAAGTCATGCTTGAATAGATTAAAAGGATGTATAAGGATTACAATATGCTTAGGGATTATGGTTGATGCTCAAAGCTAGTTGGAGATTTGAATTTCTAGTTTGGTTTTAGTTTGCTTGAAGTATGTTTTGATGGGTGTATGATGTTACTTAAGTACAAAATCTGTTTTCAATGGTTGGAATGGTAGTTTAAGACTTATTCTATGTAAGATTATGAGCTATGAATCTAGGGGGTTCATAGGAACCTTTGAGGATGAATTTGAGAAAAGGGTTTTAGGTTGAAGAACAATGTTTTAAGCTATGCTTATACGAGCTAAAATAGATGTATAAGGTCTATGATATGATTAAATATTATAGTTGAGGTTGGAAAACATTTAGGAATGGATTGGAATTATTATAAATTGACTGGAAAACCAATTATGTAGAAACAGTTTTGCCCCAAAGATTATGCAGAACATGTTTCTACAGAACTCCTTGACAACCTATGATGTTTGTTGCATAACTTAAGCTACATACATAAAAATGACTTGCTTCTTATTGCATTTGAAAGCTAAGATACAAGGCTTCATGTAGTAAAAAATTTTATAATTAATGAGCAACCTAATTAGTTCCAATTTTGATTTGAAGCTGAGCCAAATTCTGCAGAAAAAGCAATTTGGCACCTGTTAAACCAGATTACATAATTTCTTGCTCTGATGTCGTATTTATATGAAACCAGTGGCATTTGAAAGCTAAAACATAAGGCTATTTGACTGTTAAATTTCAGAATTATTGAGTTCTTAGTTCGTTCCCAATTTCATTTCAAAGTCAGGTCATTTTTGGGTAAAATAGAGAAGACCCTATTTTAGGTTCTGCATAATGTTGCATAACTTTGGCTGCATTTATCCAAATGGGATGAGGTTTATGGCATTTGAAAGATATGAGGGAAGGTTATATGATTGTAAAATCTCAAAATTTCTAAAGTTAGTATGTGCATTTGGTGCGTTCTTGAAAATCATCTTTTTTAGGCTACTAAAATAGAAAATGCCAAGACATGTGAGAATATTTGATGCATCCCCTAGTCGAAAATGCCTTAGAAAAGTATTTAAAACCATAAGTAACTTAGAATTGCATAAGACGTCACATAAGATGCGATGATGGGGTCTGTAAGACCCACTGTTCTAAGTTTCATTGGCATGATTTGTCTATCTTTATGGATAAGTTACTTCTTTAAGTTGAGTAGAACTAAAGGCGCAAGTATGAGGTTTTATTCTCTTAATAATTAAGGTAAAGTTAAAAAGGTAAAAAAAGAAATACAAAGTGATAAAGAATTATAGAATGAGTATTGTGGGTAACCTATTATCTATGATTATCCTCATGACCTAGGTGAGACTTGAGGAATGGTGGTTAAGGATGGTATTTCCCTTATCACCAGAGTTATTAAGGTTGAGGATAATATTTTCCTCCCTATTTACCCAAGTCTTTTCCCTAGGTGAAAGGTAGTCGAGGATAGGTTTTCTCTCTTCTACTGGAGGTAATCTTGGATTGAGTATAGAATGAGAAAAAGATCCTCACTCTGGTTAGAATAGAAGGTTAAGGACGATATTTCCCTTCTTTCCAGAGTAGTGGAGGATTGAGGATGAATGGTACCCTCTCCCTCTTCAGTCAAGTTCTTTCTAATTGGTAGAGGTAATCCGAGTATGCATGGTATTGCGAGGATGGTATTTCCCTCATTTACCAAGCGTATATATAAGAATGAAATGATAGTGGAAGGATGGTATTTCCCTCCCTATCATAGTATGTGAGGATGGTATTTTCCTCACACTCATAACCTTAGAAATGAGGATGGTATTCCCCTTATAGGTTATGGTTTAGGTTACCCTGAATATGGAGAAGCTCTGTGTGACATACCTAGCAGTGTCACGAATAGGTTGAAGTGCGTCAACCTAAAAGTAGAATATTACCAAGAGAATATGAATGAGAATAGAATGGTACTATGAGCAAGAACATTCCCTTCATACCTTCTGAGTGATAATAAGAATTGTTGAAGAATGAGATATGGCGAATTATGAAATTTGAAGAATGATGAAAACAAACACAATGAATGAAGAATGAATGATGAATATGCAAGTGAATGGTAAAGGAGGATGGATATACCCTCCATATCCTTTAAATAATGATAAAATATGAATAAAATAGGATATAACGTAGAATGAAAGAATGAAGTATGATTAAAGATGAAGCATTTGATTTATGATGTAAGAGATATGAAGAGTAATATGTTGAATTATGAAACTTGAAGACTGATGTAATGTGTTGAATAAGAGATTGATCAGAAATAATGAAATATATGATTTGTGAGGAATGATGAAAGATGAAGAAGAAAAGCTATTCTACCATGATTTAGAATTTGCAGCAGTGATTTATGCATTGAAGACTTAGAGATGCATTGAAGATTTAGAGACATTATCTGTAAGATGTTAAGTTTAAGGTCTTTAGTGGCCAAAAAAGTTTAAAATATTTGTTTGATCAAATGGAATTGAATATGAGGTAAAGGAAATGGATGGAGTTTTTGAGAGATTATGATTATGAATTGAGGTGTCATCTGGATAAGGCCAATGTAGTGGTCAATACACTAAGCAGAAAACTTTTGCATGTATTTTATATGATGATGTAAGAAATGGAATTATTAGAAAGTTATAGAAACTTGAGTTTAGCAATGACTATGTTAGCCCATAGTCTTGGTTCCAATAGATTGGAGATTCAAAATAATTGAGAATTCAAATCAAAGTTGCACAAGAAAAAGCCCATAAAAGCAAGCATACCATCCATTTTGGAGCGACACAGATGTATCATGACCTTGATAAGACGTTTTGATGGTCAAGTATGAAAAAGGAAATAACAGAATATATGTCCAGCTGTCTTATATATATATATATCAAAAGGTTAAGGTAGAGTATCAAGGGCCATCTAGACCTTGGCAACTCTTAGAAATTCCAGAATGGAAATGAGAGAGTATTTTTAGAAATTTTTACAAAAAGATTGCAAAGTTCTGAAGATCTTGGATAGGGTAGTGAAAGAGTTTAGAAGAAAATAAATCCCTCAAGTGAAGGGGTTATGGAGTAATAATGACTTAAATTCAATATAATTTGAAGTTGTTTGGAGCTTTTATACAAGGCAATTAAATTTGAGGACAAAATTTATAAAAAGGGGAAAGAATTGTAACATCCTCCCTACCTAATAGCTCTAATCAAAGTTATAGAAGCTCAGTATGGCTGGTAAGAATTATCTACTAATTCAGATAATTTTCTGAACAAGTTTGAGCGTAATTCTATAACAATGAATACGATAGAATAATTAAAGTATCTGCTGAATCAGTTGATATAATGGAAATAAATATGAAAAATTTATTTCCTAGGTAAGGACCATTAATAAGATTTATAAAAAAAATTGGAGAAACAACAGAGCAAATTTGGTATTTTTAAGGATACTGATAGGAAATAAGTGAATAGTAAAGTGAACAGCTAATTAACTCAAAAAATTATGAAAATATTTGGAGATGGTAAGTATGACATGGAGAATATTTTGGTATAAAATTCCAATTAAGATAAGTATCAGCAAGCAAATTTACTTAATTCTTGAGTGTAATTTAACTTGAAACTTAGTAATAAAACATAACTGATAAATAGCAGTATATGAAAAATTATGAAAAAATGGACATCAGGACTAACATGAGTCCTAAAACTTTTTCTAACACTTATAGACACTTGAAAACTCAATTTTAAAAGATTAAAATATACGTAACAGATATAAAAGATTCTACATAATCCTTTTAATCATTGTTATATTTCTCCACCACCCAACGTCTCCACAACTCTCCTACACTTTCCCATTCAACTTTTCTTTATCTATTTCATTTCTTTCTCTCGTTTTCTTCCATGTTTCACGCCACCAACTACAACTCCCACCATCTTTCTTTCTTTTTTCATCTTCATCTATTTTGTTTATTTCTTTCTCTATATTTTATCTTTCCTTTTCCACGATTCTAGTACCCACAAATGAAAAGAAGAAAAACATGAAAGAGAGAGGAGAGAAGTCATGGAAAAACAAAGAGGAAAATGAGAGAAAAAGAGGAGGAAAATGAAGAAAATTCAAGGATTCAAGCTTCAAAAGCTAAGGAATTGAGGTAGGGGGTTAGCTTCCATAACTTCATCTTTCTTTTCTTCCACTTTGCTGCACATTTTTGGAGAAAAACCGTGAAGGGGTTTTGAGTATTTTTCATGATTTCTATGCTTGGTTCCTCTCTTTTTGATCTTTTTAATGGCTTAGTTGACTGTGGTTGTTGCCTAGATCAAGAATATGTTTTTGATTTTCATGGATTTAAATGATTGAAAAATTAGTTCTCTTGAGGTAAAGGGGCTGCATTTTTTTTTCTCAGAGTTGTTGTGCCAAGTGGGTGTTTTGACGTTTTAATGTGTTTATGATGTTGGAAATTACTTGAATGCTTGATTAATTGGAAGAAAAATGGTTGGAGTGGAATGATGAGGCAGTTGTGAAGTTCTTCTTTTGGTGCTATCAACCGTGAAGCGAGTAGCGCGTCCTTTGTTCATCTCAGAACAAGCGACGTGCAACCTGGTGCCCAAATTGTTGGGTGAGGGAAAATAATGGTATTTTAGTGCTTTACAATGCTTTCTTTGAAGAAAGTAAAGTAATGTGTTAAACTTGAATTTATTTATGAAAATTGAATTTGAAAGGCATGTATGGAAATTGGAAAAATATGTATATATAATGTATTGGTTTATTCTTATATAGAATAAAAGATAAGTACATTTGGAGTTATGTAAAATGTGTTTATGCATGAGATTTGCTATGAATGCCAATGATTGTGAAATGGAATGGATTGTTTATGATTATGAATTTAGAGAAAACAATTATGTATAGAATTGTACATTAAATTTATGTATTGTACAATTTAAGTTGTATGTGGATGATGTTGAAAAGCATTATGAGAATGTTGGTTTGGAATGATCATAATGCTCACGGTTAAATGTGTGTCATTTTTTAAAGTATTTGAATTATGTATTGTACTTGAATGATATTGGAATTATGAATTTGAGATGTATATTGAGAATTTGGAATTTGCATTGCTCCCTTTAATCATTAAGGTTGAGCCAGTATTTGAAATTGTAATTTGAGAATATAGTATTGTACTTTGGTTATGTACTAAAGAATTTATTACTCCTTGAATTATCAAGTTGAACTTGAAATTTTGAATTGAGAATATGCTCCCTAGAATTAAAAGGTTGACCTAGAATGATATATTGATTGGAAGTATGAATAATCAGTGCTCAAAGAATCAGAAATTGAAATTGAATTGAGAATGAGAATTGGGGCAATTATCCTTGAATGGGAAGGTAATTGTCTATGCTTTCCCACTTAGTATCCTTCAGTATATGTGAACCATTGGTTCACTTAGTATAGTGGATTCGAAGATGATCTTGTATGAGGGCAGGGTATTCGAGATTTCATTTGAACCATGGAGATGACCTCTCATGAGGATGGGGGATCCTATGTTCTAGTAATAATTCCTCACAGTATCAGTATCAATATAATCCTCACGTATTAATTCCCTCATAGGATACTAGTGGTACTGTGAGGCCCTAAATCACTCCCTACCATGAGTATATAGAACCTGAGCTATGTGAGGTGGCTCCCACTCTTGTGGTGCTTGAAATATGGGTTCTGTGAGATAGCAAATATTTGAACAAGCATTGAGATCTAAATTGTATTTGTATGTCATGATATGACTTGAAAGTGTATCTGAATATTTGAATGAGATTAGTACTACATAATTGGTAATTGGAGACAAATTTCTAGAAGTTATTTGTGATTGAAATTTGTATTGAATTTGAATATGAATGTTTGTATGATTGGTACATTATGAATACAAATAGTTGTACTAAATTGATATCATGGTAGTTGTGTTTGGTACAATTACTAGAACTACATATTTTTGGAATTGGTATTGCTGATAAAGAATATATTTGAAAATTATTAAATGAAATTCTGTTTCAAGAAGAGAATGGACCAGATTTGACATGTTGCCACCCTTCTAACTATAATAATATGTATATGTATTGAAAATTGAATTTCAAAAAAATGTATTTTTCCCTGAAACAGGTGGAATTATTATGATGACACGTATTTCAAAATAGTATCTACTGAGAATTAATATTCTCACCCCATTATTATTATGTATTCCAAGATAAATCCAAGTTCAATATTTGCAGCACAATGACACGGACAAAGGAAGATATTTGTTTTAGATTTAGATTTTGTATAATAAATGTATGGAAAATGCATTGAGGGTATATGATATGTATTTGTACTATAATGTATATTTTGTATAGCTAACCTTTAGTATATGTAAATTATTATGACACCCTGTCCAGGCTCATATTTTTGTATATTAAAGAAAAGTATGTTAATTTTTGTAGTAAATATGTAAGTAATGTGCTTACTATTGTTGCTATGGTGTAAATCTAAATACACTAATTGTAATAATAGTGAGGGCGTTACAGTTTCTGTTTCTGTTTTGGTGCGAAAAATGGCCATGAGTGAGTGCTTATAAAGAAGAAACAAAAGACTCTTAAGGCCTTTAGGTCATAACTGATAAATCCTGATTTGCTAAAAACACTTAGATTTAGCTAATTCAAGATTTCTAACTACTGACAACTTTAAAATAAATACTATAATTCATATAAAAAGTTTCTCCATTATATGATATTTCCATATTTGCTGCTAGTCAATTCGGCTTTAAATGCACAATCAGTATGCCTAAAAACCCCAAACTAACTCAGTTTACCTTGAAACTTTAAATGTATCTTGTTTCATATATTTGTGACCTAGAAATAAATTATTCATATTTATTTCTCTCATCTAAGTAATTTATGCTATTATTTGAGTCATTTTAAGCTACTTTTCACACTTTGGATTACAACAAAGTACTTAAATTAACTCAGTTTATCACAAAATTAAACATGCATGTTAAGCAAGTCATATGCTACCTTTTGAACACATACACAAGTCTAACATGTCCTTTAGGGTATTACATTTCTCCCCTCCTTTTTAAAATTTTGACCCCAAAATTGCTCACCTGTAAAGAACAACTTTGAGTAATCCTGCTGCAAGTGGGACTCTAACTCCTAAGTAGCCTCCTTGGTGTCATTGCCACCCCATAAAACCTTCACCAAAGGAATCTACTTACCTCTAAGCTCTTTGACCCGTTTGTCCATGATCCTTACCGGATGTACATCATAAGACAAATCATCCATTAACTATACATATTCATGTTCTATGATATGCAAAGGATCTAGATTATACTTTCCCAACTGAGACACATGAAAAACTTGATGAAGGTTAAACAAACTGGGAAGAAGGGCTATTTGGTAAGCTACGAGTCCAACTTTCTTTAGAATTTGGTAGGGACCAAGAAAATGGAGATTTAACTTTTGGGTTTTCTACCAATCCCTGTTGTAGGAGTAACTCTTAAGAATACATGATCTCCCTCATCAAACTCAAGAGGTCCCTTTCTCTAGTCAGCATAGCTCTTTTGCCGACTCTAAGCAGTAACCAACCTATCCTTAATCATCTTGATTTGCTCTGTGGTCTGCTGGACCAACTCTAGACCTAGGACGGTTCTCTCACCTACCTCATACCAACATAGAGGCGATTTACACTTCCTTCCATACAAAGCCTCATAGGGTGCCATATGTATACTGGAATGGTAGTTATTGTTATAAGCAAACTCCGCTAACAGTAAGAACTTATCCTATCTACCCTGTTGTTCTAAAACACATGCTCTAAGCATATCCTCAAGCGTTTGAATAGTCCTCTTTGTTTGCCTATCTGTCTGTGGGTGATAAGCTATGCTAATTAACTTAGTCCCAAAAGCTTCTTGCAAGGCTCCTCAGAATCTAGATGTGAATCTAGGATCCCTGTCTGAAACTATGCTTACGGGAACTCCATGCAACCTAACTATGTCCTTTAGATATAGCTGAGCTAATTTCTCTAGAGGATAGCTAGCTCTTATTGGTAAAAAGTGGGCAAATTTGGTTAATCTATCCAATATAATCCAAACTGCATCATACCTTTGCTGAGTTCTGGGTAGACCCATTACAAAGTCCATAGAAATCTTATCCCATTTCCACTCTAGGACTCCCAAAGACTGTAATGGTCCTTCCAGTTTATGGTGTTCAATCTTCACTTTTTGACAAACTAAACACCTTCCGATATACTCTGCTATGTCTCTTTTTATTCCAGACCACCAAAACATTTTCTTTAAAATCTTGATACATCTTAGTGGTTTTGGGATGAATGGTATACTTACTACTATGAGCTTCTTCTAGAATCCTTTATTTGATCTTTGACTCTCTTGGAATACAAAGTCTATCTCTAAACTTTATCATTCCATCATCAGTCATATCAAAATCCTCTAGGGTTCCTAAAAAGATTTGTTCCCTAATGTCCCTTAGAGTTTCATCCTCCTTTTGAGCTTCTAGAATCTGAGTCCTTAAGTCATTTACTATGTCCACTCTACTTACAAAGAGACTTTGTGGCATCACAGTCACCGCTAGACTCAAATTTTTGAAACTCTCGAGAAGTTCACTCTCTTGGACCATCATTTTGGGACATATGTAGTAATTTTCTACTTAGTGCATCAGCCACTACATTGGCCTTACCCAGATAATACTTTAACTCAAAGTTATAATCCTTTAAGAATTTCATCAATCTTCTCTGCCTCATGTTCAGCTCCTTCGGATCAAACAAGTACTTTAAACTTTTATGATCACTGAACACCTCAAACTTGACTCCATAGAGATAATGCCTCCAAATATTTAAGGCAAACACTATAACTGCTAACTCCAAATCATGCGTAGGGTAGTTCTCCTCACGTCGCCTTAACTGCCTTGATGCATAGGCAACTACCTATCTTTGAAGCGTCACAAAAGACCTCAAAATTCTCATGGGGATCCGGAATCACCAACACTGGCGTAATAGTCAACCTTTTTTTTTTAACTCTTAGAAACTATTCTTGTGTTTGAACATATGCCTTTGAAGACTTGTTTTGATGATAATAAACATGAAGACTAAATGAAGATGATGGAAAGACCAAGTCCAAGTTTATATAAGAATAGCTTTAGGACTTAGGATCTTTTGTACGGAGCTCACTTTGATATCTCCCTGTTTTTGAAAGAAAAGATAAAATTTGTTTTTAAAAGAAATTTAGTGTCTTTAAAACAATTTCTCCAAAACTATTTTGTATTGTTTTATTCGAATAGAGCTTATTCTATTCGAATAAACCCTTTCACGAGTTTCTATTTTTCAAAGATGCTATTTGAAAATCAGGATAGCTATTCGAATAAATGAGTTTTTCAGAACTATTTTTATAAGTGAATTATTCGAATAACTCAAATGTTATTCAAATAAAACCTTTTCTGTCTGAACTTTTTTTTTTAACAGTGCTATTCGAATAACATAATGGTTATTCGAATAACCCATATCAGATGGCTTTTCACTTTGGTTTCAGAAATAGTGTTATTCGAATAACAGCTTAAGTTATTCAAATAAACACGTTGCTCACGAACACTGATATGGAAACAAACAAGTTTTTAATTTAGTTTAAATGAGTTTTAATTATACCCAATGACTATTTCTTCGAATTTTCTCTATAAATTGGAGCCTTGGGTCACATCTAAACACGCCTAACACTCTGAATTATTTTCTACTTGTTCTAACTCTTGAAAATATTTTCTACGCTCTATTTTCGATTAAAAACTTTGAGATATTTCTGTGAGAGTTTCATTAGCACTTCAATTTGTATTATTTGCTCTGGGTGAGAGTTTTTCTTCATCTACTTTCTGCTATTTTGTATCGAGGGTGAGGTATCCCTCAAGGTTTATATAAAGGTGAGGTATCCCTGCAGGCTGAGACTTTAGCACAAGGGTAGAGTTTCCCTGTGAAAAGTGCTCTTTTATGTAACGGTTATAAGCACCTATTGAAGCTTGTATACATAGTAAAAATCTTGGCTTTTGTTTCGAGGACTAGACGTAGACCACAAGTGGGTTAGTGGTCGAACCAGGATAAATACTGTACCTACTTCTCTCTTCTTGATCTCTTTATTTTATACAATTTTAATTTATTGCACATTTATTTTCTGTTGTTCTTATTGTTCTTTTCTTCTTCTCATTCCTTCTGTGCATTTATTTATTAAGTTTTAATATTTATATTTTACTTTAAAAAGAGGTTTTGCAAAAAGTTTTATACTCAATTCACCCCTCCTCTTGAGTACTAGAAGCCACTTGGTAACAAGTGGTATCAGAGTTAGACTCTTATATAAAGAGCTTAGCAGCTTCAAGAGAACATGACTTCTTCAAATGATTTTTCAGAAGGATCTTCCATAAACTGACCACCTTTTTTCAATGGGGATAGTTATGCATATTGGAAGGAAAGAATGAAAATCTTCATCGAAGCTATTGATCTAGATGTGTGGGACGCTGTCGAAAATGACGCTTTTATACCTACACATGAGGTCGATGGCGTAAGGACCGAAACACCAAGAAATAAATGGTCTGATGAAGAAGAAAAGTTCAACATAATTTGAAAGCAAAAAATATTATTACTATTGCTTTGGGATATGATGAGTTTTTTAGAATTTCAAATTGTAAAACTGCTAAAGAAATGTGGGACACTTTACAAGTTACTCATGAGGGTACTAGCGAAGTAAAGAGGTCGAGAATCAATTCTCTAACTCGTGAATATGAATTATTCAAAATGAACCAAGCAGAGAGCATTCAAGAAATGCAAAAGAGGTTCACTCACATAGTTAATCATCTTGCATCTTTAGGTAAAAGTTTTTCTAACGAAGATTTGATTAACAAAGTATTGAGATGTCTTAGCAGGATTTGGCAACCCAAAGTAACAGCTATATCAGAATCGAGGGATTTGTTGACAATGACTCTAGCTACCGTCTTTGGAAAACTTCATGAGCACGAACTAGAACTAAGCAGATTAAGTCAAATCGAAGAAAACGATAAAAAGAAAAAAGGGATAGCGCTCAAAGTCACTTCCTCAACATTCGACAATGATGATGAAGAAAATAAAGAAAGCTCAGAGAACATCGAGGTAAGCGAAGAAAATCTTAGTCTGTTAGTTAAAAAATTTGGTAAATTTCTCAGGAAAAAGGGAACGCAAAGAAGACCTCCCTTCCCTCCGAAGAAGACTCATTACAAAGGCGAAGGAGCTTCATCGACTCCAACTTGCTATGAATGTGGCAAACCTGGTCACATGAACATGGAGTGTCCAGTTTACCAAAAGAAGAAGGAGAAATTTGAAAAGAAGCCCTTCAAGGAAAGAAAAGGAAGAAAAGCCTATATAGCATAGCATGAAAATGACATGGATTCAACTGACAGCTCAGATAACGAGGAACCTTAACTATGTCTCATGGCCAAAGGAAAAGAAGAAAAAGAAAGCGAAAATGAGGTAAGTTCAAATACTACTTTATTACCTTTTTACGATGAGTTACAAGATGCCTTTGAAGAATTGCATGAAGAGTCTTTAAAACTCACAAAAATAATTTCTTCTTCTAAGAAAACGATATCTTTTCTAGAAAATCAAATTCTTGTTTTAAATAAAGAAATAGAAAAATTGAAAGTTGAAAATGAAACTTTGGGAATCATTGATGTATGCACAAATCATTCTTCACATGCTTCTACATCTTCATCTTGTTCTTCATGTCAAATGCTTGAAAAAGAAATTGAAGACTTAAAGAACACTCTTTCTAAATTCACCTTTGGAAGGGATAACTTAAATATTTTATTAGGAAAACAAAGAGTGGTTTTTCAAAAAGCCGGGATAGGTTATAACCCAAAAAATTAACAAAAACTCTATAAAATTTCTTGGTGCATTCTAGTGTTTCAAGTAGTCCTTTTATTAAATGTTTTTACTGTGGAAAGAAAGGACATAGTGCATCAACATGTAATGCAAGGAAAAACATTAATACAAAAATTGGAACAAAAATGGTTTGGGTTCCCAAGGGTACTATACCCAAAACTGACACACAATGATCCAAGAAAGTTTGGGTACCAAAGGTTAAAAACTAAACATGTGTTGTAGGTGTGCTTGAAAGCCAGGAGTTCAAATTAGTATCTCGATAGCGGCTGCTCCAAGCACATGACTGGGGATGACTCGAAATTCACCATGCTTATTCCCAAGAATTATGAACACGTTACTTATAGTGATAACAACAAAGGAAAAATTCTTAGAATTGGCAAAGTCGGTAAGAACCCTAACTCCTCTATTGAAAATGTGTTGCTTGTTGAAGGCTTGAAACATAACTTGTTTAGTATTAGTCAATTATGTGATAAAGGAAATAGGGTAATATTTGATTCAAATTGTTGTATAATTGAAGATAAAAATGATAAGCATGTTAAATTCATTGGTCATAGAGTAAACAACATCTATATGATTAGTCTTGATGATATATCTTCAAATGATGCGAAATGCCTTTTAAGTAAGAATGATGATTCATGGTTATGGCATAGGAGAATTGCACACATTCATATAGATCACTTAAAGAAGTTGGTCTCTAAAGAGCTAGTAATTGGACTACCCAAGCTTAATTTTGTAAAAAATAAATTATGTGATGCATGTCAAAAGGGTAAACAAATAAAGGTCTCTTTTAAAGCAAAAAATATAGTTTCAACTACTAGACCTTTACAACTTTTGCACATGGATCTATTTGGACCTTCTAGAACTATGAGCTTTGGTGGGAATTACTATGCTTTAGTGATTGTGGATGATTTTTCTAGGTTTACATGGACTTTATTTCTTGCAAATAAAAATGATGCATTTCTAGCTTTTAAAAGACTTGCCAAAGTTATTCAAAACAAAAAAGGTTTTCAAATCTCTTTTATAAGAAGTGATCATGGTGGCAAATTTGAAAACAATGTTTTTGAAAATTATTATGATTAACATGGCATTAATCATAATTTCTCTGCCCTTAGAACTCCACAACAAAATGGAGTTTTAGAAAGAAAAAATCATTCTTTAGAAGAAATGACAAGAACTATGCTTAATGAGGCTACTCTTCCTAAGTACTTTTGAGCGGATGCTGTAAGTATAGCTTGTTATGTAATGAACAGGGCCCTTATAAGGCCTATTTTAAAGAAAACTCCATATGAGTTGTATAAGGGAAGAAAGTCAAATGTCTCACATTTTCATGTTTTTGGATGCAAATGTTTTGTTTTAAATAATGGAAAAGATAACTTAGGCAAGTTTGATGCTAAGTCTGATGAAGGTATATTTCTTGGTTATTCAAATCATAGTAAAGCTTTTCGTATATATAATAAAAGAATTATGACTATTGAAGAATCTATACATGTTGCATTTGATGAAACTGACCCAAATGAATCGAGAAAGGATCTTGTTATTGATGATGTTGCAGACGTCTTGGCGGAAACACATTTGGATAGCAAGGAAAAAGAAATCAAGGAGTAAGAGGATAAACAAAGACAAGAAGATTCACAACCTTTGGAACTTCCCAAAGAATGGCGAACTTCAAAATATCATTCCCTTGATCAGATTATCGGTGATGTATCTAAAGGTGTAAGTACTCGTAATTCTCTTAGAAATGCTTGTAATCACTTAGCTTTTGTTTCTCAAATTGAACCTAAGGATTTAAATGAAGCTTTTGATGATGAACATTAGATCCTAGCTATGCATGAGGAATTAAATTAATTTGAAAGAAATCAAGTTTGGGAATTAGTTGCTAGACCTAATGATCACCCTATAATTGGCACTAAATAGGTTTTTAGAAACAAACTTGATGAAAATGTGTTAATAACTAGAAACAAAGTTAGACTGATCGCTAAAGGTTATAATCAAGAAGAAGGTATAGATTATGAAGAAACCTATGTACCAGTAGCTAGATTAGAAGCTATTAGAATGTTACTTACTTATGCTTACATCATGGATTCCAAATTATATCAAATGGATGTTAAAAGTGCTTTTCTAAATGGCTTTATTCAAGAGGAGGTATTCGTTGAACAACTTCCAAGTTTTGAAAATCATGAACTACCCAACCATGTTTTTAAACTTAAAAAGGCTTTATATGGCTTAAAGCAAGCTCCTAGAGCTTGGTATGAAAGGTTAAGTAAGTTTCTTTTAGAAAATGATTTTTTAAGAGGAAAAGTCGATACTACCTTTTTCATTAAAAATAAAGAGCATGACATTCTTCTTGTGCAAGTATATGTGGATGATATTATTTTTGGTGCTACAAATGAATCCATTTGCAAAGAATTTGCTAAGACAATGCAGAATGAATTTGAAATGTCAATGATGAGAGAGCTGAACTTTTTCCTCGGACTTCAAATCAAACAAACGAACGAAAGGACATTCATAAGTCAAACCAAATACTACAAGGAATTGCTCAAGAGATTCGAAATGGAAAACGCTAAGCACATGGCCACTTCAATGGGCACTTCTTGCTATTTGGACAAAGATGAAGGAGGTAAATCAGTAGAAATAACAAAATACAGAGGTATGATTGGATCTCTCCTTCATTTTACTGCTAGTAGGCCAGATATTATGTTTAGTGTATGCATGTGTGCTAGATATCAGGGAAACCCTAAGGAATCTCATTTAAGTGCTGTTAAACGAATAATGAAATACCTAGTAGGCACTTCACAAATGGGCTTGTGATACCCTAAGGGTGCCTCTTGTAGCCTAATAGGCTATTTCAACTCTGATTTTACTGGGTGCAAATTGGACAGAAAGAGTACTAGTGGGACATGCCACTTGCTTGGTAGTTCTTTAGTTTCTTGGCATAGTAAGAAACAAAATAGTGTGGCTTTGTCTACCGCTGAGGCTGAATATGTTGCAGCCGAGAGTTGTTGTGCTTAAATCCTATGGATGAAGCAATAACTTTTAGACTACGGTCTTCAGCTTGATCACATCCCGATAAGATGTGATAACACTAGTGCAATAAATATCTCTAAGAATCCCATTCTGCATTCCAGAACAAAGCATATAGAGATAAGACATCACTTTATCAGAGATCATGTACAAAAAGAGGGTTGCATTCTTGAGTTTGTTGAAACATCTAAGCAACTTACAAATATCTTCACTAAACCCTTAGCAAAAGAAGCATTCTTTTATATTCGAGGAGAATTAGGCATAATTGATTAATCCAATATATGATTGCATGTTGAATATTATCTCTCTTGAATCTTTAAATCACATGATTTGTCTTGAATTCTTGAACGTATGCTTTTTTGTGCCTTTTGGTAGTTCTATTCGAATGGATATCAGCTTTATTCGAATAACACTTAGTTTATTCGAATAAACTGGCTTCTGTGTTAATCCTGTGCTTACTGTGCTCTCTGTCTATTCGAATAAATTTCTTTCTATTCGAATAACCAGAGCCCTTAAGTTTATCAGTCTTAGTCTTTGCCCTCTGTCTATTCGAATACAACTCAGGCTATTCGAATAACCAAAGCCTTGGTTTATCAATCTTGACTGATAACCTTCTGTCTATTCGAATAACCCCTAAAGTTATTCGAATAAATCCTGTTAGTTTGCCGAAAACACTTGGCTTTCCCAGTTAACCTATTCGAATAGAAACTCCCTCTATTCGAATAAACCCTAGTAGAATTCCTCGTTCAACGCCTGTCCTTTCAATTTCTACACAAGGTTTATTCGAATGAACCTCTGTTTATTCGAATAAACACAGGCCTCTCTTTAAATAGCCCCTGCGTGCCCAGATGTTTTCGTTCTTATAATTTCTGTTATCTTCCTCTACATCTCTTTCTCTCCTACTCTCCTCCACCATCTTCCTGCCATCTTTCTTTCTTCCACATCTCCAATCACTATGGCCTCCTCCTCCAGCAAGCGTCCACGCACGAAGACTGCTCCATGCAACAATCCACTTGACTTGAGAAGGCTCTCCTCCAACGAAGAGCACCGTGGCCACTTCATTACACACTTCTGGGAGCATAACCTTGTCCAGCCCAAGTATCTTGACCTCTCCTTCTTTCAGCAACACAGAGGTTTCGACTTTCTGACCCTGTTGCAAAACCAAGGTGTTCTCCAGCTTTGTTCCCACCAGGCTATGCTCTTCCCTGCTCTGGTGAAGATGTTTTCTGCAATCTGGCTTTTGATGGCCAGAATCTCCTCTCCGAAGTTTGTGATCAGAACATTGTGATCATTCCGCAAGACTGGTAGACTCTGTTTGGGTTACAGTTCACCGGCACACTCGTTGAAGATGATGACAACCCCTTCCTTGAGGAGTTCAACAAGCTTCAGGCAATTGAGGACCTGTTGACACCTGGTCTAGCCTTGCCTGATAAGGGTCTCAAGGGTGGCATGCTGAAGAGCCAAGATAGGCTTCTACATTATGCCTTTGCTCACATTCTGGCTCCCCATGGTGGAAATTACGCCTACCTCAGTGAAGATGACATCTTTATGCTCTGGATCTTGAAGAATGATCACAGGATCAACTGGCCTGTGTTTATTATGAAACACATGATGAGAGCCAAGGGAAAGGAAAAATCTGACTTACCTTATGGTATTCTCATCACTACCTTGCTCAGCAAGTATCCTCAGGTCTTGGAGACTGAGCGAGCCTTTGCCTTAACTCATCATAATGTCTTTGGCTCCCACACCTTGCGCAAATGAAGATGATCCAAATCGATGAAGGCTGGGTGTACCCAGATGAGGTTGCTGAGGATGAGTTAGACCCTGCTGACGCTCCTGCTGCCCCTGCTAATGCACCTGCTGCTGCTCCTGCTCCAGTTACCTTAGAGCATATTATGGCCACCTTGCATGATAACCGAGCCTATATAGAACATACCTTCTCTATTATTTTTGATAGAATAGAAGGTGTTGAACGTGAGATTGCTGCCCTCCAATCTGCTTCACCTGCTTCTGCACCAGCTTCTTCACCGCCACCTCTGGATACCTATTTCTAGGAGCTTTAGTTCTTAGGATCTTTATTTTGCCTTTGTGTTATTTATTTCTGGCTTTTATAATTGCATCCTTTTTTGGTTAATGAATAAATACAGTTTCTTGATGATCTATTCTTGCATTGATATGAGTATGCTTTTTGGTTCCTTTTATGCACTTATACTTGAATATATGTCTATGGGACTTACCCCTCCTTTTTGCTCATGACAAAAGGGGGAGAAAAATTTGATTTGAATTTTATTGAGAAAAGACAGGTAAAATTAAAAAGAGTTTGGATTCCACATGAAAGGGGGAACTGCGCACATATCTGATATACATTACCTCTTACAATTAAAGAAGGGGGAGTAAGCTTTATATACCTCTTTATGAAATCCAATTATATCCACTAACTCTTTTCTCATTGATAATTTGTCATCATCAAAAAGAGGGAGAATGTGTTTGAACATATGCCTTTGAAGACTTGTTTTGATGATAACAAACGTGAAGACTAAATGAAGATGATGGAAAGACTAAGTCCAAGTTTATATAAGAATAGCTTTAGGACTTAGGATCTTTTGTACGGAGCTCACTTTGATATCTCTCTGTTTTTGAAAGAAAAGATAAAATTTGTTTTTAAAAGAAACTTAGTGTCTTTAAAATAATTTCTCCAAAACGGTTTTGTATTGTTTTATTCGAATAGAGCTTATTCTATTCGAATAAACCCTTTAACGAGTTTTTATTTCTCAAAGATGCTATTTGAATAGTAGGATAGCTATTCGAATAAATGAGTTTTTCAGAACTGTTTTTATAAGTGAATTATTCGAATAACTTAAATGTTATTCAAATAAAACCTTTTCTGTCTGAACTTTTTTTTTAACAGTGTTATTCGAATAACATAGTGGTTATTTGAATAACCCATATCAGATGGCTTTTTCACGTTGGTTTCAGGAACAGTGTTATTCGAATAACAGCTTAAGCTATTCGAATAAACACGTTGCTCACGAACACTGATATAGAAACAAACAGGTTTTTAATTCGGTTTAAATGAGTTTTAATTATACCCAACAGCTATTTATTCGAATTTTCTCTATAAATAGGAGCCTTGGGTCACGTCTAAACACGCCTAACACTCTGAATTATTTTCTACTTGTTCTAACTCTTGAAAATATTTTCTACGCTCTATTTTCGATTAAAAACTTTGAGATATTTCTGTGAGAGCTCCATTAGCACTTCAATTTGTATTATTTACTCTGAGTGAGAGTTTCTCTTCATTTACTTTCTGTTATTCTGTATCGATGGTGAGGTATCCCTCAAGGTTTGTATAAGGGTGAGGTATCCCTGCAGGCTGAGACTTTAGCACAAGGGTAGAGTTTCCCTGTGTGTGAAAAGTGCTCTTTTATGTAATGGTTGCAAGCATCTATTGAAGCTTGTATACATAGTGAAAAATCTTGACTTTTGTTTCGTGGACTGGACGTAGACCACAAGTGGGTTAGTGGTCGAACCAGGATAAATACTGTGTCTGCTTCTCTCTTCTTAATCTCTTTATTTTATGCAATTTTAATTTATTGCACATTTATTTTTTGCTGTTCTTATTGTTTCTTTTATTCTTCTCATTCCTTCTGTACATTTATTTATTAAATTTTAATATTTGTTTTTTACTTTAAAAAGAGGTTTTGCAAAAAGTTTTATACTCAATTCACCCCCCCTCTTGAGTACTGGAAGCCACTTGGTAACAATTCTCACAATCCGGTGTCCACTCAAAAGTACTACACTTCCTAGTCAACCTAGTCAAAGGCAGCACTAACTGAGAAAAACCCTTGATGAACCTCCTATAGTACCCAGCTAAGCCTATAAAGCTCCTGATCTTGGTCATAGTTGTAAGTCTCTCCCACTGCAACATTGCTTCCACTTTGCTAGGGTCCACTGCAATTCTTCCTTTAGAAATAACATGACCCAAAAACTGAACTTCTATTAGCCAAAACTCACACTTGGACAACTTGGAAAATAATTTCTTTTCTTTAAGGATGTCCAAAACTATCCTTATATGCTGCTCAAATTCTTCCCTTGTCTTCGAATAGATAAGGATGTCATCAATAAACACCACCATAGACTTGTCTAGGTAAGGTCTAAAAACTTTGTTCATGTAATCCATAAACACTGTTGGAGTATTCGTCAACCCAAAGGACATCACAAGATACTCATAATGCTCATACCTAGTTCTAAAAATAGTCTTAGGGATATTCTCTCCCCTAACTCTGATTTGATGATACCCAAATCTTAGATCAATCTTGGAAAACACTGAAGCCCCTCTTAATTAGTCCATCAGATCATCTATTCTAGGCAAAGGATACTTGTTCTTGATGGTTACCTTGTTCAACTTCCTGTAGTCAACACATAACCTCATGGTACCATGTTTCTTTTTCACTAGCAATACTATTGCTCCCCACAGAGAAACACTAGGCCTAATGAATTTCTTGTCCAATAACTCCTCCAATTGTTTCTTGAGTTCTGCTAACTCTAGAGCTGCCATCTTATAGGGTGCTATAGATATAGGTCTTGTACTAGGCACTAAATCTATAGTAAACTCTATTTCTCGCTCCAGTGGAAATTCTGCTACGTCACTCGGAAACACCTCATGGTATTCCCTCACCACAAGTATACTTTCTAGGCTCTGCTCAACCTCTACATCTAATGAGAAAAGAAGAACATATCCTAGAGCTCCTTCTACCAAACAATGATTGACTTGATTAGCATTGAGATAAACAGACTCATAAGAAACAACTCTGGTAGGAGCATTAGATAGAAAAACTAGGGTCTTATCGAAACAGTTCAAAATCATGTGATTGGATGATAACCAATCCATACCAAGGATGACATTTATATCCACAAGGGGTAAACAGATAAGGTTTACAAAGAAAACTCTATCCTCGATCCTTATACAATAGTCAAGACATACTTTCGAAGTTATGACTGGCTTATTGGTGGGTGTGGAAATAGATAAGTCATATGGTAACTCTGACATAGGCAAATCCAACATCCTTACACAATCATAAAAAACAAAGAAGTGGGATGCTCCTAAATCATACATGACATTTAAAAGATGATTATGAATTATGTCTTTACCTTAGATGAGATCTGAAGACTAGGCCACCTCAGTTCCGCCTAGAGTGTAAACTTGTCCCTTGGCTAACGGCTTTGGGGTAGGCGCATCTTCCTTGTTATGAAGACAAACCTTGAAGAAATGCCCCGACTGCCCACATGTGTAACACACAGACTGGCCTGCCAAGCACTTGCCTCCATGCACTTTCTTACACTTATGTCACCTTGAAAACTTAGAGCCTATTTTGTCCTTTCCTTTGGGGTTACTTGCTTTAGAAGCAACCTGCTTACTTTTATCATCCTCCCGCTTTCTCTTCAGGACATCTTGTACCTTTTTCCTTAGATGGAGGACTATGAGCACTTGACTCCACAATCCTACATTTGTTGACCAAGGTAGAAAAGTCCCTAATCTCCATAGGTCTCACGATACTCTTGATCTCACTTCTCAAGCCCATTTCGAATTTCAAACGTCGTCATTTCTCGTCTGGATAGTAAAGAAAATGCGAATAGAATTTCAACAACTCATCAAACTTGACCACATATTGGCCTAATGACATGCTTCCTGGTTTTACCTAGATAAACTCCACTTCCTTGTCATCATGTAGAGTTTACAGGAAAAACTTCTTAAGAAAAGTTGTCTTGAAAACTTCCCATGATATCGAGGTTTCTACGGCTTCAAGTACCATCTTGGTACCTTTCCACCAATGCTCCGCCTCACTCTTCAACATATATGAGGTGAAGGCCACTTTTTGATCCTCCGAGCAAACCATTGCGTCGAAGATCTTTTCCATCTCATTGAGCTACTCCTCAGCCTTTGCGGGGTTGTATTCACCTCTGAAGGGTGGAGGGTTCATCTGATGGAAAACTGTCAAGTCTAGAAAATTCTAATTCCTTCCAACTTGCTGTACTTCGTGCACTAGGTACTCAGGTGGTGGAGGTTACTGAGGTGGATTTGCTTCCATCCCCACAAGCACCCTTGTCATAACATTGGCCATAGCCATAAAAGCTTCGATCATATCTAGACCTTGTGGGGTCGAGTTCTCTACTTCCCTAGCTTTCCTTTTTGGTGTCATAGTTTCCTATACACACAGAAACAACATATATTGAGATGCAGTTTCAATATCATGTAACCGTGCAATAGTAGCTGATAACAAACTAACTTAAGGCAAATCATGCAATTCTATCATCACATCTAACATATGAAACAAGAAAGCACAATTTCTAAGAAGGAACTCCTAACATACCTAAGCATAGTCAGTCCATAACCCGGCTCAACAGGATGAACTACTCTGATACTATAATGTAACATCCTAATACCAGTATCTCAATATATATATAGCACACAAGGAGATACCTAGCATTACAATGTGACTACAAACATAATAACATGATAGATATATCCATAATGTTCATTGGAAACATTATAGAGAGCCTTATGAAATGCGAAAAACACAACATTTATAACATAATGCATCTATATACATATACATCATTATCCTCCCTTGGGGCATGAAGTAACACATAACTATTTACATTACAAAAGAAGTATAAAGAAAATACTACATTTGCAACATAATCTATAAAGCTAGTCTACTCTTTAACTTCTTTTTTCTTCTTATTCTTTGAAGAACCTTCACCTGGAATTATATGATGACACAGTGGGGTAAGAATCAACATTTCTCAGTATGAGTAATCAAAACCAATCATACTTAACATAATAACATAGTCTTAACAATTAAGAATAAGACAAATTACATTCTTTACAAGGTCTAACTTTAATAACTAGATAAACCAAGTTAAACATACTTACATTCATTCTTACATACTTAGCTCATTTAAGATCTAGGCATGTCTTACTAGGAATGCTGACTTCTCATGTTTACCCCGTTGTAGATAGGAAAACTAAAATTTCTACACTACATACAACCCTAGCACTTGGTTAGGAATACTTGTCTGTTGGGAATTGTGGTTACATCACGCAGCAGAAAAATTAGGATTCCCACCGAGGATCCATGCGAAAAGCCATAATCTGAGTTTTTAAATTATTTACCTCTTGAAGCGTGATCAAAAGGAAGGACATGAATCACCAACACTGTAACAGTAACGATGTCTCTGCGGTATCCACACGAACAGACTCACGAACGTCCAACGTCCGCAAAGAGAAGCCTCACGTCTCTCACACAGTGCTAGCTGCGAAGAGAAAAGAAGAAACCTGTAGCTTTCTCACTCACTTTTCTGTAGGTGCGGCTAGGGTTCTGAAATTGTGTCTCTTAGCAGCCCCTTAGCAGTACTATTTATAATAGTGACTATCTTAAGTGAGTGTGAGCACCAGCAAGGTAAGTTGTGCAACCCTAGACTCATCTGTTATGAGTCTGGCCCATATTTGAATCCGAGTCCAACTTGAATCCATTGCTCCAATTTTAGTCTGCTCTATATGTGTGACTCTGCAGGTTCTCATTATGTTGGCAGTAATATTAAAATCTCATTTTAATATTACAAGCAGTGAGCGGTATCTAGCAACACATCACTGCTACCCAAGTAATAAGAATGTCAGTGATTTGATATAACCTTTCCGTGACCAATGTTTTCGTGTCGTTTAGTCCCTTTGTCAAGATATCTAGATTGAACACAAGGCATGGAATGTGTCACCCTTGTATAGTTCAATCATTCATTTTCTGATACTTGAGTAGACTTTGTAATAACAAATGAAATCAATATCTCATATTGACTCATTTGAGCATGGCCATGCATTTCACAGTCTCACTCAATTAGGGGGCCCGAAGATATCGCTCCTGTTATGTAGGAGTGACAAATCCCATCTAGGTCACTCACATCCCTTTGCATGATTTGTGGTATATCCAATAACTAACTTAATAATCACCTTGTTACAGATGATGTTTGATGGTATTAAAACACACAACTCCTCATGTAGGAATCGCAATGATTTCAGGTCAAAGGGCCACAGACACCATTGTCACTATGAGAATCACTTATGACACTCACGTAACAATCCATGTAGCATTCTCATGGTGGGTCAGTCCAATACATCATTACTCTAATATGTACCCATGTGAAGACTTGATATCTCATATCCATGACCCGTGAGATGTGGTCATCAATCTATGCACATACTAGTCTCAATGTATTATTGTTGTCCTAATTAACAATAATACTTGACTAGGGACATTTAAGAATAGTGTTATAACCAAAAGGATCTCACGATCAAGTCATCCACTCAATAACCTATGACATCAAACTTACTATTCTAAGGACTTTATTATGTTTATCAAAAAAGAACACAATAAATGAAATGTCTCATATATTAAAATAAGCATAATAGAATGTATGTAAATACAGACAAATGTATCAGCCTCTAGGGTATACACCAACAATCTCCCACTTGCACTAAAACCAATCAGGCATATGTCTAATGCCTAAAGACCTAGTGTGACCCTCATGCTTCTGCTGTGTAAGAGGCTTCGTCAGTAGATCAGCAATGTTATCATCTGTTGGTACTCTGCATATCTTCACATCTCCTCTATCAATGATCTCTCGAATGAGATGGAAGCGCCTAAGTATATGTTTGGATTGCTGGTGAGATCTAGGTTCCTTAGTTTGTGCAATGGCTCCATTATTATCACAATAGAGGTCTACTAGGTCCACAATGCTAGGAATAGCGCCAAGTTCAGCAATGAACTTCTTGATCCAAACGGCCTCCTTTGCTGCATTGGAGGTAGCAATATACTCAGCCTCTGTGGTAGAATCGGTGACTATCTCCTGCTTTGAACTCTTCCAGCTCACAGCCCCACCATTTAGGCAAAAAACATAACCCGATTGCGATCTGGAGTCATCCTTATCGGTTTGGAAGCTAGCATCAGTGTAACCCTTTACAACTAGCTCTTCCTCGCCTCCATATACCAAGAACGAATCCTTAGTCCTTCTTAAGTACTTAAGGATGTTCTTGATAGTAGTTCGGTGACTCTCACCGAGATCAGACTAGTACTTACTCGTCATGCTCAAATCATACAAGATGTCTGGTCGAGTACATAACATGGCATACATGATAGATCCAATTGCAGATGCATATGGAATCTTGCTCATGCGATCCCTCTCATCCTAGGTGGAAGGGGATTGAGCCTTAGATAGGCTTACACCATGTGACATAGGCAACAGTCCTTTCTTGGATTCATGCATGTTAAACCATCTTAACACTTTGTCTGTGTATGTACTCTGACTTAGGCCAAACAGTCTCAGTGATCTATCTCTATAGATCCTGATACCTAACATATAGGTGGCTTCGCCCAAGTCCTTCATAGAGAAGTAGTTCCCTAACTAAGTCTTTATGGACTATAGGGTAGGGATGTCATTTCTGATAAGTAGTATGTCATCTACATATAATACCAAAAAGGCAATAATGCTCCTACTAACCTTCTTGTAGACACAAGATTCTTCTTCATTCTTAATGAAACCAAACTATTTTATTATATCACCAAAACGAAGATTCCAGCTTCAGGAAGCTTGCTTTAATCCATAAATAGATCGTTGTAACTTGCACACCTTTCCAGCATCCTCTGGAGTGGCAAAACCCTCAAGTTATGTCATGTACACATCCTCGAGAAGATTTTCATTAAGGAAAGCAGTTTTGACATCCATTTACTAGATTTCATAATCATAGTATGCTGCAATAGCAAGCAAGATCCGAACAGATTTAAACATCGCAATTGGGAAAAAAGTCTCATCATAATCTACACCATGAATTTGTTTGAAACCTTTAGCCACAAATCGCGCTTTAAAGGTATGCACATTACCATCCATGTCGGTTTTCTTCTTAAAAACTCACTTGCACCTAATGGATTTTACACCTTCAGGTGGGTCAACCAAGGGAATCCATTTCAGATCTCATGGCCTCAAGCCATTTCTCAGATTTTGGGCCAATAATGACTTCTTGGTAAGTCACAGGCTCATCTTGATCCATAAGCAATATGTCACCTTGCTGGGTCATGAGAAATTCATATCTCTCTGGTTGATGACGTATCCTGTTAGACCTACACAGGTATTGTGCTATTAGAGCAGGTTGTTGTTCCACAACATTTTGTGGAGGCTGCTCTATTTCCACCATTGTTTCATTGCTACTTTGTGAAACTTGAACTTCTTCAAGTTCTACTTTTCTCCCACTGGTTCCTTTGGAGATAAACTCCCTTTCTAGAAACACAGCTGTCCGTGCGATAAACACTTTGCCCTTGGTAGGATTATAGAAAAAGTATCGCTTGGTTTCCTTTGGATACCCTACAAAGAAGCATTTATCTGATTTAGGTCCAAGCTTATTAGAAACTTGACGTTTCACATAAGCTTCGCAGCCCCAAATCTTTAAGAAAGATATACTGGGTCGTCTCCCAGTCCATATCTCATATGGTGTCTTTTGAACCATCTTAGATGGAACACGGTTAAGTGTGAAAGCTACTGTTAACAGAGCATGTCCCCAGAAGGAGCCTAGAAGGTTTGCATGACTCATCATCGATCGGACCATGTCCAATAAGGTCCGGTTCCTCCTTTCAGAGACACCATTCCATTGTGGTGTTCCTGGTGGAGTGAGTTGAGATATTATCCCATACTCTTTCAGATGATCATCAAACAGTTGGCTTAAGTATTCTCCTCCTCGATCTGATCGATGGATTTTAATACTCTTACCAAGTTAGTTTTGTACTTCATTCTTGAACTCTTTGAACTTTTCAAAGGATTCTGATTTGTGCTTCATAAGATATACAAATCCATATCTACTAAAATCATCAGTAAATGTAATGAAGTATTGAAAACTGACTCTAGCGAGTGTGTTTAGTGGCCTACATACATCACTATGTATAAGGCCTAAAAGATCACTAGCCCTTTCACCTTGTCCAAGGTGAATGGGGCCTTTGTCATCTTCCCCAATAAACAAGATTCACATATCTCATATGATTCGAAATCAAACGAGTCCAAGAATCCATCTTTATGGAGTTTGGAGATGCGTTTCTCATTTATGTGGCCCAAACGAAAATGCTAGGGAAAAGTTGGGTTCAGATCGTTTGATTTAAACCTCTTTGTATTTATGTTATAGATGGGTGTTTCGAGATGAAGTACATAAAGTCCATTACTCAATTGTGCACTACCATAAAAAAATATCATTCATATAAATGGAACAACATTTGTCCTTTATAATAAAAGAAAAACCTTTCTTGTCCAAACAAGAAACAGAAATGATATTCCTGCTAATAGTAAGCACAAAATAGTAGTTCTCTAACTCTATTACAAGCCCAGTGGGCAAAGATAATAAATAAGTCCCTATAGCTAATGTAGCAACCTTTCCACTCGTAGGTCGACTTCGCCCTTTGTCAGTGGTCTACTGCTCTTTAGATCCTACACATTTACACAAATGTGAAATCCACATCTAGTATCTAATACCCATGATGCAGAAGTAGATAAATTGACTTCAATAACAAAAATACCTGAAGTGGAAGTCTCACTTCCCTTCTTTTTCTTGAGCTCCTCCAGGAACTTGGCACAGTTCCTCTTCCAATGTCCGGTCTGACCACAGTGGAAGCATGTGCCTTCCTTAACCACTCCACCCACTGGTTTCAAGCCAGAAGTGTTGGGCTTGGACTTATCCTTGCCCTTGCCCTTCTAGCTGTCCTTGGGCTTTTTCTACTGTTTCTTGCCCTTATTCTTTTGGACCATCATTATGGCATTCCCTTTGCCTTTATTATTGTTATGCTCAGCAGTTCTCAACATGCCTAGCAGCTCTGGTAGTGATTTACTAATCTCATTCATGTTGTAGTTCATGACAAATTGACTAAAACTTTCCGGCAATGATTGCAAGACTAAGTCAATGGCCAACTCTTGGCCCAAAGGAAAACCAAGTCTCTCTAGGTTTCAATGTACCCAATCATCTTGAGTACATGAGTACCAATAGGGCTTCCTTCTACCAGCTTGCATTGAAATAGTGCTTTAGAGACCTCGAATCTCTCATGCCTGGCCTGCTCTTGATAGAGCTTCTTAAGGTGTACGATCATATCGTAGGCATCCATGTTCTCGTGTTGCTTTTGGAGCTTAGAGTTTATGGTGGCCAGCATCAGACATCCGATGTCCAAGGCATCATCTTGATGCTTCTTATAAGCATCCTTTTCAAGTCTAGGGGCATTAGCAGCAGGTGGCTCAGGAATAGGCTATTCTAGTACATACAGCTTTTTCTCTTGTTTGAGGACAATCCTCAAATTCCTGTACCAGTCTAGAAAATTTGTTCCAAACAACTTGTCCTTCTCAAGGACGGATCGCAGTGATAAGTTACTTGATGTGTTTGTTGCCATGGTAATCTATCAACAGAAATATGCAAAATATAAATATCATGCCATAAACATATTTAATGAGTTTTTTTAATTAAATATGCCTCCCACTATTTTATTCAAGTCAATGACCCTCAGCATTGACTCGAAAAATCCCATCGTAAGATTTTTTAGTGGGCCAAGATCCATATTTCACCTAGTTTTGAGTCTACTTTGGCTGATCACCCAAAATTCAGTTATTTAGGTAGGAAACACTTTCCAATTACATCACATGTAACTCTTGGATAGTTAGGTGAATAACACTTATTCTAATCCATCTAATGGACTAAAGCCCAACTTCATGCCTCTAAGCCTTCAATCCTATTGAAATGGCCTAGTTAAGTCAGACTCAATGGTTGGCAGTTGGATATTACCTTTATCCCATCGTGTCTTACTAATATAGATAAAGGCATCCTGCTTTGGCAGACCTACACTTGATCGCTACTAGTCTTGATGAGTGCCACACATTGGAAGGCATCACATAATGACTTAATATTTGCTTTGAGAAAATTTTTATTATTATTAGATCTCACCATTTATTAAATTATTTATCATACTATAAACATTATCCATGTATCTCATACATAAAAGGCATATAATAAAAGTGACATGGTCATGGCCCCCTAAGAGAGTAGCATAAAGAAAGCCAGCTTCACCAAGCATCTCCCACCAACGTCCTCACTTAATGCTGTCTTCTTGTCTCCACATCATAATTACATTATATAGAAACCTCTTTTACATTCGAGGGGAGTTAGGTGAGAAGAGAATGTACAATCAGAATGTAGAGAGAAAGGCATGACACGCAGGTCGTATTTATTAAAACCAAAAGCATAAAAAGAGGACTAAGGTCATAACCATGCACCATGCATCACAAAGAACATACAAACTCAAAACAATAATACATTATTATTTTCATGAGTTATAAAATTGGATAGAAAATATCGCGCTTTCGAAAAACACATTACGCAGAGGAATCTCTTGCGCCTCCCTTGACGGCTAGAGTATCAACACTTGAACCCTAAACTCGAAAACACATGAATGATTCATGCGTCGCGGGGAACCCTTGTGCCGCTGTTCAACACTTGAACCCTTGTGCCTCCTTGACGGTTTGACATCAACACTTGATGCTACTACCATAAAATAGGAGTAGGGTTTCCAAAACCCTTTGCGCTGCGCCGCTTATGCAGAAACAAAGATTCCATAACCCTTGCTGCCGCAATCCAAGAACAAGGTTTCCTAAACGTTGTACGTATCACATACATACCAAAAAGCTTCGTAAAAACATACATCTTGATACAAAATGGTTTTCACAGAACATATGAACATCTTCATGGGTTTTTGAAAACAACATCATAGTTTTGCATACAATACATAAAACGGAATATGTTTTCGCAAAGGGGTTTCATTTGTTTTCTGAAATAACATATTAAAGATCATATCTTTTATAAAAAAAAATAAGAATAGCAAACATGTTATCTCATGCAAAAACGAAAATAGAAAACCAAATCATGGTTTTGCAAGACGCTCTGATACCACTATTGGGAATTGCAGTTACATCACGCAGCGAAAAAATTAGGATTCCCACCAAGGATCCATGCGAAAGCCATAATCCAAGTTTTTAAATTATTTACCTCTTGAAGCGTGATTAAAAGGAAGGACGTGAATCATCAACACCGTAATAGTAACGATGTCTCTGCAGTATCTATACGAATAGACTCACGAACATCCAACGTCCGCAAAGATGAGTCTCACGTCTCTCACATAGTGCTAGCTGTGAAGAGAAGAGAAGAAACTTGTCGTTCTCTCACTCATTTTTCTGTAGGTGTGGCTAGGGTTCTAAAATTGTGTCTCTTAGCAGCCCCTTAGCAGTACTATTTATAATATTGACTACCTTAAGTGAGTGTGAGCAATAGCAAGGTAAGTTGTACAACCCTAGACTCATCTGTAATGAGTCTGGCCTATATTTGAATCCGAATCTAACTTAGATCAATTGCTCCAATTTTAGTCTGCTCTATGTGTATGACCCTGCAGGTTCTCATTACGTTGCAGTAATATTAAAATCTCATTTTAATATTACAAGCAGTGAGCGGTATCTAGTAATACATCGCTGCTACCCAAGTAATAAGAATGTCAGTGATTTGACATAACCTTTTCCGTGATGAATGTTTCCGTGTCGTTTAGTCCCTTTGTCAAGATATCTAGATTGAACACAAGGCATGGAATGCGTCACCCTTATATAGTCCAATCATTCATTTCCTGATACTCGAGTAGACTTTGTAACAACAAATGAAAATAATATCTCATATTGACTCATTTAAGCATGGCCATGCATTTCGCAATCTCACTCAATCAGGGGGCCCGAAGATATCGCTCCTGTTATATAGGACTCACATCCCTCTGCATGATTTGCGATATGTCCAATAACTAACTTTATAATCACCTTATTACAGATGACGTTTGATGGTATTAAAACACACAACTCCTCATGTAGGAATCGCAATGATTTCAGGTCAAAGGACCATAGACACCATTGCCACTATGAGAATCGCTTATGATACTCACGTAATGATCCATGTAGCGTTCTCATGGTGGGTTAGTCCAATACATCATTACTCTAATATGTACCCATGTGAAGACTTGATATCTCATATCCATGACCCGTGAGATGTGGTCATCAGTCTATGCACATACTAGTCTCAATGTATTATTGTTGTCCTAATTAATAATAATACTTGACTAGGGACATTTAAGAATAGTGTTATAACTAAAAGGATCTCACGATCAAGTCATCCACTCGATAACCTATGGCATCAAACTTACTATTTTAAGGACTTTATTATGTTTATAAAAAAGAACACAATAAATGAAATGCCTCATATATTAAAATAAGCATAATAGAATGTATGTAAATACAGACAAATGTATCAGCCTCTAGGGCATACACCAACATTGTCCCCTTTGGAACTTCTGAATCCCTTCTTTTTGGCCAAATGACCTCTTGTCATATAAGGTCACATTCACAGGTAAACAATGCCAACTTGTCCTAGTTTACTTATATCTAACACCCTTCATCATCACATCTCTAGTGAAGCTAAGTAACAGTAAGTTACCATAGCTGCTAGACATTTATCTATAGCAAACCCTTATTCTTGGTTGCTTTAAAGATCATATATATCTTATACATACCAAAGGATCATCCTCTTATTGAATTACCTCTAGTAGTATACTAAACATATCCTAAGACCATCCATTATTCTTAGATGACCAAAGGCTTAGACTTTCTCATCTTTGTTAAGTGATAATTTCTCTCTTGAAAATACCCCCATTTGTGTCTTAACACATTTTAGGAAACATATACCAATGATTCTGTCTAGCCAAGAACTTGAAAACATCAAAAATGACATTTTTAACAATTATAGGCCTCACACCGCGGCATAACTTAGCCACGCCGCGGTGCCCTCGCCTTGAGTTTCAGTACTAGATGTAGCATCACTCTCGCGTCGTGGCGCCACACACTTCACGCCGTGGAGCATGCAGCAAAACCAACCTCACACTATGGCGTAACCTCCTCACGTCGCGGCGTGCATAGCAGCAACCAGATTCTGCAGAATTCTGCATAACCGTGGTACTATTCCATTGGTTCTTTTATGGATTTTGGTCATTCCAAATCAATTTCTAAGTGATTGTAAGTCCCTAATTAGTTCATTAACATATAGGAAGCAACAATCACCAACTTAAATCTCTTAATTTGGATTATGAACTAAAACCCCCATACTTGACCTAAAACCCCATTTTTGTGCATCAAAGGTCTAAATGAGCTGTTCTAAGCTTCTAGCTTCAACTTTTGCTATGAACAAGTCATAAATGACCAAAGAAACACAAACATGCAAGCCAAACACATCAAACACCTTTAGAACTCATTTTGACATATTAAGCACCAAAGGTGCATCTATGGTGAAAATGAACAAAAGAGATAAAGATCAGCATAGAACCCTTACCTTTGGCAACTGTGAAGAATATTCAAGCTTGGTTAGATCTCAAGCCTTGGCTTTGCCTTTGGCTTTCCTCTTTCTCTCTTCCTCTTCCTTGATCTTTCCTTCCTTTTCTTTCCTTTCTCCTCTCACTTTTTTGTTTCTATTTTGGTGCAAAAAATGACCGTGAGTAAGGGCTTATAAAGAATAAACAAAAGACTCTTAAGACCTTTAGGCCATAACTGATAATTTCTGATTTTTTAAAAACACTTAGATTTAGCTAATTCAATATTTTCAACTTCTAACAACTTTAAAATAAATACTATAATTCATATAAAAAGTTATTTTACCATTATCTGATACTTCCATGTCTGTTGCTAGTCAATCTGGCTTTAAATGCACAACCAATATGCCTAAAAATGCCAAATTAACTCAGTTTACCTTGAAACTTTAACTGTATCTTGTTTCATATATTTGTGACCTAGAATTAAATTACCCATATTTATTTCCCTTATCTAAGTAATTTATGCTATTATTTGAGTCATTTTAAGCTATTTTTCACACTTTGGATTGCAACAAAGCATTTAAATTAATTCAGTTTATCACAAAATTAAATATGCATATTAAGCAAGTCATATGTTACCTTTTGAACACATAAATAAGTCTAACATGTCTTTTAGGGTATTTCAAGATGCATCAACCATAACCCTAGTGCAGAGATTCAAGCCATTATAAAATATTTGTACTCGTTACCAAATTTCAAATACGTGATGAGGGCATCTGCTCAGCAATTCCTTGTTTCTTTCCTATGGTTCATATAGAGATTCCTCCTAATTTTGAGTGAAACATACAATCTCACTCATCATCTTCATAAACATTGACAGAGGAAAATATCGAGTAAGGAACTTGCAAATCAAATCATCCCAAGTAATAATGCTTCCTTGAGGTTGAGCTTGTAACCAGCTCTTAGCTTTATCCCTTAGAGAGAATGGGAAAATCCTTAATCGTATAGCATTATCACTCACTCCATTAAAGTTAATGGTATCACAGAGTTGTAGGAAGTTATTGATGTGCAAGTTGGGATCTTCTGACTGATTATCCCTCAACTGATCTTGTTGAACTAGCTGAAGAAGAGTTGGTTTGATCTCAAAATTATTGGTTTGATCTCAAAATTGTTAGTTTGTATGGCAAGTCGCACTATACTGGTTACAACCTTTTCAACAGTAGGAGTTACATAATCTTCCAAAATGCATCTTCTTTCTTCATTAGGTTCTGCCATTGTTTCTCATTCAATTATTCTTCTCTCTCTTACTGCTTTTTTGTTTGCTCTTGCGATTTTCTCAATTTCTAGATCAAAAAGTAATGCTTCTGAATTTACAGTACCTCGCATAAACAAACAAGCAAACAAGAGTGAATTAAAGAAAAACAAATAAAAAATAAAATTAAACAAAGAAAATAATTGCCTATATTAATGTCTTTCTAACTACTCTTTAATATTGACAAACAAATAATCTATGACAACGGCGCCAAAAACTTGTTGTGATATTAGCAAGTGTATCAAATCACAAAAGTAATAAATGATGAGTAAGAATATTGTCCCATAGAGATTATTTTGTCAATTACTAAGTTCGTCAAATCAACACTATTTAAGTTATCGAAAAATAAGAGTTGATAAGAATGTAAATAAAAGAAAACACTAACAAGAAAATATTTAAAATTAACAAGAGTAAATAAATCAATTAGGCAAACGATGAAAGATAATGATATCAAAGTGTTAGGGTTCAGATTTCACTTGAACTCTTTTGATGCAAATTCAAAGATTAGTTTAACTAAGCTCTATTCCATGATTCATGATCAAATTCTCAAAATTAATCAATATTCAATCCCTTGGTATATTAATCCCCTGCACACTACTTTAAGTTAATTAATCCCTTAGTATAATTCTAAATAGAGAAGGATCTATAAAAAATGAGGGAATAAAAGGCAAGACCACACAACCTACAACGTTTATTCCTAGTGATTATAGAAATTAAGGTGTTTATTACAAGTTCTAGGTTCGTGCACAATTTTTCCAAATCATACATAAACCTTAAAATCATTCCAAAATTGGCCAAATCAAGAAAAGCTTTAAGAAAAGAGATAAACACATACATCATGAAATAGAAACTTAGATTAAACATAAAAGCAAATTTACATCATCCAAGAACAATATCTATTCTCACCCTAACTAGAGAAGTTTAGCTACACATGGAGAAAGAAGAAAACAAAGAAGAAATTCCAACAAACTCCATGGAAGATAGGTGGAAAGGTTGAAGAAAACTTTTAATCTTCAAGCCTGGATGATCCCATGTCAAATTAGGGTTCGTGCCTCCGTTTCTCTCTCTAAATGAATGCCCAAAAACATCACTTCTTCTATTTATAGATAGCAAAATGCGTCATTAAATGTACTGAATGCTTAAGTGCTCAGTTTTTGGGTGCTTAGGCGCACAGCGTGATGCAATCCATGTTCCACCTATTAAGCGCTCAAAAATTGGGCGCTTAAGCGCACAACACTTGCTTCTTTATGCTTGGGCACTTAACCGGTGGAAAGTTGGGCACTTAAGCGCCCAGCACCAGCAACTTCATTTCTGCTTTTTTCGCTCCTTGTTCAAGCATCCAGCCTTCTTCCATGTGTAATCACCTAATAAAATAAATAAAACATGTAATGAGAACAAAGTTTAAAATAATAAAAACATAATAAAATTTGAGAATAAAACCCAATCAAAAAGGATTGGAAGAGGGTAAAAACCAAGATTTTGAATTGTAAAAATATGAGTTTTTACATGTTCATCAATTATCATATAGAAAGGTGGTTAAAGCCAAAATAGTCCATTTTCTCTTCCCAAGGCAGAAATTCAATTATTATCATTGATCAATAACACATATGCAACTAATATATCTAGATTCAACATATCATCAATAAATCATAGATTCCACCAAGAATGTCTCAAAATATAAACCATAACTCACTATTAGTCAAATTTTTACATTCTCTCATGATGCAAATACTCATTATCAAATCTATGATTCATATAAATAACATCTTCATAATGATATGGAAATGCTCAAACATGTATAAATATTTCATTAGTACTCATTAATTATCATCTTTCTAAGCATATTTCCAGAAAACCATGTTCCTTTATATCACTAGGTAGGGAGGGAATGTCACATCCTCACACTACCAAACACTCGGTGATAGTATGCTTATCATGCCTGAGTACTCATCCTATATGTGGCAGTACTTCGTTACATAGTACTGATGTGTGAAATCCGCAAGTGTACGATTTTGTCGTCAAGTAATAAAAGATCGAATCCACAGGGACTGTGTCTATGAATACCAATTAATTCAATTCAATTAAACAAAGAAAATATAATCATTGATTGATGAGATCTTAGTAACCAAGCAATTAAATAAATAAATATTAGAGTTCAAAATTAAGAACAAAAACAGCAAGTTATTAAGAAAGGTTTTTCAGATTCAAGAAAGCTTCTAAGATTAGGGTAACCACAATGATACAAGACAAATCCTAATTGACAACCCTTTTATTAAAATTGAAATTCAATTGAAGGTGAATTATCCTAAATTAGTTAATATTCTTTCTCAAGAGATAAGAACTGTGCCCAATTAAACCAATTCTTACTCTCGTGGTAATTGAATTTAAATTAAACCCATTACGCTTTATGGTAATTCATTGAATTCTCGAAAGGCTAAACCTACTCTCGTGATTTAGACCTTAAGTTCAATTCTTATGATTCCAACACCTAGGTTCACCTCTCAGTACGTCCCTAGATATCTATGAGATGTAAATATATGGCCAGCAAATTCACATGAATAAGCGCAATAAAGATTGAATCAAAGAACATTCAAAATTAATAAAAATGGAAACAAAGTCAATTAATCATCATCAATATGTCAAAGGGCATTGCCCAATCCTAGAAACAAAAGAAACTACTCAGACATGGAGAAGAAGAAATAAGTAATTAAATTCAAAAACATCTAAACCTATAATCAAAGAAAGAAGAAAGGAGAAAGATCAAGATCAAAAGCCTCCAAGTGTGCCTCCTTCAAACCAAATTGGAACCCCAAAACTGTATTCAGAACATCTATTTATACCCTTAGGGTTAGCTAAAAGGCCCTAAAAGAAATAAAAATAAAACTTAAAAACTGATGCGTACTGCGATCCACGGCCGTGGATTTTTCTGCCATAGGACAATTTTTGCTTCAGCTTGAATTCCACGGCCGTGGATCATTCCACGGCCTGGCCGTGGAACTCTCTAAAATTTCTCTTTTGCTTCTTCAAGTTGCTGCTCGATCCATGGCCATGAGAAATTCCACAGGCAGGCCGTGGATCTCTCTGGAGTGAGCTTTTTGTTCCTATTTGCTATCTGTAAAGCTCCAACTTCAATCATGCAAGTTTTTCATCCATTTCAAGACCAATTGAGTACAATCCTGCACAACAACACCACAAACACCGTAGTTATCTGAACTAAATGAAAAACAAATAAAAAGAGAAACTAAAGTGCTTAAAAATGCATACAAAACAAGAATAGAATATGATGTTATTTCACACACATCAAGTACTACCCCATGTAACCCTTACTAAAACTATAAAGGATCATATCTAAGGATTTAATATCACCCCCTACAAGGATCATTTCCAAAATCCAACACTGGCCAATTCAATGAATAGGCTATCCTTCATAAGGGAAAAACAACTAAGGATCACCCCCATACAAGGATTATATCTAATAACTTTTAAACTTTGAGCACTTTACATATCATTTCAATACTAGCTCAACTTTAATATTCTACAGGAGCAAATCACAATTTATCATTCGATACTAGCTCAACTTTAAATTTATAAAGGAGCAAATCATTTTCTAGTAGACCTCATAAACATAACAAGTGTTCATCATCTTGATTTCATAAGTACCAAGTGCACAATATCATAATCACACAAGTAGCAAGTGCACATACATAGACTTAAGTCACTTTACTTAGTGAGCTTAATCAAATTTCATCTCATCTCATAAGATACATGTATCCAATTAAGTTTTTATAAAGTAGAGGACTCTGTTTATTTAAAACAGGGAGCTAATAATCAATTATCAAATTCTGGTAATCGATTATCACTCACATTTTATCTTATTCTGTAATTTGATAATCGATTATCATAGTCGATAATCAATTATCATTAGTTTTCATGTCAATTCTAGAACTTGGTAATCGAGTACCATAATCTAATAATTGATTACCAACTTCTAGTAACGTCTCATTTCAATTTTGTAAGTTGGTAATCATATTATGATAATCGATTATCATTTTCCAGTAACGTCTCTTTGGAGGCTAATATTTGATTACCAATCTCCTATAATCGATTATTAGTTTTTTTTTTCAATAGCCAAAATAGGTTCCAAGACATGGTACTCTCACAAATAATCACCAAAACTCAAAGTAACTCCTCTCTTAGAAATTCCAATCAAAATATCATAGTATTCCTCATATATTTAGGTACAACAATCATGTGTGTGTGTGTGTGTGTGTGTCACCAAAACTCAAAGTAACTCCTCACACACACACACACTCACAAGAACAATTCTCAAACCAATCCACTATAACTAGTTTTGGGAAGCAAGAAAAGCAAAAAGTAAGGTAGAGTTGCAAAAACCCCTACCTAGGCTCCTTTGAATCCTTAAAAGATGATAGAAGACACTTGAAATATGCTTGTTGATATATTTAAGAACACCTCTAGTTAAATCTTGATGAGTGGATAAAATTGTCTAACTTGAGCTTTGGTAGATGAAGGCTAGAAAGCTTTCTATTGAAATTTGAAAATAAGATAGTTATGGAGTTTTCTTTCTTTCCTCTCTTCTGCCTTTCTTCCTCTGTTAACCAAATGAAATGAAAAGAAAAGTGTGTAAGTAAGGTGACCAAAGGTGATGGAAAGTGGATGGACAGATAAGGATGAAACTGAAACTTAATGTGATGTCATTAGTGGATAAAAGATATTTATCTCTTGGAGATACTTTGATCTTTCATTGATGAATTTTCTAACTTCCATAGGTGTTACGAAAAATTCTAGGACTTAATTCAATTCCTGTAATGTCCTAATACCTATTTCACAATATATCCGAAATATATATGTATAAATAGAACTAGGTACGTCACTTCTTACTTACAAAACGTCATACTATGCTCATAATAACCATACATGTTATTATAAGGAGCCTTGTGAGGGAAGAGTAATCATTACATTAGTATTAAACATCTAAAAAACTTGTCCTTTACAAATGAAGTAATTACAAGTATCTAGTACATCAATATATGAAAATGTACAAACTAGCCTCAAAGGCATGTGAAGAGTACACAAAACATATAACATAATACACTCCAATACTGATACTAAAATATACAAAGCATTGGCCAAAAGAATAACTAAGTCTACTCTAGTTCATCTTTTTTTTTCTTCCCCTTGGGAGAATCTTGACCTGAATTTATCATGGAAACAAACAAGAATCCAAAAATTCTCAGTAGTATAATCATATTTAATGACAAACAGTTGCCCATACAATTGTAATTCATATGCTAAAGCTATGTAATGTCTTATGCTCAAGCCTATGAAACACCCTATGATAATGATTATGAAATATTTCATGATAATGCTTACGAAATGTCGTGCCCCTTGCATGTTCTCAAGAACCCAGCTCCTTGCATTATTTGGGTAGAGAGGGAAAATGACCTCCTCACACTATCGGCAACCTTGGCCAAATGATTGTGCACAACATATAAGGTTACAATACTAGGAATAGCAAGTATGGATCACCCCATCAAGAGGTCCACATGTCATGTAGTGTCATGTGTATTAAGCACACACCACATCCATTCATCATAAGCTCAGCTTTAACAAATAAAGGAGTAACTCATATTAAACATTATCACTTCTCAAGTGAATCAAGTGTACAAAGAAATCTTCAATGCATCACTTCCTAAGTGCACACAAAGTTACCCCCACAAGTAACTAATGCACACAAACATCTTGGTATAAATGCACAAAATGCTCATTCCTAAGTTAAATCACTTATCTTAGTGAAAACCTTCTAAAACACATCATCTTGTATCCTATGGAATCTTTGATTCCTTATAACAAGGCACTTCTATTCGAATAGCACTTCCTACTATTCAAATAGAACACGAGAATATTGCTTTCTGGAAGAGCCTATTTGAATAGATCCCCTGGTCTATTCGAATAAATTCTCCATATTTATTTCTATCATCCTAGTAGTTTGTGCTAAATTTTGAGCTATTATCAGCTATTTTTCAAATTCGGTGTTATAACAACATATGTAAACTAACTCAAAAAGTCACCAAAATTAACAAGTAACTCATACTTGTGCTACTAAATTTTTACAACCAAGATTAAGACTAATAGATTGGGGAGAATGTTATAGTTCCTATACTCATCATTTATTAACTATCTATATTATTGACAAATATTAGGTTTTACTACTCTTCCTTAAGTTAAGATAAACCTAAGAAGCTAAACTAATGGGCTTATAGGTATCTGCCTTAACCTATAACCATTTCCAAAATAATCTCCATCCTCTGTTTGACATCTCCATAAAATCTCATGATTTTTCAAGCTACTCTCCTATTTAATTGGGATTTTAAACACTCATTCTATTCAATTAAAAATGTCAAACTAAATCATTTAATTTCCCAAAAATTACCACAAGTCATTCCAATTATTTGTATCATAGAAATAAATTTTTTATATTTATTTCCATCATCTAAACAGTTTATGCTAAGTTCTAGGCTAATATGAACTATTTTTCACGTTGTGTTATACCATTATGCTTATACTAACTCAGAAAGTCACTTGAATTAACAAGTAACTCATACAAGTGTATATATATGCTACTATAGTAATCATTAAGGCTAATAAGTTAAGGAGGATGTTACAATATTTAATTAGGTTGTTTAGACTCTATTTATTTAAGTTAGAGGAAAGTAACCAAATTAATAAGCGATTAGGACCTTAATCAAGTAGAGGCCAGACAATGGTTAGGGTAGTTAGTTAATTGGACTAATTAAATTTAGGTAATAGAGTGCAAGTTAAGTTGGAACAATAAAATAGTTGATGGCATAGATTAATTAAGCATAAGTAACTATTTAATTAAGTGAAATTTTATTAAGAAGATTTAGTATACTTAATTATTTGTGTGTGTGTGTGTATGTGTGTGTATTATTCTCTTTGACACCTGACCTAATGGATGTTGCCATGGGCCAATCTTTGTAAATGATTACTGAATATGAGATATATTATTTTGTGTGTGTGTGTGTGTGTGTGCGTGTGTGTGTGTTATTCTCTTTCACAGCTGACCTAATAGATGTGGCCATAGGCCAATCTTTGTAAATGATTACTGAATATGAGATATATTGTTGCCTATCTCTGCCTATAATAATATAGCTTAGCACTGTATTATTGTCTATATGAATTGTCTGGCGGACATTGAGGATTGTAATCACTCTTTTAAATGAGTAAAGGCTAATATGGCAATATAAATTCTTAAGTGCTCATATTTAAAAGATATTGGATGTGATCTTCATATGTGGAGGTGATCTTATGTGCTATTCCTTTATGATGTGAAGCTATGGGCAAGGACCTAGTATTAGGGGATAGAGCAATGTGATGAAATACTATCACGTATAGGATATGTTCAAGCCTGATAAGCAGTCTATCACCGTGCGTAGGTAGAGCATGAGACTCTCTACTTATTATGAGGACATGAGTCTTGAGAATAAGTGTAACATCCTCCCTAACCTAATAGTCTTGATCAGGGTTATAGAAGCTCAATAACTCTGGTATGAGTTATCTGTTAGTTTGGGTAACCTTCTGGACCAGTTTGAGCATAATACTATAACACTGAATATTGATAATAGCTCATATAAACTCAAATTTTAGCATAAACAGCTGAGAAAAGAGAAATAAATATGAAAAATTTATTTCACTCTTCACTCTCATAGTTCTAGCAGCCAAGAGAGAAAGAAAAAGAGGAAAAATAGAAAGAGAAGGAGAGATGGAGAAGAGTGAAATGTAGAGTAGAAAGAAGAGAAGGAAAAAGAAGAAAAGCCAAAGGAATAAAGGAAAAAGTAGCAAAAGGAAGAAGGAAAAGAAGAGGAAGCTAGTATCCAAAAGCTAAAAAAAAGGTAGAGGTTGTTGTTGTCCAATCCTTCTCTTCATCTTTTTCCTTTGATTCCCTAAGAGTTTAATTAAGCAATGTGATGCTTGTTTGATTATATATGTGGTGTTAAATGCATAACTAGATTGAGATTCCACAAATTTGTATTTGATGTTCTTAAACCCTTTTATTTTCTATTCTGACTTTAGATGGAAAACGTAGTTCGAAGATGAAGATTTTGATATCTAAGGATTGATATGTGCATGGTTTTGAAATTTGAGTTCATGAATATTTGTAGAACCTCGTGCTTATGAGATTTTCAAAATGGGTATTGATGATATAGAGAAGAATATACATGAGTTTTATGTGCTTTGAAGCCATGTTTTGGTGTAGAAATCCTTTAGTAGTAGATTACAGAAGATGAGGATGAGTTATCAACTCAAAAAAGTGGTTTCTATGCATTCTACTGCGCCTAGAAATTGACCGATTAATCGGCTAGTGGTAGAATGTAGCTCTGCTTGGGCGACTGAAGCTTTGTTTGGGCGACTAGTCGCCCAGTTTTTGGGTGCTTAATCGCCCAAAGGTAGAGACTAAAGTTCTTAGCTTAATGTAGTTTCATTTTATATTGTATGATGTGAATTAAGTCACATATAAAGGTATGCCAAGATGTAAATACATCATTATGCATTCAATGTACTTGTGAAATGAGAATGACTTGTATTTAGTTATTGATGAATTCTGACAATGTTTATTCATTGAGTTGAGAGATATGATGAAATATATTGAGATGTTTATTCCTTTTTTTAAAAGGATAAACTATTGATTGATTTGGTTGAAGAATGATATATGAGATGGTAAAGAATGAATGATATTGTCCATTTATTGTGAAATAGACTTTGTATTGCTCCTTTATATTAATATAGTTGAGAAAAATGAAGACTGTAAATAGGTATTCTTTAGAAATGACGGTGATCCATTGAATATCTTAACTTGAATATGATTTAGGAAATGATGGTGATCCATTGAATATCTTAACTTGAATATGATTTAGAAAATGCAATATGTATCCTTAGGAATCGCTGATGATCCTTAGGATACTAGAGAATTGGCTAATTGTTGATTTAGGAAAATTGACGGTGATCCTAAATCTATATTTAGGAAATGACAGTGATCCTATATAAGTGTCCTTTGAAAATGACAGTGATTCTTTGGATACCTGAGTTATGGCTAGTGAAGGGTTTAAGAAATGATGGTGATCTTAAATCCAAATCTAGGAAACGACGGTGATCCTGGATAAATATCTATTGGAAATTATGGTGATCCATGGATATCTAGCCACAATACTACTTATCTATCAGAAATGACGGTGATCCTTTGGATATCAACTCAAAGTACTAATAGTGTAACATCCCAAAATTTATTTATTTTATTATAAATAATTATTTTATAATATTTATGATTTTTCAGAATTTTTGTGGAATTTTCTGAGAATGTTGAATATTTTAATATATTTCTCATTTTACGTGTGCGCTGAGCGGAGCCGGGATAACGAAATGTTTTCCATGAGGCTGGTAAACCTTGAACTGTCAATATGTCGATGGGGGATCTTACTAAACCCGAGGCCGGGCACAGTTTGCGAGGTTTGCGTTTTTTGAGATTTTATCTGATAAATAAAATCACTATATCATAAAATCGTCTAATGAATAATAAAATACTATTTCCATCAACTGTAACTTTTATTCACTGGAAAAATAATTCTAATAGTATAATTAATCATTTTTCAGATGTATTTAATTGAGGAGACAAGCTTACTATACACTTTATTGAGAATTGTGCAAAGCTTCTCAAGGAAGCTTCAAGGAAACTTCTAGGAAGCTTCCTTCCCAACCACTTTCTCTCTCCTCCCTTTTTGGTGCTGCACGGTTGGCTAAGAGGGATATTACATTTTCACTTCTCTCATTTTCTCTCATTCACGCTGCTCTTTCTCTCTTCTTCTCACTCTCTTCCTCTCTTCTCCATACGGCTACACACCCTCAAACACCATTGATGATTTTCAAGCTTCCCTTGCTCAAGCCAAACTTAACCCATTGTTTCCCCTCATCACCTTCAAGCTTTCTTCTTTGTGGGAGTCCTCTTTGCTCCTCCATTTTCGTCCTCCATAGCCCAGCTTCAAGCTTGGAGCTTTAAGGTAAAGCTCTCAACTTTCTTCTCTTTTTCTCCCCCATTTTCGTGTTCCGTGGTCACATTGGTGACTATGGATGCCATTTTCACTCTTTGATCTTGATTTTTATGGATTTGAACACCAAGGTTTTGGTGGTGGTGAAGCACGAAATTTCAAGGACAAAAAGGAGCTTGCTTTCTTTGTTCTTCACTAAGGTAAGAGGAAGACACTCCTCCTCAACCTCTATTAGCATTTACAAACCTTGTCTGTGATTGATTGTGAGGAAATCCTATTGAGGGTTATCCTTTATTTGCATATTGTTTATAATGTGTTGTGCTATTAGATTGTTTGTTTGGGTATATTGATGTATCTGAATAGATTGGAATGCATAACATGGAAGAAAATAATGTCGGATTGGTTCTTGGATGGCCACGGTTTTGAGGCCTAGAATTTGGGAATTCTTTGTGAACAATTTTAACAATTTGAACTTTCTAACCATTTAGGAGAGAAACTTCTCCAATGCTGAATCCGTCGAGTTAGAGTGTCAATATCCTTCGAGTTAGAATTTCTTACCATTTAGTAGAGAAACTTCTCCAATGTGAATATCCGTCGAGTTGGAATGTGAATATCCATCGAGTTAGAATTTCTGACCATTTAGCAGAGAAACTTCTCCAATGTTAATATCCATCGAGTTGGAATGTCAATATCCGTCGAGTTAGAATTTCTGACCATTTAGTAGAGAAACTTCTCCAATGTGAATATCCGTCGAGTTAGAATGCCAAAATCCGTCGAGTTAGAGTTTCTGACCATTTAGTAGAGAGACTTCTCCAATGTCAATATCTGTCGAGTTAGAATGCCAATATCCGTCGAGTTAGAATTTCTGACCATTTAGTAGATAAACTTCTACAATGTCAATATCCGTCGAGTTAGAGTTTCTGACCATTTAGTGCTTTCGTCGGTTCAACACTTCAAGATTTCCTCAACGTCAACACCCATCTGTCGAATTAGGATTTCTGCTGACCTTCTAGTATATTCGACAGTTTTTGATCTCCATTCGACAGAATCTTCATTCGACAGAAATTGATTTTTAGCCATTCTTGTCAAATTTGTAACTCAGCCATTTCCGTTACCAAATCCCCATTATGGCTGACATCTTCCATCATTCTGTCATGCTATTTTTCGTCGAAAGGTAGCCTCACAATGGTATACTAGAGACATTGTCTCCGTCGAATCCAAAAGTATAATTTGTCACCTAACACCTAGTGATTAAATTAATGGCAATAGGATGCAACAATTAGCAAATTGGAAAATTGAATTATACTTTAACATCCATAACTTTTAAAGAACCAAGAATGGAATTTTCATAAGACTTAGGATTATTTTAATTAGGGTAAGAACATGAGAGTGTGAAACTTTGAGATCTTAGAATAACCTTCTACGTGTATATGAATAAGCTACCTAAGAGAATTTAATTAATTAAGAGAATTGCTTTAAAGACAAACTTTGTAAGAAAAGCTAAACCTAAACAAGAATTCATAATACACTTTAAAAATGTATTAACTTATTTAATAATAATATTATGTTATTGTGGGTCCATGTGAGTGACCAATGATTGTGTTGATTCTTGCTTTGGCAAATTGTGGCATATTGTGAAATAGTATGTAATAATGATCATACATGATTATGCATAGAGTCTGTATGCATTGTGAATATACGTTGGACTATGTCTAGGCCGAGTTGCCTAGGAGTTGAACACACCTTTGTGCGGGTGCGAATAGACAAGTGTAGGTCACTTGTTGATCTTGGGGGCGTTAGGGTGCGGGTACCTCGCAATGGGCAGTTGGTAGCTCTCTGTTCGTGGGGCAAACCGATGCAAACACACTGACGATCCGAACTGAGACACTGTCCTATATCACGATCTAGTGTAGACTGTCTGTATAATGCCATGATGTGCACGTGGATAAATTGAGAATTATAGCACTTTGGCCTTGGCAACCTAGTTGCAGACATGTCGCCTGATCTTTCTCTCCGACCGTTTGTGTCTAGCTCTATGGAGTAGGATTTTGATTTTGTATGCATGTGCATAGTGGGTCCATGAATTATCTGGCATTTATTATTATTATAATTAGAACTGTTGTATTACTGATATATATAAGCGCACTGGAGCTGTTTGGTTGATTATAACTGCTACTTAATGTTTATTATCATTATTGCTGTCAATAAATGTTATGTGGGCGCTTTGCGCCGTTTGGTTTCTTGTTGCTATAATTGGTAATGATGGTAGGATGTCTTATCTTTTTCTTGTACTTTTCTTGTTCTATGTCAATTCTTGGTTAAAGACTGTAAGTGGGAACGATGTTGGATTCCTTTGGATTTTTTTTGGTTTGACCCACTGCATCCGGTGATGTCGTCGCGAAGGGGTTTCTATGGGGTTCGTTCGAACTGTGTTCACTGGTGGTGCCAAGACTTGGCGAGTCGAATGGACCGACAAGCGTATGCGATATGTTGGGGATCTGACCTTGGCCATGAAGAGGACTGCGATTGAAGACCCTATTCTGTATTTCTCACTACACCGGTGAGCCCGGATTGCCTCACGCATTCGGGATCCGATGGAGTGCCCAACTCCTTAGTCGTGGATATATTGTGGGTAGTTTATACTTTTTTTTTTTGCATTACCTGTAAAAAGTCTATTTTTGGGTATATGTATGCTTTAAGGTTATTATTCAATCTAAAATATTATAAATTGAGTACATCTTATAATTCATATTTTAACTGGTTGTATATATAACTATTCATTCGTGGCCCCTATTTTCCTCGTATGCGAAATGATTAATATTTTTGTAAAGTTTGTTATTTGAAAATGATAGCACGCCAAAATTTAGTGACCGTGACATAATGACGATTGTGTCGTGGTTATTAAATTGAGGGGTGTTACATTAAGGTGGTATCAGAGCTCAGTTCATCTTGTTGAGCCGAGGTATGGACTGACTATGCTTAGACATGTTAGAAGTTGTTTGTATGTTGTGTACTTCCTTGTCTCTTGAATTGAGATGTTGGGAAACGAAGGCATGGCTTGCCATAGGTTGAATGCTGGTAGCTACTGTTGCACAGTTACATGATATTGAGTACTGGCCCACTCAATATGTAATGTTCTGTATCTACAGGAAACTATGACTTCACCTAGGTGTATTAAGGTAATAGGAGTTCTTTAGAAAGAAGCTCAGCTGGTATGACTGAACTTGCTTGGGGCTTGTCTGTATTTTCACCCTTGTGTGTTGTGTGACTCCTTGTGTTTGGTTTCTAAAAGGAGATAATATTGTCTGAAATGGTTACTTCTTGTCTCCATTGCGCCTGACTGTCTATTTTTGAAGGAGGACAATGACTCGGAGTAGACATAAGCGTGTGAATGCGGGGAGTGACGATGATGATACGACTGTGGCATCAGGAGTAATGCAAAGAATGGTTGATGTAACAACACGCCAGGATCAGAGGGCCGCACAATAGCAGGAATTGGAAGTTGAGGTTCGGAATTTGATGGAAGAAAGTTGACTTTGGGGTGACTTTGGACTACCTAAGTTCCAAAAAGAAATAAAAAGATGATCAATCAGTTTAAGCAGAAACTGTATCTGCGACAAACGAAGGGACAACAGCAACAACAAACGTTGAAAGGGAGTGCGAATGGTAGTAAGTTCAATCCAACTGAGATACCGTTATCAGGGTGTAAGAAGTGTAGAAAAGACCACTTCACGAGGGACTGTAAGATTGAAGGAAAAATTTGTTTCAAGTGCAAAAAGTAAGGACATGTGTTCAGGGATTGTGCTTTACATAGGACGAAGCCTCCATGTGCGATCACGGGGATGATTTGTTCCAAATGCAGAGGGCTAGGACATGTGGCGAGGAACTGTACTTCGCAAAGGATGAAGCCTTACATCGGAGATGTACGTACTTTGAAATCTCACGAAGAAGGGAAAGTTAATTCCTCCACCCAGACTGAAGACCGAATTGAAGAAAGGGACTGTGCTACAGTGGATGACCCTATGATTTTACTGTATAATTCCAGGGGTAACCCGTTTCTTTATGACGTATGACTGTATGAACCTATTAAGGTCGTTTGAATCCTTGTCATCTTTTGACTAAGTTATTCTACTTCTGCTACTAAGAACTTGTTGATGGTAGCCAAGTTGTTTAAATTATCCTATGACTTGTTAAAGACTAAGTCCTTCTGTTGATCTGATTTGTTCACTTCTTTTACAAACTAGATGTAATGTTAACAAAGGGATTGGTTATCTTCCAACCATATCCTGTTGAAATATTCCAATGAAATTCTAAGAGTACGTTTCTGGAATTGGGTTATCTGTGTATTTACTTCCCATCGACTCGAATGATACTATTTTCATTTGTAAGCCTGCTCTGATCACAACAAGTTTATTTAAAACTATCCTATTATTGTTAGAAATTGGAACCCTTTTTACCAATTCAATTATCTACTTCATGAATAGGCTTGATCTCAGGAAGGAGATTAATCGTTTTCTAATTGGGTCTCGTCATTCGATTTCAACGGAAACTTAGTGTTTCTTGAGACAGAAATTTCCTAGATGTGAATCCATGAAACTCACTCCTAAGTTTTATTGGACCATACATCATACTCTTCATTAGGCGGGTCCAGTGGTAAATCAAATGACTCCCCTACTTTTCTTTCTAACCTTTATAACGTTTCTAGTATACTTTAATTGAGTAAATGTGTTCCCGAACCTGAACCAAAACAAATGCGCCAAGTGTAGCACAATTAAGTGAGAACTTACCCTATGAGACATTTTGTTCGAATCAAGGAAAGACAGTCTAACAAATCAATTGAAGAATGACGTCGTTTTCTCCAAGACCAACTTGTATTCTGGACTATCATCGAGTTCGCTCAAAGAATTGTCGTTGTCCTTGTTGGTGAGATTCTGATCTATTCTTAACCTTTGGAAGAACGTACCAAATCTCTCATAGTGATTCTTAAAATCCTGAAGAAGAAGAAGAAGTTATACGTAAAGTTGTTTAAGTATGAATTCCAGTTGGAGGCAGTTCAACCTTTGGGTTACGCGATCTCAAGGGAAGGAATTGCTGTAAACCCATCAGAACTCGTAGCATTTCTTTAATAGGAAAGACCGACGATTGTAACAAAGATTCGTAACTTTGTAGGATTAGCTGATTAATATGGGAGACTCGTCACAGAATCCTCTAAAGTGGCAAGATTTCTCATCAAACTCATGCATGAGAGTCAAGTTTGTAGGATTGGTGCATATAAGGAAAGATTTTCAAGGATTGAAGAGACACTCGACTACCTTGCTGACGATGATTCTGCCCAATCCCAATGAACCTTTTTGGGATACCTAGTGATGCTTCGCATTGGGAGTTTAGAACGTGTGCTTGATCAGAATAAAAGGAATGGTAACGTTCGCTTTGAGACAATCGAGAATACATGAGAAGGATTTCCTTACACCAACTCAGAGTTAGCTTCGTAGTTGCATTGAAAGATCTAGAAGTATTTTCTACAAGGAGAAATTCTCAATGCCTATGGTAATCTCAAGAATCAGAAGTATTTTGTCCTATTGGAATGAGTTGAATATGAGGCAGAGACGATGATTAGAAGTTTCGAAAGATTTCAATTTTTCATTTTAGTATAATCCCAAAAGAGGCGAATATCGTAGCAGATGCCTTAAGAAGAAAATAAGCTTAGTTGTCTACTACAGTAGGCAAGGAGAATAAGTTTGATAGAGCCACTCAGTGATGTATAGTTGTTTGGAGAGTTAGCTATTGGAATGGCTAAGGACTCAAAGGGCGTAGAATATTTTATTGATTGGCCTTTGACGTCAACACGTTTTTACCCGTTAGTATAAGATACTCAATGGAAGGAAGCAACCTCAGTGCCAGTGATTTGAATTGATGCAGCTGAAGATACAACACAAGAACTAGGAGACAAAATGAAAGAAACACAGTCGCGTTTGTCCTAGGATATGATGAATTTCGAGGACGAAATTCCTTTTTAGAAAGGGAGTGTTGTAACATCCCAAAAATTATTTATTTCATTATAAATAATCATTTTATAATATTTATGATTTTTGAGAATTTTTGTGGAATTTTCTGAGAATGTTGAATATTTTAATATATTTCTCATTTTGCGTGCACGCTGAGCGGAGCTGGGATAACAAAATGTTTTCCATGAGGCTGGTAAACCTTGAACTATCAACATGTCGACCGGGGATCTTACTAAACCCGAGGCCTGGCACAGTTTGTGAGGTTTGCGTTTTTTGAGATTTTATCTGATAAATAAAATCACTGTATCATAAAATCGTCTGATGAATAATAAAATACTATTTTCATCAATTGTAACTTTTATTCACTGGGAAAATAATTCTAACAGTGTAATTAATCATCTGTCAGATGTATTTAATTGAAGAGACAAGCTTACTATGTACTTTATTGAGAATTGTGCAAAGCTTCTCAAGGAAGCTTCAAGGAAATTTCTAGGAAACTTCCTTCCCAACCACTTTCTCTCTCCTCCCTTTTTGGGGCTGCACGGTTGGCTAAGAGGGATATTACATTTTCACTTCTCCCATTTTCTCTCATTCACACTGCTCTTTCTCTCTTCCTCTCACTCTCTTCCTCTCTTCTCCATACGGCTACACACCCACAAACATCATTGATGATTTTCAAGCTTCCCTTGCTCAAGCCAAACTTAACCCATTGTTTCCCCTCATCACCTTCAAGCTTTCTTCTTTGTGGGAGTCCTCTTTGCTCCTCCATTTTCGTCCTCCACAGCCCAGCTTCAAGCTTGGAGCTTTAAGGTAAAGCTCTCAACTTTCTTCTCCTTTTCTCCCCCATTTTCGTGTTCCATGGTCACATTGGTGACTATGGATGCCATTTCCACTCTTTGATCTTGATTTTTATGGATTTGAACACCAAGGTTTTGGTGGTGGTGAAGCATGAAATTTCAAGGACAAAAAGGAGCTTGCTTTCTTTGTTCTTCACTAAGGTAAGAGGAAGACACTCCTCCTCAACCTCTATTAGCATTTAGAAACCTAGTCTGTGATTGATTGTGAGGAAATCCTATTAAGGGTTATCCTTTATTTACATATTGTTTATAATGTGTTGTGCTATTAGATTGTTTGTTTGGGTATATTGATGTATCTGAATGGATTGGAATGCATAACATGGAAGAAAATAATGTCGGATTGGTTCTCGGATGGCCACGATTTTGAGGCCCAGAATTTGGGAATTCTTTGTGAACAATTTTAACAATTTGAACTTTCTAACCATTTAGAAGAGAAACTTCTCCAATGCCGAATCCGTCGAGTTAGAGTGCCAATATCCGTCGAGTTAGAATTTCTTACCATTTAGCAGAGAAACTTCTCCAATGTGAATATCCGTCGAGTTGGAATGTGAATATCCGTCGAGTTAGAATTTCTGACCATTTAGCAGAGAAACTTCTCCAATGTCAATATCTGTCGAGTTGGAATGTCAATATCCATCGAGTTAGAATTTCTGACCATTTAGTAGAGAAAATCCTCCAATGTGAATATCCGTCGAGTTAGAATGCCAAAATCCGTCGAGTTAGAGTTTCTGACCATTTAGTAGAGAAACTTCTCCAATGTCAATATCCGTCGAGTTAGAATGCCAATATCCGTCGAGTTAGAATTTCTGACCATTTAGTAGAGAAACTTCTACAATGTCAATATCCGTCGAGTTAGAGTTTCTGACCATTTAGTGCTTTCGTCGGTTCAACACTTCAAGATTTCCTCAACGTCAACACCCATCCGTCGAATTAGGATTTCTGCTGACCTTCTAGTATATTCGACAGTTTTTGATCTCCATTCGACAGAATCTTCATTCGACAGAAATTGATTTTTAGCCATTCTTGTCAAATTTGTAACTCAGCCATTTCCGTCACCAAATCCCCATTATGGCTGACATCTTCCATCATTCTGTCATGCTATTTTTCGTCAAAAGGTAGCCTCACAATGGTATACTAGAGACATTGTCTTCGTCGAATCCAAAAGTATAATTTATCACCTAACACCTAGTGATTAAACTAATGGTAATAGGATGCAAGAATTAGCAAATTGAAAATTGAATTGTACTTTGAGATCCATAAATTTTTAAGAACCAAGAATGGAATTTTCATAAGACTTAGGATAATTTTAATTCAGGTAAGAACATGAGAGTGTGAGACTTTGAGATCTTAGAATAACCTTCTAAGTGTATATGAATAAGCTATCTAAGAGAATTTAATTAATTAAGAGAATTGCTTTAGAAACAAACTTTGTAAGAAAAGCTAAACCTAAACAAGAATTCATAATACACTTTAAAAATGTATCAATTTATTTAATAACAATATTATGTTATTGTGGGTCCATGTGAGTGACCAATGATTGTGTTGATTCTTGCTTTGGCAAATTGTGGCATATTGTGGAATAGTATGTAATAATGATCATACATGATTATGCAAAGTCTGTATGCATTGTGAATGTTTGTTGGACTATGTCAAGGCCGAGTTGCCTAGGAGTTGAACACACCTTTGTGCGGGTGCGAATAGACAAGTGTAGGTCACTTGTTAATCTTGGGGGCGTCAGGGTGCGGGAACCTCGCAATAGACAGTTGGTAGCTCTCTGTTCGTGGGGCAGACCGATGCAAACACACTGACGATCCGGACCGAGACACTGTCCTATATCGCGATCTAGTGTAGACTTTCTATATAATGCCATGATGTGCACGTGGATAAATTGAGAATTATAGCACTTTGGCCTTGGCAGCCTAGTTGCAGGCATGTCGCCTGATCTTTCTCTCCGATCGTTTGTGTCTAGCTCCATGGAGTAGGATTTTGATTTTGTATGCATGTGCATAGTGGGTCCATGAATTATCTGGCATTTATTATTATTATAATTAGAACTGTTGTATTACTGATATATATAACTGCCTGGAACTGTTTGGTTGATTATAACTGCTACTTAATGTTTATTATCATTATTGCTGTCAATAAATGTTATGTGGGCGCTTTGCGCCGTTTGGTTTCTTGTTGCTATAATTGGTAATGATGGTAGGATGTCTTATCTTTTTCTTGTACTTTTCTTGTTCTATGTCAATTCTTGGTTAAAGACTGTAAGTGGGAACGAGGTTGGATTCCTTCGGATTTTTTTTGGTTTGACCCACTGCATCCGGTGATGTCGTCGCAAAGGGGGTTCTATGGGGTTCGTTCGAACTGTGTTCACTGGTGGTGCCAAGACTTGGCGAGTCGACTGGACCGACAAGCGTATGCGATATGTTGGGGATCTGACCTTGACCATGAAGAGGACTGCGATTGAAGATCCTATTCTATATTTCTCACTACACCGGTGAGCCCAGAGTTGCCTCACGCATTCGGGATCTGATGGAGTGCCCAACTCCTTAGTCGTGGATATATTGTGGGTAGTTTATACTTTCTTTTGCATTACCTGTAAAAAGTCTATTTTTGGGTATATATATGCTTTAAGGTGATTATTCAGTCTAAAATGTTGTAAATTGAGTACATCTTATAATTCATATTTTAACTAGTTGTATATGTAACTATTCATTCGTGGCTCTTATTTTCCTCGTATGTGAAATGATTAATATTTTTGTAAAGTTTGTTATTTGACAATGATAGCACGCCGAAATTTAGTGACCGTGACATAATGACAATTGTGCCGTGGTTATTAAATCGAGGGGTGTTACAAATAGAGTGTATATTTAAATGAGTTTTGAAATGAGATGATTGATAGTGTGAGGAAGGATGATTTCTTCTCTACTTAAATTTTTTGAATGAGGATGGGCATTCGCTCATTATTAAGGTAGTTTTAGGATGAACATTCTCTCTCTACCTATTTGATACTTGAGATATGATAAATAAAAATTTATTTGATACTTGAGATATGATTAATGAAAAATTATTTGATACATGAGACTTGATAAATGAAGATTGATTTGATACTTGAGATATGATAATTGAAGATTAATATTTGAATGATTAGGTTTATGTAAGTTTAAGCTTATTATCCTTTGAATTATTGAAATGATAATGAAATGTAATTATATGTGGAAATGTTTTTGATAAATGATTTAATAATTGGAATTATGTTTCGAGAAGAGAAAGGACATGGTTTGGCTCTTCGCTACCTTTCTACCATATATTTTAAGTATTAAATGATTTTTTCCCGAAATAGCTAGAGGCATTATGAAGACATAGTTTTTAATAGAATTACTAAGAATTCCTAGAATTCTCACCCATATTTTATTGTATTTTCAGGAATGGAGCATGCAGCAAGAGGAAAAGAAGTGTAACACCCTTGTGGGGATGTCACATTTATGAATGCAATGAAATAAAATAAAAATAAAACTCTTACCCAAGTTGTAAAACATTTGATACTTACGTAATATTTGTGGTAGTATTTTTTTTTCTTTTTATAATTATAACATTAAATAAAATAACATGAAACACAAAATATAACAAACGTAAACTCACCATAATATACATATGATTCTCTTTTAGTACACACATAATTTACAACTACATGTATTTAATAAAGCAGTAAAGAGTTGACACAAAGCTAAAACATAGTACTGCCCAAGTGCATCTCGGTAGATATCAAACCCTTCGATGGATCATCGTCCAGAACCTCCAGAATAACCATCGAAAAGTTCACATCTATGAGATCTCACAGCACGACGGACATGAGTCCGAGCTGTCGACTCGTTGCTGAGCTCACTAGGCGCGTGGAATATTCCCTGCCAATAACGCCTAATGGTCAGAGGTAACTCTAAATGTAAATAAAGCATAGTAGTGAATATGACCTCTCCGTCATACTCTTTACATAGGGACACGGTCAAACGTCCCACATAAGCTACTGTCCCTCGGTGCACATGCATACGCCACGCCTCGGAACCCCCATGAAACTCCAGTCTCACGAATCCGAAGAATCCTAGCAATGCCATGATCTCAAGATCAGTCTTGACGATCAGTGTGATCTACCGGTTCCTCCTCCTCGTATACTTTGCCCGACTGTTGCTCGTCAGGATACTGTATCTCAAGAGGCTGATCCTCTTCTTCCTCTAACTCTTTATGAACATAATATAATGATTTCGAGAAAACATATAGAGAGGTGAGACAATCTACATCACTACCCGCATGGCAATTAAGAAAATGACAGTACAAAACAGTTACCACATTAGTACATACTAATACATCATGCATAATATATCAAGCAATATATATATATAATACATACCATAATGTCATACGTAATATATTAAAGCACTAAATCATACAATCTATCACAGATTATAATAAACAGTAAAATGCAGATAATGCATGAACATAATAAACATTTAAAATGCAGATGATGAATGATACACATACTGACTCGTTCCTACTCCATGGAGCTAAACACGGATATCTGAGGGAATGATCCGATTAGAAACTAATAATACTTTATGGCTGCCCAACCAAACTATTGCACTGTCCAATCTTTGTGTCTATAGCCCACAGTCCAAAACATCGTGTAGCAGTACACAGTCCAAACATTGTGTACCACAGGCATAGTACTAAATAGTCCCCTCAAGATCTTGATTAAGAATAGTGCTTGTCAAGATCATTAGTGTGTTGCCCGTTACCACGGCCCAGAGGAGCAACCCACTGTCCACATATGGAATTCTCTGCACACTAACGTCTCCAAGTTCATAAATGAACCACACTACGCTTATCACACCAAACACGGTGTAATTCGCCTCGTCAATCAATCACCAATTATAACCCAAATTGGCACAACACTCTAAACATGATCTAAAATTACAAAAATACCCTTATTATCCAAATGTTACCATAATTATGAAAAATTACCAAAATACCCTTAGTCACAAAATAACAAAGTATAGTACGTCCCACCTGACAGTACTACACCATAATATGTCTGGGTCCACCACTTTGGCCCGACAGCAAAACTTACCGTATCTTTCAATCGCATAGGAATTTTATCGCGTTTTCACAATCTCATCGTTTTCACAAACATTTTTAAATAGCGTAGAGATATTTTGACGTTTTTAAATATCGCAGAATGTTTTTAAATCATTTTCTCAATCGCATAAGATTTTTAATTCATTTTTTTAACCGAATAGCTTAAAATTATCATTTCAGCTATATGTAAAACTATATCTAGTACTTTTAAAATACGTAGAGTATTATTCTTGTGTTCTACATATAGTATGGAATCTTTTCATTTTATGCGTCTAATTTTAATAAATTTCGGCAGCATTTTGCCTATAAAATCAGTATAAGGTATTTGTAATGTTTTCCTCTAAATATAGTTTATTTTATTTTTACCCAATAATTACACTTTAAAAAAATTACTAATGCGCTTCAAAATTTATAAAATGAGCTTTACATTAGTATTTTTTTAAGCATCTGTCTAATTCTTACTTAAACTAATTCCTGCTAAGTTAAAATTTTAGGACTGAATTTATTCCTCTTTAATTTCTCAATGATTCATTGGAATCCAATTATAGGTAAATCCATTACCTAACCTATCTTAGAAAATAAAAATGGCATGTTGGCCAAATCAAAATAAAATGACATTTGGTTATACACTAAATGGCATATTGGCCACAATTAACTTAAATCATGTTTTAAATCCATTATTTACCTAAGTTCATTAAATCCTTGATTTAGAAAATTGTTGAGAACATTTTAGTTCTCTATTTTTATGAGAAGGCCGTGTGCCTCAAATGTGTTCTTTGGAACACTCAGACAAATCGTACATGTTATTCACATCCTACTTTAATAATTATACAGTTATAAATAGATATAATTATTTAATCACATATAATATACATACAATATATTTAAAGTCATAAACATGCATAGCAAAAATAATGAAAACTATAATCATGCATAGCAAAAATAATCACAAATAGGAAAGCATTTAAAACAATCAAAAACAATAAAAACCACAAATAAACCATACAAACCGAATCCTTATGGATTCTACACACAAACACAAATCCATTTTCCCATCACCACTTAGGGTTGATGAGATTAAATCTCCCTCTTACCTCTTGTAGACAAATTAATCAGTTAGATTTCTTTCTTTTCTCCAAATTTCGTACAAGCTCCAAAACAATTCCTAAAATTCTTAAACAATTAGTAAAAACACATACAAGGTACAAAATAGAAAAACCATGGAACAATCATGGTTAGAAAAATCAAAAATTCAGTTTTGAACCATAGAAACCAAACTTACCCTTAAGTAAGTAAGCAAGAAGTGGGATTTTGGACAAGATAGAGTAGGAATTTGGGAAAACTTTGTGAATGAAAGATGCTTAGAATGGGATTTAGGTTCAAGAAATATGATAGGATAAAATTATGAAGGCTTGGTTGAGTATGTATGGGTGCTGGCCGAACCTAGGGAGAGAAAGTGAGAGAGAAGTGTGCTTGAGTTTTCTTGTGTTTTTAGAGAGAGAAATGGATAGTTAAAATGTGATAAGTGTGAAATAGAAAGTGAAGAGTGAATAGATAGAGCAGCAGCCGTGAATGAGAGTGTAGGGAGCTTGAGTGTTTGATTTTGCATGTAAAAATATCACAAATGTGTTCACATGGCCAAGCACATGGCTTAGGTCATTGGATCCTTCAAGAACCATGTAGAACCAAGCCACCTTGCCTCCTTATGCAGCCCAAAACCCGTGCAGCTCTTCCCCTCTTTAGTGAGTTAATTGTTCTCCAATTACACTTAATTACATGGTAATAGATTAGATAATTAGTTAGAGTAATTATCCTAACCATTCTTAATTAACATACCATTAACATAACTAATTAATTTAGTATATATTAACATATATTATAACCTTTAATTAATATTAAGACATCTAATTAGTATTTAGATTATAAGTAATTCATAACTAAGCTAGTTCACTTAGCATGCTCTTTAAGTAATTAGATTAGTTAAATTAAGCTTAATTAGGTTACTAACCATTTTCAAGCCTACAATTGTTGACTTAATCCTAACCCTTGGTTCATCTTTAATCCTTAGCCCTAGATTAGATCTAAGGTAGATATCACTTGGTCATAAATCTATCATTCTAATCTTACCATTGATTAGATCAATGGCTTAGGTTAAAGGCTTCATCATTAAGTCTTCATCCAACGGTCCAAATGAAAACCTATGCTTCCTTAGTTGTCCAATTCCTATTGGTTTAGAAAGTCAAGCCTACTTTTGTTGACTTGCTCTCATTGGTTAGAAATTGTCCAGTCAGCACAGTTGACTGTTTTTCCTAAATGCGGGTCCCACGACATTTTTAAAGATCTGTGGTCAAATCGAAACAGATTTTTACTATTTTTGAGACAGTAGGTACTATAATATAAAATAATATTATAAAAATATAAAATTATTTTATTACACATTTAAATCTAAAAAATTACGAGATTAATATATATATCAATCAGAATTGGGTTTAGTAAGATCCCTCAGCTCCAATTAATTAAAATAAGATTTATCCGGCCAGAAAATTATTATTTCCTTAGGTCGGAGCAAATTACATACAACAGCCAAGTACACTCACGGAACAGTCAAATTAAAATTACTGCTCACAGAATTCACAAAACAGTACAAATTGGGACTATATTGTAATTATCCCAAAAGTTGGGGTGTTACAACTCCCCCCTACTAATAAGAATTTCATCCCCGAAATTCATCATACATCAAACAATTGAGGGTATTCCTCCCCCATCCTATCCTCTAATTCCCATGTAGCATCTCCCGTTACGTCGTTCCACACTACCTTCACCAGTTCAATCATCTTTCCTCGAAGTTGTTTCACTCTCCTGTCTTCGATTCTAACAGGAAGTGTTTCATACGTCAAATTATCCTTCAGCTGTACTTCATCAGGTTGTATCACATGGGTTGGATCGAGAATGTATTTCCTCAACTGAGACACATGAAATACATTATGAAGATTGGATAGAAAAGTCGATAAAGCTATTTGATAAGCTACAGGACCAATCCGACGAATAATCTGATAAGGCCCTATAAACTTAGGTGTAAGCTTTCTCGATTTAAGAACTCTTCCAACACCCGTTGTAGGTGTAACTCTTAAGAACACATGATCGCCTTCTTCAAATTCTAGAGGTCGTCGTCGTTTATCAGCATAACTTTTCTGACGGCTCTGAGTCGTTCGCATATTTTCTTGTATCATCTTCACCTTTTCTGTAGTCTGCTGTACAAGATCAGGACCAATGGTCATACTCTCTCCATCCTGATACCAACACAAAGGTGTTCGGCATTGTCGTCCATAAAGTGCTTCATAGGGCGCCATTCCTATGCTCGAGTGAAAACTATTGTTGTAAGTGAATTCTATCAAAGACAGAAATTCATCCCAACTTCCTTGCTGTTCTAACACACAAGCACGCAACAGATCTTCCAATGACTGAATCGTTCTCTCTGTCTGACCATCAGTCTGCGGATGATATGCAGAACTCAATCGCAATTTAGTCCCCATAGCTTCTTGCAAACTTTGCCAGAGTCTTGACATAAACCTCGGATCCCTATCAGAAACTATACTCGCAGGCACACCACGAAGTCTAACAACTTCGTCGATATAAATCTGGGTTAAGCGCTCCAACGGATACTTAATATTGACCGACAAGAAATGCGCTGATTTCATAAGCCTATCCACTATAACCCATATCGAATCATGACCTTTTCTCGTCCTCGGAAATCCAGTAACGAAATCCATCGAGATACTATCCCACTTCCACTCTGGAATAGTCAAAGGTTGTAACATACCAGCAGGCCTTTGATGTTCCACCTTTGCCTTCTGACAGACAAGACAAGACTTCACTCGTTCAGCTACATCTCTCTTCATTCTTGGCCACCAAAACAGTCGTTTCAAGTCTTAATACATCTTCATCATCCCCGGATGCATACTCAAATTACTTGTATGAGTTTCATCCAAAATCGCTCTCTTGAGTTTAGAATCATCAGGTATACAAACTCTTCCTTCAAACCTTAAGATCCCATCAGATCCTTCCTCCACCGTCGCTTTATGACCTTGCTTTAACAATTCCTTCTCATTCTGTAAAAATGCATCTTCATCTTGTTTCTCCTTTATTATCTCCAACAAGTCATTCAAGACCACAACTCTACTTAGACGAATCTTTCCAGGTACCAATTATATTGATAACCATAGATCTCTGAATTGCCTCATCAACTCCTCCTCTTTAATCATCATAGTAGAAACACTAACTACCTTTCTGCTTAAGGCATCAGCCACCACATTCGCTTTTCCTGGATGGTATTGAAACTAAAAATCATAGTCCTTCAAAAATTCCAACCATCGTCTCTGTCTCATATTCAATTCTTTTTTATCAAACAAGTATTTTAAGCTCTTGTGATCACTAAAGACATTGAACATAGCCCCATACAGAAAATGCCTCCACACTTTCAACGCAAAAACTACTGCAGCTAGCTCCAAATCATGCGTTGGGTAATTCCTCTCATGGACCTTCAACTGTCTTGAAGCATAAGCTACTACATTCCGATCCTGCATCAACACACATCCTAACCCTTGATAAGATGCATCACAATACACCTCAAAAGATTTGTTAGGATCTGGCAAAATTAACACTGGTGCAGTCGTTAATCTCTTCTTTAGCTCTTGAAAACTCGCTTCACGTTCTTCTGTCCAATCAAAAGCTTGGCCCTTCCTCGTTAGTTGTGTAAGTGGTCCAGCTATCTTGGAAAAACCTTCAATAAATCTTCTGTAATATCCAGCTAATTCAACAAAGCTTCGAACCTCAGTCACAGTCTTAGGCCTTTCCCACTGTAAAACAGTCTCCACCTTCGATGGGTCTACCGCAATACCTTCCTTAGAAATTACGTGACCTAGAAATTGAACTTCGTCCAACCAAAACTCGCACTTTGACAACTTCGCAAACAGCTTCTTTTCCTTCAAAATCTGGAGAACTATACTGAGATGTTCAGCATGCTCTTCTTGACTTTGAGAATAGATCAGAATGTCATCGATGAAGACAACGACAAATCTGTCTAAGTACGGATGAAAAATCCGATTCATATAGTCCATGAATATCGCAGGAGCATTCGTCACTCCGAACGGCATCACTTGATACTCATAATGTCCATAACGAGTTCGGAAAGCTGTTTTAGGCACATCGTCGACCTTGACACGAATCTGATGATAACCTGATCGCAGATCTATCTTGGAGAATACAGCGGCTCCCTTCAATTGATCCATCAAGTCATCAATCCTCGATAGCGGATACTTATTCTTTATAGTCACCTTATTCAGCTGTCGATAATCAACACAAAGACGCGAAGTTCCATCCTTCTTTTTGACTAGCAGCACTGGTGCTCCCCATGGCGAAACACTAGGCCGCACAAACTGCTTCTCTAACAGTTCCTCCAATTGCTTCTTTAACTCTGTCAACTCTACAGGTGACATTCGGTATGGCGCAATTGAAATAGGACCTGCTCCTGGTACTAAGTCGATAGAGAATTCGATCTCCCTTTCCGGTGGCAAACCAGGTACATCGTCAGGAAAAATCTCGGGAAACTCATTGACGACAGGAATAGTGCTCACATTCTTCTCACACTTGACTTCTAAAGAAGACAGCAACATAAACCCTTGAGCTCCATCCCTCAACAATGACTTGACCTTAACAGCAGTCAAGAATCCAGAACTTTCTTCCTTAGGAAAAACTATGGCCTTACTCGCACAGTCTATAAGGATATGGTTAGAAGATAACCAATCCATTCCTAATATTATGTCTATTTCAACAAAAGGTAAACAAATCAAGTTGACCAAAAACTTACGATCCTTTATAACAATAGGACAGTTCATACATATCTTGGATGTAACAACAGGCTTAGCAGTCGATGTAGAAACAATCAATTGAAAACTCAGAGAAGACACAGGCAGTTTCAAACGTTCCACACAATCATATGCAATAAATGAGTGTGTTGCACCCGAATCATATAGCAAAGTCAGGTGATTACCTTCAATGACACCTTCCCCTTGAATAAGATCCTCAGATTGAGAAGCTTCAGTTCCGGTCATCGTATACACTCTCCCTCCAAACCTCGACTGAGTTGCACGGACATTCCTCACAGCAGGCTTCCTCTCCGGCTGAGTACAATCCCTAGAAACATGTCCAGGCTTTTTGCATTTGAAGCAGATCGTTCCTTTGATCGGGCAATCTGTGGATATATGGCCACTCTTGCCACATTTAAAACAGGTCAGCGTAAACGCCACATTCTGACCAGCTCGATTTCCACTGAAACTTCCCCCAACAGATGGACGTTGCGGCTGACTTCCTGGCGGTCTCGCATAAGGCTTTCTCTGAAACCTACCACCACTGCTACTACCTCCTCTTTGGAACCTAGTCGGCCCAAAATTACGATTCCTCAGATCTCGAGACGGCTCCAATGCCTCGAGTCTTCGACAAGTGTCTATCAACACAGGAAACTCCCTCATTCTCATCGGTAGCACTGCACGTCTCAACTCCATTCTTAACCCATCTTCAAACTTCTGGCACTTCCATACCTCATCTGGTTGGTTTTGGAAATACCGTGAGAATTGTGACAAACTCTCAAATTTTGCAGCATATTCTCCCACAGTCATATTCCCTTGACGCAGACCAAGAAATTCCATTTCCTTGGCATGTCGAGCAGTACCGGGAAAGTACTTCTCCAGAAATACTTCACAAAACACCTCCCAGGTGATCTCAGTTCCTTCCGCTTGCAATAATTGGCGGGTATTCCTCCACCAATTCTTAGCATCCCCTCTTAACATATATACAGCAAATGTTACCTTCTTATTTTTCGCGCACCCCATGCCTTCGAATATTCGCTCCAAGTCTTGAATCTAAAGACTTGCCTTCTCAGGGTCAAACTCTCCTCTAAACTGTGGCGGATTATTGCGCCTAAACTCCGACAAATTCAAAGCATCAGCAGTCGTATCATGCTGTTGAGCTACTCTTTGATTCTGCTGGGCAATCACTGCTTTGCCATTTCTTTGAATAACCTCAAAGAACAAAGACAATCATTGGATCCACATTTTGTGCCACGTTTGCACGCCTTCCTCTTCCTCCAGACATCTTTTCTCTTCAACAAGATAAAACAATGTCAGATGTAACCTTTCGGAAACAAATCACAGAGATTCACACAACACAAGCAAAAACAGACCTAACCACAACCCCAAAAGACTCTAACTTGGGCTCTGATACCAACTAATGTAACACCCTTGTGGGGATGTCACATTTATGAATGCAATGAAATAAAATAAAAATAAAACTCTTACCCAAGTTGTAAAACATTTGATACTTACGAAATATTTGTGGTAGTATTTTTTTTCCTTTTTATAAGTATAACATTAAATAAAATAACATGAAACACAAAATATAACAAACATAAACTCACCATAATATACATATGATTCTCTTTTAGTACACACATAATTTACAACTACATGTATTTAATAAAGCAGTAAAGAGTTGACACAAAGCTAAAACATAGTACTGCCCAAGTGCATCTCGGTAGATATCAAACCCTCCGATGGATTATCGTCCAGAACCTCCAGAATAACCATCGAAAAGTTCACATCTATGAGATCTCATAGCACGACGGACACGAGTCCGAGCTGTCGACTCGCTGCTGAGCTCACTAGGTGCGTGGAATATTCCCTGCCAATAACGCCTAATGGTCAGAGGTAACTCTAAATGTAAATAAAGCATAGTAGTGAATATGACCTCTCCGTCATACTCTCTACATAGGGACACGGTCAAACGTCCCACATAAGCTACTGTCCCTCGGTCCACATGCATACGCCACGCCTCGGAACCCCCATGAAACTCCAGTCTCACGAATCCGAAGAATTCTGGCAATGCCATGATCTCAAGATCAGTCTTGACGATCAGTGTGATCTACCAGTTCCTCCTCCTCGTATACTTCTCCCGACTGTTGCTCGTCAGGATACTGTATCTCAAGAGGCTAATCCTCTTCTTCCTCTAACTCTTTACGAACATAATATAATGATTTCGAGAAAACATATAGAGAGGTGAGACAATCTACATCACTACCCGCATGGCAATTAAGAAAATGACAGTACAAAACAGTTACCACATTAGTACATACTAATACATCATGCATAATATATCAAGCAATATTTATATATAAATATAATACATACCATAATGTCATACGTAATATATTAAAGCACTAAATCATACAATCTATCACAGATTATAATAAACAGTAAAATGCAGATAATGCATGAACATAATAAACATTTAAAATGCAGATGATGAATGATACACATACTGACTCGTTCCTACTCCATGGAGCTAAACACAGATATCTGAGGGAATGATCCGATTAGAAACTAATAATACTTTATGGCTGCCCAACCAAACTATTGCACTGTCCAATCTTTGTGTCTATAGCCCACAGTCCAAAACATCGTGTAGCAGTACACAGTCCAAACATTGTGTACCACAGGCATAGTACTAAATAGTCCCCTCAAGATCTTGATTAAGAATAGTGCTTGTCAAGATCATTAGTGTGTTGCTCGTTACCACGGCCCAGAGGAGCAACCCACTGTCCACATGTGGAATTCTCCACACACTAACGTCTCCAAGTTCATAAATGAATCACACTACGCTTATCACACCAAACACGGTGTAATTCGCCTCGTCAATCAATCACCAATTATAACCCAAATTGGCACAACACTCTAAACATGATCTAAAATTACAAAAATACTCTTATTATCCAAATTTTACCATAATTACAAAAAATTATGAAAATACCCTTAGTCACAAAATAACAAAGTATAGTACGTCCCACCTGACAGTACTACACCATAATATGTCTGGGTCCACCACTTTGGCCCGACAGCAAAACTTACCGTATCTTTCAATCGCATAGGAATTTTATCGCGTTTTCACAATCTCATCGTTTTCACAAACGTTTTTAAATAGCGTAGAGATATTTTGACATTTTTAAATATCGCAGAATGTTTTTAAATCATTTTCTCAATCGCATAAGATTTTTAATTCATTTTTTTAACCGAATAGCTTAAAATTATCATTTCAGCTATATGTAAAACTATATCTAGTACTTTTAAAATACGTAGAGTATTATTCTTGTGTTCTACATATAGTATGGAATCTTTTCATTTTATGCGTCTAATTTTAATAAATTTCGGCAGCATTTTGCCTATAAAATCAGTATAAGGTATTTGTAATGTTTTCCTCTAAATATAGTTTATTTTATTTTTACCCAATAATTACACTTTAAAAAAATTACTAATGCGCTTCAAAATTTATAAAATGAGCTTTACATTAGTATTTTTTTAAGCGTCTGTCTAATTCTTACTTAAACTAATTCCTGCTAAGTTAAAATTCTAGGACTGAATTTATTCCTCTTTAATTTCTCAATGATTCATTGGAATCCAATTATAGGTAAATCCATTACGTAACCTATCTTAGAAAATAAAAATGGCATGTTGGCCAAATCAAAATAAAATGACATTTGGTTATACACTAAATGGCATATTGGCCACAATTAACTTAAATCATGTTTTAAATCCATTATTTTACCTAAGTTCATTAAATCCTTGATTTAGAAAATTGTTGAGAACATTTTGGTTCTCTATTTTTATGAGAAGGTCGTGTGCCTCAAATGTATTCTTTGGAACACTCAGACAAATCGTACATGTTATTCACATCCTACTTTAATAATTATACAGTTATAAATAGATACAATTATTTAATCACATATAATATACATACAATATATTTAAAGCCATAAACATGCATAGCAAAAATAATGAAAACTATAATCATGCATAGCAAAAATAATCACAAATAGGAAAGCATTTAAAATAATCAAAAACAATAAAAACCACAAATAAACCATACAAACCGAATCCTTATGGATTCTACACACAAACACAAATCCATTTTCCCATCACCACTTAGGGTTGATGAGATTAAATCTCCCTCTTACCTCTTGTAGACAAATTAATCGGTTAGATTTCCTTCTTTTCTCCAAATTTCGTACAAGCTCCAAAACAATTCCTAAAATTCTTAAACAATTAGTAAAAACACATACAAGGTACAAAATAGAAAAACCATGGAACAATCATGGTTAGAAAAATCAAAAATTCAGTTTTGAACCATAGAAACCAAACTTACCCTTAAGTAAGTAAGCAAGAAGTGGGATTTTGGACAAGATAGAGTAGGAATTTGGGAAAACTTTGTGAATGAAAGATGCTTAGAATGGGATTTAGGTTCAAGAAATGTGATGGGATAAAATTATAAAGGCTTGGTTGAGTATGTATGGGTGCTGGCCGAACCTAGGGAGAGAAAGTGAGAGAGAAGTGTGCTTGAGTTTTCTTGTGTTTTTAGAGAGAGAAATGGATAGTTAAAATATGATAAGTGTGAAATAGAAAGTGAAGAGTGAATAGATAGAGCAGCAGCCGTGAATGAGTGTGTAGGGAGCTTGAGTGTTTGATTTTGCATGTAAAAATATCACAAATGTGTTCACTGGCTAAGCACATGGCTTAGGTCATTGGATCCTTCAAGAACCATGTAGAACCAAGCCACCTTGCCTCCTTATGCAGCCCAAAAACCGTGCAGCTCTTCCCCTCTTTAGTGAGTTAATTGTTCTCCAATTACACTTAATTACATGGTAATAGATTAGATAATTAGTTAGGTTAATTATCCTAACCATTCTTAATTAACATACCATTAACATAACTAATTAATTTAGTATATATTAACATATATTATAACCTTTAATTAATATTAAGACATCTAATTAGTATTTAGATTATAAGTAATTCATAATTAAGCTAGTTCACTTAGCATGCTCTTTAAGTAATTAGATTAGTTAAATTAAGCTTAATTAGGTTACTAACCATTTTCAAGCCTACAATTGTTGACTTAATCCTAACCCTTGGTTCATCTTTAATCCTTAGCCCTAGATTAGATCTAAGGTAGATATCACTTGGTTATAAATCTATCATTCTAATCTTACCATTGATTAGATCAATGGCTTAGGTTAAAGGCTTCATCATTAAGTCTTCATCCAACGGTCCAAATGAAAACCTATGCTTCCTTAGTTGTCCAATTCCTATTGGTTTAGAAAGTCAAGTCTACTTTTGTTGACTTGCTCTCATTGGTTAGAAATTGTCCATTCAGCACAGTTGACTATTTTTCCTAAACGCGAGTCCCACGGCACTTTTAAAGATCTGTGGTCAAATCGAAGCAAATTTTTACTGTTTTTCAGACAAGAGGTAGATCTTGTAATATAAAATAATATTATAAAAATATAAAATTATTTTATTGCACAGTTAAATCTAAAAATTACGAGATTAATATATATATCAATCAGAATTGGGTTTAGTAAGATCCCCCAGCTCCAATTAATTAAAATAAGATTTATCCGGCCAGAAAATTATTATTTCCTTAGGTCAGAGCAAATTACATACAACAGCCAAGTACACTCACGGAACAGTCAAATTAAATTTACTGCTCACAGAATTCACAAAATAGTATAAATTGGGACTATATTATAATTATCTCAAAAGTTGGGGTGTTACAAGAAGACTATAATTTAGAAGAAATAGTTTAGCTAAAATTTTTGGTTAAAACTTTGTACGATGTTTGTATTAAATTAAGCCTTAAAAGCTTAAATGGTTGTTGATGTACTCTGAATATTATCCTTGTATAAATTTCCCTTCTTAGTGATATGTACATTATTTCACCCATAATAGACTCATATCTTCATATATGATATAAATATTTTTATAAAAATTGTCATTAGTATAGAAGTGACATACCTAATCCTTACTACTAATGCATGATTCCGGTCATGCTATTAGTACTTGTATTGGGATGTTACAATAAGCTAATGGATAGATGATATAATTATTGGAGCACTGAAAGAAAGATTTATAAAGCGCAGTATTATGGTGAACTAAAAAGACAAAGCGTATATTATAGTTCTGTGGTATTATGAATTTATGGCAAGTAATATGATTGCTTTCTACTTTATCTGACAACATTCTGAGTTATCTATAAATTATTTATGTGAACTCTGTTATGATGAATTTTGCTCTGATATTATCTGTTCAATTTTTGTGAAATATTTCTCTTTGAGGAAATTATTGAAATTAATAAAATATAAGGAAATTGATGAGTTAAAATGAACCTCTACCTCATGGATAATTATGTTGTTTTGGTTGTTGCCACTAATTGAACTATCTGTAAAAGTTTGCAAAAACCCCAAAGCAACTGGAACTATCATGATGACACTTGCCTATTAGAATTATTGGGAATTCTTAGAATTCTCACCCCATGTATGTTTCCATGGTATTCCAGCCCTGGATTCCACAATTAATTGAGGATGACGTTGCTAACGATCTACTAGGAGCTATTAGAGAGTTGGTAGGTGTATGACCCAATGACTAACACGTATACAATCTATATGAATGTTAGGTTGTATATGAGTTACTCGCCAGGGGTCATCATCTTGTTCCCCCATCTATGACCAAACTGTGGACCTTTTAGAGTTCTTCTTTTTGTGATAGCATATTAGTATGATATGGTTCTTTTTTATGCTTTTGGTTTACCACATCTATTTTTGGTTGTATATTTAATATATGCCTATTAGGATAGTAGTAGGGATCATTCTGATACTAACTCTAATCCTAGTTGACTTATTTGCTATGTATTAGATACTGATGCCCACTAATGTATTTTATTTTCTACTAGTACTATACATATGGGCCTGAGGCCCAAATAGACTAAATGGTTATGTACGTATGTATACATATGGGCCTGAGGCCCAAATAGACTAAATGGTTATATATGTATGTATGTATGTATGTATGTATGTATGTATGTATGTATGTATGTATGTATGTGTGTGTGTGTGTTTGTGTGTGTGTGTGATTGACAATACTAGTGTGTTAATAATGGCGATGGTGTTATGCTCAAAATAAACTATCAGTGTTCTCCAAAGAGGACTCACGAGTTTTAAATGGAATTAATAATGGATCAAGTAATCCATTAAATCAATTTATGGAATTTGATGGCAATCAGCATTGCTCATCCAAAATTGAGCTAAAGAACCCTCACAAAGGCTTAATAGTGTTTATGGATACTTATTGTTTTTTTAGGGGCACACACCCAAAAGTATCAGTAAAAGAATATGTAATGAGTCTAAGTTTAATTGCTTTAATATAGGCCCGAGATTAGTGAGGTAATTAGATTTAGGGCGTTAGATTGGCCTCGTGGGTGTGTTTAAGTTCTATGGGCATGTTGATGGGTTGCCGTAATGAATATCAAGCGTGTGTCTGGATGGGTATCCCACGGACCATGTCAAGGTGGCCATATGCGGCCTTGTGGGTAGCACGTAAAGAATTAGTAAATATAAGTAATTAATGAAGATTTAACTAAATTATAGTTGTAACTTCTAGGTTGTCTGGTGTTCGTATAGAAATCAGGAATGTAAAGAACGAGACCTAAAAAGGTATGAAATAAAACTAAGAACTAGTAAGATAATGCTAAGTGTAAAGACTAGCTATAGTATCTTCGTAGTTTGGTCACGTTCTAGTATCTTAGAACCTCTTTCCTGTTGAGGATCTCAAGCTTGTAAGCTCCTGTGTTTGTAGTGCTCATTATCCAATATGATTCTTCTCAGTTAGGGGCTAACTTTCCCTAGGAGGCATTCTTTCCACTAACACCCGCCCTCCTTAGAACTAGATCTTCAGGTTTAAGACTCTGATGTATGACTTTGGAGTTGTATCAGTGTGCAGTTTTGAGTTTAAGGGCAACTTCACGGACGTGGGCTACTTTTCTCTATTCTTCGAGTAAGTCCAAGTCTTGACAGACGAGTTCTTTGGTGCTTCCTTTTAAAAAGTACTACATTTGCTAGCTAGGTTTTCCAATCTCTACCAAGATCATGGCCTCACATCCATAGGTAAATTTGAACAGAGTTTCCCAAGTGGTGGAGTGAGGTGTGGTCCTATATGCCCATAGGACTTGGCCGACTTACTCTGCCCAGATGACTACCCTATTGGCGGCTTCCACTTGCCTGTTGGTCTAAGGGTGTTCCACCGAGGTGAAGTGTTGCTTGATATGGAGATCAGACAGGAGCTTTTGGAAGTTCTTATCCACGAACTGGGTTCCGTTGTCCATGACGATGGATTCTGGAAAGCCAAAGTGGTTTATAATGTTTTTATAGGTGAACTTCTATACTCTGGCCGAAGTGATGGTTGCCGGTAGCTCAACTTTAATCCACTTTATGAAGTAGTCAATGACCACTATGAGGTACTTAAGCTACCTTGGGGCTTGGGGGAATGGTCCGAGAATGTCCATCACCCACTTATGAAATGGCCATGAAACCGAGATGAAGGTGAGTTCTTTAGGTGGTCCAGAGTGAACTCGACAAACCTTTGACACTTATCACATTTTTTAACATATTCCATAGTGTCCCGGTCATGGTTGGCCAATAATAACCCACTCAGTGCTTTCCAGGAGTGACTTCCCACAGAGGTGGTGCCTGTAGCTTCCATCATGGATCTCGGATAAGGCATAAGCTTCCTTAGGTCTAAAACACTTGAGAATAGGGATAGAGAATCATCTCTGATAAAGTTGGTTGTTGTACAAAGTGTACCAGCTTACAGTTCGAGTTACCTTCTTTGTTTCTTTAGGGTCAGCAGGCATAATTCCATCCCAGAGGCAGGAAGCAAAATGTTTGATCTAGTCATTGTTTTCATCGACCACCATAACTACCTCGAATTCAGCAATGCTTAGGGCAACAAGGGTTTCTTGTATCACAAACTTGTTGTTCCCTGGTGTTTTTGTAATGGCCAATTTAGAAAGGATGTCGACTTTGGAGTTGTGCTGTCTGGGAATGTGCTCGACCTTGGCCTAGGTGAAGCCATTAAGGAGCTCCTTTACTTTGGTCAAGTATCGATGAAGCAAAGGCTCTAGCTTGATAGTCATCGAGGACCTAGGTAGCCACAAGTTGGGAGTCACTTTATAATATAATCTCATATACTCTTTCCCAGACCAAGATGGAACTCACAATTTCGTCATTGACAAAGAGGTAAAGATAAAGTACCTCTCTAGGTTCTAGTCTAGTCAAAGATAGAAGGGGATGCCAGGAAATTCTTTAATTCTGTGAATGCTTTTCATTCCGAGGTTCACGCGAAGTCTTTTCCTTTCTTAAGTGTTTTGAAGAGAGGGAGACTTGTGTGCTTGTTGGGCAAATTTCATATTTCGGCCAATTCACGGGCAATAGGAAAAACAGATTAGCCATGAAATGGTGTTCCACAGGAAGTGCATGTGCAAAACGTGTAGGTGGTCACTAAAGAGGGAAGTTACTTGGAGAAGAAGACTCTCAAAGCAGTTATCAAGAGATGGGTGGTAGTTGTCGACTCGGTGCCCAGGATATGTTGAAGGGAATTCAAATGGAAGCGAGAAAGGAAGTAACTATTGAAGAAGTATAAATGGAACATTTCAAGACTTAGGAAGGGGCTTGACACTCGACACTCCTCATACACATACAACAGGAACAGAGTCCGTCAAGTGCGTTTACATTTCCAACACTTTTCTTTTTCTTTTCATTTCGTTTTTGTGACACCCTCTTGATCATTTAGCCCAATAGCTTACTCAACTAAACTAGATGAGTTAGAGTTTATCACAGCTTCCTCAATTAGTTCCAATTTAATATTTTTCACTATTTCTATATCGTTAAGTCGTGGTTGTTTAGCTTTCTTAGTAAGTTAATCTAAAAGCCTTAAAAATGCTTTGTCAATTATATTAATAATTTTTATATGATAAAACATCCTCAAGAGAGTCCATTAAGGTTGAACCCTCTCACATAGTGGTCTACTTGATTAATATGGTCAAGCAATAATTTCTTAATAGAGTGAATGAGAAAAATATACAAATCCATAACATACAAGCATCATATAAGCGACACATGCATCAATACATGTGTACCACAGTCCCATAAGATGTACGTATCTAAGTCCATGTTGTGGTTATTACCCATTAAGTAGGAAATCAGTTACGAGAGTAGAAACAAATTGGAGCTGCAATTTGGGCTGACCAGTGTTGGGCCACTCATGTTGTGCCTGGATCTGGGATCAAGTCCCGAACATTTAGTAATCTCCACACACACATTTGACGTTTCTTCCACCTATAAATTAGCAATACGAATATAGAGTAAATTTATTATCAAATGAAATTATGTTGTACTCAATGTTTATCCAAATTTTGTAATCAAATGTTTTGAATTAGTTTTCAGTGAGTGGATCCACAAAATTTGACTGCACAAAGCACAGAAGATAAGACTCGCAATCTCCTCGGGTGTTCTTGGCCTAGTCCACAAGGAACACGTAGTATCATGATGGCAATCACAAATTAAAGCTTGGCTGCAAAATAAGTGTCAAAATTACTATTTGTATAATTATATTGTTTCTGATTTTTATTTTTATTCACTTGTTACAAAATAAATTGATGAAAATATATTCAAACTGTATTTATTTGAATAAAAAAATATAATTTGATGTTTATATATATATATATATATATATATATATGTGTGTGTGTGTGTGTGTGTTGTAAACAAATTAAGTCGAGCATTTGAAATTTATACTTGAGAAAAAAATATTGACTCATTCATTTAAGCAAGTTAAATCTAAAGATTAAATTTAACTTGTTTAAAAATATAAAGTTTAAATTAGACTTATTTAACTTATTTATAACTTAATTATTTTCTTTCTTTTGATCAAATCTCTTCTTGAAATATTTTTTAAATTTATTTAGTATTTAATAGATATTTGTATAGTAAAAGATGGAATAAAAATAGGAAGAATAAAACAACACTTTGAAAATTAGAGTTAAGTGAAAAATTATAATTCCCTAGATAAAATTATAATCTACTAAGTAATAATATATATATTATTTATATCTTATATAAAATTTCAATTTGTGATAATATATATATATACACATATACATGAACTATTCACAAACTTTTAATATTAAGCCTATAAAGTTTAAGTTTAATTTATTTATATAATCAAGCCTAAATTTATTCTTAAATTTGTTTAATTAATCAAGCAAACTTGATCTTAATCGAATATTTAATAAATCAAACTCAAATAATTCACGAATAATTCAACTCACTTACATCCCTAAATGTGCTTAATAGTCAAGTGTTCTAATTTTTTATCTGTATGCTGGACCAAAAACGTAAAAATTACTAAATATGTGCATTTACAAAAAAAGAAAAAAGAAAAAAAAGAAACACCACGTAGACATACAAAGCATCGGAAACCATTGGAATAGAGGTTTAATATGTAATATACAACTTTTGCAACAGACGACTATCAAAACTAGTTATCAAATAATTAAACATATATTATTCAATATTTATCAACTAAATCGCGATTCTCATGCTGTGCGTTAAATTACATGGAAGTGAAACCCAATTTGATAAATAGGGCATTGTTACAGACTCTTAAGTACACTTTACATCAGTATGGATTACAGCTACACAACTAGGTTGTGATGCATCTTGACGCCAATAATGTAGTTAGAATGAGAACTAAGAGGAATGCCTATTAATAGGAAAGAAGAATCCATTAGAAGCACAAGCACTAACTACTTCAGCGTTCATGGGAGGACTTACTGAAGTCATCAAGATAACCAATGGCAGGAAAATAAACCTGTACTCACAACAATGGCTACTCAAGGACACTTCCTTTGGATATATGAAGCTCCATGCTCTTCATACCTATCAGAAGTGCATTAAAACAATTTAGTTATGATTTGACACCAACACTTAATAGTTATCCACTTAATGACAAAATTCGGAAGCCTAATTTGACAGTTGTTTTTCTTATGACAAAAGAAAAAGAAAAAAATAGAAGGGCAATGGGCAATGTGAAATATATTTTAAAATTATGCACTAGTATAACCATAAGTTTGGTAAACAATTGATAATTACTCGGACTTGGAGAACCACATTTGCTGGAAGGAGCCAAGAGAAGCCAATATACTCCCCCCTATCCAAACGCTGCGCATAAAGTCACCATCATGAGTTAGAGGATACAGTATTTATAATGCATCAACAACCACTACCACATAAAATCTTAATTTGAGTCTCCCCTTTAGAGCATTTTTGGGAAAAATTAAATCTTTCTCATTCAGCTGTTTTTGAAAGATTAAGCTATTTTGTGAAATAATTATTATGTTTAGGTAAAAAGATTATTTTTTAAAAAAGTTTTTACACGAAATTCAATGCAAAATAAAAAAAATTTTCAGCTAATAATCATAAGCTAAATATTGAACTTTATGATTTTAACTTATAGATTATTTCTTACATTTTGATATGTAAATACTATTTTATCCTCAATCAAATAAATTTTTTATTCATTTTATACCTATTTTAATAATTTAATGCATAAAAACGATTCTTTTTTATATCATTCAAACGAATCATATTAGCTTAAAATCACTTTACAACTAATGCATCCAAACATAAAAATGAATCGATTATAATTGATTATAACAATAATCGATTATCAGCATAATTTATAATTTTCAGTTTTCCCAAACAAACCCTTACTCTTGAAAAAGGGTAGTGGACAATGTTTTGAAAATTTTCCAAACCTAGAGTTAACTATACAACAAAATCTACATGACGGCCGAAGACCACACTAATCAAAACCATTTAAGATGGTTTATACTTCATCCAGTGCAGTGGCAAAATTTTGATCATCACACACACTGGTAAACTATTTTTATATATATTATCATTATCAAGAATATTTACAATGGAGATAATCAAGCCTAGAAAATAAACAATAAACACTAAAAACAATGTGGGAACAATGTGAGGACGTTGGATCATAGATGTTGATCATATCCAACTTGCCAATGAGATCCTCAAAGAGTTGTCCATTGGTGAATGTGTGTGCAATCTACTCCTTAGTAGGGACATATGTCATGCAAATAGTTCCTTCTTCAACCTTTTCTTTAATGAAGTGACTGGCAACTTCCACATGTTTGGTTCTGTCATACTGAACAGGGTTGAGAGATACTGATAGCTTCCTTATTATCACAGTACAACTTGATAGGTAATTCTAACTCAACATGTAGTTCTTCCAATAACCTCCGCAACCATAATCCTTCACATATTCCGTGAGCAACAACTTTGAATTCTGGCTCTGCATTGCTCCTTGCTACAACATTTTATTTCTTGTTTCTCCAAGTGACCAGATTTCCCCACACAAAGGTGTAGTATCCAGTTGTGGATCTTCCATCCTCTGTAGAGCCAGCTCAATCAGCATCAATGAATATTGCCACTTTCTTTTATTCACTTCACTTGAACAATAAGCCTTTCACTAGAGATTCCTTTAGATATCTTAGGATCTTGAAGACTGCTTCCTGATGTACTTCTTTTGGAAATTGCATATGCTGACTTGCTACATTTACTGCAAAAGCTATGTCAGGTCTAGTATGTGACAGGTAGATTAGTTTGCCAACTAATCTTTGATATCTCTCCCTATTTACCGGCTTCCCACCATCTTCTGTTCTTTTTACAACTTCAATAGGTGTGTCGCTTGGTTTGCAACCTAGCATGCCTGTTTCAGTCAGGAGATCAAGGGTGTATTTTCATTGTGAAACAATAATTCCCTTCTTTGATCTACTACCTTCATCCCTAGAAAGTATCACATTTGCCCCAAATCCTTTACTTCGAATTATGTGGTTAGAACTTTCTTCAATCTTTCCATTTTCTCAATGACATCTCTAGTGAGGATAATGTCGCCTACATACACAATTAGAATAGTCTTCTTCCCATCTTTTTGTTTGAAAAACAAGGTATGGTCGGATTGTCCTTGGCAGTATCCTTCTCCTTTTATTACCTTGGTAAATCTTTCAAACCATGCCCTGGGAGATTGTTTGAGTCCATATAAGGACTTTCTTAGTTTACGGACTTTGTTCTCCTCGACCCTCTTACTAAATCCAGGGGGTAATGTCATGTACACTTCTTGCAGCTCATCATTTAGGAATGTATTTTTTATGTCAAGTTGTTGAAGTGGCCAATCTAGATTGGCTGCCAAGGATAGGAGCACTCGAATAGTGTTCAACTTAGCCACGGGTGCAAAGGTTTATGTGCAATCGATGCCATAGGTCTTGAGTGAATCCTTTTGTAACCAACCAGGCCTTGTATCTCTCAATTGTCCCATTTGCTTGGTATTTTATAGTGAATACCCATTTGAACCCGACTGGTCTCTTTCCTTGTGGCAAATTCACAACCTCCCATGTTCCATTCTTTTCCAATGCCCTTATCTCCTCCATTATAGCCTCTCACCATTCTGGAATTTCAAGTGACTCCTCAATGTTCTTTGGAATTTTAACCCTGTCAAGGTTAGAAGTAAAGGCACAGTATCCCGTGGACAAGGTATTATAAGACACACATTTTTCAATTGGATGAAAAGTACATGAACGAGGTTGTTTTTTGAGTGTAATGGACAGATCAGTATTATCCGATTTATTAGGAGTAGGTTCTATTACCAGTTCTGAGTTGTTGGGAGGTTCTTGGATGGGCTCTTGGTTGCTCGGAGCTGCCATTAGTTCTAACTCTCTTGGTGCTTCGAGTATGAGTTTGTCATTACCACTTGGCTTCGGCCTTCGTGAGTAGACTAGTGTCTCCTTGTTATTCCGTTGTTCTATCTCTCCCCCTGAGTTTAAGTTTCCTTCTGTGATTGGCAAGGAAGTGGAGGATGGTAGATTGGTGTGAGGAAAGTCAAGAGAAAACATGTCACCATTTGAATTATTTCGAGTCTAAGATTTGCTCACATTCTCCCCCTGCATGGAAGACTTGGGATAGAATGGAGTTGTCTCGAAAAGGTGACATCCAGGCTGAAAAAGAGACGACGGGAAATAGGGTCATAACTCTTGTAACCTTTTTGGGATGGAGAATACCCAAGGATCCAGTTTGGTGTGCTGGTGAGGATGGACATACACAAAGGAAGTGCAGCCAAATAAACGAAGAGGAAGATTGGCGTCCAGCCGAGAGGTAGGGAAGAATTCAAGGAGTGTCAAGGGGTGTAGCATAGAACAAAACACGACTGGGCATTCTATTGATAAGGTAAGTGGCTGTTAGAACAGCATCACCCCAAAACATTATAGGCATATGGGTAGTGAGCATTAAGGCTCGTGCTACCTCAAGAATGTGTCTATTCTTATGTTCGGCTACCCCATTTTGTTGAGGGGTGTCAACACAAGTTTTGATTAATGATCCCTTTTTCTTGAAGAACGAGACCTAAGGTGTGGTTGAGATATTCCGCGCCATTGTTAATACGTAATATTTGAATCTAGGTGTGAAATTGTGTTTGGATCATGGCATAAAAGTTAATAAACACCAAACGTACTTTAGACTTATCTTTTAACAAGTAGACCCAACAAGTGCAAGTGTGATCATCAATGAATGTTACAAACCATTTTGCGTGAGTGCGACTAGGGGTCCAGGAAGGTCCCCATACATCACTATGAATGATTGTGAAAGGTTTTGTGAGTTTGTATTTGGATTTTGGGAATGAAGTTCTTCAGTGTTTTGCAAGTTCACACACTTCACATTGAACATCAAAAGGCATTTTATTCAAACATAGCGAAGGAAATAAATGACACATGTACTGAAAATTGGGGTGACCCAACCAAGAATGCCATAACATTAGGTCAATATTCTTAGGGATAGAAATAGAATTACAAATAACACTTTAACACTAATCATTCACTTTGGCTTCCTCAAAGTAATAGATTGCCCCATACTCCTTAGCACTGCTAATCGTCATCCCCGATGACTGGTCCTGAAAAACACAATGGGATGAAATAAATTTAGCAAAGCAATTGGAGTGTTTAGTGAGTTGGCTGACAGACAGACAGACAGACAAAAGATTGCAAGATAATTTTAGAACATGAAGAAGAAACTCTAAAGTAATCGAGTCAGAAATCTGAATACTCCCTTTGCCAGCAACAACAGGAGCAAGAGATTCGTTAGCAATTTTGACTTAGATTACCAGCACATACGGTATATGATAAGAAAAGGTGATAAGAGTCTATCATATGGTCAAAGGCTCTAGAATCTATAATCCAAGATATATGGTTACGAAAGGTGTATAGGGCTTGTAAGAAATTACCCCTTTGTGCCAAATTACAAGATAGAGTATTTTTTGGTGACTAACTCGAGACTTTGAGAGCAGACAACATCTCCATGATTTTTTGTAGTTGGTCATGGCTGGAGGTACTGCTGCTGCCACTGTCAGAGTGGTTGCTTTCCACTTGTTGCCTCTTGGGTTGAGGCTCAGAACAAGCTTGATAGCCTCTGGTTTTGGTGCTCTGCCGTGATTTCCAACTAGATGGCTTGCCATGGAGCTCCCAACAATTATCCTTGGAATGGCCAAGCTTTCGGCAATGTTCACACCAAAGGCGGCCATTTGGTTGCTTGGTATTTGGCCCACTGTAGGTCCCTCGGGATACAAAAGCTAAGCCCTTTGGTACTGTGGTTGTGACTTTGCACCTTGCCTCTTCACGCCTCACTTCAGCAAACACTTCTCGAGTGGATGGCAGAGGTCTACGGCTGAGAATCCTTCCTCGTACATCATCTAAATCTCAATTAAGGCCTGCAAGGAACTCAAAAACTCTCCTTTTCCAAACTCTTCTCGAAAAATGCATTGTCCTTAGCACAACGCCATTCTTCTTCACTGCTTAAATCCAGTTCTTGACATAGTGTCAGTATCTCCATGTAATAGTCTGTCACCTCCTCTCCTTATTTCATCTGCTATAGACGTGTCTTAATTTCAAAGATTTGGGAAGCATTCTCCTCGTTAGAGTAGGTTTCTTGGCCTGCATCCCACACCTCTTTTGCTGTGGGTAGGAACATATATGTTTTCCCGATAGTTGGCTTCATTGAGTTGATAAGACATGAGGTAATTAAGGAGTTTTCTGATTTCCATTGCCGGAATGCCACAGCATTCGTTGAATCAGGTTTCTTTGAGTCGCTAGTAAGATGTCCGAGCTTTCCTCTACCATCTACTGCGAGTTTCACAGTCTGGGCCCATTCTCGAAAATTCTTCCCGTTGAGTTTTTTTGCCGATAGCTGGACAGAAGAACCATCTAGTCCATTCGAACTAATGATAGCATTAGTTCAACTCATTTGAGTCTCTAAGGTTGTCGACTCTTGGCTGTTGATAGAGTCATCTTCCATAGTTAGTGTGGTTTAGAAAAAAACAGCTTTGATACCATGTGGAAAACTATTTTTATATATATTATCATTATCAAGAATATTTACAATGGAGGTAATATATAGGTAATTGTACATTAAACTAGTCCCTAGAAAACAAGCTAATCAAGCCTAGAAAATAAGCAACAATAAACACTAAAAACAATGTGGGAACACCACCAAGAGGTCATCGTCCACAGAGGCCACAGTCCCCAGAAGCCAAAGTCCAACAATTCCTAAATTGTAGGGTTTTTCTACACACAAAAGAAAGAGTTCAGGCAACATGAAAACTCCCCTCCCCCCGAACAGGCTCACATGGTAGATTTTTACTCTCACAGGAGCTCTATATGCCATTTCGTATTTTGATCCTACCTTGCAAGCAGTATTTTATCTCTTAATTTAGCCCCAATGATTTCAGAAAGGAAAAGCTTTAAATTTATAAGCATACAAAAGAAACCAGATAACTGACATTGGCAGCCAATCTGAGTTTAGTAAAAGAGTTATTAATTAATACACCAGAGATAGAAATGAAAACATTTACACAAGCAGCCTGAATTTCTTGCTTTCATTTAAAAACTCAAAATCATACAACCAATCTTTTCAAAATCATACAACCAATCTTTTTAAACTAGTAAGACATTTGCGTGAGACATTTTTTTCGAATTTAAAGTGAATTTTCATATAAAATCATAAGAGACATAAAATCTGTTGCAAAAACAGAGCTGGGCAGAGCTTGTTTAACCAAGCTTGGAAGCGTATACAGAACCCAGAAACAGTAAAGCAAAGAAACAGAAAATGAAAGATGAACACAGAAGACTTTTAACGTGGGTGGTTCACTATTGAACCAAGCTACATCCACCCACGGGCAGCAACAAAGCTTCACTATGAACCAGTAGTTACAAGAGATGTACAAGAGAGGATCACTCTTGAGAATTACAAAGAATATCACTAACACTCTCCTTTTGTAAATGATCTCTCTAAACCGATTTTTCACACACTCACAAATAGTATAGGCTTCCCCTATTTATAGGAAAGCCTTAACCTTGTGAAGCCAAACAAAACAGAATAACAGAATCTGCTCTCAAACAATTCTGTTACAATATACAGCATAACAACTTGTTATTATCTCAAATCTAAGATGCAAGCCATCTTTACAAATCTCCACCTTGGATTGCAATCTTCCTTCTGACATCAAAAGATCTTGAGAACTGATTGAAGCTTTGTTGCTGCCTGCCACAGAGGACTACTTCCAACAATCAACATTTAGCAAGTCTAAGCAATGCATAAACTTGCTTTTAGGAACTGGCTTTGTGAATATGTCAGCTGGGTTATCCTTTGTACCAATTTTCTGAATTTTTATTCTTTTCTCAGTACGAATGAAATGATACCTCACATCTATGTGTTTGGTTCTTTCATGGTGCACCTGATCTTTGGCCAAACAAATGGCACTTAAGCTGTCACAGAAAATGATGGCATACTCTTGGGTAAAACCAAGATCACTGATCAGTCCTTTCAACCAAATTCCTTCTTTAGCTGCCTCTGTTAGGGCCATGTATTCAGATTCTGTTGTGGATAAAGCTACTGTGGGCTGGAGTGTAGCTTTCCAACTGACCAAAGAGTCTCCAACAGTAAATGCATAGCCTGTAACAGACCTCCTTGAATCCAAATCTGCTGCATAGTCTGCATCAGAGTATCCAGCAAGCACACAACTTGTATCTCTTCCATATATAAGACCTACATCAGCTGTCCCTTTCAAATACCTGAAGATCCTCTTCACGGCTTGCCAATGTTCCTTTCCTGGTTGACATAGGAACCTGCTAACCACACTGACAGCATGTGCAAGGTCAGGTCTAGTGCATACCATGGCATACATTAGACTGCCTACTGCACTTGCATATGGAACTCGAGACATATATTCTATTTCTGATTGAGTTTGAGGTGATAGAGTTGAGGAGAGATGAGAGTTTACTGATAGAGGAGTACTAAGAGATTTAGCAGAAGACATACCAAATCTGGTGAGAACCTTCTTTATGTATTCCTTTTGTGAAAGGAATAGCTTTTTCTGAGCACGATCTCTGTAAATCTCCATCCCCAGAATTTTCTCAGCTGCTCCCATATCTTTCATGTCAAACTCAGCACTGAGAAGAGATTTCAATTTTCGAATTGTTTCAATGTGACATGCTGCAATAAGCATGTCATCCACATACAGAAGTAAGTATATAAAAGAACCATCCTCCACCCTTTTGTGATATACACATGAATCATATGGACTTCTTTTATATCCATGAGATGTCATGAATCTGTCAAATCTCTTATACCACTGCCTGGGAGATTGTTTTAAACCATACAAGGACCTTTGAAGTTGACATACATGATCTTCCATTCCCTGGACAGCAAATCCCTCTGGTTGTGCCATTAGTATATTTTCATCTAGCTCTCCATGTAAAAAGGCTGTTTTTACATCTAGTTGTTCAAGTTCCAAATCCTGATGAGCCACTAATGCTAGTAGTACTCGAATGGATGTGTGTCTTACAACTGGAAAGAATATCTCATTGTAATCCACACCTTCCTTTTGACTGTAACCCTTAGCAACCAGTCGAGCTTTATATCTTATAGCTTCAGCACCTGGAATTCCTGTCTTTTTCTTAAAAATCCACTTGCAGCCAACCACTCTTCTGCCTTCAGGTAACTTAACCAACTTCCATGTATGATTCTTGTGAAGAGATTCCATCTCTTCACTCATTGTTGCAATCCATTGAGCGTGATTCATTGCTCTTGATTGCTTCCTGATAGGTGGTTGGTTCATAGGGATCTACCTCTTCGCTACTTGCAAGGCATAGGCAACTATGTCTTCATAGCCATACTTCGAGGGGTGGGTGGGTCTTTGTGACCTTCGAGAGTTGAATTCTCGGTACTTGTTTTACTTTGACATACTTGAGATTCAACTTCTATTTGTTGATTTTCTTGAGTCATGTGACTCTTCCCTTGTATCGATTTTGGAGATTCGAATCTTGGTGAAGTTCATCATCATGCTTGCTCATTGAACCTTCACTCTCCACCGCTTCAGGGCATCATCTCTCCTTTCTTTTGTTAAATCATGGTTTGATCTAAGGTGAAGCATAGATTCCTCATCAAAAGTTACATCTCTACTCATGATAACTTTCCTTTCAGTAGATGACCAGATCCTATACCCTTTCACCCCATCTCCATAACCCAGAAATACTCCTTTCTTAGCCCTTGGTTCCAACTTTCCCTCATTTACATGATAATAGGCAGGACATCCAAAAATTCTAAGAGTAGAGTAATCTGCAGGTTTTCCTGACCATATTTCTATAGGAGTTTTACCATTTATTGCAGTGGCAGGAGACCTATTTATCAGATAGCATGATGTAATTACTGCTTCAGCCCAGAAACTCCTGTCCAGTCCTGCATTGGAAAGCATACAACGAGCTCTTTCCAAAAGTGTCCTGTTCATTCGCTTAGCAACACCATTTTGTTGAGGAGTGTTCCTAACAGTGAGGTGTCTGACAATCCCTTCTTCCTTGCAGAATTCATTGAATTCCTTTGAGCAGAATTCTAAACCATTATCTGTAAGAAGTCTTCTAACCTTCTTTCCTGATTGATTCTCAATTAGAGTCTTCCATTGCTTGAAGGATTTGAAAGCTTCATTTTTCTGTTTCAGCATGAATATCCAAGTCATTCTTGAATAATCATCTATAATGGATAGAAAATATCTAGCTCCACCTTTTGATGATATCCGAGATGGTCCCCAACAATCAGAGTGGATATAATCTAAGGTGGCTTTTGTAGTGTGCATTGCTTTTGTGAACTTGTGCCAGTGTTTCTTGCCAAAGACACAATGCTCACAAAACTGCAATTGGACCTTCTGATGTCTTCCAAGAAGACTTTGTTTACTGAGGATTGTCATACCTTGTTCACTCATATGCCCCAATCTCATGTGCCAAAGACTGCTTTCTTTTGATCCATTTTCGGTTGATTGTGATGCTATAGATGTAGAGCCAATAATTGTGGAATCTTGCAAAATGTATAAATTCCCCAATTTGGTTCCCTTCATGATTGTGTTTGTTCCCTTTCTGATCTGCATTACTCCACCTTCAACAGTACATGAGAAACCCTTTGAATCCAAAGCTCCTACTGAAATCAGGTTCCTCTTCAAATCTGGAACATGGCAAACATTTGATAGAGTTCTGATCTTCCCATCAAACATCTTGATCTGAATTGTACCAATGCCTATAGTCTTGCAAGGAGAATTATTTCCCATTAAGACATTTCCTCCTGACTTTCTTTCATATGTCAAGAACCAGTTTCTCTGTGGGCACATATGAAAAGAACAACCAGAATCTAGCACCCATTGATCACTTGACTGATGATTTTGATCAGCTGCTGTTAGCACCATATCATCATCAGAAGAGTAACCTTCTTGGGCTGTTGCAGCAACAGATTCCTTCTTCTTCTTCTTGGGACAATCTTTCTTCCAATGTCCTGGTTCTTTGCAGTAATTGCAGATGTCTCTTGGGTTATGTTTGCCCTTTTTCATCTCTTTGCCTTTCTTCTTTTTCTGATTTTTACCCGAGTTTGAAACCACTAACCCAGAAACAGAACCTTCATCATTTCCAGATGCTTTGTGTTGAAGTTCTCTGGTATGCAGGCTGGATTTCACCTCTTCCAGTGTTATATGATCCTTCCCAATCGTTAAAGAGCTTACAAAATTTTCAAAAGAAAGGGGAAGGGAAACTAACAATACCATGGCAGCATCTTCATCTTCTATCTTAACATCAATATCACGAAGTTCCATCAATATGGAATTTAATTCATCTAAATGATCTTTCAGAGATGTACCTTCTTTCATTCGAAGTCCAAACAACCGTCTTTTCAGTAGAAGCTTATTACAGATTGACTTTGTCATATAAAGCTTCTCCAATTTCAGCCATAAGCCTGCAGCAGTTGATTCTTCAGCGACTTCATAGAGAACCTCATCAGAGAGAGAAAGCAAGATCAATGAATGAGCTTTTTCTTCTTGCAATGCAAGATCTTCTTTATTGATCTTTGAGGTTTGTCCAGAAAGAGGTGCCCAGACTTGTAATTGTTTCAGCAGTGCCCTCATCTTTATCCGCCAGAGACTGAAACTTTGCTTTGAGCTGTATTTCTCAATCTTGATTGTGTTAGACATCTTCTTGATGAGTTCTTGATGGTTCTAACCAATCAGACTTCTTCACAGTGTTGCTCCCAGGATCTTTGGGAGCTCTGATGCCAGTTTGTTGCAAAAACAGAGCTGGGCAGAGCTTGGTTAAACAAGCTCTGCCCAGCTCTGTTTTTGCAACAAAATCAATGAAGTGTTTATCATAAGTTAATCATCAACAAAAAAAAAATTGAATTGGCTAAAATTCCGAATTGGCTAGGAAATCATTGAGATAGTTTATATGAAGTGTTGATAAATAAAACATTATAAAATATGCCTCTTGTGTAAAATATTAAAATCCACCAATGTGTAGAAAATAAAGCCTTAAGAAAGGTTGTCAATAAATGGGAAAATATAAACACTGCTTCCCTGCTGAATAGAACCATAACCACTTTATATGCTGCTGATATGCAGAATTTTGAAGGCCAAGAATTAATCATATAAAAACAAACAAATTTCTTGAATTCATGTTGAACCTGTTACACCTAAATTGATGGTCTTCTTAGCCAGATCAGAAATGTTAAACCAGAAATCAAATCCTCAGTATGCAATAACTAAAGCTTACTGGTTTTCATACAGGCATATTATCAAAGTAAACATTTATCAAATGCTGAAAAAATATAAAACTCCTATTTGTTAGGCCATTTCGGAAGATCAGGGGAGGAAGAAAGTAGAATTAGAAATGGTAATGGCATCATCAAACACCAAAATCATAATGACTGCATTGACAGAGAAATAGACATCCCACCTAAATCTTCTTTCAGTTGCATTTCCACTGGCCAATACTTTTACTCTAGCAGCTTGTGGGGACTCCTGCATCAGAAATGATATTGTAGTCAATTTTTACAACTACAACTAACCTTTCCAGCTTTTTGAAGATCATAGACAATCACATGCCACCTAATGATTTAATTTTAAGAGCTCCACTATGTGTTCATAATATACAAACTCAAATCTGATTCCTGAGAGAAATTTTGATAAATGTTTCCAACTTAATTTTCTTCTATTAAAAGTGTCAGAATGCAGAAGCTGAAGTTACAGGCTTCTAATGTAGTTCAAGCACAATCCTACAGAACAATATTGTGCTTTACAATTATACTGTCAATTTCCAATTAAAATATAATATATCATCTAGAAAATAAATTGAAAATGTTTTATGCTGATTCAGCAATATATCCCACTGAAAAGTTTCAAACACTTGACAACCAGAGAGCATTTCTAGATTAACATTCCCAACCATTCAATTTAATTTTTCTAATCAGATTTTCACTTTTTCATTCACCTTGTCTCTGATAGCTTTTCTTTTTTATTAAGATAATTGATTAGAAAAGTGACATACAAGGTCACGGACTCATGGACAATATCATCCTAAAAGTATGTAAAGGAAAAAGTACACTTGCTCAAAAGAGCTCTCCAATAGAAAGAGATTTAAGTGGAAACCAAGCTCTAAACCAAGAACTTATTCATTAAATCTTACCTCTAGCAAGTCTTTCTCGACGCGTTCCTTCAATTGTTGCATTGAAGCTGTGCCACCAGCAAGCTGCATGTGATAAATAAAATCAATTTTAACTGTGTCCAAGTAGGGGTGGAAATAGGCTAGGCTATGCTTAAATAGGCATAGGCCTATTAACCTAGCTCGGCCTAGCTTGTTTACGAAAATATAAAAACTTAGCTTGACCTGAAAGCCTATTTAAAAGCCTACATTACATGAAGGCTTCATATAGGTTAATAAACTTAAACTTTTTAATTTTTAACGAAATTATATTTTGTATAAAATAACTATATTATACTAGTATATAATAAATTAATTATTATATATTCTTAATTATATATAAATAGTAATAAATAAATAGGTCAGTCTCATAGGCCAAATAAGCTTTTTCAAAAGCCTAAGCCTTAACCTACATAGTTACATAGACCTTTCTAATAACCTAAGCCTGGCTTGTTTGTTAACTAGGCTAGGCCTAAGTAAATTGAAAATAGGCAAGGCCGTTGACCCCTTGATAGGCCGCAGAGCCTATTCCCAACCCCAATGTCCAGGTAATGATATGAGATGCCTCCATCATATTTTTCAGTTCAACAAAAGCAAAACCTATCAAACAGATCACTTAGCCTATAGATGGGCACAAAGTACACACATGATAAACATGCACATTAAATGATTTCATCAAATGTTTGTCATTTGTCAAATGGGCCAAACCTGTGGGGATACCTGGTGGTCTTACCAAAAAAACAAAAATACTGTCATTTGATTAAAATTTTGGATATAAGGTCATTTGACTAAATACACAACTCAAAGCAATCAAATCAATATAAAAATAACTGGGGAGTTTCAATGCATGTAAATTTATCATGGAACTGTAGCTTGCTACCAATTCCACCCTCCTCACAAAAGAACTCCAAAAATGTGCATAAAAAGGATGGCCCAATGCACGAGGCTCCCACAATGCTCCCATCCTTGTGGAGTCTGGGGTGGGTCAAATGTATGCAACCTTAGCCCCATATCAATTTTTTTAACACCAATAACGTCCATGCTAAACTAAATTAAGCTCTACATAGGAAATAGCTAAAGTATATATACACACAGGAACAAAGAGAGAAGGCAACAATAAATCTATATTACCAGTATGCTACTAAATAATTCTCTTCGAATGTCTACATCACATTTATTAATGCTCTCTATAACCTGCAAATATTTGAAGAAATAGTAAAACCAAGCAACAGGAAGAAGAAAATTTAAATCCCAAAAAGACACTTGAAATAATATTCACATTAAATTAGATTACCATTTGAGGCAGGCCACGAACTGAAGAAGCAATTTCTGCAAAGCTCTCCATGCCAGGAATTGTCTGTGATTTACATTCACACAATGTAAGAAAATTAGTATACAGGACAGGAGCAAAAGCACAGAACATTGATTCTGAAGTAATTTACATAAGCACAGAACGCAATAGAAGCACAAAAAAATAATTGGACTAGCAAGATTGCGCACTACAAAATCTGCAACTTACACCAGGCCAATTTGCATGCTTTGTTTTAAAAAAGAAAATGAGAGAGAGAAGAAAAAGATGCTTTGAAGAAGCTAAACTGTTTATTACAGCCAAAATGAAAAGAATTTCACAAATAGGCCCCCCATCCTATCCCCCTTAAAAAAAAAAAGAGAGAGAGAGAGAGAGAATTCTTCAACCAACAGTTATCGTCCTTTCTAAACCAAATTCAATCTGATACCAGCACATGATTTTGCTATCACATCCCTAAAAATTTTGGATTCCCAGAAGCCTAGCATATTTCTAAGAACATGCTATATCACAACTCTTTTATATCAGATGAACACGAACATAAATTATTCACATCTTTGCATGCAGACCACACACCTGAACCAGGGACGGATTAAAAAGAACATCTGGAATCTTAAATCTATCAGCTCCAATTTCAATTGTCCTGTGTTATGCCAAAAATAAAATGTTACGAAATGATAAGCCCAGATAATGAAATACGGATAAACCAGAAGCAATAATTAGGCTATTATGCTATAAAGTACAAAAGATAGCACAGACTAGAAGCAAGTATTTCAAAGATGAAACATAATTCAATCTATCCTCACTATTTCTATGAGCAAGAATAACTTCAACTTACTGGCCATCAGGAAGCTCATATGGGGTCATTGGAATGTTCGAATAAGCACTCTCTACCACAAAAAGGAAGAATAATGGATGTCACATATGGAAACTGTTTGTATTCTTGTATTGGAGCCAGGAAGGTAAAAGCATCTTCTAGAGCTATAAAGAATTAAATGAATACATGTATATGTTTGTCATTAAATCAGATCATTTTAAAATATGACATATGACCCACGTGAGAGCACAAAGAACAAGTAAAGCAAATTACATCAAAAGAGGCAAGACAAATCAAGTCATGTAGCATGCACTTTTGAAGAGGTTATTGTACAGGGAGAGAGAGAGAGAGAGAGAGAGAGAGGAAACAAAAACCATAAAAGCAAGGCATTTTATCCACAAATGCCTTCAAAAGAACACAAGCACAAGACCAACAGGAATCAAAACATTACACAAGATGAAAACAACAGGTAGACAAACCATCATATGGAGTATCTGGAGCTCGGCACACACATTCCTTGATATCACTAGCAATCACCCTCTGTCACAAGAATGGTCATCAGGTAAAGGAAATTTAACATTTAATGAGAAATTACACGATCACTCACAGACCTGAGAGTAGAGTTTGTAGCTTTCAGTTGTATTTGGAAAATCAAGATCTACAGTCTGTAGGACCCAGAAAAAATACATAGACATAAGAAATAATAAAAAATTATGTACAGAATTGCAGTCATGACCGAAATCATACTGAAAAGCAAGAAACTTAATCAAATTGGTTTTATGCTACGAAAAAAGAGAACACTGAACAAGTTTCATCATTATCATTTGCCCCAAAACTTTTAGAAGTTTTTTAATTGAATATTTGTTAAAATAAATTAATAATAGATATGGGGTTACAAATGTAATTGAAATAAATAAATTTTAGATAATTACACCACAATTTCTATCTTCATTGTCCTTATATACCTAACACCATTCTCTCTTTAACACCTTTATTTTCAAATTAATTTTCTTAACTCGCGCAAACATTTTGTACAGATCCTACTTCTAGCACATAAAGTAAACAAGAGGTAAATTGTTCAGTTCAAGCCACATAGCAGCAGTGTACTAGCATATGCGAATGTTATACAATTTGATCCGTTAAAATTGATCAAGATTCAAGAAAGTTGAAGAGGAACCATCAGTTAAAAGAGATGAGAAAAATGAAGTATTGAAACCATCTAGATGTCCTGGAGGTTCAAACGGGACAAAATATCCAGCGGCCAGAACCCCATATTGCCCATGATCAAAATTTAGGGAAAACAAGGAAAAGAAAAGTCTTAATGCCTCGCACTTTGATTATTGCAAGAAAATGGAGGACAAAGCTATGTTACTCACGAGTCATTACAATGAAAACACAGTATACCTGAAACTCTCCAGGGCGTATTTCCTTTCTCCTAAAGGAATACCGTGGTTTTATCTGTGACAACAAAGAAAGGGGGAAATCTCAAGAAGATAAAAACATGGCAACAATACTTCAGATGACCACTGACAAATATAATAGCTAATGTTTGTCACCCACCATGATACCCTTGCTTTCCAAGCTTTTCATCAAGCAATCTGTAAGAAATTCACCTCCAATTGGAGAGGTTGCCACAGCCTTGTGGTGTAAACAAAATAGAAGATACGAGCAGACAGAAAAACACACAATATTAGCCAAATCTCTAATAAAAATGCAAGGGGTAGAATGAGATCTTAAATTCTTAATTATATATGTCAAGAAAACAGAATGAAAGATATTATGCATACACAGAGCATATATGAAGAAATATTAGCTTGTAAATACCGAGGCATGCATTAGTGTCTCACATATATATATTGACTCTTTGTCATACAATTTTTATCCGTTAGTTGTATTTTTGTACAAAATATTGACCAATGATCGAGTAATATAGATGATGGCCTACATATATTTGTTCCTTGTATTTGACTACATAACCTAAAACCTACGTATCTTATATACTAAAAGACATATCAACAGTCATGATTAGAAGACTTTATAACCAGGTTAATTTTTCACGGTTTGTTTTCATCTATTTAATGTATATATTTCCCATTGTTAATCAATCATTTCAAATATATTAATAACCTGTTTCAACATCTAAATCTTTAAATAAAACCTTTCAACAATCAATCCAGTTTCAGAAATAGTGGTGCACTGCACACAGAATTACATATAAAGGTAACCATAACAATATTAAAGCCACACACAAGAAATTGGATAACAAACGAAATATTGAAATTTTAATCAAAATATGAATCAGTTACATGACAACAAGTGAATTCTATTTGATTAATTAGTAAGGAATACCTTTTGAAGAACATAACCATCATGTACTGGCGCAACTGTAGTTGATCCTCCACCACTGAGTACAATGGAATAATGAAGAAAACCTCTCATCAGTGATGCTTCGACAATATGTGGAAATTAAAAATAATAAATATAGAACAAATATTGTGGATTTTAAAAGTTACAACATTCCTTTCTGCCTTTTGAATTTTCTCAATTAAAATCCCATATGTTTTCCATGTAGCCGACCCCACCTAGTGGGAAAAGGCTTTGGTTGCTTGTTGTTGTTGAAATCCCATACGTTTTGTTTTAATTTGGTCCCCCCTTTCCCCAGTCCACATTGCTGGACTGAATGCTTTCTAAAGTGTATGAGTTCAACTTTCATCATTATCAGCCTCCTACATTGACTTGAATATACAGCTTAACTCATTACACGGAACACTGGGATTGTCTCATTGCATAGTACCAAACCCAAATGATTAGTAGAATAGTCGAGCAGGAAAAGGAAAATCTTTAGACATGTTGACATATACGTAATAAAGAAACTTTCAGACTGTTATTCTGCAGCCGAAAATACACAGTTTACTCATTCATTTAACGATGTTTGCTTCAAAGTAAAAGCCTCTTGCTGTTTATTTCTCACTGTTAACTGTTACAATTGTAAAAATTTGTATTCCAGAACTGAAATCAAAATAATAATTTTATTCTGTGTCATTCTCGACTTTTCCTATTGTGATTATGATAGAAGCTGGTTCAAATAACACACACAAGTACTGAATATGCAATGGAATCTCCTCTCCTGAGCTGATATCAGTGTGATATCAGAACAGTGGGGACTAGAAAAGTGTTTACAGAATATACTTGAATCAAAGAAATCAGGAAAAACTGATAATTCTAGGCAAGTTCAAGAGTGCCTAGTCACTCCCTCCCAATTCCCACTCACTCAGTATTTTCGTACCCCTCTCCCACTTTCTCACTCCTCTTTATTCTTCCTTCCTCTAACAGATTCCCTCTTGGCATTTCCCACACCCCTGGCCATGTCAGCAAGTGGTTATTCCCCTCCACTTCACTGTTCACTTAGTCAGCATGACTCAAATGGGATTGTGATTCCCTATATCCCTCTTTCTTCCTCCTGTGGTACACTTTGGTTATCTCAGGTTTCCTAACAGATTACATACATAAACCCTCCTTTATCCTGCTACTAAAGCAAAGTCAAATGCTCTCCAACTATATTTTGTAAAAATGGGACATCTAAGGCATAATGAAACAAGACAACCATACCTTAAGTCTTCCATATAAAAATATCTTCGAAAGTTAACAATTTATATGCAGAAATGAACAAAAGGATCATCTGTCCGTATTGATATTACCAAAGAATAAGAACAAGACTAATTGTCAACAACTTCGTGATCTCTTACCTATCAACAACTAAAGACGTAGCACGACCTGATGCAAAAGAAGTCAAAACCTGTATGTCAAGCAAAAGGAATAATTTTTTAATAGTTTTTCATTCTAACTCTGTAATGTCTATTATTTCAGTTAGAGGTACGGTCAGTGAAGAACTATTCACTTACAGCATTCTTCGCCAAAAACAATGCAGGTGCTTTGTACTTCTCAAACATAAGCTCTGCTGTCCTGCAGGAATCACAACAAACTGAACTATACATATTGATGTTTAAACTGAGCTCTATTAATTCTAGATAATAGATTATAGCTAGAATACCTTTCTCTCTGTTGTTGAGTGTTAGAAGAAGGTTCTGCAAGGAGCATTGGATGCTCTTTAGGATCAATCAATAGGCACTCCCTACCAAAAAAGAAAGTATGCCCAGTTAAAAATAAAGCAATTCCTAAAAATACTTAGGAAAAACATACAGGGAACAATCACTAAAACCAGAAAGAAAAAAAAAACATCATACACTGAACACATTTCACTTAACCATGTTTAGAAAATAACCACCAACAACAAACCTTACTCCACTAGATGGGTTCAGCTACACTGATCAAACAATACCATTGAGCTCCATCAAAAACCAGATTTTCAATAAATCCATTTAGAGTAAGGTCTTTTTTAATGGTTTCTCTGTTAGGCCCACAGGTGCAACAAGGACATGATGGGGAATATTGAGAATCTTCATGCTATGGGCTGCAGCCTGCAGCATTTATTTGGCAATTAGTGGAAGAGGAGAGTTCACGGGATATTCAATATGTTAATGAGCTGTAGCATTTATGTGCCAGTTAGAGGAAGAGGAGAGGTTGTGGGTATTCAATCAAGGGAATGAGAATATGTATGAGAGGGAGAGAAAGAGAGAGCTAGGCAAAATTGGAGTGAGTAAGGGGCCTTTGGGCAGGAAGGATTGCAGACCCTTGAAGTGGTGCATTATCTTTCTTTTCTATTTTCTACATTATCTTTCTTTTTATTTTCTGTTTCCTTGTTCTTTTATAGAGAGTTAGTGAGAAATCTATATCTACCTTCATCCGGAACTGATAATCCATCAATATCAGTGACTAGGAAGGCTGTTTCTACTTTTAAATTCAATAAAAATTATTCTGATTTCTGGGTTTCTATCATTCTCCTAAAGTTTTCTTTGGTCTTCCTCTACCCTTTTCTTCGAACTATCTTCAATTTGATCCAGTTTTCTCACTGGAGCCTTTGTTGGTCGTCTCACATGACTAAAACCACCTTAAGCAAGTTTTTGTTATCTTCTCCGCAGTATGTGCTACTCCAACTTTTTCTCGTATATATTTGTTCCTAATCTTATCGTTTCTTGTATGTCCATTCATCCACCTCAACATTCTCATCCTTGCTACACTTATCATTTGCTCTTGTTGGCACTTTATTGCCCAACATTCACTACCATAGAGCATTGCTAGTCTTACAGCTGTTTAGTAGAATTTTCCTTTGAGTTTGATAGTAAGTGTTTAACTATTTATCCATTTCATCCATTCATCTTGAATTATATGTGTTCATCCCCTTCAATCTCCCCATCATTTTGTAAGATAGATCCAAAATACCTAAATTGTGCAACTTGTGGTATGATGTCATCCACACTTTTCACCTCCAAAACATTGATACTCGCATCTTGCTAATTGTGCCTATGTGATGCTTTGTTGAAAATCTTTACATAGTCGGTTCCAAGCCCATACAAAAGAGAAGGGTTGAGTTAGGCCTTCAACAGCCAACATAGAACTTTGATGAATCTTTATGGTATGGATCAACGATGTTTGGAAAAGAATCATCACTACTACCCAATATTAATTAGTCATCATTCCTAGCCAAATTTCTAAAGTCTTTTTGCACTTTAGATACAGGTAGCAGGTCAACTACTCTTTAGACAATTGCTTTTGAAAAGAATCATCAGGAGTTTTAAATCAAAAAAAGAATCACCAGGAGCTGCTCAAGAACCTTAACAAATGCCAACCACATATGCCATAAAACAAAACAAATGTCAAAAAGAAAACAACAGTCCTACTACGCAGATCACAGAAATATTAGATAATCAGTAACAACCTGAAGGCATGATCCCATATGCTGTCAACAATATCCCAGTCAGCAACAATTCCATCCTTTAATGGAGACAGCACCTGACAGTATGGAAGAAATAGATAACTAAACCTATTCATTGTAAAATATCCGTAAATTATTAATCCAAGCCTAATCTAGAAGATCATTACAAAAGGGTTACCTCCATATAGTCTCTGCGGTAACCCAAGGACTGAGATCCTACATACAATTTCCGCTTTCCCTTGGCTTTGTCAGAATCAGCATTTCTAAGATTGTTCTTCGAATCCACAGCAGATGCCGAGTTCTTTTCAGCATTATCTGCTTCATCAATATCCATTTGATCAATTGCACCAACAACCTAAGTTCACATATATTAAGACAACTTCCAATCATTAGATTACAATACTCATTATCGATGAGTAAACTATCCATAGATTTTCTAGATGTTATACTAACGGACTATATATTATACGTGCACCCAATAATACTATCAAGCAGTGCTAGCTTATTACCACAGAAAATGCCAGTTCCTACTTCATTATTAACTGAGAGCATAACAATACTTTCTTTTTCTATCGAAAAAAGAAAAAACTAAAACTAAAACAAAAACTAAAACAAAAACAAAACAAAACAAAAACTGAGAACAGCCTATAGGGCAATAAATGGTAAAACAATATAGTAAAACAGGAAACACTGCAAAAATCCAAAATTTTAGAAAAAAAATAAGCCAAAAAAAAAAAAAAGAGTAGCTAACACACTTACAGAGGGAAACACAGCCTTGGGAGCATCTTCACCAGCATAACCAGCTTTGCATGTGTGTGAACCCAAGTCAATTACTATTGCTGATACTTCATCTGCAGATCCAACCCCAAAAAAAAACAAGAAAAAAAAACATGAGAAGAGTGAAGAAGAAGAGAGATAATTAGGGTTTAGAAAAATAACTTCATTTCATACTCACCACCGCCGTACATGGCTGTAGCGATTCCACGAGCACAAAGAGAGAATTAGGGTTTAGAAAGGGTTTTTGAATTTTCTCTCTGTAGCGTTTCAGGAGAAATGAGAGAGAGAGAGAGAATGAAGCTCTGATGACAAAGAGCGCCGTCCCGGGAGTTCCGGCGGGTTGTCAGAGGAGGGACGGCCGAGATGGGGGCAATGTCAGATGTGCGCGGCTTGGAGAAAGAAACTAGGGTATGTTACGGGCTACAATTCTTAGATAAATCCAAAAGGAAAAGAGCACGGGCTGCACTTTCATACTAGATGTATGTTTGGGGAGATATTATCGGGCACAAATATAACACATCACATTTAGGCACACTCACAAAAAATTAAAGAAAGATGATGTGTGAGTGATGAGTGGGTTTAATGGGACCAAATAATCATCTCTTTCTAATTTTTTGTGAGTGTGTCTAAATGTGATGTGTTACATTTGTACTCACCCAAGAATATCTCATGTTTGGGTCCAAATTTGAAGACCCTAACAAATTAAGTTTGCTTATGAGTATTAGTAGGGGGAAAAAAAGGAGTTTATTTAGGAGTTAGGACATTTGAGATGAGCTATGAACTACATACATGGACACGAATACAAATATAGATATGGACATAGATATAGATATAAGACATAATATAAATATAGAGATATATTAAATTTAAAAAATTATAATATACGGATATGACATATATTGATATTATTTAATATCAAAGTAAATTAAAGAACTTGGTTTATATATATAATTATAAAATTTAAGAAAAAAATTTATAATTTATTAATATCATTTCTATAAACTTGAAGATTTATAATATATTAATATATGTCATATGTGTCAATATTTACTATCTAGTAATCTCCTCCTAAAAATGGAATATAATTTTTATTGATATTTTCTAAAAAATCTCATAAACCAACTTCTCCTATTAGAACTGACCATGTACAAGTACATATGCATCTAAAAAAAATTAACTAAAAGAAATATTAGTGTGAGGCAAGTTTCAATGATGATGAAGTGGACGGTTTGGTACGAGCAGGAGTAGAAGGAACATATGAAAATAGTGGTGTGTGAAAAGATAAAACTTAAAAGTCTAATAATGACGTGTAAAAAGATAAAACTTAAAATACTAGTATGTGAAAATAGTTGCTTGGGATGTCAGTCATGTGATTGGGCTTAGATGGATTACAGACTTACTAATTGAACGTTAATCATAAAAATTAATATTTTTTTAAAAAAATTATTAATGAGTCGTGTCCAAACTGTGTTCTAGAAGTGTCCAAGCATGTCCGAGACGTGTCTAAATTGAAAAAAAATAATCTTTTTAATCGAACACATTCAAACATGTAGAACACGTGTGTCATACATGTATTTCCATGTGTCCGACACGGACACGTGTTCAACACGCGAACACGTCTCAAAAACAGCGTGTCCATGCTTCATAGGAGTTGAGTGAATTTTTTTCTCAAGGGAAAATTACACCTACCTTCGATAAGGTTGGTGATAATTAGACACATTTTTTCTTGATTGTAATATGACACCAACTTTGCTTAAATTATATATTATATATATGTCTTACACTTTGTCTGTAATTAACAATCTCTTAAAGAAACTAATAGATTCTTTAACACATAACTACTAATGGCTCAATTTGTAAATTTTGCATCTTCTTAATTAACAAAATGACAAATTTACCCTTCTAAATTTGCCCCCTTTGATAAATGTTGCATATCTCAAATTGCCTCATTTTTTCCATAGATTCTTTCCATCAACATCAACTTCTTTCCAACGGCAGCCACATGACTACATGAGGCCACCAACACCTTTGTCACACATGGTAAATCCCTTAAATTATATATATGTGTTACATTTTGTCCCTATAATTAATGGTCCATTAAAAAATTTAATAGATTCTTTACCATGTGGCTAGTAATGGCTTAATTTGTAAAATTTGCATTTTCTTAATTAGTAAAGTGACAAATTTGCACCTTTTTAAATTTGTCCCCTTTGACAAATGTTGCATATCCCAAAATGCCTCATCCTTTCCATGGATTCTTTCCAACAACATCAACTTCTTTATAGCAATAGTAACCTCATGACTACATGAGGCCACCAACACCTCTGCCACACATGGCGGATCCCGCTCCTCAAACCACCTCCACCACCACTTTCACCACATACCATTGTCATGTCAACCCACCCCTCCTACAACCCCTAGTTCTCCACCAATTCCACTATCGCTGAAGTGGCACTTACCACCACCGCCACCTTCGTCCTTACTCGTTCTCACGTAAGGGTGTAACGGGTCAATTTGGTTCGATTTTAAGCGAGAACAAATCCAAACCGTTCAAAATTAATGGGTTTGATTTTTACAATTTTTTAGGGCCAAACTCGAACCAAACCAAACCGAACCCCAACGGGTTAGTTTGGTTTGGATGGTCGAGTTGTGCTCTTTTTCTTTTAAAAAAGAAAATGCATTGTCCAAAATCAGCTTTCCAAAGCCCAAAAAAAATGCACAACCAACCTGTGAATAAAAATAAAATAAATGGCTAAAAGCTATATATTTGTCTCATTTGTTTTCTCCACCATTAGTGTTGTTCGATCTAAATGTTGCACTTTATAAAAAGATAAGATCTATCTCTATCATCTCATATGTTTTCTCTACCATTGTGCAATGAATTTACACCATATGTAACAAAAAAATTAATGTTTAATTGAAATGTAGTTGAATCCAATCAAAAATAAATGTTATGGTAGAAAAGGATTCAAACTCAATACAATAGCTAAAGGAAACACAAAACACTGCCCATTTCCAATATATAATCAATAATCACATTATCACAGTCCAAACTCCAAAGTCCAAACATAGTTAAAGGAAACACATAGGGCAGTAGCAATACAATACAAACTCAACAACACTAAACTTAGTCCAACTTAGTCCAAACATAATTAAAAAGAAACACAAGGGCAGCAGTCCAATTCCAATATGTGAATGCTTATGTCTCAAAGCATATCAAATGAGTTTTTGATGATAACAAAGTCAAGATGAAGATCAAGATCAAAAGAGGTATATTAGATATAGGTCTTAGATTATCAATGTGAAATGCTCTCTAAGTGTCTCAAAGATCTTCAAATGGTTTTTCAAGTTCCTTCGAAATCAACTTGTTATTGAAAGCTCATATTTTAAGAAAATGTTATTTTTAATCTTGGATTGTGTAAAACACATGTCAATATTGTTCAATCCAAGTTTCTCAAAGTTAAAAATGGCTTACATCTCAAATTAGACTTGAAAAATGTGTTCAAAGGCTAAGGTAATTGATTACATGATGTTTGTAATCGATTACATAGTAAACAGAGGCCTTGTAATCGATTACATGTGCATTGTAATTGATTACAAGCAAGTCAGAGGCCTTGTAGTCGATTACACCAAGTTGGTAATCGATTACAATGAGCCCACAAAGGCAAGAACACATTTAAGGAGTCATGTAATCGATTACATAGAAATTGTAATTGATTACAAGCAAGTCAGAGACCTTGTAATCGATTACACCAAATTGGTAATCGATTACTAAGTGCCCAGAAAGCCAAGAAAACATTGGAACAGTCATGTAATCGATTACATACTTTGTGTAATCAATTACCAGTGGTCTGATAGTGCCCAACGGCTACATTAACTGCATTAAATGCTTGGCTTTAATATCCCCAATGACTCTTTTCTTTATATAACTTATAAATACTTGCCTTGGGGCTTCATTAATGGCTAACCTTTAATTCAGAACATCAATCTAATACTTAAATACGAGAATCAATTTCTGAAAACGTTCTTGCTCTATTTTATGTGAAAATCTTGTGATATCTTTTGAGAGCATATTAGAGCTACAATTTGTATTAATCACTTTTATGAGAGTTTCATTCTATCAATCTGAATTACTTTGTAAAGAGGGTGAGGCATCCCTCCTAAAGTGTAAAGGGTGAGGCATCCATTAGTTGAAGAGGCTCAAGCTCAAAGGGTGAGGTATCCCAAAGTGTTGAGTGCTCAAGTTTGTAAAGGTTGTCAAGCACCTATTGAAACTTGAAGATATAGTGAAAAATCTCGAGTGTTTGCTTGAGGACTGGACGTAGATCACAAGTGGATTAGTGATCGAACCAAGATAAACTATTGTGTTTATTTCACTAAACCCTTCCCTTTACATTTGTGCACTGTTTCATTGAATTGCTTGAATATTGTCTCCTTTGCATATTATATTTATAAGTGAAAGTGCTCATCTCATTTATCCAATCACCTCTATTCATTCAATAGCTTCAACAAAAATTGATTTTCAAACGATTTGCAAAAGATTTGCGAACCTGTTTTTCAAACTCAATTCACCCCCTCTTGAGTATTGAGACCACTTGGTAACAAGTGGTATCAGAGTTAGACTCTTGTATAAAAAGCTTAGCAGCTTCAAGAGAAGTGATGGCTTTAAATGATTTTTCAAATGAAGGTTCTTTTATAAACAGACCTCCTTATTTCAATGGGGATGGTTATGCCTATTGGAAAGAAATGATGAAAATTTTTATTGAAGCTATTGACTTAGATGTGTGGGACGCCGTTGAAAATGGTGCTTTTGTTCCCACATATACTAAAGATGGTGTGAAAATTAATACACCTAGAAATGAATGGACCGATGAGGATAAAAAGAAGGTTCAATACAATTTGAGAGCTAAGAACATCATCACCACATCCTTGGGGTATGATGAATTCTTTAGGGTGTCAAATTGCAAGACCGCTAAAGAAATGTGGGATACTTTATAAGTAACTCATGAAGGTACAAGTGAGGTAAAGCGATCTAGAATAAACATTCTTACTCATGAATATGAATTATTTAGAATGAACTAAGGTAAAAGTATTCAAGAGATGCAAAAAAGATTCATATATATTGTTAATCATCTTATCTCATTGGAAAAGACATTTCCTAATGAAGATCTTATTAACAAAGTCTTGAGATACTTGAGCAGGAATTGGCAACCGAAAGTAACGACTATTGTGAAATCAAGAAATTTATCAAAAATGTCTCTAGCCACCTTATTTGGGAAGCTTCAAGAACATGAGTTGGAGCTAAATAGGCTCAATCAAAATGAAGAGGATGATAAGAAGAAAAAGGGAATTGCACTCAAAGCCACCTCTTCTACAATTGAAGATGATGATGAAGATGGTGAAGAGGATACAGAAAATCTTGAGCTAAGTGAGGAGAATCTTACTCTCCTTGTGAGGAAGTTTGGAAGATTCTTAAAGGAGAAGGATCCTCTACTCCTCCAAAATGTTACGAATGTGGAAAACCGGGGCACATGAAAATGGAGTGTCTTATATATCTTAAGAAGGCGGAGAAGTTTGAGAAAATGTCTTCTAAAGAAAAGAAAGGAATGAGAGCATATATAGCATAGGAGGACATTGACATAAGCTTTTCCGATAGTTCGGAGAATGAAGAAGCCCATCTTTGTCTCATGGCTCAAGGAGAAGAAAGTGAAGAGAGCAACACTGAGGTAGCATCTTCTAACTTAGAATCTCCACCTTCTTATGATGAATTGCAAGATACCTTTCAAGAATTGTATGATGAATCTATAAGGCTCACAAAAATGATTTTATCTTCTAACAAGACAATCTCCTTATTAGCAAACAAAGTTTCTATTTTAAATAAGGAGATTAATGAGCTTAAAATTGAAAATGAGACCTTATGACTTATTGATGTGAACTCATTGTGCATGACTTGTTCCTCACATGATAACACATCCATATCCTTACCTTGCTCATCATGTAAAGCATTTGAGAAAGAAATTGAAGATTTAAACAACACTCTTACAAAATTTATATTTGGAAAAGATAACTTGAATGTGTTATTAGGAAAATAAAAATGTGTTTTTCAAAAAGTCAGTTTAGGATTTAATCTAAATAACCATCAAAAGTCTTATAACAATTTCTTTATTTCCTCAAATACTTCAACTAGCCCCTTTGTCAAATGTTTTCATTGTGGTAAGAAAGGTCATAGTGCATCCACATGCAATGTTAGAAAGAACATAAATACCAAGGTTGGAATCAAAAGGGTTTGGGTTCCTAAAGGCACCATGCCTAACTCTAATACACAAGGACTCAAGACAATTTGGGTACCAAAGGTTAAAATTTGAATGTGTGTTGTAGGTGTGCTTAAAGACCAAAAGCACAAGTTGGTATCTTGATAGTGGTTGCTCCAAGTACATGACCGGTGATAACTCCAAGTTCTCCTCCCTTGCCCCCAAGAAGCATGGTCATGTCACATATGGTGATAACAACAAAGGGAAGATCCTTGGAATTAGTAAAGTTAGTAAGATCCTTTCCTCATCAATTGATAATGTTTTGCTTATTGAAGGACTTAAACATGATTTGCTTAGCATTAGTCAATTATGTGACAAGGGCAATAGAGTTATATTTGATTCTACTTGTTGTAACATTCCAAAAATTACTTATTTTATGATAAGTAATCATTTTATAATATTTATGATTTTTAAAAAATTTTCTAGAATTTTATGAATTATTTGATTATTTTAATATTTTTATCAATTTACATGCGCACTGAGCGAGGTTGGGAAAATAAAATGTTTTCCTTGTGGCCGGAAAACTTTGAACTGTAGAAACGTCGATAGGGAATCTTACTAAACACGAGATTGGACACAGTTTACGGGATTTTTATTTTTTGAGATTTTATCTGATAAATAAAATCGCAGTATATTTTATTACCCGTGAGACAATAAAATATTATTTCTGTTGACTTTAATATTTGTCCACTGAATAATAGCTCTAGCAGATTATTTCTATCTGATCACTTTTATGATAGCATTTAAGTGACATTATCACCTTTCACTTTATCGAGAAGCGTGTGAAGCTTCTCAAGGAAGCTTCAAGGAAACTTCAAGGAAGCTTCCTACCTAACATCATATTTTCTCTCTCTCTTCCCTTGGTGTTACACGGCCATGAAGGGAAGGAAAAGTGATAAATTGTCATCTTTTCATCCAAACCCCCATTCACCTATCACTTTCTCTCTCATCTTTCATTTCTCTCTCTCACTCTCACGTTCTCTCATATCTCTTTCACGCCCACTCCTCTTCTTCCTCTCTTCTCTCACACGGCCACACACCACCATTGGAGGCCACCCACAATTTCTTGCTCAACCAACCTTGTTTCTTACATCCTCTCATCATCCTAAGACTTTTCTCCTTGGTGGTCATCCCCTAAATCCATCTTCATCTTCTTCCACCATTGAAGCTCAAAGCTTGAAGCTTTAAGGTAAAAGATAAAACCTTTTCCATTTCTCCATCTCATTTTTGTGGTCCTTGGCCACCATTGTGATCAAGGACTTCCCTTTCAAGCTTTGATTTTAGATTCCTTGAGTTTCACCATCTTAGGGTTTTCTTAGAGGTCTTGGATGAAAATTGTAAGAAGAGCACCAAGAAGGCTCTTTTTCTCGTTTTCTCTTGAGGTAAGAGGGAGATAATCCTCTTCACCCAATCTTGGTAGTGAGGGAAATGTCTTTGGTGTTAATGGTGAGGAATCCATTATGGGTTTCTCACTTTGTTTGTGATTTCTAATGATGTTATGATTTAAATATGTTGTATGACCTTCTATGCTTGATGTTGTGAATCTTAATGGATTTGTATGTGCCTAAATGTTCAAATATGTATATGGATTGGTACCCATTTGATTTGGAAGCTTGGAGAAGCTCATTTTCATGATTTCTGGTGTAGATGCACGGGCTGTGTGAATTTACACGGCTCAGGCCGTGTTTCCCACTGGAAACACAACTCAATGCACATGACAGAGTGTTACACGTCCTAGGCCATGTAATATTACATAGTCGTGTAATCGGGTATCTCTATTTTTGCACATTTTCTGGTTCTTCTAGAGAAGTACACGGCCGTGTACTCCAGGCCGTGAAATTGGTCATAGTCATGAAATCAAGCATAGTGAAGAATTGTTTACTTTTTCTAGTCCCTTGGAGGCTTACAGTCTCATTGGGTACTCATTGTGAGGCTTTATAACAAGTTAGAACTTAGCTAACTAAATGAATAGGCACTTACGTAGGAATTCATAATGTGGAAAGGATAATAAACACAACCTTATTATACAACTTAGTATGAGGTTGGATAAAGAAAGAACATGAGTGTGAGGAGGGTTGTGAAGAACTTAAAGTAATTACTCTAAGAGAGTTTAACGCAAGAACATAATGGAATTGAGGCATAACTTATGTAACAACTTTGAATAGTTTGTGTTCACCTTTGATGCTTTAATATTGACTTGATGTGAGTCCATGATTGGGATCAAAGACTTTGGATGAATGATTGGGCTCTATATGGCATGTGAATTTGGATGAGTTACGTTATCATTGTGATTCTGTATATGTGTATATATATATATATATATATATATATATATATATATATATATATATATATATATATATGTATGCATTGAATCCATATGCATTGAGGCATGATTGGAACAGTCTGACATGATGAGCATGATTGAAGCATGCATTGGCATTGTGATTAGGGAACCGAAGTACCAGACCAAGAAACATCAGGTAGACGATTTAGTCAGATGTGGTTTGCTTTTATAACCAGAAACATCAAGTAGACGATTTAGTTAGAAAAGACTGGTTATCAGAGAAAACCTAAATATCGGTGGTACTATGTAGTCATATGGATGGTTATATAATATCATTGATGCAAATGGTATTGAAATAATTATATGGACGATTGCTTTGATACCATTGGGAATGGTACAACAGAGGGTTAAATCCCATTGATATGCAATTGTGCATTATACATTTATGGCATTTTATGCCTAGGAGTGAACGAGAACTTACAGGATAGTGGGGTCTTGAATAGACCTAGGGGGACGTCAGGGCGCGGTGTTTCACTTGTGATCATGTTATCACCTTATATACCCCTGGTCGTGAACACTGTTGCAACGCACTGGCAGTCCGACAAGGCACTATTGCTTTTCATGGCCCCCCAGCGTAGATTGTCTATTGAGGGGGGACAGATCTTCTGGGGCGTTCATCTCTAAAAACCTTGAGTCTAGCTCTATGGAGTAGGAAATGAGTACATTGTACTTGAGGATGGTCAGCATATGCATTGTGCATATATATGGTCAATTTACATAATTGTCATGGCATGGTCAACATACATATTGTGGTGACATAATTTATTATTTATATATTTATGGTGGATAACTGTTGTTATAGCGCTATTAATATTTATATTATTGTGGGATATGCTTTTCTAATGATATATATATATATATATATATATATATATATATATATATATGTAATTGAAAACTTGAACATATTTGTAATATCTGTATATATGGAATGACTTCGTCATTCGTGTTATGTTCCTTTGCTACCATGTTGGTAATAATGTAGGATATCTCACCTCTTGCTTGTACTATTCTTGTTCTATGTGATTTTTTTTAGGTTAAAGACGGTAAAGGGGACGAGGTTGAATCTCCTAGATTTTACTTAGTTTAATCTCCTGTGTTCAGTGAGGACAACAAGAAGGGGCTCTATTGGTTTCATCATGATTGAGTTCACCGGGGGTGCCAATGCTTGGCGAGTCGACTGGGCTGATGAGCGTAAATGGTATTATTGAGGATCTGACATTGACCGTGAAGAGGACTGCGATTAAAGATCCTATCCTGGTTCTCACTACATTGGTGCATCCGGAGTTGCCGTTCGCATTCGAGAGCTATGGAATGATCTGATTCATACCCTTAGAGAGGATGAGGAGTCTGTGGCATCAGCTGCGAGGGTGCCTGCCCGTGAGATCACACACTGTTCTGCTTTTGTCTCCTCAGATGAACCAGGGAAAGGATCCCGAAGTGGATCCGATGGAGTGCCTAACTCCTTAGTCATGACGTTGTTATGGGTAGTTTATATTTTCTTTTACATTACCTGTATAAGGGCTATTTTGAGTATATGTATGTTTTAAGGTAATTAACCAGTCTTATATGTTGTAACTTGGGTATAACTTGTCGAACTATATTTATTTTTAAAATGACAGAATGTGTAACTATTCATTCGTGGCTCATATTTCCCTCATATGCAAAATGATTAAATTTGGAAAACTTGTTATTTGAGTTGTAGCATGCCAAAATTTAGTGACTATGGTATAATAACGATTGTGATGTGGTTATTAAATCGAGGGGTGTTGCATTAGGTGGTATCAGAGCACAGTTCATCCTGTTGAGCCGGGGTATGGACTGACTATGCTTGGACATGCTAGAGGTTTCTCTGTATGTTGTGCACTTCCTTGTCTCTTGATTTAGATGTTTGGGAAAGGAAGGCATGGCTTGCCATAGGTTGAATTTTGGTAGCTACTGTTTTATAGTTACATGATATTGAGTATTGGCCTACTCAATGTGTAATGTTCTGTGTTTACGAGAAACTATGACTTCACCTAGGCGTATTAAGGTAATAGAAGTTCTTTTGGAAAGAAGCCCAGCTGGTATGACTGAACTTACTTAGGATTTGTTTGCATTTACACCCTTGTTGTGTTACCTCTAGAATTATTTGAACCAATGGGTTAGAAAAAGGGTAGTTAAATAAGACTTGCGAGGTTTGTGGACTGAGACGTCCAAGAGGTGTTGGAAAGTTGATTTCCTTGGGAAAAGAATACTTGGCATAAGTTTGGTTCGAGGAGCTACATGGGAGTTAAAGACTTTCTGGAGATCGCGCCGTAGAAGGTAGAATGATGGAGCTCAAGTTCGAGTCCTTTGGGTTTGGTGGTTAGGTCTGTCTTGCTGTGTTGTGTGACTCTTTGCGTTTGGTTTCTGAAAGGAGATAATATTGTTTGAATTGATTGATTTTGATTTTCCTTATGCTTCGATTCGTTTATCCTTGAAAGGAGGTAATTGCTCAGGGTAGACATAAGCGTGTGAATGCGGGGAATAACGGTGATGATACGACTGCGGTAGCTAAAGTAATGCAAAGAATGGTTGATGTAACAACACCAGGATCAGAGGGCCGCACAGTAGCAAGAATTGGAAGTCGAGGTTTAGAATTTGTTGGAAGAAAGTCAATTTTGGGGAAACTCTGGATTGCCTAAATTCCAAAGGAGGAATAATAGAAAGGTCAATTAGTTTAAGCGAAAATAGTATTTGCGATGACCGAGGAAGCAACAACAAACACATGAAGGAGGTGCGAGTGGTAGTAAATCCAATCCGATCGTGGTATCTTTACCAAAATGTAAGAAGTGCGGAAAAGGCCACTTAACAAGGCATTGTACAATTGAGGGAATAATTTGTTTCAAGTGCAGAAAGCTAGGACATGTGGCTAGGAGTTGTGCTTTGCATAGGACGAAACCTTCCATTGGAGATGTACGTACTTCAAAATCTCACGAAGAAGGGAAAGTTAATTCCTCAAGTAGAGCGAAAGTCTCTCAGACTAAAGATCTAAACGAGGGAGGTTATACTACAATAGATGACCCTGTGATTCTATTATATAATTCCGGGGGTAACTCGTTTCTTTATGGCGTATGACTGTATGAATCCAGTAGGGTCGTTTGTATCTTCATCTTCTTTTGACTAAGTTATTTCTACTTCTGCTACTAAGAACTTGTTGATGGTAGCCAAGTTGTTTAAATTATTCTATGACCTATTAAAGACGAAATCTTTCTTGTTAATCTGATTTGTTTACTTCTTTCACAAATTAGATGTAATATTAAAAATGGATTGGTTATTTTCCAACCCTATCCTGTTAAATTATTCCAATTAAACTTTAGTGTTTCTTGAGACAGAGATTTCTGGATTTGAATCCATGAAGCTCATTCCAAAATTTTGTTGAACCATGTCAAATTCTTCATCAGATAAATCCGTGCTGAATGTAGTACAAATAGAAGAGAACATACCCTGAGATATTTTCTGTTGAGATCGAGGATAGATGGCTTAATGAATTAACTAAAGGAACCCGCTGTTATCCCCATGATCAGTTTGCATTTTGGTTATCATCAAGTTCGCTCGAAAGTAGGAGATATTTCCAAAAATAACTTTTTCTGACACGTTATGGGTACTACGAGTATTTAGTAATATCGTTCTGTGCAGCGAACATTTCGGTAATATTCATCGGTTACATGAATTAGATCTCTCTTCCTGGTGGGGACAGACTTGTCATTGTCCTTGTTGATGACATTCTGATCTACTCTTGAAGTTTAGAGGAACGTACCGAACCTCTCATCGTGATTCTTCAAATTCTAAAGAAGAAGTTACTCGTAAAGTTGTTCAAGTACGGATTTAAGTTAAAGGCAATTCAACTTTTGGGTCACGTGATCTCAAAGGAAGGAGTTGCTATGGATTCGTCGAAAGTTAAAACAGTTCTTCAACGAGAAAAGCTGAAGATCGTAACATGGGTTTGTAGTTCTGTGTGATTAATCAGTTATTAGTGATGATTCATCAAAAGGGTTTTCCAAGATGGCAGGACCTCCCACTTAGCTTACGAGAAAGAATCAAGCTTTTCTATGGACCAAGGCGTGTGAAGAAAGTTTTCAAGAGTCAAGGAGACAACTGACTACATCGCGATCCCAAATGAGTTTGTGATGTTTTACATCAGGGTTTGGGATGTGTGCTTGTGCAGAATGGGAATGTGGCAACGTATGCTTTGAGATAATCGAGAGCACATGAGAAGGACTACTCTACACCAACTCGAAATTAGCAATTGTAGTGCATTGAAAATATGGAGGTATTTTCTACAAGGACCAACATTTAACGTCTGCAGAAATCATTACAATCGAAAATATCTGGTTGATTAGAGGGAGTTAATTATAAGACATTACATGGACGGCGATGTAAGACACCTTCGTGTTGATACCAAGACAGTGAAAGGATTGTGATTGGACCCGAGCTCGTACAATGAGCAACGGATAAAGCTAAGATGACTCAGGAAAGAATACAAATAATTCAAGGGGAAAAAGAAATTGTGTTAGAATAAGCGATTTGGAATGATGTGTTGGAGGCACAACATCGAAGCTAGTTTCTAAGGTATGCAAATTTCGAGGATGTAAATTTTTTTTGAAGGGGAGAGTTATAACATCCCGAAAATTACTTATTTCATGATAAGTAATCATTTTATAATATTTATGATTTTTGAAAATTTTTCTGGAATTTTATGAATTCTTTGATTATTTTAATATTTTTCTTAATTTGCGTATGCACTGAGCGAGGCTGGGAAAATAAAATATTTTTCGTAGGATAATAAAATATTATTTTGGCTGACTGTAACATTTGTCTACTGAATAATAGCTCTAGCAGATTATTTCTATCTGATCACTTTTATGATAGCATCTAAGTGACATCATCACTCTTCACTTTATCGAAAAACGTGCAGAGCTTCTCAAGGAAGCTTCAAGGAAGCTTTCTACCCAACATCACTTTTTCTCTCTCTCCTCCCTTGGTGTTACATGGCTATGAAGGGAAGGAAAAGTGACAAATTGTCATCTTTTCATCCAAACCCCCATTCACCTATCACTTTCTCTCTCATCTTTCATTTCTCTCTCTCACTCTCACGTTCTCTCATCTCTCTTTCACACCCACTCCCCTTCTTCCTCTCTTCTCTCACATAGCCACACACCACCATTGGAGGCCACCCACAATTTCTTGCTCAACCAACCTTGTTTCTTACATCCTCTCATCATCCTAAGACTTTTCTTCTTGGTGGTCATCCCCTAAATCCATCTTCATCTTCTTCCACCATTGAAGTTCAAAGCTTGAAGCTTTAAGGTAAAAGATAAAAGCTTTTCCATTTCTCCATCTCATTTTCGTGGTCCTTGGCCACCATTGTGATCAAGGACTTCCCTTTCAAGCTTTGATTTTGGATTCCTTGGGTTTCACCATCTTAGGGTTTTCTTAGAGGTCTTGGACAAAAATTGCAAGAAGAGCACCAAGAAGGCTCTTTTTCTCATTTTCTCTTGAGGTAAGAGGGAGATAATCCTCTTCACCCAATCTTGGTGGTGAGAGAAATGTCTTTGGTGTTAATGGTGAGGAATCCATTATGGGTTTCTCACTTTGTTTGTGATTTCTAATGATGTTATGATTTAAATGTGTTGTATGACCTTCTATGCTTGATGTTGTGAATCTTGATGGATTTGTATGTGCCTAAATGTTCAAATATGTATATGGATTGGTACTCATTTGATTTGGAAGCTTGGAGAAGCTCATTTTCATGATTTCTGGTGTAGATTCACGGGCTGTGTGAATTTACACGGCTCAGGCAGTGTTTCCCATTGGAAACACAGCTCAATGCACATGATAGAGTGTTACACGGCCTAGGCCGTATAATATTTTACGGCCGTGTAATCGGGCATCTCCGTTTTTGCATGTTTTCTGGTTCTTCTAGAGAAGTACATGGCCTAGGCCGTGTAATTTGACACGGCCGTGTACTCCAGGTGGTGAAATTGGTCATGGCCGTGAAATCAAGGGTAGTGAAGAATTGTTTAGTTTTTCTAGTCCCTTGGAGGCACACAGTCTCATTGGGCACTCATTGTGAGGCTTTATAACAAGCTAGAACTTAGCTAACTAAATGAATAGGCACTTAAGGAGGAATTCATAATGTGGAAAGGATAATGAACACAACCTTATTATACAATTTAGTGTAAGGTTGGATAAAGAAAGAACATGAGTGTGATCAGGGTTGTGAGGAACTTAAAGTAATTACTCTAAGAGAGTTTAACGCAAGAACATAATGGAATCGAGGCATAACTTATGTAACAACTTTGAATAGTATGAGTTCACCTTTAAGGTTTTAATATTGACTTGATGTGGGTCCATGATTGGGATCAAAGATTTTGGATGAATGATTGGGCTCTATATGGCATGTGAATTTGGATGAGTTACGCTATCATTATGATTCTGTATATGTATATATATGTATGCATTGAATCCATATGCATTGAGGCATGATTGGTACAGTCTGACATCATGAGCATGATTGAAACATACATTGACATTGTGATTATGGAACCGAAGTACCAGATCAAGAAACATCATGTAGACGATTTAGTCAAATGTGGTTTGCTTTTATAACCAGAAACATCAGGTAGATGATTTAGTCAAAAAGGACTGGTTATCAGAGAAAACCCAAATATCAGTGGTACTATGTAGTCGTATGGATGATTATATAATATCATTGATGCAAATGATATTGAAACAATTGTATGGACAATTGCTTTGATACCATTGGGAATGGTAAAACGGAGGGTTGAATCCCATTGATATGCAATTGTGCATTATACATTTATGGCATTTTATGCCTAGGAGTGAATGAGAACTTACAGGATAGTGGGGTTTTGAATAGACCTAGGGGGACGTCAGGGCACGGTGTTTCACTTGTGATTATGTTATCACCTTATATACCCCTGGCCGTGAACACTGTTGCAACGCACTGGCAGCCCAACAAGGCACTATTGTTTTTCATGGCCCGACATAGACTGTCTATTGTGAGGGGACAGATCTTCTAGGGCGTTCATCTCTGAAAACCTTGAGTCTAGCATCATAGAGTAGGAAATGAGTACATTGTACATGAGGATGGTCAGCATACGCATTGTGCATATGCATGGTTAGTTCACATAATTGTCATGGCATGGTCAACATATATATTGTGGTGACATAATTTATTATTTATATATTTATGGTGGATAACTATTGTTATAACGCTGTTAATATTTATATTATTGCGGGATATGCTTTTCGATGATATATATATATATATATATATATATATATATATATATATATATATATATATATATATATATATATATATATATATATATATATATATATATATGCAATTGATAACTTCAACATATTTGTAATATCTGTATGTATGGAATGACTTCATCATTCGTGTTATGTTCCTTTACTGTCATGTTGGTAATGATGTAGGATATCTCACCTCTTACTTATACAATTCTTGTTCTATGTGATTTTTTTTAGGTTAAAGACGATAAAGGGGACGAGGTTGAATCTCCTAGATTTTACTTGGTTTGATCTCTTGCGTTCTGTGAGGACAACAAGAAGGGGCTCTATTGGTTTCGTCATGATTGAGTTCACCAGGGGTGCCAATGCTTGGCGAGTCGACTGGGTCGATGAGCGTAAATGATATTATTGAGGATCTGACATTGACCATAAAGAGGACTGCGATTGAAGATCTTATCCTAGTTCTCACTACATCGGTGCATCTGGAGTTGCCGTACGCATTCGAGAGCTATGGAATGATCTTATTCATACCCTTAGAGATGACGAGGAATCTGTGGCATCAGCTGCGAGGGCACCTGCCTGTGAGATTGCACACTGTTATGCTTTTGTGTCCTCAAATGAACCGGGGAAAGGATCCCAAAGTGGATCCGATGGAGTGCCCAACTCCTTAGTCGTGGCATTATTGTGGGTAGTTTATATTTTCTTTTGCATTACCTGTAAAAGGGCTGTTTTGAGTATATGTATGTTTTAAGGTAATTAACCAGTCTTATATGTTGTAACTTGGGTATATCTTATCGAACTATATTTATTTTTAAAATGACAGAATGTGTTACTATTCATTCGTGGCTCATATTTCCCTCATATACAAAATGATTAAATTTGGAAAACTTGTTATTTGAGTTGTAGCACGCTAAAATTTAGTGACCGTGGTATAATGACGATTGCGCCATGGTTATTAAATCGAGGGGTGTTGCACTAGTTGCATAATTGAGGGATTGGATGACAAGCAAGTTAAGTTCGTTGGTCATAGGGTCAATAATATATATATGATTAGTCTTGATGATATTTCCTCAAATGATGCTAAATGCTTTATGAGTAAAGAAAATGATTCATGGTTATGGCATAGAAGAATTGCTCACATTCACATGGATCACTTAAATAAATTGGTTTCTAAAGAACTAGTAATTGGTCTTCCAAAGATCAAATTTAAAAAAGATAAACTTTGTGATGCATGTCAAAAGGGAAAACAAGTAAAGGTCTCTTTTAAAGCTAAAAATGTAGTTTCAACTTCTAGACCTTTATAACTTTTGCACATGGATCTTTTTGGTCCCTCTAGAACTATGAGCTTTGGTGGGAATTACTATGCATTGATGATTATGGATGATTTTTCTAGGTTTACGTGGACATTATTCTTGACCCACAAAAATGATGCTTTTTAATCATTTAAAAAGCTTGCCAAAGTCATCGAAAACGAAAAAGGTTTTTGTATTGCATCCATAAGAAGTGATCATGGTGGTGAATTTGAAAACCATGAATTTGAAACTTTTTGTGATGAACATAACATTGAGCATACTTTTTCTGCCCCTAGAACACCACAACAAAATGTGTTGTAGAAAGAAAAAATCGATCTTTAGAGAAAATGTTAAGAACTATGCTCAATGAGGCCAACCTTCCTAAGTACTTTTGGGCAGATGCGGTTAACACCGCTTGTTATGTTATGAATAGAGCCCTAATAAGGCCAATTTTAAAGAAAATCCCATATGAATTGTACAAGGGAAGGAAGCCAAATGTGTCACATTTTCATGTCTTTGAATATAAATGTTTTGTTTTGAATAATGGAAAGGATTACTTGGGAAAGTTTGATGCAAAATCTGATGAGGGAATATTTATTGGCTATTTTATACATAGTAAGACATTTAGAGTCTACAATAAACGAACTATGACCATAGAAGAGTCTATACATGTTGCATTTGATGAAACTAATCCAAATGAGCCGCGAAGGGAGCTTGTTGATGATGTTGCAGAAATCTTGACAAACATGCACTTGGAAAATTAAGAGAAAGAGTCCAAGAAGCAAAAAGAGAGACTTCTTGATCACTCATAGCAAAAGGATTCAAAAATCATGAATCTACCCAAAGAATGGAGGACATCAAGATGTCATCCTCTCGGCAAGGTGATAGGTGATGTATCAAAAGGGGTAATCACTCGAAACTCACTTAGAGATGTATGTAATCACTTGGCTTTTATCTCTCAAGTTAAACCTAAAGACATAAATGAGGCCATTAATGATGAACATTGGATCTTGGCCATGTAAGAAGAACTAAATCAATTTGAGAGAAATCAAGTTTGAGAATTAATTCCAAGGCCCAATGATCATCCTATAGTTGGCACCAAATAGGTCTTTAGGAATAAACTTGATGAAACAGGCTTAATAATAAGAAACAAAGCTAGGTTTGTAGCTAAAGGCTATAATCAAGAAGAAGGCATAGACTATGAAGAAACTTATGCTTCCTTAACTAGATTAGAGGCCATTAGAATGTTACTTGCATATGCTTGCATCATGGATTTCAAACTCTATCAAATGGATATCAAAAGTGCCTTTTTAAATGGTTTTATACAAGAAGAGGTATATGTGGAACAACCTCCTGGTTTTGAGGATTTTGAAATGCCCAACCTTGTTTTTAAACTGAAAAAGACCTTGTATGGCTTGAAACAAGCTCCTAGAGCTCGGTATGAAAGGTTGAGCAAATTCCTTTTGGAAAAAGGCTTTTCTAAAGGCAAAGTTAATATTACCCTTTTCATAGAGCATAAAATGCATGACATATTTCTAGTTCAAATCTATGTTGATGACATTATATTTGGAGCTACTAACAACTCTCTTTGTAAAGAATTTTCAAATATTATGCAAAGTGAGTTTGAGATGTCCATGATGGGTGAGCTCAACTTCTCCCTTGGTCTCCAAATCAAGTAAACAAGAGAAGAGACTTTGTAACACCCCGATTTTTCATTTTTCTTGAAATAAATGAGTTTTATAATATTTATGAGTTTTATGAATTTTTGAGAATTTTTAATTATTTTGAATATTTTAATATTATTTTAATTATTTTAATATTATTTTTGAAATATATGTCCGAATTTAGTTTTTCTCGAAAATATGAGTTTTATAATTTTTATGATTTTTTAGAATTTTTGTAATTTTTTTTGAATCTGTCATTATTTTAATATTATTCTAAGCTGTATGTGTGCTTGAGCCGGGCCCAAAAAAATAAAAAAATTTCTTGGACAAGAAAGTTCTGGACTGTCAAGGCAGGATCGGGGGATCTTACTAAACCCGAAACTAGGATCAGTTAACAGGAATTTTCTTTATCTGAGTTTTCTATTATCCATTGTGTAATAATAGCAGTAGTTATTGTCCATTGGGTAATATCTGCTAGAAAATATATTGATGGCAATGAGTCAAAGTGATGGACCAATGGCAAGCAGGAAGAAGGCAAACTGGACACTCAAGTTGAAGAGGACAAATCCAAATTGATTTCTTAGACTAGAAGACAAATCCAATTTGATTACTTACTTATTTAAGATATTTTAAACTTGTTTTGTCATTCTTTTTCTAGAAGCAATGACTCACCTAGTAAATATCTAAGAAATAAATATCTAACTATGACTATCTAAGGATAAATATCTAGGTGAAAATATCTAATCAGAAAATATTTAAGCTAAATATCTTAAGTGTAATTATGAAAACAGAAAATATCTAAGAGTAATGATAAGCCATCATTACTAAGCTTTTTGGCTAACCAATAAGAATTGGTCAAACATAGTGGCTGGATTGGATGGAAAATTTGATGGAAAAGCCTTAGATCATCACTATTTATCTAATCAATGGTGTGGGAGCAATCTTGATAAAGAAGCTTATGATATCCACCTTAGATTTAATCAATGGTTAGGAGATGAATTTAATTTTTAATAGTTAGATTTGTTAGTTGAGTAACTAGATAATCTAACTTAGTTACCTTAATAGCTAAATTAGTAACTAAATGAACTAATTTAGTTGCTAAATAATTAGAAGCTAGTTACTAAATAAATATTTAAATTATCTAGAAACATGACATAACCATGACATATGTAATAACATAATAAAGTAATTAATTAGTTAGAATGTAACCAAGTGACTTAACTAAATTAATTCAAATGTAACTAGATGGTTAGTTAGGTAACTAATTAAATTAACTAAGTTTAACTAGAAAGCTAATTGAATTAAAGCTTGATTATTTTTCCTATTGAGCTCCACGGCTGCCTAGTGTAATCTAGGAGGTTCTTGAATTATATTTTATGACCATTAGATGACAACTTGATGATCTTGGCCATGTGCACCCATGTGAGCCCATGTGCATTTGTTTTTAGCTTATTAAACAAGCTTGAACCTTTTCTCCAAGGCTACTCCACGACCAAGACATGCAAATTGGACTTTACATTTCTTTTTGCTAAACACTTTGTAACACAAAAACCATTCTCTCCATTCTCTCTCTTCCAATCATCCAAGAACACAAAAAACACTATCTTCTCTTTTCTTTGAAGGATTCGGCCACCATCCCCTAAACCTATCTCTAATTTTCCATAATTTTATCTAGCTACATATCTTGAATCTTCTCATCAATCCAAAACACTTTCATGTTAAGAATTTCTCAAAATTCATTCATCTTCATCATCATATCAAGCCAAAACACAAAAGGTTTTATCTTTTCTTCTTGAGAAATTTGGCCAAGACCATTGAAGCACCTTCCAAGCTTCAATAATTTTATACAACCTTAAATCTAGAACCTAGACACAATTCTAAGATACTTTATAGTTAAGATTTAAGCCTAGTTCTATCATCTTCAACCTTGTTCTTCAAGTTGAAGATCAAAAAGTTCCTACCTTGTTCATTTATGAAGCTCACGACCTCACTCCATAAATCACCTTCCAAGTTTGTTTAATCTCAACCAACTATACTTCTTGAATCCTCACATCGTTCTAAGACTCTTTGATGTTTAGACTTTGGTCTAAATCCATCATCTCCATGCTTGAATCTTGGATTTAAGTTCTAGGGTTTCAAGATAAAAATCTTGAAACTTGGCTTTTTAATTTGATTTTTAGAATCCTAAGACCATAATTGATCTATGGTCATCTTAATCAAGCTTTAGATACTAATTTGTATGTGTTTGTTGTGATTCTAAGATCTATTTGATGGTGAAAGATTGATACAAAGAGAGTTTTACAAAGAGCTAGGAAGTATCAACCAGGTAAGAGGGAGATTAACCTCATCGGCCATATGTGGCGGTGAAGGAATGGAATTATTTGTGTTTGTGAGAGGAAAATCCATATGAGGATTTATTCACTCGATTGTGTAATCATTGGTTTGTGTTGGTTGGATTATATTATGTGATTGTTTTATTACTTTGATAAGTATGCATGATTTGTATATGTGTTTGATATGCTTATAGCTTTGATAATATACTTGCCTATGTGAATTTGGAAGCATGATGATGCTTGTGTAATTTAAGATGTGATTCACATGATGAGAAAATTTGTATGAAGACTCCAGAGAGCCTAGAGGCACACAACCTCATCACTACAAAGAGGACTAAGGATTTTAAATTATTTTCCAAATTGAGAATTAAATGATTTTATGATAAGAAATTTTATAAGGATTTAAAGTGTTATGAAATGAATTATATATGAATTTTGAAGCAATATGTGAATTTAGCCAACATGCCAATTTTGATGTTCGAGATCCAAAACTATTTTACTAAGTGTAAACTTAGGTATTTTAATAGTAAGAATTCAATTTGATAAGTTTATGAATTTAAAAATGATAATTTAGATTTAAAATCGACTTAATTAAGGCTATGTAGTAAAATAAAAGCCAATACTTGAAATTTACTGACGTATAGCTCACTCTATGGGTTTTGAAGCGCGTTAGAAAATTTTGAGTTGTAATATTCTAAGTAAATTAAAGAAACACAATTTTCTAGGAAACAGTAGAAATATTATTTTTTAGAAGGACTATATTGAAAATATTCTTTAAAGAGAGACTATATTGAAAATATTCTTTAAATAGGGACTACACTGAAAATATTCTTTAAAAATGGATTACTTTGGAAATATTATTGGAAGAGGAACTATTATGTAAATATTATTTTATAGAAGGACTATTATGCAAATAATAAAAATAAGGTTAAGTTTTGACATTAAATGAGAAAAATCTTATTTTGGACTTAAAATATTTTAAAAATACTTTACGTGATTAAAAATACGTAGAAAAACTCTTACACAATTTAAAAATAGAAAGTTTTAGCTACGCGATTGAGAAAACGTTTTAAAATCTTTACGCGATTGTGAAAATGCAAAAATATTATTACGCGATTGAAAGGAACAACGAGTTGTGCCGTAGGGCCAACATGTTTAATCAAGTGATTTGTAAATTGTGGAAACTGGAGTATTGGACCCGAGTGGATCTTTGATATTATCGATGGTATGGGCGGTTATATAATATCATAGATACTAATGGTATTGGACAACTATATGTGGATGTGTAGTTGCATTAATATCATTGGGAATAGTACAACGGTACTTTGTTTTGAATAAAAGTATTTTTGAACATTATACGATGATACTGCCATATGACGGCATGTGAATAAGAAATATTGTGTGATCAATGATAGTATATGATTGAATCATTTATCATGCATAAAAAAGCGTATTCGCTTGATTTATCGTGGCGTTTTATGCCTAAGGAGTGGACGAGAACTTACAGGATAGTGGGAGGGATCCTGGGGACGTCAGGGCGCGGTGATTCACTTATTGACATTGAGTCAGATATGTATATATACCCTTGGCCGTGAACACTAATTGCAACGCACTGACATCCCAACAAACACTATTGCTTTTCATTATCCAGCATAGACTATCTTTTTAGGGGGGACAGATTTTCTGGGCGTTCATCTCTGAATTTGAGTAAACTCCATGGAGTAGGAGCATATGCATAGTCAGCATTTATGCTGTTGTAATATAATTTGATTGTGGTATTATCATTATACCCGATATTGCGTTGCAAGTTTATTATATTGTTTATCTATTTATTATCCTGAATATATCTGCTAATTTTTATGGATTGTATGTATGGAATGACATTGTTGTTTGTATCGTTTCTTTACTGCCATGTTGGTATGCGATGTAGGGGATCTCACCTCTTTGCTATTTTATTTTGTCTGTTTCTATTTTATGTCTATATCTGTGAAGACAGCGATGATTGTAAGGAGGAGTCAAGTAGGTTTCTTTAGACTACAATTTCTTGAAGGTGCTGAGGTTTGGCGTGTCCATTGGGACTCAAAGTATATAGAGTACTGTGAAGACATTCCTAGCTAGGGAATTTGTCTTCTGCAAAGGGCTCATATCTTAGGTGTTATGTTTTTTTGGGTATGTAAAGATAATGAATATATAGTGGTAGTAAACTCTGTTTAAATGAAAAGTATTTTATTCAGTTATTATATTTTGAATTACTTTAATTTGATCAATTGATGTTTTCCTTAAAAAAAATTTTTGAAACCCGTATTTAGGTAATATTAAATATTTTATAACTTGGGAAACTAATTAATTATCATTAGTTGGTATAAATGTGATACCCTTCGGAGGGGGTGTTACAGACTTTCATAAGCCAATCCAAGTATTGCAAGGAGTTGCTCAAGAAGTTTGGAATGGATAATGCCAAGCATATGGCTACTCCTATGGGCACCTTTTGCTATAATGTTTAGTGTATGCATGTGTGCTAGATATCAAGCAAATCATAAAGAATCATATCTTTGTACTGTAAAACTAATTATGAAATATCTAATAGGCACATCACAAATGAGTTTGTGGTACCCTAAGGGTGCCTCATGTAGTCTTGTTGGGTATTCCGATTCTGATTTTGCTGGATGCAAAATGGATAGGAAGAGCATTAGTGGGACATGCCACTTGCTTGGAAGCTCACTAGTTTCTTGGCATAGTAAGAAACAAAATAGTGTGGCATTGTCTACAGCTGAAGCTAAATATGTTGCAGCTGGGAGTTGTTGTGCTCAAATCCTTTGGATGAAGCAACAGCTCTTAGACTATGGTCTTGAGCTTGATCACATCCCCATAAGATGTGATAATACTAGTGCAATTAATTTGTCCAAAAATCCCATTTTGCATTCTAGGACTAAACACACTAAAATAAGACATCATTTCATTAGAGATCATGTTCAAAAGGGTGAACGTATGCTTAAATTTGTAGAAACCACTAAGCAACTAGCTAACATTTTCACTAAGCCCTTGGCAAAAGAAGCATTTTTCTATATAAGAAATGAACTTGGTATATTGGATCAATCATGCATAAATTGATTATTTGCTGCATAATCCTAAAACTGATGCATAATATATTGCTTTATTGAATAATATGATGCATAACATGTTGCTTTCTGCATAATCATGACTTTTTTGCTACATAATTTTTTGATTTTTAATCATATTTGAATCCAATACTGACTTGAGCATCGGAGATTCCCCCTAAGTTGTTTTGCAAGTGCTTCCTCATGTCAAAGACTTCCAAGGAACTCAAAAACTTCACGAATCCATCTAAATGGTGTAATTCTTGGTAAAAGTAGTCATTTTGCACAATTATATGTTTTGGATCATAATCTGATTAGACTATATGCTTGCATGATGTTTGAAATTGATTTGAAATGTTCTGGAACTAATTTGAAAGGTTCAAAGTTGATCCTTTGCAGTTTGGAACGCAAAATCTGAGTTTGAATATGCTTGTAATCGATTACAAAGCCTTTGTAATCGATTACAAAGGTTCTGTCAAGTATGTAATCGATTACACAAACATTGTAAATGATTACAATAAGACCCAGAACTCAGGTAATCGATTACACCAATAATGTAATCAATTACAAGGTTCCCAGAAGCATGGTAATCGATTACACCAACATTGTAATCAATTACAGGGGTAACAAAAGGCTGGTAATCGATTACACAAGCCATGTAATCGATTACATAGGGGTTTTAAAAGGTTTTCTGATGCACGTATGTCTCATTCTTCAAAAACTTTTCATTTTCTCTATCTCTCTCCACGCACCCACTCTCACCAAATACTTAATTTCTCTCCTATATCTCAACCAAATCTCCTCATTTCTTCCCCATTCCACTCCAAAATCCTTTCTCCACCAAAAATCCCTATCCATTTCCACCAAAGTCACCCCAAGAACATTTCCTCATCACCTTGACCTTCACTCAATTTCTCACACACTCTCTCAGCCCTAAACCTCCAATCTATACTTCCTTTCATCCCATTCACTCTTTTCTCACCAAAATGGCAGAAACCTCTCAACGTGCAAAATGCCTAAGAATAGGGGTCACTATTGGAGAGTCTTCCAGAGGTTCTTCACACAACATCTCAGGGCTGGACCTCACTCGCCACTTCTCCACTATCAAGAAGACTGAGTTGTTCAGGAAAAACTTCCAATTGTGAAAAATAATTTCTCCCAGGTATCTCCCTCAGACCTTTTGTGAAAGTGAACCTTTGGAGAGCTTTAGAACAATTGAAAATTTAGGTTTGCTTGGGTTCCTTAGCATTTAGAAAGCAATTTATCTAAACTTGGTTAGAGTATTTTATGCTAATCTGAAATATGAGGATGAATGCTTAATATCTGAGGTGAAGAAGCAACAAATCAGGGTCACTAAACGTGATTGGTATAGGTTGACTAAACTTTCTCCTGATGGTACTAATTTTTGTGGATATGCTAATGTTTGGGGAAATGAATATGAGCATAGAGCTACTTTATCTTCGGTGCTAAGGACTGGATATGATATCCCCACGGATCCCAAAAAGAGGGTAATGTCGACTGGTTTAACTATGGAGAACAGGGTACTGCACTATCTTCTAGTCAGGGGATTGATTCCAAGGGGAGGCAATTACTCCCAAGTTCTGAGAGATTACGTTGTGACATTATGGGCAATGACCACTGGCAGGCCAATCAATTGGGGATATTATATAATTGAACACATACTAGATGTTAAGAAGAAGAAAAACTCCGCCCTTCCATTTGCTATGCTAGTGACAACAATCTTGGAACATTGTCACATTTCCTTGACTGAGGAGTCAAGGGACACAAGCTCAAAAGGGCCACAATCTATAGGCTTGCATACATTGAAAAAGCTTTAGCTGTACAAAGTCAATGATAGATGGCACTACATTGCCCATGGTAGCTTTGGGCATATCCCTCATGGTCCAGAAAATGACGATGAAGAAGAAGCCCAGTAGCCTCCTCCTCTTACTGCCAACATGGAGCTGCTGCTACAAGAGATTCGCAGCATGAAAATGGGAATTAATCACGTCGAGCTCCTGCTCTTTGCTGGAAGGTCAAGGAGCACCTTCCTCCTCTGCTGCACCCCCTGCTCCTCTATCATTTGCTGCTCTTGATGACAAGGCAAACCTTGATTCAGAAGATGACGATGACGATGACATTGATCCTGCTAGTGTTGGCATAGCTGCTGATGTAGCTGGTGATGACGACGATAGTGACAGCGACAATAAGGCTACACAGAGACTTAGGATTAAGTTAGATGTCTTTTTATTTTGTTTGCCTAAAATCAGTTGTTTCTCACTTTGATTTCTGTACATGACTGGTTTACATTTATCTTTGGACCATTATGGATTTTGTCTTTGCTAATGATATAATATATCTCTTTATAACTCTTAATGATCTTTTCATTTCTGTTGGCTGCCATGTTTGATTATTTTTTGGGCTAATTAAGAGATTATGTCATTTTGATAATGCCAACGAGGGAGAGATTAGTGAAAAATGAAATCTGATTTTTGTTGCATGTGTACGGGGGAGCTTTAAACTTTTACATGAAAAATCTTATCCTAAATCATACATAAATTATGGGGGAGAGTTGCGCTTAAATTTCTAATATACACAAATGCAAAAACTCTTTCTTCTTCCTATGATTAGTTGGTCATCATCAACAAGAGGGAGAATGTGAATGCTTATGTATCAAAGCATATCAAATGAGTTTTTGATGATAACAAAGTCAAGATCAAGATCAAGATCAAAAAAGAAGACGAAGATCAAAAGAGGTATATTAGATATAGTGTTAGCCATGACAACCATTACCCAAGAGGGGGGTGAATTGGGTAATTACAAATTTTAATACTACTTTAACAAATTATGCATTTTGAATAACTCAATTAATAAATGCAGCGGAATAAGTCTAATAAATGTACAACTATTGAGGATTACTCAAATACAACTTGGGATATATGATGAACTAAGTGAATAAGCTAGATATCAAGTTGTAATAATCAAAATATCAAAATATGCAATAGATAAATATATTTCACTAAATACTGAATTTAAAGAGTGTATGGAAGAGAGAATCAAACTCAAGAATTTATCCTGGTTCAGCCACCAACCACTTGTGGCCTACATCTAGTCCGTAAGCTTAACTTGAGATTTTCTTCACTATCTCCTAGATTTCACGGATGCTAGGAAAACCTTTGTACATACAAGAGCACTCCTCACACCTTGGGATACCTCACCCTTGTGTTAGAGCCTCCAATTCTTCAAGCGTCACAGGTGCTTGATGACCTTTATAATTTTGAGCACTCAACACCTTGGGATACCTCACCTTTTGTGCTTGAACCTCTACTTTTAAGGGATGCCTCACCCTTTACAATTCTTGAGGGATACCTCACCCTCTTACAATGATTTCAAGATGAAGAGAAAGAATAGAAACTCTCACAAGAGTAGATATACAACTTGAAGAACAAAGTATGGATAATAAGAAAACTCTCTCAAGAGTGGATAATACAAGTTGAAGCTCAATAGGTATAAAGGATTCACATTTTAAAGCTCAAAATATGATTTTAATAATTCAAGGATCAATTCTAGTGTTCTTGAGGTGTATAAGCTTCATACAACACTTATATATAGAGCTCAAGTGATAAAATAGTCGTTGGTAGTGTTTTATAATGATTTTCTATGAAAACCAGCCGTTTATAGTCGTTAGAAACGTTCCTGGACACTTGGCAATCGATTACAAGCTTCATGTAATCGATTACAAGCTTTCTGGGTACTTTGTAATGGAATACACACTTCCTGTAATCGATTACACAGCTTTTGTCAATGTTGTAATCGATTACAGGACTTGTGTAATTGATTACATCATTTCTGGTTTTGAAAGCTGACTTTAAAAGGTCATAACTTCTTCATTTCTTATCCGATTAAAGTGAATAATCACTCATTGGAAAGATATTTGAGTTTATTTTCAAATAAAATAAGTTTCATAACAAAAATAAAATTACTTTGAAAGTTATGATTAAAACAATAACCAAAGGTCAGATTTTTAAAACTCAAATTTTAATTGGCTATAACTTTTTCGTTTCTTATCCGTTTAAAGCAAATGACCACTCATTGGAAAAATATTTGAGTCTATTTTCATATGAAATAAGCTTTAACATAAAACTCAAAGTATTTTAAAAGTTATGATCAAAATAGTAATCATATGTTAGTTTTATAAAACACAAACTTGGCTATTTTTCATAGATTTGAATTACCACCAAGACTAGCTTTCCAAAAATAGTTTGTTGGGCATTTAAACATGTAATAACTATTTTTAAAGACTTAAAAACATATTTGAACTCTTTTCTTGTAAAACCTCTATTTTTACATTGGAGAAAACCTAAAAGGAAAATATACCAATTCTAGTCCTTAGGCTTCTTGATGTAATCCAAGCTTCCACAAATTTCTTCTCTTCAAATCTTGCAAATTGCTTGGAACATCTTTATCATTCTCATTCTTCTTGAGTTGAGCATAATTGTGATCTTTTACTTTCTTGTTACAATGCTCATTCTTGGTATTTGGACTACCCTACAAAGTATTACTTACTTAAAATAAGCATAATTAGTCCAAAATCATAACTCAATATCTTCATATGCATTATTCATAAATGTATAATTGTAATTAGTCTAACATGCATATAAAAAGAGCCAAATCCAATGTTAATTTAATACAACTTATATAACATATTATTGAATATATTTTATGATGAATGTTACATATTTCTCATTGTATGATGATTAAGTGAAATATAATTAGATAAAGTACATGATCATGCATGTTACAATATATCACATTAAGCACATTTATATAACATGATCAATATTCTTTTGTGATGCATTTGTCATCTATAAAGCACATCTATCAAGCATAAGTATCATTCTTTTTGTCTTGTATTTGTCATCATCAAAACTTAACATATTAAACCATTAGGGCAAACTTATTTCCATAATCTTCCCTTTTTTTATGATGACAAATCACCAAAGAAAAATATGTTTTAGCAATATACAAGAATAGATATTAATGTAAGCATATCAAACAATAAGCACAAGGAACATATTTTTCTTTCCAATTCTCTCTCCCCTTATTTGACATCAACAAAAAGGCTTAGGAAGGAAATATAATATTTTCTCCCCCTATAGATAAAATTCATGTTGTCAAGAAGGGTAGGATCTTCTCAATGAAAGAATCAAAAGATATGAAATTTAAGAAAGTTTACCTTCTTTCATTGATAGAGGGAAAGATAATAAGAGATGATAGTATTAACAATAAAGATATTTTGAAAGTATTACCTTCTTTCAAAAGATATTTTACTGACATGTTGATAGTATTAACAATAAAGCACTTCATGTCAAACAATGATGTAAACCAAGGGATATAAACAACAATTTAAGAACTAGGCTTCTCCTCAAAATATGCATATTATCAAAATATTAAACATAATAGTTTAACATAGTTATGCATATATTTATAGTCAACAAGGATATGGAAGAATGATATATAAGATAAGCTCCCCCTTATTGAAGCACAAGATAGATAAAGGGAAATATGCATACCAAGACCATATAAGCACATTACCATAAAGAAAAGCAAGACATAGATACATATTCTTAATCCCTCAAACAAAACCATTATAAAAAACTTCTCCCCCTTTCAAAAAGAATTTTATAATAACACATTACATTTCCAAAAGTATTTTAGAAGGGTAGAAGGGTTTTATATTGAAATCACATATTCCTTGAGAGTGATCAAATCCAAGTCAAAGGGACATTTGAAAGTACATCTCCTCTCTTTCTCATTAAACAAGAGCCTTGAAAAGATAAAACATTTTTTAAGAACGAGACTTATCTTTTGAAGTATCAAGATGAGCTCTATAGAACATTTCAAAAGACTTATTTAGAAACTTTCTTAAATACTCTCTCAAGATTTAATAGACATTTCAAAGCAATGAAGAGAGTACTACATTTATAGCACAAATCGAATGATTTCCAATTTTTTAAGACAATTAAGAGGTGATAATACTTTCAAGGTCTTAAGACAAGTTCAAAAGATTCTCAAGGATATGGAACTTTAAAAGCTTCTTTCAAATATGATAGGAGATTTTGCCTTAAAAAAACTTTTTAATCAAATAAGAAATTCTTTCCAAAAAGAGTATGATTCTCATAAGTGTTATAATACTAAGAAACCATAGATCAAGAGAATCATAGATATCAAACATTCATCATGATGAAATATGCTGTATGTATAGAACTAATGTCATCCACCCTATATGTAATGACAAAACTAGCAATTTAATGTCCAATTAGATACTTTGTTAATGCTAAGCATACTTCTCATGTAAGGAAAGTATCCAATAATTTAAGATCAATTAATCACTAAGTATCATACAATCAATAGCATATAAGACATCACAATAGATTAGGGATAGAGATACTTATTGAGTTAGATAGAGAGTGATGCTCCTTTAGAATGTTCTTCATTTAGGTCCTTTGAGTTTGTACTTTCTTCCATTGAGTATTCCATTCCATTGCACTTGAAGAAAGTCTCCTCATGTTCCTCTTCCTTCAACATTTCTCATTTATCCACATATGCTTGACATTTCAATATTTGATGACTATATTTCAAAAGTTCTCCAAAACATGAGTTAGTATCAAATATCATTTAAACTTATTTTCAAACATAATTTAGGTTGATATACAATGTAAAACATGTACCACATTATCAACCATCCAATGTTAGCTCTTACAAGAATAAAGGAAGAACATATGCACTTGAATCCAAAAGCATAGTTTAAGCATTTTCAAAGCAAGAGTCAAGTTTGTCAAGAAGGACATGATCATCATCAAAACATATATAAGCATTTTTGGGGCAAACAATAATCATGTAAGGAATGTAAAAATAACTCTCTACTTCTCCAAATATCATATGATATTCAATTTAAAGCATATATGAGGATAAGAGATTGATGTCACCAAAAGTGTACTCTTTGAGTTTTTGTAGGTGATTCCAACTTCCAAGCTTCAAGTCTTCATGACTCTTGGAGAACTTGGACCATTTCAAGTTTTCACTTCACTTTAGTGCATGCTTGAGCTAATAGTCACCCTACAACATAATTCAAAGTAATTTCTTTGGAATCCACCAATTTTGGATCCGTAGGGGTTAGTCATTGATCAGTAATCCATTATGCTCTTATAGATATCAAATTTTCCATAGTATATAATTTGAGCACAACAAATTAAATAATAAATTATCATTAAGTACATAACCAAAAGTAAGCTTACTTTCATGATATATAGATAATTCAAATCATAGCAAACATACCTAGGCATTGTAGAATCTCATGTACCAAGATATATAACAAATTAATGAGTTATGATACAATAAGAATTAATATAATCATGTGCTAAATAAAATATTCATATTTTACCAAGTGCACATGATTCTATCATTTACCTAAGGCCTACAAGGAATATACCTCATATTCATTGTCTTTTTAAGTGAATGTGCATAAGAGGTAAAACTTTTGATACCTTGGCCTTGGTGATCAAGGAAACTCTTTTCCTTACCCATTGCTTCTCTTTTGGTGTTTTGAACTTTGTAAGTTCCACATTTTATACTTGAGAAGCTTTAGTTGAAGTCATCTTCCTTCTTTAATCAAAACTTCTACCAATGATTTTTGGAAGCATTCTCCTTGATGATTCCTTTTTCCTTTGAGCAATTAGTCCATCTTTTTTAGAAGTTTTCTGCATAATTGAAATACTAGGAGGACTTTTTGGTACCTACTTTATCTTGGGTCCTTTAATGTTAGTACTAGGGCATTTAGGATCTTTAGGAACCCATTTTATATTATTTCTCATATAAGAATTTCTTCTATAATTGCATAAATGAGAAATATATCCTAGATGACCACAAAAGTTACAAACAAGTGAATTCAATGATGGCTTGGTCCTTTGAAGATCATTTTTGAAAAACTTGAGTCTTTGGTTGTTATTACATTCTAAACTATTTTCGCCATAAGCCTTACTTGAATTTTCATATGGAATAACATTAATTTTATTCTCATTAACAAGCATAAAATGTAAGCAATTAAAATCATTAGCTTTGGAAAATTTAGAAGATAAGTCCTTAACTTGATTTTCTAAATCAATGCACTTTTCACAAGAAGTTGAGGTTTCAAATTTCAAAGGCATTTCCTCATTGAGAAAAGCATATTCATTTTTCAAAGTCTCAATTTCAATTTCAATAGAGGAAATGTTTTCCAAACAAGATGAGTTTTTCTTTTCTAAATTCAACAAGTCATCATACAATTCATCATATCCACATTGTAGCTCATCATAGGAAGGACTATAATCTAGTTTAGCATTATTTACCTCAAAGTCCTTTTTAAAGGAATCACCATCTTCCTCATTATTGTCCTTCCAAGATTCAAGAACATCTTCTTGACGATATTTTTCAATATTGTCTTCCTTTAGAGGCTTTTGCTCTCCTGGCTCTCTCTATATACAACTTTTTGCAAGAAATCATTGTTAGCAAGATAAAAATAATCAAGAGCATCCCATATATCTTTAGTACTAGAGAAACTCTTAATTTTAGTATAAGCATCATCATTTAAACCACTTCTCAAGATTTGCATTGCTCTAATGTTCAAGGAAAAGCATTTCTTATCATAGGCATTCCAAGTTTGTTTTGATTTGCAAGTAAATCCATCAAGCATAATATCCCACAAATCAAGATCAATAGACTGCATATAGATTTCCATTCTAGCTTTCCAATAAACGAAATTCACACCATCAAAGAATGGTGGTTCATTAATTTCAAAACTATTTATTTTGAAAAGCTTTCAATGGTTACCAAACAAATAAGGATCTTTAACTCTAAGCGATTAAGCTTTTACCAGAGCATGAAACTCTGATACCACTTGTTAGCCATGACAACCATTACCCAAGAGGGGGGTGAATTTGGTAATTACAAATTTTAATACTACTTTGACAAATTATGCATTTTGAATAACTCAATTAATAAATGCAGCGGAATAAGTCTCATAAATGTACAACTATTGAGGATTACTCAAATACAACTTGGGATATATGATGAACTAAGTGAATAAGTTAGATATCAAGTTGTAACAATCAAAATATCAAGATATGGAATAGATAAATATATTTCACCAAATACTGAATTTAAAGAGTGTAGGGAAGAGAGAATCAAACTCAAGAATTTATCCTGGTTCAGCCACCAACCACTTGTGGCCTACATCTAGTCGCCAAGCTTAACTTGAGATTTTCTTCACTATCTCTTAGACTTCACGGGTGCTAGGAAAACCTTTGTACATGCAAGAGCACTCCTCACACCTTGGGATACCTCACCCTTATGCTAGAGCCTCCAATTCTTCAAGCGTCACAGGTGCTTGATGACCTTTATAATTTTGAGCACTCAACACCATTGGATACCTCACCCTTTGTACTTGAGCCTCTACTTTCAAGGGATGCCTCACCCTTTACAATTCTTGAGGGATACCTCACCCTCTTACATTGATTTCAAGATGAAGAGAAAGAATAGAAACTCTCACAAGAGTAGATATACAACTTGAAGAACAAAGTATGGATAATAAGAAAACTCTCTCAAGAGTGGATAATACAAGTTGAAGCTCAATAGGTATAAAGGATTCATATTTTAAAGCTCAAAATATAATTTTAATAATTCAAAGATCAATTCTAGTGTTCTTGAGGTGTATAAACTTCATACAACACTTATATATAGAGCCCAAGTGATAAAATAGCCGTTGATAGTGTTTTATAAGGATTTTCTATGAAAACTAGCCATTTATAGCCGTTAGAAACGTTCCTGGGCACTTGGTAATCGATTATAAGCTTCATGTAATCGATTACAAGCTTTCTGAGCACTTTGTAATTGATTACACACTTCCTATAATTGATTACACAGCTTCTGTCAACGTTGTAATCGATTACAGGACTTGTGTAATCGATTACATCATTTCTGATTTTGAAAGCTGACTTTAAAAGGTCATAACTTCTTCATTTCTTATCCGATTAAAGCGAATGACCACTCATTGGAAAGATCTTTGAGTCTATTTTAAATGAAATAAGTTTCATAACAAAAATAAAATTATTTTGAAAGTTATGATCAAAATAATAACCAATGGTTAGATTTTTAAAACTCAAACTTTAATTGGTCATAACTTTTTTGTTTCTTATCCGTTTAAAGCAAATGACCACTCATTGGAAAGATATTTGAGTTTATTTTCATATGAAATAAGTTTTAAAATAAAACTCAAAGTGTTTTAAAATTTATGATCAAAATAGTAACCATATATCAGTTTTGTAAAACACAAACTTGACTATTTTTCATAGATTTGAATTACCACCAAGACTAGCTTTCCAAAAATAGTTTGTTGGGCATTTAAACATGTAAGAACCATTTTTAAAGACTTAAAAACATATTTGAGCTTTTTTCTTGTAAACCCTCTATCTTTACATAGGAGAAAACCTAAAAGGAAAATATACCAATTCTAGTCCTTAGGCTTCTTGATGTAATCCAAGCTTCCACAAATTTCTTCTCTTCAAATCTTACAAATTGCTTGGAACATCTTTATCATTCTCATTCTTCTTGAGTTGAGCATAATTGTGATATTTTACTTTCTTGTTGTAATGCTCATTCTTGGTACTTGGACTATCCTACAAAGTATTACTCACTTAAAATAAGTATAGTTAGTCCAAAATCATAACTCAATATCTTCATATGCATTATTCATAAATGTATAATTCTAGTTAGTCTAACATGCATATAAGAAGAGCCAAATCCAATGTTAATTTAATACAACTCATATAACATATTATTGAATATATTTTATGATGAATGTTACATATTTCTCATTGTATGATGATTAAGTGAAATATAATTAGATAAAGTACATGATCATGCATGTTACAATATATCACATTAAGCACATCTATATAACATGATCAATATTCTTTTGTGATGCATTTGTCATCTATAAAGCACATCTATCAAGCATAAGTATCATTCTTTTTGTCTTGTATTTGTCATCATCAAAACTTAACATATTAAACCATTAGGGCAAACTTATTTCCACATATAAGTCCTAGATTATCAATGTGAAATGCTCTCTAATTGTCTCAAAGATCTTCAAATGATTTTTCAAGTTCCTTCGAAATCAACTTGTTATTGAAAGCTCATATTTTAAGAAAATGTTATTTTTAATCTTGGATTGTGTAAAACACATGTCAATATTGTTCAATCCAAGTTTCTCAAAGTTAAAAATAGTTTACATCTCAAATTGGACTTGAAAAATGTGTTCAAAGGCCAAGGTAATAGATTACATGATGTTTGTAATCGATTACACAGCAAACAGAGGCCTTGTAATCGATTACACCAAGTTGGTAATCGATTACAATGAGCCCAGAAAGGCAAGAACACGTTCAAGGAGTCATGTAATCGATTACATAAAAATTGTAATCGATTACAAGCACGTTAGAGGCCTTGTAATTGGTTACACCAAGCTGGTAATCGATTACCAAGTTCCCAGAAAGCCAAGAACACATTGGAACAGCCATGTAATCGATCATATACTTTGTGTAATCGATTACCAGTGGTCTGACAGTGCCCAACGGCTACATTAACTGCATTAAATGCTTGGCTTTAATATCCCCAACGGCTCCTTTCTTCATATAACTTATAAATACTTGCCTTGGGACTTTATTAATGGCTAACCTTCAATTCAGAACATCAATCTAACACTTAAATACGAGAATCAATTTCTGAAAACATTCTTACTCTATTTTTTGTGAAAATCTTGTGATATCTTTTGAGAGCATATTAGAGCTACAATTTGTATCAATCACTCTTGTGAGAGTTTCATTCTATCAATCTGAATTGCTTTGTACAGAGGGTGAGCCATCCCTCCTGAAGTGTAAAGGGTGAGCCATCCCTTAGTTGAAGAGGCTCAAGCTCAACGGGTGAGGTATCCCAAAGTGTTGAGTGCTCAAGTTTGTAAAGGTTGTCAAGCACCTATTGAAGCTTGAAGATATAGTGGAAAATCTCGAGTGTTTGCTTGAGGACTGGACATAGATCACAAGTGGATTGGTGATCGAACTAGGATAAACTATTATTTCTCTAAACCATTCTCTTTACATTTATGCACTGTTTCATTAAATTGCTTGAATATTATCTCCTTTGGGTATTATATTTATAAGTGAAAATGTTTATCTCATTTATCCAATCACCTCTATCCATTCAATAGCTTCAACACAAATTAATTATCAAACGATTTGCAAATCTATTTTTCAAACTCAATTCACCCCCTCTTAAGTATTGAGGCCACTTGGTAACAAGTGGTATCAGAGCTAGACTTTTGTATAAAGAGCTTAGCAGCTTCAAGAGAAGTGATGGCTTCAAATGGTTTTTCAAATGAAAGTTTTTCTATAAATGGACCTCTTTATTTCAATGGGGATGGTTATGCCTATTGGAAAGAAAGGATGAAAATTTTTATTGAAGCTATTGACTTAGATGTGTGGGACGCCATTGAAAATGGTGCTTTTGTTCCCTCATATACTAAAGATGATGTGAAAATTAATACACCTAAAAATGAATAGATCGATGAGGATAAAAAGAAGGTTCAATACAATTTGAGAGCCAAGAACATCATCACCACATCCTTGGGGTATGATGAATTCTTTAAGTTGTCAAAATGCAAAACCGCTAAAGAAATGTGGGATACTTTACAAGTAACTCATGAAGGTACAAGTGTTGTAAAGCGATCTAGAATAAACACTCTTACTCATGAATATGAATTATTTAGAATGAACCAAGGTGAAAGTTTTCAAGAGATGCAAAAGAGATTCACACATATTGCTAATCATCTTATCTCATTAGAAAAGACATTTCCTAATGAAGATCTTATTAACAAAGTCTTGAGATGCTTGAGTAGGAATTAGCAACCGAAAGTAACGGCTATTGCGGAATCAAGAGATTTATCAAAAATGTCTCTAGCCACCTTATTTGGGAAGCTTCAAGAACATGAGTTGGAGCTAAATAGGCTCAATCAAAATGAAAAGCATGATAAGAAGAAAAAGGGGATTGCACTCAAAGCCAAGTCTTCTACAATTGAAGATGATGATGAAGATGGTGAAGAGGATGTAGAAAATCTTGAGCTAAGTGAGGAGAATCTTAGTCTCCTTGTGAGGAAGTTTGGAAGATTCTTAAAGGAGAAGGATCCTCTACTCTTCCAAAATGTTACGAATGTGGAAAATCGGGGCACATGAAAATGGAGTGTCCTATGTATCTTAAGAAGATGGAGAAGTTTGAGAAAATGTCTTCCAAAGAAAAGAAAGGAAGGAGAGCATATATAGCATAGGAGGACAATGACATAAGCTCTTCCGATAGTTTGGAGAATGAAGAAGTCCATCTTTGTCTCATGGCCTGTGAACACCCAATTTTGACCGGGCTAAAAAATAAAAAATAAAAAAGACAAAAACAAAAAAAAAAAAAAAAAAAAAAAAAAAAAAAAAAAAAAAAAAAAAAAAATAAAAATAGTCACATCTTTGCACATACGTTTTTCATGGGGGATGGGGACTCAATAAAAAAAAAAAAAGGGAGGGGGGGAGGAGTGATTGACGCAAAAGAAAAAAGAGAGAGAAGAAATAGTCAGCAGAAAAAAATAAAAAAAGGAGGGAATTTTGATACAAAAAGGAGGATTTTAGGGAGATTTGTCGGGAGAAGATGAAAATCTGAAGGAAAATGCCAACCTCTCATACAGTGAGCAATCATCACATCCATCATCAACAACAACTCTTTCCTTCAAAATGTGAAGGATCCCTCCATAAATGCCTCGGCCATCATTTTCTTTCAGGAGGCTGGATGAACCCAATTCCTTCAAAATCCTTCTCACATCCCATCTCCATCTTCTGCCACCCTCTCATCTCCAACTTCATTTTCACTTTGCTCTACCACGTAACCCCATCCCATCCATCTTCCACGTGAACTCCACCCATAATGTGACCTCCATCAACCACCGCAACCTCACTTCTCCTTCCACCTTTCATCAACTACGTGAAGCAAGCCTCCCCGTGATTTCCAATCTCTATCTTTAACACTTCACCATCTCCCTAATCACCCTTATCTTCTCCGAGAACTCCATCATCCACGTGAACTCCACCCATAATGACCCCCCTCATCAACAAGCAGCACCCATGCACATGTGAAACAGCCTCCATCAAACCATCTTCTCAAAACCAAAACCTTTCTCCAATCACTCCTTCTGATATCCCATCTCCATCTTCTGCCACCCTCCCATCCAACACCACTGAGTCAACTCAGTGAGCCATATCCTCTTCCCATCCATACCTCCATCACCACCATTTACGTGAACCCCTTCACCGACAACCCGTCCAAACCTCCATCACCATCAACCAAACTCCATCCCCAACCCAAAACCATGAACCCCACCAAACCGTAGCAGCCACCACGTGAAGCCAGCAAACGTTCACCACCTCATTTTGACAACCCCACAAAGCCAGACCCCTCTTCAACCGACCGTCGGACCGCACAGAAGCCATCAGCCTTCCAATCGACTGTCGGGCCATAATCCTTTAAACCAAATCCACCCCTTCTGCATCACATTTTTTAAACCACCAAAGAATTCAAAAATCTCCCAGCCGACCGTCGAATCCATCCTCTCATCCGACCGTCGGACTGCACAGAAGCCATCAGCCTTTCAACCGACCGTCGAACCACCCCAGTTACTAGCCCATCTTCACCTCCAACTCGACCGTCGAACCATACCATTGTGACCCTCGACCAACTTCAAAAAGCTCACCTTCACCTCTAACCCGACCGTCGAAACCATCCCACAAACCGGACCACCTACCTCTCAAATCTCCAAACCACATTTCAAACACCATCACATACATCGACCGTCGAAATCCAAAGAGCCACATCCTTCCCCTCTCCGTGTCGAACTCAATCAACTAAATTCCATCACATTCGACCGTCGGACCCCAAAAGCAAGACCATCTACATTCTCTAATTCGACCGTCGAACCGTGAGCTCCACTCCTCTCACCGACAAGCCATCCAAACCTTCATACCGTCAACTAAACTCCATCACATTCGACCATCGAACCCCAAAAGTAAAACCACCTACATTCTCCAATTCGACCGTCGAACCGTGAGCTCTACTCCTCTCACCGACAAGCCATCCAAACCTTCATACCGTCAACTAAACTCCATCACATTCGACCGTCGGACCCCAAAAGCAAAACCACCTACATTCTCCAATTCGACCGTCGAACCGTAAGCTCCACTCCCCTCATCGGCCTTCAACCTTCCAAACCCAAATAAATCCATTTTTTCACCGACCGTCGAACCTCAGAGGCCAGCTCTCGACCGTCGGACCACAGGAACCAGTTCTCGACCGTCAGAGGCAATTCCCGACTGTTGAACATCAGAAGTCAGCCCCCCGACCGTCGAGCCTCAGGATCCAGACCCCCTGGCATCAACTGTAGGACCTCAGGATCCAGATCCGTCTAGTACCGACCGTCGAACCTCAGACTAGATCCCTCCACAAACGTCCCCTGGTGCGTGCTGTTATTGTTGTCAAAGTCTCCAACTTTTACCTCTTTAAATTGAATTGTGATTGTCTTTTGGGTGTGTGAGGTTGAATCGCGTGGACTGCTGTCCATAATGATGCATTTTGGTAAGAAGGGAGAAGGGTAAAGAAGTTAAAAATGATAAACAAAGAAATAATTAAAAAGTTTTTTAAAAAAAGGAATAAAAATGGGTTACCTGAGTTGCGACAGCTTGCTAACCCTTATATTTTGTAAACATCTGAGTTGCATGACAAGCTTGATGATTTACATTTTTTTTTTCAAGTTAAATCGCTAATTGATAATCTTAAATAAAAATTTCGTAACAAACTCGATAATCAATGGGTGACGTCTCTAGCGTGACGCGAGCTTCACCTATTTAATCCTTAATTTGGATAACTGAGCGCGATGGCTTGTTAATTCAAATTTTTAAATTTTAAATAAAATCAACCAACCCACAAATATTTTTTAAAGAACTACGTAACTTTGAGTTCCCCATTGCACCAGGGGATACGTAGGAGTAATTTCATTTCTGTCAAGCCAAATTTAAATTTTCACAATTTTGTGGTTTCGCTTTTTAGTTACAATGTTTGCAAAAAAGGGGTAAAATAAATATTTGCAAGGATTGTTAATAATTTGCACAATTAACCTAAGGTACCATCTTAGGACGGGTGCGTTAGGGGTGCAGTGGGATTAAGTTTCCACCCTTCCCTAAGCATAACCGACTCCCGAATTCAATCTGGTTTCAAAGACCATTTCCAAATAAAAGGTTTTCCAATTTTTCCAAATTCAAATAAAATTGGTGGCGACTCCATTTTCTCAATTTCATATTTTAAGATCATTCGAGTTGCTATTTCCCCGCCACGATTCCCGGTCGCGACAGATGGCGACTCCACTGGGGAAAAATTGAGAGTCAAGCCTATAAAAGTTAGTTATGCAAAAAAAAAATTTGGTGATCTTTATGTGTTTGTTTTACCCTTTTTTTTCTTTTTATTATTTGATGATTTTTTTTATATATTAATTTTAGTATTAATTGTTGTACTATCTGAATCTTAGGGTAGAAAATTTTTGGAAATTATTTTGTATTTGCTTTGTTTTGCTGGATGTGGGTAGTCTTTAGAATTGTAAAGGTTTGTACACTCTCAGCACCCACTGCACCTACACGTAAAGCACACACATTCGAGTGGGGCCCTATACCCGGGTCTGAGTGAAGCCTAAGTTAAGTAGAGGTTGCGTAGTGGTAGCCATTTTGGATGTACTTCCTGTTTGGTTATCGCGAAAACCTCATCTAGAGTGCGCCTTTTTCATGAATGTCCCACACCTAGTTGGTTTACCCACTATTTCGTGGTCAACATTCTGAAATAGGACTTGGCTCTAGAGACCTTTAAAATAGAAAAGCCACCCTATGGAAGTTCTCACGAACCAGAAAGACTCTTAGATCCTTAGGATGGAATTCCCAAGTTTAAGGCAACCTCATTAGGACACAAAGGGAGCGTATTTCTTCTTTCCTCATGCCATCCATTCTTGAAAAAAAAAACTTTAAAAATACATTTTCTTACATTCTTAAAAAAAAAAGAAAAATCATCTTGCATTTTTATAACCTTAAAAAAAAAACTTGTATTTTCATGACATTGCATAAAGAAAATCATGCATTCCTAGCATTCAAAAAAAAAATCATGCATTTTCATGACACTCCAAGCATTCTTAAAAAAATAAATAAATAAATAAATAAAATCATGCATTTTCATGCCATCCTTAGCATAAAAAAAATAATAAAAAATAAATCAGGTATTTTCATAAAAAAAAATTTCATGCATGGCATCTTTAGCATTCTAAAAAAAAAAAAAAGTAAATCATGCATTTCATTCCATGCATTTGAAAAGAAAATGTTTTCATTTCATTCATCTCATCTTATGCATGACATTCCTTGTATGATGTTACCGTGTTCGGAAACTATTGCGCGACTAAGGAAAGAAGACACCGCCTCAAACAGTTTCAAGAACTTCCAGAGAATGCAGAAATGGAGGTGATGAACCTTCTCCATCCGCATTATGAATAAAAAAAAAAAAAAGAAAAAAAGAGAGACAGTGTGTGTCCCGACAATGAGGTAGGTAGTGCCATTAAATTTTATCGGAAGCATGTGGAGATAACAACTGCGAAAATCTTGCAGTATGGATTTTATTGGCCTTCTTTATTCAAGGTCTGTTACACCTTTTGCAAAAGTTGCGGAAATTGGTCAATAAAGTTTTGCTTTAAGATTCTCATCCGCACCTACTCCTTAGAAAATTGAGATCTAGGTGGCGCGGTTCTTTTGTTGTCAAACACGTGTATCTTATGGGGCCATAGACATTGAGAATCCTAGGAATGGTGTTGTATTAAAAGTTAATGGACCAAGACTCAACCATTTACGGAACATCAAGTTGTTGAGTTCTACGTGTTGCTTAGGTTAAATGGCGGATAACGGTACTCGTGACTCTCAAGTCGGTTTGTTTTTCGGTTTCCCATAATAACCGATTTCTTCTCCTTTCAAAATGGATGTCATTCTCTCAAATCTAAGAAAATATTTTCCTTCTCTCCCTCTAAATGCTCTAACAAAAGTCTATGAAGCTAGGTGTGAAAGATGAGATTGTTAATGTATAAGGGCATCCCGAGAAGATATACATTTGGATAATCAAAGCAAAGGTTCGTTTAGTGGTGAATCTTGATTCATTTGTCCCATACATGCCTGGTCTCGGTAAAAGTTCATTTTCAAAAAGGAGAAGAGCAAAAAGAATGAAAGTTTGTTACAAGTGTGCACGATGGAATTGCAACACGCGATGTCACTCTTTGGGGATGGTTTACGTAAATAGAGAAGATAAAATATTCTTCATTAAGAATGGATGAGTAAGGAGTCATTAGATAATATCTTATTGACTTTTGAGACGCATTCTTGTGGAGTTGTGCGCAAAGCATGAACTTCTTAGTTTGTGGAATCTCTTCAAGGACGAGCAAGAGCGTTACGGTCTTGGGAATCGACTCAAAAAGACCTGTTTGCCAATTTATAAGAAAATTGGATGGGAAGCTTATCCTCGACTCATAGAAGGCGTTTAAGCCGTTTCGGACGTGAAACCGAGAGGAAGATGTGAGCCATAATCACAACAACATGTATATATTATCTTGTACATTTTAAAAAAATAAAAAATAAAAAAAAAGAAAGAAAAAAAGAAGAAAGAAAGAAAAAAAAAAAAGAAAAAAAAAGAAAAAAACTAAAAACTAAAAAAAGAAAGGCGAAACTTCGGTTGTACTTGGTCTTTAATTAGATTAGGAGCCCCTGCGGTGGAGTGGCGGCAGACTGTCATTGACTCGGGTGGACCTTCGCACGCCGGTCGGTAAATAAGGTTCGTGTGCCATGCTCTCTGAGAGAGCCGCGCAAGCATTCCTGTGTTTTAACCAAAGGCTCGCTGGCGATGGACGAGAAAGAAGCGTCCGTGTTTGCATTCTCGCGTGACAATGCCTCCGAGTGAATCCCGTGATTTAATGCCATGGGCTCTTCAACGACCTCTCACCGGGTGTGGTCGTTGGTGGTAGGCATTTGTCGATTTACGCACTTTAATTAGTGGCGTCGTAGCTCAATCCAAAATATCCCACAAGCGGGAGGGAGAAGAATGCCCAGATTGGCTGAGCCTTCTTGGTATTACTGCACTCATGACGCGCAGTATAAAGATCTGCCATGAAACCTGTACATAAAGGTGGTTTTGGTACTTTGGAAGAAATTTTTCAAATTGTCTCTTGGGCTGAACTGAACATCCACCATAAACCCATTAGTTTGTTGAATGTTAATAATTTCTTTGACCTTTTGTTATTTTTTCTTGACAAAGCTGTGGAACAAAAATTTATCACTCCTTCGGTAAGACAACTTCTTATCTCTGCCTCCACTATTGATGAGCTCATTGATAAATTGGAAGCTTTTGAGTATATACCTGATAAGGTATTGACTCAGATAGATTGGTCAATAGGAAGCAGCGAAGGAAGTAACAAGAAAAGCAAGACAGATCTGACACTTTCTCTTTAATCGGTTTGATTTTATTGTACTTTGTTTCTGTTTAAATTTGTGTCCGCTTTCTCCAACAGGTAATTCTATCATTTACTCATCTATATTTTAACATTAAGGACAATGTTATGATCTGGTTGAGGGGAAGGATGGTTGTGTAAAAAAAAATAAAATAAAAATAAAAAACAAAAAAAAAACAAAAAAACAAAAAAACCAAAAAATTCAAAAAGTGTGTTTGTCATCAATTAACAACAAAAGTAAATAGGGATGGCAGAGTAAGGAGTAATTTTTATCTTGAGACGCATCTTAATTGGTGGCAGAGTAAGGAGTAGTAGGGTAGTAATTAATTAGTATTAAATTGTGGAAGTACTTAAGTTTTATTATCTGATTTCTTTTTAGGGTCAGATGCGGCACTGACTGTGTGCTTCATTTCTGCTTGGCGTTGATTCACTTCTTATCAGGGTCAGATGCGGCACTGACTGTGTGCTTCTTTTCTGCTGGGCGTTGATTCACTTCTTATTAGGTTGTTTTGCTCTTTTCTATATCTCTCTTTCACATTGAGGACAATGTTATGATCTAGTTGGGGGGAATGATCGTTGTGTGCCTAAATACAAAAAAAATAAAATAAAAAAACAAAAAACAAAAAAAAACAAAAAAAGGTGTGTGTATGTATTAATATGTTTATATGTTTGTCAGTAATTTTCTAAACCAGTTAAGGATGGCAGAGTAGGGAGTAAATTTTACTCTTGAGACGCATTTTAGTTGGGGTAGATAACTAGTTTGTGTGGAAGTAGCAATTGAAATTCAGGAAAATTTGCATGATTGAGTAAATTGTCTTCTTTCTTAAAAATCATATGTTTGGTTATGGATGTTGAATTGGTGGTGAGAATGATAGAACTATATCTTGTGAGATCTTGAGCCTAATGGATGGATTCAACATTTATGCCATTCTCTTCTTTCTTGTGTGATTTTCACTCATGATAATGATCACTCTAGAACTTGCTTTGATTCTTTTTGAGGCTACGTTTCACTTGCATGCATGAACATGATTGAGGCCCTCTTTCTTAGCCAGTTTAACCAAATAGCCAACCTTGTTTTCAATATGATATCAAGCACTCTTTTGACTTCTTGAAAATTTTCTGATTCTTGCCAACCTTGTATATTTTCCTTTACTTAACCCCTTTGAGCTTATTTGACCATTCTTTGTTTCTAACCCATTACGTGCAAAACCATGTTCTAACCCAACCTTAGGGAATAAGAGAGCATTGCCTTTGTTATTTGATGAGTTCTTGAACAAGTGTGGGGGTGCATGTGCAGATTGGTTATATAAAAAAAAAGAAAAAGAAAATATGTTTCTATAAAAAAAAAAAAAAAAAAAAAAGAGAGAGAGTGATTATTTGCTACAATCAAAAGAATGCACCATGTGATATATTCATACCTAGAATGAGGGTGGATGATTGGAAATAACAGGAATAGAAGGAGAATGTTCAAGCCTAAAGGAATTCAATCTACCAATTGATCTTTAACAAAACATTAGTTAGATATTGGTCATTGTCCTGTATGAGAAAAAACTAAGAAAATCTTGGGAAAGTTAGACTGAATGTTCTCAAACATCTTCTCCACTCTAACTGTATCATAATGCTCTTCTATTCTCTTTGGTATTTAACTTGACATATCCATATTACTTCCACCTTTACCTTGACCTCACTACAATCTTGAATAAAGTCCTCATGATTTGTGTGTGCATGTGTTTTGAGTAGTGGAGAAGTAGAAGATAAGCAAGCTTATGGTAGTGCAATTTTCATGGGTCGAATTGAGTGAAATACCTACCTTTTAAACACTTGAGAGATTGAGAGTAAATTCTGTGAGGATCTATCATTCTTTACTCATGTTTTTCAATTGAAGTATCCTTGCTTGTTGATTTGAGATGTGAAGATGTGTTACCTCATGAATGTTTGATTACTTGAATTATTAATTGATCTTCATTCTTAAATATTATTAGAAATTGAGTCTTTTAGAATGTTTAACTTTTGAGTCATTTTTTTTTCTGTTTTGCCCGAGGACGTGCAAAAGAGTAAGTGTGGGGGGTGTTTGATAATTAATGATGTCCAGTTGTCGAATCTTGACTCAAGCGAAAAAAAAATCTTTTGATTTTCTCGCTATTTTATTTCTTGTGTCTTTAACCGTTGTAAATAATATCTTTTCTGTAGTCAAACTTCTAAGAACAATCTGGAAGTTGTTCGTTTCTTTCTTGTTGTACTTTTTGAATTCATGAGTGTCTGTGACATAATGCTTCAGGTAAAGTGACCATGAGTACAACACCATGATTTGACCATCTAATGGTAATTGCTTATTGACCAATTCAGATCGAAGAGATCTTGGAAATCCCAATTGATGGAAGAGGAGGTACCCGAGCTAAAAAAAAAAATGAAAAAAGAGCCCGTTAGTCTGAAAACCTGAAAGGTCGGTCTAAACAAAAGTTAGGGCAAATGAATGGGCAAAATCTCAGAGGAAGTTGGCCTGAAACACCTTGAAGGGTGCATCCAAACTGGGGCAATTTTGAATTGCGTGTGATCAGCTACATAGGGACAGTTTTGTTTGCATTTAGTTGGCCATACTGTGGTAAAATTTTTGAAGGATTAAGGAGAAGCTGTGTTGAAGGAAGTAGCAATGCAGACAAGGACTGAGTTATCAAGCAATTGCAGGGAATCAACTAAATGAGAGAGAAGGTTAAACACTGGGGCAAAATTTTCTCTCAAGGAATCAGTCAAGCAATGGTTCATCCCATTTCTTGAAAGGAGAGTTGAAAGTGAAAAACAAAGAAAAAAGAAGGAAAGGAGAAGAAGAAGGAAAGAACCGAAGGGTCTAAGGAAGAAAAGCATGTGAATAAAGTTTGAGTGGTCAAAGCTTTCCAAAGTCGTCCTTGGTTCAAATGTTTTTAAATAAAAAGAAGAAAATAAGAAAAAAAAAGAAAGTAAAAAAAAAAAAAAAAAAAAGAGAAGAAAAAAAAAAAAGAGAAGAAAAATCCTGTTTTTCGGGACTCGATTGCCCATTGTCTTTTAAAATTTTGGGACGCAGTTGCCCATTGTCATTTAAATTTCGAGCCACAGTTGCCCATTGTCATTTAAATTTGCGGGCCGCAGTTGCCCATTGTCATTTAAATTCCGGGACTCAGTTGCCCATTGTCTTTTAAATTCCGGGACTCAGTTGCCCATTGTCATTTAAATTCCGGGACTCAGTTGCCCATTGTCATTTAAATTTCGGGCCACAGTTGCCCATTGTCGTTTAAATTTCGGGCCACAGTTGCCCATTGTCATTTAATTTTCAGGCCGCAGTTGCCCATTGTCATTTAAATTTCGGGCCACAGTTGCCCATTGTCATTTAAATTCTGGGACTCAGTTACCCATTGTCTTTTAAATTCCGGGACTCAGTTGCCCATTGTCATTTAAATTTCGGGCCACAGTTGCCCATTGTCATTTAAATTTCGGGACTCAGTTGCCCTTTGTCTTTTTTACTTTCTGTTGAGCACATCGGCTCCATGCATTTTAAATTCCTGTCATTTACTTTTTGAGCGCATCGGCTCCTGTCTTTTAATTCTTGTCTTTTACTTTTGAGCGCATCGGCTCCTGTCATTTACTTTTTGAGAGCATCGGCTCCTGTCTGTTAAATTCCTGTCATTTACTTTTTGAGCGCATCGGCTCCTGTCTTTTAATTCCTGTCTGTTACTTTTGAGCGCATCGGCTCCTGTCATTTACTTTTTGAGCGCATCGGCTCCTGTCTGTTAAATTCCTGTCATTTACTTTTTGAGCGCATCGGCTCCTGTCTGTTAAATTCCTGTCATTTACTTTTTGAGCGCATCGGCTCTAGTCTTTTAATTCCTGTCATTTACTTTTTGAGCGCATCGGCTCCTGTCTTTTAATTCCTGTCTTTTAATTTCGAGCGCATCGGCTCCTGTCTTTTAATTCCTGAGCGCATCGGCTCCATGCATTACATGCTTTTTACTTTCTGTTGAGTGCACCCGCTCCATGCATTCCATGCATTTTAAATTCCTGTCAATTTCTTTTGAGCGCATCGGCTCCATGCATTCCATGCATTTTAAATTTCTGAGCGCATCGGCTCTATACATTCAATGCATTTTATTTTCTGTTGAGCGCATCGGCTCTATGCACTTTAACTTTTTGTCATTTCTTTTTCTGTTAATTCTTTTGAGCGCATCAGCTCCATGAATTTTAATTCTTGAGCGTTTGGACGCTTTGCATGTTATTTCTCGCATTTGTTTTACATCTTGTGCTTTCTTAGGACAAAATTGGAGTTCATGTCTTTACTCGTTCCTTACGACGATAATAAGAAGACCATAATTTTCTTATTATCTAATAAGAAACAAGTAAAGAGGGCAATCTGTGAACACCCAATTTTGACTAGGGCTAAAAAAAAAAAAAAAAAAAAGACAAAAAAAAAAAAAAAAAAAAAAAAAAAGAAATAAAAAAAGAAAAAAATAATAAAAATAGTCACATGTCGCACATACGTTTTTCATGGGGGATGGGGGACTCAATAAAAAAAAAAGGGGGGGGGGGGGGAGGAGTGATTGACGCTAAAAGAAAAAAAGAGAGAGAAGAAAGAGTCAGCAGAAAAAAAATAAAAAAGGAGGGAATTTTGATACAAAAAGGAGGATTTTAGGGAGATTTGTCGGGAGAAGATGAAAATCTGAAGGAAAATGCCAACCTCCCATACGGTGAGCAATCATCACATCCATCATCAACAACAACTCTTTCCTCCAAAATGTGAAGGATCCCTCCATAAATGCCTCGGCCATCATTTTCTTCTAGGAGGTTGGATGAACCCAATTCCTTCAAAATCCTTCTCACATCCCATCTCCATCTTCTGCCACCCTCTCATCTCCAACTTCATTTTCACTTTGCTCCACCACGTAACCCCATCCCATCCATCTTCCACGTGAACTCCACCCATAACAGCCTCCATCAACCACTGCAACCTCACTTCTCCTTCCACCTTTCATCAACTACGTGAAGCAAGCCTCCCGTGATTTCCAATCTCTATCTTTAACACTTCACCATCTCCCTAATCACCCTTATCTTCTCCGAACTCCATCATCCACGTGAACTCCACCCATAACATGACCCCTCATCAACAAAGAAGCACCCATGCACACGTGAAACTTGACCTCCATCAAACCATCTTCTCAAAACCAAAACCTTTCTCCAATCACTCCTTCGATATCCCATCTCCATCTTTCCGCCACCCTCCCATCCAACACCACCGAGTCAACTCGGTGAGCCATATCCTCTTCCCATCCATACCTCCATCACCACCATTTACGTGAACCCCTTCACCGACAACCCGTCCAAACCTCCATCACCATCAACCAAACTCCATCCCCAACCCAAAACCATGAACCCCACCAAACCGTAGCAGCCACCACGTGAAGCCGCAAACGTTCACCACCTCATTTTGACAACCCCACAAAGCCAGACCCCTCTTCAACCGACCGTCGGACCGCACAGAAGCCATCAGCCTTCCAATCGACTGTCGGGCCATAATCCTTTAAACCAAATCCACCCCTTCTGCATCACATTTTTTAAACCACCAAAGAATTCAAAAATCTCCCAGCCGACCGTCGAATCCATCCTCTCATCCGACCGTCGGACTGCACAGAAGCCATCAGCCTTTCAACCGACCGTCGAACCACCCCAGTTACTAGCCCATCTTCACCTCCAACTCGACTGTCGAACCATACCATTGTGACCCTCGACCAACTTCAAAAAGCTCACCTTCACCTCTAACCCGACCGTCGAAACCATCCCACAAACCAGACCACCTACCTCTCAAATCTCCAAACCACATTTCAAACACCATCACATACATCGACCGTCGAAATCCAAAGAGCCACATCCTTCCCCTCTCCGACTGTCGAACTCAATCAACTAAATTCCATCACATTCGACCGTCGGACCCCAAAAGCAAGACCATCTACATTCTCCAATTCGACCGTCGAACCGTGAGCTCCACTCCTCTCACCGACAAGCCATCCAAACCTTCATACCGTCAACTAAACTCCATCACATTCGACCGTCGGACCCCAAAAGCAAAACCACCTACATTCTCCAATTCGACCGTCGAACCGTGAGCTCCACTCCTCTCACCGACAAGCCATCCAAACCTTCATACCGTCAACTAAACTCCATCACATTCGACCGTCGGACCCCAAAAGCAAAACCACCTACATTCTCCATTCGACCGTCGAACCGTAAGCTTCACTCCCCTCATCGACCTTCAACCTTCCAAACCCAAATAAATCCATTTTTCCACCGACCGTCGAACCTCAGAGGCCAGCTCTCGACCGTCGGACCACAGGAACCAGTTCTCGACCGTCAGAGGCAATTCCCGACTGTCGAACATCAGAAGTCAGCCCCCCGACCGTCGAGCCTCAGGATCCAGACCCCCCAGCATCAACTGTAAGACCTCAGGATCCAGATCCGTCCAGTACCGACCGTCGAACCTCAGACTAGATCCCTCCACAAACGTCCCCCACAGTGCGTCTTGTTATTGTTGTCAAAGTCTCCAACTTTTACCTCTTTAAATTGAATTGTGATTGTCTTTTGGGTGTGTGAGGTTGAATCGCGTGGACTGCTGTCCATAATGATGCATTTTGGTAAGAAGGGAGAAGGGTAAAGAAGTTAAAAATGATAAACAAAGAAATAATTAAATTTTTTTTTAAAAAAAGGAATAAAAATGGGTTACCTGAGTTGCGACAGCTTGCTAACCCTTATATTTTGTAAACATCTGAGTTGCGACAGCTTGATGATTTACATTTTTTTTTTCAAGTTAAATCGCTAATTGATAATCTTAAATAAAAATTTCGTAACAAACTCGATAATCAATGGGTGACGTCTCTAGCGTGACGCGAGCTTCACCTATTTAATCCTTAATTTGGATAACTGAGCCACGACGGCTTGTTAATTCAAATTTTCAAATTTTTAAATAAAATCAACCAACCCACAAATATTTTTTAAAGAACTACGTAACTTTGAGTTTCCCATTGCACCAGGGGATACGTAGGAGCAGAATTTCATTTCTGTCAAGCCAAATTTAAATTTTCATAATTTTGTGGTTTCGCTTTTTAGTTACAATGTTTGCAAAAAAGGGGTAAAATAAATATTTGCAAGGATTGTTAATAATTTACACAATTAACCTAAGGTACCGTCTTAGGACGGGTGCGTTAGGGGTGCAGTGGGATTAAGTTTCCACCCTTCCCTAAGCATAACCGACTCCCGAATCCAATCTGGTTTCAAAGACCATTTCCAAATAAAAGGTTTTCCAATTTTTCCAAATTCAAATAAAATTGGTGGCGACTCCATTTTCTCAATTTCATATTTTAAGATCATTCGAGTTGCTATTTTCCCGCCGCGATTCCCGGTCGCGTCATGGCCCAAGGAGAAGAAAGTGAAGAGAGCCACACCGAGGTAACATCTTCTAACTTAGAATCTCCACCTTCTTATGATGAATTGCAAGATACTTTTCAAGAATTGCATGATGAATCTATGAGGCTCACAAAAATGATTTTATCTTCTAACAAGACAATCTCTTTATTGGTAAACAAAGTTTCTATTTTAAACAAGGAGATTAATGATGATAAAATTAAAAATGAGACCTTAGGACTTATTGATGCTAACTCATTGTGCATGACTTGCTCCTCACATGATAACACATCCATATCCTTACCTTGCTCATCATGTAAAGCATTTGAGAAAAAATTGAAGATCTAAACAACACTCTTGCAAAATTTACATTTGGAAGAGACAACTTGAATGTGTTGTTAGGGAAGCAAAAATGTGTTTTTCAAAAAGTCAGTTTGGGATTTAATCAAAATAACCATCAAAAGTCTTATAAGAATTTCTTTGTTTCCTCAAATACTTCAAGTAGCCCCTTTGTCAAATGTTTTCATTGTGGTAAGAAAGGGCATAGTGCATCCACATGCAATGTTAGAAAGAACATAAATACCAAGGTTGGAATCAAAAGGATTTGGGTTCCTAAAGGCACCATGCCTAACTCTAACACACAAGGACCCAAGACAATTTAGGTACCAAAGGTTAAAATTTGAATGTGTGTTGTAGGTGTGCTTGAAGACCAAAAGCTCAAATTGGTATCTTGATAGTGGTTGCTCTAAGCACATGACCGGTGATGGCTCCAAGTTCTCCTCCGTTGCTCCCAAGAAGCATGGTCATGTCACATATGGTGATAACAACAAAGGGAAGATCCTTAGAATTAGTAAAGTTAGCAAGGTCCTTTCCTCATCAATTGATAATATTTTGCTTGTTGAAGGACTCAAACATAATTTGCTTAGCATTAGTCAATTATGTGATAAGGGCAATAGAGGTATATTTGATTCTACATGTTGTAACATCCCGAAAATTACTTATTTCATGATAAGTAATCATTTTATAATATTTATGATTTTTTAAATTTTTTTTAGAATTTTATGAATTATTTGGTTATTTCAATATTTTTCTCGATTTGCGTACACACCGCGCTAGGCTAGGAAAATGAAATGTTTTCCCTGTGGCCGAAAAACTTTGAACTGTAGAAACGTTGATGGGGGATTTTACTAAACCTGAGACTGGACACAGTTTACGGAGTTTTTGTTTTTCGAGATTTTATCTGATAAATAAAATCGTAGTATATTTTATTATCCATGGGACAATAAAATATTAGTTCTACTGACTGTAATATTTGTCCACTGAATAATAGTTCAAGTAGATTATTTCTATCTGATCACCTTTATGATAGCATCTAAGTGACATCATCACCCATTATTTTCTCGAGAAGCATGCAAAGCTTGTCAAGGAAGCATCAAGGAAACTTCAAGGAAGCTTCCTACCCAACATCACATTTTCTCTATCTCATCCCTTGGTGTTACACGGCCATGAAAGGAAGGAAAAGTGACAAATTGTCATCTTTTCATCCAAACCCCCATTCACCTATCGCTTTTTCTCTCATCTTTCATTTCTCTCTCTCACTCTCACATTCTCTCATCTCTTATCTCTCTTTCACACCCACTCCTCTTCTTCCTCTCTTCTCTCACACGGCCGCACACCACCATTGGAGGCCACCCACAATTTCTTGCTCAACCAACCTTGTTTCTTTCATCATCTCATCATCCTAAGACTTTTCTCCTTGGTGGTCATCCCCTAAATCCATCTTCATCTTCTTCCACCATTGAAGCTTAAAGCTTGAAGCTTTAAGGTAAAAGATCATAGCTTTTCCATTTCTCCATCTCATTTTTGTGGTCCTTGGCCACCATTGTGATCAAGGACTTCCCTTTCAAGCTTTGATTTTGGATTCCTTGGGTTTCACCATCTTAGGGTTTTCTTAGAGGTCTTAGATGAAAATTGTAAGAAGAGCACCAAGAAGGCTCTTTTTCTCGTTTTCTCTTGAGGTAAGAGGGAGATAATCCTCTTCACTCAATCTTGGTGGTGAGGGAAATGTCTTTGGTGTTAATGGTGAGGAATCCATTGTGGGTTTCTCACTTTGTTTGTGATTTCTAATGCTGTTATGATTTAAAAGCGTTGTATGACCTTTTATGCTTGACGTTGTGAATCTTGATGGATTTGTATGTGCCTAAATGTTCAAATATGTATATAGATTGGTACCCATTTGATTTGGAAACTTGGAGAAGCTCATTTTCATGATTTCTGGTGTAGATTCACGGGCTGTATGAATTTACATGGGTCAGGCCGTGTTTCCCACTGGAAACATAGCTCAATGCACATGACAGAGTGTTACACGGTCTAGGCCGTGTAATATTATACGGCTATGTAATCGGGCATCTCCATTTTTGCACATTTTCTAGTTCTTCCAGAGGAGTACATAGCCTAGGCCGTGTAATTTGACACGACTGTATACTCCAGGCCGTGAAATTGGTCATGACCATGAAATCAAGGGTAGTGAAGAATTGTTTGATTTTTCTAGTCCCTTGGAGGCTCACAGTCTCATTGGGCACTCATTGTGAGGCTTTATAACAAGCTAGAACTTAGCCAACCAAATGAATATGCACTTAAGTAGGAATTCATAATGTGGAAAGGATAATGAACACAACCTTATTATACAACTTAGTGTGAGGTTGGATAAAGAAAGAACATGAGTGTGAGAAGGGTTGTGAGGAACTTAAAGTAATTACTCTAAGAGAATTTAACGCAAGAACATAATGGAATTGAGGCATAACTTATGTAACAACTTTGAATAGTATGTGTTCACCTTTGAGGTTTTAATATTGACTTGATGTGGGTCCATGATTGGGATCAAAGATTTTGGATGAATGATTGGGCTCTATATGACATGTGAATTTGGATGAGTTGCACTATCATTGTGATTACGTATATGTGTATATATATATATATATATATATATATATATATATATATATATATATATATATATATATATGTATGCATTGAATCCATATGCATTGAGGCATGATTGGTACAGTCTGACATTATGAGCATGATTGAAGAATGCATTGACATTGTGATTATGGAACCGAAGTATCAGACCAAGAAACATTAGGTAAACGATTTAGTCAAATGTGGTTTGCTTTTATAACCAGAAACATCAAGTAGATGATTTAGTCAGAAAGGACTGGTTATCAGAGAAAACCCAAATATCAATGGTACTATGTAGTCATATGGACAGTTATATAATATCATTGATGCAAATGGTATTGAAACAATTGTATGGACGATTGCTTTGATACCATTGGGAATGGTACAACAGAGGGTTGAATCCCATTGATATGCAATTGTGCATTATACATTTATGGCGTTTTATGCCTAGGAGTGAATGAGAACTTACAGGATAATGGGGTCTTGAGTAAACCTAGGGGGATGTCAGGGCGCGGTGTTTCACTTGTGATCATGTTATCACCTTATATACCCCTGGCCGTGAACACTGTTGCAACGCACTGGCAGCCCGACAAGGCACTATTGCTTTTCCTGGCTCGGCGCAGACTGTCTATTGAGGGGGGACAGATATTCTGGGACGTTCATCTCTGAAAACCTTGAGTCTAGCATCATGGAGTAGGAAATGAGTACATTGTACATGAGGATGGTCAGCATACGCATTGTGCAAATGCATGGTCAACATATATATTGTGGTGACATAATTTATTATTTATATATTTATGGTGGATAACTATTGTTATAGCTATTTGTTAATATTTATATTATTACTTGGATATGCTTTTCGATGATATATATATATATATATATATATATATATATATGTAATTGATAACTTCAACATATTTGTAATATCTGTATGTATAGAATGACTTTGTCATTCGTGTTATGTTCCTTTGCTTCTATGTTGGTAATGATGTAGGATATCTCACCTCTTGCTTCTACTATTCTTGTTCTATGTGATTTTTTTTGGGTTAAAGACAGTAAAGGGGACGAGGTTGAATCTCCTAGATTTTACTTGATTTGATCTCCTGCGTTCAGTGAGGACAACAAGAAGGGGCTCTATTGGTTTCGTCATGATTGAGTTCACCGAGGGTGCTAATGCTTGGCGAGTCGACTGGGCCGACGAGCGTAAATGGTATTATTAAGGATATGACATTAACCATGGAGAGGACTACGATTGAAGATCCTATCCTGGTTCTCACTACATCGGTGTATCCAGAGTTGCTGTACACATTCGAGAGCTGTGGAATGATCTAATTCATACCCTTAGAGAGGACGAGGAGTCTGTGGCATCAGCTGCGAGGGCACCTGCCCATGAGATCGCACACTGTTCTGCTTTTGTGTCCTCAGATGAACTGGGGAAAGGATCCCGAAGTGGATCCGATGGAGTGCCCAACTCCTTAGTCGTGGCATTGTTGTGGGTAGTTTATATTTTTTTTTGCATTACTTGTATAAGGACTATTTTGAGTATATGTATGTTTTAAGGTAATTAACTAGTCTTATATGTTGTAACTTGGGCATATCTTGTCGAACTATATTTATTTTTAAAATGACAGAAGGTGTAACTATTCATTTGTGGCTCTTATTTCCCTCATATGCAAAATGATTAAATTTGAAAAACTTATTTTTTGAGTTGTAGCATGCCAAAATTTAGTGACCATGGTATACTGACGATTGTGCCGTGGTTATTAAATCGAGGAGTGTTGCATTAGGTGGTATAAGAGCATAATTCATCCTGTTGAGTCGGGGTATGAACTAACTATGCTTAGACATGTTAGAGGTTTCTCTGTATGTTGTGCACTTCTTTGTCTCTTGATTGAGATGTTTGGGAAAGAAAGGCACCGCTTGCCATAGGTTGAATGTTGGTAGCTACTGTTTCATATTGCATGATATTGAGTATTGGCCCACTCAATGTGTAATGTTCTGTGTTTACGGGAAATTATGACTTCACCTAGGCGTATTAAGGTAATAGAAGTTCTTTTAGAAAGAAGCTCAACTGGTATGACTGAACTTACTTAGGATTTGTTTGCATTTACACCCTTGTTGTGTTACCTCTAGAATTGTTTGAGCCAATGGGTTAGAAAAAGGGTAGTTAAATAAGACTTGCAAAGTTTGTGGACTGAGATGTCCAAGAGGTGTAGGAAAGTCGATTTCCTTGGGAAAAGAATACTTGGCATAAGTTTGGTTCGAGGAGCTGCATGGGAGTTAAAGACTTACTGGAGATTACGCCGTAGAAGGTAGAATAAAGGAGCTCAAGTTAGAGTCCTTTGGGTTTAGTGGTTAGGTCTGTCTTGCTGTGTTGTGTGACTCTTTGCATTTGGTTTTCGAAAGGAGATAATATTGTTTGAATTGATTGCTTTTGATTTTCTTTATGCTTTGATTCGTTTATCCTTGAAGGAAGGTAATGGCTCGGGGTAGATGTAAGCGTGTGAATGTGGGGAATGACGATGATGATATGACTACAACAGTCGAAGTAATGCAAATAATGGTTGATGTAACAACACACTAGGATCAGAGGGCCACACAGCAGCAGGAATTGAAAGTCGAGGTTCAGAATTTGTTGGAAGAAAGTCAATTTTGGGGAAACTCTGAATTGCCTAAGTTCCAAAGGAGGAATAATAGAAAGGTCAATTATTTTAAGCGAAAATAGTATTTGCGACGACCGAGGAAACAATAACAAACATATGAAGGAGGTGCGAGTGGTAGTAAATCCAATCCGACCGTGGTATCTTTACCAAAATGTAAGAAGTGCGGAAAAGGCCACTTAACAAGGCATTGTACGATCGAGGGGATAATTGTTTCAAGTGCGGAAAGCTAGGACATGTGGCTAGGAGTTGTACTTTGCATAGGACGAAGCCTTCCGTTGGAGATGTATGTACTTCAAAATCTGACAAAGAAGGGAAAGTTAATTCCTCAAGTGGAGCGAAAGTCTCTCAGACTGAAGATCTAAACGAGGGAGGTTGTACTATAACAGATGACCCTGTGATTCTGTTATATAATTTCGGGAGTAACCCATTTCTTTATGGCATATGACTGTATGAATCCATTTGGGTCGTTTGTATCTTCATCATCTTTTGACTAAGTTATTTCTACTTCTGCTACTAAGAACTTATTGATGGTAGCCAAGTTGTTTAAATTATCCTATGACCTGTTAAAGACGGAATCTTTCTTGTTGATTTGATTTGTTTACTTCTTTCACAAATTAGATGTAATATTGAAAATGGATTGGTTATTTTCCAACCTTATCCTGTTAAATTATTCCAATCAAATTTTAGTGTTTCTTGAGACAGAGATTTCTAGATTTGAATCTATGAAGCTCATTCCAAATTTTTGTTGAACCATGTCAAATTCTTTATCAGATAAATCCATGTTGAATGTAGTACAAATAGAAGAGAACATACCCTGAGACGTTTTTTGTTGAGATCGAGGATAGATGGCTTAATGAATTAATTGAAGAAAGTCGCTGTTATCCCCATGATAAGTTTGGTTATCATCAAGTTCGCTCGAAAGTAGGAAATATTTCCAAAAACAACTTTTTCTGACATGTTATGGGCACTATGAGTATTTAGTAATATCGTTCTGTGCAGCAAACATTTCGGTAATATTCATTGGTTACATGAATTGGATCTCTCTTCCTGGTGGGGATAGACTTGTCGTTGTCCTTATTGACGACATTCTGATCTATTCTTGAAGTTCGAAGGAACGTACCGAACCTCTCATCGTGATTCTTCAAATTCTAAAGAAGAAGTTACTCGTAAAGTTGTTCAAGTGCGGATTTAAGTTAAAAGGCAATTCAACTTTTGGGTCGCGTGATCTCAAAGGAAAGAGTTGCTATGGATTCATCGAAAGTTGAAATAGTTCTTCAACGAGAAAGGCCAAAGACCGTAATACGGGTTCATAGTTTCATCTGATTAATCGGTTATTAGTGATGATTCATCAAAAGGGTTTTCCAAGATGGTAGGACCTCCCACTCAGCCTACGAGAAAGAATCAAGCTTTTCTATGGACCAAGGCATGTGAAGAAAGTTTTCAAGAGTCAAGGAGATGACTGACTACATCGCGATCCCAAATGAGTTTGTGATGTTTTACATAAGGGTTTGGGATGTGTGCTTGTGCAGAATAGGAAGGTGGTAACGTATGCTTCGAGATAATCGAGAGCACATGAGAAGGACTACTCTACACCAACTCGGAATTAGCAATTTTTAGTGCATTAAAAATATAGAGGTATTTTCTACAAGGATCAACATTTAACGTCTGCAGAAATAATTAGAATCGGAAATATCTAGTTGATTAGAGGGAGTTAATTATAAGACATTACATGGACGGCGATGTAAGACACCTTCGTGTTGACACCAAGATAGTGAAAGGATTGTGATTGGACCCGAGCTCGTACAATGAGCAACGGATAAAGCTAAGATGACTCAGGAAAGGATACAAATAATTCAAGGGAAAAAAGAAATTGTGTTAGAATAAGCGATTTGGAATGATGTGTTGCAGGCACAACATCAGAGCTAGTTTCTAAGGTATGCAAATTTCGAGGATGGAATTTTGTTTTGAAGGGGAAAGTTGTAACATCCCGAAAATTACTTATTTCATGATAAGTAATCATTTTATAATATTTATGATTTTTGAAAATTTTTCTGGAATTTTATGAATTGTTTGATTATTTTAATATTTTTCTTGATTTGTGTACGCGTTGAGCGAGGCTGGGAAAATGAAATGTTTTCCATGTGGCTAGAATACTTTGAACTGTAGAAACGTCGACAGAAAATCTTACTAAACCTGAGACTGGACACAATTTATAGAGTTTTTGTTTTTCAAGATTTTATCTGATAAATAAAATCACAGTATATTTTATTATCATTGGGATAATAAAATATTATTTCTACTGACTGTAACATTTGTCTACTAAATAATAGCTCTAGCAGATTATTTCTATCTAATCACTTTTATGATAGCATGTGAGTGACATCATCACCCTTCACTTTATTGAGAAGCGTGCGAAGCTTCTCAAGGAAGCTGCAAGGAAACTTCAAGGAAGCTTCCTACCCAACATCACATTTTCTCTTTCTCCTCCCTTGTTGTTACACGGCCATGAAGGGAAGGAAAAGTGACAAATTGTCATCTTTTCATCCAAACCCCCATTTACCTATCACTTTCTCTCTCATCTTTCATATCTCTCTCTCACTCTCACGTTCTCTCATCTCTCTTTCACGCCCACTGCTCTTATTCCTCTCTTCTCTCACACGACCATACACCACCATTGGACGCCACCCATAATTTCTTGCTCAACCAACCTTGTTTCTTACATCCTCTCATCATCCTTAGACTTTTCTCCTTGGTGGTCATCCCCTAAATCCATCTTCATATTCTTCAACCATTGAAGCTCAAAGCTTAAAGCTTTAAGGTAAAAGATCATAGTTTTTCCATTTCTCCATCTCATTTTCGAGGTCCTTGGCCACCATTGTGATCAAGGACTTCCCTTTCAAGCTTTGATTTTGGATTCCTTGGGTTTCACCATCTTAGGGTTTCCTTGGATGTCTTGGACGAAAATTGCAAGAAGAGCACCAAGAAGGCTCTTTTTCTCATTTTCTCTTAAGGTAAGAGGGAGATAATCCTCTTCACCCAATCTTGGTGGTGAGGGAAATGTCTTTGGTGTTAATGGTGAGGAATCCATCGCGGGTTTCTCACTTTGTTTGTGATTTCCAATGATGTTATGATTTAAATGTGTTGTATGACCTTCTATGCTTGATGTTGTGAATCTTGATGGATTTGTATGTGCCTAAGTGTTCAAATATGTATATGGATTGGTACCCATTTGATTTGGAAGCTTGGAGAAGCTCATTTTCATGATTTCTGGTGTAGATTCACGAGCTGTGTGAATTTACACGGCTTAGGCTATGTTTCCCACTGGAAACACAGCTCAATGCAAATGACAGAGTGTTACACGGCCTAGGCCGTGTAATATTACATAGCCGTGTAATCTGGAATCTCCATTTTTGCATGTTTTCTATTTCTTCCAGAGGAGTACATGACCTAGGTTGTGTAATTTGACACGGTCGTGTACTCCAAGCCGTGAAATTTGTCATGGCCGTGAAATCAAGGGTAGTGAAGAATTGTTTAGTTTTTCTAGTCCCTTGGAGGCACACAGTCTCATTGGGCACTCATTGTGAGGCTTTATAACAAGCTAGAACTTAGCTAACTAAATGAATAGGCACTTAAGTAGGAATTCATAATGTGAAAAGGACAATGAACACAACCTTATTATACAACTTAGTGTGAGGTTGGATAAAGAAAGAACATGAGTGTGAGGAGGGTTGTGAGGAACTTAAAGTAATTACTCTAAGCGAGTTTAACGCAAGAAAATAATGGAATTGAGGCATAACTTATGTAACAACTTTGAATAGTATGTGTTCACCTTTGAGGTTTTAATATTGACTTGATGTGGGTCCATGACTGGGATCAAAGATTTTGGATGAATAATTGGGATCTATATGGCATGTGAATTTGGATGAATTACACTATCATTGTGATTCTGTATATGTATATACATGTATGCATTGAATCCATATGCATTGAGGCATGATTGGTACAGTCTGACATGATGAGCATGATTGAAGCATGCATTGACATTGTGATTATGGAACCGAAGTATCAGACCAAGAAACATCAGGTAGACGATTTAGTCAAATGTGGTTTGCTTTTATAACCAGAAACATCAGGTAGATGATTTAGTCAGAAAGGACTGGTTATCAGAGAAAACCCAAATATCAGTGGTACTATGTAGTCATATGGACGGTTATATAATATCATTGATGCAAATGGTATTGAAACAATTGTATGGACGATTGCTTTGATACCATTGGGAATGGTACAATGGAGAGTTGAATCCCATTGATATGCAATTATGCATTATACATTTATGGCATTTTATGCCTAGGAGTGAACGAGAACTTACAGGATAGTAGGGTCTTGAATAGACCTAGGGGGACGTCAGGGCATGGTGTTTCACTTGTGATCATGTTATCACCTTATATACCCCTGGCCGTGAACACTGTTGCAACGCACTGGCAGCCCGACAAGGCACTATTGCTTTTCATGGCCCGACATAGACTGTCTATTGTGGGAGGACAGATCTTCTGGGGCGTTCATCTCTAAAAACCTTGAGTCTAGCTCCATGGAGTAGGAAATGAGTACATTGTACATGAGGATGGTCATCATACGCATTGTGCATATGCATGGTCACTTCACATAATTGTCATGGCATGGTCAACATACATATTGTGGTGACATAATTTATTATTTATATATTTATGGTGGATAACTATTGTTATAGCGCTGTTAATATTTATATTATTGTGGGATATGCTTTTCTGATGATATATATATGCAATTGATAACTTGAACATATTTGTAAATATCTATATGTATGGAATGATTTCGTCATTCATGTTATGTTCCTTTACTGCAATGTTAGTAATGATGTAGGATATCTCACCTCTTGCTTGTACTATTCTTATTCTATGTGATTTTTTTTGGGTTAAAGATGGTAAAGGGGACGAGGTTGAATATCCTGGATTTTACTTAGTTTGATCTCCTGTGTTCAGTGAGGACAACAAAATAGGGCTCTATTGGTTTCGTCATAATTGAGCTCACCGGGGGTGCCAATGCTTGGCGAGTCAACTGGGCTGATGAGCGTAAATGGTATTATTGAGGATCTGACATTGACCGTGAAGAGGACTGCAATTGAAGATCCTGTCCTGGTTCTCACTACATCAGTTCATCCGGAGTTGCCGTACGCGTTCGAGAGCTATGGAATGATCTGATTCATACCCTTAGAGAGGACGAGGAGTCTGTGGCATCAGTTGCGAGGGCACCTGCCCATGAGATCACACACTGTTCTACTTTTGTGTCCTCAGATGAACTAGAGAAAGGATCCCAAAGTGGATCCGATGGAGTGCCCAACTCCTTAGTCATGGCATTGTTGTGGGTAGTTGATATTTTCTTTTGCATTACCTATATAAGGGGTATTTTGAGTATATGTATGTTTTAAGGTAATTGACCAGTCTTATATGTTGTAACTTGGGTATATCTTGTCGAACTATATTTATTTTTAAAATGACAGAATGTGTAACTATTCATTCGTGGCTCATATTTCCCTCATATGCAAAATGATTAAATTTGGAAAACTTGTTATTTGAGTTGTAGCACGCCAAAATTTGGTGATTGTGGTATAATGACGATTGTGCCGTGGTTATTAAATTGAGGGGTGTTGAACTTGTTGCATAATTAAGGGAATGAATGACAAGCAAGTTAAGTTTGTTGGTCATAGGGTCAATAATATATATATGATTAGTCTTGATGATATTTCCTCAAATGATGCTAAATGCTTTATTAGTAAAGAAAATGATTCATGGTTATAGCATAGAAGAATTGCTCACGTTCACATGGATCATTTAAACAAATTGGTTTCTAAAGAACTAGTAATTAGTCTTCCAAAGCTCAAATTTGAAAAAGACAAACTTTGTGATGCTTATCAAAAAGGAAAACAAGTAAAGGTCTATTTTAAAACTAAAATTGTGATTTCAACTTCTAGACCTTTACAACTTTTACGCATGGATCTTTTTGGTCCCTCTAGAACTATGAGCTTTGGTGGGAATTACTATGCATTGGTGATTGTGGATGATTTTTCTAGGTTTAGATGGACATTATTCTTGGCCCACAAAAATGATGTTTTTCAATCATTTAAAAAGCTTGCCAAAGTCATCCAAAATGAAAAAGGTTTTTGTATTGCATCCATAAGAAGTGATCATGGTGGTGAATTTGAAAACCATGAATTTGAAACTTTTTGTGATGAACACGACGTTGAGCATAATTTTTCTAGCCCTAGAACACCACAACAAAATGGTGTTGTAGAAAGGAAAAATTGATCTTTAGAGGAAATGACAAGAACTATGCTCAATGAGGCTAATCTTCCTAAGTACTTTTGGGTGGATGCAGTTAACACCGCTTGTCATGTTATGAATAGAGCCCTGATAAGGCCAATTTTAAAGAAGATCCCATATGAATTATACAAGGGAAGGAAGCTAAATGTATCACATTTTCATGTCTTTGGATGTAAATGTTTTGTTTTGAATAATGGAAAGGATAACTTGGGAAAGTTTGATGCAAAATCTGATGAGGGAATATTTATTGACTATTCTATACATAGTAAGGCCTTTAGAGTCTATAATAAACGAACTTTGACCATAGAAGAGTCTATACATGTTGCATTTGATGAAACTAATTCAAATGAGCCGAGAAAGGAGCTTGTTGATGATGCTGTAGAAATCTTAGCAAAAACGCACTTAGAAAATCAAGAGAAAGTGTCCAAGAAGCAAAAAGAGAGACTCCTTGATCACTCATGGCAAAAGGATTCAAAAATCATGGATCTACCCAAAGAATGGAGGACATCAAGATATCATCCTCTCGACAAGGTGATAGGTGATGTATCAAAAGGGGTAATCACTTGAAACTCACTTAGAGATGCATGTAATCACTTAGCTTTTGTCTCTCAAGTTGAACCTAAAGACATAAATGAGGCCATTAATGATGAACATTGGATCTTGGCCATGCAAGAAGAACTAAATCAATTTGAGAGAAATCAAGTTTGGGAATTAGTTCTAAGGCCCAATGATCATCCTACATTTGGCACCAAATGGGTCTTTAGGAACAAACTTGATGAAACAGGCTTAATAATAAGAAACAAAGCTAGGCTTGTAGCTAAGGGCTATAATCAAGAAGAAGACATAGACTATGAAGAAACTTATGCTCCCGTAGCTAGATTAGAGGCCATTAGAATGTTACTTGTATATGCTTGCATCATGGATTTCAAACTCTATCAAATGGATGTCAAAAGTACATTTTTAAATGGTTTTATACAAGAAGAGGTGTATGTGGAACAACCTTCTGGTTTTGAGGATTTTGAAATGCCCAACCATGTTTTTAAACTGAAAATGGCCCTGTATGACTTGAAACAAGCTCCTAGAGCTTGGTATGAAAGGTTGAGCTAATTCCTTTTGGAAAAAGGCTTTTCTAGAGGCAAAGTTAATACTACCCTTTTCATAAAGCATAAAATGCATGACATACTTCTAGTTTAAATCTATGTCAATGACATTATATTTGGAGCTACTAACAACTCTTTTTGTAAAGAATTTTCAAATATTAAGCAAAGTAATTTTGAGATGTCCATGATGGGTGAGCTCAACTTCTTCCTTGGTCTCCAAATCAAGTAAACAAGAGAAGAGACTTTGTAACACTCCGATTTTTCATTTTTCTTGAAATAAATGAGTTTTATAATATTTATGAGTTTTTGGAAATTTTTAATTATTTTGAATATTTTAATATTATTTTGATTATTTTAATAATATTTTTTAATATATGTCCGAATTTAGTTTTTTCTGAAAATATATGAGTTTTATAATTTTTATAATTTTTGAGAATTTTTATAGATTTTTCTGAGTCTGTGATTATTTTAATATTATTCTAAGCTGTATGTATGCTTGAGGCGGGCAAGAAAAAATAAAATTTTTTCCTGGATCAGAAAGTTCTGGACTGTTAAGGCGGGATCGGGGGATCTTAGTAAACCCGAAACTGGGAACAGTTGACAAGAATTTTCTTTATCTGAGTTTTCTATTATCCATTGTGTAATAATAGTAGTAGCCATTGTCCATTGGGTAATATCTGCTAGAAAATATATTGATGGCGATGAGTCAAAGTGATGGACCAATGGCAAGTAGGAAGAAGGCAAACTGGACACTCAAGTTAAAGAGGACAAATCCAAATTGATTTCTTAGACTAGAAGACAAATCCAATTTGACTACTTACTTATTTAAGATATTTTAAACTTGTCTTGTCATTCTTTTTCTAGAAGGAATGACTCACCTAGTAAATATCTAAGAAATAAATATCTAGTTATAAATATCTAAGGATAAATATCTAGGTAAAAATATCTAATCAGAAAATATCTAAGCTAAATATCTTAAGTGTAATTATGAAAATAGAAAATATCTAAGAGTAATGATGAGCCATCATTACTAAGCTTTTTGGCTAACCAATAAGAATTGGTCAAACATAGTGGCTGGACTTTAATATGAACTGTTGGATGAAAAACTTGATGGAAAAGCCTTAGATCATCACCATTGATCTAATCAATGGTGTGGGAGCAATCTTGATAAAGAAACTTATGATATCCACCTTAGATTTAATCAATGGTTAGGAGATGAATTTAATTTTTAATATTTAGATTTGTTAGTTAAGTAACTAGATAATTTAACTTAGTTACCTTAATAGCTAAATTAGTAACTAAATGAACTAATTTAGTTGCTAAATAGTTAGAAGCTAGTTACTAAATAAATATTTAAATTATCTAGAAACATGACATAACCATGACATATGTAATGACATAATAAAGTAATTAATTAGTTAGAATGTAACCAAGTGACTTCACTAAATTAATTCAAATGTAACTAGATGGTTAGTTAGGTAACTAATTAAATTAACTAAGTGTAACTAGAAAGCTAATTGAATTAAGGCTTGATTATTTTTCCTATTGAGCTCCACGGCTACCTAGTGTAATCTAGGAGGTTCTTGAATTATATTTTATGACCATTAGATGACAACTTGATGATCTTGGCCATGTGCACCCATGTGAGCCCATATGCATTTGTTTTTAGCTTATTGAACAAGCTTGAACCTTTTCTCCAAGGCTACTCCACGACCAATACATGCAAATTGGACTTTGCATTTCTTTTTTCTAAACACTTTGTAACACAAAAACCATTCTCTCCATTCTCTCTCTTCCAATCATCCAAGAACACAAAGAACACCATCTTCTCTCTTCTTTGAAGGATTCGACCACCATCCCCTAAACCTATCTCCAATCTTCCATAATTTTATTTAGCTACATATCTTGAATTTTCTCATCAATCCAAAACACTTTCATGTTAAGAACTTCTCAAAATTCATTCATCTTCATCATCATATCAAGCCAAGAACACAAAAGCTTTTATCTTTTCTTCTTGAGAAATTCGGCCAAGACCATTGAAGCACCTTCCAAGCTTAAATAATTTTATACAACCTTAAATCTAGAACCTAGACACAAGTCTAAGATACTTTGTAGTTGAGATCTAAGCCTAGTTCTATCATCTTCAACATTGTTCTTCAAGTTGAAGATCAAAAAGTTCCTATCTTGTTCATTTATGAAGCTCACGGCCTCACTCCATAAATCACCTTCCAAGTTTGTTTAATTTTAACCAACTATACTTCTTGAATCTTCACATCATTCTAAGATTTTTTGATGTTAAGACTTTGGTCTAAATCCATCATCTTCATGCTTGAATCTTGGATTTAAGTTCTAAGGTTTTAAGGTAAAAATATTGAAACTTGACTTTTTATTTGATTTTTAGAATCCTAAGACCATGATTGATCTATGGTCATCTTAATCAAGCTTTAGATACTAATTTGTATGTGTTTGTTGTGATTCTAAGATCTATTTGGTGGTGAAAGATTGATACAAAGAGAGTTTTACAAAGAGTTAGGATGCATCAACCAGGTAAAAGGGAGATTAACCTCATCGGCCATATGTGGCGGTGAAGGAATGGAATTATTTATGTTTATGAGTGGAAAATCCATATGAGGATTTATTCACTCGATTGTGTAATCATTGGTTTGTGCTAGTTGGATTGTATTGTGTGATTGGTTTATTACTTTGATAAGTATGCATGATTTGTATATGTGTTTGATATGCTTATAGTTTTGATAGTATACTTGCCTATATGAATTTGGAAGCATGATGATACTTGTGTAATTTAAGATATGATTCACATGATGAGAAAATTTGTATGAAGACTCCAAAGAGCCTAGAGGCACACAGCCTCATCACTACAAAGAGGACTAAGGATTTTAAATTATTTTCCAAATTGAGAATTAAATGATTTTATGATAAGAAATTTAATTAAGAAATTTTATAAGGATTTAAAGTGTTATGAAATGAATTATATATGAATTTTGAAGCAAAATATGAATTCGGCCAACATGCCAATTTTGATGTTCAAGATCCAAAACTATTTTGCTAAGTGTAAACTTAGGTGTTTAATAGTAAGAATTCAATTTGGTAAGTTTATGAATTTAAAAATGATAATTTAGAATTAAAATCGACTTAATTAAGGCTATGTAGTAAAATAAAAGCCAATACTTGAAATTTACTGACGTATAGCTCACCCTATGGGTTTTGAAGCGCGTTACGAAGTTTTGAGCTGTAATATTCCAAGTAAATTAAAAAAACACAATTTTCTAGGAAACAGTAGAAATACTAATTTTTAGAAGGACTATATTGAAAATATTCTTTAAAAAGGGACTATATTGAAAATATTTTTTAAATAGGGACTATCTTGAAAATATTCTTTAAAAATAGATTATTTTGGAAATATTATTTGAAGAGGAACTATTATGTAAATATTATTTTATAGAAGGACTATTATGCAAATAATGAAAATAAGGTTAAGTTTTGATATTAAATGAGAAAAATCTTATTTTGGACTTAAAATATTTTAGAAATACTTTACGTGATTAAAAATACGTAGAAAAACTCTTATGCAATTTAAAAATAAAAAGTTTTAGCTACGCGATTAAGAAAACATTTTAAAATTTTTATGCGATTTTAAAACGTAACAGAAATGTTACGTGATTGTGAAAATGCGAAAATATTATTACGCGATTGAAAGGAATAACGAGTTATGCCGTAGGGCCAACATGTTTAATCAAGTGATTTGTAAATTATGAAAACTGGAGTATTGGACCCGAGTGGATCTTTGATATTATCGATTGTATGGGCGGTTATATAATATCATAGATATTAATGGTATTGGACAACTATATGTGCATGTGTAGTTGCATTAATATCATTGAGAATAGTACAATGGTACTTTGTTTTGAATAAAAGTATTTTTGAACATTATACAGTGATACTACCATATGACATCATGTGAATAAGAAATACTATGTGATCAATGACAGTATATGATTGAATCATTTATCATGCATAGAAAAGCGTATTCACTTGATTTATCGTGGTGTTTTATGCCTAAGGAGTAAACGAGAACTTACAGGATAGTGGGAGGGATCCTGGGGACGTCAGGGCGCGGTGATTCACTTATTGACATTGACATATATAGTATATATATATATATATATATATATATATATATATATATATATATATATATACCCCTAGCCGTGAACACTGATTGCACCGCACTGACATCCCGACAAACACTATTGCTTTTCATTATCCAACATAGACTGTCTTTTTAGGTGGGACCAATCTTCTGGGCGTTCATCTCTGAAATGGAGTAAACTCCATTGAGTAGGAACTGATTTCATTGAGCATATGCATAGTCAGCATTTACGCTGTTATAATATAATTTGATTGTGGTATTATCATTATACCTGATATTGCGTTCCAAGTTTATTATATTGTTTATCTATTTATTATCCTGAATATATCTGCTGATTTTTATGGATTGTATGTATGGAACGACATTGTTGTTCATATCGTTTCTTTGCTGCCATGTTGGTATGCGATGTAGGGGATCTCACCTCTTTGCTATTTTATTCTGTCTGTTTCTATTTTATGTCTATGTCTATGAAGACGATGATGATTACAACGAGGAGTCAGCTAGGTTTCTTTAGACTACAATTTCTTGAAGGCGCTGAGGTTTGGTGTGTCCATTGGGACTCAGAGTATATAGAGTACTGTGGAGACATTCTTGGCTAGGGAATTTGTCTTCTGACAAGGGTTCATATCTTAGGTGTTATGTTTTTTTGGGTATGTAAAGATAATGAATGTATAGTGGTAGTAAACACTGTTTAAATGAAAAGTATTTTATTCAGTTATTATATTTTGAGTTATTTTAATTTGATCAATTGATGTTTTCCGCAAAAAAGAAATTTTGAAACCCGTATTTAGGTAATATTAAATATTTTATAACTTGGGAAATTAATTAATTATCATTAGTTGGTATAAATGTGATAGTGTTACATTAGTTAGTATCAGAGCCCAAGTTAGAGTCTTTTGGGTTTGTGGGTAGGTTTGTTTTGTTTGTGCTTTGTTTTTCTCTGACACTGAATATAGAGATATATTGTTTGGTTTCCGAAAGGAAACGATGTTGTTTGAAATAGTTACGTTTAGTTTCGTTGTGATTTGAGTTTTGTTTGTCTTTGAAGAAAGACAATGGATCGTAGTAAATGTGGACATGTGGACATGAGACGTGACGATGATCGTATAGTCACAGCAAGAAGTGTGATGCAGAGGATGATTGACTTAGCAGTACAACAGAGACAGATGATTGCTCAGCAGCAGGAACTGATAACCGAACTTCGAAGCTTGTTAGGGTTAGAGCAGTCTCAAGATACGAGAAGCTGTAACTTTGTACCAACCAGAATCCAAAAAGAAAGAAAGTGTAAGATCAATCGATTTCAGCAAGAGCCGTATATACAACCACAGGGGAAGCAACAACGAATAAATAGAGGAAGTACTAGTGGCAACGAATTTGGTCAAACCATGACATTGTCACCAAAATGCTTCAAGTGTGGAATGGCTCATTTGACAAAAGAATGTACAAGCAAGGACAAAATTTGTTTCAAGTGCGACAAGCCCAGACACGTTTCTAGAGATCATACGCAACTGAAGATGGAACCTTCCATTAGTAATACATGTGTTTCAAAATTTCAAGAAGAAGAAAGAGCTGATGGAAGCGTTCAAATATATGAAGTAAGAAACAAGGAAGTTGTACCATAGAGAGTAATCTTAAAACTATGCTGTATAATTCGCAAGATAACCCATTTTCTTATGGTCTGTGACTTTTGGGGTTATCTGTGTTTTTATTTCCTTTTATAGTGCTACTTCAACTTCTAAACTTGCTATTGCTACTCGAGCCTGTTTAAAACATATCCTATTATTATTGAAGTTTGAAACTTTTCTATTGATCTGGTTTGTCTACTTCTTTCACAAATAGACTGAGTAAATCAATTTGAGTTATCTGTGTCTTTGTTATCATTTGATCTGAGTATTTCTATTCTTCTTGTTAAACTTGTTGTTTATACTCAAGTTTTCTAAATTTACCCTGTTTCTGTTAAAGATCAAATCTTTTCTGTTGATTTGATTTGCTTATCTAAAATTACATCTATTTGAGAGCTTGACTTCATAAATGGGATGGTTATTTTCCAACCATATCCTACTAGATTATTTCAATGAAACTTTAGTGTTTCCTTGAACTGAGATTTTTGGATTTGAATCCAAAAATTGAATCTAGAAAGTTCATTGTTCATTTCAAAATTTATTAGACCATCTCAAATTCTTTGTTGGATAAATCCAGTAATCTACCGAATAGCCTTATCATTTTCTTTCTAATCTTCAAAGTGTCTTCCATGAATCCTAATTGAGAACCTATATTATTGATTCAACCCATATCATAGTATCAAATACAGTATAATTAGAAGAGAACTTGATCTATGAGACATTTTCTGTTAAGATTAAAGATAGGCAAGTGAAATAATTTACCTTGATGAAGAAAATCCAGAACGATGTGATGGAAGATACAACACGGGAACTAGAAGATCAAATGAAGGGAGTTGCTGTTTCTTCAAGACCAAATTACGTTTCGATTATCATTAGATTTATGTGAAAGAAGAAAATGTTCTAAGGCAGATTTGTCGTTATCCTTATTGACGACATTCTGATCTATTCTCGAAGTCCAAAGGAGCATGCTAAACATCCAGATGCAGTTTCAAATTCTGAAGAAGAAGTTATACGTGAAGCTGGTCAAGTGTGAATTTTGAATTAAAGAACGATAGTGATGTATGTTTCAAGGCAAGGAAAGTGCAAGAGAAGAATTATTCAATGTTTTAGATTTTGCGATGGCTATTTTACGTTGAAGATCTAAAGACATACTCTTTATGAATCAACCTACAATGTCTACGGTGATCACATGAGCTTGGAGTACCTGTTCAATTAAGAAGGAGTTTGATATGAGGAAGAGGCGAAAGTTAGAATTTTTGACAATAACAGATTTTCAACTTCAGTATCATTCCGGAAGGGCGAATGTCGTGGCGAATATCTTAAGTAGAAAATGTACCTACTGTATCTGCTACGATGGTTAAGGAGTAATGTCCTTTTCATTTTTATATGTGAGAAAAATTTTGAGGATGAAATTCTTTTTAGAGGGGGAGAGTTGTAACACCTCGATTTTTTGTTTTTCTTGAAATAAATGAGTTTTATAATATTTATGAGTTTTTATGAATTTTTGGAAATTTTTAATTATTTTGAATATTTTAATATTATTTTGATTATTTTAATATTATTTTTTAAATATATGTCCGAATTTAGTTTTTTCTAAAAATATATAAGTTTTATAATTTTTATGATTTTTGAGAATTTTTATAGATTTTTCTGAGTCTATGATTATTTTAATATTATTCTAAGCTGTACGTGTGCTTGAGGCGAGCCCGCAAAAATAAAAATTTTTCTTAAACCAAAAAGTTCTGGACTATTAAGGCGGGATCGAGGGATCTTACTAAACTCGAAACTGGGAACAGTTGACATGAATTTTCTTTATCTGAGTTTTCTATTATCCATTGTGTAATAATAGTAGTAGCTATTGTCCATTGGGTATAGAGTTGGCAAAACGGGTTCAACCCGTTGGGTTAACCCGCCAACCCATCATTTTTTTGCTGGTTGGCTTCAATGATTGAACCCATATTTTTTTTTCAACCCGCATTGCCGCTTAACCCCGCTTAACCCGTTGTTAAGCGAAGGAGCTGATTGCCCTACGGGTTGATTTTTTTTTTAAATGATAAGTAATACTGTAAATGAAAAACTCTTTGATGTTATATAATTTATGTTTGAATATTTAATTAGACTATTTTAAAAATTATATTTTAGATGTGGTTTGTAATTTTTTTACCATTATTATTTATTATTTTTTTATATATTTATTATTTTTTATATAATTTTTTTTTATTTTTTAGGTGGATTAAGCCGATTGACCCGCCAACTCATCTACTTTTTTCTATTTTATCTTTTATGCGGGCCAACCCGCCAACCCGTCAACCCGCCTTAAAGTGGGGTGGGTTGGCTTTTCCAACCCATTTTGTAAAACGGGCCAACCCACCCTGCCCCGCATTTGAGCGGGTTGAGGCGGGTCTGGGCGGGTTAGCCCATTTTGCCAGCTCTAATTGGGTAATATCTGCTAGAAAATATATTGATGGCGATGAGTCAAAGTGATGAACCAATGGCAAGCAGGAAGAAGGCAAACTGGACACTCAAGTTGAAGAGGACAAATCCAAATTGATTTCTTAGACTAGAAGACAAATCCAATTTGACTACTTACTTATTTAAGATATTTTAAACTTATTTTGTCATTCTTTTTCTAGAAGCAATGACTCACCTAGTAAATATCTAGTTATAAATATCTAATGATAAATATCTAGGTGAAAATATCTAATCAGAAAATATCTAAACTAAATATCTTAAGTGTAATTATGAAAACAAAAAATATCTAAGAGTAATGATGAGCCATCATTACTAAGCTTTTTGGCTAACCAACAAGAATTGGTCAACCATAGTGGTTGGACTTTAATATGAACCGTTGGATGGAAAACTTGATGGAAAAGCCTTAGATCATCACCATTGATCTAATCAATGGTGTGGGAGCAATCTTGATAAAGAAGCTTATGATATCCACCTTAGATTTAATCAATGGTTAGGAGATGAATTTAATTTTTAATGGCCAGATTTGTTAGTTGAGTAACTAGATAATCTAACTTAGTTACCCTAATAGCTAAATTAGTAACTAAATGAACTAATTTAGTTGCTAAATAATTAGAAGCTAGTTACTAAATAAATATTTAAATTATCTAGAAACATGACATAACCATGACATATGTAATGACATAATAAAGTAATTAATTAGTTAGAATGTAACTAAGTCACTTAATTAATTCAAATCTAACTAGATGGTTAGTTAGGTAACTAATTAAATTAACTAAGTGTAACTAGAAAGCTAATTGAATTAAGGCTTGATTATTTTTCCTATTGAGCTCCACGGCTGCCTAGTGTAATCTAGGAGGTTCTTGAATTATATTTTATGACCATTAGATGACAACTTGATGATCTTGGCCATGTGCACCCATGTGAGCCCATGTGCATTTGTTTTTAGCTTATTGAACAAGCTTGAACCTTTTTTCCAAGGCTACTCCATGGCTAGGACATGCAAATTGGACTTTGCATTTCTTTTTACTAAACACTTTGTAACACAAAAACCATTCTCTCCATTCTCTCTCTTCTAATCATCCACGAACACAAAGAACACCATCTTCTCTCTTCTTTGAAGGATTCAGCCACCATCCCCTAAACCTATCTCCAATCTTCCATAATTTTATCTAGCTACATATCTTGAATCCTTTCATCAATCCAAATCACTTTCATGTTAAGAACTTCTCAAAATTCATTCATCTTCATCATCATATTAAGCCAAGAACACAAAAGCTTTTATCTTTTCTTCTTGAGGAATTCGGCCAAGACCATTGAAGCACTTTCCAAGCTTCAATAATTTTATACAACCTTAAGTCTAGAACCTAGACACAATTCTAAGATACTTTGCAGTTGAGATCTAAGCCTAGTTCTATCATCTTCAACCTTATTCTTCAAGTTAAAGATCAAAAAGTTCCTATATTGTTCACTTATGAAGCTCACGGCCTCACTCCACAAATCACCTTCCAAGTTTGTTTAATTTCAACCAACTATACATCTTGAATCCTCACATCATTCTAAGACTCTTTGATGTTAAGACTTTGATCTAAATCCATCATCTTCATGCTTGAATCTTGGATTAAGTTCTAGGGTTTCAAGGTAAAAATCTTGAAACTTGACTTTTTATTTAATTTTTAGAATCCTAAGACCATGATTGATCTGTGGTAATCTTAACCAAGCTTTAGATACTAATTTGTATATGTTTGTTGTGATTCTAAGATCTATTTGGTGGTGAAAGATTGATACAAAGAGAGTTTTACAAAGAGTTAGGAAGCATCAACCAGGTAAAAGGGAGATTAATCTCATCGGCCATATGTGACAGTGAAGGAATGGAATTATTTATGTTTATGAGTGGAAAATCTATGTGAGGATTTATTCACTCGATTGTGTAATCATTGGTTTGTGCTAGTTGGATTGTATTGTGTGATTATTTTATTATTTTGATAAGTATGCATGATTTGTATATGTGTTTGATATGCTTATAGCTTTGATAGTATACTTGCCTATGTGAATTTGGAAGCATGATAATACTTGTGTAATTTAAGATATGATTCACATGATGAGAAAATTTGTATGAAGACTCCAAAGAGCCTAGAGGCACACGGCCTCATCACTACAAAGAGGACTAAGGATCTTAAATTATTTTTCAAATTAAGAATTAAATGATTTTATAATAAGAAATTTAGTTAAGAAATTTTATAAGGATTTAAAGTGTTATGAAATGAATTATATATGAACTTTGAAGCAATATGTGAATTCGACCAACTTGCCAATTTTGATGTTCAAGATCCAAAACTATTTTACTAAGTGTAAACTTAGGTGTTTTAATAGTAAGAATTCAATTTGGTAAGTTTATGAATTTAAAAATGATAATTTAGAATGAAAATCGACTTAATTAAGGCTATGTAGTAAAATAAAAGCCAATACTTGAAATTTACTGACGTATAGCTCACCCTATGGGTTTTAAAGCATGTTAGGAAATTTTGAGCTGTAATATTTCAAGTAAATGAAAGAAACACAATTTTCTGGGAAACAGTAGAAATACTAATTTTTAGAATGACTATATTGAAAATATTCTTTAAAGAGAGACTATATTGAAAATATTCTTTAAATAGGGACTATATTGAAAATATTATTTAAAAATGGATTATTTTGATAATATTATTTGAAGAGGAACTGTTATGTAAATATTATTTTATAGAAGGACTATTATGCAAATAATGAAAATAAGGTTAAGTTTTGATATTAAATGAGAAAAATCTTATTTTGGACTTAAAATATTTGAGAAATACATTACGTGATTAAAAATACGTAGAAAAACTGTTACGCAATTTAAAAATAGAAAGTTTTAGCTTCGCGATTGAGAAAACATTTTAAAATCTTTATGTGATTTGAAAATGTAACAGAAATGTTATGCGATTGTGAAAATGCAAAAATATTATTACGCGATTGAAAGGAACAACGAGTTATGCCGTAGGGTCAACATGTTTAATCAAGTGATTTGTAAATTATGAAAACTGGAGTATTGGACCCGAGTGGATCTTTGATATTATCGATTGTATGGGCGGTTATGTAATATCATAGATACTAATGGTATTGGACAACTACATGTGCATGTGTAATTGCGTTAATATCATTGGGAATAGTACAATGGTACTTTGTTTTGAACAAAAGTATTTTTGAACATTATACGGTGATACTGCCATATGACGGCGTGTGAATAAGTAATACTGTGTGATCAATGACAGTAAATGATTGAATAATTTATCATGCATAGAAAAGCGTATTTGCTTGATTTATCGTGACGTTTTATGCCTAAGGAGTGGACAAGAACTTACAGGATAGTGGGAGGGATCATGGGGACGTCAGGGCGCGGTGATTCACTTATTGACATTGAGTCAGATATATATATATATATACCCCTGGCCGTGAACACTGATTGCAATGCACTGACACCCCGACAAACACTATTGCTTTTCATTATCCAGCATAGACTGTCTTTTTAGGAAGGACAAATCTTCTGGGCGTTCATCTCTGAATTTGAGTAAACTGCATGGAGTAGGAACTGATTTTATTGAGCATATGCATAGTCAGCATTTATGTTGTTGTAATATAATTTGATTGTGGTATTATCATTATACCTGATATTGCGTTCCAAGTTTATTATATTGTTTATCTATTTATTATCCTGAATATATCTGCTGATTTTTATGGATTGTATGTATGGAACGACATTGTTGTTCATATCGTTTCTTTGCTGCCATGTTGGTATGCGATGTAGGGGATCTCACCTCTTTGCTGTTTTATTCTGTCTGTTTCTATTTTATGTCTATGTCCGTGAAGACGGTGATGATTGCAAGGAGGAGTTAGTTAGGTTTCTTTAGACTACAATTTCTTGAAGGCGCTGAGGTTTGGCATGTCCATTGGGACTCAGAGTATATAGAGTACTGTGGAGACATTCCTAGCTAGGGAATTTGTCTTCTGACAAGGGCTTATATCTTAGGTATTATGTTTTTTTGGGTATGTAAAGATAATGAATGTATAGTGGCAGTAAACTCTGTTTAAATGAAAAGTATTTTATTTAGTTGTTATATTTTGAGTTACTTTAATTTGATCAATTGATGTTTTTCACGAAAAAGAAATTTTGAAACCCGTATTTAGATAATATTAAATATTTTATAACTTGGGAAATTAATTAATTATCATTAGTTGGTATAAATGTGATACCCTTTGGAGGGGGTGTTACAGACTTTCATAAGCAAATTCAAGTATTGCAAGGAGTTGCTCAAGAAGTTTGGAATGGACAATGCTAGGCATATGGCTACTCCTATGGGCACCTCTTGCTATTTGGACAAAGATGAATGAGGTAAATCTATAGAAATTATAAAATATAGAGGTATGATTAGTTCACTCCTTTATCTTACTGCAAGTAAGTCTGATATAATGTTTAGTGTATGCATGTGTGCTAGATATCAAGCTAATCCTAAAGAATCACATCTTTGTGCTGTAAAACGAATTATGAAATATCTAATAGGCATATCACAAATGGGTTTATGGTACCCTAAGGGTGCCTCATGTAGTCTTGTTGGGTATTCTGATTCTGATTTTGCTGGATGCAAAATAGATAGGAAGAGCACTAGTGGGACATGCCACTTGCTTGGAAGCTTACTAGTTTCTTGGCATAGCAAGAAACAAAATAGTGTGGCATTGTCTACAGCTAAAGTTGAATATGTTGCAGCTGGGAGTTATTGTGCTCAAATCCTTTAGATGAAGCAACAACTCTTGGACTATGGTCTTGAGCTTGATCGCATCCCCATAAGATGTGATAATACTAGTGCAATTAATTTGTCCAAAAATCTTATTTTGTATTCTAGGACTAAACACATTGAAATAAGACATCATTTCATTAGAGATCATGTTCAAAAGGGTGATTGTATGCTTGAATTTGTAGAAACCACTAAGCAACTAGCTGACATTTTCACTAAGCCCTTGGCAAAAGAAGCATTTTTCTATATAAGAAATGAACTTGATATATTAGATTAATCATGCATAAATTGATTATTTGCTGCATAATCCTAAAACTGATGCATAATATATTGCTTTACTGAATAATATGATGCATAACATGTTGTTTTCTGCATAATCATGACTTTTTTACTGCATAATTTTTTGATTTTTAATCATATTTGAATCCAATACTGACTTGAGCGTCGGAGATTCCCCCTAAGTTGTTTTGCAGGTGCTTCCTCATGTCAAAGACTTCCAAGGAACTCAAAAACTTCACGAATCCATCCAAATGGTGTAATTCTTAGTAAAAGTTGTAACACCCTAAAATTTTCTATCTCTTAAACAGTAATTTTGACAGTTAACAGAATTTTACTATTTAGTAATTTCTGGATACTATAAAATTATTTTGATTATTCCATCAGTGTATTTGATCATTTTGAGTGATTTACTCCGTGTCAGGAAAATAAAAATTTTCGGACCGGGGAAAACTTTATGTAATTTAATTTTTACCATTAGGTTTAATTATTTTACGTGATCTGATTTGATATTTGTGAATTTTTTAATTTTTGTGATTTTATGTGTGATTATGAAAATTTTTACTGTTTGTGGGCCCAGGGGGTGTATGTGGGCCCAGGTGGCCATACATGGGCCCAGGTGGGTCCCGCAAAGTGAAAATTTTTTCTACGCATAAAAAAATTTATACTGTTTAGACAGTGACAGGGGATCTTACTAAACCTGAATCTGGAAACAACTTTTATAATTTGTTTTATTGTGTTTTGTACTGTATTTATTTATCAGACGATAAAAATACAGTAAATATATTCTTTCATGGGGTTATAACAGATAAAAAGAAATTCTATACTGTTAAGTCAACATTGGTGGTTTGGATATCCACAATTGATTTAATTAACGATGGAGACTTGATCTTGATTTAATCAACGGAGGAGATTTGATCTTAAAAGTGAATAAGATTGTTACCAAGTGGCTTCCAGTACTCAAGAGGGGGGGTGAATTGAGTATAAAACTTTTTCGCAAAACCTCTTTTCAATTAATACGAATATCAAAAGCTTAATAAATAAATGCACAGAAGGGATGAGAAGAAGAAAAGAAACAATAAAGAACAGCAAAAAAATAAATGTGCAGTAAATTAAATTGCATAAAAAAAAGGAGATTAGGGAAAAGAGAAGCAGGCACAGTATTTATCCTGGTTCGACCACTAACCCACTTGTGGTCTACGTCCAGTCCTCGAAAGCCGAGATTTTTCACTAAGTACACAAGCTTCAATAGGTGCTTGCTACCGTTACAAAATAGAGCACTTTTCACACACAGGGACACTCTACCCTTGTGCTAAAGTCTCAGCCTGCAGGGATACCTCACCCTTATACAAACCTTGAGGGATACCTCACCCTCGATGCAGAATATCAGAAAATAGAGATGAAGAGAAACTCTCACTCAGAGTAAATAATACAAATTGAAGTGCTAATGGAGCTCTCACAGAAATATCTCAAAGTTTTTGAACAAGAATAGCGTAGAAAATGGTTATCACAAGTCAGAGTAATGAGAAAATAGTTCAGAATTATTGGCACTCAAAAACGTGACCCAGGCTTGCTATTTATAGGGAAAACCAGATGAATTAGCCGTTGGGTATAATTAATAGCAATTAACACAGATTGAAAATCTTATCTGTTTCCATTTACGTAAACAAAAGCTTCGTGTTTATTCGAATAGAGCACAGGCTTATTCGAATAACATTGATCTAAAAACTCATCTGAAATGGGTTATTCGAATAACTAACCTATTATTCGAATAACTCTGTTAAAACCAGAGTTGTGAAAATGAACGGTTATTTGAATAACAGCTTATCTATTCGAATAACGTATTTAAAAAAAAGTTCAGATAGAGTGGTTTTATTCGAATAACGTATGAGTTATTCGAATAACTCACTTAAAAGCATAGTTCTGAAAAACTTCATTTATTCGAATAAGGGAAGGATTATTCGAATAGCCACTTACAAAACAGTGTTCCGAAAAACCTTAGTTATTCGAATAACAGGGTAGTTATCCGAATAACGCCTTTTAGAAATCAAACCACGTGAGGATGTTTATTCAAATAGGCAAAGCTCTATTCGAATAACTCAGTTCAAAAAGGGTTTTAAAAAGATGTTTTCAAAGACACTAAGTTTAAAACCAAGTTTTCTCTTTTCTTTCAAAAAAACAAAGAGATATTAATGTGGGCTCCGTACAATAGATCCTAAGTCCTAATGCTAATCAAATATAAATTTGGACTTAGTCTATTTATCATCTTCATTTATTCTTCCCGTTTGATATCATCAAAACAAGTCTTCAAAAGTATGCATCCAAACACAAAGATCATTTATAACCATTAAATGGAGATTAAATCAAGGGTAGAGATTTAGTTTTATATAATGACTATGACCATTTACCATTGGGTTTAGAAGTGATCAAGGGTGGAGATTTAGTCTTAAAAAGTGAAAAAGACCATTCATGACCATTGGATGAAGGATTAATCAAGGGTGGAGATTTGGTCTTAAAAAGTAGCAAAGACTAATTATGACCCTTGGATTAAAAGTAAGAATGAGTAATCTTGACCCTTTATTTTGGAGACACATCTAATGGCTAGAATTTAAAGGAGAAAGATCCAATGGCCTAGATTAAGTCTTCTAAATCAAAAGTCTACCTAAATCCTAACCATTGAATTAATCAATGGCTAGAAATGCTCTAGATGGTGACTAATAATGATGACAACTTCATGAATGCATTAGGAAGAGGGGGGACGGTTTTGGAGAATGCATAGGGAGGAGGAGACAATTTTGAGTAGCATTTTTAGGCCAAAGAAAAAGTTGAAGTCAACAATAGTAAGTTGAATTTGATTAGTAACTAATTAATCCTAATTTAGTTAATCTAATGGCCTAATTAACAAGCTAAGTAAACTAAATTAAATGTTAAATTATTATAATTTAATTCTTAATTAGATATCCTAATTTTAATTAGAGGTTATAATATATGTAATTATATGTCTAATTAATTAGTTATGTAATTGAATAATTAATTAAGATTGGTTAGGAAATTAAACCTAATTAGTTAGCTATTTAATTAGCATATAATTAACCTTTAATTGAAAACAATTAAGTCCCTAATTCCATGAAGAGTCACACGGTTATGCAGCTTGGAGAGCTTCTCCAAGGTTCTTGAATAATCTTGCATGAACATTAGGTGGTCAAAAGGTGACCAAGCCATGTGTTTCAAGTGTGAACACAATTATGATCTTTTATTTCAAGTATATCTCCTATTATTTCCTACACAATTCACCTCACGGCTGCACCACTCAATATTACTCTCAATATTTGCTTTTCTCTCACCTAAAGACTTAGCCATTTTCTTTCTAAATTTCAAGAACACCAAAGCATATTTTCCTTCCATTTTCACACCATATGGTTCTGCCCTAGCACCCTTGAGTACCCTCACTCACCTATAATTTTCACTCTTATCATTTCCTAAAGCTAAACATCATTCTAAACACTTTTCATTTAGAAAGTTTTCCCAAAATCCCACTCTAAGTGCTTCAAAATCCCATTTTTACATTCCTTCCTTGGAGGTAAACTTTGATTTCTATGGTTTAAATTCATGTTTATGATTTTCTAAGCCATGTTTGTTCCATGGTTTGTTATTATTAAGCTTTGTTTGTGATTTTACTAATTGTTTTAGAATTGTTAGGAACTTCTCAAAATTCTTTCATCTACAACCTTGTCCTTCAAGTTAAAAATCAAAAAGCTTATGTTTTCCTTCTTGTGAGGAATTCGGTCAACCACCCTAAGACCACCCTTCAAGTTTGTTTAATTTAATCCAACCATAGATCTTGAATTTACATGATATTCTAAGTAACTTTCATGTTGGAGATTTTCTCTAAATCATTCATCTTCATGGACTTTCTTCAAGATCAAAGTTATTGGGTTTTTGAGGTGAAGTATAAGAAGACTTCATTTCTTCTCTTCTTTTTCATGTTCTAAACCATGTTTGATCCATGGTTCCTCTTAATCAAACTTAATATACTAATTTCTATGTATTTTGTTTTGTATTTGAGAAGCCTTTGGTGGTGAAGGACTTGGAAAAAGAAGTAAATCAAGAAGTTTTTGAGGATATTCAAGAGGTAAGAGGGAGATCCATCTCACCAACCAAGTATGGTGGTGAGAGATGGTTTTATATTTGATGGATAGTGAATCCATGTGAGGATTCATATCCATGGTCATGTAATTATTTGTGGGTGTTTATGTGCTTTGATTATTTGCCTATGTTTGGTATGATTTTGCATGATTTATTGCTTTGATTATGACATATTTGTGATATATATTTAAATATGTATATGTATGCTATGATTTAATGGTGGAAAGGAAATTGATTTTTGTCTCCAAAGGCCAAGGGGGAGGCTACGGTTTTGAGCTCCCAAAAATTAGAGTTCATGTTGAAATTTTTCAAGAATAAGGGAATTAATTTTTGGTCCCTAGAACTTAGTGAATTTCGGCCAAGACACCAACCAATTTGGTGTTCACAAAATTATATTTTCATGAATGATAAAATTGAATGATTTGAGAAGTAAAGAAAATAAACAAAAGGATTTGTTTTGCAAAAAGAATGCACACGATTTTGAGTTATGTTTTCATGAATTTATTTATTTTGTAGAAACAAGAATGAAATTTATTTAAGTTAGAAAGAAAAAAATATTTCATGGTTTCAATGGCCATCTATAAGGTTTTGATAATTTAGAAAAATATTTTGATGTTATAAAATACAAGAATTTTCAAATAAGGATTTTGGAAAGGGAATTAAAGTGGAATCAATTAAGTGAAGTGAAATTTTCATAAATAAAAGAAAAAGAAGATTGAAAGTGTTGAACTTCAAATTATTTTAAAGAGAATCAATTTTTAGAAGTGATTTAGAAATATAAAAGAAAATATTTGTAACTTAAATTTACTAACGTAGAATTTATTTATTGGATTTTGGAAAACGTTAGGAAATTTAAAGTTAGAAACAATAATTAAATCAACTAAATGTGATTTTGTAAGACTAGATCAATAAAAAGTGATTTTGAGAAAATATATTAAGGAAAAGATTTTTGACTAAGAATAAGAAGGGAATAAAGTAAGAAATTATATTATTATAAGAAAAGTCCGAAGTAATATTTTTAAAGTTAAGAAATATTTTACGAAGGGTAAAAATGGTGAAAAATGATTTACGGAACTCAAAAACGTAAATTTTGAGTTACGCGATTTGAAAAATGTTAAAATATTTCTACGCAATTTTTTTAAAGTTAGAAACATTGATTTAATTCAATGGAATTGTGAATTTGTGGAATATACTTGAAAAAGGATTTTCTTGAGTAAGAAGATATATTAAATGAAGTGAAAAGTTATATTATTTTGAGGAAGGTTGATTTGGAAACGATTTGGGAAAAATGGAGAATATAATGGTATTTTGAAAATTTACTAACGTATAACTTATTTTCAAGTTTTGAAGTACGTTAGAAAATGTTAAGTTTTGAAACGTTGATTTATATCAATGAAAAAGTGATTTTGTGAATTATATTTTGGAAAAGGATTTCTTGAGTAAAGAAATGTGAAAAAAAGATTTTCTTGAGTAAAGAAAATGTGTTAAATAAAGTATAAAGTCATATTATTTTGAGAAAAGTGGAAATGAAATTTTTAAAGAAATGAGAAATATTTTCTGTAATGGAATTGTGGTGAAAAAATTTATTTACGTATCGTAATTTTTAAACTATGTGATTTGAAATACAGTAAAATATTTCTAAGTGTTTGAAAATACAGTAAAATATTTTTACGCTATTTGAAATATGATAAAATATTACTACGCGATTGGAGATGCGTTGAAACATTTTAAGTGATTTGAATTACGTTTAAATATTTTACGTAATTTGAACTACTGTTGAAAAATCACTATGTGATTTAAAAGTGATAGAATATTTTTATGTGATTGTGAAAATGATGAAAAATCGTTATGTGATTTGGAAAGTGTTTTAAATATTTTGAAAATGATGGAAAATCATTACGCGAATTGAGAAACGTATATTTTTATGCGATTGAGAAAAATGTTAAAAAATTTAATACATAATTTAAAGGGCAATAGAAGAGTTGCAGTATTGTGAAAACGTAACAGAAACATTTTGGAATTATGAAAACGAAATAGAAATATTGCGCAATTTTGTGAAAACACGACAAAAGTGTTTTATAACTATGAAAATGTGATAATATGATTTTCCCGTTGAAAATACAGTATAAATACTATAGAACCAGTATATGGATGCTGTGTGAGAAAATGACATGTTTTGCCTATGATTGGCATTTGGTGCATTATACATGCATTGGAAAGATATATCTGTGATTGGATTTGGTGCATTATACGTGCATTGAAAAAATATGCGTTGAAGCATATGATTACATTGAACAAATGAAATTGAAAAGATTTGGCTCTTTTGGGGTTGGACTTGCACTGATATATTCGTGCATTGTATAAAATATAGCTAATAGCTATTATGGCCCTTGTGGTTGAAGAGGGAATGAGAATTGATAGTGAGGTCTATGATGGATCTTGGGGGCGTCGAGGCGCGGCGGTCGACTAGTGGACAGTTGGCGAGTACCCTGTGCCACTTGGCGATGCAGTCCGTTGCAACGCATTGACGATACCCGACAAGAACACGATTCTTTTCAACGACTGGGAGATTGTCTTTGGGCTAAGGTGACAATTAACTGAGCATTCTTCTCGAAATTGTGAAAACCTCCATGGAGTTGTTTTTGATAAAATGAGTCTTTGTGCATATGCATAAATCTGAGCATTTATATCTGTGTGATATATTAATTGAGGAATATTGGTTATTAGTTATGACAATTGTTTTGAATACTTGGATAATAATTGAATTGATAAATGATTGGATAATGATAGTTGATTAATGTTGATGGCATGATCATAATTGCGGTATGATCTATCTGTATGATATTACTGTTTGTGTTATCTCTGTGCTGCCATGTTGGTATTGGTGTAGGTGATCTCGCCTCTTTGTTATATTGTTTTGCTTTGTCTGTATTGTTAAAATTATACAGTAGAAGGAATGAGTTATCTTAGACATAACGAGTGATAGATACTCAGAGATTGATGGAAACATTGAAAAGTGGCTGTCTCAAGTTCGAAGATGTGCTGGGTAGATAAGGAGTAAAGTTCTGATGCATCAAGATGGACAGAAAAAGGAATAAGTATGTTAAAATTTCTCGTTAGTGTTGTACCGTGCTATTAAGTAGGACCCGTCATGGGGTTTGCTACTGTAAAAAAAAAATAAGTTTGTTAATTTATATTTCTCTTTAAATTGTGATATTAATTGGTGTCAATATTGCATAATGAATAGCTGAAATATGATTTTTAATATTAACTAATATTTTTAGTAAATTTATATTTCAGTAAAGAAGAAATTTTGAAACTCATCTTTTATAACTCAAACTTTGTGCGAACTTCTTTTCAGATTATGAGTCGGGAGTCAGAAATGTGATGCCCTAAGGAGGGTGTTACAAAAGTAGTCATTTTGCACAATTATGTGTTTTGGATCATAATCTGATTAGACTATATGCTTGCATGCTGTTTGAAATTGATTTGAAATGTTCTGGAACTAATTTGAAAGGTTCAAAGTTGATCCTTTGCTGTTTGGAACGCAAAATCTGAGTTTGAGTATGCTTGTAATTGATTACAAAGCCTTTGTAATTGATTACAAAAACGACCATGGAACTCAAATAACTCAAATTTGGCTTTTTGGCAAAATGATCCACGGTCAAGCCATGGAATGATCCACGGTCGTGGATCGCAATACAAGGCAAAATTTTAGTTTTTATTTTAATTTCTTTTGGGGCTTTTTAGCCAATTAAAAATCCTAGGGTATAAATAGATGTTCTGAATACAATTGAGGGGTTCTAACTTGGTTTGAAGGAGGCACATTGGAGGCTCATGATCTTCATCTTCTTCTTTCTTCTTCCATTGTTACGGGTTTGGGATGTTCTTAAATTTGATTTCTTGTCTCTCCTTCTCCATGTCTGAGTAGTTTTCTTTGTTTCTAGGATTGGGCAATGCCCTTTGATACATTGATAATGATTAATTGACTTTGTTTCCCCTTTTATTAATCTTGAATGTTCTTTGATTCAATCCTTATTGCTCTTAGTCATGTGAATTTGCTGACCACTTATTTGCATCTCATAGGCATTTAGGGACGTATTGAGAGGTGAACCTAGGTGTTGGAACCATAAGAATTGAACTTAAGGTCTAAATCATGAAAGTAGTTTTAGCCTTTCGAGGATTCAATAAATTACCACAAAGCGTAATGAGTTCAATTTAAATTTAATTACCACGATAGTAGGAATTTGTTTAATTGGGCACGAATCTTGTATCTTGAGAAAGAACATTAACTAATTTAGGGTAATTTACATTCAATTGAATTTCAGATTTAATAAAAGGGTTGTCAATTAGGATTTGTCTTGTATCATTGTGGTACCCCAATCTTGGAAGCTTTCTTGAATCTGAATACCTTACTTCATAAATTACTATTTTTGTTCTTAATTTTACACTTTAATAATTATTTACTTAATTGCTTGGTATTACATTCTTATCAATCAATAATTTTATCCCCTTTGTTTAATTTAATTGAATTAATTAATTAATTTGTATTTATAGACATAAAGTATGTAATCAATTACACAAACATTGTAATCGATTACAATAAGACCTAGAACACAGGTAATCGATTACACCAATAATGTAATTAATTACAAGGTTCCCAGAAGCATGGTAATCGATTACACCAACATTGTAATCGATTACAGGGGTAACAGAAGGCTGGTAATCGATTACACAAGCCATGTAATCGATTACACAGCGGTTTTAAATGGTTTTCTGACGTGCGTATGTCTCATTCTTCAAAAACTTTTCATTTTCTCTATCTCTCTCCACGCACCCACTCTCACCAAACACTTAATTTCTCTCCTATATCTCAACCAAATCTCCTCATTTCTTCCCCATTCCACTCCAAAATCCTTTCTCCACCAAAACTCCCTATCCATTTCCACCAAAGTCACCCCAAGAACATTTCCTCATCACCTTGACCTTCACTCAATTTCTCTCTCTCTCTCTCTCTCAGCCCTAAACCTCTAATCTATACTTCCCTTCATCCCATTCACTCTTTTCTCACCAAAATGGCAGAAACTTCTCAATGTGCAAAACGCCCAAGAACAGGGGCCACCATTAGAGAGTCTTCTAGAGGTTCTTCACACAACATCTCAGGGCTGGACCTCACTCACCACTTCTCCACTATCAAAAAGGCTGAGTTGTTCAGGAAAAACTTCCAGTTGCGAAAAATAATTTCTCCTAGTTATCTCCCTCAGACCTTCTGTGAAAGTGAACCTTTGGAGAGCTTTAGAACAATTGAAAATTTAGGTTTGCTTGGGTTCCTTAGCATTCAGAAAGCAATTTATCCAAACTTGGTTAGAGTGTTTTATGCTAATCTGAAATATGAGGATGAATGCTTAATATCTGAGGTGAAGAAGTAACAAATCAGGGTCACTAAACGTGATTGGTATAGCTTGACTAAACTTTCTCCTGATGGTACTAAATTTTGTGGATATGCTAATGTTTGGGGAAATGAATATGAGCATAGAGCTGCTTTATCTTCCCTGCTAAGGACTAGATATGATATCCCCACGGATCCCAAAAAGAAGGTAATGACGACTGGTTTAACTATGGAGAAAAATGTACTGCACTATCTTCTAGTCAGGGGATTGATTCCAAGGGGAGACAATTACTCCCAAGTTCTGAGAGATGACGTTGTGACATTATGGGCAATGACCACTGGCAAGCGAATCAACTAGGGATATTATATAATTGTGCACATGCTAGATGTTAAGAAGAAGAAAAACTCTGCCCTTCCATTTGCTATGCTAGTGACAGCAATCTTGGAACATTGTCACATTTCCTTGATTAAGGAGTCAAGGGACACAAGCTCAAAAGGGCCACAATCTATAGGCTTGCATACATTGAAAAAGCTTCAGCAGTACAAAGTCGATGATAGATGGCACTACATTACCCATGGTAGCTTTGGGCATATCCCTCATGGTCCAGAAAGTGATGATGAAGAAGAAGCCTAGTAGCCTCCTCCTCTTACTGCCAACATGGAGCTTCTGCTATAAGAGATTCGCAGCTTGAAAATGGGAATTGATTGCATCGAGTAGAAGGTTGATCATTAGGGACTAGAGATAGCTTTTCTTCGCTCTTTGCTAGAGGGTCAAGGAGCACCTTCCTCCTCTGCTGCACCCCCTACCGCACCCCTGCTCCTCTATCATTTACTGCTCCTGATGACAAGGTGAGCCTTGATTCTGATGATGATGATGACATTGATCCTGCTAGTGTTAGCATGGCTGCTGATGTGGCTGGTGATGATGACGATAACGACAGCGACAGCGGGGCTACACTGTGACTTAGGATTAAGTCAGATGTCTTTTTGTTTTGTTTGCCTAAAATCAGTTGTTTCTCACTTTGATTTCTGTACATGACTGGTTTACATTTATCTTTGGACCATTATGGATTTTGTCTTTGCTAATGATATAATATATCTCTTTATGACTCTTAATGATCTTTTCATTTCTGTTGGCTGCCATGTTTGATTATTTTTTGGGCTAATCAAGAGATTATGTTTTTTTGAAATGCTTATGTCTTTTTGATAATGCCAACGGGGGAGATTAGTGAAAAATGAAATCTGATTATTGTTATATGTGTACGGGGGAGCTTTAAACTTTTACATGAAAAATCTTATCCTAAATCATGCATAAATTACGGGGGAGAGTTGTGCTTAAATATCTAATATACACAAATGCAAAAACTCTTTCTTTTTCCTATGATTAGTTTGTCATCATCAAAAAGGGGGATAATGTGAATGCTTATGTCTCAAAGCATATCAAATGAGTTTTTGATGATAACAAAGTCAAGATGAAGATCAAGATCAAAAGAGAAGACCAAGATCAAAAAAGGTATATTAGATATAGGTCCTAGATTATTAATGTGAAATGCTCTCTAAGTGTCTCAAAGATCTTCAAATGGTTTTTCAAGTTCCTTTGAAATCAACTTATTATTGAAAGCACATATTTTAAGAAAATGTTATTTTTAATCTTGGATTGTGTAAAACACATGTCAATATTGTTCAAACCAAGTTTCTCAAAGTTAAAAATGGCTTACATATCAAATTGGACTTGAAAAATGTGTTCAAATGCCAAGGTAATCGATTACATGATGTTTGTAATTGATTACACAGCAAACAGAGGCCTTGTAATCGATTACATGTGCATTGTAATCGATTACAAGTAAGTTAGAGGCCTTGTAATCGATTACACCAAGCTGGTAATCGATTACCAAGTGCCCAAAAGGCCAAGAACACGTTGGAACAGCCATATAATCGATTACATACTTTGTGTAATCGATTACCAGCAGTCTGACAATGCCCAACGGCTACATTAACTGCATTAAATGCTTGGCTTTAATATCCCCAACTGCTCCTTTCTTCATATAACTTATAAATACTTGCCTTGGGGCTTCATTAATGGCTAACCTTCAATTCAGAACATTAATCTAACACTTAAATACGAGAATCAATTTCTGAAAATGTTATTGCTCTGTTTTTTGTGAAAATCTTGTGATATCTTTTGAGAGCATATTAGAGCTACAATTTGTATTAATCACTCTTGTGAGAGTTTCATTCTATCAATCTGAATTGCTTTGTAAAAAGGGTGAGGCATCCCTCCTAAAGTGTAAAGGGTGAAGCATCCCTTAGTTGAAGAGGCTCAAACTCAAAGGGTGAGGTATCCCAAAGTGTTGAGTGCTCAAGTTTGTAAAGGTTGTTAAGCACCTATTGAAGCTTGAAGATATAGTGAAAAATCTTGAGAGTTTGCTTGAGGACTGGATGTAGATCACAAGTAGATTGGTGATCAAACCAGGATAAACTATTGTGTTTGTTTCTCTACACCCTTCTCTTTACATTTGTGCACTATTTCATTGAATTACTTGAATATTGTCTCCTTTGGGTATTATATTTATAAGTGAAAGTGTTCATCTCATTTATCCAATCACCTCTATCCATTCAATATCTTTAACAAAAATTGATTATCAAACGATTTGTGAAAGATTTGCGAACCTGTTTTTCAAACTCAATTCACCCCCCTCTTGAGTATTGAGGCCACTTGGTAGCACAATACATAATCAGCAATAATGGGGTAGTAGTCCAAACACAATAGCATCTCAAGTCCAAACTTAGTCCAAACATAATTGAAAGGAAACAAAAAATAATCCAAACACAGCAGCAAAAAATCAGTCCAAACTTAGTTCTAACATAAACATTATTCATGAAATTCAATTCATCTTTCAACTTCATCTACATCCTGCAATAAGGACAAATAAAATGTTAGAATTTGTTTATATTAGATAGTAGAATTTAACAATCAATCATAATTAATGCACTTAATACTTATAAATGTTACCTTAAAAGCTTGAAAGACTAGCAAGTAGTAACGTGACTTCTTTGTTAAGTGAAGCATCAAGATTATTCACGGGCCAAATTGTGACCTTCAATATATTAAATAAATGAATAAATATTACAATATAAAATAGATGATTAAAATAGGTTGAGCAAACTAATTGAAGCCCAACTTTAAGATTTGATGATAATCCAAACAACTCTAAAAATACAAGCATAAACATAAAAGGTAAACAAGATTAATTAGTAATTATAGTAACTATAACAACAAATAAAAAACATGTCTTAAAACCAAGTTTCCATACCTAATTCAATCTTCTCCACTTCTTCCATTTCATCATGTAGTTCAAGATTCTTTTTTGGAGTCTTAATCTAGTTTTGAGTACAAATCAAGGCTTCAACAATGGTGGCATGTAAGAAACTGTGAAATGGGTCAAGAACTCGACCTCCAGTGTTGAATACAGACTCAGAAGATGCGATAGACACTGTAATAGCCAAGATATCCCTAGCTATTCGAGAAAGAGCACAATACTTCATTGTTTTCCCTTTCCACTATTTCAAAATGTCAAATCCAGTAATGTTATCCTTAACATCATCCTCCATATATCTTTCTAACTTATTTATTTTCACCTCACCTTACTTTCCACCATTTCAAAATGTCAAATCCAGTAGTGTTGTCCTTAACATCATCCTCCATATATCTTTCTAACTTATTCATTTTCACCACACATTCTAAACTCATCTTCCCAACCCTCATCATCATCCTCACCATCATTACTAGCATGAGATTGTAAGGCAACTTTTGAGACTAACCTACTAGAATCACAAGTATCAAGGGGAATGAGATGCAATGATTGATAATGCTTAAATAGTTTATTAGTCAAATCCTTCAATTTTTTCAACATCTCCTTCCACTTATTCGCACCATACATCAGATTAAAACAAAACTCAACATAATTAAGTTTATAATGTGGATCAAAAAACACAGCCACAAACAAAAGAACATTTATACTCCCACTACTTTCCTAATATTTGTTAAACTTGACTTTCATGTTTATTGCCATTCTATGTAGCACTACATCATTACTTTTCCTCCACTTATTAAAGATCTTATGAATGTCATATAACTTGTGGAAAAAAGGGTTAGATGTAACATACAATGACTAGAAAAAAGAAAGAATAGCATCATAATTTTTTTTTAAAAAGTTGACAAAAACACATGCACGACTGCAATCATCCCCATTGGGAGTTCCTTCTACATTCTCAAGGGCTAACAAAAATGAAGAATCCACATCTTCAAGGCAAGCACTTATCTTATTAATTGAAACATCATCCTTCAAGTCATCATTAACAATTAAGTTCAAAATATGAGCACAACATATTATATGCATCAACTCTCCAATTAACAAAGAACTACCATTCCAATCACTCATTCTTCTAAGCAAATATGAAATAGTCGTATTGTTAGCACTTGCATTGTCAATAATCACACAACAAATCTTTGAAATCCACAATTCTTTCATACATTTCCCTAATGCATTTTCCTATGGTTTCACCTTTGCGGTCTCCTATCAAACCAAAACTTAATATTTTCTTGTTCAATTCCCTTCCATCATCAATATAGTGAGCAGTTACATACATATAATTCAAGTTTTGGATTAAAGTTCAAGTACCAGTGGTAAGTGAAACCATTTGGTGATTTCTAGACAATTTGCACTTCAACAATTTGCACTTGCTATTCTTATGTATTATAACCTTATGTGATGTGCACAATCATTTGGCCAAAGAATGGGATGAGAGATCCTAAATTCTCACAGCGAGCAGGCTATTATAGTCAGGGTTACCAGTACTATGAGGTGGTATTAGTACTCTTACCTTTGTGAGGGGAACGAGTCCACTCATTACCAGGTAGTGTAAGGAGCTCTTTTGCCTATCCTACGTAGAAAGATATAAGGGAGCCAGTTCCTGGGAATGAGCAAGTATCATGTGTTTTCTGAAACAAAAATCTACACAAGCATTTCTCAAGCATACTATTAGGGAATTCCTTATGCATAATCATATGGCATAATACATTGCATTAAATGACAATTGTATGGGCACTTATCTTGTTTTTAGAATAAAGATATGAGTTTAAGGTTGTGGTTTGCCTTATAAGTATTACATAGGGAGTATGTGAATATTTCACTAGTATTTGAGTGGTGGTTCATTTATCTTTTGCAAACATAATCTGTTGGGTCTATTCATATGAGTTGGTTAATTATGTGATGATTAAATCAATTTGATAAATGAATGAACTTTCTGCTTTGGGAAGAGAAAGGTCTGGTTTTTAGCTTATGCCACCTTTCAATTTATCATTGTATAACTTGTTTTCTCTGAAGTAGCTGGACTTATCATGATGGCATATGTTATATGATGCAGATTAAAAGTTACAAACCCAAGTGTAGGTTGTTTCAAGTAATAAATTCTCGGGAGTCTAAGGTCGATCCACAAGGAATTGATGAAGAAAAGTTTATTAGACGTAAGGAAAATATTTTTGTCACAACAATAAAAGTAATAAAACTTGGTCACAAATAAAAAAGATTTACTTAGGTTAGGAGATCTACTCTTGGCAAATAAAATAAGGACAAGATTAATTCTTTTTATAACTCAATTAGAATCCACACATAATGGAGGTTCCAATCAAAAATACAACAACCAAAGTTTATTAAAAATTATATATATAATTATATTATGATTCCTTTAATTATTTATTAACACCACCACTTATAAATGGACTTAAGCATTCATTGTGCTAACCTCTTGTCTACAATGAATCAAGATATCCACTTTACAAGGAGGGTTTCTAAATTAATTGGAAACAAAATACAACACGTATAATAACCACTTGAAAATATATCATTTAAGTACAAGAAAGAAATGAATCTAACCTTATTTCATTATCAAGAGCTTCATCCTTTCATCAAAGTAAAATTAAACTTAATTACTCATAGACAAGAAGAAAGAAAGAGAGAAGAAGAAGAAGAAGAACATGACTTCAATTTAGAACACAAGAAAACTACTACAAGAAAAATAAGAAACAAAATAGCATCATTTTGCTACCTAACACCTAACACCTTCAATGATCTGCCAAGGCTCCCTTTTATAGAGGATTAGGGATACAAAATGATAAGGGGGCTAAGTCATGAGTGAGTAGATGAGTGGAAAATGAGTGGAAAATGCCAAATGACTTTTGATGAGTGAAAATTTATGAAGATTCTTTGTCTCCAAAATCATTCAGCTCTGACGTCATTGCATTCGTCATTTTTTCACTAAGTGGTCTTTATAAAAGTTGTAGGCCTAGATCTTAGCTTTCAAATTCCATTAGAATCACCTCAAAAGGCTACCTACAACCCGAGATATGGCCCAATTACTGCACAGTATTCAGGCCTAGTTATAACTCCTCTATTTTGACTTCCAAGCCCAATATGACCTCCAAGGAGTCTGATTTGAGTCTTGTATTCTTCATAAAATTGTTGATATGGGTCTTAACTTACAGATACCAAAGTTTTAGCCCAATCCAGATCTTACAACGCGAGTTATACTCTGATTACTACACACTATTCAGGTTCCAATCATAAAACTCATATTCTGACTTCCAAGCCCAATTAGTTCTACTAGATGTCTGACTTTGATCTCGAGCTCTTCATAAAAATTGTAGAACTATCTCTTATCTTTCCAGCAAGGTAAAATATATAATTATTAGACATCTAAAACTCAAGATATGGCCAAAATACAAAAATAGTGTAAGACGTAAATCATGCTGAAAAAATCAATTAGGTCCAATTTGAGTCCAAACTTACAAAACATAACTAAGCTCAATCAATTAAGTACATAGAGAGTGTAAATGACTAAAATTTAGGGTTTATTAATATATCAAATATGTGATTATCAAATTTCTCTACACTTAACTTTTTGTACTACTGGATAAAATACACAAGACTAAAACTAGGAAAAAAAAAGACACATACTCAAAAGCTAAATACTCTAAAAGACTTAATTTCTAATAATATTTAAGAATGAAGAGCAACCAATCCTTCAAGTAATCCAAAACATTTATGAGGTAACATTTCTTCACATCTCAAACCAACAAGTAAGGAAACTTCAATTGAAAAGTATGAGTCAAGAATGATAGATCTTCACAAGATTCACTCTCAATCCCTTAAGTGTTTAAAAGGTAGGTATTTCACTCAATTCAACCCATGAAAATTGCACTACCATAAGCTTGCTTATCTTCTACTTCTCCACTATTCAGAACACATGCACACACAAATCATGAGGACTTTATTCAATGTTGTAATGGGGTCAAGGTAAAGGAGAATGTAATATGGATATGACAAGTTAAATACCAAAGAGAATAAAAGAGCATGAGAGTTGAGTTCAATTAACAAGCATGAAAGTTCATCCCAACTCCACCTACTGCAAATTCCCTTTACATATTTTTTTCTTTCTTTTATTGCCTTGTTGACCCTTCTTTACATAACCATTTTTTTGTTTTTTTATTTTTTTCATTTTTTTAAAGATGAACATAATATATACATTTAAACAATTTTTTTCAACCATTTTATACACACACCCCCACACTTGTTCAAGAATTCATCCAATGACAAAGCTAACGTTCTCTTATTCCCTAAGGCCAGGTAAGAACATGGTTTTTCATTTAAGGCACATAATGAGTTCGAAACAAAGAATGGTCAAATAAGCTCAAAAGGGTTAAGCAAGGGGAAATAGGCCATTTCCAATGCTTTATGTTAGTAGGAATCAGAGAATTTACAAGAAGTCATAAGAGTGCTTGATATCATATTAGGAATCAGAGAATTTCCAAGAAGTCATAAGAGTGTTTGATATCATATTGAGATAATATGCTGCTAAGCAAGGCTAGCTATTTGATTAAAGTAGCTATTTCAAGAAAAATGCCTCAATCATATTTATGTATGCATATGAAAATGTAGTCTCAAAAAGAATCAAAGCAAGTTCTAGAGTAACAATTCCATGAGTGAAATTCACACAAGAAAGAAGAGAATGATACAAATGTTCAATCCATTCATCAATAGGCTCAAAATCTCACAAGGCATAATTCTATCATTCTCCGTCCACCAATTCAACATCCATAACCAAGTATGTGAATTTTAAGAAAGAAGACAATTTACTCAATCATGCAAAATTCCCTGAATTTGAATTGCTACTTCCACACAAACTAGTTGTCTACCCAATTACTCCTTACTCTGCCACCAATTTTGATGCATCTCAAGAGTAAATAATTTACTCCTTACTCCGTCATCCCTAATTACTTTTGTTGTTAATAAATTACTGACAAACATGTAAACACAGCAAACATATTAACAAACACACTTCCTATTTTTTTGTATTTTTTGTATTTTATATTTTTTTTTACACAACTATCCTTCCCCCCAACCAGATCACAACATCCTCAATGTTAAAACATAGATAGGTAAAGGATAGAAGATAGTACCTGTTGCTGCAATTACTGAAAAGAGAAACCTTACACAAATTTAAATAGAAACAAAGTACGATAAATAAAACTAAAGATAAAGGAAAGTTATAGATGAAGTGGCAGATCACACTCTTGTTCCTTGTTGCCTCCCTTGCTGCTGCCTCCTTTGCTGTTGCCTTTTGACCAATCTATCTGAGCTAATACTGGTTCAGGTTCATAAACAAAAGCTTGTAATTTATTAATTAATTCACCAACAGTAGAAGCAAATATAAGAAGTCGTCTTGCCGAAGGTGTGATAAAGCTCTGTTCCACAGCATGGTCAACAAAAGATAACAAATTATCAAAGAAATTATTAACATTCAACAAACTGTTGGTGTATGCCCTAGAGGTTGATACATTTGTCTGTATTTATATACATTCTATTATGCTTATTTTAATATATGAGGCATTTCATTTATTGTGTTCTTTTTTTATAAACATAATAAAGTCCTTAGAATAGTAAGTTTGATGCCATAGGTTATCGAGTGGATGACTTGATCGTGAGATCCTTTTGGTTATAACACTATTCTTAAGTGTCCCTAGTCAAGTATTATTGTTAATTAGGACAACAATAATACATTGAGACTAGTATGTGCATAGACTGATGACCACATCTCACGGGTCATGGATATGAGATATCAAGTCTTCACATGGGTACATATTAGAGTAATGATATATTAGATTGACCCACTATGAGAACGCTACATGGATCGTTATGTGAGTGTCATAAGCGATTCTCATAGTGACAATGGTGTCTGTGGTCCTTTGACCTGAAATCACTACGATTCCTACATGAGGAGTTATGTGTTTTAATACCATCAAATATCATCTGTAACAAGGTGATTATAAAGTTGGTTATTGGATATACCACAAATCATACAGAGGGATGTGAGTGACATAGATGAGATTTGTCACTCCTACATAACAAGAGCGATATCTTCGGGCTCCCTGATTGATTGAGACTGCGAAATGCATGGCCATGCTTAAATGAGTCAATATGAGATATTGATTTCATTTGTTGTTACAAAGTTTACTCGAGTATTAGGAAATGAATGATTGGACTATACAAAGGTGACGCATTCCATGCCTTGTGTTCAATCTAGATATCTTAACAAAGGGACTAAACGACACGAAAACATTGGTCACGGAAAGGTTATGTCAAATCACTGATATTCTTATTACTTGGGTAGCAGCGATGTGTTTCTAGATACCACTCACTGCTTGTAATATTAAAATGGGATTTTAATACTACTGCCAACGTAATGAGAACCTGCAGGGTCACACACATAGAGCAGGCTAAAATTGGAGCAATGGATCCAAATTGGACTCGGATTCAAATATAGGCTAGACTCATAACAGATGAGTCTAGGGTTGCACAACTTACCTTGCTGCTGCTCACACTCACTTAAGGCAATCATTATTATAAATAGTACTGCTAAGGGGCTACTAAGAGACTTAATATTACATAACCCTAGCCGCACTTACAAAAAAGTGAGTAAGAGAGCGACAAGTTTCTTTTCTTATCTTCGCAGCTAGCATTGTGTGAGAGACGTGAGGCTTCTCTTTGCAGACGTTAGACGTTCGTGAGTCTGTTCGTGTGGATACCGCAGAGACATCGTTTCTATTACGGTGTTGGTGCTTCACGTCATTCCTTTTGATCACGCTTCAAGAGGTAAATAATTTAAAAAACTCAGATTATGGCTTTTTACATGGATCCTTGGTGGGAATCCTATTTTTTTCGCTGCATGATGTAACTGCAATTCCTAAACCTATGGGTTTATGGTGGATGTTCAGTTGGGCCTAAGATATAATTTGAAAACTTCTTCCAAAGTACCAAAACCACCCAGTAAAGCAATGAATGTATCAGAGTTTTCAAGCATTGTCCTCATTCGTCCATGCATAGATGATACTTGAATTTCTAGCCCAATTATCTGTCCAATGATGTTCCTTCGAGTTAAAGGTTCAGGAATGATACCTAAAACTTAACCACCTCTTATATGTGCAAAAAGTGATACAGCCCCCATTAACCCAATGCTACCTCCCCCATATACTACACGAATATTTCTCGCAGCAAGTGTTCTACCAACAGTGCTTGCTGCGTTTACAAACTCTAAACCCTTCCCATAACTTGTCCCACAAAATACACAGATACTGATAAATCTACGAATTGAAGAAGAAGCTCCCTCCATTTCTACACTTACACTCTCTTTGAATGATTATGAGTTACAGGAAAATAAAGAAAATGGAGTGTTTAAATAGGGAAGAGAATAGAAAAAGTAATAATAGCTCCTATATAGGTAGGTTGGCTGTTGTTAGAAAAATTTCAATTTAAGAAACTTTTTTTCAATTTTTTTTAATTTTTTTAATTTTATTATTATTATTTTTTTAGACTTCAAGAAAACCATCAGGGTAAAGAAGTCTGGAAACCCCAGAAGGATCCCACTAAAAGAATCGTCTGTCTAAAACCAAAATACAACAAAATCATACAAAGATAAAATAATAATAATAAATGATGATATACCTTTGTGTACAGGTTTCATGGCTGATCTTCATACTGCGCATCATGAATGCAGTAATACCAAGACGGCTCAGCTAATCTTGGAATTCTTCTCCCTCCTGCTTATTTAAAGAAAAGAGAATAAAGAAATCATCGTGGGTTTCTATCCTGGGTCTAGAACCTGGAGAGCTCACACTTGGGTTAGTAACATCAACAAAGATGCTAAAATCTGAAACCCGCAATGTCCAAGATTCAGAACGCCCCATCCTAGGGCACTGAGAGACCCTTCAAATAAAAGAAAGGATCAAGCTCAGATGCCTTATACGCTTTGGCAGCCGTGGGTTACTTCTCACTAATAACCAAAGTGGGACACTTCTATCTGTCCATCAGCTTCACAGTGCCTAGATGGTGAACATTGGGTTGTGGAGTGCGGCTCTCTACAGAGCATGGTACACGAACCTTATTTACGGACTGGCGTTCGAAGGTCCACCTGAGTCAATGATGGGTCTGCAACTGGCAGGGGCTCCTAATCTAATTAAAGACCAAGTACAACCGAAGTTTCGCCCTCTTTTTTATTATTATTTTTTATTCTTTTATTCTTTTTTTTCCATTTTTTTCCATTTTTTCTTTTCTTTTTCTTTTCTTTTCTTTAAAGAAACGTACAAGATAATATATACATTGTGATTGTGGCTCACATCTTCCTCTAGTTTCACGTCCAGAAATGACTTAAATGCCTTCTATGAGTCGAGGATAAGCTTCCCATCTAATTTTCTTATAAATTGACAAACAGGGTCTTTTTGAGTCAGATTCCCAAGATTGTAACGCTCTTGCTCGTCCCTGAAAAGATTCCACAAACTAAGAAGTTCACGCTGCATATATCCATAAGAATGCGTCTTAAGAGTCAATAAGATATTATCTAATGACTCCTTACTCACTCCATTCTTAATGAAGAAAATTTTATCTTCTCTATTTGTGAAAACCATTCCCAAAGAACGACATCACGTATTACAATTCCATCGCGCACATTTGTAACAAACTTTCATTCTTTTTGCTCTTCTCCTTTTTGAATATGAACTTTTATCGAGACCCGGCATGTATAGGACAAATGAATCTGAAGATTCACTAGCTAAACGAACCTTTGCTTCGATTATCCAGCGTATATCTTCTAGGATGCCCTCGTATATTAACAATCTCAGTCTTTCACACCTAACTTCGTAGATTTTGGTTAGAGCATTTTTAGGAACAGAAGGGAAATGCTTTCTTAGATTTGAGAGAATGACATCCATTTTGAAGGAGAAGGAATCAGTTATTATGAGAAACTAAAAAATAGACCGACTTGAGAGTCACGGAGTACCATTATTCACCACTTAACCGGGAACACAAAGAACTGCAAAAAGAAAGAAACAAAATTAAAATAAATTATACTCATAACAAGGATTAGAAAGGGATATGGATTCTACCTCAACAACTTGATGTTCCAGAAATGGTTTGAGTCTTTGTCCACTGACCTTAAATACATTACCATTCCTAGGGTTCTCAATGTCTATGGCCCTATGAGGATACACATGTTTGACAATAAAAGGACCAGTCTACCTAAATCTCAATTTTTCAGGGAATAGGTGAAGACGAGAATTATAAAGTAGAACTTTTTGACCAATTTCAAAAGATTTTCTCAAAATTGATTTGTCATGAAAAGCTTTTGTTCTAGCTTTATAAATCTTTGAGTTTTCATATGCATCATTTTTCAATTCCTCAAGTTCATTCAATTGCAATTTACGTAACTTGAAAGTATCATCAAGATTTGAATTGAAAACTTTAATTGCCCAAAATGCTTTATGCTCCAATTCTATAGGCAAGTGACAAGGTTTTCCATAGACTAACCAATAGGGTGACATGCCTAAAGATGTTTTAAAAGTAGTACGGTAAGCCCAAAGTGCATCATTTAATCTTAAAGACCAATCTTTACGATTTGGGTTAACCATTTTTTTTCAAAATTTGTTTAATCTCCCTATTTGCTAATTCTACTTGTCCACTTGTCTGAGGGTGATAAGGGGCAGCAATTTTGTGTGTGATGCCATATTTCTTCATTAAAGATTCAAATGGTTTATTACAAAAATGTTTTCCCCTATCACTGATGATAACTCGAGGGATTCCAAATCGACTCAAAATATTTTCTTTTAAAAATTTAAGAACAGTTTTATGATCATTGTGTCGACATAGAATCACCTTAATCCATTTTGAGACATAATCAACTACAACCAAAATATACACAAATCCAAATGATAATGAAAATGGACCCATGAAATCAATTCCCCAATAATAAAAAATTTCAATGATAATGATAGGATTCAAAGGCATCATGTCTCTTTTAGAAATGGAACCCAATTTCTGACAACTTTCACAATTTTTACAAAAAATATAACTGTCCTTAAATAATGTGGGTCAATAAAATCCACACTGCAAGATTTTTGCAGCTGTTTTCTTTGAAGAAAAATGACCTCCACATGCTTCTGAATGACAAAATTTAATGATACTACTTACCTCATTGTCGGGTACACATCTCTGAAAAATTTAGTCAGGACAATATTTGAACAAATATGGGTCTCCCAATAGAAAATTTTCACCTCAATCAAAAACTTTTTTCTGTCTTGGTGCGTCCATTGAAGCGGCATCTTACCTGTTACAAGAAAATTGACAATGTTAGCAAACCAAGGCATGAAATTGGAATAAAATAAAAATTCATCAGGAAAAGAATCATTGATAGGTGTGCTATCAAAAGATGAGCCTGTTGTAAGTCTGGACAAATGATCTACAACAACATTTTTGGCTTTTTTCTTGTCTTTAATTGTGATGTTGAATTCTTGAAACAACAAGATCCACCGTATCAACCTAGGTTTGACATCCTGCTTAGACATTAAATATCTAACAGTAGCATGATCAGTGAAAACAACAGTGGAAGAACTAATTAAATAAGCTCAAAATTTATCCAATGCAAAAATTACAGCAAGTAGTTCTTTTTTAGTAGTGGTGTAATTCATTTGTGCACTATTCAAAGTTCGACTTGCGTAATAAATTACATGAGGCTTACCTTCCTTTCTTTGACCTAAAACAGCGCTAACAACAAAATCACTATCATCACACATCAACTCAAAAGGCAAAGACCAGTCAGGGGATTGTATGATAAGAGCAGAAGTCAAAAGACCAATTAATTTTTTAAAAGATTTCTAATAATCTTGGGTCCAATCAAATGGTGCATCTTTTGTTAGAAGATTACATAATGGTCTAGATATGACACTAAAGTCCTTTACGAATATTCTGTAAAATCCCGCATGTCCTAAAAAGGAACGAACTTCTCTAACTGTTTTTGGGGAAGACAAATGAGCAATTAATTCAACTTTAGCCTTATCAACTTCAATTCCCTTAGAAGATATCACATGACCTAATATTATTCTTGAGATAACCATGTAATAACATTTTTTTTAATTTAACACAAATCCTTTTTCTTCGCATCTTTTAAGAATTTTTTCCAAATTATCAAGATAAAAATTTCAAAAGAATTTCCAAAAACTGTCAAGTCATCCATGAAAACTTCTAAATAATGCTCAATAATGTCACTGAAAATACTTAGCATGCATCTTTGAAAAGTTGCCAGAGCATTACAAAGATCAAAAAACATTCTTCTATATGCAAAAGTACCAAATGGGCAAGTAAAATGGTCTTTTCTTGATCCTCCAATGCAATTGGTATTTGATTATACTCTGAATAACCATCAAGAAAACAATAGTAGGGATGTCCTGCTACTCTTTCCAAAATTTGATCAAGAAATGGTAAGGAAAAATGATCTTTCCTAGTGGCTGCATTCAATTTTCTAAAATCAATACACATACGCCAACTCGATGAGACTCAAGTAGGTATTAATTCACCTTTTTCATTTTCAACCACTGTTATTCTAGATTTCTTAGGCACAACTTGTGTAAGACTTACCCACTGGCTATCAGAGATAGGATAGATAATTCTAACATCAAGTAATTTAAGAACTTCAGCTCTAACTACCTCTTTCATGTGTGGATTTAATCTTCTTTGAGGTTGTTGAGATGTTTTAGCATTATCCTCTAAATGTATTCTATGTGTACAAATTAATGGATTAATACCTTTTATATCCTTTAATGTCCATCCAATTACACTTTTATGCATTTTAAGTATTTCTATCAACATACCTTCTTATTCTTTGGTCAGGGATGAGGAAATTACCACTGGAAAGCTTTGTTCTTCTCCCAAAAATGTGTACTTCAACCCAGCAGGTAATGACTTTAGTTCCAGTGTGGGTACTTCCTTATGGGTATCATCATTCATGGTTTTTAGCTCTTTGAATCTCGGCTTCCATCTTTTGTATTCCATTACCTGTGTATAGTCAAACAAAGAACATATTTCAGAAACATCATCATCTAATTGGGTAGCTGAATCAAATAAATTAATTAAACAAATTTCTAATGGATCAGAAGAACTCCTGATTTGAAGATGATCATATATAATGACCTCAATCCCTTTAATTTCTTCCTTTCTATCATAAACTTCCTGTGGTTGCTTGCACATGTTAAAAACATTAAGCTCTAGTGTCATATTTCCAAATATTAACTTCACCACTCTATTTCTACAATTTATCAAAGCATTAGATATTACTAAAAATAGGCAACCTAAAATAACAGGAATTGACTTGGTACTATTTTCCATAGGTTCAGTTTCCAAGATAATAAAATCCACAGGATATATGAATTCATCAACTTGTACTAACACATCTTCCACTATTTCTTTTGGAATTTTAATTGATCTATCAGCAAGTAGAAGAGTTACAGAAGTTGGTTTTAACTCACCCAGGTTGAGTTGCTGATAAACTGAATATGGAAGCAAATTAACACTAGCACTAAGATCAAGTAAAGCTCGTTCAATTTTATATTCACCAATAATGCATGAAACTATAGGACAACTAAGGTCTTTATATTTCAATGCATTATTGTTCTGAATAATGAAACCTACTTGTTCAGTCAAAAAGACATTCTTTTTCACATTATGTTTCCTTTTAATAGTGCACAAGTCTTTCAAAAATTTGACATAAGAAGGAATCTGTTTGATAGCATCTAACAAAGGAATATTGACCTTGACTTGTTTAAGGATTTCAAAAATGTCACTATTATGGTTCACTTTACTTGAATTGTTTAATGCTTGAGGATATGGGGGTGAAGGCAAGGGTTTGGTCTCCTTTTGGCTAGGTGGCTTATCAACTCCTTCCTCATCTTTGGAACTTGACTCATCATTTTTCTCACAAGGTTTAGGAATTTATTTTTCAATAACCTTATCACTCCTAAGAGCTATCACTGACTTGACTTGATCTATTTGTTGGCTTTCTGAACTACCCTCATTTAGGATTTACTGACTCTTGGGATTTGGTTGAGGTTGAGAGGGAAATTTTCCTTTCTTGTGAATGGCAAATGCAGAAGAAAGTTTAGCAAGAGTGTCTTTTATGTCAATCATGGCTTGAGTGTTTTGGTTATTAATGGCCTCTTGCTTTTCCATGAATGCATACAATGTTCCCTTAAGGTTTTTCCTATATGGTGGGACATAAGGTGCATATCCTTGAGAATTTTGTGAATCTTGATGTGCTTGAGGAGGTGGTGGTTGCATGAATTGTGCCTGATTGTTAGTCCTCCAACTGAAGTTTAGGTATTTTCTCCATCTCGGATTATATGTATCTGAAAAAGAAGAAGTGAATGGCTTTTTAAAATTGTTCATTGTATTTACTTGCTCATGCACAACTTCTTTAAAGACAGAAATTTTTGAACATTCATTTGTTGAGTGTCCCAATTCATCACAAATGTTACAAATTTCTTCATTTTACACAGATTTGATTTCTTTTACTTTCCCTAATTCTATGGCTTCAACCTTTCTAGCCAAACTAGCAAACCTAGCATTTAAATTTTCTTCTTGACTAAGATGATATTTTCCTTTACTAGCATTTGCAAGGTTATATCTAATTGAATTTTTAGAAGGATTAGTACCATGCCAAGATTGAGAATTTTCAGCCAAATGGTCTAAATAGTCTAAAGCTTCTTCAGGTTCTTTATCAAGAAACTCACCATTGCACATTGTTTCCACAAATTATTTAGTTTTGAGTGTTAATCCTTCATAAAAGAAGCTTATAGTGCTCCATTTTTCAAAACCATGATGTGGGCAAAAATTCAACAAATCTTTAAAACGATCCCAACTTTGAAAATATGCTTCGTTTGAGTTTTGGGAAAAATTTTGGATTTGTCTTTTTAAAGCATTGGTTTTATGTGTTGAAAAAAATTTCTTTAAAAACTCACCTTGTATTTCTTGTCATGTGCCAATTGATCTTGGTTTCAAAGCGTTAAGCCAAGTTTTTGCTTTATCTTTCAAAGAAAAAGGAAACAATTTAAGCTTAACAACCTCTTTAGGGCAAGTTTGATCATGAAAAGTGGTACATACTTCCTCAAATTCTTTTAGATGTAAATATGGGATTTCAGATTCTAAATCATGGAAATTAAAAAGTAAAGAAATCATACCTAACTTAAATCTAAAATTGTTAGCATTGAGTGGAAAGATAAAACATGATGGACTAGAATTTCGAGATGGTTGCAAATACTCACGCATGGTTTGCAACGGTTGATTTTCATGTTCATCATACACACTTTCATTTTCAGCCATTGTGTTTGATGTATGTGATTGTGATTCAGACAAATCAATATATAAAGTACTAGGATTAACTTTAACCAAACGACCAGAATTTAAATCACGATACCAATTAAGCATAAACATGTAACTTAAAATATAAAATAAAATGTACAAGCTAGCAGTATAAATCGTCCATTAAATATTAACAAAGATGTAGTATAAACCAACCACCAAATATATATTAACAAGGCTGTGGTATAAACCAACCACCAAATAAGTTAATAAGCAGAAAAATTAAAAAGTTAGTACACAGATAAATTAAAATGTTAAAGCAAGTAAATTAAAATGTTAGAAGCAGATAAAGTAAAAAGTTAAATAGCTGATAAAGTAAAAAGTTAGATAGTTAGTAAGCAAGAAAATTAAAAGGTTAGTAGGTTAATAAGTTAGAAAGTTAGAAATAAAATACAGAAAGTAAAGTATAGAAATTAAAGTGTAGAAAATAAAGTACGAGAAAGTAAATTTAATATATGAAAACGAGAGAATCGGCAGAGCCGATTTTTTACTCAACGAGAGAAGAGAAAAAGAAAGATTATTTCATTAATGATTAAAGATTACAGAGAGATTAGGGAGAGTTTCCCCACTAAGTTAGTACATTAGTAAGTACAAAGAAAAAAAAAAAAAGAGTAAAATATATATATATATACAAGATCCATAGAAAAAATATATAAATATATATATATACAAAATATTTACACTATAAATTTGTTCGTCAAATTAAGTCTCTTGCAACGGCGCCAAAAACTTGATGCAGATTAAAAGTTGCAAACCCAAGTGTAGGTTGTTTTAAGTAATAAATTCTCGGGAGTCCGAGGTCGATCCACAGGGAATTGATGAAGAAAAATTTATTTGACGTAAGGAAAGTATTTTTGTCACAATAATAAAAGTAATAAAACTTGGTCACAAATAAAAAAAAATTACTTGGGTTAAGAGATCTACTCTTGGCAAATAAAATAAGGGCAAGATTAATTTTTTTTATAACTCAATTGGAATCCACACATAATGGAGGTTTCAATCGAAAAATACAACAATCAAAGTTCATTAAAAATTATATACATGATTATATTATGATTCCTTTGATTATTTATTAACACCACCACTTATAAATGGGCTCAAGCATTCATTGTACCAACCTCTTGTCTACAATAAATCAAGATCTCCACTTTACAAGGAGGGTTTCTAAATTAATTAGAAACAAAATACAACACGTATAATAACCACTTGAAAATATATCATTTAAACACAAGAAAGAAATGAATCTAACCTTATTTCATTACCAAGAGTTTCACCCTTTCACCAAGGTAAAATTAAACTTAGTTACTCATAGACAAGAAGAAAGAAAGAGAGAAGAAGAAGAAGAAGAAGAACATGACTTCAATTTAGAACACAAGAAAACTACTACAAGAAAAACAAGAAACAAAATAACATCATTTTGCTACCTAACACCTAACACCTTCAATGATCTGCTAAGGCTCCCTTTTATAGAGGATTAGGGATACAAAATGACAAGGGGGCTGAGTCATGAGTGAGTAGATGAGTGGAAAATAAGTGAAAAATGACAAATGACTTTTGATGAGTGAAAAATTATGGAGATTCTTTGTCTTCAAAATCATTTAGCTCTAAAGTCATTGCATTCGTCATTTTTTCACCAAGTGTTCTTCATGAAAGTTGTAGGCCTAGATCTTAGCTTTCAATTGCCACTAGAATCACCTCAAAACGCCATCTACAGCCCGTGATATGGCCCAATTACTGCATAATATTTAGGCCTAATTACAGCTCCTCTACTCTGACTTACAAGCCCAATATGACCTCCAAGGAGTCTGATTTTAGTCTCGTGTTCTTCATAAAAGTTATTGATATGGGTCGTAACTTACAGATGCCAAATTTTCAGCCCAATCTAGATCTTACAGCCAGAGTTAGGCTCTGATTACTGCACACTATTCAGGTTCTAATCACAAAACTCGTAATCTGACTTTCAAGCCCAATTAGTTCCACTATATGTCCGACTTTGATCTCGAGCTCTTCATGAAAGTTGTAGAGGTCTCTCTTATCTTTCTAACAAGGTAAAATACATAAATTAGTAGACATCTAGAACTCAAGATATGGCTAAAATACAGAAATAGTATAAGATGTAAATCATGCTAAAAAAATCAATTAAGTCCAATTTGAGTCCAAACTTACAAAACATAACCAAGCTCAATCAATTAAGTACATAGAGAGTGTAAATGACTAAAATTGAGGATTTATTAATGTATCAAATATGTGATTATCATTATAAACTGATTACTAAGAATTGTGAATTCTTACCCCATATATTTGTTTCCATGATAAATCTAGGTCAAGACCTTTCCAATGGAAAGAAGAAAAAGCAGACGAAATAGATAGACTTCATTTTCTTCTATGTAGAGTTTCGTACTTTTGTTTTACTTTGTATGGAAACCTATGTACTACTCATGCCTTTTTATGGCATTTGTTGTATATATGTATATAAGGTTTTCTTCCCTCTTAGCTCTCTATAATGCCTTGCATGGTGATTATGGATTTAGAATTGTTATTTAAGTGTTAAGTAACGCGCTTGATTCTTCTTACTTATGTGTATTTGAGAATGTACTAAAGTAACAAGGATTGAGGCGTTACATTATGGTATTAGAGTAGTTCATCCTATTGAGTCGAGATATGGACTAACTATGCTTAGGCATGTTTAGGAGTTCCTACGTGTGTTGTGCATTTTATTGCCTTTGGTATGATTGTTCTTAGCTACTATCACATTATTGCATGATGTTGAGACTGATCAACTCAATATGTATTGTTCTATGTGTACAGGAAATTATGGCACCTCTAAGGCAAACCAGGGAAAATAGGAACTCATCTAGTGAAGGCCTAGATTTAGTTGGAGCCTTTATGGCAATAGCAGATGCTACGAGGGAGTAGAATGTTATGAATGCTAGGATGCTTAAGAGTATGTGAGCAATTCCACTTCAACAGTCTACACCACCACCATTAGTTTAGCCGATGTAGCCAGTATAAGAGGTACCCATGGGGAAGAATCAGAATTTCCAAGGCCTCTCGAAGTGTAGGAAGTCTAACATGTCTTCCTTCAAGGGGGAGTACAAACCTGTCAGAGCTGAGAGTTAGCTGAAGGAGATGGAAAAGATCTTTATTGTCATCGGTTGCTCGGACGAGTAAAGGGTGCTTTTTGCTTCCTACATATTGGAGGGGGAGGCAGAAGATTTGTGGATGGATGCTAAGTGTCTGCTCAATGCTTCGAGGACTCATGTTACATGGGAGATATTCAAGAATTCTTTTATGGAGAAGTATTTCCCTCCAAATTTGCAAAATGCAACAGAAATGGAGTTCCTGGGGTCGGAGTAGGGCAATATGTCGATTGGTCAGTATGTGGCCAAGTTCAATAAGTTGTTGAAGTTCTCATCCTATATCAGATTTAACCAAAAGGAAAGTTAAAAATATGTAAGTTTGAAGATGGATTGAGGGAGGACATTCAGAAGGAAATTTGACCTTTTGAGATCTGGGACTTCGTAGCTTTGGTGAACAAGTGTAGAATAGTTGAAGGTCATGATGGGAAGCCTTTAGTGGAGCAAAAATCTTAAAGTTTTTAGAAGAGGAAGTGTGGGGATGAAAGGTTCTCTAAGGGTACTCCTAGAACTAGTTACCCATAAGATAAGGGTAAGCAAGTTCAAGGGAGACCTAGGGGGCCTAAGTTTCCTAAGTGCGGAAAGCAGCATGGTGACAGGTCTTGCTTGTTAGGGCAATTCATGTGCTACACTTGCGGGCAGCTGGGGCACTATGCTAGGGAGTGTCCTCAGAAGAAGGAAGTTGTGCCCAACCTGAGACTTCAAGCCAAGGGAAGAGTTTACACTCTAAGTGATAAAGAGGTGACTCAGTCTTCCGATCTGATTCAAGGTAAATGCATGATTCACGATCATCTTTTAACTATTTTATATGATTCAAGAGCATCTCACTCCTTTATTTCTTTTGATTGTGTGAATATACTGGATTTACCCACGTCTGAACTCCCCTATGACCTATCTGTATTTACTCACATCGGTAAACCAGTTACAACTTCAAAAGTGTGTCTTGATTATTGTATAAAAGTAAAAGACAAATTTTTTTTCATGAACCTTACTTGTTTACCCCTTGTAGGTATTGATGTCATTCTTGGAATGGATTGTTTTCCCTCCAAACATGTAGTTTTAAATTGTGTAGATAAGACCCTTGTGTTCATGGCGAATATAACTACGAGAGTTGTTCCTTCTGAGTCGGCATACCTTAATGCTAATTAGGTAAATCACTATTTGGTACACTACTAAAAATTTCTTAAGTAGCGATGGAAAAATTCCATCGCTGATTCATTAAATTTCGTCGCTATAATGATTAGCCACGAAATTTGTCATGGAAAAATTTTCGTCACGTAATCCTTGGTGGCTAATTTCTTAGCGACAGAAATATAATTCCGTCTCTAAATAGCGACAGATTTTTTTGTCACCAATTAATACAATTCTGTTGCTAACATCTGTAACTAAAGTTGCTTAATTATTAAAAAAATATTATTTAGCTACCATTTTGGCGATGGAAAATATTCTGTCACTAAAATGAAAGTATGAATCTATGCTTTTTAGTGATGGATTTTAGCGACGAAAATATTTCCATCGCTGATGACCTAAATTTTTTAAATTATTTTCTTTTTAATTTTTAAACAATTCAATTATGTAATTTGAACATGTATACAACACAACATTACAACAATTCAATCCAAAATACAGCAATAAATTTTTAAAATTTAAAAAAATCATTATTATATCATACCACAATATTTCAAAAGATCAAAATAAAAATATAATTCAAAAAATCAAGATAAATATAAATTAAATTATACAAGTTCCTTATCAAAATAAACATGGAGCCAATGTATCAAACATTAGGAGGAAAAATATCATAGTCATCCTCATCCATGTCATCCTTATCCCCATCACCAACCCTATCACCAAGTGGATCATCCTCGTGACCGCTGCCTGTAGCTTGTGAGCCACTAGTAGATGCGTTCAAGCGTTGTAGGATTGTGTTAATTAAGTTTTCCTATTCCACCACCTACGTACTGAGACTTGCAACTAGACTCCTCATCGCTTCCATCTCTGACTGTGAACAACCTTCAGCAGATGTAGAGGAAGATGATGCATGAGAAGCAGCATTAGATCCCAAGCTAAAGATGCGTTTCTTACTGCTAATGCCTCCAACAACATCCAAGTAGATGCTATTGTCAGAGTGGATGTCAATAGTCTCCTCTCCTAATGGCCGTTGTGAGTCCCTCTCACTGATACGTTTTTGGTACTCATCCTGACAAATGCAAATGTTAATAAATATTTATGCTTGCAAATTGACTTAACCATATATTAAAATTTAATTGCAACATTTATACTTACAACAATATTTTTTGCTTTGGTGGATATCCACTTCCCCTTGCGTGTTTGAAGCCGTGTGAATAACTCCCAATGCCGTGTGAGAGGTGCCCCGACCTCTACCTCTGCTTCTACATCTACCTCTAGCTCTACCTGTATGGTTAATCTATGTATATGTGGTAAAGAAATATTACAATTAACTTTGTTTAAAGTTACTAAGAAAACCAGCACATGTATTAAAGAACTAAAGTTAAAGAGATTCACAGGTATGCACCTAAAAGTACAAGCTTAAAGAAATTCACAAACAATCATAATAATACAAACTTAGATACAATAAATAAATGAAGTCCTATAATTAAAATGAATGCAGAATAGAAATATTGAAAACTTAAAACTCAAATAAAATCTAATATAATTGAAGCAATAAATGAAGATAATTTATTGACACATCTAATTACTTATTTATACTCTTTACATATCAACTAAATTTTAATTTTAATAATTATAAGTGACTAATAAAAAATATGGATAACATCATTTTAGACATTAATATCAATTTAGACATTGTATTATTTTCTAAACATTAACAAACATTGAATAATTACATCTACCCACATTGAAACTAGTGATAAAAAGCTTCGTCAATTTATGAACTATAATTTAATGCAAGGGACAAAGGCACTATATCCTTGGCCTAATTAAGCGGTTTTAACATGTAAAACTATTAGTTTCTTAAATAATTTTCCTAGTAATTTTCACACTATTGATGGTGATTTTGTAAGTGATTATAAGGTTTTATATTAATAATATTTTTTTGAGCAATTTAATAATAATCTGTAGTAGTACCAAAATTATAGATTAGCAAATTATATGAATTACCAAAATAAATATTGTTGATAAAGCTTTTGGGCCTTTCAGATTAGCAGCATAGACTTGAGATGTGATCAAACCATCCACAAATCTTATACATGAGTCCAAACTGACCATGGCTCATATAAGAACAAAAGCCCTCTTTATTACCCAAAAAAAATAGAGGAAACACAGAAGCTCCAAAATCCAAATAATTATTCCCCATTCACATGTTGGACAGTTGATAGAAGAAGTCGATCATAGATATAGATTTCAACTCAATTTTAAATTCTCAACCATTTCAAGGGTTGATTTTGCTCTAGCTAGGTTATTTTACAGTGATACATTACTTATGGTTGTGTGGGAATTTACAGACAAAATCAAACTCGTGCAACACAAAATCCAACACAAATATAATAATTTGAGATTAGACACATATTAGCTCTATATGAGTTCAGCAACGCTTTACACCAACCCAGCACCTGAATGTAAAGTCAATAATCAAAACATAGACAAGATAGTTATTAAGAATATAATCTTAAAAACTTTTAAAATGCTTGCTAAGCCATTTTGAACCTGTTACCAAGTAAGCATTATATTCACAAGCTAGTGCATTCTAGAAAGGATTAGAAGAAAAAACCATTAATACATATTGAATCCTTCACGGCAACACACTATACAAGAAAAGAATTAAACTGAAGTGCCAAGAATGAAACATTACACTTAACCAAGCTCATGGTATAAAGAAACTACGATACACAAACCTATATAGGAAGAATAAGTTACAAATAAAACTTCACTTGCATCTATGATATGTACATGTTAATCATGTATAAAAAAAAAATCATTTCCTAAGCTGTCCAATGTTAACTCATGATATTAGATAAAAGGATCAATTTCTCCCTTGGATTCTTGCCTTAATAGAAAGGCAAGCTAATAGTCATTATATCTTCGCTTTAGACTTTAAACATATATGAAAGGCCACACATTATTCTATGATCAAAAGGCCACACATTATTCCTTACAATTATGTTGTCCATAGCTCTCATGAAAAATATATACATAGTTCTGAAACATGCTGCAAATACATGGGCAGTAACCTGTTCTAGCGACACCAAGATTCGCACAAATGTATACCCTATAAAGATAATTAATATCTGGTGTGGAGGTAACAAAAATACACAAGGTACAATACTCACACAACATTCATTTATGCTTAATTGTAATGAAAGCTTTACTGAACTGGTAACTGCTTATTGTTCCCAATTAGCCACCCCAAATGGAATTGCTTCTTCTTTTTAATTAAATATATGCATATTCATTGGTGTGTCTTATCTCTAAAAAAATGGAATAACCTTATTTATTAGTATTATTTCTCAGAAAGAAACAAAAGCAGAACCACAAAAGTTCTATATGATTCTCTAGAACCAACCGCAATGCAAACACTGTGATAAAGGCACGGTAACAGTGTAGTGTAGTTAAATAGAGACATCAATAACATTCAAAGGCATGGCTATCATATCAAATCACTATAAATCATTAGCATTGAAGTCTCATCAATTGAGTGACACAGTATAAGAGAGAACACTATGAAATAGCCAAAAATTGTACTTATATATACCTTGTGCTAATGAGATATTAATCTTTTGCAGAACTTGATCTGGAATGTCAGACTACCCTGCTCAAGCATTAACATGCACACCACATTCACAAATTTATAAATTGAAGCATCTCATAATAGTATAAAGCATGTTCATTGATCACCAGAGCTTCCATTCACAATACTAAGAAGTACACTAAAACAACAAAAAAGAAGAGAGGTGAGAGGACTTTCCTATTATTGAAAACTAAAAATTAAAAAAAAAATCAAAATGATTGGCAGATTGGTTCTTGAAAACTTTTCACTTTATCTCTTTCAAACAAGTAATTTTCACAAAGTAGAATATATATAATATAAATGTGTGTAAAAACTGTAAAGCATTACTCCTATATTTGCATTACTCCTATATTTGAATTTCTTCTAATATACTTTCTTCTTAAAGTAAAAAGCTAAAAAGGGAAAACATAACAACATTTCATTTCGATGAGTAGTTCTACAATGGACTTGTATTAAAATAACATTCAGGTGTGCAAAACCACCCATGATAAGCAAAATAAAAAAAAAAGCCTAAGAAGACATACATAGGGAGTGAGAGAGAGACTTTCACCAGAAAAATAATCAGAGGAGTAGCGACGTTGTCAAGAGAGGTAAAAAAGAGGTTGCAGGCCCAAGCAACCAGGGATGCGACTGCAACCACCACCCGAGATTCGACATTGCAGATCGCGAGCAACGCAGTGAGTAGCAACGTCGTCGAATCGTGGTACTCGATTTGGGGTTGGGATTGTTAATTTGGGGGTTAGGGTTCATAAAATCCAGATCAGAAATGTGAAGAGTGAAGGTTGGTTTTACGTTTTAGAATTATTTTAGAAAGAGGAGAAGAGGTTTGGGGTAGATAGAGAATGAAAATGAGAGGGAAGGGAAAAATATGGAGGGAAAGATATAAAGTATTACTTTAATTATAAATATGTAAAATATGTATATGTATATGTAAGCATGACCACTAAACATGTCGTAGTGGTAACTGGTGCGATCGTTTCAACTGTAGGTACAAGTTTCGATTCCTGCCCTTCCAGTTCTTATGGCAACATTTTCATGTTTATATATTTCATTTTAATAATAAAATTGACATGTTTTTATATAAAAAGCTTAGCGACGGAAATTTTTTGTAGCTGTATATTTCATATAATAAAATGTTTTTTTTAAGAAATAAATTAATTTAGCGACGAAATTTGTCACGGATAATTAGCAACAGAATTAATTCAGTCGCTAAATTTCGTCGCTAATTCTACAATTGAAAATCTATGACAACTTTCGTTGCCATTAGTCACGGATTTGTTTCCGTCGCTAAATTCCATTACTATTTTAGAAATTTTTAGTAGTGGTAGAAGGGGCTCAATGATATGTTCTCCTTTTCTCTCTAAGTGTAATACCTTTGAAAACATGTTAGGCTTGGATATAGTTACAGAGGTAGTCTAATACTTGTTTAACAAGCCTGTTAAATTTTATGACTTTCTAAGGTGGTTTAGTCACTTTGTTGTAACATTATATGTGAAAATAACTGTTATTAGCTTTGAAATTGGCTTAATATGCTTAGTTAATAAAAATAAATTTAGATAATTTATTTCTAGATGTGTGGAATAAGGTGTAGTTAAAATTTGGTGATGATTAGAGTTAGTTTGATATTTTAAAGCATATTAAGAGTATGTTTTAATGCCAGATTGACTAGTCGCAGATATATAAAAATAAGGAATTAGTGAAATTAGGTATTAGATGAATCTTAAGATTTATTCTAATACTGTTGGAAGTTAAGAAACTTGATTTGGTGAAATCTAAGTATTCTTAACAGATTGAAAGTTCCATTAAAATATCTAAAGAGGCCAAGTGCCTCATGTTTTTCTCTTTTTCTGTCTTGACTTTCTTTTTTATGAGATATCTCACTCTCATTCTCACCCACTCACATGGCTGCCAACAGAGAAACACAAGGGAAAAGAAAAGAAAGAAGACAGAGGAGGAGAAGCAAGAAAGAAAGAAGGAAAAGAGGAGGAATAAGAAGGAAGAAGTGGAAAGGAGCTCTTAAGTTCTTTCTTTCAAGACCCTAGAGGTAGGGGGTTCTTCTACTCATCTTTTCCTTTTGATTCTTCTTTTGTGATGTTAGGTTACATGAGTAGATAAAAATGGGTCTGAGTGTAGTTTGTGTTACTCATGCTTGATTCTTGTTGTAGAACTTGAGGATGACTTGTTTTGGTTTGTTTGATGCATGGTGATGAATTTTCATCCCTTAGGCTCCTTTGTTTCTACTTGAGCTAAGAGTTGAGATATGGGTTTTTAAGGTTGATGGTTAATTCTTTAATCCATGTTTGAGAGAATTAAGAGTTGTATAGGAGTTACAATATGACTTTAGGTCTTGTTTAATGTTGAAAATCCTTTAGGATTGATGTTTGAGTGGTTGGAAGAGGGTTTGTTCCCAATGGAACAGTGACCTGTTTCTGCAAAATTCTGTAGAAATCATTCTGGTGCATTGGTGCTTAGGCGCCAGCGTTGGGCGCCTAGGCTCCCACTGCCCAAAAAGTGACCATCAGCAAGCTGCGTGTGGGGCACCTGAGCGCAGTCCAGGGGAAAATAGAGCTTTGCCTCTACCATTCCAGCATTGGGTATGGGGCGCCTAGGTTCCCAGACCAGTTTTTATGAGGATCTTTATTTTGTTGAGATGAAGCTCCTAACTTGTGTAGATCCTTCATGTATGCTTTCTAATGAGTGTTGAGACTCTAATAGAGGTATTTAATGAAGTGATAATGGTATGAATATAAATCAATTGGTATGTTAATTATTGTAGTAATTAGCATAATTGTTTTTCATACTTGAGATGATGAATGTAAATCAATTGGTGTGCTAACTATTGTAGTAATTAGCATCATTATTTTTCATACTTGTGATTGATGAAGGATGAGATCCTCACTTTTGGTGATGATATATGATTGTAAGTGAGGAGGTAACATGCCCTCCTTATCATAGTGATGAGCTGAGGATGCTCTATTCTTTTCCTATCACCGCGTAGTTGATGAGCTCACTACCTGGAGAAACTTCTGGAACTGTATTCCAGTGCTTGTGCAAGACTTATGGAACTAGGTTTCTCTGTTTTGTTCAAGGCTCATAACATATCATGACATTACCATGGAACCAAGTTTCTGAATATGGTATCATGACATTATCAAATACATTTCTAGATTATTGCATAGGAATGAACATGAGGCATTACTAGGCATGTTCATGACAATTGTATGGGCGGTTTCTAATCATAACATATTCATGACATTGCAATTGTACGGACAATTGCTTACTTTTGAGAATGTGGTGATTACTTGAAGACTGTATGTGGAAATGAGTTTTCTATACAAACTTATAAAATGAGATTCTATTTCGAGAAGAGAAAGGAAGATGTCTTGGCTTTTGCCACCTTTCTAGTGTGATTTGTGATTTTACTTGATGTTTTTCCTCAAAATGACTAGAATGATTGTGATGATATGTTTTATTATCAAACTACTGAGAATTTTTTATTCTCACCCCGTGTGTTGTGATTTCCATAATGATTCCAAGGAAGAAAACTTATGGAAAGTGAAGAGCAGATAAGGGCTTGGGAGCTTAGCTTAGTATTGCTTTGTAGTTTCTTTTTGAAACATGTATATTTTGTGCCTTGAGAGGCCTAGTTTACAAGCTTTGTACATATTTTGTATTTATGAGAAATATAGATGTTACGTATATTTTTTTCTATTCGTGGCTCATACTTTCTGTATATAAGAACTTGTTATGTTAGAAATATTTTTTTAGTAGATAGTAGCATGCCTGGATCTAACCACTATGGTATAACAAAGATTATACTGTCGGTATTAAATTTAGGATGTTACACTAAGTGCTAAAGTAGAGCAGAGTTTAGATGATATACTTGTAGTGAGAGATTATCATGAGGTATTCCCGAGAGACATAGTCAAGTTGCCACTTGAGCGAGAAATAAAGTTTTCTATAGATTTAGTAGTGCCTAGGACGGGACCTATATCTATAGCATCCTATAGGATGACACCTTTAAAGTTAGTGAAACTCAAGAAGCAAATAGAAGAATTATTGGACAGACAATTCATAAGACCAAGTGTTTCTCCATGGGGAGCACCCGTGTTACTAGTAAAGAATAAGGATGGTACTATGAGACTTTGTGTTGATTACAGGTAGTTAAACAAGGTAACCATCAAGAATAAGTATTCACTGCCTAAGATAGATGATCTAATGGATCAACTGAGAGAAGCATTTATTTTCTAAAAGATTGATCTTAGATTCGGGTATCATCAGATAAGGGTTAGAGAAGAAGATATCCCTAAAATTACTTTTAGAACTAGGTATGAACATTATGAATACCTTGTGATGTCCTTCGGGTTAACGAATGCACCAACAGTGTTCATGGACTATATGAACAGGATCTTTAGACCCTACCTAGACTAGTTTGTGGTAGTGTTTATAGATAATATCATAATCTATTCTAAGACAATGGAGGAGCATGAACAACACATTAGGTTAGTTTTGGAGATCCTTCAAGAAAAAAAGTTGTTTGCTAAGCTATCTAAGTATGAGTTTTGGCTAAGGCAAGTGCAGTTTTTGGGCCATGTGATCTCTCAAGGAGGAATTTCAGTGGACCCAAGCAAAGTTGAGGAAGTGGTATAGTGGAAGAGACCAACAACTGTGATTGAGATAAGAAGTTTTATAGGCCTGGATGGGTACTATAAGAGGTTCATAAAGTGATTTTCTCAATTAGCGCTATCCTTGACTAGGTTGACTAGGAAAGGTAGTACTTTTGTTTGGACTCAAGAATGTAAGGACAATTTCCAAGAGCTTAAGTTGAGGTCAACTACCTCACCAATTTTGGTAATTCTGGATCCTTTAGAGAACTTTGAGGTGTATTGTAATGCTTCAAAGATAGGTTTAGAGTGCATGATCTATACGGAGAACTACGTTACTCATGATCTAGAGTTAGCCTCGATGGTGTTTACCTTAAAGGTTTGGAGAGATGACCTATACGGAGTCCAGTTTGAGGTGTTTAGTGATCATAAAAGTCTAAAGTACTTATTTGATCAGAAAGAACTGAACATGATGAGGCAAAGAAGATGGATGGATCTCTTAAAGGACTATAACTTTGAGCTAAAGTACCATCTGGGTAAGGCCAATGTAGTGGCCGATGCACTAAGTAAGAAATCCCTACATGTGTCTTGGATGATAATCCAGGAAGTGAACTTCTTGAGAGTTTTAGAGACTTGAGTCTTACAGTGACTGTGTCACCATATAGTCTCTGCGTGAGTATAATGGACATAGTTAATGACTTAAGGCCTCAGATCTTAGAAGCTCAAAAGAACGATGAGACTCTAGGGGATATATAAGTGAGCAAATCTTCTTAGGAAATCAAAAAGGTTTCGATATGGCGGATGATAGAATGGTTAAGTTTAGAGGTAAACTTTGCATTCTAAGGGAATCTGGGATCAAGGAGAGGATCCTTGAAGAGACTCACAAAAGTTAGTATACTATCCATCCCGAGGCCACTAAGACGTACCAGGATCTTAGAAAGATGTTTTGGTGACCTAGAATGAAGAAAGACATAACAAAGTTTGTGTCTAGGTGCTTAACTCATCAGAAAGTTAAGATAAAGCATTAAAAACCCTATAAACCTCTCCAATCTTTAGAACTCCCTGAGTGGAAATAGGATAATATCACTATAGATTTTGTGATGGGGTTACCCAGGACTCAGTCAGGATATGATACAATTTGGGTCATAGTGGATAGCCTAACCAAGTCTGCCCACTTTTTGCCTATTAGAGCTAACTACTTTTTGGATAGACTAGCTTAACTATACCTATAAGAGATAGTTAGATTGCTTGGTATTCCCCTAAGTATAGTTTCAGATAGAGACCCTATATTTACATATAGATTTTGGGAGCTTTGTAGAAAGCTTTTGGGACTAAACTTAGTTTAAGTACAACATATCATCCACAAAAAAATGATCAATCAGAAAGGATTATCCAAACCTTTGAGGATATGCTTAGAGCATGTGTTTTAGAGCAACAGGATAGTTGGGATAGGCTCTTGCCTTTAGTGGAGTTTGCCTACAATAATAGTTACCATACCAACATAGGAATGACACCATATGAAGCACTTTATGGTAAGAAGTGTAGGTCTCTATTATGTTGGTATGAGGTTAGGGAGAAAACCATCCTAGGACCTCAGTTGGTGCAACAAACCTTGGATCAGATTAAAATAATCAGGGATAGGTTGGTTATGGCTCAGAGTAGGAAGAAAAGCTATGCTGATGCAGGAAAAGACCTCTAAAGTTCGAAGAGGGAGAACATGTTTTCTTGAGAATCACTCCTACAACAGGGATTGGTAGAGCATTGAAAACATGGAAGTTAAATTATTGTTTCATTAGTCCCTACCAAATCCTAAAGAGAATTGGACTTGTAGCCTACCAAATAGCCCTTCCCCCTAATCTGTCAAACCTTCACGATGTCTTTCATGTGTCACAACTTAGGAAGTACAATCCAGATCCTTCACATGTCATAAAAGATGGATCTGTGTAGTTAAGAGATGATTTGTCTTATGTAATGCAACTAGTAAGGATCGCGGACAGAGGAGTCAAAGAGCTTAGAGGTAAACAGATTCCTCTAGTGAAGGTACTTTAGGATAGAGCTAGCTTTGAGGAGGCTACTTGGGAGCTGGAGTCCCATATGCAGCATGACTACCCTAGATTGTTTGTATGAGGTAAGCAATTTTAGGGACAAAATTTTAAAAATGAGGGGAGAAATATAACATCCCCTTTATCATGTTAGCCTTATTTATGGTTACGAAGGTATTCTAATACTTGCATGACATGTCTGCTAAATTTTGTGATATTCTAAGTTGGTTTAGGCATTTCGTTACAACACTGAATGTGAAAAATAGCTTAAAATAACTTAGATAATGACATAATTGCTTAGTTAATGGAAATAAATATGAAGAATTTATTTCTAGGACACAAATACATGGTTTGTGATGTAGATAAAGTTTGAGGATAAAACTAAGTCAATATGGTATTTTTAAGTACACTGAGGAGTGTTTAAATACCAGAATGATGAGTCAAATATATGAAAATTTATGGAAATGGAGAAACTACGATTGAGATGAATCCTAGTATTTTCTATAATGCTTATGGAAGTTAGGAAACTTGATTTTGTAAAATTTAGGTGTTCTTAACAGATATAAAGTTTCAGCAAAATATCTCGAAAGGCCTTAAGTACCACGTTCTTATCCTTTTCCTTTGACTTTCTTACCATCTTTCATTCATTTTCACTCACTCTCTCACATCTTTCACGAGAAGAAAGAGCAGAAAATAGAGAAAAGAAGGAGGAAGAAGAGGAAAGGAAAAGGAAGACCAACGGAAAATCTAAGGTTTGAGAATAAACTACATAATTTGAGGTAGAGGTGCTTGTGATAGCAATATATTTTATTCATTTAATGATCCTCTCACTAAGCTTCTTAAGGTTCAATTTGACTTAATTAAGTTAGTTTGGTAACATTTTATGATATTGGGCCTAATTGGATCATTGAAGGAATTATTGCATGAATTAGTCTTAATTTGTCTATTTGGCAGTGTTCAGTAATTTGGCTATAATATGAGTTTCGAAAATCTAATTGATGTGATTATGCTCTTGTAGGAAAGCTAAGACAAATATCTAAATGTTTCATAAAGACCTCAGGAGTTGGATCATACGTCTGGATAATTTAAACTGAAGTTGAATCAAGAGCCAGAATGTTGATCCTAACAGCTTGACCTCTACGCATTCATTAGGTCATATATTGAGTTATAAGAGTCTAATGGATGTCAAACTAAGCCCAAATGGAATCTAAGATATAATATACAACTCTTATGAAGACTCCTAAGTTGAACTATGTCATTTTGGGTATGAAATTGAAGATGGAAAGTAGAGGTGAGTTACTGATGAGTTAGGCCACTTAATTGAGCATAACTTGAGTTTTAGGCCTCTAAATGACATGAGACTTAGGCCCAATAATTCCTAATTAACTCTGCTTTGTACCCATTAGAATTTTGATCAAGTAAGGTCAAATTAGGAGTTAGTTTAAAGAAGTTAGAGCAGTAAAACAAAAAATATCTTCTCATTCAGCACTTTTCAATCTCTCTTTAGATCTCTCTTCCTCTCCCTTCTCTCTAGATTTTCTCTCTTTTTATATAGTTGTTCTTGCCTCTAATTCATGGAGGGCTAGAGCCTTTAATCAATCCTAAGGATTGACAATCTTGATGCTTAATTCTGATATTTTGTTTTAATTATTCTACATTCAATTATTAATCAAGTTTCTTTCCTTCCTCTTTGTTTAATGTTGATTGAGTTTCTTAATTTGATTGGGGTTTTCATATGATAATTGAGTAACTACCATGAGTTAATAGAGAATTGCAAAGACTAAACAAGACATCAAAGGTGTTTGACGAAATGTTTAGCTTGGTTGGATCCTATTTCTTAGATCAATTTGGGATTAGATGGATGTTTAATTTGTCTAACATTGATTGATCGAATTCTGGATGCTTATCTAGTAGAGGATCCATGGATCATCTTGAAGCTTCTTGATGTGATCTAAGACCAAAAATTCGGTTAGTGATTGAATGGATCCATAGTGATCAAGGATGGATTAAAATCAAGATTGGTTAATTCCCTTGGATTGATTATTTTCCTAATTCTATTTACTATTTTAATTGCTTTCTATTGATTAATCTTTCAAACCCGCCCCCCTGTTTATTAACCTCTTAATTTGATTGCGTAATTAGAGTGATTTACAGGCTCGACTCGGTGTTACCTTATATTACAAGTAGTTTAGGTGAATCAGTTATAAATTGATATAATTTGATAGCCTCGGTAGTTATTAAATTTTTGGCATCGTTGTCAGGGATCACTCTAATTTTGATCAATCTTATTAGGAATATATTTGACTAGTAATCCTTCACTAACCCCTTTGTTACTGTGTTTTGGTGGTTTTTAGGCGAAACTGGGTGAATTCGGGTGACTTTTCTAAATTTTGTATGAACAAACATGCTCAAAATGAGCTGAAACTTAGTTAGTTGAACGAAAATGACCTAATAAACAAGGCTCACAAGTTTTGTGAGGTCATCCCTGGTTTGGCCAAATTCCATCATTTAGACCACTCTTTCAATTTTTTAAGATTTTTTAATTACATTTTTTAGTTTCATTTTTGTGTAGTTTTCATGCTGTGGTGGTCCCATATTTTTTTAAAAATGTGTAGATAGGTTAACTACATTTATTTTGGTAGTATTTTAGTGTTGTGCAGTCTATTTTGCATGTTTTGGGTTTTTGTACTTTATATGTTGGATGTCTAGGTCTTCCACTAGTCATTTACTTGATATTGATTCTGACATTAAGAAGACCTTGCATATACATAATAGAGGTCATATGATTGGTGATAGAATTGCATCTGAACTTGAATTTGATATTGAAATTGGAAGTGAACCTGAGAGCTTAAGTGGTATTGCAACTATGGGTGATAACATGCATAATAGGACCCTTAAGGAATTAGCTACTCTTAATGTTACTTACTAGCCTTTAGGGATTCAATTTCTTAATCTTGATGCCAACTTTGAACTTAAACCTAGATTGATACATTTGTTGCCCAAGTTTCATGGTCTAGCAGATGAGGATCGTCATAAGAATTTAAAAGAGTTCCATGTAGTCTGTTTAATCATAAAGCCACAAGGGATACCTAAAGAACACATCAAGCTGAGAACATTCCCTTTCTCCCTTGCTGATGTAGCCAAGGATTGGCTTTATTACCTTTCTCCAGGTTTAGTAATGTGTTGGAATGACATGAAGAGGCTTTCTAGGAGAAGTTTTTCCTTACATCTAGAGTTTCTGCCATTAGAAAAGACATATGTGGAATAAGACAGATGACTGGAGAGACTTTGCATAAGTACTGGGAGAGGTTTAAGAAATTGTGCTCAAGTTGTCCCCATCACCAGATCAGTGATCAAATGTTAATTTACTACTTCTATAAGGGGTTGTTACTTATGGATAAGAGCATGATTGATGCCGCTAGTAGAGGTGCATTGCTTGATAAAACTCCAGTTGCTTCCAGAGACTTAATTGCTAACATGGCTGCCAATTCCCAACAATTTGGTACTCAGATGATCACTTCCACCAGCGGAGTGAATGAGGTGCATGTGTCTCATGCTGACCAATAGAGAATGGAGCATGGACTTAATGAGTTGACCTCATTGGTGAGACAGTTGGCAATGGGACAACAATTACTTATGCAGGGCCCTACAAGCGTGTGTGGCATTTGTTCTAGTTTATCTCATCCTACAGATGCATGCCCTACACTTCAGGATGATGGTTCTGCATTTCAAGATCACTCTATGGCTGCAGCAGGAGTCTTTCCTAGTAAACCACAATACCAGTAGCAGTAGCAACTGAGATATGATCCATACTCTAGCACATATAACCTTAGTTGGAGAGATCATCCAAATATGAGACATGGTAATGCAACCTCACAATAGCAACAACCATAGTAGTTCAAACAACCATTCCAGCAACCACCTAGGAAACCACAGTTTCAACCTCATGTTGGACTAAGTAAGCAGCAATTCCAGTAGCCTATGCAACAACCAAGTCCTGTAGCCACAAAACCTGAGCCTTCATTTGAGGATTTGGTGAAGCACATGGCCACCAATAATATTCATTTACAACAGAGGACAAAGGCCACCATACAGAATTTAGAAACCCATATTGGACAATTGGCTTCTTCCTTGAGTCAGCTACAAGCCTAAGGTTTTGGCCAACTTCCTTCACAAACAATTCCCAATCCAAAAGGGAATATGAGTGCCATTATGCTGAGGTTTAGAAAATCTGTACGAGCACCAACTAAACCTCAATCTACAAGAAAGCAACAAACAGCAGAGAAATTAGTTTCTGATGAACTAGTCCAAAAATCTGAGGGTAGGCATAAATCAGTGGTTGTTGATGAGTAACAGAAGCCTGTAGTAGCCCTTCCCTTTTTGCAAAGAGCCACTCAGTCCAAAAAGATAGATGACACTGAGAAGGATAGAGAACTTCTTGAGACCTTTAGGAAAGTGGAAGTTAATATCCCATTGCTGGAGTAATTAAGAAAATTCTAAAATATGCCAAGTTTCTTAAGGAATTATACACCCACAAGAGGAGGCTGAAGGATAATGAGAGAATCAGTATGGGCCAAAATGTTTCAGCCCTCATTCAGCCTATGTCTCAGAAATGCAAGGATCCAGGGACTTTTATAATTCCATGTATTATATGCAATTACAGATTTGAGCATATCATGCTAAATTTAGGTGCTTCTATTAATATAATGCCTATGTCTATTTTTAATTCTCTTAGACTTGGCCCTTTGCATGCTACAAGTGTTGTGATTCAGTTGACTAATAGGAGTAATGCGTACCCACCCGAGTTGATTGAAGATGTGTTGGTAAGAGTTGATGAGCTGATCTTTCCTGTAGATTTTTGTATTCTGGAGATGGAGGGGGAATCACTATCTAGCAAGGTTCCAATCATTCTAGGGAGGCCATTCCTCAAAACAGCGAGGACCAAGATAGATGTGCATGCATGAACTCTATCTATGGAGTTAGGAGACTCTATTGTTCAATTTAACATTATTGATGCTATGAAGCATCCCATGGAGGAGCATTTTGTTTTTCATATTGATTTAATTACTGATTTAGTTTAGGAAACTTATGATGAGTTGTGTGATGAATTCCCTGATTTTATTAATTTTAATGATTTTATCCATTGCCACTCATGTACTGATTGCGATGGTGATATGATATGTGCTGTTTGTGCTAATATTTCTGTATTCTTGAGAGATGATGATTCTATTCCTATAGATTACGCAGCAGCTGCTGATTATGAGGAGATTCAGTCTGTAGAAATAGTGCAGCCCCCTAGATTACTCCCCTCTATAGTGCAACCACCAAAATTGGAGCATAAGCTTTTGCTTGAGCACCTGAAGTATGCATACTTGGTGGCTGATAAGCAGCTCCCTGTGATCGTGGCTAAGAACCTCCTTGCTGAGCAGGAGGAGAGGTTATTACAAATTTTGAGAGAGCATAAGAAAGCCATTAGATAAACTCTTATGGATATTCCTGGTATTAGCCCTTCCACATGCATGTATCAGATATTACTTGAGGATGGAGCTAAATCAGTGAGGCAGCCCTAGAGGAGACTGAATCCTCTAATTCTGGATGTGCTAAAGAAAGAGGTGACCAAGCTATTGCAGGTTGACATTATTTATCCCATATCTGATAGCACTTGGGTGAGTCCTGTGCAGGTTGTCCCGAAGAAATCTGGGGTTACAGTAGTAGCAAACTAGAAGAATGAGTTGATCCCTACCAGAGTGCAGAACAACTAGAGAGTCTACATTGATTATAGGAGGCTCAACCAAGCCACTCGGAAGGATCATTACCCTCTTCCTTTCATTGATCAGATGCTGGAGCGGTTAGTTAGGAAATCACATTACTGCTTCTTGGATGGCTACACTAGCTACTTTCAGATCCACATTGCAACTGAGGATCAGGAGAAGAACACTTTCACCTATCCCTTCTACACTTTTACTTATAGGAAGGTGCCTTTCGACCTCTGCAACGCCCCTAGTACCTTTTAATGGTGCATGGTAAGTATCTTCTCTGACTTTCTAGAGGAGTGCATTTAGGTGTTTATGGATGATTTTATTGTATATGGTTCTTCTTTTGATTCCTATTTGGATAACTTATCTAGAGTACTGCGTAGATGCATTAAAACTAACCTTGTTCTAAATTTTGAGAAATGTCATTTCATGGTAGAGCAGGGTATAGTTTTAGGTCATGCAGTATCTTGCAAGGGTATTAAGGTAGATCCTATGAAAATAGATGTCATTACCTATTTATCTTACCCCATATGTGTGCGGGAAGTTTGTTCTTTTTTTGGACATGTAGATTTCTACAAGCCCTTTATCAGAGGTTTTAGCCAAATAGCCATTCCATTGACTAACCTTCTACAAAAAGATGTGGAGTTTCTATTTGACCAGAAATGCAAGGAAGCCTTCGATCATTTGAAGTAGGCTTTGACCAGTACCCCCATCATCTAGCCACCTGACTAGACACTCTCGTTTGAACTGATGTGTGATGCTTCTAACTATGTTGTGGGAGTTGTCTTAGTACAAAGAGTGGACAAAGTCTCCCATACGATCTACTATGCTTCAAGAACTTTGGATGCTGCTCAAGCGAATTACACAACCATAAGAAAAGAAGTTTTAGTTATTATTGTGTTTGTAATAGATAAGTTTAGATCCTATTTGTTTGGTTCTAAGGTTTTGGTTTTTTTTTTATCATGCAGCTCTAAAGTTTCTTTTGAAGAAACTTGAAGCTAAGCCCCGATTGATTAGGTGGATGTTATTGCTCTAGGAGTTTGACATTGAGATCCGAGATAGGAGTGGAGCAGAGAACCTAGTGGCTGATCACTTGAGCAGGATTGAAAGAGTCTCAGATTCCCTTCCCATCCATGATTCATTTCCTGATGAGTAGCTTTTACAGCTGCAAGGTAAGATCACCTCTCCTTGGTTTACAGATATGGTAAATTTCTTAGTTACTAGTGTTTTTCCTGCATGCTTTACTAGAGCTCAAAATGATAAATTAAAAAGTGAGTCTAAGTATTATGTGTGGGATGATCCCTACCTGTGGAGGTTTTGTAGTGACCAAATTAGTAGGAGATGTGTACCTGTCATAAGTTCTAATCTGTTCTTAGTTTTTGCCATGCATTTGCATGTGGTGGGCATTTTGGGCCTCAACGTATAGCTAGGAAAGTCTTGAATTCTAGATGTATACATGTTTTATAAGTCTTGTGAACATTGCTAGAGAATAGGGAATATTTCTCGCAAGAATGAGATGCCCCAGCAACCTTTGTTATTTTGTGAGATTTTTGATGTATAGGGTATTGACTTTATAGGACCTTTTCCTATTTCTTTTGGTTTGTTTACATATTATTGGTTATTGATTATGTATCTAAATGAGTGGAGGCAAAAGCCACTCGGACTGATAATTCTAAAGTTGTTGTAGATTTTGTTAGATCATACATTTCTACAGATTTGGCATTCTGAGAGCTATCATCAGTGATTAGGGTTCACACTTCTACAACTGGAGCATGAAGGCTTTGATGAGAAAATATGGAGTCTTGCATAAGGTTTCCACACCTTACCACCCTAAAAAAAATGGGCAAGCCAAAGTCTCAATCAGAGAAATCAAGCAAATCCAGGAGAAAAATATACAACCTAATAGGAAGGATTGGAGCCTAAGGCTTAAGGATGTTCTTTGGGCTTATAAGACCGCCTTTAAGACACCCATTGGGATGTCTCCCTACAGGGATAGTCTTTGGTAAGGCATGCCACCTCCCGGTGGAGATTGAACACAAGGTGTATTGGGAGGTAAAGAAGTGCAATCTTGACTTGAACCAAGCTGGATCCCAAAGAAAGCTCCAACTCCAAGAACTTGAAGAGCTTTGGTTGGAAGCTTATGAGAACTCCCAGATCTACAAGGAAAAGACCAAGCTTCTTCATGATAAGATGTTGACAATGAATGAGTTCTTAATTGGCCAAAAAGTTCTCCTCTATAACTCCCGCCTCAAGCTCATGCCTGAAAAGTTCCATTCTAGGTGACTTGGTCCGTTTGTAGTCACTAAGGTCTTTCCTTATGGTGTAGTGGAGATTACAAGTGAGGCCACTAACAAAGCTTTCAAAGTCAATGGACACCACCTCAAGCCATTCTATGAGCGAGCTCAAGAGGACATATTGGAGGAGGTCCACTTACAAGAAGCTGTCTACCTCACTTGATAATGATGTTTCTTCTCTCTTTTATTTTACTTGTCCTAGATTAATTGATGATAATTGAGGGATGCTATTTTATTTTTTTAGCTTTACATTGAGGACAATGTAGAATTTAAGTGTGGGGGAGGAGTTTGCATTCTATTTTCTATTTTATTTCTATTTTTTGTATTTAATTTTGTTTTTATTTTAATTTTCTGTCTTAATTTTCTATTTTTTTTTTTACTGTTTCTATTATGATTCTATTTTTTTGTTTTTGTTTTTAATTTTTAATTTTTGATATTTTATGTTGTTTTGTTTTTTTCTTTGTTTCTATTTACTATTGCTATTTTTGTTTTCTCGATTCTATTTTGATGCTATTTACTATCTCTATTTTCTGTTTCTATTTTACATTGTTTCTATTTCTATTTTTTAAATTGTTTTGATGATTTAATTTTTTTTGTATTTGAAGAAAAATGTGTGTTTTTAGTTGCCTTCCATTGATGTTTTAGGATTTGTAAAGTTTGTGAGTTTGAAGCAATTTGAATTCAAGGTTCATAGCATGATTGAGTAAATTATTTCCCTTCTTGAATTTCACATGCTTGGTTTTGGATGTTTGATTGGTGGATTGAGCTTGATAGATGCATACATTGTGAGATTTGAGCCTATTGATGGATGAATTTAGCATTTGTGTCATTCTCTTCGTTCTTGTGTGATTTTCACTCATAGAAATTAATCACTCTAGAACTTGCTTTGATTCTTTTTTAGGCTACATTTTCACTTGTATACATAAACATGATTGAAACATTCTTTCTTAAATTAGCTACTTTGGTCAAATAGCCAACCTTACATCATTTTCCTTTGATTAACCCCTTGAGCCTATTTACCTATCATTCGTCTTAGCTCATTATATGCCTTATATAAAAAATAATATTTTTACCTTACCTTAGAAAATGAGAGAGCATTGGTTCATTTTCATTGGAGGAGTTCTTTTACTTGTGGGCAATTAATAGTACAAGTGTGGGGGTTGTGTAAATTGATGTGCAATATGCAAAGTGTTTGGTGAAAGAAAAAGAAAGAAAAAGAGCCAATTGAAAAAAAAAAGAATAAATGCAAGAAGGTTGTGAAAGAAAAGAGATCAAAAAAATAAATAAATAAGGAAAAGAATATGTAAAGAGAATGCACATTACATGGAATTGGGGGTAAAATTTCTTGCTTGTCATTTGAGTTCCTCCCCAATGCTCTTTTATTCTTTTAGGTATTTAGCTTATCATATTCATATTATTTCCTTCACTTACCTTGGCCCTATTACAATATTGAATAAAGTCTTCTTGATTTGTGTGTGCATGTGTTTGAGTAGTGGAGAAGTAGAAGATACAACTTATGGTAGTGCAATTTTTTATGGGTTGAATTGAGTGAAATACCTACCTTTTAAACACTTGAGGGATTGAGAGTATATCTTGTAAGGATCTATCATTCTTGATTCATGCTTTTCAAATTGAAGCTACCTTGCTTTTGGGTTTGAGATGTGAAGAAATGTTACCACATAAATGTTTTGATTCCTTGAATCTTTGGTTGTTTTTCTTGCTTATAAACTTTTGCATTCTTGAATATAATTGGAAATTAAGTCTTTTAGAGTTTTTAGCTTTTGAGTTTGTGTTGTTTTTCCTTGTTCCCTAGTTTTGGTCTTATTTGTTTTGCCTGGGAGTGCAAAAGTTAAGTGAGAGAATTTAATAACAATATATTTTATTCATTTAATGATCCTCTCACTAGCCTTTTTAAGGTTCAATTTGGCTTAATTAAGTTAGTTTTATCACATTTTATGATATTGGGCCTAATTGGATCATTGAAGAAATTATTGTACGAATTAGCCTTAATTTGTCTATTTGGCAGTGTTCAATAATTCAACTATAATCTGAGTTTCGAAAATCTTATTGATGTGATTCTGGTTGTAAGAAAGTTAAGACAAATCTCTACAAGTTTCATGAGGACCTCAGGAGCTGGATCATACGTTTAGATAATTTAAACTGAAGTTGAAGCAAGAGCCAGAATGCTGATCTTGACAGCTTGACCTCTGCACACTCATTAACCCATATATTGAGTTATAGGAGTCTAATGGATGTCAAACCAAGCCCAAATGGAAGCTAAGATACAAAGTTACAACTTTTATGAAGACTCTTAAGTTGAACTACGTCTTTTTGGGCATGAAATTGAAGATGGAAAGTAGAGGCAAGTTGTTGACGAGTTAGGCCACTTAATTGAGCATAACTTGAATTTTAGGCCTCTAAATGACATGAGACTTGGGCTCAATACCCATTAAAATTTTGATCATGTAAGGCCAAATGAGGAGTTAGTTTAAAGAGGTTAGAGCAGCAGAATAAAAAATATCTTCTCATTCAACACTTTTCATTCTCTTTCTAGATCTCTCTTCCTCTCCCTTCTCTCTAGATTTTCTCTCTCTTTCTGTAGTTCTTCCCTCTAATTTAGGGAGAGCTAGAGCCTTTAATCAATCTTAGGGATAGATAATCTTGATGCTTAATTCTGATATTCTATTTTAATTATTCTATATTCAATTATCAATCAAGTTTTTTTCCTTCCTCTTTGTTTAATTTTGATTGAGTTACTTAATTTGATTAGGATTTTCATATGATAATTGCGTAATTACCATGAGTTAATGGAGGATTGAAAAGACTAAACAAGGCATCAAAGGTGTTCGATGAAATGTTTAGCTTGGTTGGATCCTGTTTCTTAGATCAATTTGGGATGAGATAGATGATTAATTTGTCTAACCTTGATTGATCGAATTTTGGATGCTTATCTAGTAGAGGATCCATGGATCATCTTGAGGCTTCTTGCTGTGATCTAAGACCAAGAATTCAGTTAGTAATTAAATGGATCCATAGTGATCAAGGATGAATTAAAATCAATATTAGTTAATTCCCTTGGATTGATTATTTTCCTAATTCTGTTTACCGTTTTATTTGCTTTATGTTGATTAACCTTGCAAACTCGTTCCCCCTATTTATTAAACTCTTAATTTGATTGCATAGTTAGAGTGATCTATGAGCTCGACCCGGTGTTACCTTATACTGCAAGTAGTTTGAGTGAATCTGCTATAAATTGATATAATCTGATAGCCTCGACAGTTATAAAATTTTTGGCAGCATTGCAGAGGATCACTCTGATTTTGATCAATATTATTAGGAGCATGTTTGACTACTTCCTTCACTCTGACTACTAATCTGGCATTGAGCGCTTGATCGCTCAGCTTCTGGATGCCTAAGCGCCCAATGACAGATGAAGTAGGGGAGGTTTCTTGTCATCAAACGCTTAAGCTCTAAGAAAGTGGGTGCTAGAATAGATTAATCCATGTGTTTCTCTTTAAAAAAATAGAGTTCTTTATCTGTTGGGATCTTTTATGCATGCCTCTTAGTGTGAGTTAAGACACTAATAGGGATATTTCATGAAGGACATGTCTATAACATCCTAATACAAATATTTAGGTATATCATAAATACACAAGGATATTCAGTACTAGAAATGTCACTTCTACATACTATATACTAACATATATTCATAATCATAACTGAATAATTATAGAAAGCCTTGAGGGAATGCAGAAAAACTTAAACTCATACATATATATATATATATAACAATTACCACAAAAGGGCATATTGTAATACATACATCTAAAACTTACAAAGCAAATATAAACTTATACATAAGCTTTGTCTACTAAAGCATATAAAAAACTATACTAGTCTTCAAGCTTCACCTTCATTCCCTTAACATGGTCTTTACCTGGATTTACATGGAAGAACAACTGGGGTGAGAATTATAATTCTTAGTAAAAACAATTTCAATACCAGCTAGCTATAACATTATATAACAAATATAACAATTGCTATAACTACTAACAAGGGAGTTTCCTCCGTAATTCTCATAAGTGCACACTACTAAGTAGTGTAGTCTAAATTGATAGCCTACATTTCGTTAGATATAAAACACTGCCTATACAATTGTAAATACCAATAGTAATAGACAATGCCCACACAACTGTCTGTAAATGCAATGAGAATGATATGCAATATGATTATGCCTAAAAAGAACCTAAAGATATGCTCATGCAATGTTTTGTTTTGATATACATGTAGAGTTTTATGTTGAAAACAAAGAAGTTCATTAAGAACTAGAGTAAATTATCTCGTGGTAAATAGAGGGAAAGCTCATCCTCACATCACACATATCCTGGCACACTGAGAAGTTCGAGCATCATCCTTACTCAAAGAGCATCTTCAGATTTTCCACTTATCTCCTTTGGCCTTAGCACTATTAAGATATCAGGGTTATGTCCTTACTCAAAAGAGTCTATCAGACACCCATCTATCACCCTTGGCCTCCATGAATGGGCATCAAAGTATACTCACAAAGATCAATACCACTAGACCATTTCCATAGACATACATGTTGGGAATCGCGGATACATCACACAGCGAAAAATAGAATTCCCACAAGGATCCATGCGAAAAAGCCATAATACAAGTTTTTAAAATTGTTTACTTCTTGAAGCGTGATCAAAAGGAAGTGACGTGAATCACCAACACTGTAACAACGATAATGTCTCTGTCGTATCCACACGAACAGACTCACGAACGTCCAACGTCCACAAATAAGAGTCCCATGTCTCTCACACAGTGCTAGCTGTGAAGAGAAGAAAAGAACTTGTCACTCTCTCACTCATTGTTTCTGTCAAGTGCGGCTAGGGTTTGTAATTCATGCCTTAGCAGCCCTTTAGCAGTACTATTTATAATAGTGACTACCTTAAGTGAGTGTGAGCAGTAGTAGGGTAAGCTGTGTAACCCTAGACTCATCTGTTATGAGTCTGGCCTACATTTGAATCCGAGTCCAACTTGGATCTATTGCTCTAATTTTAGTTTGCTCTAAGTGTGTGACCCTGCAGGTTCTCATTACGTTGGCAGTAATATTAAAATCCCATTTTAATATTACAAACAGTGAGCGGTATCTAGTAACACATCGCTGCTACGTAAGTAATGTGAATGTTAGTGATTTGACATAACCTTTCCGTGACTAATGTTTTCGTATCGTTTAGTCCCTTTGTCAATATATCTAAATTGAACACAAGGCATGGAATGCATCACCCTTGTATAGTCCAATCCTTCATTTCCTGATACTCGAGTAGACTTTGTAACAACAAATGAAATCAATACCTCTTATTGACTCATTTGAGCATGGTCATGCATTTCGTAGTCTCACTCAATCATGGGGCCCGAAGATATCGCTCCTGCTATGTAGGAGTGACAAATCCCATCTAGGTCGCTTACATCCCTCTGCATGATTCGCAGTATATCCAATAACCAACTTTATAATCACTTTGTTACAGATGACGTTTGATGGCATTAAAACACACAACTCCTCATATAGGAATCGTAGTGATATCAGGTCAAAGGAGCACAAACACCATTGTCACTATAAGAATTGCTTATTACACTCACGTAACGATCCATGTAGTATTCTCATGGCGGGTCAGTCCAGTACATAATTACTCTAATATATACCCATGTGAAGACTTGATATCTCATATCCATGACCCGTGAGATGTGGTTATCAGTCTACACACATACTAGTCTCAAAGCATTATTGTTGTCCTAATTAATAATAATACTTGACTAGGGACATTTAAGAATAGTGTTCTAACTTTATCCAATAGGATCTCACGATCAAGTCAACCACTTAATGTCCTATGGCATCAAACTTATTATTCTAAGGACTTTATTATGTTTATTAAAAAAGAACATAACAAATGAAATGTCTCATATATTAAAATTAGCATAATAGAATGTATATAAATACAAATAAAATGTATCAGCCTCTAGGGTATACACTAACAATCTCCCACTTGCACTAGAGTCAATCAGGCATATGTCTAATTCCTAAAGACCTAGTGTGACTCTCATGCTTCTGCTGTGCAAGAGGCTTCATCAGTGGATCAGCAATGTTATCATCTATTGGAACTCTGCATATCTTCGTATTTACTCTATCGATGATCTCTCGAATGAGATGGAATTGCCTAAGTATATGTTTGGATCGCTGGTGAGATCTAGGCTCCTTAACTTGTGCAATGGCTCCATTATTATCATAATAGAGGTCCACTGTGTAACACCCACCATAGGGTATCACATTTAAGACTAATCCTAATATAACTAACCCAAGTTGTAAAAGAATTAATCTTGTAAAATCAATAATTTTAAAATTTTATTTGCGGAATAAGTGAAAATAAATAAAATAAACAAAAACTATAAGTACAACTTGTAACTGAAATAAATACACTAGAATATTCATAGGTATTTCAAACTTTGTTCCCAAATAATTTACATAAACAGACCAACTCTCAAAAGATGAAATATACAGTATATACATCAAAACATAACTACTAAACCAGAACCTCTAAAAACTGAACTAAGGATTCGGGCCCTCTAAAGGATCCTCCCCCTCTACGTCATCAAAGAACCCAGGTGGGTACATCGGACGCCTGACAGGGGTTCTAGCTGAAGACACTACAGAGTCCTCTCGTGGAATATAAACACTATCACCCCAAAGTTCTCGAATAAGCATCGTGAACTCCAAACGAACAAATACATTCATCGATATAACTGGAACCCTATCCCTAGTTCCACTAAGATTTAGAGTCAAATCCCCGGTATACACAAAATGTTCATTATTCAAATTAAATCTCCAAGCGTCAGTTCCACCGTGGAACTGTACTTGGACAAAACCCAACACTTGGTGCCTTGCTGCCATTCAAACAAACAACGAAAACTGTCACTGATAGAATGTAGAATTTCCAGCTTCCTCGTCTCCTCGGTCTTCATCAAACATACACAATAAAATAGATATAACACAGTAAAGAGGTGAGATCCCCTACATTAATACCAGTATAGAAGTATAGAAAATGACAGTAGATATACAAATATAATAACAACAGATAAAGTTATATTGTTGCATCACAGATAATATACCAGATAATCATAATTATCATATCAATATGCTGACTAACTATGTATATTAACAACGACCAATTCCTACTCCATGGAACTAATTACAATTTCGGAGAGAAAGATAGGGAGTATATGTCTGTATATCGTCAGCCGCAAATCATGTGCCAATATATTATATCAATGTGCACAACATGGCTCATACAAGACACTCTCAACCAATCACGAAAAGAGTAGTAACTCCATTAAGATCGTCAGTGTGTTTGCATAGGATACCACGGCATAGAGGTGCTACCATCTGGCCACATATGACATTCCATACCCCGACGTCTCCAAGATCACTGAAGATCGTAACTACGCAATTCTCACCCGCACGAAGGTGTAAATTCAATCTCCTAGGCATATTGCCTTGACTAATTAAGCTGACATGCTTTTCAATGCATGATGTATGATTCAAATACACATGCAATCATCATTCTCATAGTACTTCACATACACACGCCATCTCTTGGCGGTATCACTGTTCAACATAACCAGGCCCACCACAACAGCTCGACAGTAACTTGCTGTTATTGCCAATCGCATAAACATTTTATCGCATTTTCACAATCGCAGAATATTTTTCTTACGTTTTCAAATTGCGTAAGTATTTTCCAGTGTTTTTATAATTGTAGAAATATTTTTAAACATTTTTTTAAATCGCGTTGGGATTTTTAAACATTTTCTCAATCGCGTAGTAATTCTAAATCAGTTTCTCAATCTGATAGCTTAAAAATCACTATTTTGAAAACAAGTGACGTTTTTCTAATATTTTTCACATAAAATAATTATTTTGGCTTTGTTTACCATATTTTATTATTAAAAATTCTTTATGTAGCATTTTCCATTATTTCTCACAAAATTACCCTGAACTTATTCTAAAAATTAGTTTACTTTCTTTTTATGTCTAAAAACCTATCAAATTAATTTCTTATTAATTAAATACCTAAGTCTACACTTAGTAAAATAATTTTAGATCTAGAGTATCAAAAATAGGCATGTTGGCCGAATTACACTATATGCTTCATAGATCATATTTAATTATTTTCTATCACCTTATTCTTTGTAAAAACCTTTAATCCAATTCCTTGTCGTTAAATCATTTAATCCATGAGGTAAGAGGGAGTGAGGTCGTGAGCCTCCATAGGTTCTTTGGAACCTTCATACTCATCCTCATCACATAAATCACATCATGCCATATACAATAATCAACATGCTTCCACCATCACATATTAAAGCATATAATCAAAGCTATAAATCATACCGACCAAAAATCATCACAAATAAAGCAAACTTAAACCACACAAGTGAATAAATCCTTATGAATTTTTCACCACAAACAAGCCATTCCCTCACCACCAATACTTGGTTGATGAGGTTAATCTCCCTCTTACCTCAAGGAAGACAAAAACCCTTCTTGTTTAGCCTCCTATAGATTTCGTGAATCACCCCAAGAAAACCCTAACAAACTTAAACCAAACTAAAGTCACAAATAAAGCTTGAAAATAACAAACCATGAATCAATCATGGTTTAAAAACTCAAGAATCAATTTAGAAACAAGAAACAAGAATTTTACCTTGTAGAGTAGAAAACCTTAACTTGGATTCAAGGTAGTAAATGGAAGAACTAGGCTAGGTTCATAACATGAAAAGGTCTTAGAATAGTATATAGGTAAGGAAAATGAGATTGGATGAAATTATGGAAGCTTGGATGATGGTTTGGAGGGATCTGGTCGTGAGCTTCATGAAGGAGAAGTTGAAAGGTTTTCTTTGTTCATAGAAGAGAGAGAATGGAGAGAAAGGCTTAAGTCACAAAGTGTGATAGAAATGAAATAGAAATATCCTATTTCTCTATGTGCTTGTTGTGGAGTGCTTCATAAAGGGAGTCAAAGACTTAGCTACCAAGTTTATGAGTAGCACATGGCTTATGTCATTAAATGATCACTCCTTGGTCACATTAGATGATTAACTTGTTCATGAATATCCTCGAAGCACTAGGTAGCCGTGAAGCACATAGAGAAAAGGTAACTAAGTTTTGATTCATGTAGTTCCTAGTTACACTTAAGCTAACTTAGTTAGTTCACTTAGTTACATGGCTAACTATTTAGTTACAAGGCTTAGGTCATGCATTGGTCACACTAGATGAATCATGCATTCTAGAAGACTCTAGGACCTCCTTGAAACCGTGGAACTCTAAGGAGTAGCAAGCTAAGTTTGTTCCATTTAGTTACTAATTAGGCTTTAGGTTAACTTAGTTAGATTACTTAGATTCTTGGCTAACTAGTCTAGCCATTATTATTGACCACATCCTATTGGCTTAGAAAAATCAAGCCATTAACATTAACCAGTTCCTATTGGTTCACCAAATTATGAGTTACAAAGACTTTTCCCAGTTTATTGTCCAACAGACAAAAGATACAGGATCTATTACCCAATGGGCAGAAGCTACTGCTCACAAATCAGTAGTTACTGTCTAACATATAATAAAACGTGAAATATTTTTATTTCACAGATAAATTCTAAAAATTAAAAGATCTGGTAACGTATCTCTCAGATTCGGGTTTAGTAAGCTCTCCCGGCTCTGAATAAATCGTCAAAGATTTTTTCCCGGGCTAAAAATTATTATTTTCCTGACTTGGAGTAAATCACACACAGAGATCAAAAACAGTCACAGAACAGTCAAAATAAATTTACAGCACACAGAAATCACAAAATAGTACAATTTAGACATTACTGAGAAACAACAAATTTTAAGGTGTTGCACACTGGGTCCACAATGCTAGGAATAACGCTAAGTTCAGTAATGAACTTCTTGATCCAAACGGCCTCTTTTGCTATATTGGAGGCAATAATATACTCAGCCTCTGTGGTAGAATTGGTGACTGTCTCCTGCTTTGAACTCTTCCAGCTCACAGCCCCACCATTCAGGCAAAAAACATAACCCGATTGCGATTTGGAGTCATCCTTATCAGTTTGGAAGCTAGCATCAGTGTAACCCTTTACAACTAGCTCTTCCTCGGCTCCATATACCAAGAACGAATCCTTTGTCCTTCTCAAGTACTTAAGCATGTTCTTGACAGTAGTCCAGTGACTCTCACCGGGATCAAGCTGGTACCTGCTCGTCATGCTCAAAGCATACGAGATGTTTAGTCGAGTACATAACATGACATACATGATAGATCCAATTATAGATACGTATGGAATCTTGCTCAAACGATCCCTCTCGTCCTGGTGGAAGGGGATTGAGCCTTAGATAGGCTTACACTATATGACATAAGAAAAATTCCTTTCTTGGATTCATGCATATTAAATCGTCTTAATACGTTGTCTGTGTATGTACTCTGACTTAAGCCAAGCAGTCTCTGTGATCTATCTCTATAGATCTTGATACCTAACACATAGGTGGCTTCGCCCAAGTCCTTCATAAAGAAGTAGTTCCTTAACTAAGTCTTTACAGACTATAGGGTAGGGATGTCATTTCTGATGAGCATACAGCACTAGAAAGATAATTGTGCTCCCACTAACCTTCTTGTAGACACAAGATTCTTCTTCATTCTTGATGAAACCAAATTATTTTATTGTATCATCAAAACAAAGATTCTAGCTTCTAGAAGCTTACTTCAATCCATAAATAGATCGTTGCAACTTGCACCCCTTTCCAGTATCTTGTGGAGTGGCAAAATCCTCAAGTTGTGTCATGTACACATCCTCGAGATGATTTCCATTAAGGAAGCAGTTTTGACATCCATTTTCCAGATTTCATAATCATGGTATGCTGCAATAGCAAGTAAGATTCGAATGAATTTAAGCATCGCAACTGGGAAAAAGTTTAATCATAGTCTTCACCATGAATTTGCTTGAAAACCTTAGCCACCAATCGCGCCTTAAAGGTATACACATTACTATCCATGTCGATTTTCTTCTTGAAAACCCACTTGCACCCAATTGGTTTTACCCCTTCAGGTAGGTTAACCAAGGTCTATACCTGGTTGGCTTATATGGATTCCATTTTAGATCTCATGGCCTCAAGCCATTTCTCAAATTCTAGGCCAATAATGGCTTCCTAGTAAGTCACAGACTCATCTTGATCCATGAGCAATACGTCACCTTGCTGGGTTATGAGAAATCCATATATCTTTGGTTGATGACGTATCCTGTTAGTCCTACACAGGCCTTATGCTACTAGAGCAGGTTACTGTTCCACAACATTTTGTGGAGGCTGCTCTATTTCCATCATTGGTTCATTACTACTCTGTGAACCTTGAACTTCTTCAAGTTCTACTTTCCTCCCACTGGTTCCTTTGGAGATAAACTCCCTTTCGAGAAACACAGTAGTTCGTACGACAAACACTTTACCCTCGGTAAGATTATAGAAATAGTATCCCTTGGTTTCCTTGGGATAACTCACAAAGAAGCATTTATCTTATTTGGGTCCAAGCTTATTAGAAACTTGACGTTTCACATAAGCTTCACAGCCCCAAATTTTCATGAAAGACATGCTGGGTTGTCTCCTAGTCCATATCTCATATGATGTCTTTTGAACCGTCTTAGATGGAACACAGTTAAGTTTGAAAGTTGTTGTTAACAGAGCATATCCCCAGAAGGAGCCTAGAAGGTCTGCATGACTCATCATGGATCGAACCATGTCCAACAAGGTCTGATTCCTCCTTTCAGAGATACCATTCCATTGTGGTGTTCCTAGAGGAATAAGTTGAGATATTATCCCACACTCTTTCAGATGATCATCAAACTGTTGACTTAAGTATTCACCTCCTCAATTTGATTGAAGGATTTTATTACTCTTGCCAAGTTGGTTTTGTAAATCATTCTTGAACTCTTTGAATTTTTCAAAGGATTCTGATTTGTGCTTTATAAGATATAGAAATCCATATCTACTGAAATTATCAGTAAATGTAATAAAGTATTGAAAACCACCTCTAGCAGTGTGTTTAGTGGCCCACATACATCACTGTGTATAAGGCCTAAAAGATCACTAGCCCTTTCACCTTGTCCAGTGAATGGGGCCTTTGTCATCTTCCCTAATAAACAAAATTCACATATCTCATATGATTCAAAATTAAATGAGTCCAAGAATCCATCTTTATGGAGTTTGGAGATGTGTTTCTCATTTATGTGGCCTAAACGACAATGCCAAAGAAAAGTCGGGTTTAGATCGTTTGATTTAAACCTCTTTGTATTTATGTTATAGACGGCCGTTTCGAGATCAAGGACATAAAGTCAATTACTCAATTGTGCACTACCATAAAAAATATTATTCATATAAATGGAACAACATTTGCCCTTTATAATAAAAGTAAAGCCTTTCTTGTCTAAACAAGAAAAAAAATGATATTCTTGCTAATAACAAGTACAAAATAGCAGTTCTTTAACTCTATCACAAGCCCAGTGGGCAAAGATAACAAGTCCCTACAGCTAATGCAGCAACCTTTGCTCCATTTCTCACTTGTAGGTCGATTTCTCCCTTGGTCAATGGTTTACTGCTCTTTAGATCCTACATATTTACACAAATGTGAGATCCACATCTAATATCTAATACCCATGATGTAGAAGTAGATAAATTGACTTTTATAACAAAAATACCTGAAGTGGAAGTCTCACTTCCCTTCTTCTTCTTGACCTCCTCCATGTACTTGGCATAGTTCCTCTTCCAATGTCTGATCTGACCACAGTGGAAGCATGTACCTTCCTTAGCCACTCCACCTACTAGTTTCAAGTCAGAAGTGTTAGACTTGGACTTATCCTTGCCCTTCCACTTGTCCTTGGGCTTTTTCTGCTGTTTCTTGCCCTTATTCTTTTGGACCATCATTATAGCTTTTCCTTTGCCTTTGTTTATGTTCTGCTCTGTAGTTCTCAACATGCTTAGCAGCTCTGGTAGTGATTTGTCAATTTCATTCATATTGTAGTTCATGACAAATTGACTAAAACTTTTTGGCAACAATTATAGGACTAAGTCAGTGGCCAACTCTTAGCCCAACGGAAAACCAAGTCTCTCTAGGTTTTTAATGTACCCAATCATCTTGAGTACATGAACACCAATAGGGCTTCCTTCTACCAGCTTGCATTGAAATAGTGCTTTAGAGACCTCGTATCTCCTATGTCTAGCCTGCTCTTGATAGAGCTTTTTGAGGTGTATGATCATATTGTAGGCATCTATGTTCTTGTGTTGCTTTTGGAGTTCAGAGTTCATGGTGGCCAACATTAGACATCCGACATCCAAGGCGTCATCTTGATGCTTCTTATAAGCATCCTTTTCAGTTCTAGGGGCATTAGCAGTAGGTGGCTCAGGAATAGGCTGTTTTAGAACATACAACTTTTTCTCTTGTTTAAGGACAATCCTCAAATTCCTGTACTAGTCTAGGAAATTTGTTCCAGACAACTTGTCCTTCTCAAGGATGAATCTCAATGATAAGTTACTTGATGTGTTTGTTGCCATGATAATTTATCAACAGAAATATGCAAAATATAAGTATCATGCCATAAACAAATTTAATGAGGTCTTTAATTAAATATGTCTGCCACTATTTTATTCAAATCAATGACCCTCAGCATTGACTTGGAAAATCCCATCGTAAGATTTCTTAGTGGGCCAAGATCCATATTTCACCTAGTTTTGAGTCAGCTTTGGCTGATCACCCAAAATTCAATTATTTAGGTAGGAAACACTTTCCAATTACATCACATGCAACTATAGGATAGTTAGGTGAATAACACTTATTCTAATCCATTTAATGGACTAAAGCCAACTCCATGCCTCTAAGCCTTCAATCCTATTGAAATGGCCTAGTTAAGTCAGACTCAATGGTTGGCAATTGGATATTACCCTTATCCCATCGCACTTTACTAATATAGATAATGGCATCCTACTTTGGCATATCTAAACTTGATCGATACTAGTCTTGATGAGTGCCACGCATTGGAAGACATCACATAATAACTTAATATTTACTTTGAGGGAATTTATTATTATTATTAGATCTTACCATTTATTAAACTGTTTATTATACCATAAACATCATCCATAAATCTCATACATGTAAAGCATATAATAAAAGTGACATGGTTATGGCCCCTTAAGAGAGGAGAATTAACAAAGCCAGCTTCACTAAGCATCTCCCACCAACGTCCTCACTTGATGCCGTCTTCTTGCCTCCACATCAAGATTACATTATATAGAAACCTCTTTTACATTCTAGGGGAGTTAGGTGAGAAGAGAATGTACAATCAGAATGTAGATAGAAAGGCATGACATGCAAGTCATATTTAAAAAAAAAACAAAATAGCATAAAAGGAGGATTAAGGCCATCACCATGCACTATGCACCATGCATCACAAAGAACATACAAACTCAAAATAATAATACGTTATTATTTTGTGAGTCATAAAATTGGATTTGAGTTACACGCCTCAGAAAAAATGATCTATGTAGAGGTAGCATGGGGGTCCCGCTGAATCTCTTGTGCCTCCCTTGACGGCTAAAGTATCAACACTTGAACCCTGAATCTGAAAACACATGAACGCTTTATGCGCCATGGGGAACCCTTGTGCTGCTGTTCAACATTTGAACCTCTTACGCCTCTTGGACGACTTGACATCAACACTTGATGCTGCTACTGCAAAACAGGAACAAGGTTTCCAAAACCCCTGCGCCGCGCCGCTTGTGCAAAAATAAGGATTCCATAACCCTTGTTGCTGCAAACCAAGAACAAGGTTTCCTAAATCCTTATGTCGCACATTAAGAACAAAGATTCCATAACGTTGTACGTATCACATATATACCAAAAAGCTTCACAAAAACATACATCTCAATACAAAATGATTTTCATAGAACATATGAACATCTTCATGAGTTTTTGAAAAGAACATCACAGTTTTGCATACAACACATAAAAAAGAATATGTTTTCGCAAAAGGGTTTCATTCATTTTCTAAAATAACATATTAAAGATCTTATCTTTTATCAAAACTAGAACAATAATCATGTTATCTCATGAAAAATAAAAACAGAAAAATTGGATCATGGTTTCGCAAGATGCTCTGATACCATTGTTGGGATTCGCAGATATATCATGCATCGAAAAATAGAATTCCCACCAAGGATCCATGCGAAAAAGCCATAATCTGAGTTTTTAAAATTGTTTACCTCTAGAAGGGTGATCAAAAGGAAGTGACGTGAATCATCAACATCGTAACAGCAACGATGTCTCTGCGGTATCCACATGAATAGACTCACGAATGTCCAACGTCCATAAATAGGAGTCTCACGTCTCTCACACAGTGCTAGCTGCGAAGAGAAGAGAAGAACCTGTCACTCTCTTACTCACTGTTTCTGTCAAGTGTGGCTAGGGTTTGTAATTCGTGCCTTAATAGCCCCCTTAGCAGTACTATTTATAATAGTGACTACCTTAAGTGAGTGTGAACAGTAGCAGGGTAAGCTGTGTAACCCTAGACTCATCTGTTATGAGTTTGACCCACATTTGAATCCAAGTCCAACTTTGATCTATTGCTCCAATTTTAGTCTGCTATAAGTGTATGACCCTGTAGGTTCTCATTACGTTGGTAGTAATATTAAAATCCCATTTTAATATTACAAGCAGTGAGCGGTATCTAGCAACACATCGCTGCTACCTAGGTAATGAGAATGTCAGTGATTTGACATAACCTTTCTATGACCAATGTTTCCGTGTCGTTTAGTCCCTTTGTCAAGATATCTAAATTGAACACAAGGCATGGAATGCGTCACCCTTGTATAGTCCAATCCTTCGTTTCCTGATACTTGAGTAGACTTTGTAATAACAAATGAAATTAATATCTCATATTGACTCATTTGAGCATGACCATGCATTTCACAGTCTCACTCAATCAGGGGGCCCGAAGATATCGCTCCTGTTATGTAGGAGTGACAAATCCCATCTACGTCACTCACATCCCTCTGCATGATTCGCGGTATGTCCAATAACCAACTTTATAATCACCTTGTTACAGATGATGTTTGATGGCATTAAAACACACAACTCCTCATGTAAGAATTGCAGTGATTTCAAGTCAAAGGACCACAGACACCATTGTCACTATAAGAATCGCTTATGACACTCACGTAACGATCCATGTAGCGTTCTCATAGCAGGTCAGTCCAGTACATCATTACTGTAATATGTAGCCATGTGAAGACTTGATATCTCATATCCATGACCTGTGAGATGTGGTCATCAGTCTATACACATACTAGTCTCAATGCATTATTATTGTCCTAATTAACAATAATACTTGACTAGGGACATTGAAGAATAGTGTTCTAACTTTATCCAATAGGATCTCATGATCAAGTCAACCACTTGATGTCCTATGGCATCAAATTTACTATTATAAGGACTTTATTATGTTTATTAAAAAAGAACATAAATGAAATGTCTCATATATTAAAATTAGCATAATAGAATGTATATAAATACAGACAAAAATGTATCAGCCTCTAGGGCATATACCAACAATATATACTTATATCTGAACATCACCTCATCACTCATAACTCTTAATTGATCTCTATACAACACTATGTTGTTGAGGTATTAGATACTCACCTATGGCAAATCATTACTCTTGGTTGCACTAAGGTTCTCATAGCTTTCACATACAAGCTAGATTAACTAACTAGTGTATAAAAATTGTAGTGTTATATTTACCTCTTACATAAGCACTACCTTAACTTTCCTTTAGACTTAACTCATCCTGATGAAAGAGCCTATATCAGCTAATGCCTCATTTAACCTTACTTAACGAAATAAATGAGCATTTCTCTAGAACTTTGCATACTTAATGAATGTAACAAGCTTACAAGTCAACATTCATCCTATTGTGTATTCTACATTGCACAAGGTCCTATTTAACTAGAGACTTAGTACATAACATTCCCTTTTCGAAACTAAATACACAACCTTATCTCCACTCAAGTGAATTTAACTCAAAAGTTGTTCTCACTTATAACTCTTTATTGCTTAAGGTTCTAGGTATCTTTCCAAGGTAATCCATTACTCTTGGATATCCTAAAGCTCATATCTTCCTTATTCTTACTAGAGTGAATACTATGATCCATCCTAGTATACTCGTCTCTAATGCACAATCTCATCACATCTTGAGTGATATCTAATGCAACACTATGCTGCCTAAGGTGCTATACCCTTACCTAGGGCAATCCTTCACTATTAGGATGCTCAAAGGCTTAAGATTTCTCATACTTATTAGATTATAATTTTCCTTATAAACTATCCTCATTTGTGCCTTAGCACATCTTAGGAAACATATACTAATGATTCTATCTAGTCCATAGCTTCAAAACATCATTAATAACATTTTTAGCCTATCTGGTGCTCACACCGCAGTACAGACCAAGGCACGCCGTGGCACCCTAGCCTCAGGTTTCATTGTTGGGCGTAGCATCGCTCTCACGCCGCGGTGCTACACAACTCACGCTGTGGCACACGCAGCAAAATCGACCTCACGCTGCGGCATAACCTTCTCACACCGTGGCACTCGAAGCCAGTTCATCTTCATGTCGCGGCACGATGTCTCTCACATTGTGGCGCGCATGGCAAAACCCAGGTTCTGCAGAATTCTGTAGAATCATGGCACTATTCCCATGGTTCAATCATATTTCCAATCATCTAAAATTAGTTTCTTGGTGATTTCTAACACTCATCCATGCCCCTAAACTTGTTGTAACTCAATTAAAACCTATGGATTCTCTTAGGCAAAGATCTAGGTCCAAATCACATAATGCTAACCGTTGTCCAATTCTTAAATCTATGGATCCTAAAGGTTGATCTTGAGCCACAAATGACTATCTTACACTTACTAAGCTTAAACTAACTTAACCTAATCCTTGGAATCAAGAATCAAGCCAAGAACTCAGATTTGGCTCTCCAAACTCCTATTTCTACTCAAAATCCCAAACCTCATTTAATGAGAATCAAAGAGGAGAATGATGAATAGAAACCCCTTACCTCTTAAAGAAGATGAAGATCTTGGAGCTTGATCCTCTTGCTCTTGCTCTCCTCCTTCTCCTTTTCCTTATTCCTTTCTCCCCCTTTCTTTCTTCTTTTCATTTTCTCTCTTCTTTGTTTCTCTATTTCTCTTCTCAGCCAAGAGAAAAGAAAGAAATAAGGAAGAGGAAACCAACTTGAGTTCTTGTGTTGGAACTTATATCTGCTAAGGACACCCGAATTATACTAATAAAATTTTTTAGCTTCCAACAACTTTAGAAAAAATTCTAAGATTCATCTAAATTGCTTTTCCATCATTTTCATGATATTTTATATCTGCTGATAGCCAATCTGGCATTAAAAGCACAACTTGTATGCCTAAAAATACCAAATTAACTATGATTAACTTGAAACTTTAACTATACCTTGTTTCACTTATTTGTGACTTAGAAACAAACTCTTTATGTTTATTTCCCTCAACTTAGCAACTTATGCTATTATCTGAGTCATTTTAAGTTACTTTTCAACTTTTGTGTTACAACTAAGTGCCTAAACAAACTCAGTTTATCACAAAACTTCACTGGCATGTTAGGCAAGTAATATGTTACCTTTTGTAATCATATACAAGTCTAACATGTTACTAAAGGTATTACAATATCTACCTAGTACAAGTGTAAAAGAATAGGCCTTTGTATATCCTTTTGTAGTGGATTGACATAGGTAAGTTGCTAATCATTGAAGCGCAATGGTGTTGCACTTGATATCCCTTGTCATGTGATAATGTGGTGTACTAGATACAACTAAACTGAGTTTGTTTGGTATGATTTATCTATCTTTATGCATGAGTTACTCCTTTATGGTGAAAGTTAAGCTTAAGGTGCATAAATGATGTATGCTCCCTTGTTAATTAAGTGGGTTTTTGAAAAAAACTTTGCATTTTTTTTAAACTTGCTATTCCTATGTATTGTAACCTTATATGATGTATACAATAATTTGGCCAGAGAATGGGATGACAGATTCTAAATTCTCGTAGCGAATAGGCTATTATAGTTAGGGTTACCAGTACTACGAGGTGGTATCAATACTCTTACATTTGTGAGGGGAACGAGTCCTCTCATTACCGAGTAGTGTAAGGGGCTCTTTTGCCTACACCACCCAAAAAGATACAAAGGAATCAGATTCCTAGGAATGAGAAAGTATCATGTGTTTTCTAAAATAAAAATCTGCACAAGTATACTATTAGGACATTCCTTAGGCATAATCATATGACATAATACATTGCATTAAATGACAATTGTATGGGCACTTGTCTTGGTTCTAGATCAATGATGTGAGTTTAAGGTTGTGGTTTTCCTTATGAGTATTACATAGGGAGTATGTGAATATTTCACTAGTATTTGAGAAGTGATTCATTTATCTTTTGCAAACATAATTTGTTGGTTCTATTCATATGAGTTAGTTAATTATGTGATGGTTAAACCATTTTTTTGAATGAATGAACATTTTGCTTCGGGAAGAGAAATGACTGGTTTTTGGCTTATGCCACCTTTCTATTTATCATTGTATAACTTGTTTTTCCCTGAAGCAGCTGGACTTATCATGATGGCATGTGTTATAAATTGATTACTGAGAATAACGAATTCTTACTCCGTTTATTTGTTTCTATGATAAATCCAGGTCAAAACCTTTCCAAGGGAAAGAAAAAGAAGTAGACAAAATAAATAGACTTCATTTGCTTCTGTAACATCCATTCCAACTAGTTAGTCTTAATTAGGGTTATAAAAGTTTAGTAACTTGTGCAGGAGTTACTTGTTAGCTTTAGTAACCTTTTTAAAATAGTTAGGCTATTTTGCTATATCACTAAGTGTGAAATATAGTCGATAATGGCCCAGAGAATAGCATAAAGTGCTTAGATAAGGGAAATAAATAAGGAGAATTTATTTCTAGGTCATAAATAAGTAGTTTGTGATGTAGTTAAAGTTTAAGGATAAACTGAGTTAGTTTGATATTTTTAAGCACATTGAGTGAGTATTTTAATACCAGATTAACTTAGTAGATATATTGAAGTTTATGAAAACTTGATTATGTAATATTAAAGTATTCCTAAGAGATATAAAGTTTTAGCTAAATATTTTAAGTTCTTACCTTATTTCTTTTGGTTTCCACCGCCCTCGACTCAGCCTATTTCTTTGACTTTTCTCTTGATTTTCTCTTATTTCTCTCGTACCAATAGTAGCAAAAAAAAAAGAGAGAGAAAGAAAGGGAAAGAAAGAAAGAAAGAAAGAAGGAAGAAAAAAGAGGAAGAAGAAGGAGGAACCAAGGAAGACCAAAGGGAAAGCTTGGCTTCATCTTCATGGAGTTGAGGTAGGGGTACTTGAACTTTACATAACTAACTATTTTTATCTTCATCTTTTATTCAAGTGTTTGTTGTTAGATGAAAAATGGGTTTGAGTGGCTTATGTTGTGTTCTTGCTTGTCTAGTGCCTTAATGGTTGAGTTTGGTTTAGTTGTAGCTTAAATCATGCATGGGTGTTAGTTTTTCACCTAGGAATATCCATAAAACTCATTGAGTTTGAAGTTAGAAAATGAATATTTTTTATGATTAAACTTTGTTCATGAATCTATGCTAGATGGGTTAAGTTAGTGTTTAATGATTCTAACAGGTTTAGAGATCATGTTTAGAATTGGAAATCACTTAAAATCCATGATTTAAGGATTGGAATTGGTTGGAGAATCAATAGAGCAGAAAACCAGTTTATGCAGAAGTTTTCTAGTGCAACTGGCACCTAGGTGCCATTGTTGGGAACCTAAGCGCTCATTGATCAGAATGTGATCAGTAGCAGGATGCGAGCATCATGCCTAGGCGTGGGCTTTTGGCGCCTAGGCACCAACTGATCAGGGATTCCCCTACTTGAGGCCGCGAGCATGGTGCCTAGGCATAGGGGAGTGGCGCCTAGATGCCAACTCTAGAATTTTCTAAGATGTTCATTTTGATGAAATGGACTTCTATTCTTGCTAGGATCCCTTATATATGCTTTTTAAAGTGTGATGAGACACTAGTAGGGGTATTTCATAGAGGAAATGACTACCTTGCATACATGGAAAAGTAGGAGACCTTGTGCATCCAAAAATTATGGATTGCCATAGGTACGTATCTAGTCCTTTAGGCAATATAGTATTGCTTTCGATATCACATATGAGGTGATGAGGGGAGGTTCTAAATACAAGTAACCTGAGTTTAGTTGACAATAGCCACTTGTCATAGTGCATGAGTTGCTCCTAAGAGAGAAAGTAGAGTTAGTGATGCATGAATGGACTTAGTATAGAGTTATCGTGGAAGTTCAAGTCTTTAAGCATTCTATAAGTTAAGAATTGACTAAAGTAGGTATCTAGGACCTTGAGCACACTAGTGTGGCATAGGTTACCACTTGTGGATGATAATAAGGTAAGCTAGATACAAGTATCTTAAGTATGTTTTACTTAATTAGAAACATGGAACATGCTCCTTTATAAGTTAGAATTGAGCTGAGAGTACATGTTTACTAGAGCTTAGTTCTTCACGGGGTTAGAAAGAACCATATGATGAGTTATTGTGGAAGTTATGTATGAGTCAAACATAACGTCGTATAGTTTCATGTTACTTACTAATTCCTACGTAGAGTAACCTTAGATGATGTGCACATCATTTGTCTAAAGGAGATAGTAAGAAAGTCCAAAAGGTTCTTTGAACAAGAATTTAGCCCAGATTCTCAGAGCGTCAATATGTACAATCTTTTGGCCAAAGGAGATAGTGGGAAAGTCCAAAAGGTTCTTTGAAAAATGATTTAGCCCCAGATTCTCAGAGTGCTAGGGTTACTAGTTTTATGTAGTGGAATCAATACTCTCACCAGTGTAAGTAGGAACCAATCCACTCATTACCAGGTAGTTTGAAGAGTCAGTCTTCTTAACTACATTTTTAAAAGAAAATATAGAATATGCAAGTGACACCCACACAATTCTACACATACATAATTACATTTGCTTTTCACAAACATTATTCTCGAACATTGCATAAGCGAGAGCATACTGCATGCATATTCATTTCTAATTCTTTGACAATTGTATGAGCGATTGTCTTATCTTTAAATAAGTTTGGTTAAGGTTTGTGGTTTAGCTTAGGGGATGTTTACATAGAATTTAGGAATATGAATATTCCAGTGGTATTGAGTATAGTCATAATTACCTGTTGCAAACCCTAATCCAAAGTTAGTAGGTTTATTCATAGAAGGAGGTCATGAATGAACGAGCTGTGATATATTACAATTATTATAGCAATTGTCATATCATAGGAAAGATGAGCTTACATATATAGATTATGTATTTGCTTAGTGAACCTTTACATAATAAGAATATGTGGATGTTTTAGTGATATTGAGTAGAGATTCAACGTCTTAATGAAACCATAATATACTATTAGTAAGTTTAAGTATTATAATGTTATGTATGATTGGTTTGTTTATTCATTATGAATATTACCAATGCTGGTTTTGGAATGCTTTTACTGAGAATTTATGAATTCTCACTCCGCTGTGTTTCCATGTAAATCCAGGTCAAGACCCTTCAAAGGAAAAGAAGAAGAAGCATGAAGACTAGAGTAGTTTTAATTTTATTGCTTCTACTACAAAGCTTATGTATTTATTTATATTTGCTTTGAGTTTATTTAATGTTGTATGTATAACACTTTGCCCTTTGAGGCTAATGATGAATATATGTATCACATTTTCTACACAGCTCTCTGTAACACCCCTTTCAAAAGGCATTACATTTCAAACAGACTCTTTTTCAGAAACCTTTACCCAAGTTATACAAAGATTGACATTGTAAAATATGAGTTTTTAAAATTTCTCTTTTAACAAACAACATCGACTTACCAAATTATAAAGACATAAGGCATAAGAACTGGAAAACCAACTTTTCATGAAACAAGGTTCATTACATCCTTAAGTACATTATCTCATATTCCAAAAGTATAAAACTCAAGTACTCCAAAAGTAAAAGTACATATGTATATAACTACCAAATAAAGACTGAGCCTAGTCCAAGTCCCAACACCTGAAGGACAGGGTCCTGCACCCGATCTTCATCCAGATCCCCTTCGGGATCCCTAGCAGACAAAGCCCCCAGTCGGGGCAAGTCACAACAGACGGAAGTCCAAGCAGTCGACTCCACAAGGCCCTCCCTAGAGGAAGCTCTCTGAGAGACACGTAGAACTCCAAGTGAACAGCTACATCCACCATAAAAGTAGCGGCATTATGCCGAGCCCTGCTCCAAAGCAAAGTGACATCTCCGTCATACTGAATGCGCCCCGTGTCTCACTGAACACTCCACGCTTCGATGCCCCCATGAAATTGTAGCCTAGTGAAACCTCGCGGATCTTGCCTCACCACCAATGCAGTCTTTACACACATGAGAATAAGATAGAAGCAGACAGAATAATACAATGAAAGAGGTGAGATCCCCTACATCAATACCATCATAGCAGCAAGAAACACAACGAAAGACAATGATGCCTTTCACATACAACAACATTAAATAAAAATAGATATAATCAGATCATTACAGGAATATTACAGAATAGCATGCGTAGTCACATTATCAATAGACAAGTAATTTAGCAATATACATCAAAATGCATAAATGTAGACCAAACCACTTTAACAGATATACTGACTATGCATATGCACATTATGTATGCTGACCATCTTTATGCACAATGTGACCATTTCTTACTCCATGGAGCTAAGGTTCAGAGATGAGCATTCCAGAAGATCTGTCCTCCCTCAAACGATAGTTTACGCCGGACCACAAAAAGAAATAGTGTCTGTCGGGCTGCCAGTATGTTACAACGGTTTTTCATGGCCAGGGGTATATATTGTGATAGCATAATCACTAAGTGAATCACCTTGCCCTGACATCCCCTAAAATCTATCAAAGATCCCACTATCCTATAAGTTCTCGCTCACTCCTAAGCATAAAAAGCCGACTGAATAATGCTCAATGCATGAACAATAATTTCAATTCACCGTTGTACCATTCCCCATAGTATTAAAGCAACCGCCTATACAATTGTCTAATACCATAGTATCAATGATATTATATAACCGCCCATACAACTACATAATACCAATGATCCACTCAGGTACAGTATTTCGGCTCCACAAGCACAAGGCTAAAGTCCATAATTCACTTGGGTCCAGTATGTTGACCCAAAAGTACTATACAATGCATTTGTTCACAAAGTATATCAGTCGTGCATATTTCAAGAATCATGCATGCTTTCACAAAGTATCTCAGTTGTGAAAATTCAAGAATCATCACTATCGATTCATATGAAGCATGCTTTGTCACATAATTAAAAAAAAAATCATCGTTCATAAACTTGATTTCAATAATTATTTTCCTTTCCCTAAATCCTAAATGCCTCAAATTTCCATTACTAAAGTTTCTTCAATTAAATTTCTCAATTATCCAGTCAACTAGATTCACCACTAATAAGTCATTTTCCATCACTCCAATTATCCCCCAAAATTGTTTCCATTGGCGTATCCAAAAGTTATTACTCCTCAAATTATGACATTATGATTATCTTGTCTCTTGCTTACAAATCTTTTAACTCTAAATTTTCTCCCAATTCACCCAAACAATATTTTCTAACATTCTTTCTAAGACTTCCATGGTTCAACTTCTAAATAAAATTCTTTCCTTGGTTTTAGATCATCTTGGTCAAATTAATTATTTTAAGTTCTTGACAACCTCACTCACGCTCATGTTCTTTCTTTGTCCAAACATCACTCTAGGCTATAGGATAAAGTTTTGTTTTTTATTCTTTCCACATTATGAACTCCTTATTAAGTGTCCAATCACTTAATTAACTAAGTTCTAGCTTGCTACAAAGTCTCACGTTGAGTGCTCAATGAGGTTGTGAGCCTCTAGGAGACTAGAAACCCTACCATTTTCTCATCACCCCACTTACACGGCCATGTCAAATTACACGGCCTGCCCAACATGGCCGTGTCACATTACATGGCTTGGGCCATGTACTCCTCTTGAAGAACAGGAAAATGTTTCATTTTGAACTTACTCGATTACACGACCATGTTCTTCTCTTCCTTGTGACGTGTGAAGCTATGTTTCCAGCAAGAAACACGACCTGGGTCGTGTCAAGCCACACGGCCCGTGGATCTAGTACCAGAACATTGAAATTATGCTTCCATAAGCTTCTAGACCAAATGGGTAAGAATCTCTTGCTTTCCATATCCAAGTATTTAAGCATTTAAGATACACAATAACAAGCATTAAAAATCAAACAACACAACCAATCACAACATTACCAAAAATCACACAACAAAGTGATCAACCTGCACATGGATTCTTCACCATCAACACCCAAAACGTGTTCCTCACTACCATGAGTGGTTGATGAGGTTAATCTCCCTCTTACCTCAAGAGACAACCAAGAAAGCACGCTCCTTGCAAGATTTTATCCACCACCAACAAGAAGACCCTAGGATAGTCAACTCACTCAATCAACCACCAAAACTTGAAAAGAGAAGTCCTTGATCACAAAGGTGACCAAGGATCACGAAAATGAGAAGAAAAAAGAAAGAAGTCAAGAACTTTACCTCAAAGTTTCAAGCTTTAGAGCTTGGTAGAAAAGGATGAAGATGGAGGAATCTAAAGAAGATCACCAAAGAGAGGAGTCAAGATCCTAGATTGGTTTGAGCAAATAAGCCTGGGTGGCCAACAATGGAGGTGAAGCCGTGTGGGTGAAGAGGAAAGGGGGAGGAGAGAAAATGTGAGAGAGAGAATAGAGAAAGGTGTTTGAAATTAAAAGATGATGGGAAAAGTGAAAAGATGATGACTTTAGTCATCTTTTCCCTCCCAACCGTGGAGCCAAAAAGAGGAGAGAGGAAATGTGAAGAGTGAATGAGTGTTAGATGAAAAGATGACAATTTGTGTCATCTTTTTCCCTTCATGGCTGTGTAGTTCACATGGGAGGAGAGAGAGAAGTGGCTTCCTTGGGAAGCTTGGTAGGAAGCTTCCTTGAGAAGCTTTGCACACTTTTTGATAAAGTAAAGTGTGATGTCACAGTGATGATGTCATCTTGGTGATGTCATTAAAGTGCTCTCTTAGAAAAGATGACTAACACTCTACTAAAAATATTATCTAGTGGACAAAGGTTACAGTTAGCAGAAACAATATTTATTGTCCCACAGATAATAAAATATACTACGATTTTATTTATCAGATAAAATCTCAAAAATAAAAACTTCGTAAATTGTGCCCGGCCTCAAGTTTAGTAAGATCCCCTATCGATGTTTTCACAGTCTAAAGTTTTTTGGCCTCGGGGAAGATATTTTATTTTCCTGACCCTGCTCAGCGCGCACACAAATCGAGAAATTATTAAAATAATCAACCAATCCAAATAATTCTAGAAAAATTTACAAAATCATAAATATTATAAAATAAATATATATCATGAAACAAATGATTTTCGGGGTATTACACTCTCCATAATGATTTGTATAAATGTTATGGTTTATTTTAATGCTTAAGTTAGAAGTAGCATGACTAATGCTACTTATCCTAATATATTCCAGATATATTAGGATATTGGTATTGGGATATTACAGCTTCTATGTAGAGTTTTGTACTTTTGTTTTACTTTGTAATAGAAACCTATGTACTACTCGTGCCTTTTATGGCTTTTGTTGTATATATGTATACATGGTTTTCTTCCCTCTTGGCACTCTATAATTCCTTGCATGGTGATTATGGATTTAGAATTGTTATTTAAGTGTTAAGTAACGTGCTTAATTCTGCTTACTTATGTGTATTTGCGAATGTACTAAAGTAATATGGATTAGGGTGTTACAATTCTAGAATATCAAAATCCTCAACTTCTAACCATGTTACCATACAAATTTCAAATTAGGAAGTAAAAGAAATCAAGAACACCTAACACAAATTTGCAAGGTATCCAAGTCATTTTTGAACTCAAATCATAGTCAAGCTCAAATAGATATCTCAAAACTTCAACTTTCTATTCAAACATTTCAAGCTCTTCCTGACAAGTTTCAAAATAAAAAAAGAGGAAAAGATGAAGGGAAGAATTAGGCAACAAACCCTACCGTAATTTCTAGCTTGTCTCCCTCTTCTTTTCCTTCTTTTCGTCTTCTTTTTTTTGCACTTCCCTTTCTTCCTTAAATTTCTGTTCTATTCTTTTCTCTCTTTTTGTTGCTGAAGCCGTGTGAAATGAAAGACAAAATGAAGGAAAGAAAAGTCAATATTAAGATAAAGATGAAAGGAGAGAGGCACTGGAGACTGAGGAAGAGATAAGGATGGAAAATTGTTATGAAACTTCTGTATATCTTAGGAATACTTTAATCATCCAAAGCTAAGTTTTCTAACTTCCATAAGTGCTATAGAAAATTTTAGGACTTCACTCAATCCTCATTTTCATGATTCCATAATTTTCTATATAATATTATTTATCAATTAAACTCCATTACTCTTCCTTAAGTTAGATTAAACCCAAGAATTAAGCAAATAGGCTTACTGATATTCACTTTAATTGGTATTCCTTAACAAAATATTCTTCATCTTGTACTTGATATCTTTACAAAATTTCATGGTTTTCTGAGTTACTTAACTATCTAATTAAGCCTTTAAACACTCATTTAGTGTCATTAAAAATGTCAAATCAATTCCAAAATTTACTATGGCTCATTGCAATCATTTGTGACTTAGAAATAATTTTTTCATATTTATTTCTATCTTCTCAGCTGTTTATGCTAAAATCTGAGTGTATATGAGCTATTATTCACATTCAGTGTTATAGTATTATGCTCAAACTAGTCCAAAAGGTTATCCGAATTAACAGATAACTCATACCAATGTTACTGAGCTTCTATAACCCTGATTAGGACTACTAGGTTAGGGAGGATGTTATAGATACCCCTCCTTGGGATACCACATGACCTAGAAATTGTACTTCTTTAATCCAGAATTCACACTTTGCCAATTTAGCAAACAATTGTTTCTCCTTTAGGATTTTCAAAACTATCCTAAGGTGTTGCTCATGTTCTTCTGCTGTCTTTGAATAGATAAGGATATGGTCTATAAAGATAACCATGAACTTGTCTAGGTATGGTCTAAAGATTCTATTCATGGAATCCATGAATACTATAGGTGCATTGGTCAAACCAAGGGACATGATAAGATATTCATAATGTTCATACCTAGTTCTAAAAGTAGTTTTAGGGTCATCCTCTTCTTTAACTCTAATTTGATGATACCTAGGCCTCATATCAATTTTTGAGAAATAGTGGCTCCTCTCAATTGATCCATCAAGTTATCTATTCTAGGAAAATAGTACTTATTCTTGATGGTCACTTTATTTAGCTGCCTATAATCCACACACATCCTCATGGTACCATCTTTCTTCTTTACCAAGAGCATTGGTGCTCCCCAAGGTGATACACTAGGTTTAATAATTTTCTTATTTAATAATTTCTCTAGTTGTTTCTTGAGTTCTGCCAACTCTAAAGGTGAAATCCTATAGGGTACTATAGATATAAGTCTAGTTCCTGGATCCAAGTCTATAGTGAACTATGTTTCTCACTTAAACTCACTTATCTCATTTAGAAATACTTCTGAATACTTGCTCACCACAGCTATACTTTCTAAGTTCTGCTCAACTTCAAAATTTAAGGACAAAAGGAGAACATATCCCTGAGCCCCCTCTACTAAATAGTTGATAACTTGGTTAGCAATAAAAAACATAGACTCAAAAGGAACAATCATGGAAGAAATATTAAACATAAACATCAAGGTCCTCTCTGAACAATTCAAGAAAATAGGTTTCCAGACAACCAATCCATACCTAAGATGATATCAATATTAACTAGAGGCAAACAAATAAGATTTACAAAGAAAACTATATCTTCTACTTGTACACAACAATTTAGGCAAACATCGGAGGTTGTTACTGGCTTTCCTGTTGGTGTGGAAACAGAAAAATCATAGGGAAGCTCAGAAATAGGTAAATCTAGCATCTTCACACAATTATAGGAAATAAATGAGTGAGATGCTCTTGAATCATACAATACAGTTAAGAGATTATCTTTAACTATACATTTACCTTGTATGAGATTGGGAGAATGAGTTGCCTCCTTACCACTCAGAGTGAAAACTCTTCCTTTAGTTTGAGGCCTAGGGCTCACTGCCTCTGAGGCCAATTCCTAGCATAATGTCCTAGTTTGCCACAGGTATAACACACTGACTGGTCCACCATGCAAGGCTTGTTACCATGTTGCCTCCCACATTAAGTATACTTTGGCCCCCAAGGTTCCACCTGAACCTGCTTTCCTTTATCATGTGGGTATTTAGGCTGAGAGACACCCATTTTTAATCAATCATCTATTCTTTTCCTCTTTTGAAAGTTTTGTGGCCTTTGCTCCTATGGAGGCTTAAAGTCATAACCCTCTATAATCTTACACTTATCAACCAAGGTTGGAAAATCTTTAATCCCCATATGTCCTATGACTCTCTTAATATCTCCCTCAATCCCGCTTCAAACTTCACACATTCCACTCCTCATCAAGATTGTATCTAAAGTAAGAGGAGAACTTTGATAACTCCTCAAATTTGGCCATATATCGGCCCACAGACATACCTCCTTGTTCTAGCTTCAAAAACTCTAACTCTTTTGCATTTTGTAAATACTTAGGAAAGTATTTATCTAAAAAGGAAGTCCTAAATATTTCCCAGGTGATTTGGGTTCCAACTGCCTCTAATAATCTCTTGGCATCAGTCCACCAGCCTTTTGCCTTTCCCACTAGCATATAAGAGGCAAAAGTAACCATTTACTCATCCGTACAGCCTATAACGGTAAAAACCTTCTCCATTTCCCTAAGCCACCCCTCAACTTTAACTAGGTTATACTCTCCCCTAGAAGATGAAGGGTTAGCCTTCCTAAACTTATAGAGGTCATATAAGTTTTGGTTTCTTACTAATGCCGCATCATTTACTGATTGTGGAGGTGGATTTGTTCCTATATTTTATAGTACTCTATTGGTGAAGGCAATCTGCTTCCTCATTGCAGCAACCATCTCCCTAAACACTCACGTCATCTTTGTCGTATTCTCATTAGCAGGTTCTCTGTTTCCTCGAGTACGCTTGATAGATGCCATAATTTCCTATATATAAAGGACAATACATATTGAGTTGATCACTTTCAATATCATATAACAGTGTGACATTAACTATTAACATTCATACCTAAGGCTGTTATGCAATTCTATTCATATATCTCACATCAAGATAAGAAAATGCATAACATATAATAGAAGCATCTAAACATGCCAAAAGCATAATCAGTCCATATCCCGGGCTCAGCAACATGAATTGCTCTAATACCATAATATAATGCCCTAAAGCTAATACTACAGTATATTCAGATTATACGTGAGTAGATAGGATTAGGCACACCATAACTAATATATCATCATACCCTAATAATAACTATACATAACTGAGAAGTCTGATACAACTTAATATAGTTAGTCCATATAAACTAATACATCAGTGTACAGATAAATATAAACTAAGCCTTATAGGCATATGTACATAATAACTTTATACAATCCATTGCACAACTATAAAATACAAGGCAATGGTCAAAAGAGTAGATAAAACTACACTATGCTATTAACTTCACATCTTCTCCATGGATGGATCTTGCACTGGATTTTAGCATGGAAATAATGCAAAGGGATGAGAATTCTAAAATCCTCAGTAGATCTATATATAACATGTCATCATAATAACTCCAGTTGCTTCGGGAAAACTAAAATAGTACTATAAATATCGTATAAAAAAGTGGCAAAACCCAAAACTATTCATTTCTCTTCCCGAGATAGTAATTCCATTATTATCATTGATCAATAATTCATATTCATCCTTATTAACCAAATTCAACACATCAATAGATCATAGTCTACAAATAATATCTTCATGAAAATGTGGAAATGATCACACATAAGTAAATCTTTTGCTAGTGCTTAATTAATATTATCTTGCTAAACATGCTCCCAAAAACCATATCAATGTACCTCAAATAGGTAGGGCTACCTCACATTACCATGGGTTCCTTTATCTAAAGATAGGGAGGGAATATGGCCCTCACACTACCTAATACATGGTGATAGTTTGCTTATCAAGTTGGTGCACTCAACCTATACGTAATAGTGCGTTGTTACACAACACTATCCAAAGTAACTCTGGCCATAACTAATGAGGGAAACTAATAACTAATGAGGAAACTAATGAGAAATTTTATCTATGAATTTAGGATCACCTTCCCCATCGAGGATCATTTCCATAATTTATAACTAAGAATTTCAAATCACCTTCCCCCATCGAGGGTCATTTCCAAAATTCACTAATGGCAAAATTGATTATTCAATTAGTGGGTTACCCTTTATAAGGGAATTGCAACTATGGATCATTCCTGTCCCCCCATTTTTCGAGGATAATGCCCAATATCTTTTCAACTTTGAGCATGTAACACCCCAAATTTTTTTTTTCAGTTAATTATGATTTTTATGATTTTTACGATTTTTGTGATTTTTGTGAATTATTTAATTTTATTTTGATTATTTTATTATTATTTTTAGACTTTTGTGTGTTTAAAGCAATGCTAGAAAAATAAAATATTTTCGGGGTTGGGAAAAATTTTGACTGTTAACGCGGGGCCGGGGGGAGCTTACTAAACCCAAAACTGGAAACAAATTTTGAAAATTTTCTTTTTCTAAGATTTTAGCCGACCGATGAAATCTAGGTACATTCTATTATCTATTGGACAATAAACACTGACTTTGCTAGCAGTAACCTTTGTCCATTAGTTAATATCTACCGGTAAATATCTAGTTAGATGACTAGTCATGAGCCAAGTCATAAACCTAATCATTACCACTTATGACTCACTTTATTGTTAAGCCAATGGGAAGCAAGCTTCCAAGGTAAGCTTGAAGGAAGTCAAGCTTTGTGGCTATAACTCACAATGTTGAACCAATGGGAAGCAAGCTTCCAAGGCAAGCTTGAAGAGAACTTAGAGGAGAAGTTTTGGTCACCCTACACCCTTAGGTGTACACGACCAAGGTAGCTTATAGGACAAGCTTAGAAGGCAAAATGGTTACTTAATCTCACTTGAGTTTATCTTGTTTTTTTTTAGAAACAAAAATACCAACTCTCTCATTTCTCTCCTTAGCAATATTCGGCCAACACATCACAATTACTCCTCAATCTTGTTCAATCCAAACCAATCATATATCTTGAATCTAGACACCATTTGGAGACACTTTCATGTTGTGACTTCTTCAAATTAAATCCATATTCAATCACTTTCTCTAAGCCTAAGTTTGAAGGTTTTTAGGTGAAGTTCTTGATCTTCACTTCTAATTTTATTCTCAAGTTCTAGACCATAAACTTAATCCATGGTTATCTTATTTCAAGCCTTAGATTTTAATAATTGTATGTTTAATTTGTTTTAAAGATCTATTTGATAGTAAAAGTTTACTCCAAGAAGGAAACTAAGGAGCTTTTTTTTTATCATCACCTAAGGTAAGAGGGAGATTAATCTCATCAACTAACTTAGTGGTGAGAAATGGAATTTGTGGTTGTTGGTGAAAAATTCATGTGATGATTTACTCACTTGATTGTGTGAATTTAATGGTTTATGCTTGTTGGCTATATGTGATTATATGACTTTGATAGTATGCATGAAATTGTTATGGTAGGAATTGATGATTGGAATGTTTTACATGCTTTAAATCATGTGTGAATGGCAAAAAATTTTGTCCCAATGACCATATATGGCTCACAGCCATCTAGCCCAAGATGGGGTATTCAAGGCAAAAATATCTTATTGATTGTGAACCTAGATGCTTAGGTGACAATAATATGATTTAAGGATTTACAAGTTGAAAAAGAGATGAACAAAATTTTATCATTTGAAAAGAATTGATTTTCGGCCATGATAATGGAAATAAGTTTGAAAGATGGTTTGAAATTTATAGTATTTTATTTAAGGGAGTTCTTAGTAAAAGTAATGGAAAAAGATTTTTGAAATGTTTTGATTAAATCAAAATAACACAGATTTTGTGAAAAACATTAGAAAATATCACTTAGAGGAGATTTGGTAAGAAGATATTGGAATTAAAGTTCAAATTTTATATTAAACATGGAAAGTCTAAAAAATAAAGCTTAGAATGTCAATAAAACATTTTATGCAATTGAAAAGTATTAATAAAACTTTACGTGATTTAAAAACATTGATTTTGAGTTATGCGATTAAGAAAACATTTTATAATTTTTACGTGATTGAAAAAAGACATAAAAATGTTACGTGATTTAGAGACTTAACAAGAACTATTACGCGATTGTGATAATATAGTAAAAATACTTTGCGATTGAGAAAAATAACAAATTACTGTCAGGCCAACGTATTGGACCCAGAAACGTCAGTTGACGGCTTAGCCTAGTGGGGGCTTGATTTTCGTGAAAGTCACATAGTTAATAATTATTGGTTCATGAAATCATCCGATCATGCATTGTGAAAGTCGTAATGATTTTGTTTGTTAAGGCTGTAAGCCTAGGAGATTGAATTACACCTTAATGCGGGTGCGAATTGCGTTGTGAAGGTCAATAATTGATATTGGGGGCATCGGGGTGTGGTAATTCCACAAGTGGCCAGTTAGTAGCTCTACTGTGTCGTGGTTGTTGATGTAAACACACCGACGATCTTGACTAGACACTATTCTTATTCACGATCTGATGTAGAATGTCTTGTATAAGCCATTATGCATACGCTGAGAAAGTTGGAGCACTTGAATTGAGGCTAACGATATACGGACATGTCTCCCAATCATTCTCTCCGATATTAGTTTTAGCTCCATGGAGTAGGGGTCGATCCATTGTACATATGCATAGTCAATAGACATGATGTTGTGATATACATTCGTTGAATTATCTATTAATTAAATATCATGACTGTAATTGTTGATTCTGTACTGAATGGCATTATAGTTATTACTGTTTCTTTACCACCATATTGGTATGTGATGTAGGGGATTTCACCTCTTTATGGTATTGTTCTGTCTGTTCTATTTTGTGTTTATATTCTATGAAGACTGTGATGACGGCGAGGCGGGATCTTTTAGGTTTCATTAGGGTACCGTTCCACAGAGGCACAGACGCATGGCGCATCCATCTAGACACTGAGCGCATTGAGTATTATGGGGATGTTACCCTGTCTTTGAGTAGGACCCAAAATGGGGTTGCTACTTTTTCTTTTGATGCTACTGTCTATCTAGAGTTTTATATACCTGTCAGGGAGTTATGTGGTGATCCTCATTATACTACTAGGGAGGATTCTGAGGTATCATCTACTTGGACTCCCATCTGTCGAGACATACCCCGATTGGAGGATTTGTTTGTTGAGGATTCTGAGGAGGATCCAGTGGAGGACCCTTTCCTCTAGGTGTTTGGACTTAGGCCAGATTCGATTTTGTTATGGTAGTTATACTTATACTTCTGAGTATGTAAGTCTTATGTTTTTATGTTGCCAGTAAACTATGTTATATATATGAAAGATGTATTATTTAGTTCACTATGTCTTGTGTTCTCTATATTCTATTAAGTTTATGTTATTCCCGAAAAGAAATTTTAAAGCCCGTATATTACAATATTAAATCATTTATGACTTGGTTTTAGCTTTAAAATTGTTGGTCTGAAATATAATTCCTAAAGGAGGGTGTTACAGAGCACATTACATATCAAATCAATACTAGCTCAAGCTTAACAATGTAAAGGAGCAATTCACAAATCATATTCAGTTCTAACTCAACTTTAAGTTTGTAAATGAGTGATTCAATTTCTAAAACGCTTCATAAATATGACAAGTGTATGATTCAAATTTTTTTCATCATCATCATATATATATATATAGTACACAATATCATCACTTCTCAAGTTAACTAAGTGCACAATGTTATCATCAACTCATAGATATGGTCGGTGTATATTAACATAATAAGATACTCCAATTAGTGAATTAAATCACACCATATAGCATAAATGTATCCTATGTCCATAGAGTAGAGAACTCTATCTTCTTAAATCTGGGGATTGGTAATCGATTGCTGCAAGCCATTCTATTAAAAATAAGAGCTTGGTAAGTTTATGTCTTTGGGTAATTAATTGCCTAAAAACTCACCGATTAATCACCCAACATCAACAGAGAACCATTGGTTTTGTTTTGCTATCATAGAACGATTGATCAGTCACTTTTGGAGCGATTAATCACTCAAGCCATTTTCGTTTATGCTAATGACCGATTAATCGGTCACTTTTTCATAGATTAATTGCCCAGTAGTAGATCATTTAGAAACAACCTCTATGAATTGGTAATCGATTACTAACTTCCATAATCGATTATTAGATGGTTTCAACACCAGTAAATTGTTCCTAAACATGTTAAACTCGCATAAAACCTCAAGGTTGAATCAAAACCAAATCAAAACTTGTATACTATTATTTCTAATCAAAATTAACTCAAAGTCTTGACTTGTCATCATATTAAGTTCCATTAAGACCAATATCATCAACCATATACATGTACATGTCATCGATTTGATATACCATCCAAATTCCCAAATCAAGTTCACTAATACAAGTTTTTGGAAACAAAAAGAGGAAGGATAAAGAAGCATAAACCCCTCATCCATAAATCCCATCTCAGCCCCAAAGAGAGAAAATAAGCAAGAACACCTTAGATTCATCATGCATCCACATAGCTATGATAGAAGAAAGGTTAGGGAGAAGAGATAGAAATACAAAAAACCCTTACCTCAGCTCTCTTATTGGTGGTGCTCAACCTTTTCTTTCCTTTCTTTCTTCTTGTTGCTTGCTAAACTTCTTCTTTATCCTTTTTTCTTTGTTGTAAACTGTGTGAGAGAAAAGAAAATAAGACGAAGTGAGAAAGTGAGAAGAAGAAAAGATGAAGAGATGATGTGGAGAAAAGATTGGAGGGATAAGGATTGACTTTTGGTGTTTGACTGGAAATGTTGCATCTCTTAGGGATACTTTGATTTTCCGTTGATAAGTTTTCTAACCATCATAGGTATTATAGAAAATTCTATGACTTCATTTAATTTCTATATTCATCATTTAATAACTATTCATATACACCAATAACAACCACTAAGCTCTATTACTCTTCCTTAAGTTAAGTTAAACCTAAGGAGTTAAGATAATAAGGTTACAAGTATCTGCCTTAACCTATACTCATTTCCAGAATAACCTTCATCCTCTATTCTGTAACGTCCTAATACCATTACCTTAGAATATTCCAAATATACAATAGTAACCTACATTAGCCACGTTATTTCTAACTTAAAAAGGAATATTCTAGGTTCATAATAAGCTTCCACATTATTATAAAGAGCCACAAGGAAATAAAATATTATATATATACAACCTCAGCCTCAAACGGGCATATTGTAATACATAAACTTTACATAAACCAAAGCAAATATAATTATATACAAGCTTTTTCCAAAAGCAAATAAAAACTACTCTAGTCTATCTACTTCTTCTTCTTCCCCTTGGAAGAGTTTTTCCCTGGATTTAACATGCAAACAAGAAATGAGGTGAGAATGTATAATTCTCAGTAATAAATGCATATCAATGTCATCATGTCAACTCCAGCTGCTTTAGGGAAAACTAGTTTTAAAACTCAACTTATTCCTTAGAAAGGTGCCAAAAGCCAAAATTATTCCCTTCTCTTCCCGAGGCAGAGCATTCAATTATTACATAGTTAAACATTCACTAGGAATAAATTTATTAACAATAGATTATGATTACAGTAAGTAAATGAGTTTCTACTCAATACTATTGGAACATTAACATACTCTTTCTATGCAACATTCCACCAAGCAACCAATAATTTATGGTTAACCTCAAGAATAACTTATTAACAATGGATTATGTTTGTAATGAGTACATGAGTCTCTACTCATTACTATAGGAATATTCACAAACTCGCTCTATGTAATACACACAAAACAAACCCAAAATCCTTAACTAACCCCATTCCAAAGATAAGACAATCACCCATACAATTGTCAACTAAGTGCAATGCTTATGTTATGCCACATGCTTATGCTTATGCAATGTCCTAAAGATATGCTTGTGAAGTATTTTATGCAATGTCATGAGAGTTGACTATTCCTAGGAACCCGAATCTTTGTATTTCTATGGGTAGGGAGGGAATTTGTTACCTCCTTAACCTACCTAGTAGGGAGGGAATGTGTTACCTCCTTAACCTACTTAGTAATGAATAGACTTGTTCCTCCTCACAAATGGTGAGAGTACTACTACCACCTTATATACCTATAACCCTGGCCCTATTGATGGGGATCCTATTGGGAAGTCTCATACTAGGAATTTAGGATACCCTTCCCCATCGATGATCAACTCCTAAAATTCCCATCTGTGATAAGGACCCTGTTTGAGAAATCCCACCTTGAGAATTTAGAATCCCCTTCCTTATTGAGGATTATTTCCTACAATTCTTTGGTCAAATGATTGTGCACATTATATAAGGTTACAATACATAGAAATAGTAAGTGTGTGAATCTCTGCAGTGTTATACTCAAGTCACATATTCACAGCACATTAACTCATCAAACATTATGTTCCTTGGCAAAATGTTTATCTCACTCATTCGTTTGACAAAGAACTTAACTCATTCTATTGCCCTTGGTAGAAAGCTTTTCTTACTTTACTACCCTTAGTTAGGATATTTGTGCTATGGATTAACTTTAATTAATAAAGGAACCATTCTCATCAAACATGCAATTCCATCTCAACTTTATCACATAAAGGAGCAAATCATGTTTTTAGGTTATCCTTACAGCTCACCCTAGCAAATAAGGGAACAACTACTATTCATGCATCTTTAGCTCTATTTTCATCATAAAGGAGCAACTCATGCAATATGGTAAGTAACCATTCTAAACCAACTCAGTATACTTACATCTAGTACCCCACATCATCACTTCACAAGTGATATCAAGTGCAACATCATTGCTCTTCAATGATTAGCACTCTACCTATATCAATCCACCATCTTTAGATGTACAAAGGCCTATTCTTTTACACATGGGCTAGCTAGATATTTCCTTCATGAAATATCCCTATTAGTGTGTTAACTCACACTAAAAAGCATGCATAAAAGATCCCATCAAGTAAGGAACCCCAAATCCTCATAATAAAATACCTGGGAGTTACTTCCTAAGCGCCCACTTCTCCTGTAACACCCTAAATAAATATGATAGACTTGTATATGGTTATAGAGGTAGCCTAACACTAGTTTGTCATGCTTGTGATTTTTTGTGATCATCTGAGCACGTTTAGTCACTTTGCTATAACACTTTGTATGGAATATAGCTATTTTTAGCCTTGATTTTGACTTAAATTGCTTAGTTAATGGAAATAAGTGTGGAGAACTTGTTTCGAGGTCAAAAATGTGTGGACGTAGATGTGGTTAAAGTTTGAGATTAATCGGAGTTAGTTTGATATTTTTAAGTATACTAGTTGTGTGTTTTAGTGTCGGATTGACCCCCAGCAGATATGAAAAAATGTGAAAATAGTGAAACAAGATTTTCAATGAATCTCAAGATTTATCTTAAGCTTGTTGGAAGTTAGGAAACTTGGTTTGGTGAAATCCAAGCATTCTTAACTGATCGGGTAAACAGTGAGTCACTTAGGTGACCAAAGTGAGAGCACGATTCTCTTGTTCTGTTGCTTGGCCTATTTAAGCCCAAAATGAGACTTTTCTCTCATTTCTCACTTCTAACTTTACGGCTGCAACAAGAAAGGGAAAAGAGAGAGGAAAACAAGGAGCTAAAGGAGAAGGATCTTCATCCAAACAAGGGAGAGAACTTAGTTTTGTAGAGGAATGACTAACAAACTTCAATTTCTGAAGATTGAGGTATGGGGAACTTTGTATTTCACACTTTCCTTCCATGTTCTTCATTAGGTTCTTGAGTGTACTTGATGGATTCTTAGTGTGACTTTGGTGTTTTTGGCTTGAATCTTATTGGAGAACTTGAGAATGGCTTGTTCATGAGTTAGTGGGTGTATGGAAATGGATTTATAGCCTTTGCATGCCTTAAATTCCATTTGAGTTTACATTTGGGGTTTTAGGTTTTGTATTGAGTGATTTTCCATGATTTTATGGTTTTGAGTGAAATTAAAGTGGAATAAGAGTTGTTATGTGTAGATGAACCTTGTGGGAGGTTGGAAATCACTTGGAAATGAGTTTTAAGTGATTGGAAGAGGGTCTAGTTTCAATGGAACAGTACCCATATCTGTAGAATTCTGTAAAATCCAAGTTCTGTTGTCCACGCCGTGGCACAAGGTGTTGCACGCCACGGCGTGTGAGTGATGCACGCTCAGGAATTGGAACTCGAGAGCTGGGCGTCGCGGCATGGTGTGTGTATGCTGCGGCGTGGCACATGGAGTGTTGCGGCGTGGACAGCATTTTCTGCTAATATTAAAACCCAATGCTTGGGCGTCGCAGCGTGGCACAGGGAGTGCCACTGCATAGATGCTTGGAAAATAACTATGAGTTGTGTTTGATGCCATGGAGCCTTCCAATAGTGTAGTTTCTTCTTTTATGTGTCTTAATGAGTGATGAGACTCTAGTAGGAGTATTTAATGAAGAGTGGATGATTTGAATCATAATGATTTGTAATGCTAATTATAGAAATTTAATGAGACATGATTATATACATGATTGTATGTTTTGCCTTTTTGAAAAGTGTGAGTCCCGTAGATGTGGGTGATTGATTTTTGAAAGGTGTGAGCCCCATAGATGTGGGTGATCTATATTAGGCAAGGTGGATTGTATCCTTCCTATTATAATGGTTTTAAGGATGAATTTCCTTGTTTATTATTAATAATCGTGTAGTTGATGGACTTCACTACCCGAAGGGGATGGATTTCCTCTGTGATAATAATGATTGTTGAATAGACTTCTAGTGCTTGTTCAAGGTTATGGATGTGACTTCCATTACTTTGCTCAGGACTTATATGCATTCATGACATTACCATGGAATTGGAGTTTCTGAATATGGTGTCATAACATTATTCATTTTCATACTTAGGATATTGCATAGACATAAACACTAGACATAATTTGGCATAGCATGGCGATTGTATGGGTCGTTGCTATCATGATATAAAACCATGACATTGCAATTGTATGGGTGATTGTGTATCTTTGAGATGGAGATATTGTTTGCTTCTGTGATTGAAGTGTTAATTCGATAGTTGTGAATATTATCTGAATGTATGTATATGTATCTATACTGGTTTTGGAATACTTCTGCTGAGATATGTGATTTCTCATCCCGATTGTGTTGCCATGTAAATCTAGGTGCAAGTTCCTCAAAAAGAAAGATTAGTATAGTTATAGGCTCTTTGTTGAGAAAGCATGCATATTATGCTAGATCTTGTTGTTTAAAAGTTTATGTGCCCTTATAGGCAATGATGTATATATCTAACTTTTGTTATCGTGGCTCTCCATATTTACTCATTGTGTATGAATGATATGGGTTAGTTTGTTAATGTATGTTAGAAGTAGCATAACCAGTATTGGTTATTCTTTTATATGATAATATATCTGGATAGCAAATATTAGGCTGTTACATCTACAATGCTTAAGGCACTCCATGACAGAAAACCTCCCCTGTTTTATCTGTCATTGGGCACTTAAGCGCCTAGAGTCTAAGCGCTTAATCGCTCAGCTTCAAAACTCTCTAGACTTGCATGCTTAGGCTCCCACCTTCTGAGTGCTTAGGCGCTCAGCACATTTCCTCTCTGGCCTTGGGCGCTTAGGTGCTCACTTCTTGGTCACTTAGGCATCTTGCACGTTTATGCTTCCTAGGCTTGGGCACTTTGGTGCTCACTTCTTGGGCGCCTAGGCACTCAACATTAAACCCACAAGCTGTATTCTATTGAGTTTCTAGCTAATCCATGTCTTTCAAACACAAGTCTTGGGTGGTTTTCAACCTTAATGAGGTCTCTAAACATACTATAATCCTTATGCACAATCTCAACTCATATATTGATGGATCTATGAACAAAACCCAAATCTTAAATACCTATTTCTTAACTTCTATCTCAAGGAGTTTCATGGACATTCCTAATACCAAAACCTAGCAAAACCCATTTTCTACCCACACAAGCATACATCAAGCATCAAGAGGGTGTAGAAAAGGAAGAAACTAAGTAAACAATCACCCCTACCTCAATTCTCTATGGATGAAGCTGGATCTTGGTCTTCTTGCCTTTCCTTGGTTCCTCTTCCTCTTCCTCTTCCTCTTCCTTCTCCTTCTTCTTTTTCCTTCCCTTTCTTTCTCTCTTCTTTCTCTCTCTTCCTGCTATTTGGAGATGTGAGATGAGAGGAAAAATGAGAGAGAAAAGTCAAAGAAAACTAGAGATAAGGACAATGGGTGGGTTGGAGAGATAATGATGGACTAGATATTTAGATGAAACTTTATATCTGTTAAGAACACTTAAATTTTACAAAATAAAGTTTCCTAACTTCCTTAAGCATTATCGAAAATCTTAGGATTCATCTCAATCCTAATTTCATCATCTCTATTTTTGGTATTTAAATACTCACTCAGTGTACTAAAAAATATTAAAGTGTCTCAGTTAATTCTCCAAAATTAACCACATCACTTTCTATTTATTTGGAACTTAGAAATAAATTCTCCATATCTATTTCCCTCATCTAAGAAGTTTATGCTACTTTCTGGGCTATTTAGCAGCTATTTTTCACATTCAGTGTTATAGCAAAATAACCCAACTAACTTAAAAAGGTTACCAAGGGTAACAGATAACTCATACAAGAGTTACTGAACTTCTATAACTATACTTAAGCCTAACAAGTTAAGGAGGATGTTACATTTCTTCCCTCTTTTTTTAAAAAAATTTTGTCCTCAAAATTTAGTCTCTCGCTACTAAAAGTACTGAGATATCTATAAGATATGATACTATACTCAAAGGAATTTCACCTTCTTTGGTGGTATCTAACTTATCATTTCCAAACTCTAACAAAACTTAGAGGTTTTCATTCTGTAAGTATTACTTATTGATTTTAAAAACCATCTAATACTTAACTTGTACCTTTAAAAATATCCTAATGAGTTCCCATCTATTGGTACACACAAAAGGATACCTTGTAAAAGATCAGAAGATTGAGTTTCCTCTATTCTGGTTAGAGTATACACCCTTCCTGGAGCTTGAGGTCTAGGGTCGGGTATAGCTCTTTGTCTCTGTGGACACCTTCTAGCAAAATGTCTTAGTCGACCACACACGAAACACACCACACAAGGGTTGTGGCAACCAATCCATGCCTAGAATGACGTCCAAGTCAAGAAGAAGTAGACAGAAATCCTATCTTCTATTTTCACACAACAACCCAAACAAAGTGGAAGTTGTGACTAGCTTTCCTATTAGTGTATACACAGATAAAACATGGAACATGGGGAAACTTAGATATAGGTAAATCTAATCCTTTCACGTATTCATATGAAATAAAAGAGTGAGATGCCCTTGAATCATATAATACAACTAAGAGATTATCTTTAAGTATGCACTTCCCTTGTATAATATCGGGAGATTAAGTCGCCCCTTTACCACTCAGAGTATAAACTTTTCCTTTACCATGAGGTTTAAGGTTGGACACTACTCCCTTATCTATCACATTTTGGTCCTTTCGATTCTGCCAATATTTGCTTGCCTATAACTTGATGATAATTAGGTTTAGAAGCACCCTTCTTGTACCCATCATTCCCTCTCTTCCTCTTATGAAAACCTTGTAACTTTTGTTCCACTTGAGGCTAGTTGCCAAGACTTTCAACTATTCTCCTTGAATGGCCCTAAAAACACCACTTTGTCTATTTCAATCAATAGAAAAATAATGCTTTCTTTGCCAGTTTCGACTAATCAAATTTACGCTAGTCGAATTACTCTCAAGTCAGTTCTATTATTTCTAGAAATTGCACCTGTAGAATAGCTGCCTATTCACTAGGGCTTTTCCGAACATAATCAAAAACTCGCTAATAGAATAACTCTTATAGTATATTTAGTTAACCTAGAACTCTTGCCAATCAAGTAACTCTCAGTTTACTCAGTTAGCCTGATTTACTATTTTGAAATGGCCTAAACCATTTTGAAATGCCCTATTTTCATTAGCTCTCTTAATTTATTCGATCAACCTCGAAAGTATGTCATTCTAAGCTGTTGTTTAGAAAACTAACATGATATTTTGATTAACATCGAAACCACCCTGAATCGAATAGCACACTTAGTCTACTTGATTAACACTAACATGTCTTTTTAAACTATGCCGATTGAATAGCTTTTCTAGTCTATTCGATTAGCCTCAAAAATCATGCCATTCGAAATTTACTTACTTGGTATACTTTGGTTTATCTTTGAAATTATGCAAATTCGAATAGTTGATGCTATAACATCCCAATTCTGATATTCCGATAGACTTGATCTATGCAAGAATATTCAGTATTGACAATATTACCACTAACAACCAAACCTATAATATTCACATAAATAAATAATTATGGAGAGCCATGATGCCAACAGTTATATATATACATCATAGCCACAAAAAGGGCATACTGTTATACATAACTCAAAACAAACTAAGCAAATATAAACTATATATAAGCTTAGTCCAAAACAACATCTATACTATGCTAGTCCTCATACATCTTCTTCTTTCCTTTTGAAGAACTTGCACCTGGATTTACGTGACAGTACAAGTGGGGTGAGAAATCGCAATTCTCAGTAGAAGTATTCCAATACCAGTATTTTATACAATTATATAGATTACAATACCATTAAGTTAACACTTCAATTACAGAAGTATGCAATTGCCCATACAATTGTAATGTCACGATTTCATGCCATGGCGACAACTGCCCATACAACTGTCATGCTATGCCTAATTATATCTAATGTTTATGTCTATGCAAGTCCTAAGAGTGAATGCAAATTAAGGATGTCATGAGTCCTCAGACGTATCAAAGATATTATCCACCTCAACTACTCTAGGATATGTTATGATATGTCATGGATTATTGGCATAGTGAGGATATGACTCACCTCTACTACTCATTAACATATAAAGAGGATATTACTCACCTCATTGTTCAACAATTGATAGAGAGGATATTACTCACCTCCACTATCCAACAATCATGATGATGAATTACTTACCTCAACATAAAGAGGATATTACTCACCTCTTTACTCAACAACATAGAGATGATATTATTCACTTCAACTATTCAACAAACATAGAGAGGATATTACTCACCTCAATATGTTTCACAATAAACGTATGCAAAACTATCACTAATTACCTACAATAATTAGCATCACAATTGATTTATATGCATCTCAAAATTTACTTCATCCAATACTCCTAAAAGAGTCTCACTACTCATTAAGAAGCATAAAAGAAAGCATCACACAAGTGAGCCCCTTGATTTTCATCAAATAAAGGCTCTGTTATGTTTTTCTCAGCGAAGGGCGCTCAGGAACTCTAAGCCCATGCGCTCAAGCACGCATCGCGTAGTACAAAGTGCTCCTTGTCTGCCCTACTGGCGCCTAGGGGCCTAAGCACTTAGCGCTTGAGCGCTGAATGGGCAGAATGAAATCTATAGAATTTTACAGAAGGAGTTACTGTTCCATTGAGGAACAAAGGTGCTCCACACCCTCAAATATCAATTTCACTTGGTTTCTCATCTCAAGTAAGATCCATTAACATACTACAACTCTTAAACCGCTTTAATTTCACTCAATCATACCACTTTGTGAATCAAAAGTCAAACTTAACCTAAACCCCCAAATTTGGCCTAAATGGGAATTAAGGCATCAAGTGATGAAAAATTCATCCTAACATATCCACAAATCACTTTCTTACTCAACCAGACTATCATCAACAAGATTCAACTCAAGAATCACAAAATCACTCTTCAAACTGCCATTTCCTCATCAAGCCCTTCAAGAACCAAAATGAAGGAAATGAAAACAAGTAGTCCAAACAAAGTTTCCCCTTACCTCAATGGCCGGAAATGAAGTTTGAGAGCAGCTCCTCTCCACCACTAAGCTCTTCTTCCTTTTTAGTTGAAGATGGACCCCCTTTGGCTCCTTTGTTGGGTCTCCTTTGATGCTCCCTTACTGCAGCCATGAGAGAGAGTGAGAAATGAGAAAATATCTCACTTTGGTGACTTATAAAAGCCAAGACAGAAACAAGCCCAGCCGTGTAACCACTTAGTCACTTAAGTGACTACACTGCTATACCCTGATTTGTTAAGAACACTTGGATTTCACCAAATCTAGTTTTCTAACTTCCAACAAGTTTTAAATAAATCCTAAGTGTTCTGGACCGTGCACCGGGATCCTACCCAGAAGGGTCAACCCGGCACACGCTCCACTTTATTCCTCCATCAGCACCCCGGAAAGGACTGCAAGACCTCGGAATGCATAACTCATGAGGATTAGGGAATCAACACAGACTTTCGTAACTGCTGATATGAATCTCTCTGATTCTATAACCTCTCCTCTCAATAAATGACTATAACGTTCACACTCCAATAATACCTGCATTGAATGCCCGGACTCCAATCATGCTCCATAAAGATCAGGATAAGTAAACCTAAATAGGTAACGATTATTGAATGACTGAGACACCTTAGCATACTATCTGACTTGAGCATCGGAGTCCTTTTTGCAAGTACCACCCCCGCCGGACCCTAACGGTGGAACGCAGCTGTAGAAAGGAGGAAACCACCAAACCATACCTTCCACAGGTATCCTTCTGAATTCGTTTAGAACATTTGGCGCCGACTGTGGGGATCCGATAAATTACTATTCCCACGTTCATCATGGTGAGTACAAGGCAAAATCAACGAAGAGGAAGTGCTGCGCATGCTGCCCCTGCTCACGGATAGGACCCAGCGGTTCAGCGCGACCCTCCTTCCGTCGCACCACCAGAAACCTCCGTCGTAAGGAGCAGACCTATTCTGGTAGAGACGCTCAACGGGGGACACGAAACTTCAGCTTCAACTGAAAGCCTAGTCCCCTCACGAAGGATCTCTGTCCGGGATAGACTTATCTACCCCCCAACTAGAGAGAATAACGCAAATCAAGGTGCAAGGGTCCCAGCGTATGCCCGCTTGGGAATCCCAAATTTGGATACTGACCATTCACATTATGAGGACAACTCGCAGTCTAGAATGGCGAGGAATGAACTTCGAGAATTACTGCGCCAACAGACCGCACTGATTGACAACCAACGGCGTCAGTTGGAGGAACAACGCCGCCGTTTGGACAATTTAGAAAGGTTTGCGCAGGCTGGCAATGAGGGTGGAGAGCGGATCGCAGTTCAAAGGGAAGCCCATCATGTCGGTGCCGGGGTCATAGAAAACAGTGACCCGGTCCCCGGCCGCCAGCAGCAATTCTCCGACGCCTTAATGGCGTACAGGGTCCCGAGGAACTTCAAGCCCCCGAGCAACTTAGAGCCTTACGACGGGACCACGGATCCGCAAGAGCACTTGGATGCTTATACCTAGTCCATGCAGCTCTACGGGTATACCCCAGAATTGTTATGCTGTGCTTTCCCGCTCTTCCTGAAGAAGGATACTCTTCATTGGTTCGTGACCTTACGGATAAAAATTACAGGTTGGGGGGACCTCACGCAGCGATTCTTGTTGCATTATACCACTGCCAAAGAACGACCGAAGTCGATTGATTCTCTTTTTAGAATTCGCCAAAAGAGTGATAAATCCCTGCGCGAATACATCAAGAGATTCAGTCATGCTTGTGTGGGTATAGAAAACCTTGATGACAGGATAGCCCTCCATTACGCCAGAAATGGTCTACGGACTGATTCAGACTTCTTCCAATCACTAGCTAAAAAGAAGCCGGCCAGTTTAGATGAGTTCAACTTACAGACAGATAAGTACATTGAACTGGAAAAGATTACCAGGGCAAAAGAAAGCCTTGAGAAAGGTGAACCAGTTCAGAAAAAAAAAAATCACAATTCCGGCCAGCCCCGAGATCCCTCCAAGAGTGAGCGGTATAGACCCAAGTATTCTGAGTATACTCCTTTGAACACCCCTCGAGAAACAATCTTGAAGGAGGTCCTTCAAACCGAGTTCCCGGATATCAAAAGGCCACCACCTATTAAAAAATAGTCCCAGAGGGATCATTCAAAGCATTGCAGGTAGCACAACAGTTACGGCCATGAGACCGAAGATTGTTATCGGCTCCGAGATGTTATCGAGTCCCTGATCAAAGAGGGACGTCTGCAGAAGTACATTAGTGGTTTTCATGGTAATCAAGACCACGAAAAAAGAAGGAATCAGAGACGAAGCCGAAGTCCATAGCGGAGTCCAAACCAACATTGGCAAAGAACCCGTAGCCCAGCCTGAAGAAACCGAAGTCCTGTCAGAAGATCTTGAACCCCGACACACCGAGATAGGGAGAATAGACAAGGACCAAAATGGGATGCTCAAGAAGGCGGATACCAGAAAGATATATTAATCCATACCATCGCTGGAGGGTTCGCTAGAGGAGGAATGTCATATAATTCCCGAAAGAAGGCACTTCGAACGGCGGTCTTAAGCATGTCAAGTTCTTCACGAAGACCATCCACCCGAGATAGTGGAGCACCTCCCATCTCTTTCTCCGAGGATGACTACGGCGATATCATCCGGGATCATGACGACCCACTAGTAATCTCCGGAGTAATATCCAATGCCGAAGTTCGTCGAATTTTTGTGGACCAGGGGAGTTCGGCAGATATTATGTTCATGGATGCCTTTGAAAGGCTGGAATTCCCTTTATCTGAATTAACACCATATGAAGGTGAGCTCACTGGTTTCTCTGGGGAGAAGGTCACCCCGGTGGGATACTTTGATACCTTCCTAACCTTGGGTGACGACAGCATGTATAGAACCGTGAAGGTGAGATTCTTGGTTGTGGATTGTCCCTCGGCCTACAATATCATTTTGGGATGTCCTACGTTGAACATCATGGTCGCTGTAATCTCCATCGCCCACCAGGCCATGAAATTCCTTAACCAGGATAATAAAGTGGTCACGGTCAAGGGCGATCAGATTGTAGCCCGCAAATGTTACAACAAAAGTCTGAAAATCAATAGGCTATCGAGAAACAAGAAGGCGCGCACACCCATCCCAACCCACCAAGTCAATGTTTTAATGACCGAATTGGATGCACGAAAGGAAATTCGAGGCACTAGACCCCAGCCCGACGAAGACTTGATCCCATTATAGCTTGGTGATGAACCTAATCACACCACCAAAATTGGGGCGAACCTCGACGAGCAGGAGAAAGCTCAATTAGTAAAACTCTTGTAAGAGAATAAAGATCTTTTTGCCTGGACATCTGCTAACATGCCTGGAATCGACCCTACTTTCATCTGTCATCGTTTATCTATTAAATGAGATGCAAAGTTGGTCTCTCAAAAGAAGAGGAAGGTTGGCCCAGAAAGGCAGCAGGTCATTGAAGGGCAAGTAAAAGAGCTCCTGAATGCCGGATTCATCAGGGAGATTTCATATACCACCTGGCTGTCGAATGTTGTCTTGGTTAAAAAATCCAACGGCAAGTGGAGGATGTGTGTGGACTATACCGACTTAAACAAAGTATACCCTAAGAATCCCTACCCCCTCCCTAATGTAGACAAGCTGGTTGATAGTTCCTACGGTTTCCAACTACTGTCTTTCATGGATGCTTACTCCGGGTACAATCAGATTCCGATGTACCCTGGGGACGAAGATAAAATCACGTTCATCACTGAAAAGGCAAGTTACTGCTACAGAGTAATGCCTTTCGAGTTAAAAAATTCCGGAGCTACATATCAGAGAATGATGAACAGGGTCTTTGAAGATCAGATAGGAAGAATACTAGAGGTCTACATCGATGATATGATAGTCAAGACCCCGTCGTCAGAACCACACACTTCGGATTTAGAAGAAGTGTTTGAACAGCTTAGGAAGCACAATATGAGGCTTAACCCGGAGAAGTGTGTATTCGGGGTCCAGGCTGGAAAGTTTTTGGGGTTCATGCTGACACACCGGGGAATTGAGGCAAACCCCGACAAGTGTAAGGCCGTGCTCAACATGCACAGCCCCCGGAATGTGAAAGAAGTACAGTAGTTAAATGGACGGATCGCGGCTATTACGCATTTCTTGGCTGGAGCCGCTCACAAATCCCTCCCACTCTTCAAATTGTTAAAAAAAGGGACCAGGTTTGAATGGACTCAGGAGTGCGAGGACACATTCGTCTCCTTGAAAAATATCTTGTCATCCCCTCCAATTCTCACAATACCTGAGTCAGGAGAAACGCTGTACATATACCTCTTCATTCATGAGGAAGCCGTTAGTGCAGTACTTGTCAGAGAAACTGAGGGTGTCCAAAAGCCGGTCTAGTTTGTGAGCAAAGTATTGCAATGCCCCAAGCTCCAGTATCAGAAGATCGAGAATATCGCATTCGCACTCATCGTCACGGCCAGAAGACTGATACAGTACTTCCAATACCATCCAGTAGTGGTAAGAACAGATCAGCCTATCCGACAGATATTGCACAAACTGAACTTGGCAGGAAGGATGATTACATGGTCCATCGAGCTTTCCGAGTTTGGAATCACCTCCGAACCCAGAGTAGCAATCAAAACGCAAGCACTCTCGGATTTTCTAGCTGAATTAACCTCGGAAACAAATAAAGCCAAGGAAAAATAATGGACCGTGTTTGTTGATGGGTCCTCAAACCCAAAAGGAAGTGGCGCCGAGGTAATAATAGAAAATTTTGATGGGGTCACCATAGAAAATTCCCTCAGGTTTGAGTTTCCCACCTCGAACAATCAAGCTAAATATGAAGCATGCATTGTCGGACTAACGATGGCTAGGGACTTGGGTGCCACCAAACTTAAATTGTGCAGTGACTCCCAACTCGTAACTTCACAGATCCGAGGTGATTATCAAGCCAAAGAACCACTTTTACAGAGATATTTGCTGAAAGTAAAGCAACTTCTCTCAAGTTTTTAGTCGGTACAGCTAGAACACATCCCAAGAGAGCAGAATTCAAGGGCCGATCTCTTGTCCAAATTGGCTAGCACTAAAAGCCCGGGTAATAACCGCTCTGTGATCCATGAGATCATCTAACAACCATCAATCGCCGACATGGCAAATTTTCAGGTTGGCGGGGAGGAGCTAGATTGGACTATGCCATTGGTGGAGTACTTATAGTCTGGCAGCCTCCCTGATGACCCAAAAGAAGCTTCTAGACAAAAGAGAATCGCAGTCAGATATACTATCTATAATGGGCAGCTTTACCGACGGGAATTTTCCTTACCCCTCCTTAAGTGCCTTACGCCGAAAGAGGCCAAATATGTGTTGGCCGAAGTCCATGAAGGAAGTTGTGGACACCATCTAGGAGAGAAAGCCCTAGCTTTGAAGGCTCTTAGGGCAGGTTACTACTGGCCGACAATGGAAGCAGATGCTCTTGCACATGTTCAAATATGTGACAAGTGCCAGTGGCATTTAGATCACTATCACGCCCCACCTGAAGAACTATCCACGATGTTCATACCCTAACCCTTTTATCAGTGGGGAATGGACAACCTGGGTCCATTCCCTCAGGCTCCCAAGCAGCTGAAATTTTTTATTATTACGGTGGATTACTTTACCAAGTGGATTGAAGCTGAGTCCGTAGTCACCATCACCTCGGCTCGAGTTCAGAAATTTACTTGGCATCACATTATTACCAGATTTGGTGTTCCAGAGTCAATTGTTACAGATAATGGGATGCAGTTTAAAGACAAAGGGTTCGAAGAACTACTTTCTGGGCTGAAAATAAAACATCATTGTAGTGCAGTCAAGAACCCCAGGACAAACAGGCAGGCCGAAGCCACAAATCGAATCATAGTCCAAGGATTGAAGAGAAGGTTAGATGAAGTAAAAGGGAACTGGGCCGAGTAGTTAGATCACGTCCTTTGGGCCTACTGAACTACTCCCCACTCCACGACGGGCGAAACTCCTTTCAAGCTAACATTCGGATGCGAGGCCATGATCCCGGTGGAAATTGGAGAACCAAGCTTGCGTTCTCAGAACTTCTCGTATGATGATAACCCCGGGTTAATCAGGGAGGACTTGGACCTATTGGAGGAAAGGAGACGCATTGCCCACATACAAGATGCCGCGATCAAGCATAGAACGGCATCTCGGTACAACTTGAAGGTCATTCCGAGAATATTCCAGCCGGGCAACTTGGTACTCCGCAGAGCCGATGTCAGCAGAAGGAATGCCTCCCAAGGAAAACTAGTCCCTAACTGGGAGGGTCCTTACCGCGTTGTAATCAGCACCGGCAAATGAGCTTATACCCTAGAGACCTTGATAGGGAGGCCGGTAAAAAATTTTTGGAACACAGACAAACTTAGAAAGTACTACAGCTGAGTGCCTTTTCAGGCCTAGTCTCCTAGTTAAACTTTGTTTGATCTGCCCAATTGTTATGAAACGCACATTGTGATATTCAATAAAGTAAGTGTTATTTTTTCTATTGTGTCATTTTTCTATTCAATTTTCAAGTTTTTAAATTACTTCATAGTACCAACTCAGATGTGTTACATAGTTCGTGCAGTAGAAAAATCCTATATTGGGAAAATTCTAGCACCAAACTAAAAACACGAGACAACCTCGGCAAGGACTAGTCTTTTAAAACATCGTCGTGCGATATCCTAAAAAGGACCCCGGACATTGTTTCTTACCTTTGGCACGGATCTTAAATACCAGATTTATCTGGACATCGGATCCTAAGCCAAGGTTTAAGCAGTTCTACAAAGAATAAAGAATATGACATCTCGATCAGCAAGAACAATGATAATTGATAAAGCCCAAAATCTGGGTTAATGTTTACAAAAAACTGGGGTACAGATAAACCAAAACCTCACGCAGAAGGTTCAAAAAAAAATCCTAATCTACAGCTGAGTCCAGACCACGGATATTAGAGTCTTCAGCCAAATTTGAAGAAGCCACACGAGGAGCTACAAGAGATCCCTCCCGAACCACCTTTCTGGAGTCAAGCCCATCCAAAACCAATGCAACCCCGAGGTTGAAATGTTGAACTTGGATGATAGCGTTGCTGAATTGATCTTCCTTTATCTTGGTATACAACGATATCAGCTGGTTGACATCGTCCTGAAGAGAGGTAATTTTAGCCTCACACCACCGAGACTTGGCTCGAGAATTGTCACTTTCAGCCTGGAGCGCGACAATCTGCTTCTGCTGCTCGGTCAGGGTTGCCTCCTTTGCCTTGCTGGCATCCTTCAAAGCAGCTACTTCTGTTTCTAACTCCTTTACCCGAAGTAAAGCTTTATCTTTGGCCTTTACGGAATCCTCCAGATCCTTGAGAGCTTTGGTTTCACCCCTCTTGACCACTGCCATTTTGTCCGCCATTTCTCATTCATGTTCCTCGAGGGCTTGCTCTAAGAACCGAGCTTCTGCAGCAATATGGATCCCCATGTTTTGGAAAGCCAGCAAAGCTTCCTTTGGACTGCGTCGGGCGAAGTGATCCACAACCTCTTCATTAAGAATGTGAAAGTCAATAAACTCCTGGGGATCGGCTTCCTCACGAAACAGCTCTATTGGCCTGGATATTTCTCCTATCGCCATCCTCTTACTCCGGCCACTAGACTGCCCTTCATCCAATGCCGCCCTTCTTGCGTCCCCGAGGTGATTCAGAAGAATCATCCACATTGATAGGTTCCACCGCCTCAGAAGGAACCTCGGGCATCGTGCTCGTAAGGGACGGCATGAACCCTATTGGAGGACTCATTGGGACGTCAGAATTCCTTGCCCTAAGTGCCTCCAAATTCGCCAAAGAATCACCACCCACCATGTCGGCTAAACTCTCTGCAAAACATAGAAACAAAGTCAGATACATTAAAACATTTGGGCATTTAAATATACACCACGGCCGGCCGACATTAGCTAGCACGGTCCAAAGCTTATCATCATCCGGACTATCTAAAATATCTTTAGGCCGGATCTTGCCGACCTCTTCAACCCACATCTCGAAGAAGTTTACACATTCAACCTCTTCATCGGTAAGCTGGTTGATCTCCCTCTCAAATGATTGAGTAGGGATGCTCCATGCCACCGGGTTCTAGTAAAGACTGAATACTGTCTCTTCACTATTACCCAGCCAAAAGGGACAACTACCGCTAGCCACCTTCAATTTAAAAAATTTCTCCTTGAAGTCCTTGTAACTCTCCAAGTATGGCAAGAATACAGCCCTTCCTTGCCGAGATCGAACTGAGAGCTAAGACTGCTGTCGAGCACGGGATCCAAGGGTTGAATACCGTGTGTGGAAATAGAAGAATGGCCTGTCAGACCATCGCAACCCCACTACCTAGCATATTTTTTCGAAGGCCAGGATGTTTGCCCAACCGTTGGGATGGATTTGACTGGGGGCAGCATGAAGAGTCCAGAAAATAGCAATATGAAAATCATTTACGGGAAGCCATAGTCCGAACTGCATGAAAAAATCCTCGTAAAGATACATGAAGTGCTCGCCTTCTTCACGGGTCCAGCACACTCGTTCTCTCCCCGGGGACAAAATCATGAACTCATCGTCCCTTTCACCCCCCTCGGTGAGCTCCAGGTATTCCTTCAGCTTATCTAGTTCTGCGTCGGACTCATAACGGGATATCCTATAATAGGCGTCATCGGCAACCCACGTACAGGGTAACAAAGGACCTCGATGAATCCTAATTACCTGCTCCGCTTGTTGATCCGAGGCCGGGGCAGGGGCTTCACCTCTTAGCCGCCTTCTTCTGACCATTTAGTTTCCTGGAAGATACACAGAGGCCTAGGGTCAGAACCAAAGATGAGGATTCGAATTTCTACAAGTTTCAGAAGGTCTTGCAACAAGATTCAGACTCCAAGGAAGCGGCAAAATCCAGACTCTGGGATAAGGGGTACAGATTTACCGATTTCCAACCCCGGAGATATTCTAATACAATGGATATCGGCCTTGGTACGGGACATCGTGAAACCTAGCTCTGAAGTCAGGGTATAGCCCGTTAAGTTTTATGAAGCTAAATACCTTGGCACTTGACTATCCTATCTAAGCGCCAAGCTGGGGGCAACTGTTCTGGACCATGGACCGAGATCCTAGCCAGAAGGGTTAACCCAGCACACGCTCTACCTTATTCCTCCATCAACACCCCGAAAAGGACTATAGGACCTCGAAATGCATAACTCATGAGGATCAGGGAATCAACACAGACTTTCGTAACTGCTGATACGAATCTCTCTGATTCTATAACATCTCCTCTCAATAAATGACTATAATGTCCACATTCCAATAATGCCTGCATTGAATGCCCTGACTCCAATCATGCTCCATAAAGATCAGGCTAAGTAAACCTAAACAGGTAACGGTTATTGAATGACTGAGACACCTTAGCACACTGTCTGACTTGAGCATCAGAATCCTTTTTACAGGTACCACCCCCGCCGGACCCTAACGGTGGAATGCAGCTGCAGAAAGGAGGAAACCACCAAACCATACATTCCACAAGTATCCTTCTGAATTCGTTCAGAACACTAAGATTCATCAAAAATCTTGTTTCACCATTGACGAGCACCGAACTCAATCAAAATTAAAACCGAGTTGTACCTATGGCTTGTAGCATAGGAGTTAACACCAGATAGTCTCTCAAGGATCTTAGTTACAAATGAAGTAGATCAAGCAAAGATTGGGGGTAAGGAGTTGAGAGACAGAACACGAAATAGCAGAATTAAGGAAAGAACAATTAATTAAAAGCGCAATCAATTCAGAAATCTATCAAAAATTTGGTGGATTCTATCATAGATCACTAAACAAACATTTGAATTGCATTTGAATGATTAACTTGGAATTAACCAAAATCTCAGCATTAAATCCAGAATTCATACTAGACAATTATCTAGAATTCAATTAACAATTGATATACAAATTTGCAATCGCATAATTCATGTTAGATCTATGTTAATTTTAGATCCAAATTCAATTAATCTAAGTACAAATTAACACCTAACTTCTAATTCTATGAATAAACTAGATTACTCAACCTAAATTCAATCACAATTCTCAAACTCAATTCAAGATCCAATCAAATCAAGATTAAGAAAAAGAAGAGGAAGAAGAAGAATCCAAATACAAATCAAAAATAACAAAATCAGAACAAGATCTCAAGAATCCAAACTAAAATTTCTTCAAGAATCCTGAATTTATTACAAGTGTTTAGCCCTTCATAAGAAGAAGACAAACTCAAAAAATGAAAATCTAGAGAGAAGGGAAAAAGAGAGGAGAGAGTTCTAGAGAGAGGTGAGAAAAATGTGGAATCAAAAACTGATTCTCAGATTTCTATATCTATAAACTGCTCTCTAAATTGGCCTCTAGTGCCTCATTACACTTCCCAAACATAGCTGGGCCTTGTAGGAATGCAATGGCCCAAGTTTCATTTGAATTGGACTTGAATTGACCAAGATATGCTCTCTTTAATGCCATATGCTCCCCAAACCTGAGTCTGAACTTCTAGGCCCAATTAGGTCCACTAGACAATCAATTGAGACTTTGAGCTCTCATCAAAGTTGTAGAGCTTCCTCTCAGCTTTCTTACAAGGTAAAATGCATAATTTTTAGATATCTAGAACTTAAGTTATGAGTGGAATACAGAAACAACGTCAAAACTCAATAATGCTGAAAAAAATTCAATTAAGCCCAAACTTATAAAACATATCCAAGGTCAAACAATTAAGTACATTGAGAGTATAAATCACTAAAAATGAGGGCTTATTAATGTATAAAATATGTGATTATCAAATTTCTCCACACTTAGCTTTTTGCACTCCTAGGCAAAACATATAAGACCAAAACTAGGGAACAAAGAAAAGCAAAAACTCAAAAGCTAAAAACTCTAAAAGACTCAAATTCCAATGACATTCTGTTGGGAATTGTGGATCAAAATATCTCGCAGCGGAATAATAGGATTCCCACACAGGATTCATGCAAAAAATTCATAATCCGAGTTTTTTAAAAATTACCTCTTGAAGCGTGATAAACACAAGCGAGGTGAATCACTAACACCGTAATAGCGACGATGTTTCTGCGGTATCCACACGAACAGACTTGCAAAAGGAGTCACGCCTCTGTTTCGCGGTGCTAGTTGCGAATAGAAGAGAAGAACCTTTCACTTGTCTCTCACTCACTTTCTTAGGTGCGGCTAGGGTTGTGATGTAATATCTATAGCAGCCCCTTAACGCGCACTATTTATAATAGTGGCGCCTTAAGTGAGTGTGAGCAAGAGCAAGGTAAGTTGTGCAACCCTAAAACCCATCGTCATGAGTTAGACCCACATATGAATCCGAGTCCAACTTGGATCCTTATTGCTCCAATTTAGTCTGTTCTAAGTGTGCGACCACCGTAGGTTCTCATGACGTTGGTAGTAATATTAAAATCTCATTTTAATATTACAAACAAGTGAGCGGTATCTAGCAACACATCACCGCTACCCAAGTAATGAGAATGTCGTGATTTGACATAACCTATCCGTGATCAATGTTTCCGTGTAGTTTAGTCCCTTTGTCCAGATATCCAGATTGAACACAAGGCATGGAACGTGTCACCCTTGTTTAATTCAATCTTGATTTCGATTCCGAGTAGACATAGTAATAACAAATGAGATCAATATCTCATATTGACTCATTTGAGCATGGCCATGCATTTCATAGTCTCACTCAATCGGGGGCCCGAAGATATCACTCCTGTTATGTAGGAGGGACAAATCCCATCTAGGTCACTCACATTCCTCCACATGCATCGCAATATGTCTAATAACCAACTTTATAATCATCTTGTTACTGATGACGTTTGATGGCATTTAAAACACACAACTCCTCATGTAGGAATCGTAGTGATTTTGGTCAAAGAACCACATACACCATTATCACTATGAGAATCGCTTATGACACTCACGTAACGATCCACGTAGCGTTCTCATGGCGGGTCTGTCCAATACATCATTACTCTAATATGTATCCATGTGTAGACTTGATATCTCATATCCATGACCCGTGAGATGTGGTCATCAGTCTATGCACATACTAGTCTCAATGCATTATTGTTGTCCTAATTAACAATAATACTTGACTAGGGACATTTAAGAATAGTGTTGTAACCAAAAGGATCTCACGATCAAGTCATCCACTTGATGTCCTATGGCATCAATTTTACTATTCTAAGGACTTTATTATGTTTATCAAAAAGAACACAATAAATGAAATGCCTTATATATATAAAATAGCATAATAGAATATATGCAAATACAGAAAATGTATTAGCCTCTAGGGCATACACCAACACATTCAAGAATACAAAAGCTTACAAGCAAGAGGAGCAATAAAACATGTCCAAGGTCAAACAATTAAGTTCATAGAGAGTGTAAATCACTAAAAATGAGGGCTTATTAATGTATAAAATATGTGATTATCAAAGTCTCCCACACTTAGCTTTTTGCACTCCTGGGCAAAACACATAAGACCAAAACTAGGGAACAAAGAAAAGTAAAAACTCAAAAGCTAAAAACTCTAAAAGACTCAAATTCCAATGACATTCAAGAATGCAAAAGCTTACAAGCAAGAGGAGCAATAAAAGATTCAAGGGGACAAAATATTCATGAATTAAAATTTCTTCACATCTTAAACTAACAAGAAAGGTAGCTTCAACTTGAAAAACATGAATCAAGAATGATAGATCCTCACAATATACACTCTCAATTACTCAAGTGTTTACAAGGTAAGTATTTCACTCAATTTAACTCATGAACAATTGCACTACCAAAAACTTGCTTATCTTCTATTTCTCTACTACTCAAAACACATGCACACATAAATCAAGAGGACTTTATTCAAGGTTGTAATGGGGTTAAGGTAAGGGAAGGAAAGAATATGTATATGGCAAGATAAATACCAAAGAGAATGAAAGAGCATTGAGAAGGAACTCAAATGATAAGTAACAAACATGAAATTTTATCCCCCAACTCCAAAGAATACACATTCTCTTTACATATTTCCTGTTCTTCTCTTATATTTTTTTTCTTTCACAACCTTTCTTGAATTTATTCTTTTTCTCTCTTTTTTTTTCTTTACATGCTGTTTTTTTTTCATTTAGCTTTTTCTTTCTTTCTCTTAATTCTATTTTTTTCTCCTTCTTCATTTTTTTAATCTTTTTTTTAATATATCACCAAACATCTTGCATATTGCACATCAAATTACATAACTCCCACACTTGAACTACTAATTACCCACAAGCAAAAGAGCTCCTCTAATGAAAATAACCAAAGCTCTCATATTCCCTAAGGTAAGGTAAAAATATGGTTTTTCACATAAGGCATACAATGAGCTAAAACAAAGAATAAGCAAGTAGGCTCAAGGGGGTTAAACAAAGGGAAATGATGCAAGGTTGGCTATTTGGCCAAAGTAGTTAATCAAGAAAGAATACCTCAATCATGTTCATGCATGCAAGTGAAAATGTAGCCTCAAAAAGAAATAAAGCAAATTCTAGAGTGATCAGTTGACATGAGTGAAAAAAAACACACAAGAAAGAGGAGAATTGTGCACATGTTAAATCCACCAATAGGCTCAAAATCTCACATGGTATGCATCTATCAAACTTAATCCACTAATTCAAACATCCACCACCAAGCAAATCAAATTTAAGAAGAAGAAAAAATTTATTCAATCATGTTATGAATTTTGAATTTTAATTGTATCAAACTCTTAAATTTCACAAACTTCAAAACATCATTGGAAAGCAATCAAAAACACACATTTTTTGAAAAACATAAAATAGAATTAAAATAGAAAAAAAAACAAATATAGAGAAATAACACAAATAGCAAAAATAGAAATAGAAAACAGAAAGAAATAGAAAATAGAATTTAAAAATAGGAAAAATAGCAGAAATAGAAAATCAAAAATAGCATAATTCAAGAACCGTAGAAATTTAACAACAATGCAGAAAACAAAAATAGAAAATAGAAACAAAAAATGAATTTAAATGCAGAAAATAGAAAACATCAAAATAGAAAATTAAACATCAAAACAGAAATGGAAAAAACAATGACAAGAGAATAAGAACAGAAATAGAAAAAAGAATTAAAATAGAAATAGAAAAGTAAAACAGAAAATAGAAACAGAGAAAAAAAATAAATGATAGCAAAATTTTAATGACAAAAAATAGAAAATAGCATAAAATAAAAATACGAACACAGAAATAGAATTATGCAGTATTATGCAAACAGTAAATTATGCAGAAAATAGAAATAGTAAAAATAGAAAAGTAAAACAGAAAACAGCATGCTAAAATCCCTCCCTCACACTTAAATTTTTGCATTGCCCTTAATGTAAACATAGGAAAGATGCATAATGCAAATCACCAAAATAGTAATGGCAAGTAAAATAAAAAGTGTGGTAAAGGTCTCCCTCATTTTTCATCCGTGTAAATGGCATTGAGCAAAGTCATCACTTCCACTTTCACTTCCACATTATGCTCTTGACAATCTTCATGAAAATGCTTTAGTCTATGCCCATTGACCTTGAATGTTCTCTTTGTTGTCATATCTTGGAGTTCAACTGCACTATAACGAAAAACATTAGTAACAACAAATGGTCCATCCTACCTAGACCTTAATTTTCTGGGCATTAACCTAAGATGGGAATTATAAATGAGAACTTTTTGACTAATTTGAAATTCCTTTCTAGCAATCAGTTTATAATGGAAGGCTTTTAGTCTTCTCCTTGTAAATCTTGGAGTTCTCATAGGCCTCCAAACGGATCTCCTCCAATTCTTGTAACTGTAGCTTTCTCTCCATGCTTGCTTGGTCTAGGTCTAGGTCCAGGTTACACCTCTTCACCGCCCAAAATGCACGATGCTCAATTTCCACCAGCAAGTGGCATGCTATGCCAAAAATAATCTAATAAGGAGACATCCCAATTGGAGTCTTATAGGCGGTCTTGTAAGTCCATAGAGTATCATCAAGCCTCTTGCTCCAGTCTTTCCTATTTGATTAGACTATCTTTTGAAGTATCTGCTTGATCTCTCTATTGGATACCTCGGCTTGCCCATTAACCTGAGGGTGGTAAGGCATAGAAACCTTGTGCATGACTCCATACTTCTTCATCAAAGTTGATAATCACATATTTTATACATTAATAAGCCCTCATTTTTAGTGATTTACACTCTTCATGTACTTAATTGCTTGACCTTGACATGTTTTATAAGGTTGGGCTTAATTGAATTTTTTCAGCATTATTGAGTTTTGATGTTGTTTCTGTATTCCAGCCATAACTTGAGTTCTAAACATCTAAAAATTATGCATTTTACCTTGTAGGAAAGCTAAGAGGAAGCTTTACAACTTTGATGAAGAGCTCAAAGTCTCAATCAGATGTCTAGTGGGCCTAATTGGGCCTGGAATTTTAGACTCGGGTTTAGGGAGCATATGGCATTAAAGTGAGCATATCTTGGTCAATTCAAGTCTAATTCAGATGAAACTTGGCCATTGCATTCCTACAAGGCCCACTGTAAGCCAAAATCATTCATTTAGACTACTTTTTCATTTTTTGAAATCTTTTTTCTACATGACAATTTTCTAAAAAAGTGTAGTTTTCATCCTGTGGTGGTCCTATGATTTTTAAAAATCATTTGATGTGTTTTCTATTTTTTCTATAGGACTCTTAAAGAGCTTGCTGGCCTTGATGTCACTTATCAACCATTATGCATTTAGTATCCTGAAATTAATGTTGATTTTGAACTAAAGTCTGGACTAATCCATTTGCTTCCTAAGTTTCATGGGCTTGTAGGTGAGGATCCCTACAAACATTTGAAAGAGTTCCATGTTGTGTGCTTAACTATGAGACCTCAAGGCATCCATGAAGAACACATCAAGCTGAGGGCATTTCCCTTCTCCCTTGCTGATGCAGCCAATGATAGACTTTACTATCTTTCACCTGGTTCTGTGACTTGCTGGAATGACATGAAGAGGCTGTTTTTAGAGAAGTTTTTTCCTGCCTCCAGAGCTACTGCAATTAGGAAGGATGATAACAATATATTTTATACATTTTCTAATCCTCTCACTGGATTTCTTAAGATTCAATTAGGTTTAATTAAATTAGTTTTGTCACATTCTATGATATTGAGCCTTATTGGATCATTGAAAAAATTATTGCATGAATTAGCCTTAATTTATCTTTTTGGTAGTGTTCAGTAAACTGGCTATAACTTAAGTTGCAAATATCTGATTGATATGATTCTAGTCTTGTAAGAAATCAAAGACAATTCTCTACAACTTTCATGAAGACCTTAAAGGCTTAATCACATGATTGGATAACTCAAATTAGAGTTGAAGCAAGAACCAGGGTGCTAATCTTGATAACTTGACCTATGTATACTGTTCATGATATAGATCTGGATATATGATGTAAAATAGGCTACAATTTTTATGGTTGATAGTTAAGACCCAAATATACAACTTTCATGTTAAACACTTTTCCAGAATTTGAGGTCTAATAGGTCATATTGGGCTTGGAAGTCAGAATAGAGGAGCTATCACTGGGCCTGAGCAATATGCAATAATCAGACTATATCTTGAGTCGTAGAAATGATTTTTGACCCAAACTAACATCATTTGAAAGCTAAGATCCAGACTTATAACTTTTATGAAGACCACATTTCTCAAAAATGATGTATTCAATGACTTAAGAATTAAATGATTTCGGAGACAAAGAATCTCCATAATTTTCCACTCATCAAAAGTCATTTGGCATTTTCCACTCATTTTCCACTCATACACTCACTGTTGATACCCAATTTTGTCCATTTTTTTTATTTTTTGTTGTTGTTTTGTTTTATTTATTTAATTTAATTTCCTTTTTTATTTAAAAAAGAAAAAAAAGAAATAAAAAATAAAAAAAGCTTTGTACGGGTCAACCCATGACCCAATTTTCTTCTCAACCCATAACCCATTTTTTATCTCAACCCGTAACCAATTTTCGTTTTTAACCCATGACCCAATTTCCATCTCAACCCTTCCCAACTTCCTTCTTGCTGCTACTGTAACCCTAGCCTCCACAAACTGCATTGAATTGGATTAAGGGCTTCTGGCAGTTTTATTTTCCATTTGCCTTCCAAAACTGAAAATGAATTATTGCAAATTCAATGAATCTTAAGGAGATAGCAGAAATAAAAAGACAGACGGATTAAGCAAGAGGGGGGATTCAGAAAATCACATACAGAAAAACTCTCATCATCTTTCATCTACATGAACCACCCACCATTTCTCCTCATCCAAAAACAGGAGCCCCTTTTCTTTGTTTCCCTAGAGCCCGTTTTGAGTGTTTTTTTTTTTTTTTCCTTTTGGGTTAGATGAACCACGATCATCTTGGGCCAATAGCCCATGTCTTATCCAAAAAAAATACAAAAAAAGACAAAAAATGGAATATCAAAATATTTGAACTTAATTGTTAGTAGTATTTAAGAGAAAATTTAAAAATAACAATAAAAATAAAAAGTGATAAAAGTGGGTTGATTTGATTTTTTTTTATTTTTTTAATTGATTATCTTATTTATTGCTATGATTGTTGTAATGGTTGACATGTGAATTTAATTTAATCATCTTTGTATAAATCAAAAACATGCCGATGACAGAAAAAATGGGAAAAGATCGGAGCGCCGATCAAATATACTCTTCCCGATAATCTTGAGGCTTTATATTGGATTTTGCTAGGAGCGCTGGCAATGTCTAATCCCCACATAAAAATTAAAATAATTATGTAAACTAAAATGCAACTTTTTTTTTATAAACCAAAATAAAACTTTTCATTTTGTAAAATAAAATATTCAAATAAAAGTGAACAATTTCATACAGTTTCAACATCATGGTTGTGGTGAATTAAAATTTTATTTTTCATAAAGACATTTTTTTTGGAAATTACTACAAAAATCTCATTGTGCCTAATTTTTTTTTATAAATAATATTTTTATTTGGCCATTTTATTTTGAAAATTACTTCTCTCCAAAAAATAAAATTTTAATTCACCACTTTTATACAATATGTTGTAGACTTAGAATTTGTTTCAAAATAATGGCTATTTAGCCACCCATCGCTTGTCTTAATCATTTATCATTCTTGATATTATGCTGGACAAAATGGGAGATGTTAAAGTAAAAACAAAAAAATATTTTTTATTTTCTTTTAAAAAAGGACCAATTTAATTAATCTTACAAATGACATTAGATTAAATAGGTAACTGTTCTTAGAACGGACGGTGTAGGGTGCTAACACCTTTCCTACCCGTAATCAACCCCCGAACCACGAACTCTTAAATGCAGATCATCTTTTAGGTGTCTAATTGCACCATTCCATTTAATGGATAAAGCGATTGGTGGCAACTCCCAACATCCCGAGGTCCTTTCCTCCTTGTTATTTTTATTTTCGCGACGCCCTTTGGGACGGTTGCGACAGCTGGCGACTCCGCTGGGGATAATTAAAGGGTTAAACCTTATTTTAATATCATGTTATTTACTCTTTAATTATATTGGTCCATTTTTTTTCGTTTGTTATTTGTTTCATATTATTGTACATTTTGTTTACATTATATGTATTATATTTCTGCTTTGTAAATAAATTCTCTCATGTACACTTGCACACACAAGCTCTATACCCGAGCTCAGTACCTTGTAGGCTTAGATAGAGGGTGAAGTAGTGTTGCTTTGTGAGACCGTTGGTCTCCGGTTAGGCACATGAAAACCCTCACTCAAATTGAACTTTTTTCGCTTGTAACCTATCATGGGTGAGGATGGAGGACTCTTGCTAGCCAAAGTTTCGGTGACAGCAAGGGGCAAGTTGGGGACCTTTTGTTTGATAGGGGTCTAGAACCAAAGTTATCATTTACTGGTACATAGAACCCATCTTTTAGGACAGGTACCAAGCTTAGGACCATGTCTCTGCATGTATAGTTTTACTCTTGTTTTAGTGTACTTATGTTTGCATTTTTTTATCATATTCATAATAATACAAAAAAAAGTCTCTACGACACCCATATAGGACTCATTCTCAATCAAAGTCATGGATGAACTGGGGCAGTCACAAGAAGAGTTGAGAAGTGAAGTAAGTCAGCTAAAGGAACAAATGGCCAAGGTCTTGGAAGTTCTACAAGCTTTAGAAAGAACGAAGAACACAAAGGGGACTCCTTCAAGGGCAAATGATGATCCTTCAGCCATGCCTGCTCACCTGCCCGGCTTTACGCCAATTCCTTGGCAGTATCCTAGTGTCACCTCTCAAAGGGCCATGATGCCACTCACCATCTACTCAAATAATCCTGAAACACATGCATCTCTATTCCCACCATATGGCCTTCCACCTGGTTATGTGCCACCATTAGCCACCAATACTCCTGAGGGCAGTGCACCGACAGTCACAATAACTTCAAACCCTCCAAACACTACCCAAGGATCTCAGCCAAATACCAGTGAGATTCCTCAGCACCTTGTTTCCATTTCTCCTGGTTTTGTGCCGTCACAAATTACCAACCCTCTTGAGAGCGGCTCATCATTGGTAATACCTATTTCAGGGCCACAAAGCTCGACTCAGGCCCAACCTCCTTTTTACATGCCACAGTCTTTCCCTTATAAGATCGCTGGTACTTCTCTGTTGAACCCTTCAACTGAAGGCCTTCAATCCAAGGAAAAATTAAAAGTTCTTGAAGAAAGACTTCGAGCCGTAGAGGGAGCAAGTGGCTATGGTCTTATGAATGCTTCAGAACTTTGCCTTGTCCCGAATGTTGTCATTCCCCCAAAGTTTAAGGTCCCAGATTTTGACAAATATAAGGGGACTACTTGCCCAAAGAATCACTTGATAATGTACATTCGCAAGATGGCTTCACAAGCTCATGATGACAAACTGTTAATCCATTTCTTCCAAGACAGTTTAATTGGGGCAGCTTTGAATTGGTACACACATCTTGAGCGTGCTCGTATAAGGAGTTTCAAGGATTTAGTTGATGCTTTTGTAAAGCAGTATAAGTTCAACATTGACATGGCACCAAATAGAATGCAATTACAAAGTATGTCTAAGAAAGATGTTGAGACCTTCAAGGAATATGCTCAGAGGTGGAGGGAAATGGCTGCACAAGTGGAAACCCCTTTGTCAGAAAAAGAGATGGTTGCTATGTTCACTGATACACTACACGCGCCATTCTATGGTCATATGATTGGAAGTGTGTCATCAATTTTTTCAGATATCATGATAATTGGTGAAAGGATTGAAAATGAAATGAAAAAGGGAAGATTGCATCAAATGAATGATGGACATGAAAGTATGGACAAATGTTGAACCAACTAAGGGTGGACTTCAGGTTGAATGAGTTAAATGAGGTTTCAAGAAAACTCATGGATGACAACGGTTACCTAATTCACTAGGCGTTATCAGAAGGTTTCTACACATGCCCGTCTACAATAGGAGTGATTGCTTATAATGGTCGATCAGGGGCAACCTTAGAAAGTTTGATCAAGTGGCGATTCATTTTCTAACCTTCAAGAATGAACCATACCTTGGAGTCCTCCAGCACTGGGAAATTTCTGAGCAACTAGTATTCTGATTTGTTTACCAAGTTGTTACCATGAAATGATGGTTTAATTGTACTGATCCCATGCTTGTTCAATCATTAAAATCATTTAGTTTTTGAACTTATGTGAACTTTCTTGAAGCATTAATGTGATGGATTTGCATGGATCTCAGCATACCTTATTTCTTTTTCCTATGTTCTTGGCACTCGTGTTCTTGTCAAATCTTTCTTATCATTCTTTTCTTCCCTTTACTTGTTTTCTTTTGGTTTAGATCCCGTAGGACTTTCATTCTGGAAAAAAATTTTGTGGTCATGAGGCCCATGAGTGCAGGTGTTCTTCGTCCCAAAAAAAATGCAAAAAAAACAAAAAAAGAAAAAATAAAGAAATAAAGGGAGCAAATAAATAATCACTCAGTGTGTATTATCCTTTTGTCTCTAAATTAATTTTTTTGAAAATGAGCAATCAAAATTTGAAATGAAGATTGGCTATCTTTCTCTATCTCTCACAAGAATTCATTATCCCTATTGTCCTATTTTGAGCTTGAAAGTTTTCTTCAATAAACCCTGGACAAGGATCACCTCTACACTAGAGGATAACACAAAAAAGGGGGTTGGTTGCCATGATGACTATTTTGAAGCATAATGAAAAAAAGAAAAGAAAGAAAAGGTGAAAGGGGGTGGAAAGTAAGTGCAAAAGCAATTGACAAAGTTTAACTTTGAACAAGGATGAAAAAGAACAATAAGAGAAAAGTGTGCTTGAAAGTGCAAAAGCAATTGACAAAGTTTAAGTTTGAACAAGGATCTTTGGTCTCACTTAACCTTTAAACACTTGTTTAAGCCTTATACCCTTCTTTTCACAACCCCTAACCTTGGCCACATTACAAGCCTTAAAATGTCCATTCTGATCAATGAAGGATTGTTTTCATTTTCATTGACTTTAATTTTGAGACAAAAGGTTCATACCCTAATGAATTTGCAATCATTGCTCCTTAAAAAAAATAAAAAAAATTTGTTAGGCTGAAAACTCACAAGGGCGGTCTAAAAAAAAGATATAAGACAAAAAAAGAGACTTACATTAGGGTAAGTTGTTACCCTGTTCAAGTTGCCCCTACACTGGGGCATGTTTTCTTTTGGTTCAATTTGGCTCTATATTGGGGCAAATTTCTACACTGTTCAATTCGGCCTTACACTGGGGCAAATCTTTTGGTTCAGCTTGGTTCTACATTGGGGCAAGTCTCTACCCTTTCAATTCAACTCTAAATTGGGGCAGTTTGCTTTGTTTTATTTGGTCTTATACTGGGGCAAAAATTTTATTCTCAAGTTCCCCACTAGGACAATTTTTGTTGTCAAATGGCCTACACTAGGGCATCTTTGTTCTCAAATGACATACTCTGAGTCAAATTCATTTGATATCATACATGAGGGTAAATTTTTGTGGATACCTAATAAAGCAATGGTCATGATGTCCAGTTGTCAAGTAAAGATCAATCACATCCAAACCGGAGCAAAAAAAAAAAAGAAAAAAAATTCTTGGCTTTTGTACTATTCCACTTCTTGTGTTTTTTCTTTGTAAATGTCCTTTGTGTAGTCATACTCCCAAAATCAATCAAAAAAGGTTTCTCAGTTAGTAAATCTCTTTCATGTTGTACTTTTGAATCCATGCATATCTGGTACATGATGCTTCAGGTTGGGTGAATATAAGTACAATAGTACAATTTAATCATCTAATAGTAATCTCTTGTTGAACAACTCAAGCCAAAGGAGCTCTAGAGTTTCAATCGATGAAGGGAATGACATTCTCAATTATTAATTCTGATTGAAGTGTGTCTGGTAGAAATGGGAATCTCTGGAAAAGGAAGTCACAAGCTTCTGCACCAGCCATATCTAATAAAGAGAAATTTGAATAAGACGAGATTGGAAAAGATCCCATTTGAATATAGGTTTGGTTAGTCAAAGAAGAGTTTGGTTCAAAACTTTGCTAAAAGATGTTTTTCTCAAGTACGTTCGCTTCTTTGGCTTATGGCTAATTGTGCAAAATTTTCTGACTCAAGGCTCACTGCATAAAGCTTTCTGGCTCAAGGCTCTTTATTAGTATTGGTTAGAGAAGAAGGACAACCAGGTCACCTCAAGGGTCATCTAAAGGGTTTTCCCATTGTTCTTATGTGTCACATCTAATGCACACCTCAAGGGTCATCCCAGTTGGACATTTTAACCATCGGCTGAATAGACAAATGAAAGGATGCCAATAAATCTCATTCCAGTTCATCTTTGAAATTGATTACAATCATGTCCTCAGGGGTCGTGGAGACAAAAAAAAAAGAGAAAAAAAGAGAAAAGCAAAATAAATAAAAAGTTTTTCATACTCTCATACATCTGAAGCATGCATTGCATAGTGCATTTTTTCTCAATTTGCTAGCCTTGACCTACAAAGGTCAAACTTGCTGTTTCCTTTTCTGGGTTCCCGTACCCATCATTTTATGATTTCGGGTCTCAGTACCCATTGTTTTTGTTAAGCTTCAGCAGATGTCTGACTCCGCAAGCTTTTTACCTTTTTGGGTTCCCGTACCCACTGCTTCAAGCTTTTTGTTAAGCTTCAGCGGATACCTGACTCTGCAAGCTTTTTACCTTTTCTGGGTCCCCGCACCCATTGTTTTATGTTTTCGGGTCCCCGTACCCATTGCTTTTAAGTTTTTGTTAAGTTTCAGTGGATACTTGACTCCGCAAGTTTTTTACCTTTTTGGGTCTCCATACCCCTTGTTTTATGTTGTTGGGTCCCCGTACCCATTGCTTTTAAGTTTTTGTTAAGCTTCAACGGATACCTGACTTCGCAAGCTTTTTATCTTTTTGGGTTCCTCCACCCATTGTGTTCTCGTTTCTGGGTCCCTGCACCCATTGTCTTTTAAGTTTTTGGGTCCCTACACCCATTGTGTTCTAGTTTCCAGGCTCCCGCGCCCATTGTGTTTTCCTTTCCGGGCCCCTACACCCATCGTCTTTTCCTTTCTAGGCCCCCGCGCCCATTGTCTTTTACCTTTTCGGGTCCCTGCACCCCTTGTTTTATGTTTTCGGGTCCCCATACCCATTTCTTTTAAGTTTTTGTTAAGTTTCAGCGGATACCTAACTCTGTAAGCTTTTTACCTTTTCGGGTCCCCGCACCCATTGTTTTATGTTTTCGGGTCCCCGTACCCATTGCTTTTAAGTTTATGTTAAGCTTCAGTAGATACCTGACTCCGTAAGCTTTTTACCTTTTCTGGGTCCCCGTACCCATTGTTTTTGGGTCCCCGTACCCATTGCCTTTAAGTTTTCTGTTAAGCTTCAACGGATACCCGACTCCGTAAGCTTCTTACCTTGTTTTTGTTAAGCTTTGGCGGATACCTGACTTCGCAAGCTTTTTACCTTTTGGGTCCTCGTACCCATTGTTTTATGTTTTAGGGTCCCCGTACCCATTGCTTTTAAGTTTTTTGTTAAGCTTCAACGGATACCTGACTCCGAAAGCTTTTTACCTTTTTGGGTCCCCGCACCCATTGTTTTATGTTTTCGGGTCTCCATACCCATTGCTTTTAAGTTTTCTGTTAAGTTTCAACAGATACCCCACTCCGTAAGCTTCTTACCTTGTTTTTGTTAAGCTTCAGCGGATACCTGACTCCGCAAGCTTTTTACCTTTTGGGTTCTCGTACCCATTGTTTTTGGGTCCCCATACCCATTGCCTTTAAGTTTTCTGTTAAGTTTCAACGGATACCCGACTCCATAAGCTTCTTACCTTATTGCTGTAAAGCTCTGGTGGATACCCTGACTCCGTAAGCTTCTTACCTTGTTTTGGTTAAACTTCAGCGGACACCTGAATCCGCAAGTTTTTAACTTTTCATGGACAAAATTGAATCAATTCTTTTATTTTTCATTTATTCTAAATGTAAAACAAAGGGGGGCAGCTGTTGATACCTAATTTTATCCATTTTTTTATTTTTTTTGTTGTTTTGTTTTATTTATTTAATTTAATTTCCTTTTTTATTTAAAAAAGAAAAAAAAGAAATAAAAAAAAAAGCTTTGTACGGGTCAACCCATGACCCAATTCTCTTCTCAACCCATAACCCATATTTCATCTCAACCCGTAACCAATTTTCGTTTTTAACCCATGACCCAATTTCCATCTCAACCCTTCCCAACTTCCTTCTTGCTGCTGCTGCAACCCTAGCCTCCACAAACTGCATTAAATTGGATTAAGGGCTTTTGGCAGTTTTATTTTCCATTTGCCTTCCAAAACTAAAAATGAATTATTGCAAATTGAATGAATCTTAAGGAGATAATAGAAATAAAAAGACAAACGGATTAAGCAAGAGGGGGGATTCAGAAAATCACATACAAAAAAACTCTCATCATCTTTCATCTGCATGAACCACCCACCATTTCTCCTCATCCATAAACAGGAGCCCCTTTTCTTTGTTTCCCTGAAGCCCGTTTTGAGTGTTTTTATTTTTTTTTCTTTTGGGTTAGATGAACCACGATCATCTTGGGCCAGTAGCCCATGTCTTATCCAAAAAAAAATACAAAAAAGACAAAAAATGGAATATCAAAATATTTGAACTTAATTGTTAGTAGTATTTAGGAGAAAATTTAAAAATAACAATAAAAATAAAAAGTGATAAAAGTGGGTTGATTTGATTTTTTTTATTTTTTTAATTGATTATCTTATTTGTTGCTATGATTGTTGTAATGGTTGACATGTGAATTTAATTTAATCATTTTTGTATAAATCAAAAACATGCCGATGACAGAAAAATTTGGAGAGGATCGGAGCGCCGATCAAATACCCTCTTTCCGATAATCTTGAGGCTTTATATTGGATTTTGCTAGGAGCGCTGGCGAGGTCTAATCCCCACATAAAAATTAAAATAATTATGTAAACTAAAATACAACTTTTTTTTTATAAACCAAAATAAAACTTTTCATTTTGTAAAATAAAATATTCAAATAAAAGTGAACAATTTCATACAGTTTCAACATCATGGTTGTGGTGAATTAAAGTTTTATTTTTCATAAAGACATTTTTTTTGGAAATTACTACAAAAATCTCATTGTGCCTAATTTTTTTTTATAAATAATATTTTTATTTGGCCATTTTATTTTGAAAATTACTTCTCTCCAAAAAATAAAATTTTAATTCACCACTTTTATACAATATGTTGTAGACTTAGAATTTGTTTCAAAATAATGGCTATTTAGCCACCCATCGCTTGTCTTAATCATTTATCATTCTTGATATTATGCTTGACAAAATGGGAGATGTTAAAGTAAAAACAAAAAAATATTTTTTCTTTTCTTTTAAAAAAGGACCAATTTAATTAATCTTGCAAATAACATTAGATTAAATAGGTAACCGTTCTTAGAATGGACGGTGTAGGGTGCTAACACCTTCCCTACCCGTAATCAACCCCCGAACCACGAATTCTTAAACGCAGACCATCTTTTAGGTGTCCAATTGCACCATTCCATTTAATGGATAAAGCGATTGGTGGCGACTCCCAACATCCCGAGGTCCTTTCCTCCTTGTTATTTTTATTTTCGCGATGCCCTTCGGGACGGTTGCGACACTCACCCATGACTCAGTCCCCTTATCATTTTGTATCCCTAATCCTCTATAAAAGGCACTATTGGTAGATCATTTTAGGGGGTCTTGGTCCTAGAGACCAAGATCTTGCTATTTTGTTACTTGTTTTTCTTGTTGTAGTTTTCTTTTGTTCTAAATTGAAGTTATGTTCTTCTTCTTCTTCTTTTCTCTTTCTTTCTTCTTGTCTATGAGTAACTAAGTTTCATTTTACTTGGGTGAAAGGGTGAAACTCTTGGTAATGAAATAAGGTTAGATTAATCTCTTTCTTGTACTTAAATGATATATTATCAAGTAGCCATTATACGTGTTATATTTTGTTTCCAACCAATTTAGAAACCCTCCTTGTAAAGTGGAGATCTTGATTTATTGTAGACAAGATATTCGCACAATGAATGCTTGATCTCATTTATAAGTGGTGGTGTTAATATATGATTAAAGGAAGCATAATATAACTACGTATATAATTTTTAATGAACTTCAAACGATGTATTTTCTGATTGGAACCTTCGTTATGTGTAGATTCTAATTGAGTTATAAAAAGAATTACTCTTATTCTTATTTTATTTACTAAGAGTGGATCTCCTAACCCAAGTAAATTTCTTTTATTCGTTGTGACAAAATATTTACTGTATGTCAAAGAATTTTTCTTCATTAATTCCCTGTGGATCGACCTCGGACTCCCAAGAATTTATTACTTGAAACAATCTGCACTTGGGTTTACAACTTTTAATTCCGCATCAAGTTTTTGACGCCTTTGCCAAGGACTAGATTTGAAGAACAAATTTATGGTGTAAATATTTTGTATATATATATTTTTTTTTTCTGTGGATCTTGTACATATATATGTATATATTTTTTCTACTCTTTTAGTTTTTTTTTCTCTTCTTCGTACATACTAACGTACTAACTTAGTGGGAGAAACTCTCCCTTTTATTTTCTATATTTTACAAACGTACTAACTTAGTGGGGGAAACTTTCCCTTTTATTTTTTGTATTTTACTTTCTGTACTTTACTTTCTGCACTTTAAATTCTATAATTTACTTTCTGTATTTTATTTCTAACTTTCTAACTTACTCACCTACTAACGTTTTAATTTTCTTGCTTGCTAACTTACTAATTATCTAACTTTCTTACTAACTATCTAACTTTTTACTTTATCAGTTATCTAACTTTTTACTTTATCTGCTTACTAACATATTTGGTGGTTGGTTATTATCACACCTTTGTTAATATTTATTTAGTGGTTGGTTCATACCACATCGTTGTTAATATTTATTTACTATCCTTGTTAATATTTATTTGGTGGTCGGTTTATACCACACCTTTATTAATATTTATTTGGTGGCTGGTTTATACCCCATCCTTGTTAATATTTAATGGAAGGTTTATACCGCCTACTTGTACATTTTTTTTTCTATTTTAAGTTACTTATTTATGCTTAATTGGTATCATGATTTAAATTCTGGTCATTTGGTTAGAATTAATCCTGGTACTTTACATATTCATTTGTCTGAATCACAATCACACACATCAAACACAATGGCTGAAAATGAAAGTGTGCATGATGAACATGAAAATCAACCATTGCGAACCATGTGTGAGTATTTGCAACCATCTCAAAATTCTAGTCCATCATGTTTTATCTTTCCACTCAATACTAATAATTTTAGATTCAAGTTAGGTATGATTTCTTTACTTCCTAATTTCCATGGTTTAGAATCTGAAAGTCTATATTTACATCTAAAAGAATTTGAGGAAGTATGTACCATTTTTCATGATCAAACTTGCACTGAAGATGTTGTTAAGCTTAAATTGTTTCTTTTTTCTTTGAAAGATAAGGCAAAAACTTTGCTTAACACTTTGAAACCAAGATCAATTGGCACATGGCAAGAAATGCAAGGTGAGTTTTTAAAAAAAAAATTTCTAACACATAAAACCAATGCTTTGAAAAGACAAATCTAAATTTTTTTCCAAAATTCAAATGAAGCATATTTTCAAAGTTAAGAACGTTTTAAAGATTTGTTAAATTCTTACCCACATCATGGTTTTGAAAAATGGCGCACTATAAGCTTCTTTTATGAAGGGTTAACACCTGAAACTAAGCAATTTGTGGAAACAATGTGCAATAGTGAATTTCTTGATAAAGAACCTGATGAAGCTTTAGACTATTTAAACCAGTTGGCTGAAAATTCTCAATTTTGGCATACTACTAATCCTTCTGAAAATTCAATTAGATCTAACCTTGCAAATGCTAGTCAAGAAAAATATCACCTTGGTCAAGAAAAATATCTAAATGCAAGGTTTGCTAGTTTGGCTAGAAAGGTTGAAGCCATGGAATCAAAGAAAGTGAAAGAAATCAAATATGTGTAAAATGAAGAAATTTGTAGCATTTGTAATGAATTAGGACACTCAACAAATGAATATCCAAAAATTTTTATTTTTAAAGAAGTTGTACATAAGCAAGTAAATGCAATGAACTATTTTAAAAAGTCATTCACTTCTTCTTTTTCAGATACATACAATCCGGGATGGAGAAATCACCCGAACTTCAGTTGAAGGACCAACAATTAGGCACAATTTATGCAACCACCACCTCCTCGGGCACAACAGGGCTCTCAAAATTCTCAAGGATATGCACCTTTTGTTCTACCATATAGGAATAACCTTGAAGAAACATTGCATGCATTCATGGAAAAGTAAGATGTCATTATTAATCAAAGCACTCAAGCCATGATTGACATAAAAGACACTTTTGCTAAACTTTTTTCTACACTCACCATTCACGAGAAAGGAAAATTTCCTTCTCAACCTCAACTAAATCTCAAAGATCAGTACAGTCTAAATAAGGGTAGTCTAGAAAACTAACAAATAGATCAAGTCAAGTCAATGATAACCCTTAGGAATAGAAAGGTTGTTGAAGAAAGTAAGGAGATAAAGATTCAAGTGTCCAAAGTGATGAACTCCTTGAGTGTGAATGAGCTAGAGGATGTGGAAAAGAATCAAGATAGTAGTGATGCTGAGTTACCCAAGGAACCTGAGGTGACAAAAAATCTTGTTAAGCCAGAAAATGATGACAAGGGCTACCAGACATACATGATTGACTCAATCATAGATAGGAGAGTTTCTACAACCCATGATTTGGATCCCCTTGAGAATTTTCTTGTTAATTCTGAGTTTGATTCTATCAGTAATCCTTCTTATGTAGTTAATATTTCTATTATTTTTTATAGAACTCAGGATCATGACATTCAGGCATGGCAACCAAAGTTTAAGGACTTGCTTAAGAAAACTTGGAGCATTGCTGATAAAAAAAGTGTCCATCCCTTGGTCTATTCTTATAAAATTAATTTCGAGGAAGGTAAATGGTCAACGGTTGAAGCCATAACTTGAGTTGAAGGATCCAGATGTAGCAGAGACTTTGGTAGACGATCCTATCTACCAAAGCTGAGGTAAGTTTTTAGTATTTCGTGTTTTTATTGAGTCGGCTTAAGTGCCTTCCAAATTTCAGAGCCTTTGTATGGGATGTAAATAGTGTCGACCAAAAAACAAAAGAACCCCAAAAAAAAAAAATTGTTTGCATGCTTGTTTATTTCATTTTATTTATTTTATTTATTTTTGTCATTGCTAACAATTGTCAAGATGTAGTTATTCTCTTCTCGTCTAAGCATTTTAGGTATGTGACTTCTCCCCATTACTTTATTTAATTTTGTCCTAATAATTTCTTTGATGCATATTGATGATTATTTCTTCAGTCTGGATTTAATTTTTAACATTGAGGACAATGTTGTGATTTGGTTAGGGGAAAGGATAGTTGACCCAAAAAAAAATTGGGAAGTATGATATAATTGTCAGCAACTTACTAAACCAAGGAAGGATGGCATAATAAGGGGTGATTTTACTCTTGAGACGCATCTAAATTGGAAAGTATGTTTATTGATATGATTATCAAAAACCTACAGCAAAACCAATCAGGGATGACAGAGTAAGGAGTAATTTTATTACTCTTGAGACACATCTAGATTGGGGAAGTAACTATTCTGTGTTGATATGTGGAAGTAACAAAGTTTTATTGTTTGATTTCCTTTGAATAATTCAAGTGAATGCACTCTCACATCTTTTAAAGCAAATGGATTCAGGGATCATAACATGATTGAATAAATTGTCTTCTTTCTTAATTTCACATACTTGGTTATGGATGTTGAATTGATAGATTAAGAATGATGGATATATGCCTTGTGAGATTTTGAGCCTATCGATGAATGGATTGAACATTTGTACCATTCTTTTTTTTCTTGTGTGATTTTTTTCACTCATGAAATTGTTACTCTAGAACTTGCTTTGATTCTTTTTTAGGCTACATTTTCACATGCATACATAAACATGATTGAGGCATTTTTCTTGAAATAGCTACTCTGACCAAATAACTAACATTGCATATTTTCCCTTGTGTACCCCCTTTGAGTTTATTTGACCATTCCTTGTTTCTAGCTCATAACGTGCCTTAAAAAATAAAACTATATTCTTACCTAACCATAGGGAATAAGAGAGCATTAGCTTTGTTATTGGTTGAGTTTTTTTAAATAAGTGTGGGGGGTGTGCGCAAAACATTCCTAAAAAAAGAAAAAAAAAAAGAGCTGACTACCGCTGCAATCAAAGAATGCTCCTTGTGACATATTCATACCTAGAATGAGAGTGGATGCTTGGAAACAACAGGAAGAGAAGGAGAATGTTCAGGCCTAACAATGAATTCAACCTACCAATTTGGCATTCTTTTTCAACAAAACATTAGTCAAATATTGGTCATTGTCCTTTATGAGAAGGAAGCAAATAGAGAAGGAACTAAGAAACCCATGGGAAATTTAAAGTGAATGTTATCAAACATCTTGTCCACTCTAACTGTATCATAATGCTCTTCTATTCTATTTGGTATTTAACTTGTTATATCCATATTACCCCTCTCCTTTACCATAGCCTCATTACAACCTTGAATAAAGTCCTCTTGATTTTTGTGTGCATGTGTTTTTGAGTAGCAGAGAAGTAGAAGATAAGCAAGCTTATGGTAGTGCAATTGTTCATGGGTTGAATAGAGTGAAATACTTACCTTTTAAACACTTGAGAGATTAAGAGTGAATTCTGTGAGGATCTATCATTCCTGATTCATTTTTCTCAACTGAAGTTTCATTACTTGTTGATTTAAGATGCGAAGAAATATTATCTTATGAATGTTTTGATCCCTTGAATCTTTGGTTACTCTTCATTATTATTATTAGAAATTGAATCTTTTAGAGTTTTTAGTTTTTGAGTCTGTGTCGTTTTTCTTTGTTCCCTGGTTTTTGTCTTATGTGTTTTACCCAAGAGTGCAAAAGTTAAGTATGGGGGAATTTAATAACAATATATTTTATATATTTTATAATCCTCTCACTGGGCTTCTTAATGTTCAATTAGGTTTTAATTTAGTTGGTTTTGTCACATTCTATGATATTGAGGCTTATTGGATCATTGAAAGAATTATTGCATGAATTAGCCTTAATTTATCTTTTTGGCAGTATTCAGTAAACTGATTATAACTTGAGTTGAAAATATCTGATTGATATGATTCTAGTCTTGTAGGAAAGCTAAGACATTTCCCTACAACTTTCATGAATACCTCAAAGGCTTATTGGATAACTCAAATTAGAGTTGAAGCAAGAACTAGGGTGCTGATCCTGACAGCTTGACCTATGCGTACTGTTCATGACATAGATCAGGCTATATGATGTCAAATGGGCTACAATTTTGATGGTTGATATTTAAGACCTAAATCTACAACTTTTATGTTGAATACTTTTTCAGAATCTGAGGTCTAATGGGTCATATTGGGCTTGAAAGTCAGAATAGAGGAGCTGTCACTGGGCTTGAGCAATATACAGTAATCAGACCATATCTTGAGTTGTAGAAATTATTTTTGACCCAAACTAATGTCATTTGAAAGCTAAGATCCAGGCCTATAACTTTTATGAAGACCATTTTTCTCAAAAATGGCATATTTAATGACTTAAGAACTAAATGATTTTGGAGACAAAGAATCTCCATAAATTTTCACTCATCAAAAGTCATTTGACATTTTCCACTCATTTTCCACTTATCCACTCACCCATGACTCAGTTTTCTTGTCATTTTGTATCCTAATCCTCTATAAAAAGCACCATTGGTGGATCATTTTGGGATTCTTAGTCCTAGAGACCAAGATCATGCTATTTTGTTACTTATTTTTCTTGTTGTAGTTTTCTTTTGTTCTAAATTGAAGTTATGTTCTTCTTCTTCTTTTCTCTTTTTTTCTTCTTGTCTATGAGTAACTAAGTTTCATTTTACTTGGATGAAATGGTGAAGCTCTTAGTAATGAAATAAGGTTAGATTAATCTCTTTCTTGTACTTAAATGATATATTATCAAGTAGCCATTATACGTGTTATATTTTGTTTCCAACCAATTTAAAAACCCTCCTTGTAAAGTGGAGATCTTAATTTGTTGTAGACAAGATATTTGCACAATGAATGCTTGATCCTATTTATAAGTGGTGGTGTTAATATATGACTAAAGGAAGCATAATATAACTACGTATATAATTTTTAACGAACTTTGAACAATGTATTTTCTGATTGGAACCTCCGTTATGTGTGGATTCTAATTGAGTTATAAAAAGAATTAATCTTATTCTTATTTTATTTACTAAGAGTGGATCTCCTAACCCAAGTAAATCTCCTTTATTCATTGTGACAAAATATTTACTTTACGTCAAAGATTTTTTCTTCATCAATTCCCTGTGGATCGACCTCGGACTCCCGAGAATTTATTACTTGAAACAACCTGCACTTGAGTTTGCAACTTTTAATTCCGCATCAAAGGACATCTGTGGCATCCGATAAATTTCTGGTGAAACTTTGCATGAGTATTGGGAGAGGTTCAAGAAGAACTGTTCAAGTTGTCCACACCACCAAATTATTGATCAGGTTATTGATCTAATATTTTTATGAAGGACTGATGCCAATGGACAGAAGCATGATTGATGCTGCCAATGGAGGAGCCTTAGTAGACAAGACCCCTATTACTGCAAGAGATCTGATAGCAAACATGACAGCAAACACTCAACAGTTTGACACACGAATGATTACCTCAACCAGAGGAGTGAATGAGGCTCAAGTGTCTCAAGTAGACCAGCAGAGAATGGAACATAGGCTTGATGAGTTGGCCTCTTTGGTAAGACAGTTAGCAGTGGGACAACAACCACCTATGCAGATAGCTGCCACTGTGTGTGGAATGTGTTCTTGTACATCTCATCCTACAGATGCTTGTCTAATACTTCAGGAGGAAAATTCTACCACTCAAGCCTTTCCTGTTGCTGCAGTAGGAATTTTTCCTGGCAGATCCCAATACCAACAACCCCAACAGCCTAGATATGATCCATTCTCCAACACATACAACCCTGGTTGGAGAGACCATCCAAATTTGAGATATGGAAATACACAACAGCAGTTTCAACATCAACCTGGCTCAAGTAGGCATTTCCAACAGCCTAGACAGCAGCCTATGCAGCAGCCCTTCCAGTTACCAGGTCCAGCAACTATAAAATCTAAGCCTTCCTTTGAGGACTTAGTGAAGCAGATGGATACAAATAACATTCAGTTCCAGCAAAGGATAAAGGCTTCCATCCAGAATTTAGAGACACAGATTAGACAATTAGCCTCTACATTAAGTCAACTGTAGTCCCAAGGTTCTGGGTAGCTTCCCTCCCAAACAATACCAAATCCAAAGAAAGATGTGCATGCTATTATGTTGAGGTTTGGGAAGTCAGTTCAAGCATCACTTGAACCTCCTCCAGTTACAGCTAGCAAACCACAAGCAGTAGCAGATTCTGAGTCTGATTCTGATAAACCAGTGGTTGTTGGTGATGAGCAGCAGTCTCCCATAGCTCTACCTTTTCCCTAGAGAGCTATCCAGTCAAGAAAAATAATAGAGGTCGAGAAAGATAAAGATTTGCTTGAGACTTTTAGGAAGGTGGAAGTCAACATTCCACTACTAGATGCAATCAAGCAGATACCAAAATATACCAAATTCTTGAAGGAGCTGTGTACTCATAAAAAGAGACCAAAAGGGCAATAAGAGAGTTAGCTTGGGGCAGAATGTTTCGACCATAATCCAGCCAAATATGCCTCCAAAATGTAAGGACCTTGGAACATTCATTATTCCTTGCATAATAGGCAGCCAACAATTCATTCATGCAATGTTGGATTTGGGCGCCTCCATTAATGTCATGCCCAAATCAGTCTTTGAATCTTTGCACATTGAAGAGTTGAAGCTTACCAGAATCATCATTCAGCTGGCAAATAGGAGCACTGCTCATCCATTAGGAGTGCTTGAGGATGTTTTGGTAAGGGTAAATGAGTTAATATTTCCAGCAGATTTTTATATTCTGAACATAGAAGATGAATTTGCATCTAGTCAGCTACCATTAATTTTAGGTAGACCTTTCTTGAAAATTGCTAAGACTAAGATTGATGTGCATGCTGGTACCCTTTCAATGGAGTTTGGTGATAATATAGTTCAATTTAATATCTTTGATGCTATGAATTCTTTAGAGGAGCATTCTATTTTTCAGTTAGATGTCTTTGATATACTGGTTGATGATGTGCATTTTGATATGCTAGCTGAATTTCTTGAGATTGTGAGATTTCTAGATGGTGTTACTGTTTCTGAATGTGCTATTTCTGATTTTACTGATTCTGATACTACTACTGATTTTGATAATACTGATGTTTGTCACGATTCTGCTGTTTGTGATACTATTTTTGATTGTGCTAAATCTTTTCTTCCTAATTAATTTGTTGTTTCTTCATTTGTTGTTTCTGATCAATTCTCTGCTTCTGATCCTGCTTTTATTTTTTATAAATCTATTGCTTCTGATATACTTGCTATTATAAATGGTAAATCTGAATTTTTTGAGATTCTTGCTGTTGTGAATGGTGAATCTGCATGTTCCACATTACCTTATTCTATGAGATGCGATCCTGCTGTTTAGGAAGTTTTTACAACCAGGTTGATACCTTCAATACAGAAATTACCTACCCTTGAGCTTAAGCCTTTACCTGAGCATCTGAAGTATGCTTATTTGGCAGAAGATGAGTAGCTTCCAGTTATTGTAGCCAAAAACCTCCATGCTGACCAGGAGGCGAGATTGCTGCAAGTTTTGAGAGCAAATAAGAGGGCCATCGAATGGACATTGGCAGATATTCTTAGCATCAGCCCTTCCATATACATGCACAGAATTTTACTTGAGGATTGAGCTAAATCAGTGAGATAACCCCAGAGGAGACTGAACCCTCTGATTCTGGATGTGGTAAAGAAAGAGGTAACCAAGTTACTGCAAGCAGGTATTATTTACCCCATATCTAATAGCACTTGGGTGAGTCCTGTGCAGGTTGTCCCCAAGAAATCTGGAGTGAAGGTTGTGGCCAATCAGAAGAATGAGCTGATCCCTACCAGAGTGCAGAACAGTTGGAGAGTCTGCATTGATTACAAGAGGCTTAACCAGGCCACTCGGAAAGATCACTATCCCTTGCGCTTCATTGATCAAATACTAGATCGATTGGCTGGGAAATCCCATTATTGCTTCCTAGATGGATACACTGGCTACTTTCAAATCCACATTGCACCTAAGGATCAAGAGAAGACTACATTCACCCGCCCTTTCAGCATTTTTGCTTACAGGCGGATGCCTTTCGGCCTCTACAACGCCCCTGGTTCCTTCCAGCGGTGCATGGTAAGTATTTTCTCTGACTTTCTAGAGGAGTGCATAGAGGTGTACATGGATGATTTCACTGTATATGGCTCTTCTTATGATTCTTGTTTAGATAATTTATCTAGGATACTGCATCGATGCATTGAAACTAACCTTGTCCTGAATTTTGAGAAATGTCATTTCATGGTAGAACAGGGTATAGTTTTGGGTCATGTAGTGTCTAGTGAAGGTATTGCTATTGATCCTACAAGAATAGATGTTATCACCTGTTTGTCTTACCCCACATGTGTATGGGAAGTCCATTCTTTTCTTGGACATGCAGGTTTCTACAAGCGCTTTATCAGAGATTTTAGTCAAATAGCCCTTCCGCTATCCAACCTGTTATAGAAAGATGTGGAGTTCTTGTTTAACCAGAAATGCATGGAGGCCTTTGATCATTTGAAGCAAGCTTTGACCAGTACCCCTGTCATTCAGCCACCTGATTAGACACTTCCATTTGAGCTAATATGTGATGCTTCTAACTATGCTGTGGGAGCTGTCTTGGCACAGAGAGTGGGCAGAGCTTCCCATGTGAATTATTATGCTTCACAAACTTTGGATGTTACTCAAGCAAATTATGCAACACAGAAAAAGAACTTTTAGCTATTGTGTTTACATTAGACAAGTTTCGATCTTATTTGCTTGGCTCTAAGGTTGTGGTATTTTCTAATCATGCAGCTCTGAAATTTCTTCTAAAGAGGCCTAAAGCTAGACCACAATTGATTAGGTGGATGCTGCTACTCCAGGAATTTGATGTGGAGATTAAAGATAAGAGTGGAGCAAAAAATTTGGTGGCTAATCACTTGAGCAGAATTGAGAGAGCCTCATATCCCCTTCCCATTGATGATTTATTTCCTGATGAGCAGCTTTTACAGCTACAAGGTAAGGTCACTTTTCCTTAGTTTACGGATATGGTGAATTTCTTAGTTGCTGGTGTTTTCCTTCCATGTTTTACTAGGGCTCAAATTGATAAGTTGAAGAGTGAATCTAAGTATTATGTGTGGGATGATCCTTACTTGTGGATATTTTGTAGTGATCAAGTCATTAGGAGTTGTGCACCAGATAATGAGTTATATTCTATTCTTAGCTTTTGTCATACACTTGTATGTGGTGGTCATTTTGGTCCCCAACGGACTGCTAGGAAGGTTTTTGACTCTGGTTTATATTGGCCTACCCCATTCCATGATGCATATTTATTTTGTAAGTCTTGTGAACAGTGCCAAAGAACAGGGAATATTTTTCGTAGGAATGAGATGTCCCAACAACCCTTGTTGTTCTGTGAGATTTTTTATGTTTGGGGTATTAATTTTATTGGTCCTTTTCCTGTGTCATTTGGTTTTGTTTACATTCTGCTTGCTGTGGATTATATATCTAAATAGGTGGAGGCTAAGGCCACTCGGACTGATGATTCTCAAGTGGCTGTGGATTTTGTTAGGTCTCACATCCTATACAGGTTTGGCATTCTGAGGGTCATAATCAGTTATCAGGGTTCACACTTTTGCAATCGGAGCATGAAAGCTTTGATGAAGAAGTATGGAGTCGTGCACAAGTTTTCTACACCTTACCACTCTCAGACCAATGAGCAAGCCGAGGTCTCCAACAGAGAGATCAAGCAGATACTTCAAAAGATAGTCGAACCAAACAGGAAGGACTGGAGCAAGAGGCTTGATGATGCTCTATGGGCCTACAGGACCGCCTATAAGACTCTGATTGGGATGTCTCCTTATCGGATTATTTTTGGCAAAGCATGCCATTTGCCGGTGGAAGTTGAGCACCGTGCATTTTGGGCGGTGAAGAGGTGTAACCTGGACTTAGACTAAGTGGGCTTGGAGAGAAAGTTACAGCTGCAGGAATTGGAGGAGATCCATTTGGAGGCCTATGAGAGCTCCAAGATTTACAAGGAGAAGACCAAAGCCTTCCATGATAAACTGATTGCTAGAAAGGAATTTCTAATTGGTCAAAAAGTTCTCCTTTATAATTCCCGTCTTAGGTTAATGCCCGGAAAATTAAGGTCTAGGTGGGATGGACCATTTGTTGTTACTCATGTTTTTCGTTATGGTGCAGTTGAACTCCAAGATGTGACAACAAAGAGAACATTCAAGGTCAATGGGTATAGACTAAAGCATTTTCATGAAGATTGTCAAGAGCACAATGTGGATGTGGAAGTGATGGCTTTGCTCATTGCCATTTACACGGATGAAAAATGAGGGAGACCCTTGCCACACTTTTATTTTACTTGCCATGACTATTTTGGGTGATTTGCATTATGCATCTTTCCTATGTTTACATTGAGGGTAGTGCAAAATTTAAGTGTGGGGGAGGGATTTTAGCATGCTGTTTTCTGTTTTACTTTGCTATTTTTACTATTCCTACTTTCTGCATAATTCTATTTGTGTTCCAATTTTTATTTTCTGCTATTTTCTATTTTCTGTTTTACTTTTCTATTTCTGTTTCTTTTTTGTTGTTTGATTTTTCTATTTTGTGTTTTGTTGTTTAATTTTCTATTTTGATGTTTTTTGTTTTCAAACATTTAAATTCATTTTCTATTTCTATTTTGTTGTTACTAATTTTTTTGTTCTTGAATTATGCTATTTCGATTTTTGTTTCTATTTTTGCTATTTTTCCTGTTTTAAATTCTATTTTTCGTATCTATTTTTTCGTTGTTTGTGTTGTTTTTCTGTTTGTGTTAAATTCTATTTTCTGTTTCTATTTTCTGTTGTTTTAAAAAAAAGTATGTTTTTTATTGTTTTTCAATGATGTTTTGAAGTTTGTGAAGTTTAAGAGCTTAAGACAATTAAAATTCAAGGTTCATAACATGAATGAATAAATTTTCTTTCTTCTTGAATTTGATATGCTTGGTGGTGGATGTTTGAATTGGTGGATTAAGTTTGATGGATGCATACCTTGTGAGATTTTGAGCCTATTAGTGGATTTAACATTTGCACCATTCTATTCTTTATTGTATGATTTTCACTCATGTCATTTGATCACTCTAGAGCTTGCTTTGATTCTTTTTGAGGCTACATTTTTCACTTGCATGCATGAACATGATTGAGGCATTCTTTCTTGATTAACTATTTTGGCCAAATAGTCAACCTTGCATAATTTCCCTTTGTTTAACCCCCTTGAGCCTACTTGCCTATTCTTTGTTTTAGTTCATTGTATGTCTTATGTGAAAAACCAAGTTTTTACCTTACCTTAGGGAATGGGAGAACATTGGTTCATTTTCATTGGAGGAGCTCTTTTGGCTTGTGGGTAGTAGTTCAAGTGTGGGGGTTGTGTAATTTGATATACAATGTACAAGATGTTTGGTGAAATAAAAAAAAAAAGAACGAAAAAGCCAAATGAAAAAAAAAAAAAGAAAGAAAAGAAAAAGATTAAATTCAAGAAAGGTTGAAAAAAAAAGAGAAGATAAGGAAATATAAAAAGAGAATGTGCATTATTTGGAGTTGGGGGATAAAACTTCATGTTTATTACTTGTCATTTGAGTTCCTTCCCACTTGTAAACATGCTCTCACGTCACTCTGACATTCTCGAGCACAAACACAAGTTAGTCAAGTGTGTTTCTATCCTATTCCTTTTCTGTACAATTTAAAAATTCAATGCAAGTTAATTCAATCCCATTTACGTTTCCAGTCTTTTATTTTCTTGCAAATTCTCTTCTACTCTAGATTAAGTGATTCTTTTGAGATCATTTGAGTTCTTTTACTTGCTTTTATTACTTTTCTGCAAGTTTACATTTGTGCTCATTTTACTTATTTACACATCTACTTTTCTTGTTTTACACTACTTTCTTTAAATTGCTATCATTTATCATTCTGTGCTTTTTAATGCTTGTCAAGTTTACTTTGCTGCACTTTATTGCTTTGTTCTTTACATTTAATGCCATTTAATTGTTTTTTTAAACTATTTTTCTTTATTTTAAAGCAATCTTTAACTTTCAAAGCAAGTTCTTTTCATTGTACTTTCATTCTTGTTTTCTATATTTTTACTAAGTTAATTACTACAACACTGCTATACTTGTATTTTCGATTTACACACCTCTATGAGATATTCAAAATTATTCTTGGCTTTCTTGATTAAAATATCAATCAAAGTACTATAGAAACCCTTGAGAAAGTGATTCCCTTCCACAAATCGAGATCTAGAATCGAATTTGTCTTTTGACAAAAGTTTATCATAAACAAACTCTCAAAGAAATTATTGATGACTTGAGATTGTGATGTAAATGATATTGGTCAAATGCTTGAAACATGCTCCGTATAATCACTTGCTCTCAATATCATATAGATTTGTTTGTTAAGCTGTTTCTCAAATGAATCGGGAAAGTAACGTTTCCTCTTCTTGAAATTCACCAGAGATATGTTTGTATATGAAGGAACGACTACACAAATTGTAGCATAATTTGTAACTATGGAGTCCACCAGAGAGCATCCTTGTGAGCAGTACTAGCACAAAGAAGGCGATTAGCAGCTTCAACAAGGAGTGGAGGTATTGCCCATCAATATGGTGGACGAGCAGAGGACCCAAAATCTGAGCTTATGGACACCAAAAAAATGGAGGAGTTGAGATCTAAGCTTGAGGTCACTGAAATTGGTGCGGGACTTGGGATCCGAGCTTGGCAATGCCGAATTTGAGCTCGAGGATGTGGGAAAAAATTTGGGACACCGGATCTGAGGTTGACGTCGCCAAGAAGGATGTGAGACTTGAAATTCGAGCTTGACGACGCCGAATCTAAGTATGAGGAGCATGCCAAGCGAAGATCTAGTGAATTTGATTGGAAATGTGCTGAGATTTATAACTTTCGAGATGGTGGGAACCGTTTTACCGGATCCCCACAAACAGTGCCATTATTCTCATTCTCTACTTGGGGTGGTCTAGCCTGAGGTCGTCGAAGGGTCTCGCTCTAGTCAGCCACGGTGATCTCCAACTGGAGGTGTGGTACGGTACTTAAAAAAGATACTCTGACACTCAATTTAGTATTTGAACCAAAAGGGGAAAAAGAATAAAGACAGAGAAAGTGAACCAACCTGAAGTACTCCTCAAGTATTTGCTTATATAGGGGGTGGGATCCCTACGGCCTTAGGTGGTGAAACACATGCAAGCTATTGGACTTGGGCCAAGTAGGACATACCCAAATGTTATTAAGGTTTAATGTTTTTTGAGTTAAAAATATGATATGGTTGTGTCCACACCTAGTATGTTGGTTTGTAATGAAATCTATAAAATATGGCTGTGTTTTCGTTGTTATGGTTGTTCTTGAATAAGGGATTATGGTTGTTCCTGAATATGCTATGTTCTGTTGTATAATTGCTACTATTATGTTACTATTAGAATTTTCTTGGATTTTCTTGTTATATTTTGTTATTGGCATCTTGATGCTATTAGGCATGTTCTTCTTCTATTCACGTATAGCTCGGCACTCGAAACACTTGACTTATCGACTATCAAGTTGGGGGCTGTGTTTCAGTATGTCCTACTGGGCCGAAACCCAATAGCTTGCATGTGTTTCACCACCTAAGGCCCAGGGACCCCACCCCTTATATAAGCAAATACTTGAGAGTACTTTCGGTTAGTTTATTTTCTATGCCTTTATTCTTTTTCCCTTCTTGGTTCGAACACTAATTTGAAGGTTAGAGTGTCCTTTCAAGTACTTCACTCTTACCTCCAACTGGAGATCACCATGACTGACTAGAGCAAGGCCCTTTGACGACTTCAGGCTGGACCACCTTGGGCAGAGAATGAGAACAGCCATACATAGTGTTTGGGGACCGTAATTCTGGAAACAAAAAGTCTAATTATTAAGATAAAATGACCTTAATGGCTTAATCCATAAATTATACCTAAAAGCAAAACATTGTTAAATAAATTGAAAACGTACTATCTCTCCCCCACCCCTAAAAGAAGTTCTAGATTTTACACTCAACAACACATTAATTTCTAGAAATTCGAAGGTAAGCTTTTCTTAGAAGAGTTCAAATTTACACCAACAACAATAATAGAAAAAAAGATACAGCGGTAACTGGCAAGTAAAGTGAACAGCTTCTGAATTAAAATATTTTCTTCTTGTTTAATGCCAGCCTTTTCTCAAATGGAATCATTCCTACTGGGTACTGACTCGTGGATAAAGTGGTTGATTTAAATTATCTGTGAAACATCCTTCAAATTAAAAAATTATTTGAGGTTTATTTACTTAAGCTTTACTTCCCTTCTCAGGCCACTCTGAGAGGATGGGGACTGTAGTTACGGGAAGGAAAGTTTTTGCCAATTATGTGTAGATAAGCACTTTCGACTTTAGGTGGCTCCAATATTGCTGACACTTGATACTTGACAGCTTCTATAGTGTTAGATAATTATATGTCATAACAAACTTTGAGAGAGTAATACCTTACTTATAGTAACATTAATTACTGAGATAAATTATTCATATATTTCTCTCGAAAGTCAAATGACTGCTACGGATTTTAACATAAGAAATTTTCAGAACAAGAATATCACTCTTGCAGCTATATAGTGCTTAATAGCATTTACAGAACATTCCTAAATTGAAACTGCGGAGGGGAGTGGAGTGGGTAGCTAGATGATGTCGAGCTTGAAGAACTCAAATGGGATTAACCATTGATATGTTTGTTGGGTTTAAAACAAGCGTCAGAGTTTATAAGTTATTATAAGGGAGAAGTACTTCTAGTAGAGATGGGACAGAAAAGCTTGTAACATATTTGGCTACACGTTCATGTCAACATTTTATACATATATATATAGTCAAACAAAACTAACGCAGCAATCACCAAAAAACTGAACCTGCAAGCAAGAGGAGCCTCCTAGTTGTACTAATATAAAGGTGGTCAAAAAGGAACAGTGAGTGATAAATAACATGAAAGTGAATATGTCACGATGAGCATAACTTACAGTTGCCCGATGAGTACAGTGAAAAATAAACAAAAAGAAAAATGGCAAGTTACACATTTACCTATTCCGTGCTAGCACAGGTTCTCTCAATCACCTTTGAATCTGTTCTATGAGAATTCTTGGATGGAGAACTTGATCCTCTGGAAGAACTATGTCCAAAGAAGCTAAGCTTACCGATTTTTTTGGAGAAAGAACTCATAAATTTACGAGATCCAGACTTTGCCATGTCCCTCTTCATGCAAACATGCTCCCTCTCTAGATCATTTAATCTCATTCGTAGTCGAGCTAACTCAAGTTTTAGCTCACGGTTTTCTCGTCTCAATGACGCATAGTTGTCCCGTGGTGACATTGCTGCACTTAGTGCACCACTACTTATGCGCCATGACTGGTGCATTGGCTTGTGGTCATCTTCCCCATAGGAGCAGGACAAAGAATTTCTAAGTCTTAATTGTTCAAAATATAGAACTTGCACTATTGATTGGAGAGGAAGGCGCTCATTTTGTGCAGCATGTGCTCCAGCTTCTTGAGAAAGCTTTTGGAAATCAATCAATTTGCATAGTTTCTTCCTGTCCAAATCTGACAAACCTGGATGAGCCTGAAAATGCATTTACAGAAAGCATCAGCTTTAAATTGCAGAGCCACTTTTATAAGTGACATAATCAACAACAGGTTATTCATGAAGGAAAACGAAATTTCTCTTCTTGCCTTATGGAAGATTTTGAGAATAGATAGACATAATACATCATATTTACAACATAAGTTTGACTAACCCAGAAAAGTTTATGAGTGATTTGTAAATATTGTATAATAAATTAGCTGTTTTATCCATACAATTTTGTAAACCAGTTTAAGAAGAGAGTGGTTAAGTGGTATCCTTCTGTAAAAATCAAGAGAAAGTATATATATCTGACATGAAATAGGTTTACTCCATTTCCTCCATCTTAAACTTGTTCACTGCAAGTAATAAAATCTTGTACACATATCATCAAGCAAAGATAACAAAACCTACTTTTAAGTAAATATCAATTGCTCGATATAACCCATCATGAACAATTCGTGCATGTGCTGGCAAGGTTTCTGCAATGACCATAAACTTAGAAAGCTTCAGGTTTGCATCAGGGGCAATTTCAGCAAGATAGTTGTCCACTAATTTTGCCACTTTAACTAATGCAGTTTGAGAGGGTGAATGAGGGCTATCAGATTCAAAAACAGAAGCATCTTCTAGATCATCTTCACTATCATCCTGCTGACAGAAGTTGACCAAAATTCTATGAACTGTGTCAACATCAAATAAGGTATCACCTGCATGCCTGAAAGATGGAATCAAAACATCATCAAGAGTGGCAACATCTAGCTGTGATCCAATCCTTCTTTCTAGGTCAAGTCTAGAAGCAATTGTACAATCAAGCATCACTGCACTTCGCAGAAGCCCAAAAAGGAAATTGATTGGAACAGCAAGTTTCTCAACGGGCAAAAGGCTGACAATGGTCTCAACCACAACCTTTTCATGCGCGGTGGAATTTGAATCAACCTTAGTCTGGCTAGATGGATTCCACAAGCTGGATTTCTTTGTCAACTCTTTCTGTGCATAATTCACAATGGAAGCACCAATACTCTCAGGACGAACCCCACGACATTTCATGGCTGTTATGACTCTTTGATACATGTCAATTCGTAGAACAGAAAGATCTTCTATCCACCAGTCACCATCACATTTGGTTTGCCTGCTCATATGTAACCTTCCTGAGCTGCTATACTCTAATCGTGAGAAACTTGAAGCTATTTGCTCTGCACAAGCTTTTGAGGCTATTGCATCAATGCAGCGGCTAACTATTTTTAACTCATCAGCAAGAGGAAGTAGGCTTTCACAGTGTTGCAAGACTTCAACGCACATTTCAAGATTCTTGCAAACAATACTATCAAGATATTCCTCGGCACGGGAGCCAAGATTGTCTTTTGAGAAATCTTCAGTCATTTCAAGGTAATCAGAAACACAACATAGCTGGGCAACATTTGTGGATGTAATCTCAAAGTTAATTCCGTAACAGAATTTGGCAGCCAACTCAAAGCATTCAGCACCTCCTGGTAAATTAAGAAGCTCAACTCTCGAGATATCAGAATCCCTATGTTCTGCCACTAACCTCCGTATTCTCCCACTTCGGGAGACAAGAGGAAACTTCATACAAAAGTAATAACAATTAGAACATTCATTGAGGGGAACTTCTGCATTGTCATTGTCATGTCATTATTAAGCATCATGATAAAATTAAAGTTAAACTAGGTAGATACTTGCCTTGTGTAATGAAAATGTTACTCCACTCACTTCTATAGTTATATCACTTGGCACATCCCGAAAAATCCTACAAAAGGTTAATGGGTAAATCATTCAAAAAGAATTTTTTTTGTTTTTTTGGCAATTATGAACTTGTGAAGTTCAAGACTAATTTTAAGTGTTGGTTGGGGAATAATTTTGAACAGCAGATACCCATTCTTGACTATATATTAGAACTAATAAACAGGGTACTTCACTCATCATACTCTTTAAAAAAATCATATAAGCATGTAAGAAAATTGATCTTTCCCTTGCTTAGAAGGATAAAAACACTCATAATCACTCCGTATTAAAAAGGCATTAATGCCAATTACTTTGGAACTAAGATGCATATGAACATCACACACCACTCTCATTCCTTCACTTACACTTGCATGTCCCTGATTAACAGGCATAAATGGTAACATTTATACTTCTCCAACAATGACAAGAAGCAGAAGAAAAGAATAAGGAAAAAGATATGTGAATATAGCAAAATTGAGTTATGAGACCATATCATTTAACAAAAATGGTAGCAGTTTTAAATTACAATTATAACATTTTTCAGTATATGATATTACCTGCATTAATTCAATAAAAGACCAACCCGGAAAGAAAAAGTCAGTTTAAAATTGGAATCCCATTAACTTTACAGCTCAGTTAATTAAATTATTTAGATAGCAGCATGCTACTGATAAAATTTTGGTTAAATTCAGCACAGGCTTTATTTATATGATCATTGTCCAGCAGCTCTAGCTTAATTAGAAAAGAAGGGGCTAGTCAATATGTCCCTTACTCAGGAAATAAAGAAAGGGAAAAGAAAAGAAAAGTAAAATCAACTTACATTGCTAGAAATAAAATAATAACATTTGGTATAGATCCCATTATACCAACTATAACGAAATCAGAAATACAAACACTTTCTCTAACTAGTATTAAACAAAGAACACAGTTTCACTTCACAACAATAATTTAGATGGAATTACAGTGCGATCAAGATGTCCAGATCAATACTCTTACCATTCAAATGCCCAAGAAGAAGAAACCCCATGCACTAGGCAGAAGGTCAGAGAGATCATTGAAAACATAGAAGGTTGGCATACATTATCATCTCATGACAATATTAGAACAGATCTTTGGTTATTTACTTCCAGCAACAAGACCAGAAGAACCATGGAAAGTAAGTTGAGTAACAACAATCTTCAGGAGAAGCCAAGTGAATTAGCTTAATTATAAGAATACATGACAGGCCACAGACTCGCTATTTAATAGATCACCTACTGACAACACATGAAAAGATTGAACAAAGGAAAAACTACTCAATGCCCATGATAGTAATACGAATGTCACAACAAAACAACATATGCACAAACAGAAACAAACTCACCCTTCAAGTAACAATTTTTCTATGAAGGAAAACAAGAAACAAGCAAAACTCAACAACCTTCAACTCAAGAAAAACACAAGCATGGATAAATCACAGCAGAAAAAGGGAACTTAGAAAGCATGAAACAAACCATTCATTGCATCTTTGCCGCGCACTCTTGGCCAAGGACAACTGCTGCTGCTGCCTGTCAGTACGGTCCATAGGGAGTGGGAAAAAAAACCCAGGATAGTAAAACAGAACCGAACGTGAAGAGAAAGTTAAAAGTATAGTAGTAGTGGGTTTAAAGTAGTAGTGAAGTGAGGAAACAGACAGAGACCCAGTTGGAGATGCTGCTGTTGGGGGAGTTCTTTGGCCATTTTCGTTAAACAGGTGGTGCTCAATGCATAGATTGCAATTGTCCAAAGCAATGGGCCTGTGTTGTGGGTCATACTTTGCTTTCAATAATGTCCTAACATATTACACTAAAGTCTATACGCGATAACATGTTGATAATTTTTTTTTATACGACAACATATTTAGAAATTAAATTTTATTTATATTATATTATATATAATTTTTAAATTATCTAAAATAAATAGACATACTTTTAAGGTATAGTGTTTGGTGTTCACTGTTCACTATGAACAAATTCATCATAACACGACTCTTTTTTTATTGGTATCACCCTCTATTTGTTTCACAATCTTATATCTAGGAGTAAGAAACACTCGGTCATTGTGTGTGAATGACAGGGTGTTGAAGATCCGTCCCGACCCGATAATCTGTTTCAACTTGAAGTTAATTGAGTAGAGTTTAAATTTTTAAATTTTGATCTGGTGTGTTTTTGGTCACGCTCTAATTTGGTTTAATTTAACTTATTATAACATAATATTTTAAAATTTATATATCTTTTTAAAAAAATTAATGATAAATTATTATACTTTAGACATAAATAAATAATATTTGTATAACATAATAATATTTTTATATTAATATAATTTATTTCATAATATTTATTATAAAATATTATTTAGTTTTAATTTCATATTTTTAAAATTTTATAATTTAATTATACATAATGTTTAACATTATGTATTTTATATAAATATTAAGTCAACTTAATCTTGACCTACTCATTAATTAAATTATAATTAGACTAAATTCAAATTTAAAGAAATAACTTAATCAATATCAGATCGAATTTGGATCAAGGTAAACTCGTGCCAAATCCGTTGTTTTAACAACCTTAGGAAATGAGACACTATTATTTTTGTCGTTCGGTGCTTTTAATTTTTTTTTGGTTTCTTTAAGCGGTTAAAGAGGTGCCACGGGATCCGGTTTGTCTCCAGTAAACTGTATCTCCAACAGTTGTTGAAGTAAATCTTCATCGTTTATCTCTCATCTAACGGTTAATATTAATTTAAAATTAATAAATATTTTAAATATTAAAATATAAAATAAAAATCTTGACCGTTAAATAAAAAATTAATGATTGAGATGCTCCAGCCGCACCTCCAGCAGCGACTGGAGACAATCCGAATCCAAAAAAAGGGAGTGAGTGCCTGTTCCTTTAACGATGGGGTTTGTGCGGAAAAGTAAAAATGTTGCTCACAGGAACAGGAATGAAAGCGGGAACAAAAGTTGTCAAACAGGTTTTGACAATTTTGTCATGTTACTCTTTTTGTCCCCTTTACTCCAAATTTCATCATTCTGTTTTAAACAAATAATGCTTTGTCACCAAGGTTTGAATTTTTTTTATTTGAATCTTCTCATTAAACCTAACATATGGTCGTGTCAAGTTACTGAAAAAATGCAAATTACTTTTGTGCAGAATTTATGGACTCCATAGATAACAGTGAGTTTTTATCACCAAAATTTCTTTTATTTTTTTCCACAACATGAAATTATTATATTTAAAATTAAAATTAAAATATAAATTTTTTTATATGATTAAAATATATCATCTCCACTCCATACCCGTTTTTCTTTGAAGATAAATTATAAGAAACCTTTTAGAGATTAAAATATATTGTCTCCACTCCATATCATATTATATTCTTTGGTTAAATAATTTATTTATTTATTGGGTGGGATCTCTCCTCTTAAAATGCTAATAAAAATCCTGAATTCAAATCCCATAAGCTTTCTGAGTAGGCTAACTTTGCTGGAACAAATTAGACCTCTCTAATTTTCTCTAAGGTAGAATTTTACTGTCTAAATTGTTTTTAGCTAATCATTTGTTAACAAATATTTTGGAGTAACTTAAGAAGCGATTCTATCATTGATTAATAGATATTATGGAGAAATTCTCGTCCATCATGGAGACTTTTCTCTATTAAACATATTCTTTCCTTATGCGTATTCAAAATCTGTTTTTTATTTATTTATTATATAGTATTTATGGGAGAAGCTTCCTTCTATATTACGGCATTAATTTTGGGCGTAACTTCTGGAAGATTTACAAATACAAGGCTTAAAATTGAAATTTATGAAGAAAAAAAAAGATATCTTGGATTATGAATAATTTTTTATTTATAATTATTTTAAAATATAAAACACTCAGAAGTACAATTACTTCAATTTTACTTAATAATTATCTTCTATACATTAAATTAGAGTATATTTACTTAAGAGTACATTAATAATATTATTTTATTTTCTTTCATTAAATAATATGTGTCATTCTTAATTTTATTTTTTCTTAATTCTTAATATTTTTTAATTTCAAATTTAAGTTCTCTTTTAATTAATTATCGTTTAATCTACACTTTACTTAAAATTTTTATCTAAATTTAAAAGAACTCGTACAATATATGAAATACTAGCTAGCGTGCAAACAATCCCTCGTATTATCAAGTAGCAAGTAATCCATGTATTTTTCTTATTGTGTAATTAATCCCTTCTATCACTTGGTTCATGAAATATTTTACAAAACCAATGAGACACATGATTACTTAGTCATTTTATACTTTTAAATCTCAACCAATTTTCACTAAAACGTACATATTTAATTAATTTTAATTATATAATTTCGAAAAGAAAAAGATATGAATCTTTAAAGGATACAAGTGTATACAGGATGTGGAACTCTAGTTTTTTTAGAGATAACATCACTTAAAAGAACAATTTTATATACCATCAATGACTTGTTAAAATTGGGAAGATTTGAGCGTTATATGCTTATTATCAATGTTTTTATAATCAGACCGGTTATTGAGCCGAAAAAAATGAATGTTAAGATTTTGTGGTCTAACCGAGATTATATCAGGGATGAATTGGAGTTTGATATATATATATATATAACAATATAAAAGAAAAATATAATATATATATATGTTAATTATATAAATAATAACAAAAAAATATTAAAATGTATTATTAACATTATTAAATTTATTTCTTACAAAAATAAATATTAAATTAAAAATATTATACTAATAGCAAGTTTTAAATAAAAAGAAAAGCTTTTTAAATTCCCAATATCTTAAATGTAGAGTCTTTCTCTGAGTGTAGGATTTCCATGCATCTTTCAAACTCATGCGGCGTTGACACTCAAGTGAAAGTTTGTCTCACATGTGAGCATTTTCCCTCTTGAGTATGAGTGTTGAGGTAGTTGGGCGAGATTAGCATAAATTATATTATATTTTTATAAAATTCAGATTAATTAGATATTAAAATTATTAGAATATTTTGTTTAGTTTAAATTGTGATTATTATTGTTAATGAGCCTATTGTTGTTAAAGCACTGCTCATATATGTGAGTTTTGTTTTATGAGTCTTGCATATGAGTTTATCATAGTGGGTAAGTTTAATCTATTTTAATTTCTATATATAAAGGGAGAGACTTCTATTCCTAACTACTCTAATGCTTACAGTTGCCCTATTGATACTGACGCGTGAGCGATTATTATGGGATAAGAATAGTATATCTCTCTCATCGAGTTTTGCTTTTCAGGGTTTCAATAATGACTTCTTTATTGACATCTTTTCAAGATAACCCTAAAATCTTTTATATGTATTGATATGTCATAAATATTGAGAATAATAGATCCGATAAATTTCTATCAATTAGTATCAGAGCTAATATTTTAATCCTAATTATGACTATAAATATTTTGTTTTATCAAGAAATCTTATGAGGTCTGAAAAAATTTAAGAAACCCAAAATCTTAACGTATGTGATGTTTAATTTAATTTTTTTAAATCGATTTCAAAAATAAAGTTAGGGCTTTTGTATATTGGGTTGTCCTGAATTCAAAAACATGTTTATTACTTTTTGATATTGTGAATTTACAAATTATTTCACTCAAACTTGTGGAACCCTAAAGGTTTAATCTTTTTTTTTTGTGATTTGTTTTCTTTTAGAGATTATTTCAAGAAATTGATTTAAGGCTATTGTAGATCCCTTTTTCCTGAATCTAATAACGTTTGGATCATGAGTTTTGGTTGAGAAACAACCTCGAATTTCTGATAAAATAATTCACGGTGTGTTGCATGTGTTCTTCATTTTGGTTGAGAAAACTCAGAACGTATGTGCAGTTATTTTAAAAATTTTTATAGGGGTTTTAAAGATTATGGTTTTTGAATCTAATGAAATAAAAATCCCCAATTTTAATGGAGTATCGAGAGAGAATTTTGACGTGACTCGTTTTTGGGGAAAACGAGTTGCGCGACCCGATTATAGAGAGACGGGCGAAGAAGGAGACCTTGGTCTCCTGCGCGTTCACTACTCGCGTAGGTGGCGCGTGTGGACTCATGGAGCATGTTTTTCAACTTCTGTTTTTTAGGTTGTGCTCCACGCGCCCTTTCCTATTTTTCTATGATTTTTTATTTATTTTTTCATGCTCATTTACTATTTATTTCAAAATTTCTAGAGATTAAAATTATTAAAAATATATGGTATTGTTATTTTTTGCCTCTGGAAATTTTTGTGTATTATTATGATTTTGTTGGGCATGATATATATTACGCACTCTCAGAGTTGATATTGTTTGGTCACTGAAATAATTTTTGGTGTTGTTTTATGCATAAATTGATATATAATGTTTTGAAGACTATTTGTTTTGTTGTTATTTATGCGATTTGATTTTGAGAGTTGCTGTTTAAAGTATTGTGGTACTATTTTAGACACTTTTCATAATTATGAGCTCGCATTCGCAGGACCAATTGTGGTAAGGTACTATTTTATTGATAAAATATTGTTATGTTGTGGCTTTGGGGATTATATTGATCATACACTTACCATATTGGTTTGCCTTTATTAATGTGATTCCTGATGATTTATTAAAGAAATTAAAGTTCTGACCTTAGAGTTCTCAGTATCCTTTCGGTACTAGCTTTAGGGACATGATATTGATATCTGTGAGAGTCTACTCATGTGTTGTAATTCGGGACCTTTAGGAGAGATTGCAATTGCATAGGAAAACTCTATTATGATTTTTTGCTCAAATATTGTACATGTTGATATGATTGACAAAATCTCCCTTTAATGTATTGTTCTTTCAGCTTCATCAATGCAATTGAGTGCTATAACGAAATTGAATGGGACTAATTTTGAGGACTAGGTGGATTCTGTGAAATTGTTCCTTACTGTCTCTAATGTTGATGTTACTCTCACTGAGGATGAACCTCAGAGACCCACAAATGCATCTTCCCCTATAGATAAGAAGAAGCATGAAAGGTGAGTTCAATCCAATAAAGTTTGTTTGATGACCATGAAGTATAGCATGGAAAAACTATTAAAGAGAGTATTCTTGAAACAAATAATGCTAAAGAGTTTCTCAAATCTGTTGGTGAGAAATTCAAGAAGTTTGATAAAACTGAAAAAGGCCTACTACCTCTCTTTGTTGACAAAGACTACATATGATGGTGTGAGTGGTGTTCATGAACACGTTTTGAAACTTGTGAATTGGTACAACAAGTTGAGGTCCATGAAAGTGGAGTTGGGAGAGGATTTCCTGGTTTGGCAGGTGTTTGAGTCTCTTCTAGCTAGTTTTGATGTTTTAAGGACCACTTACAATGCTCAAAAGGAGGAGTAGATTGTTGATAAACTTATATCTATTCTTACTCAAAAGGAGCATACCATAAAGAAGGGAAAGACCTATAGTGTTCAGCTTGTTTCTCACAAGAATAGTGACAAGAAGAAAAGATTTGCTAAAGGGAAGAATAGTAAGCCTCAATTTATGAAAAAGTGGAATGATAAGCCTGGATATCCTTCTAAGCCATCTTCTGGTCCTAGTGAGTCTTCTGGTGTTAAGCCTAAATATCGATTTAATGGAAATTGTAAGTTCTGTGACATATATGGGCATAGGCAGTCTGATTGTTTGAAGTTTAAAACTAGCGTGAGAAAAAGAAAGGTAACATCTTGGCTCTAGTATGTTTTGAATCCAATCTAGTTGATATTCCTTCAAATACATGGTGGTTAGATACTATGCAATTATTCATGTTACAAATTCATTGCAGGAATTCAGAAGCAGGAGGAAACCAAGTAAAAGGGAGTTGATGATCACAGTAGGAAATAGAGCTAAAGTCAAAGTAGAGCATATAGGAATGGTTTTATTAAAGTTATGTACTGGACATGTTTTAGTTTTGAAAGATACAATTTATGTGCCTTCTATGAGGAGGAATTTGATTTCAGTTTTTGTTTTGGATGATTGTGGTCACTCTTTCCATTTTAGTAATGCAAAAGTTTCTTTATATTATGATTCTACTCTTATTGGTTCTAGAGTCTTGTCTAATGGTCTATACATGTTGGACGTTGATTCTCTTTCTGTTGATCAACGACATTCGAATATCAATAATGTTGTTGGGAACAAGTGTGGTAGAGTTGCTGAAAACTCTTCTATGTTATGACACAAACGTTTAGGACACATCTCTAGGGAGAGAATGAAGAGGTTGATCAAAGAGAATATTCTTCATGATTTGGACTTATCTAATTTTGATACTTGTGTTGATTGTATAAAAGGAAAACTTACAGTCGGAGATAGGAAGAGTGGGGTTACCAGAAGTGAAGGAATACTACAATTAATTCATATAGATATTTGTGGACCCATTATTCATATTGCTATGAGTGATTTTAGGTACTTTATTACCTTTATTGATGACTTCTTTATATACGGGTGGATTGTAAAGCCTCCTTTTTCGAGAGGGAGGACTTCACACCAAACATACAAAATTCAAAAGAAACTATTTAAGACCCGGTTTATTTTATCCATAGGTTATCCTGTTCATCAATAAAGTATTCTAATATAACAATTCTTTGTTCATCGAAAGAAACTAGTGTAAGCGGAAAAACATAAAAATTAAAACCATACATTTATACAAAAGAAGCATACCATATATATATATGTGTTTAGTTACATAATATAAGTCATTAATTACATCAAGCTCACAAAAAGAAGCCAAAGGTTTATGTAACACCCTGAAAATTATTTGTTTTATCCTAAATAATCATTTTATAATATTTATGATTTTTGGGAATTTTTCTGGGATTTTTCAAAAATGTTGAATATTTTAATATATTCTTCATTTTACGTGCACACTGAGCAGAGTCAGTATAACACCCCGAAAACTGTCTGTTTTGTGATGAATAGACATTTTCAAATATTTGTGATTTTTGATGATTTTTGTGAAATTTTTTGGAAACGTTAAATATTTTAATATATTTCTCATTTTGCATATACACTGAGCGGAGCCGGGAAAACGAAATATTTTCCCTGAGGCTAGTAAACTTTGAACTGTGAAAAATTCGACGGGGGATCTTACTAAACCCGAGGCCGAGCATAATTTATGAGGTTTACGTTTTACGAGATTTTATCTGATAAATAAAATCACAGAATAATTAATCATCTGAGAAACAATAAAATATTATTTACACTATCTGTAATTTTTGTTCACTGAGAAATAGTTCTAATAGATTATTTCTATCTAATTACTTTTATGGCTTCATTTAAGTAACCACACACTTCACTTTATCAAGAAGCGCGCAAAGCTTCTCAAGGAAGCTTCAAGGGAAACTTATAGGAAGCTTCCTCCCAACTACTTCACTCTTTCTCCTCCCTTTCTTTGTGCTGCATGGTTTTGGGGGGAAATATCACAATTATTCCCTCATTTTCTCTCATTCATGTAGCTCACTCTTTCTTTCTCTTTTCTTCACACGGCTGCATACACACACCCACCATTGTTGAATCTTCAAGCTTCCATGCTCAAGCCAATATAGACCATTGTTTCCCCTCACCATCTTCAAGTTTTCTTCCTTGTGGAACTCACCTTGGCTCCTCTATTTTCGTGGTTGGTAGCCCAGCTTCAAAGCTTGAAGCTTTAAGGTAAAAAAGCTCTAAACTTTTTTCTCCTCTTCTCCTCATTTTCGTGTTCCATGGTTACCTTGGTGACTATGGCTACCATTTCCCCTCTTTGATCTTGATTTTTGTGAATTTGAACACTCAAGGTTTCTATGGTGGTGAAGCACAAAATTTCTAAGCAAAAAGGAGCTTGCTTTTCCTTGTTCTTCACTATGGTAAGAGGAAGATCCGTTCTCTTCAACCCATTTTGGTAGTTAAGAACTTGTTGTTGTGTTGGTGGGGTGAAACCCATTTTGGGAAACCCCTTTGTTTGATTGTTTTTGGTTGAATTTTAAGTGTTTGAATGGTATGTTTTTGATGTACATTGATGGATTTTGGGATGTTTGAAGATTGGAATGGTTTCTGGTGATTTCTGTATCTAAAGAGTGATACACGGCCGTGTATCTCCCTATGTGACTAAAACGTGTTTTTCTAGTGCACTCCAGAGGAGTACACGGCCTAGGCCATGTATGACCACACTACCGTGTACTCGGGGCCGTGTATTTTACACATGACCGTGTAACCAGTTCAGAAATGGATATGAGGATTTTCTAGCCCCTTGGAGGTTCAAGGTCCCTTCGGGCTCTTAACTCAAGGCTTTTGGACTAATGTAAGCATAATAATCTTGAATAATTAGATGACTAGAAACAAATTAGGGATTCATAAAGCGGGAAAAACCAAGAATGAGAGCATGCCTTATAACTTATAAGAACTTTGAATAAAGATAGAACATGAGTGTGATTGAGGTTGCGAACGACATAATGAAATTAAGAATTGACTTAATAACTTTGAATAGGGTGTGAATGCCTAGAAACTTATTATTGACTTAGTATGGACCCTTGAACGGGATCAAATATTGATGATAAATGACATAACATGTGATCTTAGACCTGAAATGTTATGACTGTGAATTTGTAAATGTACATATGAGTATGCATTGAATCTATGTGCATTGAGCATGATTGAGTCATGCATTGAAAAAGTCCGTTGGACAATTTATTAAGGCCAAGTTGCCTAGGAGTTGAATCACACCTTTGTGCAGGTGCGAATAGACAAGTGTAGGTCATTTGTTGACCTTGGGGGCGTCGGGGTGCGGGTACCTAGCAATGGATAGTTGGTAGCTCTTCTGTCCGTGAGGCAGACCGATGCAAACGCACAGACGATCCGGACCGAGACACTGTTCTATATCGAGATCTGTGTAGAATGTCTTGTATAATGTCATGATACGCATTTTGATAAATTGAGAATTTTAGCACTTGATGGCCTCGGCAGCCGCGATACAAACATATCTCCTGATCATTCCCTCCGACTATTTTGTGTCTAGCTCTATGGAGTAGGATTGTTGGTATCATATGCATATGCATAGTGAGTCGCCATATCATTTGATATTTGCTTATTCATATGAAAGTTTAGACTGCTGTCTTGTTACTTTTATATTTGCTTGTAATTGCCAAGTTGTTCACTATCTATTTTAACACTTCTTATTATTATTGAATTACTATATGGGCGTCATGCGCCGTTTGTTCTTTGCTACCTCAATTGGTAATGAATGTTAAATGTCTTACCTCTTTTCCCTATGTTTTTACTGTTTCTGTATATTTATATATGTGATCCTCTGAAGACAGGGGTGAAGAAAAGGAAGAACCCGAGTTTCCCGGCTTCTGGCCCAACCTTGACTAGCACCCTTTCGATCATGACGGCCCGACCTCATGGATTTTTGGGATACGTGCACCTGGCCTTCCTTGGAGGTCCAGACTGCTGGTACCTTAACCTAAATTCTGATCGTTTCATCTACGTGGGCGACGTGTCGTTATCGCTGGCTTGGGGGCGTCATGAGCCACCGATCTTTACCTGCTACATTAGCTTACGTTTAGAGTTTTATCTGCCCATCCAGGAGATGTAGGGTGACCGCTATTACACCCCACAGGAGGATTCTTTTGTTTCTACTGCTCGAGCCCCGACCCTTAACTCGGTGGCTCCTATGGAGGTTTCGTCGGAAGAAGAAGAGCCCGAGGAGGAACCCGAGGAGGATCCTGACCTGGTTCCTTCTCCACTTAGGGGTTGAGTCCTGTCGATAGCTACTATTGGCTATTTGTCTTTTTGGGGCCTTGATATTATTTTTGGGGGTCTGTATATTATTTTTGGGGGCTGGTAAAGCTTAGGCTTCTTTTTGATGAGCCTTGATGTAATTATTGATTCATAGTTTGTATCTAAATAGTATATATATATATGATGTATCTTTTGCATGGATGTATGGTTTAGTCTTTATGTTTTCCACTTTCAATTAGACAAGATTATATTTACATACTTGCGCATCATTTATAGATGTTAGTACTTTTGAATACCAAATCGATGAACATGTTATGAGTATATATATATATATATATATATATATATATATATATATATATAGATATACATATTCACCATTTTATTTACACAACTATAATCAAATAAGTTTAATCATGATATGATGAGTCGGGTCTTAATTTATATTTATATTTTTCGCATTGTAAATGACAATGTGACGTCTCCTCCGAAAAAGGGGTGTTACACTTTACATGCCCAAAAATTATGTACCATCAACCAACATGGCTACAAAAATATATATCGAGCCTCCAACAACTATTGAGAAGGAATCTCAGCTGGATCCCCCTCAGGCTCCTCCATAGGATCCTCCTCAGAAGAGGAAATCCTTACATGAGCAACAGATTCACGAGCAGAAGCTCGTGCAGAAGATAGAAATGAATCCTCATATAGAGTGTACTCACGATCACCCCACACCTCGCGTATCAGCATGTAGAACTCCAACGATACAGCCATAATCAAAGAGAAAACAGGGGGATCATAATGTCCCCAAGCCAAAGATACCGTCACATCTCCTACGTAGACACAGCGCTCAGTGTTCAAATCAACATGCCAGTAATCCACACCCCCATGGAACCTCAACCTAGGAAGCCTCGCCGAGATGCCATGGCCAAACAGAACACTAGTTCATCCCAATGTCAGGAAACTCAAGCCCTTCCTCGCCTCGGTCTTTTAAGACACATAGATAAATACAGAATAATAGAATATAGAAAAGAGATGAGATATCCAACTTCATTACCAATTATGGCAGTAAGAAACAGAAACGGCGTAGGATGCCTTACAGTATTACAAACATGATAAACAGTATTAAAACACAGATAGTAAGCAATTTAATGGTACAGATAGTCATAATCATTATTAAAAGAAACATTATCATAATCATATATATTTATGTCAAATAAATATGTTGACAGACTATGCATGTGCACAAGGTTCCAATTTCCTACTCCATGGAGCCAGACACAACATCGGAGAGAATGATCATGGAGACATGTCTGTAACTTGGTTGCCCTTGCCAAAAATGCTATAATTCATCAATTTATCAACGTGCACATCAAGGTATTGTACAAGACATTCTACACTAGATCGTGATATAGGATAGTGTCTCGGTCTGGATCGTCGGTGCGTTTGCATCGGTCTGCCTCACGGACAGAAGAGTTACCAACTGTCCATTTGCGAGGAAACTGCACCCCGACGCCCCCAAGGTCAACAAGTGACCTACACTTATCTACTCACACCCGCACATAGGTGTGATTCATCTCCTAGGCACACAGCCTTTCAAACATAGTCTAACGGACTTTCTCAATGCATGATGATTCGATGCACATACATATACATATATATCAATTCTCAATAACAACATGACTTGTCCATGATCACATGCCACATCATTTATTAACGATCCTTGGTCCTATTCATGGACCCACAGCAAGTCAATATCCAAATCTCAAGGATTAATGCATACTTTTTAGAGTTAATATAAAAGTTACGTCTCCATTACATTATATCTTTCCATTAACCTCTCTAGGGAAATTCTCTAGTGCTTTTCATTCAACCTTTATTACTCTCAATTAGATAAGTCATTTCCTTCATTTTTTTTATCAAACTCACTTAGATTGATTATTCTAAGTTCCTCACAACCTTACCCGCACTCATGTTCTTTCTTTATCCAAGGACCACTCTAAACTATAGGTTAAAGGCTTGTTCTTTATTCTTTCCATATTATGAAGTCCTAATTAAGTGTCTAATCGTTCAATTAACTAAGTCTCATCTTGGTACAAAACTCTCATATTGAGTGCCCAAAGAGACCGTGATCCTCACAGGAACTAGAAATTCAACAAATTTTTCATCACCCTTGTGACACGGGCCGTGTCCCCTAACACGGCCTGCCCAACACGGCTGTGTCACATTACACGGCCTAGGCTGTGTACTCCTCTGGAAGTACAGTAAATATTTCAAATCTGAACTATTCGATTACACGGTCGTGTCCTCACACACGGCTTGGGCCGTGTTCTCCTCTGACTCAAGAAGTCCATAGAAATTGTGTTTCCAAATAGCAACACGGCCTGGGCCATGTCAAACTACACGACCCTTGTATTTTCACCAGAAGGTGTTTTCCACATGTACATTCAAGCATTCAAGCATTCCTATCCATCAAGTTACACAATATCAAGTATTAGAGTCATACAACACAATTAAATCCCTCATTATCAAAGAAAATCATACAACAAAGTGAGCAACCCACACATGAATTCCTCACCATCAACCCTAAAACGTGATCCTCACCACCAAGATAGGTTGAAGAGAATGATCTCCCTCTTACCTCAAGAAACTACAAAGAAAGCAAGTTTCTTGATGCTTCCTTGCAAGATTTCGTCCACCCCCACCAAGAAAACCCTAAGATGGTCAACTCAAGAAATCAACAACCAAAACTTGAAAAGAAGAGTCCCTGATCACAATGGTGACCTAGGGTCATGAAAATGGGAAGAAAAGGAAGAAAGTCAAGAACTTTACCTCAAAGTTCCAAGCTTTAGGGCTTGCTAGAAAGTGATGAAGATGGAGGAATCAAGGAGTGTTCACCAAATAGAAGAGCTTCAAGATGATGAGGGGAGTCAAGATCCTAGATTGGCTTGAGCAAACAAGCTTGGATGGTCACAAATGGTAGTGTAGCCGTGTGGAAGAAGAAGAAGAAGAGAGAAGCGAGAAAGGTAGAGAGAGAAAGTGATAGCTTTTTGAAATGAAAATGAAAGTGATGTATTTGAGTGAAAAGATGACAAGATTGTCATCTTTTCTTCCCTCCAAAACCGTGGAGCCCTAAGAGGAGAGAGAATATGAAGCTTCCTTAAGAAGCTTTACGCACTTTTTGATAAAGTGAAGGGTGATATCATGGTGATGATGTCATTAAAGTGTTCTTCTAGAAAAGATGACTAACACTCTACTAGAGTTATTATCCAGTGGACAAAAATTATAGTTAGCAGAAATAATATTTTATTGCTCCACAAATAATAAAATATATTACGATTTTATTTATCAGATAAAATCTTGAAAAATAAAAACTTCGTAAACTGTGCTCGGCCTCGGGTTTAGTAAGATCCCCCGTCGACGTTTCTATAGTCTAAAGTTTTCTGGCCTCGAGGAAAATATTTTATTTTTTTGGCTCCGCTCAGTGTGCACGTAAATTGAGAAATATATTAAAATAATCAAATAATTCAAATAATTTCAAAAAAATTCACAAAAATCATAAATATTATAAAATGAACATATATTATGGAATAAGTAATTTTTGGGGTGTTACATGGATTGATTTGCTGCGTGAGAAATCTGATTCTTTAGATTCTTTTAAAGCATTTAAAGCTGCTGTTGAATTGAAATTTAGTAAGCAGACCAAATGTGTAAGGTCTGATAGCGGTGGTGAGTATTATGGTAGGTATGATGAAACAGGTAGAAATCCTAGACCTTTTGCTAGGTTCTTACAAGACTGTGGCATTGAGGCATAGTACACTATGCCTAGCACTCCACAACAAAATGGAGTTGCAGAGAGGCGAAACCATACTCTTATGGATATGGTGATATGTATGCTTAGTCATTCTACTCTTTTAGAATTCTTGTGGGGAGATGCCTTGAAGACTGCTACTTATATTTTGAATCATGTACCAAGTAAATCTATGTTGAAGACTCCATATGAGCTTATGATAGGCAAACGACCTACCTTGAGGCATTTCCATATTGAGGGTTGTAGGGCAGAGGTGAGACCTTATAACCTACATTTAAAGAAGCTTGATCTCAAAATCATTAGTGGTTTCTTCATTGGCTATTGTATTGGCTCAAGGGGTTCTAGGTTCTATTGTCATTCTCATACTACTAGAGTTATTGAATCTGATCAAGCTATCTATTTTGAAAGGGACTTCGAACATGGTGAAACTTAGGAGCCACGTATTGTTAATTTCAGTGAGGAGCATGTTGTTGTTCCTATTCCTATTGACCCCTTTCTAGGGATAATGCCATCTTCTTTGATCCATAATGATGATGTTGTTGATCCTGTTGATAATGTCGATATCCCTCAACAAGTCAAAAATAATGTACAGATTCCTGATGTTATTGTGACTCCACTGAAAAGATCTGAACGGGTTCCTATATCCACTGAGTCTACTAGATTCAAGGATTATGTTGTGTACCTACAGGAGCATGAGTTCAATTTAGTTGAGGATTCTAATCCTGTTTCCTTTCAAAAGGCCATGGTTAGTCCTGATAGTGCACAATAGCTAGTGGCTATGGAGGATGAGTTAGCTTCTATAGAAAATAATAATGTTTGGGAATTGGTGGAGTTGCTTATTGGTTGTAAAACTATTGGTTGTAAATGGGTCTTTAAGACTAAACGTGATATGAGAGGTGAAATTGAGAGGTATAAGGCCAGACTTATTGCTAAGGGATATAACCAGAGAGAAGACATTGATTATAAGGAGACTTTCTCACCGGTCTCCACTAAAGATTCTTTTCGTGTTATGATGGCCTTACTTGCTCATTTTGATTTAGAGCTTCATCAAATGGATATTAAGACCACCTTCCTAAATAATGATTTGTATGAGGATGTGTATATGGATCAACTTGATGGTTTTGTTGAAGATGGTAAAGATCATATGGTATGCAAATTGAGAAGATCCATTTATGGATTGAAACAGGCTTCCAAGCAATGGCATTTGAAATTTGATTATATTGTTAGTTCTCTTGGTTTTAAAGAGAATACTGTTGACCAATGCATTTGAAGTTTAGTGAGAGCAAATTCACTATTCTTACTTTATATGTTGATAATATATTGGGTGCTAGTAATGATATTATTTTCTGAATGAGACTAAGCAAATGTTGACAACACATTTTGATATGAAAGATCTGGTGATGCCTCTTTTGTATTAAGTATTGAGATTCACCGTGACAGATCTCGTGGTATTCTTGGCTTATCTCAAAAAGCTTATATTGAAAGGATTCTGAATAGATTTAATATGAAATCTTGTAATCATTGTGTTGCACCTATTCAAAAGGGTGGAAGACTCTCTAATACCCAAAGTCCTCAAAGTGATAAAGATGTTGCTGAAATGGAGAAAGTCTCATATGCTTCCACAATTGGCAGCCTTATGTATGCTCAAGTTTGTACATGTCCTGATATTACTTTTGTTGTTAGTGTACTTGGGAGATACTTGAGCAAACCTGGTGTAGCTCATTGTCAGGCTGTAAAATAAGTTATGAGGTATCTACAAGTACCAAAGATTATATGCTCACCTATAGGAGATCAAACCGCCTTAAGGTGATAGGTTATACTGATTCTGATTATGGTGGTTGTCCAGATGACCATAGTCCACATCAGGGTATATATTTATGTTGGCAGGAGGAGCTGTTTCTTGGAAGAGTGTTAAACAGACACTTACAACTACTTCTACTATGGAGGCAGAGTATATAGCTAGTTATGAGGCTACGCGTCAAGCGGTATAGTTAAAAATATTAATTACTAAATTTCATATTATGGAGAGTATTTTTAGACCTTTTACTATTTATTGTGATAACTCTTTCGTAGTGTGCTTCTCTCAAATTAATAAAATCTTTAAGCACTCAAAGCATTTTGATACAAAATTCATGTTTGATAGAGAGAAGATTCAGGAGTTTCAAACTTGTGTCGAGCATATCTCTACAGAACTTATGGTTCTAGGCCCACTAACCAAACGTTTAGCTGTTAAAATTTTTGTTGATCATGTAACCCGTATGAGTATAGTGAGGTCTTTTGATGTTTTGGGTTAGTGGGAGTTTGTTTTGTAATTTTGTTGTAACCTCATTTTATTATGTCTCGAGACTTTAGACAATTATATTATTATTATTACCATTGCCATATAATATTGTTATTGTTATTATCTGTGCAGTTTTGTTTAATCATGATATGGCATATTGTGGAGACATTTTGGACCCAGTCTCATTTTGTTGTTGTGTTAAGATGTTGTTAAATCTCAAAAAGCATCTTGGGTGGATGCTTGGGGCCATTTTGTTAGGAAATGCACTTTGATCATATATTGGTATACAATTTTGGATGTGCTTTCCTATTACCCATTTACCACATTTTGATGGGTCACCGAGATATGAGTATGTTACATGTATGATATCAGTGCTCCTTCAAGTATGATTTTCTGCATTATTGAGATACTTGTAGTCTCATTTTGGACCAGTTGTTGAGAGTGCTAGTTGATTTTGACATCATGTTGTGGCCACATATTGTTTGATTAATTTGGAGAATTGTTTTCTTATTAAAATAATATAATATGACTTATGTTGTCCAAGTAGGAGAATGTTAGAATTTTTATTTATGGACTAGCATAAATCATATTATATTTCTATAAAACCCAAATTAATTGGATGTCAATATTATTAGAGCATTTTGTGATCATTATTGTTAATGGGTCTATTTTTGTTAAAGCATTGCTCATATATGTGGGTTTTGTTTTATAGGTCATGTATATGGGTTTTCCATAGTGGGTAAGTTTAAACCTATTTTAATTATTCTACATATATAGGGAGAGGCCCCTATTCCTAGCCAGTCTAGTGCGTACAGTTGCCTCATTGATACTGATGCATGAGTGGCTATTGTGGGATAAGAATAGTATCTCTCTCTCATCGAGTTTTGCTTTTCAGGATTTCAACAAGGACTTCTTCATCGACACCTTTTCAAGGTAACGCAAAAACTTTTTATATGTATTGATATGTTATAAATATTAGGATTAATAGATCCGATAAATTTCTATCAGTGTAGGGTTAAGATGGCAAATGCTCTAACAGCAAAGTGGAGGAAGATGCAGTTAAAAGGAGAAGAAGTGAATATGATTAAGATTTAGAAGAATGATAAGGGATCATTATCTCAAGCGTCGAAGTTTCTATTAATAGGTAAACTCATTATAGTTCGGCCTTTTAACATAAATGCTCTTGGAAGGATGATGGAGAGAATTTGGAAACCTATCAAAGGGATGGAGTTTAGAAGGATGGCAGACAACCTTATTCTGTTTGAATTCATATCTAAGAAGGATTATGATCGAATTGTAAAAGGAAGTCCATGGTCTTTTGAAAAATTCTTACTTGTTCTTAAGGAGTATAATGGAAAGCAAAGGTCTTCAGAAGTGATGTTCAACAGCTGCCCATTCTAGATTCGCGTAATAGACTTGCCTTTGGGTGTAATTATGAAGTATGTTAGAGAACTGATTTAGACGGTAATGGGAGGTTTTCTTGGGGTGGATATGGAGATTCATAAGGGAAGGGCATTTGTGGGTCTTAGGATCCATGTTAATCTTGATATATCGAAGCCTTTACGAAGGGGAGTCATGCTGCAGTTAGATGATGGGGAAGAACTATAATGTTTTTTGTAAAATATGAAAGAATGCCAAATTTTTGTTATGGCTGTGGTTTGCTGTGTCATTTAGAGGATGACTGTGAGTAGTATGAAGCTAAGGAAGAACAAGAGACTCCATTTGGGGATTGGCTACATTTGAGGATAAGAGGAGATAACAGGTTTCAAGGAGCTGATGTTAATAGCGATCATGCAATAAAAGCAACAAAACCTGGTATAGATAGAGTGGAGGTCTCGAGTTCTTCTAGAGAAGTTAACAGACTAGTGAAGGATTTGGTTGGGCAGATAGGTAGTGAAACAGTAGCATCAATCCAACAGAATGAGGTGGAAATTGATAGGAGTGAAAACATTATGGTGTAATGTTCCAACCAAATAGGTTCCAAAAAATGGAAAAGATTGCCAAGATTGTTTTTGAAGGTGGCGAAAAATGAGTCTAGCAAGCCTGTGGTAAAGAGGTCTCTTCAAGAGTGTTGGGAAGGGGAAGGCGGAATGGATATAGAAGTTGAACCAATATTTTAGAAGGTGAGGGGAGGAGAAGAAGATGTTTTGGTGATGGTTTTATCTAGTACAACGGCGGAGGTTGTGGTGCAACCCTGCTGAGAACAATGAAAATGTTGGTTTGGAACTGCTGTGGAGAATCCACGTGCAGTTTCGACATTATACCTCCTTGTAAGGAAAGTTAAGCTCGATTTAGTGAGTTTGATAGAAATGAAAATGTCAAGATGAGTTCTTAAATTTAAAATGGAAGTTGGGTTTTTCGCAAGGCTTTGGAGTGAGTAGTCAAGATAGGAAGGGTGGTCTAGGATTGTTATGGAGAGATGACACAGAGGTTTCTATTCAACTATTTTGGTCACAGTTCATAAATACCAAAATAAAAAGGGCGGAGACGGTGATGAATGGAGATATACTTTATTGTATGGTGACTCGATGGTTTCGGAGTGGCCGACATCATGGAATCTATTAAAAGGTCTTCAGAGAGGTGAGGACATTTCATGGCTTATAAGAGGGGGCTTTAGTGATATCTTGATCACTTTAGAGAAGATTGGGATTCCAAGAGAAAAGGGACAAATTAGAGGATTCAAAGAGTTTATTGATTACTGTGGTATAGAGGACCTTGGCTTCAATGGCTATAGGTTCACTTGGAATAATGGTAGGAAAGGACATAAGAATGTACATATGAGACTTGATAGGTTCCTTGTAAGGCAAAATGGATTTCGAAATGGCCAAATGCTCAGGTTCATCATCTTGTTTCATCACATTCAAATCATTTACCTATCATGGTTGACATGGAAGTTGAGGTTCAAGAGGATGATGGAATTCAGAGGAAAAAGAGGCCATTTAGACTTGAAAAAATGTGGATGAGGGATCCAGATTATGAAAGGTTAGTAAAAGAATGTTGGAGAAATAGAGTCAGTGGTACAAGACAGGAGGTAGTGGCTGGAAAAATTAAATCAGTGGGCCAATGTTTATCTACTTAGAATTGGACCATTTTTGGTAATGTGAATAAACAAATATCTAAGTTATAGGACCAACTGCAAGAACTGATGGCTAAAAGACAAGATGAGAAAATCATAGCCAAGATTAAAGAAGTTAGATTGGATTTGAATGAGATCTTTCATAGAGAAGAGGTTATATGGAGACAATGTTCTTGAATTCAATGGTTAAGGGAGGGAGATCCTAATAGCAAATTTTTTTTCGTAGGAGACCTTCTACGAGGAAAAAAAAAATAAGATTGTCAAGATTAAGGATGCAAATGATAACTGGCATAAAGGACCTCAGGAAATAGAAATGATTATAAGTAGTTACTTTTTGGACCTATTCACATCGTCTATTCCTTCAAGAATTGAAGATGTAGTGGCAGGACAATTTAATAGGTTAAATGATGATCAGTCCTCTTTTCTTGATCTTTCTTTTACTAGATTTGAGGTGAAGAAGACTCTTTTTTAAATTAGTCCAATGAAGTCACTAGGTCCAGATGGTCTTCTAGCTTTATTCTTTTAGAAATACTAGGATATAGTAGGAAAGGATGTGACTGAAGTGGTGTTAAAAATCTTGAATGGAGGTGAGTTTATTAATGATTTTAACAAGACTTTTATTGTCCTTATTCCAAAATTGTAAAATCTTAAGAATATGACCCAGTTTAGACCCATTTCTTTATTTATTATTATCTATAAGATAATCAGCAAAGCTTTGGCTTAGATTGAAAGTGTTCTTCCTACACTAATTTCATAATCACAAAGTGCCTTTGTGCCAAGCAGATATATCACAAATAATGTCTTGATAGCATACGAGCTTATTCATTCTCTAAAGCATAGGAGATTAGGAAATGAGGGATTCATTGCCATGAAATTGGACATGAGTAAGGCATATGATAGTGTCAAATGGAGTTTCTTATTGGCAGTTTTGGGAAGGATGAGATTTTTTGAAAAATGGTCACAATTGATTATGTTGTGTGTCTGTTTAGTATCTTACTTGGTTTCAATAAATGGGTATCCTAGTTCTCAATTCTTCCCTCAAAGAGGATTGAGACAAGGAGACCCTGTAAGCTCCAAAGTACTTTTGTGCCTAAGAATGCAAATTATGTTTTGATGATAACAATTACATTGAAAATTATGAATGAATTCTCTTAAGTATTTTAATTGTGTTAACATGATTATTGTGGAGTTTTCTTATTAGTAGTAACTCTTTCAAGACTAAATTTAAAGTAAAGAAGCTTTCTGGATGATTAGAAAGGGATTAGAAGACCAAATTTTGACTTGAAAGAGTTTAAGTGTATCCTGAGAAAGTTCCTGAAGAACATAGGATGGTTCATCTTGATAAGGTTGTGAGAAAGTTCAGAAATATGAAGAATCTCCACAAGGAATAATCCAAGAGCAAATCAAAGATCAAAATGAAGCTATCACCATCCAAGATATCGATAAGAAATATGAAAATTGATGGTGGAATCAAAGGACAAGAAGATTTGTTAAAGATCAAGCTTGAGAGAGTTATTGAGAAGGCCAGTTGAGATGAATCGTGAGAGAGTTCCTAGGCAAGTGGTGTGATGTGGAATATGATTAAAAATTAATATAAAAAACAATTGCCAAGTTCCACCAAAAATATAAAAACCTTGCAACCAGTTGTAGTAAGTAAGGGTTGATCCACAGAGAACTAATTCAATTGACACTATCAATCCAATTCCTAAATTAAACTCTGATGAACAATAAATAGTAAAAAGTAAAAAGATGGTTTTGTTGATTAAAATTAAAAGTATAAATTAAACTTAAAACAAAAACAGTAAACACAGATTGAATTACCAAGTTAAAGATATTGGTTAAGAGATGGAATCTACCACTAGATTTATATGATTATGCTAACTTACATACTCTTTATACCAATATGATCAATTATGTTCTTATGTGATTGTGAGATAAATCCCTTATTTTTCTTAAGTTTTGCTTAATTCAGCAACCGCTCAATTCAAACCCTAACCATTAGTTATTTGTAAAGCAACCGCTCTTACACCTACCTAATGATTGCATTAAGAATTAGAAAACCAATCACACTAAGATCTAATCACACACCGGGAATCTCTCTCTTTCTTGGTCTTTGTGTTTCCCTCAGTTTCCTTGACGGCTCTCTCTGTCTAGATCTCTTTTAAAGGCTCTAAGTAACCCTATTTATAGGTTTGGATACCTAATTTAGCATTAAAATTTGAATTTAAATTTCTGAGCCGATGACACGGGCCGTGTCATATAACACGGTCTAGCCCATGTCTGAATCTTGTAACACAATTCCAACTAATTTCAAAGTCAGAGAAGAACACGACCCAGCCCGTGTCATGTGACACGGGCCGTGCTATCAGTCAAGGCTTAAAAATGAATTCCCTTGTGAAGACAGAGACATACACGGCCTACCTCGTGTCATATGACATGGGCCGTGTTGACCAAAAATAGGATTTGACCCCAGTCTTGAAATAGTCAGAGGAGTACACGGCCCACCCTGTGTCATATGACACAGGCCGTGTTGACCACTTTCTTCAAATGCAACCTTGATTCTTCATAATTGCTCTTCTTCCTTTGCCTATAGAGATAAAACTGATTTTCTTAAGCATTCATCTCTCTCCTTAAATGGTCATCAAGCTCGGTTCGATGCTAATGGACTCAAACACTCAAAGATATCCTGAAAAGCATAATTCATTTATGAGTGTTTATAACCACATTTAAGCATAGTTTCACAATAAACATCCAATTAAGCTCTAAAGCAGAAACTTAGCTAAATGTCAACAATTGAGCACATATGGAATCCAATTAGATCAAATAAAAGGCATTTAAGATACTGAAATTATTAACAGATCAGCAAGAACTTAAGTGACACATGCTAACTTAGCAAATAAAACAAAATAACAGTTACCTGCCACAAGAAGGGCAAGTGACAGTTGGAAGCCTTCAACAGTTACTTTTCGCAGGTAATAAAAGGTCCCAAGCTTGAAAAGGAGAAGGTTAATGATCTGAGGAGCAATCAAGTTGAAAATCGAAGAACAACTCTCTCACATTTACCTACTTTGTTCTTAAAGTTCTCAAATATTCAGTAGGTGTACAATAGGCCTTGCTAAGTTGTGTTTATATACTCTTTGATTGATTTCGAGACCTATCTGCTTGTATTAGACACCTCAAACCTAACTTTGATTCTCAAGTGTTAGTAGTGAGCTTGTGGGTTGTACAAGCCGCGTAGAAGCTTAGTTAAGTTTGCTGTTCGCACCTAGAGAGGCTGGGGGAAAAGAATACTTGTTGATTTGCGCCTAGAGAGGTTGAGGGAAAACAATACATAGTGTAAGAGCTTGAAGAGGCTTAGTAAGAAAGAATACTTGTTTATAGTGAAAATCTTAGTATTTGCTAGGTACTAGACATATCCCCAAGTGGTTTAGGAGTGAACTAATATAAATCTTTGTGTCTTGCTTCTCTTCTTTTACTTTAACTCAATTGATTCACTCTGAATTTGAACTTAGTGCATGTTTGGATAAGCTTTTTTCACTGTGCAAACAACATTTTTTTTTAAAAAAATCTATTTCAACAGTGTTATAACATGTTTGAAAAAATCAACTTCAACTTTTGCATGAAATTCAATGCATCATAAAAGTTTTTTAAGCTAATTTTCATAATGCTGAATATTGAAGCTTATGATTCTAGCTTATAGATTATTCATTATACTTTGAGATGTAAATATCATTTTATCCTCAATCAAATAACTTTTTTAATCATTCTATACTTATTTTAGTAATTTAATGCATAAAAGTAATTCTTTTTTATACTATCTAAACGAAACAGATTAACTTAAAATCACTTTCAGCTAATATTTCTAAACATAAAAATGAATCTATTATAATCGATTATAACAAAAAGCTTTTATACAATAATCGATTATTCAAATAATCAAGTTTTCACTATTTTCCCAAACACACATTTAATAAAATCTGAGTTTTACTCTAAGAACTAAGATGGTTTTTGAGTTAAAGTGAACTCAACAAGAACATAATCTTCTAAGGTTTGATTATGTGTTCTGATAGTTATTCGTGTTGTTAAGAAAGGGTTTTTCAAAGATAAAGTGTTAGAACTTGAGGAGATTAACTTGAGAAGCATTTTCTATTAAATATTGAAACTGTGAGAGAGTTTAACTCAACTCAACCAGTAAACTCTCTTACGAACTCTCTCACCCTATATTGTCTAATCTTTTTCTCATATATTATCGAACTTTATCACCTAATCATTATGCTTTAAAGTAACCTTCTCATCTTTAAGTTTGTTAAACTTGAGAAAGGTGTGAGAAGTCTAAAATTTTCGGGAGAAAAGTAATATAATTCAACCCTCTTCTTGTGTTACTACCAACTTCAATTGGTATCAGAGTTCAGCCTCTTGGTTGAACACACCTAACAGTGTGAGAGGAAAAAGATTCTGAAGGAAGTATAGAAATGTAACAAGGAGGTGGAACTTACCTAATAGAGGGTTCTTCTACCAATAGACCACGTGCTTTTGATGGAAGGGACTACTACTATTGGAAAGAAAGGATGAAGCTCTTCATTGAATCCTAGCATGTTGATCTCTAGGATATGATCGAAACTGGTCCTTACATTCCTATTATATATGGTGAGGGTGGAATCCAAGGTGAGAAGCCTAAATTTGAGTGGATAAAACCTAAAAAGAACAAATTCCTTCTAAACTGAAAGGCAAAATTCTTCCTCACATGTTCATTTAGTAGAGGAGAGTATGACAAGATTGCGGGTTGTGCTATAGCTAAAGAAATATAGGACACTATTGTCATTACTTATGAAAGAACAAACAAAGTGAAGGAAGCAAAATCAAGTATATTAGTGCATTAGTATGAAATGTTCAAAATGAAGGAACACGAGAGCATAGATGAGATGCTTGCTACATTCTTAGTAATTGTGAATGATCTCAAGTCACTTTGAAAGACCTACTCTAATCAAGAACATGTGAGAAAGCTATTGAGAAGTATGCCTAAGGTGTGGAGGCCCAAGGTAACTGTTATACAAGAAGCCAAAGACCCATCAGTTTTAAGGTTAGACGAGCTGCTGGGTTCCTTAAAAGTACATGAGCAAGAGCTAGCTAAAATGGAGGAAGATGTACTAAGAAAAGGAAATAGTATTGCTCTAAAGTCCACCCACAAGGCAGTTAAGCAACTCTCCTTCTTAGAGCTTTCTCAATTCTATAACTAAATATGAAGAGAAAAGTGAAGATGATGAATTTGATAAAGATGAGCTTTCATTCATATCTAAAAAGATTTAGAAGATATGGAAGAAGAAAGGAAGAAGAGGAAAAGCTTCCAATCCAAAAGAGAACCTCAAAAAGGAGAATTCAGAAGCAACAACAAGAACCAGATAGTTTACTATAAGTGCAAGAAGCCTGGTCATTTCAAGTCTGAATGTCCATTACTGAGGAAAGGATCAAAGAAGTTCTCAAAGAAGAAGGGAATGATGGAAAAATGAGATAATCTCGATGACTCATCAAGTAAGGAAGATCAAGAGGAAGTTACAAATTTGTGCCTAGTTGCCAGAGATCAAGAAAATGATGATGAGGTATTAGATACTAGACTTTCTCATCCTTCTTACTCATGAACTTAAATCAGCTTTGCACAGCCTTCTTTGATACTAACTTTTTGGCTCAAAATTGCATTTCAAAATGGCTAAGTTACAAAAGGAAAATAACTTGTTAAAAAGGGACAATGCAGCTTTAAGCAAGACAATTGGATCCTCAGTGAAGCTATATCAAATTAGCAGCTTAGTCTAAGAAGGATGAACCTTCTTACCAACCTTCTCAACAACTTTTTCATATGTCAGAAGAGAATGTGTTGTTGAAAAGGAAGATAGAAATGTTGACCAATTACCTAGCCAAGTTTTTCAATGGTACCAATAATCTTGAGAAGCTTCTTGGAAGCCAACAATGTACCTTTGGCAAAGCTAGACTAGGATACAAGAGAAAGGCAAAACAAAAGTTGTATAAGAATCTTTTTGTGCTTGCTAAGAAGATTGAAGTGGTGTGTTTCTATTGTGGCAAGGTTGGCCATAAAGCCTTAAAATGCTACCACAAAAATAAACGACAAAAAGTCCAACCATCTAACATGAAAGGACCCAAGAAAGTTTAGGTACCTAAAGGCATGATACCTTCTCATGTAGGTTTACCTAATCACAGAAAAGGAAGAAGAACAGATGGTAACTAGACAATGGGTGTTGGTATATGCCCTAGAGGCCAATTTATTTTGACTGTACTTCCATACATTGTATTATGCTATTTATGTAATACATGAGGCATTTCATTTATTGTGTTATTTATTATAAACATAATAAAGTCCTTAGAATAGTAAGTTTAATGCAATAGGATATTAAGTGGATGACTTCATCGTGAGATCCTATTGGATAGAATCTGAATATTATTCTTAAATGTCCCTAGTCAAGTATTATTATTAATTAGGACAACAATAATGCATTGAGACTAGTATGTGCGTAGACTGATGGCCACATCTCATAGGTCATGGATATGAGATATCAAGTCTTCACATGGAAACATATTACAGTAATGATGTATTGGACTGACCTACCATGAGAACGCTATGTGGATCGTTGCGTGAGTGTCATAAGTAATTCTCAAAGTGACAATAGTATATGTGGTCTTTTGACCTGAAATCACTATGATTCCTAAATGAGGAGTTATATATTTTAATGCCATCAAACATCATCTGTAACAAGGTGATTATAAAGATAGTTATTGGATATACAACAAATCATATAAAGAGATGTGAGTGACCTAGATGAGATTTGTCCCTCCTACATAACAAGAGCGATATTTTCGCCCCCTGATTGAGTGAGGCTGCGAAAAGGATGGTCATGCTCAAATGAATTAATATGAGATATTAATCTTATTTATTATTACTAAGTTTACTCGAGTATCAGGAAACAGAAGATTGAACAATACAAGGGTGATATATTCTATGCCTTGTGTTCAATCTAGATATCTGGATAAAGGGACTAAAATATAAGGAAACATTAGTCATGAAAAGGTTATGTCAAATCACTGACATTCTCATTACTTGGGTAGCAGTGATGTGTTACTAGATATCACTCACCGCTTGTAATATTAAAATGGGATTTTAATATTATTACCAACTCATGAGAACCTGCAGGGTCATACACATAGAACAGATTAAGCTGGAGCAATTAGAATCGAAGTTGGATTAGGGTTCTGTCGTGGGCCAAACTCATAACAGATGAGTCCAAGGTTGCACTGCTAAACCTATTGCTACTCTCACTTGTATAAGGAATTCACTATTATAAATAGTACTACTAAGGGGATATCAAATAGCATCAATTACAAACCCTGGTCACACCCTAACAGAAACAATGAGTGAGAGAATGACAAGTTTCTTTTCTCTTCGCAGCTAGAGTTGTGCAGGAGACATAAGACTCCAAGATCGCAGACGTTGGATGTTTGTGAGTCTATTTGTGTGGACGGTACTATCATTGTTGCGGTGCTAGTGATTTGTTTGATCATTTTCGTCTGGCTTCAAGAGGTAAACTTGAAAAATCACATTTCATGGCTCTCTTTTTTGCATAGATCCTTGGTAGGAATCCTTTTTCGTTGTGCTTTTGTTCATGAATTTCCCAACAGTGGGTGTTCAAGGTATATGACTGGGACAAAAGCAAATTATTGACCCTCAAGGATAAAGATGGAGCTGGTGTCACTTTTGGAGACAATAGCAAAGCAAAAATAAAAAGAATAGGTAAATTTGGTAAGAAGAACTCTACCATTGTTGATAATGTGTATTATGTAAAAGGGTTCGAACACAATCTTCTTAGCATAAGTCAATTTTGTAACAATGCCTATGAAGTAGTGTTTGAACTAACAAAATGCATTGTTAGAGAAGCCAATAATGGAAAAGTCCTCTTTTTTGGAAATCAAGACAAAAATGTCTATAGCATTAAGTTAGAGGACCTTAATAATCATAATGTTATATGTCTTGTGTCTATGAGTTCTGATAAATGGTTATAGCACAAGAGAGTTGGCCATGTAAACATGAATACCATTTCCAAATTACTGAAATATGACTTTGTGAGAGGCTTGCCTAAAATTAAATTTGAAAAGGATATGGTATATGAAGCATACCAAAGAGGCAAGCAAACAAAGTCAAGTTTTCAGCCTAAGAATATGAAAATTCTTCCTCCAATGCAAGTTCTTCCCTTCTGAATCAGGTAAATTCATATCTGAAAAAGGTTGACAATAAGTTCTTTTAAAATTGACTATTTGTCCCTCTATTAGAGGTGTTCTAGAATGTCTGCAATTGATTAAATAGCTCTACGAATGAATGGATTGGTCACAACTCATAGACCTCTAGAACTTCTTCATATTGATCTCTTTGGACCTACTAAGGCTGTTGGCTTAGGTGAAAAGAGGTATTGCTTTGTTATAGTTAATGATTTATAAAGATTTACATGGGTTCTCTTCCTAAGAAGCAAGGATGATTCTTTTAAGGCCTTTAAAACCTTTTGTAAACAAGCTCAAAATGAAAAATGTTTTTGTATATCTGCCACAAAAAGTGATCATGGAGGAGAGTTTGAGAATGTTTTCTTTAAAGCTTTTTATGAAGAAAATGACATAATTCACAATTTTTCTTGCCCAAGAACTCCACAACAAAATGGAGTTATGGAAAGAAAAAATAGAACCTTGCAAAAGATGACTAGAACTTTCTTATGTGACTTTAAATTGCCAAAATATTTTTAGGCTAAAGTAGTCAACACCTCATGTTATGTTTTAAACAAAGTTTCCATAAGGCCAATACTAATGAAAACACTATGAATTGTTGAAAGGAAGGAAACCCAATATCTCATACTTTCATGCTTTTGGATGTGAATGTTTTATATTAAATACCAAAGAATAGTTAGGAAAATTTGATTCAAAGTCTGATAAATTCATCTTTCTTGGATATTCCGTGACATCCAAAGCATATAGAGTATATAATTTGAGAACACTAGTTGTTGAGGAAAACATGCATGTTGTATTTAATGAAACTAACTCTCTCAATGAGAAAGATAAGCATGCAAAGCTTCATGATGAGTTTGAAAATCTGAATCTCAATGAGAATGATGATAAAGATGACAAAAAGCAAGATGGGACAAGTTCAAACAACAAGAAGGATCGAACCATGGATGAGAAAGTTATGTCAGAAGTTGAGAGAATTCATGAACTTTCTCACCAACCCTCTTAGCTCCCTAAAGACTGGAAGTTGCATCATTCTCACCTAAAGAAGTTAATCATTGGTGAAGCATCTAATGGTCTCAAGACTAGATTAACTTTTAGATGACCTGAGCACACAAATCAATTTGCCTTACTCTCTTTAGATTGAGCCAAAGGCAACTAAAGAGGCCCTTCAAGAAGAATCTTTGATTGAAGCAATGCAAGAGGAGCTAAATTAGTTTGAGCGAAAAAAAGTATGGTCTCTAGTGCCTGCACCTAAAGATCACTCACTAACTGACACAAAATGGGTGTTTGAGAACAAGCTGGATGAAAATGGAAATGTGGTATGGAACAAGACAATATTAGTTTCTCAAGGGTATAACCAACAATAAGGTGTAGACTATGATGAAACCTTTGCCCTTGTAGTTAGATTAGAAGCATTAGAATTCATAAATGAGGTTGTCAAAAAGTTCAAAAATATTAAGAATCTTCACAAGGACCAATCTAAGAGCAAATCAAAGATCAAAATGAAGTTATCACCATCCAAGATATCAAGAAGAAATATGAAACTAATGGTGGAATCAAAGGACAAGAAGATATGTGAAAGATCAAGCTTGAGAGAGTTATTGAGAAGGTTAACTGAGATGAATCATGAGAGAGTTCTTAGGCAAGAACTTAAGTGACACATGTTCACTCAGCAAACAGAACAAAATAATGGCTACTTACCACAAGAAGGACTAGTGACTATTGGAAGCTTTCAACGGTTACTTTTTGCAGGCTATAAAAGGTCCCAAGCTTGAAAATGAGAGGTTTAATGATCTGAGGAGGAATCAAGTCGGAAAACGAAGAACAACTCTCTCACATTTACCTACTTTGTTCTTAGAGTTCTCAAATCTTTAGTAAGTGTATAGTAAGCCTTAGTAAAATGTGTTTATACACTTTTTGAGTGATTTCGATACCTACCCACTTGTATTAAACACCTCAAACCTGACTTTGATTCTTGAGTGTTGATAGTAAGCTTGTGGGTTGTTCAAGCCATATAGAAGCTTTGTTAAGCCTGTTGTTCATGCCTGGAGAGGATAAGAGAAAATAATACTCGTTGATTCGCACCTAAAGAGGCTGAGGAAAAAGAATACTCAGTGTAAGAATCTGAAGAGGCTTGGTAAGAAAGAATACTTGTTTATAGTAAAAATTCTAGTATTTGCTAGGTACTGGACATAGCCCAAAGTGGTTTAGGGGTGAACCAGTATAAATCCTTGTGTCTTGTTTCTCTTACCTTACTTTAAATCAATTGATTCACTCTGATTCTAAACTTAAGAAAATTTTACTCTAAGAACTAAGGTGGTTTTTGAGTTAAAGTGAACTCAACAAGAACATCTTCTTCTAAGGTTTGATTATGTGTTCTGGTAGTTATTTGTATTGTTAAGAAAGGGTTTTTCAAAGATAAAATATTGGTGCTTTGAGTGATTAACTTTAGAAGCATTTTCTGTTAAATACTAAATTTGCAAGAGAGTTCAACTCATCTCAACTAGTAAACTCTCTCACCCTATATTATCTAATCTTGTCCTCATATATTGTTAAACTCTTTCACCTAATCATTGTGCTTTAAAGTAACCTTATCACCTCCAAGTTTGTTAAACTTGAGAAAGGTATGAGAAGTTTGAAATTTTCAGGAGAAAAGCAACACAATTCAACCCCCATTCTTGTGTTACTGCCAACTTTAGACCCTTTCTCTCTATATTTGTTTGTGATATGTGCAAAGCTCTTTCATCTTTATTATATCAGGCTAAGGTAAATCAATCTTTGTTGGGGTTAAGGATTTGCATATTGGCATCAATAGTGTCACATCTCTTCTTTGTAGAAAATAGCATTATTGTTGCAAAGGCCAATCAAGAGAATAGCATGGAGGTGAGTAACATTCTGAGTCTTTATGGTGATGCTTTGGGTCAATGTATAAATCATTATAAATTGACTATTCTTTTTAGTCTGAATGTTAATAGAGTCATGAAGGAGGAAGTTATGAGTATTCTCAATGTTCACAATGTTACATTCGAAGAAAAGTATTTGGGGCTCCCTTCTATGATTGGAAGATCAAAAAGTAATTCTTTTTAATCTCTTAAAGATTGTGTTTGGAAAGGAACTAAGGGTTGGAAAGAGAAATGTATGTCTATGGGTGGTACAGATATCTTGATCCGGGAAGTGGTGCAAGTGATTCTGACCTATTCAATGAGTTGCTTCAAAATTCCTATCTCACTTTGCAAGGAGCTTAAAAGTATGATGAGCAAGTTTTGGTGGGGTAACCAAACAGATGCAAGGAAAATCCACTAGATAAGTTGGGAAAAACTGTATTGGCCAAAAGGTTGTGGTGGACTAGGATTTAAGGAACTCCTTGCATTCAACCTTGCTATATTAGTAAAGAAAGGATGGAGAATTTTGAACAATCCTAATGCTCTCATGGTTAGAATCTTGAAAGCTAGATATTTTCCAAATAGGAATTTCCTACAGGCACACATTACGATAAATCCATCTTTTACATGGATATTATTATGGAGAGGGGGGAGGTTTTGAACATTGGGGGTTCTATGGAGGATAGACGATGGTTTCCATGTTTGAATTTGGGAAGACCCTTAGATTCCTCTAGCATCAGGTTTCAAGGTCAATCAAACATGACTCTAAAGGAATGTTCTCGGTTAAAAGTGTATACAAAGTGCTTTGGAATAAGATGTTACAAGAAAAAACCTAAGAGGTCTAAATGGTTATGAGAAGCTAGAAATTTTCAGGGGCTGGAATAGTCTATGGAAGAAGCTATGGAAACTTAATGTTCCTTCAAAAGTTTGAAATTTTCATTTGGAGATTGTGTAGGAACATTGTGCTAGCAAAAGCTAGGCTTCAGCAAAAGGGTGTAGATGTTTCTAATAGTTACTATTTCTGTTAACATAGTGAGGAAGATTCCTTTCATGTATTTCAGGATTGCACTCTCTCAAAGACAATTTTGGCTAATTTTCAAGGGAGTCTAGTGCCTGGTTTTAATTCAGATAATTCATGGTTGCAATTGTTAGACACTGATCTATGTTTTCAATTAGAGCAAGAGGCTCAGTTAATGATGATGATTTAGTATAAAATTTTGGTGGGAAAGGAACAATAGGTGGCAGAGGAAGAAGTCTAGGAGTGAGTTACAAATTTTCCAAAGTGCAGATGCCAATTTGGAATCCTATAGTTGTGCGAGGAATGATCCTAAATGGACTAGTATTGATCAAGCTTGGTTCAGCTCTAAATGGCAGAAACCTCCTACAAAATTTCTCAAAATCAACGTAGATGTAGTTGTTTTTTAGGAAGCAAACTTTTTTGGCATTGGAGTTATTATTAGAGATTGGAATGAGAAGTTTCTTACAACAAAATTGTGCCTCAAACAAGGTGCAATATCAACTCATACAGGATAATTTATAGTTGCACGAGAAGGTTTGGCTTTTGCATGAAAGATTGGTTGCTCCTAGGTGGTACTGGAAGGCGACTGTAACACCCTGAAAATCTTTTGTTTCTTAATAAATAATCCTTTTATAATATTTGTAATTTTTGTGAATTTTTCTAGAATTATTTGAATTGTTTGATTATTTTAATATATTTCTCGATTTGCATGCACACTGAACGGAGTCAGAAAAATGAAATATTTTCCCCGAGACCGAAAAACCTTAGATTGTGAAAATGGTGATGGGGGATCTTACTAAACCTGAGGTCGGACATAGTTTACGAAGTTTTCATTTTTTGAGATTTTATCTGACGGATAAAATTTGGGTGCGCTCTATTGTCCATTTGACAATAGATACTGGTATTGTTAACTGTAACTTTTATCCACTGGGTAATAGCTTGTAGTAAAAATCTAGTAAATTATTTCTATCTACTCACTTTTATGATATCATCTAAGTGACATCGTCACATCACTACATGACAACATGATTTAACATTTTTGGGGAAATATGTGAAGCTTCTTAAAGAAGCTTTGGGAGAAGCTTGGAAAGGAAGTCTTGCTACTTCTCCCAAGGTGTGCACGGTTTTTGGAGGAGAGAAAAGATGACAAGTTGTCATCTTTTCACAAATATCACCATTCTTTCACCATCCAAAACTTTCTATCACTTTCTCTCTCTACCCTAAAGTTTCTTTCTCATCTTTTTTCATCATTTTCTCTCTTCCATTTTCTCTCAAGCTCACGGCTACCACCCTTCATCTTCCTCTTCCATTTTTGTTTTCTCTATTCAATCAAACTTCTAGAATCTACACACTTTCTGAATACTTTCTATGTTAAGATCATCATCAAATTCTCTCATCTTCATCATCTTCTTTCAAACCCTAGCTTGAAGCTCTTAAGGTGAGAATACTTGATTTCTATCTTCTCCTCTCATTTTCCTCTACACCTCACGACTATGGCCATTTTTGGAGGGCCATTCTACACCTAGTTCGTCACTTATTCATCCTTTCATCCAAGCAACCAAGAACTAAACACAAAAACCCTTACTTCTTCCATTTGGAGCTCACGGCCAACCCCCAAAGACCATCATCCAATCTTCAATAATTCAAGATAATCTTAGATCTTGAGTCTCTATATCATTTTAAGACACTTTTGTGTGGAAATCAATCTCTAGTTCATCCATCTTCAAGTATTTCTTTAAGCTTTGCTTCAAACCTCAAGTTCAAGAATCTTAAGGTAAAGTTCTTGAATCTTCCTTCTTGTTTCATTTTAAAGGAGGTAAATCCATACTTTGACCTATAACAATCTTATTCAAACCCTAGGTACTAATTCTTGTATGTTTGCTTTGATTCTAAGAACCTCTTGGTGGAGAAAGTTTGCTATAAAAGGACTCACAAGGAGTTAGGAAGCTACACTTGAGGTAAGAGGGAGATTAACCTCATCAACCATGCTATGGTGGTGAGGAACAAATGGGTATGTTGGGATTGGAGAGTCCACATGAGGATTCATCCACTCGAATGTGTGATTTTGATTTGTACTTGTTTGATCTTGTATGATTGTATGACATTGTTGTATGCAAAAATGATTGTGGTGACTTAATGGATACATGTGATCTTTATAGCAAACATAAATGTGATAAATTGTGATGCTTGAAATATGTGCCATGCTATAACTATGTTACAAAAGAATGATTTTTGGGTTCCCTTGATTCCTTAAGGCTCATGGCCACCTTGGCCCAAGAAGAGACATCCATGAGAATAATATTGGTTATCAAGAACTTAGATGATTAAGTGATAAAGACATAATTTATAAGGTTACAAGTGAATGAAGAAAGAAATAAGTTTTACCATTATAGGGAATTGATTCTTGAATATGATATTTGATAATTAAAGGTAAGAGTGAATTGGAGACATAAAATATTTGATAATAAGATGGAAGAGTAATTAGGATGGAAAGAATTTTATTTAGAAGTTGAATAATGAAAGTTTTAGAAAGAATGTTGAGAAATATTGTTTGGGTGATTTGGAAGACGAATTAGGGTTTAGGGATTTATGAGTAAGATTGAAGATAACTATAATGTCATAATTTGAGAAGTGATAGCTTTTGGATGTACCAAATGGAAACAAATTTGGAGATAATCGGAATCATGGAAAATGATTTATTAGTGGTAAATCTAGGTAACTTGATAATCGAGGAAATTAATTAAGAGTTTATAAGATAAGAATGGAAAAGAATAAATTTGATCTTTAAGCAAAAGAGTGATTTTTGGTCTTGAGAGGAAAAACAAGCTTAAGAAAGAAATAGAGAAAATTTGAAAGACTTAGATGAAAAAGGAAAGGAATGGTGAGGTAAGGACATTGTGTTTTTTGTAGGTTTTCATAAATGATATGAGGATAGGTCATTTGAGGAACTTAGTTAGAAGAAGCTGGCGATTTGGATTAAATTCTATCTTCGTTCTTGAGAGTATGATAATTAAAGACTAAAGAAAACCTAATGTATCTATATACTCGAGGAATTATGAAAATGCTCCACGTGATTTGATAATAATGATTCTTGAATTTGCACGACTGAAATCCTTTGTGATAGCATGCATTAACATTGTGCCTTGGGTCGACATACTGGACCCAAGTGGATTATGATTTAGCCTTGTGCTTTTGGGCTGAAGTGTTGGACCCAAGTGGATCATTGGTATTATGTAGTTGTATGGGCGGCTATATAATATCATTGATACTAATGATATTGGGCGATTGTATGGGCAGTTGCCTTAATACTGTTGGGAACGGTACGATGATGGTTGGAATTCTTTGAGCATGCACATGAGTATTAGACTGTCGGCTTGTGATGCTTAGGAGTGAGCGAGAATTTGGATAAGTGTGATCCCAGATGGATCTCAGGGGGTGTCAAGGCAAGGTGATCCACCTAGTGACCATTGTCACATTGTATACCCCGGGCTGTGAAAAACCGTTGCAACGCACGACGAGGACCCGACAAGCACTATCCTTTTCGTGATCCGACGTAGACTGTCTTTTGAGGGGGGCAGATCTTTTGGAACGCTCATCTCTGAACCTTGACTCTATGGAGTAGGATCTGGTTGCATTGTGTATAGGGATGGAGTCAGCATATCTGTTATTGTGGCATAATCCATACATACATATATATATATATATATATATATATATATATATATATATATATATATATATATATATATATATATATATATATATATATATATATATATGTCTTGATGTACATTACTGAATTACTTATCAGTTGATAACATGATTATATTTGTTACTCTATGAATATTCTTGTATTGACATGATTATATCTGCTATTACTTGGTGTTGTTGTGTATGAAAGACACTACTGTCTTTCATTGTGTTTCTTGCTACCATGATGATATTGATGTCTATTTCTGTTTTATATTTATGATGGAAAAAGTCTATGATGGCGGCAAGGTAAGACCCGCGAGGTTTCACTAGGCTATAGTTTCATGGAGGCATCAGAGCATGGAGTGTTCAGTGGGACACGAGGAGCGTCCGGTATGACGAATACATCACTTTGAGTTGGAGTAGAACCTGGCATGATGCGGTTACCTTTACTATGGACGCCGATGTTCACTTGGAGTTCTACATGCCTCTTGGGGAGCTTTGGGATGATTGAAGAACTTCTTATAGGGAGAGCTCTGTGGAGTCGACTGCTCAGACTCCTGTCCACAGTGACATGCCCCAACTGGATGCTTTGTCTTTTGGGGATCCTGAAAGGGATTTAGACAAAGATCGGGTGCAGGAACCCATTATTCAAGTGTTTGGACTTGGACAAGACTCAATTTTCATTTGGTAGTCATATGTATAGGTATGTTTATTTTGGAAGTACTTAAGTTTTATGTTTTTGATATATGCAAATGGTGTACTTAAAGATGTTGTAAACTTTGCTTTATGAAAAGCCTTTTTAGTTCCTATGACTTGAGTCTTTTATTTATTCTATAGTTCTTATGTTTTGTGTTCCCAAAATTTGATCAGTTTATATTATCCACGAAAAGAAGCTTTTGAAACTCATATCTTGCACTATTTACTTTTATAACTTTAGCAAAGAATTTTAAAATTTAAGAGTTAGTCTTATGTGTAATGCCTCTCGGAAGGGGGTGTTACAGCGAAGATCTTGAGGTATACGGGATGATTTCAGGAGATGCTCAAAATTTATCTTATACAGGGACTATTTTGATGGATGTATTCAATTTTGCATCTTGGTTTTATACTTTTGAATGTTCTTATGTTCAACGTTCTAGTAATCAAGCAGATTCCTTAGCCAATTATGCAAAGAATAATGGTAGTTGTTCTTAGCTTGAAGAAGCACTAACTTGTATTACTTCTTTATTGTCTATAGATTTGATTCAGTAATGAAATTCAAATTTCACATAAAGAAAAATTATTATACTAATATTAGCGTAATTTCCTAACATATACTAGTCCTAGATTAAATAAGTAAAATGTTAAGAGATGAAGATTCTCATTATAAATTGAAGTCAAACTCTTATTGTATTATAAGCTCCTATTTGTCCCACATTGGACAAATTAAGAGTTTAAAATGATGAGTTTTGGTTATAAATCGAAAACCAAATAATCAATGGCTTGAAAAAAATTAAATATTTTTTTAAAAAAATGTATTTTTTTTAAAAAAGGATCAGTTCAACCTTGTGGACTGTGACCAGTTTAGGATTGATTTTCTATTTTTTAACCGGTTTTTGAAAATCTAATTTTTTTAGTGTTGATTGGACTAGTCAAAGGACTAGTTCCTGATTTTTCCGGTGTATTGGCCGGTTTGATTTTGTTTTGAAAACCATGCTTATTATGTTAAGAATTTGGAGCATACAAATGTATACAATAATATTTTTATGCATTATATATGCTTATTTATGTAGTAATATATATTTAACATAAATGAATACTACATCATTATATATGCATGAAAATATATTAAGTTACACTCGTTAGTGTTCATAATTGCTTTTTATCAGTTTTCTTCAAATAATAAATTATTTGAAACAAAGTAAGCCACTAGAATTTTGTTAGTGGTGGAGGGTTTAGATAGTTTGCATAAGGTCATAAGTTCAAACCTTATTACTACCATTGTACCAAAAAATTATTTGAAACAAAGTACAATAGCCAACGCTAACGAAGGTTGGCTTACCTTTAGTCAACCTTCTGCTCATGGCAACTGCATAATTTAGGTCCATATCTTGTTCCTCCATTAATAGGCAATTGAGGTTGGCTTACCTCTAGTCAACTTCATTTGTAATTCTACTATAAATTCTTACACAACCAATGAGATAGAGATTAGAGTGACTTTATTCATATATGGTTATTGTACTTCACTCCTAGAGTCTAATATATGTGCAATCCAATTTTTTTTGTACTTCATATATATTAGTTTAAAAGTTGTAATATATATGACTTTGTTTTAGTTTGTGGTTGTAAATTTCTATGTGTGTTATGTTTATTCTTTATATAAATTTGTGGATATTTAAAAGGATTTAATTTGAATGCAATGTTAGTATACAAGTTTTTTACACTGTTATTCAATCATGTATTGCAACATTATTAAAATGTTTGACTCTTATAATAACTGCCTCAAAAGTCACATATATGGTAATATATGATGATGTGATGCAATTTTTCACACATTAACGGTTTATTTGTTAAAAAATTTATTTTATTTTATTTTATTTTATTTGAATTTATTAATTTATTTTAAGTTTTACATATTTACCTTTTTCCTAAGCCTTTTATCTTTTTTATATGGATTTTTAGATATAATTTGGGAGATTTTTGAATTAAAAATTTGGATTTATCTTGAAAACTATATTGTTGGAAAGATGACATCTTATTCGAAGACAAAACCAGTTGTGAAGTCTTAGAGCTTATTGTGTGTGGAAGTTATCTTAATCAAGAAGCAAAGGGGTTGGAAGCTAAGTTGGTGGAAGACTCACAATTATTCTATTTGGATAAGAAAATCCTATCTGGAAAGTAAGTTGTAACAAGAATGGTAAAAGAGGAATTAAACAACACCCAAAGAAAACATTCTCAAATTTACATACTCTACTTTTACGTCCTTGAAGAAGGAGAAGACGCAATGGCAAGAGCACCAAGAAGGCCATAAATCAGGATCAAGCTTCAACCTGTATTACTCTTTGACTCTTCTATGATGTTCTTGAAGATCATGGTTTGCTCTAGCACCATGAAAAGCTAAGTTTTCTATTTTTAGGATTAGAAGTAACTCGCCTCTATTATGTAATTCAATCTATTTGCTTCTCTTGATTATAGGAAGTATTTGTTTCTTAATTCAATTTTAGTACTCTTTGTTACCAAGTGATCTCAATACTCAAGAGGGGGGTGAGTTGAGTTTATAAAATATTTTCACAAATCTTTCGCAAAACACTTATTTATCAATTTTCATTGAAGCTATTGATTGATATAGATGAATGGATAGAGAAGATTGAAAACTTTCACTCATAATTGAACCAACCAAAACAGAGAATATTCAAGAATGCATATAAAATAAACACAATTGTAAAAGAGTTGAGTTTAGAAGATCAAATACAAGGTTTATCCTGATTCAGCCACCAATCCACTTCTGGACTACGTACAGTCCTCAAGCAATCACTTGATATTTTCTACTATATCTTCAAGTTTCAATAGGTGCTTGCTGTAACGCCCCTTTTTGAGAAGGGAACGTCACACTATGATCAAGAAATGGAAATAATGCTGAATAAAATAAGACCCGGTTCATTATAGTATAGATAAACTTGCTTGGTTGTAATCATATAATTAAATTAGCAAATTCTTTTTTTTTTCTTTTGTTATAGAATAATAAAATATAGTGACAAGACGTAGTTACAACAAAGAGTAAAATAAAAGTAAAACATACATTCGGACAACATGCATACATATATGATTATATCAAACTTGTTTAGTTACATCATCAGATATACAAAAAGACAAAAGCCTTACATGCCCCAAAAAGAATTACCCATATACAGCCCACCAAAAAGATAAAGCGTCAGGCCCCAAAAGAATTACAAACAGCCACCAGCGGCCATCAACAACATCAGCCCCTAAAGAGAATGAGAAGGAACCGTAGTTGGGTCCTCCTCAGGGTCTTCCTCATCAGAGGAAACCCTCATCGGAGCCACCGAGTTCTGAGCGGGGGCTTGGGTAGTAGAGAGGAAAGAATCCTCCTGTGGGGAGTAATAACGTTCATCCCACATATCTCGTATGGGCAAATAAAACTCTAAATGTAAACGAACATTACAAGTAAAAATAAGCGGATCATAATGCCCCCAAGCTAAAGACACTGTCACTTCTCCAAGGTAAATGCAGCGATCCGTAGCTAGGTTGATATGCCAGCAGTCTGGACCTCCAAGGAAAGTCAGGCTCACGTGACCCAAAAAGCCTTGCGGATGGGACGTCATTATCAAACAAACACTAGTCAAAGTCAGGCCAAAAGCCAGGGAACTCGTGTATTTCCCCTTCCTCGCAGACGTCTTCAGAGAAACATACAAATGGAAAAAATAATAGAAATACAGAAAAGAGATGAGACATCCTACATTCAGTACCAATTATGGCAGTAAAGAAATAGAATGGCATAGGACGGCCACATAGCAGTGCAAGAGTAATAATTAGTATCAAGATGTAAATATTAAATAGCTTAACAGTTCCAGGCAGTTATATCATCAATTAAAATAATGGTTCTAACCATCGTATGAATTTAATGCCAAATAATATATTGACTCACTATGCATATGCACATGATATCAAAATCCTACTCCATGGAGCTAGACACAAACGTTGGAGAGAATGATCAAGAGACATGTTTGTAACTAGGCTGCCGAGGCCAACAAGTGCTATAATTTCTTAATTTATTAACGTGCACATCATGGCATTGTACAAGACATTCTACACTAGATTGCGATATAGGACTGTGTCTCGGTCTGGATCGTCAGTGCGTTTGCATCGGTCTATCCCACGGCCTAGAGGAGCTACCAACTGACCATTGTGAGACACCTGCACCCCGACGTCCCGAAGGTCAACAGTGTGACCTACACTAGTCTACTCATACCCGCACATAGGTGTGATTCAATCTCCTAGGCAACATGGCCTTGACAACAGTCCATCGGATTTTCACAATGCATGATGCCTCAATGCACATTCATGTATATTCAACAATAATATACTTTTCTATAATCATGCCACAATTTGGCTAAGATAAGCATCAACACATTCTTGGTCCCACTCATGGACCCACAATAAATATCATTAAATCCTTAAATAAGACATTACACTTTTAGGATTCATTATGGAATTGAGCCTTAATTCCTATGTTCTTCTTATTAAGTTTCTCTCTAGGGAAATTCTCTCATTTTCACCTAATCTTCATTACTTTAATTAAACAAGTCCATCACTTAATTTTAAACTTAATTCCCTTAAAATAACTTTAATTTGAGTTATTCAACATCTTACTTACATTCATGTTCTTCCTTCAGTTAAGAATTATTCTAAGTTTTTGGATAAAGCCTCATTCTTAGTTCTTTCCATTTTATGAATCCCTAATTAATTTTTAATTATCCAATCAACTAAGTTTCACTTTAATTTAGTATTTCTTAGGTCCAAAGAATCAGTTTAGGTTATCAAGTAGGTTTCTTTCCATCACATTGTTAACTACTTAACACTTGATTATTTAAATTTCAATGTTACATAAAATTACATGATTGGACCCTAAAATGGCCCTAGAGGCCGTGAGCTTCCTAAGGGTAAGAACCTAAGTTTTCCATTACTCTATTACATTTTAGTCACTTGGCTAATTATGTCTCCAACTTGATTACAAAATTTTAACCATGATCACCCTATTCAAGGGGTGTGGCCGTGAGCCACAATAAGGAGGGCAAGAAACCCTTGCTTCCATTTCATGTTTCTAATCCACCAAAATCACTCCAAGGTCATCAATATATACATACATTCAATCAAATAGATCATATAAGGTAAAATCAACACATAGTCATCAAAATCACACATCAAAAAGAGTAACCCTAACAAGGGTTTCTCATAACCAAAACACAATTGAGTCTCTCACTACCAATAGAGGTTGAATTGGACCATCTCCCTCTTACCCAAAAGAAATCAAGAAAAGAAATCTCATTGTTTGCTCTTTGTGAAATTCGGCCAAGCACCTTCAAAACCCTAGAAATCACAACTTCATCAAATCAACACCAAGGCTTGAGAAAAAGAGGACAAATGGTCATGATTATGACCATTAAAACTAAAATGAAGAAGAGAATATGAGAAATCAAGAATATTACCTAAAAGCTTCAAACTTTGAGGCTTGAAGAAGATGATGAAGATGAAAACTTTTCAAGAAGATTCCAATTAGAAAGATGTTTAGAATATGATAGAGATTAAGAAAATATGGTTACTTGAAATTTTTGCAATCCATGGAGGTATGGAAGAGGGTGAGGCCATGCAGGAGGAGAAGAGAGAAAGAGGAGAAAACTTGAGAGAAGAAGAGTGTAGATAGAGAAAGTGACAGTAGAATGAAATGAACTTTTTTGGGTTTGAAATTAGAAATAAAAACTAATTAAGTGAAAAGCAAGTTTTGGCTCCTAATTAGCCTCATGGCCGTGGAGAAGGGGGAGAGTGAGGAGGGAAAATTGCTTCTAGAAACTAGGGTTAAGCTTGTTAGATTTTCAAAAGCAAATTTGATTAGACATAAAGTAGATTTCCTTTAGATAAGGTGCTTAGGTGATAAGGATTTTCACTACAAGCTATTATCCAATAGACAATTGTTACAGTTTAGAAAGCCAATATCTATTGTCCAATGGATAATAGAGCGTTCCGCAAAATTTTATTTAACAGGACGTACTGTAATTTTATTTATCAGATAAAATTTTAAAAAACATAAACCTCGTAAACTATGCCCAGCCTTGGGTTTAGTAGAATGTCCCGTCGACGTTTCCACTGTTCAAAGTTTACCAGCCTCGGGGAAAATATTTTATTTTTCCAGCTCCGCTCGTGCGCACGTAAATTGAGAAATATATTAAAATAATCAATAATTCTGAAAAAATCTCAAAAAATTCTCAAAAATCACAAATATTATAAAATGACTATTTATGATAAAACAAATAATTTTTGGGGTGTTATACTTGCAACCTTTACACAATAGAGCACTCACCACACCTTGGGATACCTCACCCTTTGTGTTTGAGCCTCAACTTCAAGGGACGCCTCACCTTTTACAATTTGGAGGGGATGCCTCACCCTCTTTACAAAGAATTAAAGTGTATATAAGATAGAACTCTCACAAGAGTAGTTGATACAAATTGAAGTCCTACAATGCTCTTCAAGAATATCTCAAATGATTTTAAAAAATAGAGCAATAAGGGTTTGAAATTGATTCTCGGATTAAAGTGATAGAAATATGTTTCAAGTTGTTGGTTAACCATTAATGATGACCTAAGACATGTATTTATATTATTTTTTATCAAAGGAGTCGTTGGGTGCATTAAAGGGCAGCATTAAATGCCAAGAAAATAGTTGTTGGCTATTGTCAGACTTGATGTAATCGATTACATAGTCCATGTAATCGATTGCATGGCTCTTAGAACGTGTTCTTGGCATTCTGGGTGGGATGTAATAGATTACAACCCTCATGTAATCGATTATAGAGCCTCTGCCAAAGATGTAATCGATTACAACTCTTATGTAATCGATTATATAGCCTCTGGCAGACTTGTAATCGATTACAACCTCAATGTAATCGATTACAAGGTCTCTGTTTGACTTGTAATAGATTACAATGACCCTTAAACACATTTTTCAAGTTTAATTAAGCTTGATGGCCATTTCTAGCTTAGAAAATACATGGATTTGATAAAACTTAAACATGATTTACATAATCCAAGATTAAAATCAACCTTTCTTTAAAAAAATAACTTTCAACTTTAGGTTGATTTAAAAAGGATATTTCAAAAACCATTTTAAGATAGTTAAAATATATTGAGAGCATTTTACATTTAGATTCTAAGTTCTATAAACTATACCAAATATACCTCTTTGAATTTGGTCTTCATCTTGACTTTGTTATCATCAAAAACTTCATTGATGTGCTTCAAAACATAAGCATTCACATTCTCTCCCTTTTTGATGATGACAAAAAAACATAGGAAAAAGAGAGTAGCATTTGTATTTATATGTCAGAGTTTTAAGCGCAACTCTCCCCTATAGTTTATGCATGAGATAGGATAATTAATTTGCATGTAGAAACTCCCACGTTCTTATGCAAGGTATAATCTCTCTAATCTCTCCCCCGTTGGCATTATCAAAAAGACATAAGCATTGAATTTATCAGCAAATAATACCAATAAAATTTTAACAGCATTTCAGTAGCATTTAGAATGATTCACTCATACACTCAGTCAACACAACAAAAGAGGATAACAAAGTATAACTATTTTAACCCATCAATATCAAAGTATAATCAGTTCAATCAGAGCAACAATAGATGCATATGAAAAACACAAGATCAAACTGCATAAACATTAAGTTCAAAAGTATCCAGAGTCATGTACACAATTATAAAAGTAAAGGCTACTAATGGTTAGGAAAAATATTATGAAAGGAAAGAATATCAAGACTAAGTCCCATGTCACTCCGTCGCCTCGCTATCACTGTCAGTATCAACTGCCACATCAGCAAGATCCACATCATCGTCATCCGTGTTCAGATTGTCTTCAGAGCCAAGAACCTCGTCATCATCATCAGCATTAGCACTAGAAGGACCAACAAATTATATGGGAGCAGGAGGTGCAGCAGAGGAGGTGGGAGCACTGGCATCTCTCCTCGGTACATATCTGGGTCCCTCTAGAAAAGATCGGATGGAAGCCAACTCTAGTCCTTGATGATTTACCTTTTCCTCAAGGCACTCCATCTTCATTCACAAGCTACGCATTTCCTGGAGCAACAGTTCCAAAGTGACTGTGGAAGCAGGTTGCTGGCCTCCTTCTTCATCATCCTCATCCTCGTGAGGAATGTGTCCATAGCTTCCATAGAGGAGATAGTACCATTTCTTGTCAACCTTCCTCAGCTGAAGTTTTTGTAAAGTATGCAAACCAATGGACTGTGGTCCTTTAGAACTCGTATCCTTTGCCTCCCCAGACAAAGGGAAATGGAATTGCTCTAAAATGGCAGTAACAAGCATAGCATAAGGCAGTGCATAATTTTTCTTTTTGGCTTCCAACATGTGTTGTATAACATAATATGCCTAGTTGATTGGCCTATCCATGTTCATGGCCTACAAGGTCAACACATCATCCTTGAACACTTGGGAGTAGTTTCCTCCCCTAGGAACCAATCCCCTAGCCACAAGGTAATGCAACACCTTATTCTCCATAGTCAACCTAGTAGCCATCACCCTTTTTTTGTCCCTAGGAATATCATAGCCAGATCTTATCAAGGACGTCAGGGAAGCCTTATATTTATACTCATGACCCCAGACATTCTCACATCCACAAAAATTTTCATCATCAAAAGTCAGTTATGTTAGCCTATACTAGAGATCCTTAGTGACTCTTATTTGTTTCTTTTTTACTTTAGATATCAGGAAGCCATCTTCATACTTTAAATTGGCATAAAAAACTTTAACTAAATCAGGATATATGTCTTTCTTGATGCTAAAAAAATCTAGCAGTCCTAGTCTTTCTATCATCCTAAAACTTTCCAGGGGCTCACTATAACAAAAGTCCTTTGTGAGATACCTGGGGGGGATGATCTTTCGCAATTGAAAATTTTCCCAGAAGTGCTTAGCCTTCTTGGCTGTGCCAAAGTGTTGGGTGAGGTCCATCCCAGAAATGATGAGTGGAGGAGTGCTAGAAGATGTTCCCATGGAGGCCCCTGTTCTTGCTCTCTTGGTGCGCTTGGAGGATTCTGCCACTGTATAGGAATGAGGGGAAATGATTGTGAGGAAGGTGGAGAGAAGTTGTTTGGGTGATGTTTGGTGGTGGAAGAAGGTAGAAAGATGGTGAGAAAATGGTGGAATTCGTGTGTTAGGGCTTAGAGAGAGAAAATATGCGTGAGAGGAGATGGGGGAAAGAATTTTGAGGATTTTTGTTGGAATTAGGTTGGGGGTTTTGTAAAGAGGGGAAATTCGAGTGGAATGGAAGTGAAATGAAGTAATTTGGACAAGATTTGAGGAAGAAATGGGGAGTTTGAGGTAAGAGTGTCGCGAGTTAGAGAGAGAAAGGATGAGCTGCAAGCCAAAAATGGTTGTTCGTGCATCTGAGCCCTTTTTAAACCCCTTTGTAATCGATTAAATTAGGGGTGTAATCGATTACACGCGTTCTGGGCTCCTTGTAATCGATTACAAGGTTGGTATAATCGATTACAAGCATTCTGACTTTGCTTGTAACATTTAGCAGAGCCTTTGTAATCGATTACAAGCCTACTGAACATGATTTTCTCACTTCAAATTGCAGAAGACTTGTGCCAAAACCTTCAAACCACTTCCAAAACTTCCCAAACTAAATCCAAACATCATGTAAGCATAAAAACTAACCAGTTCTTGATCCAAAACACATCTTGTTGTAAAAACATCACCTTGGTCAAGGATCAAACCACTTTAACAAGATTGGTGAAAGTTGAGCTATTTGGAGGACTTAGTCATGATGGAGTACCTGCAAAACAAACTTAGGGGAGCCTTCGATGCTCAGGTCAGTATTGGATTCATAAATAACTAAAGCAAGATAATTATTCAATGAACTCAATTATGCAGCAAATGACTCATTATGCAGCAAAATTTACACATTATGCAGAAAAATGACAAGTTATGCAGCAAGATTATGCAGCAAGAGTTAGATGTATGATTGATCCAATATTCCAAGTTCTCTTCTTATATAAAAGAATACTTATTTATTTAAGGGCTTATTAAAGATATCAGGTAGTTGTTTAGTGGTTTTAACAAACTTAAGCATGCAATCACCTTTTTGAACATAATCTCTTATGAAATGGTGCCTTATTTCTATGTGCTTTGTTCTTGAGTGCAAAATAGGATTTTTAGATAAATTGATTGCACTAGTGTTATCACAACTTATAGGGATGTGATCAACCTCAAGAACATAGTCTAGAAGTTGTTGTTTCATCCAAAGAATTTGAGTACAATAACTTCCAATTGTAACATATTCAACTTCAGTTGTAGACAATGCCACACTATTTTGTTTCTTGCTATGCCAAGAAACTAGTGAACTTCCAAGCAAGGGGCATGTCCCACTAGTGCTCTTCCTATCCATTTTGCATCCAGTAAAATTAGAATCAGAATAACTAATTAGACTATATGCATGAGGCACCTTTAGGATACCACAAGCCCATTTATGAAGTTCCTATTAGATATTTCATAATTCTTTTTACAGCATTTAGGTGTGATTCTTTAGGATTTACTTGAAATCTAACACACATGCACATACTAAACATAATATCACACCTAGTTGCTCTAAGATAAAGGAGTGAGCTAATCATACCTCTATATTTTGAGATTTCTACATATTTACCTCATTCATCCTTGTCCAAATAATAAGAGGTGCCCATTGGTGTAGCCATATGCTTGGCATTGTCCATTCCAAACTTCTTGAGCAGGTCCTTGTAATACTTGGATTGACTTATGAAAGTCTCATCCTTTGTTTGTTTGATTTGGAGTCCAAGGAAGAAGTTGAGCTCACCCATCATAGACATCTTAAACTCATTTTGCATAATGTTGGCAAATTCTTTACATAAAGAGTTATTAGTAGCACCAAATATTATATCATCAATATAAGTTTGAATAAGAAGTATGTCATGCTTTTTATACTTGATGAAGAGAGTAGTGTCAACTTTCTTATAGAAAAACCTTTTTTTAAAAGGAACTTACTCAACCTTTCATACCAAACTCTAGGAGCTTGTTTTAAGCTATGCAAGGCCTTTTTCAATTTAAAAACATGGTTGAGAAGCTTAAAGTTTTCAAAACCAGGAGATTGTTCCACATACACCTCTTCTTGTATAAAACCATTTAAGAAAACACTTTTAACATCCATTTGATAAAGTTTGAAATCCATGATGCATGCATATACTAGTAGCATTCTTATGGCCTCTAATCTAGTTATAGGAGCATATGTTTCTTCATAATCTATGCCTTCTTCTTGATTATAACCTTGAGCAATGAGCCTAGCTTTATTTCTTACTATTAAGCCCGTTTCATTAAGTTTGTTCTTAAAGACCCATTTGGTGTCAATTATGAGATGATCATTGGAACTAATTCCCAAACTTGATTTCTCTCAAACTAGTTTACTTTATCTTGCATGGCCAAGGTCCAATGTTCATCATTAATGGCCTCATTTATGTCTTTAGATTCAACTTGAGAGACAAAAGTCATACGATTACATGCATCTCTAAGAGAGTTACGAGTAGTTACCCCTTTTGATACATCACCTATCACTTTATCAAGAGGATGATATCTTGATGTCCTCCATTCCTTGGGAAGATCCATGATTTGTGAATCCTCTTGTCTTGAGGGGTCAAATGGACTTTCTTCTTGCTTCTTGGTCTCTTTCTCTTGATTCTCCAAGTGTGTTCTTGTTAAGATTTCTGCAACATCATCAACCAAATCCTTTGTCAGACCATTTCGATTAAATTCATCAAATGTAACATATATTGATTCCACAATGGTCATTGTTCTCTTATTATAAACTCTAAAGGATTTACTACTAAGAGAGTAACTAAGAAATATTCCCTCATCGGATTTAACATCAAACTTGCCTAGGCTATTTTTTCCATTGTTTAAAACAAAACATTTGAAACCAAATACATAAAAGTGAGAAATGTTTGGTTTTCTTCTTTTGTATAGTTCATAGGGTTTTTTTTTTAAATTGGCCTTATTAAACCCTTATTCATAACATAACAAGTGGTACTAACCACATCCACCCAAAAATACTTAGGAAGGATTATTTTATTGAACATAGTTCTTGCTAATTCCTATAAAGATCTATTTTTCCTTTCAACCACTCCATTTTGTTGTGGAGTTCTAGGAGCAGAAAAATCATGCTCAATGTCATTTTTATTGCAAAACATTTCAAATTCTTGGTTTCAAAATTCCCCACCATGATCACTTCTTATGGATGCAATGCTACAATTTTTCTTATTTTGAATAACTTTTGCAAGTTTTCTAAATGCATGAAAGGCATCATTCTTATGAGCACGGAATAGAGTCCATGTATATCTAGAGTAATCATCCACAATCATAAGAGCATAGTAATTACCCCCAAAGGTCATAATTCTTGATGGTCCAAAAAGATCCATGTACAAAAGTTATAACGGTCTAGTAGTGGAAACAACGTTTTTAGCTTTGAAAAAGACCTTTACTTGTTTACCCTTTTGACATGCATCACAAAGTTTATTTTTCTCAAAATTGAGGTTTGGTAGACTAATTACTAAATCTTTAGAAACAAGTTTGTTTAGGTGATCCATATGAATATAGGCATTTCTCCTATGCCATAGCCATGAATCACTTTCTTTACTCATAAGACAACTTACATTTTGAGAAGTAATATCATCAAGATTAATCATATATATGTTATCAATCCTATGACCAACAAACTTAACTTGCTTATCATCCTTACCTTCAATTATACAACAATTAGAGTAAAAAATAACTATATTTCCCCTGTCACACAACTGACTTATGCTTAGCAAGTTATGTTTAAGTCCTTCTACATACAAGACATTTCAATTGAAGTAGAGGGAATCTTACCAACTTTTCTAACTCCAAGGATCCTTCCTTTGTTGTTGTCCTTATATGTGACATGACCATGCTTCTTAGGAGCAAGAAAAGAGAACTTGGAGTCATCACCCGTCATGCGCTTGGAGCATCTACTATCAAGACACCAACTTGAACTTTTGGTCTTCAAGCACACCTACAACAAACATTCAGAATTTAACCTTTGGTACCCAAATTTTCTTGGGTCCTTGTGTGTTAGATTTAGGCAATGTGCCCTTTGGGACCCAAACTATTTTAGTCCCAACCTTGGTGTTCAAGTGTGAACACTTAATTTTGACCGGGTTTTAAAAAAAAATAATAAATATATATATAAAAACAAAAAAATAAAAAATAAAAAAATAAAAAAATAATAAAAGACCCTACACGCTTTCTCCTTTTGTCATCACTCCATCACCTACTCCACTCATTTCTATTTTTCCGACCCACACCCATTGCATGATTGCTAAAAAGAAAAAAACATATCTAATGCCACTACAACTAAAAAGAAAAAAAAAGACCTATCCCCTGAATAAAAAAATGAAAAAAACCTTACACGTTCACTACAGCAGCCTCACCTTCTTCAATAATACAAAGATAACTCCATCACCAATTATCACGGGATGATCTTAATATCCCATCAACTCTCTCCACTCACTTTCCAGCACACACACAGAACATATTTTTTTTAAAGTTTCCTTCACACACTCACCTATGCACACATATTATTCACTTTTTAAAACAATATATAGATAGATTGTCTGGGAGGAGGCTCCAGAAGGTTGCAACCCAATTTGAGCCTTCATTTCCCTCACCCTCAAGCTCACTAACAGACCTTCCTAAAAAAACAATCTCCACCCAACACCTTCCTCCAAACCAAACCGTGAAACCACTGTACTTACTCACGTACACACACTGCTGCACCCTTTCTCACCCTCTAAAAAACCTTCATTCTTCAACCTTAAAAAAAAAAGAGATCTCCATAACTTTCTAAGAGGGAGCTGCAACACAAACCAACCATCACCTTCTTCCCTTCACTCTCACCTTCAAACGTCCTCACCAACCTTCATCTTCAACCCCCATCATCCTTCATCTCTCTCACTTCCACCTCAAAACCGAGACCACCTTACAACCCTTCCATCATCAACTCTCCACTCTCGGTGACATCCTCACTTCCATAATCATACACAACCGTGACTCACTCACGTCCTCAAACTCTTCAACCTCTATCCACCAAGCCGGAAAACAAAACTCTCAGAATCACCATTCTAACACCTTCACTCTTATCATCTTCTACCACTTCACCCACAATCACATTCACTACTCACCAACCTCTCCAACCGTGAACCTTCCACACACCCACAACCACCTTCAACCTCTTCCAACCAACCATCATAGCAGCCCCGTAAACCATCAAATCGAGTTCAACTCGGTCTCCTCAACACAGCAGCAACCGAGCTCCACTGCACAACCACCGGCCTATTCGCGTTGAATCAAGCCCACCATTAACCACCCAAACTTCACCGTCCCCAACTCCCAATGACCACCCAAGCCTTCCAAGCCGTTACCATGCAGATCCACTCCGGTGATCACCAGACCCGAGCCGTCCCTGCTCCACACCGAGCCATCAGACAAACCAGAGCCTGAAACCGCGACCCACACCACCAGATCCGTCGACGAGTCTCCGTCGCGCTGTCCCTCGTTGTGAACTTCCTCGCTGCCCGTTGTCGCATATCGTACTGCTTAGATCTGGGCGTTCACCGTGAACTGTGCGTCGCCAAACGGTGCTAAAGCTCGGACGCGCAAAGCCACGAACCAGCACTAGACCCATGACCGCGACTCATTGCCTTCGCCCCACGCGCCACTGCTAGCTGACGCCGGAGTCGCTTCTCTGCCACTTGTTCGTGACCCCCCATCTCCTCTGTTCTTTATGTTTGTTACAGAGTATTGTTCATTTTTTTTTTACTTGTTGATTAAAAAAATTATTAAAAATAAGTTTTAAAAAAGAAATATTAAGAAGAATATGGGTTATTAAAAAGGAAAATAAGAAAAGCAAATGAATATTAACATGACAAATTAGTCAAATAATTTGGGTTAATTTTTTAAAATAAAGTAAAATAAAAATAAAATAATTGATTTTTTTTTGAGAAATTTAAAATGGGATTACCTGAGTTGCGACATCTCGTTAATCCTACGTCTTTTGTAATCATCTAAGTTGTGACAATTTGATGAGCGATGGGTGACGTTTCTAGCGTGACGCGAGCTTCACCTATTCAATCCATAATTTGAATAATTGAGTCGCATGACGACTTGTTAATTCAAAATTTTAAAAAAAATAGTTAAGTTGTTTCTTTTTTTAAAAAATAAAATAATGATAATAATAATAATAAAAATAATAAAATATAAAATCAATCATTTTTTTAAATAATTTTAAATAAATTTTGGTAATAAAGGTAATGATCAATGGGTGACGTCTCTAGCGTGACGCAAACTTCACCTATTCAATCCTTAATTTGATTAACAGAGTCGCGACGACTTGTTAATTCAAATTTCTATAAAAATATAATTAAATCGTTGTTTTTTAATAAAAAATGAAATCAACTAATTTTTCTTTTCCAGATAATTTTAAATAAAATTTTGTAACAAATTTGATAATCAGTGGGTGAAGTCTCTAGCGCGACGTGAGCTTCACCTATTCAATCCTTAATTTGAATAATTGAGTTGTGACGGCTTGTTAATTCAATTTTTTAGGATTAAAATCAACCAAACCACAATTATTTTTTAGAGAACTACGTGACTTTGAGTTCCTCATTGCACCAGGGGATACGTAGGAGCAGGACTCCAATTCTGTCAAGCTAAAGAAATTAAATTTTCACAAAATCATTTTTTTTAGTGTTGTTTTAATAAAATGGGTAAAATAAATATATTTGAGATTATCAAGAATTTGCAAAATTGACTTAAGGTACCGTCTTAGCCATTTTGGATGTACTTCCTGTTTGGTTATCGCGCAAACCTCATCTAGAGTATGCCTTTTTCACGAATGTCCCACACCTAGTGGTTTACCCACTATTTGTGGTCAACATTCTGAAATGGGACTTAGCTCTAGAAACCTTTAGAATAGAAGAGTCACCCCATGAAAGTTCTCACGAACTAGAAAGACTCTTAGATCCCTAGGATAGAATTCCCAAGTTTAAGGCAACCCCATTAGGACACAAAGGGAGCATACCTTTCATTTATCCATATCTTGTGAGTTGTTCAGTCCGTTAATGTGACAAACCATACTTGCGTCCCTCTAAAAAATTTTCTTCAAAAAAGGAGGAGATGAGTCATTATTAAAGGACCAACAACTCACTCACTCATTATTGCATCATAAGTCATCACTTTTCGTATCATGTTTTCTCCAAAAAAAAATGCATTGATGATTGTTATGTGTTGAATAGGTTTGTTGGAGGACTGTTGAGACTAAGTGCCTAAGGATTAACAGTGAGTATCTTTGATTAATAATGGAAAGTGTCATGGGATCAGATCACAAGGGTGAAATTTTGAAAAGGACCCTGCAACTTAAGGCCAAGAAAGTTGACACAGAAAGCTTGGTGAGTTTGGGTCGAATATTGAAGAAGACACAACGTCTGACCTTCACTGCAAGATATGAGAGAATCCTGAATTTGTTAGAAGTTGATGTGCAAGTAGAAGCCATCACTGCACTAGCTCAATACTATGACCCACCGTTGCGTTGTTTCACTTTTCAAGATTTTCAGTTAGCCCCCACCTTAGAGGAGTTTGAGCAGATCTTGGGCTTACCTTTGGAAAAGGAAAAGCCATACCAATATACGGGCCACTATACATCTATGCCAACCATAGCAAATGTCTTGAAGATTCATGTAAAAGATCTACAGAAGGCAAAACAAATTAGGAAAGGAACGAAGGGGTTTCCAAGAAAATATTTGGAAGGGCACATGCATTACCTAGCCGAGATTGAAGACTGGAGCACCTTTATGGATGTGTTAGCCCTCACTATTTATGGCAGCATCCTTTTCCCAAGTAATGAAGACTTGGTAGATTTTGCAGCAATTGATGTGTTCCTCGCTCGAAGAAATAATACCGCAAATCCCGTTCCGGCCATTCTGGCTGATGTTTATTACACTCTGAATTTCTGTCATAAAAAGAAGGGTAAGCGGATCTTATGTTGTCTACCGATGCTATTTGTATGGCTCACAAGTCACATGTTTAAGAGGGGCTACAAAGGATCCTATCCTATTACAGATCTCAAGATGCTCCAGTTAAAGACCATGAGCGGCCGTGAATGGGCTGAGGAATTAGCCAACCTTGAGGAGAGAAGAATTATATGGTACCCATGGCGAAAAGAAGGGCAAACAATGGTTTATCAGTGCGAAGGCTTTCCTAATGTTCCTCTCATGGGTACTTGGGGATGCATTAACTATAACCTTGCCCTAGCATTGCGACAACTAGGCTATCCCATGATGGGGCCACCGTCAGAATTGGAAACCGCTCCTTGTGTCTGTGATATGCAAATGGAGTGTATTGAGACACTTAGGAGAATGCGAGACGCCTGGAAGAAAGTTATCAAAAAGGGTAGAGAGTTGGGAATTAGAAGCTGTGGAGTCAAAGAAAGCTACCAGCAATGGGTCAAGAATCGGGCTCAGGAAGTCAAAATGCCTTTCAAAAGTTCAGCGACCTTTACAGTCAGTATATCTCTGCCTTCGGTCCCGATAGAAGATGAGGATATAAGGGAAAGCTTAGCAAAAGCCAATGAGGAAAAAAGGAAATTAGAAGCAGAGCTGGAAAAGACTCGCCGAACATGTGTAGTTTTAAAGCGTGAAAATTCTGAGAAGGACCACGCACGTGAAAGGGCTAACAAGAAGCAAAAGATAGAACAAGATCTTATGTCAAGAACCAGAAGGTGTTTGGAAGCTGCAAATAAGGAATTGAAACTCCGAGGGCAAGAAAGAGATAGAGCTCTGGCTGAAAATCAACAACTTAAAGAGTCACTTGTAAATGCTAAAGCGGCACAGGATAATGCTCTTCAACAAGTGGATAGCATGAAGCAACAAATAAAAATGGTGTCAGCAAGATATGAAGACACAATTAAAATTGAGAGGTTGCGCACTGTCGAGGAGATTGTAGGGTATAAAGTAGCATTGCAACAGGGACAAGAGGACTTGCAGAAAATGATAGATCATGCAAAACGACAAGACGAGGACATTAATGGGTGGAAAGAAGAAGTCCATTTTTGGAGAGACCAATTCTCGAAGCTGGCATGCCTAGCCAACACGGCAATCGCAGACATTCCATATTATTTAAAGATGGCAGATAAGATGATTGATCCTCTTAAGACCCCTAATGAGAGATTAAGGACTTCATTGAGTATTGCAAGAATCTTATTGGACAAATGAAGCAGAGGATCAGGGTGCAGAATTAGACTAGACAGTGATGTAGAGTGGAAATAATGTACTCCTCTTAAATGATGTTGATGACTCCTTTTCAATTAAATAAAGTATGCCTTTTTGTTCTTCTGATCCTATGTTGTACTAAAGATCCACTACTTTTGAACGAGACGTTCTAAGTAATGTTTATGACAACTTTTGAATGAGACGTTCTAAGAAATAATCATGACAAGTAAAGATCAAAGATATTCACTTAAATCCGCTCGGCACAAATTAACAATGGTCCTTTAATAAATCAATAATAATCATGGTTGTTTTAATAAATTGCACTTTGATTGCTCACAGGAAGTTTAAAACCATTGCGCGACCAAGGAAAGAAGACACCAATCAAACCCGTGTTCATAACACAAGGGCTCGAACAAGGTTGCTTGTAGCAATGGCAGCCGAGAACGAAGGTAGGAACCTAAGTTTCGAAGTAGATGAAGTGAAAGGAAGGGTGAATGAGGTGGCAGAATCTCAAAGAAGAATTGAGGAAATGTTGTCAGCCATGAGGGAGACCCTCACCTTGATGGGGGCAGTTAGAGGTACAGGAGTGACCGGGGCACACTCGCACCCATTGAATACCACTTCCATGAGGACAAACCCTGGAGTCACTACTGAGGTACCTTATGTAGGAGGAACCTCAAACACGGCATCAATAATGATTCCTATTGGAGAAGAATATCATTCATTGGAAGGTACTCGTAATGAGGTACATGGCAATGATGAGTTCACGTGGGAACCGCCACATATGATGACAACTGGATTTCCTACTGGTACTGGACACGCCAATCTTCAAAATGACAAGATGAAAGAAGAGTGGATGGAAAAGATGGAAGAATAAATCAAGGCGATCAAGGGTCCTAGCACTTACGGTCCCCTTGGGATAGAAGAATTGTGCCCTACTGCTAACATTGTCATCCCCAAGGATTTCAAAGTCCCAGAATTTGTGAAATATGATGGGAGCACTAACCCCTTTTTCCACCTAAAAACTTACATTACCAAAATGTCCATATGGTCAAGGGATTGGAAGTTTCTTGTCAATTTCTTTCATGAAAGTTTGACTAGGCCTGCTTTGGAGTGGTGTATTCAACAGGACCTCTCAAAAATCTCCTCTTGGGATGACTGGGCGAATTTATTTATGGGTCGATGATCGTTTAATCTGGATACAGCCCTAACCTGGGAGCAGTTGGGAACATTACAGAAGAAAAATGAGGAGACATTCAAACAATATGCCCAGAGGTGGAGAACTCTTGCAGCCCAAGTGCAACCACCGTTAACTTTGACTGAGATGTGCTCATATTTCTTGGGAACTTTAGGAGCTCCTTATATTGGGACAATGGCAGGCGCTGCTTATAGAGACTTTGCTGATTTAATTGCTGCTAGAGAAAGAATTGAAATTTTGGTAAAAGCTGGAAAATTACCAGCTGGCAATAATGAGAGTAGTTTCAAGAAGGGATTCCCTCCTAAGAAAAAGGAGTCAGAAGTGAGTTACGTGCAGAATCTGCAGCCTTTACGACCTCGATATTCGCCATCCTACCTTACATACCGACCACCCCCATACAACCCAAACACTTACCCTTCCTATCAGACACCTGCATCGTCTCATCTACCTGGCCCAACCGCTCTTCCCATAAATGTACCTCAAACCCAGCCATTCCAAATCAACAATATCCCGGTACCCCAACCATATGCGCCAACTCGCCCAATCTATACTCATTACACACCTCGGCCTCTGCAAAATTTCCAAAACCACTTAAAACCTCGACCAAACTTCCAAAATCAAGGCCGTTTCCGTACCCAAAACCTACCCCCTTCCCAAAGCTATCCATCTCAAACGCAGATTTATTCCAAAGGTTGTTTGATGCTCACCTCATCTCAGGGAACCCTGTACATCCCTTACAACCTCCATTTCCAGCATGGTACAACCCGAATTTAACTTACAAGTACCATATGGATATTTCGGGGCACTCAATCGAAGACTGTGAGTCTTTCAAGTCGGCGGTAAGAAAGCTTATTGCTTATGAAAAACTGGACATTCAAGAAGAGGCTGGACCTAGTATTGTCAGTAATCCAATTCCTAATCATGGTGGAAGGAATGAGGCGAATGCTGTGGAGATTGAAGGACCTCTAATAAGGAATGCCATGAACCTGCGCATGTCAATGACTCAAATATTTGAGGGGTTGAAGAAAGCAGGGTACATTATCACGGCACCAGCTTCATCAGTAAAAGAAGAGGAGAAGTATGATCAAGAATCAAGATGTGTTTACCATTGTGGGGGAACAGGACACGATATTGAGAACTGTTCGGACTTTAAGGTTCGAGTCCAAGGATTACTCACTTTAGGAATAATACAAGCCGGACAAGGGGTAGCCTCCTCTGAGGAAGTTAGTGTAGTAGAACGCTTTGTGCTGAAGGTGCCACCTCTCAGCCAAGCCCCAGTGCCAAGGAAAGTAGTTGTTACAGTGAAGAAGCCAATGCCGTTTGCTTATGATGATACTCACTCAGTACCATGGAATTATGAAGCTAAAGTGGAAATGAAAGGAGTCGGGGAAGAGATTTCAAAGCCCCGAGTTGCTGAAATACTCCAGGATGAAGGGTATGTGACTAATATAGTTACAAGGAGTGGGCGATTTTATGGCCCAGTAGAAGTAGAAAAGAAAAAGAATGCTAAAGAATGGGGTAAGGAGGAAAGTGCAAGAGGAGAGGAGAGAGGGAAAGAAGAGGAAGAAGAATTTTTGAAGATCATGAAACAGAGTGAATATGATGTGATGGAACAACTGAAGAAGACTCCAGCAAGGATATCCCTTTTGTCACTCGTTTTGACATCTGAGTTACATCGAAAAGCATTGCTAAGAGTACTGAATGAGGCTTTTGTCAAACCCGATGTTACCCCTGAGAATGTTGTCAGCATGGTGGACCCGATAAAGCACGTCAACATGATCACATTTATGGATGAAGAGATCACCCCTCGGTCTGAGAAAAACCCACGGGCCTTACATATAACCCTTAAATGCAAAGGGTATATAGTTGCAAAGGTTTTGATTGATGGAGGGTCTGCATTAAATATCCTACCGAAGTCGACTCTAACCTCATTGTCAATAAGTGAGGATGAGCTATCACCTCGAGAAATGGTAGTGCGAGCCTTTGATGGAAATAAGAGGGGCATTTTAGGAGAAGTGACGTTGCCATTAGAGATTGGTCCAAGTAATTTTCAGGTATTGTTCCAAGTTATGAACATTGAGCCTGGTTACACTATGCTCTTGGGGAGACCATGGATCCATGCTGTTGGTGCTGTTCCTTCTACACTACACCAGAGTGTTAAATACATTGAGAATGGGTCGATTATTACTATACACGGAGAATAAGAAATCATGGTGTCAAAACCGGTTTCAGTGCCGTATATAGAAAGCACAGAGAAAGATAAGGAGAATTTGTGGCACAGCTTTGAGGTAGTTGAAACTAAACTCGGTGGGGGTGAACCCTCAATGCAAACTGTGAATCAGGTGGTGGCTCGAATTATGACTAATAATGGGTACCAGAAAGGAAAAAGCCTGGGCTCAAAATTGTAAGGAACTCGGACACCAATTTCACTTCCAGAAAAACTAGACAAGTTTGGATTAGGATACGAAGCGGCTATGGAAGAGAGAATGGAGAATATGAGTTTGGGGAAAAGGAGTGATAAGGGCGAAATGAAGCAAATTCCTCACCTGAGGGAGACATTCCCAGCACTAACCAAAGTGATCATGCCTGAAGAAGTCATTCGTCCCCAATACCATCTTACTATCAATGCATTGCATGAAGAAGACCATAAAGAGTACAAAGCAATCCGGCCTTTCACTGAATAGGAGCCATTGGAGAACTGGCAATCTGAACTAATGATTGATGTTATTGCTTCCAAGTAATTGTCTAGTCATGCTGTAACAAGCAGATAATTGTGTCTAGCTATGTTTTTATCTTATATTTATGTTATTTGAGACAATTAACTAAGTAAAGTTGCATGTTTATTCAATATTCCTCGGTATCACTCTCTTTGTTTATCTTCTTTTTACATTTTTAGTTTCCTTTTCCTGTGTTTCTCTAAAAAAAAAGACTTCTTGCTCTTGCTTTATCATTTCTACTCTATTTTATCTTTCCAACTCCCCATAAATTACTTTCCAGGGATGTGAGTCTTGTAGAGAGTTCGTCTCATGAAAGGGACCTTGAAAACTTGTCAATTGATTCCCCTGCAACGTTTGATGAAGAGGATCCTGGATCTGGTGAAGAGGAAGAGATTGTTGAAGAATTTGAAAAAATGCTGGAATACTCAGAGAGGAAGTTTGATGTGGGCAATGAGGTAATAGAAGTAATTAATATGGGAACAGAAGAGGACAAGAAAGAATTGAAAATAGTAGATAATCCTGAGCGTATAGAAATGGTGGCACTATTGAGGGAGTTCCTTGATGTGTTCGCGTGGTCTTACAGAGATATGCTTGGATTAGACCCTGAAATAGCGTCACATAAAATTCCTTTATATCCAGATGTAGAAACAGAAAGGCAAAAGTTGAGAAGAATACATCCTGATATGTCACTAAAGATCAAGGAAGAAGTGACTAAGCAATTAGAAGCTGGATTTATAGAGGTGTCAAGACACCCGCAATGGGTAGCAAATATTGTGCCAGTACCAAAGAAGGATGGAAGGTCAGGATGTGCGTGGATTATAGAGATCTAAATAAGGCCAGTCCAAAAGATGATTTCCCGCTCCCTCATATTGATGTTCTTGTTGACAATATAGCAGGAAATCATAGGTTCTCATTTATGGACGGGTATTCTGGGTATAATCAGATCCCCATGGATGTTGATGACAAAGAAAAGACGACTTTTATTACACCTTGGGGAACCTTTTATTACACAGTAATGTCCTTTGGATTGAAGAATGCTGGGGCTACTTATCAACGTGCTATGGTTGCATTATTTCATAATATGATGCATAAAGAAATTGAGGTTTATGTAGACGATATGGTAGCTAAATCCAAAGAAGAGGAAATTCATGTAACAGTCTTACGAAGATTATTTGAAAGACTCAGGAAGTATGGGTTGAGACTCAATCCTAATAAATGCATTTTCAGAGCATCCACTGGAAAATTACTCGGATTCATCGTTAGCAGAGAATGGATAAAGGTGGATCCAGATAAGGCAAAGGCAGTATAGGAGATGCCTCCTCCTAAGACTGAACGTGAAGTGAGAAGCTTTCTCGGGAGACTTAACTACATCGCTAGGTTCATTGCTAACCTGACCAGCACCTGTGAGCCTATATTCAAGTTGTTGAAGAAGCATCAGCCGGGCAAATGGGATGAAGAATGTCAAGAAGCTTTTGATAAAATAAAGGCTTATTTGATGAACCCTCCTGTGTTGGTACCCCCTACACCGGGTCGTCTTCTGATATTATACTTAACCATACTGTCAACCTCAATGGGGGCAATGCTGGGGCAGCACGATGAATCAGGAAAAAAGGAGCAGGCGATTTATTACCTGAGTAAGAAGTTTAATGATTGTGAAGCCCGGTACATGGCAATTGAGAAGACTTGTTGTGCTCTAGTATGGACCTCAAAACGGTTAAGGCAGTACATGCTCTATTATACCACTTGGTTGATCTCCCGAATGGACCCCCTAAAGTATATATTTGAAAGCCCTCATGTTTCATTAAGGGTTTCAAAATGGCAGGTGATACTATCGGAATTCAACATCAAGTACATAACTCAGAAATCCGTCAAAGGGAATGCAATTGCTGATCATTTAGTTGAAAACCCTCTTGAGGGTGGACAACTAGTAACATCCGAGTTCCCTGATGGAGAAATTTTGACAGTAGAAGGAGAAGAAGAAAGTGAGGATGAGTCCATTTGGAAGATGTATTTTGATGGAGCAATCAACATGCATGGTAGTGGCATAGGGGTCGTGGTTTTTTCACCAACTGGAAAGCAATATCCAGTCGCTATCAAGCTCGATTTTGAATGCACTAATAATGTTGCAGAATATGAGGCCTATGCTAATGGCTTACAAGTGGTAATTGACTTGGGGATTAAGCAATTAAAAGTATTCGGAGATTTGGCACTTATCATTTATCAGGTGAATGGTGAATGGCAAACTAAAGATCCAAAGTTAGTGCCCTATCAAAAGTATTTGACCAAGTTGACCGAAAAGTTTGAAAAGGTGACCTTTTCCCATATGGCTCGAGAAATAAATCAGTTTGCCGATGCTTTGGCCACTTTGGCTGTAATGACTAGGTTGGACATCCACAATAATGTCCAACCCATCCAAGTAAAAGTACATAGTGAGCCCGCGTATTGTGCCAATGTGGAGGGTGAGTCAGATGGTAAACCTTGGTACCACGATATCAAGCAGTACATCCAGCATAGAGAATACCCAACTGGGGCAAGTGAAGTGAATAAGAAGACTATCCGCCAGTTAGCGATGGCCTTTTTCTTGAATGGGGAAGTTCTATACAAGAGAAGCCATGATGGCACCTTGCTTAGATGTGTGGATGCTCGTGAAGCTGGTTTAATCATGACTGAAGTCCATGAAGGAATTTGTGGGACTCATGCTAATGGTCATATGATGGCGCGAAAAATTTTAAGGAGCGGTTATTATTGGTCCACCATGGAAGTAGATTACATAGAATATGTTCGAAAGTGCCATAAATGTCAGATATATGCCGATCGAGTTAATACACCTCCATTTTCCTTGCACAATTTGGTATCTCCATGGCCTTTCTCGATGTGGGGAATAGATGTTATTGGGCCAATTAATCCTAAAGCTTCCAATGGTCATCGCTTCATTTTGGTGGCGATTGACTATTTCACCAAGTGGGTAGAAGCTTCCTCGTATGCCAATATCACTCAAAAAGTGTTTTTGAGATTCCTCAAAAGGGATATTGTCTGCAGATATGGGATTCCAGAAAGGATAATAACAGATAATGCTGTTAATCTCAATGGTGCTGAGATTAAGAGGTTTTGTGAAAATTTCAAAATCAAGCACCATAATTCAGCTCCCTATAGGCCCCAGATGAATGGTGCAGTTGAAGCAGCAAATAAGAATGTCAAGAAAATTGTGGCTAAGATGGTTGTGAACTACAAGGACTGGCACGAAATGTTACCCTATGCTTTACATATGTATCGTACCAATATACGATCAAGCACCAGGGCAACACCTTTCTCCTTGGTGTATGGGATGGAAGCGGTCTCTCCCATAGAAATTGAAATTCCTTCTTTAAGAGTATTAATGGAGGCAGAGTTAGAGGAATCTAAATGGGTGAAGACTCGGCATGAGCAATTGAATATGATAGAAGAGAAGAGACTGACAGCTATTTGTCATGGACAGTTGTATCAAAGCAGAATAGCCAGAGCCTTTAATAAAAAAGTCCATCCTAGAGAATTCTGTTCAGGAGACTTAGTATTGAAGAAAATTCTCCCTAACCAAGAGGATGCTAGAGGAAAATGGGCTCCGAGTTATGAGGTTCCTTACATCGTTAAGCAAGCATTTTCTGGAGGGGCCTTAATTTTGCAGAATATGGATGGAGAAGAATTGTCAAAGCCAGTAAATGCTGATGTTGTCAAGAGATTCTATGCCTAAAAAAAAAAAGAGATGCTTGAAAGGGCAACCTAAACAAAAGTTAGAGTAAAAAAAAAAAGAAAAAAAAAAGAAGGTCCGTTAGGTCGAAAACCCGAAAGGGCGGCTTAAGCAAAAGTTAGGACAAATAAATAGGCAAAATCTCAAAGGAAGGAGGTCTGAAACTCCAAACTGGGGCAATTTTTATTCTGCGTTCAATTGGCCATACTGGGGGAAAATGTCTGAAAGATTAAAGGAAATATGTGTTGAAGAAAGTAGTAACAGAGACGGCAGTTGAATTATTAAACGTTTGCAGGGAATCAATTGAATAAGGAACATGGAACCAAAACTGGGGCAAATTTTCTCTTCCTTGCAATTTTCTTTTGTTTTTATGCTTACATCTTTCAAGAATGCATCTTACCAAATATTCATGTATAATCATATTACCTAAGTAATAAAAAGGAGTTTGTTCATTCTACGAATTTCTATTCATTCATGAATGCATGTTTACTAATTAAGTTATGTCTCAAATAACATAAATTTAAGGTCAACAGCTTGATTCTAACATTTCTACAGCAATCCTTCAATGATTGAGTTAGATTGAAAGATCTCAGTAGCTCAAAGTATAGTTTGCAATGTGACTTGTTACCAAGAAAAAAAGGAAGAGTTGAAAAGAAAAATAAAGAAAAGGAAGAAGAAAAAAAGGTTAAAAAGATTCTGAGATAGTCAAAGGGTCTAATGAAGAAAAGTAAGTGAACAAGGGTTTGATTGGTCAAAGCTTTCTAAAGTCGTTGCTGGATCAAATGATTAAAAGAAAGAAAAGAAAAAAAAAGAAGAAAGAAAGAAAGAATAAATATAAAAGAAAAAGAGAGAATGAAAGAGATTTTAAGGCATTGTCTAGCTGTCATTGAATATTTCCATTGCAGCGCATCAGCTCCATGTATTCCATGCATCTTTTAATTCTTGTCTTTTACTTTTGAGCGCATCGGCTCCTGTCTTTTAATTTCAAGCGCATGGGCTCCTGTCTTTTAATTCCTGTCTTTTACTTTTTGAGCACATCGACTCCTGCATTTTAAATCCCTATCTTTTAATTCCTGTCTTTTACTTTTTGAGCGCATCGGCTCCTGTCTTTTCTTTTTGAGCGCATCGGCTCCTGCATTTTAAATTCCTGTCTTTTACTTTTGAGCGCATCGGCTCCTGTCTTTACTTTTGAGCGCATCGACTCCCTGTCTTTTAATTCTTGTCTTTTACTTTTGAGCTCATCGGCTCCTGTCTTTTAATTTCGAGCGTATCGGCTCCTGTCTTTTAATTCCTGTCTTTTACTTTTTGAGCGCATCGGCTCCTGTCTTTTACTTTTTGAGCGCATCGGCTCTTGCATTTTTAATTCCTGTCTTTTACTTTTGAGCGCATCGGCTCCCGTCTTTTAATTCCTGTCTTTTACTTTTGAGCGCATCGGCTCCTGTCTTTTAATTCCTGTCTTTTACTTTTTGAGCGCATCAGCTCCTTTTTTTTTTAATTCCTGAGCGCATCGGCTCCTGTCTTTTAATTCTTGTCGTTTAATTTCGAGCGCATCGGCTCCTGTCTTTTAATTCCTGTCTTTTACTTTTTGAGCGCATCGGCTCCATGCATTCCATGCATTTTAAATTTCTGTCAGTTTCTTTGAGCGCATCGGCTCTATGCATTCCATGCATTTTAAATTTCTGTGAATTTCTTTGAGCGCATCGGCTTTATGCATTCTATGCATTTTACTTTCTGTTGAGCACATCAGATACATGCATTTTAAATTCTTTTGAGCGCATCGGCTCATTGCATTTTAACTTTCTATCATTGTTTTTGCTTTGTTTTGCATTTATCCTCTTATGCATTGCCGGACAAAATTAGAGTTCATGTCTTCACTCGTTTCTTACAATGATAAAATGAAAAACAACAGTTCTTCTTTTTATCTAATAAGAAACAAGTAAAGAGGGGCAACTGTGAACACTTAATTTTGACCAGGTTTTAAAAAAAAAAAATAATAAATATATATATAAAAACAAAAAAACAAAAAATAAAATAATAAAAAAATAATAAAAGACCCTACATGCTTTCTCTCCTTTTGTCATCACTCCATCACCTACTCCACTCATTTCTATTTTTCCTGACCCACACCCATTGCCTGATTGCTAAAAAGAAAAAACATATCTAATGCCACTACAACTAAAAAGAAAAAAAGACCTATCCCCTGAATAAAAAAATGAAAAAAACCTTACACGTTCACTACAGCAGCCTCACCTTCTTCAATAATACAAAGATAACTCCATCACCAATTATCACGGGATGATCTTAATATCCCATCAACTCTCTCCACTCACTTTCCAGCACACACACACAACATATTTTTTTTAAAGTTTCCTTCACACACTCACCTGCTGCACACATATTATTCACTTCTTAAAACAATATATAGATAGATTGTCTGGGAGGAGGCTCCAGAAGGTTGCAACCCAATTTGAGTCTTCATTTCCCTCACCCTCAAGCTCACTAACAAACCCTCCTAAAAAAACAATCTCCACCCAACACCTTCCTCCAAACCAAACTGTGAAACCACTGCACTCACTCACGTACACACACTGCTGCACCCCTTCTCACCCTCTAAAAAACCTTCATTCTTCAACCTTAAAAAAAAAGAGATCTCCATAACTTTCTAAGAGGGAGCTACAACACAAACCAACCATCACCTTCTTCCCTTCACTCTCACCTTCAAACGTCCTCACCAACCTTCATCTTCAACCCCCATCATCCTTCATCTCTCTCACTTCCACCTCAAAATCGAGACCACCTCACAACCCTTCCATCATCAACTCTCCACTCTCAGCAGCATCCTCACTTCCATAATCATACACAACCGTGACTCACTCACGTCCTCAAACTCTTCAACCTCTATCCACCAAGCCGGAAAACAAAACTCTCAGAATCACCATTCTAACACCTTCACTCTTATCATCTTCTACCACTTCACCCACAATCACATTCACTACTCACCAACCTCTCCAACCGTGAACCTTCCACACACCCACAACCACCTTCAACCTCTTCCAACCACCATCATAGCAGCCCCGTAAACCATCAAACCGAGTTCAACTCGGTCTCCTCAACACAGCAGCAACCGAGCTCCACCGCACAACCACCGGCCTATTCGCGTTGAATCAAGCCCACCATTAACCACCCAACCTTCACCGTCCCCAACTCCCAGTGACCACCTAAGCCTTCCGAGCCGTTACCACGCAGATCCACTCCGGTGACCACCAGACCCGAGCCGTCCCTGCTCCACACCGAGCCATCAGACAAACCAGAGCCTGAAACCACGACCCACACCACCAGATCCGTCGACGAGTCTCCGCCGCGCTGTCCTTCGTTGTGAACTTCCTCGCTGCCTGTTGTCGCATATCGTACTGCTTAGATCTGGGCGTTCACCGCGAACCGTGCATCACCAAACGGTGCTAAAGCTCGGATGCGCAAAGCCACGAACCAGCACTGGACCCACGACCGCGACTCATTGCCTCCGCCCCACGCACCACTGCTAGCTGACGCCGGAGTCATTTCTCTGCCACTTGTTCGTGACCCCCCATCTCCTCTGTTCTTTATGTTTGTTACAGAGTATTGTTCATTTTTTTTTTACTTGTTGATTAAAAAAATTGTTAAAAATAAGTTTTAAAAAAGAAATATTAAGAAGAATATGGGTTATTAAAAAGGAAAATAAGAAAAGCAAATGAATATTAACATGACAAATTAGTCAAATAATTTGGGTTAATTTTTTAAAATAAAGTAAAATAAAAATAAAATAATTGATTTTTTTTTGAGAAATTTAAAATGGGATTACCTGAGTTGCGACATCTCATTAATCCTATGTCTTTTGTAATCATCTGAGTTGTGACAATTTGATGAGCGATGGGTGACGTTTTTAGCATGACGCGAGCTTCACCTATTCAATCCTTAATTTGAATAATTGAGTCGCGACGACTTATTAATTCAAAATTTTTTAAAAAATAGTTAAGTTGTTTCTTTTTTAAAAAAATAAAATAATGATGATAATAATAATAATAAATAAAATATAAAATCAATCATTTTTTTAAATAATTTTAAATAAATTTTGGTAATAAAGGTAATGATCAATGGGTGACGTCTCTAGCATGACGCGAGCTTCACCTATTCAATCCTTAATTTGATTAACAGAGTCGCGACGACTTGTTAATTCAAATTTCTATAAAAATATAATTAAATCATTGTTTTTTAATAAAAAATGAAATCAACTAATTTTTCTTTTTCAGATAATTTTAAATAAAATTTTGTCACAAATTTGATAATCAGTGGGTGACGTCTCTAGCGCGACGTGAGCTTCACCTATTCAATCCTTAATTTGAATAACTGAGTTGTGACGGCTTGTTAATTCAATTTTTTAAGATTAAAATCAACCAAACCACAATTATTTTTTAGAGAACTACGTGACTTTGAGTTCCTCATTGCACCAGGGGATACGTAGGAGCATGACTCCAATTCTGTCAAGCCAAAGAAATTAAATTTTCACAAAATCATTTCTTTTAGTGTTGTTTTAATAAAATGGGTAAAATAAATATATTTGAGATTATCAAGAATTTGCACAATTGACTTAGAGTACCGTCTTAGGACGGGTGCGTTAGGGGTGCTGTGGGATTAAGTTTCCACCCTTCCCTAAGCATAACCGACTCCCGAATCCAATCTGGTTCTCAAAGACCAATTTTCAAAAAAAAAAAAGGGGTTTTCTAATTTTTTCTAAATTAAAATAAAATTGGTGGCGACTCCATTTTTATTTTCTAATATCATACGAGTTACTGTATTTCACCGCGATTACGGTCGCGACATCAAGTTCTTCCTAATATTACATGTTGAGGTACTATGCCCTTTCCTCCCATAATAAAAGCATTTGATAAAGGGGCTACTTGATGTACTTGAGAAAACAAAAAAATTCTTTAGAAACTTTTGTTGGTTATTGGGATTACATCCTAAAATGACTTTTTGAAAAATACATCTTTGTTTCTCTAACAATACATTCAAGTTGTCTTTTCTAAAGGTAAATTTTTGCAAGACTATTTTTTAAATCTTCAATTTCGTTTTCAAATGCTTTACATGATGAGCAAAATGAGGGTATGGGTGCATTATCATGTGAAGAGCAAATCATGCATGATGATGAGTTAGCATCAATAAGTCCTAATGTTTTATTCTCAATTTTGAGCTCATTAATCTCCTTGTTTAAAATAGAAACTTTTTTTACCAATAAGGAGATTGTTTTGTTGGAAGATAAAACTATTTTAGTGAGCCTCATGGATTCATTATGTAATTCTTCAAATGCATCTTATAATTCATGATAGGAAGGTGAAGAGTCTAGGTCAGAAGAAGTTACCTCGGTGTCACATTTTTCTTCTTCCTCTCCTTTGGCCATAAGGCATAGATGAGCTTCCTCATTGTCCGAGCTATCGGTGGAGTCCATGTCATTATCATCCTAAGCAACGTAAGCTCTCCTTCCTTTATTTTGTTTTGAGGGTTTCCTTTCAAATTTCTCCATTTTTTTTATAGACGAGACATTCTATCTTCATGTGTCCCAACTTTTTGCATTCATAGCATGTTGGAGGGGTTGAAGTTCCTTCCCTTTTGTGATAGGTCTTCTTTTGAGGGAAATGTGGCCTTCTTTGAAATCTTTTCTTCTTGAGAAATCTTCCAAATTTTCTCAAAAGGAGACTAATATCCTCCTCACTTAGCTCTAGATTTCCTGTACCATCTCCATCATCTTCGTCATCATCTTCAATTGTGGAGGAGTTAGCTTTGAGTGCAATTCCCTTTCTCTTCTTGTCATGCTCCTTATTTTGATTGAGCCTATTTAGCTCAAATTCATGCTCTTGCAGCTTCCCAAGTAGAGTGGCCAATGTCATTGTTGATAGATTCCTTGACTCCGCAATAGCCGTCACTTGAGGTTTCCAATTCCTATTCAAATACCTTAAAACTTTGTTAATAAGAACCTCATTTGGAAAAGTTTTTCCTAATGAAGCAAGATGATTTGTAATGTGTGTGATCCTCTTTTGCATTTCTTGAATGCTTTCTCCTTGAATCATTCTAAATAGTTCATATTCATGAGTAAGAGTGTTTATTCTTAATCTTTTTACCTCACTTGTGCCCTTATGGGTTACTTATAAGGTATCCCACATTTATTGAGTGGTCTTACAATTTGACACCCTAAAGAAATCATCCTACCCCAAGGATGTGGTAATGATGTTCTTGGCTCTCAAATTGTATTGAACTTTCTTTTTATCCTCATCGGTACATTCACTTCTTGGTGCATTGATTCTTACACCATCAACTACACGTGTGGGAACAAAAGTGTCATTTTTAACAGTATCCCACACATCCAAATCAATAGTTTCAATAAAAATTTTCATCATTTCTTTCTAATAGGCATAACCATCCCTGTTGAAATAGGGGGTCTATTTATAGAAGAATTTTCGGAAGAAAAACCGTTTGAAGTCATCACTTCTCTTGAAGCTGCTAAGATCTTTATATAAGAGTCTAGCTCTGATACCACTTGTTACCAAGTGGCCTTAATACTCAAGAGAGGGGTGAATTGAGTTTATAAAATATTTTCGTAAATATTTCGTAAAACAATTGTTTATCAATTTTTATTGAAGATATTAATTGATATAGATGAATGGATAAAGAAGATTAAAAACTTTCACTCACAATTGAACTAACCAAAATAGAGAATATTCGAGTATGCATATAGAATAAACACAAATGTAAAAGAGTTGAGTTTAGAAGATTAAACACAAGGTTTATACTAGTTCAGCCCCCAATCCACTAGAGGCCTATGTCTAGTCCTCAAGAAATCACTCAAGATTTTCCATTATATCTTCAAGCTTCAACAGGTGCTTGCAACCTTTATACAATAGAGCACTCACCACACCTTAGGATACCTCACCCTTTGTGTTTAAGCCTCAACTTCAAGGGTGCCTCACCATTTACAGGATAGTCCATGTAATCAATTGCATGGCTCTTAGAACGTGTTCTTGGCTTTCTGGGTAGGATGTAATCAATTACAACCCTTATGTAATCAATTACAGAGCCTCTGCCAGAGATGTAATCGATTACAACCCTTGTGTAATTGATTACATGGCCTCTTCCAGACTTGTAATCGATTACAACCTTAATGTAATCGATTACGAGGCCTTTATTTGACTTGTAATCGATTACAACACTTGTGTAATCGATTACAATGGCCCTTAAACACATTTTTCAAGTTCAATTAAGCTTGATGACCATTTTCAACTTAGAAAATACATGGATTTGATAAGACTTAAACATGATTTACATAATCCAAGATTAAAATCAACGTTTCTTTAAAAAAAAACTTTCAACTTTAGGTTGATTTAAAAAGAATATTTCAAAAACCATTTTAAGGTAGTTAAAATATATTGAGAGCATTTTACATTTAGATTCTAAGTTCTATAAACTATACCAAATATACCTCTTTGAATTTGGTCTTCATCTTGACTTTGTTATCATCAAAAACTTCATTGATATACTTCAAGACATAAGCATTCACACTCTTAATACTTGCTTTATGAATCACCATATAAACACATAGATCTAAGATATTTGAGTGAAGAATCAAGAGATGAAATCTAAATATTGGAACCTCTAATAGTTGAACCTAGGAGATTGGACCTAGAGATAGATTAAAATCCTTTAAGGAACCATGAATTATCAAAGAACTTAATGAATTTTAATTAACTTAGTACATTCGAGAATAGGTATCATTTTAATTATAAAATGTTCACTTGGACTGGAGAGAGGGATTTAGGTTACATTAGGATAATTCTCCTTCAAGAATAATACCCACTTTAACTAAGACAGAGAACAATGAAGAATGCTAATAATTTGTGTAGTGAACCCCAAATCCTAGATATTTAGTCAATTGAATTTTCTTTTAGCATAGTTTGTGCATGTTTAGTTTCTATTTTAATTTGTGGTATTTAAATTGCCTTCTTAATTTAATTCACTTACTTTCTCATTTTAATTCATTTCCCTTAAAAATCGTTTGTCTAGTTAATTAAGATTTATGTTGTACAAAATTATATTTTGATCCTTGAGGAAATGATACTTGATTCATTACTTTGTTACTTGTGACGACCCATGCACTTGCAATTTAATTGATACAAGTTTTTGGCGCCATTGTTGAGGAATGATGCTAAATATTATTGTTATTTGAATTTTAATTATACTAGATATTGTCTTTTATTTTTGCTGAATTTTCTATGTGGTTCTCTTTTTAGGAAGTGTTTTTAACATATGATTAAGACCAAGAGTTTGGCAAAGCTATCTAACCTTGATCCTGAGTTCTCAAATATGCTTGATCAATATCAAAAGGAATTATGTGAGAGAAGACACTAAGAAAATAGCATGGTGGATCATAATAATAACAATAACAATAACAGAGAAAGACCACTAAGGGAATATGCCATTCTGAATGGGAACAGATATCAATCAAGCATGACAAGACCTCTAGTTAATGTGAACAATTTTGAATTGAAGTCATCTCTCATAAATATGGTGTAATAATCTTAATTTAGTGGTGCAACTTCGAAGGACTCTAATTCACATTTGAAAAACTTCTGGGAGATATTCGACACAATTCACATGAGAGGAGTCTCAGAAGATGTTATTAGACTTTGACTTTTTCCATTCTCTCTCCGAGATAAGGCAAAATAATGGTTGCAATCTATTCCACTAAGAACATTCATTACATAGGAGTAGCTATCATAAGAGTTTTTAGCTTAATACTTTCCATTAATTAAAGTCAGAAGGTAGAGGACCAACATCTGTACACTTTCTCTTAAAGATGATGAATCCTTGTATAACGGCTAGGAGAGATACAAGGACTTACAACATAGATGTCCATACTATTCTAGATTGACTTATCATTCACACCTTTTATAATGGATTACTGAACGACGTCTGTCTCATTCTAGATTTAGCAGCTGGTGGTGCACTCATGACAAAAGCACTTGCAAGAGCTCAAAGACTCATATAAGACATTGCCGCCAATACAAATATTTTGGTCAATGCTAGAACGATGTCTAAGAAGACAGTTGGTGTACATGAGGTTGAGATTCATACATTGATTAACGTCAAATTTTATGCTTTGAACATGAGGATAGACAAGTTAGAAAAAAGTAAAGAAACTCTCATCCCTATCCTCTCCTATGACACTTGTGGAGGAGGACATTTCAATTCAAATTGCCTAATTGTCATTTCGTTTGTACAAGAGCCTTCAAATGATGAAGTCAATTATATCAACAACAATAATAGAAGGCAAGAAAATCCTTATTCTAATGCATATAATCCACTATAGAGATGTAACCCTGCATTTTTATTGAAGAATCATCTAAATCAATAAGGAAATAATCAAAGGAGCAACAATTGAGGTCAACCTTCTCATACTCAAGAACCTTAGCTCAACATTGCACAAGTAGTGGAGAGCTTTCTTAATCAACAAAGGCAAGTCACCCCAGTAATTGGTCAATTGGCACAAAATGTGGACAATGTTGATCAAAAGTACGAGCAATTGGTTGCTTATAATAGGATCTTGGAGAATCAAATCGCTCAACAAGTTGATCTTTCCAACCAACCTCCCAGAAAACTCCCAAGTCAACCATAACTAAATCCTAGAGAGTAATGCCAATCCATCATTTTGAGAACTGGAAAAGAAATTAAGGGACCTAGATCCAAATGGAAAAGAAAAGGAGCCCTTAACCAAAGAAGAAGAATGAGAGACCTCAATGCCTACAAAGGAGATAACCAAAGAGAAGAAAGCTGAAGAGCGAGTGGAGGTTAAAGAAAATCCCTATGTAGAAGAACCTCTATATAAGCCACCATTGCCTTTTTCACAAAAGCATATCAAGGCAAAGCTAGATAAGAAGTTTGGGAAGTTCGTGAAAGTGTTGAAGAAACTCTGTATCAATATGCCCTTCGTGGAGTTTTTCTTACAAATGCCCACCTATGCCAAAATTCTAAAGAAGATATTATCAAACAAATGGATATTTGAAGACTTTGAAATAGTCACTTTAATCGAAGAGTTGTGTGCAATACTTCAAAAGAAGCTTATTCCTAAATTAAAGGATCTAGGCATATTCTCTATCCCTTGCTTGATTGGCCATTTTGCTATAAATCATGCTCAATGTAACCTTGGTGCTAACGTGAGTTTAATGCCCTTTTCCATTTTCAAGAAGCTAGACATAGGGAATGTAAAACCAACCACCATATCTATTCAATTAGTTGATCACTCCATGAAATATCTAATTAGCTTTTCAGAAGATTTTCCTTTAAAGGTTGGTAATTTATTCATTCCCATTGATTTCATCATCTTGGAGATAGAGGAACACTCTTAGATACCTATCATTTTGAGGAGACTATTCTTGTCTGCCTTGAGTGCTATAATAGATCTAAAGCAAGCAAAGCTCACATTAGAGTTGGGGGAAATAAGGTGGAATTCAAATTGTCTAACACGATAAAATAACCCTTTATTATAGACTAATGTTCAAAAGTTCAAATAATAGACTGCCTAGTTTGGGAGGTTTGTGAACACTTACCTAATAAAGATCAACTTGAGACATACCTCATGAAGAATGCAATCACTGAGGATAAGGAGACTAGAGTTGCTGCTTATGCCTAATTATTGGAAAACCTCTAATTGACTTATCTCTTACTGACCTACATGATGAGTTCGACCAAATGTCAATGGACGAGCTTGCTCCGCCTTCTCTTAATGAGTAATTTGCTCCAAATGTAGAACTCAAACCTCTTCCTCCTAAGCTAAGGTACACATTTCTTGGTCCTAACTCAACTTATCTAGTTATTGTTGATGCTTGCCTTAAGGAGTTGGAAGTTGATAAGTTGATTAGGGAATTTAGGATGCATAGGAACATAATTTGTTATTCTATTGATGATTTGAATGGGATTAGTCCCTCCATTTGCAATTATCATATTCCAATAGAAGATAATTGTAAGCCCACCATCGAACACCAAATGAGACTAAACCCAAATACGAAAGAAGTGGTTAAAAAAGAAATTCTTAAATTATTACAAGCTAGAATAATTTATCATATTTCTAATACTAAGTGGGTTAGTTTTGTGCATGTAGTGCCTAAGAAAGATGGGATGACTATTGTTAAAAATGAGAATAATGAACTAATTCCCACTAAGACAACTACGAGGTGGAGAATGTGCATTGACTATAGGAAACTTAAAAGTGCAACTCGTAAGGATCACTTCCCTCCCCCTTTTATAGACCAAATGCTAGAAAGTTTAGCGCATCACTCATACTTTTGTTATTTCGATGAGTACTCGAGATATCTTTATATCCCCATATACCCGAGTGATCAAGAGAAAACTACTTTCACCTGTTCCTATGGAACTTTTTCTTATAGGAGAATTCTTTTTGCGCTATGTATTGCCCCTGTTGCATTCCAGATATGTATGATGGCTATTTTTTCTAACTTTATTGAAGATATTATGGAAATCTTCATGGATGATTCCTATGTCTATGGTCACTCCTTTTATAGTTATTTAGCTAACCTGTCTAAAGTTTTGCAAAGATGCGAGGAAGTTCATCTTGTTCTTAATTAGGAGAAATGACACTTTATGGTTAGAGAAGGTATTATACTTGGACATATAGTGTCGAAAGAGGAATTGAAGTTGATAAAACCAAGATCGAGACTATAGAGAAGATGTCGCATCCAAATTTAGTGAAGGTTGTTTGGAGTTTCTTGGGACATGCTAGCTTTTACCGATAATTTATTAAGGGTTTTTCAAAAATTTCTAAACCTTTAAATAATCTACTTAATAATGATGTTCCAATTTTGAATTTGATGAAGCTTGTCTTAATTCATTTGGTAGGTTGAAGGAGACATTAACCTTTACCCTTATCATTCCACCACCAGATTGGAACCTTTCATTCAAGGTGATGTGTGATGCTAGCAACCATGCAATCAAAGCTATTCTTGGACAATGGAAAGACAATAAACTGCATGCCATTTACTATGCTAACAAGACACTAGATGACAACCAAGAAAAATTATGTAAGCACAAAAAAAGAACCAATGGCTATGGTTTTCGCTATTAAAAAACTTAGATTGTATCTAGTCAGCTCCAAGGTCATTATATATATCGATCATGCCATAATCAAATACTTGTTAAGCAAAAAGGATGTTAAGCCTAGATTGATTCGTTGGATTCTTCTTCTTCAAGAGTTCAACTTGGAAATTCGAGACAAGAAATGAGTTGAGAATATGGCAGTAGATCACTTGTCACAATTAAGGCAAGGCAAAGAGAGTGATGATCCTGACAATGATATACTTATTAATGATTCATTTCCAGATGATCAATTACTAATGGTCTCTGAATCAAACTTCCCATGGTATGCCGACTATATAAATTGCTTGGCATGTGGGATTTTGCGTCTAGATTTGAGCTATCACAAGAAGAAGAAATTATTGAATGAAGTGAAGTACTATTATTGGAAAGAACCTCTACTCTATAAGAGGTGTGGAGATGGTTTGATAAGAATATGTCTTCCTTATGAGGAAGTACAAAGCATCCTTAAGCATTGCCACTCCTATCCATATGGGGGCCATTTTGGTACTTCAAAAATTATAGCAAAGATGTTGCAAAGTGGATTTTATTGGCCCACCATCCATCAAGATTCTTGGAAGTTTATTTTTTCAATGTGATAGTTGTCAATGGACTAGAAATATTAGCCGAAGAAATGAAATGCCCTTGCATAGCATTTTAGAAGTTGAACTCTTTAATGTATGGGACATTGACTTCATAGGACCCTTTCCTTCATCCTATGGCAACAAATTCATCTTGGTGGGAGTTGACTATGTCTCTAAATGAGTGGAAATGGTAGTAGCTCCAACTAGAGACACGAGGGTGGTGGTGAAGTTCCTTAAGAAGAATATTCTCTTAAGAATCGGAACTCCAAGAGCAATTATTAGTGATGGTGGTAAGCATTTTTACAACTGCTTGCTCGAAGGCCTATTGAGAAATATGGAGTAACTCATAAGGTGGCAACACTAGGGATGGACCTATAGGGGGACAAGCAGATTTGTTTGTCCTCCAACTTTTATATAATTTTCTATGGTACATGTAATATTAGCATGTAAAACAAAAAAGAAGCCCCTGCTTCTACTTTGTATGGACCTATGTAGTGAATGACTAAAATAATTCTAAAGGAGTTATTAGGCTTGCTTATTTGTGGGCAGATCAAATTATTAAAAGTGATCTTTTACTCAAATAAAAATTGTGGACTAATCCAAATATTGAAAGTGATCTTTTACCTAAATAAAAATTGTACTAAGTTATGTGCAAATTTTTTTTAAAAAAATTTGTGTACTAAGTTTTAAAGTAAGAGACAAAAAGAAGCTTAAGCTTGTCCAATACATATTAGCAAAAGAAGCTTCTTCAATACATTTTCACAGTAGTTGTAAAAGCATTTTCACATATGCATCAATATTCTTCTCCTTTTTTTTGGAGGAAATTAGGAAAAGTGAAAACTAACTTTGATGCTTTAGATATTGGAGTAAGCTAGAAGACGCGTAAGTTGAAGATAAAAGGTAATTTTGTGATTGTCTAGAATTGTTGTGCCCCACACATAGTAGGATTTTTTTTTTTAAATATTTTGATTATTTCCTTTTATAATTTTAGCCCCCTCAGTAGTTGATTCTTGGATTCATCCTTGGACAACACCCTACCACTCTCAAACAAGTGGGTAAGTCGAGATTTCTAATAGGGAGATAAAGAATATACTTGAGAAGATGATGAATCGTTCAAGGAAAGATTGGTCATTAAAGCTTGACGTTGCACTTTGGGCTTATAGAACTATCTTCAAAACACCAATTGGTATGACTCCTTTTAGGCATGTGTATTGTCATATCCCTTCTAGATTAAATTTTTTTATATATGACAATGTTTAATTTGTGTTATGTACTCATAGGACATATGTGTAATTTATTAAATTAGTAATAGGGACGTATGTGAAATTAAAAATTTTTGCATACAAATTGAGTGATTCTCATACAATGGGTCCGAAGGATTGACAGAAGAATTTCCAAAACACTAGAAATTGTGAAAAATAATTATAAGTTATTTAAGATATAAATTCATTATTGGAAAATTCATTAATTATAGAAATTTAAGGGGCAAATAGAGAAATTCCTATAGTTAGTAACTAGATGCTTAATTAAAATGTAACAAATGTAACTAAATTGATAATGGTCTAGTTAGAGTAACTAAGTAATCATGAACTTGATAGGAAAAATTACTAAAATAATCATTAGCTAATAGAAACTAAACACTTAGTTAGACATCAGTTAGTTTCTAATTGGTTAGTTTAGCCACTAGTTAAAATTTAATTGGATGGCTAGAAAATATAAAAGGAAGAGAATATAAAAGAAACAAGAAGAACACTCCCAAAAGAAGCTAGAGAACTTGGCCAAGCAAGGAGAAAGGAGGAAGAAAAGAAGAAAAATAAGAGAGAAATTTGAAGAAAATAGGAATTTTCAAGTTAGTGAAGAAACAAGAAGATTTCAAGTAGGTTAAGCTAAAGATCAAGCTTCAAGTTCTTCTTTTGCTCAAGCTTTCTTAAGGCCAAGAGGTAGGGAATCTTGCACCTTTTCTTCTATGTTCTTGAACTTGGTTTCTTAAATTTAGAGTTTTATTTTGATGATTATTTAAGGTTTTGAATCAAGAAAGTTTTCTTTAAGTCTATTTTGCAAGTTTGAAATCCTAAGTCAGTAAACCCTCAAATGGTGTTTGTAGAAATTTGGTGGATCTCAATTGAATATTGGTATGATATTGGTCTATTAATGATGATAGAAGATAATATTGAGCTTTAATTTTGAAGAACTGAAATTAATTAGTGATGATCCAAAATTAGGGTTCATGATAATAGAAATTTGGGAATTTTGCCTAAACTAGTATCTTAGGTGAAATTGGAAATGAGATTGATGAATTGATAGTGTCTATAATATAGATGTAAGTTTAATTTTGAAGAATTAGGTTGAATTGATGTTAGCTTAAAGGTTACAGTTTATGTCCATTTTTAGTTTGGGGCTTTTACTTAGTAAGATGAATTAAGTGAAATTAATGGAGGAATCACAATCTTGATGTGAGAGCTAACATAAAAATGGTAAGAATATGATGTAGAAGAAGAAAAATTAATAATGCGTCAAGTTGGTATATTCAGCCAAGTGAAGAAATGATAGGATAAAATCAAGTTACTAAAGATATACCATTGGAATTATGATATAAGAGTTTATTTAAAATAAAAAGCAAGATCTCAAATTTGATTTGAGAAATGTAATTGAAGTGGATTATATTCTAGACCTAGAACATTGATTAAATGACATAACCTAAGAAGGAAAATGAATTACTATGTAATGACACAAGTTATGAATTAGTGACGTTGCTTATGCGAAAGAATGATACCTAGGGTTATGACACTTTACTAATTGGCATTTAGCCTAAAGGTATGACATCAATGTTAAAGAAGAAAAGAATTTAATGATTCTAAAGTCTATTAAGATGATCCACGAGCTAAAAGGAGTCTTTGAGATGATCCTCGGGCTAAGATGAGTCTTCATAGAAAGTTTTGCATTCTAGAGCCTATTAAGGTGATCCATGGGCTAAGAGGAGTCTTTAAGATGATCCTCAGGCTAAAAGGAGTCTTAATAGGAAGTCTTACATGAGCTCAGGTCCATTTGAGCTAGGGGACGCCCTAGATAGTATATCTCTGCTAGGAAAATGTCCGTGAAAGCAAAGAAGAGAAAAGTAATGCATAATGAAATGTGAATTCGTTTTATACCATTTTTATGGCTAAGTTTTGGTATTATGCTTGATTATATTTAGAAAATAATTCTAAAGTAATATTATATAATTATGTATGGTGTTTTGTATAGAAAAGTATTTTCTGCAGTGAATGTAGTTGAACATATCATAGTTCAAATGAAATGATTTTTAACTGCTTGATTGCCTTACTGAGAATTATAAATTCTCACCCCTTATATGATATGTTCATAGAATCATGATGGTTCACATTACTTTGCTAATTGATCTCAATGCTCATTTTGTGTTTTACACTCCTATTGAAGAAATTCTTATGATAGACGACATCCATATCTACTTCTTCATCATGCATGATTCTGGCTGATAATACATGCATGATGTAGTTGTATAAAGTTGTATATAGTTGACTTGGCTGCATAGTGGGTGTGCACTGCTTGCTGACTTAATGACCATATTTGTTTATTTAGACATTTTTAGATGTCTTCTTTTTGTAGCTTTTGTACCCATTTGGGTTTGTAAATATTTCTAGACAGATGTACTGACACACCTTATGTAATGTAATAAATAAATGCAGCTAGTGTGTTTTTAAGTTTTTTGTTGGTATTTTGCTATAAATGCGTTTCATTGATACATTTACCTTATAGTTAAAAAAAAATTATTCAATCTAATAAATCTAGAATTAAATTAATTTTGTTACGTAATAAACTACAACAATGTATTTTTTTAAACAAGAATCAGTAAATAGAGTATGTGATATTCTATTAGCAAGATATACAAATACAATAAATTACTAGTACAATGTTACATGCATGGTAAGTCCTACCATCTTCTAGTTGAGCTTGAACACAAAGCTTATTGGGCAATCTCAAAGCTCAAATCCAACTTGAAAGTATTTGGCATGCAAAGAAACCTCCAATTAAATGAACTAGAGGAATTGCGGTTAGACGCTTATGAAAATGTGAGAATTTTCAAGGAGAGAGCTAAGACATGGCACGACACATCCTTCATAAGAAATTCAAAGAAGGTAATCTTGTTCTTTTATTCAATTGTAGATTGAAGCTCTTCCCTATAAAGCTTAAATCAAGATGGTTAGAACCTTTCAAAGTTATCAAGGTTTTCCAACACGGAGCTGTAGAGGTTAGGAGTGAAGTCGTATATCGTTGGAGAACCACTAAGAGAAGGGGTGACATGTAACATCATCTTATCTAACCTACTTATAAAGCTAATATAACTTAAACTTCCATTTGAGTTGTTTACATTGTTTTACGTGCACGTCCTTGTTGTACATGTTTGAGAATGTAACTTAGCGAGCAAGTTAGCTCCTAAGACTAATTAAATAATTTCAAAATTAAATAATTGGTATAATATTTATAATTTAGAATTTCCATATTTAAGTTATGAAAATTAAGTAGAATAATTATAAATTAATTATTCATAATTAATAAAGTGTAAATTAGTTTCTATAAATAATAAAGGATTAAATAAATTAGTTTATAAATGATTAATTAGCAAGTAAGTTAAGTTAATCAAGTAAATAATTATCATAAATAAATAGAATTTTTATGATAATATGTGATGACCAATGAAAATGCATATAAATAGATTAGTTAATTATTAAATTAGATAATATATGATTATTGAAAATGAAAGCAATGATTATCACCTAACTAATACTATTTCATTCAAAGATAAGGAATGACTCATTCTAATTCTTATTGGTTTAGGGTTTAAGAGTGGTGATGTGTAGATTTAGAGTTGATTTGACTCTAAACCTATTGTAATACATGCAATAGAGAGGGAATGCAATTCTAAGGTGCAATTTCAATGGTTAGAGTTAATGCACAATGGTTATAGCATTTGCATGGGGTTTTTAATGAACCCTAATGTGATTTAGGGTATGCATGGGTCAAGGAAACATACCCTAAAGTGCTTAAACCCAACCTAAACCCTTACCCCTTCATCAACACACTTTTCGCTGTCTACTAAACTCCTCACCCATGCCTCCCTCACTCACAACACACACTCACTTTATTCCTAGATATAGAAACTAGAGAGAAGGCGGAGAGAAAAAGGATAACTGCCAGATTTGGTGGCTTGCTTAGCCAGTGAGTGTTAAGTTAAGCTAGCTCTAGCTGGAAGATTTGCTCCACTCCAAAAGTCCTACACACTCATCACCTTGGAGCCTCTAACCACCATCATCCTTTTCTCCCTCACCACGAGCTAGGTGTCTAGGTAGGAGCTTGTTTCCATTCCTTTTCTTCTTCCTATGCTTATCTATGGTTTATTGAGTTGGTGGGGGGATTATGGAGGCTCAAGGCCACAAAAATGGTTGAAGGGAGGTGGCCACTGTAACATCCTAATACAGGAACCCTAGTATATCTAACATATACCTCAATAAACAGTATTAGTTATGCTACTTCTAACTTAAAACATCAACTAATCCATAACATTTATAAATTATTATGGAGAGCCATAACTAAAAATTCATACATATGTACATCATAACCTCAAAAGGGCAAAGAGTTACACATATCACTTTATATATACTCAAAGCGAATATAAAAAAATATACAAGCTTTATCTACTAAAAGCATTAAAACTAAACTAGTCTTTATGCTTCTACATCTTTCCCTTTGAAGGGTCTTGACCTGGATTTACATGGAAACACAACGGGGGTGAGAAAATCATATATTCTCAGTAAAAGCAATTCCAATACCAGCATTTGTAATATTCATACTGAATAAACAAATCAATAATACATAACATTATAATACTCGAACTTAAAAACAATAGATTATGGTTGCAACAAGACATTAAATCTCTATTCAATATCACTAGAACATTCATATATTATTATTATGTAAAGGTTCACTAAACATAACACATGATCTATAAACAGCATAATCTATAAACATAAGTCCATCGCTCATATGATAAGAACAACTATCTATACAATTGTAACATATCACAACTAGTTCATTCATAAACTTGTTATAAATACTACACACATAACCTTCTTCTATGAATGAACTTACAAACTTTGGATTTAGGATTCGCAATAGGTAATTAAGTTTTTACTCGATACCACTATAATATTTACATTTTCTTACTCTATGTAAACATTCACTTAGCCAATCCATAATCTTAAACTCACTTATAACTATCAATAATATCGAACAACCACCCATACAATTATAAAATATCATCAACACTAGGCAATTGCCCATACAATTGTCAAGGAAAAGGAAATTAATATGTATACAGTATGCTTGTATGTATGAAATGTTCAAGAATGATTATTATGAAATGTAATGTAATTATGTACGTGTAGATTTGTGTGTGTATTACTTGCATATTACACGTTCTCTTTAAACTTGTAGTTAAGAAGACTAACTCTTCAAGCTACTTGGAAATAAGTAGACTGGTTTCCATTCACACTGGTGAGAATACTGATTCCACGATATAAAAACAAGTATTCCTAGCACTTTGAGAAACTAGGGCTAAATCCTCACTCAAAGAGCCTTTAGGACATTCCTACTCTCTCCTTTGGCCACATGATTGTGCATATCATTAAAGATTACTGTACTTGGGAATTAGCAAGTAATAGGAAATTATGTGGCATTATGTTTAACTCATACAAAACCACCTCATTAACTTTTCTCATGATTCTCTCTATCCAAGAGAAGAACTAAATTCTAGTAAACATGTACTCTCAGCTTACTTCTAACTCATAAAAGATCATATTCCATGTTTCTAGTTAAGTAAAACATACCTAAGATTCTTGTATCTAGCTTAACTTTTTTTCACACCATAAGTGGTAACCTATGTCACATTAGTATGCTCAAGGTCTTAGATGTAACACTCCGAAAATTATTATCATAAATAATTATTTTATAATATTTATGATTTTTAGAAAATTTTCTAAATTTTTCTGGAAATGTCAAATATTTTAATATATTTTTTGTTTTATGTGCACACTGAGCAGAGTCAGTGTAATACCCCAAAAATTATTTGTTTCGTGATAAATAGTCATTTTCTAATATTTGTGAATTTTTTCGGAACTGTCAATTATTTTAATATATTTCTTGATTTGCATACACAGTGAGCGGAGCCGGAAAAAATGAAATATTTTTCTCGAGGTTGGTAAACTTTGGACTATGAAAACGTCGACGGGGGATCTTACTAAACCCGAGGCCGGGCACAGTTTACGAAGTTTACATTTTTCAAGATTTTATCTGATAAATAAATCATTGTACCATAAAAGTATCCGATAAACAATAAATACTATTTCTATTAACTGTAACTTTTGTTCACTGGATAATGACTCTAGTAGAGTGTTAATCATATTTTCTAGAGTGTTCACTTTAGGAGACAACATTACTTTCACTTTATTGAGAAATACGCGAAGCTTCTCAAGGAAGCTTCAAGGAAGCTACACACTTTCTCTCTTCTCCCCACACCACATGGCCACAAGGCCATTTTGGAGCCAAAAATGTGCTTTCACCTAATTAAGTTTTCAATTCTAAATTTCAAAAACACTAAAAAGCTACAACACTTTTTACTATCAACTTCTCTCTCTACATTTTCTTTCTCTCTTTTCTTCATATTTTCTCCTCCTTCTCTCTACCCTACCACACAGCCACACCCTTCCATGCCCTCCAAAGATCACAAAAATTTCTAACAACCACATTTTCTTAATCTCCATCACTTTCTAAACATTTTCCTAGTTTGAATCTACTTGAAAAGCTTTCATCTTCATCATTTTCTTCAAACTTCAAAGTTGAGACTTTAGGGTAAGATTCTTGATCTCTCATCTTTCCTTCTTCATTTTCGTTTTCATGGCCATCACCATGACCATTAATCCATTCTTTTTCAAGCCTTGGTATTGATTTATTGAGTTATGATTCTTAGGGTTTTTGGTGAGCTTGGCCGAAATTCATCAAGGAGCTTCAAGGGAGTTCTTTGCTTGTTTTCTCTCTTGGTAAGAGGAAGACTATCCACTTCAACCTCTATTGGTAGTGGGAGACTTGTATTGGGTGTTGGTTGTGAGAAACCCTTGTTAGGGTTACTCTTTTTGATGTGTGATTTTGATGACTATGTATTGATTTCATCATGTATAATTTATTTGATTGAATGTATATATATATTGATGATCTTGGATTGGTTTTGATTGATTGGAAACATGAATTGGGGGCAAGGATTCCTTGCTTTCCCCATTGAGGCTCACGGCCACAACCCCTCTATAGGGTGTTTATGGTTTAAAATTTTGCAACAAGTGAAGAGATGATTAATCAAGTGAATATCAATTAATGAATCAAAGAAAAATTTGGGTTCTCACCCTTTAGAGAGGCTCACGGCCTCTAGGGCCATTTTGGGTCCAATTGTGTAATTTTTAGGCAACCTTGGATATTTAGTAATTAAGAGTTAAGTAATTAACATTGTGATTGGAAAGAAGCTTAAATTAGTAACCTAAGAGTGATTTTTGGAATTTAAGGGAAGAATAAGAGTGTGTGAAACTTAAAAAATCTAGAACAATTTTCTAAGTGAATATGAATAAACTTAAAACTAGGAACTTAATAATCAATGGAATCCCTCTAGAAAATAATCTCATAAGAAATACTAAATTTAAGTGAAACTTAATTAATTGGATAATTAGGAATTAATTAGGGATTCATAAAATGGAAAGAATCAAGAATAAGGTCTTATCCTAAAACTTAGAATAATTCTAAATTAAAGGAAGGACATGAGGGTAAGTAAGATGTAAAATAACTTAAATTAAATTATCTTAAGAGAAACTTAATGAGGAGAATGTAGAAAATTAAGGCATAATTCCATAATGAACCCTAAATGTGTAATGTCTTATTTGAAGACTTGATGATGCTTACCTTGGCCAAATTGTGGCATATTGTGGAAAGGTATATTATTGTTAAATATACATGAGTATGCATTGAGTCATCATGCATTGTGAAAGTCTTAATAGACCATTGTTAAGGCCATGTTGCCTAGGAGATTGAATCACACCTTTGTGCGGGTGCGAGTAGACTAGTGTAGGTCATACTATTGACCTTGGGGGCGTCGGAGTACGGGTGTCTCACAATGGTCAGTTGGTAGCTCTTCTAGGCCGTGGGATAGACCGATGCAAACGCACAGATGATCCAGACTAAGACACTATCCTATATCGCGATCTAGTGTAGCATGTCTTGTACAATGCCATGATATGCACGTTGATAAATTGAGAATTTTAGCACTTGTTGGCCTTGGCAGCCGAGTTACAGACATATCTCCTGATCATTTTCTCTGATGTTTGTGTCTAGCTCCATGGAGTAGGATTTTGATATTATGTGCATATGCAGAGTGGGTCTACATATTATTTGGCATTTATTTATTTATATGATGATTGGGACTATTGCATTATTACTGTTACTAAAAGAACCATCTCTTTACTAACACTCGATTTTAAGCGATTTATGACTCTCTAAAAGCTTAAAAACTCAAACTTGTTCTTATATGCTAGGTGATTATTTCGTTTGTGAAATATCCCTAAAAGTGTCTTAATACACTTGAGAAAGCATATACATATAATCCCAACTAATAGGGAACTCAAATTCCTCAAGATAAAAATCTTGGTACTCACTGGTTTGAGCACTTAGGCACCCACTATCCCAGTGCTAAGGTGCTGCATAACAGAAACTCTACTTTTTTTTATTTGTCGTTAGGCACTTAATTACCCAAACTCTGAGCGCTTAATCACTCAGCTCTAGAGCCCTCTGGACTAGCGCACTTAGGCACTCACTTTTTGAACGCTTAATCGCTGGCTTCCAAAACTAAACTATGAGCTCTCTGGCATTGGGCACTTAAGCGACCGTAAAGTAGGCGCTTAGGCACCAGGCACCTGAAATTTCTGTTACTATTCTATTGGTTTTCAAATCAACTTTAAACGTCTAAAACTTGCATAACCTTCTCTGATAAATGTTTCTACTTATATATACATACATATAAACTCAAAAAACATAACTCAGCTTCACTCAATCATGATTTTACTTTGAGTATCATGAAGAAATCGATACAATTCACCTTTTGTCAAGTTTCACAAATCAAAGAATGATGAACACAGAAAAATGAACACCACAACCACTCAACTCATAGTTCTATGGATCAAAGTTCAATTATGTAGCTCACTCTACACTTAGCTTTTACTTCTTCAAACTTAGCCATATACTGGCCAACTAACATGTCACCTTTTTAGGTCTCAGGAACTCTATCCCATTCGCATTCTATAGGTTCATATGGTAGTATTTATTCAGAAAAAAATTCCTAAACATTCCCCAAGTAATCTAAGTGTCAAAAGTCATAACACCTTCTTGACACTTGTTCACCAAAACTTTGCCTCCCTTTCTAGCCTATAGGAGATAACCAAAACTCTTAGGTAATCTAAACAAACCTCAAATATAAAGATTTCCTCCATTTTCTTAAGCCATCTCCCTATTCCAAACAAGTCTTACTTTCCCTTAAAGGATACAGGGTTGGCCCTTCTAAACTTTGAGAGATCTAGGAAGTTTCGGTTCTCTACTACCACAAATCCATACACTAACTTTACTAGCGGTACTAGCTGCTAAGATGAACTTACTTTCATCTCCTCTAAAACTCTATTTACGATAGCAGTCTACTTCCTCATGGCAGTTTCCATCTCTAAGAACACTTCATCCATATTAGCTGAATCTTCACTAGAAGAATTCCTACTTCTCCTAGTTTGCCTTGGTGAAGTAATAGTTTCCTATACACATAGAATAATGCAGATTGAGTTAATTAATTTCAATATCATGTAACAGTGTGACAATAATCATTAACATTCAAACCTAAGTCCTATCATGCAATTTTATCTACACATCTCACATATGAGACAAGAAATGCATAACACTTAGCGAAAAACTCTAAACTTGCCTAAGCCTAGTCAGTCTATACCTCGACTCAACAGGATGAACTATTCTGATATCATAATATAACATCCTAATACAAGCACCCTAGTATTAGCTATTCTACTTCTAACTTAAAACACTAACTAATCCATAGCATTTATGAATTATTATGGAAAGCCATAACTAAAAAGTCATACATATATACATCACAGCCTCAAAAGGGCAAAGAGTTACACATATAAATTTATACATACTCAAAGCAAATATAAAAAAAAAATATACAAGCCTTATCTACTAAGAGCATTAAAACTAAACTTGTCTTCATGCTTTTACTTCTTTCCCTTTGAAGGGTCTTAACATGGATTTACATGGAAACATAACAGGGTGAGAAAATCATATATTCTCAGTTCCAACACTAGCATTAGTAATATTCATATAGAATAAACAAACCAATAATACATAACATTATAATACTCAAACTTAATAACAATAGATTATGATTGCAACAAGACGTTAAATCTATATTCAATATCACTAGAAAATTCACATATTACTATTATATAAAGGTTCACTTAACATAACACATAATCAATAAACATAAGTCCATACTCATATGATAAGAATAACTATCTATACAATTGTAACATATCACAACTAGTTCATTCAAAAACTTGTTATAAGTACTACACCCATAACATTCTTCTATGAATAAACTTACTAACTTTGGATTTAGGATTCGTAACAGATAATTGAGTCTTTACTCGATACCACTAGAAAATTTACATTTTCTTACTCTATGTAAACATTCACTAAGCCAATCTATATTCTTAAACTCACATATAACTATCAATGATATCGAGCAACTGCCCATACAATTATAAAATATCTTCAACACTAGGTAACTACCCATACAATTGTCAAGGAAAATGAAATGAATATGTATCCAGTATGCTTGCGCATATGAAATGTTCAAGAATGATTATTATGAAATGTAATGTATTTATGTACATTTAGATTTGTGTGTATTACTTGCATATTCCACGTTCTCTTTAACCTTGTAGTTAAGAAGACTGACTCTTCAAACTACTTAGTAATGAGTAGACTGGTTCCTACTCACACTAGTGAGAGCACTGATTCCACTATATAAAAGTACTAATCCTAGCACTCTGAGAAACTAGGGCTAAATCCTCACTCAAAGAGCCTTTAGGACTTTCCCGCTCTCTCCTTTGGCCACATGATTGTGCATATCATTAAAGATTATTCTACTTGGGAATTAGCATGTAACAGGAAACTATGCGGCGTTATGTTTAAGTCATACAAAACCACTACATTAACTCTTCTCATGATTCAGTCTAATCAAGTGAAGAACTAAACTCTAGTAAACATATACTCTCATCTCAATTCTAACTTATAAAGGAGCATAGTCCAGGTTTCTAGTTAAGTAAAACATACCTAAGTTTCTTGTATCTAGCTTACCTTATTTTCACACCATACGTGGTAACCTTTGTGTAATATTCTCAATAACATGTTAGGCTTGTAAATAGTTATAGAGGTAACATAACACTATCTTAGTATGCTTCTTAAGTTTTATGACAATTTGAGCTGGTTTAGGCACTTTGCTGCAACACAGAAGGTGAAAAATAGCTTGAAATGACTCAGATATTAACATAAATGGTTTAGATAATGGAAATAAAAATGGAGAATTGATTTCTAAGTCACAAATGTATGGAATGCGATGTGGTTAATATTTTAGAGTTAACTGAGGTCATTTATTATTTTTAAGCATATTGTGAGTGTGTTTTAATTCCGGATTGACTAGTCATAGATATGAAAAAGCAAGATAATGGTGAAACAATAATTTTGATGAATCATTGGATTTATTTTAAATTTTTTGGAAGTTAGGAAATTTGATTTGGTGAAATCTAAGTGTTCTTAACAGATGCGAAGTTTTAGTAAAATACCAAACTACCCTAGTGCTCATCTTTAAAGTGAGATTCCATCTCACTTTTCCTCTCTCTCTCTCTCTCTTATGGGTTTTTAGCAAGAAAAAAATAAAGAAAAGAAGAGGAAAGAAGAGAAGAGAAAAAGAAGAAGAGAAAAGGAAAAGGAAAGGCCAAGTGTGATCTTCATCTTCAAGAGGTAGGGGTGTTCTTCATCTTTTTCCTCCATTTTCTTATTCCTTCCCCCGTCTATGTTGCAATATGAGTTGGAATAGGATTTTGGTTTGTATGAGTTTTCCTTGAGTTTAAGTGAAGGAATTCTTAGGAATCTTGAAATATTGTTGTTTTTGAGTTGAGTTATGTATGATTTATGGCTTGAATCCTAGTTGTACTCATGAATCTACTTGGGTTGAAGGTAGAAAAGGGGGGTATGAGAGTTAGGGTTTTGGTTCATAAAATCATGCTTAGATGTTTTAAAAATCATACATGTGATGTAGTTGATGTTTAAAGGTGTTTAAGGATCATGTTTACGATTGGAAACCCTTTGGAGTGGTTAAAAATGGGGGAACTCAGATGTGTTCTAGAAAATTTTGGAAAAATCCAGAAATTTAAGGGAGAGCCACGACACATCCCTAAGGAGAGCCGTGACACTCCATTCTCTGCCCAGTTGGGTTTTGTAACTCTAGAGCAGGGAGCCGTGGCACAAATGATTTTGTGCCGTGAAATAACCCTAGAATCCACGACACAAATGAGAGGGAGTTGCGTCACTTCCAAGGAAAACTCTTCCCACACCTTGTAAAATCCTCCCAGAAAGTGTTTTTACAATGCTTGAAGCCCTAGTTGCTTCATTATAGGTTGAGGGTGAGCTTGCATAGTTTGTGAGTCATGCTATGTTCTTTTTATGAGTAAGGTTTAGCTAGGCATTTGTGATAAAAAGGGGGTTAGTTCCTTTACGAGATACAGTGAGCCAATTGTAATTGTCTAGGTGTCTAGAATATTCCTTCATGGGTGAAGTTGAACTAAGAGGCATGTGTGGGACAATTACTCTTTGTTTTGTGAAGGTTGAGTTATGGGAAGTTCTAGGAACATGATCTTACCCTTTGTGAGATAAGGGTTAGCATGGTTTGTCAGTTTGCTAGATTTCCTTCTCCCTTTTTGGTTAGAGAAACCTTTGGTAACCATAGTGTGGTGGAATACTATAGGGTAGTATTGAGAAAATTTAGGCATCCATAGTGTGGTGGAATGCCATAAAGTAGTGTTGAGAAACCTTAGGCATCCTTTAAGATGTAGAATGGTATAGGAGAGTACCTAGGATCTTAATCAACATGAGGTTTCTTTCGGTATCATTTGGGAAGTGATGGAAAGCTGTGCTAAAAACAACTAGTGTGGGTTGTTTGGCATACTATGCCTTCCTATATGCATAGGTAGTTTCTTTAGAGTTAAAGTTGAACTTAAGATGCATAGATGATGTATGCTTCCTTGTTGGTCAAGGTTAAGCATTGTGAATTGCTAGAGACATAAGTTAGTTCCTTTATGTGGTAGAGTTGAGCTAAGAGTGCATGTTTTCTAGTTATAGTTATTTCACTTGGTTAGAGTGAACCTTGTGATAGGTTTTGGTGAAACCTTAAGTATCCAAGTGTTGTGGAATGCTTTACGGTAATGTCTAACACCTTGAGCAACTTAAGGTTGCCTTGTAATCACTTGTGAAGTGCTTATGTGAGATGCTTGATGTAAAAATACTAGTGACATAGGGTTTACTTCTTATGTGATAAGTTGAGGTGAATTCTTAAGTCACTAGTGTTGCTCCTCATTTGGTTATGGAGAACCTTGTGTTGAGTGTGTATGTTTTGATAACAAACCTACATATTTAGTTTTGAAACTTGTTGTTTGCTATTTCCTATGTATTGTAACCTTATATGGTGTGCACAACCATTTGGCCAGATAACAAGGTGTTGGATCTAGATTCTCATAGCAGGTAACACTATTATGGTCAAGGTTACCGGTATGGGGGTGGTAGAAGTACTCTTACCTTGTTGAGGGGAAGGAATCCACTTATTACCAAGTAGTGTCATTGCTTTGAGCCTATCCTACCCAGTATATACAAAGGAATGCGGTTCTTGGGAAATAACTAGGTAACATGTGTTTTCTAAAACTAAAAACCTGCATTTGTATTGCTTACTCATAATATTAGGACATTGGGTGAGCATGACCATACATCATATCATAAAGCATTGCATTTGTTGGTAGCCGTATGGGTGGTTGCCTTGCATGTTGCTTGCTTGTTGATGATATCTTACGATTGCATGGGCGATTGTTTGATATCATTGATTGTCATATAGATGGGAGTTAGGATTATAGATTGCCTTGTGAATTTTTACATAAAGTTGTGTGTATGTTTTGATAATGTTGAGCGATGGTTCATTTATCTATTGTAGGCATAATCTTGTGTTTATAGTGTGGTTTATTCATTGTGTGTATTTAAACTCTGGTATTGGTTGCTTATACTAAGAATTGTGAATTCTCACCCCGTGTGTTGCCACGTAAATCCAGGTGGAAACCCTTTCAACGGAAAGAAGAAAAAATATGGACTAGAGTAGTTTTCATGTTTAATAATGTAAAGCTTGTATTTATTTACACTGCTTTAAGTTTGTATAATGTTATGTATTTACAATATGTCTTGTGAGGCTTATGATGTATGTATATAACTTTTGGTTTTTCGCAGCTCTCTATAATTATTTATTTGGATGAATGAATGTTATGGGATTAGATTGTTGTTTTAAGTTAGAAGTAGCATTGCTAATACTACTTATCCAGGTATATGACAGATATACTGGGTTATAGGTATTAGGATGTTACATTATGGTATCAAAGCAGTTCATCCTATTGAGTCGGGGTTTGGACTGACTATGCTAAGGCATGTTTAGGAGTTTCTTTGCGTGTGTTATGCATTTCCTTGTCTCTTATTTGAGATGTTTGAGTGGAATTTCATGACTTTCCTTGTGTTGGGTGTTATTAGCTACTATTGCGCAGTTACATGATATTGAGATTGATCAGCTCAATATGCATTGTTCTGTGCACACAGGAAACTGTGGCACCACCAGGGCGAACTAGAAAAATATGGGAGCACCTTTAATGAGGGCTCTAGTATGGTTGAAGCAGTTATGGATATGGCTAATGCCGTGAGGAAGCAGGCAGTCGACCGCAGACGCTATCAGAGGGCAAACAACTATGACTACTAGGATGTTTGAGAGGATGGGCACGACTCAACATCAACAGTCTGCACCACTGCCATAATTTCAGCAGGTGGAGCTAGTGCAAGAGGTACTTGTAGGGCAGAACCATAACTTCCCAGATGTCTCAAAGTTTTGGAAGGCCAACCCTTTTATCCTTTAAGGGAGAATATGACCCGAATAGGGTAGTGGGATGGCTTAAGGAGATGGATAAGATCTTCGTAGTCATGGTGTGCTCGGATGAATAGAGAGTCTTGTTTGATACCTACATGTTGGCAGAGGATTGGTAGACCAATGCTAAGAGAGTGTTCGATGCATTGGGAACTCGTGTTAAATGCGAGAACTTTAAGGGTTCATTCCTGGAGAAGTATTTTTCGCAAAGTTTGCAAAAACGTAAAGGAAATGGAATTCTTGAGGTTGGAGCAAGGCGAGATGTCTATCGGTCAGTATGTGGCCAAGTTCAACAAGTTGTCTAATTTCTCATCCTGTTTCATGTTTAACCTAAATAAGAGTTGGAAGTGTTTTAAATTTGAGGAAGGATCAGGGAAGGACATTTAGGAGAAGATCCGGCCTTTTGAGATCCGAAACTTCACAATTTTAGTGACCAAATGCAGAATCATTGAGGGTCGTAATGGAAAGTCCCAAGAAGAGTGAAGATCGCAGGACCTTCAAAAGAGGAAATAGGTGGATGATGAGTATGAGGAAAATGTTTCTACACCCAGCGATTCATAAGGTGGGTATGAGGAAAGCATTTCTATATACAGTTCTTCAAAGGATGATAAAGATGAGCAAGTTCAGGTGGAGACCTTAGAGCCTGAATACCCTGTGTGTGGAAGGTCACATGGTGATAAACCTTGTGTGTTGTGCTTTGTGTGTGGTCAACTAGGGCATTCTGCTAGGAGGTGTCTGTAGAGGCAGGGAGTTATGCCCAACCCTAGACAATAAGCTCCAGGAATGGCATATACTCTAGTCAGGTTAGAGGAGGCTTAATCTTCCAATCCCATGCAAGGTATCCTTTTGTGTGTGCCATTGGTTGGAAACTCATTAGGATATTCTTATAGGTTTTGTAAGAGTAGAGTATAGATTTACCTTGTGAATCTAGTTTGTTTACCTTTGTTGGTATGGTTTCGTTATTTTATAGACAAATGGTATTATAATCTTGTTTAGTTAGAAGTGTGAGACTATGCTTAGATTATAAGCAGTTGAACAAATAAACTATCAAGAATAAATGTCTTTGTCTAATAATAGATGATCGGATAAGTCAGTTAAGAGAAACTTTGGGTTTTCTCATAAGATAATCTAAGATCTGATTGTCATAGCATCAAAGTTAGGAAGAGAATGTCTCTAAAAATTTCCCAGGATTATGAAAGAACATAGTCAGTATGTTATTATAGGTTTGAAAACTTTTAGAGAAATGTGGTCATGTGCCAAGTTAGCCAAAAGTCAGTGTTGGTTACGAGTGGTACAGTTTAAGGGTCATGTAATTTCTCAAGGGGGAGTTTTAGAGAACCTTAACAAAGTTTAAGTAGTGGTACAATAGGATGAACAACCATTGTGGCCGAGGGCTGACAGTTTATTAGTAAACGTTCTCAGTTAGTGCTACCCTGACAAGGTTAGCTAGGAAGAGTTGTACTTTGTAATGGACTCTAGTTTCTGACTATAGTTTCCAAGAACTAAAGAAGAGGCTGACTATTATGTCAGAGTTGGTAGTTCCGGATCCCCACGAGCAACTTGAGGTAGTTAGTGATGCTTCAAAGATGGGACTAGGGTGTGTTCCGATGCAACAAAGGCAAGCCGGTGCCTATGCATCGCGGCAATTAAATTTGCACTAGGAGAACTACCCTAGGTATATTTTGGAATTAGCTGTCGTGGTGTTTACCTTACAGATTTGGTGACATTACTGATAAGGAGTCTTGTTTGAGGTGTTCAATGATCATAATAGTTTGAGATACTTGTTGATCTGGGGAAGTTGAACATGAGGCAGGAGAAATAGATGGATTTCTTTAAGGCTTATAACCTTGAGTGATAATATCATTCAGGTAAGGCCAATGTAGTGGCTGATGCACTAAGTAGGAGGTTCTTATAGGTGTCCTAGATGATAGTCTAAGAGAGTGAATTTCTTGAGAATTCTAGGAATTTGAGTCTCGCGGTGACTATGATGCCACATGGTCTCATAGTGAGAAGAATGGGCATAGTAAATGACTTAAGGACTCAGATTTTAGAAACTCAAAAGGAGGGTGAAACTCTATGGGACATTAGTGAGCAGATCTTCTTAGGAAGTCCAAAAGAAAGTTAATATAGCAAATGGTGGAATGATAAAGTTTAGAGATAGACTTTGTTTTCCATCATGGTCAGGAATCAAGGAAAGGATTCTAGAGGAAGCTCACAAGGATAGCTATACCATCCGTCTAGGGGCTACTAAAATGTACCAATATCTTCGGATAATATTTGGGTAGCCTAGAATGAAAAAGACATAGCAGAATATATGTCCAAGTGCCTTTTATCAAAAGATACTATAGGGTGTAGCTAGTATTGAAAGAGCTATTTGCGGGTGGAGTCCCATATAAAGCAAGATTACCCTGAGTTGTTATAAGAGGTAAGCTGAATTTTGGGGACAAAATTCTTAAAAAGGAGGGGAGAATGTGACATCCTCAATAACATGTTAGTCTTGTATATACTTACAAAGGTAACATAATACTAGCTTAGCATGCTTGTTAAGTTTTGTGACAATCTGAGTTGGTTCAGGCACTTTACTGCAGTACATAAGGTGAAAAGTAGCTTGAAATGACTCAGATATTAGTATAAATAGTTTAACTAATGAAAATAAATATGGAGAATTTATTTTTAAGTCACAAATGTGTAAAATGCGATATGGTTAATTTTTGAGAGTTAACTGGGGTCATTTAGTATTTTTAAGCATACTGTTAGTGTGTCTTAATGCCGGATTGACTAGTCACAAATATGAAAAAGTAAGATAACGGTGAAACAATAATTTAGATGAATCGTTGGATTTATTCTAAAGTTGTTGGAATTTAGGAAACTTGATTTAGTGAAATCTAAGTGTTATTAACAGATGCAAAGTTTTAGCAAAATACCAAACTGCCCCTAGTGCTCATTTTAAAGTGAGATTCCATCTCACTTTTCCCCTCTCTCTCTATCTCTCTCTTGTGGGTTTTCAGCAAAAAAGAAACGAAGAAAAGCAAAGGAAAGAAGAGAAGAGAAAAAGAAGAGAAAAGGAAAAGAAACGACCAAATTTGATCTTCATTTTCAAGAGGTAGAGGTGTTCTTCATCTTTTCCCTCTATTTTCTTCTTCCTTCCTCCATGTATGTTGCTATGTGAGTTGGAATTGGATTTTGGTTTAGATGAGTTTTCCTTGAGTTTGAGTGAAGGAACTCTTAGGAATCTTGAAATATGGTTGTTTTTCAGTTGAGTTATGCATGATTTGTGGCTTGAATCCTAGTTGCACCTATGAATCTACTTGGGTTGAAGGTACAAAAGGGGGCATGAGAATTAGGGTTTTGGTTTGTAAAAAATTGCTTAGATGTTTTAGAAATCATACATGTGATGTAGCTGATGTTTAGAGGTGTTTAAGGATCATGTTTATGATTGGAAACCCTTTAGAGTGATTAAAAATGGTGGAACTCGGATATGTTCTAGAAAATTTCTAGAAAACCAAGAAATTTAAGGGAGAGTAGCAACATATTCCCAAGGAGAGCCGCTGTAACACCCCAAATTTTTGCTATGTTATAGTAATGACTAAATTGTAATGTTTTGTGTTTTCTGTGTGCTATAAAATTAATTTGACTGTTCTGAGACTGCTTTTGATAGTTGTGCGAAATTTGCTCCGAGTCAGGAAAATAATAATTTTCGAGTTGGGGAAAATCTTATTTGATTTATTCGGAGACGGGGGATCTTACTAAACCCGAATCTGAGAGATACAGAAATGAATCTTTTAATTTTTAGAATTTATCTATGAAATAAAAATATTTCATGGAAAATAATCTGCTATTTTATTTATAGTAGCTTTTGCTATAAATTATTTGACACGATATATTTTAACTAACAAAAAATGCACTTAGAATATTTTCTGTAACCTGATTTAAAATGAACCAATAGAAACAAGTCAAAAATGATGGTTGGACTTTTCTAACCAATAAGAAATGGTCTAAGTTGAATTATTTGACTAGTTACAAAGTAACTAGATAAACCTAATTTAGTTACCTAAATTATCTAATTAAGGAATTAAATGAACTAACCTAGTTACTAATTAGTTAGGATCTAGTTACTAACTAAATATCCTAATTCCATCTAGAAGCCATGACTAGGCATGACATATGCAATGACCTGTTTAACTAGTTAGCTATGTAACTAGATAGTTAATCAAGTAACTAGAAAACCTAATCTAGTTAGTTGTTATTTGCTTACAAAGTAACTAGAACTAAAATGGAAACAAACTAAGTTACCTTTTCCCATAGAGCCACACGGCCAAGAGGCTTCTCAAGCCTTCTTGAATGGTCTTTTGTGACCATTAGATGACACCAAGTGACATAGGCCATGTGCCTTTCAATGTGAACACAAAATGATATTTTTACTATCATAATTAGTCTTTCATTTTTCCTACACTACCTCACACGGCTGTACACTTCTCATTCACTCTCAATATTCATTTTCTCTTACCTAAAAAGCTAAGCCTTCATCTTTTCTCTCCAAACACTCAAGAACACAAGAACTTTTCCCTTTCTTTTTCTCTTTGGAGGTTTCGGCTAGCCACCCTAAATACTACTTCCAATCTTCTATAAATTTTCTTCTCTACATTTCCTAAACTTAAGCCATATTCTAAACAATTTTCATTTAGAAAGTTTGGTCAAAATCCTACTCCAAGTATCTCAAAATTCAAGCTTTGCGTTACTTCCCTAAAGGTAAACTTTTGATTTTATGGTTCTAGGTTGAGATTTTGATTTTCTAGACCATGATTGTTCCATGGTTCTTTATTATTAAGCCTTGTTTATGACTTTAGTAATTGTTTAAGATTTTTAGGGATTTGTTTGTGTGTCACAAGAAATCAAGAGAAGGAGGGAACTTGAAGATCTTGTCTTCAAGAGGTAAGAGGGAGATTTACCTCAATAACTAAGTGTTGGTGTTGAGGAGATGGTTTTGTATAGTGAAAAATTCATAAGGGTTTATTCACTTGTTGTTTGATGCTTCTTTGTTTGTGATTGTTGTGTTTATGATTTTGTATTTGTGGTTGCATGTGTGATGGTATGACTATAACTTTGATAATATGCTTATATGTATAATTTTGGAAGCATGCAAATGTATGTGTAATTTAGGATGTGAACAACATGTTGGAAAGATTACATGAGAGCTCCAAAGAGCTTAGAGGCATACGGCCTCACTACTTTCAAGAGGACCAAGAGTCCTAAAATCATGGTTTTAAATTGAGGATTAAAGGTTCTATGACAATAAAATTAATTAAGAGATTTTACAAGGATTTAGAGTGTTAGAAAATAAATTACAATGAATTTTGAAGCAAGAATGAAAATTCAGCCAACATGCCAAATTTTGTTATTTAAGATCCAAAAATATTGTACTCAGTATAGAATTAAAGAGTTTAATAGTAAGAATTCATTTTAATAAGTTTGGGAATTTAGAATGAAAGTAACTTGACTTTTAGAGTTAAAATTGGCTTACTAAGCTATGTAGTAAAATAAGTGTAAATACTTGAAGTTTTCTAGCGTATAGCTCACCCTATGGGTTTGGAAGCGCGTTAGGAAAATTTGAGCTGTAATACCTTAAGTAAAGTAAAGAATTACTATTTTCTGGGAAACAGTAGAAATACTAATTTTTAGAGGGGCTATGTTGCAATTATTATCAAAAGAGGGACTATGTTGCAAATATTTTCTAAAAGAGGGACTATGTTACAAATATTTTCTAAAAGGGGGACTATCTTGTAAATATTATTTTATGAGGGACTATTATGCAAATATTAAAAATAAAGTCAGTTTTTAGTATTAAATGAGAAAAATCATATTTTTGATTTAAAACGTGTGAGAAATATTTTATGTGATTGAGAGTACATTGAGAAATCAATACGCGATCTGAAAATGCGACAGAATTGTTGCGCGATTGAGAAAATGTGAAAATATGATTACGGGATGAAAATACAGTAAAGATACTGTTGGGTCAATGTGTGAACCCTGAATATGAGATAATGAATTTGAACTGTGAATGGTGCATAGTACATGCATTGGAAAAATCCAACGGACTGTATGAGGCTAATTGCCTAGGAGAGAATACACCTCTTGAGTGGGTGCGATATGCGTAGTGTATGTCACATGTTGACTTTGGGAGCATCGGGGTGCAGGTTGCTTACAATGAGCAGTTGGTAGTTCTACTGTACCGTGGGTTAGATCGATGCATCACACCGATGATCTTGACCGAGACACTATTCTTAATTAAGATCTGATAAAGACTGTCGTGTATATGCTAGATGTGTAAATTATAGCACGTGATTTGAGGCATGTTGGTACAGACAGATCTTTTCGATCACTCTCTTCGATCTGAGTTTTAGCTCCATGGAGTAGGAAATTGAGTCTATGTGCACATGCATAATTACTGTTTATGATAATTGAATTGTTGAATATTTGGATATTGTTGAGGGTATGATTATAATTATTATTTATTTCATCTATTGTGTGAGAAATAATGTTGATGGTATGATTGTAAATATGGTATGATGTATCTGTATGATATATTATATGTGTTTATCTCCATGCTACCATGCTGGTATTGGCGTAGGTGATCTCACCTCTTTGTATGCCTATTTTGTACTGTATTTATATTTGTAAAGATGTTGAGCAAGGACTTGAACAAGAAAGTGAAGAGGAGCAGATTTCTGTGGAGGAAGCTGAATTCTGAGAAGATGGCGATGCCCAGTTTCTTAGGATATATGAGGTTGCAATTTCATGGAAGACCGGAAGCGTGGCACGTTGACCTAGATAGAGAGTGTATATTCTATATAGGAGACCTGGATATTATCCTAAGTAGGCTTTATCAAGGGAACACTTATTTTAGTGTAAATATTAATATACACTTAGAGTTTCCGTTGTCCATTAGGCAGTACTGGGGAACTTACTACCGTACTCCTAGTGCGATTAGTATTGTGTCGTCTGCGTGGACACCTATCCGTAGGACTTCGCGTCAGTTTGGATTCCTACCTGCTGAGGAATCTGAGGAGGACCTGTCTGAGGGTTATGCTGTTTAGTAATACTTGGGCAGTATGTTAGTTTAAATAATGTTTAAATACTTTGAGAGTCTAGTCTGTAAATATTTAAGTATGACAGTACTAAGACTTGTGTATATATGATGTAAATTATTTGAGACAATGTTGTACTATTTTTATTTTTTGCTAAGTTTATCTTATTAATATTATGAAATTTTACAACCCGTATTTGCACTACAAAGCATATTTATCTTAAGGGGGTAATTTAGTAATTAAGTAACATAAATGTGATACCCTACAGTGGGTGTTACAGCCGCGACACTCCATCCTTTATCCAACAGGGTTTTGTAACCAGACATCAGGGAGCTGCGGCACAAATGATTTTAAGCCGCGACACAACCCTAGAAGCCATGACACAAATGAGTGGGAGCTGCAACACTTCCTGGGAAAACTCTTCCCACACCATGTAAAACCTTCCCAGAAGTTGTTTTTACAATTCTTAAAGCCCTAGTTGATTTATTATAGGTTGAGGGTGAGCTTGCATGGTTTGTGAGTCATGCTTTGCTCTCTTTGTGAGTAAGGTTGAGCTAGGCATTTATGATAAAAAGGGGGTTAGTTCCTTTATGAGATAGAGTGAGCCAATTGCAATTGTCTAGGTGTCTAGAATGTTCCTTCATGGGTGATGTTGAACTAAGAGGCATGTGTGGGACAATTACTCCTTGTTTGGCGAAGGTTGAGTTATGGGAAGTTCTAGGAACATGATCTTGCCCCTTGTGAGATAAGGGTTAGAATGGTTTGTCAATTTGGTAGATTTCCTTCTCCTTTTTTGGTTGGAGAAACCTTAGGCATCCATAGTGTAGGGGAATGCCATAGGGTAGTGTTGAGAATTTTTAGGCATCCGTAGTATGATGGAATGCTATAGGGTAGTGTTGAGAAACCTTAGGCATCCATAGTGTGGTGGAATGCCATAAGGTAGTGTTGAGAAACCTTAAGCATCCTTTGAGATGTAGAATGGTATAGGTGAGTACCTAGGATCTTAATCAACATGAGGTTTCTTTTGGTATCATTTGGGAAGTGATGAGAAGCTGTGCTAAAAACAACTAGTGTGGGTTGTTTGGCATACTATGCCTTCCTATATGCATAGGTAGTTCCTTTAGAGTTAAAGTTGAACTTAAGATGCATAGATGGTGTATGCTTCCTTGTTGGTCAAGGTTAAGAGTTATGAATTGCTAGAGACATAAGTTAGTTCCTTTATGTGGTAGAGTTGAGCTAAGAGTACATGTTTTCTAATTATAGTTCTTTCACTTGGCTAGAGTGAACCTTGTGATAGGTTTTAGTGAAACTTAAGCATCCAAGTGTTGCGGAATGCTATAAGGTAATGTCTAGCACCTTGAGCAACTTGAGGTTGCCTTATAATCACTTGTGAAATGCTTATGTGAGATGCTAGATATAAGAATACTAGTGACATGGGGCTTACTACTTATATGATAAGTTGAGGTGAAGTCTTAAAGTCACTAGTGTTGCTCCTCACTTGGTTATGGAGAACCTTGTGTTGAGTGTGTATGGTTTGATAACAAACCTGCATATTTAATTTTCAAACTTGTTGTTTGCTATTTCTTATGTATTATAACCTTATACGGTGTGCACAACCATTTGGCTAGAGAACAAGGTGTTGTATCTAGATTCTCGTAGCGGGTAACGCTATTATGGTCAGGGCTACTACCATGGGGGTGGTAGCAGTACTCTTATCTTGGTGAGGGGAAGGAATCCACTTATTACCATGTAGTGTTAGGGCTTTGAGCCTATCCTACCCAATATATACAAAGGAACGTGGTTCCTGGGATTTAAGTAAGTAACATATGTTTTCCAGAACTAAAAACCTACATTTGCATTGCATACTCATAATATTAGGAATTTCGGTGAGCATGACCATACATCATATCATCAAGCATTGCATGTGTTGAAAGTCGTATGGATGGTTGCCTTGCTTGTTGATAATATCTTACGATTATATGAGCAATTGTTTGATATCATTGATTGTCGTAGAGATGTGAATTAGGATTATAGCTTGCCTGGTAAATATTTATATAGAGTTGTGTGTTTATTCTAATAATGTTGAGCGGTGACTCATTTATCCATTGTAGGGATAATCTTGTGTTTATAGTGTGGTTTATTCATTGTGTGGGATTAAACTCTGGTATTGGTTGCTTATACTGAGAATTGTGAATTCTTACCTCGTGTGTTGCCATGTAAATCCAAGTGGAAGCCCTCTCAACGGAAAAAATAAAAAGTATGAAGACTAGAGTAGTTTTTATGTTTAATAATATAAAGCTTGTATTTATTTACACTGCTTTAAGTTTGTATAATGTTATGTATTTACAATGTGCCTTGTGAAGCTTATGATGCATGTATATAAGTTTTGGCTTTTCATGGCTCTCCATAATTATTTATTTGGATGAATGAATGTTATGGGATTAGATTGTTGTTTTAAGTTAGAAGTAGCAATGCTAATACTGCTTATCCAGGTATATGTCAGATATACTGGGTTATCAGTATTAGGATGTTACACTATGCCACACAAGTGTGCTCAAGGTCCTAGATACCTGCTTTAAGTAATTCCTAACTTATGGAATGCTTGAAGACTGGAACTTCTATACTATCTCCATACTAAGTCCATTCATGCATCATTAACTTCACTTTCTCTCTTAGGAGCAACTCATGCACTTTGGCAAGTGACTATTGCCAATTGAACTCAGCTTACTTGTATCTAGTATACCATATCCTCATCACCTCATAGATGTTATCAAACGCAACACTATGTTGCCTAAGGGACTACATACCTACCTATGGCAATTCATTACTCTTGGTTGCACTAAGGACTCTTACTTTCCCATATATGCAAGGTGGTCTTTCTTTCTAGGAAATACTCCTACTAGTATCTCAACACACTCTACAAGGCATATAAAAGGGATCCAAGCAAGTAGAGAGCTCCATTTTTCCATAAAAATTATTTTTAGAGAAGTCACTCTAGGCTCCTAGGCGCCCTTTCCTAGCTAGCCTAGGCGCTGAGTGCCTTGTTTCACGATCTTCTACTTCTGGGCAATGGGCGCCAAGGCGCCAGTGCCCCAGACAGCGTGCCCTATTGTGCTGGTCCTTGGGTGCCTAGGCGCAGTAAACCATAATGAGCTCTGCAGAAACATTTTTTGTATAATTCATTCCCAAACTCAATTCCAATTCTCATATCATAGATTCTAAGTGGTTTCTAATCCTAAACATGATCTCTAATCATATTATAATCATCAAACACTAACTTCAACTCATTAAAACATGGATTTCATGAACCTAAACAACATTTTCTCTACCTATTTTCCAACTATCCACTCAAGTTATCAATAGAGGTTCCTATCAATAGAGGTTCCGAGGTTCATAAACTACATCCAAGCATAGGCTAGGTCATGAACCAACCAAACTTAGTCATTGGAAGCCATAACCTACCAAGAAAACATTATTTATCTCTTAACGCATTTTCCTTCGTCAAGAAAAAACTAAGAAACAAGATGAAGATGAGTAGGAAAAGATGAATTGAACACCCCTACATCTTGTAGACAAGATGATCTTCATGCCTTGGAGTCCTCTTGGATCTTCCTCTTTGGTCTTCCTTTATTTACCCTATTCTTTCTCCTTCATTTTCCTTCTTCTCTTCTTTCCTTTCTTTTTCTCTGTTTTTGCTAGTGGCTATCGTGAGAAAGGAGAGAAAAGAGAAAAAAAAAGCAAAGAAAAAGGATAATGACTCAAAAGTCATTATGATATTTTGCTGCAACTTCTTGATCTGTTAAGAACACTTAGATTTTGCTAAATTGAATTTCCTAACTTCCAACAATTTTAGAATAAATCCTATGATTCATCTAAATTCTTGTTTCACTGTTATCCTATTTTTCCATAAATGCAACTAGTCAATCAGGAATTAAATCACATAACCAGTGTGCTTAAAAATACCAAACTAACTCTAATTACTCTCAAATTTTAACTACATCCTCTTCCACCTATTTGTGACCTAGAAACAAATTCTCTAGATTTATTTCCCTTAACTTATCAATTTATGCTTCTATCTAAATCATTTTAAGTTACTTTTCACCTTCTGTGTGTCAGTAAAATGCCTAAACTAACTCAGTTTATCACAAAAATAACAAGCTTGTCAAGCAAGTATTAGGCTACCTATGTCACCATATATCAGCCAAACATGGGTTGGTCCAATTTTAAGGCAGAGGAGGAGGTTAAGTGGAGTCTTGTGGTGTTTAGGTGGTGGCTGCCACCTTAGGCAGCTAACTTTGGAAGGAATTAGGTGGTAGCGGCTGCAAGTATGACCAGCACTTAGTGAAAGAGGTTATGGTTTGGTTTGGAAGGGCAGTGTGCAGGTTAAGGCCTTGGGCTTAGCTTCAACAAGGAGTGAAGAAGGAGTTCTTGGACTTAATGGTGGTGGCCGCCACTTAGGCAGCCAAGAAAGGGAAAGAAGAAGGTGTTGGTGGCCTCGGGGATGGCCACCACTTGATGGAGGGTTGGGGTTTGACCATGGGAAGGTGGTTGGCACCACTTTGGGTGGCTAAGAGAAAATATGGCCTCATGGTGATGGCCGCGGATGACCATGGGAGGGTGGTTGAAAATTACACCCTATGGGCCGTGCTTGGCCGTGAACTTAAGGGAAGAAAATGAGGGTTTCGAAGTGCTAATTAGGTACTTAGCGATTAATTGTATGATTAGGAAATTAAAAGTATACTAATTGGGCTATTGATGTTGAAGAATGGATGATGAAATTGATTAATGAGGCTACCGCCTTATAGGGTTGAGTAGGATCAGTAATGTGATTTTTATGAATTATGGTTGATAATGTTATGTTGCTTGGTTTCCAAGTTAACTCATTAGGTCTTTGAATATGTGCATCGAGCATGTTGATAACTAGAGCTTATTGAATGCATATGTATATCATATGCTTGCTATTGAGCTTTGAGTATGTAAATTGTGAACTGTTGATAACATTGAACTATGCTTTTGAGAAGTAATGACTGAATATAAGCTGTGATTTTAATTATGCATTATGAAATTGTATATGCAAATTTATGCTTTTCCAAAATGTTAAGTAAGGATTGCTCTTCAATGGAGCAAGGAAATGAACTCACCTTGCTAGGGATAAGTTTTGTGCAGTGAAGTACAACTGTTAAGAGTGAGCTAGCTCATGTCTAACAAGCAAACAATTTCCACAAAGAATGAGTAATTCTCAACTCAATGTTTACTAGAGGATAAAGTAATTTCCTCAAAAGGAAAGGGGAGTTAAGCATACAAAGGTGAATTGAATGCACAAACTCATAAACATTTCATTTCTATGTGCATTGTCACTATTTTACTTCTGATATTATATTAATAATATTTTCTGAGGAAAATGGCTATAATGAACCTCTATCGCTTGATAGGTAACTATATGATTTTCAACTTATATCTATTAACCCTTTTAAAGTCCAAGGCAGCTGGAACTATCTTGATGATTGTTATTTATTACTAGTTTAATAAGAAATCTTAAAATTCTCACCCATAATATTTTCCATGATATTCTAGATCGTGAGCAGAATGCCACTCATTAACTTCTATTATGAGATTGTTGAGGGGGTTTGGATATATTCAGTTGAGACCAATACCTACTCGTTTTATGGGATTCTGCAAGTGCACACGATGTACACGCCAGGTTTAGTAGGCGGGGATTCTGGAGGCTTTATGATGTAGTAGTAGTTGTATAAGATAGGAGTTTATAGGACCTCTTCTGAATGTATGACTTTTGTGGATGTTGTTTATGTTTGGGTATAGATGCCTATCTTCTCTGCACATGTATATTGTTCTTACTTTGGACTGACTGACTGGGACTGTAGATGGACTATGTCCATAGGCATTAATGCCTATGGCTAAACTCTGCTTTTACTTTTTTTTCCTGTAAAAAGGATATGAATATGTGAATGAATGCCCAAGAGGCCATTATGCTGAATATTTTGATATATATGTAAGAATAGTTGACAAAATTAATTTTTTAACCTCGAGGGCTCACTGTGAGTTAGTTGTTATGTTTAAAAGTGACTGATTACCATTGCACATTTTCGAGGGCTTATGGCCCAGCTCACCATGAGAGCTGAAGAACTATAATTTATAAGATAAAAGAACACCAAGTTTGAAAAGGGGTTTACTTGACCTATGTAAAGGGACAAATAAAGCTGAAGTAAAAAATGGTTGAAACAAGTAAGGAACTTAAGCAAACTAGTGAAGGATAAGTGACGACTATTTGTGATTAAATTTATTCTATTTAGCTCGCCCTGATACATGTAGGGCGGACTACATATGGTAGGGCATCACATTTGGTGGTATCAAAGCAGTTCATCCTGAATAGCTTAGGGTATGGACTGGCTATGCTAGAAATAGAGTCCCCTTGTATATTGTGCATTAGCGATTTATTATCGAGATGATGCAATTTATGATTAAATAAGAAATGCATAACTATATGAGGTGTGATTATTAGAAGTTTCTGCAACGTTGTTTAGATGATATTGAGATTGATTAACTCAATATTATTAGTTCTATATGTATAAGAGCCTATGGCATTCACCTAGCGAGCTCGTGCCACTAATGATATGGTAGAGCTCATAGGGACCTTTAGGGAAATGGTAGCTACCATGAAAGAACAAAATCAAACTACTAACCATATGTTGGATTAGATGTAAGCAAATCAAGCTAGACAACAAATTCAGGGAGTCAATGCAGAACTTGGAAATCAGATGTGGGCCGGAAACCCAAACTTCCAAGGTCTTTTTGAGCTTAGTAAAGCCATGCCTCCATCTTTCAAGAGTATGAACATGCGGTTGTAGAAGATTGGTTGATAGAGATGGAAAAGATTTTCACTATTATGAATTGTAATGATGACCAGAAGGTAACTTTTGCTTCCTCCATGTTGGTTGGGGAAGCAGAATATTGGTACAATGATGCCAGAAGACTTCTGGAGCTAGCACGAACCCAGATTACGTGGGAAGTATTTATAACTACATTCCTTGATAAATACTTCCCTAGGAATTTTCAAAATACTAAAGAGTTAGAATCTCTAAAGTTAGAATAGGGTAATACGTCTATGGGCCAGTATATGGCCATATTTAAGGAACTATCTAAGTTTTCCTCACACTTTAGGCATAACCTTGATGAACACTAGAAAAGTGTTAAGTTTGAGGAAGTTTTGAGAGAGGACTTGTTGAGGGCAGTATACCCTATGGAAATTAGAGATTTTTCTACTTTAGTAAACAAGTGTAAGATAATCGAAGGATATGGCATTGGAGGACCACTTGAAAGGCTGTAATAGTTTCCAAAAGAGAAAGAGGCTAGATGATAGGTATAAACATAGTCCTTTTAAACCCAAGTATAATCAAGATAAAGGAAAACAAGCTTAGACAGAACATAGTGGACCTACTTGTGAGAAGTGTGGGAAGAATCATGGTACCAAACCTTGTCTACTAGGAACCAATGTGTGTTACGACTATGGTAAGCTAGGACATAAGTACCAGGAATGCAACTAAAACAAGGGGGTGAAGTCTAACCCTAGACTACAAACTAAAGGAAGAGTATTCACTCTAAGTGGAGAAGAGGCAACTCACTCTCTCAATCTGATACAAAGTAAGTATTTAATTGAAAATAATTTCTTAACTGTATTGTATGATTCAAGAGCTCGCATTCCTTTATTTCTATTGAATGTGTAAAGAAGTTAGACTTGCTTATGTCTATACTTTCTTATGACTTGTCCATGTCCACACTGTAACATCCCAATACTGAGAACCTGATATATCTGCTATATATATAAGGCGCGCAATACTAGCTATGCTACTTCTACCCTATAGCTACAATCTAACCCATAACATTCATTCACATAAATAATTATGGAGAGCCAGAACAACGAGAAAGCTATATACATACATCATTAGCCTCGCAAAGGCAAACTGTAATACATAACTTTATACAACCTCAAAGCAGCATAAAAAGAACATATAATATATTCTCAAAAGAAATAAAATAAACTATGCTAGTTCTTCTGCTTCTTTTGCATCCTTTTGCTTGTACCTGGATTTACATGGAAACACACGAGGTGAGAAATCAGAATTTCTCATTATAAGCAACCAATACCAGAGTTTAAACATTCATAATGAATAAACCACTCTATAAACATAAGACTATGCCTGCAATAGATAAATGAGCCACTGCTCAACACCATCAGAATATACATACAACCCTATGCAACATTCACAAGGCAAGCTATAATCTCAACTCATGTATGAGATAATCAATGATATCAAACAACTGCCCATATAATTGTAAGATATCATCGAGCAACCAACAAACAAGCAACAAGCAAGGTAACCGCCCATACAACTACCAACAAATGCAATGCTTTATGATATGATATATGATCATGCTCACCCAATGTCTTAATATTATGAGTATGCAATACAAATGCAGGTTTTTAGTTTTATGAAACACATGCTACTTGCTCATTCCCAAGAACCATATTCCCTTGTATATACTAAGCAGGATAGGCATAAGAGCATTTTTCACTACTTGGTAATAGGTGAATACCTTCCCCTTACTAATGTAAGAGTACTACTTCCACCCCCAGACCATAATAGCATTACCTGCTATGAGAATCTAGATCCAACACCTTGTTCTCTGACCAAATGGTTGTGCACATCATGTGAGGTTACAATACGTAGGAAACAGTAATCAGTAAATTTGAAAATAGACATGCAATGTATTTTACAAAAAACTTACACCCAACACTAGGTCCTTCCTAACCAAGTGACAAAGGAAAACTAGCGAACCCACCAACCAAGCTCACTTATCACATAAGGAGCAAGGTCATCTTTCTAGTACTTTCCTCTACTCAACCTTGTCACACAAGGAAGTAATTGTCATCCATGTATCTCCGGCCTTACTTTCTACAAAAAGGGGCAACCTATGCATGATAACAAAAATAACTAACCAAGTAAACTTAGCTTACAACACCTAGTGCCTCACTTCATTACTTCAAAAGTGACTTTCAATGCAACCTCATGTTGCTCAAGTTGTTAGGTATTTACCTCTAGCATTCTACATCTCAGAGGATGCCTAGGGTTTATCAAATCTCTATATGGGTTAGATGGTCATTCTCTCCAAGAAATACCACTAGTTGTGTCTCAACACCAATACTCTTGTATTTAGAACCTCACACCATCACTTCATAAGTGATTCCAAAGTCAACCTAAGGTTCTAAACACTACCTTATTGCATTCCATCACACTTGGATGCTCAAGGTTCTCAAGACTATCCTATGGCATTCCACCACACCATAGAAGCCTAAAGGTATCCTAACACACTACCCCTTGACACTCCACCTCACTTTGGGTGTCTAAGGTCCCTCAATTGTATCCAAAGGCATTTCCCACACTTTGGGTGCGTAAAGGTTTTCTAATCTCATCCTAAGGCGAATCCCCTCACTTGGGTGCCTATAGGTTCTCCAACTTCTCACATATTCAATTTGGTAAATCCCTCCATGAAATACCCCCATTGATGTCTCAACACACTTAAAAAGGTATAAAAGAGTGATCCCAACTCTTAGGGAATTCCATTTTAACAAGATGAAAATCTTGTAAAATTCTAGACGAGGCGCTCAACATTGGACACTCAAGTGTTGGGGTGGCAGAGGCTCCCCTCTATTTTCGGCTGCGATGGGCACTCAGGTGCTCAAGCTTGGCGCTCAGGTGCTCGACGCGCGCTTAGGCGCTCCAACATGAGGGCTTGGGTGCTCCTGGCATAGCACAAAAGTGCTCCCTATCTGGGCAATGGGCACTTAGGTGCCCAATTACCAGCGCCTAGGCTCTAATTACCCAGCATAGATTCTGCAAAATTCTGCAGAATCTGGCCACTGTCCCATTGAGGAACAACCCCAATTTTGGCCTTCCAAAGGCCAATTCTTGGTGGTTTCTACCTCAATTCCACCCTCTAAACATGTTGTAACTCTCAACAAGTAACATCACTTATCCATTCAACATTTGAAATACAAATCAAGCAGTGGAGTATCCATTTGTAAACTTGCACTTCAAGGGTGCAAATGGATATCTACCAAGCTAATCCATGCAATATCACATCTAATATGCTGGAAATTGTCTAACTTAGTCTTCGGAATCAAGAACCAAGCCCAAAACTCAGATTTGTCTCTCCAATCCCATTTTTTCTACTCAAACCCTCATGCCACACCATGGAGAAAAGAATAGAAAAAAAAAATAAAAGAACAAGATGACAACTACCTCTACCTCTTGTGCAGCAAAGATGGAGATCAAGCCTACGATTTGCCCATTGGATCCTCCTTCAACTTTGATTCTTGCTCCTCTAATATTTTGGTCCTTTCTCCTTATCCCCTACAGTTTCCCTTATTCTTTTCTCTTTTCTCCCTTTATTTTCTATTGCCGTGAGAAAATGGAGATATTGGCTTCTTATAACCAACCACTAAAAGGGTACCAAAACTCCCAATCTACTAAGAACACTTAGATTCTACCAAATCTAGCTTCCAATAGATTTAAAATAAATCCTAAGATTCATAGAAAATCTTGTTGCACTATTATCACATTTTTTCATATTTGTGACTAGTCAATCCGACATTAAAACACACAACTAGTATGCGTAAAAATATCAAACCAACTCTGATTATTCTCAAAATTTAACTGTAGCACAGTTCACATATTTGTGACCTAGAAACAAACTCTCCATATTTATTTCTACTAATTAAGTAGTTTAAGCCAATTCTAGAGCTAATAACAACTATTTCTCACACAGAGTGTTACAACAAAGTGATTAAACATGCTCAGAAAGCCACAAAATTCAACAAACATATTAAGCAAGTATTAGGCTACCTCGGTAACCATTTACAAGTCTAACATGTTTATCTAGGGTGTTACATACAGTAACAGCAAAGCCAGTAATAACTTTTCATGCCTATTTGGATTGTTCTTTTGTAGATAGAAACTAGACCTTTTATTGACAATCTTATTTGTTTACTCCTTATTAGAATTGATGTTATTATGGGAATAGATTGGTTGTCCACCAACCATGTTTCTTTGAATTATTTAGATAAATGTTTCATTTTCTTATCTAATTCACCACATACTTCAAAATCACAAGATTTGTGTACTTGAATGCCTCCCAAGTTAACAACTATTTATTAGAAATGACTCAAGGTTATGTTCTCTTGTTTTCTCTAGAATCTGGATTGGAGCAAAGCCTATAAAGAATTGTTGTAGTTAGGGAATACCCAGAGGTTTTCCCTAAGGAATTAACTAATTTACACCCAAAAAGAGAGACTGAGTTTACAATAGATTTATAGTGACAGGGACATCGCCTATATCAGTAGCACCTTATAAGATGTCTCCTTTAGAATTGAGTGAACTCAAGAAGTAGATAGAAGAATTATTGGCTAAGCAATTCATTAGGCTAAGTTTGTCACCCTAGGTATCACTACTACTTTTGGTGAAGAAGAAAAATGGAAGTTTAAGATTGTGTATAGATAATAGACAACTTAACAAAGTGATAATCAAGAATAAATATCCACTTCCAAGGATAGATGATCTGATGGATCAATGAAGAGGAGCCACAGTCTTTTCGATGATAGATCTGAGGTCAAGATACCATTAGATTAAGGTAATAACTAAATATATTCCTAAGATAGCCTTTCGAATGTATAGGTATTATGAATATCTTATTACGCCCTTTGGTCTTACCAATGCCGCTACAACATTCATGGATTATATGAATAGAATATTTAGACCTTATCTTGACTAGTTTGTTATAATACCTTTAATGATATGTTAGACTTGTGTATGTATACAAAAGGTAGCATATGACTTGCTTAACATGTATGTTTATTTTTGTGACAAACAGAGTTAGTTTAAGCACTTTGTTGCAACCTCGAAGGTGAAAATTAGCTTTAAATGACTCAGATAATAGCATAAATTGCTTAGATGAGGGAAATAAATGTGGATAATTTATTTTTAGGTAACAAATGTATGAAACAAGATGTAGTTAAAGTTTCAAGGAAAACTGAGTTAGTTTGGCATTTTTAGGCATACTAGTTATGCGCTTTATGCCAGATTGACTAGCAACAGATATGAAAAAATAAGTTAATGATGAAACAACAATTTTAATGAATCATAGTATTTATTTCAAAGTTGTTGGAGGCTGGAAATATTGATTTACCTAAATCTAATTTTTTTAACAGATCGAGATTTATCAATGTATGGCTTTAACGGCCTTATAAGTTAAATGGATCCTTTGTTTTGTTTCCTCATTCACGGTTCTTTGCTCCAAAAATAGAAGCTGAAACTGTAAGAGAAGAAAGGAAAGAAAAGGAATGAAAAATCAAGGAAGAGGAGGAGAAAAAGAGGAAAGCTAAACGGAAGGCTAAAGTTTGAGATCCTCCAAAGCTTGAATCTACGTCTCAGCTGCCAAATGTAAGAAATTTAGAGTTCTTGCACTTCTATTCTTCATTTTCTCCATGAATGCACCTTTGGTGCATTGTAGGTCAAAATGAGTTCTAGAGGTGTTTGATGTGTTTTAATTGCTTGGATGTGTTTCAATGGATGTTTATGACTTGTTTATAGCTTAAGTATGAGTTAGAAACTTAAAACATCTCATTTAGACCATTGATGCCCAAAAGAGGGGTTTAGGTCAAATATGTATGATTTTTTGTTATAGCCCAAATCTAGTGGTTTAAGTTGGTGATTGATGATTGCTATATGTTAATGAACTAATTATAGCCCAAATGTATGTTTCCTATGGTGTGTTAGGACACAAATAGGTACAATTTCAAGAGAGGAATTGTTACCTAGCATGCATGAGAAAGTTTAAACTTTTGAGTATTCAAGAGTAATGGTTTGGTTTAGGTAAACATCTACCACCTTAGGCCACTTTTGTAGTAATGTGTATTACTTAAGAGTAATGAGTGATGAGGTGGTGTTTTAGATGTATGTATGAAGGATGTTCTGGTAGTATTGATCTTTGTGAGTATCCTTGGATGTTGTGCACCATCATGTAGGCCAAGGGAGATAATTGGAGAGTTCATAAGGTTCTTTTGAATAAGGATTCAACCCTAGCTTCTTGATAGTGTCAGGATATATGTAATGTGAGGATGAGCTTTCCCTCTATTTACCACAAGATAATGCACTAAGCCAGTAATCCTAGTTCTCAACTGGTATTACCTTTAACCAAACTTACCCGAAAGGGTAATCCTTTTGATTAGACACAAGGATGTGAAGATGGATTTCAAGAGTTAAAACATAGGTTGACTACCACACCTATTGTAATAACCTAACTCTAGATATGATAGTATAAACAAAATATACGCAAGCAAACCGAGTTAAGCGAGTTACTTCTAATTGATAAACATTAAACATAAAGTCATAATAACAATTGTGTCATTATAGTGAGTCTTAAAAGGAATAAAGATACATATTTATACAATAAAAAGCCTCAAAAGGGCAAATTGTAATACATATAATCTCTGTACACCTCAAAGCTAATATAAACAAAATACAAGTTTTGACAAAAACAAACTAGCTATCTAATCCACTTGTTTCTTTTTCTTAGATTAAACACACAACCGGTCAAAGTTGATCTTTAAACTACTTAGATCTTTAGCATTTTCTTCAATGGGTCCTCCTAGACTTTCCTTTGAAGGATCCTACCCTGGATTTACATGGAAATACAAACGGGGTGAGAATTCACAATCCTCAATACAAGTATTCCAAAACCAATCATTTATAACATTAAATACGCAATCATACAAGTATGGAGTAAAACATGTTATAAAAGCTCTTTCAAGACTCATCTTTAATATCTAAAGAAGCCAAGCTACATAAACATTCATGAATCAATAAAGACTTAAGCTAATGGTCCAATAAGGAACCAAGCTGATTTCATTACCATGGCTCATTGAAGAACCAAGCTTATTTACCTACCATGGCTCATTAAAGAACCAAGCTCATTGCATTACCATGGCCCAATAAAGAACCAAGCTAGCATTTTTTTTTCATAGTTCCTCATAGGAAACTAAGCTCATAGTATCCATAGTTCATCAAAGGAGCTCAGCTCACTTCTTTATATAACTTAAACAACCTATTCATAAAGTCTAAGAACAGAAAACTTTGCTTCTTCAAGTCCCTAACCTTTATCCCACTTGAATAGTTAGTTAAGACAAGCTAGATTCTAATTTTTGACTTGTCCATAATTGGTTATGGGGTCTTGGTAATCGATTATGAGGTAATTGATACCCTTCGTGAGTTTATGTGTTAAGCCAATAATTGGTTACAGCTTTACTACTAACCAGCTATTAGGCAGCAGAACTCTTCATCAAGCAAAAATAACTAATTAGGCCTTGTGCCTAATCAGTTATGGCTTAACATGAAGTTATTTCTATATAGGGAATAATTAGTTGGCCTTGTGCATAACCGGTTATTTGCTGCTCCCATGACTCTTTATAAGACTTAGATAATCGGTTAGCCTTGTGCATAACTGGTTATCTGTAGTGTTTTTCAATAGAAAAATAGGGCAACTCATGGCCCTTCTCCATCAAAACTCCTATATAAACTCAAGGAAACATTTCAAAATAGAAGTGCTACCAAAAACTAGTTTAGATAGGATTCCATAACAACAACCAAGTCATCAAACATGGATTTATATTCTATTTACTTCAATGAAATACCCATTTTTTCAATTCTTAACTCACACATACGAAAGGGTGTTTCTAAGTTCATAAACCATGACCTTACATAGGTCAAGCTAAAAACAATCCAAGCTCAGTCATTAAAGGCACTAAACAAGCTAGAAGACATCCTAAGCCTCTCAAACCCATTATTCTTCCCTCAACATACATCATGCATAAAGATGAAGATAGAAAGAGATGTTTTTATAGGTTCAAGCACCCCTACCTCACTTGTAGTCTAGTTGATCTTTAAACCTTAGCTTTCCCTTTGGCTTTTCTCTTCCTTCCCTCTTCTTCCTCCTCTTCCTCTTCCTCTTCCTTTTTATTCTTTTCTCTCCTTTTCTGCTTTGTTACTGTTGTAGTTGTTAACGTGAGAGAGTGAATAAGCTTGAGTGTGAAAAGAAGAAGGAATAACCACAAAATCAAATAAGAAGCAGCTGGAACATGAGTCATAAAGTAACTTGATATTTTGCTGAAATATAATATATGTTAAGAACACTTTGATTCTATGAAATCAAGTTTCCAAACTTCCTTAGGTATCAAAATAAATCCCAAGATTCATCTAAAAACTAATTTCACCATTTCCATGATTTTTCATATATGCACTAAGTTAACCCAGTATTAAAACACACAACCAGTGTACTTAAAAATATCAAACTACCTCAGTTTATCTTGAAACTTTAACTACATCTCATTTCAGACATTTGTGACCTAGAAATAAATTATTCATATTTATTTCTTTTAACTAAGCCATTTATGCCATTATCTAAGTCATTTTTTATAGTCTATATTACAATAAAGTGCCTAAATTAATTCAATTCATCACAAAATTAAGCAGACATGTCAAGCAAGTATTATGATATCCCTACGACCATATACAAGTCTAACATGCTAAAAAGAGGATGTTACACCTATGTTAGTGATTCCAAAACCCCAAGGACACCTTAAATATATTGTGCTTCAAGGAAAGGCCTAGGTTGTGTACTAATGTAGAACAAAGATATAATAGCCTATACTTTTAGACAGCTAAGACCTCATGAAGAAAATTACTCTACTGATGACCTAGAGTTAGCAGTAGTGGTTTTTGCCTTAAAGATATAGGGGTGTTACCTCTATGTGGTTCAATTTGAAGTATTCAATTACCATAAGAGTTTGAATACATGTTTGACTAAAAGGAATTGAACATGAGATAGAGAATATGGATGGAATTCTTTAAAGATTATGACTTTGAGGTAAAATACTATCTGACTAAAGCCAATATAATGGCTGATGTACTTAGTAGAAAATCTCTATATGTGTCCCATAAGATGATACAAAAAATAAAACTTTTGAAAGATTTCAAAAATCTAGGCCTAGTAGTGACTGTGTCACTAGATAGTCTTTGTATAAACAAATTAAAGATAGCATGTGACCTTGGAACCTAGATCAGAGAGGCACAAGAGAAGAATTAATCCTTATAGTCCTTAAAGGAACAAATTTTGCAAGGAAAGCAAAAGGACTTTAGTGAGGCAACTGATAGAACTATCATATTTTGAAGTAGGATGTGTGTTCCAAAGGATATAGAGTTAAGAACTAGAATTTTGGAAGAGGCACATAGGAGTCAGTATACCATCCATATAAGTGCAACAAAACTGTACTAAGACCTTAAAACCATGTTTTATTGGTCAGGAATGAAAGTGGACATTGCCTAGTACGTGGCAAAATGTCTTGCATGTTAAAAGGTTAAGATAGAGCATCAGAAACTAGTTGGACTCTTACAACCCTTAGAAATCCCTGAATGGAAATGAGATAGCATATCCATGGACTTTATCATGGGTGTGCCTAAAACTCAATCAAGATATGACTCAATATTGGTCATTGTGGATAGACTGACTAAGTTTTCCCATTTCATACTTATTAGAACCAGTTCTCCATTAGATAGGTTACTTCAACTGTATTTCTAAGAAATAGTAAGGTTAAATCATGTATCGTCAAATATCATATATGATCGAGATCCTAGATTTACATCTAGATTTTAGGAAGCCTTACAGAAAGCCTTTGGGACTAGGTTGTACCTAAGTACAACTTACCACCCACAAATAGATGACCAGACTAAGAGAACCATCCAAACCCTAGAAGAGATGCTTAGAACATGTCTTATGGAACAATAAGGCAGTTAGGATAGATATATACCATTTGCTGAGTTTGCATACAATAATAGTTATCAGTCTAGACTATGGATGACACCCTATAAAGCTCTTTATAGTAGAAAGTCCATATCACCTTCATATTGATATGAAGTTAGGGAAAAAACCATCTTAGGGTTAGAGTTAGTGCAAAAGACTACTGAGCATATCAAAATGATTAGGGAAAGGATAGCAATTACCCAGGCTAGGCAAAAAAGTTTTGCTAACAGAAGAAGGAAACCCTTAAAATTTAAAGAAGGAAAACGTGTATTCTTAAGAATCATTCTTATACCTAGGATTGGCAGAGTCTTGAAATTCATAAATAAATCAATACAAGTAAGAAATGATTTAATTACAAAAAAAAAACCTGTACGAAATTGCGGATAGTCTAGTTAAAGAACTTAAAGGAAAACACATTCCTCTAGTTAAAGTGATTTGGGAAGGAATTAACTTCGAAGAAGCTATATGTGAGCTAGAGACTAGTATGAGGCAAGATTATTTAGAACTGTTCTTGTCAGGTAACTAAAATTAGAGGGCAAAAATTTTAAAAGAAGGGGAGAATTGTAGCATCCTCCCTTCTAGCTTGCTTATAGAGCTAGTAGAGCATAAACTACACTTGTTTGCATGCTTTTACATGTATGTCCTTATTGTACGTGTTTATGAATCATAACTTAGCGAGCAAGTTAGCTCCTAACACTAATTAAATAATTTCAAAAAATTATTAAATAATTGGTATTATATTTATAATTTAGAATTTTCATATCTAAGTTATGAAAATTAAGTAGAACAATCATAAATTAATTGTTTGTAAATAAATTAATATTTGTAAATAATAAAGGATTAAAAAATTAGTTTATAAGTGATTAATTAGCAAGTAAGCTAAGTTAATCAACTAAATTATTATAAATTGAATTTTTATGATAATATATGATGACAAATGAAAATGTTTATCAATAGATTAGTTAATTATTAAATTAGACAATATAAGATTTTTGAAAAAGAAATTAATGATCATCACCTAACCAATAATATTTCATTCAAAGGTAAGGAAGCACTCAACCTAATTCTTATTGGTTTAGGGTTTATGAGTGGTAATGAGCGGATTTAAAGTTGATTTGACTCTAAACCTATTATAATACATGCAATAGAGAGGGAATAGAATTCTAAGATTCAGTTTTAATGGTTAGAATTAATGCACAATAATTATAAGGTTTGCATGGGCTTTTTAATGAACCCTATGTGATTTAGGGTATGCATTGGTCATGGTAACATACCCTAAAGTGGTTAAACCCAACCTAAACCCTTACCCCTTCATCAACATGCTTTTCCCTCTCCACTAAACACCTCACCCACGACTCCCTCACTCACAACATATACTCACTTGATTCCCACATATAGTAACTAGAGAGAAGGCGTGGAGAAAGGGGACTGCCATTGTATTTGGTGGCTTACAAGGTGGTCGAAAAGTGCTAAGTTAAGCTAGCTCTAGTTGGAAGATTTTCTCCACTCCTCAAGTCCTACATGCTCATCACCTTGGAACCTCCATCCACCATCAGCTTCTCCCTCACAACGAGCTAGGAATCTAGGTAGGGGCTTGTTTCCATTATTTTTATTCTTCCTATGCTTATTTATGGTTTATTCAGTTGGTAGGTGGTTTATGGTAGCTCAATGCCACAGAAATGGTTGAAGGGGGCAGCCACAATCACTTATTGGCCACAGGTTGGTCTAGTTATGAGGTGGAGGAGGAGGTTAAGTGGAGTCTTGTGGTGTTTAGGTGATGGCTGCCAACCTTTGAAGGAATTGGGTGGCGATGGTCGTGGGTATGGCCACCACTTGATGAAGGGGACTAGGGTTTGGTTTGGAAGGGTGGTGGTGTAGTTTAACTCTGTAAGCTTAGCTTCAATAAGAAGGGAAGAGGGAGTTCTTTGACTTAATGATAGTGGCCACCACTTGGGTGGCCAAGAAAGGGAAAAAGGAAGGTGGTGGTGGCTGCTGGGATGACCATCGCTTGATGGAGGGTTAGGGTTTGACCATAGCAGGTTGCTGCCAACACTTTGTGTGGCTAAGGGAGGTGGTGGCTCATGGTGATGGCTGCAGATGGCTATGGGAATGTGGCTGAAAATTATACCCTAAGGGCTTTGCTTGGCCATGAGCTTAGGGAGAGAAAAAAAGGGTTCTGAAGTGCTAATTAAGTACTTAGAGATTAATTGTATGATTAGGAAGCTAAATGTATATTGATTGGGCTATTGATGCTGAAGAATGGATGATGAAATTAATTAAGAAGGTTGTGGCCTCATAGGGTTGAGTAAGTTTATTAATGTGCATGGAGCTGCATGTTGATAACTAGAGCTTATTGAACGCATATGTATATCATATGCTTGCTATTGAGCTTTAAGTATATAAATTTTGAACTATTGATAATGTTGAACTATGCTTTGGGAAGTAATGATTGAATATAAAATGTGATTTTAACTATGAGTTATGAAATTGTATATGTAAATAAATGCTTTTCCCAAATAGTAAGTAAGGATTGCCTTATAGTGGAGCAAGGAAATGAATTTGCCTTGCTAAGGATAGGTTTTGTGTAGCGAAGTACGGCTACTGAGAGTGAGCTAGCTCATGTCAACAAGTAGATTATTTCCATGGAGGCCAAGTAATTCTCTCCGCAATGTTTACAGGAGGATAAAGTAATTTCCTTAAAAGAAAAGGGGAATTAAGCATAAAATAATGAATTGAATGAACTAAATCATAAGCTTTGCATTACTATATGCATTCTCACTGTTTTACTAATGATATTATGCTAATTATGATTTTTTTAGGAAAATGGATAAAATGAACCTCTACCTCATGATAAGTAACTATATGATTTTTTTTACTTATATTACTTATATTTGTTAACCCTATTTAAAGTCCGAGATAGCTGGAACTATCATGATGATTTTATATTTATTGTTAGTTTATTGAGAATTCTTAAATTTCTCACCCCAATTCTTTCCATGATATTCCTAATCCTAAGCAGCATGCCATTCTTTAGCTTTTATTGTGAGATTATGGAGGGGGTTAGATGTATTCATATAAGACCAACACCTAATCATTTTACGAAATTCTGAAAGTGCACGAGATGTACATGCCCAGTGTAGCGGGCGGGGACTTTGGAGACTTTATGATGTAGCAGTAGTTGTTGTATGAGATAGGCATTTATAGGACCTCCTTTGTATGTATGACTTTTGTGGATGTTGGTTATATTTGGGTATAGACACATATCTTCTCTAGACATGTATATAGTTATTACTTTGGACTGATCTGATTGACTAGGATTGTAGATGAATTGTGTCCATAGGTACTAATGCCTATGGCTAATCTATGCTTTTACTTTTTTGCCTATATAAGGATATGACTATGTGAATGAATGTCTAGAGGCCATTAAGCTTAATATTTTGATGTGTATGTAAAAATAGTTGATAGAGTTAGAGTTCTAACCTTGAGAACTCACTCTGACTTAGTTATTATGTTTAAAAGAGACTGATTACCATTGTATGTTGTTAGGAGCCTTTTTGAAATCCTTAGTGACATGGAGAAAAAGGCAAGGAATCATAAAAATGGAATAATAAGCATAAAAAACACATGGCCAATGAAGGGAGTCGACACTAGAAAGAAGCTTGATGTAGGAAGTGAAGTCGACATGAATGGAAAAGCTGACGCTAGTCTGGATTCATGTCGATCAAAATAAAGGGAACTAACTACTAGAAGTCTCCAAGGAAACTGCCCAAAACCACTCGTAACTGCCAAATACACGTTGCAAAAAGAAAAGTATTGAGGCTAATTCTGAAATGAATGCTCAACTACTACAAAGGCACCCAAAATCTTAGAATTTTTTAAATTCAAAAGGGAGCGGGCATGATTACAGTTGGAGGAAGTATAAATAGAAGAATTGAAGAAGGAAATGGGACATGATACTTGTGACTCCTAACACACATAGCTAGAAAAAAGTCTCTCAAGTGCCTTTACTTTTCTAAGAAATTTTCCTTTCTTTCATTTGTTTAGTTCTTGAGTTCATTTTACCCTTTATTATTTTATTATTTACTACAATGCTTACAACTGTGTAAGTTGTGCTCTTTATTTCTAGTTAAATTAAATTACTATTTCTTATAAATGTTAATGTCATTCTACATTTCATCAACTCGAAACTTGCACTCACAAATCTAGACGCTATGTGAAAATAAAGAGCCCAAAAGAGGAAGTGAATCCTTTCCCTGAATTAAGATTCAAAATCAAACCTTTGATTAAATTGTCAAAATTTGATGGAAACAAAAAAATAGCACGCCCGATGAGGCCTGCTAAAATCACAAGTGTCAAATCTCATACCATGACTAAGAAGTAGTATTAAAAACTCTAATATGTCTACAAATGATAGTACATATTCAAATCCCATAACCATAATCCTAACTGCACCAGTCAGGGAAACACAAGTGTCGATGATAGCGGTTGTAACAGTTGCATCTTTAAGTGGGATAAACACGTGGGGCATATAAGTAGTTTGGATCTTCAAAATTATAGTTATCACCATGGCTTTGTACCTATGTATGGTATGTAATATAATGAAAATTATCTCATTCATCCCAAATAGTCATTTTATAATATTTGTGATTTTTGAGAAATTTTCTGTATTTTTCTAGAAACATAAAATATTTTAATATATTTATCATTTTACGTGCACACTGCACAGAGTCAGTGTAACACTCCGAAAATTATTTGTTTAATCACAAATAGTCATTTTCCAATATTTATGATTTTTGAGAAATTTTCTGGATTTTTCTAGAAATGTCAAATATTTTAATATTTTTCTCATTTTGCGTGTAAACTGAACGAACTCGAAAAAATGAGATATTTTTCTCGAGAACCTTGATCTGTGGAAATATCAACGGGGGATCTTACTAAACTCGAGGCTGGACACGATTTACGAGATTTCATATTTTTCGAGAAATTTAATCTGACAGAGTGATAAATCGCTGTGTAATTTTTATCCGTTGGATAATTAACGCTGACTTCTGTCAACTGTAACAATTGTCCATTGGGTAATAACATGCATTAGGAATCCTATCACCTTATCCTAATGCAATCCACTTTATGTCAAATCAAATCCACTTTAATTCAAATTTGTGTACTTTCTTCAAAGCTTCTTTGAGAAGCTTTGACCACCAAAGGACAAGAATGCCCTTGGCTTGTTGGAGAAGCCTCTCCACCCCTCTTTTCCCTCTCATTGCCGTGGACCCATGGGCATAATGGGAAGCAAAATTGCTTCCCATACTTAACCTAACACACACAAAAATATCTTCACTTTCCCACACATTCTCTTTCTCTAATCTTCATCTTCTTCAAGTTTCTCCTCCTTCTCTCTACCCTCCTCCATAGCTACGAAATTTGCAGCCCATCCTCCACCATTTTTCTTCATCTTTTCTCTTCACCAAGCTCATTTCTACACTCACCTTTACCTCCTCTACCTTCTTTATTTAGAAAGTTTCTTCATTTTCCATCTTCACCTCCATTTTCTCTCTTCCTCCTCTCTTCATCCTCTTCACTACCATGAAATTCCAGCCACCATTAGAGATCATTCTCTTCACTTTCCTCTTCACAAACACACATTCTATACTCCTCTCAACCTCCTCTATAACTTCTATTTGAAAGGTTTTCTTCAAAAACCAACTTTTCTTCCATTATCATCCAAGACAAAGCCTCAAGCTTTGAGGTAAAGCTTCTATCTTCCTTCCTTTTTCTCTTCATTTTCATGCTCTAGGGTCTCAATAGAGACCAAAGATCCATTCTTTACCATATTTAATGTTGATTCTTTGTGTTGGAGATTTTAGGGTTCTTGGAGACCCCAAAACCAAAATCACCAAGGAGGAAGTAGGAGTCATTTTCGTGATTCTCCCTTAGGTAAGAAGGAGACTATTCACTTCAACCATTTATGGTGGGGAGGGAGCCTTGTGTGCTTGTTGATGGAGAAATCCATCTTTGTATACTTACTTTGTTTGATGGTTTTGCATGATTTAGTGTTTTTGAAATTGGATTAATGCTTGAATGTGATCTTGAATGTGTTGTTTTTAATTTGTTTGGATTGATTGGTTTGGATTGGAAATTTAAATGGAAGCAAATTAATCCTTGTTCTCTTCTAAGAGGCTCACGGCCTCAAGCTCCAATGGGGTGTTCTTGGTGAAAAATTATAACTAGTTGAGGACATGATTCATTAAGAGCATAATATTTAATAAAGTGAATAAAAATTTAGGGTTCCTAGCTTGGGAAAGGCCACGGCCTCAAAAGCCATTTAGGGCTAAACCATGTGACTTTTCACAACTTTGAGATTTCATTAATCAAGTGATTAAGTGGTTGACAATGAGATGGGAGGAAATCAATTTAATAACCTAAAGGGGATTTTTTAGACTCAAGAAAGTGAATAAGGATGTGTGAAACTTGGAATGATTTTCTAAATGAATGTTACCAAACTTGAAATATGGAACTAAATAATTTAAAATAATTCCCCTAGAGAAGAATTTCGTAAGGAATACTAAATCAAAGTGAAACTCAAATAAATTGAACAATTAGAATTTATTAGGAATTCATAAAATGAAAATGATCCAAAAATAGAATTGTGTCATAAAACGTAGAATAATTCCTATTCAATGGAAGATCATAGTTATAAGTAAAAACCTTAAATATCTCAATTTAAATTACTCTAATGCAACTTTGTCTATAATTTAAAGGTGAACTTGTATAATTGAAATAATAAAGATAAAAAGAATAATGTGAGAGGAACTTATTAATAAGGGTATAGGAAGTTAAGCGTTAATTTCATAATGTGCCTAAAAGTATAATGTATTAATTGAGGACTAATTGAATAAGAGAAACAAGAATTAAGAGTGTACGTGAGACTTTGAGAATCATAAGACATTTAATTAAATGAATCTTATTAAGGACAAAGAGAAGAATAATGATAAAACTTTATGAGACAATGGTAAGTCTTAAAAAGATTATGAATGACGACTTTGTTAACGGGTCCATGAGTGGGACCCAAAATCTGTTGATGCTTACTTTGGCCAATTATGGCATATTGTGAAAAAGTATATGATAATAGACATTACCTGATATATGCATGGAGTCATCATGCATTGTGAAAGTCCAATGGACTATTTGTCATGGCCATGTGGCCTAAGAGTTGAATCACACCTTAGTGCGGGTGCGAATAGACTAGTATAGGTCCTGTAGTTGAGCTTGGGGGCGTCGGGGCACGGGCGTCTCACAGCGGGCAGTTGGTAGCCCCACTGGACTGTGGGACAAACCGATGCAAAAGCACCGACGATCCTGACCAGGCATTGTCCTATATCGCGATTTTGAGAGAATGCCGCTGTATAGAGCCTTATTGCTCAAAATTGTTAATTATGAAATCTGGAAGCACTTAGTCCTGGGCGAACAAGATACTGGCATATCTCCCTGATCATTCACTCCGATGTTTGTGTCTAGCTCCATGGAGTAGGATTTTGATATCATGTATATGCGCATAGTGAGTCAATACATTACTTGGCATTTGATTTATATGATAATTGAATTTACTATCTTATTGATGATATACTACCTGAAACTGTTAAACTGCTTAATATCTGCTTCTTGATACTGTTTATTATTTTTGTTATGCTATGTGGGAGTCCTACGCGTTTATGTTTCTTACTGCCATAATTGGTAATGAAGTTGGATGTCTCACCTCTTTCTGGAACTGTTCTTGTTCTATGTGGTATTTGGTTAAAGATTGTAGAGGGGACGAGATTGTTTTTCCTAGACTTTACTGGGTATTGATCACCTGCTTTCGAGGATGTCGTCAAGAAGGGGTTCTATCGGTTTCGTTAGGATCGTGTTCACCGGTGGCACTAATGCGTGGCGAGTCAACTGGGTTGGACAGTGTATACGATATGTTGGAGACCTAATCCTGACCGTAAGGAGGACCCGCGATGAAGATCCTGTCCTGACACTTACTACTTCAGTACATCTAGAGTTCGCCTTGCCTATCCAAGAGCTATGGGGTGATCCGATTCACACCCCTAGAGAGGATGAGGATTCCATGGCATCAGCTGCTAGGGCACCTGCCCGTGGGACCGCACTCAGTCCTGTCCTATATCTTCAGACGACCCAGGAGAGGATCCCGAGGTGGATCCGATAGAGTACCCAACTCCTTAGATGTGGATGTCTTTAGGGGTGGTTTATGTTTTCTTCTGCATTAATTATGTTATGATGTATTTTTAATATATTTGCATTTTGAAGTAAATCTTGATGTATTTCATTGTGAGTGGTATGAGAAATGCGTCGCGTTATGTACACTTTAAATTAACTATCTAGTTCTATGAACTGTATTTCGATTTTGGCTTGTTGAATTATATGTGCTAATGACGGCCTATTTATTATTGCATCCGTGGCTCATACTTTCCGTATATTCACAATGGAATTAAATTGGATAAATATAGTTTAAAAATCGTAACACGCCAAAATTTAGTGACCGCGGTATAATGACGATTGTGCCGTGGTTATTAAATCGAGGGGTGTTACATTAGGTGGTATCAGAGCTCAGGTCATCCTGTTGAGCCGGAGTATGGACTGACTATGGTTAGACATGCTAGAAGTTTCTTTGTATGTTGTGGACTTTCTTGTCTCTTGCTTGAGATGTTGGGAAAGGAAGGCATGGCTTGCCATAGGTTAAGTATTGGTAGCTACTGTTGCACAGTTACATGATATTGAGTATTGGCCCACTCAATATGTAATGTTCTGAGTCTACGGGAAACTATGACTTCACCTAGGCGTATTAAGGTAATAGGAGTTCTTTAGAAAGAAGCTCAGCTAGTATAACTGAACTTGTTTAGGATTTGTTTGCATTTTCACCCTTGTTGTGTTGTGTGACTCCTTATGTTTAGTTTTTGAAAGGAGACAATACTGTCTGAAATGGTTACTTCTTGTCTCCATTGTGCCTGACTGTCCGTTTTCGAAGGAAGACAATGGCTCATGAAAGCCGTATGCGTAGAAATGTGGAACGCAACAACAAAGGAGTTGATGCGACTGTGGAAGCAATGCGGGGAATGGCTAGAGTAACAGTACAACCGAATCAGAGGACCGTACTGCAGTAGGAGTTAGAAGTCGAGGTTCAGAATTTGTTGGAAGAAAGTCAACTTTGGGGAAACTTAGGATTACCTAAGTCCCAAAGAAGAAATAATAGAAAGATCAATTAGCGTAAATGGAAACCGTATTCGAGGCAACCGAGGGAGCAACAACGACAACAAACGCATGACAGAGGTGCAAGTGGTAGTAAATCCAATCCAACCGTGGTACCATTATCAAGGTGTAAGAAGTGCGGAAAGGACCACATAACGAGGGACTGTAAGATCGAAGGAATAATTTGTTTCAAGTGCGGAAAGCAAGGACATGTGTCAAGGGATTGTGCTTTACATGGGACGAAGCCTCCATGTGCGATCAAGGGGGTAATTTGTTTCAAATGCAGAGGGCTAGGACATGTGGCTAGGAACTACACTTAACAAAGGATGAAGCCTTACATCGGAGATGTACATACTTGAAAATCTCATGAAGAAGGGAGAGTTGATTCCTCTACCCAGACTGAAGACTGAAACGAAGAAGGGGACTGTGCTACAGTGGATAACCCTATGATTCCATTGTATGATTCTAGGGATAACCCATTTCCTAGTGACATATGATTGTATGAGTTCGTAAGGATCATTTGTGTCTTTGTCATCTTTTGACTAAGTTATTTCTACTTTGGCTACTAAGAACCTATCTTTGATAGCCAACTCGTTTAAATTATCCTACGACCTGTTAAAGGCTGAACCTTTTTGTTGATCTCAATTGTTTACTTCTCTCACAAATTTGATCTCAAAAAGTGAATGGTTATCTTCTAACCATATCCTATAAAACTGTTCCCAATGAGATTTCAAGGGCTCGTTTTTAGAATTTGGAATTATCTATGAATTTGTTTCCTTTTGATTTGAGTACTGTCCCTCTCATTTCTAAGCCTGTTGTTAATATACAAAGTTTGTTTAAACTATCTTATTATCGTTAGAAACTGGAACCTTTCTGCCAATGTAATTACTAGCTTTTTCCTATATAGACTTGACCACAGAAAAGGGATTGGTTGTTTTCTGACCATACCTCGCCATTTTATTTCGATAGAACCTTAGTGTTTCTTGAAGCGGAGGTTCCTGGATTTGAATCCATGAAACTCATTCCTAAATCTTATCGCATCATATCACGTTCTTCGCTGGATGAGCCTGACAGTATACTAAGTGACTTTATTATCTTTTCCTTCTAACCCTTATAATGCTTCTAGTGTACTTCGATTGAGAAAAGGTATTCCCAAACTCAACTCAAACCATAGTGCCGAATGCAATGTGATTACATGAGAATTGACCTGTGAGACATTTCTTACTAAAGTCAAGGTTAATTAGTTTGATAGATCAACCGAAGGGAGCTGCTGTTTTCTCCAAGATCAGCTTGTGTTCTGGACTATCATCGAGTTCGTTTGAAGGTAGAATAATGTTTCCAAGATGGCTTTTCGGACACATTATGGGCACTACAGGTATTTGGTAGCATCGTACCGTGCAAAGAATGCGTCAGTAACATTCATTGATTTCGTGAATGGGATCTTCTTCCTTGTTGAAAACAAAATTATCGTTGTCTTTGTTGGTGACATTCTGAGCTATTCTTAACGCTCAGAGGAGCGTACCGAACCTTTTGTTGTGTTTCTTCAAATCCTGAAGAAGGAGAAGAAGATATGCGTGAAGTTGTTCAAGTGCAAATTCTAGTTAGAGATAATTCAACTTTTGGGTCACATGATCTCAAAGGAAAGAGTTGTTATGGATCCATCGAAAGTCAAAACAGTTCTTCAACGAGAAAGACCGATGACCGTAACAGAAATTCGTAGCCAGATGGAATTAGTTGGTTAATACGGGAAACTCGTCATAGAATTTTCCAATATGGCAAGACTTCTCATCTGACTCATACGAGAGAGTCAAATTTTGTGTGGACCGATGCATATAAAGGAAATTTTCAAGGGTTGAAGAAACACTCAACTACCTTACCAGTGATGATTATGCTTAATCTTCACAAACCTTTTGAGGTACCTATTGATGCTTCGCGTTAGATTTCGGAACGTGAGCTCAAACGGATAGAAGGAGTAGTAGCGCATGCTTCAAGACAACTGAAAGCACATTAGAAGAGTTACTCTATACAAAAACTCAAGGTTAGTTGTTGGGATTGCGCTAAAGATCTGGAAATATTCTACAAGAGATCATATCCACGTGTATTCTAAGATAAATCAAATTTCGAGGACGAAATTTCTTTTTGAAGGAGAGAGTTGTAACATCCCGAAAATTATCTCATTCATCACAAACAGTCATTTTATAATATTTGTGATTTTTGGGAAATTTTTTGTATTTTTCTGGAAATGTCGAATATTTTAATATATTCCTCGTTTTGCATGCACACTGCACAGAGTCAGTGTAACACTCCAGAAATTATTTGTTTCATCACAAATAGTCATTTTCTAATATTTTTTATTTTTGAGAATTTTTCTGAATTTTTCTAGAAACGTCAAATATTTTAATATATTTCTCATTTTACGTGCAAACTGAGCGGACCCGAGAAAATGAGATATTTTTCCCAAGAACCTTGATCTGTAAAAATGTCGATGGGGGATCTTACTAAACCCGAGGCTGGATACGATTTACGAGGTTTCATATTTTTCAAGAAATTTGATCTGACAGAGCGATAAATCGCTGTGTAATTTTTATCCGTTGGATAATTAACAATGACTTCTGTCAACTGTAACAATTGTCCATTGGGTAATAGCATGTATTAGGAATCCTATCACCTTATCTTAATGTAATTCACTTTATGTCAAATCAAATCCACTTTAATTTAAATTTGTGTACTTTCTTCAAAGTTTCTTTGAGAAGCCTTGACCACCAAAGGACAAGAATGCCCTTGGCTTGTTGGAGAAGCCTCTCCACCCCTCTCTTCCCTCTCATTGCCGTGGACCCATGGGCATAATGGGAAGCAAAATTGTTTCCCACACTTAACTTAACACACACAAAAAAATATCTTCACTTTCCCTCACATTTTCTCTCTCTAATCTTCATCTTCTTCAAGTTTCTCCTCCTTCTCTCTTCCCTCCTCCATAGCTACGAAATTTGCAGCCCATCTTCCACCATTTTTTTTCATCTTTTCTCTTCACCAAGCTCATTTCTACACTAACCTTTACCTCCTCTACCTTCTTTATTTAGAAAGTTTCTTCATTTTTCATCTTCACCTCCATTTTCTATCTTCCTCCTCTCTTCTTCCTTTTCATTACCACGAAAATCCAGCCACTATTAGAGATCATTCTCTTCCCTTTCCTCTTCACAAACACCATTTCTATACTCCTCTTAACCTCCTCTACAACTTCTATTTGAAAGGTTTTCTTCAAAAACCAACTTTTCCTCCATTGTCATCCAAGACAAAGCTTTAAGCTTTGAGGTAAAGCTTCCATCTTCCTTCCTTTTTCTCTTCATTTTCATGCTCTAGGGTCTCAATGGAGACCAAAGATCCATTCTTTACCATGTTTAATGTTGGTTCTTTATGTTGGAGATTTTAGGTTCTTGGAGACACCAAACCGAAATGACCAAGGAGGAAGTAGGAGTCATTTTCGTGATTCTCCCTTAGGTAAGAGGGAGACTATTCACTTCAGCCATTTATAGTGGTGAGGGAGCCTTGTGTGCTTGTTGATGGAGAAATCTATCTTTGTATACTTACTTTGTTTGATGGTTTTGCATGATTTAGTGTTTTTGAAATTGGATTAATGCTTGAATGTGATCTTGAATGTGTTGTTTTTAATTTGTTTGGTTTGATTAGTATGGATTAGAAATTTAAATGGAAGCAAATTAATCCTTGTTCTCTTCTAAGAGGCTCACGGCCTCAAGCTCCAAGGGGTGTTCTTGGTGAAAAATTGTAACTAGTTGAGGACATGATTCATTAAGAGCATAATATATAATAAAGTGAATGAAAATTTAGGGTTCCTAGCTTGGGAGAGGCCACGACCTAAAGAGCCATTTAGGGCTCAACCATGTGACTTTTCACGACTTTGAGATTTAATTAATCAAGTGATTAAGTGGTTGACAATGAGATGGGAGGAAATCAATTTAATAACCTAAAGGGGATTTTTTAGACTCAAGAAAGTGAATAATGATGTGTGAGACTTGGAATGATTTTCTAAATGAATGTAACCAAACTTAAAATATGGAACTAAATAATTTAAAAAAATTCCCCTAGAAAAGAATTTCATAACGAATACTAAATCAAAGTGAAACTCAAATAAATTGAACAATTAGAATTTATTAGGAATTCATAAAATGAAAATGATCCAAAAATGGAATTGTGTCATAAAACTTAGAATAATTCCTATTCAATGGAAAATCATAGTTATAAGTAAAAACCTTAAATATCTCAATTTAAATTACTCTAATGCAACTTTGTCTATAATTTAAAGGTGAACTTGTATAATTGAAATAATAAAGATAAAAAGAATAATGTGAGAGGAACTTATTAATAAGGGTATAGGAAGTTAAGCGTAAATTTCATAATGTGCCTAAAAGTATAATGTATTAATTGAGGACTAATTGAATAAGAGAAACAAGAATTAAGAGTGTAAGTGAGACTTTGAGAATCATAAGACATTTAATTAAATGAATCTTATTAAGGACAAAGAGAAGAATAATGATAAAACTTTATGAGACAATGGTAAGTCTTAAAAAGATTATGAATGACGACTTTGTTAACGGGCCCATGAGTGGGACCCAAAATCTGTTGATGCTTACTTTGGCCAATTGTGGCATATTATGAAAAAGTATGTGATAATAGACATTACCTGATATATGCTTGGAGTCATCATGCATTGTGAAAGTCCAATAAACTATTTGTCAAGGCCATGTGGCCTAGGAGTTGAATCACACCTTAGTGCGGGTGCGTATAGACTAGTATAGGTCCTATAGTTGACCTTAGGGGAGTTGGGGCGCGGGCATCTCACAGCGGGCAGTTGGTAGCCTCGCTAGACCATGGGATAAACCGATGCAAACGCACTGACTATCCTGACCGGGCACTGTCCTATATCGCGATCTTGTGAGAATGCCGCTATATAGAGCCTTATTGCACAAAATTGTTGATTATGAATTCTGGAAGCACTTGGTCCTAAGCGGATGAGATACTGGCATGTCTCCTTGATCATTCACTTCGATGTTTGTGTCTAGCTCCATGGAGTAGGATTTTGATATCATGTACACGCACATAGTGAGTCAATACATTACTTGGCATTTAATTTATATGATAATTGGATCTGCTATCTTATTGATGATATACTACCTGAAACTGTTAAACTGCTTAATATCTGCTTCTTGATACTGTTTATTATTTTTGTTATGCTATGTGGGCGTCCTACGCCGTTTATGTTTCTTACTGCTATAATTGGTAATGAAGTTGGATGTCTCACCTCTTTCTGGCACTGTTCTTGTTCTATGTGGTATTTGGTTAAAGATTGTAGAGGGGACAAGATTGTTTTTCCTGGACTTTACTGGGTATTGACCACCTGCTTTCGAGGATGTCGTCAAGAAGGGGTTCTATCGGTTTCGTTAGGATCGTGTTCACCGGTGGCGCCAGTGCGTGGCGAGTCGACTGGGTGGGACAGCGTATACGATATGTTGGAGCCCTGATCCTGACCATAAGGAGGACCTGCGATGGAGATCCTGTCTTGACACTTACTACTTTGGTACATCTGGAGTTTGCCTTGCCTATCCAGGAGCTATGGGGTGATCTGATTCACACCCCTAGAGAGGATGAGGATTCCATGGCATTAGCTGCTAGGGCACCTGCCCGTGGGACCGCACTCAGTCTTATCCTTATATCTTAAGACAACCCGGGAGAGGATCCCAAGGTGGATCCGATGGAGTACCTAACTCCTTAGACGTGGATATCTTTAGGGGTGGTTTATGTTTTCTTCTGCTTTAATTATGTTATGATGTATTTTTAATATATTTACATTTTGAAGTAAATCTTGATGTATTTCATTATGAGTGGTATGAGAAATGCGTCGCATTATGTACGCTTTAAATTAATTATCTTGTTCTATGAATTGTATTTTGATTTTGGCTTGTTGAATTATATGTGCTAATGACGGCCTATTTATTATTGCATCCGTGGCTCATACTTTCCGTATATTCACAATGGAATTAAATTGGATAAATATTGTTTGAAAATCGTAACACGCCAAAATTTAGTGACCGTGGTATAATGACGATTGTGCCGTGGTTATTAAATCGAGGGGTGTTACATGGTATGCTTATGACTGCTGGCAATTCAAGCACTTTACCAGTAACCACTACCACATATACCCTTCCAACTACAATTCTAGTGGTTAGTGGAACTTCGGCATTCAGACTAAACATGGGTTTCAACCCTAGTTATCTTTTGACTATGAATGTTAACCGACTTGGTTTGAATATTGTTAATTCTAGTAGCCAGAATTTTCTGGTAGATTCATACAAGAGTGTCGAACGAGGTAAGACTAAGGTCATCGAGGTTAATTGTTTCCCTGGAAAAAAACGTAGGAATCACCTTCTCAAAAGTTACCTCAGCAAAAGTCAACTTCTCAATCACTGCTTCGATAGAAGTAGTTCTTTTAGCAACAACTTCAGCTTCTTGGCCTTTTTAAGGAGAAGGACAAGCCGGCTTGGTGTTCTCTTCCACTTATGAGTCAAAAGTAGAAATCTCCTAAAATTAAGGACAAATTAGAAAATGAAAGCTTAGAGTAAAACCAATGTACTAAGAATGAGGTCAATACCATGGCCAAAAGTTTTCTCTTAGATATTTTCAGTTTAAGTCTTGGAGACTTATACTGACTTCTAGAGGTTAATTTAGAAAGCATATTATTTGGCTTCTTAGTAGCTGGAGAAGAGGTCTCAGTTAATTGAGCCTCTTTATTTGCATCACTAGAGTCTAAAACTTAGAACAAGTTAAAAGAAAACAAATCAATAGAGATGTTAAAGGATTGAATAAACTAATGGTAGTGAGAGAGTTTTACCTTCAATCTTCCTTTTCTTGGTTTTCTGCAAATCACAAAATTTGCTAGTTAGCATCTCAAAAGGTGAATCAAATATATGCAAAGAATATTGATGCCACTAATCAGAGAATTCATCGGTACTCAAGTAACATATGTCAAAAGGAATAAAGCACGAAAAGGAGTCAAAAGATGTCTCATTTCATTCTACTAGTAGTTGAGCATGATCAAGCTTAACGAATTCGAACCCGTTAGGGACATAGCCACCTTTCAAAGGGCGTAGTCTGTAATACCCTTAATGACATGTTAAACTTGTGTATGTGTACAAAAGATAGCATATGACTTGCTTAACATGCATGTTTAATTTTGTGACAAACTGAGTTAGTTTAGGTACTTTGTTGCAACCTAGAGTGTGAAAAGTAGCTTAAAATGACTCAAATAATAGCATAAATTGCTTAGATGAGGGAAATAAATATGGATAATTTATTTCTAGGTCACAAATGTATGAAACAATATGTAGTTAAAGTTTCAAGGTAAACTGAGTTAGTTTGGCATTTTTAGGCATACTGGTTGTGCATTTAAAGCCAGATTGATTAGCAACAGATATGGAAATATCAGATAATGGTGAAACAACTTTTTACATGAATCTTAGTATTTATTTTAAAGTTGTTGGAAGTTGAAAATCTTGATTTAGCTAAATATAAGTATTTTTAGCATATCGGGATTTATCATTTATGGCCTAAAGGCCTTTTAAGTCTTTTGCCTTCTTCTTTATAAGCCCTCACCCACGGCTGTTTATTTCTCATAAGTAGAAATAGAAAATGTGCAAGAGCAAGAGGAAAGAAAGAAGAAGGAAGAGGAGGAGAAAAATAGGAAGGACAAAGGCTAAGCCAAGGTTTGAGATCAACCAAGTTTGAAACTTCATCTCAGCTGCCAAAGGTAGGGGATTAAAGCTTCTTTTCATCTCTTTTCATCATTTTCTCCATGAATGCACTTTTGGTGCATAATAAGTCAAAATGAGTTCTAGAGGTATTTGATGTGTTTGGCTTGCATGATTGTGCTTCTATAGTTGTTTATGACTTATTCATAGTATAAGTTGAAGTTAGAAACTTAGAACATCTCATTTGAACCCTTGATTCACAAAATGAAGTTTTAGGTCAAGTATGTAGGATTTTGGTTCATAATCCAAATTAAGAGATTTAGTTAGTGATTAATGACTCCTATGTGTTAATAAACTAACTTGAGACTTAGGATCACCTAGAAACTGATTTGGAATAGCCAAAAACCATGAAAAGTTCTAATGGAACAGTTGCACAGTTCCAATCCAATGCACTTATACAGATTTGCTGTCGTGCGGAGAGCACCCAGACGCTCTATGCAGAGCGCTTAGGCGCTCGTGGTTTAGAGATGAGTGATCACACAGTAAGGTGATAAGCGCTTAGACGCAGTCTAGAGTGCTTAGGCGCTGGTTGCAAAGCAGCACAAGGCTGTGTTCTTCTTAGTGAGCGCTCAAACGCTCAAGGATAGGGCGCTTAAGTGTCCAGAGCAAATTTCATTAGAATTGTTATTTTGATTATTTAAGATCCATAATTGTTAGAATCCTTTGTTTATGCCTTGTTAAGAGTGTTGAGGCACTAGAGAGGATATTTCTTAGAGAGAAAGACCAAGTGACATACAAGGGAAAGTATAGTGACTTTGTGCATCCATTGGCTATGGATTGACATAGGTTATGAATAATATACCACTAGAGGTAATTCGGTAAGGGAATGATCCTTTGGTATGTATATTATATTTATGAACCTTTGAGCATTTAAGAGTTATGATTTTCTTTAGATAAACATCTAGCATCTTAGGCCACTATTGTGGTATATATGTATCACTTGAGAGTAATGAGTGATGATGTGATGTTTAGATGTATGTATGAAGGATTGTCTAGTAGTATTGATCATTGTGAATATCCTTTGATGTTGTGCACCATCATTAAGGCCAAGGGAGATAAGTGAGGAGTCTAGAAGGTTCTTTTGAACAAGGATTCAACTCGAACTTCTCAATAGTGTCAAGGTATGTGTAATGTGAGGATGAGCTTTCCATCTATTTACCACAAGATAATACACTAAACTAGAAATCCTAGATGAACGTCTTGGTTCTAATTTGAACTAAGTATATATGTATGAATGTATGTTAACTTGGTTTATCTAGATGTTAAAGTCAAACCTTGTAGATGCTTTAAACATATCTTACATAGCACGTGTTAAAATTATGTTTATTATATTATGTATGTTGGTATTGGTTTACTCATAATGAGGATTTATTGATTCTCACCCCGTTGTGTTTCCATGTAACTCCAGGTGAAAGTTCTTCAGAGAATAAGAAGAAAAAGGAAGCTAAAGATTAGATTAGTTTTATAGTTTATATTACAACTGTTGTATGTATTTGTACTTCTTTTGTAATGTAAAGAATTATAAATAATACTTTAAGCCTTTGCTAAGGATAATGTTGTATATGTATTCATTACGTTTTGAGATATATGTTTTTTGCATTTCATATGGCTCTCTATAATGTTTCCTATAAACATTATGGATATATGTATCAGATTAGTACATAAGTAGTGACGTTGTAATGCTAAGTATCTCCCTGTGCTCTATGTATATTGGGATATTAGTATTAGGATGTCACATAGTCAAGGGAGGACTTGGACAAGGCCTATTTGGTGAGATGAACAATTTGGTAGATGTATTTGAAGTGTACATGATTTTTGACCCAGCAGCTTGTCTGCAAACTCTTGACAGCATAATAAGCTATGTTAAATCAAAAGATGATCCTGGCTTAATTCTTTAAACTAGGATGGACCAAATCACCTTTTGGAGAATGACTAAAGAGAGTTTGTAGGAAGCCTATTAGAAAGATTAAAAAGTAACTCCAAATATGACCTAAATTATGTGGTGTCCTCTTTAGCTACCTTAGGAACGAGATCGACTAGTTTTAGCTCGTAAGTCAAAATACCCTCTTCCTTCAGCATTCCCTCACCCTCTATGTTCAGAGAAAATTGCATTCAACCAAAGTTGTAGAATCCATAGTGGGCCACCAAGGTTGCTTGTCCAACTATGCTTGCAAAGGTCTAATAAATCAAGCCGAATAGACTGATAGAGGTTGGCTAAGATGATATCGTTGAGATTAAGTTACCTTCTCTCAAGGATTAATGCAGCTAGAGGTAGGTGAGAAAATGAGATATCCAACCCTATAGGGCAGAAGACGAACTTGCATAATCAATAAAGGATGAAGATAAGATGCTCTTCATCATCAACCTAGGTAGACTTCTTCATGCAATTCTTAGTGAACCCAGTATAGTTTAAGTTAGTCTTCTTCCTCAATTTATTTTGGGACATTGTACTTTTTGGGGATGAAGTACAAAGAATCAATTCATTGTGTGGTCTCGATCCCAAAATGGCAGCCATATCGAACAACGTTGGACCCATCATGCTATCATGAAAGTGAAAAGAATCCATGGTAGTGCTCCAAAAGCTTAGAGCTACACCTACCATAGTTGGATTGGCCATAACCTGATGCATACTGAGACGAATGGCTTCATAAATGTTGATTGATTTCCAGAATTCACCTTTCGTTGCATTTATATGAATGAACCAAGCTCTATAATCCCCTAAAAGGTTTGGAAAGTTCCTAAGTATTCTATTCCCAACTAACCAAAGGTTAATTGTGATCTTTGGCAAATTAATCAACAAATCTTCCCCTTTGACTGTTAAGGTTGATTTCTTCTCCTCTAAATCCATAATAGGGTATTCTAAAATAAGGTCATGATAAACTAGAAATGAAGAAGAAGAGCTAACCATTACCTCATTGGCTAAGGCATTCCGCTGCCATGCTGTAGGTGCAGGCGCCTACATAAGTTCTTGTATGTTAAGATAAGACACCAATTTCCCTTTGTCTTGTCCCTTCGAAGCGATAGTATGAATATGAAGATATATTATATGGATTATTAGAGAAAAAGAGATTAGAATGCTAGGAAAACACAAAGATAAGAAGTTTTGGGGTTTTTGAAGTAGGGAACAAGTAAGGTTTCTTGCATACAAAAGGAGAGGAATTTGAAAAGGTGATAAAGGTAGAATCAGGTAACTGTTAGGCAAACATAGGGAACCGAGAAACCTGTCAATCAGCGTCAAAGCTATAATGACATTGGTAAGGTATGTGGAACTGATAAACACAACTTTTATATATTAGTTAACCTTTATATTTAGTCTCTTAGACCTCTTATATGCTTAATTGATTGGTTTTGACTATATTTTATAAGTTTGAATTCAAATTGGGCTTAATTGTGTTTTTCAACATTATTGAGAATTTTACACTATTTCTATATTTTTAACATAACTTGAGTTCTAGACATCTAAAAATTATGAATTTTATCTTGTAGGAAAGCTGAGAGAGAGCTCTACAACTTTGATGTAGAGCTCGAAGATTGAATCAGATTTCTAGTAGGATAGATTGGGCCATGAAGTCAGAACAGAGATGTTGTCACTGGAACCTAGATGATATGCAAAGATTGGGCCATAATTCTGGATTTAAGTGTCGTTTGGCTCTAAAATTGGTGTTATTTGAAAGCTGAGACATATATATTCAATTCTTATAAAGACCACTTATCCAAACTGTGATGTTTTGATGGTGGTTTCATCCTTTGAAGCCAGATGATGGGTTCAGAGAGCTATTAAGAATGGTTTGGGCATAACTCTCTCATCTTACGCCCAAATTATGCAAATTAGGTGTCCAATTAAAGCTAAGAGGAAGAGGATTTACCATAACCTAAGGGAAAACTTATTTTTAATTTTAGATATAATTATTTAGGAAGAAGAATCAACTAAGAAATGTAACCCTAATTTTCTCCTAGCCGCTCTTGCTTGCACCATTTCCTGTCCCTTCTCCTATCTTCTTTCTGATCTTTTACAATTCTATACTATTAATTTTTGGTTTGAGCTCTCCATTCATGGAGATCTAAATCTTTGTAATTAATATTAGGAATTGAAACATTCTTGATGTTTAATTTTGAGACCTTGTGATGAATGTTTACATTCTTGTTGTTAATCAAGTTTCTCTCCTTCTCTTGATTTTGTTGCATCTTGATTGAGTGATTAACTCAGTTTTGGTGTTCATGTGATAGTTGCTTAATGATCACGTGTTTGTAGAAACTATATAATGCATCAAAGGTGTTTGATGTATCATCCAACTAGCATGAATTCTGGAAGGAGGTTGATTTAGGGTTAAATGGATGCTTAATCCATTTTTCATTGATTGACCAAATCCTAGGTGCTTACCTAGTGAAGAATTCATGCTTGGATGAGGATTTCACATAAGACTGGGCAATGCACCAAAGATGTTTGATAAATTGCCTAATTTGGTTGAATGTTGAGTTTTAGGTTGATTTAGGGTTGGATGGATGCTAACTTCATGTAATGTTGATTAACCGAATGCTAGATGCTTATCTAGTAGAGCATATCAAGAATATGGTTAGCATATGAATGAGTCCATAATGCCCAAGGATGTATTAAACTTAAGAGTTATTGATTCCTTTAGATTGGTTGTTTTTCCTCATTTTGTTTACAATATTTTATTTAATGTCGTTTAATTAATCTTACAAACCAATCCCTCCTGTTAACCCCTTAATATTATTGATTAATTAGAGTGATCTAAGGACTCGACTTAGTTAACACCATATACTACAAGTTTTTGGTGAATCGATTAGCAAATATCATGTAATTTGGTAGCCTCGGCAGCTATCAAGGACCCAAGCAAAAATTACATATATATACACAATAAGATTTGTGTCGAATTAAAGGATTATAACATTCAAAAGGTAACTTTTATTGACATTATAAATTACAAAATTAGAGTACATTGGCAACGTGATTAAAAATACAAAAGAAATTGCTAAGTACTAAAAGCCCTAAGTTGACTAATGGACAAGTTATTGTTCATCGATGTAATAGAGATACTCGACAAAGTTTTCCAAATTCACACTAACTCAGCTTGAGATTGCTTCCCTTCTTCTTTGTCCAACTCCACCTTAGCACTTAGAGTCAATCTGACGACAGTCTCTTCGCCAAAAAAGTAGTTTGTGTTTGATTTTCCTCCAATAGCTTGGAGTATCTCTTTATATCAACTTAATCTCGAGTCAAGTGCTGATAAGATAATTGCAAGCTAAACCTTGTAGTCGACAACCTAACTTCTAGATCTTCAATCTCATCAAGAAAAACATTTTTCTTCTTTAACTCTACAGCATGGGAAAATTTATTTTTTCAAAGCTTAATTGTCAAGGTGGTTTTTTCCTTCTAAGTTCGAAGGGACTCAACAACTAACTCTTCACCTCTTCATTCAAAGCCATGTTGGCAATCGACGACTTCCTAAGCACTCCAAAATTGAGTAAAGATTGTCTCGACTTGTTTAGAAAGAAGCAACAATTCTTCCCCCGTTGAATCATCAATGCTATTTACAAGAAGTGGGAGGAGAAAAGATATACTTTCCCAGGTCAAAACATCAACTGCAACCTCATGAAGATCTTGAGACAAAAATAGTTTGAACTCCTTAAGAAAGGAAGAGGTTGATTTACATCTGATTCATGAGGAGGAAAGCTTTCAAGATGCTTGAAGATGTCATCAAATAAAGCATCATCATCTAGAGCTAGCACTTCGCCACTAGAAAGATTAGACTCGTATTCACTGAACAAGCATTCTTCGTATATCATCTCATCCTCAGATCTTGTGTCATCTTCTTCCTCATCTTTTATGAATAAAGGCCTATTGGATTGGCCTTTATGCAAAAATGTAACATCCTAATACCATCACCCTAGTATATCCGACATATATTGGGATAAGCAGTACTAGTTATGCTACTTCTAACTTAACAATAACTAACCTATATTATTCATCCAAATAAATATGGACAGCCAAAACAAAACTAAAAGTTATATATATACATCACTGTCTCAAAAGGGTACATTGTACACATAAACTTTTTATACAAACTCAAAGTAATGTAAATAAATACAAGCTTTATCTTAAAAGAAACAAAATAAACTACACTAGTTCTTCTGCTTCTTCTTCTTCCCCTTAATAGGGACCTGACCTGGATTTACATGGAAACACAAATAGGGTGAGAATTCACAATCCTCAGTAAAAGTATTCCAAAACCAAAGTTTATTCATTCACAATGAGTAAACAAAATCATAAACATAAGATTATGCTCGCAACAGATAAATAAGCCACTGCTCAACACTATTAGAATATATACATAATCCCTATATAACATTCACAAGGAAAGCTATAACCTTAAATTCACATTTAAAACTATCAATGATATTGAACAACCGACCATACAATTGTAAAATGTCATTAACACTAGGAAACTACCCTTACAATTGCCAAACAGGTGCAACACTTATTATGCTGAATGCTTATGCCTAATAGATGCTTTAATAATATGATTATGCAATGGTAAGGTAGATTTTAGTTTTTAAAAAACACATGATACTTGCTTAATTCCCAAGAACCATGTTCCCTTGTATATACTGGGTAGGATTGGCAAAAGAGCCTTGCTTCTACCTAGTAATAAGTGGATTCATTCCCCTCACAATAGTAAGAGTACTATTACCACCTCTATACCAGTAACCTTGACCTTGATAGCATTGCCCGCTACGAGAAGTTAGGATCTCAAGTCCCATTCTTTGGCCAAATGGTTGTGTTAGTCATCGCAACCATCACCCAAGAGGGGAGTGAATTTGGTGATTACAAATTTTTAAAACACCTTTGAGAAATTATACATTTTGATATTTTCAATCAACATATGCAACAAAATAAGTTTAACAAAGGTGCAATTATTAGAGATTTTACAAATACCATTAAGGCTATAGGATAAATCAAGCAAATAAGCTAAATATCAAATTCAACTCAAGCATATATAATTAAGGCACAAATGTAAAGGAGATAAAGTTAAGAGAAGCAAACACAATATTTATCCTGGTTCAGCCATCAACCACTTGTGGCCTACGTCTAGTCCTCAAGTAAACCACCTAAGATTTTCCACTATATCCTCAAGCTTCAACAGGCGCTTAATGACCTTTACAAACTAGATCACTCAACACACCTTGAGATACCTCACCCTTTGTACTTGAGCCTCAAATAGGGATACCTTACCCTTTACAACTTTTGAGGGATACATCACCCTCTTTACAACTAAGGGATACCTCACCCTTTTATCTAGAAGGATACCTCACCTTCTTTACAGATTAAACAAAGTGTAGATAAAATGAAATTTTCTCAAGAGTGGATAATACAAATTGAAGTTCTATGGATATAAAGGAGTCACACACTTATAGCTCAAAAATAGAGGATTGGAGAAAGAGATAGCGAAACACAAATTTAATGTTCAAGAATGATTTTCAGATTGCTCTTCAACCTTTCTTTAATGCCCAAACACTCTCATTTATAGCTCAAAGCATTTTAGAGCTGTTGGTGGTGGTTGGGAGCATTAAATGCTCAAAATAGAGCTGTTGTCGTGTTTTCTGGTTGCCCAGATAACCGGTTAGGAAGTTTCAACTAATCGGTTAGGAGTCACAATCTTGACTCTAAAATCATTTCCTAACCGATTACAAAATATTGCTAATCGGTTAGGGCCTTTTAGTTTTGGCTTCTGATATTTAGAATAGCCAATTAGATGGGCTTTCTAATCGGTTAGGAGCTTTTATAATAACATGAAAACGCTCCTTTCTTTTACACTAACCGATTAGGTAAATTTCCTGATCGGTTAAAAGCTTTAGAAACATGAAAAATGCTCATAACTTTCACAATAACCGGTTAGGTGAACTGCTTAATTAGTTAGGAGCTTTTAGAACATGAAAAAATCTCCTGACTTGGTGAATAATCGGTTATGGAAAATCCATAATCGGTTATTATACTCTGGTTTTGAAAACTGACTTTAAATGGTCATAACTTCTTCGTTTCTTATCCATTTAAAGCAAATGACCACTCATTGGAAAGATATTTGAGTCTATTTTCATATGAAATAAGTTTCAGAAAAAAGTAAAAGTATTTTGAAAGTTATGACTAAAATAGTAACCAAAGGTCAGTTTTACAAAACACAAACTTGGCTATTTTTCATAGATTTGAATTACCACCAAGACTAGCTTTTCAAAACATGTTTGTTGGGCATATAAGAAACACTTTTAAAGATGTTAAAACATATTTAAGCTTAGTGTGATTCCCATTTACCTTTACATAAGATCTAAGTCCTATAAGCTATTCTTGAAGAACTTGGACTTGATGTTGCCATCATCAATTCTAGTCCTTAGGCTTCTTGATGTAATCCAAGCTTCCAAAAGTTTCTTCTCTTCAAATCTTGCAAATGCTTGAAACATCTTTATCATTTTCATTCTTCTTGAGTTGAGCATAGTCGTGATCTTTTGCTTTCTTGTTACAATGCTCACTCTTGGTACTTGAACTATCTTACAAAGTATTATTCACTTAAAACAAACATAGTTAGTCCAAATTCATAACTCAATATCTTCATATGCATAATTCATAAATGTATAACTCTAGTTAGTCTAACATGCATATAAGAGTTTTATAAACACATCCAAATAAGACATTTATCAATTTACTAATAGATATGCTCCATATAGGATGCAACAAAGAACACGTTGCATATCTTCATTTAAATAGAGTCAAATCCAATATTAATTCATTATAACTCATAAAAAGTATTATTGGATATATTATATGAAGAATGTTACATATATCTCATTACATGATTATTAAGTGAAATATAACTAGATAAAGTACATAATCATGCATGATACAATATATCTCATTAAGCACATCTATATAATATGATCAATATTCTTTTGTAATGCATTTATCATCTATTAAGCACATCTATGAACCATAAGCATAATTCTTTTTGTCTTATATTTGTCATCATCAAAACTTAACATATTAAACCATTAGCGTAAAGACAATTCTACAATCTCCCCTTTTCTGATGATGAAAAATCATCAAAGAAAAATATGTTGAGCAATATAGAACAATAGATATTCATATAAGCATATCAAATAATAAGTACAAGAACATATTTTTTTTCCAATTTTCACTCCCCCTATTTGACATCAACATAAAGGCTTTGGATAGAAAGATAATATTTTCTCCCCCCTTATAGATAAAACATATGTTATCAAAAAGAGTAGGATCATCAAAACCAAAAACTATTTCAAGTTATTTAAATCATAATTATCTCCCCTTATTTAATTCTACATATGATTCAAGAATAGAGAGATGAAACAAGCATGCTTTCAAGATATAAAAGATTATTCATGTAATACTTGTCACATTTTGGTACATCAACATTTAGCATATGATAGCAATAAGCTTAAGAATTTATGTCTAACATATAATATCTTGTATACCACATGATAAATAAGTACCACTTGATGAGAGTTAGAAAATATTCCTATAAGGTCATGAAATTAAAGTTTTCAAACAAAAGATCATACAACTTGCCATATATCAAGCATTTCTTAATGAAAGAATTAAAAGATATGAAGTTTAAGAATGTTTACCTTTTTTCATTAATAGAGGGAAAAAGAATAAGAGATGGTCTTCATTGACATGTTGATAGTATTAACAATAAAACTTTTCATGTCAAACAAGGATATAAGCCAAGATATATAAGCAATAATTTAAGAGCTAGACTCCCGCTCAAAATATGCATAAGATAGATAAAGAGAAATATGTATGCCAAAACCATGTAAGCACATTACTATAAAGTAAAGTAAGGCAAAAGATACATATTCGTGATCCATTAATCAAAAATCATTTTAAAACTTCCACCCCTTTCAAAAAGAATTTTACAAGAACACATTACATTTTCAAAAGCATTTTAAAAGGGTAGAGAAGTTTAGTATTAAAATCACATATTCCTTGAGAGTGATCAAACCTAAGTTAAAAGAACATATAAAAGTACATCTCCTCTCTTTGCCATTGAACAAGAGTCTTGAGAAAATAAAACACTTTAAAGAGCAAGGCTTATCTTTTGAAGTATCAAGATGGACTATGTAGAATATTTCAAAAGATTTATTTGGAAACTTTCTTAAACATTCTCTCAAGATTTAATAAAAAATTTCAAAGCAAATGAAAAGAGTACTACATTTATAGCACACATCCAAAGATTTCCAAATTTTCAAGACAAATAGAAGGTAAAAATACTTTCAAGTTCTTAAGACAAGTTTAACGGATTCTCAAGGATATGGAACTTGCAAAGCTTCTTTCAAATATAATAAGGGATTTTGCTTTAAGATTTTTTTTTAATCAAATCAGAAATTCTTTTCAAAACAAGAGCATGATTCTCATAAGTGTTATACCACTAAGAAACTATAGATCAAGAGAATCATAGATATTAATCATTCACCTTGATGAAATATGCTATAGGGATCAAAGCATGTATAGGACTAACATCAACTACCCTATATGCAATGACAAAATTAGCAAGTTAATATCCAATTAGTCACTTTGTCAATGCTAAGCATACTTCTCATGTAAAGAAAGCATCTAATCATTTAAGATCAAATTATTAACAAGTATCATATAATCCATAGCATATAGAATACCATAATAGCTTAGGGATAAAAATACTTATTGAGAGAGTGATGCTTCTTTAGAGTATTCTTCATTTATTTGTCCTTTTAGTTTTTGATTTCTTCCATTGAGTATTCCATTCCATTGTACTTGAAGAAAGTCTCCTCATGTCATTCTTCATTCAACTCTTCTCATTTATCCACATATGCTTAACATTTCAATATTTGATGACTATATTTGAAACACATAGAGACACTTGCAAAGCTAGCTCTAAAAGTTCTCTAAAATATAGGTTAGCATCAAATATCATTTAAACTCATTTACAAGCATAATTTAGATTGATATATAATGTAAAACATGTACCACATTATCAACCATGCAATGCTAGCTCTAACAAGAATAAAGGAAGAACATATGCACTTGAATCCAAAAGCATAGTTTAACCATTTTCAAAGCAAGATTCAAGTTTATCAAGAAAAACTTGATCATCATCAAAACATAAATAAGCATTTTGGGGTAAATAATGATCATGTAAGACATATAATATCAAGTAATGAATTCTAGGATGCACACATGTCAATCAAGGACAAAAAGTCCTTTATTGCAATACAAGAATGGAAAAACCATGGAACTATAACTTTTAAAATCATTTACTTCTTGTTTTCAAGATATGAACATATCAAACAATTTCAAATAAGAAGACATAACATTTAACTTTCTAATCTCCAAGTAAGTATATAAAATAATTAAGCATCAAAGAGAAAGGATTAGAACTACTTATGAGCATGTGAATTTTCATATTTGAACAAAGAGAATTGGTCACAAGCTCAAGAATAAAGATATTACTATAACATGTTATTTCAAGCAAAATGTATGTATATCTAGCATGTTAGCATATGTAAAGACACTTTAAAAATATAATGCTATAAAAGCACAACTTAAAGCATACAAATAAATCTCTAATTATCCAAATATCATATGATATAAATTTAAAGCATAAATTAGGATAAGAGATTGATATCACTAAAAGTGTACTCTTTGAGTTTTTATAGGTGACTCCAACTTCCATGCCTCAAGGCCCCTTGAGAATGTTGTGGTTCTTCATACCATTCTTTTTATGTTTTCATCACTCTTGGAGAACTTTGAACCATTTCAAATTTTTGAATCTCAAGTAGCATAGTTTCACTTCAATTCAATGCATACTTGAGTTAATAGTCACCCTACAACATAATTCATAGTACTTTCTTTGGTATCCACCAATTTTGGATCCATAGGGGTTAGTTATTAATTATTAATCTATTATACTCTCATAAAGATCAATTTTTCCATAGTATGTAAATTGAGCAAAATAAATTAAATAATCAATTATCATTAAACACAGCCAATAGCATGCTTACTTTCATGATATATAGACAATTTAAAGCATAGAAATCATACCTAGGTATTGTAGAACCTTATGTACTAAGATATATAACAAACTAATGAGTTATGGTATAATAAGAATGAACATAATCATGTGCTAACAAAATATTCAGATTTTACCAAGTGACATGATTCTATCAATCACTTAAGGCCTACAAGGAACATATCTCAAATTCATTGTCTTTTTAAGTGAATGTTCATAAGAGGTAAAAACTTTTGATACTTTAGCCTTGGTAATCAAGGAAACTCTTTTCCTTACCCATTACTTCTCTTTTGGTGTTTTGAACTTTGCAAGTTTCACATTTTGTACTTGAGAAGCTTTGGCTAAAGCCATCTTCCTTCCAAAACTTCTATCATTGGACTTTGGAAACATTCTCCTTGATCATTCCTCTTTCATTTGACCAATTAGTGCATCCTTTTGACAAATTTTCTGTATAATTGAAACACTAGGAGGATATTTTGGTACCCACTTCATCTTAGGTCCTTGAATGTTAGTACTAGGGCATTTAAGATCTTTAGGAACCCATACCATATTATTTCTCATATAAGGATTTCTTCTATAATTGCACAAATGAGAAATATGTCCTAGATAACCACAAAAATTACAAATAATTGAATTTAATGATGGCTTAGTCCTTTTAAAGATCATCTTTAGAAAACTTAAGCCTTTTGTTGTTATTACATTCTAAACTATTTTTGCCATAAGCCTTGCTTGAATTTCCATGTGGAATAACATCAATTTCATTCTTGTTAAACATGGAATATAAACAATTAAAATCATTAACTTTAGTAGATTTAGAAGATAAGTTCTCAACTTGATTTTCTAGATCAATGCACTTTCCACAAGAAGTTGATGTTTCACATTTCAAAGGCATTTCCTCATAAAAAAAAACATATTCATTTTTCAAAGTCTCAATTTCATTTTCAATAGAGGAAATGTTTTCTAAACAAGATGAGTTTTTCTTTTCTTAAAATAATAAGTCATTATATAATTCATCATATGCATATTATACCTCATCATAGGAAGGACCATAATCAAGATAAGCATCATTTACCTCAAAGTCCTTTTTAGCCATACACCATACACATTACACGTTTAATCTTAAGTCATCTAAACATAGTTTTAGGAACCAAATCACAACCTCAAATACCCATTTCACAACTCCTAACTCAAGGTGTTTCATGGATACATCTATGATCCAAACCATTAACCATGCATAGATTAACTCAAATACAATACTATCTCAAGTTTTCAATGAGTTCTTTTAACTCAATCTCTAAGGAACTCATCCAAACCCATTTTCTATCCCAAACCCACATGCATCAAACATAAAGAAAGGAATAGAAGATGAAGGAACTAGATAGCAAACACCCCTACCTCTAGCTCTTGAAGATGACTAAACTTGGTTATGGAAGCTTCTACCTTGCCTTGCCTTTCCCTTTCCTCTTCCTCTCTTCCTTCCCCTTTCCTTCCTTTTCCCTTTACTTTTCCCCTTCCTCTGCTGTCTTGGCTATAGCTCACAAAAAACGAGAGAAAGAGAGAGGGAAATGAGATAAATATCTCATGGAAAAGTCAACAAAAGAAGCAGTAATGTGGGGGAGCTAAGGCTTTTAGGATATTTACTAAAACATTTTATCTCTTAGGAATACTTTTATATTGCATATTCAAGTTTCCTAACTTCCATAGGTATTAGAATAAAACCTAGGATTCATCTCAACCCTAGTTTTACCATTACCTTAATTTTTCATATCTGCTACAAGTCAATTCGGTATTAAAACACACAACCAGTGTACTTAAAAATATCAAACTAACTCTGTTTATCTTGAAACTTTAACTACATCTCATCTTAAACATTTGTGGCCTAGAAACAAATTCTCCATATTCATTTCCATTAACTAAGTAGTTTAAGTCATTTCCTAGGCTAATAACAACTATTTTCCACTCATAATATTACAGCAAGGTAACTAAACTAGCTCAGAAAGTCACAAAATTAAGTGGCATGTTAAACAAGCATCAGGCTACCTCTGTAACTATATACAAGTCTAACATATTAATAAGGGTGTTACATTTCTTTCCTCCTTTTTAAAAATTTTGTCCCTAAAATTTAGTCTCTCGCTGTAACACCCTCCGAAGGGAATTACATTTAAGACCAACCTTTCATTTTAAACTTTATTTTTAAAACTTTACCCAAGTCATAATTAAGATTTAATATTATAATATACGGGTTTAAAATTCTTTTTCGCGGATAACATAAACATAATAGAACATAAATAAACACGAGATATAAAGAATTGGATAAAACATTCCATACGCACACACACACACACACACACACACACATATATATACATAAGGAACTAAATAAAACATAAGTACTTAAGACTTACATACCAAAAGGACATAAATACAACTTAACATAACAAACTTAAACTGGCCCAAGTTCATTACACCTAAGGGAAGAGTCTTCCACTGGATCCTCCTCAGGATCCTCACTAGACAAATTCCCTAGCCAGGGAATGTCTCGGCGAAAGGGAGTCCGAGCAGAAGATATCTCAGAATCCTCCCTAGGAGAATAGTGAAGATCACCCCACAAATCCCTTAAAGGCATATGAAACTCTAGATAAATGGTAGCAGAAAAAGAAAAAGTAGTGACCCCATGGCAGGTCCTACTCAGGGATAGAGTAATGTCTCCAAAATACTATATACGTTTCGTATCCAAACGGACGCGCTAGGCATCTATGCCTCCATGAAATTGGACTCTCACGTAACCCAGTAGATCTCTCCTCGCCGCCATCACAGTCTTCAAATAGTATAAACATAAAACAGAACAGAAAAAATAAAACATAAAGAGGTGAAATCCCCTACATCACATACCAATATGGCAGCAAAAAACAGTAATAACAATTAAGTCACAGAGTATAAAATTAACAATTACAGTCATGATATTATCAGCAGATAATTAAACAATATAGATATTTCACCACAAAATGTTTACTGACTATACAAATGCATAATGAACTGGTACCTACTCTATGGAGCTAAAACCAAACATCGAGAGAGAATGATCGGGGAGTCATGTCTGTATATCGTTAGCCTCAAATCAAGTGCTTTCAAATATATCAACGTACGCATAATGGCCTATATAAGACATTCTACACCTGATCGGGTATAGGAATAGTATCTCGTCGAGATTGTCAGTGCGTTGCACAATTACCACGGCCTAGTAGAGCTACTAACTGGCCACTTGTGGGATACTCGTGCCCTAACGTCCCCTAGGTTATTCATAGACCTTCATTATGCAATTCGCACCCGCATAAAGGTGTAATTCATCTCCTAAGCAAATAGCCTTAATAACCAATCACCAAGACTTTCACAATGCATGATCATATGATATGATAAAATCAATAATCATTAACAGCATAAATTCCATGACAACAAGCCACTATAGGCTTAAGTCATCAACTGACATCCCCGAGTCCAGTACGTCTGCCCGATAGCAAACTACTCTTTTTCTAAATCGTGAAGTATTTTCACTGTATTTTCACAAATGTGTAACACTTTATGTTACGTCTCCAAACCACGTAACATCTTACGTCATTTTTCAACCTCGAAAACATTTTAAAACATTTTCTTAATCGCGTAAACATTTTAAGACTTTTTCCTTTACTTTGACTAAAAACTCACTTAAATAAAACACTTTAAATTTCAAAGCATCCTTCAAAACCTATTTCCATCCTCATGACCAAATATTGTTTCTTTTTAAATAACAAAACTTTGTTCATCTTCTTTTTAATTTGCAATTCCTGAAATCCTATTCTAATCCCTTCATCATCTAAGTTTTCAATTAATAAAACATTTTTGCCTTAGATACCCTATTTTGGACTACATGGTCATGAGCCATAAGCAAATTTTGGAACCAAAAAGCTTGCCTTTCACACATGATTCAAAGCATGCAAAGCATTTCAATCATCAATTCATGTAATAGCAATCTCATGCATACCAGAAAAATCACACAATCACATATAGCCAAACAAACATAAATCACAAAATACATACAACTAAGTGAATAAACCCTCACATGGACTTTTCACCAACAAAACACAAAATTCGTTCCTCACCACCAAGATGGTTGATGAGGTTAATCTCCCTCTTACCTTAGATGATGATCAAAGCTCCTTGATGTCCTCTTGAAAAAGCTTCTATCTCTAAAGAAATCCTTAAAACAAAACAATCATACAAGCATTAACATCTAAGGCTTGAAACAAGATGACCATGAATCAAGATTATGGTCTAGAACTTAAGAAGAAAACATAGAAATAAAGATAAGAAACTTCACCTAGAACCTTCAAACTTCAAGCTTTGAGAAAGAGATTAAAGATGGATGATTTTGAAGAAACTCACAACAACAAAGTGTCTCAAAAAGGTGTTTAGATTCAAGAAGTTAGGTTGTTTGGAATTGATCAAGATTAAAAGGTGGTTCTTGGGTGATGGTCATGGCTCACAAAGAGAGAAAAAGGAGAGAGTTTTGATAGAAGGTTTCTCAAAAACAAAATAAGAAAAGTTTAAAAGAGATAAGAAACTAATTTTGGTCACAAAGCTTCTCCAAGAAGCTCCCTTGGCCATGGGCCATCAAGGGCATTTTGGGCAACGCTTCTCCTACAAGATTCAATCCAAGCTTGTTTAGAAAGCTTTCCTCCAAGCTTGTCTTGGAAGCTTTCTTCCCATTGGCTCAAAAATAAGTGAGTCATGAAAAGAAAAGATAAAAGGTTATGACTAGGTCCATGACTAGTCATCTCAGTAGATATTTATCGGTAGTTATTACCTAATGGACAAAAGCTACAGCTAGCAAAATTAGCATTTATTATCTAATGGATAATAGGACGTACCTAGATTTTATCAGTTAGATAAAATTTCAAAAAAGAAAAATTTTGAAATTCATTCCCAGCTTCGGGTTTAGTAAGCTCCCCCGGCCCCAATTTTTTTTTTATTTTCCCGGCACATAGAAGCTCAAGAAAAATAATAAAATAATCAAAATAAAACAAACAATTCACAAAAATCACAAAAATCATATAAAAACACAAATAACTTGAAAAATGAATTTCGGGGTGTTATACTCGCCACTAAAATTATGAGGTTTCTACAATATATGATATCATACTCAAAAGATATCCTGTATAAAATCAGAAGTTTGAGCCTCCTCTTTTCTGATCAGAGTATACACCCGTCCTAGAGCTTGCGATCTAGGATTGGGTACATCTCCCTTCTTCTAAGGACACTCCTTAGCATAACATCCCGATTGTCCACAAACAAAGCATATTATACAAGGTCTATCGTCATGTTGCCTTCCACACCTAAGGCATTTAGGCTCTATTGTCTTTATTTGAACTTGTTCACCTTTATCTTATGGATAACTGGATTTAGAAACACCTTTCTCATATCCATCATCCACATTTTTCCTCTTCTAAAAATCTTGTGACTTTCACTCTGCTGAAGGTTTCCCATCGTGCCCTTCTATTATCCTGCATTTGTTCACCAATGTTGTAAAATCTTGAATCTCAAATGGTCTGATTGTAACACCCTAGTACAATATTCTCGATATAACTTATATATAAAGACACAAAGCATTAAACTTGTTACTTCTATTCTTACTATCTTACTAATCCCATATAATTAAACAATTGTATTGGAGAGCTAAAACTAAAAGTTATACACATAAACAACAATAGTCCCGAAGGCAAAGTGTTATACATACAACCTTTACATTCTCAATGCTAACATAAATAAATACATCAACTTTTTTCTATAAAAGAAACAAATAAAACTAAAATACATTAGCTCTTCTATTACTTTATCTTTTACCCTTTGAAGGACCTTAACCTGCTATTACCATGAAAACACATAAAAGGGGTGAGAACATGCAATTCTCAATAATATTCATACATTTCATGGTATTATACATTGTAAACTGCATACATATCAGTATAAACTATATCAACATTACACAATCATCCATACAATTGTATAACATATCAAAGTTGTCTAACATCTACTTAACCTTATAATACTCGAACTTAAACATAATAGCTTATGGTTGTTACTAGATATGAAATCTCTATTCAGTAACTCTAGAACATTCATATGCTACTGTTATGTAAAGGTTCACTAACACAACACATAATTTATAAGCCTAAGTCCCTTTCTCATATGATAAAAACAGCTATCTATACAGTTGTAACATATCACAACTAGTTCATTCATAAACTTGTTATAGGTACTACACGTATAACTTCTTTCTATGAATAAACTTACTAACACTGAAAAGTAAGATTAGCATCAAGCAATGAAGTCTTTACCCCATGCCACTCAAACATATACATTCTCTTATTCTATGAAAACATTCACTAAGCTAATCTTAAACCTTAAGTTCATAAACATGCCATCAATGATATTGAACAACTACCCATACAATTGTACAATATCATCTATCCTAGACAACTGCCCATACAATTGCCAAGGAACAGGAATTGTATATGATTGTGTATGTGTGTGTGTGTCACTTGCTTATTCCAAACTTTCTTTAAACTTGTATATAACAAGACTGACTCTTCAAACTACCAGATAATGAGTGGACTGGTTCCTACTCACTCTAGTGAAAGTACTATTTCTACTACATATAAACTAGTAACCCTGGCACTAACAAGCAGCTAGGGCTAAATCTTCACTCAAAGAGACTTTTGGACTTTCCCCTCTATCTCCTTTGGTCATATGATTATACATCATCAAATATTACTCTACTTTGGAATTAACAAGTATCAGGAAGCTATGCATTGTTATGTATAACTCATACAAACCACCATCATAACTCATCACATGATTCTCTCGAGCCAAGTGAAGAACTGAACTCTAGAAAACATGTACTCTCAGCTCACTTCTAACTCATAAATGAGCATATTCTATGTTTCTAGCTAAATAATCATAATAATGATTCTTATATCTAGCTTGCCTTACTTTCGCACCACAGGTGGTAAACTATGTCACCCTAGTGTACTCAAGGTCTTAGATACCTACTTTAGGAAATTCCTAACTATTGGAATGCTTAATGACTGGAACTTCTGTACTATGTCAATACTAAGTCTATTCCTGCATCACTAACTCCACTTTCTCTCTTAGGAGTAACTCATGCACTATGGTGAGTGACTATTGCCAACTGGACTCAACTTACTTATATCTAGTTTACCCTATCCTCATCACCTCGTATGTGATACTAGATGCAACTCTATGTTACCTAAGGGTCTAGATATCTACCTATGGCAATCCATTACTCTTGGTTGCACTAAGGTCTCTTACTCTCCCATATATGCAAGGTGGTCTTTCTCTCTTAGAAATACCCCTATTAGTGTCTCAACACACTTTACAAGGCATATAAAAGGGATCCTAACTAGTAAAGAACTCAACTCATAAAAAATAACATTTTTGAGAGTTCTTGAAACTAACACCATGGCACACAGCTCTCTGTCTCACATGCCTAAGCGTGATTCTCAGTCATGCCATGGCCTGCTGCTCTCGGGTGCACTTACTGGAAGTCACGCCTCGGTGTAGCATCATTAATGCCGTGGTGTGAGGGCATTTTCTACAGAATTCTATAGAAAAACTGCACTGTACATTGTTCCATTGATCTAAATCACTTCTAATCGTTTAAACTTAGCTCCTAGGTGATTTCTAGCTTCACCAACACTTCCTGAATATGTTGTAATACTTTTACAACCTATTGGCTCACTTAATCTTGGATCAATGCTCAAAATCACATATTTACTTGTTCATTGCTTAAATTCCCACTCTAGGGACTATTTGATGTTTTCCACAAACAAAAACATGCATCCTGCATCCATTAAGAAAAAACTGACTCATTCTAATCAATGAAAGCAAGAACTAACAAGAGAAAAGACTTTTGGCATCTTAAACCTATTTTCCTTCTTTGTGACCTAACTCTAAACAATGAAATAGGTGAAGAAAGAAGATGGAAGTAATGGTTAGGTGTAAATGCTTATGTCTTGAGGCATATCAAATGGATTTTTGATAATAACAAAACCAAAGATCAAGATCAAGATCAAAAGAGAAGACCAAGATCAAAAGATAAAGACCAAAATCAAAAGAGGTATGTTAGATATAGGTCTTAGAATATCAATGTAAAATGCCCTTTAATTATCTCAATGATTCTCAAATGGTTTTTCAAATATCATTTTCAAAATCAGCTTGTAAATTCAAAGTTAAACATGTTTTTCTAAGAAATGTTAATTTTAATCTTGGATTCAATATTCATGAAGGAATTTATGTTTAATCCAATGATCTAAGAGTTAGAAATGACTTACATACTCAATTGGATTTGAAAAATGTATTCAAAGGCCAAGGTAATCGATTACAAGATGTTTGTAATCGATTACATAGCAAACAGAGGCCTTGTAATCGATTACACCAAGATGGTAATTGATTATAATAAGCCCAGAAAGACAAGAACACGTTCAAGAAGTCCTGTAATCGATTACAGAGAAATGGTAATCGATTACAAGAAAGTCAGAGGCCTCGTAATCGATTACACCAAGCTGGTAATCGATTACCAATTGCCCAGAAAGCTAAGAACACGTTCAAACAACCATGTAATCGATTACAAAGATTGTGTAATCGATTACCAGTGGTCTGATAACAGCCAACGACTATTTTCTTGGCTTTTATTGTTTCCATAAATGCTACCCAATGACTCCTTTCTTCCAACAACTTATAAATACTTGCCTTGGGGCTTCATTAATGGCTAACATTCAATTTAGAACATCAATCTAACATTTATATACGAGAATCAAATTCTGAAAATATTTTTGCCCTATTTTTGTGAGAAAACTTGAGATATTCAAAAAGGGCATTGCTAGAGTTTCAATTTGTATCAATCTACTCTTTGAGAGAGTTTCTATCATTTAAATACTTTGTTTATTCTGTAAAAAGGGTGAGGTATCCCTCTAGTGAAAAAGGGTGAGGTATCCCTTGTTGAAAAGAGGGTGAGGTATCTCTCAAAGGTTGTAAAGGGTGAGGCATCCCTGTTCTGAGGCTCAAAGCACAAGGGTGAGGTATCCCAAGGTGTTGTTGAGTGCTCCAATTTGTAAAGGTTTTCAAGCACCCGTTCAAGCTTGAAGTTTAGTGAAAATTCTCGAGTGGTTCGCTTGCAGACTAGACGTAGGTCACAAGGGGTGGCTGAACCAGGATAAATCCTTGTGTTTGATTCTGTCAACCCTATCTCTTTACATTTGTGCATTTATTTTATATGCTTGCTTGAATGTTATAAATCTTGGCTCATTTAATTTGTGAGTGAAGTATTCAATTTCATTTATTTATTTACTTCAATTATTCAATAACTTCAACAAAAATTGATAAATAAATGTTTTACGAAAGATTTGCGAAAATATTTCATAAACTCATTTCACCCCCCTCTTGAGTTTGAGGCCACTTGGTAACAAGTGGTATCAGAGCTAGGCTCTTGTGTAAAGGGCTTAGCAGCTTCAAGAGAAAGTGATGGCCTCCTCAAATGATTTTTCAGAAAGTTCTTCCATCTATAGACCTCCCTTTTTCAATAGGGATGGATACGCTTATTGGAAAGAAAGAATAAAAATTTTTATTGAAGCTATTGACCTAGATGTGTGGGATGCTTTTGAAAATGGTCCTTTTATCCCCACAAAAGTGGTTGATGGTGTAAGGGTTAATACACCAAGAAGTGAATGGACCAATGATGATAAGAAAAAGGTCCAATATAATTTGAGTGCCAAAAACATCATTACCACATCCTTGGGATATGATGAATTCTTTAGGGTGTCAAATTGTAAAACTGTATAAGAAATGTGGGACACCTTACAAGTAACCCAAGAGGGTACTAGTGAAGTGACAAGATCAAGGATCAATACTCCCACTCATGAGTATGGGCTTTTTAGAATGAACCAAAATGAAAGCGTTCAAGAAATAGAAAAACATTTTACATATATTATAAATCATCTTGCTTCATTGGGAAAGACTTTTCCTAATGAAGATCTTATTAACAAAGTGTTGAGATGTTTGAGTAGGCATTGGCAACCTAAAGTAACGGCTATTGCGGAGTCAAGAAATCTCTCAATCATGACCTTAGCCACACTTGTTAGCAAGCTCCAAGAACATGAATTGGAATTGAATAGACTCAACCAAAGTAAGGAGATTGACAAGAAAAAGAAGGGAATAGCTCTCAAGGCCACTTCCTCCATGATTAATGACGACGATGATGATGAAGATGATAGAGATGACTTGGAAATAGATGAGAAGAATCTTGCTCTAGTAATAAAGAAATTTAGAAGATTCTTCAAGAAGAGTGGAGCTCAAAGAAGACCTCCCTTTCCCCAAAAGAATGTCTATCACAAAGGGGAAGGAACCTCATTCATTCGTAAATGCTATGAATGTGGAGAATTTGGTTACATGAAGATGGAATGCCCAATCTATCAAAGTAAAGTGGAAAAATATCACAAAAGATCCTCAAGGGAGAAGAAAGAAAGAAGAGCCTACATAGCTTGGGATGATAATGATATAGATTTAACCGATAGCTCAGATAATGAGAAAGCTAATCTATGTTTCATGGCTAAAGGAGAAGAGGAAGATGGAGATGACACAGAGGTAACATCCTCAAATTCTGAATCAAACTCTTCCCCTTCCTATTATTAATTGTAAGATGCATTTGAAGAATTGCATAATGAATCTATAAGACTTGCAAAACTTGTTTCATCATCCAAGAAATCAATTTCCTCATTTGAAAATCAAATTTCTACTTTAAACAAAGAAATTGAGGAATTGAAATTAGAAAATAAAACTCTTGGATTGATAGATGCAAATTCTTTATGCATGATATGTTTATCACTTGATAATGCATCTACACCCTTATCTTGCTCATCATGCAAAGCATTTGAAATTGAGATTGAGGATTTGAAAAGCACTCTTTCAAAATTTACCTTCGGAAGAGATAATTTGAACATATTACTTAGGAACCAAAGATGTGTTTTTCAAAAGGCTAGTTTAGGTTATAATCCCAATAACCAACAAAAGTTTCTTAAGAATTTCTTTATTTCATCAAGTACATCAAGTAGTCCCTTTATTAAATGCTTTCATTGTAGTAGGAAAGGGCATAGTGCATTAACTTGCAATGTAAGGAAGAATATCAATAATAAGTTAAGAACTAAAATAGTTTGGGTTCCCAAAGGCACTTTTCCAAAAACTAACACGCAAGGACCCAAGAAAATTTAGGTACCAAAAGACAAAAATTGAAGTATGTTGTAGGTGTGCTTGAAGGCCAAGAGCTGACTTTAGAATCTTAAAAGTGGCTGCTCTAAGCACAAGACCAGAAAATACTTCAAGCTATCCTCCTTGTCTCCTAGAAGCTTGAACTTGCATCCTTTGGTTAAGTGGAGACTTGCTCTATGCTTTACTAGTTTAATATCTTGAATATGCTAAATGAATATATTTTTTTATGTGAAATGGCGTGTATAATATGTAACACCCCAAATTTTGACTATGTTAATAGTAATAGCAGAATTACACTGTTTTGCATTTTCTGTATGTTATAAAAATAATTTGATTATTCTGAGATTATTTTTGATCATTTTGTGTGATTTGCTCCTGGTCAGGAAAATAATAATTTTCGGGCTGGGAAAATTCTTATCTGATTTATTCAAAGGCGGGGGATCTTACTAAACCCAAATCTGAGTGACACAGAAAATAATCTTTTAATTTTTAGAATTTATCTGTGAAATAAAAACATTTCAAGGATAAATATTTATTGTTTTATTTATAGCAGTTATTGCTATAAATTATTTGGCCCAATAAATTTTAACTGACAGAAAATGTACTTAGAATATTTTCTGTAAGCTAAATCAAAACGAACCAATAGGAATCAGTCAAAATAAGTGGCTGGACTTTTCTATCCAATAAGAAGTGGTCAAACAAATGAGCATAGACTTTGTTGTGGACCATCAGATGAAAAGCTTGATTAAAATGTTTTCGATCATAACCGTTGATCCGATCAATGGTGTGAAATGAATCCTGATAAAATCACTAAGTAATATCCACCGTAGATGAGATCAATGGATAGGAAACAAAGTTAAAATCAAAGGCTAGGATGGAGTCAAATATAGTGGCTTGACTTTTACTTAGTAGTTAATTAAACCTAATTTGGTTAATCTAATTACCTAATTAAGAAACTAAGTAAACTAACCTAGTTATTAATTAGTTATAACCTAATTACTAATTAGATATCCTAATTTTAATTAGAGTCTATGATATATGTAATTATATGTTTAATTAATTAGTTATGTAATTAGATAATTAATTAAGAAGGATTAGGAGGCTTAACCTAATTAATTAACTACTTAATAAGCATGCAATTAGGCTTTAGTTGAAAACAAATTAAGTCTCTAATCCTAATAGAGCCACATGGCCAGCAGCCTTGGGAGACTTCTCCAAGGTTCTTGAACCATCTTGCATGACAATTTGATGACCAAAAGATGACCAAGCCATGTGCTTCAAGTGTGAACACAAATAGGATATTTTGTTGCATGTAAATCTCTAATATTTTCCTACATTCACTCATGACAGCCCACTCCATTTACTCTCTCAATATTCACTTTTCTCTCTCACCAAAAAGCTTACATTATTTCCTCTCAAATTTCCCAAGAACTCAAGAACACTTTCCTTTCCTATTTCTCTCTATATGGTTCGGCCCCAACACCCATAAACCCTAGCCATCTTCTATAATTTCTACTCTCATCATTTCCTAAACCTAAACCACCTCCTAAACACTTTTCATTTAGGAGATTTTGTCAAAATCTTATTCTAAGTGCTTCAAAATCCAAGTTCTATCCTACTTCCTAAAGGTGAACTTTTGATTTCTTGGTTTAAAATTAAGTTTTTGATTTTATATACCATGATTGTTCCATGGTTTTCCATTATTAGGCTTTGTTTGTCATTTTATTAATTGTTTAAGAATTTTTAGGAATTGTTTGTGGGTTATACGAAATCAAGGAGAAGGAGAGGAGCTTGAAAGACTTGTCTTCAAGAGGTAAGAGGGAGACTTTACCTCACCAACCATGTTTTGGTGGTGTGGAGATGGTTTTGTACGGTGGAAAACCCATAAGGGTTTATTCACTAGTATTTAATGCTTCTTTGATTTTGTTTGTGGTGTTTGTGGTTATGTTTTTGTGATTTGCATATGTGATATATGATTACTACTTTGATATATGTTTATATGTATGTGATTGTGTAAGTATGTAAGTGCATGTGTAATTTAGGATGTGAACAACATGATTAAACGATTATATGAATGCTTCAAAGAGCAATGAGGCTCACGGTCATACTAGGGATTAGAGGACCAAAGTCCTAAAAATGAGGGATTCAAATAATAATGAAGGATTTAAATGAAAAGGAAATGATTTTGAGAAAATAATCTGATATAATTAAATAAATAGGGTTTAAAATGAAATGGGTGTTAATACTTGAATTTTACTAATGTATAGCTCACCCTACGGGTTTTGAAGCGCGTCTATAAAATTTGAACTGTAACATGTGAAGTAAACGAAAGAAAATACTTTTTTTTTGGGAAACAATACAATTATTAATTTTTAGAGGGGTCATACCGTAAATTTTTATAAAAGAGGGACTAAATTATAAATATTATTTAAATGAGGGGCCATTGTATAAATACTTATTTTTAGAGGGGTCATATTGCAAATATTATTTTTAGAGGGGTCATATTACAAATATTTTATACAAGAGGGACTATTTTGTAAATATAAATTTTATGAGGGACTATTATGAAAAATATTTACGCGATTGGAAAGCGTTGAAAACTCGCTACACGATTTAAAAAGGCGACAGAATTGAGTCACGATTGAGAAAATGCAAAAATGTGACTACGCGATGAAAATACAGTAATAATACTGTTAGGTTGTTGAGTGGACCCCGAATATGTAATAATAATTAGAAATATGAATAGTGCATAGTACACGCATTGGAAAGGTCCAATGGACTGTATGAGGCTAGTTGCCTAGGAGAGACTACACCTCTTGAGTGGGTGCGATATGCGTAGTGTAAGTCACTTGTTGACCTTGGGGGCATTGGGATGCAGGTTGCCTACAATGGGCAGTTGGTAGCTCTTCTGTACCGTAGGTTAGACCAACGCAACACACCAATGATCCTAACCGAGACACTATTCTTAATCAAGATCTGATAAAGACTGTCGTGTATATGCTAAATGTGCAAGATTGAGCATGTGGTCCGAGGCATGTTGGTACCGATAAATCTTTTCGATCACTCTCTTCGACCTGAGTTTTAGCTCCATGGAGTAGAAAATTGAGTCTGTGTGCATACATATAGTGATTGAGGGCATTATCGTAATTATAGTTTATGGTAATTGAATTCTTGAATATTTGGTTATTGATAATGGCATGATTGTAAATGTTGTTTACTACATGTGTTATTATGGTAAATGATCATAACTGTAATTATGGTATGATAGTTGTATGAAATATTGTATGTGTTTATCTTCATTGCTACCATACTAGTAATGGCGTAGGTGATCTCACCTCTTTGTATGCCTATTCTGTATTATATTTATATGTGTAAAGACGTCGAGCAAGACGTGGAGCGAGAAGCTCAGGAAGAGCAGATTCCCATTGAGGACGCTGAGTTTTGAGACGATGGAGATGCCTAGTTTCTTTGGTTATAAAAGGTTTACGTTTCTTGGAAGAGAGGAGGCGTGGCATGTCGATTTAGATAGAGAGAGTATTTACTATATGGGGGACTTAAATATTAGATTGAGTAGATTACATTTAGGACATTCGTACTTTAGTGTTAACATATATGTACACTTAGAGTTCCCAATTTCTATTAGGCAGTACTGGGGGGCTTACTATCGTACCCCTAGTGAGGCTAGTATTGTGTCATCTACTCGGACACCTGTCCGTAGGACTTCACATCATGCTGGATTCCTATATGCTGAGGAATCTGAGGAGGACCCATCTAAGGGTTCTGCTGTCTAGTAGGACTTGGGCAGTATAATAGTTTAAATTAAAGTTTAAAGTTTAAATTTTTTGAAAGTCTAGTTTGTAATTATTTAAGCATGACAATACTAAGACTTGTGTATGTATATATATGATGTGAATTATTTGATATGATGTTGTAATGTTTTTATTTTCCTCTAAGTTTAATTTATTGTTATTAAGAAATTTTCCAACTCGTATTTCTATTACAAGCATGAATACAGATGAAGGGGTAATTTAGTAATTAACCAACACCAAGTGTGGCGCCCTAAGGAGGGTGTTACATAATATCAATATCTTTGAACTTGTCATAATGGATCAATCATGCATCTAATTCTGTCATACAATACATTAACTTGCTATATAATATACTATTTTGATGCATAATATATTGCTTTGCTGCATAATGTGATATCTTGATGCATAATATGTCATTTTACTGCACAATTATGTGTTTTGGATCAAAGATGGGTTAGTTTTTATGTTTACATGTTGTTTGGATTTGATTTGGGATGTTTGGAACTAATTTGAAGGCTTTGAGATTGATCAATTACTATTTGAATTGCAAAAACTGATTTCAGTAAGCTTGTAATCGATTACAGGATCCTTGTAATTGATTACAAAGGCTCTGTCAAGTGTTCCAAGCCAAGTCAGAAAGCATGAAATCGATTACACAAACTTTGTAATATATTACAAGGAAAACAGAACGTGTGTAATCGATTACAATAAAAGTGTAATTGATTACAAAATCTTTTTTTTATAATTTTTGCTTAATCTTGATGTTCTGTTCTTTCATGATGCTTTCCTTATGCTTAATTTTTATCTAACCCCATAATTGCTCTTGTATATGACTCTGAATTCTATTGCCATAAATGATAAACTCTATCTAAGTTTTTCTTCATATGCATTTGTTATTGGTATAACATATTGATGTGCTAAATGATTTATACTTTGATATTGATCCTGCTAGGGCTGAAATGATTATATCCATTCTGAACGCTTATGTCTTCTTTTTGATAATGCCAACGGGGGAGAGATTAGTGAAATATATTATATGTGTACGGGGGAGTTTTACGTTTTCACAGGTTCTCAATCATGCATACATTACGGGGGAGAGTTGCGCTATATATCTGATAATCAAATAAATGCAAATATTTCTCCTTCTGTTGAATGCTTAGTTTGTCATCATCAAAAAGGTGGAGAATATGAATGCTTATGTCTTGAAGTATATCAAATGGGTTTTTGATGATAATAAAGCCAAAGATCAAGATCAAGATCAAAAGAGAAGACCAAGATGTATATTAGATATAGGTCTTAGAATATCAATGTAAAATGCACTTTAAGTATCTCAATGATTCTCAAATAGTTTTTCAAATATCATTTTCAAAATCAGCTTGTAAATTCAAAGTTAAACATGTTTTTCAAAGAAATGTTAATTTTAATCTTGGATTCAATATTCATGAAGGCATTTATGTTTAATCCAATGATCTAAGTGTTAGAAATGGCTTACATACTCAATTGGACTTGAAAAATGTGTTCAAAGGCCAAGGTAATCGATTACAAGACGTTTGTAATCGATTAAATAGCAAACAGAGGCCTTATAATCGATTACACCAAGATGGTAATCGATTACAATGAGCCCAAAAGGCAAGAACACGCTCAAGAAGCCTTGTAATCGATTACAGAGAAATGTTAATCGATTACAAGAAAGTCAGAGGCCTTGTAATTGATTACACCAAGCTAGTAATCGATTACTAAATGCCCAAAAAGCCAAGAACACATTCAAACAGCCATGTAATCGATTACAGAGATTGTGTAATCGGTTATCAGTGGTCTGACAGCAGCTAACGACAATTTTCTTGGCTTTTATTGTTGCCATAAATGCTACCCAATGGCTCTTTTCTTCCAACAACTTATAAATACTTGTCTTGAGGCTTCATTAATGGCTAACCTTCAATTTAGAACATCAATCTAACACTTATATACGAGAATCAAATTCTGAAAATGTTTTTGCCCTGTTTTTGTGAGAAAACTTGAGATATTCAAAAGGGGCGTTGCTAGAGCTTCAATTTGTATCAATCTACTCTTTGAGAGAGTTTCTATCATTCAAACACTTTGTTTATTCTGTAAAGAGGGTGAGGTATCTCTCTAGTGAAAAAGGGTGAGATATCCCTTGTTGAAAAGAGGGGTGAGGTATACCTCAAAGGTTGTAAAGGGTGAGGCATCCCTATTTTGAGGCTCAAAGCACAAGGGTGAGGTGTCCCAAGGTGTTGTTGAGTGCTCCAATCTGTAAAGGTTTTCAAGCACCCGTTCAAGCTTGATATTTAGTAAAAAATCTCGAGTGGTTCGCTTGAGGACTGGATGTAGGTCACAAGGGGTGGCTGAACCAGGATAAATCCTTGTGTTTGGTTCTCTCAACCTTATCTCTTTACATTTGTGCATTTATTTTATATGCTTGCTTGAATGTTATTCATCTTGGCTGGTTTAATTTGTAAGTGAAGTATTCAATCTCATTTATTTATTCACTTCAATTATCCAATAGCTTCAACAAAAATTGATAAACAAACGTTTTACGAAAAATTTGTGAAAATATTTCATAAACTCAATTCACCTCCCTCTTGAGTTTGAGGCCACTTGGTAACATTAGGAACCCCTTCCTCTTGTAGACAAGATGATTCCTTTAGCTTTCTTATTGATATTCTAGTTTCCCTTGCTTTTCCTCTTTCTTTTCCCCCTTTCTTCCCTTTGGTTCCTGTTTCCTTGTTTTGGAACCATAGGAAATAGAAGGAAATAAGAAAGCAAAGTCCTACTTTGCCACTTAAGCCATACACTAGAACTTTATATTTGCTAAAGACACTTGAATTATGCTAAAACAAGTTTCATAACTTCCAACAACTTTAGAATAAATACTAGGATTCATCTAAATTATTGTTTTACCATTATCTTATTTTTTCATATCTGCTGCTAATCAATCCAGTATTAAATGCACAACCAATATATCTAAAAATACCAAACTAACTCTGATTATTCTCAAATTTTAACTACAACCTCTTATGCCTATTTGTGACTTAGAAACAAACTCTCTAAGTTTATTTTCCTTAACTTAGCAATTTATGCTACTATCTGAGTCATTTCAGGCTACTTTTCACACTGTGTTGCAACGAAGTGCCTAAACGAACTCAGTTTGTTACAAAACATAACTGACATATTAAACAAGTAATATGCTACCTTTGTACCCATTTACAAGTCTAACGTGATTTTTGGGATGTTACATTTCTTCCCTCATTTTTAAAATTTTGTCCCCAAAATTTCCTTACCTTGTATTAGATATGATATCATTCTCGAGAGATTATCACCTCCTTTAGTTGTATCTAACTCAACCTTAAAGGTCCTTATTCAGTAAGAATAACTTACTGAATCTAATAACCATCTACTAACTTAACTAATCCTAAACCTAAAGTGAGTTCTGCTTCTCTCTTAGGAGGTAACTCAGTTATCGTCCTACGAAATACTTCTGGATGTCCTCTTATCACAGATACATTCCCTAAGACTTGTTCAACTTCAACATACAAGGAGAAAGGAAGAACATATCCTTAAATCTGCTTCTACTAAGAAGTTGTTCACTTGTTTAACTCTCAAAATACAAACTCTAAGGGAATAAGCTGCAATAATCATTAGATATAAACCTCATTGTCCAATCTGATCAATCCAAATCAACATGGTTTACTAAAACCAAAACCATGCCTAGTCCAATGTCTGTGTCAAGAAGAGATAAACTCATAGGATTCGCAAAAGAAATCTTACCTTCTATTCTTACACAACAATCCAAACTTACCAAGGAAGTTGTGACTATCTTTCCTACCGAAGTAGTCAAGGATAAAACATAGGAAAACTCAAACATAGGTAAATCTAATCTCTTTACAAACTCATATGAAATCAACAAGTGGTGTTACTCTTGAATCATATAATACAACCAAGAGATCATCTTTAACTTGGCATATATGGGGACGTCTGACCCAACATGTTGTTAGGATGGAATGGTGCTTCCATCAACCAATGCATGGGGATACTGAGGAGCATATTGTTCCCTCCTCCACCTTTTTCCTGGGTAATTTGGAGGCACCTAACTAGTCTTCTTCGTAGCGCAGTTGGATATGCAAGAATACCAGCTCGAAGGAAAGGAAAACCCTTTGGAAGTAACTTGGGATGGTCTTCTTTCTTCGACTTGCTCTACGAAGAGATAACCATGGTTGGCCTCTATTTTTATTGTGAAGGAGGCAGGGAAGAAGAAATGAAGTGGCTCCAGTCTATTCCGGTGAAGAGAGTGGAGGAACTGTGAATGTGACAGCGTGGCAAGATGTTTCGATCATGACATCCCATCCTTAAGCTCTCTTACGGATACTATTTCCACTTTCCTTTTAATGTATTTTTCTTTCTCCTTCCGTGGAGGTTGATGATGTATGAAATGAGATTATCAATAAAATTTTATTGATGTTTCCTTTTTCTTCTTTCCACCTTATTTTACTTTTATGCTCTCCGCCTCATGTTGTCTGGGGTAGGTCCAACGCTTGCCCCGTAGTCGTGTTGCCCCTAACTCGACTTTAGTTGTTTATACGACAAAATGACGAGTTATAGCTTTGATTTTTTCTATACTTCTTGATTGTACTGGCCTTTCTTGGGAAACTACTACCTCAACTTTATTGGACATTAGCAAATCCATTAATAGGATAATAAAGTCATGTTGTTTCCTAACTGCCCATTTACCTCTCCACCAATCAGAAACATAAAGCATCAAAGATGATGTTTATCTCGTATGATCAATTCACCTTTCCAGGGACCAATCAGAATGCTTCATTGTGCCTATAAATTAAGGAATGTTTGCATTTAAGCTAGCATTCCTTTTGCTTCATTCTTCTCTTCTTGCCATTGTATTCTGGAATACAACCCTTCGTGGCTTTCTTCTCATTATTTTCAAAGAGGGTTTTGCCCCTTGCGAAGATCATCTTCTTATTTTTCCTAAAATCTGTGAAGATATTCTTCTTTTTACTAGCCAATGACTTTTTCAATGGGGACTTTTCTTTCTTAATGTAGCAATGATAGGCACTTTTCTTTCCCAGCGTACGAGGGAGTATTTGAAACATGCTCTACTATTGGAAAATCAATGACTCCTGTCACGTCGGATGGTCCTTCCCGGAGAAACAGAGCCTACACTCCTCCTCCTTTCTGAGAACTTAGTAGGTGCTTCGGTTTGAGCCTTGCTAATTCTTCAGATAAGCAGGAGGGATTACTATAGTAGCTTCAGAATTTGAGGCAACTTGGTGTAGTCATGAATCTAGTGGAATGATCTTCTTCATGAAAGACTGCACCCCGCCCGACAAAGTAAAGGAGGAGCCGATGCTCTTCCCTTATACATTCCATGTCTCAATATTTTTTTTTTCCTCTTTTCCAAATTTAAGATGATGTATGGAATGAGAGCAAATTAATAAAAATCTATAAATTATGAATTTTGCATGATGTTCATTATTCACATCTCTTCTTTTTTACCCGGGTAAGTCTAACGCTTATTCCGGTATCACATTACCTTGCCCCGTCGTAGTGCTCGTTTTAAATAAGTAGCAAGCTCTCTAATCCGGGATTCAAATAATTTACCACTTATAAGACGTTGGCCGGGGTCTCACTCCGTTGCTTTAATATTCATGATCCAAAGCAATAACTCTTCATCAAGCAAGTATCACGGCTAAAGCCGAGGTTCATGAAAATGCTTCGAACTTAAACTTCAGAAGTTGTGTGACGTTTGAGTTGCTATACCACTATCTTTTCAACTGCCTTAATAACTGTACAGGCCACGTGGCATATTTTGGAGCGACATGTATAGTACTTTGCGCGCCATGATGAACATTATTTCAAAAACTGGGTTGTAAAGACGACAATGCCCACTAACTGCTTAGCCTTTAAAAATAAGGGTTCAGGGGTTCACAGTCTCCATTTTACTGTTTCCAAATGTCTTCCAGAGAACTCTGTGTAGCAACAAAGTAGGAGCCCTAGAGAATTTTCGATCATTTTCATCTTTAATAACTCTGAGCTTTTCTCATATGGTATTTTCCCTTCTCTTTGTCTTGTTAGGTAGGAATTAGGATATTATAACCCCTAGTTTATTCTGTACTCTTTGCACTTTGAATTTCACTACTTCACAATTTTGCTTATTTGACTTCTATCTGTTGTCTTATTTTAGTGAGTAACATGGCGTCAAGACCTTCCCTCGTAGCTCTACAAGCCTCAAGGTTGAGGAAGAAAGGACCGGGGTCTTCGAGTGCCCCTACTGCCACCATCTCGGCGTCCTCAGACTGGGGTGTTGTTATTGAGGAGACCCCAGAGGACCCGGACTCCTTATCACATAGCATTCAAGGAAGGAAGAGGAGAGCTATCGAGAGCTCTGCTGACCGGGGTAGGGAAAGAACTTTGGATAGATACAATCAATAGAAGATGGACCCTTTGCCCGTCATCCTAGGGCAGTTTGATGCCGGGCCGTTCATAGATGGGCGGTTGCTGAGCGATGAGGTGATGGGACATATTTCAGAACGGAATATGGCCCAAACCCTGGACAAGCTTCAAACAACTATACTTCAAACCACCGTCGAGGTCCGTTATCTTGAAAAGTCCATCGAGGCGACCATTAGGAGGATGACAGAGGAAAACAAAAAAGAAAATGAAGAGGTCGCCCAGAAGTTGACGGTGACTCTTAAGCTGAATAAGGACGCCCAATCCTGAATTACTGAGCTGGAGGCGGCATTAGCTTCCTCCGACCTGGCCAAGAAGGCGCTTGAAGCTAAGGTCTTCATGCCGACAATACCATCAGCACCCTCCAAGCTCGGATAACTCAGCTAGAGAAGGATGTGGATGAGCTGGACACTATTTCGGGGAACATCGACGGGGAATAGTTTCAGAATACCGTGGCCCAGATTCAGTATTTCAATCCCAACATTACTTTTACCTTGGAGGAGGTTAACTAAGAAAAAGTCTTCCATGATGGTTAACTTGTTTGGGCATGGGAGCTTGCCCAAGTTGATTCCGCTGCCAACTCGAATGCAAATCTAGTTCCAGAAGGAGAAGGAGTTGACACTTCGATTTTTTTCCTTTTTCTTCTTCTCTACCCCTTGCGTGGTGTTCTTTTTTTTTGGTAAGAACAATTGCCCCACATCCGGGGTTTTTTTTAAACCAAAAACTTTCCTTTCTGTGCATGCTTTTCCTTGTGAATTTAATTTTCTTCCATGGTCCGTTTTGGGTCCAACGCTCGAGATGGAATGCAGTAATTCCCTAATGCAGACTTAGGAGGTAGTTTTCTTATGTCGGGGTGACCATGGTCTGGGATCCCACACCCATATAACAAGTGTATGGCATTCCACTTGACTTAGGTAAACATTACGCCTTAGTCTATAGTCCGGCGCTTATCATAATCAAGCATTTTGGAATTTGAGACTTAGGCAAATATAACACCTTAATCCGTAATCCAAGGTTCATACTAACGAATGTCTGCAATCTTAAGATTTAGGCAAATATAACACCTTGCCGAGGCGTTTAGAATCCCTTTTGGGTTAGGTATAATTTAAAACCTTAGTCTGAGGTCCTGTGTTCATCTTATTGAACATACGGCATTCTGGTCTTAGGTATAATTTAAAACCTTGGTCCAAGGCCTTATGCTCATCTCATCGAACATATGGCATTCTAGGCATAATTTAAAACCTTGGTCCGAGGCCTTATGCTCATCTCATCGAACATATGACATTATGGTCTTAGGTATAATTTAAAACCTTAGTCTGAAGCCTTATGCTCATCTCATCAAATATATGGCATTCCGATCCTAGGCATAATTTAAAACCTTGGTCCGAGGCCTTATGCTCATCTCATCGAACATATGGCCTCACACCCATAGGTAAGTTTAAAGGGAGTCTTACCCATAGTGGAATGGGGTATGGTCCGGTAAGCCCAGAGAACATAGTCAAGCTACTCAGCCCAATTCCCCTTGGCATCATCCAATCTTCTTTTAGTTCCTTGTACGATAATTCTATTGGCTACCTCGACCTGTCTGTTAGCTCTGGGGTTATCCACGAAACTACAACGGTGTTTAATTTTTAAGCCCGCTAGAAGCTCTTCGAAGCCCTTATCCTTAAACTGGGTTCCATTGTCTTTTACAATGGATTCTGAAATTCTAAACCTGGTGATAATGTGGCGCCAAGTAAACTTCTAAATCCGTGATGAAGTGATCGTGGCCAAGGGTTCTGCCTTAATCCACTTTGTAAAATAATTCATTGCAACCACCAAGTACTTCAACTGACTTGGGTCCTGATGAAATAGGCCTAGGATGTCCATGCCCAATCTATAAAAAGGCCAAGGTACTAACATTGTAGAGAACTCTTCAGAAGGAGCATGGTAATGGTCTGAGTGGCGTTGACACTTATCACAAACTCGGACATGCGTATAGGAATCAGTTTCCATCGTTGGCCAATAATATCCTGCCCTGAGCACTTTCAAAGCCAAAGCCTTGCCTTCTAAATAATATCCACAACTTCTTTCATAAATCTTAGCAAGGACATATTCGGCTTCTTTCGAAGTGAGGCATTTAAGGAGGGGTGAAGAGAAACCACGACGGTATAACCATCCACCATAGATAGTGTACCTTACAGCTATCTTGACATACTTAGAGGCTTCTTTAGGATCGAAAGGCATAATCCCAGACTGCAAGTACTCCATGATTGGGGTGATCCAGGACAAATTCTCCTCCTGTACCTGAAACACGGCATGATCCGCGATGGAAGGCTAGGAGAGGGTTTCTTGAATTACTTACTGATTATTTCTAGGGCCTTTAGTGCTGGTTAGCTTGGACAAAAGGTCTACCCTAGAATTCTGTTCTCTCAAAATGTGCTCAACCTTTGTCTTTTCAAAGTTCTTGAGAGCTCTTGTATTTTGATTAAGTATTTCTGCAGTAGGGGTTCCTTAGCTTGATATTCACCCCGAATCTGGGAGGTTATAAGTTGGGAATCACTACAGAGTATGATCTTGGTTACCCCCGTGTCTTTTGCCATTATCAGCCTGGCAATACACGCCTCATATTCAGCCTGATTGTTCGAGGTTAAAAATTCAAACTTCAGGTAATGCTCCAATGTTAGTCTCTCTGAGTTTTCCAAGATTACCCTAGTGCTACTCCCTTTAGGGTTAGAGGATCCTTTAACAAAAATGGTCTAAGAGATTTTTGATGGGTTGCCAAGGTCCGATGTGAGTTCCGCTACAAAATCATATAACACTTGGGCTTTTATTGCTAGCCGTGGTTAATAAATGATCCCAAACTCAGAGAGCTCAATTGACCAAGCAATCATCCTTCCAGCTAAATCTAACTTGTGTAATACTTAGTGGATGGGTTGATCTGTTCTTACCACCACCGGGTGGTATTGAAAGTATTGCCGCAGTCTTCTAGCCATGATGACCAGTGCGAAAGAACCTTCTTAACTTTCTGGTAGCGGAGTTTAGGTCCTTGCAGAACCTTGCTCATAAAGCAAACTGATTTCTGCCCTTCATTTGTTTCCCGAATTAACACAGAGCTCACTGCTTCCTCATGAACCGAGAGGTATAAGTAGAGCGTCTCCCCGAGCTCCGATCTTGTCAGAATATGAGGGGAGGAGAGCAACTTCTTCAAAGATAAAAAAGCATCCTCACATTCTTAGGTCCATTCAAAACTTTTCCTTTTCTTTAGTAGCTTGAATAGGGGAAGAGACTTGTAAGCTACTTTGGCAAGGAATCTTGTGAGAGCTGCAATGCGACCTATAAGTTGTTGTGCCTCCATAACGCTTTGAGGACTTCTCATGTCAAGTACTGTGTGGCATTTGTCAGGGTTGGCTTCAATCCCACGGTGGGTTAACATAAAACCCAGGAATTTCTCAGCTTAGACCCCGGAAGCACACTTCTCAGGATTTAGCCTCATGTTATATTTCCTGACCTGGGCAAACTTCAAGGTCTGTTGCATGTGATCCACCTTGTGGGGTTTTCACTATCATGTCATCTATATACACTTCTAGCATCTTCCCCACTTGGTCTTTAAAGACTCTGTTCATCATCCTCTGATAAGTGGCTCCTGCATTTTTCAGACCGAAAGGTATAACCCTATAGCAGTAGCTCGCCCTATCAGTGATGAAGGCAATTTTATCCTCATCTTTGGGATACATAGGAATTTGGCTGTACCCGAAATATGCATCCATGATCAACAACCACTTGAAACTTGAGGAAGTATCCACCAACTTATCCACATTGGGGAGTGGGTAAGGATCCTTAGGATAGGCCTTATTCAGATCTGTATAGTTTACGCACATCTTCCACTTCCCATTGGATTTCTTGACCAGGACCATGTTGGATAGCCATGAGGTATAAGAGATTTCCCTAATGAAGTTGCCACTTAGTAACTCCTTAACTTGCTCCTCAATGACCTATTGCCTTTCTGGGCTGACTTTTCTTTTCTTTTGAGCAACCAGCTTCACACCTTCTCGGATGGACAGACGGTGACAGATGAAACTGGGGTCGAGCCTCGGCATGTCAGAAGATGTCCAAGTGAAAAGGTATTTATTCTTCAGCAGTATTTCTATCATTTGCTATTTTTCTTTATCTTCCAAATATGCTTCAATCTTAGTGACCTGATCCGGTATGGCCCCAAGTTGGAGAGGTTACAACTCACCCTCCGGCAAAGGCCTGGTACGACAAATTTCTTCTCTAACATCCAATTCGGTCATAAGTATGTTGACCTGATCTAAGACTGGGCTGAGGGTGGTAGATTTTCTACTTTTCGTAGCTCTACAAATCTTTAAGCTCTCGTTGTAACATTTCCTAGCGGCTATTTGATCTCATTTGATAGTAACGACCTCACTGTTCTTGTTTAGGAATTTTATAATGAGGTGAGTAGTGGAGACCATGGCACCAAGAACATTTAGAGAGGGATAGCCAAAGATAATGTTGTAAGTCAAAGGGCAGTCTACCACCAGAAACTTCACTTTAACCGTCTTAAAGAGTTTGGATGATCCCACAGTTAGGTGGGTTTAGTAGTAGTCTACCGGGGTGATCTTCTCACCCGTAAAACCTGTCAGTTGCCCATCGTAAAGAGTCAAATCCGATGGTAGTAGTTCTAACTTCTGATAGAGATCTAGGAACATGATATCTGCCAAGCTTCCTTGATCCACAAAAATTTGGCAGACTTCGGCATTTGATATTATTCTTGAGATGACGAGTAGATCATCATGTTCTGGGATAATTTTGCCGTAGTCCTCATCCAAAAAAGTGATGGGGTCGCTTTTGTGTTAGCAGTCTACATTCTGGGTTGGGAATGGGACCCACTGAACACCACCATCCTCAAGGCTTTCTTCTGGGCTCCATTTGATGATATTCCACCAGTGAAGCTGCCAGTAATGGTATTAATCGTTCTATTTGGCTCAGAGCGTCTGTCACCATTAACATCGGTGGGGGTGTCCCTGTTCTTATCTTGCCGATCGTTGTTATCCCAGCGTGGTGGAGTTCAGGATCTTCTCCTGAGATTACGAGTCCTTCTTCTGTAGTAGGGGGATGAGCTTCTCCGCAGGCTACGCTTATCATCTCTGCACTTGCCATAATGTTCTTCATTTTGGACCCAGAGGATATACTATTGTAGTCATCCTGCCTTGATTAAAAATTCGATGGCATCATGAAGTTGATAGTAGTCTTCAGTATCATGCTCATAACCCTTATGCCACGTGCAGTGCTTATAATAGTCCTTCTGCTTGCCTTTCTTGATGGGAGGGGGTCTCCGTATATTCTGAAACTCAGTGTGCATTACTTCGCTCAGAATTATTTCTCGTGGGGTATTCAGTGGAGTATAAACGAAGTATCCATCCCAAGGTGGACTATCTTTGGAAGATCGGGGCCATGAGGAATTACGGTTAGGCTTATAGTGAGAGGATTCACCTTTATCCAACCTCTTATAGTCCACGGTAGCTTCCTCTAAGTCCATGTACTTCTGGGATCGCCTTTGGAACTCACTCATATTCTCCAATTTCTTTTTGACCAGAGAAGCAAAGAACTCAGAACCAACCCGAAGTCCACTTCTGGCATAGTGGAGGGCTATTTTGTCGTCAAAGTTTTCCACATTAGTGCAAGCCGTCATGAAATGCCTTACATAATCACGGAGTGACTTATCCTTCCCTTGGCAGAGTTTTTCCAGGGATTCAAGAGATTTGGGTTATTCCTTGTTAGTGGTGTATTGGAGCAGGAAACGTTGTTTAAGATCCGACCAGTTGACCACGGACCTCCATGGCAGGCTCAAAAATCATTTAAGGGCTCCCTTCTTCGGGGAGAGAGGAAAAGCACGACATAGCAACTCCATGGATCCTCCATGAAAACAAAGAGATTGCTCATAAGCGTTGATGTGCTCCTGGGGATCCATGGTTCTGTCATAAATTTTCAAGTTTGCTGGGAATTTAAAATTCCTAGGAACACGGTATTCCATTAGTTGATCAGAAAAGGGTGCTCCTCGAATCCGCGGTGCAGATTGTGATTCCGGATATTAGTCACGGAAGCATTGGCATGTGCCCTCCTTTAATTGTTTCCCACGCTAATACTGCCATCATCACGGTGAGATCTGGGTCGATTTTTATGCATGGCTCGTTGCATGTCTTTCAATCTCTGATATTGCTCATTCAGCATAGCCATATATTGTTGAAGCACGTCTTGAAACTAGAGTTGAGATGCCATGGACTGATTCATGCGATGAGAGAGGGATGCACGATCGCCTGTTTCACTATTAGGCATTCCTAAATGCTGGTGAACTGGGATTCTGCGTTGTTGGGCATCAGAGTTGCCTCCTTGTGCTGGGATTCCAAGCCTATCTCTCACGGGAATTTTGCGCTGTGATTGGGCCCATAAAACCCACGACCATGTGGCTTTTAACCACATGGTCATGGGTTCAATTCCCACAGACGGCGCCAATTTCTGAAGTGGATTCAGAGGGTACTTAAGATAAGCACGTATATGATGGTTTCCTCCATGAATAGCAACGATCTAGCATGCTGAGACAAAGGGGTGGGTACCTGCAAAGGGACTCCAACGCTCAAGTCAGGCTATGCTCAAGTAAAGAAGAGTATATTGAGTAATTTACCGATACCTGATTAAGATTACTTAGCCTTGTATTTATAGAGCGTGTATAGAATCCTTATATAATCTATATTGAATGCAGGTATTTAGGATTAAGATCCTGATAGGAATTACTTTCCTTCTATTATTGGGATAAATCCCTATAAGTTAAGAACTCTCAATATAAGAGCTACTTATCAATCTGAGACAGTTATGGATCCTATAATATCGTAAGCAGATGATTGACAGTTATGGATATTTAGGGGTATATCCTTGCACATATCTAGCGATCTTGATATTATGGCCCAATGTCGCTCAATGTATATAACTATGAGGCCCTAACCACCTTCAAGGCCTGCCAGGGAGGAGTCTACGTACATGTGTACCATGTTGATCCATCTAGACGGGATCCCGGATCACGGTCTAGAACATATTCCATGTACTTTTGTAAAAAAATTCAAATGAAGCAATCTCCTTGGTATGAAGGTTATGACCTTTAATAGTGTTAGGAAGTTCCCATAAGAAAAACAAAGTAAAACTGGAGCAGAAAGTATTATTTGATAACATGTGGGGAAATAAATACTTGAGTATTCAATAGTAAGGTGTGAAATTCTACATAGTTGATGTCTCGCATGAGTTCATCTACCCTAGCCAAATGTGTAATATCTTTTGGAATTTTGGGATGATGAACTGAGATGGGTTTGCGCAAATCTAGGTTTAGCAGTAATGAGGTTCTCTACAAAATTTTGTGAAGCTCATCAGAATCACTAAAAGTATAACAAGTTGAAGAAGACATGGTAGTTGTTGGAGTGGGAGTTCATAAATAGTGTGCAATTTGACATATGTTAACCATATTTCAAGAATAGAATTAATGGACCTTGATTCACCTGAAGTCCCACTTTAACTTAATCTAGCCCAAATGGATGGATTATGGTAAAAAACTTTCAAATTGGTCAATTAAAACCCCACTATCTCTGAACTTACCCATTTTGTGACAATTCAACCTACTTATTTTTTAAGGACCTAAATGATATAGGTTGTTTATGGCGCAATTTGGTTAAGAAGAATCTATCAAATTAAGGCTTATGGGTTGACTAGGATAAAACCTAATTTATTAGGTTAAAACACATGTATATGTATATATATGTAAATTCCTGAATCAAGACATTTTACTTATTAATTGGCCTCATGTTTTCAAGTACAAGATTAATGAGTCAAATTTAGCTTTAGAAAATATTATTATAGAGCTCGACCATCAATCCAATTTTTCCAAATTCGGTCATGTTGGCCGGAGCATTCATTCTACATGTGACAATTGATTGAGAACTTATGTTTTGATTGAATTGGTCTGTTTGGTTTGGTCCAAAAAGCAATGTTATGAGTTTTCCTTTTGTAACACCTCAAAAATTTATTATTTTGTGATATTTATTCATTTTATAATATTTTTGATTTTTGTGAATTTTTTAGAATTATTTGAATTGTTTGATTATTTTATTATATTTCTCAATTTACGTGCACGTTAAGCGGGGCCGAAGAAAAAAATACTCCTCCAAGGCTGAAAAACTTTAGACTGCTAAATCGGAGTCGGGAGATCTTACTAAACCCAAAGTCAGACACAATTTACAAAGTTTTCATTTTTTGAGATTTTATCTGACAGATAAAATTTGGGTACACTATTAACCATTGGATGATAGATACCAGATTTATCGATAGTGACTTTTATCCATTCGATAGTAGTTGGTAGTAAAAATCTAGTAGATTATTTTTATCTAATCATTTTTATGACACCATCTAAGTGATATTATCACATCACATCATTGATTGACCTTTTTGAGAAGCGTGAAGAGCTTCTCAAACAAGCTTTAGAGAAGCTTCATTTCCCCTTTCCCTAGGAGGGCACACAGCCAAAGAGAGAAGGAGGGGATGATTGGACAAGTTTTGAATCACTTTTCACTATCAAACTTTCCTATCAACTTCTCTCTCCTCACCCAAAAATGTTTTCTCTCACTTTTTCTCTTCATTTTCTTCTATTTTCTCTCCTATCACCACAAGGCCACCACCTCAAGGAACCACGATTTTGTTTCTTTGATTCTACTCATCCACAATCTTGTATCTACACCTCTTTCTAAGATCATCAAGAGTGAAGATCTTAGTTGTTCATCATTCTTTAAGTTTTCCTTCAAGTTAGGGTTGTGATTCCTAAGGTAAAGTTTCTTCTTTTTTTTCACCATTCATCTTTCCTTCCTTTCAAAGCTTTGATCTTTGTTCTTAACTATTCTTTTCAAGTCTAAAAATGATGACTTTTGCTATGGCATTTTCGGTTTTAAAGGGGGTTCTTGAAGGAGGAAGTGTTGCTTCAAAAGTTCTACACAAGTTGTTGGATATCTCCTAAGGTAAGAGGGAGATTTTTCTCATCACCCATTCATGGTGGTGAGGGACGAAATTTATGTGTGGAAAGTGAGGGATCCATGTGAGGATCACTCACTTTATTGTGTTGATTTTTGGTACTTTGTGTGAATCTTCCCTTATGTGATTCTTGTGATTTAGTGCTATGTATTACTTTGGTGAGATTTGTGATGGTTGATGTGATTTATTTGCTTGAGATTACTTGTGAAAGTTGAAAAATTTGAAGCCCTAGTGTTCTAGGGAGCCCACGACCATGAGGTCCAAATGGGGTATCCAAGATAAAAAATGTTATGTTGAATTGAACCTAAGTATTAAGAAGAGAAAGGAACTAAATTGAGGAATTTTAATGGTGAGTGAGTGGTAAGACAAAATTTAGACACTTTGTTGAAGAAGAGTTCGGCCTTGAGAGAGAAAAATAGGTGAGGAAGAGAGTTCATAATCAAGTAGAATGCCATTAGGACTCATGAGAAAAGAGAAGTGAAATGTAAAATCAATACCTTATAATTTCTTTTAACCTTCATGAAGGATGATTTCTAAGAATCTTGTGTTTGAAATGCCTTATGATTTGGGCATAATGTTATTATGCGGTTGAGCTAATGAATTGAATCCTGTTATGGTTTCTTTGATGAGATTAAATTTTTATTTGACATATGATCATACATTGTAAAAGTCAGAATGACTTATTGTTAAGGAGGAATGCCTAAATTCATTGTCATATGATCATACATTGTAAAAGTCAGAATGACTTGTTGTCAGGCAGAATGCCTAGGAGATGAATTATACCTTCGTGCGGGTGCGGATTGTGTAGTGTAGTTCACTTGTTGAACTTGGAGGCATCGGGGCGCGGGTATCCCACAAGTGGACAGTTGGTAGCTCCACTTGGCCGTGGTGACTGTGCAACGCACTGACGATCTCCACCAGGCACTATCCTATTCACGATCCGGTTGAGAGTATCCTGTATAGCCATTTTGCACATATTGATTATATTGAAAAGCACATGTTGAGGCTAACGATATACAGACAGTGGTTCTCCCGTTCATTCTCTCCGATGTTGGTTTTAGCTCCATGGAGTAGGTGTCTGTCCATTGTGCATACACATACTATTTAGCATTTCATTATGATGAACCTACATGGTGAAATTGTCTAGTATGATGCTGCGGATTTACCTGTGACATGTATTGTTAGAATATCTATTAGAAAGTTTAATTGACTGTAAATTACTATGATTGTACTATGTGATATTACTATTGTTTGTTGTCTCTTGCTGCTATGTTGGGAATGATGTAGAGAGTCTCACCTCTTTGTGTTATTGTTCTTCCTGTTTCTGCTTTATGTATTCCTGTGGATAAAGATTAATAGGAAGGGTTGCTGTCTGCTATTATATTTTGGGATGGCTGCTAGAAGAGATCTTTTTGGTTATGTTCAAATCTAGTTTCATGATGGTGTGAGTGCCTGGCACATTGATTAGGATAATGAACGCATTAGATATGTAGGGGAGGTAACTTTAACCATCTGTAGAACCCGTAATGATGTCCCTTTCTTTTCTCTTACTACTGCTGTATATTTAGAGTTCTTCATGCCGATTAGGGAGCTGTGGGGTGACTTACATTACACCCCTAGGGAGGATCCGAAACCTGTGGTGTCTTCTGCTAGGACACCAGTTCGTGAACTGTTGCCTCAATTAAGGAACTATGTTGACTTAGGGTCTGAGGACGAGGAAGACCCTGAGGAGGATCCTACAGAGGGTCCAGGGGAAGATCCTACTCTCTAGGTGTCTAGACTTGGGCCAGTGTACATTTTGGAGTCAGTGGGCACTACATATCTTTTGGCTATAAACTTGTATATTTAACTTGTATATTTTGGGTAGATTGTAATCCAGGCCACTGATATGTATATAATCTTTTGGTGTGTAATAGTAAGTAGCTATATCTTGTATTGTTACCTTACTTCAAAGTTTATGCTTTTATAAAAAAAAGAATTTGGAATCCGTACTTTAATATGTTATATATATATTATCCGCGAAAAAGAAACCTACTTTTTGGGGCTTATACTTTATAACATCAAATATTTTATAACTTGGGTAAAGGGATTTAAAGGAATTGGTTGGAAATATGACACTTAAGAGAGGGTGTTACATTAGTTGGTATCAGAGCCCAAGTTTGAGTCTTTTGGGTTTGTGGGTAGGTTTGTTTTGTTTGTACTGTATATTTTCTCTGAGATTGAACACAGAGATATATTGTTTGGTTTTCAAAAGGAGACAAAATTGTGTGAAACGAACTCATCTGACTTTCATTGTACGTTGTTTAGTGTGACTTCGAAGGAACAAAATGGAACGAGGCAGAGCTACACGTGTGAACCCAGAGAGAGATAGTGAGAGTATGACTGCAGCAGTAGAGGCAATGCAGAGAATGGCTGAAGTCATAATGCAACAAAATCAAAGAGTCGTTCAACAACAAGAAGCTACTGCTGAGACTCAAAATTTATCAGAGTTTCGTCGTAATAATCCACCTCAATTCAGAGGAGAGTTTGACTCGGAGAAGGCGAGTCTTTGGATTCAAGAATTGGAGAAAATATTTGAAGGAATGGGATGCACTGATGCTCAAGAGGTAACCTATGCTACCTTTATGCTCATGGGAGATTCCGAAGACTGGTGGAAGGGAGCTCGATGACTCATGGTAGCTGAGGGAACCATAATCAGTTGGGAAGCCTTCCAGGACAAGTTCCTAGAGAAGTACTTTCCAGATAGTGCGAGACACGCCAAGGAGATGGAGTTCCTAGGCCTGAGGCAAGGAAACATGTCAGTAAATGAGTATGTTGCAAAATTTGAGAGCTTGTCAAAGTTCTCGCGGTATCTGTAACTCTAACTTGATGAAGCGTGGAAATGCCGTAAGTTCGAAGAGGGCCTTAGAGTTGAATTGAAGAAGGGAGTGCTGCCGATAAGAATGAGTCAGTTCTTAGCCCTGATGGACATATATTGCAGACTCAAGGAGTTGGAACCATCTCAGGGCACAAGAAATCGTAACTTTGGACCCTCTCGGTTCCAAAGGGGGAGGAGTAGCGATGGCAATCGTTTCCAGCAAAAGCCATATTCGAGACCATCGGGAAATCAAGCTCAGCAATAACCCCATGGAGAAGGTTCTAGTGGCCACGAGTTTGGTACGGCCAGGGCATCTACACCAAAATGTCTAAAGTGTGGAAGGGACCACTAGACGAAGGACTACACAATTAGAGTGATCATTTGCTTCGGATGTAGGAAGTCTGAACATATTTCCAAAGATTGCAATCAACCCAAGGTGGAGCCCTCTGTTAGTAATGTGTGAGCTGCAAGACCCCAAGCGGGAGGTAAAGTTTATACCATGAGTGGAGCGGAGGCCTCTCAATCCGAAGATCTAATTCAGGAAGATTGTGAAATACGACGTAATCTTCTAACTGTGCTGTATAACTTTGGGGCAACTCATTCTTTAATTGCCTATGATTGTGTACACTGATTAGGATTGCATGTGTCTTCCTTACCTTTTGATTTGAGTATTTCTACTCCTACTGCTAAGCCCGTTGTTACTACCTAAGTTTGTTTGAATTGTTTTATTTCTATAGAAGGTCGAGTCTTTTCAGTCAATTTGATCTGTTTACCCATTCCCAAATAAATGTCATTCTAGGAATGGATTGGTTATCTTCTAACCATATCCTATTGGACTGTTCTAGTAAAACCTTAATATTCTCTGATTCTGAGATTTCTGGATTTGTAACTACTAACCAAGTCAAGATTCTCTTGAGAGAAAGAGCTCAAGGATACATGCTTCTGTCTTCTTTAGAAATCAAAGGCGAGACCAGTGTGGATGCTATTCATATGGCGAATGAATTTCCTGAAGTCTTTTCTTATGATATACCTGGGTTACCACCGAAAAGGGAGATAGAATTCTCTATCGATTTTGTGCCAGGATCGGGTCCTATATCCATGGCACCATATCGAATGTCGCCATTAGAATTAGTTGAGCTTAAGAAACAGTTGGAGGATTTGTTAAAGAAGAAGTTTGTGAGACCTAGCGTTTCACCGTGGGGAGCTCCAATGCTGTTGGTCAAGAAGAAGGCCGGGACTTCTCAATTATGTGTGGACTATCGTCAGCTGAACAAGGTTACAATCAAGAACAAGTATCCACTTCTGAGAATAGATAACCTAATGGATCAGTTGAAGGGAGCGGCCATTTTCTCCAAAATCGATCTGTGTTCTGGCTACCATCAAATCCATATGAAAGTAGAGGATGTTCCTAAGATAGCCTTTCGGACCCGCTATGGACATTACAAGTACCTTGTGACGCCGTTCGGAGTAACCAATGCTCTTGCTGTATTCATGGAGTTCATGAACAGAATTTTTTGCCCCTACTTGGATAGATTTGTTGTTGTCTTTATTAATGACATTTTGGTCTACTCTCAAAGTCAGGAGGAACATGCTGAACATCTCAAAGTAGTTCTTCAGATTTTGAGGGAAAACAAGCTATATGCAAAGTTGTCCAAGTGTGAGTTTTGGTTGAGTGAAGTTCATTTTTTGGGACATCTAATTTCTGAAGAAGGAATTGAAGTAGCTGCGTCAAAAGTCGAAGCAGTTCTTCAGTGGGAAATACCGAAGATGGTAACGGAGATCCGTAGTTTTCTCAAATTGGCCGGTTACTACCGAAGGTTTATTGAAGGGTTTTTCAAGATAGCAAGACCTCTCACTCAGCTTACAAGGAAAAATCAACCTTTTGCATGGACAGACGCGTGAGAAAAAAGTTTTCAATAATTGAAGAGATATCTGATTGATTCGCCAGTGCTGATTCTACCAGATCCTGACGAACCTTTTGAAGTATACTGTGATGCTTCATACCAAGGTTTAGGATGCTTTCTCATGCAGAATAGAAGAGTGGTGGCATATGCTTTGAGGCAATTGGGGATCCATGAGAAGAACTATCCTACACATGACCTAGAGTTAGCCGCCGTTGTGTTTGCATTGAAAATCTGGAGACATTTTCTGTATGGAGCAACGTTCAACATCTACAGTGATCATAAAAGCCTAAAATACTTGTTTGATCATAAAGAGCTAAATATGAGACAAAAACGGTGGTTGGAGTTCTTGAAAGACTATGATTTTCAACTCCAGTATCATCCCGAGAAGGCGAATGTCATAGCGGATGCTTTGACTAGAAAGACGCGTAGTGTTTCTGTTATGATGCTCAAGGAGAGAGAATTGATCGAACAGTTTAGAGACATGCAGTTGTTCATGGAACTGACTCAGGGAAGGATGTGTTTAAGTATGATCACCATTTCCAGCGGATTAATGGAAGAGATTAGAGAGAAAAAAGGAAGTGACCTATATTTACAAGAGGAGAATGAGCCAGTAAAGCGAGGTGCTATATATGAATTTTCAGAAGGACCAGATGGAGTCCTAAGAATCGGAAGCAGAGTTTGTGTACCGGATGATCCCGAACTCAGGAAGGTGATTCTTGAGGAAGCCCACAAGAGCAAACTAAGTATGCATCCCAGAACTACCAAAATGTACCAAGACTTGAAACGATTGTATTGGTGGCAGGGGATGAAGAAGGATGTTGCCGAGTATGTCTCATCGTGCTTAGTTTGCCAAAAAGCAAAAGTGGAACACCAAACACCTTCTGGAATGCTGCAACCCTTGACTATTCCTGAATGGAAATGGGATAGCATTGCGATGGACTTTGTGAGCAGACTGCAAAGGACTAGAAGAATGTACGACTCGATATGGGTAATTACTGATCAGGTTACGAAGTCAGCATACTTCTTACTAATCAACATGAAGCATTCCATGGAGAGGTTGACTCAAGTGTACATTGGTGAGATTATAAGACTACATAGTGTGCCTTCGAGTATTATTTCTGATAGAGACCCCAGGTTCACATCAAGATTTTGGCAGAGTCTGCAAAAAGCCATGGGAACGAAGCTTCATTTGAGTTCTGCTTATCACCCGCAGACAGACAGTCAGTCAGAGAGAACAATCCAATCATTGGAGGATTTGTTAAGGGCTTGCGTTTTAAAGCAGACTGGGAGTTGGGATGAATTCTTACCTTTGATAGAGTTCACCTATAATAACAGTTTCCATGCAACCATCGGAATGGCACCTTATGAGGCATTGTATGGACGACGGTGTAGAACACCATTGTGTTGGTACCGGGATGGTGAAAGTTTTGTGGTGAGACCTAAACTGGTACAGCAAACAACTGAAAAGGTTAAGATGATTCAGGAAAGGATGATGGCAACTCAAAGCCAACAGAAAAGCTATGCTAATAAGAGATGACAACTTCTCGAATTCAAGGAAGGAGAGCATGTGTTTTTGAGGGTCACACCTACGACTGGTGTTGGAAGGGTTCTTAAATCCAGAAAACTCACTCCAAAATTTATTGGACCCTGACGAAGAAGGACCCTACCAAATTCTTCGTCGGATAGGTCCAGTAGCCTACCAAAGAGCTTTACCACATTTTCTTTCCAATCTTCATGATGTCTTTCACGTGTCACAATTACGAAAGTATATTCCTGATCCAGCCCATGTGTAACACCCCTTTCGAAAGGTATCACATTCACACCAACTCCTTATAAATAATTAATTACCCAAGTTATAAAATGATTAATCTCATTTAAATACAGGTTTCAAAATTTCTTTTTGTGGAAAACATCAATTGATCAAATTCAAGTAACTCAAAAAAATATCATTGAATAAAGTACTTATCATTTAAACAGAGTTTATTACAACCACACATTCATTATCTTTACATACCCAAAAACATAACATCTAATATATGAGCCCTTGTCAGAAGACAAATTCCCAAGCTGGGAATGTCTCAACCGATAGAAATTCGACCCAAAGATATATCGAAGTTCTCTCTAGGAGTATAGTGAAATTCATTCCACAACTCCCTGATAGGTAAAATAATCTCTACATAAGCAACTGTATAAAATGAAGTAAAGATTCCATGGCGAGTCCTACTTACTGATAGAGTAATATCATAATACTCTATGTGCCCTGTGTCCCAATAAACACGCCAAGCAGCAACGCCTTCAAAAAACTGTAGCCTAAAGAAATCTACCTGACCTTTCCTTGCCGCCATAGTAGTCTTTACAGACGTGAACATAAAAATAGGAATAGACAGAATAAAACAGCAAAGAGGTGAGATCCCCTACATCGCATACCAATATGGTAGCAAAGAAATGATAAACACATACAATATATCATATAGATACATAATGTCATAATTATAATTATGCCATCAACATTATTTATCATCACAACACATGTAATAAACAATAATTACGATCATGCCCTCAACAATATCTAAATATTCAATAATTCAATAATCATAAATAATAATTATGATAATGCCCTCAATATTTTCCAAATATTCAACAGTTCAAATATCACAACGATATCAATATTCAATAATTATGCATGCGCACATAAACTCAATTTTCTACTCCATGGAGCTAACACTCAGGTCGGAGAGAGCGATCGAAAAGATCTGTCTGTACCAACATGCCTCAGACCACGTGCTATAATTTTCATATGTATTTGCACATCTAGCATATACACGACAACCTTTATCAGATCTTGATTAAGAATAGTGTCTCGGTCAGGATCATCGGTGTGTTGCATCGATCAAACCCACGGTACAGAAGAGCTACCAACTGCTCACTGTAGGCAACCCGCACCCCGATGCCCCCAAGGTCAACAAGTGACTTACACTACGCATATCGCACCCACTCAAAAGGTGTATTCTCTCCTAGGCAATTAGCCTTATCCAGTCCATCGGACCTTTCTAATGTATGTATAATGCACCATTCTCAGTTCAAATTTCATCTCATATTCAGAGTTCACACATTGGCCCAACAGTATCTTTACTGTATTTTCATCGCGTAATCATATTTTTGCATTTTCTCAATCGCGCAACATTTCTGTCGCATTTTCAAATCACATATTGATTTTTCAACATTTTCTCAAAATAATAAGACTTCTCACTTCTTTTTCCACATTTTCTTACTCAAGAAATATTTTTCGCTATAAATTCCACATATTTATCACTTCATTGAATTAAATCAATGTTTCTAACTCAAAATTTCTTAACGCACTCCAAAACTCAAAGGATGAGTTATATGTTAGAAAATCTCAAGTCACTAATGTATCTTAAATCCAAAATAAGAATTTTCTCATTTAATATAAAAAATTAACCTTATTTTCATTATTTGCCTATTAGTCCTTCTATATGATAATATTTACATAATAGCCCCTCTTCATAAAATAATATTTACATAATAGTCCCTCATCAAATAATATTTTTAAAACAGTCCCTCATTAAATAATATTTGTAATAAAGTCTATTTTTAAAGAATATTTTCAATATAGTCCCTCAAAAAAAATATAATTTTCAATACAGTCCCTCTAAAAATTAGTATTTCTACTGTTTTCCAAAAAATTGTATTTCATAGTTTTACTTGAGATATTATAGTTCAAATCAATCCTCTTTAAAGTAAATTGAGGGTCAAACACTTTCAACCACTTTTTTTCATTCATATACGAAAATTTCATTTTTCAAGTGACAAAACACTTTGTTTCCATTTCTTTAATCCTTGTACTTAATCAATTATATTTTCATTTTGAAATCACTTTGTCTTACAAAACCAAGGCAATACAAGCCTTCAAAATTCATATATAAATCATTTCTTAACACCTTCATTCCTTATAAAATTACTTAATTGAATTTCTTATAATAAAATCATTTAATCCTCAATTTGAAAAATGATTTAGAATCCTTAGTCCTCTTGATAGTAATGAGGCCGTGTACCTCTAGACTCTTTGGAGTCCTCATACAAAATTTTCTCATCATGTGAATCACATATTAAATTACACAGAAATTATTATGCTTTCCAAATCACACATAGGCAAATATACTGTCAAAACTATAAGCATATCAAACACATATACAAATCATGCATACTTATCAAAGCAATAAAACAATCACACAATATAATCTAACAAGCACAAATCAATAATTGCACAATCGAGTGAATAAATTCTCACATGAATTTTTCACTCACAAACACAAACAGTTCCATTCCTTCACCGCCACATATGGCCGATGAGGTTAATCTCCCTCTTACCTCAAGGAAGACAATAACTTCAAGCTTTCCTTCTCCTCTTGAATTCGTGTGGCACCAAACAAAAACCCTAAAAATTCTTAAACAAATACTAAAATCATAAACAAGGCTTAAGAACAAAGAACCATGGATCAATCATGGTCTAGAAAATTAAAAACTTAACTTAGAACCAAAGAATCAAAAGTTTACCTTGAGAATAGTAAGCTAAAGCTTGAATTTTGAGATACTTAGAGTAGGATTTTGACTAAACTTACTAAAAGAAAAGTGTTTAGAATATGATTTTAGTTTAGAAAGTGTAGAGAAATAAAATTAAAGAAGATTGGAAGTGGTACTTGGGTGGTTTGGCCGAAACTTCAAGGAAGAAAAAGAAAGGAAAATGTTCTTGTGTTCTTGAGTGTTGGAGAGATAAGATGAAGGTGTTACCAAGTGGCTTCTAGTACTCAAGAGGGGGGGTGAATTGAGTTTAAAACTTTTTCAAAAAACCTCTTTTTATCAAAAGCTAATATTAAAAACTTAATAAATAAATGCACAGAAGGAACGAGAAGAAGAAAAGAAACAATAAAGAGTAGCGAAAAATAAATATGTAGTAAATTAAAATTGCATAAAATAAAGAGATTAAGAAGAGAGAAGCAGGAACAGTATTTATCCTGGTTCAACCACTAACCCACTTGTGGTCTACGTCCAGTCCTTGAAAGTCGAGATTTTTCACTAAAACTATGTTTGGATATTTAGTAATTGATGGAATGGAATGGAATGGGATGGGATGGGATGGGATGGGTTAAAAATACCATTCCATTGTTTGGATATTTTAGGATGAAATGGAGTAAAGTTACCATTCCATTATTTGGGAAATGGATGGAATGGTATGAGTTATAACTTTATTTTTCCTAAATCACCCTTATTACAAACACACCAATTTTAAAATATAAGGTTAATATAGTAAAATACTAATTATAATTATAATAGAAAAACTGATTCCATCCCATACCCCCCAAATTGGGGGGGAAGAAAATTGAGGGTTTTTGGTGGGATGGGATGGGATCCATCCCACCCACTTCCATCCTATTCCATCATTTTTTAACATAACCAAACAATGGAACCTATCTCTATCTCATCCCATTCCATTCCATTCCACTCAATCCCATCAATCCAAACATACCCTAAGTATACAAGCTTCAATAGGTGCTTGCTACCGTTACACAAAAGAGCACTTTTCACACACAGGGAAACTCTACCCTTGTGCTAAAGCCTTAGCCTGCAGAAATACCTCACCCTTTATACAAACCTTGAGGGATACCTCACCCTCGATACAGAATGTCAGAAGTAGATGAAAAGAAACTCTCACTCAGAATAAGTAATACAAATTGAAGTGCTAATGGAGCTCTCACAGAAATATCTCAAAGTTTTTAATCAAAAAGAGCGTACAAAATAATTTTCACAGATTAGAGCAAGCAGAAAATAATTCAGAGTTATGGGCAAAAAACTTCGTGACCCAAGGTTCCTATTTATAGGGAAAAGCACGGAGATAGCCGTTTGGGTATATTTAAGAGCATTTAAAATCAATTTAACTGAATTAAAACGTTTGAAAGTTTCTATATCAGACTTCGTGTTCAAACGTGTTTATTCGAATAACTTAATAGGTTATTCGAATAACACTGTTCCTGAAACTAACTTAAAAGGCCATCTGATATAGGTTATTCGAATAACCAATGTGTTATTCGAATAACTCTGTTAAAACCAGAGTTCTAAAATGAATAGCTTATTCGAATAGCATTTGAGTTATTCGAATAACTCACTTAAAAACATAGTTCTGGAAAACTCATTTATTCGAATAACAAGATAGTTATTCGAATAGCAACTTTATAAAGCAGACCATCGTGAAGGTGTTTATTCAAATAGACTATGCTCTATTTGAATAAATCAAAGCAAAAACTGTTTTCAAAAAGGTATTTCAAAGACACTGAGTTTGTTTCAAAACAGTTTTTATCTTTTCTTTCAAAAACAAAGAGATATCAAAGTGAGCTCCGTACAACAGATCCTAAGTCCTAATGCTAATCATATATAAACTTGGACTTGGTCTATTTATCATCTTCATTTATTCTTTGAAGACTTGTTTTGATGATGACAAACTATCAATGAGAAAAGAGTTAGTGCAAATAATTGGAATTCACAAAGAGGTATAAAAGCTTACTCCCCCTCTTTAATTATAAGAGGTAATGTATATCAGATATGTGCGCAGCTCCCCTTTTCAATTTGAATCCAATCTCATTTTAAGTTTACTTATCTTTTCTCAATTAAAAACAAATAATCAAATTTTTCTCCCCCTTTTGTCATGAGCAAAAAGGAGGGGTAAGTCCCATAAACATATATCAAAGTAAAAGTGCATAAAGAGAAACGTAATCATCAAGAAACTGTATTTATGCATTAATAATAAAAGGTTCAATTACAACAGCCAGAAATAAATAACATGAAGGCAAAAACAAATATCCTAAGAACTAAAGTTCCTAGAAGTAAGTATCCGGAGGTGGTGGTGAAGAAGCTGGTGCAGGAGCAGGTGAAGCAGATCAGAGGGCAGCAACCTCACGTTCAACGCCTTCTATTCTATCAAACAGAATAGAGAAGGTATGTTCCATGTAAGCTCTGTTATCCTGCAAGGTGGCTATGATCTGTTCCAAAGTGACAGGAGCAGGAGCAGTAGCAGGTACATCAGCGGGGGCAGCAAGGGCGTCAGCAGGGTCAAGCTCATCCTCAGCAACCTCATCTGGGTACACCCAGCCTTCATCGGTTTGGATCATCTTCATTTTGCGTAAAGTGTGGGCGCCAAAGACGTTGTGGTGAGTCAGGGCAATGGCTCGCTCAGTCTCCAGGACCTGAGGATACTTGCTCAGTAAGGTAGTGACGAGAATGCCATAAGGCAAGTCTGATTTTTCCTTGCCCTTGGCCCTCATCATGTGTCTCATGATAAACACAGGCCAGTTGATCTGATGGCCATTCTTCAGAAACCACAGCATGAAGATGTCTTCCTCGCTGAGGTAAGCGTAGTTGCCACCGCGAGGAGCCAGGTTTGAGCAAAGGTGTAATGCAGAAGCCTATCTTGGCTTTTCAGCATACCACCCTTGAGATCTTTATTAGGCAAAGCTAGACCAGGCTTCAGCAGGTCCTGAATCACCTGAAGTTTGTTGAACTCTTCAAGAAAAGGGGTGTCACCATCTTCAACAAGGGCGCCAGTAAACTGCAGCCCGAACAAGATTAGCCAGTCCTGCGGTGTGATCACAATGTTCTGATCACAGACCTCGGAGAGAAGGTTCTGGCCATCAAACGCCAGATTACAAAAGAACATCATCACCAGAGCTGGATAGAGAGTGACCCAGTGAGAGCAAAGCTGAAGAGCTCCCTGATTTTGCAGCAGGGTCAGAAAGTCGAAGCCTTGGTGTTGTTGGAAGAAAGAGAGGTCAAGGTACTTGGGTTGGACCAAGTTACGCTCCCAGAAGTGCGTGATGAAGCGGGCACGATGCTCTTCATTGGAGGAGAGCCTTCTCAGATCAAGAGGATTGTTGCATGGAGCAGTCTTCGTGCGTAGGCACTTGCTGGAGGAGGAGGCCATGGTGGAAGAAGGTGAGAGAGAGTGAAAACGCAGGGTTAAACAAGTTTGAGATGGCAGGAGCTATGAAGACGTGAAGAGCAGAGAAGAAAACAGAGAGTGAAAACATTTGGGCGCGCAGGGGTTATTTAAAGAAAGCCCCGTGTTTATTCGAATAAACAGAGGTTTATTCGAATAAACTTTGCTAGGAAACTGAAAGGACAGGCGCGCAGGAAACTAAAAGGTGTTGAAAAGGTGTTTCTACTAGGGTTTATTCGAATAGGAAGGGATTCTATTCGAATAGATCATCTGGGAAAGCCAAGCGTTTTGGCCAACTAACATGGTTTATTTGAATAACTGTAAGAGTTATTCGAATAGACAGAGGGCTATCAGTCAAGACTGATAAAACGAGGTTCTGGCTATTCGAATAGCCTAAGGTCTTATTCGAATAAGCAGAGAGCAGATATTAAAACTGATAAACGAAGGCTTCTGGTTATTCGAATAAGGAGGGATTTATTCGAATAGACAGAGATGAAAAACAAACAGTTTGTAACACAGGAGCCAGTTTATTCGAATAAACTATGTTTTATTCGAATAAAGTTGATATTCAACATAAGCAGTAAGGAAGTTTATTCGAATAAAAGCTTGCTTATTCGAATAAACCTAACAAGGAAACACAGAAAAGCATACGTTCATGAAATTCAAAGCATATATTTATGTGATAATATTCAGCAATAAAACATGCAATTAGATATTGGATTAATCAATTATGCCCAATTAAAAGAATGCTTCTTTTGCTAAGGGTTTGGTGAAGATATCTACAAGTTGCTTAGATGTTTCAACAAACTCAAGAATGCAATCCCCTTTTTGTACATGATCTCTGATAAAGTGGTGTCTTATCTCTATATGCTTTGTTCTGGAATGCAGAATGGGATTCTTAGAGATATTTATTGCATTAGTGTTATCACATCTTATCGGGATGTGATCAAGCTGAAGACCGTAGTCTAAAAGTTATTGCTTCATCCATAGGATTTGAGCACAACAACTCCCGGCTGCAACATATTCAGCCTCAGCGGTAGACAAAGCCACACTATTTTATTTCTTGCTATGCCAAGAAACTAAAGAACAACCAAGCAAGTGGCATGTCCCACTAATACTCTTTCTGTCCAATTTGCACCCAGCAAAATCAGAGTCAGAATAGCCTATTAGGCTACAAGAGGCACCCTTAGGGTACCACAAGCCCATTTGTGAAGTGCCTACTAGGTATTTCATTATTCGTTTAACAGCACTTAAGTGAGATTCCTTAGGGTTTGCTTGATATCTAGCACACATGCATACACTAAACATAATATCTGACCTACTAGCAGTAAGATAAAGGAGAGATCCAATCATACCTCTATATTTCATTATTTCTACTGATTTACCTCCTTCATCTTTGTCCAAGTAGCAAGAAGTGTCCATCGGAGTGGCCATGTGTTTAGCGTTTTCCATTTCGAATCTCTTGAGCAATTCCTTGCAGTATTTAGTTTGACTTATGAATGTCCCTTCGTTTGTTTGTTTGATTTGAAGTCCGAGAAAGAAATTCAACTCTCCCATCATTGTCATTTCAAATTCGTTCTGCATTGTCTTAGCAAATTCTTTGCAAAGGGATTCATTAGTAGCACCAAAGATAATATCATCCACATATACTTGCACAAAAAGAATATCATGCTTTTTATTTTTAATAAAAAGGGTAGTATCGACTTTTCCTCTTGAAAAATCATTTTCTAAAAGGAACTTACTCAACCTTTCATACCAAGCTCTAGGAGCTTGCTTTAAACCGTATAAAGCCTTTTTAAGTTTAAAAACATGGTTAGGTAGTTCATGATTTTCAAAACCTGGAGGTTGTTCAATGAAAACCTCCTCTTGAATAAAGCCATTTAGAAAAGCACTTTTAACATCCATTTGATATAATTTGAAATCCATGATGCAAGCATAAGCAAGTAACATTCTAATAGCTTCTAATCTAGCTACAGGTGCATAGGTTTCTTCATAATCTATTCCTTCTTCTTGATTATACCCTTTAGCAACCAATCTAGCTTTGTTTCTAGTTATTAACCCATTGTCATCAAGTTTGTTTCTAAAAACCCATTTAGTTCCAATTATAGGGTGATTATTAGGTCTAGCAACTAATTCCTAAACTTGATTTCTTTCAAACTGATTTAATTCCTCATGCATAGCTAAGATCCAATGTTCATCATCAAAAGCTTCAATTAAATCCTTAGGTTCAATTTGAGAAACAAACACTAAGTGATTATAAGTATTTCTAAGAGAGTTACTAGTACTTACGCCTTTAGATACATCACTAATAATCTGATCAAGGGAATGATATTTTGAAGTTCGCCATTCTTTGGGAAGTTCCAAAGCTTGCGAATCTTCTTGTCTTTGTTTATCCTCTTGCTCCTTGATTTCTTTTTCTTTACTATTCAAATATGTTTTCGCCAAGATCTCTGTAACATCATCAATAACAAGATCCTTTCTCGATCCATTTGGGTCAGTTTCATCAAATGCAACATGTATAGATTCTTCAATAGTCATAGTTCTCTTATTATATATACGAAAAGCTTTACTATGATTTGAATAACTAAGAAATATACCTTCATCATACTTAGCATCAAACTTACCTAAGTTATCTTTTCCATTATTTAAAACAAAACATTTGCATCCAAAAACATAAAAATGTGAGACATTTGGCTTTCTTCCCTTATACAACTCATATGGGATTTTCTTTAAAATAGGCCTTATAAGGGCCCTATTCATTACATAATAAGTTGTACTTACAGCATCCGCCCAAAAGTATTTAGGAAGAGCAGCCTCATTAAGCATAGTTCTTGCCATTTCTTCTAAAGAATGATTTTTCCTTTCTACAACTCCGTTTTGTTGCGGAGTTCGACTTTGCCGATTCCAAGGATTTTTCCTTTGTTGTTATCACCATAAGTGATGTGTCCATGATTCTTGAGAATAAGCAAGGTGAATTTTGAGTCATCCCCGGTCATGTGCTTGGAGCAGCTGCTGTCGAGATACCAATTTGAACTCCTGGCTTTCAAGCACACCTCATTTTCGCTTTCTTCTTCATCTCCTTTTGCCATGAGACATAGTTGAGCTTCTTCACTATCTGAGCTGTCAGTTGAATCCATGTCATTTTTATCCCATGCTATATAGGCTTTTCTTCCTTTTCTTTCCTTGAAGGGCTTTTTTTCAAATTTCTCCTTCTTCTTTTGGTAAACTGGGCACTCCATTTTCATGTGACCAGGTTTGCCACATTCATAGCAAGTTGGAGTCGATGAAGCTCCTTTGCCTTTGTAATGAGTCTTCTTCGAAGGGAAGGGAGGTCTTCTTTGCGTTCCCTTTTTCCTAAGAAATTTACCAAACTTTTTAACCAACAAACTAAGATTTTATTCACTTACCTCGATGTTCTCTGAGCTTTCTTCATTTTCTTCATCGTCATTGTCGAATGTTAAGGAAGTGGCTTTGAGCGCTATCCCCTTTTTCTTTTTATCGTTTTCTTCGCTTTGACTTAGTCTGCTCAGTTCCAGTTCGTGCTCATGAAGCTTTCCAAAGAAGGTAGCTAAAGTCATTGTCGACAAATCCCTAGATTCTGATATGGCTGTTACTTTAGGTTACTAGATCCTGCTAAGACATCTCAAAACCTTGTTAATCAAATCTTCATTAGAAAAACTTTTGCCTAAAGATGCAAGATGATTAACTATGTGGGTGAACCTCTTTTGCATTTCCTAAATGCTTTCTCCTTGGTTCATTCTGAATAATTCATATTCACGAGTTAGAGAATTGATTCTCGATCTTTTAACTTCACTAGTACCCTCATGGGTAACTTGCAAAGTATCCCGCATTTCTTTAACAGTTTTACAATTTGAAATTCTAAAAAACTCATCATATCCCAAAGTAGTAGTAATAATATTTTTGGCTTTTAAATTATATTGAACTTTTCTTTTGTCTTCATCAGACCATTTATTTCGTGGTGTTTCGGTCCTTACGCCATCGATCTCATGTGTGGGTATAAAAGCGCCGTTTTCGACAGCATCCCATACATCTAGATCAATAGCTTCGATGAAGATTTTCATTCTTTCCTTCCAATATGCGTAACCATCCCCATTAAAAAAGGGTGGTCGGTTTATGGAAGATCCTTCTGAAAAACCATTTGAAGAAGTCATATTCTCTTGAAGCTGCTAAGCTCTTTATACAAGAGTCTAGCTCTGATATCACTTGTTACCAAGTAGCTTCCAGTACTCAAGAGGAAAGGTGAATTGAGTTTAAAACTTTTTTAAAAAACCTCTTTTTATAAAAAAACTAATATTAAAAACTTAATAAATAAATGCACAGAAAGAACGAGAAGAAGAAAAGAAACAATAAAGAGCAGCAAAAATTAAATATGTAGTAAATTAAAATTGCATAAAATAAAGAGATTAAGAAGAGAGAAGCAGGCACAGTATTTATCCTGATTCGACCACTAACCCACTTATGGTCTACGTCCAGTCCTCGAAAGTCAAGATTTTTCACTAAGTATACAAGCTTCAATAGGTGCTTGCTACCGTTACACAAAAGAGCACTTTTCACATACAAGGAAACTCTACCCTTGTGCTAAAGCCTCAGCCTGAAGGGATACCTCACCCTTTATACAAACCTTGAGGGATACCTCACTCTCGATACAGAATGTCAGAAGTAGATGAAGAGAAACTCTCACTCAGAGTAAGTAATACAAATTGAAGTTCTAATGCAGCTCTCACAGAAATATCTCAAAGTTTTTAATCAAAACGAGCGTACAAAATAATTTTCACAGATTAGAGCAAGCAGAAAATAATTCAGAGTTATGGGCAAAAAACTTCGTGACCCAAGGTTCCTATTTATAGGGAAAAGCACGGAGATAGTCGTTTGGGTATATTTAATAGCATTTAAAATCAATTTAACTGAATTAAAACATTTGAAAGTTTCCATATCAGACTTCGTGTTCAAACGTGTTTATTCGAATAACTTAACAGGTTATTCGAATAACACTATTCCTGAAACCAACTTAAAAGGCCATCTGATATGGGTTATTCGAATAACCAATGTGTTATTCGAATAACTCTGTTAAAACTAGAGTTCTAAAACGAATAGGTTATTCGAATAGCATTTGAGTTATTCGAATAACTCACTTAAAAACATAGTTCTGGAAAACTCATTTATTCGAATAACAGGATAGTTATTCGAATAGCAACTTTATAAAGCAGACCATCGTGAAGGTGTTTATTCGAATAGACTATGCTCTATTCGAATAAATCAAAGCAAAAACTATTTTCAAAAAGGTATTTCAAAGACACTGAGTTTGTTTCAAAACAGTTTTTATCTTTTCTTTCAAAAACAAAGAGATATCAAAGTGAGCTTCGTACAATAGATCCTAAGTCCTAATGCTAATCATATATAAACTTGGACTTGGTCTATTTATCATCTTCATTTATTCTTCACGTTTGTTATCATCAAAACAAGTCTTCAAATGTATACATCCAAAACACAGAAGGCTTAGCTTTAAGGTGAGAGAAAATGAAATTAGATAGCTTATTTCTCAAGTATGCTGCCGTGAGAATGAGCGAATAGAATAGATAAAAGCTAATCATGATGATAAAAACATCATATTGTGTTCACATGCAAAAGCACATGGCCTATGTCACTTGGTGTCATTCAATGGTCACAAAAGACCATTCAAGAAGCCTTGAGAAGCCCACTTAGCCGTGTGGCTCTATGGTGCTTGGAACTAAATTGGTTTTATTTTAATTCCTTAGTTACACCTTAATTAAATAGTTAATTCATCTAGTTTATATTAAACTAGTTTAGTTAGGATTTCTAATTACTTTATAATTAATTAGTTACATTATTATGTCATTATATAGGTCATGATTATGTCATGTTTCTAGATAATAGATTTTTATCTAATAACTAGTTTCTAATTATTTAGCACTAAATTAGTCCCTTTAGTTACTAATTAAGCTATTTGGGTAACTAAGTTAGATTATCTAGTTATTTAGTAACTAATCTAGCCATTTTTATTGACTACATCCTAACCATTGATTTAATCTAAGGTGGATATCATAAGCTTCTTTATCAATAATGTTCTCATACCATTGATTAGATCAATGGTAATGATCAAAGGCTTCTTAATCAAGTTTTTCATCCAACGGTCCACAATGAAGTCTATGCCACTATATTTGACCAATTCCTATTGGTTGATCATAAAGTTTAGTAATAATGGTTCATGATTACATTTAAGATATTTAACTTATATATTTTCTAACAGATATTACCCAATAAACAATAGCTACTGCTATTATTACACAATGGATAATAGAAAACTCAGATACAGAAATCTCTGTCAACTGTTCCCAGTTTCGGGTTTAGTAAGATCCCCCGATCCTGCCTTGACAGTCCGGAACTTTCTGATCCAGGAAAAATTTTTATTTTTTCGAGCCTGCCTCGGGTCCACTCCGAGCCCACACACAACTCAAAATAACACTAAAATAATCAAAAACTCATAAAGTTCTACAAAAATTCACAAAAATCATAAAAATTGCAAAACTCATATTTTCAGAAAAAATGAAATATAGACATACAGTTGTCAAAATAATATTAAAATATCAAAATAATATTAAAATATTCAAAAATATTAAAAATTCCCACAAATTTACAAAAACTCTTAAATATTATAAAACTCATTTATTTCAAGAAAAACGAAAAATTGGGGTGTTACAATTCTCTCCTTCTAAAAAAATTTCGTCCTCGAAATTTCTTTTACATAACACATAAAAAGTTATTACTCCTATATTGTGTCTTCAACTTCCACGTAACATCTCCAGTTATATCGTTGCAGATGAGCCTTCTACTTTTCTTGGATTTCCTCTATTAGATTATTCGAATATTAATCGTAGCCCTTTGAAAATTTTAGCTGTCATCCCTTCTTCTTTGTATTAGACTCTTCTTGATCGAATAAGTACTCCAAGTTCATGTAATCACCGTAGACATTGTAGAAAAGAAATGTTTTTAGATCTTCAAGGTAAAACAGCCATCGAAAAATCTAAAACATGAATTCGGATAATTCTTCTCATGCGATTTCCTTGCCTTGAAACATACGTCACTACCACTTCTTTAATCAAAATTCACACTTGAACAGCTTCGCGTATAACTTCTTCTTCTTCATAAATTTGAAGAACTGCATCCAGATACTTAGCATGCTCATTCGGACCTCAAGAATAGATCAAGATATCGCCAACAAGGACAACGACAAATCTACCTTAAAACATTTTCTTCTTTCCCGTAAATCTAATGATAATCGAAACGTAAATCGATCTTTAGAGACATCGGCTTCCTTCATTTGATGTTCTAGTTTCCATGTTGTATCTCCCATCGCACTGTTCTAGATTTCTTTCTCGAAGGTAAGTTGTTTCATTTGCCTATCTTTAATCTTAACAGAAAATGTCTCATAGGTCAAGTTCTCTTCTAATTGTACTGCATTTGATACTATGACATAGTTTAAATCAAAAATAATTTCCTCAATTAGGATTCATGGAACACACTATGAAGATTAGAAAAAAAGTGATAAGACTATTTGGTAGATTACCGGATTTGTTCAACAAAGAATTTGATATGGTTTGATAGATTTAGAAATGAACATGGTCCAATAAGTTTAGAAATGAACTTTCTGGATTCAATCTCTGGATTCAAATCCAAAAATCTTAGTTCAAGGAAACACTAAAGTTTCATTGAAACAATCTAGTAGGATATAGTTAGAAAATAATCAATCCATTTATAAAGTCAGGCTCTCAAATAGATATGATTTTAGATAATCAACAGAAAAGATTTGATCTTTAACAAAAACAAGGTAAATTTAGAAAACTTGAGTATAAACAACAAGTTTAACATGAAGAGTAGAAATATTCAGATCAAAAGATAATAAAGACACGGATAACTCAAATTGATTTACTCAGTCTATTTGTGAAAGTAGACAACCAAACCATCAGAAAAGTTCCAATCGAGGATAGCAATAGGATAGTTTTAAATAGGCTGAGTAGTAATAATAAGTTTAGAAGTTGAAGTAGTACTATAAAAAAATAAAACATAGATAACCCCAAAAGATTTACACAGTCATAGACCGCAAGGGAATGGGTTACTTTGCAAGTTATACACACAGTTTTAAGATTACTCTTTATGGTACAACTTCCTTGTTTCTTAAGTCTTTATATTTGAACTCTTCCATTGGCTCTTTCTTCTTCTTGAGATTTTGAAACACATGTATTACTAACGAAAGGTTCCATCTTCAATTGATCACATTCCTTCGAGACATGACCAGGCTTCCCACATCTAAAGCAAATTATACCCTTGATCGTGCAGTTTCTTGTCATATGGTTTTTTCCACACTTTAAACACTTCATTGGTGATGCCACAGTCTGACCAAAATTGTTGCCACTAGTACTTCCTCCCTTTGTTCGTTGTTGCTTCCTCAGTGGTCCTACATACGACTTTTGCTGAATTCAGTTGACCTTACATTTCCATCTTTTTTTTTATTTTTTTTTGGATTATCGTAGGTTCTAAGTTGCAGCTTCTCACATCCTGAGACTGTTCAGGTCCTAACAAGCTGTAAAGTTTGGTTATCAGTTCCTGCTACTAAGCGATCATTTGTCTCTGTTGTACCACTACTTCAGTCGTCCTCTGCATCACACTTTTAGCTGTGGCTATACGATCTTCATCACGTCTCGTGTCCACATGCCCATATCTACTATGATCCATTATCTTTCTTCAAATGTCAAACTTAAATCACAACGAAACTACTCGTAACTATTTCAAACAACATCGTCTCCTTTCAGAAACCAAACAATATATCTCTGTATTTAGTGTCAGAGAAAAACACAGCACAAACAAGACAAACCTACCCACAAACCCAAAAGACTCTAACTTGGGCTCTGATACCAACTAATGTAACACCCTTTCCGAATAGTATCACATTCACAGCAACTCCTTATAAATAATTAATTACCCAAGTTATAAAACGTTTAATCTCATTTAAATATGGGTTTCAAAATTTCTTTTTGCTGAAAACATCAATTGATCAAATTAAAGTAACTCAAAAGAATATCATTGAATAAAGTACTTATCATTTAAATAAAGTTTATTACAACCACACCTTCATTATCTTTACATACCCAAAAACATAACATCTAATATATGAGCCCTTGTTAGAAGACAAATTCCCTAGCTGGGAATGTCTCGACCGATAGAAATTCGACCCAAAGATACATCGAAGTTCTCTCTAGGAATATAGTGAAATTCATTTCACAACTCCTTGATAGGTAAAATAATCTCTACATAAGCAACTGTATAAAATGAAGTAACGATTCCATGGCAAGTCCTACTTATTGATAGAGTAATATCACAATACTTTATGTGCCCGGTGTCCCAATAGACACGCTAAGCAGCAGCGCCTTCAAAAAACTGTAGCCTAAAGAAATCTACCTGACCCCTCCTTGCCGCCATCGTAGTCTTTACAGACGTGAACATAAAAATAGGAATAGACAGAATAAAATAGCAAAGAGGTGAGATCCCCTACATCGCATACCAATATGGTAGCAAAGAAATGATAAACACATACAATATATCATACAGATACATAATGTCATAATTACAATTATGTCATCAACATTATTTATCATCACAACACATGTAATAAACAATAATTACGATCATGCCCTCAACAATATCTAAATATTCAATAATTCAATAATCATAAATAATAATTACGATAATACCCTCAATATTTTTCAAATATTCAACAGTTCAAATATCACACCGATATCAATACTCAATAATTATGCATGTACACATAGACTCAATTTCCTGCTCCATAGAGCTAACACTTAGGGTGGAGAGAGTGATCGAAAAGATCCGTCTGTACCAACATGCCTCAGACCACATGCTATAATTTTCATATGTATTTGCATATCTAGCATATACACGACAGCCTTTATCAGATCTTGATTAAGAATAGTGTCTCGGTCAGGATCATCGGTGTATTGCATCGATCAAACCTACGATATAGAAGAGCTACCAACTGCCCACTGTAGGCAACCCGCACCCCGATGCCCCCAAGGTCAACAAGTGACTTACACTACGCATATCGCACCCACTCAAGAGGTGTATTCTCTCCTAGGCAATTAGTCTTATCCAGTCCATCGGACCTTTTCAATGCATGTACAATGTACCATTCTCAGTTCAAATTCATCATCTCATATTCAGGGTTCACACATTGGCCCAATAGTATCTTTACTGTATTTTCATCGCGTAATCATATTTTGGCATTTTCTCAATCGCGCAACATTTCTATCGCATTTTCAAATCACGTACTGATTTTTCAACGTTTTCTCAAAATAATATGACTTCTCACTTCTTTTTCCACATTTTCTTACTCAAAAAATCTTTTTCGCAATAAATTCCACAAATTTATCACTTCATTGAATTAAATCAATGTTTCTAACTCAATTTCTTAACGCACTCCTAAACTCAAAGGATGAGTTATACGTTAGAAAATCTCAAGTCACTAATGTATCTTAAATCCAAAATAAGATTTTTCTCATTTAATATAAAAAATTAACCTTATTTTCATTATTTGCCTATTAGTCCTTCTATATGATAATATTTACATAATAGCCCCTCTTCATAAAATAATATTTATATAATAGCCCCCCTTCAAATAATATTTCTAAAATAGTCCCTCATTAAATAATATTTGTAATAAAGTCTATTTTTAAAGAATATTTTCAATATAGTCCCTCAAAGAAATATAATTTTCAACACAGACCCTCTAAAAATTAGTATTTCTACTATTTCCCAGAAAATTGTATTTCATAGTTTTACTTGGGATATTATAGTTCAAATCAATCCTCTTTAAAAGAAATTGAGGGTCAAACACTTTCAACCTCTCTTTTCCATTCATATACGAAAATTTCATTTTTCAAGTGACAAAACACTTTGTTTCCATTTCTTTAATCCTTATACTTAATCAATTATATTTTCATTTTGAAATTACTTTGTCTCACAAAACCAAGGCAATTCAAGCCTTCAAAATTCATATATAAATCATTTCTTAACATCTTCATTCCTTATAAAATTACTTAATTGAATTTCTTATTATAAAATCATTTAATCCTCAATTTGGAAAATGATTTAGAATCCTTAGTCCTCTTGATAGTAATGAGGCCGTGTACCTCTAGACTCTTTGAAGTCCTCATACAAAATTTTCTCATCATGTGAATCACATCTTAAATTACACAGAAATTATCATGCTTTCCAAATCACACATAGGCAAATATACTATCAAATCTATAAGCATATCAAAGACATATACAAATCATGCATACTTATCAAAGCAATAAAACAATCACACAATATAATCTAACAAGCACAAATCAATAATTGCACAATCGAGTGAATAAATCCTCACATGGATTTTCCACTCACAAACACAAACAGTTCCATTCCTTCACCGCCACATATGGCCAATGAGGTTAATCTCCCTCTTACCTCAAGGAAGATAATAACTTCAAGCTTTCCTTCTCCTCTTGAATTCGTGTGGCACCAAACAAAAACCCTAAAAATTCTTAAACAAATACTAAAATCATAAACAAGGCTTAAGAACAAAGAACCATGGATCAATCATGATCTAGAAAATTAAAAACTTAACTTAGAACCAAAGAATCAAAAGTTTACCCTGAGAATAGTAAGTTAAAGCTTGAATTTTGAGATACTTGGAGTAGGATTTTAACTAAACTTACTAAAAGAAAAGTGTTTAGAATATGATTTAGGTTTAGAAAGTGTAGAGAAGTAAAATTATAGAAGATTGGAAGTGGTACTTGGGTGGTTTGGCCGAAACTCCAAGGAAGAAAAAGAAAGGAAAATGTTATTGTGTTCTTGAGTGTTGGAGAGAAAAAATGAAGGCTTAGCTTTTAGGTGAGAAAAAATGAAATTGGATAGCTTATTTCTCAAGTGTGCTACCGTGAGAATGAGTGAATAGAATATATAAAAGCTAATCATGATGATAAAAACATCATCTTGTGTTCACATGCAAAAGCACATGGCCTGTGTCACTTGGTGTCATCCAATGGTCACAAAAGACCATTCAAGAAGCCTTGAGAAGCCCACTTGGCCGTGTGGCTCTATGGTGCTTGGAACTAAATTGGTTTTATTTTAATTCCTTAGTTACACCTTAATTAAATAGTTAATTCATCTAGTTTCTATTAAACTAGTTTAGTCAGGATTTCTAATTACTTTATAATTAATTAGTTACATTATTATGTCATTATATAGGTCATGATTATGTCATGTTTCTAGATAATAGATTTTTATCTAATAACTAGTTTCTAATTATTTAGCACTAAATTAGTCCATTTAGTTACTAATTAAGCTATTTGGGTAACTAAGTTAGATTATCTAGTTACTTAGTAACTAATCTAGCCATTTTTATTGACTACTTCCTAACTATTGAATTAATCTAAGGTGGATATCATAAGCTTCTTTATCAATATTGTTCTCATACCATTGATTAGATTAATGGTGATGATCAAAGGCTTCTTAATCAAGTATTTCATCCAACGGTCCACAATGAAGTCTATGCCACTATATTTGACCAATTCCTATTGGTTGATCATAAAGTTTAGTAATAATGGTTCATGATTACATTTAAGATATTTAACTTAGATATTTTCTAACAGATATTACACAATGAACAATAGCTATTGCTATTATTACACAATGGATAATAGAAAACTCAGATATAGAAAATCTCTGTCAATTGTTCCCGATTTCGGGTTTAGTAAGATCCCCCGATCCTGCCTTGACAGTCTAGAACTTTCTGATTCAAGAACAATTTTTATTTTTTCGAGCTCGCCTCGGGTCCACCCCGGGCCCACACACAACTCAAAATAACACTAAAATAATAAAAAACTCAGAAAGTTCTACAAAAATTCACAAAAATCATAAAAATTATAAAACTAATATATTTTCAAAAAAAATGAAATTCGGACATATAGTTGTCAAGATAATATTAAAATATCAAAATAATATTAAAATATTTAAAATAATTAAAAATTCCCAAAAATTTACAAAAACTCTTAAATATTATAAAACTCATTTATTTCAAGAAAACTGAAAAATCGGGGTGTTACACCATGTCATAGAGCTAGATACAGTACAACTAAAGGAGAACTTGACCTACGAAACACTTCCTATCAAGATTGAGGATAGGAGGGTGAAGCAACTCAGGGACAAAGAAATTTTATTAGTCAAAGTAATCTGGAATGATGTAACCGAAGATGCAACTTAGGAGTTAGAAGACAAGATGAGGGAGCAATATCAGCATTTATTTTAAGGTATGATGAATTTCGAGGATGAAATTATTTTTAGACGGGGAGAGTTGTAACACCCCGATAATTTATTATGTCGTGATATTTATTCATTTTATAATATTTTGTGATTTTTGTGAATTTTTCTAGAATTATTTGAATTGTTTGATTATTTTATTATATTTTTTGATTTGTGTGCATGTTAAGCGGGGTTGGAGAAATAAAATATTCCTCCGAGGCTGAAAAACTTTGGACTGTTAAACCGAGGTCGGAGGATCTTACTAAACCCAAATTCGGACACAATTTACGAAGTTTTCATTTTTTGAGATTTTATCTGACAAATAAAATTTGGATACACTCTATTAACCATTAGATAATAGATACCAAATTTATTGATAGTGAATTTTATCCATTGGATAGTAGTTGGTAGTAGAAATCTAGTAGATTATTTTTATCTAGTCATTTTTATGATACCATTTAAGTGATATCATCATGTCATATCGTTGATTGACCTTTTTGGAAAACGTGTAAAGCTTCTCAAGTAAGCTTTGGAGAAGCTTCCAAGAGAAGCTTTATTTCCACTTTCCCTAGGAGGGCACACAGCCAAAAAGAGAAGGAGGAGATGATTGGACAAGTTTTCAATCACTTTTCACTATCAAACTTTCCTATTAACTTCTCTCTCCTCACCCAAAAACGTTTTCTCTCACTTTTTCTCTTCATCTTCTTCCATTTTCTCTCCTATCACCACACGGCCACCACCTCAAGGAACCACCATTTTGTTTCTTTGATTCCACTCATCCACAATCTTGAATCTACACCTCTTTCTAAGACCGTCAAGAGTGAAGATCTTAGTTATTAATCATTCTTTAAGCTTTCCTTCAACTTAGGGTTGTGATTCCTAAGGTAAAGTTTCCTCTCTTTTTTCACCATTCATCTTTCCTTCCTTTCAAAGCTTTGATCATTGTTCTTAACTATTCTTTTCAAGTCTAAAAATGATGACTTTTGCTATGACATTTTCGGTTTTCAAGGGGGTTCTTGAAGGAGGAAGTGTTGCTTCAAAAGTTCTACACAAGTTGTTGGATATATCCTAAGGTAAGAGGGAGATTTTTCTCATCACCCATTCATGGTGGTGAGGGACGAAATTTATGTGTGGAAAGTGAGGAATCCATATGAGGATCACTCACTTTATTGTGCTAATTTTTGGTACTTTGTGTGAATCTTCCCTTATGTGATTCTTGTGATTTAGTGCTATGTGTGACTTTGGTGAGATTTGTGATGGTTGATATGATTTATTTGCTTGAGATTACTTGTGAAAGTTGAAAAATTTGAAGCCCTAGTGTTCTAGGGAGCCCACAGCCATGAGGTCCAAATGGGGTATCCAAGATAAAAATGTTATGTTAAATTGAACCTAAGTATTAAGAAGAGAAAGGAAGTAAATTGAGGAATTTTATTAGTGAATGAGTGGTAAGACAAAATTTAGACACTTTGTTGGAGAAGACTTCGGCCTTGAGAGAGAGAAAAATAGGTGTGGAAGAGAGTTCATAATCAAGTAGAGTGCCATTAGGACTCATGAGAAAAGAAAAGTGAAATGTAAAATCAATACCTTATAATTTCTTTTAACCTTTATGAAGGATGATTTCTGAGAATCTTATGTTTGAAATGCCTTATGATTTGGGCATAATGTTATTATGCGGTTGAGCTAATGAATTGAATCCTGTTATGGTTTCTTTGATGAGATTAAATGTTTATTTGACATATGATTATACATTGTAAAAGTTGGAATGACTTATTGTTAAGGCGGAATGCCTAAATTCATTGTCATATGATCATACATTGTAAAAGTCAGAATGACTTATTGTTAGGCAGAATGCCTAGGAGATGAATTACACTTTCGTGCGGGTGCGAATTATGTAGTGTAGTTCACTTGTTGAACTTGGAGGCGTCGGGGCACGGGTATCCCATAAGTGGACAGTTAGTAGCTCCACTTAGCCGTGGTGACTGTGCAATGCACCGACAATCTCGACCAGGCACTATCTTATTCATAATCCGGTTGAAAGTGTCTTGTATAGTCATTTTGCACATATTGATTATATTGAAAAGCATATGTTGAGGCTAACGATATACAGACAGTGGTTCTCTAGTTCATTCTCTCCGATGTTAGTTTTAGCTCCATGGAGTAGGTGTCTGTCCATTGTGCATACACATACTATTTAGCATTTCATTATGATGAACCTACATGGTGAAATTATCTGTTATGATGCTGCAGATTTACCAGTGACATGTATTGTTGGAATATCTGTTGGAAAGGTTAATTGACTATAAATTGCTATGATTGTACTATATGATATTATTGTTGTTTGTTGTCTTTTGCTGCTATGTTGGGAATGATGTAGAGAGCCTCACCTCTTTGTGTTATTGTTCTGCCTGTTTTTATTTTATGTATTCCTGTGGAAAAAGATTAAGAGGAAGGGTTGTTGTCTGCTATTATATTTTGGGATGGCTGCTAGAAGAGATCTTTTTGGTTATGTTCAAATCCAGTTTCATGATGGTGCAAGTGCCTGGTGCATTGATTGGGATAACGAATGCATTAGATATGTAGGGGAGGTAACTTTAACCATCTATAGAACCCGTAATGATGTCCCTTTCTTTTCTCTTACTACTGCTGTATATTTAGAGTTCTTCATGCCGATTAAGGAGCTGTGGGGTGACTTACATTACACCCCTAGGGAGGATCCGAAACCTGTGGTGTCTTCTGCTAGGACCCCAGTTAATGAACTGTTGCCTCAGTTGAGGAACTATGTTGACTTGGGGTCTGAAGACGAGGAAGACCCTTAGGAGAATCCTATGGAGGGTCCAGGGGAAGATCCTGCTCCCTAAGTGTCTAGACTTGGGCTAGTGTACATTTTGTAGTCAGTGGGCACTACATGTCTTTTGGCTATAAACTTGTATATTTTGGGTGGATTGTAATCCATGCCACTGATATGTATATAATCTTTTGGTGTGCAATAGTAAGTAGCTATATCTTGTACTATTACCTTACTTCAAAGTTTATGCTTCTATAAAAAAAAAGAATTGGAATCCCTACTTTAATATGTTATATATATATTATCCGCAAAAAAGAAACCTACTTTTTGGGACTTATACTTTATAACATCAAATATTTCATAACTTGGGTAAAGGGATTTAAAGGAATTGGTCAGAAATATGACACTCAAGAGAGGGTGTTACACCTTTGGCCAAAATGGATCATTCATTCAAGTCATGGGATTATAAACTTACTTAATTGGACAAATTTATAAAGAATGCTTATAGCGATTAAATTGATGGTCATGTTTATTGTCAAGAATTTGGTTTAGAGTCTAGAAATCACAATAGGTAAAAAGACCTGAAGTAAATATCGATAAAAGGTAAATGATATTACAATGATCTTGTGAAATTTTAATATCAAAATAAAGCTTTGTTGGCAAAAAGTTTGCAAAATTAAATTTAAGAGCAAAAATGTCCATAAAGGATGGTTTTATTGGATAAGAGCCATCTTCAAGCTGCTAGAAGGTGAAGAAGACGACAAAGATGATGAAGACCTCATATTCAAAAGAACGGGGCAACTTGACAGCAAACCATCCTTTAAATACAGAGTCATGAACCTTATGTTAAGTCATCCTAAATGCGGCAAATACATAAGAGTCCATTCTCCCAAGGAATCATCCATGGTCTGCTCTTAAGTTCCCCCATCCTTTGAATGTAGCATTCGTAGGGCTTGATTTAATCTTGTCGAGGAGGCGGTGAAGCAGGGCGAATCAATGTTAACGAAGAACCTTGGATGAAAGTTAAGCATTGCCAAGTTTGAAATAGTAAAACAAGTTTCCAAGCTAATTTTAATGAAGAACCTTGGATGAAAAGGAGGTCTTTAAGGAAATGTTTATAACTCAATTTAACATAAATAACATGGTAGAATTTTATAGGTGGATGAAAATATGAAAAAGGATTAAAATGCCCAATGAATAATTTGTAGGAAGATGAAAAGTCCTTTTCTAAGCCATGTTTAGAACTATGAAAAAGGCTTTTACTTATAGTTGAAATCCAAAAATGGCTATCGGTAGAAAGAAAAGGCAACAATTAATGATATTATAGGATTTTGTTCCTATGGGCGGCACCCTGCATATAGCCAATTGAGTGATAACAAGTGTAACATTTTCAAGAAAGCTAGATCAAAGGCAACACTTGTAGGGGCATATGTTATGGGCATTCTGAAATCTTTAGTAATATGGGAAAAGGAGCAAGGAATCATTAAAGTGGAATAATAAGCAGAATAAACACATGACCAAGGAAGGGAGTCGACACTAGAAAGAACCTCGGCGCAATAAGTGAAGTCGACATGAAGGGAAAAGTCGACACTAGTTTGGATTCAAGTAGATTAAAATAAAGGGAAGTAACCGCTAGAAATCTCTAAGGAAACTGCCTGGAACTACTCATAATTGCCAAAGACACATTGCAAAGAGGAAAGTATGGAGGCTAGTTCTGAAAGGAAAGCTCAACTACTGCAAAGGCACTAAAAATCTCAAAAATTTTAAAATTCAAAAGCGAGCGAGAATGATTACAGCTGGAGAAAGTATAAATAGTATAATTGAAGATGGAACTCACAACTCCTCACACACATAGCAGGAAAAGAGTCCCTCAAGGGCCTTTACTTTTCCCAGAATTTTTCCTTTCTTCCGTTTGTTTAGTTCTTTAGTTCATTTTACCCTTTGCTATTTTGTTATTTGTTGCAAAGCTTACAACTCTATAAGTTGTACTCTTTATTTCTGTGTCACGAAATAATGTTATGATTTGTGCCTTGAATGCTTATTTTTTCAATTCTGTGTCACGAAACTTAGAAAAAAAAATTTAGGAAACATTTAGCAGAATGTTCTACACCCGGGCTGTGGACTATGCCACAAACATGTTAAAAATGCAAAAATTAGGGTGGAAACAAACTGATCCACACCTAGGCAATGGTGAACACGGCCGTGGATCAAAATAGGCAATTTTCAAGGATTTGGACAGAATAAACCACACCCAAGCCCTGGGCCTCAGCCGTGGTGGAATTCGCATGGTGAAACAGAATGTTCCTATATAGGCCATGGTCGTGGTGTAACTTTGCCAATTTTCCAGAATGGTCCAAGGTTATGGCAAGATTCGACATCAAGGTCATTTTTTTTTAATTTTTGGCCACACCACAGGTGTGTTATTTACCACACCTTGACTCCAATTTGAATTTTTCACCTTCCTAATTGATCTTTACTTTTATTTAGGAATGTGTACTTGATTTTTTTTCCTTAATTGATTTTTCCTTTTATTTAGGAATGCCTATTTGATTATAAGATAATTCTTTTATCATAAAAAAAATATAAAAATAATTAACAAAAAATTGATAATTTAAAATAATATTAATTAAAAGTATAGGAGAGAGAGTTTTTTCTCTTATCATTTATTCGTTTAAACTTTGGCTCTTACTTATCACTTTACCTCTACTTTTGAAAATAAGTGGTTACCTACTTATCAACATCTTTCTAAAGTAAAATTGAATTAGAATTACAAGTTATCTGTTAGGAACCTTTTGCTAAATTAAAGAATAATATGTTTCATTTAAACTCTGTCCCTTCACTCTCTTTCTTAACAGATTTTTATTAGCTCTCCCATCCTCTATTTAAGAGAGCTATCAACACACTTATTCCTAACACCCTCATAGCTTTCTCTTCCCTAGCCCTCCTTTCTCTTCTATTTTCTCTATGGGTTCCTCTTTCCTCTCCTCCTTCATCACCCAATGGGCAACCTCAACGGAGACCAAGAGCGATGCTCCTAGGCAACCTTGTGAAGGCTATGTGAAACCAACCAGACCAACTTTTTCCTATCATATTCTTCAATATAGGCTTGCTTTCCCACCTCAATGTTTAGGAAGAGGTGAGTGATCTTTTACGCAATGTTGGGTGGTCTCGATTTTTCAATGTGCAACGACCTACTTATATGGAGCTCATCTTTGAATTCCTTAACTCATTCTCATGCAAAATTCACCCACACGATCCTTACCATGTTGGAAAGGTTTACTTTCGTCTCTTGGGGAAAGTTTATTCTCTCACCGTTCCACACTTTAGCTCCGTCTTTGGGTTTCCCTTGGGTGGCGTTACATCTATCCTAAGAGATTGGAATTGTAACACCCCAACTTTTGGGTTAAGTACAATATTGTCCTAAATGTACTATTTTATATTTTCTGTGAGTTATAAATTGAATTTGACTGTTCCGTGAGTATATTTGACTATTGTGTGTGATTAGCTCCGAGCCAAGAAAATAATAATTTTCTGGCCAAAAAAATCTTATTTTAATTATTCGGAGCTGGGGGATCTTACTAAACCCAATTCTGAGTGATATGTATATTAATGTTTTAATTATTAGGATGTAATTGTGTAATAAAATAATTTTATATATTATAATATTATTTAAATTGACAGTATCTACTATCTCATAAATAGTAAAAATCTACTCCAAAATGACCATAGACCCAGAAAAGTCTGTGGGACCCGCGTTTAGAAAAGTAGTCAACGTTTCTGACTAGACTAAATTCTAAACCAATGAGAGTTGGTCAAATAAAGTGGCATGGACTTTATTGTGGACCATTGGATGAACAACTTGATTTAGAAGCCTTGATCATAACCATTGATCAAATCAATGGTGTGAGAACAATCCTGATAAAGTAACTAATGATATCCACCTTAGATTAAATCAATGGATAGGAAGTGAAGTTAATTTCAAGGGCTAGGATTTAGTCAAATATAATGGCTTGACTAGTTACTAAGTAACTAAGTAAACCTAATTTAGTTAGTTTAATTTCCTAATTAGAGAAACTAAGTAAACTAACCTAGTTACTGATTAGTTATGATCTAGTTACAAATCAAGTATCCTAATTTTATCTAGAAGCCATGACTAAGCATGATATATGCAATGACCTAATTAACTAGTTAGCTAAGTAACTAGATAGTAATCAAGTAATTAGAAAACCTAAGCTAGTTAGTAAGTATTTGATTAAAGTGTAACTAGATTAAAAATTAAAACAAACCTAGTTACCTTTCCTAGAGGGACCACACGGCCAAGAGGGGCAAGGGAGCTTCTCCAAGCTTCTTGAACACTCTTGCATGACCATTGCATGACCAATTGGTGACATAGGCCATGTGCTTTGCAAATGTGAACACCATGTGATATTTACTATCAAAACTTATCTCCTAATTATCCTACACACTCACTCACGGCTGCACCCTCCAATTTTACTCTCATTATTCATTTTTTCTCTCACCTAAAGACTAAGCATCATTTTCTCTCAAATCTCTCAAGAACACCAAACACTTTTCCTTTCCTTTTCCCCTCAAGTTTTCGGCCCCAACACCCAATCTCACCATCAATCTTCTATAATTTTTCCTCTTTACATTTCCTAAACCTAAACCACCTCCTAAACACTTTTTATTTAGAAGGTCATGTCAAAATCCTACTCCTTCTACTTCAAAATCCAAACTTTTATTTACTTCTCTAAAGGTAAACTCTTGATTCTTTGATTTTAATTTAGTTTTTGATTTTCTATACCATGATTGTTCCATGGTTTTTCATTATGAAGCCTTGTTTGTGATTTTGCTAATTGTTTAAGAATTTTAGGGATTTGTTTTGAATCCAAACGAAAATCAAGAGAAGGAGGAAAGAGCTTGAAGATCTTGTCTTCAAGAGGTAAAAGAGAGATTTAATCTCATCAACCTTATGTGGTGATGAAAAAATGGATTGTATGTGTGTGAAGAATCCATAAGGATTCATTTATGTGGCTGTTTAATGTTTTCATATTTGTGATTGATTTTATTTGTGAGCATGTCTATAGCTTTAAAAATATATTGCATGTGTTTATAAATGTATAAATATTATTGTAGGATGTGAATAACATGCAAGGTTTGCATGAATGTTCCAAAGAACACAAAAGAGGCTCACGGCTTCTCCAAGAAAAAGAGAACCAAAATGTTCTCAACTATTTTCTATAACAACGATTAATGAATCTAGGTAAGACAATGAGTTTGGAAAATAATTTAGAAGATAGGAAATGATTACTGATTATTTGTGAAGGATATGTTGATTTTGGCAAACATGCCATTCAATGTATATTTGATTTCCAAAATTATTTTCTAAGGTAGGTTAAGTAGCTAATCTACAAAAGAATTTAATTTCAATGAGTCTTGGGAAATAAAATTAATTAACTTAGTTTTAGAATTCTAAATTAGAAGACTTAGTTATAAGTATGAAATAAAGAAAATACTTGAAAAATACTAACTTAGAGCTCACTCTTTGAGTTTTGAAGCACGTTAGCAAGTTTCAAGGTATAAATAATAGTTAAGGTTAAAGAGAGCAGTATTTAAGGAAAAACGTAGGAAATGTCATTTAATAGCTTTTCTAGGCAAAATGCTGCCAAAATTTACTAAAATTAGACAAATAAAAAGAGAAGGTTCCATAGTATGTTTATAACGTAAGGAAAATATATTACGTAGTTTAAAAGTACTAGATATAGTTTATGTATTTTTAAAATAAAGATTTTAAGCTATGTGGTTAAGAAAATGATTTAAAAATCTTACGCAATTGAGAAAATAATTTAAAAACATTACGCGATATTCAAAAACATCAAAATATGTTTACACGATTTAAGAACGTTTGTAAAAGTGATGCGATTGTGAACACGCGATAAAGTTTCTACGTGACTAAATGGAACATTAAGTTTTACTATCGGGCCAAAGTGGTGGACTCGGATATGTTGAGAGATAGTACTGTCAAGTGGAGACATACTATATTTTGGAATATTGGGACTGAGGGTATTTTCATAAATATGGTAATATATTGAGACTAAAGGTATTTTTATAATTATAATTCTTTATCATGCATTGAGAGTTGTGTCAATTTGGTTGAAAATTGGCGATTGATTGATGAGATGAATTACACCGTGTTGTGGGTGTGATAAACATAATGTGGTTCATCAATTGAACTTGGAGGCGCTAGTGTGCAGAGAATTCCACATGCAGACAGTTGGTAGCTCCTCTAGGCCGTGGTAACGAGCAACGCACTAATGATCTCGACAAGCACTATTCTTAATCAAGATCTTGTGGAGACTATTTGGTACAATGCCTGTAGTACACGATGTTTTGGATTGTGGGCTATAGACACGACGTCGGACAGTGTAATAGTTTGGTTGGGCAGCCTGAGGTACTGATAGTTCTTTTCGGATCATTCTCTCTAATGTCTGTGTTTAGTTCCATGGAGTAGGAATGAGTCGGTATGCATTAGCATCTATGATTTACATTTTAAATGTTTAGTATAACTTGTGATAGCATGTATGATGTGTTAATTTGAGGTACTATATATAATGTAATGGTATGCATTATTGTGATATTTGCTTGTATTGTCATTTTCTTTATTGCCATGCGGGTAATGATGTAGATTGTCTCACCTCGTTATACATATTTCTCTGCATTATTATTATATTCTGTAAAGAGTTTGAGGAAGAGGAAGAGGAACAGCCTCTTGATATTCAGTATACGGAAGAGCGCCAGCCGATTGAGCAGTGCGAGGACGGCGAGCTGTTAGATCACCCCTACCACCTGGATTGATCTTGTGATCATGACGTTGCCTGGATTCTTTGGTTTTGTGAGACTTGATTTTCACGAAGGCTTTGAGGCCTGGCGACTGCGTGAGGATAGAGGATCGGTAGTCTACGTGGGATGTCTGACTGTGTCTCTACGTAGAGAGTTTGACGGGGAGCTTATTTTTACTACTATTCTGTATTTACATCTTGAGTTGCCTTTGACTCTTAGGCGTTATTGGGGAGGAATTTTCCATGCGCCTAGTGAGCTTAGTAGTGAGTCAACAGCACGGACTTACGTCCGTAGAGCTGCGAGGCATCCGGGATTTCTGCTATTCGATGATCTATCTGAGAGTGATCCTTCGGAGTGTTAGGAATCTTTGATGTGCACTTGGGCATGTTATGTTTTAGTATTATGCTGACTTTTTACTGTTTTGTTAAATATTTGTAATTGTAAATCATATGTATATTATGGTGTGTGATATTATTTTGTCTTATTCTGTGTTTCGTGTTATTTTATTTAATGTTATCAAGTATAAAAGGAAAAACTTTACAATGCATATTATTTATGTATCAAACATTTTATAACTTGGGTAGGATTTTATTTTATTGTATTAAAAATGTGACATCCCTACAATGGTGTTACATTAGTTGTATCAGAGCCCAAGTTAGAGTCTTTTGGGGTTGTGGTTAGGTCTGTTTTTGCTTGTGTTGTGTGATTCTCTGTGATTTGTTTCCGAAAGGTTACATCTAACCTTATTTTGTCTTGTTGAAGAAAGAAGATGTCTGGTGGAAGAAGAACGCGTGTGAATATGGAATGTAATGTGGACCCAATGACTGCAGCTGCTGAAGCTATGCAGCGAATGGCGGAAGTAATTACTCAACAAAATCAATGAGCAGCTTAACAGCAAGATGCAACTGCTGATGCTCTAAAATTGTCTAAGTTTAGGCGCAATAACTTGCCGCAATTTAGAGGCGAGTTTGACCCCGAGAAGGCGAGTCTCTGGATTCAAGACTTGGAAAGGGTATTTAAAGGAATGGGGTGCGCAGATGAAAGGAATGTGACGTATGCTACTTTTATGTTGAGAGGAGATGCCAAAAATTAGTGGAGAGGAACCCGCTGATTATTATAAGCTGAGGGGACTAAAAATACTTGGGAGGTGTTCAGTGAAGTATTTCTGGAGAAGTACTTTCCTGCTAGTGTCCGACATGCTAAGGAGATGGAATTTCTTGGGTTGCGTCAGGGTAATATGACTGTTGGGGAGTATATTGCTAAGTTTGAGAGCTTGTCACAGTTCTCAAGGTACTTTCAAATTCAGCATGATGAGGCATGGAAATGTCGTAAGTTTGAGGAAGGGCTGAGGGTAGAACTGAAGCGAGGAGTGCTACCTATGAGGATGAGGGAATTTCCTGCTTTGATGGATACCTGTCGACGACTCGAGGAGTTGGAACCATCACGAGATCCCAGAAATCGCAACTTGGGACCGAATAGGTTCCAAAAAGGAGGCAACAACACCAATAACCGGTTTCAGCGCAAGCCTTATTCGAGACCACCGGGAAGTCAGCCTCAACGTCCATCTGTTGGGGGAAGTTCTAGTGGTAACAGAGCTGGTCAAAATGTGGTGTTTATGCCAAGATGTTTTAAGTGTGGAAAAAGTGACCATATATCTATGGATTGTTCGATCAAAGGAACGATTTGTTTCAATTGCAGAAAACCTGGACATGGTTCTAGGGATTGCACTCAGTCGGAAAGGAAGCCTGCTGTGAGTAATGTTCATGCTACTCAGCCGTGATCTAGAGGGCGAGTATATACGATGACTGGAACTGAAACTTCTCAGTCTGAAGATCTCATTCAAGGGGAAGGTGTCATTGAAGGTAATCTCTTGACTGTGTTATATGATTCGGGTGCAACGCATTCATTTATTGCATATGATTGTGTGGAACGGTTGAAACTGCCTGTGTCTTCTCTAAGTTTTCAATTGATTATTTCTACGCCAACTGCCAAGCCTGTTGTTATGTCCAAAATATGTCTGAATTATCCTATCATCATAAAGGATCATGTGTTTTCGGTCAATTTAATTTGTTTACCTCTTGTTGAGATAGACGTAATATTAGGAGTGGATTGGTTATTTTCTAACCATATCCTAATAGACTGTGCAAGCAAAACCATAGTTTTTCCTAAGGAAGAGAGTTCAGGATTCTTGACTGCAGTTAAAGTCAAATCCTTGTTGAGAGATAGGGCTCAGGGATATATGTTGCTATCTTCTTTAGAAGTCAAGAGTGAGAAAGATGTGAATGCTATTCCTATCGTCAATGAGTTTCCAGAGATTTTTCCTGATGATGTACCCGGTTTGCCACTGGAAAGGGAGATCGAGTTCTCTATCGATTTGGTGCCGAGAGCAGGTCCTATTTCGATTGCACCATATCGAATGTCGCCAGCAGAGTTGGTAGAATTGAAGAAGCAATTGGAGGAACTGTTGGAGAAACAGTTTGTGCGGCCTAGTGTTTCACCGTGGGGAGCACCTGTACTACTAGTCAAGAAGAAGGATGGAACTTCTCGTCTTTGTGTAGATTATCGTCAGTTGAATAAGGTTACGATAAAGAATAAGTATCCACTTCTGAGAATAGATCACTTGATGGATTAGTTGAAGGGAGCCACCGTTTTCTCTAAGATAGATCTACGAACAGGTTATCATCAGATTCGTGTCAAGATAGATAATGTACCTAAGACAGCTTTCTGAACCCGTTATGGGCATTATGAGTATCAGGTGATGCCGTTCGGAGTGACAAATGCTCCTGCAATATTCATGGACTACATGAATAGGATTTTTCATCAGTACCTAGATAGATTTGTCGTTGTTTTTATCGATGACATTCTGATCTACTCTCAAAGTCAAGAAGAGCATGTTGAACATCTCAGTATAGTTCTCCAGATTTTGAAAGAGAAGAAGTTGTATGCAAAGTTGGCAAAATGCGACTTTTGGTTGGAAGAGGTTCAATTTCTAGGCCATATGATTTCCAAGGAAAGTATTGCGGTAGACCCATCAAAGGTGGAGACTATTTTGCAGTGGGAAAGGCCTAAGATAGTGACGGAGGTCTGGAGTTTTGTTGGATTAGCCGGATATTACTGAAGGTTTATTGAAGGTTTTTCAAAAATAACTAGACCACTTACACAACTCACAAGGAAGAGTCAAGCTTTTGATTGGATAGAGGAACGTGAAGCAAGTTTCCAAGAGTTAAAGAAGAGATTGACGACTGCACCAGTGCTAATTTTACCAAACCCTAACAAATCTTTTGAGGGGTATTGTGACACTTCTTACTAAGGGTTAGGATGTGTGTTAATGCAGAACAGGAATGTGGTAGCTTATGCTTCAAGATAGTTGAAGGTCCATCAGAAAAACTACCCAACGCACGATTTGGAACTAGCCGCAGTGGTCTTCGCATTGAAAGTGTGGAGGCATTTTCTGTATGGAGCTATGTTCAATGTCTTTAGCAATCATAAAAGTTTGAAATACTTGTTTGATCAAAAGGAATTGAACATGAGGTAGAGGCGATGGTTAGAATTCTTAAAGGACTATGATTTCCAACTTCAATACCATCCAGGAAAGGCGAACGTGGTGGCAGATGCCTTGAGTAGAAAGGTGGTTAGTGTTTCTACAATGATGATAAAAGAGGAAGAATTGATCAACCGATTCAGAGATCTATGGTTATCAGTGGAATTGGTACCAGGAAAGATTCATGTAAGTAAGGTTGTGATTTTGAATGACTTGCTGGAAGTAATCTGAGAAAAACAGGATGAGGATTTATTTTTACAGAATGAAAAGGAATTTTTGAAGCAAGGTCATAAGGCGACGGTGGAGGAAGGATCTGATGGAATCTTAAGATTTGAAGGAAGAATTTGTATACCTGATGATCCCGATCTTAAGAAAGCAATTTTGGAAGAAGCTCATACTAGTAATTTGAGTATGCATCCGAGAATGACAAAGATGTATCAAGATTTAAAGCGGATGTTTTGGTGGCCAAGGATGAAGAGAGATGTGGCGGAATGTGTAGCGTCTTGTCTCATTTGTCAGAAGGCAAAAGTGGAACATCAAAGGTCTGCCAGTATATTACAACCTTTAACTATTCCAGAGTGGAAATGGGATAGTATCTCGATGGATTTTGTTACCGGATTGCCAAGGACGAGGAAGGGTCATGATTCTATATAGGTTATAGTTGATAGGCTTACGAAGTCAACACACTTTTTGCAGATCAATATTAAGTATTCGTTGGAACGATTAACCCAGATGTACATCAGCGAAATTGTTAAACTTCATGGTATACCCACAAGTATAGTTTCTGATAGAGATCCAAGGTTTACGTCAAGATTCTGGTGAAGTTTGTAAGAAGCCATGGGAACAAAATTGCGATTGAGTTCTGCTTATCATCCGCAGACTGATGGTCAAACGGAGAGAATGATTCAGTCGTTGGAAGACTTGTTGCGTGCTTGTGTGTTGGAACAACAAGGGAGTTGGGATGAATTCCTGTCTTTGATATAATTCACCTACAATAATAGTTTTCACTCCAATATAGAGATGGCACCCTATGAAGCCCTATATAGACGACGATGCCAAACACCTTTGTGTTGGTATCAAGATAGGGAAAGTATGACTATTGGGTCCGATCTTGTGCAACAAACTACGAAAAAAGTGAAAATGATTCAAGAGAAAATGCGAACGACTCAGAGTCGACAGAAGAGCTATGCTGATAAGCAAAGGCAACCTCTAGAATTTGAAGAAGGTGAGCATGTATTCTAAAGAGTAACGCCTATGACTAGTGTCGGAAGGGTTATCAAATCCAAAAAACTCACTCCTAAATTTATTGGACCTTATCAAATTATTCGTTGGATAGGTCTTGTGGCCTACCAGATAGCTTTACCATATTTTCTATCCAATCTACATAATGTGTTTCATGTGTCTCAACTGAGGAAATATATTCCCGATCCAACGCATGTTATACAGCTAGATGAAGTACAACTGAAAGATAATTTGACGTATGAAACACTTCCTGTTAAGATTGAGGACATGAAAGTGAAATAGCTTCAAGGGAAGATGATTGAGCTGGTAAAGGTAATATGGAATGATGTAACGAGAGATGCTACCTGGGAGCTAGAAGATAAGATGAGGGAGCAATACCCTCAACTATTCTGAGGTATGACGAATTTCGGGGATGAAATTCTTATTAGTAGGGGAGAGTTGTAACACCCCAACTTTTGGGTTAAGTACAATATTATCCTAAATGTACTATTTTATATTTTCTGTGAGTTATAAATTGAATTTGACTGTTCCATGAGTATATTTGACTGTTGTGTGTGATTTGCTCCGAGCCAAGAAAATAATAATTTTCTGGCCGAAAAAATCTTATTTTAATTATTTGGAGCAGGGGGATCTTACTAAACCTAATTTCGAGTGATACGTATATTAATTTTTTAATTTTTAAGATTTAACTATGCAATAAAATAATTTTATTTGACAGTACCTACTGTTTCAAAAATAGTAGAAATCTACTCCAAAATGGCCATGGACCCGAAAAAGTCTGTGGGACCCGCGTTTAGAAAAGCAGTCAACGTTTCTGACTAGACTAAATTCTAAACTAATGAGAGTTGGTCAAATAAAGTGGCATGGACTTTATTGTGGACCATTGGATGAACAACTTGATTTAGAGCCTTGATCATAACCATTGATCAGATCAATGGTGTGAGAACAATTCTGATAAAGTAACTAATGATATCCACCTTAGATTAAATCAATGGATAGGAAGTGAAGTTCATTTCAAGGGCTAGGATTTAGTCAAATATAATGGCTTGACTTGTTACTAAGTAACTAAGTAAACCTAATTTACTTAGCTTAATTTCCTAATTAGAGAAACTAAGTAAACTAACCTAGTTACTAATTAGTTATGATCTAGTTACTAATCAAATATCCTAATTTTATCTAGAAGCCATGACTAAGCATGACATATGCAATGACCTAATTAACTAGTTAGATAAGTAACTAGATAGTAATCAAGTAATTAGAAAACCTAAGCTAGTTAGTAAGTATTTGATTAAAGTGTAACTAGATTAAAAATTAAAACAAACCTAGTTACCTTTCCTAGAGAGGTCACACAGCCAAGAGGGGCAAGGGAGCTTCTCCAAGCTTCTTGAACACTATTGCATGACCATTGCATGACCAATTGGTGACATAAGCCATGTGCTTTGCAAATGTGAACACAATGTGATATTTACTATCAAAACTTATCTCCTAATTATCCTACACACTCACTCACGGCTGCACCCTGCAATTTTACTCTTATTATTCACTTTTTCTCTCACCTAAAGACTAAGCATCATTTTTTCTCAAATCTTTCAAGAACACCAAACACTTTTCCTTTCCTTTTCTCCTCAAGTTTTCGGCCCCAACACCCAATCTCACCATCAATCTTCTATAATTTTTCCTCTTTACATTTCCTAAACCTAAACTACCTCCTAAACACTTTTCATTTAGAAGGTTTTGTCAAAATCCTACTCTTTCTACTTCAAAATCCAAACTTTTGTTTACTTCCCTAAAGGTAAACTCTTGATTCTTTGATTTTAATTTAAGTTTTTGATTTTTTATACCATGATTGTTCCATGGTTTTTCATTATGAAGCCTTGTTTGTGATTTTGCTAATTGTTTAAGAATTTTAGGGATTTGTTTTGAATCCACACGAAAATCAAGAGAAGGAGGAAAGAGCTTGAAGATCTTATCTTCAAGAGGTAAGAGGGAGATTTAATCTCATCAACCCTATGTGGTGATGAGAAAATGGATTGTATGTATGTGAAGAATGCATAAGGATTCATTTATGTGGTTGTTTAATGTTTTCCTATTTGTGATTGATTTTATTTGTGAGCTTGTCTGTAGCTTTAAAAATATATTGCATGTGTTTATAGATATATGAGTATTATTGTAGGATGTGAATAATATGCAAGGTTTGCATGAATGTTCCAAAGAACACAAAAGAGGCTCATGGCTTCTCCAAGAAAAAGAGAACCAAAATGTTCTCAACCATTTTCTAAAACAATGATTAATGAATCTAGGTAAGACAATGAGTTTGGAAAATAATTTAGAAGATAGGAAATGATTACTGATTTTTTGTGAAGGATATGTTGATTTTGGCCAACATGCCATTCAATGTATATTTGATTTCCAAAATTATTTTCTAAGGTAGGTTAAGTAGCTAATCTACAAAAGAATTTAATTTCAATGAGTCTTGGGAAATAAAATGAATTAACTTAGTTTTAGAATTCTAAATTAGAAGAATTAGTTATAAGTAAGAAATAAAGAAAACACTTGAAAAATACTAACGTAGAGCTCACTCTTTGAGTTTTGAAGCGCGTTAGCAAGTTTCAAGGTGTAAATAATGGTTAAGGTTAAAGAGAGTAGTATTTAAGGAAAAACGTAGGAAATGTCATTTAATAGCTTTTCTAGGCAAAATAATACCAAAATTTACTAAAATTAGACAAATAAAAAAAGAAAGTTCCATAGTATGTTTATAATGTAAGGAAAATATATTACGTAGTTTAAAAGTACTAGATATAGTTTATGCATTTTTAAAATAAAGATTTGAAGCTATGTGGTTAAGAAAATTATTTAAAAATCTTATGCAATTGAGAAAATGATTTAAAAACATTGCACGATATTCAAAAATGTCAAAATATGTTTACACGATTTAAGAACGTTTGTAAAAGTGACGCGATTGCGAAAATGCGATAAAATTTCTACTCGACTAAATGGAACAGTAAGTTTTACTGTCGGGCCAAAGTGGTGGACCCGGACATGTTGAGAGATAGTACTATCAAGTGGAGACATACTATATTTTGGAATATTGAGACTGAGGGTATTTGCGTAAATATGGTAATATATTAAGACTAAGGGTATTTTTGTAATTATAATTCTTAATCATGCATTGAGAGTTGTGTCAATTTGGTTGAAATTTGGCAATTGATTGACGAGATGAATTACACTGTGTTGTGGGTGTGATAGGCATAGTGTGGTTCATCAATTGAACTTGGAGGTGTTAGTGTGCGGAGAATTCCCCATGCGGATAGTTGGTAGCTCCTTTAGGCCGTGGTAACAGGCAACGCACTAATGATCTCGACAAGCACTATTCTTAATCAAGATCTTGTGGAGACTATTTGGTACAATGCCTGTAGTGCATGATGTATTTGGACTGTGTACTATTACACGATGTTTTGGACTGTGGGCTATAGACACGACGTCGGACAGTGTAATAGTTTGGCTGGGTAGCCTGAGGTACTGATAGTTCTTTTCGGATCATTCTCTCTAATGTCTGTGTTTAGCTCTATGGAGTAGGAACGAGTCTGTATGCATTAGCATCTATGATTTGCATTTTAAATGTTTACTATAACCTGTGATAGCATGTATGATGTGTTAATTTGAGGTACTAGATATGATGTAATGGTATGCATTATTGTGATATTTGCTTGTATTGTCATTTTCTTGATTGTCATGCGGGTAATGATGTAGATTGTCTCACCTTGATATACGTATTTCTCTGCATTATTATTATATTCTGTAAAGAGTTTGAGGAAGAGGAAGAGGAATAGCCTCTTGATATTCAGTATCCGAAAGAGCTCCAGCCGAGTGAGCAGTGCGAGGATGGCGAGCTGTTAGATCACCCCTACCACCTGGATTGATCTTGTGATCATGAGGTTGTCTGGATTCTTTGGTTTTGTGAGACTTGATTTTCACGAAGGCTCTGAGGCCTGGCGACTGCGTGAGGATAGAGGATCGGTAGTCTACGTGGGATGTCTGACTGTATCTCTGCGTAGAGAGTTTGACGGGGAGCTTATTTTTACTACTATTTTGTATTTACATCTTGAGTTACCTTTGACTCTTAGGCGTTATTGGGGAGGGATTTTCCATGCGCCTAGTGAGCTTAGTAGTGAGTCAATAGCATGGACTCACGTCTGTAGAGCTTCAAGGCATTTGGGATTTCTGCTATCCGATGATCTATCTGAGAGTGATCCTTCGGAGGGTTAGGAATATGTGCACTTGGGCATGTTATGTTTTAGTATTATGCTGACTTTTTACTGTTTTGTTAAATATTTGTAGTTGTAAATTATTTGTATACTTAAGACAAAATCATATGTATATTATGGTGTGTGATATTATTTTATCTTATTCTGTATTCCGTGTTATTTTATTTAATGTTATCAAGTATAAAAGGAAAAACTTTACAACTCATATTATTTATGTATCAAATGTTTTATAACTTGGGTAGGATTTTATTTTATTGCATTAAAAATGTGACATCCCCACAAGGGTGTTACAAGAATGCCACAATTGATAAATGGAATTTAGGAAATAATTGTTATGTCTCTGCTAGTCCCTATGATCTCTTCTCTCACCAAATGAATCATGGTGCTGATGCATTATCCATTATGGATTTTCTATTAGTGATTTTATCTCTTTTAGGATTTTAGTTTTTAACATTTCAGTTTTAATGAGATTCTATCCAAATCCTAAATCTTATCATCATCTAGCTATATTTGATTTGTATTTGGTTTGTTTTGTAAGATGGTTACAAATACCCTTTGATCGGCACTTTTGAAGATGTTGTTGATTATTGAATTCAGTTTGAAATATAACTTTTTTTTTTAGAATGAGTCTCTTGGCACTAAGTGCCTAGCATCGAATGCCTTTGTCCTTTAGTTCTACATCAATTTGGCATCTGAGTCTGGCTCATCCCTATGCTTTGTGCTATTTGATAGCATTGATTTTTCGTAGCCAAAGTCATTATGTTGCATATCATTCACTAGATCTCTGCAAAACTCACCTGAAATTGCCAAAAAGCTGCCAAAATTTAGGTTTCCTTTGCCTATAAATACACAATCGTACAAACATCATCAGAACACTATCATTCGGATCTCGTTTTGAGATACAACCATCACTATCAGAACCGAAAGCTTCCGATCTATAAGACTACAAAATTTTAGTGTGATCGACTGTTGCACACCCTCACGTGCCACCAAAAGCCTTTGCGCATGGTCCTCACACGGCACACGCACTACATGCACCTTCTTTTGCTTAATGCATGAACTCACGCACCCATGCATAGCCATTTTCCCCTGTGCTGACGTCATACAGACTCTCATATGACACTGATGTGATGCAGATGTGGCATTGACTTTGACTTAATTTTGACTTTGATTAGGGTTGACTTTGACCTTTTCTCCTAGGTTTTTAGGCATTCTGGATCCGTTGTTTCACTTGTTTTTTGCATTTTGAAGCATCCAACAAAGGGTTTTGGCCATTTCATCTATTTTCGCTTCATAAAGGTGCATTTTCTCTAACTTAAAACTTACCTAATTTTCATATTAGCTTAGGTTTACTAGTAAATAGGTTCTTAGGTCCCCAGTTTGCTTCTTTACACCTATTATTGTCTTCTACCAATTTTTCCATATTAAAAAAAAATTCTTCCATCTTTGCTTCCTTTTTCCCTTATTTTGTCATTATCATTAGCTCTTTAACATTAGTATTCTTAATTTTGCTTGTGCATTTAGGGTAGTTTATAATTATCACTTATCTTCATTTTGTCTAGTCAACATTCCCATACTTCTTCTTGCTACTTATTTGGGTTTTTCTTATTGACTTAAACTTTGCATGACTCGATCTCGCACCCGACTAGTAAAAGATAAATTTGCTACCTTTATTGTTGATTTTCATTCCTTTTCTACTACAACTGTGGATAATCTCAATATAGTAAATGATCATCTTGTCACGTTAAAGACTAATCAAATTGCCTTTAGAGATGATGTTGCTTCTCATATGACTGATATTGCTACCTTTCAAGATAGTCAAACAAATATGAATGCAAGGCTTGAACAAATCTTTGAACATCTTAATTTGGTAGATAACAGTGGGGAAGAAAGAGTTCCATCGTCTAATGTTGATGATGAGTTTGCTGAATATGAGAGGGGTGACCAAAGATTTAATAATCGTTAGGGTAGAAATAATCAAAGAATATATAATCATCAAAATGGGAACAATAATGGAGAGTTTAATGTCCTTAAGATGGTTAAGATAGATGCCTCATCTTTTGATGGCTGATTAGACCTTGATGTCTTTCTTAATTAGGCTCGCAACATTGATGACTACTTTGACATATATACCCTTCCCAAGCATCAGAGAGTTCTAGTTGCTAAGATGAAGCTCATTAAGGCTGCTAGGTTATATTGGTCAACTATTGAGAGAGATCATAATCAAAGGGGTCTCAAGCTTATTACTAGCTGGGCAGTTATAAAATAGAAATTGCATGAGAAGTATTTTCCTACTTATTATAAGCATCACTTGATGAACCAATGGATGAATCTTAAGCAATTGTCTAACCCTATCTCTAAGTACATTGCTAAGTTTGAATAATTAATGCTTAAGTGCAATGTCCAAGAAGATAGTTTGGTTACTCTTTCTCGTTTCCTCAATGGGATTAGGGGAAAAATTAAAAGAGAAGTTCAACTTCATAACCCTTCCACTCTTGAAAAAGCGTACAAGAAAGCTAGTAAGGTTGTGCAGTTTCCTAGAAGCCCTGTTCCTAGATGTTTTGTTAATCAAACTTCTTCTACTCAACCCTTTAATCATTTGATTCCTCAGTCTTCTACCTTTAGGGGTCTTTCCACCACTACTCCTGGTATTAGTTCTAATTCAACTTTCATCCCAAAATCTACTGATAAGGGTAAATCAAAAGTCTTTAATAATGCTTGTTCTATTGAATGTCATTACCACTATGTTATGGGTCATAAAGCTTTTCAGTGCCATCGTAGGACTCTTACTATTAGAACTAATCATATTGCTTCCCTTGAGTTAGAGAATTTAGTGGGCAAAGTTGTCGATTCTATAGGTTGTTCTTCTGACATTTAAGAGGATGAAGAAAATGTTTGGGATGATCCATCCAATCTTTGTTGGGAATCACAGATACATCACGTAGCGGAAACAGAATTCCCACCAAGGATCAATGCGAAAAAGCCATAATCTGAGTTTTTAAAATTGTTTACCCCTTGAAGTATGATCAAAAGGAAGTGACGTGAATTACCAGCACCGTAATAGCAACAATGTCTCTGTGGTATCCACACGAATAGACTCACGAACGTCCAACGTTTGCAGAAGGAGCCTCATGTCTCACACAGTGCTAGCTGTGAAGAGAAGAGAAGAAACCTGACACTCTCTCACTCATTTTTTCTATAGGTGCGGCTAAGGTTCTATAACGCGTGTCTTAGCAGCTCCCTTAGCAGTACTAATTATAATAGTGACTGCCTTAAGTGAGTGTGAGCAGTAGCAAGGTAAGCTATGTAACCCTAGACTCATCTATTATGAGTTTGGCCCATATTTGAATCCAAGTCCAACTTGGATCTATTGCTCCAATTTTAGTCTGCTCTATGTGTGTGGCCCAGTAGGTTCTCATTATGTTGGCAATAATATTAAAATCTCATTTTAATATTATAAGCAGTGAGTGGTGTCTAGCAATACATCACTGCTACCTAAGTAATGAAAATGTCAGTGATTTAACATAACCTTTCCGTGACTAATGTTTCCATATCGTTTAGTCCCTTTGTCAAGATATCTAGATTGAACACCTGACATGGAATGCGTCACCCTTGTATAGTCCAATCCTTCTTTTCCTAATACTCGAGTAGACTTTGTAACAACAAATGAAATCAATATCTCATATTGACTCATTTGAGCATAGTCATGCATTTCACAGCCTCACTCAATTAAGGGGCCCGAAGATATCGCTCCTGTTATGTAGGAGTGACAAATCCCATCTAAGTCGCTCACATCCCTCTGCATGATTTGCAGTTTGTCCAATAACCAACTTTATAATCACCTTGTTACAGATGACGTTTGATGGCATTAAAACACACAACTCCTCATGTAGGAATCGTAGTGATTTCAAATCAAAGGACCACAGATATCATTGTCACTATGAGAATCACTTATGACACTCACGTAACGATCCATATAACGTTCTCATGGTGAGTCAGTCTAGTACATCATTACTTTAACATATACCCATGTTAAGACTTGATATCTCATATCCATGACCCGTGAGATATGGTCATCAGTCTACGCATATACTAGTCTCAATGCATTATTGTTGTCCTAATTAACAATAATACTTGACTAGGGGCATTTAAGAATAGTGTTTTATCCAATAGGATCTCACGATCAAGTCATCCACTTTATGTCCTATGGTATCAAACTTACTATTCTAAGGACTTTATTATGTCTATTAAAAAGAACACAATAAATGAAATGCCTCATATATTAAAATAGCACAATAGAATGTATGTAAATACAGACAAAATGTATCGGCCTCTAGGGCATACACCAATAATCTTGTCATAAGGAGGTGCATTTTTTTCACTCCCACACCTGATAGTTCTTGGAAACAGACTAGCATTTTCCTTACCTATATCAATTTAGGTGATAAGGTTTTCAAGTTGGTAATTGATGGAGGTAGTACCTTGAATGCCATTTCAACTTCTATTGTGTCTAGATTTGGTCTTAAGCCTAAACCCCACCTTGCCCCTTTTAAGGTTGCTTAGGTAGATAAGACTTATCTAGAAGTCAAAGAATGGTGTAAAGTTTCCCTTCGTATTGGTGGTTATAAGAAAGATGTTTATTGTGATGTCATACCCATGAATGTTACACATATCTTGTTAGGTTGCCTTTGGTTATGACCATGATGTTACCAACCATGGACATGATAACACCTTCATTTTCAAACATCCTAGTGGCCAAATTACCTTAACTCCGACTAAACCTAAAGATACCACTACTCCTCATAAGATAAAGCAAACTCCTTAAGCCAACCCTGAGAAAAATAATCTTCATTTATTGACCCATAAGGAGTTCGAAAAAGAGAGTTTGGAGTCAAATGTTGTGCTAGTTGTCTTACCTAAAGGTCAATTAGAATTCCCTAGTTCTTCTCACACAAATCTTCCTCCTAAGATTCATCCTTTACTAGAGGAATTTCAGGATATCTTGCCTATTGAGCTTCCTAATTATTTACCACCCATATGAGATATATAGCATGTTGTTGACCTTGTTTTGGGTTCTACTTCACCTAACCTTCCCTATTATTAGATGAATCCTAAAGAATGTGAAGAGGTTACAAAGCAAGTAGGTGAACTGTTACTAAAGACTTTAATCTAGCCTAGTCTTAGCCCTTATGCTTGTCCTACATTATTGACTCCTAAGAAAGGTGGTTCCTTGTGTATGTGTGTCGATAGTAGATTCATTAACAAGATCAACATCAAGTATATGTTTCCTATTCCTAAGCTTAAGAACATGTTGGATCTACTTGCTAGTTCTCGTTGGTTCTTTAAGATCGATTTGCATAATGGCTACCATCAAGTCAGGCTTCCACAAGGAGATGAATGAAAAACTACATTTAAAACCCATGATGGTTTGTTTGAGTGGTTAGTTATACCTTTTGGTTTCTCTAATGCTCCAAGTACTTTTATGAAGGTTATGTATCACATCTTTCAACCTTTCTTAGGTGAATTTTTGGTTATCTTCTTTGATGAGATCCTAATCTTTAGTAAGTCTAAGGTTAATCACGTGAGTCATCTTCGATAGGTTTTCCTCACTTTAAGGAACGAAAAATTTTATGTTCATATTAAGAAATGTTCCTTCTTGTAGACTCAGGTTGTTTTCCACAGGTTAGCTTCTTTCTATAGGTGATTCATTTCTAATTTTAGTACCATTATGTCTCCTATTATTGAGTGCCTTAAATAGGATAAATTTTTATGGGCTTTTACTACTTCCAAAGCTTTTGAAATGATAAAGAAAAGAATGACTAAAGTGCTTGTTTTAAGAATTCCATATTTTTCTAAGGTTTTGGAAGTCTCTTGAAACTTTCTGATTAGAATCCTCGACATATCAAGTGAGTAGAGTTTCTCCAATAGTTTACTTTCATTGTTAAGCATAAGTCTAAAGCTGAGAATAAGGTTGTTGATGCTCTTTGTAGAATAAGCTTAGTGTTACACATTATGAGCATTCATGCTACTAGTTTTGATTGATTAATAGATGATTATCCCACTTGTCCTGATTTTAGTGTCATCTATTCTAATTTGCATACAGGTAACTGTCGCAATTATGTTGATGTTGTTATCCATGATGGCTACTTATTTCGTTGCGCTAAACTATGCATCCCTTCTTCTTTGTGTGATTTCTTAATTTAGGCGATGCTTGCAGGTGCGTTAGTTAGCCATTTTGGCAAAGATAAAACTATTGCTTTGGTTGAGGATAGATTTTATTGGCCTTTTTTGAAGTATAATGTTACTCAAATGGTTTCCCAATGTTGTACTTGTCAAATTGCTTAAGATAGAAAACAAAACACTAGTTTATATACTCCGTTACCTATTCCTCATGAGCCATGGAAAGATATGGGAATGGACTTTGTTCTTAGCTTACCCCGTACTACTAGGGCACTTGATTTTGTTATGGTTGTTGTTGATAGGTTTTCTAAAATGGCTCATTTTATTCCCTACAATAGAACTTCTAATGCTTCCCATATTACTAAGTTATTCTTTACAGAGATTGTGCGATTGCATGGTTTGCCTTCTTCTATTTTTTCTAACCAGGATGTGAAGTTTACTAGTTATTTTTGGAAAACCTTGTGGAAATTATTTCGCACTAACTTAAAATTTCTTTTTGCTTTACATCCATAGACAAATGGTCAAACTAAGGTAGTTAACCGTAGTCTAGGTGATTTACTTAGGTGCCTTGTAGGAGATAAACCTGGTATTTAGGACTTAGTGTTGCCAACTATTGAGTTTGCCTATAATAGTTATGTTAATAGGTCTACCGGTGGGAGTCTGTTTGAGATTGTCCATGGTTTGTCCCCTCGCCAACCCATTGATCTTATGTCTTTGCCTATTACTGTCAGACCTTTTGACCTAATTGAGACTTCCCCCCCCCCATATTCATGATGTACATGCTAACATTAGGTGTAAGTTTGCATTGAGTAATGCTAATTATAGACTTGTTGCTGATGTGTATCGTCAAGTTCAGGATTTTAATGTAGGTGACTATGTTATGGCATGCATTCTCCCTATGTGTTACCCTAATCACCGCTTCAAAAAGCTCCACGCTAGAGCTAAAGTACCTTACCAGATTCTCTATAAGCTTGGGCCTAATTCATATTTACTTGATTTACCTGTTGATTTGATTATTAGTCCTAATTTCAATATAGAGGATTTGTTACCTTACCGAGGCACCTTTAAGGCTTCTTTTTTGCCTCCTACTGTTTCTACAAGTTGTATATCTCGGGTTCCTCTAGTTCCTTCTATTATACCGCAGTATGGTGAGATTGACACTGTGATTTATGATGATGTTGTTGACCATATCTTGGATGATTAGTTTGTCAGTTCTAGTTCTACTCTATTTTGCCGCTATCTTGTGAAGTGCAAGAACCGACCTACTAGTGATGCTACTTAGATTTCCAAGGATGATCTCTACCTCCTATATCTTGCTCTTTTGGAGGAGTACCAAATTTCTACCTCTTCGAAGGAGAGTCCTCTCGGTGGAGGGAATGATGCATTATCCATTGTGGATTTTCTGTTAGAGATTTTATTTTGTTAATTAGGGAATTTTATCTATTTTAGGATTTCAGTTATTAGAATTTTAATTTTAATGGGATTCTATCCAAAGCCCAAATCTTATCATCATCTAGTTAGATTTTATTTGTATTTGGTTTGTTTTGTAAGAGGGTTATAAATACTCATCCTATCAGCACTTTAGAAAATGTTGTTGATAATTGAATCCAATTTGAAATATAATTCTCAGTTTGAGAACGATTCTCTTAGCACCAAGTGCCATTGTCCTTTGATTCTAACATTAGGTGACCATCGTATCATACACCTTTGAATAGCGAGCACCATCCTTGGACGTAATGAAGATCTCACGGTGGTGAAAGAAGATGAGTTATTTTTATTGGACAACATGCTATCAAGACAGCACGTCAATGTTTGTTATTAGATGTGCCAACACCTCCTCCATTTGGCTCACATGGAAGAAGGACCATTGTGATCTGTGGCTTAGTGACCATCATTACTAAATATCTAGGAGTTGATGTTCATCATCTTAATATGATGCAAGTTGGAGGTACTAACGTCCTTGATGAAAGCACTCTAGTTACCATGAATATTTGTCTGCAACATTAGGATGGGTACTACTTCATCGACAGGGATAACATATCCTATCGAAGGGCCAAAGCAAAATGAAGAAGAATCCAAGGATGCAAGTGTTAAGGATCCAAACATACCAAAACTCAATCATGACATTGAATGGAGTGCTTATGATCTTGCCCTAATGGAAAAATATAAAGAACAAATGGACAATCTTGGAGAGTCCATCTCAAGGAATATTAATGGAATCAATGTGAAGATTGATTCACTCCTAAAGTCTATTTGGAGGCCATTGGGGACATCCATACTAAGATCGACAATTTTGTCATCCCAATTTACTTTGCTCTTTACCACCATGATGTGGCCAATGATGCTAATGATGAAGCTATAATAATTATGGGGAGATCAACAATGAAGGGGGAGCCAATATGCCAAACGAAGAAGAATATTAGGAAGACCCGGAAGAAGATGAAGAGGACCCTAGTAAGCAGGAGGGTAAAGACGATAATATAGCTCTATAATGGCTACTAGGATTAGTTTAAAAGCATGGTTGTTATTCCTTAGGATTGAATCCTAAGGACTCTAGTTTGTTTACTTTTCTAATTCAAGTCTAGCTTCATATTTAGAATTTCGTTCATGTTTTCAAGTTTAGTTTGGTATGCAGGATTTCCTTTTTATTACATTTTACATTAAAATAAACCATGCTTTTTTATTAAGTTTGGGGGTGTTTCTTTTTATTTTTTAAATTGATTTTATCTCTTTCTATTTCAATTTTAATTTTAATTTTGAATAAAAATAAAAAATAATAATAATAAATAATACATAATAAAAAAAGAAATAAAAAATAATAAGCAAAAAAAAAAAAAAAAAAAAGAAAAGAAAAAACCAACAAAAAAAGGCAGCACCAGTAAGATTCATGGCCAGGTCATGGCCTAGACCACAGTTGTGGATCGGTCCACGTCTAGCATCTTTAAACGACGTTCTTCCCCTTCTCACTCCCAAATCCCCAACTTTTCTTCACTTAGTAGACAACCTCCCTTCCTCCAAAGCCACCGCCAGTCACTTCCACCACCAAGGGCAACACTTCCTCCTCCCTCCAACATCCCTCACCCCGTTTACCTCTACACTTCATCTTCTCCATACCTTCTTTCTCCCTCTAACCATAATTTTCTCTCTCTTCCCCTTTCCTCAATTGATTTTAACCTCTATCACCATTAACCGTCCATTATGCCTCCAAGAACGAAGCTTTCCTCTGGTGCCACTTCATCCCACTCTTGCGCACGCACAAGAGTTTCCCCATCAGCCAAGCGGCAGAGATGCAACCTGTCGCTGTAACAGCCCAAGTCTAATTACCTCTCTATACCCAGGCTTATGTTGAAGTAATTAAGCTTAGGCTCATCACATGTTACTACTCGATCCCTTCTAACTTATTTCAGTTAGGTTATCACTTTTCACAACTTATTTCAGCTTTATTGGTTATCCAAGCCTGTAGAAGGAGATTTTAGCTCATTTTAATAACCAAGGCCATTTTCCTTCAAGATCACTAATCCAAGTTCTTGATTACCAATCCATTATTAGTTTCATTTAGTGCAAGTGAGTTCTCATTGGAAGAACTCTACCAATCGATTCCATACTATGCCAATTACATACATAGCTCAAAATATTAATTCATAAGCATACAAAAACTTAATCATTATATTATATTGATATATGTAAGGTGCAGGCCTCAGTACCTACACTACATCATAGTCCATGTGTTCCTCAGACCCATATACATGCAACAAAATAAAGCAAAATAAATTTAAGCGCATCAGTGTCCTTCAAAGTCCAGCTATATCATACTACATCAGAGTCAGAGTCAGAATCATCTCTAAGTAAGCTGATAGTCATATCTACACCTGATGATGAACCTTTAAAAATTCATATTTTTATGGTTCAAAATCTTGAATTTTCATCCTCTTTTAATCTCTTTGATAGAGTTTTGTTCTCAAGTTTTATTTTGTTTTTATTATTTTAAATGGTTTTCTTATTATGTGTTTTATATGTTTTTATAGGTAATTGCATATGAAAAATACTGGACATTTGAAGAAGCAAGAAAAAGAGGAAATTCCATTTCAAATGTCCAACGCTTGGGCGTTGGACACTCATCACTTGAGTGCATCTCTTTAGTGTCCCAACACTTGAGCACTGGGAGTGGAGCGCTTGAGCACGCATCATGTATTAGCAAACTTTAGAAAGAGCGTCCAGTGCCTGAGCGCTGGAAAGTAAGCGCTTGAGCGCTGAACGCGTAACAGAGCACATTAATTCGTTATAAAAAGAAAAGTTACACCAAATTCAATATACACTTGGACAGAACGTATCAGCCGTCAAGAGGCACAAATCCTAAAGTGTCGTGGGCGCAATTAGGCTTAAATATTAGGAATTTTCTTCAACCTTTCCACTTATCTACAATGGAGTTTATCATTTTCTTCCCTTTGTATTCTTCTTTTTCCATGTGAAACTAAACCCTTTTCATTAGGGTGATGATGGATCTTGTTCTTTGATGATGTAAACTCATTATTGTGTTTAATCAATGTTTCTATTTCATGATTTATGTGCTTATCTTTTTTCTTAATGCTTTTTTAAATCCAGCCAATTTGGGAATGATTTTTGGGTTGATGTATGATTTGAAAAAAATTGCATGAATCTAGAACTTATGATAAATACCATAATTTCCACAATCACTAGGAATAGACGTTGTGGGTTGTGTGGTCTTTCTCTTAATTCCCTTATTTTTAATAATGCCTTCTCTATTTGGTGTTACACTGAGAGATTAGTTAATTCTAAATAGTGTGAAGAGGATTAATATACTAAGGGATCGGATATTGATTAATGTTGAGAATTGACCATGAATCATTAGAAAAAAACTTAATTAAACAAATATTTGATTTTGCATCAGAAGTGTTCAAGTGAAATCTGACCCTTATCATTTTCATATCATTGTCTTTCATCTTTACCAAATTAATTAAATTTCACTCTTTTATTTTTATTTATTCTTTCTTATTATTGCTTTTACCAACTCTATTTTAGATAACTTGAATAGTGTTAATTTGGTGAATTTAGTAATTGACAACATAATCCTCGTGGGAACGATACTTAACTCACTTTTTATTACTTTTGAGATTCGATGCACTTGCCGATTTCACAATAAGTTTTTGGCGCCATTGATGGGGATTATTGTTTGGACAAAACTTAGGTAAAGTTTCTTAGGTGCTTGTGGTGCTGTTCTCTAATAAAAATATGACATGTGTATATTTTTCTACAACTCATTAATGAAAACTTAAAAAATAATGATTAAGTGGCTAAAACCTTGGACACATGTTATATTTTTATTGGAGAATAAGACACGTGTCATATTTTTATTGGAGAACAGTACCACAAGCACCTAAGGAACTTTACCTAAGTTTTGTACTTATTGTTTTCAATATTAAATAGTAGTTGAAGAGACACTAATTTAGGCACTTATTTTTCTTATTTAATTTTCTTTTTCATTATGTAATTTTCTTTTTAATTTGTTTCTTTTTATTTATTTTTTTTTCTTTGTTTATTTTTATTAGTCATTTATTTTTATATTTCTTTTTCTTTTCTTTTTATTTTCTTTACTTCACTCTAGTTTGCTTGTTGGTTTGTTTATGCAATGTATTTTGGATTCAAAACAATTACATTTTGATCCGGAGATAACAAGAATAGAAAAAGTAAACAGGAAAGCAACCAAAGAAAGACAGAGCTTAGAAGAAAAGATAGCTGAGAACACTACTGCACAAAGAAGATGCACTTTGACTGACTATGCAAATCCATTTTCTGAAAATGTCTCAACCAGTATTGTGCGACCTGCTATCCACGCAAATAATTTTGAGATTAAACCAGTGTTTCTACAGCTGGTGCAACAGAATCAGTTTGGGGGGTCAGGCCGAAGATCCAAACGTGTTGTAGCTCTATGACACTATCAAATATAATGGAGCTAGTGATGATGCCATACCGCTACGACTTTTTCCATTCTCTTTGAGCGATAAAGCCAAGAGCTAGCTATAAGCCCAACCTCAAGGAAGCATCTCCACTTGGGATGATTTGGTTAATAAGTTCCTCACTCGGTATTTCCCTCCATCAATGTTCGTGAAGATAAGGAGTGAGATTGTTTACTTTACTCAAAATTAAGGAGAATCTTTCTATGAAGCATGAGAAAGATTTAAGGAACTACTTAGAAAATATCCTCATCATGCTTTCAAAGTTTGGCAACAAGTGCAAGTCTTATAATGGTTTGAATCATTCCACAAGACTTATGGTGGATGTATCTGCAGGTGGCTCTTTAAACACTAAGACTCCTGAAGAGGCTCGGGAATTATTTAAGACTATGGCTACCAATGAATATCAGATGCCTAGTGGGAGAGTAGTAATCAAACATGGAGTTATGGAGCTTGGCACTCTCGATGCCTTATACTCAAAATAAAAGTATTTCGCAGCAGTTAGCCAACCTCACCAAGCAAGTTGGGAATATGCAGGTGAATTCAATGAACCATGAAGCTCTAATTTGTTATTTCTGTGGAGATAACCATGCCAATGGTAGATGTGAAGCAAGAATTTCAGGTGTTATTCCTCAAGAGCAGGTTAATTATATGGGCAATCCTTTGAGACCACAAGGTAACCCATATTCCAACACATACAATCCAGGGTGGAGGAATCATCCAAACTTTTCATGGACTAATCAGAATATGCTAAGACCACCACTTCCTTCATATCAATAACCATCTTCACAATCTCAACAAGATAAGCTATCAAACCTTGAAAGTATTGTTCAGAAACTTGCTCTTAGCACTAACACTTTTTTTGAGGAAATAAGAGCTAATTTTTAGAATCAATGAGTGGTTATTCGAAGTTTAGAGAATCAAGTGGGTCAAATAGAAAAATAGCTCTCAGAGAGACCTCCAGGCACCTTACCAAGTGATACAGTGGTCAATTCAAAAGAGAAATGTATGACAATGTCTTTGAGGAGTGGGAAAGTTATTAGTCCTCAACCAAAAGAAGATGAAGCTGAGCAAGTACCTCCTCATATGAGTCATGTCCAAGAGAAAGATGGCGATAAAGAAAAAGAGATAGAGAAGGAAAAATCTAAAGAGGAACAATCGAGAGTGCAAAGAAGGAAGAAAGAACTTGAGCAAAAGAAACTTTTTGACCCTTCACTGTACGATAGGATGCCATTTCCTCAGAGATTGAAGAAGGAAAATCAGGAGAAGCAAGATAGGCAGTTCTCCAAGTTCCTTGATATTTTCTAACAGTTGCAGATAAAAATTCCTTTTGCTAAAGCACTTGAGCAGATGCCATAATATGCCAGATTTATGAAGAACTTGTTATCAAAGAAAAGGAAACTCAAGGAAGATGAGACTGTAGCACTTAATGAAAAGTGTAGCGCTATTATTCAGAGGAAGCTACCACCCAAGTTGAAGGATCCAAGAAGCTTTACTATTCCGTGCACTATTAGCAAACTGACCATTGAGAATGCTCTATGTGACTTAGGAGCTAGCATCAATTTAATGCCATTGTCAATTCTTCGTATACTTGGGATTGAAAAAGTAAAGCCTACTATGATATCTCTTTAATTAGCTAATCGTTCAATCCAACGTCCATATGGTATAGTTGAAGATTTGCTAGTAAAGGTGGACAAATTCTTCTTTCCAATAGATTTTGAGATTTTAGATATGGATGAGGATGCTGATATCCCTCTTACTCTTGGAAGACCATTCTTAGCTACATCATGAACTTTGATTGATGTCCCTAGAGGTGAATTGATTTTGAGGGTGGATGGAGATCAAGTGACCATTACTGTCTTTAATAAATCTGCACTGATATCATATTTCTATGCCCCAGTCAAATGCGTTCAAGGTAAGCCTCAACAGGAATTGGCTAGTAAGAGTCCTTCGTCATTGATTAATGTTGATCCTCCTAATTTCAAGATTGTTGATGAGAAGGAAAAACGTCCTCCCATTATCCATGGTTCACTGAAAGTTAAATCTTCACCTGTTGTTCAATTGAAACCACCATAGACTGGTGGAATTTCTTATGATAAGATGAATTCAGGATAGCCTAGCGCGAGTCAAGTTCAAAACGCTTTTGGAGGTAATTCTAAGGTCATTGATCGAGTATGGAGGTATAAAACTAAAAAAGGAAGGGCGTCATCTTACTTCTCCTGCTTCAAGCCACCTTGATTAGTTGGAAAGGCAACATTGAACTAATGATGTTAAACAAGTACTTTTTGGGAGGAAACCTAAATTTTTTTTCTTTTTATTTACTCTTTTATCCTTTCGGTTTCTGTTCATTATTTGTTTCTGCTATTATTTTGTTATTTTTTTATTTTATTGACTAACATTTTTTTGTTTTTGTTTTGAAGTTAATGTTGAGTAAGTTTAAGTGCCTCCCTGAGTTCGTAGCCTTTGTAAGGGGATGTATATAGTTGTCGACCGCCAAAAAAAGTTTTTTTTCTTTTCTTTATTTTTTTATTTTCACATTTGTTGTTATTGATTTTATTTTGTTATCATCACCTTATTGTGTTTTTGGTCATTCTATGCATGCTGGTGTATTGAATTGAATATCCAATGATTTCATAAATTGTGGATTAATCTCTTTTCTTGGGAAATCACGTGAGAATTCAGGAGTTGTGTTTATTTCTATTGTTTCAATTATGTATGAATGCATTTCCCATCGTTATCCTTGATAGACCTTGGATTATGCATGTATATCAAGCTTAGAGAAAGTTTATGAGATTGCACTTGTGTGGATGATTTGTATCTAGAAGTTGTTTGATTCTCTCTTGAGGTGAAATCCTAGGCAGTGCATGATTAAGGAAATGATAAGGGTCTTCTTTGGATCGTTTGAGCCTTTCCAGCCAACCTGTAAACACAGTATATCCTTAAGTCCCTTTTGCAGCTTTGTTATTGTTTGACCTCTATTTTTTTTTCTTTACCCACATTTACCTTTCCCATATCCATAATACAAAAACAAAAAATTCCTTCTTACACACCTTTTGTTGAGTGCATGTCTTGTATTATTTTTCTATTCAAGCCTTATTCAGTCTTTGTGCATGAAATATTTTAGGAGCTTAAAAAAAAAAAAAGAAAAGAAAAAGAAAGTCCACCCAAAGTATTGTAAAGGCATAAGTTTAGGGGTGAAGGTTATTAAAAAGAAAAATAAATAAATAAATAAAGAGAATGGTGTGTTATTTCTTATGCTCTGTTTTGCACTTGTTCTACATTCTGTAACTTGAATTTTGAAATTTGCATAATTATGTATCTCAACTTTTGTTTTCATTGTCCTATCATTTCTTTCTTAACTGTCACCCTTAGCCTTACATTACAAGCTTTAAAAGACCCTTTTGATCCTTGATTATATGTTGTTTACATTTGTGGAGAGAGAGATGAAGAACAACCCTATAGATGCGGGTCAGATGTGCATTTGTAATTTTATAAATTTATTTGGGCTTGTGCTTTATAAGTAGATTTGGTCTTCCATTTATGTTTTTGGGAAGTCATTTTTGCATGAGAATTGCATATGAGAGCAGTGTGACAATTGGATTGTACATGTGTGATACTTTGAAATGAGATTGTGAAGCAATTTCTGAGGATATGAATGATTTTCAATACCCAGTATCGTCATGTTTGAATCTGTGTGTTTTGAGTTTTTATTTGTTTAGTATTTTTTTTTGTTTTTTTTTTCTTTTGCTTGAAGACAAGTAAAATCTTAAGTTTGAGGGAGTGATGAACCTTTAAAAATTCATATTTTTACGGTTCAAAATCTTGAGTTTTTACCCTCTTTTAATCTCTTTGATAGAGTTTTGTTCTCAAGTTTTATTATGTTTTTATTATTTTCAATGGTTTTCTTATTACGTGTTTTATGTGTTTCATAAGTAATTGCATATGGAAAAAAATGGACATTTGAAGAAGCAAGAAAAAGAAGAAATTCCATTTTAGACGTCTAGTGCTTGAGCGCTGGACACTCAACGCTTGAGCGCGTCTCTTTAGTGTTCCAGGGCTTGAGCGCTGGGAGTGGAGCGCTTGAGTGCGCATCACACATCAACAAACTTCAAAAAGAGCATTTAGCGCCTGAGAGCTAGAAAGTAAGCGCTTGAGCGCTGAACGCGTAACAGAGCACATTAATTCTTTATCAAAAGAAAAGTTATGTCAAATTCAACACACACTTGGACAGAACGCAGTATCCGTCAAGAGACACAAACCCTAAAGTGTTATGGGCACAATTAGACTTGAAGATTATGAATTTTCTTCAACCTTGAAACTTATCTACAATGGAGTTTGTCATTTTCTTCCCTCTGTGTTCTTCTTTTTCCATGCGTAACTAAACCTTTTTCGTTAGGGTGATGATGGATCTTGTTCTTTGGTGATGTAAGCTCATTATTGTGTTTAATCAATGTTTCTATTTCATGATTTATGTGTTTATCTCTTTTCTTAATGCTTTTCTAAATCTGACCAATTTGGGAATGATTTTTGGGTTGATATATGATTTTGAAAATTTTGCATGAACCTAGAACTTGTGATAAACACCATAATTTTCACATTTGCTAGGAATATACATTGTGGGTTTTGTGGTCTTTCTTTTAATTCCCTCGTTTTTAATAATGCCTTCTCTATTTGAGGTTAGACTAAGAGATTAGTTAATTCTAAATAGTATGAAGAGGATTAATATACCAAGGGATTGAATATTGATTAATTTTTGAAATTTACCATGAATCATTAGAATAAAACTTGATTAAACCAATATTTAATTTTACATCAAAAGAGTTCAAGTGAAATATGACCCTTAACACTTTCATATCATTGTCTTTCATCTTTACCCAATTAATTAAATTTTACTCTTTTTATTTTTATTTATTCTTTCTTATTATTGTTTTTACCAACTCTATTTTCAATAACTTGAATAGTGTCAATTTGGCGAATTTAGTAATTGACAACATAATCCTCGTGGGAACGATACTTAACTCATTCTTTATTACTTTGTGATTCAGTGCACTTGTCAATTTCACAACACCTGATATACATCCATACAGAAATATGATATATAGTAATAATAATAAAGTATCACATCCTATAATATGCCAAGTACTAGCAACAATCTTTCAAAAAAGTATGGAGTCAAAGGTGAGGGAAAAGGATGATAACCCTAGGAGAGTAACACATGTACAACCTCACATTCATGTAAATTGTATAGCTGTCAGTTTCGGGGTCATACACCCACCACCTCTCAGTAGGCTCCTAGTAAATAGTTAGCAGTGGCATCTTCAAGCTACAGAGGTGTCAAGCACTGGAATATCATGGAAATAAATAGTGGGGTGAGAATTCTCAATAATTCTAACATACAAGTTGACATCATGATATTTTCAGGTGTTTTGGGGTTTTCGTAACACTTTATAGAAAATTCTTAATATGGTGGCAAAAGGCAAAACAAATTATTATTCTTGAGGTAGAGATTCATTTTAACCATTTATAATAGCATATCAGGGCATGGCTACTACCCAAAACATTCGCAGAACATAACAAAGCAACCAAAAATCATACAAAAACAAATAGAACTATGGCAAAACATTCATAAGCTTTATAGAAAGTTCACAAAACTTTTACAGATAACTCAGAATGCTAGTGACAATAATAGAATATTAGTAAAGTATGGTAGCAATTTACAGAGTATTGACGAATGCTTTAAATATTATGCAAATGCAATGCAATGTCTTTTAATTACCTCACAATGCTCATTTAATTCATTATTTATCCATAAGCTCATTCCCTAGACCCACGTCCTTTTCAATAAGTAAAGAGTCTCATGCTCAACCTACACTTGGCAATAGTCAGCTTATCAGCCCTGAGCTCATCCTATACGTGACAATGCATTGTCACACAACACTATCCCTAGTAACGATGGCCTCGCCTATAAGTTACTTTCATATGGGAATAGCATATAAGGACCACCCTCAGGTACGAGGATCATTTCTATATCTTTTAATTACTGAGCACTTTAAGGACGCACATACAATATGTCATTTCATTACTAGCTCAACTTTAATAAGTAAAGGAGCATAATTCTATAGTGCATCACATCTTTCTCATGAGCATGCCATTGCCATGTCGTAAATGCCAATACATGCATCTATCAATTATCAAATCCATAGGCATCATAATGCTCATTCAAGTTCTAGGACAATCAATTTCTCATGCATTTTTGCTTAATCTTTCATCAACAGATAAATTAAAGCAATATAATCATTTATAAAAGTGCATTATAGCCCATGGCCAAGCACTCCAATACATGCCGATTTCCAATTCAAGCACTATTGGCAACATAAGCAATGTATATATCACAAAATTATGGAAATTCTTCAAGAATAGGCTTTCGGCCAAGACATCAATAACAAGTGTCATTGCTCAACAATTACTTCCAATCCAATTCCAAGCATTTTATTATTATACTATTAGATTCCAAACAAGTGAATGCTTATACACAAATTGAAATAATTCATAAACAAATGGATAGGATAACACATTTCCTAGATTCAAAACATAGAAGCATTTGACCAAGGCTTTATATTGCCATCACACTATTCTCATTTAATTATCAATACCATTATCCAATACCCAACCATTACCATCTTCATTTATCTATCTCAATTATCATTAATTCTCCTCAATTTAGCTCTCAGCCAAACACCCTAATCAACCACCTCATCATTCAACACTTCTAAATTAACTTAACTTAACTTAGTTTAATTAAAACATTATTATCTAAGAAGCATATAAGTATACTTCTTCATCTCCACCCTTACACCTCCATGAACTTGAGACCAATACCCTAGCCAACCTCTCCAATTCCTCATCAAATTAGCTCATTTACTTGAAGTTAAGCAATATCAATATAGCATCAACATATATATCAAGTCTTGGTGCAAACCCCCCCCCCCATGGACCCGTGGCCATGGCTCAACATAACACCATCAAAATTCGTTCCAAATCAACATGCAACCAAAAAATCAAAACCAAGCAAGATAATAAGCTCAAGAAACCAAGAGAGAATGAAAAAAGTAATCTAATCCTACCCCTTACCTACCAAATCCAAGAGCACCCCATAGATAAATCATCAAATTTTCAAATCAATAACATCAAATAGGACCATCAACTTAGCAAAGAAGAGAGGAGAAAGGACCAAGAAACAAAAGGAACCCCTACTTGGCTTCCAAAGCATGCAATTGAAAGAGGAAGAAGTTGATGAAGTGAATCTAATGAGAATTCCAATCAATGGAAGAGGAAGAGGAAGATGTGAGGAGCAACTTTGTCTTCTTAAGCACTTTCAGATGAGCAAAGAAAGGTGCTCATGCAAAGCCTTGAAACCTGGCTTCCATAGTTGCTTTCTTCGTGTTCGAGCCGAGAAAGAAATGAGAGAGATGAAGTGGAGTGAGTTCTATGTGTCAGTGGCATCGGGTGAGAGAGAGTTAAGGATGGAACAACTTAGGTGCTAAGTTGTTGAGGTGCTAGGCAGTGAAAGGAGCTTTAATGTTCCTAAAAAAAATTAATTTCCAATCCTATGTTTCTAGCCACTAAACGTGTTTTAGAAGTGCATAGGATTAGTTTAGAATCTTAGTTTACGTCAATTGATATCAATTAGGTCTTAATTCTTACCAATGAATTGTTAACTTAGAATGCAAGTAACCCTCATGCATGCAATTTCATTGGTTTAAGTCTTATCAAGTACTAATCCACTCAAGTTCAAGAGACTTGATGACAATCCAATAAAAATCAAACTAAGTTCTATTCCTTTTTGCATGAAATTCTATTGGACAAGGCCTAATGATTATTCTAAACTTTTATTTTTAATAAATTTCTAAGCTCGTATAATTAATCTAAATAACTCTTATGTATTTTATTAAGTTATAAGTGAATTATAAATTTACTCCCATCATCTAAATAAAATTTTCAACTCCAAATTATTTTTTCATAATTTTATCTCATTTATTCCTAATTTCTACACTACTTTTAAGTTGATAAAATTCTACAATTATTAAATCTGATTATTTGAGCTATCAAAATTACTATGACTCATTTTATTTATTCATAACATAATTGTAAATTTTTTATATTTAATTCTATTGATTTACTAATTTCTATTATTATTCAAGTTATTTTAAACTTAAATTGCACTCTGCCTAAAAGCCTTTACACATAAACTAACACAGACATGCACACAAATAAAAAACAAGTCAAACAATAATCTAATTATCATTATGTTATTTATATAAGCGAACTGGAACGGGGAATGTTACAGTCGCCACTTGCACCTTCACCTCCATGCCATAACATCATCTTCCAGGATGGTGCTTAAAGAGAGTGTTACAACATGCTTGTCGTCTGAAAAATAGGCGTTATTAGGTATGTTGACGACCACGCCTTTCTCACTCCAGGATTACATGATGAGGTTCATCAACTATTAGCAAGTGTGGGTTGGACTATATTTGCCTCTCTTCATCACCTTACGTACAAGGAGTTAACCTTAGAATTTCTTAGCTCCTTAGATACCACTATGTAGTATCCTCACTCTGCACCCACGTTGTCCAGAGTCAAATTTTGATTGTTGGGAACTGACTATGATATTGAGATGATTCAATTCAACAACTTGTTTGGTTTCCCAATGGATGGTGCCCAGCTTGCCCCTAATGATTTCATCAACCAGAGAGCTTGGATTGTTGTTTCCAGTGTAGGAAATTATGATGGTAGTAAAATTAAGTCCACCACGTTACGTATCTCTGCCCTGAAATATATTCATCGAGTTTTTACTCACACCATTTTGGGCAGGTGTGAGAGCCAGAGTGTTATGGGAGAAACTAATTTATTTTTATTATGGTGCATGTCTACCTCCAAATGTGTTAGCGGTGGCTTCTTTCTTTGTCAGCATCTTAGGAGAGTCTCTCACGGCAAGGCAGGCACAGTTATTGTGGGTGGCCTTATTATTACCATCACTGTGCAACTTGAAGTTGATTTGTCGCGAACTCCACTGCATTGAATCTGCAGTAATGAAAGGATTGACTTGCAAACCTTAGTTGCTATTAGGATGCACGTTGAGATTGGCGGAGTTTATAGACTCATAGATCTTCAGGGTGTGCCTCTTGTAGATGATGATGATGATGAAGACCACGACGACCATGACGACCCACTTGACGAGGACCACCCTACTGCGCCATTAGCAGCTCAGATGCCCGCAGATTCTCATGCTCAATAGCCGGTGCAGTGTTTGGACCTTTTAGAGACTCATCAGCTGCAGTGCATTGCTCTTTTAAAGAATGACTGCGCGCTTTGACGCTTTGATGGAGCGCGTGCAACATTTAGATAGCATCCGAGATTGGTTCCAATTGATGTTTTATTCTTCTTTTGCTTGCTTTTGTGATAATGTTTTTGCTGTCCTTGGGCTGTAATATATTATGTTGATTTGTTGGACCCATTATGTTGTTAGATTTTATTTTGGATGCTTGCATCTTGTCATGGATGATGCAATATTTTTATGTTGTCCTTATGCTTTAAATGCTTTTTGCAACACTAGGGACAATGTGCTTTTAAGTTTAGGGGGGTGCAATCATTTTATTCTTGCTTGTATTTTTTTTCCAATTTTTCATAATTATAGTGTCATGTCGGCTTAAGTATCTTTTCAAGTTTAGAGCTTTTGTAGAGAGATGTAAATAGTGTTAGCTAACAAAAAATTAAAAAATTTGACAAACATAAAAAAAACAGATAAATAAATCCCTATGAGATTAAAAAATTTTCTTTGTAAAATGTTTTAAATGGTATCTAGAGGCAAGATATGTCTTTGGTTTGGAGAAGTGTGGATGGGAGAAAATTCTTGCGTGTATTCATGTCTTCTCGGTATATTTTGTCAATTGGTGAGTTTGTGTTTAAAAAGGAGTGTTCCATTGGATTTGCGAGCTTTTGAGATGATGCTTGTATATGATGTAATTTTCTAGGAGCCTCCCTAGTTGTAGACAATTCTTCTACTCTTTTTTATGCAAGTTCTAGGAAGCATTGAGTTAAAGAGATTTAGGCAATTAGAAAAAAATGAAAAAAATATAGAATAATAAAATTATTTTCACCACTCAAGTGTATAAAAGAAAATAAGTTTGGGAGTGATGAATGTGCAAAGTGAATAAATAAAAAGTGTGGAGTTTGAATTAGGCAAGGATAATAGTTCTTGACATGCGGGTTAGGCACATGGTCTTGAATTCGAGTCCTAGCAAGAGTTTGTAGTATGTGGTTTTTTTCCTGGTTATGAGTTCAAGCGTTACCAAGTCTATATCTTTTATTGCTAAAAAAAAAATCGAATGATGAAAAGGTGTTTAAATTGAAATCTTGATGATCCTAGGCTTGGTGTGAACTTGAATTGGTGAAGAATTGATAACAGTCTTGCCTATTTGACTTGAGGAGGTGATTAGAAGTTGCTAAATATGCTTGTGTTCTTCAAAAGAACATGTGAGTTCGTGGAACCTATTTTTGGAAATATTGTCGCCATTGATGATTTGTATTTGAGTTGGGCATGGATGCATGATGGAGTGATTTATCATTCAAGTTTTCAAGGGCTTTTGACATATCAAGCTTCTTAAAAATTTTCTTATGAATATTCTTTGCAATTGTGTTTATCTCAAAGGAAGTTTTTCCCTGATTGGTGCTTAATCTTATTTTATTCTTTCTATTGCTTGAGGACAAGCAATGGTTAAGTTTGGGAGATTTTGATGTGATGCAATTTTGCACACATTCTTGGATTTAATTTTTAGGAATTTTATTAAATCTTATTTGTTTTTATTTGAATTTATTAATTTATGTTAAGTTTTAGATAATTTTCTTTTCCCTATGTCTTTTATCTTTTATGTGGATTTTTAGATATAATTTGGGAGATTTTTGGATTAGAAATAGGGATTTATCTTGAAAACTATATTGTTGGAAAGATGTCATCTTATTCGAAGGCAAAACCATTTGGAAAGTCGTAAAGTTGATTGTGATTGAGAGTTATCTTAATCAAGAAGCTAAGCAGTTTGAAGCTAAGTTAGTGGAAGACTCATAATTATTCTGTTTGGATATAAAATTCTTATCAGGAAAGTAAAGAGTAACAAGAGGGATAAAATAGGAATTACACAACAGCCAAAGAGAACAATCTCAATTTTGCATACTTTGTTTTAACGTTCTTGGAGAAGGAGAAGACACAAGAGCAAGAGCGCCAAGGAGGCCATAGATTGGGATCAAGCTTCAACCTTTAATACTCTTTTACTCTTCTATGAGGTTCTTGAAGATCATGGTTTGATCATGAGGCTAAGCTTTCTATTTTTATGATTAGGGAAGTATCTCACCTCTATTATGTAACCGAATCTATTTGCTTCTCTTGATTACTAGAAGTATTTGTTTCTTGATTCAATTTTAGTACTCTTAATGCTTGCTTTTTGAACGGCCTAATAAACGAAGAGATCTAAGATATATGGATGAAGGATCAAGATATGAAATCTAAATTCCTTTGAGGAACCATGATTCACTACAAGTAATTTGTAATTTAGCGAGGGAAATTTTCCCTCGCAATTCCCTCTCTAATTAGAGAGGGAATTGCGAGGGATCAGCGAGGGAAGTCTGAGCCCTCGCTAAATTTCAAAAAATAAATTATAGGGGAAAATAATGAAGTAATAGCAATGAAATTGCGAGGGATTTTGTCCCTCTCTAATATTATCGAGGGAATTGCGAGGGATAATTTCTCTCGCTAAAATAAGCGAGGAAATTGCGAGGAATAATTTCCCTCGCTAAGAGTATAGTTTAAACTTAGTCAATTTAGCGAGGGAATTGCGAGGGGAATAATTGTTAGCGAGGGAAGTTTCTGTCGCAAATCCCTCACAAAACCTAATTTAAACCTAATTACAGAATTCTAAATCTCTCACAGCCGCGCTCTCCCTCTCACTCTCACCCTCTCTCTCTCATGCTCTCTCGCTCCCTCTCCCTCTCACTCTCACTCTCACCCTCACCCTCTCTCTCTCGTGCTCTCACTCTCACTCTTACTCTCATTCTCTCTCACTCAAAGCCGCAGCCTCTGTTCTCTGCTTAGCCTCTGCCTCTGCCCAAAGTCGTGAAACTTGTGCCACCGTCACGCCAACACGAGCTCGCAAGTCCAAATCTGTTCAGCCTCTGCCTCTGCTCCAAGTCCACGGGTAAGCCCCAAAGAAATCAGATGAGTCTAACTTGGTCTAACTCTTTGAGCTGAGTTAATTTTTTTTTACTACTTGGAAAATTCAGTGATTAGTTTTATGTGTGTTTTTGTAGGCCATTGAATGAAGATTAAATCAAGTTGCATACGCCCATTATGATTTTGTGTAACGAGGGAAGAAAGGAAGTTTCCTTCTAGCATAACAAAGATAATAGAGATAAAACAAAACTTGACATATTATGGAATTGTTCTTCCTACCTAGTTACTCAAGTCCAAGTTCGTTTTCTATTCTACCATCCAAGCTTAATATATATATATATATATATATATATATATATATAGAGAGAGAGAGAGAGAGAGAGAGAGAGAGAGAGAAAGAAAGAAAGAAAGAAAGAGAGAGAGACTCTTTTCATTCCCAGAGATCTTTTGTTATCTTTCAAAAAATTTGTGTGGTTACCATGGCAATTCTATGTTGTTGGATTAATCTTTCTTCTTCACGGTCCTGTGGTTCTCAAAATTTGGGTTTCCTGAACTCCATGTTCTGAGCTACCAGCTATTTATTTTTCTCTGTGTTGAATTTATGGTATATATAGCCTAATATGTTAATACCACTAATTTTTATGAAAAAGCTGTGTAAGTGAAACTTTCTTTCTTTTGTAAAATATGTTATTTAACGATAATATGTACTAATCTTCTTATCTTATCACGTCCCTCTTGCTAGTTCACCTCTTCTTTTTCTGGTTTTAAATTTTTTTTATTTGAAGCTTGCCTTGTTTTTGGGCCTACAGAAGTGCCTTTGTCAGTGTTTTCTTCTCTTTTTTTCATATTAATTATAGGCAGTTAGTTAGCTTTTGCAATTACATTAGATTTGGGTTTCAGATCAGGATGAAAAAGTTGTGACTTTTGAAAACTATATATTTTCTCATCTGATTTGCATTCATTGATTTATTTGACAAAATTTGAATATTATTATTATTTTAAAAACCTGACATATTATTACGGAAGCACCATCAGATTCATAAATGAAAATGAAAAACACTAATGCTAGTACAATGCTGATTGCTAGTTTTGGAGAAACCATTATTTTTCTTCAGAGCCTACAAAACTAGGAGGACTTTTGTGATCTATGTCTCTGGGTTTAAGGGTGTGAATGAATATTACACTAACTCTTTATATATAAGTCACTCCTCAGCCACAGAGCAAAACTGCAAAAGAGAAGAAAAAGCTGAAAATAAGAAAGATAGAGAATGTAGAAAAAGCAGCTAGTCATTGACTTATGGTACCCGTTAGTAAATAGAGTTTTTCTATGTATCTGGCTTTATGGAAAACCTCAGTGTAAGTTATGGAACCATAAGATAGCTTTTTCCATATGTTGATAAATCAATTTCCTAATTTATTTTTGAAAAATATACCCAAAACCCTCTTCTTCTTTTTTTTCTTCTATGGGTCCAGAAATAAACAAGATCAATTCTAAGGATAGAAGCTACAACCATATCAGCCATGATCATCTATTCACATTTATAGCCTCTTCTTCTTTGTATGTGTTAATGTTGCTTTATAGCTCCACAAAAAGAAAAAGAAAAAGTTTCAAGCCATACGAATTTCATTTACATTCTTGTCTGTTTGTCCTTTTCTATCTTCCACCTCTACCTCCCTCTCAACTCTATCTCATCTTAACAATCACGAGCTGTATAGAACTCACAATTAGACTTACATTCACATTCCTTTTGTCATTAACCAGTTTTGAGTTTCATTTTCTTTCTTCTTTTTTTGGCTCTTGTTTTGATATATATCCTTGTCCAAGTGAAAGTGTATAAGACTATGATTTTAATTCTGTCTCTTTCAATCTCTCCCTATCCTGATAGTCATGGTGAAATTCATGGCATATGGTTGGATGATATGATTATATTATAGTTCAACCTATACAGATTTATTAGAGTACATATGCTAGTGATATTTGAAAAGGCCTTCCATTTCAACTTTCACATTAAACTTTAGGGGGAGTAGAGGCAAAGTTAGGGTGTTTTTCTTAGGCGGCAAGAACAACAAACATATTAATGGGATCAAGTTAAAGGTTTTTTATCTTTTAATTAATAAAATTCATGTAAATGTATTATTTTTTTGTATTAATGTGGGTGGGGCCATAACCCCCTCAAACATAAATAGACTGTAGTGGGCAGGGCACAGTGCCTACTCTGCCCTCCTCTCCTTTGGTAGCATTTGCCCATCACTTGAGTCTATTTCCTCTGTGTTGGCCTTTTCACTATCAAAAATGAGTAATTTTTGGGTCACAACCTATTTTACCTCTGTAAACTTTACTCGTGAATCTCTCATCGAAAATATATTTTTACATTAAGTTAGTTTTGTACATCACTGTTACATTAAGTTAGCATAAATTAAGGTATGAATTATATAGCTGATTTGATTTATGTCATAATAGTGGCTAGGTCTTTGTCCCTTTTAGCACCTTTTCTGTGAAAGCTCAACTGCCTTCAAACAATTAGGTGGCCTTCAAGTATTGTCTTTTCTTTCTTATGTTGAGTTTAATTAATTTCAATAGCTTAATTATATAATATTCTTTTGAGTTCAAATTGGACTTGGAATGATTCACCCATAAATTAGGTTAAATAGACTTTCTTTGTGTGTGTCAATGAGATAGGAAAAAGATGAGAGGAAAAGGTTAAGAGAAATTGAGGGGAGTACTCATATAAGACAACACCAAAATGGCCTATTAATTGTTCCTCGTGGCACTGCTTCATGACAACAGCAATCCTTGAAATAAGGTCCACTGCTTGATGTCTCACCTTTTCACTCTAGTTGTTTAACCAGCACTTGATGGTACCACAAATCTGCGGAAGATACGGTTTCACCCTCTACCTAAGAGAGTTCATAACTGCACAAAACCCGTTAAGAATCACATTAACATCATCACTGGTCTGCTCTTGGAAGGCATAAAGAATTCCATAACTATTCGCCTGTAAGGTTCACTATCATCGTTAAGATCCTTAACAATTCTCCCGATAATATCAGCAATGCCAACTTTGTTTGCTATCTCTACAGTAGTCTGCACAAGTTGCTTATAGTTTCTTCGATCCAAAGCCATCCTCCTAACCCAGATGTTTTTGAAGAAGTCAGGGAGAATATCATTTCTAAAATAATCAGCTCTGCTTCATCACTTTCAGAACAATTTTCTTCATTTCTTCCTTAGGCGACTAAAATTCATGAATCAGAATAATCATAACTTCCGATCGTATAAAACCAATTGCCTTTAAGTTTTGATTTTCTTTCATATCCTAGTATATTTAAGACTCTCTAAATATGACATCAAACCTTGGATGCTGAAAATGAAAGTTATGAATTTCTAACGAATTATGTGTTAAGAATCTTGATTTGATTTAACTTTTGATTGTGCTTTAACTTATGCTTAAAGTTTTATTTTCTTATTCGAGTAAAAATTTGAGCAAAACCTTAGTTTCCCATTTCAGATTCAATATTAATGAGCACGCATACCTTTTGAAGGTACTGCTCATTGTATTGAATCTTGAATTGTCCAAGTAGGACAGTTTGATAAGAAATTTTTTCTTCACTTGGTTAATAGTTATTCTTTAAATCTCATATATTATATTTTTTAAAATTTTGGTCTTCTACATTTCCTTTTGTTCTCTGGGTGTATACTTAAACGCGATAGATCTCACTGCATTCAAGTCATGCACTTGGAGACCACTGGGAAATGCTGTCGGAATTTCGTCAAGTATAAAATATGAGATTTAAGGAATAACTATTAACTAAGTGTTGAAAAAGTTTCTTATCGAATGGGATAGGGCTATACCTTGTTAAGAAGGAGATGAAGATATAAGCATTGTATTAATGTACTAGACCAATTTCAGCAAACATGAGACCCGATCGAAGTTGGATGTTACAAAGAAATGATTCTACTGGCTATGTAAGTGAAGAATTCAAAGATCGAGTTGATGATTTCATTAAGGTTACTCAAGGAGACCCGAAAGTTACTGATGCATTATATCGAATCCTTTGTCCATGTGCTAGATGTAAAAATCATGCTTGGAGGGAGGTATTTGGGGTAGAACAACATCTGTATAAGTACGGATTTGTAGATGGTTATGTAAATTGGACCATTCATGGTGAGGACAAATTGGGGGATAACGGCTCAACATCCATTGTCCATGATGATGAAGTGGAGCCTAGGAATCCATACGTGGATATGGTTATGGATGCTGTATGTGATAGATTAAATCCAAAAGTTCAAGATTTAGAAGAGGATCCAAATCCGTTAACTTCGAAGTTTTATGACTTGCTAAAAGACGCTGACGAACCTTTGTGGGATGGTTGCCATAAGCACACGAAATTGCCAGCTGTAACTCAACTATTGAATTTGAATTCAGAGTTTAACATGAGTGAGAATTGTTATTGTAACACCCTAAAATTTCCTATCCTATAAACAGTAATTTTGACAGCTAACAAAATTTTACTGTTTAGTAATTTCTGGATGCTGTAAAATTATTTTGTTTATTCCGTCAGCGTATTTGATCGTTTTGAGTGATTTACTCTGTGTCAAGAAAATAAAAATTTTCGGGTCAGGGAAAACTTTACGTAATTTAATTTTTACCATTAGGTTTTAAATATTTTACGTGATCCGATTTGATATTTGTGTGTTTTCTAATTTTTGTGATTTTATGTGTGATTTTGAATTTTTTTCTGTTTGTGGACCCCACAAGGTGTTTGTGGGCCCAGGTGACCATACGTGGGCCCAGGTGGGTCCAGCAAAGTGAATAAATTTTCTACGCATAGAAAAATTTGTACTGTTTAGACGGAGACAGGGGATCTCACTACAAGAAAATTATGAATTAGCGACGGAAATTTGCGAGGAAATAATTCCCTCGCAATTTCCTAGCTAATTAGAGAGGGAATTGCGAGGGATTAGCGAGGAAAATACCATCCCTCGCTAAAATCCAAAACAAAATCCACAACTGGTAAATAGCGAAGCAATAGCGAGTAAATTAATTCCCTCTCTAATATTAGCGAGGAAGTGAGAGGATAATATTCCTCGCTAAATTTTTGAGGAACTACGAGGAATATGTTATCCTCGCTAAAATCACGAGGATTTGCGAGGTATTATTTCCCTCTCTAAAATCAGCGAGAGATTTGCGAGGTATAAAATTCCCTCGCTAAAATCAGCGAGGAATTGCGAGAAATTGCGAGGGATTAATTTCCCTCGCTAAATTAGAAATCCCGCGGATTTACAAAACGTCTCCTTTAGGTTTAGTGTTCTGCTCTCCTTCCCCAAATCAAATATCCTTCCCCAAATCAAATATCCTTCCCACCCACAGCCGTACGATCTTCCCCTCCGCCACCCAAGCCCTTCCCCGGAGCTGAGCACGGCAGCCACGCGACGCGAGTGAGTTCCCCTCCTTCTGCAGGTAAGCCTTCTTCCATTATTTCTTTCTTCTTTCTTCCATCATTCTGCGTCTTTCTTCGTTCCCTTCTATTCTATCAGTTTTTATCAGTCCATTTGATCCATATTTCCTGCTGTGATGTGCTAGTGATCCCGGTATTCCTCATTTTTGCATCATATTTGTGGCCAAGATCCTATTGATGCTATTTATACTGAAAAGTAAGAATCTACTAGGACTTGTTCCATCTGGAAAATTGTTAGAAGATCTTCTAAAATATGGGGAAAAATAAATTTGGACACTTTTCCAGACTGAATGTGCCCTTGTCATTTGAAGTTATCATATCTTACAGAAGTTTGTTGGGATTTTCGTTTTGCTTTAATTTTACAACAAAATTGACTTGCAGGTTTTTCCTGGTAAAGAAGCTGAGTGAAGAGAGGGAGAGAGAGAAATTATCTTCACTGATTGCTAAGATTTGAGAGGTGAAGTTAAATTGAATATTACGTTTGTTTAACATGCTTGAAAGCCAATGGATTCTTTATCAACTTGTCAGTTCCCCCCCTAAAAATAATGCATTCATCACGATTTGAAGGCATTTTTAATTGTATTTCCTCTATTATCTCATGAGAAGCAAGTTCTTTCGATAAATTTATCCCATAAAACTACATTGTTAAAATTTTAAAAATGAGCAAATAGATTTATTGTAATCAGAAAAAAAAAAGAAGGAATGACAAAAGCATAGCCACCAGATCTTTGAACTTGCTTTGTGGCTGGGCATCCTTGATCATTCTTATAAGTGCATCTGTAATAATTTCTGCATATAGACCATGTATGACATAAGCCCAAACATATAGTTCTTGAAATAATTTGGAATGCTTGTAAGAGTAAATTTGGAGCTACTTGGGTACTTCATGTTTAGAATTTCTTTTCGACCATATTTTCTCCACAACCATGCCTCACCGAAGAACAAGACTTTTTGTCCACGTTGGTGAATTATTGCTGTGATACAATAATTCAAATTAGAAAGTGCACTACAACTCTCTTTACATTTATTGTACAAAAGCTAGGGAGATAGATTTAGGCTATGCTTGACATATCTACTCAATTTCTTCGTGAATTTTGTTGTTTATTTGACCATTTTAGTTTCGTTTAGTTGGTTAAACAAGTAGATTTGAGTTGAGTACCTCTGGTTTTGGTTCTTTATGTTCATTTGCTGATTTAATGTTGTTATATGATGTTGTTTGCTATTTGTACAAGTTCAGAGGTAGAATATACTATACGGCCTAAAAAAATAAAACAGAGAAAAGAAAATGGAGAAAAAGAATTATATATATATATATATAGTTCTCAAGAAAAAGATGATTTTGCTTGGTTATAATTTTCTAGATAAGGTACATTAAGAAAGAGTTTGGGTAAAATGTTTATTATAGTTTGATTGTCACACTTCCAAGTTCTAACTTGTCATTTGCGAGAAAACATAATGTCCATGAGTAAGATTCTCAAATATGTAAAATGTCAAGTTATGTAAACTACCTTTTGAATCATCCAACTCTAGGTATGCTTCTTCCGTGTTGGCATGCAAATCTTGATTAAGTGCACTTTGCCTAATGATAGATTCTAAATTCTAATAATCAGTTCCTAAAGAAAACGTACTGGGACAAATCCTGATTCTAAGTGCACTTTTCTTTATGTTATGCATCTCATTTCATATTCTTGTGTTCCTCTCCTTTTATCAAATTAAAGGTGGACAAAGAAAAAGTAAATGAATCCTTACAAAGCTTTCTTCCAAAAAAAGAAAATGTATTGGGACCGTTAAACCAATCAAGAATAGCAACAATTATAAGTGATCTCCAACCTTAAGAGGTAACTTTTTCAGGGCCTTTTGGATTGCCTTTGAACTAACATCTCTTGATGCATCTTGGATCACCACCACAAAAATGTTTGAAAGGATTTTATGTGGAGCTTTACATATCCTAGTCTCTTCAAAACAATACTAAATGCATAGCGGTGCTTTTGCTCTACATTGTAACAATAATTATTGTTTGTATACTTATGTTAATTTGCCTACATATATATTTATATTTCTGATATATGATCTAACTATGATATGAAGAAAAGCAAAAGGTACTAAGGGCAAAAATCATATGCCTATTAACTTTGGCGGGCATAAGGGTTTGATATTTATCTTTTTTGGTCTTGGTTTTGGTTTGCTTTATTTGATTTTGCTGCAAGTGAAACATTATTTTCAAGATGAATAAGAATTATTTTTAGTAAACTCTTATACATGAATTAATCAAGATGTGCATCTAGTACACCTAGTAAATCTCATAGATAACCTTAATATGTTCGTAGTTCCTTGAGCCACTCGAGACATAGTTCTTTGTAAGGGCAAAGGGGCTTAATGCTATGATTTTTGTTCTCTTATTTATGTTTAGATTTGAGTTCCTTATTTGAAATGCTCTTATTTAGATCATAACTTTGAACCTGATTTGAAAGAGGTGGATATGTAAAATGTTATTTGATTGTATGCTATGGGTGCGAGGTTCTTGTTGCCTTTCTTGTTCTTTCTGCTATCTAAGCTTGGTAAAGGCATTTTTGTTGCAAGTGCAACATTTGTTCCTGAGTCTTGATTCATCCTGGAGTCTTCTTGAGTCAAGGTTAGTTTCATCCTTATTCATTGCATTGCTTCATACGTTAATTATAAAAACACATATATACCTTTATGTTGCAATCAAGAGATGCACTGTGAAGGTGTTTGTGTCTTTAGGATTATATGTCACTTGCATGACATAATGAGAATGTCTCGCAAAACTTATTGAGAGAGTAAAATATTTACCACAAAACTTGCCTATCTAACTCAACTTTAACTATTAAAGGAGTTACTAGTATTTCTAGGATTGAAACCATCCCAAAATACCTCCAAAACTTGCCTAAAAATGCTGATTTTCAAGATTGCGCCAAATATGCATCTGAACTTAGAAAATTCTGAAATTTTATGTGAAGATAGATCTCTCTTATATCTTTCCAATGCCACAAACCTCACCTCATTTGGATAAGTGTATCTAAAGTTATGCGACATTTTACACAAGCAAAAATAGGGAATTCACTGGTTTACCCATTTCTGCCCTGACTTTAAACTGAAACTGGGAACAAAATACACCCAGGAAAATTATGAAATTTTGCAGGCAAGAAGCCTTACATGTTAGCTTTAAAATGCCTCTGGTTTCATGTGAAACGGACACCGGAGCAGGAAGTTATGCAATCTGGTTTACTGGCTGCCAGAATGCATTTTCTGCAGAATCTGCCTTGGATTCAAACCGAAACTGGTACTGTTTGGCTTGGTGTAAAATTCTGAAATTTTTACCACACGTAGCCCTATGTCTTAGCTTTAAAATGACATAAAAATCATGTCATTCCGATGCCTGTAGCTCAAGTTATGCGACAAACACCACAGGCTGTCAGGGTAGCTCGTTTTTCTGCTTTAAGGGAGTCATTTTGGTTTTCTGCATAATGTTGCATAAAACAACTGAAAACCACATTCCCAAACCTCCCCAAAGGTTTTCCACCTCTAAGCATAATTATCGTCTAACCGACATGCTCTTGAGAATCGTTAAAGTCCCTAATAGTCTATTTTCTAAAGATGCCTAACTCTAGGTTCGACCTGTAGGGAACCAACTCTAGGTTCGGCCTCGGTTGCTTGAGGGAACCAACTCAATAGGCTCAACCTTACTTACTAGAGATAATCAACTCACTAGGCTCAACCTCACTTACTTGAGAGAACCAACTCACTCGGCTCAACCTCACTTGCTTGAGGGAACCAATCCCTCTTGCTACTACCCTATTTCAGCTCAACTTATTGAGAGAGTAAAGTATTTACTACAAAACTTGCCTATCTAACTCAACTTTAACTATTAAAGGAGTTACTAGTATTTCTAGGATTGAAACCATCCCAAAATACCTCCAAAACTTGCCTAAAAAGACTGATTTTCAAGATTGCGCCAAATATGCATCTTAACTCAGAAAATTCTGAAATTTTATGGGAAGATAGATCTCTCTTATATCTTTCCAATGCCGCAAACCTCATCTCATTTGGATAAGCGTATCTAAAGTTATGCGACATTTTACACAAGCAAAAATAGGGAATTCACTGGTTTACCCATTTCTGCCCTGACTTTAAACTGAAACTGGGAACAAAATACACCCAGGAAAATTATGAAATTTTGCAGGCAAGAAGCCTTACATGTTAGCTTTAAAATGCCTCTGGTTTCATGTGAAACGGACACCGGAGCAGGAAGTTATGCAATCTGGTTTATTGGCTGCCAGAATGCATTTTCTGCAGAATCTGCCTTGGATTCAAACCGAAACTGGTACTGTTTGGCTTGGTGTAAAATTCTGAAATTTTTACCACACGTAGCCCTATGTCTTAGCTTTAAAATGACATAAAAATCATGTCATTCCGATGCCTGTAGCTCAAGTTATGCGACAAACACCACAGGCTGTCAGGGTGCTATTTTGATTTTACAAATTCGGGTATTGTATAATCTTGGTTTCTAACCTAGTTCTAATCCTCAAATCATGGATTCTAACTGTTTTCCAACCCTAATAATGGTCTCTAATCATGTTAGGATCATCCATTCACTAATTCAACTCATCGATGATGGATTTAAACTCAAACTTCCAACTAAAACCCTACTTTTTTTCAACTAACCATTAAAAAGGAAACTATGAATTGCAAGGGCTCCAATCCATCAACTAACTAGTATCTAACTCATTAAACTTAGATTATGATCAAAGTCAATCAATCACAACCTAATTCTCATTTTTCTCCAATCCATTTCCAAGATTCTCTATCATGAACCAAAATGGTTGGTTTGAGTTATAAATGACTATCTAATACTTATTAGACTAAAATTATCCTAACTTAATTATTGGAAGCAAGAATCAAGCTAAGAGCTAGGATTTTGCTCTCCAAATCCAGTTTTCCATTCCAAATCTCTAACCCCCATTCAAAAGAACAAAGAGAGAAAAAGAATAGAAATCTCCTACCTTTAGGTGATGACCAACCTTTGAGCCTTGCTCTTCTTCTTTTCCTCTTCCCTTCCTTTCTTCTCCTTTATCTCTTTCTCCCCTTCGTTTCTCTGTTTACATTCGGTTCTATTCTTTTCTTTTGTTTTACGCTAGGGGTCACGGGTTAAGGGAAAATCGAAATTTAAGTTCTAGTGTTAGAACTTTTATATGCTAAGAACACTTAAGTTATATTAATTCAAGTTTTTCAACTTCCCAACAACTATAAAATAAATATTAGGATTCATTTAAATTCTTTGGTTCACTTTTATTCTTATTTTTCATATCTTCTACTAGTCAATCGGTATTAAAATACACAACCAAAGTATACTTAAAAATACCAACTGACTCGATTCTTCTCAAATTTTAACTGTATCTTACTTAACTCATTTGTGACCTAAAATGAATTTCTCTATACTTGTTTCTCTCAACTTAGCCTTTAAAGCTATTTCCTAAGTCATTTTAAGCTACTTTTCAACTTCTGTGTTGCAACTAAGTGCCTAAACTAATTTCAGTTTGTCACAAAACACCACGGCATGTTAAGCAAGTATTAGAATACCTTTATAACTCGCTTACAAGCCTAACATGATACTGTCTCTATCACACACTTGCTTCACCACATTCAGAACAACTTGGTTTATTTCTTCATCAGGCGACTGAAATTCACGAATCAGAATGATCATGACTTCCTTACTATAGCAATTTGCGTATAGGGCTTCCAATTCCTTACACACTACTTCACCTTCTCAATCTGTTGCACAATCTTAATCCCAGTGTGCCGAGCTTCCATGATTTCTTACTCTTATAAACGACCTTCAAGAAGGGTAAGAATGCGGTATACCAAAGCGGAGCAACAACAACACCGAAAGCTCTAGCAATAGTGTTCCTAACATATTCATCAATGTTGTCTATGTCATTGTGGCGGTGAAAACTTACATTTTATTTATGTTTTTCTCTCCTATGAGGTACATTTAGGACTATCTAAATATGACATCAAATCTTAGATGTTGAAAATAAAAGTTATGAATTTCTAACGAATTATGTGTTAAGAATATTGGTTTGATTTAACTTTTGATTGTGCTTTAACATATGCTTAAAGTTTTATTTTCTTATTCGAGTGAAGATTTGAGCAAAACCTTAGTTTCCGTTTGAGATTCAATATGAATGAGCACATATACTTATTGTTAATCTTGCTCATTGTATTGAATCTTGAATTGTCCAAGTGGGACAATTTGGTAAGAAATTTTTCCTTCACTTAGTTAATAGTTATTATTTAAATCTCATATCTTATACTTGTTGAAATTTGGTCTGCTACATTTCCTTTTGTTCTCTGGGTGTATACTTAAGCGTGGTAGATCTCACTGCGTTATAGTCATGCACTTGGAGACCAATGGGAAATCTTGCCGAAATTTCATCAAGTATAAAATATGAGATTTAAGGAATAACTATTAACTAAGTGCTTGAAAAAAGTTTCTTAGCGAATGGGATAGGGCCATACCATGTTAAGAAGGACCAGTTGATATAAGGATTCGTATTAATGTGCTAAACCAATTTCAGCAATCATGAGACCCGATCGAAGTTGGATGTTACGAAGAAATGATCCTACCGGCTATGTAAGTGAAGAATTCAAGGATGGAGTTGATGATTTCATTAGGGTTGCTCAAGGAGACCAACGATTACTGATGCATTAAATCGTGTCCTTTGTCCATGTGCTAGATGTAAGAATCGTGCTTGGAGGGAGGTATTTGGGGTAGAACAACATCTGTATAAGTACGGATTTGTGGATGGTTATGTAAATTGGACCATTCATGGTGAGGACATATGGGGGGATAGCGGCTCAACATCCATTGTCCATGATGATGAAGTGGAGCCTATGAATCCATACGTGGATATGGTTATGGATGCCGCAGGTGATAGATTAAATCCAGAGGCTCAAGATTTAGAAGAGGATCCAAATCCGTTAGCTGCGAAGTTTTATGACTTGCTAAGAGACGCTGACGAACCTTTATGGGATGGTTGCCATAAGCACACGAAATTGTCAGCTGTAACTCAACTTTTGAACTTGAAGTCAGAGTTTAACATGAGTGAGAGTTGTTATGATAGAATGATTGTCATCATTAAGAGCATGCTTCCAAAGCCGAAAGGTTAGAAAACTTCTACAAATCGAAGAGAATGGTTCGTGAGTTGGGATTAGGATATGAGAAGATAGATGCGTGTCTTAATCAGTGCATGTTGTATTACAAAGAATACAGTGACAAGAGACTCTACTCAGTTTGCTTAGTATGTGGACACCCACGATTCAAACCGAAGGCGGGACGTTCATCGAATGAGAAGGATGTGCCGCACTCAGTGTTGCGATATTTTCCCATTGTGCCAAGACTCCGACGTCTGTTTATGTCCAAAAACACTGCACAGTATATGACTTGGCATGCGGATGGAGTGCGTCAAGATGAATCAGTGATCAGGCATCCAGCTGATGCTGAGGCTTGGAAACGATTTGACGCTACCCATCCTACATTTGCCCTAGATGCTCGAAATGTTAGACTTGGCCTGTGTACAGACGGTTTTAATCCATTCAGCGGTTCAACCACACCATATTCATGTTGGCCTGTTTTTGTCACACCGTACAATCTACCTCCAAGTATGTGTATGAGAAGGAATACATATTTCTCACTCTTGTGATTCCTGGACCAAAGTCACTGGTAAAAATTTAGATGTCTATCTTAGACCCCTAATTGATGATCTGAAGATATTGTGGGATGTTGGGGTGCAAACTTATGATGCCTGGAAGAAGCAAAATTTCGATATGAAAGCGGCTTTGTTGTGGACAATAAGTGACTTTCCAGCCTATGGAATGCTATCGGGTGGAGCACTCATGGAAAACTTTCTTGTCCGCTTTGTACGAATTATAATAAGTCATTTGTGTTGAAGCACGGTAGGAAATGTTGTTGGTTTGATTGTCATCGTCAATTTTTGCCTTTTGATCATCCATTTCGCCGTGATCGAAACTCTTTTAAGAGATCAACGGTGGAAAAATCTAATCCACCGCATGGTGAGTGGGACGGATGTCTTGAATAGAGTGACTCAACTTAAGGAAATCATATTCGGCTTGAATTCGGGTAAACAAAAACAAGATGGCTTTGGTATACACCACAATTGGGTGAAGAAGAGCATATTGTGGGAATTGCCTTATTGGTCCACTAATCTAATACGACATAATTTAGATGTTATGCATGTCGAGAAGAACGTGTTTGATAATATCTTCAACACTTGTCATGGACATAAAGGGCAAGACAAAAGATAATGCAAATGCAAGAGAAGATTTGAAGATAATATGCAAACGTCCTACCTTGGAGCTAATAGTTGAGAATGGCAAGTGTAAAAAACCAAAGGCGACGTATGTCTTGGATGCCAACCAAAGAAGGATGGTGTGTGAGTGGATAAAACAGTTGAAATTTCCTGATGGATATGCATCGAATATCGCACGTTGCATCAATGTAGACAGCGGGAAGATATATGGAATGAAAAGTCACGATTGTCATGTTTTTATGCAAAGGTTAATTCCCACGGCATTTCGTGATATCTTGCCAAAACCTATATGGGGACCGTTAACAGAACTAAGCTTGTTCTTTAAAGAAGTTTGTGCAACTGAAATTCGTGCTTCCACCATGGAGAATGCAGAGCTTTCTATCATTGAAACAATTTGCAAGTTAGAGAAGATTTTCCCTCCAGCATTCTTTGACGTGATGGAACATCTAGTCGTGCATCTCCCTTATGAAGCTAAGGTTGGAGGACCAGTGCATTACAGGTGGATGTACCCCTTTGAGAGGTGTATGTTGTACTTGAAAAGAAAGGTCCGAAATAAGGCGAAAGTTGAAGGATCTATTTGTGAAGCGTATATTTTAGAAGAAATTTCCAATTTTGCTTCCATGTATTTTGATCCCCACCTACAGACCAGGCGCACTCAAGTTCCTCGGAATGACGATGGTGGGGAAGAAACAATTAATGAACGATTTTCTGTTTTTAAACATCCATGTCGTCCTATCGGGAGAGGTCGAAATAGATTCTTGACGGATGTGGAACTTCAAATTGCTGAGACATATGTGCTTGTAAATTGTGGAGAAGTAGAACCTTATCTCCAGTAAGTTTACTCTCTATCTAATGAATTTGTTATTAATGTGCTAAATTTATGCTAAATATTAATTATTGTATTGATTAGAAAATTCGAGGATTCGTTAAGGGAAACCAATCCCAATATCACTGATGATCAAATATTGGAAGCTCGAGATAAGGACTTGATAGGTGGCTAAAACATCTAGTGAGTCTTTTTATCCATAATAGTGATCTATCATATTAAATTTAATGTTCATTATGCTACATGTTACAACTATCTACCGTCTATATAATGATACGAAGTTAATATAGGCCAAGTCGAGGATCAAATGATACGAGAGATAAGTTATGGTCCATCCAAGTCGTGACTTCTTACTATGGCTTAATAGTTAATGGGTACAGATTTCATACTAAGGTGTACGGACAAAATAAAGCTACCATGAATAGTGGCGTATGTGTTAGAGGTAGTATATATGGTGAGAATGACTTCGACTATTATGGCATCGTTGAAGATATATTGGAATTGTCATATGTAGGAAATCAGAATAGAGTATTTCTTTTACAATGTCATTGGTTTGACTAGATAAATGGAGTCAATGTTGATGAGAGATATGGATTAGTTGACATCAAGCATAAATCAAAACTTCACTCAAATGAGCCATTCGTTTTAGCCGAACAAGCACAACAAGTGTACTATACAAGATACCCACAAAGCGGGAACAGAGCTAATGGTGAATGGTGGGCATCTTGCAAGGTCAGAGCAAAACTCTTCATGGCTGAGACATTGAATGATGAAAGTGATGAATTGAATGACCTAAGCGCCTTGATTATTACCAAGATGATGGATCCCTTGGAACACACAATCTGTCATAGATGATGAAGCGAGTCTCCTTGTTTGATGCACATGCCCAAATGGAAGAAGTGAACATACGTGATATACATTATCCAATGGATGATGTGGTTGATGATGAGTTCATTGATGACAACGAAAATAATGAAATTAATGAATTCTCGGATGAAGATGAGGAATCTTTGGCTTCGAGACTCAAGTAGTTAAAATTGAAGCTTGTTCAATAAACTTTGTTAATGGTATTTATCTTGAAATATCATTATTATATTTTGAAGTTTTTATTGACATATAGTTTCTTAACTCGTCATGTTTCATTATGTTTCCTTATGCGAGATATTCATCATGACCATTCGAGGTAGAGGTGCTGGACGCGGTCGTGGGAGAGGCCGTAATGTTTCATCTACCCATGATTCTCCACCACTACAGTATTCTCAGTCCTCTCCAGGTATACCTGTAGGATATATACTTCAATTATTGTTAACTTGTGGTTTATATAAATGTAATATATATGTATTTTTTTGTTTATGTATAATTTCAGCTACTGGCCCATCGACCAGCGTAGGCCTACCAGCGTCTAGTCCATTGACCATTGGAGGCGCATCAGCTTCTGTCCCACCTCTTACTGACCCAGCGATTTCTATGCCACCCCCTGCTGACCCACCCACTAGCGACCCGAATGTGGTGCCTTCATGTGGAGAATCCAATGTAGAAATAGATAGCGAGGGAACTTATATATGTGGCATCGTCACTGAACAAGTAAGTAATAGTGATATATCACCTTTTTATTACATGTATTTACTCTTAAATTACTAACATTATCTTCTTATACTTATAGGAGGAGGTTTCTCCGTCGAAGGTGACACGTGACATTATGTACAATGTCATGACACGGATGCTGCATTCGGCTAGTACGTGGCGATGTTATCCGGTGAGATGAAGGAAATTCTATTTAACGACTTCATGGTAAGTAATTGTGTCTATAGAATTATATATTATACATTTATTGAAAAATAAATATACATACATATCATTTGTGTAGGCTAAGCATCGGTTCACATCGATCGATCGCGGCGTATGGCGAGAAGCGTACGGGAACGAACTATCTTGGACCGTTATCCGGACCATTTGAACAAAGCACGAGATAAGGCATTTGAGAGGGCAAATTCAAACAACTTGGCCGATGTTAAGGGCCATGGGCCCGGAGGAATGAGGACGGAAGTGTGGGATGGCATGGTCGACATTTTGACAGATAAATGGATGACGAGGTCTGCAGACTGCCCGAAGGAATAGGGCAGCCATGCCTGATGCCTTGAAGCATACAGGCGGGTCGATAAGCTTTGGTCAACACAAGAGCAAGATGGTAACGTAACTTCATCATTTAAAATTTTAATGATAAGCATCTGTGTATTAATATGTTGTAATTACTTGAGTTATTTGCCTATCTTGAGTATGACATAATATTTTAGAGGGAGTGCCTTACTTTTGATATGTGTTTATTATATAATATTCTTTCATATGGGATTACAGGAGACAGAGTTAAAGCATCCGGTTTCTTACAGAGATCTTTATGCAAAAGTTCATAAGAAGAAAGACGGAAGCTATGTTTCTGAGCGCTCGAGGAATTTTATTGTAAGTGTCTTGTTCTTATTCAAAAGTCATATATATTTTAGGTTATTTATTTTTTTGTTGATATTTTTCTTGTTTTTTTATTTTTAGGAGTCATATGACACTGCAATGACAGAAAAATATGGAGAAAACTCTTCCTCTCACCCTATGGTTGACCCAGAGGTTTGGATGGATGCGGCGGGTCCCAACAAGAAGGGACGTGTGCATGGCATAGGTAACAGCTTGCATATTGGTAATAACACCATGCAAGCTTCATCCTCCTCGGTTGCGGGTCCTTCCCGCTCTACACCGTTGACACAGGACATATCTGAAGCTGTAAATACAGCAGTGGCAGCAGCGATGACTTCATTTGTTCAGAGTCAACTTGTCCCTATGTTGGCGCCTTTCCAATCATTCCTATCTACGTTCGGATCAACAAATGTTGCTCCACAACCACCATCACAAGGTCTAGGTAGGGAGGGTCGAGAGGAAGAGGAAGAGGAAGAAGAAGACGCAGATGACTTAGACTGATTGCCATTTTTATTCTTATTGTCTACTTTGTATAACTTTCAACTATATCAATTGATTATTTGTATAGTAACTTTAAACTATATTATTGAATTATTTGTACAAGTTTTTTGTTAAAGCGAGTTTACAATTATTAGATTGTTTGTTGTTGGATTTGTTTGTTGGATTTATGCTTCTTTGTGGTTTGATATGCGGTTTTGGGAAGCAATAATATAAATAGGTTATAAAAAAAAAAACTTACTTATTTACCGACGGATTAGAGAGGGATTAGCGACAGAATATGACATGTTAATTAGCGAGGGATTAGCGACGAAATAGCGAGTTATATTTTAGCGACGGATTAGCGACGCCATAACGAGGGAAAAATAGCGAAGGAATAGAGACCTAATAGCGACGGAATTTATAACGAGGGAATAGCGACGGAATAGCGATGAAAATTGACAAAATTAGTATATTAAGTTACAGACGGATCAGCGAGGTATTAGCGAGGGAATTATTAGCGATGAAATAGTGAGGCAATAGCGAGTAAATTGTCAGAGACGGAATAGCGACGGAAAGTCCCTCGCAAAATAGCGACGGAATATTGCGGGATATTAGCGAGGGATTAGAGAGCGATTAGAGAGGAAATGAATTTTCTTGAGACGGATTAGTGAGGAAAACTTTCCTCGCTAATTAGCGATGAAAAAAAAGCGACTAACTAATCCCTCGCTATTCCCTCTCTAATCCCTCGCTAATTTTTTTAGCGAGGGATTAGCGAGGGAATAGCGAGGGAAATTTCCCTCTCTAATTTCCTGATTTCTTGTAGTGTCTTACTAAACCTGAATCCGAAAACAGTTTTAGAAAATTTGTTTTGTACTGTATTTATTTATCGGAAGATAAAAATACAGTAAATATATTCTTTCTTGGGATTTTTAGTAGATAAAAATAGAAATTATATTGCTTAAGTCAACATTGGTGGTTTGGATATCCACTATTGATTCAATTAACGGTTAAGAAATAAATTTAATAAAGAAACATAAGATAATCATCATTGAATTAATCAATGGTGTGAGAATAAACTTAATTAGGCAAGCTTCAATATCAACCGTAGATTTAATCAACGGTGTAAAATTAATTATATAAAGTGACCATTTACAACCATTGGATTTAGACTTGATCAAGGGTGGAGGTTTGGTCTTCAAAAGTGACAAAGACCATTTATGACCATTGGATGAAGAATTAATCAAGGGTGGAGATTTGGTCTTAAAAAGTAGCAAAGACTAATTATGACCCTTGGATTAAAAGTAAGAAGGAGTAATCTTGACCCTTTATTTTGGAGACACGTCTAATGGCTAGAATTTAAAGGAGAAGGATCCAATGGCTTAGATTAAGTCTTCTAAATTAAAAGTCTACCTAAATCCTAACCATTGAATTAATCAATGGCTAGGAATGCTTCAAATAATTGTATAAAAAAAAAAAGATGACAACTTCATGCATTATGGAAGGGGGGACGGTTTAGGAGTGCTTGGACAAGGAGGAGACAATTTTTTTTAGTAGCCTTTTTAGGCTAAAGAAAAGATGAAGTCAACAATGATTTGATTAGTAACTAATTAAGCCTAATTTGATTAATCTAATGGCCTAATTAACAAGTTAAGTAAACTAAATTAAATATTAAATTGTTATAATCTAATTCTTAATTAGATATCCTAATTTTAATTAGAGATTATAATATGTGAAATAATATATTAATTAATTAGTTATATAGTTAGAATGTTAGTTAAGATTAGTTAGGAAATTTAACCTAACTAATTACCTAATTAATTAGCATGCAATTAGGTGAAAATTGAGAACAATTAATTCCCTAAAATACTGAAGGAGCCACACGGTTTTCATGCAGCTTGGGGAGACTTTTTCATGGTTCTTGAACCACCAATAATAGCCATGCAAACTAAGTTAATGACCATTATTGTTTGGCATGGTCAATATGACCATTATTGTTTTGTTTGGTTCCTTTGGATTGCATGATGAAGGGGGGGATGGTTGAAGAAGCAAGAAAGAAGAAGAGACATGCTGAGACATGTTGGAGTAGCCTTTTTAGGCCAAAGAAAAAGCTTGAAGACATTAATTAGATGTCTTGACCAATTATTGGTCATTTTCCTAAAGTAAAATTATTTTCTTCTTTCTCTCCATGCAATGCTACAGTTGCCCACTTCAATTCAGCCATTTGATTTCATTTGTATTACATTTTATAACACTTAACTCATTCTCTCTCTTCTCTCTCTTCCAATTTGTCAAGAACACCAAGAACAACACCATTTTTTTTCCTTCCTTGAGCATTCGGTCACCACCCATGGAGCCACTTCCAATCTTCCATAATTTTATTTAGCTACATATCTTGAATCCTCTCATCAATTCAAAACACTTTCATGTTGGAGACTTTCTCTAAATCATTCATCTTCATCACTCAACCAAGCCAAGAACACAAAACAACCATTTTCTTTCATTTTCTCACCAAATGGTTCGGCCATGACCACCAAAAGCACCACCCATTACTTTTAATTTCATCCAACCATAGATCTTGAATCTACATGATATTCTAAGCAACTTTCATGTTGGAGACTTTCTCTAAATCATTCATCATCATGGACTTTTTTCAAGAACAAAGTTATGGGATTTTTGAGGTGAAGTATAAGAAGACTTCATTTCTTCTCTTCTTTTTCATGATCTAAACCATATTTGATCCATGGTTCCTCTTAATCAAGCTTAGTATACTAATTTCTATGTATTTTGTTTTGAATTTGAGAAGCCCTTGGTGTTGAAGGACTTGGAAAGAGAAGCAAAATCAAGAAGCTTTGAGGATCTTCAAGAGGTAAGAGGGAGATCCATCTCACCAACTAATTATGGTGGTGGGAGATGGTCTTATATTTGATGGATTGTGAATTCATGTGAGAATTCCAATCCATGGTCATGTAATAATTAATTGTGTGTTTATGAGCTTTGCTTTATTTTCTTGTGCTTTGATTATTTTTGTCTATGCTTAATATGCTTTGCATGATTTTATGGCTTTGATAGTATACTTATAATATGCATGATGAGTATATGGCATGTTTGTGATATTTATGATGAAATATATATATGTATACCATGATGTGTGGATGGAAAGAAAATTGATCTTGGTTCCAATGGCCAAGGAAGAGCTACGGTTTTGATGCCCTTGATGAGGGTCAATGTTGAAATTTTTCAAGAATTTGGAAATTAAATTTTGATCTCTAGAACAATGAGAATTTCAGCCAAGACACCTCAAAATAAGTGTTTACAAATTAATATGTTTATGGAAGAATAAAATTGGATTGATTTGAGGAGTATGAAAAATGAACTAAAGGTTTGTTTTTTTTAAGAAAACATGAACACAAATTTTAGAATGAAATTTTATTGATTTATTTTGTGTAGAAACAAGAATGGAATTTATTTAAGTTAGAAGAAAAATATTTCATGATTCCAATGGCCATCTATAAGGTTTTGATAATTTAGAAAAATGTTTTGATGCTATGACATACAAGAATTTTCAAATAAGGATTTTCAAAAAGGGAATTAAGTGTTATAAATTAAGTGAAGTGAAATTTTCATAAATAAAAGAAAAATAAGATTGAAAGTATTGAACTTCAAATTAATTTAAAAAGAATCAATTTTTAGAAGTGATTTAGAAATATAAAAGAAAATGTTTGTAACTTAAATTTACTCACGAAGAATTTATTTGGGTTTTGGAAAACGTTAGGAAATTTAAAGTTAAGAAACAATAATTAAAACAACTCAATATGATTTTGTAGGACTAGATAAATAAAAAGTGATTTTGAGAAAATATATATTAAGGAAAAGATTTTTGACTAAGAATGAAAAATGATTTGCAAAGAAAGTGAAAATGAATTTGATCAAATGGGTTTGTTTTATGACCAATCGGTACTTTGGTTTTGAAAATAAGACTTTAATGGTTTTGTTTGTATAAAATCATATCAATTTAAAAACAAAAATATTTTGATAATTTTTCAAATAGTAATGCCTAGATTTTGATGAAACAAAGTAATTTTTCAAGTGAAAATATAATTGATTTAATACAAGAAATTTGAAAAGGGAATCAGAGTATTTTACTCACTTGAAAAATTAAGTTTTGTAAACGAAAATGTTTTCAAACATCAATTTATTTTGAAGTAGGTTAATTTGGAAATGATTTGGGGAAAAATGGAGAATATAATGGTATTTTGAGAATTTACTCAAGTATAACTTATTTTCAAGTTTTGAAGTACGTTTGGAAATTTTAAGATTTGAAACATTGATTTATATCAATGGAAAAGTAATTTTGTGGATTATATTTGAAAAAGAATTTCTTGAGTAAAGAAACGTGGAAAAAGATTTTCTTGAGTAAGAAAATGTGAAAAATGAAGTACAAAGTCATAATATTTTGAAAAAGGATGAAATGGAATTTTTTAAGGTTAAGAAATATTTTTCGTAATAGAATTGTGGTAAAAAATGATTTACGTATCTTAAAAATAATTTAGAATATAGTAAAATATTCCTACGCGATTTAAAATATGTTAAAATATTTCTACGTGATTTGAATTATGTTTAAATATTTTACGTGAGTTTAAATATTTGACGTACTGTTGAAAAATCACTATGTGATTTAAAAGTAATAGAATATTTTTACGGTATTGTGAAAATATACGTAAACGTTTAATTTTGAAAGCGAATGTGAAGTGTTACGATATTTTGAAAACGTAATGTGAAACATTTGGAATTGTGAAAACATAATGAAAATGTTGCGCAATTTTGAAAAATCTGGCGAAAGTGTTTTATAACTATGAAAACATGATAACATGATTTTGTGTTGAAAATACTGAAGTATAATTTCTTGTTTAACCGAGTGTATGGACCTTTGTATGAGAGAGTGACGTGTTTTGCCTATGATTGGTATTTGGTGCATTTTATATGCATTGGAAAGAGATGCCCGTATTTGGATTTGGTGCATTATACATGCATTGAAAAGATTTGGCCCGTTGGGGTTGGACTTGCACTGATATACTCGTGCATTGTACAAATGAAATTGAAAATATTTGGCCCGTTGGGGTTGGACTTGCACTGATAAATTCATGTATTGTATAAAAGATAGCTAATAGCTATTATGGCCCTTGTGGTTAAAGAGGGAATGAGAATTGATAGTGAGGTCTATGATGGATCTTAGGGGCGTCGAGGCGCGGCGGTCGACCAGTGGACAGCTGGCGAGTACCCTGTGCCACTTGGCGATGCAGTCCGTTGCAACGCATTGACGATACCCGACAAGAACATGATTCTTTTCAACGACTGAGAGATTGTCTTTGGGCTAAGGCTGACAATTAACCAGAGCATTCTTCTCGAAATTGTGAAAACCTCCATGGAGTTGTTTTTGAAAAACTGAGTCTTTGTACATATGCATAAATCTGAGCATTTACATCTGGTCGATATATTAATTGAGGAATATTGGTTATTGGTTATGACAATTGTTTTGATTACTTGGATGATGATGATGATAATGCTGAGGGCATTATCATAATTATTGTTTATGATGATTGAACTGATAAATGATTAGATGATGATAGTTGATTAATGCTGATAGCATGATTATGGTATGATCTATCTGTATGATATTGCTATTTGTGTTATCTCTGTGCTGCCATGTTGGTATTGGTGTAGGTGATCTCACCTCTTTGTTATATTGTTTTGCTGTGTCTGTACTATTAAAATTAAATAATAGAAAGATCGAGTTGTCTTAGACATAACGGGCGATGGATACTCTGAGATTAGTGACAACAATAAGGAGTGGACATTCAAGACTCGAAGGTGTGCAGTGTTGACAAAGGAACAGATGTCTGATGCATCAAGATGGACAGAAAAAGGAATAAGTATGTTAAAGTTTTTCGTTAGTGTTATACCGTGCTATTAAGTAGGACCCGTCATGGGGTTTGCTACTGTCAAAAAAAAATAAGTCTGTTACTTTTATATTTCTCTTTAAATTGTGATATTAATTGGTGTCAATATTGCATAATGAATAGTTGAAATATGATTTTCAATATTACCCAATATGTTTAGTAAATTTACGTTTCAGTAAAGAAAAAAATTTGAAACCCATCTTTTATAACTCAAACTTTGTGCGAACTTATTTTCAGATTATGAGTCGGAAGTCAGAAATGTGATGTCCTAGCTAGGGTGTTCAATTAGTTGGTATCAGAGCCAGGGTGTTACATTAGTTGGTATCAGAGCACGGTTTGAGTCTTTTGGGGTTTGTGGTTAGGTCTATTTTGCTTGTGTTGTGTTCTCTGTGTTTGTTTTCTGAAAGAAAATAATGTTGTCTATAATGGATATTAGATCCATTGTATTTCGATCCGCACGCCTTCTCGGGATAGTTATACTTGTGTAGAAGTGAAACATGTTACTAATAATGCAGTTGCAACTACGGGAGCAACGGGAGCAATGTGGAAAGATGACTGCATGAACAAAGGACCGCTGTTCAGTGAAAATTGGAAGTTGAAGTTTAAGATCTGATGGAAGAGAATCAGTCTTGGAATATAAGATTTCGTAATTTTGGAACCTGGTATTTTTTTTTAGGATATTGAGGAAGTAATTGATTTCGACGGAAGATGTATTTACAACCATTGAGGAAACCAAAAACAGTAAAGGATGTGAAAGAAAGTACTTAAATGAAGGAATGTACGTCAAGGAAACAAATTGTGAAAAAGTTGGACACATTTTCAAAGAGTATAATCTCTGATGTGTTCTTTGAAAACAGAGTTTTCTATTAGTAAAAATTTTTTTTAGTAAGGGAAGTTGTTACTCTGAATGGAATGGGAGAGTTCTGAGCGGAAGATTTAAACAATGGAGATTGCGTCATTGGAACTAATCCTATAAATCATACTGAATATTTCTATGAGTAACCTATTCTTTATAACATATGATTGAGTAGATCAATTATATGTTAGAGTTATTTGTTATCCTCTGATTTGTTTACTTCTGTTTCTATTCTTAGCTGATTGAGCTATTCAAGTTATTCAAATTGTTGTTGCGGATCAAATCTTTGTGTTAGTTTGATCTGTTGTTCAAAATCTTTGTATTAGTTTGATCTGTTGTTCAAAATTTTTGTGTTAGTTTGATCTATTTCATAAACAAACGTGGTCTTTGAAAATGGATTGGTTATTTTCCAACCATATCCAATAAGATTATTTCAACAGACTGTGAGTAATCCAGAGAAAATTCATTGTTGAAAATCGGGTTACATCCAATTCTTTGCTGGATATATTCGATAATAGGTTCGATTCGTTTTGTTATCTTTCATGATATTTTCTTTCATCTCCTGCAACTGAAAGAATATCTTGCAAGAAAGGATATTTCTATATTTGTATCCATGTTAACGTATCTGAGTAACGCAGCAGAAGCGTGATGAATTCTTCTATGGGAAAACTTAAGACAGTAATGGAAAATCGTAGAAAAAAAAAATTTGTGGAAGTATCCGGTATAGTGCTGTGGAAAGAAGAACTCAGTTAGTGAGATATTCCTGTTAAAAGCAAAAATCTAGAATATGTAGTGATACGAGGATAAGGAAATTTTAAGTAATACATTACATTAGCTGAACATTTCATTACATTAGTTGGAAGTTATCTGAGAAAAACTATTCTAGGCATGAATGAAGATTGGTTGTCGTTATGTTGATATCAGAGATATGAAAATTCTTTCTTTCTGGAGTAACATTCAACATCTTCAGTAATTATAGGAGTCTGAGATATTTGTTTGATCAGGAGAAGTTGAACATCAGCAAAAAAGGATTTTGTTAGTAAGAATAGTGTAGCAAGATGTAAGAGAGGAAGCTTCATGAGAACTAGAGAATAAGATAAAAGAGTAATATTTATATTTATTCTAAGGGTGTGAAATCATGGTTCTTAAATTTCGAGGACGAAATTTCTTTTTAGAGGGAGAGAATTGTAACACCCCAAAATTTCCTATCTTATAAACAGTAATTTTGATGACAATGTAATTTTCTTGTTTAGTAATTTCGGATCTTTGTAAAATTATTTTGTTTATTCCGTCAGCGTATTTGATCGTTTTGAGTGATTTACTCTATGTCAAGAAAATAAAAATTTTCGGGTCAGGGAAAACTTTACGTAATTTAATTTTTACCATTAGGTTTTAATTATTTTACGTTATCCGATTTGATATTTGTGTGTTTTCTAATTTTTGTGATTTTATGTGTGATTTTAAATTTTTTTCTGTTTGTGGGCCCCACGAGGTGTTTGTGGGCCCAGGTGACCATACATGGGCCCAAGTGGGTCCCGCAAAGTGAAAAAATTTTCTACGCATAGAAAAATTTGTACTGTTTAGACAGAGACAAGAGATCTTACTAAACCTGAATCCGGAAACAGTTTTAGAAAATTTGTTTTGTACTGTATTCATTTATCGGAAGATAAAAATACAGTAAATATATTCTTTCGTGGGATTTTTAGTAGATAAAAATAGAAATTATATTGCTTAAGTCAACATTGGTGGTTTGGATATCCACTATTGATTCAATTAACAGTTAAGAAATAAATTTAATAAAGAAACATAAGATAATCATCATTGATTTAATCAATGGTGTGAGAATAAACTTAATTAAAGCGAAGCTTCAATATCAACCGTAGATTTAATCAACGGTGTAAAATTAATTATATAAAGTGACCATTTACAACCATTGGATTTAGAGTTGATCAAGGGTGGAGATTTGGTCTTAAAAAGTGACAAAGACCATTTATGACCATTGGATGAAGAATTAATCAAGGGTGGAGATTTGGTCTTAAAAATAAGAAAGACTAATTATGACCCTTGGATTAAAAGTAAGAAGGAGTAATCTTGACTCTTTATTTTGGAGACATATCTAATGGTTAGAATTTAAAGGAGAAGGATCCAATGGCTTAGATTAGGTCTTCTAAATTAAAAGTCTACCTAAATCCTAACCATTGAATTAATCAATGGCTAGGAATGCTTCAAATAATTGTAAAAAAAAAAAAAGATGACAACTTCATGCATTATGGAAGGGGGACGGTTTAGGAGTGCTTGGACAAGGAGGAGACAATTTTTTTAGTAGTTTTTTAGGCTAAAGAAAAGATAAAGTCAACAATGATTTGATTAGTAACTAATTAAGCCTAATTTGATTAATCTAATGGCCTAATTAACAAGTTAAGTAAACTAAATTAAATATTAAATTGTGATAATCTAATTCTTAATTAGATATCCTAAATTTAATTAGAGATTATAATATGTGAAATAATATGTTAATTAATTAGTTATATAGTTAGAATGTTAGTTAAGATTGGTTAGGAAATTTAACCTAACTAATTACCTAATTAATTAGCATGCAATTAGGTGAAAATTGAGAACAATTAATTCCCTAAAATACTCAAGGAGCCACACGGTTTTCATGCAGCTTAGGGAGACTTTTTCATGGTTCTTGAACCACCAATAATAGCCATGCAAACTAAATTAATGACCATTATTGTTTGTCATGGTCAATATGACCATTATTGTTTTGTTTGCTTCCTTTGGATTGCATGATGAAGGGGGGACAGTTGGAGAAGTAAGAAAGAAGAAGAGACATGCTGAGACATGTTGGAGTAGCCTTTTTAGGCCAAAGAAAAAGCTTGAAGACATTAATTAGATGTCTTGACCAATTATTGGTCATTTTCCTAAAGCAAAATTATTTTCTTCTTTCTCTCCATGCAATGCTACGGTTGCCCACTTCAATTCAGCCATTTGATTTCATTTGTATCACATTTTATAACACTTAACTCATTCTCTCTCTTCTAATTTGTCAAGAACACCAAGAACAACACCATTTTCTTTCCTTCCTTGAGCATTCGGTCACCACCCATGGAACCACTTCCAATCTTCCATAATTTTATCTAGCTACATATCTTGAATCCTCTCATCAATTTAAAACACTTTCATGTTGGAGACTTTCTCTAAATCATTCATCTTCATCACTCAACCAAGCCAAGAACACAAAACAACCATTTTCCTTCATTTTCTCACCAAATGGTTCGGCCATGACCACCAAAAGCACCACCCATCACTTTTAATTTCATCCAACCATAGATCTTGAATCTACATGATATTCTAAGCAACTTTCATGTTGGAGACTTTCTCTAAATCATTCATCTTCATGGACTTTCTTCAAGAACAAAGTTATGGGATTTTTGAGGTGAAGTATAAGAAGACTTCATTTCTTCTCTTCTTTTTCATGATCTAACCATATTTGATCCATGGTTCCTCTTAATCAAACTTAGTATACTAATTTCTATGTATTTTGTTTTGAATTTGAGAAGCCCTTGGTGTTGAAGGACTTGGAAAGAGAAGCAAAATCAAGAAGCTTTGAGGATCTTCAAGAGGTGGGAGGGAGATCCATCTCACCAACCAATTATGGTGGTGGGAGATGGTCTTATATTTGATGGATTGTGAATTCATGTGAGAATTCCAATCCATGGTCATGTAATAATTAATTGTGTGTTTATGAGCTTTGCTTTATTTTCTTGTGCTTTGATTATTTTTGTCTATGCTTAATATGCTTTGCATGATTTTATGGCTTTAATAGTATACTTATAATATGCATGATGAGTATATGGCATGTTTGTAATATTTATGATGAAATATATATATGTATGCCATGATGTGTGGATGGAAAGAAAATTGATCTTGGTTCCAATGGCCAAGGAAGAGCTACGGTTTTGATGCCCTTGATGAGGGTCAATGTTGAAATTTTTCAAGAATTTGGAAATTAAATTTTGATCTCTAGAACAATGAGAATTTCGGCCAAGACACCTCAAAATAGGTGTTTACAAATTAATATGTTTATGGAAGAATAAAATTGGATTGATTTGAGAGGTATGAAAAATGAACTAAAGGTTTGTTTTTTTTGAGAAAACATGAACACAAATATTAGAATGAAATTTTATTGATTTATTTTGTGTAGAAACAAGAATGGAATTTATTTAAGTTAGAAGAAAAATATTTCATGGTTCCAATGGCCATCTATAAGGTTTTGATAATTTAGAAAAATGTTTTGATGTTATGAAATACAAGAATTTTGAAATAAGGATTTTCGAAAAGGGAATTAAGTGTTATAAATTAAGTGAAGTGAAATTTTCATAAATAAAAGAAAAAGAAGATTGAAAGTATTGAACTTCAAATTAATTTAAAAAGAATCAATTTTTAGAAGTGATTTAGAAATATAAAAGAAAATGTTTGTAACTTAAATTTACTCACGAAGAATTTATTTGGGTTTTGGAAAACGTTAGGAAATTTAAAGTTAAGAAACAATAATTAAAACAACTCAATATGATTTTGTAGGACTAGATCAATAAAAAGTGATTTTGAGAAAATATATATTAAGAAAAAGATTTTTGACTAAGAATGAAAAAGGATTTGCAAAGAAAGTGTTAATGAATTTGATTAAATGGGTTTGTTTTATGACCAATCGGTACTTTGGTTTTGAAAATAAGACTTTAATGGTTTTTTGTATAAAACCATATCAATTTAAAAGGAAAAATGTTTTGATAATTTTTCAAATAGTAATGCCTAGATTTTGATGAAATAAAGTAATTTTTCAAGTGAAAATATAATTGATTTAATACAAGAAATTTGAAAAGGGAATCAGAGTATTTTACTCACTTGAAAAATTAAGTTTTGTAAACGAAAATGTTTTTAAACTTCAATTTATTTTGAAGTAGGTTAATTTGGAAATGACTTGGGGAAAAATGGAGAATATAATGGTATTTTGAGAATTTACTCAAGTATAACTTATTTTCAAGTTTTAAAGTACGTTTGGAAATTTTAAGATTTGAAACATTGATTTATATCAATGGAAAAGTAATTTTGTGGATTATATTTGAAAAAGAATTTCTTGAGTAAAGAAACGTGGAAAAAGATTTTCTTGAGTAAGAAAATGTGAAAAATGAAGTACAAAGTCATAATATTTTGAATTATGTTTAAATATTCTACGTGCTTTGAATTATGTTTAAATATTTTACGTGAGTTTAAATATTTGACGTACTGTTGAAAAATCACTATGTGATTTAAAAGTAATAGAATATTTTTACGGTATTGTGAAAATATAACCGAAACGTTTCAGAATTTTGAAAATGTAACAGAAGTGTTACGATATTTTGAAAACGTAACAGAAACATTTTGGAATTGTGAAAACATAATGAAAATGTTGCGCAATCTTGTGAAAATACGGCGAAAGTGTTTTATAATTATGAAAACATAATAGCATGATTTTGTGTTGAAAATACAGTATAATTACTGTTTAACCAGTGTATGGACACTGTATTAGAGAGTGACGTGTTTTGCCTATGATTAGTATTTGGTGCATTTTATATGCATTGAAAAGAGATGCCCGTATTTGGATTTGGTTCATTATACATGCATTGAAAAGATTTGGCCCGTTGGGGTTGGACTTGCACTGATATACTCGTGCATTGTACAAATGAAATTGAAAAGATTTGGCCCGTTGGGGTTGGACTTGCACTGATAAATTCATGCATTGTATAAAAGATAGCTAATAGCTATTATGGCCCTTGTGGTTGAAGAGGGGATGAGAATTGATAGTGAGGTCTATGATGGATCTTGGGGGCGTCAAGGCACGGCGGTCGACCAGTGGACAACTGGCGAGTACCCTGTGCCACTTGGCGATGCAGTCCGTTGCAACGCATTGACGATACCCGACAAGAACACGATTCTTTTCAACGACTGAGAGATTGTCTTTGGGCTAAGGCTGACAATTAACTGAGCATTCTTCTCGAAATTGTGAAAACCTCCATGGAGTTGTTTTTGAAAAAGCGAGTCTTTGTACATATGCATAAATCGAGCATTTATATCTGGATCGATATATTAATTGAGGAATATTGGTTATTGGTTATGACAATTGTTTTGATTACTTGGATGATGATGATGATAATCTTTGAGGGCATTATCATAATTATTGTTTATGATGATTGAACCGATAAATGATTAGATGATGATAGTTGATTAATCGATAGCATGATTATGGTATGATCTATCGTATGATATTGCTATTTGTGTTATCTCTGTCTTTGCCATGTTGGTATTGGTGTAGGTGATCTCACCTCTTTGTTATATTGTTTTCTTCACGTGTGTATGCATCTTTGTTAAAATCAAATAATAGAAAGATCGAGTTGTCTTAGACATAACGGGCGATGGATACTCTGAGATTAGTGACAACAATAAGGAGTGGACATTCAAGACTCGAAGGTGTGCAGTGTTGACAAAGGAACAGATGTCAGATGCATCAAGATGGACAGAAAAAGGAATAAGTATGTTAAAGTTTTCCGTTAGTGTTGTACCGTGCTATTAAGTAGGACCCGTCATGGGGTTTGCTACTATAAAAAAAAAATAAGTCTGTTACTTTTATATTTCTCTTTAAATTGTGATATTAATTGGTGTCAATATTGCATAATGAATAGTTGAAATATGATTTTCAATATTACCCAATATGCTCAGTAAATTTACGTTTCAGTAAAGAAAAAAATTTGAAACCCATCTTTTATAACTCAAACTTTGTGCGAACTTATTTTCAGATTATGAGTCGGAAGTCAGAAATGTGATGCCCTAGCTAGGGTGTTCAATTAGTTGGTATCAGAGCCAAGGTGTTACAGTTATGATAGAATGATTGTCATAATTAAGAGCATGCTTCCAGAGCCTAAAAGGTTACCCAAAAACTTTTATAAATCGAAGATAATGGTTCGTGAGTTGGGATTAGGATATGAGAAGATAGATGCGTATCTTAATCAGTGCATGTTGTATTACAAAGAATATAGTGACAAGAGACTCTACTCAGTTTGCTTAGTATGTGGACACCCACGATTCAAGCTGAAGGCGGGACGTTCATCAAATGAGAAGGATATGTCGCACTCAATGTTGCGATATTTTTCCATTATGCCAAGACTGCAACGTATGTTTATGTCCAAAAATACTGCACAATATATGAGTTGGCATGCGGATGGAGTGCGTTAAGATAAATCATTGATCAGGCATCCAGCTGATATTGAGGCTTGGAAATGATTTGACGCTACCCATTCAACATTTGCACTTGATGCTTGAAATGTTAGGCTTGGCCTTTGTATTGTACAGATGGTTTTAATCCATTTAGTGGTTCAGTCACACCATATTCATGTTGGCCTGTTTTTGTCACACCGTACAATCTACCCCCAAGTATATGTATAAGAAGGGAATACATATTCCTCACTCTTGTGATTCCTGGACCAAAGTCACCAGGTAAAAGTTTAGATGTCTATCTTAGACCCCTAATTGACGATCTAAAGATATTGTGGGATGATGGGGTGTAAACTTATGATGCTTAGAAGAAGCAAAATTTCGATATGAAAGTGGTGTTGTTGTGGATAATAAGTGAATTTCCAGCCTATGGAATGCTGTCTGGGTAGAGCACTCATGGAAAACTTTCTTGTCCGCTTTGTATGAATCACAGTAAGTCATTTGTATTGAAGCACGATAGGAAATGCTACTAGTTTGATTGTCATCACCAATTTATGCCTTTTGATCATCCATTTCGCCGTGATCGAAACTCTTTTAAGAAATCAACAGTGAAAAAATCTAATCCACCGCAACGGCTGAGTAGGATAGATGTCTTGAATAAAGTGACTCAACTTATGCCCATCTCTTTCGGCTTGAATTCAGGTAAACAAAAATAAGATGGCTTTGTATACACCACAACTGGGTGAAGAAGAGCATATTCTGGGAATTATCTTATTAGTCCACTAATCTAATACGACATAATTTAGATGTTATGCATGTCGAGAAGAACGTGTTTGACAATATCTTCAACACTGTCATGGACATAAAGGGCAAGACAAAAGACAATGCAAATGCAAGAGAAGATTTGAAGATAATTTGCAAACGTCCCACCTTGGAGCTAATAGTTGAGAATGACAAGTGTAAAAAACTAAAGGCGACATATGTCTTGGATATCAATCAAAGGAGAATGGTGTGTGAGTGGATAAAACAGTTGAAATTTCTTAATGGGTATGCATCGAATATCGCATGTTGTATCAAATGAGACGGCGAGAAGATATATGGAATGAAAAGTCACAATTGTCATATTTTTTATGCAAAGGTTAATTCCTCTGTCATTTCGTGATATCTTGTCAAAACCTATATGGGGACCATTAACAGAACTCAGCTTGTTCTTTAAAGAAGTTTGTGCAACTGAAATTCGTGCTTCCACCATGGAGAATGCAGAGCTTTCCATTATTGAAACAATTTGTAAGTTAGAAAAGATTTTTCCTCTAGCATTCTTTGACGTGATGAAACATCTAGTCGTGCATCTCCTTTATGAAGCTAAGGTTGGAGGACCAGTGCATTATAGGTGGATGTACCCCTTTGAGAGGTGTATGCTGTACTTGAAAAGGAAGGTCTGAAATAAGGCGAAAATTGAAGGATCTATTTGTGAAGCATATATTTTAAAAGAAATTTCTAATTTTTCTTCCATGTATTTTGATCCCCACCTATAGACCAGGCGCACTCAAGTTCCTCGGAATGACGACAGTGGGAAAGTTACAATTAATGAACAATTGTCTGTTTTTAAACATCCATGTCATCCTATCGGGAGAGGTCGAAATAGATTCTTGACAGATGTGGAACTTCAGATTGCTGAGACATATATGCTTGTAAATTATGGAGAAGTAGAACCTTATCTCCAATGAGTCTACTCTCTATCTAATAAATTTGTTATTTTTCACTAAATTTATGCTAAATATTAATTACTGTATTGATTAGACAATTCGAGGATTCGTTAAGGGAAACAGATCCCAATATCACTGATGATCAAATATTGGAAGCTCGAGATAAGGACTTCAGTAGGTGGCTAAAACATCTAGCGAGTCCTTTTATCCATAATCACATCTATCATATTAAATTCAATGTTCATTATGCTAGATGTTACAACTATCTACCGTCTATGTAATGATACAAGTTAATATAGGCCAAGTTGAGGATTAAATGAAACGAAAGATAAGTTATGGTCCATCCAAGTCCGTGACTTCTTACTGTGGCTTAATAGTTAATGGGTATAGATTTCATACTAAGGTGTATGGACAAAATAAAGCTACCATAAATAGTGGTGTATGTGTTAGAGGTAGTATATATAGTGAGAATGACTTCGACTATTATGGCATCATTGAAGATATATTGGAATTGTCATATGTAGGAAATCAGAATAGAGTATTTCTTTTACAATGTCATTGGTTTGACCCGATTAATGGAGTCAATGTTGATGAGAGATATGGGTTGGTTGACATCAAGCATAAATCAAGACTTCACTCAAATGAGCCATTCATCTTAGCCGAACAAGCATAGTAAGTGGACTATACAAGATACCCACAAAGCGGGAATAGAGCTAATGATGAATGGTGGGCTGCTTGCAAGGTCAGAGCAAAACTCTTCGTAGCTGAGACATTGAATGACGAAGGTGATGAATTGAATGACCCGGTTGCTACTCATTATTACCAAGATGATGGATCCCTTAGAACACATAATATTTTCATAGATGATGAAGCACTTTCCTTGTTTGATGCACATGCCCAAATGGAAGAAGTGAACATACATGATATACATTATCCAACGGACATTCCGGTTGATGATGAGTTCATTGATGACAACGAAAATAATGAAATTAATGAATTCTCAGATGAAGATGAGGAATCTTTTGCTTCAAACTCAAGTAGTTAAAATTGAATCTTGTTCAATAAATTTTGTTAATGGTATTTACACTGAAATATCATTATTATATTGAAATTTTTATTGACATATAGTTTCTTAACTCGTCATGTTTCATTATGTTTCCTTATGCAGATATTCATCATGACCATTCGAGGTAGAGGTGCTGGACGCGGTCGTGGGAGAGGCAATGTTTCATCTAGCCATGATTATCCACCACTATAGCATTCTCAACCCTCTTCAAGTATACCTGTAGGATAATCTTTTTAATTATTGTTAACTTATGGTTTATATAAATGTAATATATATATATATTTGTTTATCTATAATTATGTTAGGTGCAACTTCAGCTACTGGCCCATCGACCAATCCAGGCTTACTAGCATCTAGTCCATTGACCATTGGAGGCGCATCAGCTTTTGTCCCACCCCTTACTGACCCAGCCCTTTCTATGCCACCCCCTGTTGACCGACCCACTAGCGGCCCGAATGTGGTGCCTTCATGTGGAGAATTCAATGTAGAAACAGATAGCAGGGAACTTATATATGTGGTGCCTGTCCCTGAACTATAAGTAATGGTGATTATCATCTTTTATTACATGTATTTACTTTTAGATTACTAACATTATCTTCTTGTACTTACAGTAGGAGGTTTCTCCCGCCGAGAATGACACGTGACATTATGTATGATGTCATGACAAGGATGCCTGTTCCGGCTAGTACGTGGCGATGTTATCCAGCTGAGATGAAGGAAATACTATTTAACGACTTCATGGTAAGTAATTGTGTTTATAGAATTGTATATTATACGTTTATCAAAAAATAAATATACTTACATATCATTTGTGTAGGCTAAGCATCGGTTCACATCTGATGCTGATCGTGGCATTGTGAGAATTGTCTAGAAATGGACTATCATGGACCATTATCTAGACCATTTGAACAAAGCACGAGATAAGGCCTTTGAGAAGGCAAATTCAAACGACTTGGCTAATGTTAAAGGTCATGGGCCTAGAGGAATGAGGACAGAAGTGTGGGATGACTTGTTTGACATTTGGCTGATAGATAAGTGGATGACGAGGTCTGTAGCTGCCCGAAGGAACAGGGCAGCCATGCCTGATGCCTTGAAGCATACAAGAGGGTCGATAAGCTTTGGTCAACACAAGAACAAGATGATAATATAATTAACTTCCTCATTTAAAGTTTTGATGGTAATCTGTTTATTAATCTGGAATTTTTTGAGTTTTATTTTATTTTATTAATTTGTTTATTAACATATTGTAATTACTTGAGTTATTTGCCTATCTTGAGTATGACATAGTATTTTAGAGGGATTGCATTACTTTTGATATGTGTTTATTATATAATATTCTTCTATATGAGATTACAGGAGGCAGAGTTAAAGCATTCGGTTTCTTATAGAGATCTCTATGCCAAAGTTCATAAGAAGAAAGACGGAAGCTATGTTTCTGAGTGCTCGAAGAATTTTATTGTAAGTGTCTTTAAAATTCAAAAGTCATATATATTTTACGTTATTTATTTTTTGTTAATATTTTTCTTGTTTTGTTATTTTTAGGAGTCATATGACACCGTGATGATAGAAAAATATGGAGAAAACTTTTCCTCTCAGCCCTATGGTTGACCTGGAGGTCTGGTTGGATGCGGTGGGTGCCAACAAGAAGGGACGTGTGCATGGCATAAGTAACAGCTTGCACATTGGTAATAACACCATGCAAGCTTCATCCTCCTCAGTTGCGGGTCCTTCCCGCTCTACACCGTTGACACGGGATATATCTGAAGCTATAAATATAGCAGTAACAACAGCGATGGCTTCTTTTGTCCAGACTCAACTTGTCCCTATGTTGGCGCTCCTCCAATCATTCCTATCTATGATCAGATCAGCAAATGTTGCTCCATAAGCACCATCGCAAGGTTTAGTTGGAGAGGGTCGAGAGGAATATGAAGACGAAGAGGAAGACGAAGACGAAGCCAACTTAGACTGATTGCCATTTTTTATTCTTCTTGTCTATATTTGTATAATAACTTTCAACTATATTGGATTGATTATTTGTATAATAACTTTCAACTATATTGGATTGATTATTTGTATAATAACTTTCAACTATATTATTGGATTATTTGTACAAGTTTTTTGTTGTAGTAGTTTACAATTATTGGATTATTTGTTGTTGCTGTTGTTGGATTTTAGTTTGCTGGATTATTTGTTGCAGTTTGATATGCAGGTTTTGGTAAAATAATAATATATATAGGTTATAAAAAAAAACCTGATTACTGAGGGATTGGCAAGGGATTAGTGAAATCACATGGGTAATTACCGAGAGAATAGCAAGGAAGTAGCGAGGGAATCACACAGTTATTAGCGAGGGAATAGCAATGTAATAGCGAGGGAATCACACAGGCAATTAGCGAGGGAACAACAAGGGAATAACACGGGTAGTTAGCGAGGGAATAGTGAGGGAATCACACAGGTAGTTAGACAGGGATTAGCGACGGCTTAGCGAGAAAATGTTAGGGATGAAATAGTGAATAGCAAGGGAAATTGGTTGAAATGATACAAAATTGGTATATCATACAGCGATGGAATAGCGACAGCATTTCCCTCGCTATTTTGTGAGGGAATAGTGGCTTATATTTGCTTTGTATATACGATGGATTAGAGACAGATTAGCGAGGGAAATAAATTTTCTAGCGATGGATTAGAGAGGGAATGTGTTCCCTCGCTAATTAGCGATGAAAAAAAGTGACTAATTTATCCCTCGCTAGTCCGTCGCTAATCACTCGCAAACTTTATTTGCGACGAGTTAGTGACGAAATTCCCTCATTAATTCGTTGAATTCTTGTAGTGATTTATCAAAGATCTTAATGATTTTTAATTAACTTAGTACCTTTGAAAACGAGTATCATTTTAATTATAACACGTTCACTTGGACTCAAGAAAGGGATTTGGATTACATTAGAATAATACACCTTCAAGAATAATACCCACTTTAATCAAGAGATAGAATATTGAAGATTGCTAATAATTGGTGTAGTGAACTCCTGATCCTAGATATTTATTCAATTGAATTTTCTTCTAGTAAAGTTGATGCATGTTTAGTTTCTACTTTAATTTGCGACATTTCAATTGCCTTCTTAATTTAATTCACTTAATTTCTCATTTTAATTCATTTTCTATAAAAATCGTTTGTCAAGTCAATTAAGATTTAGATAGTACAAAATTATATTCTGATCCTCGAGGGAATGATACTTGATTCACTACTTTGTTACTTATGACAACCTATGCACTTGCAGTTTAATCAATACATATGATTAGTTGATAGTATAAAAAACTTTACACTAATAGTTAATCAAAATTAAACTCTATTTAAAATATTTAAATTAAATGCTCTATTTTATAGAAAAAAATGGATATGTATCCAATTTTGGATTCGTTCGGATAAGTTTTAAATAAAAGTAATTTTAAGATAGCATAAAAAGAAATTTTTTTTTTGTAGAGATTTTTACGGAAAGCAAAAACTATTTTATCGTTTAGATACAATTATAAAAACCACATTTTACTCTCATCATGAATTTTCTCTCTCTTCTATAATAGCAACAACAAAGTATTTTCCCACTAAGTGAGGTTAACTACATGGATCAAACCAACACCATTGTGTTCTATCATAAATCATATCTTCAAAAAGGACATTTAAATCTAAGTCATTTTTAATGGTTTCAGCTATAGTATTTATTGGTTTCCCTCTACTTCTAACTATTTGGCTATTTTCTACATGATCTATTCTTCTTATTGGGGCTTCTAATGGTCTTCTCCTCACATGGCCAAATTCTACTATCTTTTCCTCAATACGTGCTACTCCTACTTTCTCTCAAATGCATTCATTTCTAATTCTATCTTGTCTTGTATGTCCACTCATCTAACGCAACATTATCATCTCTGCTACACTGAGCTTAAGCTTTTGTTGGATTTTTACTGCTTAGGATTCAATACTATAAAGCATTGCAGGTCTTATAGCTATGTAGTATAATTTTCCTTTAAGCTTGAGAGGCATTTTTCTATCACAACTAACACCCAAAGAACTTCTCTATTTCATCCATCTAGCTTGACTCCTATGGTTTACATCTCCCTCAATTTCTCTGTCATTTTGTATGATAAATACAAGATACCTAAATCGCATGACTTGTGGTATGGTATGATCTCCAACTTTTACCTCTAAGCCAGTGTTAGTGCACTTCTTATTGAACTTAAGCAAAAGCCATGTGTTTCCAAAGCAAGTCTCCACAGCTCTAACTTATCATTTATTCCCTATCTCGACTCTCCCACAAGGACTACATTATCTTCAAAAAGCTTGTATTGTGGCACCAGCTCCTGGATATGCTCATTAAGCACATCAAAGACCAAAGTAAAAAGATAAGGACTCAAAGTTGACCCTTGATATAATCCTATAGTTATAAGGAAATCTTTGTGACCCTATCATGTGTTCGTACACTAGTTTTAACCCCATCATACATATCTTTGATTGCTCAAATATAGACAATACATGAACTCTTTTTTTCTCCAGAACCATCCACAAGACCTCTCTTGGCTCCCTATCATAGACCTTTTTCTAAATCAGTGAAAACTATGTGTTGATCTTTTTGCTTCCTCCAATACTTTTCCATCAATCTTTGTATAAGGTATATTGCTTCTATGGTTGACCTCCCAAGCATAAAACCAAATTGGGTCTTTGAAATGTGAGTCTCTTGTCTTAATCTGCTTTCAATTACTCTTTCCCATAACTTCATAGTATGACTCATAAGCTTAATCCTTCTGTAATTAGCATAATTCTGTATATCTCCCTTGTTCTTATAAATAAGGACCAAAGTGCTTCTCCTCCATTAATCTAGTATTTTCTTAGACCTCATTATCTTGTTAAATAACTTTGTGAGCTAATTTATACATTTCTCTGCTATGCACTTTCATACCTCAATAGGTATATTATATGGTCTAACCATTTTTCCATTATTCATCCTCTTTAGTGCTTCTTTTACCCTAAACTATTGAATTCTACGATAAAGGCTATAACTTTAGTCTTCATATCTAGTGTTTAGAATATCTGAGTCCAATAATGTCTCATGTCCCTCATTAAATAATTTATGAAAATAATCATTCCATCATTCCTTCATATCTTGTTCCGAAATCAAGACTTTACTCTTTTTATCCTTAATGCATTTCACTTGATCTAAGTCTCTTGTATTCCTTTCTCTACCTATAACAAGCCTATAAATATTCTTTTTTCCCGTCTTTGGTGCCTAAAGATTGGTATAGCCCGTCGAACACTTTAGCTTTCGCCTTGCTCACCACCTTCTTAGTATTTTTCTTATCTACCTTATATTTTTTTCAATTCTCATAATTTTTCTTAGTATTTTCCCACCACTAAAATTCTTTATCCTTAGGTCTGAAGCCTCTTGATTCACCAAGTCTCTCTTTTGCTACCTTCTTAATCCCTTTAGCCATCTCGTTATCACTCCCTTATGCCTCCCAAATCTCTTCCACTAAATCTTCCTTTAAAAGATCATTTGTTTTCCTTCCTTTAGTTGCCACCACTTGATCCTTAGGACCTTTTCTTAGCAAATTCTTCTTATCTTAACACATCTGTAACCAAAACCCTGTGTTGGGTTGTCAAGCTCTCTCCAGGGATGACTTTTCAATTCAAGTAAAGCTTTTTATTTGATTTTTGTACCAAAAAGAAAATAATTTGTGAGCAAGAAATGTAATACCCTTAGTAACATGATTAGGCTTGTATATGGTTAAAAATGTAGCATATAACTTGCTTAACATGCCAGTGAAGTTTTGTAACAATCTGAGTTTGTTTAGGCACTTAGTTGCAACTCAGAGTATGAAAAGTAGCTTAAAATGATTTAGATAATAGCATAAGTTACTAAGTTGTGGGAAACAAGTATGTACAACTTATTTCTAGGTCACAAATGAGTTAAGTAATGTATAGTTAAAGTTTCAAAATAATCAGAGTTAGTTTGGTATTTTTATGCATACTAGTTGTGCTTTTAATGCCAGATTGACTACCAGCAGATATGAAAAATCATGAAAATAGTAAAACGATAATTTAGATGAATCTTATGATTTATTCTAAAGTTGTTGGAAGCTGAAAAACTTGAATTAGTATAATTCGAGTGTTCTTAGTAAATATAAGTTCCAGCACAGGAACTTAAGTTAGTTTTCTTTTCCTATTTATTTCTCATTCTCTCGGTTGAGAAGAGAAACAGAGAAGGAAGAAAATGAAGAGAAGAGAGAAAGGGGAACAAAGGAGTGGAAGATCAAGGATCAATTTCAAGCTTGAAGATCTTAATCCAATCATGAGGTAAGAGGTTTCTATTCATTTTTCTCTTTTTTGATTCTCATTGAATAAGGTTAGGAATTTTGAATAGAAATAGGGGTTTGGAGAGCCAAATCCATGTTCTTGGCTTGGTTCTTGATTCTAAGGACTAGGTTAGGATAGTTTAAGCTTAGTGAATGTAAGATGGCCATTTATGACACAAGATCAACCATTAGGGTTCATAGATAGTGAATTTTGGATAATGGTTGGAGTTATGTGGTTTTGGGCCTAAATCTATGCCTAAGAGAATCTATAGTTGTAATAGAATTACAACAAGTTTAGGGGACTAGATTTGTGTTAGAAATCATAAGGAAATCGATCTTAAATGATTGGAAGTAACAAATCAACCTATGGAATAATGCACAGTTTTTGAAGAATTCTGCAGAAACCATGTTCTATAGTGAGCGCTGTGGCATGGAGGAAGCAACGCTGCAGCGTGGGGTTGAATGTTCATGTTCGTCGTGGCATGAAAAGGTCATGCCGAGGCGTGAGGTTGAGTTTGATGCGTGCGCTACGGCGTGCAAGATGTCATGCTGCGGCGTGATGCTCTCGGCCTTCTGAAGACTGAGAACTTGAGGCTAGGGCACCGCGGCGTGAAGAACGTCGTGCCGCGGCATGAGGACCAAGAACTCCAAAAATGTTAGTTTTAATGTTTTGAAGTTTGGACTAGATGAGATCATTTTTATATGTTTCCTAAAGTGTGTTAAGGCACAAATAGAGATATTTCAAGAGGAGAATTATCACCTAACAAGTAAAGAAAAAGCTTAGGTCTTTTGAGCATCCTAAAAGTGAAAGATTGCCCTAGGTAAGAACATAGTACCTTAGGCAACCTAGTGTTGCATTAGATGTCACACAAGATGTGATGAGATGGTACAATGGAGACAAGTATACTAGGATGAATTGTAGGGTTCACTCTAGTATGAATAAGGAAGGTATAAGCCTTAGAATATCCACGAGTAGTGGATTACCTTGGGAAGGTACCTAGAACCTTAAGCAACAAAGAGTTGCAAGTAAGAACCACTTTGAGTTAGATTCACTTGAGTGGAGATAATATTGTGTATTTAGTTCTAAAAAGGGAATGTTATGTACTAAGTCTCTAGTTGAACAGGATCTTATACATTGTAGAATACACAAAAGGGATGAATGTTAACTTGTAAGCTTGTTACATTCATTAAGTATGCAAAGTTATAGAGAAATGCTCATTTGTTCCTTAAGCAAGGTTGAATGAGGTATTAGCTAAGATAGACTCTTTCACTAGGATGAGTTGAGTCTATAGGAACGTTAAGGTGGTGTTTATGTAAGAGGTAAACATAACACTACGTTTTTCACACACTAGTTAGTTAATCTAGTTTGTATGTGAAAGCTATGAACCTTAGTGCAACCAGGAGTAATGATTTACCGTAGGTGAGTAGTTAACTCCTTAGCAACATAGTGTTGCATAGAGATCACTTAAGATATAATAAGTGATGATGGGGTGTATTAGATGCAATGAACTAGGATGGATTGGTAGTGTTTGTTGAAGAATGTGACTTATATGACGTGAGGTCATTTGGCCAAGAAGGAAGAGAGTCAAGAAGTTCCTAAGGCGACAAGTATTCCTAACCAAGTGCTAGGGTTACATATAGTATGAGGTTACAGATTCTCCTATCTACAAAAGGTAAACATAAGAAGCAAAAGTTCCTAGTAGAATATGCTTAGGTCTTAAATGAACTAGGTATATAAGTATGTATGTGTGCAAATGGAAATGGTCTAGTAGTATTAATCTTTGTGAGTATCTTTTGATACCCATTCATAAAGGCCAAGGGAGATAGATGAGTGTTCGAAAGACTCTTTTGAGTAAGGACATAACTCTGATATTTCAATAGTGCCAAGGCCAAGGGAGATAAGTTCTTTTGAATAAGGATTCAGCCTGAACTTCTCAACGTGCCAGGATATGTGTAACGTGAGGATGAACTTTCCCTTTATTTACCACAGGATAATATACTGAATCAGTTCCTAATGAACATTTTGGTTTTCAAAATAAACCCCTGTATGTATTTAAAAATAAAATATTGCATAAGCATATCTTTAGGATCTTTCCTAGGCATAATCATATTACATATCATCCTTATTATATTTATGGACAATTGTATGGTCATTGTCTGTTGCTGTTGGTATTTACAATTGTATGGGCAGTTGTCTATATCCAACGATATGTAGGCTATCGGTTTAAACCACACTACTTAGTAATGTGCAATTATGAGAATTAGTGGAGGAAACTCCTATGTTAGTAGTTATAGCAATTGTTATATTTGTTATACAATGTTATAGTCAGATGGTATTGGAATTGCTTTTACTGAGAATTGTAATTCTCATCCCAGTCGTTCTTCCATATAAATCCAAGTAAAGACTCTGCTAAAGAAAAGAAGATAAAGCATGAAGATTAGTATAATTTTTATATGCTTTAGTAGACAAAGCTTATGTATAAGTTTATATTTGCTTTGTATGTTTTGAGTAGTATGTATTACAATATGCCCTTTTGTGACTAGTGTTGTATATATATATATATGAGTTTAAGTTTTTCCACAATCTCTCAAGGCTTTCTATAATTACTTAGTTGTGATTATAGATATATGTTAGTATATAGTATTAGAAGTGACGTTTCTAGTGCTGTATATCTTTGTGTATCTATCATATACCTATATATCTGTATTAGAATGTTATATTATGGTATCAGAGCAGTTCATCCTGTTGAGCCGGGGTTTGGACTGACTGTGCTTAGGCATTAGTAGCAGTTTAGTAGAATGTTATGCATTCTTTTATCTCTTTATGAGATATGCAAATGGAATTGCATGATTAGCCTTAAGTATGGATGCTATTAGCTATTGTCGCACAATTATATGATATTGAGTCTAGCTAACTCAATATGTAATGTTTTGTGTATACAGAAAATTATGGCAACTACCAGACAAACCTATGAGACTAAGAGGCTAGTAAAGGAGGAGATAACCAGAATTCTCAAAGAAATGGCCACTGTTTTGAGAGAGCAAATTGTCATTAATAGAAGAATGATAGAACAGATAGAAAAGGGCTCGCTTAGTAAGTTGTGAGACATTGAGGAACTTTTGAGGGATCAGTATTTCTCGAAGTTCAAACGAGTTACTCCTTTGTTTTTCAAGGGGTAGTATGGTTCGGTTAGAGCTGGGAGATGGCTTCAAGAGATAGAAGAAATCTTTGAGGTTATAGCGGGCACTGATGGATAAAAGGTGACCTTGCTTCTTATAAGTTAGTAGGTGAAACCAAAAGCTGTTGAGTGGAAGCTGAGAGGTTTGTTGATATGGTTGGTACTCGAATCACCTGAGAGGTGTTTAGCGTTACTTTCCTAGACAAGTATTATTCCCTTGAGTTATGGAAGGCTAGGAATTTGGAATTTCTAAGGTCTGAGCAAGGAGATATTACCATGGATCAATATATGGAGTAATTCAGAGAATGTCCTAAGTTCTCTTCTTATTTTATGAGTAATCTAGATGAAGACTGGAAGAGAGTAAAATTTGAAGTGGAACTTGGAGAAGACATTAAAAGAATTGTGAAGCAAGTGGAGGTTAAGGACTTCTCTGCTCTAGTCAGTGAGTGTAGAGTTGCAGAAATAGATAATCTCAGAGCCACAATGAAACAAGTGTTAGAAAGTTCCTTAAAGAGGAAAAAATCATATGTTGAGATAAGTGAGGGTGCCTCTTGGTCTCAATTTTTATCAGACAAATGAAAACAGGTTCAAGTGGAAGCTTGGGGTGATGATAAGTATGAGTAGAGTGCTTTTAAGATGAGCAACCTTAAAGGAAATAGGTAAATCAGACTCCAAGGTACCAAGATATGTTAGATGAAGAAGGTACATGGGGGTAGACTGTTCTTGGCGGGCAAATCCATGTGCTTCTTATGTGCACAATTAGAGTGGTGTAGTGGAAGCAAAAATATCTTCCAACTTGGTATGAGGTAAGAACACATGTAAAGAGAAATCTTTTAAGATGTGTGTAAGGAGAGTACGGATTTACTTTATAAATCGTGTTTGTTTACTTTGTGAATCTAGCTTGCTTACCTTGCTAGTATGGTTTGATTTTTTTAGAGACAAATGATACTATGTTCTTTTTTAGTTGAAGTGTGAGACTATGCTTAATGATAGGCAGTCGAACAAAGAGACTGTCGAGAATAAATGTCTTTGTCTAGAAAGGATGATCAGGTAGATCAGTTGAGAGAAACCTTGTATTTTCTCTTGAGATGATCTAAGATCTGGTTGTCATAGAATCAAAGTTAACAAGAGTAGATCTCTAAGAGTTTTTTAGAATTATGAAAAGACATGAAGAGTATGTTGAGAGCAGTTTTGGAAACTTCTAGAAAGTAGGTAGTTAAGTGCCAAGTTAGCCAAAAGTCAGTTTTGTATTACAAGTGGTATAGTTTACGGGCCATGTAATTTCTCAAGAAGGGAAATTACAGAGAACCTTAGTAAAGTTTAAGTAGAGGTACAATGGAAAGAGCAACTGTTGTAACTAATGGAAGAGAGTTTATAAGTAGACTTTCTCAGTTAGTGCTACCCAAATTAGGTTAGCTAAGAAAGGTAGTGCTTAGTAGTGGACTCTAGATTGTGAGTATGGTTTCCAAGAGTTGAAGAGAAGGTTGATTACTACGTTAGTGTTAGTAATTTCAAATTCCCGCGAGACCTTTGACGTAGTTAGTTATACTTGGAAGAAGGGACTCGGGTGTGTTTAGATGCAGAAGAGATAAGAGGATGCCTACGCATCGAGGCAGTTAAACCTGCACGAGAAGGACTACCCTAGGTACGATTTGGAAATTGCCACAGTAGTGTTTGCGTTACAGTTTTGGAGACATTGCTCATAAGGAGTCTAGTTTGAGGTGCTCAGTGATCATAATAGTTCAAGATGCTTGTTGATTAGAGGAAGCTGAACATGAGGCAAAATAGATGGATGGAGTTTTTCAAGGCTTATAACCTTGAGTTAGAATATCATTTGGGTAAGGCTAGTGTAGTGATCGATTATTGAGTTTTACAAAGCATTATGCATTTCTTTGTTTAAAAGCCAATAATCAATTATGGCAAATGGATAATTGATTATTGAGTTCTAGAAACTCATTTTTTTATGTCATCACAATGATAATCAATTATGGGGTTCCAATAATCAATTATTTGGGTTTCTAAATGCAATAATAAATGGTTAGTAGCTTGCATTAAATGCCACCAACCACATTCCAATGGCTCTTTAATGACTTGGGCTATAAATACAAGTCATTAGGGACTTAAGGGAAAGAGGGAATCATTCTGAAAGAGCTTGTTGAGCATTTATTACAAACTTTACCAGCCTTCGATATTATTACTTTGTTGTGAGCTAAAAAGTGTGATCATCCTTCTACCTATAGAGCTTCAATTTGTATAATCCACTCTTGTGATAGTTTCCATTCATTTATTCATCTTATTTCCTTTATAAGAAGGTGAGGTATCTCTCAAGAGAAAAGAGGCTACGGTATCCCTCAAGAGAGAAAAAGGTTTATAGTGAGGCTCAAACACAAAGAGTGAGGTATCTCAAAAGTGTTGTGAGTGCTCCTGGTTGTAAAGGTTGCAGGCACCTATTGAAGCTTGAAGTTTAGTGGATAAATCTTGAGTAAATCACTTGAAAACTGGATGTAGTCATAAGGAGTGGTTGAACCACGATAAATCTTGAGTTTGCTTCTCTTACTATATCTCCTTTACATTTGTGCTTTGCTTATTGTATGCTTTCTTGAATACTTTACATATTGGATGGTTTATTGGTGTGAGAAATGTTCATTCTCATCTATTTATTCATCTCTAATAATTAATAGTTTCAACAAAAATTGATAAACAAGTGTTTTTAGAAAAGTTTACAAAAATCTTTTACAAACTCAATTCATCCCCCCTCTTGAATTTGAAGCCACTTGGTAACACTAACCTTCTAAGTCCTCCCATAATTTTATCTTATTTTGCTCGTCTAATCCTACTTGGGGTGCATAAGTACTAATAACATTAAAAGTGTATTTCTCCACCATAAACTTTAATGCTACGATCCTATCTCCAACCCTTCTAACATCCACTATATTATTCTTCTAATTCTTATCTACTATTATGCTTACTCCATTTCTAGATTTTACATTTTCGATGCATCAAAGCTTAAAACTTGAAGTGTCTAATTCCCTAGCCTTTTCTTCAACCCCCTTAATTTCTTATAGGCACATAAAATTAATCATTCTCCTAATCATGGTGTAAACCATTTCTATTGATTTACCTATAAGTGTGCCAATATTTCAAGTTCTAAAACCAATCCCACTCTCGGGAACTAGTTTCTTTACTAACATCCTTCCCAAAAATGTGGGAACTCTTTCTTATTTTTCATTACACCTAGGCATCGATGCAATAACTCTTGCAAATTTGACACTGCACTCTCTCTTCTATAAATTCTCTATTTTTCAGAAGCTACTCATTATAGCTTCTTAAAATAATCAAAAATCTGTTTTTTTTTTAATTTTGATTTTTTTAAAAAAAACTTGCCTAAAAACTCTAAAATTTTCTAGAAGTAATTTTTAATAAAAAAATGTTTTCTAAGTAAAAAAAAGCTTAAATAAACGCACCCTAAAAGGTTAAAAATATTAGGTATCCATATGGTATTACAGACTTACAGTTATTTATATTGTTAAAAAAAAGACTTACAATTATTTATATATAATTTATACTAATATATAATTATTGGTAACCCAAATTTGGCTCATTAGGCCTATAGGCTGCTGGCTGAGAGATAATGGCATGGATAGGTTCAACCCAATATAGAAAATAACTCAAAATGGTTGAAGCTCCAAAATCGTTGTGCTTTGGACAACAAAGTAGGGTTGAACCTGAGTTGACTAGGTCAAAAGGGAGGACTGTAGAGTATGGTAGTGCACATTCCTTAAAAATAGGAGGTAATAAGGAAGGTGGTTACTTCCAACATTCAAACATGGAGTGAGAATATTTTTGGCAATTTCCTTCATTAAACCTGGCAAAAAATTTGTCATGGAGATGCCCCATGATCAAATAATGGTTGGAAGTGACTAAGTTTATGAAGATCATGCTCCTACTATTAAGGAAAGTAGACTTGAAGGCTTGAAAGTTCACTGAAGCTGCGGACTTTCTAGCTCAAACTCTATAAATAGGTCTCTAGGCCCCTAAAGAAGGGATCCCTGAATCATCACACAAAGTCATCTATATTCACTACTCAATCATTTCATCTTGAGGTTTCTATCATTTTACAACTTTTCCTTTACTTTTATGGTCATTTATCGTTTTCTTATACATTTCTACTAAGTTTTCAACACTTGTTTAAAGCTTTCATGCTTATCTTATACAATTTGTCTATTTTTGTTTTTTGGAGCATCATATATTTCCTTGTGTTTCAACTTTATATTTCGTACTTTGTTGGATTCTAGTTATGTAATGTAATTCAATTTCTTCACATTGTGCAAGTTGATTATTTTTTAATCCAAAATTGTAGGTTTTCTTTAATTACCTTAAGAACTTAATCGAAAGGCAAATTTTCTTTTTTGAGAGTTTCCTTAGACAAAGCTCCTACTATATTAGACAAGAATGAAAATGTAAAATTTACTTTTACTTTACAAACAGAAGCTAACTTATCTTTTTTCGGACCAACAATAACAAAACCTCAATTATCGTGAGTTTAACATAGTAGAATGAAAAGTTGAAAGTACTTTTAATATTACAATTAGCGTTTTGATTGGCAATACATATTCCTCAATCTATATATTTTATTTTTGGTTAAGATAAGAAAAAACATAAATAATAATGAAGATTGCATTATAACTACAAAGTTTTGCCAATAAAAAAGAGCCTATAATCACAAACTGAAAAATCGAGAAGTATTTAAAGATAGTTACAAGTACAAAATAAGAAGAATTTGCCATTTTTTTATATTTTTAAGTTGGAAAATCCGGTTAAAGAAAACTTGGAAAATGCTGAAGTTTACAAAACATTTATCCTACAACGGCATATGGAATAAAAAAAATACTCAAAATAAAGTAACTGTTTCTGCGTTTTGTAATGCTGTTTATTTCTTTTTCTATTTTAACTATAAAACAATATTAGAGCAAATGGGTTTGTACTATTTGATGAGAAATAGCAATGCTGATTAAATTTAATTAAATAATAATAGTGGTATTTTGAAAAAAAAAATTATAACTAAATGAGGGGCTGGGATACCATTGTGAAAATAATATTGAAGTGGGGTTTGGAGTTGAACCTCAGAATTAGAATTGAAATTTCAATTATAAATATCTAATTTGGTGTGTTTTAGAATTGAAATTCTTATTTTAATTCTAATTTCTTGAAATTTAAAAATAATAATTTATATTATTTTTAATTTTTTACTATACTTTAAAAATTATAATTTCAAATATAAAAAGTTTAACTTTAAAAATAATTATATTTTATTATACATTATTTTTGCCACCTTTATACTCCAACAATCATTGTCATTGGCAGCCATCATCACTGACAACCATCGTTGCTAGTGCTAGTCACATCCGCAACCATCTTTTGATCCCTGTTGTTGCTGGCGTGCTTCATCCATGCTGCCGTCAATGTTTTCCGATCACGTTCACCCGGGCACCCATCATGACATTTTCCTGCATCCATCATGCTATTGTAGTCCCGCAACGGATGCCTTATTGAAAATTTTATTTATAATAATTTTATTTTTATTATTTATTAATTTAAATTTAAAATATTTAATATTTTAGAAAATTTATCCAAACAATAGAATTTTAATTCAATTTAAAATTATAATTCTAACTCTCAATTATTTATTTGTCTCAAAAATAAAAATTGAAATTATTTGTAAATTCTAATTCCTAACAATGTGGAATTGAAATTAAAAATTGAAATTATAATTATAAATTTATCTTCCAAATGGACCTTACAGTGCTAAATATATTTCTTTTTTTTTTAATTTCTCAAACTGCCTTATATATATTTAATAAATTTATTTGAAATGTATTGTGGAAGAGATTTAATTAATAAAAGAAAATAGTTACAATTCAATGTATATATGACTCATGCATTTCTATGTAAAATAGAAAAAGCAAAAGGATGATCTATTTTTAACGCAACACAACTAATGGGGGCAAAAGCAAAGAAAATTGAAGTGCGGATCGAGGGGAAGGATTTGAAAATTGCATTGCTTCGGATTCACAAAAGGGAAAATCGAGTGGGAGTAACTGTTTCGAAGGAAAAAAAAAAAAAGCTAAGTCCTTTTCCTCCTGCATTTGATTTCCCTTTCCACGTGAAAGAAAGCAAACACATAAAGGTCAAAAAGGAGAAAAACACTCAACTTGGATAGAGACAGGTGTGGCCACTTTTGATAATTTTACGATTTATGATTGCCCACCGCCTGCTGTGTGGGACACCATTAGACATGACCATATGCATGGTGGGCAGGATCCCTAAAGTCATGGGCATGTGCAGTTGTTATATTTGTAACAAATTTTCATATTGAACTGATTGATGGAAGTAGGACAATTTTAGAGTCTTTAACCACTTTTTTAGATTTTTTTTACACATTTTATTTTATTTTCAAATATGTATGTAATCAGTTACTTTTATGCATAAATTTAAATACCATTCGATGTTTTACACTTTTTATATAAATTTAGAATTATACGGAATATTAACACCCCCTTTTAATTATCCAAATCCCAAAAGGCAGAAAAGAAAGTTAGTGGGATTATTCTACAAAATATGTTGATTCACACAGAAATTATGGACCAATGATCTTTGAAAATAAAAACAAGTAAATATAAATATTTTTAGGTAAAACAAGATGCAATTGGAAATGAACAAGGGAATTAGCTGCTTTCCAAACAATGCTGAAAAAACTTTCAATTAGATTAATTACGATTATTATTGGGAGAAGTCCAGATACTTAGAATAATCAATATAAAAGACCTTCAGATTAAAAAAAATATATAAAGACCATCTAATTATATGATATATATACATATATAATAGATTGATTAATATGATCTATTTTATTAATTTTTGAAACAAATTAAGGTTCTGTTGTTTTTTCTCCCCCTAGTTTCATTGAATAGAAGGTCTATTAAACTTGTGAAATGGGGAAGAGAAAGTCAGTAAGGGAATAACTAGTGGATCAAACTCAATATAAAGCAGAAAATCATTAAGATTGTGGTCCATGAAAGTTTTCATTTCATTGGATTAATTGCTGGTAATTGAGATTTTCTGTTATCGTGATAAATCAGGATTCTATTCATTATTTATTATTAATTGAACTATCTTTATTTGCCACGTAACAATTCCTAATTAAAATAAATTATTAATTTTTCCCACTTCGAAATCGTTTCTGTCCTCGGCAAGGTGCTCTTGCACTGTTCCTTAATCCTGTGCAATTTGTTTTCTCGTCTGATTCTCTGTTTTCACGTTGCTTCTCAGCTCTCGCCAATCGCGCGATACTTTTTTATTTATTTTTCGGATTTCTTCTCACTCATTCCTTTATCTGTCTTTTTGTCCAATTCGCTCATCATTATATTAGAATTGTCAATCTCTCTCTTTTTGGCACTATTTCACATCAATTCTTTATGAAAAATATTACTCTTACACCCTTAAAAAGAGGTATAAATATTATTAATATTTCTTTTAAAGAGTGTAATTAAATAAGAAAAAATAATAAAAAATATATATAATTAATGATATTAAATAAAATAAAAAAATATATATACACTATTTGATGTAAGAATATAAGAATTGATTCTTCAATTGGAATAATACTTTTCACAGGGAAGGTGCAATTATTGTTATAAGCAGAGGTCTAAATTCTTCTTCAAAATAAAACTAAAAATAGTCACTTAAATAAGATTACCTATATTCAATTTTGATATTTTTATTATTAATAGTATATATATTTTTATATTTTTTTGATATTTTTTATTATATTTATTTTTTATCATTTTTTATTAAATTTGATATCTTTAAAAAGATGATAATAATACATATATCCTTAAAAAAGATATATAATAATCTTTTTCCTATTCGAAATAAAACAACGGTCATTTTTAATATACATCTTTTAAAGTGGGTATATGATACACCTTACAATTAAGTTATTGATGTAATTATAAAATATATCAATGACTTAAATCAAGTACAAAAAAATTATTAAATAAGTATTTTTTGCAGATTTCTTTTTTTTGTTTAATTATTTTTTACACACCACCACCACCACCACCACTGTCGCCGTCAGCCACTGTCTGCCACCGTTTGCCACCGGCCACCTTCCATATATTTTTTTAAAACCCTTACGCACCCACATGGAAAAAACTATAAGGTTTTTTTAAAAAAAATATTATTGTGTGTAAATATTACCAGTTAAAATCTACATAATTATTCATGAAAAAATATAAAGACAAGTACAATTTTAACTGATATTATTTTAACTGATATTATTTACATAATTATACAACTAAAAAAAATAAACAGTATAACCTTTAAAAAGGTGGTGGCCGGTGGTGGCCAGTGGTGGTCGGACAATGATCGACGATGGTTAGACGGTGACTGGACGGTGGCCTGCGGGACCGGACATGATCGAATGGTGGCAATGGCGCAGTAATGATGGTGGTGGTATTTTAAAATAAAAACATAAAACAAAAAAAAAACCTACCAAAAATAATAACGTTACAACATGTAAGATAGAGGAAATATGGTACACCTTAACTTAGTAAGATGTACCATAACATCGGCCATGAAACAACTTGTGATGACTGTATTTAGTTAGTTAAATTTTTTGTATATGAATTCACCAAAAAAAAAAGAAAAAGCTTTTTGCTATAATGGGATTAATTTACTTTGCTACAACTAAAATATAAATCATTTTTCAAATAAGTGATTCCTAACATTAATATCTACGGGTCTATATTATTCTTATTATTGATATTTGTTTTAGGTAATAATAAACAGGTTTTAACATTTTCAATAACTTTATAAATTAACATTTTCAAATAAGTGCTTCCTAACATCAATATCTACGGGTCTATATTATTCTTATTATTGATACTTGTTTCAGGTAATAATAAACAGGTTTTAACATTTTCAATAACTTTATAAATTAAATTACTAATTAGTCTGTGCGTTGCACATTTATAAAATGTTGAAAAAAAAATCGTCAAATGTTTCTTCTTTTTTACTATTTTTCTTCTGTTCTAAATAATGTTTAGAGAAATACTTGAATTGATTAATGATGGTGGAATCCTTTGATGCACGGTGGCTGTAACTGTAATACCCCAAAATTTCCTATCCTATAAACAGTAATTTTGATAAATACAATGTAATTTTCTTGTTTAATAATTTTTGACATCTTGTAAAATTATTTTGTTTATTCCGTCAACAGCGTATTTGATCGTTTTGAGTGATTTCTCAGGTGTCAGGAAAATAATAATTTTCGAGCCGGAGAAAATCTTTCTGTATTTATTTCTCTTGACTGTTAATTATTTTTAACAATCTAACTTGATTTTCATACATTTTCTAATTTTTGTGATTTTATGTGTGATTATGATTTTTTTTAATGTATGTGGGCCCAGTTGGTCCTAGGTGGGCCCAGGTGACCTTACGTGGGCCCAAGTGGGTCCCACAAAGTGAAAAAATTTTCTACGCATAGAAAAATTTGTACTGTTTAGACGGAGATAGGGGATCTTACTAAACCTGAATCTGAAAATAGTTTTAGAAAATTTGTTTTATACTATATTTATTTATTGGAAGATAAAAATACAGTAAATATATTCTTTCGTGGGGTTTTTAGTAGATAAAAATAGAAATTATATTGCTTAAGTCAACATTGGTGGTTTGGATATCCACCATTGATTTAATTAACGATGGAGACTTGATTTTGATTTAATCAACGGTTGAGAAATAAATTTAATAAAGAAACATTGGATGTTAACCATTGATCTAATCAATGGTAGAGATTTAATCTAGACAAGTTTAATAAGGAAGGATTCAATATCAACCGTAGATTTTATCAACGGTGTAGAATTGGTCTTGTAAAGTAACAAAGACCATTTATGACCATTGGATGAAGAATTAATTAAGGGTGGAGATTTGGTTTTAAAAAGTAGCAAAGACTAATTATGACTCTTGGATTAAAAGTAAGAAGGAGTAATCTTGACCCTTCATTTTTAGAGACATCTAATGGTTAGAATTTAAAGGAAAAAGATCTAATGGCCTAGATTAAATCTTCTAAATCAAAAGTCTACCTAAATCCTAACCATTGAATTAATCAATGGCTAGAAATGCTCTAGATGGTGACTAATAATGATGACAATTTCATGAATGCATTAGGAAGAGGGGGGACGGTTTTGGAGAATGCATAGGAAGGAGGAGACAATTTTGAGTAACCTTTTTAGGCCAAAGAAAAAGATGAAGTCAACAATAGTAGCTTTAATTTGATTAGTCACTAATTAATCTTAATTTGGTTAATCTAATGGCTTAATTAACAAGCTAAGTAAACTAAATTAAATGTTAAATTGTTATAATTTAATTCTTAATTAGATATCCTAATTTTAATTAGAGGATATAATATATACAATTATATGTCTAATTAATTAGTTATGTAATTGGATAATTAGTTAAGATTGGTTAGGAAACTAAAACTAATTTAATTAGCTATTTGTTTAGCAAGTAATTAGACTTGAATTAAAATAAATTAATGTCCCTAAATGCCAAGGAGTCCTACGATTTTTAGCAGCCTTGGGGAGGCATCTATATGGTTCTTGAACCATTCATAATAGCCATGCAAGTCAAATTAATGACCTATACCATGTGCTAGTCCATGTGCACTCAAAATAGGATATTTTACTTCAAGTATATCACTTAATCTCTCCAAGACTCCCACGGCAGCCTTCCATAATTCAATCTCACAAATCTCATTTTCTCTCTCACCCAAAAAGCTTTCATCTTTTCTCTAAAAAATTTCAAGAACCAAGCAACCATTTTTCCTTCCATTTTCTCTCCATTGGTTCGGTCTCTACACCCAAATACACCATCACTCACCTATAATTTTCACTCTCATCATTTCCTAAACCTAAACACCATTCTAAGAACATCTCTAGTTATGAGTTTTTCCAAAATCATTCATCTTGAGCTTCAAATCCAAGCTTCAAGTTTCTATCAAAAATCAAAAATTTCATCTTTGTGCTTCAAGAGAAACCATTCGGTCAAGACACCTAAAACCACTCTCCAATCTCTTTTAATTTCATCCAACCATAGATCTTAAATCTACATGATATTCTAAGCAACTTTCATGTTGGAGATTTTCTCTAAATCATTCATCTTCATGGACTTTCTTCAATATCAAAGTTATTGAGTTTTTGAGGTGAAGTATAAGAAGACTTCATTTCTTCTCTTCTTTTTCATGATCTAAACCATGTTTGATCCATGGTTCCTCTTAATCAAGCTTAGTATACTAATTTCTATGTATTTTGTTTTGTATTTGAGAAGCCTTTGGTGGTGAAGGACTTGGAAAAAGAAGCAAATCAAGAAGTTTTTGAGGATCTTCAAGAGGTAAGAGGGAAATCCATCTCACCAACCAAGCATGGTGGTGAGAGATGGTCTTATATTTGATGGATGGTGAATCCATGTGAGGATTCCAATCCATGGTCATGTAATAATTTATGTGTGTTTTATGAGCTTTAATTTATTTGCTTATGCTTGATATACTTTGTATGATTTTATGATTTTGATGGTATGCTTATACTATGCATGATGATAATATGGCATGCTTTTGATATATATATATGATGTGTATGTATGTGTATGCCATGATTTGATGATGGAAAGAAAATTAATTTTTGGTTCCAATGGGCAAGGAAAGACTACGGTTTTGATGCCCTTGATTAGGGTTCATATTAAAATTTTTCAAGAACAAGGGAATTAATTTTTGATCCCTAGAAACATGGTGAATATCGGTTAAGACACCTCAAGATAGGTGTTCATAAATGAATATTTTCATGAATGATGAAAATGGATGTTTAGAAAAAAACAAAGAAAATAAACAAAGAGTTTATTTTTCAAAGAGTACAAGAACCTAGTTCTTGAGGAATTTTTATTGATTTATTTTGTGTAAAACGTTTCTAAGTGTTTTACAAAACATGAGATTTAAATGAAAATAGCAATGATGATTTTAAGAATTTACAAAGAAAGTGAAAAAGGATTTGCAAAGAAAGTGAAAAAGGATTTGCAAAGAAAATAAAAGTGAATTTGAACAAATGGGTTTGGTTTTATAACCATAAGTCTTGCGGTTTTGAAAACAAAATTTTTAATGATTTTGTTTGTGTAAAATCATATCAATTTAGAAGGAAAAATATTTGATGGTTTCAATAGTCATGTCCACATTTTTAAAGGCTTGTAATGCATTGATTTTGATGAAACAAAGTGATTTTCCAAGTGAAAATATAATTAATTTAATACAAGGAATTTGAAAAGGGAATCAGAGTATTTTAGCACTTGAGAAATGAATTTTTATGTAAATGAAAAAGAGAGGTTGCAAGTGAGCCTCAATTTGTTTTAAAAAGAATTTATTTTTGTTAAAATCCCGTTGGATTTTGGAAAGCGTTAGTAATTTTTAAAGTTAGAAACATTGATTTAATTCAATGGAATTGTGAATTTGTGAAATATACTGTGAAAAAGGATTTTCTTGAATAAGAAGATATATTAAATGAAGTATAAAGTTATATTATTTTGAGGAATGTTGATTTGGAAATGATTTGAGAAAAATGGAGAATATAATGGTATTTTAAAAATTTACTAACGTATAACTTATTTCTGAGTTTTGAAGTACGTTAGAAAATGTTAAGTTTTGAAACGTTGATTTATATTAATGAAAAAGTGATTTTGTGAATCATATTTTGGAAAAGGATTTCTTGAGTAAAGAAATGTGGAAAAAGATTTTCTTGAGTAAAGAAAATGTGTTAAATAAAGTATAAAGTTATATTATTTTGAGAAAAGTGAAAATGGAATTTTTGAAGAAATGAGAAATATTTTTTGTAATGAAATTGTGGTGAAAAATTATTTACGTAGCTTAGAAGCGATTTGAAATGCAGTAAAATATTTTTTACGCAATTTGAAGAATGTGTTGAAATTAATGTTGATTTATTTAAGTCCAAAATAATGTTTGGAATATTGAGGAATATTTTACGTAATTGTAAAATGTTGAAAAATATTTTACGTATCTTAAAAATGATTTGAAATATAGTAAAATATTTCTACGAGATTTGAAAAATATTAACGTATTTCTATGCAATTTGAAAAATGTTAAAATATTTCCACGCAATTTGGAAAGCGTTTAAATATTTTACACTATTGAAAATATTATTGAAAAATCACTACGTGATTAAATAATGAGAGAATATTTTTACGTGATTTGAACTATTTTTAAAAAATCACTATGTGATTTAAAAGTGATAGAATATTTTTACGTGATTGTGAAAAGGACGAAAAATTGTTATGTGATTTGGAAAGTGTTTTAAATATTTTGAAAATGCTGAAAAAATCATTACGCGATCTGAGAAATGTATATTTTTATGCGATTGAGAAAAATGTTAAAAAATTTAATACGTGATTTAAAGGTGCAACAGAAGAGTTGCAGTATTGTGAAAACGTAACAGAAATGTTTTGGAATTGTGAAAGCGAAATGGAAATGTTGCGCAATTTTGTGAAAACACAACGAAAGAATTTTATAACTATGAAAATGTGGTAATATGATTTTCTTATTGGAAATACAGTATAAATACTGTAGAACCAGTATATGGATGATGTGGGAGAAAATGACATGTTTTGCCTGTGATTGACATTTGGTGCATTATACATGCATTGGAAAGATATGTCTGTGATTGGATTTGGTACATTATACGTGCATTGAAAAAAATATGTATTGAAGCATATGATTACATTGAACAAATGAAATTGAAAAGATTTGGCCCTTTGGGATTGGACTTGCACTGATATATTTGTGCATTGTATAAAATATACGTTGAAGCATATGATTACATTGAACAAATGAAATTGAAAAGATTTAGCCTTTTGGGGTTGGACTTGCACTGATATATTCGTGCATTGTATAAAATATAGCTAATAGCTATTATGGCCTTTGTGGTTGAAGAGGGAATGAGAATTGATAGTGAGGTCTATGATGGATCTTGGGGGCGTCAAGGCGCGGCGGTCGACCAGTGGACAGTTGGCGAGTACCCTGTGCCACTTGGCGATGCAGTCCGTTGCAACGCATTGACGATACCCGACAAGAACACGATTCTTTTCAACAACTGGGAGATTGTCTTTGGGCTAAGGCTGACAATTAACCAGAGCATTCTTCTCGAAATTGTGAAAACCTCCATGGAGTTGTTTTTGATAAAATGAGTCTTTGTGCATATGCATAAATCTGAGCATTTATATCAGTGTGATATATTAATTGAGGAATATTGGTTATTGGTTATGACAATTGTTTTGAATACTTGGATGATAATTGAATTGATAAATGATTGGATGATGATAATTGATTAATGTTGATGGCATGATCATAATTGCGGTGTGATCTATCTATATGATATTACTGTTTGTGTTATCTCTGTGCTGCCATGTTGGTATTGGTGTAGGTGATCTCACCTCTTTGTTATATTGTTTTGCTGTGTCTGTACTGTTAAAATCAAATAATAGAAGGATCGAGTTGTCTTAGACATAACGGGCGATGGATACTCTGAGATTGGTGACAACAATAAGGAGTGGACATTCAGGACTCGAAGGTGTGCAGTGTTGACAAAGGAACAAATGTCTAATGCATCAAGATAGACAAAAAAAGGAATAAGTATGTTAAAGTTTCTCGTTAGTGTTGTACCGTGCTATTAAGTAGGACCCGTCATGAGGTTTGCTACTGTTAAAAAAAAATAAGTCTGTTAATTTTATATTTCTCTTTAAATTGTGATATTAATTGGTGTCAATATTACATAATGAATGGCTGAAATATGATTTTCAATATTAACTAATATTTTTAGTAAATTTACGTTTCAGTAAAGAAGAAAATTTGAAACCCATCTTTTATAACTCAAACTTTGTGCGAACTTCTTTTCAGATTATGAGTCAGGAGTCAGAAATGTGATGCCCTAAGGAGGGTGTTACAGTAACGGTGGCGTGAGAGAATGAGTATCTGTAAAAGGTACTCTGACGTTCAAGTTAGATCATATACAATGTGAGTAGTGCTTGAAATTAGATGCATACATTTAAGACCTTGCAGGGTATTTATAAGAGCGTCTTAAGTGATAAGAATCGTCATTCAATCTGAATTGAATGCTATTATTTAGGATCAGAATCCATGAGATTATTATCTCTTATAACTAATTTCCTATTTGTGTGAGATATAATTGATGTCTATATCTATGAGGGATTCTGTGAAAGATTTTGTAACATCCCAATACTAGTACTAATAGTATGACCGAAATCATGCATTAATAATTAGGATTAGGTATGTCACTTCTATACTAATAACTAATCTTGTAAAAGTATTTATAACGTATATTAAAATATGAGCCCATTGTAGGTGAAATAATGTACATAACTCTAAGAAATGAAGTTTATACAAGGTTATAATTCTTAATACATCCTTTACAAATTAAGCCTTCAAGGCATAATTTCATACAAATAATATACAAATCTTTATCCAAAAATCTAAAATAATTTATTTCTTCTTAGCTCTACTCTTCCCTTCTACTAGCTGCAGACTTCATTCCTAGAAATATTATGGAAATATAATAAAATAGGGGTGAGAATTCTAGAAAATTTTAGTAGTTCTATTAAAAATGATGTCATCATAATACTTCCATCTGTTTCGAAGAAAAATTCATTTCAATATAAAATATAACACAGAAAGGTAGCTAAAAAGCCAAAACAAGTCCATTCTCTTCCCGAAATAGAATTCTAATTTATAACATTACTTAAATTCATCAATTTAAGTTACTAAAAGATCACAATTATAATCACATCATCATTTAAATACAAATTACAAATTCATTATCATACACTATGATCCTTTCTAATGTCATTACCTTATATCACATTTAAAAATATATCATGCATGAGTCATAACTCTCTATAACAAGATCAAAATCTCATATCCTCTAAATACGAGGAATAATTAATAATGTCTTTTAGATACGAGGATTGTATAATCAATAGTACATCCTTTGTAACATCCTAATGCTAGAACTAATAGCGTATCCAGAATTACATATTAACATCTAGAATTAAGTATGTCACGTATGAATGTCCACAATTTTCAAATAAATAATTTGAATAAATATCAAAATATGAGCCTTTCGTGGAAGCATAATATACATACAATATGAAATGAATAATATAAAATTGATACATCATTGTACATAATATACATGGATCACCTCGCGGCACGAAATCGCTATAACTACTTACTTAAAATTTAAGCAAAAGCACTAACTAAATCTTCATGCCCAAACTCCATTTTGCTTAGTGATGAACCTGCAAAAATTCATATTTTTATGGTTCAAAATCTTGGGTTTTCATCTTTTTTTAATCTCTTTGATTGAGTTTTGTTCTCAAGTTTTTCTATGTTTTTATTATTTTAAATTGTGCTCTTATTACTTGTTTTATGTGTTTTCGATAGGTAATTGCATATGGAAAGAACTGGACATTTGAACAAAAAAGGAACAAACAAGGAAAAACCATCAGATGTCTAGCGCCTAGGTGCTGGAGCCTCATCGCTTGAGCGTGCGTTGCACGCAGAAGATTTCAAATTAGTGTCTCAGTGCTTGAGCGCTGGGAAGGCAGCACCTGAGCGTGCATCCTGCATCAGGACATTTAGAAAGAGCGTCCAGCGCCTGAGCGCTGAATGCATAAACAATAGCGTTAACTCTTTTATAAATAGAAAAATTACGCCAAATTCAACACACACTTGGAGAAAACGTGGCAGCCATCAAGAGGCACAAACTCTAAAGTGGTGTGGGTGCAGTTAGGCTTAAAGAATAGAAATTTTCTTCAACCTTTCCACCTTTCTACAATGGAGTTTGTCGTATTCTTCCCTTTGTGTTCTTCTTTTTCCATGTGTAACTAAATCTCTTTTGTTAGGGTGATGATAGATCTTGTTCTTGGATGATGTAAATTCTTTTATGAGTTTAATCTATATTTTTATTTCATAATTTATGTGTTTATCTCTTCTCTTAATGCTTTTCTAAACCTAATCAATTTGGAAATGATTTTTGGGTTGATGTATGATTTGGAAAAATTTGCATGAACCTATAACTTATGATAAACACCATAAATTCCACAATCGCTAGGAATAAATGTTGTGGGTTGTGTGGTCTTTCTTGTAATTCCCTCGTTTATGATAATGTCTTTTCTATTTGGGGTTAGACTAAGGGATTAGTTAATTCTAAATAGTGTAAAGAGGATTAATATACCAAATTATTGAATATTGATTAATTTTGGGAATTGACCATGAATCATTGAAATAAAACATGATTAAACCAATATTTGAAATTATACCAAAAGAGTTCAAGTGAAGTGTGAACCCTAACACTTTAATCTCATTATTTTTCACCCTTGATCTGATTCTTGATTTTTTAATTATATTTTTGCTATTGTTTTCTTTTATTTTTATCAACTCTCACTTTTTAGTAGCTTAGATAGTGTTTATTTAACGAAATTAGTAATTGATAATATAATCCTAGTGGGACGATTCTCTTATTCACTCTTTATTACTTTTGTGATTCGGTGCACTTGCTGATTTCACAATAAGTTTTCGGCGCCGTTGCCGAAGATTATCAATTGTCAATATTAATTAGTAGTTAAAAAACCATTAATTTAAGCATTTATTTTATTTTGATTATTTTTATTTAATTTTCTTTTTAATTTATTTTTTTTAAATATTTTTGTTTGCTTTGTTTATTTTTATTAGTTGTTTATTTTTATTTTTTATTTTAATTTCTTTTCTCTACTTCACTTTGGTTTGCTTGCTTGTTTATTTATGCGAGGTACTATGGATTCAGAAGAACTACTTTTTGATCCAGAAATTAAAAGAACAGCAACAGCGAACATAAGAGTTGCCAAAGAAAAAAGCAAAATTGAAGAAGAAAAGATGTCAGAAAATACCACTGAACAAAGAAGACGCACTTTAGCTAACTATGCAACTCCTTCTTCTGAAAATGTCTCAACCAGTATTATGCGACCTGCTATCCAAGCAAATAATTTTGAGATTAAACTAGCTTTGCTACAGTTGGTACAATAGAATTAGTTTGCGGGAGGTCAGGTAGAAGATCCCAACTTGCACATTGCTAATTTCTTGCAGCTCTGTGACACTATCAAATATAATGGAGCTAGTGATGATGCCATACAATTAAGACTTTTTTTCCATTTTCTTTGAGAGATAAAGCCAAGAGCTGGTTGCAAGCCCAACCTCAAGGAAGCATCGCTATGTGGGATTACTTGGTGAGCAAATTCCTTATCTGATATTTTCCTCCCTCTATGTTCGTCAAGGTTAGGAATGAGATTGCATGTTTCACTCAAAATCAGGGGGAATCTATATATGAAGCTTGGGAGAGTTTAAAGAGTTGTTGAGAAAATGTCCACACCACGCTTTCGAAGTTTGGCAGCAGGTGTAGATTTTTTATAATGGTTTAGATCTTGCCACTAGAGCTATGGTGGATGCATCTGCAGGTGGGTCTTTAAACACTATGACTCCTAAAAAGGCTCAAGAATTATTTGAGATTATACCACCAAAGAATACCAGTTGCCTAGTAGAAGATCTACTGTTAAACAGGGAGTTATGGAGGTTAGCATAGTTGATGCTTTACTTGATCAAAATAAGATGATTTGCAAACATCTCCAACCTCACCAAGCAAGTTCATAGTATGCAGATAAATTTAGTCAATCTCCAAGCCTTAACTTGCGATTTCTATGGAGACAACCATGTTAATGGTCAGTGTGAGGTAGGAAATTCAGGTGTTATTGCTCCAGAGTAGGTCAACTATATGGGATATCCTTCAAGACCACAAGGTAATCCTTATTCTAATACATATAATACAGGTTGGAGAAATCATCCTAATTTCTCTTGGAAGAATCAAGTGATACCACTGAATGCTCGACCTGAGCAGAAGTATTCTCTTGAGAGTACATTTGAAAAGTTTATGCAGTAGAATTATTCTTTTATGCAACAAACCTCTGCTTTCATGCAAGAATCACAAGGTAATTACAAGAATCAAGAGGCTTCTATTAGAAGTCTGGAAAATCAAGTGGGGCAAACTTCAAGACAAGTTGCAAAGAGACCTCTAGGTAGCTTGCCCATCGATACTATGGTTAACCCAAAAGAGCACTGTAAGGTAATCACTTTAAGAAGAGGCAAAACCTTGGAAGAACATGTGAAAGGTGCACCCAGTTCTTTAGAAATTGAGAAAAAGAAAGAGGATGTTTCTACTGAAGAAGTAGCAATTCAAGATGACAATAATGATGAAAAAGCTAAAGAGGTACAACCGAGGATGCAAAGAAGGAAGAACGATCTTGAGCAGCAAAAAACATATGACCCTTCACAGTATGCTAGGCTTCCATTTCCTCAAAGGTTTAAGAAGGAGAACTAAGAGAGACAATTCTCAAAGTTCTTATATGTCTTCAAAAAGCTACAGATAAACATCCCTTTTGCTGAAGCCCTTGAGCAGATGCCCTCTTATGCTAAATTTATGAAGGATTTGCTATCCAAAAAGAGGAAGCTAAAAGGGGATGAAATAGTGATGCTAAACGAAGAGTATAGTGCCATAATTCAGAGGAAACTGCCTCCTAAATTGAAAAATCCAAGTAGTTTCACCATTCCTTGCACTATTGGACAAATTACTATTAGGAAAGCTTTGTGTGATCTTGGGGCAAGTATAAATCTCATGCCCATATCTATAATGCACAAGCTGGGAATTGAAAATGTGAAGTCAATAATGATCTCCCTTCAACTAGCAAATCGATCTATCAACCATCCTTATGGTATTATTGAAGATCTGTTAGTTAAGGTGGATAAATTCATATTTCTTATTGATTTCGTTGTTCTAGATATGGAAGAAGATACAGATATACCTCTCATTCTAGGCAGATCTTTCTTAGCAACTGGAAGAGTATTGATTGATGTACAACAAGGTGAGCTTATATTGTGAGTGCAAGATGAGAAGGTCACTTTTAGTGTATTTGAGGCAATGAAACATCCTATGGAGGAGGACCAATGCCTCAGGGTGGACATCATTGATTCTTTGGTTGAGACGACATTAGAACAGATCTTTCCAGCATCTCCACTTGAATTAGTACTGGTTAATTCTAAAGTCTCAGTGAAAGATGATGAAGATACAACACTAGAGACACTTGAGTGCATAGCCAATTTGGAATCTTTTCCAATTTTCCCTCGTACAAACTTATAGAAAGAAGAGCTGAAGAAAGATGATGATGTTAAAGAGGGGCCACCAAAGTTAAAATTGAAGTTGTTTCCCTCTAATCTCGAATATGTTTGTCTTAGTGAGAACAACACTTTTCCAGTGATTGTGAATGTTGAGCTCAATTTTGAGGAAGAAGAAAAGCTTGTGAGGGTTTTGAGAGAATAAAAGTCATCTATAGGATGGACCATTAATGATCTTAAAGGTATTAGCTCTATAATTTGCATGCATAAGGTCTTAATGGCAGATGACTACAAGCTAGTGATTCAACCTCAAAGAAGAATAAATCCTACCATGAAGGAAGTGGTGAGAAAAGAAGTAATGAAGCTCTATGATGCAAGTATCATTTATCCAATCTCAGACAATTCTTGGGTAAGTTTGGTACAAGTTGTTCTAAAGGAAGGAGGAATGATGGTGGTAGTTAATGAAAAAAATGAACCCATTCCCACAAGGACAGTCACTGGTTAGAGAATGTGCATAGACTACAGGTGACTTAATGATGCAACAAGGAAAGATCACTTTCCCCTTTTGTTCATTGATCAGATGGTAGAGAGGCTAGCGGGTCACACCTATTATTGATTTTTAAATGGTTACTCTAGCTACAATCAGATCTTGGTGGCACCTGAAGATCAGCAAAATACTGCTTTCACTTGTCCATATAGAGTTTTTGCATATTACAGGATGCCTTTCGGATTATGCAATGCTTCCGCTATGGAAATAAGTTTGCCCCAATGATTTAATATGTTAAGTTTTGATGATGACAAATACAAGATATAAAGAATGATGCTTATGTTTAATAGATGTCCTTAATAGAAGAAAAATGCATTACAAAAGAATATTGATCATGTTACATAGATGTGCTCAATGAGATATATTGTATCATACATGATTATGTACTTTATTTAGTTATATTTTACTTAATAATCATGCAATGAGATATGTGTAACATTCTTCATATAATATATCCAATATTGCTTTATATGAGTTATAATAAATTAATATTGGATGTGACTCTATTTAAATGAAAATGTGCAAAGTGTTCTTTGTTACATCCTATATAGAGATATCTATTAGTAATTAATAAATATCTTATTTAGATGTGTCTATGAAAGTCTTATATGCATGTTAGACTAATTAGAGTTATACATTTATGAATCATGCATATGAAGATATTGAGTTATGAATTTGGACTAACTATATTTATTTTAAGTGAGTAATACTTTGTAGGATAGTCCAAGTACCAAGAGTGAGCATTGCAATAAGAAAGCAAACGATCACATCTATGTTCAACTCAAGAAGAATGAGAATGAAAAGATGTTCTAAGCATTTTCAAGATTTGAAGAGAAGATTTTCTTTGGAAACTTGGATTACATTAAGAATCCAAAGGATTAGTTGCGCGAAGATCAAGTCCCAAGTTCTTCAAGTTTAGCTTATAGGACTTAGATCTTATGTAAAAGTAAAAAGGAATCACACTAAACTCAAATAAGTTTTAACATCTTTAAAAATGATTCTTACATGTTTAAATGCCAAACAAACTGTTTTTGAAAAGTTTGTCTTGGTAGTAGTTCAAACCTTTGAAAAATAGCCAAGTTTATGTTTTGCAAAACTGACCTTTAGTTACTCTTTTGATCATAACTTTCAAATTACTTTGAATTTTATTTTGAAACTTATTTCACATGAAAATAGACTCAAATATCTTTTCATGAGTGTTATTTGCTTTAAACGAATAAGAAACGAAGAAATTATGACCATTTAAAGTCAATTTTCAAAATCAGAGTGCAATAACTGATTATGAATTTTGCATAATTGATTATTCACCAAGTCAAGAACATTTTTCATGTTTCTAAAGCTCTTAACCGATTAGGCAATTCAACTAATCGGTTAGTGTAAAAGAAAGGAGTATTTTTCATGTTTTCTTTAAGCTCCTAACTGATTAGGAGGCCCACCTAATCGGTTATTGTAAATCACAGGAGCTAAAAACTAATGCTCCTAACCGGTTAGGAAGTGCACCTAACCGGTTATTCTAAATATCAGAAGCCAAAACTTAAAGACCCTAACCGATTAGCAACTTCTAGTAATCGGTTAGGAGATGAATTTAGAGTCAGTTTTTGACTCCTAACCGATTAGGAGAAACATCCTAACCGGTTACCTGGGTAACCAGAACACACGCACAACGACTTTATTTTGAGCATTTAATGCTCCTAACCACCACCAACGGCTTTAAAATGTTTTGGGCTATAAATACAAGTGTTTGGGCATCAAAGAAATGTTAGAAAATAATATGAAAATCATCCTTGAACATTAAATTTGTGTTTCACTATCTCTTTCTCCAATCCTCTATTTTTGAGCTATAAGTGTGTGAATCCTTTATATCCATAGAACTTTAATTTGTATTATCTACTCTTGAGAGAGTTTTATTTTATCTATACTTTGTTTAATCTGTAAAGAGCGTGAGGTATCCCTCTAGATAAAAGGGTGAGGTATCCCTTGGTTGTAAAGAGGGTGAGATATCCCTCAAAAGTTGTAAAGGGTGAGGCATCCCTGTTTGAGGCTCAAGCACAAAGGATGAGGTATCCCAAGGTGTGTTGAGTTCTCTAGTTTGTAAAGGTCATCAAGCGCCTGTTGAAGCTTGAGGATGTAGTGAAAAATCTCAGGTGGTTTACTTAAGGACTGGATGTAGGCCACAAGTGATTAGTGGCCGAACCAGGATAAATATTATGTTTGCTTCTCTCAACTTTATCTCCTTTACATTTGTGCCTTAATTATATATGCTTGAATTAAATTTGATATCTAGTATATTTGCTTAATTTATCCTATAGCCTAAGTGGTATTTGTGAAATCTCTAATAGTTGCACCTTTGTTAAACTTATTTCGCTGCATGTGTTAATCGAAAATATCAAAATGTATAATTTCTCAAAGGTGTTTTAAAAAATTTTAACCACCCAATTCACCCCCCTCTTGGGTGATGGTTGCCATGACTAACAAGTGGTATTAGAGTTTCGTGCTTTGTTAAAAGCTTAACCGCTTAAAGTTAAAGATCCTTATTTGTTTGGCAACCATTAAAAGCTTTTCAAAATAGAAGGTTTTGAAATTGATAAACCACTATTCTTTGATGGTGTGAATTTCATTTATTGGAAAGGTAGAATGAAATTTTATATGCAATCTATTGATTTGGATTTGTGGGATATTGTGCTTGATGGATTTTCTCCTAAACCAAAACAAACTTGGAATGCCTATGATAAGAAATGTTTTTCATTGAACATTAGTGCTATGCAAATTTTGAGAAGTGGTTTGAATGATGAAACTTATGCCAAAATTAATAGTTGCTCTAGTGCTAAAGATATATGGGATGCTCTTAATACTATCTATCTTGCTAACAAAGATTTTGTGTATAAAATTGTATATAGAAAGCAAGAAGAGCAAAAGCCATTGAAGGAGGCTTGTCATGAAAAATGTCCTCTAGAAGATGTTCAAAGTAATAAAATGAGCTCAATGCCTCTTGATGATAATGGTGCTCAATTTGAAAAAGAGGCAAAGCAAAACAAAATTGATGAGGAAGAAGGTGATTCCTTTAAAGAGTCAAGTATTGATGATCACATATTTGATACATTAATAAGTTTTCATTTTTAGTCATTTACACTCTCCATGTACTTAATTGATTGATTTTGATTATGTTTTGTAAGTTTGGACTCAAATTGGACTTAATTGAATTTTTTAGCATAATTTACATCTTATGTTATTTCTGTATTTGGGCTATATCTTGGGATGTAGGTGGTCTTTGGAGGTGATTCTAATGGCATTTGAAAGATAAAAGAGAGTTATATAACTTTCATGAAGACCTCAAATGCCCAATCACACGAGTAGATAACTCAAATTGGGGTTGAAGCAAGAACTAGAGTGCTTTTCCTGACAGCTTTAACCTACGTGTACTGTTCATTATAGCTTTCGGGCTAGAGGTTGTCAAATGGGCTGAAATTTGGATGCTGAAAATTTAAGACCCATGTCTACAACTTTTATGTTGAACACTTTTCCAGAATCGGATTCCTTGAAGGTGATATTAGGCTTGGAAGTCAGAATAGAGGAGCTGTGACTAGGCCTGGGCAGTGTGCGGTTATTTGAACGTATCTGGAGTTATAGAAATGATATTAGACTCAAACTAAAGCCATTTGAAAGCTAAGATCCAGGGCTACACTTTCATGAAGACCACTTGGTTCAAAAATGATGAATGCAATGACTTCAGAGCTGCATGATTTTAGAGATAAGGAATCTTTATAATTTCCCACTTACCTAAAGTCATTTGGTATTTTTCACTCATTTTCCACTCATCCACCCACTAATGACTCAGCCCCCTTGTCATTTTGTATCTCTAATCCTCTATAAAAGGGAGCCTTGGCAGATTATTGAGGGTGTTAGGTGTTAGTTACCAAAATGATGCCATTTTGTTATTAAGTTTTCTTGTAGTAATTTTCCTTTGTTCTAAATTAAAGTCATGTTCTTCTTCTTCTTCTTCTCTCTTTCTTTCTTCTTATCTATGAGTAACTAAGTTTCATTTTACTTGGGTGAAATGGTGAAGCTCTTGGTAATAAAGTAAGGTTAGATTTATTCTTCTCTTATGCTTAAATTATTTATATTTTCTAGTAATCATTATACGTATTATAATTTGTTTCTTATAATTTAGAAACCATCTTTGTAAAGAGGAGTTCTTGATTTGTTGTAGACAAAATATTGGTACAATGAATGCTTTAACCCATTTATAAGTGGTGGTAATATTTTTAGGAAACATAATATAATTACGTATATTATTTTAAATGGACTTTTAATGTTGTATTTTTCGATTGGAACCTCCATGTTGCGAGGATTCTAATTGAGTTATAAAAGAAATTAATCTTACCTTTACTTTATTTACCAAGAGTGGATCTTTTAACCCAAGTAAATAATTTTTATTATAGTAACAAAATATTTACTTCACCTTAATTAATCTTCAACAATTCCTTGTGGATCGACCTCGGACTCCCGAGAAATTTATTACTTGAGACAACTTGCACTTGGGTTCGCAAAGCAACAATTAATCCCGCATCAAGTTTGTAGACTTGTTTGAAACTAAAAATTGTGCATCAAGTTTTTGGCGCCGTTGCCGGGGACTTGATTTGAAGACTGAATTTCTGGTGTAAAATTTTTGTATATATACTAATATACTAACTAGTGGGGGAACTTCTCCCTTTTTAATTTATGTGCATACTAACTTGTGGGGGAACCTCTCCCTAATTTCTCTATAATCTTTAATTATTAATGAAATAATCTTTCTTCTTCTTTCCTCTCTCACTGGAGCAAAAAATCGGCTTGCCGATTCTCCGATTTTCATATTTTAAATTTACTTTCTGCACTTTATTTTCGTATTTTAATTTCTATACAAATGGGGTAATTCTTCCTTTTATTTTCTTGTACATATTAGCTTAGTGGGGTAACTCTCCTTTTTTTTTTTTTTCTCAGTACTTTATTTTCTCGTATTTATTTTTTGTCATTTTTTTTGTTATTTATTTTGTCAATTTTTTTTGTTTACTAACTCTCTTACTAACTATCTAACTTTTTACTTTATCGCCTATCTAACTTTTTACTTTTTCTACTTCTAACATTTTAATTTATCTCGTATACTAACTTTTTAATTTTTATGCTTTTTAACTTATTTGGTAGTTGGTTTATACCACACCTTTGTTAATATTTAATGGACAATTTATCTTTGCTAGCTTGTACATTTTATTTTATTTGTAAGTTACTTGTTTATGCTTAATTGGTATCGTGATTTAAATTCTGGTCGTTTGGTTAGAGTTAATCCAGGTACTTTACATATTGATTTGTTTGAATCACAATCACACACATTAAGCACAATGGCTGAAAACGAAAGTGTGCATGATGAACATGAAAATCAACCGTTGCGAACCATGCGTGAGTATTTGCAACCATCTCGAAATTCTAGTCCATCATGTTTTATCCTTCCACTCAATGCCAACAATTTTAGATTCAAGCCAGATATGATTTCTTTACTTCCTAATTTCCATGGTTTAGAATCTGAAAGCCCATATTTACATCTAAAAGAATTTGAGGAAGTATGTACCGCTTTTTATGATCAAACTTGCACTGAAGAGATTGTTAAGCTTAAATTGTTTCCTTTTTCTTTGAAAGATAAAGCAAAAACTTGGCTTAACACTTTGAAACCAAGATCAATTGGCACATGGCAAGAAATGCAATGTGAGTTTTTGAAGAAATTTTTTCCAACACATAAAACCAATGCTTTGAAAAGACAAATCCAAATTTTTTTTCAAAATTCCAATGAAGCATATTTTCAAAGTTTGGAACGTTTTAAAGATTTGTTGAATTCTTGCCCACATCATGGTTTTGAAAAATGGCGCACTATAAGCTTCTTTTATGAAGGGTTAACACCTGAAACAAAGCAATTTGTGGAAATAATGTGCAATGGTGAATTTCTTGATAAAGAACCTGATGAAGATTTAGACTATTTAGACCATTTGGCTGAAAATTCTCAATCTTGGCATGGTACTAATCCTTCTGAAAATTCAATTAGATCAAACCTTGCAAATGCTAGTAAAGAAAAATATCATCTTAGTCAAGAAGAAGATCTGAATGCTAGGTTTGCTAGTTTGGCTAGAAAGGTTGAAACCATGGAATCAGGGAAAGTAAAAGAAATCAAATTTGTGCAAAATGAAGAAATTTGTGGCATTTGTAATGAATTGGGACACTCAACAAATGAATGTCCAAAACTTTCTGTTTTTAAAGAAGTTGTGCATGAGCAAGTAAATGCAATGAACAATTTTAAAAAGCCATTCACTTTTTCTTTTTCAGATACATACAATCCGAAAAGGAGAAATCACCTGAACTTCAGTTAGAGGAATAGCAATCAGCCACAATTCATGTAACCACCACCTCCTCAGGCACAGCAAGATTCTCAAAATCCTCAAGGATATGCACCCTATGTCCCACCATATAGGAAAAACCTTGAAGGAATATTGCATGCATTCATAGAAAAATAAGAGGCCATCAATAGCCAAAACAATCAAGCCATGATTGACATAAAAGACACTCTTGTTGAACTTTCTTTTGCACTTGCCATTCATGAGAAAGGAAAGTTTCCCTCTCAACCTCAACCAAATCCCAATGGTCAGTTTAGCCTAAATGAGGGTAGTTCAGAAAGTCAAAAAATAGATCAAGTCAACTCAGTGATAACTCTTAGGAGTGAAAATGTTATTGAAAAACAAATTCCTGAACTTTTTGAGAAAGATGATGAGTCAATTCCCAAAGATGAGGAAGGAGTTGATAAGCCACCTAGCTAAAAGGAGATCAAACCCTCGTCTTCACCCCCATTTCCTCAAGCATTAAACAATTCAAGTAAAGTGAATCATAACAGTGACATTTTTGAAATCTTTAAACAAGTGAAAGTCAATATTCCTCTGTTAGATGCTATCAAGCAGATTCCTTGTTATGCCAAATTTTTGAAAGACTTGTACACTGTTAAAAGGAAACATAATGTGAAAAAGAATACATTTTTGACTGAACAGGTAATCTCTATTATTCAAAACAATAATGAGTTGAAATATAAAGACCCTGGTTGTCCTACAGTTTCATGCATTATTGGTGAACATAAATTGAATGAGCTTTACTTGATCTTGGTGCTAGTGTTAATTTGCTTCCATATTCAGTTTATCAGCAACTCAACCTTGGTGAGTTAAAACCAACTTCTGTAACTCTTCTACTTGCTGATAGATCAATTAAAATTCCAAAAGGAATAGTAGAAGATGTGTTGGTACAAGTTGATAAATTCATATATCCTGTGGATTTTATTATCTTGGAAACTGAACCTATGGTTGATAGTTCTAAGTCAGTTCCTGTTATTTTGGGTCGCCCATTTTTAGCAACATCTAATGCTTTGATAAATTATAGAAATGGAGTGGTGAAGCTGACTTTTGGAAATATGACACTGGAGCTTAATGTTTTCAACATGTGCAAGCAACCACATGAAGTTTATGATGAAAAGGAAGATATTGAAGGGATTGAGGCCATTATAGATGATCATCTTCAAATCAGGAGTTCTTCTGACCCATTAGAAATCTGTTTAATTAATTCATTTGATTCAGCTACACAATTAGATGATGATGTTTCTGAAATATGCTCTTTGCTTGACTGTACACAGGAAATGGAATACAAAGGAAGGAAGCCAAGATTCGAAGAGCTAAAATCCATGAATGATGATGCCCATGAAGAAGTACCCACACTGGAACTAAAGCCATTACTTGATGGGTTGAAGTACACATTTTTGGGAGAAGAACAAAACTCTCCAGTGGTAATTTCCTCATCCCTGACCAAAGAACAAGAAGGTAAGTTGATAGAAGTACTTAAAAGGCATAAAAGTGCAATTGGATGGACATTAAAGGATATAAAAGGCATTAATCCATTAATCTGTACACATAGAATACATTTAGAGGATAATGCTAAAACATCTCAACAACCTCAAAGAAGATTAAATCCACACATGAAAGAGGTAGTTAGAGCTGAAGTTCTTAAATTACTTGATGTTGGAATTATCTATCCTATCTCTGATAGCCAGTGGGTAAGCCCTACACAAGTTGTGCCTAAGAAATCTGGAATAACAGTGGTTGAAAATGAAAAAGGAGAATTAATACCTACTCGAGTCTCATCTAGTTAGCGTATGTGTATTGATTTTAGAAAATTGAATGCTACCACTAGGAAAGACCATTTTCCATTGCCATTTCTTGATTAGATTCTGGAAAGAGTAGCAGGACATCCCTACTATTGTTTTCTTGATGGTTATTCAGGGTATAATCAAATACCAATTGCATTAGAGGATCAAGAAAAGACCACTTTTACTTGTCCCTTTGGCACTTTTGCATATAGAAGAATGCCTTTTGGTCTTTGTAATGCTCCGGCAACTTTTCAAAGATGCATGCTAAGTATTTTCAATGACATGATTGAGCATTATTTAAAGGTTTTCATGGATGATCTGATAGTTTTTGGAGATTCTTTTGAAAATTGTCTTGATAATTTGGAAAAAGTTCTTAAAAGATGCGAAGAAAAAGGATTTGTGTTAAATTGAGAAAAATGTCATTACATGGTTACCTCAGGAATAGTGTTAGGTCATGTGATATCTTCTAAAGGAATTGAAGTTGATAAGGCCAAAGTTGAATTAATTACTCATTTGCCTTTCCCAAAAACAATCAGAGAAGTTTGTTCCTTTTTAGGACATGCAATATTTTACAGAAGATTTGTAAAGGACTTTAGTGCCATATCTAGACCTTTATGTAATCTTCTAACAAAAGATACACCATTTGATTGGACTCAAGATTGTCATAAATCTTTTGAAAAATTAATCGGTCTTTTGACTTCTGCTCCTATCATGCAATCTCCCGACTAGTCTTTGCCTTTTGAGTTGATGTGTGATGCTAGTGATTTTCTTTGTTAGCCTTTGTTTTAGGCCAAAGAAAGGAAGGTAAGCCTCATATAATTTATTACGCAAGTCAAACTTTGAATAGTGCACAAATGAATTACACCACTACTGAAAAAGAACTACTTGCTATAATTTTTGCTTTGGACAAATTTTGAGCTTATTTAATTGGTTTATCCACTATTTTTTCACTGATCATGCTGCTGTTAGATATTTAATGTCTAAACAGGATGCCAAACCTAGGTTGATACGGTGGATCTTGTTACTTCAAGAATTTAACATCACAATAAAAGACAAGAAAGGAGCCAAAAATGTTGTTGCAGATCATTTGTCAAGGCTGACAACAGGCTCATCTTTTGATAGCACACCTATTAATGATTCTTTTCCCGATGAATTTTTATTTTCTGTCAATTCCATGCCTTGATTTGCTAATATTATCAATTTTCTTGTAACAGGTAAGATGCTGCCTCAGTGGACACACCAAGATAGAAAAAAGTTTTTGATTGAGGTGAAAATTTTCTTTTGGGATGACCCATATTTGTTCAAATATTGTCCTGATCAAATCTTTTGGAGATGTGTACCTGACAATAAGGTAAGTAGTGTCATTAAATTTCGTCATTCAGAAGCATGTAGAGGTCATTTTTCTTCAAAGAAAACAGCTGCAAAAATCTTGCAGTGTGAATTTTATTGGCCCACTTTATTCAAGGATAGTTATACTTTTTGCAAAAGTTGTGAAAGTTGTCAAAAATTGGGGTCCATTTCTAAAAGAAGTATGATGCCTTTGAACCTTATCCTTGTCATTGAAATTTTTGATTGTTGGGGAATTGATTTCATGGGTCCATTTCCATCATCTTTTGGATTTGTGTACATTTTGGTTGTAGTTGATTGTGTCTCAAAATGGATTGAGGCGATTCTATGTCGGCACAATGATCATAAAACTGTTCTAAAATTTTTAAAAGAAAATGTTTTGAGTCGATTTGGAATTCCTCGAGCTATCATCAGTGATGGGGGAACACATTTTTGCAATAAACCATTTGAATCCTTAATGAAGAAATATTGCATTACCTACAAAATTGCAACCCCTTATCATCCTCAGACAAGTGGACAAGTTGAATTAGCAAATAGGGAGATTAAACAAATTTTGGAAAAAACGGTTAACCTAAATCGTAAAGATTGGTCTTTAAGACTAAACGATGCACTTTGGGCTTACCGTACTGCTTTTAAAACATCTTTGGGCATGTCTCCCTATCGATTAGTTTATGGAAAACCTTGTCATTTGCCTGTAGAATTAGAGCATAAAGCATTTTGGGCCATTAAAGCTTTCAACTTAAGTCTTGATGATGCTTCCAAGTTACGCAAATTGCAATTGAATGAACTTGAGGAATTAAGAAATGATGCATATGAAAACTCAAAGATTTATAAAGTTAGAACAAAAGCTTTTCATGACAAATCAATTTTGAGAAAAACTTTTGAAATTGGGCAAAATATTTTGTTTTATAATTCTCGTCTTCATCTATTCCCTGGAAAATTGAGATCTAGGTGGATTGGTCCTTATATTGTCAAACATGTGTATTCTTATGGGGCCATAGACATTGAGAATCCTAGGAATGATATTGTATTTAAGGTCAATGGACAAAGACTCAAACCATTTCTGAAACATCAAGTTGTTGAGGTAGAATCCATTTCTCTTTCTAATCCTTGTTATAAGTAGAATTTATTTTAATATTGTTTCTTTCTTTTTGCAGTTCTTTGTGTTCCCGGTTAAATGGCGGATAACGGTACTCCGTGACTCTCAAGTCGATTTGTTTTTCAGTTTCCCATAATAACTGATTTCTTTTCCTTTTAAAATGGATGTCATTCTCTCAAATCTAAGAAAACATTTTCCTTCTCTCCCTCTAAATGCTCTAACAAAAGTCTATGAAGCTAGGTGTGAAAGATTGAGATTGTTAATGTATAAGGGCATCCCAGAAGATATACACTGGATAATCGAAGCAAAGGTTCGTTTAGCTGGTGAATCTTCAGATTCATTTGTCCTATACATGCCTGATCTCGGTAAAAGTTCATTTTCAAAAAGGAGAAGAGCAAAAAGAATGAAAGTTTGTTACAAGTGTGCACGATGGAATTGCAACACGCGATGTCACTCTTTGGGGATGGTTTTCCTAAATAGAGAAGATAAAATATTCTTCATCAAGAATGGACTGAGTATGGAGTCATTAGATAATATCTTATTGACTCTTGAGACGCATTCTTGTGGAATTGTGCAGCGTGAACTTCTTAGTTTGTGGAATCTCTTCAGGGACGAGCAAGAGCGTTATAGTCTTGGGAATCTGACTCAAAAAGACCCTGTTTGCCAATTTATAAGAAAATTGGATGGGAAGCTTATCCTCGACTCATAGAAGGCGTTTAAGCCATTTCTGGACATGAAACCAGAGGAAGATGTGAGCCACAATCACAACAACATGTATATATTATCTTGTACATCTTCAAAAAAAAAAAGAAAAAAAAAAAAAAAAAAAAAAAAAAAAAAGCAAAAAAGAAGAAAAAAATTAAATAAATTAAATAAATTAAATAAATTAAATAAAATAAAAAAGGGCAAAACTTCAGTTGTACTTGGTCTTTAATTAGATTAGGAGCCCCTGCCAGTGGAGTGGCAGACCCGTCATTGACTCGGGTGGACCTTCGCACGCCGGTCGGTAAATAAGGTTCGTGTGCCATGCTCTGTAGAGAACCGCGCAAGCATTCCCAGGTTTTAACCAAAGGCTTTGCTTGCTGATGGACAGAAAGAAGCGTCCCGTGTTTGCATTCTCGCGTGACAATGCCTCTGAGCTAGATCCTGTGATTTAATGCCATGGGCTCTCCAGCGACCTCTTACTGGCTGTGGTCACTGGTCGTCGTATTCAGATTTTCTCTCTTTAACTAGAGGGACGATGCATAGGCTGGGATATCCCACAAGCGGGAGGGAGAAGAATGCCCAGATTGACTGAGCCGTCTTAGTATTACTACACTCATGACGCGCAGTATAAAGATCTGCCATGAAACCTGTACATAAAGGTATGTAATCATTTGTTATTATTATTTTATCTTTATATGATTTTGTTGAATTTTGGTTTTGGATAGACGATCCTTTGGATGGAATCCTTCGGGGGTTTTTAGACTTCTTTACCCTGATGGTTTTCTTGAAGTAAAAAAAAAAACAAAAAACAAAAAACAAAAAACAAAAACAAAAAAAATTATTTTTTTTTAAAATTTCAAACTTTTCTGACACCAGCCAACCTACCTGTATAGGAGCTATTATTACTTTTTCTATTCTCTTCCCTATTTAAACACTCCATTTTCTTCATTTTCCTGCAACTCATAATCATTCAAAGAGAGTGTGAGTGTAGAAATGGAGGGAGCTTCTTCTTCTGTTTGTAAATTTGTCAGTATCTGTGTATTTTGTGGGACAAGTTATGGGAAGCGTTTAGAGTTTGTAAACGCAGCAAGCACTGTTAGTAGAACACTTGCTGCGAGGAACATTCGTGTAGTATATGGGGGAGGTTGCCTTGGGTTAATGGAGGCTGTATCACTTTCTGCATTTATAAGAGGTGGTCAAGTTTTAGGTGTCATTCCTGAACCTTTAACTCGAAGGAACATCGTTGGAAAGACAATTGGACTGAAAATTCAAGTATCATCTATGCATGGACGAATGAAGGCAATGCTTGAAAACTCTGATACATTCATTGTCTTACCTGGTGGTTTTGGTACTTTGGAAGAAATTTTTCAAATTGTCTCTTGGGTCCAACTGAACATCCACCATAAACCCGTAAGTTTGTTGAATGCTAATAATTTCTTTGATAATTTGTTATCTTTTGTTGACCATACTATGGAACAGAAATTTGTCATACCTTCTGCAAGACGACTCCTTATCTCTGCTTCCACTGTTGATGAATTGATTGATAAATTAGAAGCTTTTGTTTATGAACCTGATCCAGTAACTGCTCAGATAGATTGGTCCGACGGAAGCGGTGAAGGAAGTGGTGAGGGAAGCAAAATGAAAAGAAAGCCAGCCAAGACTCTCCAACTATTTAAATAATTACCAACTTTGGTTTTATTTATTGTACTTTGCTTTTGTTTAAATTTGTGTGAGATTTTTCTTTTCAGTAATTGCAGCAACAGGTAATATATTCTATCCTTTACCTATCTATGTTTTGACATTGAGGACAATGTTGTGATCTGGTTGGGGGGAAGGATGGTTGTAAAAAAAAAACAAAAAAAACCAAACAAAATTAGGAAGTGTGTTTGTTAATATGTTTTTTGTGTTTGTCATCAATTTATTAACAACAAAAGTAATTAGGGATGGTAGAGTAAAGAGTAAATTATTTACTCTTGAGACGCATCAAAAATTAGTGGCAGAGTAAAGAGTAATTGGGGTAGTAACTACTTGTGTGGAAGTAGCAATTCAAATTCAGAGAAATTTGCATGATTGAGTAAATTGTCTTTTTTCTTAAAATTCACATGCTTGGTTATGGATGTTGAATTGGTGGACTGAGAATGATAAAATTATGCCTTGTGAGATTTTGAGCCTATTGATGAATGGATTGAACATTTGTACCATTTTTTTCTTTCTTGTGTGAATTTCACTCATGGAATTGTTACTCTAGAACTTGCTTTGATTCTTTTTGAGACTACATTTTCATATGCATACATAAATATGATTGAGACATTTTTCTTAAAATAGCTACTTTAATCAAATAGTCAGTCTTGGTTAGCAGCATGTTGTCTCAATATGATATCAAGCACTCTTATGACTTCTTGGAAATTCTCTGATTCCTGCCAACATAAAGCATTAGAAATGACCTATTTTCCCTTGTTTAACCCCTTTGAGCTTATTTGACTATTCTTTCTTTCGAACTCATTATGTACCTTAAATAAAAAACTATGTTCTTACTTGACCTTAGGGAATAAGAGAACATTAGTTTTGTCATTCGATGAGTTCTTGAACAAGTGTGGGGGTGTGTGTGCAGAATGGTTTAAAAAAAATGTATATATGATGTTCTTTTTGTAAAAAAATAAAATAAAAAAAAATAAAAAAAATCAATAAAAAAAATGTAAAAAGAAGAGGGTCAACAAGGTAATAAAGGAAAAGAAAAGAATATGTAAAAGGAATTTGTATTAGGTGGAGTTGGGATAAACTTTCATGCTTGTTAATTGAACTCAGCTCTCATGTTCTTTTATTCTCTGGTGTTTAACTTATCATATCCATATTACCTCCTCCTTTACCTTGACCCCATTACAACCTTGAATAAAGTCCTCATGATTTGTGTATGCATATGTTCTGAGTAGTGGAGAAGTAGAAGATAAGCAAGCTTATGGTAGTGCAATTTTCATTGGTTGAATTGAGTGAAATACCTACCTTTTAAACACTTGAGGGATTGAGAGTGAATCTTGTGAAAATCTATCATTCTTGACTCATGCTTTTCATGAAATATCCTTGCTTGTTGATTTGAGATGTGAAGATATATTACCTCATGAATGTTTTGATTACTTGAATGATTGATTGCTTTACATTTTTAAATATTATTAGAAATTGAGTCTTTTAGAGTGTTTAGTTTTTTGGTCTGTTTCATTTTTTTTGTGAGCGGTCTTATGTGTTTTGCTCAGAAGTGCAAAAAGCTAAGTGTGGGGGAATTTGATGATCACATATTTGATACATTAATAAGCCTTCATTTTTAGTTATTTACACTCTCCATGTACTTAATTGATTGATTTTGATTATGTTTTGTAAGTTTGGACTCAAATTGGATTTAATTAAATTTTTCAGCATAATTTACATCTTACGTTATTTCTGTATTTGGGCTATATCTTGGGATGTAGGTGGTCTTTGGAGGTGATTCTAGTGGCATTTGAAAGATAAGAGAGAGTTCTATAACTTTCATGAAGACCTCAAAGGCCCAATCACACAAGTAGATAACTCAAATTGGGGTTGAAGCAAGAACTAGAGTGCTTTTCCTGACAGCTTAACCTATGTATACTGTTCATCATAGTTTTTGGGCTAGATGTTGTTAAATAGGCTGAAATTTAGATGCGGAAAAGTTAAGACCCATATCTACAACTTTCATGTTGAACACTTTTCTAGAATCGGACTCCTTGAAGGTGATATTAGGCTTGGAAGTCAGAACAAAGGAGCTGTGACTGGGCCTGGGCAGTGTGCAGTAATTTGAATGTATCTGGAGTTATAGAAATGATATTAGACTCAAACCAAAGCCATTTGAAAGCTAAGATCCAGGCCTACAATTTTCATGAGACCACTTGGTTTAAAAATGATGAATGCAATGACTTCAGAGCTACATGATTTCGGAGACAAGGAATCTCCATAATTTCCCACTCACCTAAAGTCATTTGGCATTTTCCACTCATTTTTCACTCATCCACCCACTAATGACTCAGCCCCCTTATCATTTTGTATCTCTAATCCTTTATAAAAGGGGGCCTTGGCAGATCATTGAGGGTGTTAGGTGTTAGTTACCAAAATGATGCCATTTTGTTACTAAGTTTTCTTGTAGTAATTTTCCTTTGTTCTAAATTAAAGTCATGTTCTTCTTTTTCTTCTTCTCTCTTTCTTTCTTCTTATCTATGAGTAACTAAGTTTCATTTTACTTGGGTGAAAGGGTGAAGCTCTTGGTAATAAAATAAGGTTAGATTTATTCTTCTCTTGTGCTTAAATTATTTATATTTTCTAGTAACCATTATACGTATTATAATTTGTTTCTTATAATTTAGAAATCATCTTTGTAAAGAGGAGTTCTTGATTTGTTGTAGACAAAATATTGGCACAATGAATGTTTTAACCCATTTATAAGTGGTGGTAATATTTTTAGGAAACATAATATAATTACGTATATTATTTTAAATGGACTTTTAATGTTATATTTTCCGATTGGAACCTCCATGTTGCGAGGATTCCAATTGAGTTATAAAAGAAATTAATCTTACCTTTACTTTATTTACCAAGAGTGGATCTTTTAACCCAAGTAAATAATTTTTATCATAGTAACAAAATATTTACTTCACCTTAATTAATCTTCAACAATTCCCTGTGGATCGACCTCAGACTCCCGAGAAATTTATTACTTGAGACAACTTGCACTTGGGTTCGCAAAGCAACAATTAATCCCGCATCAAGTTTGCAGACTTGTTTGAAACTAAAAATTATGCATCAAGTATACTAGAAATTAAGACTACTTCATATATGGCCAAAAAGGACTTTGAGGTAAATGATGCTTATCTTGATTATGATCTTTTCTATGATGAGCTACAATGTGCATATGATGAATTATATGATGACTTGTTGTTTTTAGAAAAGAAAAACTCATCTTGTTTAGAAAACATTTCCTCTATTAAAAATGAAATTGAAACCTTGAAAAATGAATATGCTTTTCTTGATGAGGAAATGCCTTTGAAATGTGAAATCTCAACTTCTTGTAAAAAGTGCATTGATTTAGAAAATCAAGTTAAGGACTTATCTTCTAAATTTACCAAAGCTAATGATTCTAATTGTTTACAATCCATGTTTGCTAATAAGAATAAAATTGATGTTATTCCACATGGAAATTCAAGTCAGGCTTGTGGCAAAATAACATAAAATGTAATAACAAAAAAATGCTTAAGTTTTTCAAAGATGATCTTCAAAAGACCAAACCATCATTAAATTCATTTGTTTGCAATTTTTGTGGTCATCAAGAACATATTTCTCATTTGTGCAACTATAGAAGAAATCCTTATATGAGAAATATATGATATGAGTTCCTAAAGATCTTAAATGCCCTAGTACTAATATTCAAGGACCCGAGATGAAGTGGGTACCAAAATGTCCTCCTAGTGTTTCAATTATGCAGAAATTTTTTTAAAAGATAGACAAATTGGTCAAGTGAAGAAGGAATCATCAAGGGGAATGTTTCCAAAGCCCAACGGTAGAAGTTTTGGAAGGACGATGGCTTCAACCAAAGCTTCTCAAGTACAAAATGTGGAACTTGCAAAGTTCAAAACACTAAAAGAGAAGCAATGGGTAAGGAAAAGAGTTTCCTTGATTAACAAGGCCAAGGTATCAAAAGTTTTTACCTCTTATACACATTCACTTAAAAAGACAATGAATATGAGATATATTCCTTGTAGGCCTTAGGTAAAGGATAGAATCAGGTGTACTTAGTAAAAGTTAAATATTATAACACATAATTCTGTTCATTCTTGTTACACCCTTAGCTCACAATCTTGTATATTTCTTGATCATAGGGTATTCTATGACTATGTATGCTTTCTATGCTTTAATTTGAATACCATGTGATATTTGGATAAGTAGAGAGTTATTTTTATTCCTTAACATGCCTTAAGTTGTGCTTCTCTAGCATTGTATCTTGAAAGTTTCTTTATAAATGCTAACATGCTAGATATGCACACATCTTGCTTGGAATGACATATTTTATGGTAATATCTTTGTTGTTGAGCTTGTGACCAATTCTCTTTGTTCAAATATGAAAATTCAAATGCTCATAAGTAGTTCTAATCCTTTTTCTTTGATGCTTAATTATCTTATATACTTACTTGGAGATTGCAAAGTTAAAAGTTATATGTCTTCTTTCTTGAAATTGTTTGATAAGTTTATATCTTAAAAACAAGAAGTAAATGATTCTTTTTGTGCCTTGAACTTATCTTTGAACTTCAATTATTCTTACATTGAAGTATATCTTGAAATGAATCATACTTGGTTTTAAAATTTATAATTCCATGGCTTTTCAATTCTTTTTTTTGTTCTTGATTGACATGTGTACGTATTAGAATTCCTTACTTGATATTACATGTCTTACATGATCATTGTTTGCCCTTAAAATGTTTATTTGTATTTTGATAATGATCAAGTTTTTCTTGATAAACTTGAATCTTACTTTGAAAAATGCTTAAACTATGCTTTTGGATTCAAGTGCATATGTTCTTCCTTCATTCTTGTTAGAGCAAACATTGCATGGTTGATAATGTGATACATGTTTTAATTATATATCAACCTAAATTATGCTTGTAAATGGGCTTAAATGATATTTAATGCTAACCTATGTTTTAGAGAACTTTTAGAGTTAGCTTTGCAAGTATCTCTATGTGCTTCAAATATAGTCATCAAATATTGAAATGTCAAGCATATGTGGATAAATGAGAAGAGATGAATGAAGGAGAACATGAGGAAACTTTCTTCAAGTGCAACGAAGTGGAATACTCAATGGAAGAAAGCTCAAACTCAAAGGACAAATAAATGAAGAACATTCTAAAGAAGCATCACTCTCCGTATAACTCAATAAGTATCTTTATCCTTAAGCTATTGTGGTATTCTATATGCTATGGATTATATGATACTTGTTGATAATTTGATCTTAAATGATTAGATGCTTTCTTTACATGAGAAGTATGCTTAGCATTGACAAAGTGCCTAATTGGATATTAACTTGCTAATTTTGTCATTGCATATAGGGTGGATGATGTTAGTTTTATACATGCTTTGATTCCTATAGCATATTTTATTAATTGAATATTTGATATCTATGATTCTCTTGACCTATGATTTCTTAGTAGTATAACACTTATGAGAATCATGCTCTTGTTTTGAAAAGAATTTCTGGTTTGATTAATTTAAAAAAAAAATTAAAGTAAAATTCTTTATCATATTTGAAAGAAGCTTTTTCAGTTTCATATCCTTGAGAATATTTTGAATTTGTCTTAAGAACTTGAAAGTATTTTCACCTCCTAATTGTCTTGAAAAATTATAAATCTTTGGATATGTACTATAAATGTAGTTCTTTCTTCTTCTTCTTTTTGAAAAGTTTTATTAAATCTTAAGAGAATGTTTAAGAAAATTTCCAAATAAATCTTTTGAAATATTCTATAGAGTCCATCTTGATACTTCAAAAGATAAGTCTTGTTCTTCAAAGTGTTTTATTTTCTCAAGGCTCTTGTTCAATGAAAAAGAAAGGATATTTACTTTCATATGTTCTTTTAATTTGAGTTTGATCATTCTCAAGGAATATGTGGTTTTAATATAAAACCTCTCAACCTTTCTAAAATTCTTTTGAAAATGTAATGTGTTCTTGTAAAATTCTTTTTGAAAGGGGGAGAAGTTTTAAAATGGTTTTTAATTGATGGATTAAGAATTTGTATCTTTGCCTTGCTTTACTTGATGATAATGTGCTTACATGATTTTGACATATATATTTCTCTTTATCTATCTTGTGCTTAATAAGGGTGAGTTTATCTTCTTTTCATATAACTTCTTATAATTATTTATTGATTCATAATGATTGTTTATCCATTTCATCTTATATATCTTTCTTTTATGTCCTTGTTTACTATAAATATATGCATGACTATGTTAAATTATTATATTTTGATAATATGCATATTTTGAGGGGGAGCCTAACTCTTAAATTGTTGCTTATATCTCTTGGCTTACATCCTTATTTGACATGAAGTGTTTTATTGTTAATACAATCAACATGTCAACAAAGATCATCTCTTATTCTCTTTCCCTCTATTAATGAAAGAAGGTAAACAGTCTTAAACTTCATATCTTTTAATTCTTTCATTAAGAAATACTTGATATGTGACAAATTGTATGATCTTTCATTGCATGACCTTGTATGGATATTTTGTAACTTTCATCAAGTGGTAATTATTTATCATGTAGTATGCAAGATATTATATGTTTGACATAATTTCTTAAGCTTATTGCCATCATATGCTAAATGTTGATGTACCAAAATATGACAAACATTACATGAATAATCTTTTATATTTTGAAAGCATGCTTGTTTCATCTCTCTATACTTGAATCATATGTAAAACCAAATAAGGGGAGATAATTATGTTTTGAATAACTTGAACTAGTTTTTGGCTTTGATGATCATACTCTTTTTGACAACATGAGTTTTTGACAATTTGTATAGGGGGAGAGAAAATATTATCTTTCCTTCCTAAGCCTTTTTGTTGATGTCAAATAGGGGGAGTGAGAATTGGAAAGAAAAATATGTTCTTGTGCTTATTGTTTGATATGCTTACATGAATATCTATTCTTCTATATTGCTCAACATATTTTTTTTGGTGATTTGTCATCATAAAAAAGGGAGAGATTGTGGAAATAAGTTTATTCCAATGGTTTAATATATTAAGTTTTGATGATGACAAATATAAGACAAAAAGAATGATGCTTATGTTTTATAGATGTGCTGAAAAATGCATTACAAAAGAATATTGATCATGTTACATAGATGTGTTCAATGAGATATATTGTATCATGCATGATCATGTACTTTATTTAGTTATATTTTACTTAATAATTGTGCAATGAGATATGTGTAACATTCTTCATATAATATATCTAATAATGCTTTATATGAGTTATAATGAATTAATATTGGATTTGACTCTATTTAAATGAAAATGTGCAAAGTGTTCTTTGTTACATCCTATATAGAGATATCTATTAGTAATTGATAAATATCTTATTTAGATGTTTCTATGAAAGTCTTATAAGCGTGTTAGACTAACTATAGTTATACATTTATGAATCATGCATATGAAGATATTAAGTTATGAATTTAGACTAATTATATTTGTTTTAAGTAAGTAATACTTTCTAAGATAGTCCAAGTACCAAGAGTGAGCATTGCAATAAGAAAGCAAACGATCACATCTATGCTTAACTCAAGAAGAATGATAATGAAAAGATGTTCCAAGCATTTGCAAGATTTGAAGAGAAGATTTTTTTTGGAAATATGGATTACATCAAGAAGCCAAATGATTGGTTGCGCGAAGATCAAGTCCCAAGTTCTTCAAGTTTAGCTTATAGGACTTAGATCTTGTGTAAAAGTAAGAAAGAACCACACTAAGTTTAAATAAGTTTTAACATCTTTAAAAATAATTCTTACATGTTTAAATGCCCAGCAAACTGTTTTTGGAAAGTTAGTTCTGGTAGTAGTTCAAACCTTTGAAAAATAGCCAAGTTTATGTTTTACAAAACTGACCTTTAGTTACTCTTTTGATTATAACTTTCAAAATACTTTGAATTTTTTTCTAAAACTTATTTCACATGAAAATAGACTCAAATATCTTTCCAATGAGTGGTCATTTGCTTTAAACGGATAAGAAATGAAGAAGTTATGACCATTTAATGTCACTTTTCAAAATCATAATGCAATAACCGATTATGGATTTTGCATTACCGATTATTCACCAAGTCAAGAGCATTTTTCATGTTTCTAAAGCGCCTAACTATTAGGCAATTCACCTAATCAAATAGTGTAAAAGAAAAGATCATTTTTCATGTTTTCTTTAAGCTCCTAACTGATTAGGAAGCCCACCTAATCGGTTATTGTAAATCACAGGAGCTAAAAACTAATGCTCCTAACCGATTAGGAAGTACACCTAACCGGTTATTCTAAATATCAGAAGCCAAAACTTAAAGACCCTAACTAATTAGCAACTTCTAGTAATCAATTAGGAGATGAATTTGGAGTCAGTTTTGGACTCCTAACCGATTAGTAGAAACATCCTAACCGGTTATCTGGGCAACCAGAACACACGCACAACAGCTCTATTTTAAGCATTTAATGCTCCCAACCACCACTAACGGCTCTAAAATGCTTTGGGCTATAAATACAAGTGTTTGGGCATCAAAGAAATGTTAGAGAACAATCTGAAAATCATCCTTGAACATTAAATTCGTGTTTCACTATCTCTTTCTCCAATCCTCTGTTTATGAGCTATAAGTGTATGAATCCTTTATATCCATAGAACTTCAATTTGTATTATCCACTCTTGAGATAGTTTCATTTTATCTACACTTTGTTTAATCGGTAAAGAGGGTGAGGTATCCCTCTAGATAAAAGGGTGAGGTATCCCTTGGTTGTAAAGAGGGTAAGGTATCCCTCAAAAGTTGTAAATGGTGAGGCATCCCTGTTTGAGGCTTCAGTACAAAGGGTGAGGTATCCCAAGGTGTGTTGAGTTCTCCAGTTTGTAAAAGTCATCAAGCGCCTGTTGAAGCTTGAGGAAATAGTGAAAAATCTTGGGTGGTTTACTTATGGATTGGACGTAGGCCACAAGTGGTTGGTAGTTGAACTAGGATAAATATTGTGTTTGCTTCTCTCAACTCTATCTCCTTTACATTTGTGCCTTAATTATATATGCTTGAGTTGAATTTCATATCTAGCTTATTTGTAACACCCCTCGATCTAGTAACCATAGCACAATCGTCATTATACCATGGTCACTAAACTTTTGGCGTGCTACAACTCAAATAACAAGTTTTCAAATTTTAATCATTTTGCATATAAAGAAAATATGAGCCACGAATGAAATATGTTTATTACATAGCTCCCAAATACAATCACTGAGTGAAAAACATTAAATATATATATAATGAACACAAGGTACTATTAACATAAAAACATAGCACTTATATATCCAAATAACAAAAGACATGTACTAAAGCACTAAAGGGTAAGTAGTAACCCCGGGATAGGTACTACCTGTGGACCGAGCCACTAGCCCTAAATACAATAAAATGTTCGATGCCTCGGTCGACACGCCAGGCATCAATGCCCCCATGAAGCTGCACTCGCATGTAACCAACAAAATCTCGTCTCAGTACCATCACAGGAATTAGAAAGCCAACTCAACCAAAACTAGCCAATTCAACTGTGTCCCCTTCACAGCCTTTATCGAACACAAAAATAAAATGGGACAATACAGCGAAGAGGTGAAATATCCTACATCATTACCAACATGGCAGTAAAGGAACATAACATGAATGACGTAGTAATTCCATACATACAGATATTACAAATATATTCAGGTTCTCAATTTCACATTTATATATCATCAAAAAATATATGCCACAATATTATAAATATTAACAGCACTATAACAATAGATATCCACCATAGATCTATAAATAATATTCATGTCTCCACAATATATATGTTGACCATGCCATGACAACATGTGAACTGACTATGCATATGCATAATGCGTATGCTGACCATCCTTAAGTACAATGTACTCATTTCTTACTCCATGGAGCTAGACTCAAAGTTTTCAGAGATGAACGTCCTAGAAGATCTGTCCCCCCTCAATAGACAGTCTACGCCGGGCCACGAAAAGTAATAGTGGGTTGTCAGGCTACCAATGCATTGCAACAGTGTTCACGGCCAAGGGTATACAATGTGATAGCATAATCACAAGTGAATCACTGCTCCCTAACGTCCCCATAGGTCTATTCAAGGCCCCACTATCCTGTAAGTTCTCATTCACTCCTAGGCATAAAATGCCATAATTGTATAATGCATAGATGCATGTTCAACGGGATCAACCCTCCGTTGTACCATTCCCAATGATATTAAAGCAACCGTCCATACAATTATTCAATACCATTTTCATCAGTGATATTATATAACCGTCCATACGATTACATAATACCATTGTTATCTGGGTTTCCTCTGATAACCAGTCCTTTCTGACTAAATCGTTTACCTGATGTTTCTGGTTATAAGAGCAAACCATATCTGACTAAATCATCCATCTCATGTTTCTGGGTCTAGTATTTCGGTTCCAAAAGCACAATGCCAAATGCATGCTATCACAGAGGATTTCAATCGTTCATTACATAACCATAAGCCACAACAATCATCAACAGATTTGGATCCCACTCATGGGACCGATAATAAAGTTGTAATTCATAATCAATGTTGGACATACCATTATCTCATAAGGTTTTACCATTGTTCTTCTCTTTGTCTTTAATAAAATTCAACTAAAATAAGTATTTTATATTTCTCAAATCCTCCCTTAAGATAATTTAATTAGAGTTATTTAACATCTTACTTACACTCATGTCCTTCCTTTAATTAATAATTATTCTTACTTTTAGGATAAGATCTCATTCTTGATTCTTCTCATTTTACGAATCCCTAATTAATTTCTAATCATCCAGTTAACTAAGTTTCACTTTAATTTGGCATTTCTTATGAAATTCTTCTCTAGAGGAATTCTCTTGGTTGTTAGGTTCCTTACTTTAAGTTTATTCACGCTCACTTAGAAAATTATTCTAAGGTTCTCCAAGTCTCACACACTCTTATTCTTCCTTTAATTAAAATTATTCTAAGTTTTAGGACAAAATCTCATTCTTGGTTCCTTCCATTTTATGAATCCCTAATTAAAGGTCTAATCACTTAATTATTTCAAAATTCTTTTTTAATACAAAATTTCCTCTTGGTTACCCTAAATGGCCGTGAACCCTAAGTTCATGGAATCTAATATTCATCTTCTTAATCCATTGTTTTAATTCCTCAATCAATCCATTTTTCACTTAAACTTCTAAGTTCCAATTCATCACAATTCTAATCACAAGTTTTCCTAATTTGCCTCCTCTTAGCCGAGACACTCAACCATGGTCTCTAGACCCAAGAATTTCCTCAACTTTTCAATTAATTGATTAAGTTACATTTTAACACAAGGTTTGATTCTTGATTCATTATTTAAGGCCACAAGGCCATGAGCTTCCCTTCAATATAGGCAAAGATTCCCTAATCTTTCACACTTGATTCCAAGCATACAAAATATCACAATTTATCCATGCAACATAATAACACAACATCAAGTAACAACATCATACAAGCATATAATTTCAAATTATCAAAATCAAGCAATCCAATAATTAATCCATAGCCATCAAGATGCACAATGAAAATCAATATATTCATACAAGTCAAAATAGCTACAAAATCATGAAGAACAACACAACAAAGAGAGCAATCCCACATGGATTCCTCATCAACAACACAAAAAACGTTTCCTCACCACCAAGATTGGTTGAAGAGAATCATCTCCCTCTTACTTACAGAAGACAACACAAGAAGCAAGCCTCTTGATCCTTTTTATTGCAATTTCTGTCCTTCACCTTCAAGAGAACTCCAAGGTGAGCAAACTTTTACAATCCTCACTCAAACCATGAAAAGAGGAGTCCTTGGTCTCAAAGAGGATCAAGAATCATGAAATCAAGAAGAGAAAATGAAGATTCAAGAACATTACCTCAAGAGTTCCAAGTCTAGGGCTTGAGAGAAAATGGTAAAAATGGAGGAATCAAGTGATGCTCACCAAAGAGAAAAGGATCACGGTGATGAGAGGATTCAAGAAATGAGGTTGATTGAGCAAGAAAACTTGGGTGGCCAAAATGGTGGGTTTGGCTGTGGAAATGGGGAGAGAATGGAGAGGAAAATGTGAGCTCCTTGGGGGTGATTCCAACAAGAAGTGAAAGTCTTCAAAGAAAATGTGGATTCAAGAAATGTGTGAGCTTGAAATCAAGCAACCATGGAGGATGGAAGGATGTGGGCTGCCGTGAAGTTAGAGAGAAAATGGAGAAGATGAAAGTGTGAAGAAAAAGTGAGAGAAGAGAAAATTTGGAGAGAGAGAGAAAGTGATAGTAACTTTTTGAAATGAAAAAGTGATGGTAAATGAAAAATGTAATGCCCCTTTTTGGGAGGGAGCGTCACATTGTCATTTATAATGCGGAAAATAAAAATATAAGTTAAGACCTGGTTCTTTTTATGAATATAAATTTACTTGGTTATAGTCATGTAATTAAATTAGCGAGTATATTTTTTTTTTGTTATAATTAATAAAATAGTGATAAGGCATAATTGCAATGAAGAGTAAAATAGAAATAAAGCATACATCAAAGCATCCTACATGTACAATGATATATCATTATATTAAACCTATTTGATTTTAGTTGTGTAAATAAAATGGTGAATATATATATATATATATATATATATATATATATATATATATATATATATATATATATATATATATTTTCCTTTCTTTATATGCACATATTTATATTCAATAACCTGTTCATCAAAGTAATATTCAAAAGTGCTAACACTTATAAAAGATGTTGGTGTATGCCCTAGAGGCCAATACATTTTCTGTATTTACATACATTCTATTATGCTATTTTATATATGAGGTATTTCATTTATTGTGTTCTTTTTGATAAACATAATAAAGTCCTTAGAATAGTAAGTTTGATGCCATAGGACATCAAGTGGATGACTTGATCGTGAGATCCTTTTAGTTACAACACTATTCTTAAATGTTTCTAGTCAAGTATTATTGTTAATTAGGACAACAATAATACATTGAGACTAGTATGTGCATAGACTGATGACCACATCTCACGAGTCATGGATATGAGATATCAAGTCTTCACATGGGTACATATTAGAGTAATGATGTACTGGACTAACCCACCATGAGAACGCTACATGGATCGTTACGTGAGTGTCAAAAGCGATTCTCATAGTGACAATGGTGTTTGTGGTCCTTTGACCTGAAATCACTACGATTCCTACATGAGGAGTTGTGTGTTTTAATGCCATCAAACGTCATCTGTAACAAGGTGATTATAAAGTTGGTTATTGGACATACCGCGAATCATGCAGAGGGATGTGAGTGACCTAGATGGGATTTGTCACTGCTACATAACAGGAGTGATATCTTCGGGCCCCCTGATTGAGTGAGACTGCGAAATGCATGACCATGCTCAAATGAGTCAATATGAGATATTGATCTCATTTGTTGTTACAAAGTCTACTCGAATATCAGGAAATGAATGATTGGACTATACAAGGGTGACGCATTCCATGCCTTATGTTCAATCTAGATATCTTGACAAAGGGACTAAACGACACAGAAACATTGGTCACGGAAAGGTTATGTCAAATCACTGACATTCTTATTACTTGGGTAGCAGCGATGTGTTGCTAGATACCACTCACTGCATGTAATATTAAAATGGGATTTTAATATTACTGCCAACGTAATAAGAACCTATAGGGTCACACACATAGAGTAGATTAAAATTGGAGCAATGGATCCAAGTTAGACTTGGATTCAAATATGGGCCAGACTCATAACAGATGGGTCTAGGGTTGCACAGCTTACCTTGCTGCTGCTCATACTCACTTAAAGCAGTCACTATTATAAATAGTACTGCTAAGGGGCTGCTAAAACACATAATTCAGAACCCTAGCTGTACCTACAGAAAAAGTGAGTGAGAGAGCGACAAGTTTATTCTCTTCTCTACGCAACTAGCACTGTGTGAGAGACGTGAGCCTTCTCTTTGTGGACGTTGGACATTCGTGAGTTTGTTTGTGTGGATACCGCAGAGACATCGTTTCTATTACGGTGTTGGTGATTCACGCTTCAAGAGGTAAATCTTTTAAAAACTTAGATTATGGCTTTTTTCGTATGGATCCTCAGTGGGAATCCTTGTTTTTCGCTGCGTGATGTATCCGCAAAATTCCCAACAAAAGATTCATAAGTATGGATATATATATATATATATATATATATATATATATATATATATATATATATATATATATTTGTTTAATCCTCTTTATAGTGCAATCCCTCGTAGGATGATCCTTCCCACACTTCAGGCATTTTGAGGGATACGCCACATTTTGGCCAGTCTGGTTCCTAGTAGAACCTCCGCCAGAACTTCCACCCACTGTCTGTTGCTGGTTTCCCATTGGTCGGGAATAGGGCTTCTTTTGGAAGCGATTTGAACTATTGCCATCGCCCTTTTGGAACCTTATAGGTCCAAAGTTCTTGTTCCTTGTATCTCTAGCTTGCTCTAGAGCTTCCACTTCGCAGCATGTATCTAGCAGCTCCGAGAACTCGTTGATTTTTAATGTGATAACAGCTTTCTTCACTTCATATCTCAGTCCTTCTGTAAACTTCTAATACTTCTAGGTTTCGTTCAGTTGGGGCTGAAAGTACGTTGAAAACTTTGACAAGTTTTCAAATCTCACTGCATATTCACTAATAGTCATGTTCCCCTGCCTTAGGTTGAGAAACTCCATCTCCTTCGCGTGCCTCACGTCGCGGGAAAGTACTTATCCCAGAATTTATCCTTGAAAAAATCCCAAGTGATCTCGTGATTTTTAACCTGCAGCATTCTTTGCGCCTCACACCACCAGTCCTCAGCATTGCCAATCAACATATAGGTAGGATAAGTCACCTTCTTATTCTCGGCGCAATTCATGCCTCGAAAGACTTTCTCTAGCTCTTTGATCCATAGACTGGCTTTATCCAGATCGAACTCTCCTTTGAATTGGGGAGGATTATGGCGAAGAAACTTTGCCAAGTTTTGAGCGTCAGCAGTAGCTTCGAGCTGTTGAGCAGCCCTCTCTTGTTGTTGAGCAACTCTCTGTTATTGTTGAGCAGCTCGTTCAGTCTGTTGTGCGATGACCTCAGCCATCCTTTGCATTGCTTCTATAGCAGCTGTCATGTCTCCACCATGTGCTATCTTGCTTTCTCAAATCAGGTTGGCTGAAAAACACACAGAAGGTTAGATGTACTCACTCGGAATACCAACACAGAGATTCACACAGCATAAACAGGACAGACTCAATCACAAGACCCAAAGAAACATAAACTGGGGCTCTGATACTAACTTAATGTAACGCCCCTTTTTGGGAGGGAGCGTCACATTGTCATTTACAATGCAGAAAATAAAAATATAAGTTAAGACCTGGTTCTTTTTATGAATATAAATTTACTTGGTTATAGTCGTGTAATTAAATTAGCGAGTATATATTTTTTTGTTATAATTAATAAAATAGTGATAAGGCATAATTGCAATGAAGAGTAAAATAGAAATAAAGCATACACCAAACCATCCTACATGTACAATGATATAACATTATATTAAACCTGTTTGATTTTAGTTGTGTAAATAAAATGGTGAATATATATATATATATATATATATATATATATATATATATATTTTCCTTTCTTTATATGCACATATTTATATTCAATAACTTGTTCATCAAAGTAATATTCAAAAGTGCTAACACTTATTAAAGATTCATAAGTTTGGATATATATATATATATACTGTTTAGATATAGACTGTGATTCAATAAATACATTAAGGCTCATCAAAAAGGAGCCTAAGCTTTACCAGCCCCCAAAATGATATATAGACCCCCAAAAGGATATTAAGGCCCCAAAAGACAGATAGCCATCAGGAGCCATCGACAGTATCAGTCCCTAAGAGGAGAAGGAACCGTGTCAGGATCCTCCTTGGGTTCCTCTTCAGGGTCTTCCTTATCTGAGGAAACCCACATAGGAGCTACCGAGTTACGGACCGGGGCTCGAGTAGTGGAAACGAAAGAATCCTCCCGTGGGGTGTAATAACAATCACCCCACATCTCCCTGATGAGCAAATAAAACTCCAAATGTAAACTGATGCTGCAAGTGAAGATGGGCGGTTTATGACGCCCCCAAGCCAACGATACCGTTACATCTCCCTCGTAGATGCAACGATCAGAATTAAGGTTAATGTACTAGCAGTCTGGACCTCCGAGGAAGGCCAGACGCACATAACCCAAGAATCCTCGCAGACGTGCCGCCATGATCCCAAAAGCAGGTACTAGTCGCGGTCGGGCCAGAAGCCGAGAAATTCATGAGCTTCACCCCCGTCGTCGACATCTTCGATGGAACATGAATACCGATCGAAAAAAAAAAAAGAAATACAGGAAAGAGGTAAGACCTCCAACATACATTACCAATTATGGCAGTGCAGAAATAAAACGGCGCATGACGCCCACATAACATTTTAGGAACAATAAACATCGTCAATAAGCAGTATGATAAGAAATTTAGCAATTTCAGGCAGTCGTATATCAACAAAATAACAGGATCTAATCATCATATAAATAAATAAATGTCAAATGATGTGTTTACTCATTATGCACATGCATATGGTACCAAAAATCCTACTCCATGGAGCTAGACACAAAACATTCGGAGAGAATGATCAGGAGACATGTTTGTAACTCGGCTGCCGAGGCCAATAAGTGCTTTAAATTCTCAATTTATCATCGTGCATGTCATGGCATTGTACAAGACATTCTACACAGATCGCGACATAGGACAGTGTCTCGGTCAGGATCGTCAGTGCGTTTGCATCGGTCTGTCTCACGGCCCAAAGAGGCTACCAACTGTCCCCTATGAGACGCCCGCGCCCCGACGCCCCCAAGGTTAACAGCAAGACCTACACTAGTCTATTCGCACCCGCACACAGGTGTAATTCAACTCCTAGGCAACTTGGCCTTAACAATAGTCCAGGGGATTTTCTCATGCATGCTTCAATCATGCTTATCATGGATGTTCAAGTACATGAATTAATCTCATATGATTCAATTCAATCATGAGGTCATTTCTCAAATTTTGTTAGAATATATTCTTTTTCATCATCATAATGATTTAAATTCCTCAATTTCGATATTTAAAATTTATACTTGGGTTATCATGGTTAAAGAAACTCAATTCCATCATTTTCGGGGTCTGGTAATCGATTACATGGTCTTGGTAATTGATTACAAACCTAACAGAATCAATGTAATCGATTACATACAGTGTGTAATCGATTACATCCTTTCCAGTAGCTTGGTAATCGATTACATGGGTCATGTAATCGATTACATTCAATTTTAGAATCCTGGTAATCGATAACATGAGTCGTGTAATCGATTACACTCAGTCCAGGAACCTTGTAATCAATTACATCAACCTTGTAATCGATTACAAGCTTCCCAGAAACATAATTTTGCAATTCCAGGAGCTCTGTAATCGATTACATCACCCATGTAATCGATTACACAGCTCGTATTTGTAGAGAAACAGAGTCTTTAAGCCATGAAATCCAAACCAAACCATCAAATCTCATTATCATCATCATTCAATCACTTTTAGCTCAACCAACATCAATATTATGTCATATGATCACTTATGGCACAACCAAAACATCAACCCATCAACACATTTTATAAATATCAACATACACCAATATAGTCAAATACCACTCAAGAGAAAAACAACATATTCCATCACCCAAAAAGATTTCCCACTACCAAGAGAGGTTGAAGTGGATAGTCTTCCTCTTACCTAAGTGAAGAACAAAGAAATAAATCTCCTTTCCTTTGGGAATTTCGTTTTTCACCACCTCAAGGTCCTAGAATATCCAAACTTACAAGAATCACCACCAAAGCTTGGATAAAACATCTATGGTCACCAATATGATCATGGAATATGAAAATGAGATGGAAAAAATGAAAGAGTTTATGGACATTTACCTCAAAGTTTCAAGTTTTGGAGCTTGGTGGAAGAAGATGAAAATGGAGGGGATGATGAGTTCTTGAAGATGATTTCCTCAAAGATGGTGGTCTTCCAATCACAATGTGGGTGCAAGGAGTGTGAGAGCTTGAAGGTTTAATGAGAACAATGGGTGGAGGAATGGGGCTTCAGCCGTGAGAGAGAGAGCAGAGAAAAAAAGTGAACGTGAAGGAGAGAAATATGAGAAGAAAGATAAGTGAAAAGTGAGAAAGGGAAATGAGAGAAATGTGTGGTAAAAACAATTTGACTCCCAAATGTGTTGGGTGGCAACCGTGAAGCCACACAAAGGGAAGAGAGAGAAAGTGTGAGTGGTGGTAGGTAGGGAATTTTAATGTTTTCATGAGAAGCCTTGTACACCTCTCAATAAAGTGTAGAGTAATTTCTTAGTGATGATATCATTTAAAGTGAACACTCTAGAAAATAAGATTAACACTCCACTAGAGCTATTACTTAGTGGACAAAATTTTACAGTTAGTAGAAATAATATTTTATTTATCAGATAAAATCTCGTAAAATGTAAACTTCGTAAATTGTGCTTAGCCTCAGATTTAGTAAGATCCCCCATCGACGTTTACATAGTTCAAAGTCTACTAGCCTCAGGGAAAACATTTCGTTTTCCCGGCTTCGCTCAGCACGCACACAAAATGAGAAATATACTAAAATATTTGACATTTTAAGAAAAATCTAGAAAAATTCTCAAAAATCATAAATATTATAAAATGATTATTTATGATGAAACAAATAATTTTCGAGGTGTTACAAAAAAGATGACAAAGTTTTGGTCATTTCCACCCCCAAAACCGTGGGCTGCACAAGGGAGGAGAGAGAATTTTTGGCTTCCTTGAGAAGCTTGGTGGGAAGCTTCCGTAAGAAACTTCGCACGCTTCTCGATAAAGTAAAAGGTGATGTTGTCTCATAAAGTGAACACTCTAGAAAAGATGATTAACACTCTACTAGAGCTATTATCCAGTGGACAAAAGTTACAGTTAATGAAAATAGTATTTATTGTCCATCGGATAATTTCACGGTATAGCGATTTTATTTATCAGATAAAATATCAAAAAACGTAAACTGTGTCCAGCCTCAAGTTTAGTAAGATCCCCCGTCGACCTTTCCACAGTTCAAGGTTTATCATCCTTGGGGAAAATATCTTATTTTTTCAGCTCCGCTCAGTGCACACGTAAATTAAAAAATATATTAAAATAATCAACAGTTCCGAAAAAATCCAGAAAAATTCAAAAAAATCACAAATATTGGAAAATGACTATTTATCATGAAATAAACAATTTCTGAGGTGTTATACTGATTCTGCTTAATGTGCCTGCAAAACGAGAAATATATTAAAATATTCAATATTTTCAGAAAAATTCACAAAAATTCTCAAAAATCATAAATATTATAAAATAATTATTTATGATGAAACAAATAATTTTCAGGATGTTACAATTCTCCCTTTCAAAAAAAAAAAAATTTGTCCTCGAAATTTTGTCTATCTTAGAATACATGTGGATATTGTTCCTTGCAGAATGTTTCTAAATCTTTAACGCAATCCCAACGGCTAACTTTGAGTTTTTGTATAGAGTAACTCTTCTCATGTGCTTTCAGTTGTCTTGAAGCATATGCTACTACTCCTTCTATCCGCACAAGCTCACGTTACAAATTCTAACGCGAATCATCAATAGGTATCTCAAAAGGTTCATTGAGATTAGGCAGAATCATCATTGGTGAAGTAGTTGAGTGTTTCTTCAACCTTTGAAACTTTCCCCCATATGCATCGGTCCATACAAAACTTGACTCTCTCGTATGAGTTAAATGTGAAGTCTTGCCACATTGGAAAAATTCTATGACGAGTCTCCCGTATTAACCAACTTATCCCATCTAGCTACGAATCTCCGTTACGGTCGTCGGTCTTTCTCATTGAAGAACTGCTTCGACTTTCGACGGATCCATAGTAACTCCTTCCCTTGAGATCAAGTGACCCGAATGTTGAATTGTCTCTAACCAGAATTTGCACTTGGACAACTTCACGCATATCTTCTTCCCCTTCTTCAAGATTCGAAGAATCACAATGAGAGGTTCGGTACGTTCCTCTGAACGTTAAGAATAGATCAGAATATCGCCAACAAAGACAACTACAAATCTATTTTCAACAGGGAAGAAGATCCTAGTCACGAGATCGATGAATATTACTAAAGTGTTCGTTGCACGAAACTACACTACCAAACACTTGTAGTGCCCATAACACATCCGGAAAGCTATCTGAAAAACATTCTTCTACCTTCAAACGAACTTGATGATAGTCCAGAAGACAAGCTGATCTTGGAGAAAATAGCGGCTTCCTTCGCTTGATCTATGAAACCATCTATCTTCGATCATAATAGGAATTGTCTCATGGGGCAAGTTCTTACTTAATTGTACTGTATTCAGCGTTATTTTATGGTTTGAATTCAGGAGCACATTTCCTTAATCGAAGCACACCAGAAACATTATAAAGGTTAGAAGGAAAAGATAGTGAAGTCACTTGGCATACTACCGGACCCACCCGATAAGGAATTTGATAGGGTTTAATAAAATTTAGGACAGAGCTTCATGGATCCAAATTCAAAAATCTCTGTCTCAAGAAACACTAAAGTTTGATTGGAACAATTTAACAAAATATGGTTAGAAAATAACCAATCCCTTTTCAAGATCACGTCAAATTTACGAAGAAGGTAAACAAATCCATTTAACAGAAAAGATTCAGTCTTTAACAGGTCATAGGATAGTTTAAATGACTTAGTTATCGACAATAGGCTCTTAGTAGCCAAAGTAGAGATAACTTAGTCAAAAGATGACGAAGTCACAAACGACCCCAATAGACTCATACAGTCATGTGTCATAAAGAAATGGGTTACCCCCCCAGAATTTTATAATAAAATCATAGGGTCGTCTATTATAGTACAATCTCCCTCGTTAAGATCTTCAGTCTGAGAGACTTTCGCTCCATTTGAGGAATTAACTCTTCCTTCTTCGCGAGATTTTGAAGCATATATATTTCTAACGAAAGGCTTCGTCCTATGCAAAGTACAATTTCCAACCATATGTCCTGGCTTTTCGCACTTGAAACAAATTATTCCTTTGATCGTATAGTCCCTTGTTAAGTGGCCCTTTCCGCACTTCTTACATTTTAGTAAAGATACCATGGTCGGATTGGATTTACTACCACTCGCACCTCCCTCATGCGTTTGCTGTCGCTGTTGCTCCTTCGGTCGTCGTGTATATGATTTTCACTTACGCTGATTGATCTTTCTATTATTCCTCCTTTGGAACCTAGGTAGTCCAGAGTTACCCCAAAATTGACTTTCTTCCATCAAATTCTGAACCTCGACTTCTAATTCCTGCTGCTGTGCAGCCCTCTGATCCTTGTGTGTTGTTACATCAACCATCCTTTGCATCACTTCAGCTACCATAGTCGTATCATCATCGTCACTCCCCTCATTCACACACTTACGTCTGCCCCGAGCTATTGCCTCCCTTCAAGGACAAATGAATCGAAGCATAAGGAAAATCAAAGGCAAACAATTCAAACATTATTATCTCCATTTGGAAATCAAACACAAAAAGTCACACAACACAACTAAACAAACCCAAAAGACTCTAACTTGAGCTCCTTCATTCTTCTTTCTGTGGTGCGATCTCCTGTAAGTCTTTAACTCCCATGCAGCTCCTAAAACCAAACTTACGTCAGATACTCTTTTCCCAAGAAAATCAATTCTCCAAAACCTCTTCGACACCTCAGTCCACAAACCTTGCAAGTCCTATTTAACTACCCTTTTTCTAACCCATTGACTCAAATAATTCTAGAGATAACACAACAAGGGTGTAAATGTAAGAAAATCCTAAACGAGCTCAGTTATACCAGCTGAACGTCTTACTAAAAGAACTCCCATTCCCTTAATACGCCTAGGTGAAGTCATAGTTTCCCGTCCACATAGAACAGTACACATTGAGTGAGCCAATACTTAATATCATGTAATTATACAACAGTAACTACCAACATTCAACCTATGGCAAGCCATGCCTTCCTTTCCCAACATCTCAATCAAGAGACAAGGAAGCGCACAACATACAAATAAACTTCTAATATGTCTAAGCCTAGTCAGTCCATACCCCAGCTCAACAGGATGAACTGCTCTGATACCACCTTATGTAACACCCCTCGATCTAGTAACCAAGACATAATCGTCATTATACCATGGTCACTAAACTTTTGGCATGCTACAACTCAAATAACAAGTTTTCAAATTTTAATCATTTTGCATATAAAGAAAATATGAGCCACGAATGAAATATGTTTATTACATAGCTCCTAAATACAATCACTGAGTGAAAAATATTATATATATATATATATATATATATAATGAACACAATGTACTATTAACATAAAAACATGGCACTTACATACCCAAATAACAAAAGACATGTACTAAAGCACTAAAGGGTAAGTAGTAACCCCGGGATAGGTACTACCTGTGGATCGAGCCACTACCCCTAAATACAATAAAACGTTCGATGCCTCAGTCGACACGCCAAGCATCAATGCCCCCATGAAGCTGCACCCGCACGTAACCAAGGAAATCTCGTCTCAACACCATCACAGGAATTAGAAAGCCAACTCAACCAAAACTAGCCAATTCAACTGTGTCTCCTTCACAACCTTTATCGAACACAAAAACAAAATGGGATAATACAGCGAAGAGATGAGATATCCTACATCATTACCAACATGGCAGCAAAGGAACATAACACGAATGACGTAGTCATTCTATACATACAGATATTACAAATATATTCAGGTTATCAATTTCACATTTATATATAATCAAAAAATATATGCCACAATATTATAAATATTAACAGCACTATAACAATATATATCCACCATAGATCTATAAATAATATTCATGTCTCCACAATATGTATGTTGACCATGCCATGACAACATGTGAACTGACCATGCATATGCATAATGCGTATGCTGACCATCCTTATGTACAATGTACTCATTTCCTACTCTATGGATCTAGACTCAAAGTTTTCAAAGATGAACGTCCCAGAAGATCTGTCCCCCCTCAATAGACAGTCTTGTTACCAAGTGGCTTCCAATACTCAAGAGGGGGGTGAATTGAGTATAAAACTTTTTCGCAAAACCTCTTTTCAATTAATACGAATATCAAAAGCTTAATAAATAAATGCACAAAAGGGATGAGAAGAAGAAAAGAAACAATAAAGAACAGCAAAAAAATAAATGTGCAGTAAATTAAATTACATAAAAAAAGGAGATTAGGGAAAAGAGAAGCAGACACAGTATTTATCCTGGTTCGACCACTAACCCACTTGTGGTCTACGTCCAGTCCTCGAAAGCCGAGATTTTTCACTAAGTACACAAGCTTCAATAGGTGCTTGCCACCATTACAAAACAGAGTACTTTTCACACACAGGGACACTCTACCCTTGTGCTAAAGTCTCAGCCTGCAGGGATACCTCACCCTTATACAAACCTTGAGGGATACCTCACCCTCGATACAGAATATCAGAAAATAGAGATGAAGAGAAACTCTCACTCAGAGTAAGTAATACAAATTGAAGTGCTAATGGAGCTCTCATAGAAATATCTCAAAGTTTTTAAACAAGAAGAGTGTAGAAAATAGTTTTCACAAATCAGAGTAATCAGAAAATAGTTCAGAATTATTGGCACTGAAAAACGTGACCCAAGCTTGCTATTTATAGGGGAAACAAGATGAATTAGCCGTTGGGTATAATTAATAGCAATTAACACAGATTGAAAAACTTGTCTGTTTCTATTTACGTAAACAAAAGCTTCGTGTTTATTCGAATAGAGCAAAGGTTTATTCGAATAACATTGTTTCTGAAAACTCATCTGAAATGGGTTATTCGAATAACTAACCTATTATTCGAATAACTCTGTTAAAACCAGAGTTGTGAAAACGAACAGTTATTCGAATAAAGGCTTATCTATTCGAATAACGTATTTAAAAGAAGTTTAGATAGAATGGTTTTATTCGAATAACGTATGAGTTATTCGAATAACTCACTTAAAAGCATAGTTTTGAAAAACTTCATTTATTCGAATAAGGGAAGGATTATTCGAATAGCCACTTACAAAACAGTGTTATGAAAAACCTTAGTTATTCGAATATTAGAGTAGTTATTTGAATAACACCTTTTAGAAATCAAACCACGTGAGGATGTTTATTCGAATAGGCAAAGCTCTATTTGAATAACTCAGTTCAAAAAGGGTTTTAAAAAGATGTTTTCAAAGACACTAAGTTTAGAACCAAGTTTTCTCTTTTTTGTCAAAAAACAAAGAGATATTAATGTGGCTCCATACAATAGATCCTAAGTCCTAATGCTAATCAAATATAAATTTGGACTTAGTCTATTTATCATCTTCATTTATTCTTCCCATTTGTTATCATCAAAATAAGTCTTCAAAAGTATGCATCCAAACACATTCTCCCCCTTTTTGATGATGACAAACTATCAAAGAGACTAGCAATGAGAAAAGCATTAGTGCATATAATTGGAATTCACAAAAGGTATAAAAGCTTACTCCCCCTCTTTAATTATAAGAGGTAATGTGTATTAGATATGTGCGCAGCTCCCCCTTTCAATTTGAATCCAATCCCATTTTAATTTTACCTGTCTTTTTTCAATTAAAGTCAAATGATCAAATATTTCTCCCCCTTTTGTCATGAGCAAAAAGGTGGGGTAAGTCTCATATATCAAAGTAAGAATGCATAAAACTCATATCAAGAGATCAACAGGAAATATTATTTATTCATTAATAATAAAAAAGAGTCAAGTACGAAAGCCAGAGAAAAAAATAATATAAAGCCAAAAACAAACAGCCTAAGAACTAAAGATCCTAAAAGTAAGCATCCGGAGGTGGTGGTGAAGAAGCTGGTGCAGGAGCAGGTGAAGCAGATCGAAGAGCCGCAACCTTACGTTCAACGCCTTCTATTCTATCAAATAGAATAGAGAAGATATGTTCCATGTAAGCTCGGTTATCTTGCAAGGTGGCCAAGATCTGTTCCAGAGTGACAGGAGCAGGAGCAGGAGCAGCAGCAAGTACGTCAGCAGGAGCAGCAGGGTCGAGCTCGTCCTTAGCAACCTCATCTGGGTACACCCAGCCTTCATCAGTTTGGATCATCTTCATCTTCCGTAAGGTGTGAGCTCCAAAGACGTTGTGGTACGTTAGAGCAATGGCTTGCTCAGTCTCCAAGACATAAGGATACTTGCTCAGCAAGGTAGTAACAAGAATGCCATAAGGCAAGTCAGATTTCTCCTTGCCCTTGGCCCTCATCATGTGCCTCATGATGAACACAGGCCAGTTGACCTGATGGCCATTCTTCAGGAACCACAGCATGAAAACATATTCCTCGCTGAGATAGGCGTAGTTACCACCGCGAGGAGCCAGGATGTGAGCATAGGCGTAATGCAGAAGCCTATCTTGGCTCTTCAGTATTCCACCCTTGAGACCCTTATCAGGCAGGGCTAAACCAAGCTTCAGCAGGTCTTCAATCGCTTGAAGTTTGTTGAAGTCTTCGAGAAACGGGGTGTCACCATCTTCAACAAGGGTGCCAGAGAACTGCAGCTCGAACAAAGTCGACCAGTCCAGCAGTGTGATCACGATGTTCTGATTACATACCTCGGAAAGAAGATTCTGGCCATCGAAAGCCAGATTGCAGAAGAACATCTTCACCAAAGCTGAATAGATGGTGGCTCGGTGAGAGCAGAGCTGAAGAACTCCCTGGTTTTGTAGCAGAGTCAGGAAGTCGAAGCCGCAATGCTGCTGGAAGAAAGAGAGATCCAGATACCTGGGTTAAACCAAGTTTCACTCCTAGAAGTGCGAGATGAAGCGTGCACGATGCTCTTCGTTGGAGGAGAGCCTTCTCAGATCAAGAGGGTTGGTGCCTGGAGCATTCTTCGTGCGAGGAAGTTTACTGGAGGAGGAGGCCATGGAAGAAGGTGAGAGAGAATGAAAAGACGCAAAGGGTGAAAGGTTTGAGAGGAAGGAGTGAAGAGCAGAGAAGATGGAGGGTGAAAGCGTTTTGGGCACGCGGGGGGTTATTTAAAGAACCTCGTGTTTATTCGAATAAACTGAGGTTTATTCGAATAAACCTTGCATGAAAGCTGAACAGACATGCGCGCAGGAAACTGAAAAGGTGTGGCTGCTAGGGTTTATTTGAATAGGAAGGGTTCTATTCGAATAAAACAATTGGGAAAGCCAAGCGTTTTGGCTAGCTGACATGGTTTATTCGAATAACTATGTGAGTTATTCGAATAGACTGAGGCCAATCAGTCCACACTGATAGAAACAGGTTTAGGTTATTCAAATAACCTGAGGTCTATTCGAATAGACAGAGACCAAGACCAGAACCTGATAAAAGAAGGACGCTGGTTATTCGAATAAAGAGGGACTTATTCGAATAAGGAGAGGCGAGAAAGAAACACTGATAAACAAAGGCTTCTGGTTATTCGAATAGGGAAGGTGTTATTCGAATAAGCAGAGATGAAAAACATACAGGGTTAAGCAAAGGAATCAGTTTATTTGAATAAACTGAGTTCTATTTGAATAAGGCTAATGTTTAACACACATTTTAACTAGCAGTGAAGGAGTTTATTCGAATAAAGCCTTGTTTATTCGAATAAAACTAACGCAGAATCATATACGTTTATGAAATTAAAGGCATATAACCATGATGATATTCAGCAAAAAAAAAGTAATTTAAATATTTGATTGATCAATTATGCCTAATTCTCCTCGAATATAAAAGAATGCTTCTTTTGCTAAGAGTTTAGTAAAGATATCTGCAAGTTGCTTAGATGTTTCAACAAACTCAAGAATGCAGTCCCCTTTTTGTACATGATCTCTAATAAAGTGATGTCTTATCTCTATATGCTTTGTTCTAGAATGCAATATGGGATTCTTAGAAATATTTATTGCACTAGTGTTATCACATCTTATCGGGATGTGATCAAGCTGAAGACCGTAGTCTAAAAGTTGTTGCTTCATCCAAAGGATTTGAGCGTAGCAACTCCCGGCTGCAACATATTCAGCCTCAGCAGTAGACAAAGCCACACTATTTTGTTTCTTACTATGCCAAGAAACTAAAGAACTACTAAGCAAGTGGCATGTCCCACTAGTACTTTTTCTGTCCAATTTGCACCCAGCAAAATCAGAGTCAGAATAGCCTATTAGGCTACAAGAGGCACCCTTAGGGTACCACAAGCCCATTAGTGAAGTGCCTACTAGGTATTTCATTATCTGTTTAACAGTACTTAAGTGAGATTCCTTAGGGTTTGCCTGATATCTAGCACACATGCATACACTAAACATAATATCTGGCCTACTAGCAGTAAGATAAAGGAGAGATCCAATCATACCTCTATATTTCGTTATTTCTACTGATTTACCTCCTTCATCTTTGTCCAAGTAGCAAGACGTGCCCATTGGAGTTGCCATGTGTTTAGCGTTTTCCATTTCGAATCTCTTGAGCAATTCTTTGCAGTATTTTGTTTGACTTATGAAAGTCCATTCGTTCGTTTGTTTGATTTGAAGTCTGAGGAAGAAATTCAATTCTCCCATCATTGACATTTCAAATTCATTCTGCATTGACTTAGCAAATTCTTTGCAAAGAGACTCATTAGTAGCACCGAAGATAATATCATCCACATATACTTGCACAAGAAGAATGTCATGCTTTTTATTTTTAATAAAAAGAGTAGTATCAACTTTTCCTCTCGAAAAACCATTTTCCAAAAGAAACTTACTCAACCTTTCATACCAAGCTCTAGGAGCTTGCTTTAAACCATATAAAGCCTTTTTAAGTTTAAAAACATGGTTGGGCAGTTCATGATTTTCAAAACCTGGAGGTTGTTCAACATATACCTCCTCTTGAATAAAACTATTTAGAAAAGCACTCTTGGCATCCATTTGATATAATTTGAAATCCATGATGCAAGCATAAGCAAGTAACATTCTTATAGCTTCTAATCTAGTTACAAGTGCATAGGTTTCTTCATAATCTATTCCTTCTTCTTGATTATATCCTTTAGCAACCAATCTAACTTTGTTTCTAGTTATTAAACCATTTTCATCAAGTTTGTTTCTAAAAACCCATTTAGTTCCAATTATGGGGTGATTGTTAGGTCTAGCAATTAATTCCCAAACTTGATTTCTTTCAAATTGATTTAATTCCTCATGCATAGCTAAGATCCAATGTTCATCATCAAAAGCTTCAATTAAATCCTTAGGTTCAATTTGATTACAAGCATTTCTAAGGGAGTTACGAGTACTTACACCTTTAGATACATCACCGATAATTTGATCAAGGGAGTGATATTTTGAAGTTCGCCATTCTTTGGGAAGTTCCAAAGCTTGCGAATCTTCTTGTCTTTGTTCATCTTCTTTCTCCTTGATTTCCTTTTCTTTACTGTCCAAATGTGTTTCCGCCAAGATTTCTGCTACATCATCAACAACAAGATCCTTTCTCGATCCACTTGGGTCAGTTTCATCAAATGCAACATGTATAGATTCTTCAATAGTCATAGTTCTCTTATTATATGTACGAAAAGCTTTACTATGATTTGAATAGCCAAGAAATATACCTTCATCAGACTTAGTATCAAACTTGCCTAAATTATCTTTTCCATTATTTAAAACAAAACATTTGCAACCAAAAACATGAAAGTGTAAGACATTTGGCTTTCTTCCCTTATACAACTCATATGGCGTTTTCTTTAAAATAGGCCTTATGAGGGCCCGGTTCATTACATAACAAGCTGTACTTACAGCATCCGCCCAAAAGTATTTAGGAAGAAGCGGCCTCATTAATCATAATTCTCACCATTTCTTCTAAAGAATGGTTTTTCCTTTCTACAACTCCGTTTTGTTGCGGAGTTCTAGGGGCAGAGAAATTATGATTGATGCCATGTTCATCACAGTAATTTTCAAAAATATTATTTTCAAATTCGCCACCGTGATCACTTCTTATAGAAGAGATTTGAAAACCTTTTTCATTTTGAATAACTTTGGCAAGTCTTTTGAAAGCTAGAAATGCATCATTTTTATTTGCAAGAAATAAAGTCCATGTAAACCTAGAAAAATCATCCACAATCACTAAAGTATAGTAATTTCCACCAAAGCTCATAGTTCTAGAAAGTCCAAACAGATCCATGTGCAAAAGTTGTAAAGGTCTAGTAGTTGAAACTATATTTTTTGCTTTAAAAGAGACCTTTATTTGTTTACCCTTTTGACATGCATCACATAATTTATCTTTTATAAAATTAAGCTTGGGTAGTCCAATTATTAGCTCTTTAGAGACCAACTTCTTTAAGTGATCCATGTGAATGTGTGCAATTCTCCTATGCCATAGCCTTGAATCATCATTCTTACTTAAAAGACATTTCGCATCATTTGAAGATATATCATCAAGACTAATCATATAGATGTTGTTTACTCTATGACCAATGAATTTAACATGCTTGTCATTTTTATCTTCAATTATGCAACAATTTGAATCAAATATAACTTTATTTTCTTTATCACATAATTGGCTAATACTAAGCAAGTTATGTTTCAAACCTTCAACAAGCAGCACATTTTCAATAGAGGAGTTAGGGTTCTTACCGACTTTGCCGATTCCAAGAATTTTACCCTTGTTATTATCATCATACGTGACGTGTCCATGATTCTTGGGAATAAGCATGGTGAATTTTTAATCGTCCCTGGTCATGTGCTTGGAGCAGCCACTATCAAGATACCAATTTGAACTCCTGGCTTTCAAGCACACCTACAACACAAGTTTAGTTTTTAACTTTTGGTACCCAAACTTTCTTGGGTCCTTGTATGTCAGTTTTGGGTATAGTACCCTTGGGAACCCAAACCATTTTTGTTCCAACTTTTGTATTTATGTTTTTCCTTGCATTACATGTTGAAGCACTATGTCCTTTTCTTCCACAGTAAAAACATTTAATAAAAGGACTACTTGAAACACTAGAATGCACAAAGAAATTTTTATAGAGTTTTTGTTGATTTTTCGGGTTATAACCTATCCCGACTTTTTGAAAAACCACTCTTTGTCTTCCTAATAAAATATTTAAGTTTTCCCTTCCAAAGGTGAATTTAGAAAGAGTGTTCTTTAGGTCTTCGTTTTCTTTTTCAAGTATATGACATGAAGAACAAGATGAAGAAGTAGAAGCATGTGAAGAATGATTTGTGCATGCATCAATGATTCTTAAAGTTTCGTTTTCAATTTTCAATTCTTCTATTTCTTTATTTAAATCAAGAATTTGATTTTCTAAAGAAGAAATTGTTTTCTTAGATGAAGAAATAATTTTTGTGAGTTTTAAAGATTCTTCATATAGTTCCTCAAAAGCATCTTGTAACTCATCATAAGAGGGCAATAAAGTATTAGAACTTACCTCGTTTTCGCTTTCTTCTTCATCTCCTTTTACCATGAGACATAGTTGAGCCTCTTCGCTATTTGAGCTGTCAGTTGAGTCTATGTCGTTTTCATCCCACGCTATGTAGGCTTTTCTTCCTTTTCTTTCTTTGAAGGGTTTCTTTTCAAACTTCTCCTTCTTCTTTTGATAAACAGGACACTCCATTTTCATGTGACCAGATTTGCCACATTCATAGCAAGTTGGGGTTGATGAAGTTCCTTCGCCTTTGAAGTGAGTCTTTTTCAGAGGGAAGGGAGGTCTTCTTTGTGTTCCCTTTTTCCTGAGAAATTTACCAAACTTTTTAACTAACAAACTCAGATTTTCTTCACTTACCTCTATGTTCTCTGAACTTTCTTCATTTTTTTCATCATCATTGTCGAATGTTGATGAAGTGGCTTTGAGCGCTATCCCCTTTTTCTTTTTATCATTCTCTTCGCTTTGGCTTAATCTACTCAGCTCCAATTCGTGCTCATGAAGTTTTCCAAAGAGGGTAGCTAAAGTCATTGTGGACAAATCCCTTGATTCGGATATTGCTGTCACTTTGGGTTGCCAAATCCTGCTAAGACATATCAAAACTTTGTTAATTAAATCTTCATTAGAAAAACTTTTGCCTAAAGATGCAAGATGATTAACTATGTGGGTGAACCTCTTTTGCATTTCCTGAATGCTTTCTCCTTGGTTCATTCTGAATAATTCATATTCACGAGTTTGAGAATTTATTCTCGATCTCTTAAGTTCACTAGTACCCTCATAGGTAACTTGCAAAGTATCCCACATTTCTTTAGCAGTTTTACAATTTGAAATTCTAAAAAACTCATCATATCCCAAAGTAGTAGTAATAATATTTTTGGCTTTTAAATTAAATTAAACTTTTTTTTTATCTTCATCAGACCATTTATTTCGTGGTGTTTCGGTCCTTACACCATCGACCTCATGTGTGGGTATAAAAGCGCCATTTTCGACAGCATCCCAAACATCTAGATCAATAGCTTCGATGAAGATTTTCATTCTTTTCTTCCAATATGCGTAACCATCCCCATTGAAAAAGGGTGGTCGGTTTATGAAAGATCATTCTGAAAAACCATTTGAAGAAGCCATATACTCTTGAAGCTGCTAAGCTCTTTATACAAGAGTCTAGCTCTGATACCACTTGTTACCAAGTGGCTTCCAGTACTCAAGAGGGGAGGGGTGAATTGAGTATAAAACTATTTCGCAAAACCTCTTTTCAATTAATACGAATATCAAAAGCTTAATAAATAAATGCACAGAAGGGATGAGAAGAAGAAAAGAAACAATAAAGAACAGCGAAAAAATAAATGTGCATAAATTAAATTGCATAAAAAAAAAAAGGAGATTAGGGAAAAGAGAAGTAGGCACAGTATTTATCCTGGTTCGACCACCAACCCACTTATGGTCTACGTCCGGTCCTCGAAAAGTGAGATTTTTCACTAAGTACACAAGCTTCAATAGGTGCTTGTCACCATTTACAAAATAGAGCACTTTTCACACACAGGGACACTCTACCCTTGTGCTAAAGTCTCAGCCTGTAGGGATACCTCACCCTTATACAAACCTTAAGGGATACCTCACCCTCGATACAGAATATCAGAAAATAGAGATGAAGAGAAACTCTCACTCAGAGTAAGTAATACAAATTGAAGTGCTAATGGAGCTCTCACAGAAATATCTCAAAGTTTTTAAACAAGAAGAGCGTAGAAAATAGTTTTCACAAATCAGAGTAATCAAAAAATAGTTCAGAATTATTGGCACTGAAAAACGTGACCCAAGCTTGCTATTTATAGGGGAAACCAGATGAATTAGCCGTTGGGTATAATTAATAGCAATTAACACAGATTGAAAAACTTGTTTGTTTCTATTTACGTAAACAAAAGCTTCGTGTTTATTCGAATAGAGCAAAGGTTTATTCGAATAACACTGTTTCTGAAAACTCATCTGAAATGGGTTATTCGAATAACTAACCTATTATTCGAATAACTCTGTTAAAACCAGAGTTGTGAAAACGAACGGTTATTTGAATAAAGGCTTATCTATTCGAATAACGTATTTAAAAGAAGTTCAGATAGAATGGTTTTATTCGAATAACGTATGAGTTATTCAAATAACTCACTTAAAAGTATAGTTTTGAAAAACTTCATTTATTCGAATAAGGGAAGGATTATTCGAATAGCCACTTACAAAACAGTGTTTTGAAAAACCTTAGTTATTTGAATAACAGGGTAGTTATTCGAATAACACCTTTTAGAAATCAAACCACGTGAGGATGTTTATTCGAATAGGCAAAGCTCTATTCGAATAACTCAGTTCAAAAAGGGTTTTAAAAAGATGTTTTCAAAGACATTAAGTTTAGAACCAAGTTTTCTCTTTTCTGTCAAAAAACAAAGAGATATTAATGTGGGCTCCGTACAATAGATCCTAAGTCCTAATGCTAATCAAATATAAATTTGGACTTAGTCTATTTATCATCTTCATTTATTCTTCCCGTTTGTTATCATCAAAACAAGTCTTCAAAAGTATGCATCCAAACACAAGTCTACCCCGGGCCACGAAAACCAATAGTGGTTTGTCAGGCTGCGAGTGCATTGTAACAGTGTTCATAGCCAGGGGTATACAATGTGATAGCATAATCACAAGTGAATCACCGCACCCTGACGTCCCCATAGGTCTATTTAAGGCCCCACTATCCTGTAAGTTCTCGTTCACTCTTAGGCATAAAACACTATAATTGTATAATGCACAGATGCACGATCAATGGGATCAACCCTCCGTTTTACCATTCCCAATAATATTAAAGCAACCGTCCATACAATTGTTCAATACCATTTTCATCAGTGATATTATATAACCGTCCATACGATTACATAATACCACTGTTATCTGGGTTTCCTCTGATAACCAGTCCTTTCTGACTAAAACGTCTACCTGATGGTTCTAGTTATAAGAGCAAACCATATATAACTAAATCATTCAATGATGTTTGTGGGTCCGGTATTTCGGTTCCAAAAGCACAATGCCAAATGCATGCTATCACAGAGGATTTCAATCATGCATTACATAACCATAAGCCAAAACAATCATCAATAGATTTGGGTCCCACTCATGGGACCGATAACAAAGTTGTCATTCATAATCAATGTTGGTCATACCATTTTCTCATAAGGTTTTATCATTGTTCTTCTCTTTGTCTTTAATAAAATTCAACTAAAATAAGTATTTTATATTTCTCAAATCCTCCCTTAATATAATTTAATTAAAGTTATTTAACATCTTACTCACACTCATGTCCTTCCTTTAATTAAGAATTATTCTTACTTTTAGGATAAGATATCATTCTTGATTCTTCTCATTTTACGAATCCCTAAATTAATTTCTAATCATCCAGTTAACTAAGTTTCACTTTAATTTGGCATTTCGTATGAAATTCTTCTCTAGAGGAATTCTCTTAGTTGTTAGGTTCCTTACTTTAAGTTTATTCACGCTCACTTAGAAAATTATTCTAAGGTTCTCCAAGTCTCATACACTCTTGTTCTTCCTTTAATTAAAATTATTCTAAGTTTTAGGACAAAATCTCATTCTTGGTTCCTTCCATTTTATGAATCCCTAATTGAAGGTCTAATCACTTAATTATTTCAAAATTCTTTTTTAATACGAAATTTCCTCTTAGTTACCCTAAATGACCGTGATCCCTAAGTTCATGGAATCCAATATTCATCTTCTTAATCCATTATTTTAATTCCTCAATCAATCCATTTTCCACTTAAACTTTTAACTTCCAATTCATCACAATTCTAATCACAAGTTTTCCTAATTTACCTCATCTTAGCCAAGACACTCAACCGTGGTCTCTAGACCCAAGAATTTCCTCAACTCTTCAATTAATTGATTAAGTTCCATTTTAACACAAGGTTTGGTTCTTGATTCATTATTTAAGGCTACAAGGCCGTGAGCTCCCCTTCAACATAGGCAAGGATTCCCTAATCTTTCACACTTGATTCCAAGCACACAAAATATCACAATTTATCCATGCAACATAATAACACAACATCAAGTAACAATATCATACAAGCACATAATTTTAAATCATCAAAATCAAGCAATCCAATAATTAATCCATAGCCATTAAGATGCACAATGAAAATCAATATATTCATACAAGTCAAAATAACTACAAAATCATGAAGAACAACACAACAAAGAGAGCAATCCCACATGGATTCCTTATCAACAACACCAAAAACGTTTCCTCACCACCAAGATTGGTTGAAGAGAATCATCTCCCTCTTACCTATAAAAGACAACACAAGAAGCAAGCCTCTTGATCCTTTTTGTTGTAATTTTCATCCTCCACCTTCAAGAGAATCCTAAGGTGAGCAAACTTTTACAATCCTCACTCAAACCATGAAAAGAGGAGTCCTTGGTCATAAAGAGGACCAAGAATCACGAAATCAAGAAGAGAAAATGTGTGGAAATAAGCTTGCCCGAAATGGTTTAATATGTTAAGTTTTGATGATGACAAATACAAGATAAAAAGAATGATGCTTATGCTTGATAGATGTACTTTATAGATGACAATTGCATCACAAAAGATTATTGATTATGTTACATAGATGTGCTTAATATGATATATTGTATCATGCATGATTATGTACCTTATCTAGTTATATTTCACTTAATAATCATGCAATGAGATGTATGTAACATTCTTCATATAATATATCCAATAATGCTTTATATGAGTCTTAATGAATTAATATTGGATTTGACTTTGTTTAAATGAAAAATGTGCAATGTGTTCTTTGTTATATCCTATATCGTGCATATCCATTAGTAATTGATAAATATCTTATTTGGATGTGTCTATGAAAGTCTTATATACATGTTAGACTAACTAGAGTTATACATTTATGAATCATACATATGAAGATATTGAATTATGAATTTGGACTAACTATGTTTGATTAAGTGAGCAATACTTTTTAGGATAGTTGAAGTACTAAGAGTGAGCATTGCAACAAGAAAGCAAAAAATCACAACTATGCTTAACTCAAGAATAATGAGAATGAAAAGATGTTCCAAGCATTCACAAGTCTTAAAGAGAAGATTTTCTTTGGAAACTTGGATTACATCAAGAATTGATGGTGGCAAAAGATCAAGTCCAACGTCTTCAAGAATAGCTTATAGGACTTAGATCTTATGTAAAGGTAAATGAGAATCACATTAAGCTCAAAAAAGTTTTAAACATCTTTAAAAGTATTTCTAAAATGTTTAAATGCCCAACAAACTATTTTTGGAAAGCTAGTCATGGTGGTAGTTCATTTCTATGAAAAATAGTCAAGTTTGTTAATCATATCTTCAAAATACTTTGATTTTTGCTTTGAAACTTCTCTCATTTGAAAATAGACTCAAAGATCTTTCCAATGAGTGGTCACTCGCTTAAAACGGATAAGAAACGAAGAAGTTATGACCATTTAAAGTTAGTTTTCAAAACCAGAGTGTCCTAACCGATTAGGGACTTTCCCTAACCGATTATTGACATTGTTAGGAGCCATTGTCACGTTCCAAAATGGCCTAACCGATTAGGCAATCGGCCTAACCGATTAGGATGATAAAAATGAGTATTTTTTTATGATTTAAAAGACCTGCTAACCGATTAGGAAGTTTTCATAACCGATTAGCATATGTTTTTAAGTAAAATGCAACTTGGCTATCAAAATGGCCTAACCGATTAGGGTAACTCCCTAACCAGTTAGTATGTGTTTAAAATGATCATGAAAAGTACTTTAAAGTGGCCTAATCGATTAGGCCAAATGCCTAACCGGTTATTTGATAAGTCAGAAGGCTTTTCCTAAAAAGCCTAACCGATTAGGGCAATGTCCTAACTGATTAGTTGCAAACCAGAAACGCTTCTAACGGTCATAAAATGGCTAGTTTTCTTAATTAATCATTTCCAAACTTTACCCAATGACTCTAAATATTACTGGGCTATAAATATAAGTGTTTGAGCATCAAAGAAATGTTGGAGAACAATCTAAAAATCACTCTTGAGCATTAAATTCGTTTTTCATTCTCTATTTCTCCAAAACTCTGTTTTGAGTTTTAAAGTGTGAATCCTTGATACCCATAGTGCTTCAATTTGTATTATCTACTCTTTGAGAGAGTTTCTATCATTTACATCTTTGTATACTCTGAAAAGAGAGGGTGAGGTATCCCTTAAAGAGTGAGGTATCTCTCAAAAATTGTAAAGGGTGAGGTATCCCTATTTGAGGCTCAAGTACAAGGGTGAGGTATCCCAAGGTATATTGAGTGCTCATCTTTGTAAAGGTTTTCAAGCACCCGTTCAAGCTTGAAGGTTTAGTGAAAAATCTCGGGTAGTTCACTTGAGGACTGGACGTAGGCCACAAGTGGTTGGTGGCTGAACTAGGATAAATCTTAGTATTTACTTTTCTCAACTCTGTCTCCTTTACATTTGTGCTTTAATTATATATGATTGAGTTAAATTTAATATCTAGCTTATTTGCTTGATTTATCCTATAAGCCCAAGTAGTATTTGTGAAATCTCTAATAATTGTACATTTGTTAGACTTATTCCGCTGCATGTGTTGATTGAAAATATCAAAATGCATAATTTGACAAAGTTATATTAAAATGTATAATTACCCAATACCCCCCTCTTGGGTAATGGTTGCCATGACTAACAAGTGGTATCAGAGCTTCGTGCTCTGGTAAAAGCTTAATTGATTAGAGTTAAAGATCCTTATTTGTTGGCAACCATTAAAAGCTTTTCAAAATGGAAGGTTTTGAAATTAATAAACCACCATTCTTTGATGGTGTGAATTTCATTTATTGGAAAGCTAGAATGGAAATTTATATGCAATCTATTGATATTGATTTGTGGGATATTATGCTTGATGGATTTACTTGCAAATCAAAATATTCTTGGAATGCCTTTGATAGGAAATGTTTTTCCTTGAACATTAGAGCTATGCAAAATTTGAGAAGTGATTTAAATGATGATGCTTATGCTAAAATTAAGAGTTGTTCTAGTGCTAAAGATATATGGGATGCTCTTGATTCTATTTATCTTGCTAACAATGATTTTGTGTATAAAGTTGTATATAGAGAACAAGAAGAGCAAAAACCTCTAGAGGAAGACAACATTGAAAAATGTCTTCAAGAACATGTTCAAAGCAAGAAAATGAGCTCAATGTCTCTTGGTAATGATGGTGCTTAATTTGAAGAAAAGGCAAAGCAAAACAAAATTGACGGGGAAGATGGTGATTCCCTTAAAGAGCCAAATATGCTAGGAATGGAGACTACTTCATATTTGGCTAAAAAGGACATTGAGGTAAACAATGTTAAACTATATTATAGTCCTTCCTATGATGAGATAAAATGTGCATATATTGAATTATATGATGGTTTGTTAAATTTAGAAAATAAAAATTTATCTTGTTTAAAAAACATTTCGTCCATTGAAAATAAAATTGAGATTTTGAAAAATGTATATTCTTTTCTTAATGAGGAAATGCCTTTGATATGTAAAATCTCAACCTCTTGTGAAAAATGCATTAATTTAGAAAATCAAGTTGAGAACTTATATTGTGAATTTGCCAAAGCTAATGATTCCATTTGTTTACAATCCATGGTTATTAATAAGAATGAAATTGATACTATTCCACATGGAATTTCAAGTAAGACTTATGGCAAAAATAATTTAGAATATAAAAATAATGAAAGGCTTAAGTTTTTCAAAAATGATCTTCAAAAGACCAAGCCATCACTAAATTCAATTGTTTGTAATTTTTGTGGTCATCTAGGACATATTTCTTATTTATGCAACTATAGAAGAAATTCTTATATAAGAAATAATATGATATGGGTTCCTAAAAATCTTAAATGCCCTAATACTAATATTGAAGGACCCAAGATGAAATGGGTGCCAAAATGTCCTCCTAGTGTTTCAATTATGCAGAAAATTTCTCAAAAGGATGGACAAATTAGTCAAATGAAAAAGGAATCATCAAGGGAAATGCTTCCAAAGCCCAATGGTATAAGTTTTGGTCAAAGAAGGAAGTTGGCTTCAGCCAAAGCTTCTCAAGTACAAAATGTGAAACTTACAAAGTTCAAAACATCAAAAGAGAAGCAATGGGTAAGGAAAAGAGTTTCCTTGATTACCAAGGCCAAGGTATCAAATGTTTCTACCTCTTATGCACATTCACTTGTAAAGTCAATGAATTTGAGGTATATTCCTTATAGGCCTTAGGTAAATGATAGAATCATGTGTGCTTGGTAAAATTTGAATATTGTGTTTAGCATATGATTATGTTTATTCTTATTGTACCATAGCTTATTAATTTGTTATATATCATGGTACATGAGGTTCTACAATGCCTAGGTATGCTTGCTATGATTTGAATTGTCTATATATTATGAAAGTTAGTATGCTATAAGCTATGTGCTTATTAGTAACTGATTATTTGATTTATTGTACTCAATTTATATACTATAAAAAAATTGATCATTATGAGAGTACAATGGATTAATATTCAATAACTAACACACAAGGACCCAAGAAAATTTAGGTACCAAAAACCAAAAATTGAAGTATGTTGTAGGTATGTTTAAAGGCCAAAAGTTGACTTGGGATATCTTAAAAAGTGACTGCTCTAAGCACAAAACCAGAAAATACTTCAAGCTCTCTTCCTTGGCTCCAAGAAGCTTGGACTTGCAACCTTTGGTAAAATGGAGACTTGGTTTATGCTTCTCTAGCTTAATTTCTTGAACACATCTTTACATATGCTAGATTAGTTTGATTCTTGCTTGAAATATCATATTTGATGAAAATATCCTTGATCTTGGCATATTGAATAAATCATGTATCTAACTCCTGCTAAAAATATTTTTTTTGCATAACTTGTCATGTTGAGTTGCATTTATGGTTTGAGTAAATGAAAAATAAAGCTAATCTAAAGAATGATCTTCAAGGAGGCATGATTTGGTTTGTTTAAGTGATGTTTTCATGAAAGTTCAATGGCTATGGAAGTGAAACAATCAATCCAAGAGGGGAACAATTTGGTTTTGGCCTTTGAAATTTTCTGGTACATTGAAGGTGTCTCTGTTAAGCTAAAATAATCGGTTAGGCCAAGCCTCTGTCTGGTTACCTTGTATTTGGAAGCAATTGCATGTTCTCTATCAAGCAAAATAACTGGTTAGCTAATTGCCCCTAATCGGTTAGCTCAAACCATGACCTCCAAATTGATTTGCCTAACCGGTTAGAAAAAAAAAAATCCCTAATCGGTTACCTTATTTCTGGATTCCATTTTGTGCGCTCTAACTTAGCACAATAACCGGTTAGCCACCCATCCTAACCAGTTATTGGAGAAAATAGTGGCTTAACTCCAATAGCCCTAACCGGTTACCCACTTTGCCTAACCTGTTAGGACAACCCAAATAAACACCTCCCAGCAGCCTTCATCTCCATTTACGCACCCCCTCCATTTCCATAGCCATCTTCCTCCTCTCAAATCATCCATACCACCACTCACCACAAGTTTGGACTAGCCTTCCTCAATCGATGCATCTAAACTCTTAATGCACAATTCTATCTTGTTGCACACAATTCTCTCTTGCTGCACAAAGTCACATTTTTCTGCATAATATGTTTTCTTTGCTGCATAATAAGAAATTTTACTGCATAACTTCATTTGTTATACCATTTGATATTTGATGCATAATCCTCTTTTGTTGCACAATGTGTCATTTAAGTTTTTGGATCTGTTTTATCTTGAACTTGCCTTTGAATGCTAATTATTCTTACATTAAAGTATATCTTGAAATGAATTATAAATGGTTTTAAAATTTACAATTCCAAGATTTTTCATTTCTTTCATTACAGTAAGGGACTTTTTGTTCTTGATTGGCATGCGTGCATACTAGAATTCCTTACTTGATATTATATGCCTTATAAGATCATTGTTTGCCCCAAAATGCTTATATAAGTTTTGATATTGATCATGTATTTCTTGATAAACTTGAATCATGCCTTAAAATACTTAAATCATATTTTTGGATTCAAGTGCATATGTTCTTCCTTTATTCTTGTTAGAGCTAACATTGCATGGTTGATAATGTGAACCATGTTTTATATTATATATTAACCTAATTTATGCTTGTAAATGAGATTAAATGATATTTGAAGCTAACCTATATTTTAGAGAACTTTTAGAGTTAGCTTTGCAAGTGTCTCTATGTGCTTCAAATATAGTCATCAAATATTAAAGTGTCAAGCATAAATGGATAAAGAGAAAAGTTGAATGAAAAATAACATGAGGAGACTTTCTTCAAGTGCAATGGAATAGAATACTCAATGGAAGAAAGTACAAACTCAAAGGACCAATAAATGAAGAACATTCTAAAGAGCATCACTCTCTCAATAAGTATCTCTATCCCTAAACTATTGTAGTGTTTTATATGCTATGGATTGTGTGATATTTGTTGATAAATTGATCTTAAAAGATTAGATGCTTTCCTTATATGATAGTATGCTTAGCATTGACAAAGTGCCTAATTGGATATTAACTTGTTAATTTTGTCATTGTCATTACATGTTTTCAAGTTCCATATCCTTGAGAATCTTTTGAACTTGTCTTAAGAACTTGAAAGTATTTTCACCTCCTAATTGTCTTGAAAATTTGGAAATCATTTGATTTGTGCTATAAATGTAGCATTCTCTTCTTTTGTTTTGAAAAGTCTTATTAAATCTTGAGGGAATGCTTAAGTTTCTAAATAAATCTTTTGAAATGCTCTATAGAGCCCATCTTAATACTTCAAAAGATAAGCCTTGTTCTTCAAAGTGTTTTATTTTGTCAAGGATCATGTTTAATGAGAAAGAGAAGAAATGTACTTTCAAATATTCCTTTGACTTGAATTTGATCATTCTCAAGGAATATGTGGTTTAATATAAAATCTCTTTACCCTTCTAAAATTCTTTTAAAAATATAATGTGTTCTTGCAAAATTCTTTTTGAAAGGGGGAGAAGTTTTTAAAATGATTTTTGATTGAGAGATTAAGAATATATATCTATGCCTTGCTTTTCTTTATTGTAATGTGCTTACATAGTCTTGACATGCATGTTTCCCTTTATCTATCTTGTGCTTCAATAAGGAGGAGCTTATCTTACTTATCTTACATATCTTTTTTCTATGTCCTTGTTGACTAAAAATATATGCATGACTATATTGAACTATTATGTTTTATATCTTGATAATATGCATATTCTGAGGGGGAGCTTATATCTTAAATTGCTGCTCATATCCTATGGCTAACAAGTGGTATATCTCTTGGCTAACAATTGGTAAACATGTTATATCTTTTGACTTACATCCTTGTTTGACATGAAATGTTTTATTGTTAATACTATTAACATGTCAACAAAGATCATCTCTTGTTCTTTTTCCCTCTATCAATGAAAGAAGGTAAACATTCTTAAATTTCATATCTTTTAATTCTTTCATTGAGAAACGCTTCATATGTGACAAGTTGTATGATCTTTCGTTTAAAAATCTTAATTTCAAGATCTTACACGAATATTTTTGTAACTCCTAACAAGTGATATCAAGTGGTACTTATTGATCATGTGGTATGCAATATATTATATGCTAGACATAATTTCTTAAGCTTATTGTTATCATATGCCAAATGTTGATGTACCAAAATGTAACAAGCTTTACATGAATAATCTTTTATATCTTAAAAGCATGCTTGTTTCATCTATCTATTCTTGAATCATGTGTAGAAATAAATAAGGGAAGATAATCATATTTCATATCTCTTTCCTTCATTAGCCTTTCTGTTGATGTCAAATAGGGGGAGTGATAATTGGAAAGAAAAATATGTTCTTGTGCTTAATTGTTTGATATGTTTACATGAATATCCATTATCCTACATTGTTCAACATATTTTTCTTTGGTGATTTGTCATCATCAAAAAGGGGGAGATTGTGGAAATAAGCTTGCCCGAAATGGTTTAATATGTTAAGTTTTGATGATGACAAATACAAGATAAAAAGAATGATGCTTATGCTTGATAGATGTACTTTATAGATGACAATTGCATCACAAAAGATTATTGATTATGTTACATAGATATGCTTAATATGATATATTGTATCATGCATGATTATGTACCTTATCTAGTTATATTTCACTTAATAATCATGCAATGAGATGTATGTAACATTCTTCATATAATATATCCAATAATACTTTATATGAGTCTTAATGAATTAATATTGGATTTGACTTTGTTTAAATGAAAAATGTGCAATGTGTTCTTTGTTGCATCCTATATCGTGCATATCCATTAGTAATTGATAAATATCTTATTTGGATGTGTCTATGAAAGTCTTATATGCATGTTAGACTAACTAGAGTTATACATTTATAAATCATGCATATGAAGATATTAAATTATGAATTTGGACTAACTATGTTTGATTAAGTGAGTAATACTTTGTAGGATAGTTCAAGTACTAAGAGTGAGCATTGCAATAAGAAAGCAAAAGATCACAACTATGCTCAACTCAAGAACAATGAGAATGAAAAGATGTTCCAAGCATTCACAAGTCTTGAAGAAAAGATTTTCTTTGGAAGCTTGGATTATATCAAGAATTGATGGTAGCAAAAGATCAAGTCCAACATCTTCAAGAATAGCTTATAGGACTTAGATCTTATGTAAAGGTAAATAGGAATCACATTAAGCTTAAACAAGTTTTAAACATCTTTAAAAGTATTTCTAAAATGTTTAAATGCCCAACAAACTATTTTTGAAAAGCTAGTCATGGTGGTAGTTTATTTCTATGAAAAATAGTCAAGTTTGTGTTTCGTAAAACTGACCTTTGGTCTCTCTTTTAATAATATCTTCAAAATACTTTGATTTTTGCTTTGAAACTTCTCTCATTTGAAAATAGACTCAAAGATCTTTCCAATGAGTGGTCACTCACTTAAAACGGATAAGAAACGAAGAAGTTATGACCATTTAAAGTCAGTTTTCAAAACTAGAGTGTCCTAACCGATTATTGACATTGTCAGGAGCCATTTTCACGTTCCAAAATGGCCTAACCGATTAGGCAATAGGCCTAACCGATTAGGATGATAAAAATGAGTATTTTTTCATGATTTAAAAGACCTCCTAACCGATTAGGAAGTTTTCCTAACCGGTTAGCACATGTTTTTAAGTGAAATGCAATTTGGCTATCAAAATGGCCTAACCGATTAGGGTAACTCCCTAACTGGTTAGTATGTATTTAAAATGATCATGAAAAGCACTTTAAAGTGGCCTAACTGATAAGGCTAAATGCCTAACCGATTATTTGATAAGTCAGAAGGCTTTTCCTAAAATGCCTAACCGATTAGGACAATGTCCTAACCGATTAGTTGTAAACCAGAAACGCTCCTAACGGTCATAAAACGACTAGTTTTCTTAATTAATCATTTCCAAACTTTACCCAATGACTCTAAATATTATTGAGCTATAAATATAAGTGTTTGAGCATCAAAGAAATGTTGGAGAACAATCTAAAAATCACTCTTGAGCATTAAATTCATTTTTCACTCTCTATTTCTCCAAAACTCTATTTTGAGCTTTAAAGTGTGAATCCTTGATACCCATAGTGTTTCAATTTGTATTATCTACTCTTTGAGAGAGTTTCTATCATTTACATCTTTGTATACTCTGAAAAGAGAGGGTGAGGTATCCCTTAGAGAGTGAGGTATCTCTCAAAAATTGTAAAGGGTGAGGTATCCCTATTTGAGGCTCAAGCACAAGGGTGAGGTATCCTAAGGTGTGTTGAGTGCTCATCTTTGTAAAGGTTTTCAAGCACCCGTTCAAGCTTGAAGGATTAGTGAAAAATCTCGGGTGGTTCACTTGAGGACTGGACGTAGGCCACAAGTGGTTGGTGGCTGAACCAGGATAAATCTTAGTGTTTGCTTTTCTCAACTCTATCTCCTTTACATTTGTGCTTTAATTATATATGATTGAATTAAATTTAATATCTAGATTATTTGCTTGATTTATCCTATAAGCCCAAGTGGTATTTGTGAAATCTCTAATAATTGCACATTTGTTAGACTTATTCCGCTGCATGTGTTGATTGAAAATATCAAAATGCATAATTTGACAAAGTTGCAATAAAATTTATAATTACCCAATTCACCCCCTCTTGGGTAATGGTTGCCATGGCTAACAAAATGAAGATTCAAGAACATTACCTCAAGAGCTCCAAGTCTAGGGCGTGAGAGAAAATGGTGAAAATGGAGGAATCAAGTGATGCTCACCAAAGAGAAAAGGATCATGGTGATGAGAGGATTCAAGAAATGAGGTTGATTGAGCAAGAAAACTTGGGTGGTCAAAATGGTGGGTTTGGTCGCGGAAATAGGGAGAGAATAGAGAGGAAAATGTGAGCTCCTTGGGGCTGATTCCAATAAGAAGTGAAAGTTTTCAAAGAAAATATGGATTCAAGAAATGTGTGAGCTTGAAATCAAGCAACCATGGAGGATGGAAGGATGTGGGCTGCCGTGGAGTTAGAGAGAAAATGGAGAAGATGAAAGTGTGAAGAAAAAGTGAGAGAAGAGAAAATTTGGAGAGAGATAAAGTGATAGTAACTTTTTGAAATGAAAAAGCGATGGTAAATGAAAAAGATGACAAAGTTTTGGTCATCCCCCCCCCCCAAAACCATGGGCTGCACAAGGGAGGAGAGAGGATTTTTGGCTTCCTTGAAGCTTCATTGAGAAGCTTCGCACGCTTCTCGATGAAGTAAAAGGTGATGTTGTCTCATAAAGTGAACACTCTAAAAAAGATGATTAACACTCTACTAGAGCTATTATCTAGTGGACAAAAGTTACAGTTAATGAAAATAGTATTTATTGTCCATCGGATAATTTCACAGTACAGCGATTTTATTTATTAGATAAAATCTTGAAAAACGTAAACTTCATAAACTGTGTCCGACCTCGGGTTTAGTAAGATCTCCCGTCGACGTTTTCACAGTTCAAGGTTTACCAGCCTCGGGAAAAATATCTTATTTTCTCAGCTCCGCTCAGCGCGCACGTAAATTAAGAAATATATTAAAATAATGAACAATTTCGAAAAAATTCAAAAAAATTTAAAAAAATCAAAAATATTGAAAAATGACTATTTATCATGAAACAAACAATTTTTAGGGTGTTACACTTATTCTGCTTAGTGTGCTCGTAAAACGAAGAATATATTATAATATTTGATATTTTTGGAAAAATCTACAAAAATTCTCAAAAAAATCATAAATATTATAAAATGATTATTTATGATGAAACAAATAATTTTCGGGATGTTACATTATTTGTTTAATTTATCCTATAGCCCAAGTGGTATTTGTGAAATCTTTAATAGTTGCACTTTTGTTAAACTTATTCCGCTACATGTGTTAATTGAAAATATCAAAATGTATAATTTCTCAAAGGTGTTTTAAAAATGTGTAACTACCTAATTCACCCCCCTCTTGGGTGATGATTACCATGACTAACACCCGCAACTTTTCAAAGGTGTATGCGTTCTATTTTTTGTGATATGATTGAAAAGTTTTTTGAAATTTTTATGGATGATTTTTTTGTATTTGGATCTTCTTTTGATACTTGTCTCTCTAATCTTTCTTTGGTTTTGAAAAGATGACAGGAAACTAATTCTTTGGTTTTGAAAAGATGACAGGAAACTAACTTAGTGTTAAATAGGGAGAAGTGTCATTTTATGGTGCAGGAAGGAATTGTTTTAGGACATCACATTTCTTTGAGGGGCATTGAGGTTGGTCGAGCAAAAGTTGAGGTTATTGAGAAATTACCTCCTTCTACCAATATCAAGGGAGTAAAGAGTTTCCTTGGGCATGCTGGATTTTACAAGAGATTTATCAAGGAATTCTCCAAGATCACAAAGCCACTATGCGAATTGCTTGGCAAAGATGCACCGTTTGTTTTTAATGATGATTGTTTAAATGCATTCAATGTTTTGAAAAGCAAACTTATTTTTTCTCCTATAATTGCTGCCCTTGATTGGAATTTACCACTTGAATTAATGTGTGATGCAAGTGATTATGCTGTAGGTGTTATTTTAGGTCAAAGAAAAGATAAAGTTTTGCATGTCATTTATTATGCAAGTAGAGTTTTGAATGATGCACAACTTAATTATACCACCATGGAAAAAGAATTACTTGCTGTAGTATTTGCATTTGATAAATTCTATTCTTATTTGGTTGGATCAAAGGTCATTGTTTATACGGATCATTTAGCTTTTAAATATCTTTTGAGTAAACAAGATGCAAAGCCTAGATTCATTAGATTGATTTTGCTTTTGCAAGAATTTGACTTGGAGATTTGAGACAAAAAAGGAACGAAGAATTTGGTAGCTGATCACTTGTCAAGAATCACACAAGAAAGAGATCCAGAAGAGGAACAAATGCCAATTAAGGAAAAGTTCCCAGATGAGCAGTTGTTTGCTTTACAAGTGCTTCCTTGGTATACAGATTTTGTAAATTACAAAGCCACTGGATTCATACCATCAGAATTAAAATGGCAACAAGAAAAGAATTTTTTACATATACCAGATATTATGTTTGGGATAAACCATTTCTTTTCTAGATATGTGCTGAGGGTTTGTTGAGAAGATATTTTTCAGGTGAAGAAGTGTTAAGCATTCTTGGGCATTGTCAAAATTCTAATTTTATAGAGGTCACTTTGGATGTAATAGAACAGTTGCTAAGTATTACAATCTGGTTTCTATTGTCCTACTCTTTTCAAAGATGCTCATAAATTTGTTAAAAGTTGTGAAAGGTGTCAATGAGTTAGTAACATTTCTAGAAAACATGAAATGCCCCTCAACAATATTTTGGAAGTGGAATTATTTGATGTCTAGGGAATTGATTTCATGGGTCCCTTCCCTTCTTCGTTCTCTAATCAATTCATTTTGGTAGCTATTGACTATGTCTCCAAATGGGTGGAGGCCATTCCCACACAGACAAATGATGCTAAGGTGGTTGTCAAGTTTATTAGAAAGAATATTTTCACTAGATTTGGCATCCCTAGGGCAATAATTAATGATAGTGGGAAACATTTCTGTAATAGACAGTTTGAGTCTATTCTAAGCAAATTTGGTGTTATACATAAGATAGCCGCTCCATATCATTATCAGTCAAGTGGTCAAGTGGTGGTTTCTAATAGGGAATTAAAAAGCATTCTAGAAAAGATTATTAGTACCTCTAGGAAAGATTGGTCACTTAAGTTAGACATTGCATTATGGGCATACAAGACTGCATTTAAGGCTCCCATTGGTATGTCTCCTCCATATAAGCTAGTCTTTGGTAAATCTTATCATCTCCCTGTGGAACTTAAACATAAAGCTTTGTTGGCAATTAAATTTTTAAATTTTGATATGAAAGCTGAAAGCTGCAAGTGAGAAAAGATTACTTCAGATGAATGAAATGGATGAGTTTCGAAATGAGGCTTATGAAAATGCTCGTCTGTACAAAGAAAACAAAGATGTGGCATGATAAAAAGATCTTCTCAAGGCATTTTGAACCAGGTTAGCAAGTTCTTTTGTTTAATTCAAGGTTGAAACTGTTTCCAGGTAAACTGAAATCCAGGTGGTCGGGTCCATTCCAAATTAAAGAAGTTTCTCCTTTTGGAGCAATTGAGATTGTAGGACCCCGTTCGGGAAGAAGCTTCAAAATCAATGACCATAGGTTGAAGCATTACTGGGGAGGAGAGTTTGATAGACAGAAGTCCTCTCAGGCCCTTAGTCAGCCTAATTTAGAAAAGGCAATGTCAAGCTAATGATGTTAAATAAGCGCTTTTTGGGAGGCAACTCAAATTTTCTTTCTTTTTCTTTACTCTTTTATCCTTTTAGTTTTGGTTAGTTTTTGTTTTTGTTATTATTTTTTTATTTCTTTATTTTTTACTGAGACAATTTTTCTATTTTTGTTTTGAAGTTAATATTGAGTCAGCTTAGGTGCCTCCCTAAGTTCGGAGCCTTTGTAAGAGGATGTATATAGTTGTCGGCCACCAAAAGAGTTTTTCTTTCCTTTTCTTTAATATTTTATTTTCACATTTGTTTTTATCTATTTTATTTTGTTATCATTACCTTTTTGTGTTTTACGTCATTTTGTGCATGCTGGTGTGTTGAATTGAATATCCAATGATTGCTTGAATTGTGGATTAATCTAATTTCTTAGGATATAATATGAGAATCCATGAGTTGCATTTATCTCTATTATTTCAATTGTGTATGGATGTTCTTCCCATCTTTATGTTTGATAGACCTTGGAATTTAATTACATGTCAGACTTAGAGAAAGTTTATAGGAATGCATGTGTGTGGATTACTTGTATCTAGAAGTTGTTAGATTCTCTCTTGAGGCGAATTTTGTAATGACCCGGGACTGCATGTAGGATTGACGAGTGTCTCCACAAACCAACACGGGTCTTTTCAGCGTGCTTTGTCCTCACTCACACGCATCCTAGGAAACTTCCTAAGAGGTCACCCATCCTACAATTGCTCCAGGTCAAGCACGCTTAACCATGGAGTTCTTATGTTCTAGGCTCCCGAAAAGAAGTTACAACTTGTTGATATGGCTACACCAAATCAATTCCTTTAAGCCATCCTCAACTATGTAGTCTCATACCTACACAGTCTCTGAATCTCTCTCATTCCGGTGCATATTCAGTTCATTCATGCGACCTTTCGCCTAAAAGCCTGCCAGAAGCCGTTCCTTGTCTGTGCTTCATTCCACCGGCGATCACTTCCCGCCCTCGTCGACCCCAGGACACACATGCCCACCAACTTCAGCTTGGTTCGTCCCCGAACCACACCGTACTGGGAGAGGTCCCATCTCTGATACCATTTGTAATGAGCCGGGATTGCTTGTACGATTGACGAGTGTCTCCACAAACCAACACGGGTCTTTTCAGCATGCTTTGTCTTCACTCACACGCATCCTAGGAAACTTCCCAGGAGGTCACCCATCCCACAATTAATCCAGGTCAAGCATGCTTAACCATGGAGTTCTTATGTTCTAGGCTTCCGAAAAGAAGTTACAACTTGTTGATATGGCTACACCAAATTAATTCCGTTAAGCCATCCTCAACTATGCAGTCCCATACCTGCACAGTCTCTGAATCCCTCTCATTCCGGTGCGTATTCAGTTCATCCATGCGACCCTTCACCTAGAAGCCTGCTAGAAGCCGCTCCTTGTCCGTGCTTCATTGCACCAGCGATCACTTCCCGCCCTCGTTGGCCCTGGGACACACATGCAAAGTTGTAACACCCCAAACTTTCTAACTATTTAATAATAATAATAGAATTCTACTGTTTAGTAATTTCTGTGTACTGTAAAATTATTTTGAATATTTCGTGAATGTATTTGATCATTTTGTGTGATTTACTCCCTGTCAGGAAAATAATAATTTTCGGGCCGGGAAAAATCTACAGTAATTTATTTATTGCTGTTGATTCTTAATTCTTTTTGCTAATCTGATTTGATTTTCATAAGTTCTATAATTTTTGTGATTTTTTGAATTATTATGAGATTTTTATATTTTTTTGATTATTTTGATATTATTCTGGGTTGTTTGTGGGCCTAGGAGGCTATTGTGGGCCCAAGTGAGGCCGAAAATAGTTTTAGAAATTTTCTTTTACTATGTTTTGTATTGTATTTAATTGTTGGGCGATAAAAACTATAATTAACTGTGTCCACAGGGTAATAGCAGATAAAAATAAATATTGTACTACTTAGTCAACATTAGTGGTTATGACGACTTTATGACGGACCAATAGGAAGCAAGCTTAATGTTGAAGCCTTTGGATATCCACCATTGATTTAATCAAGGATGGAGATTTGGTCTTACAAAGTGGCTATGACCATTTGTGACCATTGGATGTAAAGTATAAAGAGGAGATCTTGACCTTTCATTTTGGAGATACATCTAATGACTAGGATTTCAAGGAGAAAGATCCAATGGCCTAGATTTGGTGTTATCAATATAGAAGCTATACTTAGAAGCTACATTAACCTTAACCATTGATCTAATCAAAGGCTAACAATGCTCAAAATGGTGGCTAGTGAAATTGGACACTCAAGAGTGTACAAGAGGGGGGGGGGAGACGGTTTTTGTAAGGCTTAAGGCCATAGGGATTTTCAAGACCACTTTATCTTCTCCAAAATCCTAAAGCATTCAAAAATTTTCTCTCCTCTCCCTTTCATGAGTGTTTCGGTCAAGAACCACAAGAAACCTTCCACCACTCTATAATTTTAATCAACCACATATCTTGCATCCTTACATTAATCCAAGAACCTTTGTAGTTAAGCCCAAGCTCTAAATCTTTCATCTTCAAGGACTTTCTTCAAGATCAAGTTCTAGGTTTTTGAGGTGAAGTGTAAGGAAACTTCACTACTTGTCTTATTTTCATGTTCTAAGCCATGTTTGATCCATGGTTCTCCTTATTCAAGCTTAATATGCTAATAAACTTGTGTTTTATTTTGTATTTAAGAAGCTTTTGGTGGTGAATCACTTACTCAAGGAGCAAACCAAGGAGCTTGGGAGGTTCTTCAAGAGGTAAGAGGGAGACCCATCTCACCAACCAAGTATGGTGGTGAGAGATGAATCTTGTATTTGATGGATGGTGAATTCATGTGAGGATTCATATCCTTGGTTGTGTAATTATGTGTAGGTGTTTATGTGCTTTAAATTATTTATTTGTGTTTACATGCTTTGTGTGATTTTTTATTGCTTTAAGGTATGCTTGATTATATGATATGATGAATATATATATGTGTATGCCATGATTTGATGATGAAAGAAAAATAAATTTTTGGTTCTAATGACCATGAGGATTTCGACCTCAACACCTCAAAATAGGTGTCTCCAAACTAAAATTTTCATGAATGGTAAAATTGAATGATTAGAAAGGAAAGGAAAAAGAAAAGATGGGTTGGTTTCAAAGACCAAGTGTTCATGGTTTTTGAAGGCTTGTTTTGCCTTGGTTTTGTGAGACAAAGTGATTTCAAAATGGAAATACAATTGATTAAGTACAAGGATTAAAGAAATGAAAGCAAAGTGTTTTGTCACTTGAAAAAAAATGGAATTTTCGTATATGAATGGAAAAGAGAGGTTGAAAGTGTTTGAACCTCAATTTATTTTAAAGAGAGCTGATTTTTAGAATTGTTTTGAGAATTATGGAGAATACATTGATAACTTGAAATTTCTTGACGTATAGCTCACCTTTTGGATTTTGAAGCGCGTTAGGAAATTTTGAGCTGTAATATCTCAAGTAACTGTAAGAAATATAATTTTCTGGGAAACAGTAGAAATACTGATTTTTAGAGGGACTATATTGAAAATACTAATTTTTAGAGGGACTATATTGAAAATATTCTTTTAAAAATGGACTTTATTACAAATATTATTTAATGAAGGACTATTTTGGAAATATTATTTGAAGAAGGGCTATTATATAATTATTATTTTATGGAAGGACTAATATGCAAATAATGAAAATAAAGTTGAAATGAAATTTTTGGACGGTTGAAAAATCATTTTGTGATTTAAAAATGTGACAGAAATGTTACGCGATTGAGAAAACATGAAAATATGATTACGCAATGAAAATACAGTAATGATACTGTTGGGTCAGTGTGTGAACCCTGAATATGAGATGATGAATTTGAACTGAGAATTGTGCATTGTACATGCATTGGAAAGGTCCGATGGACTGTATGAGGCTATTTGCCTAGGAGAGAATACACCTCTTGAGTGGGTGCGATATGCGTAGTGTAAGTCACTTGTAGACTTTGGGGGCGTCGGGGTGCGGGTTGCCTATAGTTGGCAGTTGGTAGCTCTTTTGTATCGTGGGTTTGATCGATGCAACACACCGATGATCTTGACCGAGACATTATTCTTAATCAAGATCTGATAAAGACTGTAGTGTATATGCTAGATATGCAAATACAAATAAGAATTGTAGCACGTGGTCTGAGGCATGTTGGTACAGACAAATCTTTTCAATCACTCTCTCCGACCTGAGTTTTAGCTCCATGGAGTAGGAAATTGAGTCTATGTGCACATGCATAATTATTGAGTATTAATATCGGTGTGATATTTAAACTGTTGAATATTGGAAAATACTGATGGCATTATCGTAATTATTGTTTATGATAATTGAATTATTGAATATTTGGATATTGTTAAGGGCATGATCGTAGTTATTATTTATTACATCTGTTATGAAGATAAATAATGTTGATGGCATAGTTGTAATTATGGTATGATGTATCTGTACGATATATTGTATGTGTGTTATCTCCATGCTACTATGTTGGTATTGGCGTAGGTGATCTCACCTCTTTGTATGCCTACTTTGTATTGTATTTATATTTGTAAAGACGTTGAGTAAGGAATTGAACAAGAAGGTGAAGAAGAGCAGATTCCTATAGAGGAAGCTGAATTCTGAAAAAGATGGTGATGCCCAGTTTCCTAGGATATACGGGGTTGCAGTTTCGTGGAGGTCCGGAAGCGTGGCATGTTGACCTAGATAGAGCATGTATTTACTAAATAGGAAACTTGAAGATTACCCTAAGTAGGCTTTATTGAGGGAACCCTTATTTCAGTGTAAATATTAATGTACACCTAGAGTTTCTGTTATCCATTAGGCAGTACTTGGGAACTTACTACCGTACTCCTAGTGAAATTAGTATCGTGTCGTCCGTGCGGACACCTGTCCGTAGGACTTCGCGCTAAGTCAGATTCCTACCTACTGAGGAATCTGAGGAGGACCCGTCTGAGGGTTCTGCTGTTTAGTAATACTTGGGCAGTATGTTAGTTTTAAATAATGTTTAAATGCTCTGAGAATCTGGTCTGTAAATATTTAAGTATGACAGTACTAAGACTTGTGTATATATGATGTAAATTATTTGTGATGATGTTGTAATATTTTATTTTTTGCTAAATTTATCTTATTGATATAAAGAAATTTTACAAGTCGTATTTATATTACAAAACATATTTTATAAGGAAGGGATAATTTGGTAATTAAGTAACAAAAATATGATACCCTACGGTGGGTGTTACAAAATCCTAGATAATGTATGATCAAAGAAATGATAAGGGCCTTCTTTGGATCGTTTGAGCCTTTCAAGCTAACCTGTGAACATAGTATATTCTTAGGTCCCTTTTGCAGCCTTATTTATGTTTAGCCTCTATTTCTTTTCTTTACCCACATTTTCATTTTCCTTTACCCATAAAAAAATTCCTTCTTACACACCTTTGTTGAATGCATATCTTATATTATTTTATCATTCAAGTCTTAGTCATTCTTTGTGCATGAAGTATTTTTGGAGCTGAAAATTTCTTTAAAATAAAGAAGAAAGTTCACCTAAAGTTTTGCAAAGAAATAAGTTTGGGGGTGGAAGTTATAAAAAAAAGAAAGAGAAATAAAGTGTTGATATTTATGCTCCATTTTGCACTTGTTCAATATTTATGAGGCTTGAATTTTGAAATTTGCATGTTTATGTATTTCAACTTTTATTTTATTTATCTTACCCCTTCTTTCTTATCCCTTACCCTTGGCCTTACATTACAAGCTTTGTAAAGTCCCTTTTGATGCTTAGTTATATACTGTTTACATTAGTGGAGAGAGAGATGAAAAACAACCTATGGATGCGGATTTGACGTGCTTTTGCAATTTTATAAACATATCCGAGCTTGTACTTTATGAGTGGATTTGGTCTTTTATTCATGTTTTTGGGAAGTCATTTTTGCATAAAAGTTGCATGTGAGAGACGATGTAGCAATTGGATTTTACATATGTGATACTTTGAAATGAGATTGTGAAGCAATTTCTAAGGATATGAATGATTTTCAATACCTGATATTGCCATGTTTGAGTCTATGTGTTTTGAGTTCTTATTTGTTTAGTCTTTTCGTTTTGTTTTGTTTTGTTTTTATTTTTGCTTGAGGACAAGAAACATTTTAAGTTTGGGGGAGTGATGAACCTGCAAAAATTCATATTTTTACAATTCAAAATCTTGGGTTTTCATCCTTTTTTAATCTCTTTAATTGAGTTTTGTTCTCAAGTTTTTCTATGTTTTTATTATTTTAAATTGTGTTCTTATTACATGTTTTATGTGTTTTTGATAAGTAACTACACATGGAAAGAACTGGACGTTTGAACGAGAAAGGAATAAACAAGGAAAAACCATCAGACATCCAACGTCTAGGTGCTGGAGCCTCACCGATTGAGCGTGCATTGCACGTAGAAGATTTCAAATTAGTGTCTTAACATTTGAGAGCTGCGAAGGCAGCGCCTGAGTGCGCATCCTATATCAGGACATTCAGAAAGAGCGTCTAGCGCCTGAGCGCTAGAGAGTCAGCGTTTGAGCGCTGAATGCATAAACAGCAGCATTAACTCTTTTATAAATAGAAAAGTTACGCCAAATTCAACACACACTTGGACAGAACACAGTAGCCATCAAGAGGACAAACCCTAAAGTGGTGTGGGCGCAATTAGGCTTGAAGATTAGGAATTTTCTTCAACCTTTCCACCTTTCTACAATGGATTTGTCATATTATTCCCTTTGTATTCTTCTTTTTCCATGTGTAACTAAATCTCTTTTGTTAGGGTGATGATGGATCTTGTTCTTAGATGATGTAAATTCTTTTATGGGTTTAATCTATGTTTTTATTTAATGATTTACATGTTTATCTCTTCTCTTAATTCTTTTCTAAACTTGATCAATTTGGGAATGATTTTTGGGTTGATGTATGATTTGGGAAAATTTGCATGAACCTAGAACTTGTGATAAACACCATAATTTCGACAATCGCTAGGAATAAACATTGTGGGTTGTGTGGTCTTTCTTGTAATTCCCTCGTTTATGATAATGCATTTTCTATTTGGGGTTAGACTAAGGGATTAGTTAATTCTAAATAGTGTAAAGAGGATTAATATACTAAGGGATTTGATATTGATTAATTTTGGAAATTGACCATGAATCATTGAAATAAAATTTGATTAAACCAATATTTGAAATTATACCAAAAGAGTTCAAGTGAAGTTTGAACTTTAGCACTTTAATCTCATCGTTTTTCACTCTTGTTTTTTTTTCAATTATTTTTTTGATTATTGTTTTCTTTTATTTTTATCAACTCTTACTTTTCGGTAGCTTAGATAGTATTTATTTAATGAAATTAGTAATTGATAATATAATCCTCGTGGAACGATTATCTTATTCACTCTTTATTACTTTGCGATTTGGTGCACTTGCCGATTTTATAACACTTAGCTGTTTGGATCCTACCTGGATTTATCATGGAAATCATAGAAGTAGGGGGGTGAGAGTCATGAAATTCTCAATAGTTTATAAAAAATCGTGTCATCACAATAATTCCAGCTGTTTCAGAAAGAAATCATTTAATTCATTACTAAATAATCCATAGGAATGTGGCGAAAGCCAAATCGAGTCCTTTCTCTTCCCGAAACAGAGGTTCATTTTATATCATTTATCAAAATCATTTAAATGATTAAAGCAAACATCAAATCTTATAAAAATTTCAAATCCATATCAAAGAATTTTATTCATCGAAATTCATGTCTCAAATCATAGTTTATTTCATCAAATCCCATGAAATCCAATCACAATTTGTATCATCAAATCTCAAGTCATCAAATCGTAAATTATTTTATCAAATCTCAAGAAAATATCATCTATATCATCGATTATCAAAATCTCATTTTTCAAGATTCATATCTCAAATCATCGGGACACATGTGTCATCTCAAATCAAATGGTATGGAGGGAATTTCCATTATTTCAATACCAATTACTTAGTAGCAGTCTACTTTCGAGTTGGTGCACTTCAACCTATTCATGATGGTACGTTGTCACACAAAACTACTCCGGGTGTTAGAGTAACCTAAATTAGTCCAGAACAAATGAGGAAATTATCTGTCCTCATGCAGAGTTGTAGGTAGAGAGGGTACATAACGTATGAGGGAGTTATCTGTTCTCATTTATGAGTAGTGAAGGAATTATCCATCATTAACTACTTTGATAGGGAGGGTATCTTCCGTCCTCACACTATCCCCTCAACTACTTAGATAAGGAGGGTATCTTTCATCCTCACACTACCTCTAATCCAAGAATGCCTCAACTAGAGAGGGAATTATCCATCCTCAACTACATTCCATCTCGGGAGAGCTCATGTAAAGAAAGAAGGAATTATCTATCTTCAACTTCAATAACTTAGGTGGTAAGGAAATATCATTCCTCATCCACTATTTCCAAGTCTCCCCCTAGGACCAAGGATATCCTAGATAATGGGTTACTCATGAAATCAATCATCATTTCAATCATCATTCTCATATCACTATGTCATGCATAAATATCAAATCAATTATGCATCAAGATCATCATATCATATTCTCAAATCTTAATATCATACTTAATCATCAAGTCAAGTGTATCTCATGATATTCACCTCAAATCATGGCATAAGGCCTCACATTTCATCACATTAGCAAAATAATAATTCATCAGGTTATCATTCATATCATAGTTCAATCATATCATCACTAATCATTCGTAAGATGAAGTGTTCTTGGGGTCCCATCCTCTTGCATCAAGCTTGGATTGTGTTTCTAAGCAAGATAGTACGTTAGCATAAGGCTCTAACCGATTATCATTGGCTGCCCAAGTCAAGTTTTATGTCTCATAACCAGTTATCCCCCTTGGGTAATCGGTTATGAGCTTCCCACAAGTTATTTTCATAAACCAATAACCGGTTACCCTTCTTTGGGTAATCAGTTATGAGCTTATTTAGGCTCTCTATCAAATGAGAATAACTAGTTAGGCCTCAGGACTAACCGATTATTGCTTATTTGCTGCCTCTGTCAAGCTCCAATAACCAGTTAGGCTTCGATTATGGTAGGCTGGAAAGCTCTCTGCCTTCACCAATAACCGATTATGGCAAACCATAATCGATTATTCGGGCAATCCTAGACCTGCAAACAGAGCACAAGAAAGGGAATCGCAATACCCACTCATTCTTATATCAAAAACAAATAAAAAGCTCATCAATCATGGAACCAAAACATCATAGAGTAATCTGACAAACATGGGTAAACTTCAATCCACAAGTTTATAACTTTTCAAGGCTCAAAATCTTTATAATTTCAAGTTCAAAATCAAACTTGGTTTCAAAACCTTTCCTTGGGAAAAATCATGGCTCTAGATCCATTAATCAAGCAAACTTTCTTTCAAAATCAAAAGAAAACAAGTTTAAGAAGAAGGTTTGAGAAAACACCCCCTACATTGTCTTCCTTAGCTTCCTCATTTTGTTGCTCTTCCTTGTTTGTTAGTTTTTCTTTTCTTGATCTTCCTTCTTCCTTCTTGATTCCAGCTCCTACTAGCTTCTCCTTTCTTTTCTTTCTTTGTTTCTCCTTTGTCTTTCTTTTTCCCCTTTGTTGGTCGTAGAACCGAGAGAGAATAGAGAGTGAGAGGTGGAAATGTGAAAATGAGAGAATGAGAGAGGGATAACATGAAGGAATGGTGAAAATATGATAAAATAATCAAAATATCTTTTGAAAAGAATAGGGGGGAGACGTGGGTTGAGTTTCAAAAGTAAAACCCAATTGATAACCTTATATTTTCTAGGGACACTTTAATTTCTTAGAAGTAAATTCCCCAGCTGTCATAAGTATCATAGAAAATAATAGAATTTCATTCTATTTTCTGTATCACCATTCCACCATTTTCCTTATACTGCATCATCAGTCTCTTAAGCTTTAGTATCATTTCCTAGCTAAAATTACACCTCTGGAATTGAATCAAGAAACTTCCAAATATCCTTTCTTAATATTCTTAGCTTAGAAATAAATCTTCTTTACTTATTTCTAATTTTCTCAGCTATTTGAACTAATTTTGGAGCTATTTATCAACTTCAATGTTATAGATTTATGCTCAAATTAATCTAAAAAATTATCAAAATCATCAAATATCATCCACCAATTTTATTGAGCTACTATAACCCTGATTAAGTCTATTAAGTTAGAAAGAATGTTACATCCTTCAGATACAAGGATAACATTATTATTATATCCTTTTGATACAAGGATAATAAATATAATATCTTTCAGGTACAAGAATAGTTAATATTATATCCTTCAGGTACAAGGATAGGCATTATTATATCCTTCAGGTACAAGGATAATTAATATAATATCCTTTAGGTACAAAGATAATAATCAATATAATATCCTTCGAGTACAATGATAGTCATTATTATATCCTTTAAGTACAAGGATAATCAATATAATATCTTTAAGGTATAAGGATAGCTAATATTATATCATTCAGGTATAAGGATAATCAATAATCATTTCCAACATCAAATATTACCTCCAGGTACACGGTTCTTGTCTGATATTGCAACACCCCACGATTTAATAACTGCAGCACAATCGTCATTATGCCACGGTCACTAAATTTTTTGGCGTGCTACAACTCAAATAACAGGTTTCCAAATTAAATCATTGTGCATATAAAAAAAATATGAGCCACGAATGAATAGATACACATGCTGTCATTTGAAAATATGATTTAACAAGATATACTCAAAATACAGCACATGAGACTAGATAATTACCTTAAAACATACATAGCTCGGCACATTGCTCATACTGCTCAAAACAAAATACACCAAGTTGTACTTCAAAATGCAGTTATACTCAAAAGAACCTTTATACAGGTAATGTAAAAAAAGCATAAACTACCCATAATGATGCCCACGACTAAGGAGTTGGGCACTCTATCAGATCCACCTTGGGATCCTCCCCCAGTTCATCTGAAAACACAAGGACAGGATAGAGTGCAGTCTCACGGGCAAGTGCCCTAGCAGCTGATGCCATAGAATCCTCGTCCTCTCTAGGGATGTGAATCGGATCACCCCATAGCTCCCGAATGGGTAAGGCAAACTCCAAATGCACTGATGTAGTGAGAGTTAGTATAGGATCTCCATCGCGGGTTCTCCTCACGGTCAAGATCAGATCCGCAACATACTGTATACGCTCGTCGGCCCAGTCGACTCGCCAGGCATTAGCACCCCCGATGAATACAATCTTGACGAAACCAATAGAACCCCTTCTTGCCACCATCACCGAATGCAGGAGATCAAACCAAGTAAAATCTAGGAGATTCAACCTCGTCCTCTTTACAATCTTTAACCAAAATCATATAGAACAAGAATAATACAAACAAGAGGTGAGATATCTTACATCATTACCATTAGGCAGCAAGAAACACAATGAAAGACAATGATGCCTTTCGCACACAACAACATCAAATGAAAGCAGACATAATCATGTCGATACAGGAATATTATAGAATAACAAACATAATCATTATTACGATATCGCAAGAATATTATAGAATAACAAACATAATCACATTATTACATGGATATCGCATATATAATATATATAATTATAATATATATATATGGTAATATAATTCAATATATATATATATATATATATAGATATCACAACTCATGAATACTGACCATGCCATGAAAATATGTATACTGACTATGCATACGCACAATGCGTATGCTGACCATCTTTGTGCACAATGTACTCATTTTCCTACTCCATGGAGCTAGACTCAAATTCAAAGATGAACGTCCCAGAAGATCTGTCCCCCCTAAAAGACAGTCTACACCGGGCCACGAAAAGTAATAGTGTATTGTCGGGCTGTTAGTGCATTGCAACGATGTTCATGGCCAGGGGCATATAATGTGATAGCATAATCACTAAGTGAATTACTGTGCCCTGAACGTCCCCCAAGATTTATTAAAGATCCCACTATCTTGTAAGTTATCGTTCACTCTTTAGGCATAAAATGCCACAACAGTCACAAACTGTATAATGCTCATCATGTTGGACTTTCTCAATGCATGCCTTAATGCACGTGGATTCAATGCATACATATCTATACATATATAGATTCACAATAATAACATAACTTGTCCAAAATCACATGCCATATCAAGCCCTATCATTTATCAATAATCCTTGGTCCCATTCATAAACCCACAACAATATATTATCTGATTTTCAATTGTGAAAACATATCTTTAAGGTTTATTATGAAATTACGCTTTAATGTCAATGTTTCTCTTATTAGGCCCCTCTAGGGGAATTCTCTTGAGTTTTTCACCTAAGCTTTGTTACTCTAATTAAATAAGTCCTTCACCTTATTTTAAATTGGATTCGCTTAGAATAGCTGATTTAGGTTCCTCACAACCTCACCCACAATCTTGTTCTTTCTTTGTCCAAAGATCATCCTAAGTTATAGGGTAAATCTTTATTCTTTGTTCTTTCCATATTATGCATTCCTAATTAAGTATCTACTCATTTAATCATTTGGTTATAATTTGATACAAAAACTTCACATTGACTACCCAATGAGGCCATGAGCCTCCAAGGAATTGGAAACCTAGATTTTCTTCATTCCATTATTTATTAACCACTTGATTAGTTAACTTCCCCATTTTGTTACAAAATTTTAATCATGGACACCCCATTGGTGGGGGTTTGGCCGTGAGCCTCAATTCAAGGGGACTAAGAACCTAAAATTTTTATCATCATATTAATTAATTATTACCTAATAGCTTAAGTCCTAATGTAGCATAAAAGTTCTATTCTTGGACCCAAAAGGGTCCCTTGGCCGTGAGCCATATACAAGGAGGGCAAGGAGCCCTTGCCTTCCACACAAGATTCCAAATCAATCCAAATCATCACCAATCCATCAAGTTACATAATAACAAGCAATAAAGTCATACAAAGCAAAACAAATACAAAATCACCAAGAATCATCAAAGACCATGCAACAAAGTGAGTAACCCACAAATGGATCCCTCACTACTAACCACAAAATGTGTTCCTCAACACCAAGAAAGGTTGAAGAGGATCATCTCCCTCTTACCTAAGAGAAAAACAAGAAAAGAAACTTTCTTGATGGCTCCTTAAAGATTCGGCCAAACTCCTCCAAAAACCCTAAGAATCATAACTCATCAAATCAACACCAAGACTTGAGGAAGAAAGGATCAATGGTCATGGCAGTGGCCATGGAAACGAAAAAAAGAAGAGAAGGTAAAGAATCAAGAACATTACCTTAAAGCTTCAAGCTTTGAGGCTTGAAGAATATGATAAAGATTGAAGCTTTTTAGGTAGATTCCAACTAGAAAGAGGTTTAGAATGTGATGGAGTTTAAGAAAATGTGGTTACTTGAAATTTTTGCAATCATGGAGGTATGAAGAGAGGGTGAGGTCGTGAGGTAAGGGAGGAGAGGAAGAGAGAAAATGTGAAGGAGAAAGTGAGAGAAGAAGAACGTAGAGAGAGAAAATGACAGCAAAGTGATGATAATTTTTTTTTGGAGTTTGAAATTAGAAATGGAAAATAGTAAAGTGAAAAGCTAATTTTTGGATCCAAAATAGGCCTCATTACCGTGGAGCTACATGGGAGAGAGGGGACCAATAGGAAGGTGTTAGGAAGCATCCTCTAAAGCTTTTTCAAGAAGCCAAAACCCACATTTTTGAAAAGTCAACGATGATGTCACTTGTGTGATGTCATCAAGGTGATGTCACTTAAAGTGAACACTCTAGAAAAGATGATTAACACTCTACTAGAGCTATTATCCAATGGATAAAAGTTACAGTTAGCAAAAATAATATTTATTATCCAACGGATAATAAAACTGATGTGTGTGAAACAACATCATATTTTAGTCTTGTTTTGCATGCATTTTTAGGTATTCTAGGCATTTTAGTTTCTCTTTTTATTTGTTTTTCCTTTAGTTCGGATAACAGTGGTGTTTTTGGTGTTGTTGTGCAGGATTGGTGCTAAATTAACCTTGAAATGGATGGAAAGCTTGCATGATTGAAGTTGGAGCTTTACGGATAGCAAATTAGGGCAAAAAGCTCATTCCAGAGAGATCCACGGCCTGTCTGTGAAATTTCCCATGGCCATGGATTGAGCAGCAACTTGAAGAAACAAAAGAGATGCTCTAGAGAATTCCACGGCCAGGCCGTGGAATTTCCCACGGCAGTGGATCGCAGTCCGAGTCAATTTTTAAGTTTTGTTTTTATTTCTTTTGATGGGCTGGGACCAATTGAAACCCTAGGGGTATAAATAGATTCTCTGAATGTAATATCATGGAATGAATTTCAGTTTGTATGAGGCACATTTAGAGGCTCTAGATCTTCATCTTCTCCCTTCGCTATGGGTTTGGATGTTCTTTATTTTGTTTTCTTATTTCTTCTTGTCCATGTCTGAGTAGTTCTCTTTGTTTTTAGGATTGGGCAATGCCCTTTGATACATTGATGATGATTAATTGATTTGGTTTACCCTTTTTTATTAATCTTGAATGTTCTTTAATTCAATCCTTATTGCGCTTATTCATGTGAATTTGTTGGCCACATATTTGCATATCATAGATATCTAGGGACGTACTGAGAGGTGAACCTAGGTGTTGGAACCATAAAAATTGAACTTAAGGTCTAAATCATGAGAGTAGGTTTAGCCTTTCGAGGATTTAATGAATTACCATAAAGCGTAATAGGTTCAATTTAAATTCAATTACCACGAGAGTAGGAATTGGTTTACTTGGGCACGGTTTTTATCTCTTGAGAAAGAACATTAACTAATTTAGGGTAATTCACCTTCAATTGAATTTCAACTTTGATAAACCGGGTTATCAATTAGAATATATCTTGTATCATTATGGTTACCCCCAATCCTGGAAGCTTTCTTGCATTTGAAAACCTCTTTTAATAACTTGCTATTTTTGTTCCTAATTTTACATTTTAGTATTTATTTACTTAATTGCTTGGTTACTACATTCTTATCACTCAATAATTTTATCCCCTTTGTTTAATTTAATTGAATTAATTAATTAATTAGTATTCATTGACACAGTTCTTGTGGATTCGATCTTTTTATTACTTGACGATGAAACCGTACACTTGCGGGTGTCACACATCAAGTTTTTGGCGCCGTTGCCGGGGACTGTGTTTTTCTTGAATATCAGTTTAATTTTTAATTTAATTATTTTAAACCTTTTTCTTTTTATCATATTCTTACATTCTTGTTTTCTCTTTGACTCTCTACAAGTAATTTCTCATGTTTATGCAAAGTACTAGATGTTCCGGGACTCTTATTGAACCAGATCCTGAAATTGAAAGAACTTTTCGTAGAAAGAAAAGACAACAAGGGCAAAGAGTGAGAGAAATACCTGAACCAACGCTTGTCATGGCTGAACCTGAGGATAATAGACTACTAAAAGAGTATGTAGCCCCTAATGCTCAGGGTTTGTGATCTGGAATTGCTCGACCAGACATTGAAGCTAGACACTTCACCATACCTCCTGCCTTACTTTCTATGATAAGGCAGAACCAGTTTGGAGATTGCCATCAGAGGACCCGAATGATCATGTGGATATGTTCTTGGAGTTTTGTGAGACCTTCAAGATTGAAGGCGCCTCTATTGATGCTATTCGACCCGCCTGTTTCCACTATCATTGAGAGATAGAGCTAGAGCTTGGTTGAAGTCTGTTACTGCTGAAACAATAACTACTTGGGACCAATTGGAACAAGCTTTCTTGGACAAATTCTTCTCACCTTCCAAGACTGCTCATCTTAGGACCCAAATCACAAGCTTTGTTCAGAAAAATGGAGAGTCATTGTCGGAAGCTTGGGACAGATATAAGGCTTTGTTGGAAGCTTGCCCACACCATGGGTTAGAAAAATGGTTAATCGTCCACACATTCTATAATGGTATAGAATATTCTTCGAATGTGTCTCTTGACTCCGCAGCTGGTGGAGCTTTGATGAATAGAAGGCTCACAGAAGCTTATGAGATTATTGAGAGTATAACTGCCAATCATCACCAATGGGCAAATGAAAGAGGTCATAACCCAAGAAAACTCGCGGGAGGTAAGTTTGAGGTAGACGGTGTTGATTTAATTATGTCAAAATTTGATTCTTTGAATAAACATTTTGACATGCTTGAAAAAGCTCATGTTAATGCTATAGTTACTTCTAACAATTTTTGTGAGATTTGTGGAGCACAAGGACACATAGGTGCCAAATGCTAAGTTGGAATTGGCTCCTCATAAGGTGCACCGGTGGAGCAAGTGGAATCATGCCATAATTTTTATGACTTCAACCAAAAGGGGAGGAATGATCCATATGCTCAAACTTACAACCCCGGTTAGAAGTCACATCCTAACTTCTCCTATCGGAATAGTCAATACCAAGCTGGGCAAGGTAATGTTAAACCCTCTTCTGGATTCCAACAGGTACAAAAATCTAGACTTGAGTCTCTTCTTGAGAACTTTGTTGAGAGTTAATCTAAGCAGAATGAGGAGTTTAGGCAACATGGGCAAGTTGTGACTGAGGCCATTAGAGAGTTGTCTTCTAAGGTTGACAATTTAGCTATTCATAATAAGATGTTGGAAACCCAGATTGCCCAACAAGTGGGCACTTCACATAGGCAACAAGGTAAGTTTCCTGGTCAACTTGAAATAAATCCAAGTAATGAACACTGTAAGGCTGTGAGTTTGAGAAGTGGAAAGAAATTAGAGGATCCCACGGGTAAGGGGGAAAGTGAAAAAGATAAAGGAATTGAGAAAAATGAGACCAAGACACAACCCTTAGAAGAAGAGAAAACTACTGAGAAGGTGTCTAAGTATGTACCCCGTAAACCATACTAACCCTTAGTTCCTTTCTCTCAAAGATTGGCTAAGGCCAAGTTAGATAAGCAATTTGGGAAGTTCCTAGAGGTCCTTAAGAAATTGTTCATTAATGTACCCTTCACTGAGGCATTGAAACAAATGCCTACTTATGCTAAATTTCTTAAGGACATTTTGTCTAATAAGAGAAAGCTAGAGGATTATAAGACAGTAGCTTTAACTGAGGAGTGTAGTGCTTTAATTCAAAATAAATTGCCTTCTAAGCTAAAAGAACCAGGTAGCTTATATATTCCTTGTTTGATTGGTAACACCAATTTTGATAAAGCTCTGTGTGATTAGGGGGCTAGTGTTAGTCTTATGCCCTTTTCTATATGTAAGAAGTTGGAGGTGGGTGAACTTAAACCCACAACTATCTCACTCCAATTGGTGGATTGGTCCGCCAAGTACCCCGCAGGCATCTTGGAGGATGTTCCTATTAGAGTTAGTAAGTTTTATATGTCGGTGGATTTTGTTGTGCTTGACATGGAAGCTGATGCTAAAATGTCGATTATACTTGGGCGTCCATTCCTTGCCACTAGACGGGCGATCATTGATGTTCACAAAGGGAAATTGACTTTGTGATTAAATGATGAGGAAATAGTTTTTGATGTTTTTAATTATGAAAATAATTCTAATTCCTTAAATTCATGTAATTGCATAGATGCTACTAAAGTTGTGGATAGTGATGTGCTTTCAGGCGTGCAGGAATCAGTGACTGATGTTATGCTAGAAAAGACCTTACCCAAAGGTACCACAAAATTTGAGAAGTCTAAGCCCTGCAAGAAAGGACCTAAGAAGTAGAATGACAAGTGTGTCGAGAAGTGTGAATTTAAACTCGGGGATAAAGTTCTTGTCAATAACTCGCTTCTACGTTTCTGTCCTAGTAAGTTATGGTCAAAATGGTCAGGACCATATGAGATTGTTCGAGTTTTATCCTATGGTGTGGTTGAGGTGAAGAAAGAAGACCATGAGCCTTTCATGATAAATGGCCAAAGAGTGAAACACTTTGAAGGAGTGGGGACTGAGCACTACTCCGTTGACATCACTTGAGCACAAAAACCAGACCAAAGTCGAGCTAATGACTTTAAACAAGCGCTTCTTGGGAGGCAACCCAAGTTTTTTTATTTTTTCCTTTTAATTTCTTTTTTTTTCTTTTGATTTTGTGTTGGATTGCTGGTTTGATCTTTATCTCATGGATCTTGTTTAGGTTTGACCCTTTTTGAAGCTCAAATTAGAAGGAGAGTGAAGTCAGAAAGGCCTTGGAGGGTACAGTTCAGAGCATGGTGAGCATGGTCTAGGCCATCGATAGTTGGCATCTGAGTCAGCACCCTTTTCCACCACCGTAGTGAGTCCTTTTCTTTTATCCCTTCTCTTGTTATAGATTTTTTATATTGGGGACAATGTAAGTTCTAAGCTTAAGGGGTATTTCTATTTTCATTTTCATTTTCATTTTCATTTTCATTTTAGATCATTAGTTTCATACATTTTCATGTCTCATTTTGCATTGCATCTTCATGTTGCATTTTCACACCATCATATCTCTCGGCCTTTTGGTTGAACTTTGTGCCCCTCTCTTTTGAGGATTTTGAGATGGTATTGATCTGGAACCCAATTTGTTGATTCTTGTGGTAAGCAACATGCATTGTTTTAATTGATAGTGGAGGTGATCTTTTGATAGTTGATAATTAGCATATGTTCTCTGAATTTGTGCTTTTCATTGATTTATGACCTCTAAATGTGAGTTTTGAGCCTATATGGGATTTATGCACTATATGATTTTTGCTCCCATTCTTTGTGTTGAGTGATAATTTCTCATTGATTTTGTGCTCTAGAACTTGATTTGAAACCATTTTGATGCAAAATTTTTGTTTGCAAGCTTGAATGTGATTAAGGCATCTTAAGTATTTTTCTGGCCTTCTGAAATAATTGTCACACTTTCATCCACTAGTTGCCCATTTTGAGCTTATTGCATAATTGTTTTTCTTGATGCCTATGATGATACATTATTGGTAATCATTTAGAATATTAAATAGAGCAAATTGGATTTGAAAGTTATGTAAAGTTGTGTTGGGAATCATATGCTTTTGACCCTTTTCTTTCTCAAATGAAAAAAGAAAAGAAAAAAATATAAAGGGAAAGGAAAAAATCAAATAAATGAAAATCATCATAATAAAGCTTGAAAAAGAAGAGAAAGAGAAGAAGGAAAAGTAAGGAAGAAAATGCTTGAAAATTTGGAGTTATGCTCTTGATTGAAAAATGCCTTTGCTCCATTTATATTCTATTGGATTTCTTGTACTTATTGAAAATTTTGTTAGCCCTTTGTGCATACCTTCCTTTCTTTACCCTACCTAACATTATTCCCATGGCCCCATTATAACCCTTGAAATACCTTTTGATTCTTGTATGCATGCTGATTATTAGTGAAAATTTAGTTTCTTATCAAGTTTATAGAAGTGCTTTTTCTTTGAGGAATCTTGAGCGCATTATCCTCACCCTTAAACACTTTGAGTATGGTTAGTGAAATGAACCTAATTTAGTGAGGAGCATGATTTCTGAGAACTTTAGCCTCTAATTGGACTTGATTTTAATTACCTCTCTAATTCTTGGTTTGTCTTTGCCTATTGCTTGGTTAGATGTTTTCTCGGGTTCCTCATTCATTATTGTCTATTGATCCCACTTCTTGGTTTGACATTAGTTATTGCTTGGGGACAAGCAATATCTTAAGCTTGGGGGGATTTGATGTGTGTGAAATAACATCATATTTTAGTCTTATTTTGCATGCATTTTTAGGCATTTTAGTTTCTCTTTTTATTTGTTTTTCCTTTAGTTTGGATAACTGCGGTGTTTTTGGTATTGTTGTGCAGGATTGGTGCTAAATTGGCCTTGAAATGGATGGAAAGCTTGCATGATTGAAGTTGGAGCTTTACGGATAGCAAATTGGGGCAAAAAGCTTACTCTAGAGAGATCCACGGCCTGCCTGTGGAATTTCCTACGGCCATGGATCGAGCAGCAACTTGAAGAAGCAAAAGAGATGCTCTAGAGAATTCCACGGCCAGGCCGTGGAATTTCCCACGACCGTGGATCACAGTCTGAGTCAAATTTTAAGTTTCATTTTTATTTCTTTTGATGGGCTGGGACCAATTGAAACCCTAGGGGTATAAATAGATGCTCTGAATGTAACATCGTGGAACGAATTTCAGTTTGAATGAGGCACATTTGGAGGCTCTAGATCTTCATCTTCCTCTTCTCTTCTCCCTTCGCTATGGGTTTGGATGTTCTTTATTTTGTTTTCTTGTTTCTTCTTCTCCATGTTTGAGTAGTTCTCTTTGTTTCTAGGATTGGGCAATGTCCTTTGATACATTGATGATGATTAATTGATTTGGTTTACCCTTTTTTATTAATCTTGAATGTTCTTTGATTCAATCTTTATTGCGCTTATTCATGTGAATTTGGTGGCCACATATTTGCATCTCATAGATATCTAGGGACGTACTGAGAGGTGAACCTAGGTATTGGAACCATAAGAATTGAACTTAAGGTCTAAATCACGAGAGTAGGTTTAGCCTTTCGAGGATTTAATGAATTACCATAAAGTGTAATGGGTTCAATTTAAATTCAATTACCATGAGAGTAGGAATTGGTTTAATTGGGCACAGTTCTTGTCTCTTGAGAAAGAACATTAACTAATTTAGGGTAATTCACCTTCAATTGAATTTCAATTTTAATAAAAGGGTTATCAATTAAGATTTATCTTGTATCATTGTGGTTACTCCCAATCCTGGAAGCTTTCTTGCATTTGAAAACCTCTCTTAATAACTTGCTATTTTTGTTCTTAATTTTGCACTTTAGTATTTATTTACTTAATTACTTGGTTACTACATTCTTATCACTCAACAATTTTATCCCCTTTGTTTAATTTGATTGAATTAATTAATTAATTAGTATTCATAGATACAGTCCCTGTGGATTCGATCTTTTTATTATTTGAGGATGAAATCGTACACTTGCAGATTTCACACATAAAAAACGTACTGCGATTTTATTTATCAGATAAAATCTCAAAAAAATGTAAACCTCATAAACTTTGCCCAACCTCGGGTTTAGTAAGATCCTCCATCGATGTTTCCACAGTTCAAAGTTTACCAGCCTCGGAGAAAATATTTTATTTTCCCGACTCTGCTCAATGCGTACATAAATCAAAAAATATATTAAAATAATCAATAATTTCGGAAAAATCTAAAAAAATTCACAAAATTCACAAAATATTATAAAATGACTATTTATCCTAAAATAAACAATTTTCGGGGTGTTACACCGGCTGTTCTCAGTGTGTATGCAAAACGAGAAATATATTAAAATATTCAATATTTCTGAAAAAATTCACAAAAATTCACAAAAATCACAAATATTATAAAATGACTATTTATCATGAAACAAACAATTTTCGGGGGTGTTACAGATATCCCTTAAATTCAAGTCACATTCATATCAATTTGATATAAGCTCAACTTTGTAGCTCAAAGGAGCAGTACAATTTCTAGTACACCTATTAGTTATAACAAGTGTACATTATATTCATTTCATTATGAACCATATACATATATATATACTTTAATATCCAATCTTATTCATTCCATATGTATCATAATTTCAATTCCAGAAATTAATTGATGCACAATTATTTCACAAAGAGCTAAACATAATGATTTGAATCACTATTTAGGTTTACATTGGGTTTCTATATGGAAAAGAACTCTACTTCACACAATAAAATAACAGGGGAACCTCTGCCTCTAGGCGATTAGGCTCACAGTTTTTGAGTGATTAATCGCTCAGCACTTTGACATTCTGATCTAGAGCGATTAAGCACCCACTTTTTGGGCGATTAAGCGCTCAGCACTAGACTTCTCATACTCAACTCCTTTGAGTTTCCAACCAATCCTTGGCCCCCAAACATAGGTCCTAAGTGGATTTCATCCTCATACGTGGTCTCTAAACAAGTTAAAACCTTCATGCACAATCTCAAATCACTAACATAGTGAAATATGAATCAAGTGTAATTCATCCTAACCCATTTTCCAAACTTCAAGTTTAGGGAATTATAAGGATGCACACAAGTTAAACAACCTTAATCATGCATGACTTAACTCTTAAACACTCCATTGAAGTAAGAACAACACAAGGAGATCTTGCATCCCTCTCTAAACCCATTTTTCAATCACAAACTTCATCAAGTTCAAAGCTTGAAACTTAAGCTTAAAACTCATAAATATATCACAAAATCTTTATACTTTCTTTAACAACTTATATTTATCTTATAATTATCAATTCAAATATCAACTCAAGAACTCATTAAAACCAAGAAAGAGTTGAAATAAATAGAACAATACACCCTACCTCTACCTAAATTTTTCTAACTTGTTGATGCTTGTTTCCCCTTCTATTCCTTCTTTCCTTCTTCCCTTGGTTGCTTCTCCCTTTTTTCTCTTGATTTTTGTTGTATTTTCTCCTCTCTTACTGCTACTGCAACGTGTGGAGTGGAAGGCAAGATGGAAGAAAGAAAAGTCAACATTGAGATAAAGATGAAGAAAGGAGAGGCGGTGGAGAGTGGGAGAGATAAGGATGAAAATTCATCTGGAACTTCTGTATCTTGATACGCGTAAAATATACTAAGAGTAAGTGTACTCTATCGCAAAGTAAAATAGGACTTGAGTCCCAGTTGTCGATCCCATGAGAAATAAGAAATAATTACTAGATTCTCTAAACTCTTGATTATTTAGAAAATCGAAAGTGTAAAGGGAGAAATCACTTAAATAAATAAAGAAGGACAATGGACAATCAAATAATGTTCAGATAATCAATTAGAGAAAAACTAGGGTGCAAGGTTCACTTGAATCCAATTAATTAGATTTTCATTCATTTATTATGTAAGGTAATTCTTTTTCCAATATTCTCTTAATTAGTGTTGAATACCAATGGTCATGGATAAATAATATTCTATTCCTAAATTATCCACCAATTTGGTCATTTAGTTGAATTAATTAGGAATACATTAAGCCCTAATTCAAGAGATGAACTAACATACCGTCAATTCGATTGATAGAATAAATTAATGTTTAGTCATTCACTAATCTAATCCTAGATTTATTATATAGGTCCACTCATTGGATGCGGATGGTCATCCGTCAAACAATGAATTAAAACATGTCAAAAGTGATCAAGTTGTGAAAAGAATAAAAGCAATATAATAGACTTAAAAGAAATTACCTTAATCAAATTTGAATTCAAAACCAATTAATTAGGAAAACAAGATCCCCCATAGCCCTAGCTATGGGATTAGTTACTCAAGTTTAATAATGAACCCATATCACAATACAAATTCATAGAAATAAAAACCCAAAGAAAGGGAAAAAAACTAGGAGGAAGAGAAATCAAAACCACTTTTACAGAGATTGAGATATTCAAGCCTTCAATAATATTGTCCTCTCTTCGTAGCCGTCTTCCAAAGATTAATGGTAATTCTCTCCATTGAATTATCTCTTTAAAGTCTGTCATCTCTTTCTCTAAATTTTTGCAAGAAGATCTAAACCAAAGAGAGTTCCTTTTCTAAACTTGTTTTCCCCTTTTTATAGAAAACCTGATAGCTTTTTGTATCTGGATTATACGATTTTTCTCACCCTTAAGATGGATGAATTTGCCCTCGATCTCAACAGAGAAGTTTTAGAATTTTATGTTATCATTTCAGTACCGCAAATGGCATCTCAAGATGATCTCTGTAACCCAAGATATGGTCTAATTACTGAAACATGATCAAGAGAGTACGAGAATCTGAATCAAATCTCTTTGAGAATCCTTATCCGATCTTCAATATTTTTGGAAGCTTAATTACAGAAAGTTGTCAATATGAGATTTGTAGATCTCTTTCTTAGCTTTCAAACACTACCAGAATCAGGTAAATCACATATTTAAAGAGAAAGTTATCCTAAATTTACTAAGACGGGTTTGATAGCGATACTTTCCTTAATTAATCTTTTGACCAAATCTCATGTTTCATATTTTTTTTGTTGGATCTATATAAATTAAGAAGCAAATATCCCACTCAAATTATGAAACTCCTTGAGATCCTTGTATTAAACTGATGCGAATTGATATATATTGCAAACCCAAGTACAGGTTGTCTTAAGTAATAAATTCTTAGGAGTTCGAGATCGATCCACAAGAAATTGATGAAAAAAAATTCTTTAAAGTAAGGAAAGGAATTGTCACAATGATAAAGGTGATAAAATTTGTTCACAATAAAAAATGATTTGTTTAGGCTAGGAGATCCACTCTTCATAAGTAAATTAAGGATAAAATTAATTTTTTATATAACTAAATTAAAATCCACGCATAACGGAGGTTCTAATAGGAAAGTACAACATTCAAAGTTCTTTTAAAATTATATATATAGTTATATTATGGTTCCTTTAATTATCTACTAACGCCAATACTTGTAAATGGGTTCAAGCATTTATTGTGCCAATCTCTTACCTACAATAAATCAAGATCTCCGCTTTACAAGGATGGTTAATAATGCCAACACATGTAAATGGGTTCAAGCATTCATTGTGTCAATCTCTTGTCTACAACAAATCAAGATCTCTACCTTACAAGGAGGGTTTCTAAATTGATTGGAAACAAAATACAATGCATATAATGATTACTTGATAATATATCATTCAAGCACAAGAAAAAGATTAATCTAACCTTATTTCATTACCAAAAGCTTCAACCTTTCACCTAAGCAAAATGAAAATTAGTTACTCATAAATAAGAAAAAAGAAAAAGAAAAGAAGAGGAAGATGAACATAACTTCTATTTAGAACAAAAGAAAACTACAACAAGAGAAACAAATTATACAAGAACATGATCTTGATCTCTAAACCAAGATGATTCTAATGAGCAACAATGGTGCCCTTTTATAAAGCATGAAGGGCATACAATGACAAGGGAGTTGTTTAATGAGTGGGTGGATGAGTGAAAAATGACAATAGAGTTGTTTAATAAGTGGGTGGATGAGTGGAAAAGTATTGTCATGCTTGTCTCCCCGCTGAACCAATTCAGCTGTCTTGATATGACTATAATTCTATCATAACATCACCTATTGTATAAGTGGTCTTCATAACAGTTGAAGGGTTTTGTCTCAGCTTTCCAATGCCACTAGTTTCAGCATAATTGACTTCTACAACCCAAGATATAGCCCAATCTTTGCACAGTGTTTGAGTTTCAGTAATAGCACCTCTGTTCTGACTTCCAAACCCAATTTGACCCATTATACATCCGAATGAGCTCTTATGTTCTCATGAAAGTTGTATATTTGGGTCTTATGTTTCATTTGGGCTTAATTTGGTGTTGATTGAACTCTTATAGCTCGAGAAATGGGCTGATGAATGCGTAGATGTCAAGCTATCAAGATCAGCACTCTAGTTCTTGATTCAACTCCAATTTAAATTATCCAAACATGTGATTTATCTCTTGAGGTCTTCATGAAAATTGTAGAGAATTTTCATAGCTTTCCTGCAAGACCAGAATCACATTAATCAAATGTTTTCAACTCAGATTATAGCCAATTTACTGAATGCTGCCAAATGGACAAATTAAGGCCAATTCATGCAATAATTCCTTCAATGATCCAATTGGACCCAATATCATAAAATGTGACAAAACTAACTTAATTAAGTCTAATTGAACCTTAAGAAGTCTAGTAAGAGGATTATTAAATGAATAAAATATATTACTATCAAATTTCTCCACACTTAGCTTTTGCACTCTCGGGCAAAACATATAAGACCAAAATTAGGGAACAAGGAAAAACAAAAAAAACTCAAAAGCTAAAAAATCTAAAAGACTCAATTTTCAAAAATATTCAAGAATGCAAAAGTTTATAAGCAAGAAGAGCAACCAAAGATTCAAGGGATCAAAACATTTATGAGGTAACATTTTTTCACATCTCAAATCAACACGCAAGGAAACTTCAATTGAAAAGCATGAGTAAAGAATGATAGCTCCTCACAACATTTACTCTCAATCCCTCATGTGTTTGAAAGGTAAGTATTTCACTTAATTAAACCCATGAAAAATTATACTACCATAAGCTTGCTTATCTTCTACTTTTCTATTACTCAAAACATATGCACACAAATTAAGAGGGCTTTATTAAAGGTTATAATGGGGTCTTGGTAAAGGAGGGGAGTAATATCGATATGACGAGTTAAATATCAAAGAGAATAAAAGAACATTAGGGTTGAGTTCAAATAACAAACATGAAAAGTTCATCCCAACATAATGCAAATTCCCTTTACATATTCTTTTCCCTTCCCTTTTTGCCTTATTGGCCTTTCTTTACACATTTTTTTATTATATTCATTATTTTTGTTTGTTTGTTTATTTGTTTGTTTTTTTTACATTGCCACTCTTTCCTTTTTCACCAACCATTTTGCACACACCCCCATACTTGTTCAAGAATTTATCTAATAAAAAAGCTAATGCTCTCTTATTCCCTAAGGTTGGGTAAGAACATAGTTTTTCATTTAAGGCACGTAATGAGCTAGAAATAAGAAATGGTCAAATAAGCTCAAAGGGTTTAACCAAAGGAAAATATGCAAGGTTGGCTATTTGGTTAAAGTAGCTATTTCTAGAAAAATGCCTCAATCATGTTTATGTATGCATGTGAAAATATAGCCTAAAAAAGAATCAAAGCAAGTTCTAGAGTAACAATTTCATGAGTGAAAAATCACACAAGAAAGAAAAAAATGATACAAATGTTCAATTCATTCATCAATAGGCTCAAAATCTCATAAAGTATATATCTATCATTTTCAATCCACTAATTCAATATCCATAACCAAGCATGTGAAATTTAAGAAAGAAGACAATTTCTTCAATCATGCTATGATAGCTAAATTTTAATTGCTACTTCTACACAAAATAGTTACTTCCCTAATTTAGCTGCATCTCAAGAGTAAATTTACCACATAGGCATAATTTACTCCTTACTCTATCATCCTTAATTAGTTTTGTTGTTAGTAAGTTGTTGATAACTACCAATAAACATATTTCCCAATTTTTTTTTATATCAACTATCCTTCCCCTAACCAAATCACAACATTGTCCTCAATGTTAAACTATAGATGAGTAAATGATAGAAGATATTATATGTTATGGCTATTATGGAAAAAGAAACTTGACATAAATTTAAACAGAAATAAAGTACAATAAATAAAATCAAAGGTAAAGGTAAGTTATAGATGGAGTGTCAGATTAAATCCACGTTCCTTGCTGCTTCCCTTTGACCAATCTATCTGAGCTATTACTGGATCAGGTTCATAAACAAAAGCTTGTAATTTATCAATTAACTTATCAACAGTGTAAGCAGAGACAAGGAGTCATCTTGCCGAAGGTGTGATAAAGTTCTGTTCCACAACATGGTCAAGTAAAGATAACAAATCATCAAAGAAATTATTAACATTCAACAAACCTATGGGTTTATGGTGAATGTTCAGTTAGGCTCAAGAGACAATTTGAAAAACTTCTTCTAAAGTACCATAGCCACCTGGTAAGGCAATGAACGCACTAGAGTTGTCAAGCATTTTAGCCATTCATTCATGCATAGTTGATATTCGTAGTTCCTCTGCAATTGTCTTGCCAGTGATGTTCCTTTCAGTTAAAGCTTTAGGAATGATACTTAAAACTTGATTGCCTCTTAGATGTGTAGTGATTGATATAACCCCCATTAACCCAAAACTACCTCCCTCATATATTACATGAATTTTTCTCACAACTAGCACTTTTCCAAGAGTACTTGTTACCCTTATAAACTCTCTATCCTTCCCAAACCTTGATCCACAAAAGACACAAATATTTGTAAGTCGACGAACAGATGCTCCCTCCATTTCTACACACACCTTTCCTTCGAATGATTATGTGTTGGATGAAAATGAAGAAAATTAAATGTTTAAATAGGGAAAAGAATGAAAAATGTAATAATAGCACCTATATGAGTAGGCTAGTTGTTGTTAGAAAAGTTTGAAATTAAGAAACACCAAAATTTTTCTTTTTTTAATTATTTTTTTCTTTTTTTCTTTTTTTCTCTTTTTTTTTCTTTTTTTATTTTTTATTTTTAAAGAAAACGAGAGCTAGAACTAGTCCAAAACTAGAGGGTAGGCTTTCACGCCCGTTTATTCAACAAAGATGACATATCTTTAAGCTGTGTGTCATTAGTATAGGGAATTGGTGGCATATCTTTATATTGCGTGTTACTGGTGCAGTAATACCAAGACAACTCAGCCAATCTTGGAATTCTTCTCCCTCTCGCTTGTGGAATATTTTGGATTAAGCTACGATGTAACTAATTAAAGTGCGTAAATCTGATAGCCACCACCAACTACCACATCTAATGAGAGGTCGTTGGAGAGCCTATGGCCTGAAATCACAAGATCCAGCTCAGTTGCATAGTCACGCTAGTATGCTAACACGGGGCGCTTCTATCTGCCCATCTTCTCAGCTTACCTAAAAGGTAAACTTTGGGTCACTAAGAACGACTCTCTACAGAGCATGACACATGAACCTTATTTAAAGACTAGAGTGCGAAAGTCCAACCCAAGTCAATGATGGGTCTAATCCTAAGGTTAGGGGCTCCACCCTCAATTAAGAGCATGGTACTCTTTTGATCGCCCCTTTTTTTGGAGATGAACAAAATAATAACATGCATGTTGTTGTAATTGTGGCTCACATCTTCCTTTGGTTTTATATCCAGTAATGGCTTAATCGCCTTTTATGAGTCGAGGATAAGCTTCCCATCCAATTTTCTTATAAATTGGCAAACAAGGTCTTTTTGAGTTAGATTCCCTAGACTGTAACGTTTATGCTCGTTCCTGAAGAGATTCCATAAATTAAGAAGTTCACGATATACAACTCCACAATAATGTGTCTTAAGAGTCAATAAGATATCATCTAATGACTCCTTACTCAGTCTATTTTTAATAAAGTATATTTTATCTTCTCGATTTGTGGAAACTATCCCCAAAGAATGACATCGCTTGTTACAATTCCATCACGCACATTTATGACAAACTTGCATTCTTTTTGCTCTTCTCCTTTTAGAATACGAACTTTTTACAAGACTCGGCATGTATGAGGCAAATGAATTTGAGGATTCACTAGCTAAATAGACTTTTGCTTTGATTATCTAGCGTATATCTTCCAGGATGCCCTTGTGCATTAACAGTCTCAATTTTTCACTTTTAGCTTTGTAGATTTTTGTTAGAGCATTTTGAGGAAGAGAAGGAAAATATTTTCTTAAATTCAAGAGAATGACATCCATTTTAAAGGAGAATGAATCAGTTAATATGGGAAACTGAAAAATAAACTAACTTGAGAGCCACAGAGTACCGTTATCCGTCACTTAACCGGTGTCACAAAGAACTGCAAAAAGAAAGCAAAAAGATTAAAATAAATTCTACTAATAACAAGGATTAGAAAGGGAGTTGGATTCTACCTCAACAACTTGGGTTTCCAAAATGGTTTGAGCCTTTGTCCATTGACTTTAAACACATTACCATCCCTAGGGTTCTCAATGTCTATGGCCCCATGAGGATACACATGTTTGACAACAAAAGGGTCACTCTACCTAGATCTCAATTTTTCAAGGAATATGTGAAGACGAGAATTATAAAGTAGAACTTTTTGACCAATTTCAAAAGATTTTCTCAAGATTGATTTGTCATGAAAAGCTTTTGCTCTTGCTTTATAAATCTTTGAGTTTTCATATGCATCATTTCTCAATTCTTCAAGTTCATTTAATTACAATTTGTGTAACTTGCAAGCATCATCAAGGTTTAGGTTTAAAGCTTTAATGGCCTAAAATGCTTTATGCTCAAGTTCTACAGACAAGTGACAAGGTTTTCCATAGATTAACTGACAGGGTGACACGCCTAAAGATGTTTTGAAGGTAGTATAGTAAGCCCAAAGTGTATCGTTTAATCTTAAAGACCAATCTTTATGATTTGGGTTAACCATTTTTTCCAAAATTTGTTTAATCTCCCTATTTGCTAATTCTACTTGTCCACTTGTTTGAGGGTAATAAGGGGTTGCAATTTTGTGTGTAATGCCATATTTCTTCATTAAAGATTCAAATAATTTATTGCAAAAATGTGTTTCCCTATCACTGATGATAGCTTGAGGGATTCCAAATCGACTCAAGACATTTTCTTTTAAAAATTTAAGAACAATTTTATGATCATTGTGTCGACATGGAATCACCTTAATCTATTTGAGATATAATCAACTGCAATCAAAATATACACAAATCCAAATGATGATGGAAATGGACCTATGAAATCAATTCCTCAACAATCAAAAGTTTCAATAATAAGGATAGGATTAAGAGGCATCATGTTTTGTTTAGAATTGGAACCTAATTTTTGACAGTTTTTATAACTTTTGCAAAATGTATAACTGTCCTTAAATAAAGTGGGCCATTAAAATCTACACTATAGGATTTTCACAGCTGTATTCTTTGAAGAAAAGTGACCTCTACATGCTTCTGAGTGACGAAATTTAATGACACTACCTACCTCACCATCAAGTGATGCGAGATTTAAGAGTTGCAAACCTAAGTGCAGGTTATCTCAAGTAATAAATTCTCGGTGAGTCCGAGGTCAAACCACAGAGACTTGATGAAGAAAAATTAATTAAAGTAAAGTAAATATTTTGTTACAATAATAAAGATGATAAAAACTTAGTCACAAATAAAAAGGAATTGCTTGGGCTAGGAGATCCACTATTGGTAAATAAATTAAGGACAAGATTAATTCTTTTATAACTCAATTAGAATCCACACATAACGGAGGTTCCAATCGTAAAATACAACGTTCAAAGTTCATTAAAAATTATATACGTAATTATATTATGATTCCTTTAATCATCTATTAACACCACCACTCATAAATGGGATCAAGCATTCATTGTGCTAAAATCTTGTTTACAACAAATCAAGATATCCACTTTATAAGGAGAGTTTCTAGCACCACCACTTGTAAATGGGTTAAAGCATTCATTGTGCCAATCTCTTGTCTACAACAAATCAAGAACTCCACTTTACAAGGAGGGTTTTTAAATTAATTAGAAATAAAATATAATACGTATAATGACCACTTGAAAATATATCATTTAAGCACAAGAGAGAAATTAATCTAACCTTATTTCATTACCAAGAGCTTCATTCTTTCACCCAAGAAAAATGAAACTTAGTTACTCATAGATAAGAAGAAAGAAAGAGAGAAGAAGAAGAAGAAGAACATGACTTCAATTTAGAACAAAGGAAAATTACTATAAGAAAACCTAGTAACAAACTAACATCATTTTGGTACCTAGCACCTAACACCTTCAATGATCTACCAAGGTCCCCTTTTATAGAGGATTAGAGATACAAAATGACAATGGGGCTGAGTCATTAGTAAGTGGATGAGTGAAAAATGCCAAATGACTTTTGATGAGTGGAAAATTATGGAGATTCCTTGTCTCCGAAATCATTTAGCTCTGAAGTCATTGAATGCGTCAGAATGAGCAATTGTGATCTTCATCAAAGTTGTAGGGTTTGATCTTCGATTTCAAATGGCTTTGATTTGAGTCCAATATCATTTCTATAACTCTAGATACGTTCAATTACTGCACACTGCTTAGGCCCAGTCACAGCTCCTCTATTCTGACTTGCAAGCCCAATATCACCTATTGGGCCTCCGATTCTGGAAAAGTGTTAAACATGAAAGTTGTAGATATAGGTTTCAACTATTCAGAATCAAAATTTCAACCTATTTTACAACCTATAATCCGAAATATGATATGAACAGTACATATAGGTCAAGCTGTCAAGAACAGTATTCTAGTTCTTGCTTCAACCCCAGTTTGAGTTATCTACTCGTATGATTGGGCCTTTGAGGTCTACATGAAAGTTATAGAACTCTCTCTTATCTTTAAAATGCCACTAGATTCACCTCATTTGGCTACTTACATCCCAAGATATAACCCAAATACAGAAATAATGTAAGACGTAAATTATGCTAAAAAATTTAATTAAGTCCAATTTGAGTCCAAACTTACAAAACATAATCAAACTCAATCAATTAAATACATAGAGAGTGTAAATGACTAAAAATGAAGGCTTATTAATGTATCAAATATGTAATCATCAAATTCTACCACACTTATCTTTTTGCACTCTTGGACAAAACACACAAGACCAAAACTAAAAAAAAAAAAATGAAATAGACTCAAAAGTTAAAGACTCTAAAAGACTCAATTTCTAATAATATTTAAAAATGAAGAGCAACCAATCATTTAAGTAATCAAAACATTCATGAGGTAACATATCTTCACATCTCAAACCATCAAGTAAGGAAATTTCAATTGAAAATCGTGAGTCAAGAATGATAGATCTTCACAAGATTCACTCTTAATCCCTCAAGTGTTTAAAAAGTAGGTATTTCACTCAATTCAACCCATGAAAATTGCACTACCATAAGCTTGCTTATCTTCTACTTCTCCACTATTCAGAACACATGCACATACAAATCATGAGGACTTTATTCAAGGTTATAATGGGGTCAAGGTAAAGGAGAAGGTAATATAGATATGACAAGTTAAATACCAAAGAGAATAAAGAGTATGAAAGTTGAGTTCAATTAACAAGCATGAAAGTTCATTCCAAATCCACCTAATACAAATTCCCTTTATATATTCTTTTCTTTTCCTTTATTGCCTTGTTGACCCTCTTTTTCTTTTTATATTTTTTTTATTTTTTTTTATTTTTGTTATTATTATTATTTTTTTTTACAAAAAGAACATCATATATACATTTTTTTAACCATTCTACACACACACCTCCACACTTGTTCAAGAACTCATCGAATGACAAAGTTAATATTCTCTTATTCCCTAAGGTCAGGTAAGAACTAGTTTTTCATTTAAGGCACATAATGAGTTCGAAACAAAGAATGGTCAAATAAGCTCAAAGAGGTTAAGCAAGGGAAAATAGGCCATTTCCAATGCTTTACATTGACAGGAATCAGAGAATTTCCAATAAGTCATAAGAGTGCTTGATATCATATTGAGACAATATGTTGCTAAGCAAGGCTGACTATTTGATTAAAGTAGCTATTTCAAGAAAAATGCCTCAATCATATTTATGTATGCATATGAAAATGTAGTCTAAAAAAGAATCAAAGCAAGTTCTAGAATAACAATTCTATGAGTGAAATTCACACAAGAAAGAAGAGAATGGTACAAATGTTCAATCCATTCATCAATAGGCTCAAAATCTCATATGGCATAATTCTATCAATCTCAGTCCACTAATTCAACATCCATAACTAAGCATGTGATTTTTAAGAAAGAAGACAATTGACTCAATTATGCAAATTTTCCTGAATTTGAATTGCTACTTTCACACAAACTAGTTGTCTACCCCAACTAAGATGTATCTCAAGAGTAAAATTTACTCCTTACTCTGCCATCCTTAACTGGTTTAGTAAATTACTGATAAACATATAAACACAACAAACATATTAATACACACACTTCCTAATTATTTTTTTTTGGTTTTTTTGTTTATTTTTTTCTTTTTACATTTTTTTTAGGTTTTTTTTTTTTTTTACAACTATCCTTCCCCCCAACTAGATCACAACATTGTCCTCAATGTCAAAGATGAATAGGTAAATGATAGAAGATAGTACTTGTTGTTGCAATTACTAAAAAGAAAAACCTCATACAAATTTAAACAGAAACAAAGTGCGGTAAATAAAACCAAAGCTTATAATTATTTAAATAGTTGGAGTGTCTTGGCTGACTTTCTTTTCATTCTGCTTCCCTCACTGTTTCCTTCGGACCAATCTATCTGAGCTGTTACTGGATCAGGCTCATAAACAAAAGCTTCTAATTTATCAATCAACTCATCAACAGTAGAAGTAGAGATAAGGAGTCGTCTTGCAGAAGGTGTGACAAATTTCTGTTCCACAGCATGGTCAACAAAAGATAACAAATTATCAAAGAAATTATTAACATTCAACAAACCTATGGGTTTATGGTGGATGTTCAGTTGGGCCCAAGAGACAATTTGAAAGACTTCTTCCAAAGTACCAAAACCACCAGGTAAGGCAATGAATGCATCAGAGTTTTCAAGCATTGCCTTCATTCGTCCATGCATAGATAATACTTGACTTTCCAGTCCAATTGTCTTTCCAACGATGTTCCTTCGAGTTAAAGGTTCAGGAATGACACCTAAAACTTGACCACTTCTTACAAATGCAGAAAGTGATATAGCCCTCATTAACCTAAGGCAACCCCCCATATACCACACGAATGTTCCTTGCAGTAAGTGTTCTACTAACAGTGCTTGCTGCATTTACAAACTCTAAACTCTTCCCATAACTTGTCCTACAAAATACACAGATACTGATAAATCTATGAACAGAAGAAGAAGCTCTCTCCATTTCTACACTTACACTCTCTTTGAATGATTATGAGCTGCATGAAAGTGAAGAAAATGGAGTGTTTAAATAGGAAATAGAATAGAAAAAGTAATAATAGCTCCTATATGGGTAGGTTGGCTGTTGTCAGAAAACTTTGAAATTAAGAAACATAGTTTTTTTTTGTTTTTTTTGTTTTTCTTTTGCTCTTTTTTTTGTTTTGTTTTGTTTTTTATTTTTATTTTTTTACTTCAAGAAAACCATCAGGGTAAAGAAGTCTAGAAACCCTTGAAGGATCCCGTCCAAAGGATCGTCTATCCAAAACCAAAATACAACCAATTTATATAAAGATAAAATAATAATAACAAATGATGACATACCTTTATGTATAAGATTCATGGCGTATCTTTATACTGCTCGTCATGAGTGCAGTAATACCAAGATAGCTTAGCTAATCTTGGAATTCTTCTCCCTCCCACTTGTTTGAAGAAAAGAGAATAAAGAAACCATCGTGGGTTTCCATCCTGGGTCTAGAACTTGGAGAGCTCACACTTGGGTTCATAACATCAACAAAGTTGCTAAAATCTGAAACTCGCAATGTCCAAGATCCAGAACGCTCCATCCCAGGGCACTGAGAGCCCCTTCTAATAAAAGAGAGGATCAAGCTCAGATGCCTCATACGCTTTGGCAGCCGCGGGTTACTTCTCACTAATAACCAAAGTGGGACGCTTCTACCTGTCCATCAACTCCACAGTGCCTAAATGGTGAACATTGGGTTGTGGAGTGCGGCTCTCTACAGAGCATGGCACATGAACCTTATTTACGGACTGGCGTGCAATGGTCCACCTAAGTCAATGACGGGGCTGCCGCTGGCAGGGGCTCCTAATCTAATTAAAGACCAAGTACAACTGAAGTTTTGCCTTTTTTATTCTTTTTTATTTCATTTTTTCTTGTTTTTTCTTTTTTCTTTTTCTTTTTTTTTTTTTTTTCCTTTTTCCTTTATTTTTTGAAGATGTACAAGATAATATATACATGTTGTTGTGATTGTGGCTCACATCTTCCTCTGGTTTCACGTCCAGAAACAACTTAAACGCCTTCTATGAGTCAAGGAAAAGCGTCCCATCCAATTTTCTTATAAATTGGCAAACAGGATCTTTCTGAGTCAGATTCCTAAGACTATAACGCTCTTGATTGTCCCTAAAGAGATTCCACAAACTAAGAAGTTCACGCTGCACAACTCCACAAGAATGCATCTCAAGAGTCAATAAGATATTATCTAATGACTCCTTACTCAGTCCATTCTTAATGAAAAATATTTTATCTTCTCTGTTTACGTAAGTCATCCCCAAAGAACGACATCGCATGTTACAATTCCATCGTGCACACTTGTAACAAACTTGCATTCTTTTTGCTCTTCTCCTTTTTGAAAATGAACTTTTACCGAGACCAGGCATTTATGGGACAAATGAATCTAAAAATTCACCAACTAAACAAACCTTTACTTCGATTATCCAGCGTATATCTTCTGGGATGCCCTTGTACATTAACAGTCTCAATCTTTCACACCTAGCTTTGTAGATTTTGGTTAGAGCATTTTTAGGAACAGAAAGGAAATGTTTTCTTAGATTTGAGAGAATGACATCCATTTTGAAGGAGAAGGAATCAGTTATTATGGGAAACTGAAAGACAAACCGACTTGAGAGTCACGGAGTACCGTTATCCGCCATTTAACCGGGAACTGCAAAAAGAAAGAAACAAACTTAAAATAAATTCTACTCATAACAAGGATTAGAAAGGGAGATGAATTCTACCTCAGCAACTTGATGTTCTAGAAATGGTTTGAGTCTTTGTCCATTGACCTTTAAAACATTACCATTCCTAGGATTCTCAATGTCTATGGCCCCATAAGGATACACATGTTTGACAATAAAGGGACCAATCCACCTAGATCTCAATTTTCCAGGGAATAGGTGAAGACGAGAATTATAAAGCAGAACTTTTTGACTAATTTCAAAAGATTTTATCAAAATTGATTTGTCATGAAAAGCTTTTGTTCTAACTTTATAAATCTTTAAGTTTTCATATGCATCATTTCTCAATTCCTCAAGTTCATTCAATTGCAATTTGCATAACTTGGAAGCATCATCAAGATTTGAGTTGAAAGCTTTCATGTCCCAAAATGCTTTATGTTCTAATTCTACAGGCAAGTAACAAGGTTTTCCATAGACTAATCGATAGGGTGACATGCCTAAAGATGTTTTGAAAGTAGTACGGTAAGCCCAAAGTGTATCGTTTAGTCTTAAAGACCAATCTTTACGATTTGAGTTAACCATTTTTTTCAAAATTTGTTTAATCTCCCTATTTGCTAATTCTACTTGTCCACTTATTTGAGGGTGATAAAGGGTAGCAATTTTGTGTGTGATGCCATATTTCTTCATTAAAGATTCAAATGGTTTATTACAAAAATGTTTTCCCCCATCACTGACGATAGCTCGAGGGATTCCAAATCGACTAAAACATTTTCTTTTAAAAATTTTAGAACAATTTTATGATCATTGTGCCGACATGTAATCGCCTCAATCCATTTTGAGACATAATCAACTGCAACTAAAATATACACAAATCTAAATGATGATGGAAATGGACCCATGAAATCAATTCCCCAACAATAAAAAATTTCAATGATAAGGACAGGGTTCAAAGGCATCGTATTTCTTTTAGAAATGGACCCCAATTTTTGACAATTTTCGTAACTTTTGCAAAAAGTATAACTGTCCTTGAATAAAGTGGGCCAATAAAATCCACACTGCAAGATTTTTGCAGCTATTTTCTTTGAAGAAAAATGACCTCCATATGCTTCTGAATGACAATATTTAATGACACTACTTACCTCACTATCGAGTACACATCTCCAAAAGATTTGATCAGGACAATATTTAAACAAATATGGGTCATCCCAATAGATAATTTTCACCTCAATCAAAAACTTTTTTCTGTCTTGGTGCGTCCACTGAGGTGGCATCTTACCTGTTACAAGAATATTGACAATGTTAGCAAACCAAGGCATGGAATTGACAGAAAATAAAAATTCATCGGGAAAAGAATCATTGATAGGTGTGCTATCAAAAGATGAGCCTGTTGTAAGTCTAGAAAAATGATCTGCAGCAACATTTTCGGCTCCTTTCTTGTCTTTTATTGTGATGTTGAATTTTTGAAGCAACAAGATCCACCGTATCAACCTAGGTTTGGCATCCTGCTTAGATATTAAATACCTAACAGTAGCATGATCAGTGAAAACAACAGTGGAAGAACTAATTAAATAAGCTCAAAATTTGTCCAATGCAAAAATTACAACAAGTAGTTCTTTTTCAGTAGTGGTGTAATTCATTTGTGCACTATTCAAAGTTTGACTTGCATAATAAATTACATGAGGCTTACCTTCCTTTCTCTATTCTAAAACAGCACCAACAGCAAAATCACTAGCATCACACATCAACTCAAAAGGCAAAGACCAGTCAGGAGATTGCATGATAAGAGCAGAAGTCAAAAGACCGATTAATTTTTCAAAAGATTTTTGACAATCTTGGTTCTAATCAAATGGTGCATCTTTTGTTAGAATACTACATAAAGGTCTAGATATGGCACTAAAGTCCTTTACGAATCTTCTGTAAAATCCTGCATGTCCTAAAAAGGAACGAACTTCTCTAACTGTTTTTGAGGAAGGCAAATGAGCAATCAATTCAACTTTGGCCTTATCAACTTCAATTCCTTTAGAAGATATCACATGACCTAACACTATTCCTGACGTAACCATGTAATGACATTTTTTCCAATTTAACATAAATCCTTTTTCTTCCCATCTTTTAAGAACTTTTTCCAAATTATCAAGATAATTTTCAAAAGAATTTCTAAAAACTGTCAGATCATCCATGAAAACCTTTAAATAATGCTCAATCATGTCACTGAAAATACTTAGCATGCATCTTTGAAAAGTTACCGGAGTATTACAAAGACCAAAAGACATTCTTCTATATGCAAAAGTGCCAAAAGGGCAAGTAAAAGTGGTCTTTTCTTGATCCTCCAATACAATTGGTATTTGATTATACCCTGAATAACCATCAAGAAAACAATAGTAGGGATATCCTGCTACTCTTTCTAGAATCTGATCAAGAAATGGCAAAGGGAAATGATTTTTCCTAGTGGCTGCATTCAATTTTCTGAAATCAATACACATACGCCAACTAGATGAGACTCGGGTAGGTATTAATTCTCCTTTTTCATTTTCAACCATTGTTATTCCAGATTTCTTAGGCACAACTTGTGTAGGGTTTACCCACTGACTATCAGAGAAAGGATAGATAATTCCAACATCAAGTAATTTAAGAACTTCAGCTCTAACTACCTCTTTCATGTGTGGATTTAATCTTCTTTGAGGTTATTGAGATGTTTTAGCATTAGCCTCTAAATGTATTCTATGTGTACAAATTAATGGATTAATACCTTTTATGTCCTTTAATGTCCATCCAATTGCACTTTTATGCCTTTTAAGTACTTCTATCAACATACCTTCTTGCTCTTTGGTCAGGGATGAGGAAATTACCACTAGAAAGCTTTGTTCTTCTCCTAAAAATGTGTACTTCAACCCAGTAGATAATGGCTTTAGTTCCAGTGTGGGTACTTCTTCATGGGTATCATTATTCATGGGTTTTAGTTCTTCGAATCTTAGCTTATTTCCTTTGTATTCCATTTCCTGTGTACAGTCAAGCAAAGAGCATATTTCAGAAACATCATCATCTAATTGTGTAACTGAATTAAATGAATTAATTAAACAGATTTCTAATAGGTCAGAAGAACTCCTAGTTTGAAAATGATCATCTATAATGGCCTCAATCCCTTCAATTTCTTTATTGTCATCATAAACTTCATATGGTTGCTTACACATGTTGAAAACATTAAGCTCTAGTGTCATATTTTCAAATGTTAGCTTCACCATTCCATTTCTGCAATTTATCAAAGCATTAGATGTTGCTAAAAATGGGCGACCAAGAATAACAGGAACTGACTTAGAACTATCAACCATAGGTTCAGTTTTCAAGACAATAAAATCCATAGGATATATGAATTTATCAACTTGTACCAACACATCTTCCATTATTCCTTTCGGGATTTTAATTGATCTATCAGCAAGTAAAAAAGTTAAAGAAGTTAGTTTTAACTCACCAAGGTTGAGTTGCTGATAAACTGAATATGGAAGTAAATTAACACTAGTACCAAGATCAAGTAAAGCTCGTTTAATTTTATGTTCACCAATAATGCATGAAATTGTAGGACAACCAGGGTCTTGATATTTCAACTCATTATTGTTTTGAATAATGGAGCTTACCTGTTCAGTTAAAAATGCATTCTTTTTCACATTATGTTTTCTTTTAATAGTGCACAAGTCCTTTAAAAATTTGGCATAACAAGGAATCTGTTTGATAGCATCTAACAGAGGAATATTGACCATCACTTGTTTAAAAATTTCAAAAATATCACTGTTATGGTTCACTTTACTTGAATTGTTTAATGCTTGAGGAAATGAGGTGAAGACGAGGGTTTGGTCTCCTTTTGGCTAGGTGGCTTATCAACTTCTTCCTCATCTTTGGGACTTGACTCATCATTTTTCTTACAAGGTTCAAGAATTTGTTTTTCAACAACCTTTCCACTCTTAAGAGTTATTACTGACTGGACTTGATCTATTTGTTGGTTTTCTGAACTACCCTCATTTAGGCTGTACCGACCCTTGGGATTTGGTTGAGGTTGAGAGGGAAACTTTCCTTTCTCATGAATGGCAAGTGCAGAAGAAAGTTTAGCAAGAGTGTCTTTTATGTCAATCATGGCTTGAGTGTTTTGGTTATTGATGGCCTTGTTTTTCCATGAATGCATGCAATGTTCCTTCAAGATTTTTCCTATATGGTGAGACATAGGGTACATATCTTTGAGGATTTTGAGAATCCTGCTGTGCCTGAGGAGGTGGTGGTTGCATGAATTGTGCCTGATTGTTGGTCCTCCAACTGAAGTTCGGGTGATTTCTCCATCCCGGATTGTATGTATCTGAAAAAGAAGAAGTGAATGACTTTTTAAAATTGTTCATTGCATTTACTTGCTCATGCACAACTTCTTTAAAAATAGGAATTTTTGGACATTCATTTGTTGAGTGTCTCAATTCATCACAAATGCTACAAATTTCTTCATTTTGCACAGATTTGATTTCTTTTACTTTCCCGGATTCCATGGCTTCAATCTTGCTAGCCAAACTAGCAAATCTTGCATTTAGATTTTCTTCTTGACTAAGGTGATATTTTCCTTTACTAGCATGTGCAAGGTTAGATCTAATTGAATTTTCAAAAGCATTAGTACCATGCCAAGATTGAGAATTTTCAGCCAAATGATCTAAATAGTCTAAAGCTTCATCAGGTTCTTTATCAAGAAACTTACTATTGCACATTGTTTCCACAAATTTATTTAGTTTCAGGTGTTAACCCTTCATAAAAGAAGCTTATAGTGCGTCATTTTTCAAAACCATGATGTGGGCAAGAATTCAACAAATCTTTAAAACGTTCCCAACTTTGAAAATATGCTTCATTTGAATTTTGGGAAAAATTTTGGATTTGTCTTTTCAAAGCATTGGTTTTATGTGTTGGAAAAAATTTCTTTAAAAACTCACCTTGCATTTCTTGCCATGTGCCAGTTGATCTTGGTTTCAAAGTGTTAAGCCAAGCTTTTACTTTATCTTTTAAAGAAAAAGGAAACAATTTAAGCTTAACAACCTCTTCAGTGCAAGTTTGATCATGAAAAGCAGTACATACTTCCTTAAATTCTTTTAGATGTAAATATGGACTTTCAGATTCTAAACCATGGAAATTAGGAAGTATAAAAATCATACCTGGCTTAAATCTAAAATTGTTAGCATTAAGTGGAAAGATAAAACATGATGGACTAGAATTTTGAGATGGTTGCAAATACTCACGCATGGTTCGTAACAGTTGATTTTCATGTTCATCATGCATACTTTCATTTTCAGCCATTGTGTTTGATGTGTGTGATTGTGATTTAGACAAATCAATATGTAAAGTACTAGGATTAACTTTAAACAAATGATCAGAATTTAAATCACGATACCAATTAAGCATAAACAAGTAACTTAAAATATAAAATAAAATGTACAAGCTAGCAGTATAATCCGTCCATTAAATATTAACAAAGGTGTAGTATAAACTAACCACCAAATAAGTTAATAAGCAGAAAAATTAAAAAAGTTAGTATGCGGATAAATTAAAATATTAGAAGCAAGTAAATTAAAATGTTAGAAGCAGGTAAAGTAAAAAGTTAGATAGCTGATAAAGTAAGAAGTTAGATAGTTAGTAAGAGAGTTAGTAAGTTAGTAAACAAAAAAAAATGACAGAAAATAAATAACAAAAAATAAATGACAGAAGATAAAATACAGAAAATAAAGTGCAAAAAGTAAATTTAAAATATGAAAACCAGAGAATCGGCAAGCCAATTTTTTGCTCCGGTGAGAGAGAAGAGAAGAAGAAAGATTATTTCATTAATGATTAAAGATTACAGAGAGTTTAGGGAGAGTTTCCTCCACTAAGTTAGTACATTAGTAAGTACAAAGAAAAAAAATTAAAAAGGTAGAATATACATACAAAATATTTACACCATAAATTTGTTCTTCAAATCAAGTCCCCAGCAATGGCACCAAAAACTTGATGCGGGATTTAAGAGTTGCAAACCCAAGTGCAGGTTATCTAAAGTAATAAATTCTTGGTGAGTCCGAGGTCGAACCACAGAGACTTGATGAAGAAAAATTAATTAAAGTAAAGTAAATATTTTGTTACAACAATAAAGATGATAAAAACTTGGTCACAAATAAAAAGGAATTGCTTGGGTTAGGAGATCCACTCTTGGTAAATAAATTAAGGACAAGATTAATTATTTTATAACTCAATTAGAATCCACACATAATAGAGGTTCCAATCAAAAAATACAAAGTTCAAAGTTCATTAAAAATTATATACGTAATTATATTATGATTCCTTTAATCATCTATTAACACCACCACTCATAAATGGGATCAATCATTCATTGTGCTAAAATCTTGTGTACAACAAATCAAGATCTCCATTTTATAAGGAAAGTTTCTAGCACCACCACTTGTAAATGGGTTAAAGCATTCATTGTGCCAATCTCTTGTCTACAACAAATCAAGAACTCCACTTTACAAGGAGGGTTTTTAAATTAATTGGAAACAAAATATAATACGTATAATGACCACTTGAAAATATATCATTTAAGCACAAGAGAGAAATTAATCTAACCTTATTTCATTACCAAGAGCTTCACTCTTTCACCCAAGTAAAATAAAACTTAGTTACTCATAGATAAGAAGAAAGAAAGAGAGAAGAAGAAAAAGAAGAACATGACTTCAATTTAGAACAAAGGAAAATTACTACAAGAAAACCTAGTAACAAACTAGCATCATTTGGTACCTAGTACCTAACACCTTCAATGATCTGCCAAGGTCCTCTTTTATAGAGGATTAGAGATACAAAATGACAAGGGGGCTGAGTCATTAGTGAGTGAATGAGTGAAAAATGAGTGGAAAATGCCAAATGACTTTTGGTGAGTGGAAAATTATGGAGATTCCTTGTCTCCGAAATCATTTAGCTCTGAAGTCATTGAATGCGTCAGAATGAGCAATTCTGATTTTCATCAAAGTTATAGGGCTTAATCTTAGCTTTCAAATGGCTTTGGTTTGAGTCCAATATCATTTCTATAACTCCAGATACGTTCAAATTACTACACACTACTCAGGCTCAGTCACAGCTCCTCTGTTCTGACTTGCAAGCCCAATATCACCCATTAGACCTCAGATTCTTGAAAAGTGTGCAACATGAAAGTTGTAGATATAGGTCTTACTATTCAACATCAAAATTTTAGCCCATTTGACAACTTTTATCTCAAAATATGGTATGAACAGTACACATAGGTCAAGCTGTCAAGAACAGCACTCTAGTTCTTACTTCAACCCTAATTTAAGTTATTTACTCGTATGATTGGGCCTTTGAGGTCTTCATGAAAGTTATAGAGCTATCTCTTATCTTTAAAATGCCACCAAATTCACCTCATTTGGCTACTTACATCCCAAGATATAGCCAAAATACAGAAACAACGTAAGACGTAAATTATGCTAAAAAATTTAATTAAGTCCAATTTGAGTCCAAACTTACAAAACATAATCAAACTCAATCAATTAAGTACATGGAGAGTGTAAATGACTAAAAATGAAGGTTTATTAATGTATCAAATATGTGATCATCATCAAGCACATATCTTTGAATGATTTGATTAGGATAATATTTGAATAAATATGGGTCATCCAAAATTTTTTTTTCACCTCAGTCAAAAACTTCCTTCTTTCTTGGTGCGTCCTTTGAGGCGGCATCTTTCCTGTTGCAAGAAAATTGACTATGTTAACAAACCAAGGCATGGAATTAACAGAAAATAAAAATTCATCAAGAAAAGAATCATTGATAAGTGTGATATCAAAAGGTGAGCTTGTTGTTAGTCTAGACAAATAATCTGCAACAACATTTTCGGCTCCTTTCTTATCTTTTATTGTGATGTTGAATTCTTGAAGCAACAAAATCCATTGTATCAACCTAGGTTTAGCAAAAACTTATTGTGAAAATCGATAAGTGCACCAAATCGTAAAAGTAATAAAGTGGTGAAAAGAGTATCATCCCACGAGGATTATAATGCCAATTACTAATTTCATTAATTAAACACTATCTAAGCTACCGAAAGATGAGAGTTTGACAAAAGTAATAATAAAAACTAAATAATAACTAGAAAATAATTATAATAAAATAAAGTAAACCAAAGCAATTAAACAAAGGTTGAAAATGATGATGAGAAAGTGTTAGGGTTTAGACTTCACTTGAACTTTTCTGATGCAAATTAAAATAATAATTTAATTAAGTTCTATTTCATGATTTAAGATCAATTCTCAATTTTAATTAATATTCAATTTCTTGGTATATCAATCCTCTTCACACTATTTAAAATTAACCAATCCCTTAGCATAATCCCAAAAAAAGAAGGCTTTATAAAAAAAAAAGGAATTAAAAGAAGGATCACACAACCCATAATGTCTATTCCTAGCGATTGTAGAAATTGTGGTGCTTATCACGTGTTCTAATTCATGCAAACTTTTCCAAATCATACATAAACCCAAGAAATTATTCCTAAATTGATCAGGTTTAAGAAAACATTAAGAATAGAGATAAACACATAAATCATAAAATAGAAACTTAAATTAAACACATAAATTAATTCACATCGTCAAAGAACAAGATCCATCGTCCCCCTAATGAGGGGAACTTAGTTACGCATAGGAAAAGAAAAAAAAAAGGGAAGAATACAACAAACTATATTGTAAATAGGTGGAAAGTTTGAAGAGAATTCCTAATCTTCAAGCCTAGTTGCGCCCACACCACTTTAGGATTTGTACCTCTTTGACGACTGCGGCAAAGTTGTGTCTTGTCAAGTGTGTGATTATGATTCAAACAGATCAATATATAAAGTACTAAGATTAGTTTTAATCAAACGACTAGAATTTGAATCATGATACCAATTAAGCATAAATAAGTGACTTAAAATAGGGAAAAAATAAAAATATATACAGAGCTCAACCTTCCATAAAAAAAAAAATTAACAAGTAGGCGGTATAAACTAGTCATCAAATATGATACAACTAGAAAATTAAAAGAGTACAGAAAGAATATACCAGATGACGAAGTTTACTTAAAGAAAGAAAACCTCAAGAAATTTGTTCTTCAAATCAAGTTCCCCAACAACGGCGCCAAAATCTTGATGCGAGTTGATATGTGTTGCAAACCTAAGTGCAAGTCATCTCAAGTAATAAATTCTTAGGAGTCCAAGGTCGATCTATAAGGAACTGATAAAGAAAAATTCTTTGAGGTAAGGAAAGGATTTGTCACAACGATAAAGGTGATAAAACTTGTTCACAATTAAAAAGGATTTTCTTAGGCTAAGAGATCCACTATTCGTAAGTAAATTAAGAACAAGATTAATTCTTTTTATAACTCAATTAGAATCCACTCATAACGGAGGTTCCAATCAGAAAATACAACATTCAAAGTTCTTTTAAAGTTATATATGTAGTTATATTATAATTCCTTTAATTATCCACTAACGCCAATACATGTAAATAAGTTCAAGCATTTATTGTGCCAATCTCTTGTTTATAACAAATCAAGATCTCCACTTTACAAGGAGGGTTAATAACATCAACACTTGTAAATGGGTTCAAGTATTCATTGTGCCAATCTCTTGTCTACAATAAATCAAGATCTCCACCTTAGAAGGAGGGTTTCTAAATTAATTGGAAACAAAATATAATACATATAATGATCAATTGATAATATATCATTCAAGTACAAGAAAGAGATTAATCTTACCTTATTTAATTATCAAAAACTTCACCCTTTCACTTAAGCAAAATGGAAATTAGTTACTCATAAATAAGAAGAAAGAAAGAGAGAAGAAGATGATGATGAACATAACTTCTATTTAGAACAAAAGAAAACTACAACAATAGAAACAAATTATACTAGAATATGATCTTGATATTTAAACTAATATGATTCTAATGACCAACAAATGGTGCCCTTTTATAGAGCATGAAGGGCACACAATGACAAAGGAGTTTTTTAATGAGTGGGTGGATGAGTGAAAAATTATTGCCATGCTTGTCTCCTTGCTCAACCAATTCAGCTGTCTTCACATGACTATAACACTATCATAACGTCACCTATTGCATAAGTGGTCTTCATGAAAGTTGAAGGGTTTTGACTCAACTTTCCAATGCCATAAGTTTTAGCACAATCTAAATCTTACAACCCAAGATATGACCCAATCTTTGCACAGTGTTTGGGTTCCAGTAATAGCACCACTGTTCTGACTTCCAAACTCAATCTGACCTATTATACATCTGAATGAGCTCTTGTGTTCTTCGTGAAAGTTATATATTTGGGTCTTAGCTTTCATTTGGGCTTGATTTGGTGTCGATTGAACTCCTATAGATCAAGAAATGGACTGATGAATGCGCAGAGGTCAAGCTGTCAGGATTAGCACTTTAGTTCTTGCTTCAACTCCAATTTAAATTACCCAAACGTGTGATTTATCTCTTGAGGTCTTCATGAAACTCGTAGAGAATTGTCTTAGCTTTCCTGCAATACCAGAATCACATCAATTAAATATTTAAAATTCATATTATAGCTAATTTACTGAGCACTGCCAAATAGACAAATTAAGGTCAATTCATGCAATAATTGCTTCAATAATCAAATTAGGCCCAATATCATAAAATGTGACAAAACTAACTTAATTAAGCCTAATTGAACCTTAAAAAGTTCAGTGAGAGGATTATTAAATGAATAAAATATATTGTTATCATAAACACAGAGATACTTGGTCAAGTAGAGATTATTAGCATTCCAATTAATAATCTAACTTGATCATTCCTTAAATTCCTACAAAACACAATAAAAATATATTTAATTCAGTGGGCCCTGAATTTATTCAATATCATAAATAGTATAATTCTTATATCAAAATATTCAAATCCTTCAACTATTTATCTTTAGGAATTTCTTATTTTTGCACAAAATATGATAATTTATCCTAAAAATTCAAATAATCCTAGGTGAAGAGATAATTATTTAAAAATAAATTAAACATTAAAAATAAATAAAATAAACAAAAACTAAATAAATATAAATTAAAAATCCTAATAAATAAACTCAAAAGATGAGTGTATTTAACACTCATCAAATACCCCTAAACTTGAATATTGCTTGTCCTCAGGCAAAGAATAGGAATAAAAAATAAGATTAAACTCAGCATCCAAAAACATGAATCAAGAAAAATTTCACAATTAAAGAATTCAATCAAGTTCAGCAATCAAATCAAATCCAGTAAGATCATTTAGCACTTAAAACAATTAGAGGCTCGGATCTAACTTGCATTTTTTCTCTTTACCAACCAATTGAGGTCATTCATCTTTTCATCGTTCAAGTGTTTAAGGACAAAGAGATCACTCCAGTTTCTCTTAAAAAATACATTACCATAGGTTTGGTATCAATCTCATCTCCACTTCTAAGTTCACATACAACACTAGAATCAAAAGGGTTTCCTTTGGTTGTAGCGGGGCCAAGGGGAAATAATGAAAGGTAGGAAAAAGACAAAAAAGGATAAAGAATGTTCATAGTTAAATTGATACAAAACAAAATCAGGTTGAAAAGATGATAAATAGAACATAAGCACAAGGGTACAATAGATTCTCACTTTTAACCCAATATTCTCATTATTCTTCACCAACATTCCTTTTTCTTTCTTCTTCATTTTCCATTTTTTTTACCTTTCAACTCTTGAAGACAAAAGCTATCCTTAATGACTTTTAAATTAACATATCAGTTGTTCCATTATTCTAAAAATAATTAATGAATCCAACTTGATTATTCAAATAGGTGTCAAAAGAAATCAATTTCAAGCTCAAATGGGATAACTAATGGATTATTTTTTCAATGCAACTCTAGAAGTCAAGAAAGAATTATGCCTAATTGCCTTAATCATGTTCAAGTCTATATGTGAATCATTCAAGTCTCAACAAGATATCAAAGCAAGTTCTAACGCACATTAATCAAGAGAAATCTCATTCTAGAAGAAAAATAAGATTTTGTTTATGAAAAATCCAATCATTAAAGCCCAAAACTCACTTTCTATCTAAGTTAATAGAGTGAACAAATGCAAGTAGACATGACTAATTGTCAATGCTAAATTTCACTTTACTGAATTGAAAAAGATTATTTCACACAATATCAGCTCATGATCAATGGATTTCATGTTAAAACACATCTCTATCAGCTCAGCATTAATTCAAGCAGTTAACATACAATTCCTACTTGATTACCAATAATACTCAAGTGTTCATTGTTTTCACAAAAATTTTAAGAGTACCTGCCCACACTTAAGATAAACATTATCCTCAATGTAGAAAAATAAAATAAAAATGACAGAACAGAGGATAACGAAACTTCCCTGATAATTAAACACAAAATCACGAAGGAGGTGAGGGAGGTAGAGCCTAGGGAAGGCATGTAGGCATGAGCTCAAATATCTGTCTAACTGAGTGGTGATATGTTAGCGAAAACTGCACAAGAAAAACCAAAAAGGTCAAATTTTGTTTTTTTTTATTATAGGAAAAACAAAGATAAAACTGAAAAACTAAATGCAAAGACTAAGAAAAAGGATTGAAAACACAGGTTACCTCCTCTGAAGCACTAAGTTATAGTCATTAGCTTGACTATGGGCCAGTTCCATGCTTAGGTGATGCCGATGGAGTGGTGCTCAGTCCTCACTCGTTCTTCATAGTGCTTCACTCTCTGGCCATTTATCAGGAATATGTTGTGGCCTTCTGTCTTCACCTCAAGCACACCGTACAATAAAATGCGAACAATCTCATATAGGCTATACCCTTTTGACCAAAACTTACTAGGAAGAAGATGAAGACGTGAGTTATAGACAAGAATTTTATCCTCAATCTTAAACTCACACTACGTGATAACTTATCATGCCGCTTCTTTAGTCTCTTCTTGCAAAGCTTGGAATTCTCAAAGTTGGTGGTAGCCTTAGGCAAAATCTTTTCTGACATATCATCAATTTCAGATTCCTGCATATATGAAAACACAGCACTATCTGCAACATCAGTAGTATCTATGCGATTACATGAATCAAAGGAACTAGGATTTTTGACAAAATTAAAAACATTAAAAACTACTTCCTCATCATTTAATTACAAAGTTAACTTCCCTTGACGAACATCAATCATGGTATTTCTAGTAGCAAGGAATGGGCACCCAAGTATGATTAGGATCTCAGAGTCCTCCTTCATATCCAATATAATGAAGTCAGCTGGAAAAATGAATTTATCAACCTTCACCAAAACATCTTCCAATATACCATGAGGGTAAGTGATGGATCTATCGACCAGCTATAGTGAAATATTAGTTGGTTTGGGTTCCTGCATTCCTAATTTCTTAAAAATAGAGAAAGACATCAAATTAATACTAGCACTTAAATCACATAATGCATTATCAAAATAATAATTACCAATAGAGTAAGGAATAGTGAACTCCCTGGATCTTTTAATTTTGGGGGTAACTTCTTCGAGAGAATGGTGGATCACTCCTCATTTAGCCTTGCCATCTCAAATTCCTCAAGCTTGCGCTTATTTTTAAGTAATTCATTTAAGAACTTTGCATACTTGGGCATTTGGGAGATGGCTTCAATAAACAGAATGTTAATTTATAATTTCTTGAACATCTCCAAGAATTTAGCAAATTGCTAGTCTTGTTGAGTGTTCTTGAGCCTCTAAGGGAATGGAATATGGGGCTTCCGTGACTCACTTATATGTACCACAGAGGGTACTTCATGTAACACCCCTCGATTTAATAACCACGACACAATCGTCATTATGTCACGGTCATTAAATTTCGACGTGTTACGATTGTCAAACAACAAATTTTCCAAAAACAAATTAATCATTTCGCATATGAGGAAAATAGGAGCCACGAATGAATAGTTACATATACAACCAGTTAAAATATGAATTATAAGATGTACTCAATTTACAACATTTAAGACTAGATAATCACCTTAAAACATATATATACCCAAGATACACTTTATACAGGTAATGCAAAATAAAATATAAACTACCCATAACATATCCACAACTAAGGAGTTGGGCACTCCCTTGGATCCTGAATGCGTAAGGCAACCCCGGGCACACCGGTGTACGGAGAAATACGGGATAAGGTCTTCAATTGCAGTCCTCTTCACGGTCAAGGTCAAATCCCCAATAAATCACATACTCTTGTCGGTCCAGTCGACTCGCCAAGCCTTGGCACCTTTGGTGAACTCAAATACGACGAAACCAATAGGGTCCCTTCAAGGTGTCCTTATCGAATGCAGAAAATCAAAACCCAGTGAAGTTTAGTAGGTTCAATCTCGCCCCCTTTTCAGACTTTACCCAAAAACCATACAGAATAGCAACAAATACAGAAAAAAGGTAAGACATTCTACTTTCATTACCTATGATGGCAGCAAAGAAACATAACACGAATGACGAAGTCATTCCATACATACAGATCGTACAAATATGTTCAAGTTATCAATTGCATAGATATTTTCAGAAAACATATACGATGATAATACAACAGCATTATAACAACAAGTATTCACTATAGATATATAACAAGTATTTATGTTTCCACAATATGTATGTTAGCCATACCCATGATAATATGTGGACTAACCATGCATAGGCACAATGCGTATGCTGACTATTCTCATGTACAATGCACTCATTTCCTACTCCATGGAGCTAAACTCAAAGTTTTCGGAGATGAACGCCCCAGAAGATCTGTCCCCCCTCAATAGACAGTCTACGTCGGGCCATGGAAAGTAATAGTGCTATGTTAGGCTGCCAGTGCGTTGCAACAGTGTTCACGGCCAGAGGTATATATATAAGGTGATAACCGGATCACAGGTGAAACACCGCGCCCTGACGTCCCCTAGGTCTATTTAAGACCCCACTATCCTACAAGTCCTCGTCCATTCCTAGGCATAATACGCCATAACTATATAATGCTCAAATGCATATCCAATGAAATCAATTCACATCAGACTCAGTAGTCTAACAGATATTTCCAGGGTCCAGTTCATCGGCCCAATATCACAATGACAATGCATGCTTCAATGCATATGGATTGAATGCATACATATGTATATATATATATATATATATATATATATATATATATATATATATATATATATATATATTCACAATGATAGCATAACTTATTCAAATTCACACACCACGACGAATCAATACTAAAATCTCATAGGTGAACACATACTATTCAAAGTTACTATGAAAGTTATGCTTTAATTCCATTATGTTCTTGCGTTAACTTTCTTAGAATATTTAGTTTAAGTTCTTCACAGCCCTTCTCACACTCTTGTTCTTCCTTTATTCCAAAAATTGCTCTAAACTATAAGGTAAACTATCATTCTTGGTTCTTTAAAATTTATGAATCTCAAAGTACAATTAAATTTTCCAATTTACTAATCCTTGCATCCTATTACCATTAATTTAATCACTAGGTGTAGGTGATAAATTTTTAGTTTTGGATTCGACAGAGAAAGTGCCTCTAGTGTACAAATGTGAGGTTACTTTTTGACGAAAAATAATATGACAGAATGATGAAAGATATCAGCCATAATGTGATTTGGTGACAGAGATGGGTAAGTTTCAATTTGACAGAATCAACATTGGTAGGAAAAACATTATTTGACAAGAATGGCTAAAAGTCAAATTCTATCGGATGAAGATTCTGTCGAACGAAGGTCAGTTATATCGAGTGATGCGTAAAACTATCGAATATGCTAGAAGATCAGCAGAAATCCTAATTCGACGGATGAGTGTTGACATTGGAGAAATCTTCCAAGTGTTGAACCGACGAAAGTGCTAAAGGGTTAGAAGTTCTAATTCGACGGATATTGACATTGGAAAGTGCTAAATGGTCAGAAATTCTAACTCGACGGATATTGACATTCTAACTCGATGGATATTGACATTGGAGAAGTTTTTCTACTAAATGGTCAGAATTTCTAGCTCAACGGATATTGACATTCTAACTCGACGGATATTGACATTCGAACTCGACGGATATTGACATTGGATAAGTTTCTCTACTAAATGGTCAGAAATTCTTACTCGATGGATATTGACATTCTAACTCGACAGACATTGACATTAGAAAAGTTTCTCTTCAGTAATTATATAATCTACAGTTGATTTATTATGAATTCCAATTGTTACAATTGTTCACAAAGAACCCCAAATTTTGGGCCTCAAAATCATGGCCATCCGAGAACCAATCCGACATCATTTTCTTCCATGTAATGCATTCCAATCCATTCAGATACATCAATATACACAAACAAATAACTAATAGCACAAACACATTATAAACAACATGCAGACAAAGGATAACCCTCAATAGGATTTTCTCACAATCAATCACAAATAAAGAGTTTCTCACTACCAAAACAAGTTGAAGAGAATAATCTTCCTCTTACCTTAGTGAAGAATAAGGAAAAGCAAGCTCCTTTTTGCTTAGGAATTTCGTGCTTCACCACCACAGAAACCTTGGTGTTCAAATCCATAAAAATCAAGATCAAAGGGTGGAAATGGCATCCATAGTCACCAATGTGACCATGGAACACGAAAATGGGGAGAAAAGGAGAAGAAAGTTGAGAGCTTTACCTTAAAGCTTGAAGCTTTGGTGTTGGGTTGCCAACCACGAAAATGGAGGAGAAAGGAGGAGTTTCACAAAGAGGAAAGCTTGAGGATGGCGAGGGAAAACAATGGTTTAAGTTTGGCTTGAGCAAGGGAAGCTTGAAAGTTCAACAATGGAGTGTGTGGGTGGAAAAAGAGAGGAAGAGAAATGAGAGCTGCATGAAGGAGAGAGTGACCAGCGTGAATGAGAGAAAATGGGAGAATGCATTGAGATATCCCCCCACAAAATTGTGCTGCACAATGAGAGGGAGGAGAGAGAGTGAAAAGTGGGTGGGGAGGAAGCTTCCCTCAAAGTTTCCTTGAGAAATTTCATGCGCTTCTCGATAAAGTGTATAGTAAGCTTGTATCTGACAGATGATTAATTACACTGTTAGAATTATTTTCCCAGTGAATAAAAGTTACAGTTGATGAAAATAATATTTTATTATTCATCAGTTGATTTTATGATACAATGATTTTATTTATCAAATAAAATCTCAAAAAAATGTAAACCTTGCAAACTGTGCCCGGCCTCGGGTTTAGTAAGATCCCCTGTCGACACGTTGACAGTTCAAGGTTTACCAACCTTAGGGAAAATATTTCGTTTTCCCGGCTTCGCTCAGTGCACATGTAAAATGAAGAATATATTAAAATATTCAACGTTTCCAGAAAATTCCACAAAAATTCCTAAAAAATCATAAATATTGGAAAACAATTATTTATCATGAAACAACTAGTTTTCTGCGATGTTACACTGACTCCACTTAGTGTACATGTTAAACGAAGAATATATTAAAATATTCGACATATTCAGAAAAATCTAGAAAAATTCTTAAAAATCATAAATATTATAAAATGATTATTTATAATGAAATAAATAATTTTTAGGATGTTACACTTCACTTGCCTTCTCATTTTCTATAGTAACTAACTCATAAAGAGTATCTTTATACACTTACATTTCCTTTTCTTTTTCCTTGAGAAACTCCCTAAGCTTCTTACCACTTCTCATGGTAATTGTATTCACTTGTTCCTTCGGTTTAGGCTTAGTAGTGCTAGGCAATGTCCCTGGTGCCCTTTCTGTCATCAAGGTAGCCAACTGACTAACCTAAGTTTCTATGCTCTTCATTCGGACCTCTGAATTCTGAATGTATTTCATGATAACATTTTCAAAGCTTTGCTTCTCTTCAAGTTCTTAGAAACCTTGGGGTGGTTGCGGAGCTCGTTGACGGCTCTTTTGATTGCCATGTTGATTTGCCTATTTGAAATTAGGGTAGTCTCTCCAATGGGGATTGTACATGTTGGAGTATGGATTGTACTGTGTCCTGTTGAAATTACCAACAAAATTTACTCCTTCGGGCTTGGGGGCAAAGAGACTACCAACTTGACAATTTGAACTGTTATGTCCCTGTCTGCCATATGCTTCACATATGATTGGTGGGGTTACATTATTTACCACCATCATAGACTCAACCTTCTTCGTTAATACTTCCAATTGACTCAAAATGGAAGTACAGGAGTCAACAGCATGCACACCAACTTGTTTCTTAGGCACTTGGCACTCATTTTTCCATTAGTAACTGTTAAGCAACATTTCTTTAACCAGTCCATGGATTTCAATTGGCGTTTTCCTCTAGATTGTACCATCTGTAGCAGGATCAATAAGTGAACGGTTGGCAGGTAACAAACCATTGTAAAAAGTTTGTACCTACTGCCATACGAGTAATCCGTGATGTGGGCATCTCCTTATCAAATCTTGAAAACGTTCCTAAGTTTCATGGAGAGTATCCATGTCAAACTGCACAAAAGTAGAAATGTCATTCCTTAACTTAGCAGATTTAGAAAGAGGAAAATATTTAGCTAAAAATTGTTGTGTCAGTTGATCCCATGTGGTGATAGAACCCCATGGTAGTGACATTAACCATTGACTCACCCTGTCCCTAAGAGAGGAAAGAAAGAGTCGCAATCAGATTGCATCATCTATCACCCTATTATATTTAATGGTGTCACACAACTGTAAAAACCTAGACAGATGTTGATTTGGATCATCCAAAGGCGATCCACTAAATTGAACAGAAGTTTGAATTATGGAGATTAATACCAGTTTGATCTCAAAATTGTTAGCCGCCACGATTGGTCTTATAATGCTCCCTTCATATCCTCCAGCTATGGCATGGAATATTCAAGAATTGTCTGCTCCACCGGGTAGCTCATTTTTCACGATTCCCCTCAACTGTTGTCTCTATCTCCATCTTCCTTGTAGGTTCTTCAGACACAGCTTCAGTATTAGATTGTTTCCTTAATCTACGAGCTGTTTTCAAAATTTTGGATCAAATATTAGATTAAGAGATTGAGAACGAGTAAGCATAAACAAGAAATATAAGAAATGAGATAAAATGACAAATGAAATAAAAATAAAAATAAAAATAAAATAAGAAATAAAATAAAAGTGCATCTAAATTAACTAGAGTTTTTTGCCTATAATATTACCAAACTTATTCCTCGGCAACAACGCTAAAAACTTGATACACATAACATATACTAAGATCAAGTGCACTCTATCACAAAGTAACATAAGACTTGAGTCCCAATTGTCGATCCCACCAGAAATAAGAAGTAATTACTAGATTCGCTAAACTCTTGATTATTTAGAAAATCAAAAGTGTAAAGAGAGAAATCACTTAAACAAATAAAGAAGAACAATAGACAATCAAATAATGTAGAAATAATCAATTAAAGAAAAATTAGGGCGCAAGGTTCACTTGAATCCAATTAATCAAATTTTCATTCATTTATGATGTAAAATAATTCTCTTGCCAATATTCTCTTAATTGCTATTAAATCCCAATAGTCATGGATAAACACTATTCTATTCCTAAATTATCCACCTATTTGGTCATTTAGTTGAATTAATTTGGAATGCATTAAGCCCCAATTCAAGATATGAACTAACATACCGTCAATTCAATTAATAGAATAGATTGGTGTTTGGTCATTCACAAATCTAATCCTAAATTTATTATATAGGTCCACTCATTGGATGTAGATGGTCACTGGTCAAACAATGAATTAAAATATGCCAAAAGTGATCAAGTTTTGACAAGAATAAAAGTAATATAATAGACCTAAAAGAAATTACCTTAATCAAAGTTAAATTCAAAACAAATTAATTTGGAAAACAAGATACCCTGTAGCCCTAGCTATGGGATTAGTTACTCATGTTCAATAACAAACCCATATCATAATACAAATTCAAAGAAATAAAAAGCCCAAAGAAAGGGGAAAAACTAGTAGGAAGAGAAATCAAAACCCTTTTTACGGAGATTGTGATCTTTAAGCCTTCAAGAATACCGTCCTTTCTTCGTGGCCGTCTTCCAAAGATTCATGAAAATTCTCTCTTTTGACTTATCTCTCTAAAGTCTTCCGTCTCTTTCTCTAAATTTTTGCTAGATGATATGAGCCAAAGAGAGTTCCTTTTCTAAACTCGTTTTGCCGCTTTTATAGAAAAGCTATCAACTTTTTCATATCTAGCTTTCATGATTTTTCTCACCCTTAAGATGACCGAATTTGCCCTTAATCTCAATAGAGAATTTTTATAATTTTTTGTTTTCTTTCCAATACCATAAATGGAGCCTCGATCTGATCTTTGTACCCTAAGATATAGTCTAATTACTGAAACATGGTTAGGAGAGTGCGAGAATTCGAATCAAATCTTTTTTAGAATCCTTATCCAATCTTCAATATTAATCGCAGCTTAATTATAGAAAGTTGTCAACATGATATTTGTAGAACTCTTTCTTAGCTTTCAAATGCCACCAGAATCAGGTAAATCACATATTTATAGAGAAAGTTATCCTAAATTTACTAAGATAGGTTTGATAGTGATACTTTCCTTAATTAATCTTTGATCAAATCTATTGTTTCTTATTTCTTTTTGTTGAATCAATATAAATTATGAAACAAATATCCAACTTAAATTAAGAAACTCATTGAGATCCTTACATTAAATGCAGAGATACTTGATCATCAAGTAGAGATTGTTTGCACTCTAATTAAGAATCTAACTTGATCCTTCCTTAAATTCCTACAAAACACAATAAAAGTACATTTAATTCAGTGGGCTCAGAATTCTCTCAATATCATAAATAGTATAATTCTTATATCAAAATATTCAAATATTTCAAATATTTATCTTTAGGAATTTTTTATTTTTGCACAAAATCGATGATTTATCCTAAAAATTCAAATAATCCTAGGTGAAAAGATAATTATTTAAAAATAAATAAAAATAAAGAAAAAAATAAATATAAATTAAAAATCCTAATACATAAACTCAAAATTCACATCTCTTAGGAATACTTTAATCTTCCAAAGCCAAGTTTCCTTACTTCTATAAGTGTGATAGAAAATTTTAGGACTACATTTAGTCTTTATACTCATAATTCCATAATTTTCTATACACTGTTATTTACCAATTAAGCTCCATTACTTTTCACTAGGTTAAGTTAAACCTGAGATTTTAGCAAATAAGATTACTAATATTCACCTTAATTGGTATTACTTACCAAAATATTCTCCATCCTCTACCTGATATATCCACAAAATTTCATGGTTCTCTGAGTTACTTACCTATCCAATTTGGCCTTTAAACACTCATTCAGTGTCATTAAAAAAGCCAAATCAATTCATTTGATCCTCCAAAATTTACTATAACTCATTCCAATCATTTGTGTCCTAGAAATAAATTTTTTCATATTTATTTTTATCTTCTCAGCTATTTATGCCAAAATCTGAACTTATTTGAGCTATTACTCACATTTAGTGTTATAGTTGTAATACCTTTAACGACATGTTAGGCTTGTATATGTGTACAAAGGTAGCATATGACTTGCTTAACATACTTATTTAATTTTGTGACAAACTGGGTTAGTTTAGGCACTATGTTGCAACTCTGAAGGTGAAAAGTAGCTTAAAATGACTCAAATAATAGCTTAAATTGCTTAGGTGAGGGAAATGAATATGGATAATTTATTTTGAGGTTGCAAATGTAAAAAACAAGATGTAGTTAAAGTTTCAAGGTGAACTGAGTTAGTTTGACTTTTTTAGGCATATTAGTTGTGCATTTTATGCCGAATTGACTAGCAACAAATATGAGAAAATAAGATAATAGTGAAAAAATAATTTTAATGAATCTTAGTATTTATTTTAAAGTTGTTGAAAGTTGAAAAACTTGATTTAGCTAAATCTAAGTGTTGGCCTTATAAGCCATTCAGAACCTCTTTTTAAGCCTTCACTCACGGTTCTTTCTTGCAAAAACACAGAAATAGAAAACGTGAAAGAGCAAAGGAAAGAAGAGGAAAGAAAGGAGAAGGAAGAGGAGGAGAAAAAGAGGAAGGCCAAAGGAAAATCTAAGGTTTGATCATCCAAGCTTGAATATCCGTCTCAGTTGCCAAAGGTAGGGGATTAGAGTTCTTTTCACTTCTTTTCTCCATTTTCTCCATTGATGCAACCTTGGTGCATAATAGGTCAAAATGAGTTTTAGAGGTGTTTTGTAACACCCCCTCCGAAGGGTATCACATTTCAGACCAACTTATTATAATTAATTACCCAAGTTAAAAATATTTAATATAACCTAATACAAATTTCAAATTTTTTTTTCGCGGATAACAGAAACTTTACCGAATTAAAAAAACACAAATTATAAGAACTGAATAAAATACATCACTCGCATATAACATAGATTCATAATGTCTTTATTACATAAAACTTATATACTCTAAGCAGTATTTAATTACCACATAAAAACTTGACTTGGCCCAAGCCAAAACACCTGGAAAGTAACGTTCTGAACTTGATCCTCTCCCAGATCCTCTAAAGGTACATTCTCTGGTTGGGACGTGTCTCTTTGGACAGGAGTCCGAGCAGTTGACTCCGTAGAGTCTTCACTAGGCAAACAGTGAGCAATGTCCCAAAGTTCTACAATAGGCATGGAAAACTCTACATGTACACAAGCAACATTATATGTAATAGTAGAGTTTCCATGATAGGTATCATTCTGGGATAGAGTCACCTCTCTTATATAACTAAAACGTTTAGTATCTGAGTCGACATGCCAAGCATCAATGCCATCGTGGAGCTGCGCTTGCATATAATCAGAGAAATTCCTCCTTGCAGCCATCGTATTCTTTACAGATGTAGACATAAAATAGAAACAGACAGAATAACATAGCAAAGAGGTGAGATCCCCTACATCAATACCAGTATGGTAGCAAAGAAACGATACGAACAACAGTGTCGTTCCATACATACAATCCATAGATTAATATAAAATCAGCAGACATATTCATGACATTTAATAGATAAACAATCTAATAAACTTGCAACACAATATCAGGCATAATGATAACACCATAATCATATTATTCACAATAATATAATATCACAATAGTATAAATGCTAACTATGCATATGTACACAGACCCATTCCTACTCCATGGAGCTAAACACAATTTCGAAGAGAAGATCCAAAAGATATGTCTGTCACTCGGCTGCCGTGGCCAAAAGTGCTATATTTTATTAATTTATCAAAGTGCACATCAGGCATTGGACAAGACATTCTACATTAGATCGTGATTAGCGATAGTGTCTCGGTCCGGATCATCGGTGTGTTTACATCGGTCTGATCCATGGCACAGGGGCGCTAATAACAGGCCATTGTGGAAAACCCACACCTCAATGCCCACAAGGTCTACATTTGACCTACACTACGACCATCGCACCCGTACTTAGGTGTAAATCAATCTCCTAGGCACATAGCCTTAATCAATAAGTGAACACGCTTTTCCATGCATGATGTATGATCCAAATACGCATACTGTCATTAATCACACAGTATTTCATACTCACACACTATCACTTAGCAATATCGTTATTCAACATCACTAGGCCCACCACAACAGCCCGACAGTAAACTACTGTTTATGCTTAATCGCGTAGCGATATTATTGCATTTTCACAATCGCGGAACACTTTTCTTACGTTTTGAAATCGCGTAAGGATTTTCCAACATTTTCTAAATCGCGTAAACATTGTATTGCATTTTCTTAATCGTGTAGCCAAAATTTATTGTTTTTGAGTCGCATAAAAGTTTTTCTATGTATTTTCAATTGTGTAAAATATTTCTAACATATTTTAAACTCAAAATAATATTTTTCTCATTTACTATCAAAATTTGACTTTATTCCTAATATTTGCATAATAGTTCCTCTTTAAATAATATTTTCAATATAGTCCCTCATTAAATAATAATATTTACAATATAGTCTTTCTTTAAATAATATTTACAATATAACTAACCATGGATCAATCATGGTCTAGAAAATTAGAAATCCAACTTAGAATCAAAGATTCAAGAAATTACCTTTAATATAGGAAATCAAAGCTTGATTTTTGAAGCCCTTAGAGAGAGATTTAGACAAAACTCACTAAAGGAAAAGTGTTTTGGATGATGCTTAGATTTAGAAAGTATGATTAGATAAAATTATAGAAGTGTAGAAGTGGATATAAGGGGTGGAGGCCGTGAGCTTCCAAAGAAAGGAGAGAAGAAATGAGTTCTTGAAGATGAGAGAAAATGATGAAGGCTTTTGGTGTGTCGTAAAATGTAGTATATGAAATAGAAAGTCCAATTTCCTTAAGTCCTAGCCATGTAGATAGTTGCATGGAAGTATCAAGGCTTAATTAAGTTGGTAGAAGATTTCACATGGCTTCACATGCTTCCCACATGGCTTATGTCACCTAATGATCATCATTTGGTTATTAGAAAAATCATGAATATCCTAGAAATGCTTGGTTGGTTGTGGAATGCTTTGGAGAGAAAGTGAGAAAATGGTTAAGTTACAAAGATGAAAGGAAAATAAAGTGAATTATCCTATTATTCAAGTGTATAGCCGTGTAGATACTTCACAAGGAGAAGTAAAAAATGTAGCTTCCAAGTTTGAGTGGCACATGGCCTATGTCACTAGGTGGTCATCAAATGGTCATGTAGATGGACTTGGAACATAGTAGAATGGCCTTCAAATGGTGCATGGCCGTGAGACACTCTAGGAAAAAGGCACAAAATCTTGAGTCAAGCCACTTTGTGAGACTAGCTTCCTATTGGTGTAATCTAAAGGTGACATAACATATATCACAAAAAAAATGAAATGTCCTAGAGCACTTTCTTACTCTCCTAGCAGTGGAACTCCCAAAGAATGTTGGGTGGTCATCTTTTACTTGCAAGCTTACCTTGCTTCCTATTGGTGGCCACTTTCTTTGACTACTCCTAAACTTGTTTCTTATTGGTTCATCAAACAAGACTTGATTTCTATTGGTTCGGTGGTTACAAGCTTGTTTCCCATTGGTTGTCACTTTTATTGACTATTTTTCTATTAGTTGCTCTTAAAAAGTCATAGCCATAAACATTGACTTAATCCTATTGGTTGATCATAAAGCTATGTATTGATGATTCATAATTACACTTAAGATATTTAACTTAGATATTTTCTGCTTAGATATTTTATCCTCAGATATTTATAGCTAGATATTTATTTCTTATATATTCATCTGTAGATATTTTATCAAAAGATATTACCCAATGGACAATAGCTACTGCTATTATTACTCAATGGATAATAGTAAACTCAAATAAAGAAAATCTTAATCAACTATTCCCTGTTTCGGATTTAGTAAGATCCCCTGATTTCGCCTTGACAGTTCGAAACTTTTTGGTCTAGGAAAAATTTTGATTTTTTTCCGGGCCCGTCTCAAACACACATACAGTTTAAAATAATATTAAAATAATCACAAACTCAAAAAATTTGACAAAAATTCTCAAAAATCATAAAAATTATAAAACTCATATATATTCAGAAAAAATGAAATTCGGGCATACAGTTTTCAAGATAATATTAAAATATCAAAATAATATTAAAATAATCAAAATAATATTAAAACAATCAAAATAATTAAAAATTTCCAAAAATTAACAAAAACTCATAAATATTATAAAACGTATTTATTTCAAGAAAAACAAAAAAATTGGGATGTTACATGTTTGATGTGTTTTACTTGCTTGAATGTGTTTCAATGGTTGTTTATGACTTATTCATAACATGAGTTTGAGATAAAAACTTAGAACTTCTCATTTAGACCTTTGATGCACACAGTAAGGTTTTAGGTTTTGATTTGTGATTTTGGTTCATAATCCAAAATTAGTAGTTTGAGTTAGTGATTGATGATTCTTATGTGATAATGAACTAATTAGGGACTTAGAATCACCTAGAAATTATTTTGGAATGGCCAAATCTCAAGCAAAGAACCAATGGAACAATGCACGGTTCTGTAGAACCCAGTTTCCGCTACCCGTGTCGCGACGTGAGGAGGTCACGCCAAGGTGTGCGTATCAGAGTATGTGCACCCGAGAGCAGCATGTCGCAACATGAGAAGGGCTACGCCGAGGTGTGAGCTCCAGAATTTCTCAAAAATGAGATTTTGATGTATTAATGTTTCCTACTAGTTTGAATCAATTATGTATGTTTTCGAATGTGTGTTAAGACACAAACAGAGATATTTTAAGAGAGAAATTATCACCTAGCAAGTATTAGAAAACTTAAGCCTTTGAGCATTCAAGAGTGATGGTTTGCCTTAGGTAAGTATCTAGCACCTTAGGCCACTTTTTGTGGTATTTGTATCACTTAAAAGATATGAATGATGATATGGTGTTTTTGATGCATGTATGAAGGATGTTCTGGTAGTATTAGTCTTTATTTAGTATCCTTTGATGATGTGCACAATCATTTAGGCCAAGGGAGATAAGTGGGGAGTCCAAAAGGTTCTTTTGAGCAAGGATTCAGCCCGAACTTCTCAATAGATACAGGGTACGTGTAATATGAGGATGAGCTTTCCCTTTAATTACCACAAGATAGTACACTAAATCAGAAATCCTAGTTGAACATCTTGGTTCTAAGTTGGACTAACTATCTATGATAGAATATATGTTAACTTGGTGTCTTTAGTTACTAAAGCATATCCTTGTAGACTCTTTAAACATATCTTATTTAGCAAGAGTTAAGATTATGTTTATAATGTTATGTGTGACTTGTTTTAGTTTACTCATACTAAGAATTATTGATTCTCACCGCACTGTGTTTCCATGTAATTCTAGGTGAAAGTTCTTCAAAGAACAAGAAGAAAAGGAAGCTAAGGATTAGACTAGTTCTAGTTTTATTGCTTATATTACAATCTTTGTATCTTATTGAACTTCTTTTGTAATGTAAAGAATTATGTAATACTCCAAGCCTTTGTTAAGGCTAATGTCGTATATATATATGTGTGTGTGTGTGTGTGTGTGTGCATTTTGCTCTGAGTTTTATGTTTTTCGCATTTCATATAACTCTCTACAATGTCTCCAGTGTTCATTATGGATATATTATGAGATTAGTATGTATGTAGTGACGTTGTAATGCTGTTTATCTCTTTAAATGTTATTTATATCGAGAAATTAGTATTAAGACGTTACATTATGGTATCAGGGACTGGTTCATCCTATTGAACCAGGGTATGGACTAACTATGCTTAGGCATGTTTAGGACTTCCTTTTTATGATTTGTGCTTTTCTAGTCTCTTGTGTGAGATGCTTTAATAGAATTGCATGATTTTTCTTAGGTTGGTTTTTTGTTAGCTACTGTTGTATGGTTACATGATATTGAGACTGCAACTCAATATATTTTGTTTCTATATGTATAGGAAACTATGGCACCACCAAGGTGAACCAGAGAAATAGAGAACTCAACCTCAGAAGGTCCTGATATGGCCGAAGCGTTTATGGCTATGGCCAATGCCATGAGAGAGTAGGCAGTCGTTACGGAAAGGGTGCTTGAGAGGATGGGAGCAAATCCACCTCAGCCACCTACACCACCTGTGCAGCCAGTACAAAAAGTACAACAAGTCGGGAGGAATCAGAACTTCAAGGACTTGACAGCTTTCAAACGAACCCTCCACTTTTTAGAGGCGAGTATAATCCCATTAAGGTTGAGGAGTGGCTCAGTGAGATGGAAAAGATCTTGGAAGTAATGGTTTGCTCTGAGTAGCAAAAGGTGTCCTTCACCTCTTATATGTTAAAGGGAGAGGTAGAGCATTAGTGGAAAAGTACCAAGAGGGTACTGGAAGCTGCTGGAACTTAGAGGTCTTAGGAGGTCTTCAAGATAACCTTTTTGGAGAAGTATTTTCTGCAAACTCTACATGATGATAAGGAAGTGAAGTTTATGCATTTGGAACAAGGAAGCTTGTTGGTGGGCCAGTATGTGGCCAAGTTTGAGGAGTTGTTGAAATTCTCTTCGCATTTTCGTTACCATCCAGACGAGAATTGATGATGTCTGAAATTCGAAACTGGCTTAAGAAATGAGATCAAAAGTATGGTGAGACCTATGGAGGTTAGGGATTTTCCTTCTCTGGTCAACAAGTGTAGGATTGTGGTGTCAAGTGCTCATAGTCCTCAATCAAAAGAAAAGGCATAAGATTTCTATAAGAGAAAATGTGAAGATGATAAGAATAAGTAGGGTGCTCCTAAAGCAAGTAACCCTACAGGAAAAAGTAAGAAGGGGTCTAAGGAACCTCAGTGCACTAAATGTGGGAAGACACATGGAGGCAAACTATGTTTGGCAGGCCAGTCTGTGTGTTACACCTGTGAGCAGCCAGGACACTTTTCAATAGATTGTCCTTTGAAGAAGGAAAATGCGCCTACCCCGAACCTGCTAGCCAAGGAACGAGTTTAAACTCTAGGCAGAAAAGAGGCGACCCTGTCTTTTGTCCTTATCCAAGGTATAATTCGTAATCATATTTTAAATATCATGTATGATTCAGGAGCATCTTACTCCTTTGTTTCTTATGATTATGTAAGGATGTTGGATTGGCCTATGTCAAAGTTACCATATGACTTGTCTATTTCCACACCTATTGGTATTCCAGTCATAACTTTGAAAGTATGTCTTAACTGTTGTATAAGGATTGAGGATAGAGTCTTCTTTGTAAATCTTATCGGTTTACCCCTTGTGGTCATAGATGCCATTCTTGGTATGGATTGGTTGTCATCCAATCATGTGGTCTTAAACTGTTTAGATAAGACTCTAGTTTTTTTATCTGATGTTCTTGCCAGAGTTGTTTCTTATGAGTCTGTCTATCTCAATGCTAACCAAGTCAATCATTGTTTAGTAGAAGAAGCTCTATGATAAGTTCTTCTTTTCTTATTAGATGTAGAGGTTGAGCAGAACCTAGACAGTATACATGTGGTGAGGGAATACCCAGAGGTATTTTTGAGTGACGTAGCTGAGTTGCCACTAGAGAGAGAAATAGAGTTTACTATAGATTTAGTGGTGGGTACAGGACCTATATCTATAGCACCCTATAGGATGACACCTCTAGAGTTAGAAGAACTCAAGAAACAATTAGAGGAGTTATTGGAAAAACAATTCATTAGGCTTAGTGTTTCTCTGTAGGGAGCACCAGTGTTACTATTGAAGAACAAAAATGGTACCATAAGGTTATGTGTTGACTACAAATAGTTAAACAAGGTAACCATCAAGAATAAGTATTCGTTGCCTAGAATAGATGATCTGATGGATCAATTAAGAGGAGCTTCATAATTTTCCAAGATTGATCTAAGATCTGGGTATCATCAAATCGGAGTTAGGGGAAAGGATATCCCTAAGACCGCTTTTAGAACTAGGTATGGGCATTATGAGTACCTTGTGATGTCTTTTGGGTTGACGAATGCTCCAGCAGTGTTTATGGATTACATGAACAGAGTTTTCAGACCTTACCTAGATAAGTTTGTGGTAGTGTTTGCCTTAAATATTTTGAGGCATTATCTCTATGGAGTCTAGTTTGAGGTGTTTAGCGATCATAAGAGTTTAAAGTACTTGTTTGATTAGAAGGAACTGAACATAAGACAAAGAAGATGGATGGAATTCTTAAAGGGTTATGACTTTGAGTTAAAGTATCATCCAGGTAAAGCCAACGTAGTGGCTGATGCATTAAGTAGGAAGTCCCTACATGCTTCCTAAATGATGGTCCAAGAGAGTGAACTTCTCAAGAGTTTCAGGGATTTGAGTCTTGCGGTGACTGTGATGCCACATAATCTCTTTATGAGTAGAGTGGACATAGTTAATGACTTAAGGATTTAGATTTTAGAAGCTCAAAAGGAGGATAAAACTCTAAGGGACATAAGTGAGTAGATCTTGTTAGGAACCCAAGAGGATTTTGATATGACTAATGATGGAATGATAAAGTTTAGAGACAAACTTTTTGTTCCAAGATAGTCAAAGAACAAACAGAGGATTCTAGAAGAAGCTCACAAAAGTAAGTATACCATCCATCCTGGAACCACTAAGATGTATCAACATTTAAAGAAAATGTTTTGGTGGTTTGGCAAGAAAAGAGACATAGTAGAGTATGTCTTAAGGTGTTTAACTTGCCAAAATGTGAAGATTGAACATTAGAAACCTGCAGGATCATTACAGTCTTTGGGAGTTCCTGACTAGAAATGGGATAAGATCTCTATAGACTTTATAATGGGCCTGCCCAGGGCTTAGTCAAGATATGATGCAGTTTGGGTCCTTGTGGATAGATTAACCAAATCTGCCCACTTTCTACCAATGAGAGCTAACTATCCTTTAGAGAAATTAGCTCAGCTATATTTGAAGGAGATAGTTAGGTTGCACGGAGTCCCCATAAGCATAGTTTCAAATAGGGATCCTATATTCACATCTAGATTCTAGAGAGCCTTGCAAAAGGCATTCGGGACTAAGTTGAGTCTTAGTATAGCTTATCACCCGCAAATGTAACGCCTCTTTTTGGGAGGAAACGTCACATCATTAATTATAATGCGAAAAACAAAAATATAAGTTAAGACCCGGTTCATTAAATTATAATTAAGCTTGTTTGATTACAGTTGTATAAATAAAATGGTGAATATATATCTTTTTGTTAAAGTAAGAACATAATACATGGTTATAATAGAAATTAACATGTGAAGTAAAACATACAACCATACCATGCGATATATATATATATACTGAAATCATGTTTGTTTAGTTACAACACCTGATATACAAAAAGCAAAACTATACATGACCCAAAAGATTATACATGTACAGCCCACTAAAAAGATAAAACATCAAGCCCCAAAAGGAAGACAGATAGCCATCAGTAGCTATCGACAGTATTAGCCCCTAAGAAGAGAGAGAAGGAACCATGTCAGGATCCTCCTCAGGGTCTTCCTCATCTGAGGAAACCCTCACCGGAGCCACTGAATTACGGGCCGGGGCTCGGGCAGTAGAGAGGAATGAATCCTCATGTGAAGTGTAATCACGATCATCCCACATGTCTCTTATGGGCATGTAAAATTATAAATGCAACCTAACACTACAAGTAAAGATAGGCGGATCATAATGCCCCCACGCTAACGACACCGTCACGTCTCCTAAGTAGACATAGCGATCCAAGCTAAAGTTAATGTGCCAGCAGTCTGGACCCCCAAGAAAAGTCAGCCTCACGTAACCCAAAAAGCCTTAAGGACGGGTCGTCATGATCAAGCAGGAACTAGTCAATATCGGGTCAAAAATCGGGGAATTCGTGTGCTTCACCCTCTTCGCCAACGTCTTCAGACAAACATAAGTAAAGACAAATAGTGAAAATACAGGAAAGAGGTAAGACATCCTACCATCATTACCAATTATGGCAGTATAGAAATAGAACGACGCAAAGCGCCCATATAGCATTTCAAAAGCAATAATAATTAGCTTCAAGTAATAACAGTAAATAGTTTAGCAGATCCAGGCAGTCATGATATTAATAAAGTAACAGTTCCAATCATCACATAAATAATTAAATTCTCAATAATATGTAGACTCACTATGCATGTATACATGTTATCAAAATCCTACTCGATGGAGCTAGACACAAACATTCGGAGAGAAAGATCAGGAGACATGTCTGTAACTCGGCTGCCGCAGCCAAAGTGCTATAATCATCAAATTATCCACGTGCACATCAAGGCATTGTACAAGACATTCATCACTAGATTGCGATATAGGACAGTGTCTCAGTCCGGATCGTTGGTGTGTTTGCATTGGTCTGCCCCACGGACAGAAAACTACCAACTATCCATTGCGAGGTACCCGCATCCCGACACCCCCAAGGTCAACATTATAACCTACACTAGTCTACTCACACCCGCACTAAGGTGTGTTCAATCTCCTAGGCAACACGGCCTTAACAATAGTCCATCGGACTTCCACAATGCATGATGACTCAATGCATATATCATGTATATTCAACAAAATATACTTTCCATAACATGCCACAATTTGGCCAAGATAGGCATCATCAAGTCTTCAAGTAAGACATTACACTCTTAGGGTTCATTATGGAATTATACCTTGATCTTCTACATTTTTCTCATTAAATTTCTCTTAAGATAATTTAATTTGAGTTATTCAACATCTTACTTACACTCATGTCCTTCATTTAATTTAGAATCATTCTAAGTTTTAGGATAAGATCACACTCTTGATTCTTTTCATTTTATGAATCCCTAATTAATTCCTAATTATCTAATTAATTAAGTTTCACTTAAATTTAGTATTTCTTATGAAATTCTTTTCTAGAGGAATTCTCTTGATTATTAGGTTCCTTGTTTTAAGTTTTATCTTTACTCACTTAGAGAATCATCCTAAGGTTCTCTAAATCTCACACACTCTTATTCTTCCCTTAAATTCCAAAAATTCACTCTAGGTTATCAATTTAATTTTCTTTCCAATCACAATGTTAATTCCTTAACTCTTAATTACTAAATATCCAAGGTTGCCCAAAAATTACACAATTAGACCCAAGATTGGCCTAGATGCCGTGAGCTTCTCTAAAGGGTGAGAACCCAAATTTTTCTTTGATTCATTAATTGTTATTCACTTGATTACTCATTTCTTCACTTATTGCAAAATTTTAAATCATAAACACCCTAAAGAGGGGTTATGGCCATGAGCCTTAATGGGGAAAGTAAGGAGTTCTTGCCCCCAATTCATGTTTCCAATCAATCAAAACCAATCCAAGATTATCAATATATATATACATTCAATTAAATAAATCATACATGATAAAGTCAATACATAGTCATCAAATTTACACATCACAAAGAGCAACCCTAATAAGGGTTTCTCACAACCAACATATAATACAAGTCTCCTACTACCAATGGAGGTTGAAGTGGATAATCTTCCTCTTACCTAAGGGAGAAAACAAGCCAAGAACTCCCTTGAAGCTCCTAGTGAATTTTGGTTTTCACTCCTCCAAAAACTCTAGAAATTACAACTTCATCAAATCAACACTAAGCTTGAAAAAGAATGGATCCATGGTCATGGTGAAGGCTATGAAAACGAAAATGAAGAAGAAAAGATAAGAGATCATGAATCTTACCCTAAAGCTTCAAGCTTGAAGCTTGAAGAAGATGATGAAAATGGAAGCTTTTCAAGAAATCTTCAACTAGAAAGGTGTTTAGAATGTAGTGGAGATTAAGAAAATGTGATTGCTTGAAATTTTCTTGATGGTGGAGGGCATGGAGATGGCTGACCGTGTGGTGTGGTGTGGTGTTAGAGAGAAGGAGGAGGACTTGAGAGAAGAAAAGGGTAGAGAGAGAAGTTGATAGTAGAAAAGATGATGACTTTTCATTTTTTAAATTAGAATAGATAACTTAATTATGTGAAAGCATAATTTTTGGCTTCAAGAAAGGCATGCAGCCATGTGGTGAGGGGAGGAGAGAGAGAATGTGTAGCTTCCTTGAGAAGCTTGGGAGGAAGCTTCCTTGAAGCTTCCTTGAGGCTTCCTTGAAAAGCTTCGCAAGCTTCTCGATAAAGTGAAAAGTGATGTGGCTACACAAAGTGAATATTCTAGAACATATAATTAACACTCTGCTAGAGCTATTAACCAGTGAACAAAAGTTATAGTTAATGAAAACAATATTTATTGTCTGTCGGATAATTTTACGGTACAACGATTTTATTTATCAGATAAAATCTCAAAAAACATAAATTTCGTAAACTGTGTCCGACTTTGGGTTTAGTAAGATCCCCCGTCGACATTTTCACAATCCAAAGTTTACCAACCTCGAGGAAAATATTTCATTTTCCCAACTCTGCTCCTCGCACACGTAAATTGAGAAATATATTAAAATAATCAATAATTCTGAAAATATCCACAAAAATTTTCAAAAATCACAAATATTAGAAAATGACTATTCATGATGAAACGAACAATTTTTGGGGTATTACACTGACTCTGCTCAACGTGCATGCAAAACAAGAAATATATTAAAATATTTGACGTTCTCGGAAAAATCCAAAAAAATTCTCAAAAATCATAAATATTATAAATTGATTATTTATTATGAAACAAATAATTTTTGGGGTGTTACAACTCTCCCCTTCTGAAAAGAAATTTTGTCCTCGAAATTTTCTTACCTTAGAACAATTGTGGGTGTTGCTTTTTCATCTTGTCTTCCAGTTCCCACATCGCATCTCTGGTTGTTTCGTTCCAGACCACCTTCACCAATGAGATTTCTTTTCCTCTGAGTTGTTTTACTCTCCTATTTTCAATCTTTACAAGAGGAGCCTCATAGGTTAAGTTCTCTTTCAATTGTAGTGTGTCCGGTGCTATGACATGGTTCGGGTCAGGAATATATTTTTGTAGTTGTGACACATGAAAGACATTGTGAAGGTTTGAAAGAAAAGGTGGTAAGGCTATCTGGTAAGCTACTGGACTTATCCGGCGAAGAATTTGGTAAGGTCCAAGGAATTTAGGAGTAAGTTTTCTAGATTTCAAAACTCAGCCGACCCCAGTCATTGGCGTGACTTTCAAAAACACATGCTCACCTTCCTCAAACTCAAGAGGCTTCCTCCTCTTGTCTGCATAGCTCTTCTGCCAACTTTGAGCCGTCCTCATCTTTTCCTGAATCATCTTGACCTTCTCAGTCGTCTGCTGCATAATATCAGGTCCAACAGTAAGGCTCTCTCCGTCTTAGTACCAACACAAAAGTGTTCGGCACCGTCGTCTATACAGAGCTTCATAGGGTGCCATCCCTATGCTTGAATGAAAACTGTTGTTGTAGGTGAACTCTACCAACGGTAAAACTTCATCCCAACTTCCAGTCTGTTCTAAAGCGCAAGCCCTGAGTAAATCCTCCAACGATTGGATCGTCCTTTCTAATTGCCCATCGGTTTGTGGATGGTAAGCAGAACTCAATCATAGTTTTATTCTTAATGCTTCTTGCAAACTTTGCTAAAACTTTGAGGTGAACCTTGGATCTCTATCCCAAATAATACTAATAGGCACACCATGTAGCCTAATGATCTCACTGATATATAGTTGGGTTAGCTTCTCCATGTTGTATCTTATGTTGATTGGTAAGAAGTATGCTGACTTTGTGAGTCGATCAATGATTACCCATATTGAGTTATAACCTTTTCTGGTCTTCGGTAATCCAACCACGAAATCCATCGCAATGCTATCCCATTTCCATTCGGGAATAGATAGAGGTTGCAATACTCCTGATGGTCTTTGATGTTCCACCTTCGCTTTTTGGCAAACCAGACAAGAAGACACACATCTGGTGATATCGCTTTTCATTCCATGCCACCAAAATAACTTCTTCAAGTCTTGCTACATTTTAGTTATTCCCGGGTGCATACTCAACTTGCTCGTGTAAATGTGCTCAAGAATATACTTCCTTAGCTCTTGATCCCTAGGTATACAAACTCTACCTCGGAACCTTAGAATCCCATCCGTTCCTTCCTCGAATGTTGCCACATTGCCCTGCCTCATCAGCTCTCTTTCTTCTTACAAAAACTTATCAATTTTCTGCTTTTCCCGGATGTCTTCCATTAATTCACTTGAGATAGTAACCATGTTCATGCAAATTTTTCTCAGTTCTAATTCCACGAAAGACCATACATCCCTGAATTGCTCTATCAAATTTTTTTTTTATCATCATGGCTGAGATACTGAGCATCTTCCTACTCAATGCGTCTGCCATGACGTTTGCCTTTCCAGGGTGATACAGAAGTCAGAAATCATAATCCTTCAGAAATTCCAACCACCTGCACTATCTCATATTCAATTCTTTTTTATCGTATAGATACTTCAAGTTCTTGTGGTCACTAAAGATGTTGAACGTCGCCCTATAGAGGAAGTGTCTCCATATCTTCAAAGCGAAAACTACAGCTGCTAACTCTAAGTCATGGGTTGGATAGTTCTTCTCATGCACTCGCAACTGTCTCGAAACATAAGCCACCACTTTTCCATTTTGCATAAGCACGGCTCCTAATCCTTGATATGAAGCATCGCAGTACACTTCGAAGGGTTCATTCGGATCAGGTAGAACTAACACTGGTGAAGTAGTTAGTCGTCTCTTCAATTCTTGGAAACCTTCTTCGCAAGCATCAGTCCATTCAAAGGCTTAGTTCTTTCTTGTGAGCTGAGTGAGAGGTCCTGCTATTTTAGAGAATCCTTCAATGAACCTCCGATAGTATCTAGCCAATCCCATAAAGCTTCAAATTTCTGTCACCGTCTTCAATCTTTCCCATTGTAGAACTGCTTCCACCTTCGACAGATCCACTGCAATCCCTTCCTTTGAGATTACATAGCCCAAAAACTTGACTTCGTCTAGCCAAAATTCACACTTCGACAATTTGGCATACAACTTCTTCTCCTTCAGAATCTGGAGAACTATACTGAGGTGTTTAGCATGATCCTCCTAATTTTGAGAGTAGATTAGAATGTCGTCGATGAAGACAACAATGAATCTATCCAAGTAGGGATGAAAGTTCCTATTCATGTAGTCTATGAATATAGTAGGTGCATTCGTTACTTTAAACGGCATCATAAGGTATTCGTAATGACCGTAACGGGTATGAAAAGTCATTTTGGGTATATCCTCCACCTTTACTCGAATCTGATGGTAACCCGATCGCAGATCGATCTTAGAGAACATTGCTGCTCCTTTTAGTTGATCCATTAAGTCATCTATCCTCAGAAGTGGATACTTATTCTCGATCGTGACCTTGTTTAGTTGGCGATAGTCCACACACAATTGAGAAGTACCATCCTTCTTTCGGACGAGCAACACTGGTGCTCCCCATGGGGATACACTGGGTCTAATGAACTACTTTTCCAAGAGCTCTTCCAACTACTTCTTAAGCTCTTCTAACTCTGATAGTGACATTCTGTAAGGCGCTATAGATACGGGACCAGATCCTAGTATAAGATAAATAGCGAACTCTATCTCCCGCTTCGGCGGTAAACCAGGTACATCATCAGGAAAGACTTCGGGAAACTCGTTAACTACTGAAATTGCATTCACATCTACCTCGCTCTCAACCTTCAAGGAAGACAATAGCATGTATCCCTGAGCTCCTTCTTTCAAGAAAGCTCAAACTTGGTTGGCCGTAAAAAATCTAGAATCCTCATCCATGGGAAAAACTATAGTTTTACTAGAACAATCCAACAGCATATGGTTGGAAGACAACCAATCTATTCCTAAAATTACATCTAACTGAGAAAGGGGTAAATAGATCAAATCAACAGAAAATATTCGACCTTCAACAATCAATGGACAATTCAAATAGACTTTGGTAGTAACAACAGGTTTATCAGTGGGAGTAGAAACAGTCAAGTCAAAAGGTAAGGATGACATAGGTAAACTAGGTCATCGCACACAGTCATAAGAAATGAAAGAGTGGGTTACCCCAGAGTCATACAATACAATCAAAAGATTACCTTCTATGGCACCTTCACCCTGTATCAGATCTTCGGATTTGGAGGCTTCAGCTCCACTCATGGTATAGACTCGGCCCCCTGCCTACAGCTTTATAGTTCCTGCGGCGTTGACTGAAGGCTCAGCTTTAGCTTGGTTGCAGTCTCTGGAGACATGTCTAGGTTTCCCACATCGGAAATAGATGATTCCTTTGATGGTGTAGTCTCTTGTTGCGTGATCTTTCCCGCATTTCAACCATTTTGAAGGAAATGCCACATTTTGTCTGATTCGGTTCCCACCGAAACCTCCATTGGTACCTCCACTAGATGTCTGCTACTGATTTCCTGGTGGTTGGGAATAAGGCTTCTTTTGGAAACGATTTGCGCTGTTGCTACCTCCTCTCTGGAACTTGGTAAGTCCAAAGTTTTGATTTCTAGAGTCCCGAGCTTGATCTAAAGCTTCCACTTAGCAACACGTATCTAACAGCTTCGAAAATTAGTTGATTTTTAAGGTGATGACTGCTCTTTTCACTTTGTGCCTCAGTCATTCCTCAAAATTTTGACATTTCCACACCTCATCTGGCTGGTGTTAGAAATATGTCGAAAACTTGGATAAGCTTTCGAACTTTGTGGCGTATTCGCTGACAGACAAATTTCCTTACCTCAAGCTGAGGAATTCCATTTTTTTGCATGTCTGGCGCTTGCGGGGAAATACTTTTCCAAGAACTTACTCTTGAATACCTCCCAAGTGATTACGCGACCTTCAGCTTCTAACACTCTCTGTGCCCCGTTCCACCAGTCTTCAGCATCTCCAATCAGCATAAAAAAGGCGTAAGTTACTTTCTTGTCGTTGACACAGTTCATACCTTTGAAGATTTTCTCCAGCTCCTTGATCCACAGACTAGCTTTCTCCAGATCAAATTCTCCCTTGAACTGAGGAGGGTTGCGGTGACAAAACTCCGCCAAATTTTGAGCGTCAGCCGTAGCTTCGAGCTGCTGAGCAGCTTTCTCCTGTTATTGGGCAGCTCTATCAGTTTGTTGGGTAATAACTTCTACCATTCTTTGCATCACTTCAATCACTGTTGCCATATCTCTACCTCGTGCCATTTCGTTCTTTCAAGTAATACTAACTAAAACATACAATGAAGAATTAGATGTATCCTTTCGGAATACCAATCACAGAGAATCACACATCACAAACAAGTCAGACTTAACCACAAGACCCAAAGAAACATAAATCGGGGCTCTGATACTAACTTAATGTAACGCCCCTTTTTGGGAGGGTACGTCACATCATTAATTACAATACGAAAAACAAAAATATAAGTTAAGACTCGGTTCATTAAATTATAATTAAGCTTGTTTGATTACAGTTGTATAAATAAAATGGTGAATATTTTTTTTTTGTTAAAGTGAGAACATAATACGTGGTTGTAACAGAAATTAACATGTGAAGTAAAATATACAACTATACCATGCGATATATATATATATACTGACATCATGTTTGTTAAGTTACAACACCTGATATACAAAAAGTAAAATTATGCATGACCCAAAAGATTGTACATGTACAGCCCACTAAAAAGATAAAACATCAGGCCCCAAAAAGAAGAGAGATAGCCATCAGTAGCTATCGACAGTATCAGCCCCTAAGAAGAGAGAGAAGGAACCGTGTCAAGATCCTCCACAGGGTCTTCCTCATCTGAGGAAACCCTCACCAGAGCCACCGAATTACGGGCCGGGGCTCGGGCAGTAGAGAGGAATGAATCCTCCTGTGGGGTGTAATAACGATCACCCCACATGTCTCTAATGGGCATATAAAATTCTAAATACAACCTAACACTACAAGTAAAGATGGGCGGATCATAATGCCCCTACGCTAACGACATCATCACGTCTCCCAAGTAGACAGCGATCCGAGCTAAAGTTAATATGCCAGCAGTCTGGACCCCCGAGAAAAGTCGGCCTCATGTAACCCAAAAAGCCTTGAGGATGGGTCGTCATGATCAACCAGGAACTAGTCAGTATTGGGCCAAAACCGGGGAACTCGTGTGCTTCACCCTCTTCGCCAATGTCTTCGGAGAAATATAAGTAAAGATAGAAATAGTGAAAATACAGAAAAAAGGTAAGACATCCTACCATCATTACCAATTATGGCAGTATAGAAACAGAACGGCGCGAAGCGCCCACATAGCATTTCAAAAGCAATAATAATCAGCATCAAGTAATAATAGTAAACAGTTTAGCAGATCCAGGTAGTCATGATATTAATAAAGCAACAGTTCCAATCATCAAGTAAATAATTAAATTCCCAATAATATGTAGACTCACTATGCATGTATACATGTTATCAAAATCCTACTCCATGGAGCTAGACACAAACATTCAGAGAGAAAGATCAGGAGACATGTTTGTAACTCGGCTGCCGCGACCAAAGTGCTATAATCATCAAATTATCCACATGCACATCAAGGCATTGTACAAGACATTCATCACTAGACCATGATATAGGATAGTGTCTCGGTTCGGATCGTTAGTGCATTTGCATCGGTCTGCCCCACGGACAGAAGAGCTACCAACTATTCATTGCAAGGTACCCGCACCCCGACGCCCCCAAGGTCAACATTATGACCTACACTAGTCTACTTGCACCCGCACTAAGGCGTGTTCAATCTCCTAGGCAACATGACCTTAACAACAGCCTATCGGACTTCCACAATGCATGATGACTCAATGCATATATCATATATATTCAGCAAAATATACTTTCCATAACATGCCACAATTTGGCCAAGATAGGCATCATCAAGTCTTCAAGTAAGACATTACACTCTTAGAGTTCATTATGGAATTATGCCTTGATCTTCTACATTTTTCTCATTAAATTTCTCTTAAGATAATTTAATTTGAGTTATTCAACATCTTACTTACACTCTTGTCCTTCCTTTAATTTAGAATCATTCTAAGTTTTAGGATACGATCACACTCTTGATTCTTTCCATTTTATGAATTCCTAATTAATTCCTAATTATCTAATTTATTAAGTTTCACTTAAATTTAGTATTTCTTATGAAATTCCTTTCTAGAGGAATTCTCTTAATTATTAGGTTCCTTGTTTTAAGTTTTATCCTTACTCACTTAGAGAATCATCCTAAGGTTCTCTAAATCTCACACACTCTTATTCTTCCCTTAAATTCTAAAAATTCACTCTAGGTTATCAATTTAATTTTCTTTCCAATCAAAATATTAATTACTTAACTCTTAATTACTAAATATCCAAGGTTGCCCAAAAATTACACAATTAGACCCAAGATTGGCCTAGAGGCCGTGAGCCTCTCTAAAGGGTGAGAACCCAAATTTTTCTTTGATTCATTAATTGTTATTCACTTGATTACTCATCTATTCACTTATTGCAAAATTTTAAATCATAAACACCCTAAAGAGGGGTTATGGCCGTGAGCCTTAATGGGGAAAGCATGGTGTTCTTGCCCCCAATTCATGTTTCCAATAAATCAAAACCAATCCAAGATCATCAATATATATATACATTCAATCAAATAAATCATACATGATAAAGTCAATACATAGTCATCAAATTTACACATCACATAGAGTAACCCTAACAAGGGTTTCTCACAACCAACACAAAATACAAGTCTCCTACTACCAATAGAGGTTGAAGTGGATAATCTTCCTCTTACCTAAGGGAGAAAACAAGCTAAGAACTCCCTTGAAGCTCGTAGTGAATTTTGATTTTCACTCCTCTAAAAACCCTAGAAATTACAACTTCATCAAATCAACACTAAGGCTTGAAAAAGAATGGATCCATGGTCATGGTGAAGGTCATGAAAATGAAAATGAAGAAGAAAAGATAAGCGATCATGAATCTCACCATAAAGCTTCAAACTTGAAGCTTAAAGAAAAAGATGAAGATGGAAGCTTTTCAAGAAATCTTCAACTAGAAAGGTGTTTAGAATATAGTGGAGATTAAGAAAACGTGGTTGCTTGAAATTTTCATAATGGTGGAGGGCATGGAGATGGTTGGCCGTGTGGTGTGGTGTTAGAGAGAAGGAGGGGAACTTGAGAGAAGAAAAGGGTAGAGAGAGAAGTTGATAGTAGAAAAGATGATGACATTTGATTTTTGAAATTAGAATAGGTAACTTAATTAAGTGAAAGCATAATTTTTGGCTCCAAGAAAGGCATGCAGCCGTGTGGTGAGGGGAGGAGAGAGAGAATGTGTAGCTTCCTTGAGAAGCTTGGGAGGAAGCTTCCTTGAGGCTTCCTTGAGAAGCTTCGCATGCTTCTCGATAAAGTGAAAAGTGATGTGGATACATAAAGTGAATATTCTAGAACTGATAATTAACACTCTGCTAGAGCTATTATCCAGTGAACAAAAATTACAGTTAATGAAAACAGTATTTATTGCCTATTGGATAATTTTACAGTACAACAATTTTATTTATCAAATAAAATCTCAAAAAATATAAACCTCGTAAACTGTGCCTAACCTCGGGTTTAGTAAGATCCTCTGTCGACGTTTCCACAGTCCAAACTTTACCAACCTCAGGAAAAATATTTCATTTTCCTTGCTCCACTCTTTGCGCACATAAATCAAGAAATATATTAAAATAATCGATAGTTCCGAAAAAATCCACAAAAATCCTCAAAAATCACAAATATTAGAAAATGACTATTCATGACGAAACGAACAATTTTCGGGGTGTTACACCGACTCTTCTCTGTGTGCATGCAAAACAAAAAATATATTAAAATATTCAACATTCCCGAAAAAATCTAGAAAAATTCTAAAAAATCATAAATATTATAAAATAATTATTTATGATGAAACAAATAATTTTTGGGGTATTAAAATTGCATGTGTGTCCCGGGGCTGACGAGGGCAGGAAGTGATCGCCGGTGCAATGAAGCACGGACAAGGAGCGGCTTCTGGCAGGCTTCTAGGCAAAGGGTCGTATGAATGAAATGAATATGCACCGGAATGTGAGGGATTTGGAGACTGTGCAGGTATGGGACTGCATAGTTGAGGATGACTTAAAGGAATTGATTTGGCGTAGCCATATCAACAAGTTGCAACTTCTTTTCGGGAGCCTAGAACTTAAGAACTCCATGGTTAAGCGTGCTTGACCTGGAGCAATTGTGGGATGGGTTACCTCCTGGGAAGTTTCCTGGGATGGGATGCATGTGAGTGAGGACAAAAGCATGCTGAAAAGACCCATGTTGGTTTGTGGAGACACTCATCAATCCTGTAGGCAGTCCCGGGACATTACAAATGATATCAGAGTCGGGACCTCTCCCAGTACGGTTTGGTTCGGGGACGAACTAAGCGGAAGTTGGTGGGCATGTGTATCCCGGGGCCGACGAGGGCGGGAAGTGATCGCCGGTGCAATGAAGCACGGACAAGGAGTGACTTCTAGTAGGCTTCTAGGCAAAGGGTCACATGAATGAACTGAATACGCACCGGAATGAGAGGGATTCAGAGACTGTGCAGGTATGGGACTGCATAGTTGAGGATGGCTTAAAGGAATTGATTTGGCGTAGCCATATCAACAAGTTGCAACTTCTTTTCGGGAGCCTAGAACATAAGAACTCCATGGTTAAGCGTGCTTGATCTGGAGCAATTATGTGATGGGTGAACTCCTGGGAAGTTTCCTAGGACGCATATGAGTGAGGACAAAAGCACACTGAAAAGACCTGTGTTGGTTTGTGGAGACACTCATCAATCCTGCAGGCAGTCCTGGGACGTTACAGCAAACAAATGGGAAAACATAGATGACTATCCAAACCCTTGAGGAAATGCTTAGAGTATGTGTTTTAGAACAACAATGTAGTTGGGATAAGTTCTTACCTTTAGTGGAGTTTACCTATGACAATAGCTACCATTCTAGCATAGGTATGACACCCTATGAGGCTTTATATGGAAGGAAGTGTAGATCGCCTCTATGTTGGTATGAAGTAGGTGAGAGAACCATCCTAGGTCTAGAGTTGGTCCAGTTGATCACAGAACAAATCAAGATGATTAAGGATTGGTTAGTTACTGCTCAAAGTTGGAAAAAGAGCTACGCTAACAAAAGAAAAAGACCTCTTGAGTTTGATGAAGGAGACTATGTCTTTCTAAGAGTTACTCCTACTATAAGGATTGGTAGAGCATTGAAAACTCGAAAGTTGAATCCTCATTTTCTTGGTCCCTACAAAATTTTGAAGAAAGTTGGACCCGTAGCTTACCAAATATCCCTTCCTCTCTGTTTGTCTAACCGTCGTGATGTTTTTCATGAGTCACAATGGAGAAAGTATAATCCAGATCATTTGCATATCATAGAACATGAATCTGTACAGTTAAGAGATGATTTATCTTATGATGTGCATCCAATAAGGATCGTGGACATAGGGGTCAAAGAGTTTAGAGGTAAGCAGAGTCCTCTGGTAAAAGTTATATGGGGTGGTTTTGACACTAAGGAGGCTACTTGGGAGCTAGAGTTCCACTTGCTACAGGACTTTCCAGAGTTATTCTTAGCAGGTAAGCAATTTTGGGGTCAAATTTTTAAAAAGGAGGGGGAAAATATAATACTCTTAATGATATGTTAGACTTGTATATGTGTGCAAAGGTAGCATATGACTTGCTTAACATGCCTGTTTAATTTTGTGACAAACTGAGTTAGTTTAGGCTTTTTGTTACAATTTCAAAGGTGAAAAATAGCTTAAAATGACTCAAATAACATAAATTGCTTAGATGATGGAAATGAATATGAATAATTTATTTCTAGGTCACAAATGTATAAAACAATATGTAGTTAAAGTTTCAAGGTAAACTGGGTTAGTTTGACATTTTTAGGCATACTGGTTGTGCATTTTATGCCAGATTGACTAGCAGCAGATATGAAAAAATAAGATAATGGTGAAACAACAATTTTAATGAATCTTAATATTTATTTTAAAAGTTGTTGGAAGTTAAAAAACTTGATTTAGCTAAATCTAAGTATTTTTAGAAGATAAGGAAATATTAGTGTATGGCCTAAATGGCTTTATAAGTCATTTGGAACCTCTTTTTAAGCCTTCACTAACAGTTCTTTCCTGCAAAAACACAGAAACAGAAAACATGAAAGAGCAAAGGAATGAAGAGGAAATAAAGGAGATGGAAGAAGAGGATAAAAAGAGGAAGGCCAAAGGAAAATCCAAGGTTTGATCATCCAAGCTTGAATCTCCATCTTAGCTGCCAAAGGTAGGGGATTAGAGTTCCTTTCACTTCTTTTCTCCATTTTCTCCATTGATGCACTCTTGGTGTATGATAGGTCAAATTGAGTTTTAGAGGTGTTTGATGTGTTTTACTTGCTTGAATGTGTTTCAATGGTTGTTTATAACTTGTTCATAGCATGAGTTTGAGATAAAAACTTAGAACTTCTCATTTAGACCTTTGATGCACAAAGTGAGGATTTAGGTTTTGATGTGTGATTTTGGTTCATAATCCAAAGTTAGTGGTTTGAGTTAGTGATTGATGATTCCTATATGTTAATAAACTAATTAAGGACTTAGAATTACCTAGAAACTATTTTGGAATGATTAAATCTCAAGCAAAGAACCAGTGGAACAGTGCACGGTTCCGCAAAATTCTGGAAAACCCAGTTTCTGCTACCGGTGCCGCAGTGTGAGGAGGTCACGCTGAGGCATACGTATCAAAGTATGTGCACCTGAGAGCAGCATGTCGCGGCGTGAATGCACCATACCGAGGCGTGAGAGACAGAGAGCTGTGCGCCACGACATGAGAAGGGCTGCGCCGAGACGCGAGCTCTATAATTTCTCAAAAATTAGATTTTCATGTATTGGTGTTTCCTACTAGTTTGAATCAATTATGTATATTTTCTAATGTGTGTTCAGACACAAATAGGGATATTTCAAGAGAGAAATTATCACCTAGCATGTATAAGAAAACTTAAGCCTTTGAATATTCAAGAGTGATGGTTTGCCTTATGTAAGTATCTAGTACCTTAGGCCACTTTTTGTAGTATTTGTATCACTTAAGACCTATGAGTGATGATGTGGTGTTTTAGATGCATGTATGAAGGATGTTTTAGTAGTATTAGTCTTTGTGAGTATTCATTGATGATGTGCACAATCATTTAGGCCAAGGGAGATAAGTGGGGAGTCCAAAAGGTTCTTTTGAGCAAGGATTTAGCCTGAACTTCTTGATAGTGCCAGGGTATGTGTAATGTGAGGATGAACTTTTCCTCTAATTACCATAAGATAGTACACTAAATCAAAAAATCCTAGTTGAACATCTTGGTTCTAAGTTAGACTAACTATGTATGATAGAATATATGTTAACTTGGTATCTTTAGTTACTAAAGTATATCCTTGTAGATTCTTTAAACATATCTTATTTAGCATGAGTTAAGATTATGTTTATAACGCTACGTGTGACTGGTTTTGGTTTACTCATACTAAGAATTATTGATTTTCACCCCGCTATGTTGCTATGTAATTCCAGGTGAAAATTCTTCAAAGAACAAAAAGAAAAAGGAAGCTAAGGATTAGACTAGTTCTAGTTTTATTGCTTATATTACAATCTTTGTATCTTATTGAACTTCTTTTTGTAATGTAAAAAATTATGTAATACTCCAAGCCTTTGTTAAGGCTAATGTTGTGTATATATATATATATATATATATATATATATATATATATATATATATATATATATATATATATATATATATATATATATATATGTATATGCATTTTGCTCTGAGTTTTATGTTTTTCGCATTTCATATGGCTCTCTATAATGTCTCCAGTGTTCATTATGGATATATTATTAGGTTAGTATGTATGTAGTGACGTTGTAATGCTGTTTATCTTTTTAAATGTTATTTATGTCGAGATATTAGTATTAGGGCATTACATTATGGTATCAGAGACTGGTTCATCTTGTTGAACCGGGGTATGGACTGACTATGCTTAAGCATGTTTAGGAGTTCCTTTTTATGAATTGTATTTTTCTAGTCTCTTGTGTGAGATGCTTTGATAGAATTGCATGATTTTCTTTAGGTTGGTTTGTTGTTAGCTACTGTTGTACGGTTACATGATATTGAGACTGCAACTTAATATATATTGTTTCTATATGTATAGGAAACTATGGTACCACTAAGGCGATCTAGAGAATTAAGGAACCCGACCTCAGAAGGTCCTGATATGGCTGAAGCGTTTATGGATATGGCCAATGCCATGAGAGAGCAGGCAGCCGTTATGGAAAAGGTGCTTGAGAGAATGGGAGCAAATCCACCTCAGTCACCTACACCACATGTGCAGCCAGTACAGGAAGTATAACAAGTAGGGAGGAATCAGAACTTCTAGGACTTGATTACTTTCCATCAGACGAACCCTCCACCTTTCAATTTTTGAAATGTAAGGGAAGAGACACTTTTGCCCCCATTCATGGCAACAGTTGGGGAGATTTCCTTCGCCTATAATTAGGAGTGGGGGGTTTCTCCTCCCACTTTCTCCCTTTCTCTAGCATTTCTACTTTTCTTCTCCAGCTAAAAAAGGCGATTTCCAGCGAGTTCCAACGACAGTTGTTGGTGATTTTCAACTCTTTTCAAGTCCTCTTCACTGAATAATTCTAAGATATTCTCCTTCCCCATTCTTTTTTCTTTCTGAAAACACCATTGTGAGAGAGGAAAATGTTACAAAACAGTAGTGAGGAGAGTGTGCAAAACAGAGGTGAGGAGAGTGTTTCTGTAGAGATTCTTAGTGCTCCGCCGTTCCCACTACCTCAGTCATGGTGGATGCATTGTTCTCATGGTGGGGTTTCTGATAGAGGTTTGAGGCTTGTAACCAGGATGAATATCCAGGAGGCACGTAAGGAAAAGGCCAACACGTTTGCTCTCAAAGCTCATGGTAGAGTTAGGGAACCTTGGTGAGTCCTCTTCTGATTCTAACATATGCGGCCTCTGTAGGTAATGTTATGGCACATCGAAGAACGGCTCCATCAGAACACAGAGAGCTCACCTTTCCTCGAGATGTCGGCCTATACTAATGGGTCGACCGTGAAGTCTTGGGCACTCCTTTGAGTGTAGTAAGCACAAAAGATGTGCATAAGAAGCAGGAGTACTTCCACTTAATTACTAATGGGTTAAGAGATAGAGAATATGTTGTTCGTACTCCCACTGAGCAAGAAAGAGTATGTTCTTCTTGGATAGAAAGCAACCATTTCATATATATGTACGATATGTTTTTTAGAAGAATCGGGGTCTAGCTTCCATTTACCAAGTTCGAGATTGGGGTTCTTAACCATCTACGTGTGGCTCCAACCCAATTGCACCGAAAAGCATAAGGATTCATCCAAGGTTCGAACTCGTCTACCAGGTTTTCAACTAGTCGTAATACGTCAGATCTTTTTTCTTTTTTTTTCACTTGGTTTTCACCCTCTGGGAATGGTCATAAAAAAGGGTAGGTCACTTTACGTGCTCAACCCGAGCATAAAGTGTTCAAGCCCTACCACGAATCCTTCAAAAACTTCAAGAAAGATTTCTTCTGAGTCGATGGGGCTCTGGGGTCAACACCTTTTTTCTTTACCCCAGACGGCAAACCCCATATATATTCATACTAGACTCAGGCTGTATAGGACTAGAGAATAGAAGAAATAAAAACTCTAATGTCCAATCTACCTAAAGACGAGGCCGAGGTCCTCCAGTTCCTCGTCGAATAGGCTGAAAAAAGTAGGGCCATATACTGTAAAGGTGTTCTCGATGAGCCTATTGACTCAATAAAGCCATTGTTAGGTATCTCGTCCTGTATATATCTAACTGATTTTAATTTTCAATTTTTCCTAAGTGTTGTAACACTTTTATGTTTTGTTTACAGAGAGTATGGCACCCGTAGGTGGTCTCGGGCTCCTTGCCCAACAACAAGCTACTAGGAAAGTAGGGGCTTCAAGATCTGGATCACGGGCCCTAGCCACTACTCCAAGGGTCACGGTCGCAGGTCCTCCACCTCCATCCATAATGCAAGAAGCGAAGCCCGGTTAGCCAGTGCAGCCCTTTTGACCCAGAAGAGGAAAGCTAACAACCGTATGGAGCAAAGGGGGGAAAAGGACATCTTTTCATGCTGCTCCTATCGAGGTTACTGCTGGTCGAGGGTTTACAATCTTAGAGGCCGCTACTCTACACTTCTCTTTAGATCAGTTTGGGGCAGAGCAGTCAATCCCAGAAGGATCATTGACAATGCTCTTTTGTCTCCTACTAATCAAGATATTTTACTAGAGCATGATGTGATGGAGCTTCTCCATTAGTGAGGCTCGAGAGTTAGAAAAAAAGCTTGATGCCCTCTGGGGTAAAAAGCATGGGCTTGAGTTGGATGTTGCCTAAAAAAATGGGTAGTTGGTACGAGTCACTAAAAAGCTCGAGGTGCATAGAGTCCAAATCTTTAGGCTCCAGACCAGGGTTGCCCACCTCTCTGAGGAGGTTTCCAAAGTGGTCGCGCTCCAGCCTCAAATCTCTGAAGGAGTGGCTCGAGAGAACACTTTGAAAGATCAATTATCTTCTGCTAAGATTACTCTAACTGACCTTCGAACTGAGAATGAACTTCTCTACCAGACTGAAGTCAGGTTGAATGATGAAATTGTGGTTATTGAAGATGAATGTGCTAAATCAATGGATTAATCATTCATATAAGCACTTGCCCAGCTCCGCTTTCTGAACCTAAACCTTAATAAGGAGGGAATTGGCTCGAGGAAGTTGGTTCGGGATGGTCAGATTGTAGATTCCACTCTCGCGGCCACTCCTATTAAGCAAGTTCCTCCCAGGGCAGATGTCGGTGAAGAAGAGGAGGAAGAGACATCGAATGGTGGTGAAACAATAGAAGTCGAGAGGACCTCAGAGATGGTCATAAAGCTCACCCCGAAGAATGCTTGATTTTTCTTTTGTTTTTTCTTTTCACTTTGCCCCATGCGTGGTGTTTTTATGATACATGTAAATGAACAAGTCCCGATCTCGGGCATTGATTTAATTTAAGCTCTTGGAGTATTTTTCTCACATCCTTGCTGCTTTTTTTTCTCACCAAGATAGGTGCAATCCTCCATGTCAATGTTTTTCTTTTATACTTAGAAAATGCTCATGTTTTCTTAATCAAGATGGGTCCAATGCTCAATCTCAGTGGCTGTTTTAGACTTAGCAAACACTCGTATTTTTCCTAATTGAGATGGGTCCAACATTCGACATCAATGATTCTATTTATCCTTAGCGCATTTTCTTGCCTTTATTTAATCGAGATAGGTCCAATGCTCTATCGCGGAATTTTTGATTTACAATTAAAAAATGCTCGTATCTTCTTACTCGAGATGGGTCCAACACTCAATCTTGGTGGTCAGGTGTGCTCAGAAATGTTTCTCTACCTTTGTTAACACTTAGTTAATTAAGTATGAAACTTTGAAGTATAATTTGGACACAGAAGCCTCTTGACGTAAGGTCCACTATCCCGTGCAACGGTCTAAAGCTTGTAACCATATTAAACATTTTTTAGGCTTATGGGTTAGGATCGATGTTGAAATTACAGAATATAGTTGACAAGGAATCCTCTTGTTATGGATTTCACTATCCCGGGCTATGGTCGGATATGCTTAACCTCTATAAACTTTTTAAGTTTATGGTTTAAGGTCAGGCTCATTAGGGTATGGGTGAAAACCCTTGAACGTACTCCTTGAATTCAGATATTGGTCAAGTGGATTCCCTTGTTTGGCTATCATGCACGGATATTAGAATTTCTAATCCTCTTTGGACTTGTATTCCTCAAATCTTTCTAAGATGTGATAACCTTGTAGGTTGTAGTAGTCATAGATGAATAAAGTAAACAAGTGTTGAAGAAATAACAACTGATTTATTCATTTTGAAATGCATCACTTACATGATAAAAATAACAATTAAGGGTGTCAATTGATTGTCCGGGTTACTTCAGCATAACGACAGTCGTTATCTAGTTCATTATCCTAGGATTATGCCCTATCTTAGTTTTGGGCATTATCCTAGGATAGGCCTGCCTCAGGATTTTCATTCCTCACAGGATAGTGTCTTCTTTGGTAAGGCAAAGATGGGCTTCTCCATAGGTTGTAACTCTGCTTCTTGTAGTTCTGTCCTCCCTTATGGTTATTGTTCTGAGATTAGCGCACATAACGGCCTAGAAGGCCATCTCAGATAAGTGACTCAATGGTATCTTGAAGGTTGATGCAATCCTCTGTATTATTCCTATGACCATCGTGCCATGCATAGTTCTTAGACTTGTCCCTGTGCGCATGTTTCTTCAAGGGGGAGGTCTTTGCACATCTTTGAATTATGTGTTCATCATTTCTTGGTAGATATGAGTATGAGGTATGTTGAGGGGAGTGTAGTTCTTGTCCTTTCCCTTGAAAGGTGGCTTCTAGTTCTGGCCTTGTTAGTTGGGTGTCTGAACTTAAGGTTTAGCATCTTCTCCTTTCTCAAGATGCTTCCTAGCCCGGAGAATGTCTTCAGCATTGATGTACTTGTTAGCCCGAGTGTAGAACTTGTCCATGGTCTTGGGCTCCTTCTTGGCAAGAGAAAAAAAAAGTGGTATAGGACAGAGTCCTTCCCTGATGTAGTGCAATCCGAGCCTTTCATCCCAATCACATATATTCACTATTTCTTTGTTGAACCGAGACATAAAATTTCATAGAGACTCTTCCTTTCCTTGTTTGACCTGAAAGATGTAACATCCTCCTTAACTAATTGTCCTAACCAAGGTTATAGAAGCTCAGCAACACCAATATGAGTTATCTATTAATTCAAGTAACTTTTTGGACTAGTTTGAGCATAATACTACAACATTGAATGCAAATAATAGCTCATATATACTCAGATTTTAGCATAAATAACTGAGAAGATAGAAATAAATAAGAAAAATTTATTTCTAGGTCACAAATGATTGGAATGAGTTATAGTAAAATTTGGAGGATCAAATGAATTAAATTGGCATTTTTAATGACACTAAATGAGGGTTTAAAGGTCAAATTGGACAATTAAGTGGCTTAGAAGACCATAAGATTTTGGGAAGATGTTAAAGAAAGGATGAAGGTTAATCTAAGAATGAATATAAGTTAAAGTGGATGCCTATAAGTTTCTTAATTCAACTCCCTAGGTTTAACTTAACTTGGGAAAGAATAATGAAGCTTAGTGACTGATAAAGGTGTATGAGGATAATTATTGAATGATGAAACTGAAAATTAAATGAAATTCTAGAATTTTCTAAAATACCTATGAATGTTGGAAATTTTATCCATGGAAGATTAAAGTATCTTTAAGAGATACAATGTTTCTAGTTGAATTTCGTTATTTCCCTCTATTTCTTTCTCCACCGTCTTTCCCTCCCTGCATTCTTATCTTCTCCTTTGACTTTCTCACTTTTCATTTCCCTCACTTCACTTCAAAGCACCTCCAATAGAAAGAAGAGAAGGAAAAGAGAGGAAAATAGAAGAGGAAGGCATCTAGTAGCAAGGGGAAGGAGGAAAGAAAAAGAAGTAAGGGAAAGGAAAAAGAAGAAGAGCCATCCAAGTAGAATAAGGTAGGGGTTTATTTTCTAGTTCCTATTAACTCTTTCTTAGTTTTCAATGAGTTCTTGAGTTAATAATTGAGTTGAAGAAAGTATGATGATTTTGTGATATGTTTATGAGTTTTAAGCTTAAGTTTCTAGTTTTGAACTTCATGAAATCTGTGATTGAAAAATGGGTTTTTATGTTTACCCATATTTGGTATGACACTTTGAGGATGATTTGATTGCATATATATGAAATATGGAATTTCTTGATGATTATTTTTTATGGGTCTTGGGATTAAGAGACTTTAAACCTTTGTTTTCTGCAAAAACCCAACTGGTAATCGATTACCACGTGGGGGTAATCGATTACCAAACCACAAAAGCCACGAAAATAGTTGTTGGAAACATAGTGATCGATTACCACGAGTTTGGAGATGTGATAATCGATTACCACATGTTGGTAATAGATTACCAGGCTTCTGTTTGGCTGGTAATTGATTACCGTGGTATGCTAATCGATTACCATACCCATGTTTGTAAAAATAGAGTTCTTTACCCCATGTAAACTAATTATAAACTTAAATTATTATCCAAATTACTATGTATGATTGCTTGTGATTATAAAATGAAGATTTAGCAACCAAATCATTGGTGAGCACTGACATTGGGCACTTATTAAATTTGAAAGATGATGAAATCAAGCATGTACTTACATGAACAATAAAGTAACTAATGTATCCATATGGAATATGATGAATGAATGGTATGGTGCACTTGTTATATACTAGAAGATTGTATTACTCTTTTGAATATAAAATAGAATTGTATTTGAATACTGAAATGAGAATGACATCCTTAGACTGTAAAGTTAAGTCACTATTGAATCTGAGTAATGAGTAGCAAAATAAGAGATATTGGACACCCGATATCTATTGAAAAGACCTTATTGTACACTTATTATAATCAAAAGGTGTATCAAAATTATATTGCTCCTTTAAATTAATAAAGTTAAGCCCATATTGGATTGATTTGACATATGCTTAAATTAGAATACATTGACTTTGATTTAGGAAATGATGGTGATCCTGAATCAAAATCTACGAAATGACGGTGATCCTAGATAGGTCATTTTGGAAGAGACAATGATCCATTGAATATCATAACTTGAATTTGATTTAGGAAATGATGGTGATCCTAAATCTAAATGTAGGAAATGACTGTGATCTTAGATAGGTATTCTTTGGAAAATATGGTGATCCATTGAATATCTTAACTTGAAATTGATTTAGGAAATGATGCTGATCCTAAATCTAAATCTAGGAAATGATGGTCATGCTAGATAGGGATTCTTTGGAAAATATGGTGATCCATTGAATATTTTAACTTGAATTTGATTTAGGAAATGACAGCGATCCTAAATCTAAATCTATGAAATGATGGTAATCCTAGATAGGTATTCTTTAGAAAAGACGGTTATCCAGTGAATATCTTAACTTGAAATTGATTTAGGAAATGGCGATGATCCTAAATCTAAATCTAGGAGATGATGGTAATCCTAGATAGGTAAATGATGGTGATCATTTGGATATATGAGATGTGGTCAGTAATGGATTTAGGAAAAATTATGGTGATCCTAAATCCAGATCTAAGAAACGATGGTGATCCTAGATGAATATCTTTTGGAAATGACAGTGATCCTTTAGATATCTGGCCAGAGTATAGTATATCCTTTGGAAATAATAGTGATCCTTTGGATATTTGTACAAAGTTTTACATGAGCATTAGCATTCATATTGTAAGGATATTGATATTGGTACTAAATGAGTACTAGAAAGATAATTAGCTATAAATAAACTATTACGAGAACGATAACAAATTAAATCACAAAGTTGAAAGAGAATGTTATATCAAAATATTATTCATAATTGAATGATGTTGTGAATATATCTTATGATTTTTGTTGACAACTAAATTTGATGAATTGAAAATAATATGATTAATTGGATTTCTACTTCAAGAAGAGAAAGAACATGTTTTTGGCAATTGCCACCTTTCAACTTTATATCTCTTGTTTTAAAATGAGTTTTCCTTGAAGCAACTGAAAGTATTGTGATGACATAGTTTTTAATTGAACTACTGAGGCTATCTAGAATTCTCACTCCTATTTTATTATATTTCCATGATATTTCCTAGAAGGAAGTCTATAGCTAGCAGAATGGAAGAGTAGAGCTAAGGAGAATTAGTTTTATTATGGAATTATGGATAAAAAATTGTATATTTTTTTGTATAAAATTATGTTTTAAGGGATTTCTTTGTAAATTATGCACTATGAATTATAACCTTGTATAAATTTCCCTTCTTAGTGTGTTATGTACATTATTTCACCCACAACAGACTCATATTTTCATATATGTTATAAATATTTTTACAAAATTTGTTATCAGTATAGAAGTGACATACCTAATCCTATCTACTAATGCATGATTTCGGTCATGCTATTAGTACTAGTATTAGGATGTTACAAGAGAGGCATGAGATAAGAGAGGCATGAGATAGATTTCTGTTGTACTTTGTTCATGGTAAAGTACAGCAAAAATCTCGAGGGCAAGACCCCCCAGTTGACAAAGGATTTAGAAGTTAGGGTAGTGAACCATCTCAGGGCGGCTATCTTCAAAGATAGAGGGAAAGCACGACACATGAGTGGGTCATCTCCTCCAGTAAATAGGAGAGCAGAAACATGAACATCTAAGTGCTCTTGAGGGTCTGTGGTCGTATCATAGGCTTCAATATTTGTGGGATATTTGAAATGCCTAGGGATCTCATAGGCCACTAGCTTATCGGAGATAGGTTGGTTTTGTGAAATTAAGTTCCTGACTCTGTGATCTTGCTCCTTTTTTCCCCGAACAGGGAATTCAACGCTTTGCTCTGCTTTGTCCTTATAACATATTTTCATATATGTTATAAACATTTTTACAAAATTTGTTATCAGTATAAAAGTGACATACCTAATCCTATCTACTAATGCATGATTTCGGTCATGCTATTAGTACTAGTATTAGGATGTTACAAGAGAGGCATGAGATAAGAGAGGCACGAGATAGATTTCTGTTGTACTTTGTTCATGGTAAAGTCCAGCAAAAATCTCGAGGACAAGTCCTCCCAGTTGACAAAGGATTTAGAAGTTAGGGTAGTGAACCATCTCAGGGCGACTATCTTCAAAGATAGAGGGAAAGCACGACACATGAGTGGGTCATCTCCTCCAGTAAATAGGAGAGCAGAAACATGAACATCTAAGTGCTCTTGAGGGTCTGTGGTCGTATTATAGGCTTCAATATTTGTGGGATATTTGAAATGCCTAGGGATCTCATAGGCCACTAGCTTATCGGAGATAGGTTGGTTTTGTGAAATTAAGTTCCTGACTCTGTGATCTTGCTCCTTTTTTCCCCGAACAGGGAATTCAATGCTTTGCTCCGCTTTGTCCTTATAACATATTTTCATATATGTTATAAACATTTTTACAAAATTTGTTATCAGTATAAAAGTGACATACCTAATCCTATCTACTAATGCATGATTTCGGTCATGCTATTAGTACTAGTATTAGGATGTTACAAGAGAGGCATGAGATAAGAGAGGCACGAGATAGATTTCTGTTGTACTTTGTTCATAGTAAAGTCCAGCAAAAATCTCGAGGACAAGCCCTCCCAGTTGACAAAGGATTTAGAAGTTAGGGTAGTGAACCATCTCAGGGCGGCTATCTTCAATGATAGAGGGAAAGCACGACACATGAGTGAGTCATCTCCTCCAGTAAATAGGAGAGCAGAAACATGAACATCTAAGTGCTCTTGAGGGTCTGTGGTCGTATCATAGGCTTCAATATTTGTGGGATATTTGAAATGCCTAGGGATCTCATAGGCCACTAGCTTATCGGAGATAGGTTGGTTTTGTGAAATTAAGTTCCTGACTCTGTGATCTTGCTCCTTTTTTCCCCGAACAGGGAATTCAACGCTTTGTCCGGGTTCTGTAATCTTGGAGTACTCCGAATGAGGAACCCCGTCATGGGCTTTGTCCCTTCAATTTTTTTGATTCCTATTTGAAGATCGATTTTGACCTTCTTTCTCTTAGTTGATAGCTTTCTCCAAGTTGTGAATGCATTCATCCCGGAGTTTAACCAGAGAGATGAGTTCTGCTATGGATAGCTCCAGGAGACCAGATTCAGCATGGCGAGGCTAAACTTCATTATTCTCAACACGATCTGCTAGGCATTGTAGCTCTGATATCTACTGCCTGGCATCCTTAGAAGGTGCTCCTTATGGACCGAGACGTTGCCTCACCAGAATTTGAATGGGTGGAGGAGAGAGATTCTCAGTAGTGCAAGAAGTATCTACACCATCTTACCTTAGTTCACGTTGGATAGCGACTAGTTCTGGGATTGGTTCATGGGCGGGGGCGGATGCCGGATATCTACTAGATGACAGTTAGTTCTGCATAGTAGAGATGCGATTCTGATTGGTAGAGGCTTGATTTCTCCTTGTGATAACCATGATGGTGATGACGGGAATAGAAATTTATCTATTCTCACAAATGGTGCCAATGTTTTGGACAAGGTTTAGAGAAATACCTGAATTGGTTGACGATGGTGGAATCCTCCAATGCATGGTGGCTACGACGGTGGTACGAGGGGGTGTGTACCTGCAAAAGTTACTCTGACTCTCAAGTTAGACCATGCACAAAGTGAGTAGTGTCTGTAATTAGATGCATACCATTAAAACCTTGTAGGGTATTTATAGGAGCGTCTTAAGGGATAAGAATCGTCGTTCAATTTAAGTTGAATGTTGTTATTTATGATCAGAATCCATGAGATTGTTATCTCTTATAACTAATTTCATATTTTTGTGGGATGTAATTGATGTCCATATCTATAAGGAATTCTGTGATATATTTGCTCATCATAAATATGTAGATTAACATATCTAATAGCGCATATAAATATCTGATATACTATTCTGGTGGACCGGGTTACTCTTGAATCACTAACCTGAAACCTGGTCTAGAAAATCTTCTAATTTTTAAAGTTTCAAATATATGCTTTCTTTATATTTTCTTTTTTTATGTATTTGATTTTTTTGGTTTACTTAAGAAATAGTTGATATCACTCATTTGGTTTATTTAATGAATATTAACATGTATTAATTAGATTTTATTTTTGTTATTATTTAGAGCATATTTAAGCTAGTATAATAAATAAATATTTAATACATAAGATAAATAAATATAGATAAATTATTAAATTAAATTAAATTATTAAAAATATAAATTAAATAAATAAAATATCCTATAAAATTTGCGTTGGCTTAGACTAGTTGACTAATAACATAGTTAGTATTATTTATATGTCAAGTTAAGGTTGTTTTGTCCTAATCTTGTTAGTGTTTTATGTACTGTGGGGTCATGATGGATTCTGTAGATAGAGGAATAGGATTATAAGTTAAATTAAGGTTTTGGTCACTATATTTTATATCTATTTTTAATTTTATCTTTCTAGTTTATTTTTTCTTTTTAAATCAATCCTCACATACACTTATAATTTTTTTTTCTATAACTTAAATTTGATTTATGAAATGACGGTGATCCTAAATCTAAATCTAGGAAATGACGCTGATCCTAGATAAGTATTCTTTGGAAAAAATGATGATCAATTGAATATCTTAACTTGAATTTGATTTAGAAAATGACGGTGTTCCTAAATCTAAATCTAGGAAATGATGATGATCCTAAATGGGTATTCTTTGAAAAAGACGGTGATCCATTGAATATCTAAACTTAAATTTGAATTAGGAAATGGCGATGATCCTAAATCGAAATCTAGGAAATGATAGTGATCCTAGATAGGTAAATGATGGTGATCCTTTGGATATCTGAGATGTGGAATGTAATGGATTTAGGAAAAATGATGGTGATCCTAAATTCAGATCCAGAAAATGACGGTTGTAACATCCCGAAAATTCTTTATTTCATTATAAACGATCATTTTATAATATTTATGATTTTTAGGAATTTTTGTGAATTTTTCTGGAAATGATGAATATTTTAATATATTCTTCATTTTGCGTGTACACTAAGCGGAGCCGGGGAAAATAGAATATTTTCCTTGAGACTGGTAAACCTTGAACTGTCAACGTGTCAACGGGGGATCTTACTAAACCCGAGGTCGGGCACAGTTTGCGAGGGTTACGTTTTTTGAGGTTTTATCTGCTAGATAAAATCGCGGTATCATAAAATTATCTGATGAATAATAAAATATTATTTTCATCAATTGTAACTTTTATTCACTGAGAAAATAATTTTAGCAGTGTAATTAATCATCTGTCGGATGTATTTAATTTGGAGACAAGCTTACTATATACTTTACCGAGAAGCGCACGAAGCTTCTCAAGGAAGCTTCTTCCAACCATTTTATATTTTTTTCTCTGTCCTCCTTTCCTTGGGTGCTGCACGTTTGGCTATTTGGGGGTCTAATTCATTTTTTTTTCTCACATTTTCCCCTCCTCCCTGTACGCAACTCACTATTCACTCATCTTTCTCTCTTCTCTTTCACCCCACAGCAGCAACACCATCCACCCACACCTCCATTTTGTTCTTCAAACTGTCACAATCCTAGCACCATTTTGTGTTGGAGGACCACCGTCATTGAAGAAATCATCTTCAAAGTTCTGCCATTTTCTCCATCTCTATTCTCTTACGTCTTTGAAGCTTAAAGGTTGGAGCTTTAAGGTAAAGCTCTTAGCTTTTTCTCCCTCTCTTCTCATTTCTGTAACCCACTGCCATTTTGATGACAATGGGTATCCATTTCAATATTTAGATTTTGATTTTTGCAAGTTTAAATGTTTAAGGATTTCCTGGAGGCTGAAAACATAATTTCTGACTAAAAAGGAGCAACCTTTCTTTGTGCTTCTCTAAGGTAAGAGGAAGACACTCCTCCTCAACCTATTTTAGCATTTAGGAACGTCTGTGATTGGTGTTGACGGTCATTCTGTTTTTGCATGTTGTTTGTATTGTATGTGTGCTATTTGATTGTTTGTGTGTTTTGATATATATCTGGATGTATTGGGACGTGTAATATGGAAGGGAATGACTTCCGACTGGTTCTCGGATGGTCACGGTGTTGAGCCCAAAAAATTTGGAAATTTCATATGAAAACTAGTAATAGTATGAACCCCTGGCCAAACTCGTCGAATATGATATCCTAATCATTTAGTAAAATGTTAAAATCCGTCGAGTATGAACTCCTAGCCAAACCCGTCGAATTGATATCTTGACCACTTAGTAAAATGTTAAAATCTGTCGAGTATGAACTCCTGGCCAAACCCGTCGAATTTGATATCTTGATCACTTAGTAAAATGTTAAAATCTGTCGAGTATGAACTCCTGGCCAAACCCGTCGAATTTGATGTCCAGATCACTTAGTAAAATGTTAAAATCCGTCGAGTATGAGCTCCTGGCCAAACCCGTCGAAATTGATATCCTGATCATTTAGGAATGTTAAAATCCATCGAGTTAGAATGACAGATCCGTCGAATTAGAGTTTCTGACCAGTGTTTTCGTCAGTTCGACACTTGGGAGATTTCTCCTACGTCAACACCCACATCCGTTGAATTAGGACTTCTGCTGACCTTCTGGAAAAATTCGACAGTTTTGATCTCCGTTCGACAGAACCTCCATCCGACAGAAATTGATTTTTAGCCAATCTTGTTATAAAATGTTCTCCCATCTTTCATCCTTCTGTCATGTTATTTTTCGTCGAATGGCAGCCTCAATTTTCCACTAAATACATTGTCTCCGTCGAATTCACAAGTATAGTTTATCACCCAACACCTAGCAATTAAATCTGTGACTTTGTTAGTGATTCTGGCCTTGTATCTTCCTGGACTCAAAACCTTTGGACTAATAAAAGCATATTAATCATGAATAATTGGATGACTAGAAATTAATTAGGGATTCATAAACAGGGAAGAACATAAGTATGGGTGAGCTTGTGAGGCACATAATGAATTTAATGGTTGACTTCTATCATGACTAGGAATGGAAATTGTGGTTATCCTTAAAAGGTACTATTGGCTTGTTGTGGACCCGTGAATGGGATCAAATCTTGTTGTTAAATGATATGACATGCATTTGAAGCGTGATGGACCTAGTTGGTCATGAAGAGCATGATTGAGTTATGCATTGAACAAAAAGAATGTGATTGTCCGTTGGACTTAGTTAAGGCCGGTAGCCTAGGAGTTGAACTTACACCTTTGTGCGGGTGCGAATAGACAAGTGTAGGTTACTTGTTGACCTTGGGGGCATCAGGGTGCGGGTACCTCGCAATGGGCAGTTGGTAGCTCTCTGTCCGTGGGGCAGACCGATGCAAACACACTGACGATCCGGACCGAGATGCTGTCCTATGTCGAGATCTGTGTAGAATGTCTTGTAAAATACCATGATGTGCACGATGATAATTTGAGAATTATAGCACTTAAGGGCCTGGGCAGCCAAGGAATACAGACATACCTCCTGATCGTTCTCTCCGACTGTTTTGTGTCTAGCTCCATGGAGTAGGATTTTGGTTATTGAGAGCATATGCATAGTGAGTCCATGAATTATCTGGCATTTATTGTTATTATAGTTTGGAATTATTATATTATTAGTATGTATATGACTGCCTGGAACTGTTTGGTTGATCATAATTATTACTGGATGTTTATTACCATTATTACTATCATAAATGCTATGTGGGCGCTTTGCGCCGTTTGGTTTCTTAATGCTATAATTGGTAATGATGGTAGGATGTCTTACCTCTTTTCTGTCTCTCCATTATTGTTTTGTCTGTATACTGCGTTCCATAGAAGATAACTGCAAGGAACCGGAAGCTCCCGACTTCCCTGGTTTTTGGCCTTATCTCGACTGAGCGACTGCAGAAGAATATGGAGCCACGCACTCAGAGATTTTTGGGAGATGTGCGCCTGACTTTCTTGGGAGGGCCAGAGTGCTGGCACATCAACTATGGTTCTGAGCGTTGCGTCTATACGGGGGATGTATCGATATCTCTAGCCTGGAGGCGCCACGAGCCACCTGTCTTCACCTACTGTATTAGTCTACGTTTGGAGTTTCAACTACCGATACGCGAGATGTGGGGTGACCGTTATTTCACTCCGCGGGAAGACTCTTTTCGTTCCACAGCTCAGGCCCCGTCCCGTAATTCTGCGATTCCTATAGTGATTTCCTCTTATGAGGAAGATCCTGAGGAAGATCCCGAGGAAGTCCCTGAGGACGACTCTGAGGAGGATCCTGACACGGTTCCTCCTCACTTAAGGACTGACTTTACTTGTAGCTATTGAGGGCTACTAGTATTTTCTTTTGAGGGCCTGATGTTTTGTCTGTAGTGGGCTGTATATTCTGATACTGTGGGGATTTGTATGTATAATCCTTTGGGGGCAGGTATAGTTTTGCTTTTTGATGTACCAGGCTTTATAACTAAATAGTTTGATAAATATATATAATGATGCAACGTTGATTCCTATGTATGCTTTACTTCTGTTTCATCCTTTGTTTCCATTTATTGTCATTATCATCATGGTTATTAAATCAACAAAAAAAAATATACTCGCCAATTTAATTACCCAACTATAATCAAGTAAATATACATATTATTAAAATGAACCGGGTCTTAACTTACACAATTTTATTTTTGCATTGTAATTGAAAATGTGACGTTCCTTTACGAAAAGGGGCGTTACATTAAGTTGGTATCAGAGCCCCGGTTTATGTTTCTTTAGGTCTTGTGGTTGAGTCTGTCTTGTTTGTGCTATGTGTTCTCTGAATAGTATACGTAAAGGTGTATTGTTTGGTGTTCCTAGTGAATGCAACTGACTTTTCTATGTTTTCAGGTAATCTAATCTAAGAAAGTAAGATGGCGCGAAGGGATGATATGGCAGCGGCTATTACAGCAATGCGGAGGATGGTTGAGGCCGTCGCACAACAAACCGAGCAAGCTACTCAGCAGCAAGAGAGAGTTGCACAACAACAAGAGCGAGCTACTGAATAGCTAGAGGCTACTGCTGATGCTCAGAATTTAGCAGAGTTTCGACACCATAACCCTCCTCAATTCAAGGGAGAATTTGATCCGGACAAGGCTAGTCTGTGGATCAAGGAATTGGAGAAAGTCTTTCGAGGAATGAACTGCGCCGAGGACAAGAAGGTAAACTATGCTACATTTATGCTGGTAGGCAATGCTAAAAATTGGTGGAATGGAGTGTGCAACAATGCTGGAAGCTGCGAACCGAGAGATTACTTGGGGCTTATTCAAGGAAAAGTTCTTGGATAAGGATTTTCCTGCGAGTGCAAGGCATGCGAAGGAGTCGGAATTCCTCAACCTGTGACAAGGAAATATGACTGTTAGCGAGTACGCAACGAAATTCGAAAACTTATTAGAGTTTTCGATGTACTTTCAGAACCAACCAGATGAAGTATGGAAATGCCGAAGATTCACGGAAGGACTGAGGTATGAAGTGAAGAAGGTTGTGATCACCTTGAGGATCAATGAATTCTCACAACTACTGGATACTTGCTGTGATGTAGAGGCTCTGGAGCAATCTAGAGACACAAGGAGCAGAAACTTTGGGCCTACGAGATTCCAGAGAGGCGGCAGTAATAGTGCTAACCATTTCCAAAAGAAGCCGTACTCCTGACCCACGGGGAATCAACAGCAAGCCATGGGTGGAAGTTCTAGTGGAGGTTCTACTGGGAACCGGACTGGCCCGAACACAGCGTATCCTTCCAGATGTCTAAAGTGTGGGAAGGACCATCTCACAAGGGACTGTACCATGAAGGGATTCATCTGCTTCAAATGTGGCAAACCTGGCCACATGTCCCGAGACTGTAATCAAGCGAAGGCCGAACCTTCAGTGAATGCTGCAAGAGCTAAGAAACCACAAGCTGGAAGGCGAGTTTACACTATGAGCAGAGCTGAAGCCTCCGAATCCGAAGATTTGATACAGGGGGAAGGTACTATAGAAAGTAATCTTTTAACTGTACTGTATGACTCTGGGGCAACCCATTCCTTCATATCATATGATTGTGTGCAAAGACTGGGTCTACCTGTGTCGTCTTTACCTTTTGACTTAACTGTTTCTACCCCCACTAATAAACCGGTAGTTACTTCCAAAGTCTGTCTAAATTGTCCATTGGTTGTTGAAGGTCGAACCTTTTCGGTCGATCTGATCTGTTTACCCCTTTCCCAACTAGATATTATCTTAGGGATGGACTGGTTGTCTTCCAACCATGTTCTGTTGGACTATTCCAGAAAGACCATAGTTTTTCCCGTAGAGGAGAATTCTAGATTTTTGACGGCCAACCGAGTTCAAGCTCTCTTGAAAGAAGGAGCTCACGGATACATGCTACTGTCTTCTTTGAAAGTCGAGAACGAGGTTGATGTGAACACAATTCCAGTGGTGAATGAGTTTCCCGAAGTTTTTCCTGAGGATGTACCTGGTTTACCACCGGCTCAAGAGATAGAGTTTGCTATCGTCCTAGTACAGGGAGTTGGTCCCGTGTCTATAGCACCTTATAGGATGGCACGGACAGAGTTAGCTGAGCTCAAGAAACAGCTAGAAGAGCTTTTGGAGAAGCAGTTTGTCAGACCAAGTGTGTCACCATGGGGAGCACCAGTGTTGTTAGTTCGCAAGAAGGATGACACGTCAAGATTGTGTGTGGACTATCGGCAGCTGAACAAAGTAACGATTAAGAACAAGTATCCACTCCCGAGAATTGATGACTTAATGGACCAACTGAAGGGAGCAGCGGTGTTTTCAAAGATCGATCTGCGATCTGGGTATCATCAGATATGAGTGAAGATGGAGGATGTACCCAAGACAGCTTTTTATACCCGATACGGTCATTACAAATACCTCGTGATGCCGTTTGGCGTGACGAATACACCAGCTATCTTCATGGATTACATGAACCGAATCTTTCGTCCTTACTTGGACAGATTCATAGTGGTCTTCATTGATGACATTCTGGTATACTCTCAAAATCGAGAGGACCATGCTGAGCACCTCAGCATAGTTCTTCAGATTCTGAAGGAGAAGGAACTGTATGCCAAATTGTCAAAATGTGAGTTCTGGCTAGAAGAAGTTAAGTTTCTGGGTCACGTGATCTCAAAGGATGGGATTGTAGTGGATCCATCGAAGGTGGAGGTAGTGTTGCAATGGGAAAGACCAACGTCCGTGACAGAGATCCGAAGCTTCGTGGGTTTAGCGGGATATTACCGGAGGTTCATTGAGGGATTCTCCAAGATTGCTGGACCACTTACGCAACTCACAAGGAAGAACCAAGCTTTTGAGTGGACCGACAGCTGTGAGCAAAGTTTCCAAGAGTTGAAGAATCGACTGACTACCTCACCGGTGTTGGTGCTACCCGATCCGAATGAGCAGTTTGAAGTGTACTGTGACGCTTTATACCAAGGGCTAGGATCTATACTTATGCAGCATGGAAGAGTAGTGGCTTATGCTTCAAGGCAGTTGCGAGTGCATGAGAAGAACTACCCGACGCACGACTTGGAGTTAGCAGCTATAGTTTTTACCTTGAAGATATGGAGGCATTTTCTCTACGGAGCGACGTTCAACATTTTCAGTGATCACAAGAGTCTGAAATATTTGTATGATCAGAAAGAGTTGAACATGAGGCAGCGAAGGTGGTTAGAGTTCTTGAAGGATTATGATTTTCAACTTCTGTATCACCCTGGTAAGGCAAATGTTGTGGCAGACACTCTAAGTAGGAAGATGATCAGTGTCTCTGCCTTGATGATCAAGGAAAAGGATATGTTAGAGCAATTCAGAGATGTGTGGTCTTTTGTGGAGTGAGAACCTGGAAAGATTTACATGAATATGGTTACCATCATAAGTAAGCTAATGGATGACATAAGGGAAAAGCAGAAGATTGACAAGTTCTTACAAGAAATGAGAGAGCAAGTGGAGCAAGGAAATGAAACAGAGTTTGTGGAAGGAACAAATGGAATTATGAGGTTTCGTGGAAGAGTTTGTATTCCCCGAGACCAAGAGCTTAGAGAATATATTATCAACCATGCTCATACCAGCCAGCTGAGTATGCATCCAGACATAACAAAAATGTACCAAGACTTGAAGAAGTTGTTCTGGTGGCATGGAATGAAGAGTGACGTCACTAGACGTGTGTCAACTTGTCTAGTCTGTCAAAAAGCTAAAGTGGAACATCAGAGACCAGCGGGATTGCTGCAACCGTTGTTTATTCCTGAATGGAAGTGGGACAGTATCACCATGGATTTTATAGTCGGATTGCCAAGGACGAGAAAAGGCTATGATTCGATTTGGGTAATTGTGGACCGACTTACGAAATCGGAACACTTTCTCCCAATCGACATAAAATACAAACTGGAGAGATTGACTCAGATCTATATTGGAGAAATTGTTAGACTACACGGTGTGCCTACAAATATCGTTTCGGATAGAGATCCGAGGTTTACTTCAAATTTCTGGGAGAGTTTGCAAGAAGCGTTGGGGACGAAGTTACGTCTGAGTTCTGCGTATCACCCATAGACCGATGGTCAATCAGAGAGGACGATCTAATCTTTGGAAGATTTGCTTAGAACCTGTACCATAGAACAAACTGGAAGTTGGGATGACATTCTACCCTTGATAGAATTCACCTACAACAACAGTTATCATTCGAGCATAGGGATGGCACCCTATGAAGCTTTGTATGGACGACGGTGTCGAACACCTCTGTGTTGGTATCAAGACGGCGAGCGCCTTACTATTGGACCAGAGATTATACAGCAGACAACTGAGAAGGTTAAGATGATTTAGGAAAAGATGAGGACGGCTCAGAGTCGACAAAAGAGTTATGCAGACCAAAGGAGAAAGCCTCTTGAGTTTGAGGAAGGCAAGCATGTATTCCTGAAAGTCACACCTACGACTGGGGTAGGCCGGGCTTTAAAATCTAGAAAACTCACTCCAAAATTTCTTGGACCATACCAAATCATTCACCGAGTAGGTCCTATAGCCTACCAAATAGCCTTACCTCCTTTCCTTTCGAACATACATGATGTTTTTCATGTGTCACAACTTCGAAAATACCTTCCTGATCTAAGTCATGTCATAGCACCGAATGCAGTACAATTAAAAGAAAACTTAACTTATGAGACGTCTCCTGTAAGAATCGAGGATAGGAGGATAAAGCAATTAAGAGGCAAAGAGATCGCATTGGTGAAAGTAATCTGGAACGAGGTGACTGGAGATGCAACCTGGGAGCTGGAGGACAAAATGAAGGAGCAACACCCACAGTTATTCTAAGGTATGCAAATTTCGAGGACGAAATTCCTTTTTAGAAGGGGAGTGTTGTAACATCCCAAAAATTCTTTATTTCATTATAAACGATCATTTTATAATATTTATGATTTTTAGGAATTTTTGTGGATTTTTTTGGAAATGATGAATATTTTAATATATTCTTCGTTTTATGTGTACACTGAGTAGAGCCGAGGAAAATAGAATATTTTCGCTGAGACTAGTAAACCTTGAACTGTCAACATGTCAACGGGGGATCTTACGAAACCCGAGGCCGGGCACAGTTTGCGAGGGTTACATTTTTCGACGTTTTATCTGCTAGATAAAATCGCGGTATCATAAAATTATCTGATGAATAATAAAATATTATTTTCATCAATTGTAACTTTTATTCACTGAGAAAATAATTTTAGCAGTGTAATTAATTATCTGTCGGATGTATTTAATTTGGAGACAAGCTTACTATATAATTTACCGAGAAGCGCACGAAGCTTCTCAAGGAAGCTTCTTCCAATCATTTTATATTTTTTTCTCTCTCCTCCTTTCCTTGGGTGCTGCACGTTTGGCTATTTAGGGGTCTAATTCATTTTCGTTTTCACATTTTCCCCTCCTCCCTGTACACAGCTCACTATTCACTCATCTTTCTCTCTTCTCTTTCACCCCACAGCAGCAACACCATTCACCCACACCTCCATTTTGTTCTTCAAACCGTCACAATCCTAGCTTAAAGGTTCTGCCATTTTCTCCATCTCCATTCTCTTACGTCTTTGAAGCTTAAAGGTTGGAGCTTTAAGGTAAAGCTCTTAGCTTTTTCTCCCTCTCTTCTCATTTTCGTAACCCACTGCTATTTTGATGACAATGGGTATCCATTTCAATATTTGGATTCTGATTTTTGCAAGTTTAAATGTTTAAGGATTTCCTGGAGGCTGAAAATGTAATTTCTGACCAAAAAGGAGCAACCTTTCTTTGTGCTTCTCTAATCATTTAGTAAAATGATATCCTAATCATTTAGTAAAACTCGTCGAATATGATATCCTAATCATTTAGTAAAATGTTAAAATCCGTCGAGTATGAACTCCTGGCCAAACCCGTCGAATTGATATCTTGACCACTTAGTAAAATGTTAAAATCCGTCGAGTATGAACTCTTGGCCAAATCCGTCGAATTTGATACTTGATCACTTAGTAAAATGTTAAAATCCGTCGAGTATGAACTCCTGGCTAAACCCGTCGAATTTGATGTCCTGATCACTTAGTAAAATGTTAAAATTCGTCGAGTATGAGCTCCTGGCCAAACCCGTCGAAATTGATATCCTGATCATTTAGGAATATTAAAATCCGTTGAGTTAGAATGACAGATCCGTCGAATTAGAGTTTCTGACCAGTGTTTTCGTCAGTTCGACACTTGGGAGATTTCTCCAACGTCGACACCCACATCCGTCGAATTAGGACTTCTGCTGACCTTCTGAAAAATTTGACAATTTTGATCTCTGTTCAACAGAACCTCCATCCGACAGAAATTGATTTTTAGCCAATCTTGTTATAAAATGTTCTCCCATCTTTCATCCTTCTGTCATGTTATTTTTCGTCGAATGGCAGCCTCAATTTTCCACTAAATACATTGTCTCCGTCGAATTCACAAGTATGGTTTATCACCCAACACCTAGCAATTAAATCTGTGACTTTGTTGGTGATTCCGGTCGTGTATCTTCCTGGACTCAAAACCTTTGGACTAATAAAAGCATATTAATCATGAATAATTGGATGACTAGAAATTAATTAGGGATTCATAAACAGGGAAGAACATGAGTATGGGTGAGCTTGTGAGGCACATAATGAATTTAATGGTTAACTTCTATCATGACTAGGAATGGAAATTATGGTTATCCTTAAAAGGTACTATTGGCTTGTTGTGGACCCGTGAATGGGATCAAATCTTCTTATTAAATGATATGACATGCATTTGAAGCATGATGGACCTAGTTGGTCATGAAGAGCATGATTGAGTTATGCATTGAACAAAAAGAATGTGATTGTCCGTTAGACTTGGTTAAGGCTAGTAGCCTAGGAGTTGAACTTACACCTTTGTGCGGGTGCGAATAGACAAGTGTAGGTTACTTATTGATCTTGGGGGCGTCAGGGTGCGGGTACCTCGCAATGGGCAGTTAGTAGCTCTCTGTCCGTGGGGCAGACCGATACAAACACACTGACGATCCGGATCGAGACGCTATCCTATGTCGAGATTTGTGTAGAATGTCTTATAAAATACCATGATGTGCACGATGATAATTAGAGAATTATAGCACTTGAGGGCCTGGGCAGCCAAGGAATACAGACATTCCTCCTGATCGTTCTCTCCGACTGTTTTGTGTCTAGCTCCATGAAGTAGGATTTTGGTTATTGAGAGCATATGCATAGTGAGTCCATGAATTATCTGGCATTTATTGTTATTATAGTTTGGAATTGTGTTATTATTGGTATGTATATGACTGCCTGGAACTGTTTGGTTGATCATAATTGTTACTGGATGTTTATTACCATTATTACTGTCATAAATACTATGTGGGCGCTTTGCGCCATTTGGTTTCTTGATGCTATAATTGGTAATGATGGTAGGATGTCTTACCTCTTTTTTATTTCTCCATTACTGTTTTGTCCGTATACTGCGTTCCATAGAAGATAATTGCAAGGAACCGGAAGCTCCCGACTTCCCTAGTTTTTGGGAGTTGTGCGCTTGACTTTCTTGGGAGGGCCAGAGTGCTGGCACATCAACTATGGTTCTGAGCGTTGCGTCTATACGGGGGATGTATCGATATCTCTAGCTTGGAGGTGCCACGAGCCGCCTGTCTTCACCTGCTGTATTAGTCTACGTTTGGAGTTTCAACTACCGATACGCGAGATGTGGGGTGACCGTTATTTCACTCCGCGGGAAGACTCTTTTCGTTCCACAGCTCGGGCCCCATCCCGTAATTCTGTGATTCCTATGGTGATTTCCTCTGATGAGGAAGATCCTGAGGAAGATCCCAAGGAAGTCCCTGAGGACGACTCCGAGGAGGATCCTGAAGAGGATCCTGACACGGTTCCTCCTCACTTGAGGGACTGACTTTACTTGTAGCTACTGAGGGCTACCAGTATTTTCTTTTGGGGGCCTGATGTTTTGTCTGTAGTGGGCTGTATATTCTGATACCGTGGGGATTTGTATGTATAATCCTTTGGGGGCAGGTATAGTTTTGCTTTTTGATGTACCAGGCTTTGTAACTAAATAGTTTGATAAATATATATAATGATGCAACGTTGATTCCTATGTATGCTTTACTTCTGTTTCATCCTTTGTTTCCATTTATTGTCATTATCATCATGGTTATTAAATCAACAAAAAAAAAAAATACTCTCCAATTTAATTACCCAACTATAATCAAGTAAATATACATATTAATAAAATGAACCGGGTCTTAACTTGCACAATTTTATTTCCGCATTGTAATTGAAAATGTGACGTTCCCTTACGAAAGGGGGCGTTACAACGGTGATCGTAGATGAATATCGTTTGAAAATGACGGTGATCCTTTGGATATCTGGCCAGAGTACAATATATCCTTTAGAAATGACAGTGATCCTTTTGATATTTGTACAAAGTTTTACATGAGCATTAGAGTTGATATTGTATGGATATTGGTATTGGTACTAAATGAGTATGGGAAAGATACTTAGATATAAATCAAATATTACGAGAATGATATCATATCATATCACAAAGTTGAAAGAGAATATAATATCAAAATATTATTCGTAATTGAATGATGTTGTGAATATATCTTGTGATTTTTATTGATAACTAAATTTGATGAATTGAAAATAATGTGATTAATTGGATTTCTGCTTCGAGAAGAGAAATGACATGTTTTTGGCAATTGTCACCTTTCTACTTTATATCTCTTGTTTTAAAATGATTTTTTTCTCGAAGCAGCTGGAAGTATTGTGATGACATAGTTTTTAATAGAACTACTGAGAATTTCTAGAATTCTCACTCATATTTTATTGTATTTGCATGATATTTCCAGTAAGGAAGTATATAGCTAGCATAATGGAAGAGTAGAGCTAAGGAGAATTAGTTTTATTATGGAATTTTGGTAAAGATTTGTATATTACTTGTATAAAATTATGTCTTAAGGGCTTTATTTATAAATAATGTACTATGAATTATAACCTTGTATACATTTTCTTTCTTATTATTATGTACATTATTTCACCCACAACATGCTCATATTTTCATATATGTTATAAACATTTTTCCAAAATTTGTTACTAGTATAAAAGTGATATACCTAATCCTAGCTACTAACGCATGATTTCGGTCATGCTATTAGTACTATTATTAGGATGTTACAATAGAGGCATGAGATGGATTTCGGCTGCACTTTGTTAGTAGTGAAGTGTAGTAAAAATATCGAGGATAAACCCTCCCAATTGACAATGGATTTAGAAGTTAGTGTAGTGAACCATCTTAGGGCGGTTGTCTTCAAAGACAAAGGGAAAGCACGACACATGAGTGGGTCATCTCCTCTAGCAAATAGGAGAGTAGAAACATAAACATCTAAGTGCTCTTGAGGGTCCATGGTCCCATCATAGGCTTTAATATTTGTGGGATATTTGAAACGCCTAGGGATCTCACAGGGCATCAGCTTATTAGAGATAGGTTGGTTTTGTTAAACTGAGTTCATGACTCTGTGATCCTGCTCTTTTTTTCCCCAAACAGGGAATTTAACGCTTTATCCGGGTTCTGTGATCTTGGAGCACTCTGGATGACGAACCCCATCGTGGGCTTTGTCCCTTCGATTTTCTTGATTCCTTTTTGAAGATCGATTTTCACCTTCTTTCTCCTGGTTGATAGCTTTCTCCAAGTTGTGAATGCGTTCATGCTAGAGTTTAACCAGAGAGACGAGTTCTGCTATGAATAGCTCTGGGAGACTGGATTTAGCATGGCGGGGCTAAACTTCATTATTCTCAACTCGATCTCCTAGGCACTGCAGCTTTGATATTCGCTATCTGGCATCCCCATAAGGTGCTCCTTGTGGACCGAGATGGTCCTCACCGAAATTCACTTGGTGGAGGAGAGAGATTCTCACTAGTGCAATAAGTCTCTATGTAACGTCCTTAATCACATTACTAATAATGTATCCGGATTTACATATTAGCAAATAAAATTAAGTATGCCACGTAAAATTTAACAAATTAATTTTTTAATGTATTTAATTAATATAAAAAATAAGATCCTGTCACGGAATAATATAACGTTTATATATGAAAAGGAGAGTATACAACGTATTTTGCTGTACAATAATTTACATAAGCTTTTGCAGAGTACTAATTGTATAATACATAATACAAAATAACTTTAAAACTAGTCTATGTCTTCTGCTTTGGTCTCCTTGCTGAAGTTCTCAACCCTGGAAATATCACAGAAACAAGAACAGAAAAGGGGTGAGAATTCAAAGAATTCTCAGTAATACTATTAAAATTATTGACATCATAATATCTCCAGCTATTTCGGGGAAAACCATTTTTTATTTTTTTTAAAATCAATTTTTTATTTTGTAGGAAGGTGGTAAAAACCAAATCAAGTCCTTCTTCATCCCAAAACAGAAATTCAATTATTGATAATTTCTTGAAACATTAATTATCAAACATAGCAATATGCACCCACAACCAATTTTCAGTAACACACCATGAATTAAATATCACATCTAATAAAATGAGTTCAAATTCATTTTACAACTTATTTAAAACACTTGGCAATAGTCTACTTTCAAGTTGGTGCACTTCAACCTATTCGTGACCATTTTCCAGTTATACAGAACTACTCCATTAAATGAGTAACTTGGTGACCTCTAGTGAGGGAATGTCCCTCCTCAACATAGTGTTGTGAGTAGAGAGGGCATCCTCAACTATTAAGATAAGGAGGGAATGTCCATCCCCACACTATCAACAATCTAGGATCACATCTAGTAGAGAGGGAATGTCCCTCCTCATCTACTTTTCCACTAGGAAGAGCCTGGGCAAAGAGGGGGGAAATGTTCATCCTCAACCTCAACTACTCCATTCTAACCTAGAAGGATCCTAGTTCAACTTCTTGGCCGTGTAAAATATAAAGGCTACTCATATAAATCACAACATACAATAGGCTTCCATTCAAACAATAATTTGTGCACAATAATAAATTCTCCTTGTTAAAGCAGACTTGACCATGAGCTTCGTGCTCATTTTAAATCCAACATTTCAATCAAATAACCTTCAATGCATAACAACATAAACTCAAATAATTATTGTGTTATGGCAGCCTTCAACTTTACACATTCAACACATTCTCAACCATAATTCTTACACAAAGATAACAAAGTTTTGGCTTAAAGGAGCAGCCTTTTTACCATAGCCTTTCAACACCATGTTAGATACAAATTCAAGTAAACCACCGATTGAAATTCTGGTCACAAATAAACTAACATAGTCATGACCTTTCAATACCATATAAGCCATGTTTTTACATACTTAAATCTTCCATATACAAGTCAAAGACAGGGCAGCATTCTGGCCTTGTCATAAACCATCAACTAAGCTCCATTTTAAACACAAAAACCATTATAGCACAATCATAAATGGGGCAACAACATGCCTTAATTTTCTAGTACAGTTTAAACCACCTAATTATGATATAAATGCATCATAATTCTGCTCTTAAACCAGCACACACAGCCGTGACATTCAATCTTCAAATCCAACTATTTTTCTCATCAATGCCATATCACCATTTAAGAGAAACACCTATAAAAAGATGAACAATTTTAAAACAATATAATCACCTTCAAAAACCCAACCAAACTGTGAAACAATAAGCATCAAAACATCAAACAAAATCACAAACTTTTGCTCAAAAACTCACATAAGAAATAAAACTAAGACAAGGTACAATAAAAGCACTAAAATGCTCAAAACTCACGCTGTCTTCTCTAATCTGGCCGTGAGCTTCACAAGCTCAAATGACCAGTTTTATGATGCTAAAACAGAGAGAGAAGAGGAGCAAAATAATGGAGAACAACCCCTACCTCACTCCTAACTTTGCTCCCTTGAATTCCCTTGCTTTTCCTCTTATTTTTGCTTCTTATTTCTCTTCTCTTTTCGTTTCTCTTGCTCATGGTTCTGCTGATGTATTTTGTGTCTTCTTGCTTCTGTTTTTGCCATAGGAATTGTGGAGAAAAAGTGAGAAAGTGGTAGACAAATCTAGCTACAAAATAATGGGCGATAGGTGGTCAAAGTATGACTAATTTTAAGTGCAGAAACGTTTATATCTGTTAAGCACTCTTTAATTTTTCAAAGCAAAGTTTTTAAGTGTCCATAAGTATTATGGAGAATTTTAGAATTCATCCTAGTCCTTGGTTTCATTTTTTTAGGATTTTCCATATACTTCTATTTTTCAATTAAACTTCATTACTCAGTCTTGAATTGAATTAAACTCAGGAATTAAGTAAATTTGTTTACTGATACTTATCTTAATTGGCATTTTATACCAAAATATTATCCATGTCATACTTACTATCTCCAAATATTTTCATAATTTTTGGAGTTAATTAGTTGTTCATGTTACAATTCAATTAGCCCTTGTCAATGTCCTTAAAAATACTAAACTAGCTCAGTTGCTTCTCAAAAATTTACTACAGCTTTCATCAATTGTTTTTAGGTAGGAAATAAAGTTTTTCATAATTATTCCCATTATATTAACTATCTACGCAAAAACTTTAGTTATTTCTTTGTATTCAATGTTATAAAATTATGCTTAAACTAGTTCAGAAAATTACCCGAACTAATAGATAATTCTTACGAGTATTATTGAACTTCTATAACCCTGATTAGGTTCATTAAGGTAGGAGGATGTTACACTCTACTCCATCTTGCCTAAGTTCTGGTTGGAAAGCGACTAGTTCCTAGATCGGTTCATGGGCGGGGGTGGATGTCAGACATCGACTGGACGACGGTTGGTTCTACGCAATAGAGATGCGATTCTGATTAGCAAAGGCTTCATTTCTCCTTGTGGTAACCATGATGGTGATAATGGGAATAGAAATTTATCTCTTCCCACAGATGGCACCAATGTTTTGAAAAAGGTTCAGAGAAATACCTGAATTGGTTGATGATGGTGGAATCCTTTGATGCACGGTGGCTACGACGATGGTGCGATGGGGGTGGGTACCTGCAAAAGGCACTCTGATGCTCAACTTAGACCATACACAAGGTGGGTAGTGTTTGGAATTAGATGCATACCTTTGAAACCTTGCAGGGTAATAGGAATGTCTTAGGGGATAAGAATCGTCGTTTAATCTGAGTTGAATGCTTTTATTTATTATTAGAATCCATGAGATTGTTATCTCTTATAACTAATTCTCTATTTATGTGGGATGTAATTAATATCCATATCTATAAGGAATTATGCGACATATTTTCTCATCATAAATAGGTAAATTAACTTATCTAATAGTGAGTATAAATATCTGATATACTATTCTGGTGGGCCGGGTTGCTCTTAAATCGCCAACCTAAAACCCATCAGAACATCTTCTAATTTTTAAAGTTTCAGATATATGCTTTCTTTTTATTTTCTTTTTTATGTATTTGATTTTTTTGGTTTACTAAAGTGATGGTTGATATCACTCATTAGGTTTATTTAATGAATATTAACATGTATATAATTAAAATTTATTATTATTATTATTATTTAGAGCATATTTAAGCTAGTATAATAAATAAATATTTAATACATAAGATAAATAAATATACAAAATATTAAATTAAATTATTAAAAACATAAAATAAATAAATAAAATATCCTATAAAATTTGCGGTGGCTTAGACTAGTTGACTAATAACATAGTATTATTTATATGTCAAGTTAAGGTTTTCTTGTCCTAATCTTGTTAGTTTTTATGTACTATGGAGTCATGGTGGATTTTGCAGATAGAGGAGTAGGATTATAGGTTAAATCAAGGTTTCGGTTACTATATTTTATATCATTTTTTAATTTTATCTTTATAGTTTTTTTTTAAATCAATTCTCACAGGCAATTATAATTTTTTTTCTATAACTTTAATTTGATTTATGAAATGTTGGTGACCCTAAATTTAAATCTAGGAAATGACAGTGATCCTAGACAGGTATTCTTTGGAAAAGACGTTGATCCATTGAATATCTTAACTTGAATTTAATTTAGGAAATGACTGGTATCCTAGATAGGTATTCTTTAGGAAAGACGGTGATCCATTGAATCTCTAAACTTGAATTTGAATTAGGAAATGGCAATGATCCTAAATCTAAATCTAAGAGATGATGGTGATCCTAGATAGGTAAATGATGGTGATCCTTTGAATATCTGAGAATTGGTCAGTAATGGATTTAGGAAAAATGATGGTGATCCTAAATCCAGATCTAGAAAACGACGGTGATCCTAGATGAATATCCTTTAAAAATGATGGTGATCCTTTGGATATTTGGTCAGAGTACAATATATCCTTTGCAAATGACAGTGATCCTTTTGATATTAGTACAAAGTTTTACATGAGCATTAGCGTTGATAATGTATGGATATTGGTATTAGTACTAAATGAGTACTGGAAAGATAATTAGATATAAATCAAATATTATGAGAATGATATCATATTAGTTCACAAAGTTGAAAGAAAATATAATATCAGAATTTTATTCAAAATTGAATGATGTTATGAATATGTATTGTGATTTTTTTTATAACTAAATTTGATGAATTGAAAATAGTGTGATTTATTGGATTTCTGCTTCGAGAAGAGAAATGACATGTTTTTGGCAATTATCACCTTTCTACTTTATATCTCTTGTTTTAAAATAAATTTTTCCTCGAAGCAGTTGGAAGTATTGTGATGACATTGTTTTTAATAGAACTATTGAGAATTTCTAGAATTCGCACTCCTATTTTATTGTATTTCCATGATATTTCCAAGAAGGTACAGCTAGCAGAATGGAAAAGTAGAGCTACGGAGAATTAGTTTTATTATGGAATTTTGGATAAAGATTTGTATATTACTTGTATAAAATTATGTCTTATGGGCTTTCTTTATAATTGATATACTATGAATTATAACCTTGTATAAATTTCCTTTCTTGGTATTATGTACATTATTTCACCCACAATAGGCTCATATTTTCATATATGTTATAAAAGTTTTTACAAAATTTGTTATTAGTATAGAAGTGACATACCTAATCCTAATTACTAAGGCATGATTTCGGTCATGCTGTTGGTACTAGTATTGGGATGTTACAATAGATCCATGAGATGGATTTCGGCTACACTTTGTTGGTGGTGAAGTGCAGTAAAAATCTCGAGGACAAGCCCTCCTAGTTGACAATGGATTTAGGAGTTAGGGTAGTGAACCATCTCAAGGTGACTTTTTTCAAAGATAAAGGGAAAGCGTGGCACATGAGTGAGTCATTTCCTCCAGTAAATAGGATAGCAAAAACATGAACATGTAAGTTCTCATGAGGGTCCGTGGTCCCATCACAAGCTTCAATATTTTGTGGAATATTTGAAATACCTAGGGAACTCATAGGTCATCAACTTATCGGAGATAGGTTGGTTATGTGCAACTGAATTCTTAACTCTATGATCCTACTCCTTTTTTCCCTGAACAGGGACTTCAACACTTTGACCGAGTTTCACGATCTTGAAGTACTTTGGATGATGAACCCCACCATGGGCTTTGTTCCTTTGATTTTCTTGATTCCTTTTTGAAGATCAATTTTCGCCTTCTTTCTCCTGGTTCATAGCTTTCTCCAAGTTGTTAATGTGTTCGTTCTGGAGTCTAACCAGAGAGATGAGTTTTGCTATGGATAGCTCCGAGAGATCGGATTCAGCATGGTGGGGCCAAACTTCAATATTCTTAACTTGCACTCCTAGGAGCTGTAGCTCTGATATCCACTGCCTGGCATCCCTAGAAGGTGCACCTTGTGGACCGAGACAATGCCTTACCAAAATTCACATGGGTGGAGGAGAAAGATTCTCACCAATGCAAGAAGTCTCTACACCATCCTGCCTAGGTTCTGGTTGAAAAGCGACTAGTTCCTGGATCGGTTCATGAGTGACGGCGGATGCCGGATGTCGATTGGTTGATGATTGGTTCTACACAACAGAGATGTGATCCTGATTGGCAGAGGCTTGATTTCTCCTTGTGGTAACCATGATGGTGATGATGGGAATAGAAATTTATCTCTTCCCAAAAATGGCACCAATGTTTTGAATAAAGATCAGAGAAATACCTGAATTGGTTGATGATGGTGGAATCCTCTGATGCATGGTGGCTATGACGGTGGTGCGAGGGGATGGATACTTGCAAAAGACATTCTGATACTCAAGTTAGACCATGCACAAGATGGGTAGTGTTTGGAATTAGATGCATACCTTTGAAACCTTGTTGGGTATTTATAGGAGCGTCTTGGGTGATAAGAATTGTCGTTCAATCTGAGTTGAATGCTATTATTTATTATCAGAATCCATGAGATTGTTATCTCTTATAATTAATTCTCTATTTATGTGGGATGTAATTGATGTCCATATCTATAAAGAGTTCTATGATATATTTGCTCATCATAAATATGTAGATTAACTTATCTAATAATGCGTATAAATATCTGATATACTATTATGGTGGCCCGGGTTGCTCATGAATCGCTAACCTGAAACCCGGTCCAGAACATCTTCTAATTTTTAAAGTTTTAGATATATGCTTTCTTTATATTTTCTTTTTTTACGTATTTGATTTTTTTGGTTTTCTTAAGTGAAAGTTGATAGCACTTATTTGGTTTATTTAATGAATATTAATATGCATATAATTAAAATCTATTTTTATTTTTATTTAGAGCATATTTATGCTAGTATAATAAATAAATATTTAAGACATAAGATAAATAAATATAAACAAAATATTAAAAATATAAAATAAATAAATAAAATCTCATAAATTTGCGGTGGCTTAGACTAGTTGACTAATAAAATAGTTAGCATTACTTACATGTCAAGTTAAGGTTTTCTTGTCCTAATCTTGTTAGTGTTTTATGTACTATGGAGTCATGATGGATTCAGTATATAGTGTAATAGGATTATAGGTTAAATTAAGGTTTTGGTCACTATATTTTATATCTAATTTTAATTTTATCTTTATAATTTTTTTTCTTTTTAAATCAATCCTCACATACACTTATAAAAACTTTCAAAATAGTCCTTACCATTAATTTTTGCTATAACGCCATTATAACATCATCAGTTGGCTAACAAAGTGTATGTTTCTTTATCCAATAAGGACTCTTTTAGATGCTCATTTTCTCTATAAAATATCATATAGGTTCTCCTTCATTCTATTAGGTGCTTATTTCTTCTGAACAGATACTTCTTTATCCAATAAGTACTCCTTCATTCTAATAAGTGTTTATTTCTTTTAAGTAGGTATTGTTTTTGTCCAATAGGTGCTTTTCTAGATGTTATTTTTTACTTTGTAAAATGTCTAACAAGGACTAAATTAACAATGTTAAAATGAAATTTAATAGCAAAAACTATTTTGAAAATTTGTATAAGTATGAAAATTAATTTGAAAAGAAAAGAAAATCATAAAAACTAAATTAAAAATAAGCGTAAACTATGACCAAAACTTTAATTTAACCATGATTATATTAACAGAAAACATCTATAGTTTGTTGGAAACATATGAAATTAAAACTGAAAACTTCCAATAATAGCATCGAAGACAATTTCAAGTTTATTGCACTAGTAGAGGAATTTGTCTTCAATGGTCCTAAACTTTTTTGGACCATTGATGGACTAAGTATTTGGAACATTGGGGTTTGTCTTCAATGGTCCTAAAATTTTTTGGACCATTGATGGACCAAGTATTTGGAACATTGATATATTAATTAAGAAAATGAAGGTCTGAGATGATTTAAATGACACTTGTTGAAGAGGTCATATAGTCATGAACAAGTTGGGTAAATTACAAACTTAGTCCTTTAAAATAATTTTAATCCTCCTACCAACTTATTTATCAATGGCTTTTAAGTCAAAGTTTTGTTACTTTTTCGATGAAATGGACTGAATAGAAGAAAACTAATTAAACATGTTGCACCTCTTTACAACTCAGTATAGCATGGATAATAGTATCTTCTTCATGACCACATTGAGGACATAGAGCATCCATTAAACATCCCTCCTGACTAAGTTAACCCTCACAAACAAAATATTTTAACAAGCTTAGGAAATTCTGAATCCTTAGTTGGATTTTATAGATCACAGTTTCTTCCAAGGAACATTCACACAGGAGAGGTTGATGAGCTAGGTCCATAACTTCTGACATTTTCCTCATCAGACATAACAAAATGATAATATAATTTATTCTAGACTGGTTATGAGCCCATAAAATTGGAACAACCCGACTCGCCATGCCTTCCCTCAGACTTGCAATGCACAGAGAGCTATGATAGTTGCCGAGGCTACCAAATTTAAATCACTTTATAATTGAATTACCAATATAACTTGTAATATAAGGTAACACTAGGTCGAGCTCATAGATCACTCTGATTGTGATCACAAAATCAAATGAAGATGTTAGTAAATAGGGGGAAAGGAGTTTGTAAGATCAAAAATAGAAATAGAAAGTAATTAAAGAAGAGAAAACAAAATTAAGAAATAACCAATCCAAGAGAGTTGTCCAATCTTGATTTTACTCCATCCTTGATCACTAAAGGGCTATTCAATTTGTGTTTGGATGCATACTTTTGAAGACTTGTTTTGATGATAACAAACGGGAAGAATAAATGAAGATGATAAATAGACTAAGTCCAAATTTATATTTGATTAGCATTAGGACTTAGGATCTATTGTACGGAGCCCACATTAATATCTCTTTGTTTTTTGACAGAAAAGAGAAAACTTGGTTCTAAACTTAGTGTCTTTGAAAACATCTTTTTAAAACCCTTTTTGAACTGAGTTATTCGAATAGAGCTTTGCCTATTCGAATAAACATCCTCACGTGGTTTGATTTCTAAAAGGTGTTATTCGAATAACTACCCTGTTATTCGAATAACTAAGGTTTTTCAGAACACTGTTTTGTAAGTGGCTATTTGAATAATCCTTCCCTTATTCGAATAAATAAAGTTTTTCAGAACTATGCTTTTAAGTGAGTTATTCGAATAACTCATACGTTATTTGAATAAAACCATTCTATCTGAACTTCTTTTAAATACGTTATTCAAATGGATAAGCCTTTATTCAAATAACCGTTCGTTTTCACAACTCTGGTTTTAACAGAGTTATTCGAATAACAGGTTAGTTATTCGAATAACCCATTTCAGACGAGTTTTCAGAAACAGTATTATTCGAATAAACCTTTGCTCTATTCGAATAAACACGAAGCTTTTGTTTACGTAAATGGAAACAGACAAGTTTTTCAATCTGTGTTAATTGCTATTAATTATACCTAACGGCTAATTCATCTGGTTTCCCCTATAAATAGCAAGCCTTGGTCACGTTTTTCAATGCCAATAATTCTGAACTATTTTTTGATTACTCTGATTTGTGAAAACTATTTTTTTCTACGCTCTTCTTGTTTAAAAACTTTGAGATATTTCTGTGAGAGCTCCATTAACACTTCAATTTGTATTACTTACTCTGAGTAAGAGTTTCTCTTCATCTCTATTTTCTGATATTCTGTATCGAGGGTGAGGTATCCCTGCAGGCTGAGACTTTAGCACAAGGGTAGAGTGTCCCTGTGTGTGAAAAGTGCTCTATTTTGTAACGGTAGCAAGCACCTATTGAAGCTTGTGTACTTAGTGAAAAATCTCAGCTTTCGAGGACTGGACGTAAACCACAAGTGGGTTAGTGGTCGAACCAGGATAAATACTGTGCCTGCTTCTCTTTTCCCTAATCTCTTTTTTTTATGTAATTTAATTTACTGCACATTTATTTTTTCACTGTTCTTTATTGTTTCTTTTCTTCTTCTCATCCCTTCTGTGCATTTATTTATTAAGCTTTTGATATTCGTATTAATTGAAAAGAGGTTTTGCGAAAAAGTTTTATACTCAATTCACCCCCCTCTTGAGTACTGGAAGTCACTTGGTAACAAGTGGTATCAGAACTAGACTCTTGTATAAAGAGCTTAGCAGCTTCAAGAGTATATGGCTTCTTCAAATGGTTTTTCAAAAGGATCTTCCATAAACCGATCATCCTTTTTCAATGGGGATGGTTACGCATATTGGAGGGAAAGAATAAAAATCTTCATCGAAGTTATTGATCTAGATGTTTGGGATGCTGTCGAAAACGGCGCTTTTATATCCACACATGAGGTCGATGGTGTAAGGACCGAAACACCACAAAATAAATGGTCTGATGAAGACAAAAGAAAAGTTTAATTTAATTTAAAAGCCAAAAATATTATTACTACTGCTTTGGGATATGATGAGTTTTTTAGAATTTCAAATTGTAAAACTGCTAAAGAAATGTGGGATACTTTGCAAGTTACCCATGAGGGTACTAGTGAAGTTAAGAGATCGAGAATAAATTCTCTAACTCGTGAATATGAATTATTCAGAATGAACCAAGGAGAAAGCATTCAGGAAATGCAAAAGAGGTTCACCCACATAGTTAATCATCTTGCATCTTTAGGCAAAAGCTTTTCTAATGAAGATTTGATTAACAAAGTTTTGAGATGTCTTAGTAGGATTTGGCAACCTAAAGTGACAGCAATATCCGAATCAAGGGATTTGTCCACAATGACTTTAGCTATCCTCTTTGGAAAACTTCATGAGCACGAATTGGAGCTGAGCAGATTAAGCCAAAGCAAAGAGAACGATAAAAAGAAAAAGGGGATAGCGCTCAAAGCCACTTCATCAACATTCGACAACGATGATGAAGAAAATGAAGAAAGTTCAGAGAACATAGAGGTAAGTGAAGAAAATCTGAGTTTGTTAGTTAAAAGGTTTGGTAAATTTCTCAGGAAAAAGGGAACACAAAGAAGACCTCCCTTCCCTCCGAAAAAGACTCACTTCAAAGGCGAAGGAACTTCATCGACCCCAACTTGCTATGAATGTGGCAAACCTGGTCACATGAAAATGGAGTGTCCTGTTTATCAAAAGAAGAAGGAGAAGTTTGAAAAGAAACCCTTCAAAGAAAGAAAAGGAAGAAAAGCCTACATAGCGTGGGATGAAAACGACATAGACTCAACTGACAGCTCAGATAGCGAAGAGGCTCAACTATGTCTCATGGCAAAAGGAGATGAAGAAGAAAGCGAAAATGAGGTAAGTTCTAATACTTTATTGCCCTCTTATGATGAGTTACAAGATACTTTTGAGGAACTACATGAAGAATCTTTAAAACTCATAAAAATTATTTCTTCATCTAAGAAAACAATTTCTTCTTTAGAAAATCAAATTCTTGCTTTAAATAAAGAAATAGAAGAATTGAAAATTGAAAACGAAACTTTAGGAATCATTGATGCATGCACAAATCATTCTTCACATGCTTCTACTTCTTCATCTTGTTCTTCATGTCATATACTTGAAAAAGAAAACGAAGACCTAAAGAACACTCTTTCTAAATTCACCTTTGGAAGGGATAACTTAAATATTTTATTAGGAAGACAAAGAGTGGTTTTTCAAAAAGCCGGGATAGGTTATAACCCGAAAAATCAACAAAAACTCTATAAAAAATTCTTTGTGCATTCTAGTGTTTCAAGTAGTCCTTTTATTAAATGTTTTTATTGTGGAAGAAAAGGACATAGTGCTTCAACATGTAATGCAAGGAAAAACATAAATACAAAAGTTGAAACAAAAATGGTTTGGGTTCCCAAGGGTACTATACCCAAAACTGACACACAAGGACCTAAGAAAGTTTGGGTACCAAAAGTTAAAAACTAAACTTGTGTTGTAGGTGTGCTTGAAAGCCAGGAGTTCAAATTGGTATTTTGATAGCGGCTGCTCCAAGCACATGACCGGGGACGATTCAAAATTCACCATGCTTATTCCCAAGAATCATGGACACGTCACGTATGGTGATAACAACAAGGGTAAAATTCTTGGAATCGGCAAAGTCGGTAAGAACCCTAACTCCTCTATTGAAAATGTGCTGCTTGTTGAAGGTTTGAAACATAACTTGCTTAGTATTAGCCAATTATGTGATAAAGGAAATAAAGTTATATTTGATTCAAACTGTTGCATAATTGAAGATAAAAATGACAAGCATGTTAAATTCATTGGTCATAGAGTAAACAACATCTATATGATTAGTCTTGATGATATATCTTCAAATGATGTGAAATGCCTTTTAAGTAAGAATGATGATTCATGGCTATGGCATAGGAGAATTGCACACATTCACATGGATCACTTAAAGAAGTTGGTCTCTAAAGAGCTAGTAATTGGACTACCCAAGCTTAATTTTATAAAAGATAAATTATGTGATGCATGTCAAAAAGGTAAACAAATAAAGGTCTCTTTTAAAGCAAAAAATATAGTTTTAACTACTAGACCTTTACAACTTTTGCACATGGATCTGTTTGGACCTTCTAGAAGTAGGAGCTTTGGTGGGAATTACTCTGCTTTAGTGATTATGAATGATTTTTCTAGGTTTACATGGACTTTATTTCTTGCAAATAAAAATGATGCATTTCTAGCTTTCAAAAGACTTGCCAAAGTTATTCAAAATGAAAAAGGTTTTCAAATCTCTTTCATAAGAAGTGATCACGGTGGCGAATTTGAAAATAATATTTTTAAAAATTACTGTGATGAACATGGCATCAATCATAATTTCTCTGCCCCTAGAACTCCGCAACAAAATGGAGTTGTAGAAAGGAAAAACCGTTCTTTAGAAGAAATGGCGAGAACTATGATTAATGAGGCTGCTCTTCCTAAATAATTTTGGGTGGATGCTGTAAGTACAGCTTATTATGTAATGAACCGGGCCCTCATAAGGCCTATTTTAAAGAAAACGCCATATGAGTTGTATAAGGGAAGAAAGCCAAATGTCTCACACTTTCATGTTTTTGGTTGCAAATGTTTTGTTTTAAATAATGGAAAAGATAATTTAGGCAAGTTTGATGCTAAGTCTGATGAAGGTATATTTCTTGGCTATTCAAATCATAGTAAAGCTTTTCGTATATATAATAAGAGAATTATGACTATTGAAGAATCTATACATGTTGCATTTGATGAAACTGACCCAAGTGGATCGAGAAAGGATCTTGTTGTTGATGATGTAGCAGAAATCTTGGCGGAAACACATTTGGACAGTAAAGAAAAGGAAATTAAGGAGAAAGAAGATGAACAAAGACAAGAAGATTCGCAAGCTTTGGAACTTCCCAAAGAATAGCGAACTTCAAAATATCACTCCCTTGATCAAATTATCGGTGATGTATCTAAAGGTGTAAGTACTCGTAACTCCCTTAGAAATGCTTGTAATCACTTAGCTTTTGTTTCTCAAATTGAACCTAAGGATTTAATTAAAGCTTTTGATGATGAACATTGGATCTTAGCTATGCATAAGGAATTAAATCAATTTGAAAGAAATCAAGTTTGGGAATTAGTTGTTAGACCTAATAATCACCCCATAATTGGAACTAAATGGGTTTTTAGAAACAAACTTGATGAAAATGGTTTAATAACTAGAAACAAAGCTAGATTGGTTGCTAAAGGATATAATCAAGAAGAAGTAATAGATTATGAAGAAACCTATGCACCTGTAGCTAGATTAGAAACTATAAGAATGTTACTTGCTTATGCTTGCATTATGGATTTCAAATTATATCAAATGGATGTCAAGAGTGCTTTTCTAAATGGTTTTATTCAAGAGGAGGTATACGTTGAACAACTTCCAGGTTTTGAAAATCATGAACTGCCCAACCATGTTTTTAAACTTAAAAAGGCTTTATATGGTTTAAAGCAAGCTCCTAGAGCTTGGTATGAAAGGTTGAGTAAGTTTCTTTTGGAAAATGATTTTTCGAGAGGAAAAGTCAATACTACTCTTTTTATTAAAAATAAAAAGCATGACATTCTTGTAGTGCAAGTATATGTGGATGATATTATCTTCGGTGCTACTAATGAGTCCCTTTGTAAAGAATTTGCTAAGTCAATGCAGAATGAATTTGAAATGTCAATGATGGGAGAATTGAATTTCTTCCTCAGACTTCAAATCAAACAAACGAACGAAGGGACTTTCATAAGTCAAACAAAATACTGCAAGGAATTGCTCAAGAGATTCGAAATGGAAAACGCTAAACACATGGCAACTCCAATGGGCACGTCTTGCTACTTGGACAAAGATGAAGGAGGTAAATCAGTAGAAATAATGAAATATAGAGGTATGATTGGATCTCTCCTTTATCTTACTGCTAGTAGGCCAGATATTATGTTTAGTGTATGCATGTGTGCTAGATATCAGGCAAACCCTAAGGAATCTCACTTAAGTGCTGTTAAACGGATAATGAAATACCTAGTAAGCACTTCACAAATGGGCTTGTGGTACCCTAAGGGTGCCTCTTGTAGCCTAATAGGCTATTTCGACTCGATTTTCTTTGGGTGCAAATTGGATGAGAAAAAGTACTAGTGGGACATGCCACTTGCTTGGTAGTTCTTTAGTTTCTTGGCATAGTAAGAAACAAAATAGTGTGGCTTTGTCTACCGCCGAGGCTGAATATGTTGCGGTGGGAGTTTTGTGCTCAAATCCTTTGGATGAAGCATGACTCTTAGACTACGGTCTTCAGCTTGATCACATCCCGATAAGATGTGATAACACTAGTGCAATAAATATCTCTAAGAATCCCATACTGCATTCTAGAACAAAGCATATAGAGATAAGACATCACTTTATTAGAGATCATGTACAAAAAGGGGACTGCATTCTTGAGTTTGTTGAAACATCTAAGCAACTTGCAGATATCTTTACTAAACCCTTAGCAAAAGAAGCATTCTTTTATATTCGAGGAGAATTGGGCATAATTGATCAATCAAATATTTAAATTACTTATTTTTTTTTGCTGAATATTATCATGGTTATATGCCTTCAATTTCATAAACGTATATGATTCTGTGTTAGTTTTATTCGAATAAGCAAGGCTTTATTCGAATAAACTCCTTCACTGCTAGTTAAAATGTGTGTTAAACATCAGCCTTATTCGAATAGAACTCAGTTTATTCAAATAAACTGATTCCTTTGCTTAACCCTGTATGTTTTTCATCTCTGCTTATTCGAATAACACCTTCCCTATTCGAATAACCAGAAGCCTTCGTTTATCGGTGTTTCTTTCGCCTCTGCTTATTCGAATAAGTCCTCTTTATTCGAATAACCAGCATCCTTTTTTTATCAGGTTCTGGTCTTGGTCTTTGTCTATTCGAATAGACCTCAGGTTATTCGAATAACCTGAACCTATTTCTATCAGTGTGGACTAATTGGCCTCAGCCTATTCGAATAACTCACATAGTTATTCGAATAAACCATGTCAGCTAGCCAAAACGCTTGGCTTTCCCAGTTGTTTTATTCGAATAGAACCCTTCCTATTCGAATAAACCCTAGCAGCCACATCTTTTCAGTTTCCTGCGCGCATGTCTGTTCAGCTTTCATGCAAGGTTTATTCAAATAAACCTCAGTTTATTCGAATAAACACAGGGTTCTTTAAATAACCCCCTGCGCGCCCAAAATGCTTTCACCCTCCATCTTCTCTGCTCGTCACTCCTTCCTCTCAAACCTTTCACCCTTTGCATCTTTTCATTCTCTCTCACCTTCTTCCATGGCCTCCTCCTCTAGTATACGTCCTCGCACGAAGAATGCTCCAGGCACCAACCTTCTTGATCTGAGAAGGCTCTCCTCCAACGAAGAGCATCGTGCACGCTTCATCTCGCACTTCTGGGAGTGAAACTTGGTTCAACCCAAGTACCTGGATCTCTCTTTCTTCCAGCAGCATCGCGGCTTCGACTTCCTGACTCTGCTGCAAAACCAGGGAGTTCTTCAGCTCTGCTCTCACCGAGCCACCATCTATCTAGCTTTGGTGAAGATGTTCTTCTGCAATCTGGCTTTCGATGGCCAGAATCTTCTTTCCAAGGTATGTGATCAGAACATCGTGATCACACCGCTGGACTGGTTGACTTTGTTCGGGTTGCAGTTCTCTGGCGCCCTTGTTGAAGATGGTGACACCCCGTTTCTTGAAGACTTCAATAAACTTCAGGCAGTTGAAGACCTGCTGAAGCCTGGTTTAGCCCTGCCTGATAAGGGTCTCAAGGGTGGAATGCTGAAGAGCCAAGATAGGCTTCTGCATTACGCCTATGCTCACATCCTAGCTCCTCGCAGTGGTAACTACGCCTATCTCAGTGAAGAAGATGTTTTCATGCTGTGGTTCCTAAAGAATGGCCATCAGGTCAACTGGCCTGTGTTCATCATGAGGCACATGATGAGGGCCAAGGGCAAGGAGAAATCTGACTTGCCTTATGGCATTCTTGTTACTACCTTGCTGAGCAAGTATCCTCATGTCTTGGAGACTGAGCGAGCCATTGCTCTAACGCACCACAACGTCTTTGGAGCTCACACCTTACGAAAGATGAAGATGATCCAAACTAATGAAGGCTGGGTGTACCCAGATGAGGTTGCTGAGGACGAGCTCGACCCCGCTGATGCCCCTGCTGCTCCTGCTGACGTACCTGCTGCTGCTCCTGCTCCTGTCACTCTGGAACAGATCTTGGCCACCTTGCAAGATAACCAAGCTTACATGGAACATACCTTCTCTATTCTATTTGATAAAATAGAAGGCGTTGAACGTGAGGTTGCGGCTCTTCGATCTACTTCACCTGCTCCTACACCAGCTTCTTCACCACCACCTCCGGATGCTTACTTTTAGGATCTTTAGTTCTTAGGCTATTTGTTTTTGGCTTTATGTTATTTTATTCTCTGGCTTTTGTACTTGACTCTCTTTTATTATTAATGAATAAATAATATTTCCTGTTGATCTCTTGATATGAGTTTTATGCATTCTTACTTTGATATATGAGACTTACCCCACCTTTTTGCTCATGACAAAAGGGGGAGAAATATTTGATCATTTGACTTTAATTGAGAAAAGACAGGTAAAATTAAAATGGGATTGGATTCAAATTGAAAGGGGGAGCTGCGCACATATCTGATACACATTACCTCTTATAATTAAAGAGGGGGAGTAAGCTTTTATACCTTTTGTGAATTCCAATTATATGCACTAACGCTTTTCTCATTGCTAGTCTCTTTGATAGTTTGTCATCATCAAAAAGGGGGAGAATGTGTTTGGATGCATACCTTTGAAGACTTGTTTTGATGATAACAAACGGGAAGAATAAATGAAGATGATAAATAGACTAAGTCCAAATTTATATTTGATTAGCATTAGGACTTAGGATTTATTGTACGAAGCCCACATTAATATCTCTTTGTTTTTTGACAGAAAAGAGAAAACTTGGTTCTAAACTTAGTGTCTTTGAAAACATCTTTTTAAAACCCTTTTTGAATCGAGTTATTCGAATAGAGCTTTGCCTATTCGAATAAACATCCTCACGTGGTTTGATTTCTAAAAGGTGTTATTCGAATAACTACCCTGTTATTCAAATAACTAAGGTTTTTCAGAACACTATTTTGTAAGTGGCTATTCGAATAATCCTTCCCTTATTCGAATAAATGAAGTTTTTCAGAACTATGCTTTTAAGTGAGTTATTCGAATAACTCATACGTTATTCGAATAAAACCATTCTATCTGAACTTCTTTTAAATACGTTATTCGAATGGATAAGCCTTTATTCGAATAACCGTTCATTTTCACAACTCTGGTTTTAACAGAGTTATTCGAATAACAGGTTAGTTATTCGAATAACCCATTTCAAATGAGTTTTCAGAAACAGTGTTATTCGAATAAACCTTTGCTCTATTCGAATAAACACGAAGCTTTTGTTTACGTAAATGGAAATAGACAAGTTTTTCAATCTGTGTTAATTGCTATTAATTATACCCAACGGCTAATTCATCTGGTTTCCCCTATAAATAGCAAGCCTGGGTCACGTTTTTCAGTGCCAATAATTCTGAACTATTTTCTGATTACTCTGATTTGTGAAAACTATTTTTTTCTACGCTCTTCTTGTTTAAAAACTTTGAGATATTTCTGTGAGAGCTCCATTAGCACTTCAATTTGTATTACTTACTCTGAGTGAGAGTTTCTCTTCATCTCTATTTTCTGATATTCTGTATCGAGGGTGAGGTATCCCTATAGGCTGAGACTTTAGCACAATGGTAGAGTGTCCCTGTGTGTGAAAAGTGCTCTATTTTGTAACAGTAGCAAGCACTTATTGAAGTTTGTGTACTTAGTGAAAAATCTCGGCTTTCGAGGACTAGACGTAGACCACAAGTGGGTTAGTGGTCGAACCAAGATAAATACTGTGCCTGCTTCTCTTTTTCCTAATCTCCTTTTTTATGCATTTTAATTTACTGCACATTTATTTTTTCGCTATTCTTTATTGTTTCTTTTCTTCTTCTCATCCTTTCTGTGCATTTATTTATTAAGCTTTTGATATTCGTATTAATTGAAAAGAGGTTTTGCAAAAAAGTTTTATACTCAATTCACCCCCCTCTTGAGTACTGGAAGCCACTTGGTAACACAATTATCAATCGAATCCTTGGTCTTAGATCATATCAAGACGCCTCAAAATGATTCATGGATCTTCTACTAGATACGTATCCAGAATTCAATTAATTAAGGTTAGACAAATTAAGTATCCATCCAAAACCTGAATTAACTTAAAAACCAAGATCCAACCAAGCTAAATATTTCATCAAACACCTTCAATGACTTGTTTAGTCTCTTTAATTCATATTTCACATATAATAATTATGTAATTATCATATAAAAATTTCAATCAAATTAAGCAGCTCAATTAGAATTAAGCAAAGAAGAAGGAGAGAAATTTGATTAATAATTGAATGTAAAGCAATTAAAACAGAATATCAAGATTAAGCATCAAGAATGTTCAATCCGTTAAATTGATTAAAGGCCCTATTCCTCCATGAATAGGAGGGAAGAACTCAAAAAAAGAAGAGAAAATCTAGAGAGAAGGAAGAGAAGAGAGAAAGATCTAGATCTAGAGAGAGGATGAAAAGTGTAGAATGAAAAACTAAGCCTTGGATTTCTACTACTAACCCTTTAAACTAACCCCTATTTTGGCCTTACATCATTAGAACCCCATTACTTACAAAGCTGAGTCCGTTATGAGTAATTGGGCCCATACCCTATGTTAATTGGAGGTCTACAACTCAAGTTATGGACAAATCATTCTCAAAGGGTCTCTGATTCCATTGGCTGACTTCAAGGGATGAAAACTCCATCGAAACGTCGTAGTTTTGAACAGTGGTCTTCATATGAGTTGAAGATATGTGTCTTAGATTTCAAATGCCATTAGTTTCAGGCTTATATCTCATCTACAGCCCAAGTTATACCTTGATTAGTTCACACTGCTTGGGTTCCAGTTACAAAACCTGTGTTCTGACTTCTAGACTCAATTAGCTCTACTAGATGCAATATGTTTACTTTATCAACTCCATTTTCATATGCAATATGTTTACTTTATCTACTAGATTTCAAATGCAATATGTTTACTTTATCAACTCCATTTTCATTGTTTATGTTGGACCATGGTCCAAAAACAAAATCCACCACAGTAGTGACCACCATATAGTGCTCTTCTCCCTTCTCTAAAATTTCTTCAATGACCTTCAACTCAAGAGTAGGTGGTTGCTACACTAAAGGTATTAATCTGGTTAAAGAAATTAATTCTACTAATTTAACTGCAATAGCACCTGTAATTTGTGTACAATTTTCCAAAATAGCATGATCATATCTCATAGAAGAAGGAAATTTAGAAAATGCAGTATAATTTTCCATACATGTAAAAATATCAAAACATGCAGCACACATACTAGTCTCATCACAAATAGAAACAACACATCCAGAATGTAACACCCCTCGATTTAATAATCACGGCACAATCGTCATTATGTCACGATCACTAAATTTCGGTGTGCTACAATTGTCAGATAACAAATTTTACCAAAAATATTAATCATTTTGCATATGAGGAAAATAGGAGCCACGAATGAATAGTTACATATACAACCAGTTAAAAATATGAATTATAAGATATACTCAAATTACAGCATTCAAGACTGGATAATCACCTTAAAACATATATATACCTAAAATACATTTTATACAGGTAATGCAAAATAAAATATAAACTACCCATAACATAGCCATGACTAAGGAGTTGGGCACTCCATCGAATCCTGAATGCGTGAGACAACTCCGAACTCACCGGTGTAGTGAGAAATACAGAATAAGGTCTTCAATTGCAGTCCTCTTCATAATCAAAGTCAGATCCCCAACATATCGCATACGCTTGTCGGTCCAGTCGACTCGCCAAGTCTTGGCACCACCAGTGAACACAATTCGAACGAACCCAATAGAACTCCCTTTGCGACGACATCACCGGATATAGTGGGTCAAACCAAGAAAGTCCAAAAGAATCCAACCTCATTCCCACTTACAGTTTTTAACCAAAAATTGACATAGAATAAGAAAACTACAAGAAAGAGGTAAGACATCCTACCATCATTACTAATTATAGCAACAAGAAACCAAACGGCGCAAAGCACCCACATAGCATTTTTGACAGCAATAATGATAATAAACATTAAGTAGCAGTAATAATCAACCAAGTAGTTCCAGGCAGTTATATATATCAGTAATACAACGGTCCAATTATAATAATCATAAATGCCAGATAATTCATGGACTCACTATGCACATGCATACAATAGTCAAAATCCTACTCCATGGAGCTAGACACAAACGGTCAGAGAGAAAGATCAGGTGACATGTCTGTAACTAGGCTACCGAGGCCAAAGTGCTATAATTCTCAATTTATCCACGTGCACATCATAGCATTATACAGACAGTCTACACTAGATCGCGATATAGGACTGTGTCCAGTCAGGATCGTCAGTGCATGTGTATCGGTTTGCCCCACGGACAGAAGAGCTACCAACTGTCCATTGCGAGGTCCCCGCACCCTGACGTCCCCCTGGTCAACAATATGACCTTCACTTGTCTATTCGCACCCACACAAAGGTGCGTTCAACTCCTAGGCAACTCGGCCTTAACATAGTCCAACGGACATTCACAATGCAGACAGACTCTATGCATAATCATGTATGATCATTATTACATACTATTCCACAATATGCCACAATTTGCCAAAGCAAGAATCAACACAATCATTGGTCACTCACATGGACCCACAATAACATAATATTGTTATTAAATAAATTAATACATTTTTAAAGTGTATTATGAATTCTTGCTTAGGTTTAGCTTTTCTTACAAAGTTTGTCTCTAAAGGAAATTCTCTTAATTAATTAAATTCTTTTAGGTAATTTATTCATATACACTTAGAAGGTTATTCTAAGATCTCAAAGTCTCACACTCTCTTATTCTTACCCTAATTAAAATTATCCCAAATCTTATGAAAATTCCATTCTTGGTTCTTTAAAATTTATGAATCTCAAAGTATAATTTAATTTTCTAATTTGCTAATTCTTGCATCCTATTACCATTAATTGAATCACTAGGTGTTAGGTGATAAATTATAATTTTGGATTCGACGGAGACGATGGCTCTAGTGTACAAAGGTGAGGCTACCTTTCGACAAAAAATAACATGACAGAATGATGAAAGAGGGGAGAACATTATTTCACAAGAATGGCTAAAAGTCAAGTTCTGTCGAATATGCTAGAAGATCAGCAGACATCTTAATTCGATGGATGGGTGTTGACGTTGGAGAAATCTTCCAAGTGTTGAACCGACGAAAGCACTAAATGGTCAAAAATTCTAATTCGATGGATATTGACATTGGAGAAGTTTCTCTACTAAATGGTCAGAAATTCTAACTCGACGGATGTTGACATTCTAACTCGACGGATATTGACATTGGAGAATTTTCTCTACTAAATGGTTAGAAATTCTAACTCGACGGATGTTGACATTCTAACTCGACGGATATTGACATTGGAGAAGTTTCTCTACTAAATGGCAGAAATTCTAACTCGACGGATGTTGACATTCTAACTCGAAGGATATTGACATTCTAACTTGACAGATATTGACATTGGAGAAGTTTCTCTACTAAATGGTCAGAAGTTCAAATTCGACGGATATTGACATTGTACTAAATGGTTAGAAGATCAAATTCGACGGATATGGTCAGAAGATCAAATTCGACGGATATTGACATTGTACTAAACGGTCAGAAGTTCAAATTCGATGGATGTTGACATTGTACTAAATGGTCAGAAGATCAAATTCGACGGATATAGTCAGAAGATCAAATTCGACAGATATTGACATTATACTAAATGGTCAGAAGTTCAAATTGTTACGATTGTTCACAAAAAATCCCCAAATTTTGGGCCTCAAAACCGTGGCCATCCGAGAACCAATCCGACATCATTTTCTTCCATGTCATACATTCCAATCCATTTAGATACATCAATATACACAAACAAACAATCTAATAGTATAAACACATCATAAACGACATGCAAACAAAGGATAACCCTCAATAGGGTTTCCTCACAATCAATCACAGACAAGGTTTCTAAATGTTAATAGAGGTTGAGGAGGAGTGTCTTCCTCTTACCTGAGAAGCACAAAGAAAGGATGCTCCTTGTTGCTTAGAAGTTTCGTGCTTCACCACCGTAGAACCTTGGGTGTTCAAATCCATAAAAATCAAGATCAAAGAGGGGAAATGGTAGCCATAGTCACCAAGGTGACCATGGAACATGAAAATGAGGAGAAGAGGAGAAGAAAGTTGAGAGCTTTTACCTTAAAACTTGAAGCTTTGGTGTTGGGCTGCCAACCACGAAAATGGAGGAGCCAAGGTGAGTTCCACAAAGAAGAAAGCTTGAAGATGGTGAGGGAAAACAATGGTTTAAGTTTGGCTTGAGCAAGGGAAGCTTGAAAGCTTAACAATGGAGTGTGTGGGTGGAAGAAGAGAGGAAGAGAAATGAGAGCTGCGTGAGGGAGAGAGTGACCAGCGTGAATGAGAGAAAATGGGAGAATGAAAATGTAATATCCCTTTTAGCCAATCGTGCAGCACCAAAAAGGGTGGAGAGAGAAAAGTGGTTGGGAAGGAAGCTTCCTAGAAGTTTCCTTGAAGCTTCCTTGAGAAGCTTTGCACAATTCTCAATAAAGTGCATAGTAAGCTTGTCTCCTCAATTAAATACATCTGACAGATGATTAATTACACTGTTAGGATTATTTTCTCAGTGAATAAAAGTTACAGTTGATGAAAATAATATTTTATTATTCATCAGATGATTTTATGATACAGTGATTCTATTCATCAGATAAAATCTCGTAAAACATAAACATCGTAAACTGTGTCCAGCCTCGGGTTTATAAGATCCCCCGTCGATGTTTCACACAGTCTAAAGTTTACCAGCCTTAGGGAAAATATTTTATTTTTCCGGCTCCACTCAGTGCACACGTAAAACAAAAAATATATTAAAATATTCATCATTTCTAGAAAAATCCAAAAAAATTCTCAAAAATCATAAATATTATAAAATAATTATTTATAATGAAATAATTAATTTTTGAGATGTTACACAGAACATCCAGGAAAATCAACAATATCCAAAAATCTCACAATTTTAGGAAATTCTGCTAGCATATCAACATACATATCATCAACAAGCAAATCAATGACATCTAACTGAAAAATAGAATGCTCTTGTAAAGGATATTTCATGGCATAAAAAATGTTATATTGAACTATGTTATCCCCAAATTCCATGGAAAGGGTACTAGCATGCACATCAATCTTAGTCTTGGCAGTTTTCAAAAAGGGTCAACCTAAAATCATTAGCGATTGACTAGATGCAAATTCATCTTCCATGTTTAGAATATAAAAATCTGCTGTAAATATTAACTCATTTACCTTTACCAAAACATCCTCAAGAACTCTGACGTCATCGAACTCAATCAAAATTAAAACCGAGTTATACCTATGACTTGTAGCATAGGAGTCAACACCGAATCGTCTCTCAAGTATTTTAGTTTTAATTGGATCAAATCAAACCAAAATTGGGAAAGGGAGTTGAGCATACAGAAAACGTAAATAACAGAATTCAAACAAAAATGGATAAAATAGAATTAATAAAGCAACCAATCCAAGAGAATTAACCAAACTTGATTTTAATTCATCCTTGATTATTATAGGTCCATTCAATTATCAATCAAGTCCTTAGTCTTAGATCACTTCAAGACACCTCTCAATGATCCATGAATCTTCTACTAAAAATGCTTTCAGGATTCAATTGATTAATGTTAGACAAATTAAGCACCCATCCAAACCGAAATTGACTTAAAAGCCAAGATCCAACCAAGTTAAACATTTCATCAAACACCTTCAATGTCTTATTTAATCTCTGAGTTCATCTCTTTGTACATGATAATCAAGCAATTAACATATGGAAATTCTAATCAAACAACCAAAATTATAAAAGAGAAGAAGAAGAAGAGAAACTTGATTAATAGATGAATATAATAATTAAAGCAAAATCTCAAGATTAAGCATCAAGTTGTTCAATCTCTTGGATTGATCTAAAGGCCCTACCCTTCCATGAGAAGGCGAGAACTCAGAAAAATAAAAGAAGAGAAAACAAAATTCTAGAGCAAAGGAGGAGGGAGATGTTCTAGAGGAAAGAAGAGAAAAGTGTAGAATGAGAGGTCTCTCTCTGCCTAGCCTCAAATTTCTGCCTAAAATTGCTAAAAATTTCTCCTATTTTGGCCGCACATTATTAGAATCTACTTAGATACAAAGGGGGGGTCCATTATGAGCAATTGGGCCTAAACCCCATGCAATTTGGAGTTCTACAACTCAAGTTATGATCAAAACAATATCAAAGGGTCATTAAACTCGTATTCTGACTTCCAGGCCCAATTTGGTCCACTAGACATCCTATTGAGACATCGAGCTCTTCACCAAAGTTGTAGAGCTTCCTCTCAGATTTCCTACAAGGTAAAATGCATAATTATTAGATATCTAGAACTCAAGATATAGACAAAATATAGAAATAGTGTTAAACCTCAATAATGCTGGGAATTATCAATTAAGCCCAATTTGAGCCCAAACTTATAAAACATGACCAAGCTCAAACAATTAAGGACATGGAAGGTGTAAATGACTAAACATGAGGGTTTATTAATGTATAGAATATGTGATTATCAAATTCTCTCACACTTAGCTTTTTGTACTCTTGGGCAAAACACATAAGACCAAAATTAGGGAACAAGGGATCAACATAAAAACTAAAAAACTAAAAACTCTAAAAGACTCAAATTCTAATGGCATTCAATAATGCAAAAGTTTACAAGCAAGAACAATAATAAAAGATTCAAGGGGACAAAACATTCATGAATTAAAAATTTTTCACATCTTAAACTAACAAGCAAAGTAGCTTCAAATTGAAAAGCATGAATCAAGAATGATAGATCCTCACACAAGATACATTCTCAAACCCTCAAGTGTTTACAAGGTAAGTATTTCACTCAATTCAACTCATGAACAATTGCACTACCAAAAGCTTGCTTATCTTCTATTTCTCCACTACTCAAAATACATGCAAACACAAATCAAGAGCACTTTATTCAAGGTTGTAATGGGGCCAAAGTAAGGGAAGGAAACAATATGGATATGGCAAGATGAATACCAAAGAGAATGAAAGAGCATTGAGGAGGAACTCAAATGACACGTAACAAACATGAAATTTTATCCCCCAACTCCAAATAATGCACATTCTCTTTACATATTTCCTTCTCTTATTTTTTATACTTTTTTTCTTTCACAACCTTTCTTGAAATTATTCTTTTTCTCTCCTTTATTTTTTCTTTACATTCTATTTTTTTTTCATTTGGCTTTTTTTTCTTCTTTCTTCTTTTCTTTCTTTCTTTCTTTTTTATATCACCAAACATCTTGCATATTGCACATCAAATTACATAACCCCCACACTTGAACTACTAATTACCCATAAGCAAAAGAGCTCCTCTAATGAAAATGAACCAATGCTCTCTTATTCCCTAAGATAAGGTAAAAATATGATTTTTCACGTAAGGCATATAATGAGCTAAGACAAAGAATAGGCAAATAGGCTCAAGGGGGATAATCAAATAAAAATGATATTAGGTTGGCTATTTGGCCAAAGTAGTTAAAGAAGAAAGAATGTCTCAATCATGTTCATGCATGCAAGTGAAAAATGTAATCTCAAAAAGAATCAAAGCAAGTTCTAGAGTGATCAAATGACATGAGTAAAAATCATACAAGAAAGAGGAGAATGGTGCAAATGTTAAATCCACCAATAGGCTCAAAATCTCACAAGGTATGTATCCATCAAACTTAATCCACCAATTCAAACATCAACCACCAAGCATATCAAATTCAAGAAGAAAGAAAATGTATTCAATCGTGTTATGAACCTTGAATTTCAATTATCTCAAACTCTTAAACTTCACAAACTTCAAAACATCATTGAAAAACAATAAAAACACAAACACATTTTAAAAATAGAAAAAAAGAATTTAAAAACAACAAAAATAGAAAATCGAAATGCAATCGAAATAGCAGATTTAGCAAAGAAGAGAGTGTAAAATCTACTCAAGACAAAGAAAAATTAAAACAGAAAAAAAATATCGAAATAGCATAAATTAAAAACAGGAAATAGTAAAAATAGAAACAGAAACAAAATTAGAAATAATAAAATATAAAAATCAAAATAGAGAATGCTAAAATAGAATTAATTAGCAACAAAAAAATAGAAACAGTAAAATAGAAAGCAAAAAACAAAAAATAGAAAATAGAAACAAATTTAAATACAAAAAATAGAAAACATCAAAACTAAAAATTACACAAAGAAACAGAAACAAAAAATCAAACAGCAATAAAAACAAAATGCTAAAATTCCTCCCCCACACTTAAATCTGACATTGTCCTCAATGTAAAGCTCAAAAGACAAAAGGCATCCATCAACATCATCAATTAATGAAGGACAAGGAAAAAAAAAGGAGAGGGAAATAAAAGAAACATCCTTATCAAGTAAAGAGACTTCCACCAGGGTCCCATTGCTTGAAGTGTAATGACCATGGCCAAGTTAAGCTTGAAGCAGGAGAGCTGCCACTGGGGTCCCATTGGCCTTCCTTAATTTTCGTGTCAACACCACTAAAATGTAACATGTGGATTTTATTAACTGCATTGCCATTGTGGAGGTTGGACCATGGCTCAAAAACAATATCCACTTCAGTAGTGACCACCTTCCGGTGCTCTTATTCTCCCTTTTCTAAAAATTCTTCAATGGTAGATGGTTGCTGCATTGAAGGTATCAAGCTGGGTGAAGAAATTAATTCTGTTGATCTAACTACAGCATCACATGTAATCTGTGTAGAATATTCCAAAATAGCATGATCATATATCATAGAATAAGGAAATTCAGAACATGCCATATCATCTCCTATACATGCAAGAATTTCAAAACACGCAGCACACAGACTAGTCCCATCAGAAACAGCACATCCAGAACATCCAGAAAAATCAACACTATCTAGAAATCCCATTATTTTAGGAAGTTCAGCTAGCATATCATCATGCATATCATCAACAAGCAAATCAATGACATCTAACTGAAAAATAGAATGCTATTCTAAAGAATGTTTCATGGCATCAAAGATACCGAATTGAACTAAGTTATCCCCAAATTCCATGAAAATGGTACCAGCATGCACATCAATATTAGTTTTTATAATTTTCAAGTAGGGTCTACCTAAAATCAATGGTGGCTGACTAGATGCAGATTCCTCATCCATGTTCAGAACATAAAAATCAGCTGGAAATATTAAATCATTTACCTTTACCAAAACATCCTCAAGCACTCCTACAGGATGAGCCATGCTCCTATTTGCCAGCTGAATTATCACTCCGGTTGGCTTCAACTCTCTAAGCCGCAGAGATTCAAAAACTTATTATGGCATCACATTGATCGAAGCACCCAAATCCAATATTGCATAAGGAAATTGCTTGCTGCCTATTATGCAAGGAATGGTGAATTTTCCAGGATCCTTGCATTTAGGGGGCATGTTTGGTTGGATCAAGGCAGAAACATTTCTTCCCAAGCTCACTTTCTCATTTCCTTTCAACCTTCTCTTATGAGTGCACAGCTCCTTCAAGAATTTGGCATACTTTGGAATCTGCTTGATTGCATCTAGGAGGGGGATATTGATTTCCACCTTCCTGAATGTCTCTATGACTTCTCTTTCCATTTCTTCTTGCACTGTTCGCTTGGATTTTGTGACTCTATTTGAGAAGGGTAGTGGAATGGCCAAATCTAGATTCTCTGGACATTTCTTCTGTGTCATGAATTTCTGCACTGAACTATTTATTTTCTGTGAATTTTACTATTTCTGGTCTATCTCAGGTTGCTGCTCAGGTTGCTGAATAGGTTGACTAGGACCATCAATTTCTCTGCCACTTCTCATGGAAATGGCACTCATATTGACTATTAGGTTATTAACTGTTTGTGAAGGCAATTGGCTCAACCCTTGACTTTTTAGATCACTCACAGTGGTTGCCAATTGCTCAATCTAAGTTTATAAATTTTGAATGATGGCATTGACATTCTACTAGAACAAAATGTTGTTTATGGCCATCTGTTTCATCACATCTACTATTGCTGGCTCAGCTGGAGTGGCTGCTGGACTTGGCAGCATGAGGGGCTACTGCATAGGTGGCTGCACAGTTTGTTATTGTCTGAATGCAGGTGATTTATATCTAAATTGCTGCTACTGCTGCTGGGGCTGTTGTTGCTAACCAAAATTCTCATATCTCAGGTTGGGATGGTCCCTCCAGCCAGGACTATAAGTAGTAGAAAAGGGGTCATATCTTGACTGCTGTTAGGACTACTGATATTGAGGTCTACCAGGAAAAATACTAGCTATTACAACTGGTTGCTTTGGAAAAACAAAACCATCATCTTGAAGTGTGGGGTATGCATCAGTAAGATGAGATGAACAAGAGCAAATTTCACACACCGTTGTAAGCGCTGGTTGTACAGAAACTAGGACATGTTGTCCCACTGCTAATTGCCTGACCAAAGAAGTCAATTCATCAAGTCTGTGTTCCATTCTCTGTTAGTCTACATGAGACAATTGAACCTCATTGACTCCTCTGGTTGAGGGAAGGACTTTTGTGCCAAATTGTTGAGCATTGGCTGCTATATTTGCTATCAAATCTCTTGCTGTAGTAGGGGTTTTATCCACCAAGGCACCTTAGAGGCAACATCCACCATACTTCTGTCCATTGGTAGCAAGCTCTCATAGAAATATTGAATCAAGAGCTGATCACTGATTTGATGGTGGGGACAGCTCGAGCACAGCTTCTTGAATCTCTCCCAATATTCACGCAAAGTCTCACCAATTGTTTGCCTTATGCCACAAATGTATTTTCTAATGGCAGTTGCTCTGGATGCAAAAAAGAACCTCTCCAAGAATAACCTCTTCATATCATCCCAACTCTTGACAGAATTAGGTGAAAGGTAGAATAGCCAATCCTTGGCTACATCAGCAAGAGAGAAAGGGAATGCCCTCAACTTGATGTGCTCCTCAGGGATCCCATGCGGCTTCATGGTTGAACATACCACATGGAACTCTTTTAGGTGTTTATGGGGCTCCTCACCTGCAAGACCATGAAACTTGGGCAATAAGTGTATCCATCCAGATTTTAACTCAAAGTTAGCATCAAGATCAAGAAATTGAATGCACAAAGACTGGTAAGTTACATTAGGGGTAGCAAGTTCTTTAAGAGTCCTATTATGCATGTTATCAGCCATGAATGCAGAATCACTTAAGATCTCAAGTTTACTCTCAGATTCAATGACAGATTCAGCAATGACAGATTCAATGTTACAATTAAATTCAAAAGCAATTCTTTCACTTAGCCTACGAGCTCTAATTAACCTATGCAATGTTTTATCAATCTCAGGATCAAATTCAAGCAAGATATTAGGATTAGACCTAGTCATGCACCAATCAGGGTTAATAGGTGTCAGGATGTCAAAAACACGAAATCATGCAAATCTACACTACAGAAATGGCTAGAAAACATAAAAAAAATATATATCAAATGAATTTTAAAAATCATGGGACCACCACAGGATGAAAACTACAATTTTTTAGAAAATTATCACGCAGAGAAAATATTTCAAAAATTGAAAAGGTTGTCTAAATGATGGAAGTTGGCTTACAAATGAATACGTAGGTACATTGTGTTCCACAATGTCCTACACCTCTGAGATGGATTTTTGACTATTTTCTGGAAAAAAATCAGCCCATTCAAAGATACCAAAACAATTGCAGAAATTATCGCTATGTCCCCAGTTTGCTCAAAACTCCTACTAGGTGATGGAATTTGGCTAAAATCCGAGGGGATGAACAAGGATCACTTTGCTTAGAATGGTGATTTAACTTTGGAGACCAAGTCTTAGCTCAAAACTCTACAGCCAGAATTGCACTAGTCTGCCCCTGCACCCGAAAAGATTAGAAAATGGTGAAAGAGTGCTAGCAGTGTATAAAACAGTGTTAGGTAAGTAGGATCTCGTCCAAAATGAGTGAATGATACTTATAATGAGATCTTGTAATGCGATTATCAATAAGGGTAGCAAAAGGATGGCTAACAGCAGCAAAAACTAATGGAACAGTAACCAAGTAGCAGAATTGCAATGCAATAGATAAATGAACAATTATGTTAGTGTTGCAGCAGAATTATCAATTGTGTTATGTTATGCAATACAATTGTAAGGAAATCATGCAATGCACAATAACAGAATGTAATGCAATGTAGCAGAATTCAATGTAACAGTAACCAGAATTATGCAGCAGAATTGCAATACAGCGTAATGGCAGGTAAGATCAGAATGAACGAACAAGAATTAGTTTTAGTAAGACCAAGAGTTAGTATGACACTTAAAGTGATTAGATTGCAACTATCAATCCCTGGCAATGGCGCCAAAATTTTGACGAGCACCAAACTCAATCAAAATTAAAACCGAGTTATACCTATGGCCTGTAGCATAGGAGTCAACACCAGATCGTCTCTCAAGGATTTTAGTTGGAATTGGATCAAATCAAGCCAAAATTGGGAAGGAGGTTGAGCATACAGAAAACGTAAATAACAGAATTCAAACAAAAATGGATAAAACAGAATTAATAAAGCAACCAATCTAAGAGAATTAACCAAACTTGATTTTAATCCATCATTGATTATTATAGGTCCATTCAATTATTAATCAAGTCCTTGGTCTTAGATCACTTCAAGACACCTCTCAATGATCCATGGATCTTCTACTAGAAATGCTTCCAGGATTCAATTAATTAAGGTTAGACAAATTAAGCATCCATCCAAACCGAAATTGACTTAAAAGCCAAGATCCAACCAAGTTAAATATTTCATCAAACACCTTCAATGCCTTGTTTAATCTCTGAGTTCATCTCTTTGCACATGATAATTAAGCAATTGACATATGGAAATTCTAATCAAACAACAAAAATTAACAAAGAGAAGAAGAAGAAGAATAGCAACTTGATTAATAGATAAATATAATAATTAAAGCAGAATCTCAATATTAAACATCAAGTTGTTCAATCTCTTGGATTGATCTAAAGGCCCTACCCCTCCATGAGAAGGGGAGAACTCAGAAAAATAAAAGAAGAGAAAATGAAATTCTAGAGAAAAGGAGGAGGGAGAAGTTCTAGAGAGAAGAAGAGAAATGTGTAGAATGAGAGGTCTCTCTCTGCCTAGCCTCAAATTTCCACCTAAAACTACTAAAACTACCTCCTATTTTGGCTTCACATGATTAGAATTCACTTAGATATAAAGTTGGATCTATTATGAGTAATTGGGCCTAAACCCCAAGTAATTTGGAGTTCTACAACTCAAGTTATGATCAAAACAATATCAAAGGGTCACTAAACTTGTATTTTGACTTCCAGGCCCAATTCGTTCTATTAGAAATCTGATTGAGACTTTGAGCTCTTCATCAAAGTTGTAGAGCTTCCTCTTAGCTTTCCTACAAGGTAAAATGCATAATTATCATATATCTAGAACTCAAGATATGGCCAAAATACAGAAATAGTGTAAAACCTCAACAATGCTGAGAATTATCAATTAAGCCCAATTTGAGTCCAAACTTATAAAACATGACTAAGCTCAAATAATTAAGGACATGGAAGGTGTAAATGACTAAATATAAGGGTTTATTAATGTATAGAATATGTGATTATCACACCCCTATAAGATGAGTTGTGCTCCTATTTACTAGCTAAATGATAACTCCGGTGTGCTTCAACTCTCCAATCTGTGGGGATTCAAAAACTGATTTGGGCATGGCAATAATTGAGGCACCCAAATCCAACATTGCATAAGTGAATTGCTGGTTGCCTATTATGCAAAGAATGGTAAATGTTCCAGGATCCTTGTATTTAGGGGGCATATTTGGTTAGATCAAGGCAGAAACATTTCTTCCCATGCTCACTTTCTCATTTCCTTTCAACTTTCTCTTATGAGTGCACAACTCATAAGAGAATTGTCTTGATTTTCATCGATCTTTGATCACTAAAGGTCCATTCAATTATCAATTGAATCCTCGGTCTTAGACCATATCAAGAAGCCTCAAAATGATCCATGTATCTTCTACTAGATAAGCATCTAGAATTCAATTAATTAAGGTTAGACAAATTAAGCGTCCATCCAAAACTTGAATTAACTTAAAAACCAAGATCCAACAAAGCTAAACATTTCATCAAACACCTTCAATTCCTTATTTAGTATTTGTAATTCATCTTTCATATATAATAATTACACAATTATCATATGAAAATTCTAATCAAATTAAGCAACTCAATCAGAATTAAGCAAATATGAAGGAGAAAAATTTGTTTAATAATTAAATGTAAAGCAATTAAAACAGAATCTCATGATTAAGCATCAAGAATATTCAATCCTTTGAGTTGATTACAGGCCTTACCCCTCCATGAAAGGGAAGGAAGAACTCAGAAAAAGAAGATAAAATCTAGAGAGAAGGAAGAAAAGAGAGAAAGATCTAGATCTAGAGAGAGGATGAAAAGTGTAGAATGAAAAACTAAGCCTCAGATTTCTGCTGCTAACCTTTTAAACTAACCCTTATTTTGACCTTACATCATTAGAACCCCATTAGTTACAAATCTAGGTCCATTATGAGTAACTAGGCCTAAACCCCATGTTAATTGGAGGTATACAACTCAAGTTATGGATAAATCATTCTCAAAGAGTATCTGATTCCATTGGCTAACTTCAAGGGATGAAAACTCCATCGAAACATCATAGTTTGGAAAAGTGTTCATATATAAATTGAAGACCTATATCTTAGCTTTCAAATGCCACCAGTTTCAGGTCCATATCACATTTATAGCCTAAGTTATGCCCTAATTAATGCACACTACTCGGGTTCCAATAACAGAACATGTGTTCTAACTTCCAGACCCAATTAGCTCTACTAGATGTCTGATTCATGAAAGTTGTAGAGCTCTCTCTTATATTTCCTACAAGGTAAGATACATAGTCTTTAAACATTTAGAACTCAAGATATGACCAAAATATAGAAATAGTTTAAAATCTCAATAATGCTGGAAAAGATCAATTAAGCCCAATTTGAGCCCAAACTTACAAAACATGACCAAGCTCAATCAATTAAGTACATGGAGAGTGTAAATGACTAAAAATAAAGGTTTATTAATGTATAAAATATGTGATTATCAAGCTACTCGGCCACTAAGCATGTCTCCTCTTCGACAGAAAAGAAGAGACGCCACTCCACTCAGAATGAAGGGACAGACCACACAGAGCAACAATTTCCTGCGTTATAGGGGGTAGAGTGCGATATATGTCAATACGCTCAGACTCCCTACACCTTTTACATGCTTATACATCTCTCTATAAAGGCTCAACAAGAGGATAAAGGTACACATTAATCCCATTACACAATATCCTCCTCAAGCAGCCATTGACTTGAGCGTTAGAGTGCCTTTTACAAGTATCCACTCTTTGCTTCTCAAATTGTTGTTGTTGTGCCACGGAGGAATCACCATCGCTTACCTTCTTAAGTAACTCTTAGGTCCCTGTTCTGAACATTAGCGCTATTTGTGGGGAACGATAAATTTCTACTCCTAACTCCATTTTAGAGGACTCCCCTTGCTACCTCCATCATGGTGAACACGAGAAGGAAATTGACATTGACAAACTAAGATCGCACCTCTGCTATGTATAACCCTCCCTCCTTAAACTCCCCATAGCTCATCAACCAATTGTGAAGTCAGTCGTCATCCGCCCAGAACCTAGATAGGATGGGTATGAGACTTCTTTAACTGGAGAAAATATCCCCCTCCTTCTTTAAGGATTTCGACAAGGCAACGCCTTGCCCCTCAAAGAGCACCCTTCGGGGATGCTTTACAATGAGTATCGATGCTACAACGCCTTAAGGACAAGTTAGAAAATGAAGTCCAGTCTTGTCGGGGCATGGCCAACCACTAGGAACTATCGAGAACAAAATTGCTCTCCCTGGTTAGACTCCAAGATGAGAGAATTCACCGCTAGGAAGAAAGAATCCATATCCTGGAGAGGGTAGCTAACCAAATCTTAGAAGCAGGGGACTGCCTAAGCCAGGAACCATGAAAATAGAAAGGATTACTACTAGTGCAATGACTATCAACAGGAAACTCCAGGGTCACGAATCCCAGTCATCAGCCTTAGCTCACCTACTCAAAGGAGCAGGCGCATGTAGTAAGGGATGTTGGTATCACAAAACTACCCTTTTCTGACAGAGTGATGGCATACAAGATTCCAAAGCGCTTTAAGTATCCTGCCAACATTGAAGTTTATAATGGAACCACAGACCTTCAAGAACACCTAAACACTTACTTGTCCGTACTTTTGTTCGTTTGAAGTGAAAACGACTTTCTCATATATCGTGCTTTCCCCTTATCCTTAAAGAAAGCAATCCTGAGATGGTTCACCACCTTGCCTTCGAGGTTCGTGGATATCTGGAGAGACCTATCCTTGAGGTTTTTGCTGCACTTCACCATTAGCAAAGTGCAAGCTAAATCCATTTTATGTCTCTCCCAAATAAGGTAAAGGAAAGAACAATCTCTCTGTGACTTCATATCCCGATTTAACAAGGAAATTATAAATGCTTGCGATTGGAATGAAATGCCTAACTGGTTCAACATTAGGGAAGGCCTTCGTCCTAGGTAGTTCACCTTCTCACTGGCAAATACATCAACGTTGAAGACCTCCTCCGAGTCAAGAGGCATCTTGATAAAGAAGATGCTAAATTGAAATTTGGAGAGCAATTGAACGAACAGGGGAGGAACCCAAGGCCATCTCTCAAAGGGAAGTATGAGAATCAAACTCTCGTCAACGCACCACGGGCTCAGATTTACCAAGAAGTCATGAACACTGAGCTCTGTGATGTACCTAAACCTCCCCCTTGATGAAATTATCTCGGAAAGACACATCCAAGTACTGTGAATCACACGATGGCCCTGGACACAACACTGAGGATTGCACTAACCTTTGAGATGCCATTGAATCCCTCATCCGAAATAGACACTTGGGTCGATACATTTGGAAGAACCAGGGTAACTAGGAGGAACCAGGGCAACCAGGAGGGGTCATTATAGGAAGTGAAGTTAATGCCCTCGGAGCCCCTCCTATCAGAGAAGATGTTCTTCGGTAAGGAATGACAATATCGACCCGCGCTCACCTCGGGATGACCCTCATAACCGAGAAGAGCGCGACCATAATATGATAACTAGGAGAACAATCACCATCATGAAGTGATGCGCACAATCATGTAATGCTTCATAATTGTTGCTTCCATTGTGTAAATGAATGTCTTTGCATATCAATAAATATGCACTGCTTCATGACCATCACCTTATCTCAAAGCTGGTACCTTGGTTGCAACCCTGAGTCCCTGAGTACATCAGCATGATAATATTTATGGCTAATATCCCAATAAAGACTTCGAGTCCTTGGATACTTGGGCCTATTATATCCCCCAAGGTTGTCATGTAACATCCCAAATTTAATAATAATAGTATAATTTGTATTATACTACTTAAATTAGATCTAGGCATGCTACTACCTACTAAACATTTCTAATATAACAAAACAATATTATATAAGAAAATATGAGTCACAAACTAATGAATATATATATACATAACATGTATTTCTCATAAATATAAATTATATACAAATTTTTCAAACTACACCTCTTCAGGCACAAAGATACATGATTTTCAAAAGAACTTAAAATAACACTATTCTAAGTCTTCAGCTTCTGCTTTGTCATCACTTTCCCTAAGCCTTCTTTCTTGGAATCATCATGGAAACACACACATGGAGTGAGAATCACAAATTCTCAGTAGTAAAATCCATAAAAATATGTCATCACAATCATTCCAGCTATTTTAGGAAAAAAACATAATTTTATAATTAAATTTCATACATATTAAGCTAGAAAGGTGGCAAATGCCAAATCCATGTCCTTTCTTTCTTAAAATAGTTTTTCATTTTATAAGTTTGCATAGAAAACTCATTTTTGTACATGTTCATCACATTCTCAACAAAAAGAAAATCGCCCATACAATTGTCATGCTATGCCAAATTATGCCTTATGTTTATACCTATGCAACATCCTAAAATGAATGTAAATGGTATCATGATTCCTCATACATAGTTAGAGAACTCATCCTAGCCATTCTGGAATTGTTATGTATGCATGAATCTTGGTCAGAGCAAAGGAACCTGGTTCCATAAGCTTTAAGCAAGTACTAGAACCTAGTTCCAAATATTTCACTGGGTGTGAGGGAATGAACCACCCTCAATTCATCACTATGAAATGGAAAGTATGTTACATCTTCACTTACAATCGTGTATGATCACCCCAAAAGTAAGGATCTCATCCTTATCACAAAGTTATGAAAACAATGATACCAATTACTACAATAACTAACATGTCAATTGATTTACATTCATAATCGTAAGTGTGAAATACAAAGATTATCAATTATTGCAATAGATAGGATACCAATTGAACTACATCCTTTATCTCAAATATGAATAACAATCATGCTAAATATCATAATAAATCACATACCAATTGATTTATATTCACCACACAAACACTTCATTAAATACTCCTATTAGAGTCTCATCACTCATTAAGAAGTATATAATAAAGATCCACACAAGTTAGGGACTCCAAATTCCCACGATAAAAATACCAGAAATTTTTGTGTTTGGCACCCATTTTCTCAGTGACTAAGCGCTCAACAGCAAAAACACTCCCTTGTTTCTTCTGTCATTGGGTGCTTAAGCGTGCAAAACATGACCAATTAATCGCTGATCTCTAGAGCCTTCTAGCCTTGAGAGCTTAGGCGCTCACAACCTGGGCGATTAAGCGCCCTGCACGCAGAAGCTCTTTGGCCTTCAGTGATTAAGCAGCCAAAAACTAGGCGCTTAGGCGCCTAGCACCTGGAACTTCAACCATTGTTCCATTAGTTTCTAAACCAGATTTTAAACCCCAAGAACCATTTTCAGAAGTTTTCTAACACCTCACATAGCCCAAAAACACATTGTAACTTTTATACAATTTTCAAATCACTCCAATATGAATTAAAGAACCAAAACATCAACCTTGAACCCTAAAACTCATTTTCTATCTCAAAAGAAGACAAAGGTGTTTAAGTGATGAAAACTCATCATCAAGCATCAAACAACCTAAAAACATGTTATTCTCAAGTTCTACAACAAGAATCAAGCGTAAACAACAAAGAACATCACTTAAACTCCATTCTCTTTATCAACCCTCCTCATGAGAAAAGATGGAGAAAATGAAAGTAAAGAGTAAAACAAGGTTCCCCCTACCTTATTGACCAAAAATGAAGTCACTTATTCTTCTTCCTCTTTGGTTGTTGATCTTCCCTTTTGGTCTTCTTTCTTTGCTTTTCCTTTACTTCTCCCTGCTGTAACCGTGAAGAGTGAGGAAAAATAAGATAACTATCTCATATATAACCTCAAAAGTCAAGGCAGAAACAAGGTAGAAAACATGAGAGACTTGGTCACTTAAGTGACGAAGACTTATAAATAGTTACAGAGGTAGCTTAATACTTGCTTAACATGCCTGTTTAATTTTAGGACAATCTGAGTTAGTTTAGGCACTTTGCTGCAAATCGAAAGGTGAACAAGTTCTTAAAATGACCCAGATATTAGTATAAATGGCTTAGCTAATGGAAATAGATATGGATAATTTATTTCTAAGTCATAAATGTGTATTCTGTGATGTGGTTAAAATTTGAGAATAATCTGAGTCAGTTTGGTATTTTTAAGTATATTGGTTATGTGTTTTAATGTCAGATTAACTAGTCACAGATATGGAAAAATATCATACTAGTGAAATGACTTTTTTAATGAATCTTAGTATTTATTTTAAAGTTATTAGAACTTGAAAAACTTGATTTAGCTAAATCTAAGTATTTTTAGCATATTAGGAAGTATCAGTGTTGTATAAAATGGCCTTAAACTATCCACGGTTACAGCCTCAATTGTGGACATTTTATTGATTGTTTTGTGTCTCATTTTTCACTTTTCTCTCTTCTCTTCACGGCTGGACACAAAAACAATAGGAAGGGTAGAGGTTTCAAGTAGTGAAAAGGGGAACAAGAAGCAAAAGAAGAAGGGGAAATCCAAGGTCAGAGATTGAAGCTCAAATTTGCAACATCATAACAGTTTGAGGTAGGGGTTCTTAAGCTCAAAGTCTCACTTCTTTCTCATTTTCATGTTTAGGCTTATTAGAGGTTTGATATGTCAAAATGAGATTTTGTGGTATTTTGAGTGATTTTCTTGCTTGGATAAGTTTTAAGGGATGTTTATGACTTGTTCATGTTAAGAGTTTGGATTAGAAACTGAAAACTCTCCATTTTGACCTAGAATGCTCAAAGTGAAAATTTTGGGGTTTGGATGAATGATTTAGTTTATGGATCCAAATTTGATGAAATGAGCTAGTGTTTTATGTTTCCTACATGTTAGTGGACTTGTTAGGGACTTAAAATTCACCTAGAAACTAAATTGAAGTGGTTGAATTTCATTTTGGCCCCAATGGAACAGTGCCACAAATCTGCAAAATTCTACAGATTTGCTGCTGGGCACTCGGCGCTTAGCGCTCAAGCGCCCATCACCAGCAAAATAGGGCAAGCGTATAGTTTGAGAGCACTCAAGCACCAGAGGGTCACACGCTCAAGTGCGCAATGACTATGGAACTGTGCCCTGATACCAGTCGCGTGCTCAAGCGTTAAGACAGGGTAGTAGCTATTTTTAGCTTGTGATGCTAATTAAATTCCCTACCTGATGGTATCATTTGTGCAAGTCTTTTAGGGTGTAATGAGACACTTTTGGGGATATTTCTTGGAGAGAATTATCAACTTATATATGTGAAAAGTTTAGGAATTCTTAGACATTCAAAGTGTGATAGAATGCCTATGTTAGTGTTTAGAACCTTGATCAACATGAAGTTGATTTTTAAATCACTTATGAGGTGATTGTGTGATGTTCTAGATACTGTTTAGCTAGTAATATGAATTCCCTACCTGATGGTATCATTTGTGTAAGTCTTTTAGGGTGTAATGAGACACTTTTGGGGATATTTCTTGGAGAGAATTATTAACTTACATATGTGAAAAGTTTGGGAATTCTTAGACATTCAAAGTGTGATAGAATGCCTATGTTAGTGTTTAGAACCTTGATCAACATGAAGTTGATTTCTAAATCACTTGTGAGGTGATTGTGTGATGTTCTAGATACTGTTTAGCTGGTAATATGAATCTTACTACTTTGTTGGATAAGTGAGGCTAAGATTCCTATGTACTAGTGTTTAAAATGTGCCCTGGATATTTGCTTTTCAAACTTGGTATTTGCTAATTTCCTATATATTATGACCTTAGATGGTGTGCACAATCATATGACTTAAGAATGAGGTATTGGATCTAAATTCTCCTTATATTTATGCTCGTATGGTCATTGTTACCGGTATAGGAGTGGAAGTAGTACTCTTACATTGGTAAGGGGAAAGTTTCTACCTATTACCAAGTGGGGTTTGGACTTTTAGGCTTATCCTGCTTTATATATACAAGAAATGAAGGTTTCTGGGAAATAAGTAAGTAACTTGTGTTTTCAAATTTTAAAACCTACATTGGCATTGCATAATCATAATATTAGGACTTTGTTTGAGCATAATCATACTTCATAACATAAAGCATTGCATTGTTGACAATTGTATGGGTAGTTGTCTTGGTTGATTGTTTAGTTGCTTGTTCGATAGTATCTTAGGATTGTATAGGCGATTCTTTGATATTGTTTATTATCGTATAATCAGTAACATCGTGTGTATGTATGTTTACAGTTAATTTTTTTGTTGTAAATGATTAACTATTGGTCTTGGTATGTTTATACTAAAAAATTGTGATTTCTCACCCCTGTGTGTTTCATATAAATCCAAGTGAAGACCCTCCAAAGAGAAAGGGCAAGAAAAAGAAGAAGCAGAAGGCTTTGTTTAGTGGCTTTGTTTCTTTCTGCATCAACTTGTATTTATTTACTTTGCTGGCTTATTTGTAAAAGTTTTTACAGTGTGGCTTTTTAGCCAATGAAGTATATATATGACCTTTTACATCTTCATGGCTCTCTATAACGACTATATAGGTTATTATGGATTTATGTTTTATGCATTTCAGAAAGTGACATGCTTAATATACTTTATCCTGAAATATACTGCTTATTTTACAATCGTTTATATTAAGGTGTTACACCTTTGCTTCTTCTTGTAGCAACCGTGAAGAGTGAGGAAAAATGAGATAACTATCTCATATATAACCTCAAAAGTCAAGGAAGAGACAAGGTAGAAAATGTGAGAGACTTGGTCACTTAAGTGACTAAGCTATAACTCCCGATTTGTTAAGAGCAACTAGATTTCACCAAATCTAGTTTTCTAACTTCCAATAAGTTTAAAATAAATCCTAAGATTCATCAAAAATCTTGTTTCGCTAATTCCACATTTTTCCATATCAGCTGGTAGCCAATCTAGCATTAAAACACGTACTTAGTATGCTTAAAAATGCCAAACTAACTTCGATTATCCTCAAATTTTAACTACACCACCTTCCACACATTTGTAACATAGAAACAAATTTCTCACATTTATTTCCATTAACTAAGCAGTTTAAGCTAATTCTAGGGCTAATAACAGTTATATTTCTCATATAGAGCTATAGCAAAGTGACTAAACGTGCTCAGAAGATCACAAAACTTAACAGGCGTGACAAACAGGTAGTAGGCTATCTCTGTAATCATATACAAGTCTATCATGTTTTTCACGAGTGTTATACGTCACGCCTTGGCGAGGTCCAAGGAATACAAGGTCCGAAAAGGATAAGCTATTTCAACATCCTTACATAATGGCCAAACTGGAAAAGCCACTTGAATACCCCCCAGGGTCAAGTAGAGCCTTCAGGAGTTCTCATCCGTACCCATTTGAGCCTAACCTTAACCCATAAACCCACCATAGTTTATAGAGGTTAAGCGTAATCGACCGTTGGCAGGGATCGTGGACCCCACACCCAAAGGCTTACATGTGGTCCAAGTTAAGCGAACCTGACTGTCGAGATTCAAGCTTCGGACTCATCTTGGCGGGCAAAACACGTGTTTGTCCAATACAAATGAACCCTACCATCGAGTTCGAGTTTCGTATTCATCTCGGTCAGTTAATGAGTGTAGAGTGTAAAATACACTCATCTTTTGGGTTTATTTATCAGGTTTTTTTAATTTATTTTTATTTAGTTTTGGTTTATTTTTACTTATTTTTAAATAATTATCTCTTCACCTAGTCATTTTTTAATTTTCAAGATAAATCATCAGATTTTGTGTAAAAATAAGAAATTCCTAAAGAAAAATATTTGAAGGATTCTTATCCTATTCTTAGATGCTAATTAGAGTTCTAATTGGACACAAAATCTTATATTGGAGATTTGATTTGGAGTAAAATTTGGATTCTCACAGCATCCTGACCATTCCTCCGTAATTGAGCCATATCTTGGGCTATAGAGATCAAATTGACGAGCCGTTTTGCGGAATTGAAAAGGTAATAGAAAATCCTACAACTCTCTTTGAGATCAAGGGCAAATTTGGCCATATGGTGGGTGACAAAAATTATGCAACTTAGATACTAAAAGTTGTTAACTTTTCTATAAAAGGGAGAAAACAAGTGTAGCAAAGGAACTCTCTTTTGATTCAAAAAATACACGAAAAATATAGAGTTTTAGAGGCTCAAAGGCAGCGAGGGGAGGAGAGGAGGAAATGTAGTCATGGAGCTCTCATGGAGTTGGAGATCAAATTAGCATTGAAGGTGCTTTGGTTTCTTCTCTATGATTCTATCATGATAAATTTTTTTTCCTCTTCCTATCTCTTCTTCTCTTTTGTCATGAGTAACTAAATTTGTGTGTTTCTATATTGAATATTTAACTTAATTTAATCGACATGTATTAAGATTGGATTTTTAATTAATTTCTTTTTTATTCAATTTGAGTGCTTATTACGGTTCTTAATACTTTTATGAATTGGTCACTCATAAATTGATCTAGTGAGATGTGTGTAGAATTGGAACGTTTGCATATGAGTTAGACCATAAATAACAAGTGTCATGATTTATACTCATCTAGGAATAGGGGTTATAGGTTGTGTGGGAGAATTGTGGTATTTTTCATGACAATCCATAGAGTGAATGTCATGTTTTTAAGAGTTGGGGTTTAGATCAGGGAATTGGCTAGGATTTAATAATTAAAGAGAATTAACTCGCCAAGGAATTAGGTTTTAATTAGTTAAGGGATTCTCCCCATCAATTGAATGACTAGAAATTAATTAGAATGAAGGTACCAAAGCTACTCTATTGTCTATGATAGATTGTTGAATTACGTAAAGTCAAATCCCTAGTATTTTAATTTCATGTGTTTATATCCTTAATGTGTTTTGCGTTCGTGTGCTTTGTTCTCTCTTTTCCCTCTTAATTTCGTATGTTCTTCTGTGTTTTTGTCTTTTATAATTTTGTGTCTTTAATTGCTTTGAATCATTCTTAATTATTGGTTGCTTAGATAGTATTAATATTAGAGAAGTGGTACTTGGTAAACTAATTCCTTGTAGGAACTATATTCTACTTACTCTTTATTACTTGTTCGATCCGTGCACGTGTGGTAATATCGCCTAAATTAATACATAATCACATGTGGGGCAATCAAGGTTTTGGTATCGTTGCTGGGGAGTTAGGCTTTTATCAATATCATTAGTATCTAGGAAGAATACTACTCTAGGCTTTATTTTTATTTTTGTTTTGTTACTTTTGCTTTAATTGTTAATTTCTATTTCTACTCACTAGTGGTGTTTTGTTTTATGCGAGGTACAAGTGACCCTAGTTCACTACTATTTGATCCGAAGATTGAAAGGACAATAAGAGAAAACAAAAGGCAAGCTAAAAATAAGCAAGAAGCAATAGTGAAATAAAATGCGTACACTAATTGATAAATTTGTTTTTCTATATTTTTGTATTTAAATTTTTATATTAGGATTCAAATTTGAAGTGTTTTGTGTTGTTTTGGTTTGTTCGTGTCTTGTTTGCTAATTCAGTTTAAAATATGCTATGCTTCGATTTTAAGTTTGGGGGTTCCCCAAAATTTTTCCTTTTTGTTTTAATTTTATTTTTCATTTTTCTATTTTTCTGTTAAAAAAAAGTCCTAGGTAGTGTGAATCGCGACTTAGTATACCCCAGAAAGAGTTTGTTAATTTTTTCCACCACCCAACCTCTATAGATTCCTATGATCCCTATTATGGATTGAAAAAGGTAGCATGATAATTATGATTGTTATGCAATTAGGAATTCTGGTACTTGTTTGACTGAGATCTTAATTCATTCTTAGTGTGCTTAATGGTTGTGATATGTTGGATCCCATATTCGTATGATCTTAGGCTTTAGGTGAATGATAGAAAGATGAAGCCTAATTGCTTGATAATCTAATAACCGAATTGAAGACTTGATATATTGAAAGTAAGTGGTATTGATGTCACTTGCTAAATGGTGATTGTTGATATTTCAATTGTTAATAAATTGCTATATTTGGGTTGTACTTAATTGATTATTTTGTGAACCCATTTATTTGCATTTGCTGACAATGAACTTGATGGTTTGTTTTAGATAATTCTTTCCACCTCCAATTGTGCTTGATTTGTTTCAACTGAATATCTTGAGGTATGTTATTTATCTGTGATATTGGGGACAATGTCATCTTTTAAGTTTGGGGGTGGGGTGGCATTCATTTACATGTCTGTAATTTTTTATTTTAATTTTGCTTTTTTATTTTATAATTTGAGTTGTCTTAAGTGTCTTCCCAAGTTCGGAGCGTTTATAGGGAGATGTCTATAGTGTCGGCCAACACAAAAATTAAAAAAATAAAAAAATAAGGAAATAAACTCATTCTTTTTTAAATTTGATGCAAATTGCAAAGTGCATTAATGAATATTTTTTAGTAAAGTTTTGATAAGTGTGAATGTTAAAAAAAAATCTTTATTTTGTTCATGTCCTCTTGGTATATATTTGTCAATTGAGTGAATTTGAATTGAAAAGCTTGTTTTTGCTGAATTATTAGCTTTTGAAATAATCATTGTTTATGATATGATTTTGTAAGATTCTTCCCTAATCTTAGATTGTTATTCTACTCTTTTTGAAGCTAGTTCAAGGAAGTTTTAAGCTAAGAAAATTAAAAAGTTGAATTAAGGAGTTTTCACCACCCAAGTGATAAAAGAGTAAAAGTTTGGGGGTGGTGAAAATTAAGAAAATTAATGGAAAAAGAAAAAAGATCATAAAAGCCAGTGGTGAGCCGTAAACTCAGACACACGCTGCACTTGATTTTTTGTTCCCATATAAAATTTCAAATTGTGAATAAGGGTCGGTGGTGAACCGTAAACTCAAACATTTTTGCACCAAACTTCACAAGAGAGGAAAGAAGAAATAAAAGATCTTAGCTTGAGATAGACTTGGATTAGTGAAGAATTGTGTAGCATTATTGCCTAGTGATATTGGGAGATGATTAGGAGTCGCGGAGTAAATGAGTGATTGTCAAGAGAGATTTGAGTTTTTTGAAACCTTTTGGTTAAAAATTTATCTTGGTCGTTGATATATACATAAGTAGGGCATGAATACATGAGAAAGTGACTGATCATGCAAGCCTTGAATTACTTTTTGGGGTTGGAAATTTTTTTTTTTAAAACCTTTGCAATTTGCATTCACCTAAAAAAGATGAGTTTTACCTTTAGTTTCATTCTTTTCATTGCATGGGGACAAGCAATATTTAAGTTTGAGAGTATTTGATGATTGTAAAATATACTTATCTTTCGGGTTTATTTAATAGGTTTTTTAATTTATAGTTATTTTTTTTTTATTTTTTTTTATTTTTAAATAATTATCTCTTCACCTAGTCATATTTGAATTTTTAGGATAAATAATCAGATTTTGTGCAAAAATAAGAAATTCCTAAAGATAAATATTTGAAGGATTATTATCCTATTCTTAGATGCTAATTAGAGTTCTAATTAGACGTAAAATCTTAGATTAGATATTAGATAAGGATTCTCAAAGAGATTTGATTTGGAGCAAAAATTGGATTCTAGCAGCATCCTGATCATTCCTCAATAATTGAGTTATATCTTGGGCTATAGAGATTAGATTGACATGCCGTTTACAGCATTGAAAAGCAAATGAACCCTACCACCAAGGTCAAGTTTCGTATTCATTTTGGTCAGTGAAGTGAATGTTCGTCTAATCAAATGAACCCTACCACCGAGGTCAAGTTTTGTATTCATCTCGATTGGTGAAGTGAATGTTCATCCAATCAAACGAGCTCTACCACCGAGGTTCAGTTTTCTACTCATCTTGGTTGGTGAAGTGAAAGTTCATCCAATTAAATAAGCTTTAACTCCAAGGCTGAGTTTTGTACTCGCCCGAGCCCGGTAAAGCAAATATTCATTATACAGGCATGCATTGAGACTTGGCGTTGGACCAATCTCATAACTATAAAAATAACTACATAAGGCAGTAGCAGTTCAACTAAACAATACAATGGAAAGCAGAATGATTAGAAAAGTAAGCCTCATTCTTATTCCAAAAATCACTTATTTTTCTACTTTACAAAGGAGAAGCTATTCTCTTTCAAAAAGTGCCAATAAGTCACCCTCGTGCAAAGATTGCCCATGTGAGAACAACCAAGAAGGTAGCCTAATGAAACAATGGTAACAACTAAGCACCAACCTGCACGGGCCATTGTAGCTGTTGCTCAAGATAAAAGCAACAACCTCTCCCTTGATAAGAGTGAAGATAGGTCCCGTAGTGTTACACTTCTTAACCATCCCAACATACTCATAATGAGGTAGTGATTAGGGGAGTAAAGGAAGAAGGTGGTGGAACCCATCCACACCTCGTAGGACCTACAGACAGAAGCCCTAAGTCTTTCCAACTGGAGCGGAACCATACCTCATTGCTATGCACACCCGAATAAAATGGTCTTCTACTGTTGAGAGGTGGCAGGACCAAGTTGCGCAAGGCAGTTACTTGGTTCTCACTTAGCCACTATGCTAAAAAAGAAAGGCCTCATGAACGCACCAGCCAAAAAGGAAACATCTTCAAGAATTTGGGGAAGAACCAGATGATCACCTTGGAGGGGGCCATGACCCTCCATATGCTCACAAGAAGCAAGAAAAAGACCATTATCTGGAGAAAACCCATGCTCGTTTATAACCAGAAGACAAGGGGAACAAGTGACTACCTTAGTACAAACATTCCATATTTATAGAGGGAGTTATACATCCTCGTTGGCCGATGAAGAAGGTAAATTGGCTACGCAATTGAAGCCATGATTAATTGCTCCTCCCTAGTGATTGGCTGCAAGGGCAATGGGTAGTTGGGGAATAGAGCAGGAAACTACTATGTCTATTAAAGCAATCTTAACTTCAAATAAATTCAAAGCAGCGGTTCCCGAGCAAGCGTAGGCTGCCATAAATCGCAAAGCAAAAGCTGCCAAAAAGGTGTCTGATCTAAAGCTTGAGCACCAATATTAGGCATTGGACGCACCTCGGTGAGATATGCAATAAAAAATGTGTAAAGTATAAAACTAACACCAAGACTGAGTGTCTAACCCATCTCAATTTAGCAGAGGCAGAAATTCAACAAGCAAGAAGGCAACGCTGGGATAGAGTGCTGGACTTATCCCAATAGTAGAAAGAAAGAACCATACAAAAATTATCACGTATTCAATTAAAGTGTTCCCGAGGTCGAGACTTGTCCAAATACAAAAATAAAACCCTATAAAGGGGACAACAAAACAAAAAGAGGAATAAAAAAGTAGCGCTTTGCTCTTCTGGGGTCTCCGTCGCTACCTTAGTCTGCCCAACCTCAATCTGCATCACTGATAAACACAATTTTCATATATTATTTAACTCTCATATTTAGTCTCTTAAACCTTATATGTGCTTAATTGATTGATTTTGGTCACATTTTATAAGTTTGGGTTCAAATTGGGCTTAATTGTCTTTTTCAGCATTATTGGGAATTTTACACTACTTCTGTATTTTAGGCATAACTTTCATTATAGACATCTAAAAATTATGAATTTTACTTGTAGGAAGGCTGAGAGAAAGCCCTACAACCTTTATGAACAGCTCGAAGGTTAAATCAGATGTCTAGCGAGTCATATTGGGCCACGAATTTAGAATAAAGATGCTGCCATTAGAACCTAGATGATGTGCAAATATTGGGCCATACTTTGGGTTGTACGTGTGATATAGACCTAAAACTAGTGCCATTTGAAAGCTAAGACATATATCTTAAATGTTTATTAAAACCACTTATCCAAAAGATGACGTTTTGATGGTGTTTTCATCCTTTGAAGTTAGATGACGGGTTTAGAGAGCTGTTAAGAATGTTTTGGGCATAACTTTCTCATTCTAAGCCCAAATTATGGAAATTAGATGTCCAATTAAAGTTAAGAGGAAGATGATTAATCGTAAGCTAAGGGAAAACTTGGATTTTTTATTTTAGAGATAGTTATTTAAGCAGCAGCTGCAACCACGAAACACAACCCTAAATTTCTCCTAGTTTCTTGCTTGCACTTCCTCTCTTCATCTTTCTTCTTCTCCTTTCTCTCTAGTTTTCATTCTTTTCTAATTTTCCCTTCCATTCATGGAGGGCTAGACCCTTTTAAATCAATCCTAAGGATTGACAATATTGATATTTAATTCTAAGATTATGTTTTGATTGTTTTACATTTAATTGCTAGTCAAGTTTCTCTTTGACTTGTTAATTAAGTTTATCTTTTACTTGTTGATCAAGTTTATCGTTTAGTTGCTAATCAAGTTCCTCTTTGATTTTTTTAAATCTAAATTAAGTTTCTTAATTTGATTTGGATGTTGATGTGATAATTGCATATTTACCACGTGTCTAATGAGGATTATAAAGACTAAACAATGCATCCAAGGCTTCTTGGATGTTGTTTGTTAAGCTTTGTTGAATTCTGGATTTTAGATTAATTTAGGATTAGATGCTTGCTTAATTCATTTAACCATGATTAAATAAATTCTGGATGCTTATCTAGTAGAGAATTCATGGATCATCTTAAGGCTTCTTGGTGTGATCTGAGATTAATAATTTTATTAGCAATTGAATGGATTCCTAGTGATCAATGATGGATTAAATTCAAGATTAGTTAATTTCCTAGGATTGGGTGTTTAATTAATTCTGTTTATAATTTTTAATTACTTGCTGTTAATTAATTTTGCAACCTTTTCCTCCCTGTTAACCTCTTAATTTGATTGCATGATTAGAGTGATCCAAGGGCTCGACCCAATTGTGCCTTATACTACAAGTATGTTGGTGAATCGGTTTATAAATTGATTTAATTTGATAGTCTCGATAGCTATCAAATTTTGGCGCTATTTGATAGTTGTCAAGACTATCACATCATCTAATACTAAATTAATCTAAAACCCAGAATTCAACTAAGCTTAACAAATAACATCCAAGAAGCCTTTGATATATCGTTTAGTCTCTGTAATCCTCATTAAACACATGGTAAATATGCAATTATCACATCAATATCCAAATCAAATTAATCAATTTAATTCAAATTTAATAAAATCATAAATGAACTTGATTAGCAAGTAAAAGATAAAACTTGATCAACAAGTAAGAGATAAACTTGATTAACAAGTAAAAGAGAAGCTTGACTAGCAATTAAATGTAAAACAATCAAAACAAGATCTCATAATTAAACATCAAGATTGTCAATCCCTAGGATTGATTTAAAAGGGTATAGCCCTCCATGAATGGAAGGAAAAAACAAAAAAGAATGAAAACTAGAGAGAAAGGAGAAAAAGAAAGATGAAGAGAGGAAGTGAAAACAAGAACGACTAAGAGAAAATTAGGGTTGAGTTTCGTGGTTACAGTTTCTACTTAAATAACTATCTCTAAAATAAAAAATCTAAATTTTTCCTTTGCTTAAGGTTAATCCTCTTCCTCTTAACTTTAGTTGGACATCTAATTCACATAATTTGGACTTAAGATGAGAAAGTTATGCCCAAAACATTCTTAACAGCTCTCTGAACCTATCAACTGACTTCAAAGGATTAAAACACCATCAAAACGTCACCGTTTGGATAAGTGATTCCATATTAATTTAATATATATTTCTTAGCTTTCAAATGCCACCATTTTCAGTTCATATCACACCTACAACCCAAATTATAACTCAATCTTGTCACTTCATCCAGGTTCCAGTGATAGCATCTCTGTTCTAACTTTGTAGCCCAATATGACTCACTAAATATTCGATTCAGCTCTCAAGCTCTTCATCAAAGTTTTAGAGATTTCTCTCAGATTTCTTGCAAGGTAAAGTTCATAATTTTTAGATGTCTATAACTTAAGTTATGCCTAAAATGCAGTAGTAGTGTAAAATTCCCAATAATGCTGAAAAATACAATTAAGCCCAATTTGAACCTAAACTTATAAATGTGGTCAAAACCAATCAATTAAGCATATAAGAGCTCTAAGAGACTAAATATCAGGGTTAAATAATATATGAAAATTGTGTTTATCAATTCCCCCACACTTAACCTTTTGCAATCCCGGGCAAAACTAGAAATTCAACATAGGGAATAAGGAACAACAACACAAACTCAAAAGTTAAAAACTCTAAAACACTCACTTTCCAATTATGTTAAAGAATACAAAATGTAACACCCTAAAAATTATTTATTTTGTCATTAATCATCATTTTATAATTTTTATAATTTTTGGAAATTTTTTTGAATTTTTCCGGAAACGTCGAATATTTTAATATATTTCTCATTTTGTGTGAATATATTTCTTATTTTGCGTGCACACTGACCAGAGTCAATGTAACACCTCAAAAATGATTTGTTTCATCATGAATAGTCATTTTCCAATATTCATGATTTTTGGAGATTTTTTTAGAATTTTCTGAAAATACTGAATATTTTAATATATTTCTCGTTTTACGTGTGCACTGAGCAGAGTCAGTCAAACGCTCCGTGTAACGCAACGCCTCTTTTTAAAGAGGAGACGTCACATTGTCAATTAAACACAATACAGAAAATATAAGTATAAATTAAGTAAGACCCGGTTCATTACATAATAAACTTGTTTGATTTTAGTTGTAAAAATAAAATGGTGAATATATATATATATTTTGTGTAAGTATTTATATAATTATACTCAATAACCTGCTTATCAATTCAGTATTTAGAGTTATTAACACTTATAAAAGATCCATAAGTACGTACATATACATACTTTTGTCAAATTGTGCGAAAACATAAACTTTGACGAAAAACATAAAGACTAAACCACACATCCATTGCAATGAAATACATATATATATATATATATATATATATATATATATACTATTTAGATACAAACAATGAGTCAATAATTACATCAAGGCTCATCAAAAAGAAGCCTGAGACTAACCAAAAAGTAAAACTATACTTGCCCAAAAGATCACGCATATACATCCCCAAGATGTCGAAATATACAGCCCATCAAAATAAAGACATCAGGCCCCCAAAATAAAACACTAGAGCCATCAGTAGCTACCAGCAATATCAATCCCTCAAATGAGGAGGAATTATATCAGGATCCTCTTCAGGATCCTCCGCGAGATCATCCTCGGGAACCTCCTCGGGGTCTTCCTTATCTGAGGAAACCCACATAGGAGCCACAGAGCCACAGGCCGGAGCCCTAGCAGTGGAATCAAAAGAGTCCTCCTGTGGGGTGTAGTAGCGGTCACCCCACATCTCCCGGATGGGCAGATAAAATTCCAAGCATAAGCTGATGCAGCAGGTAAAGATTGGTGGTTTATGACTCCCCCCAAGCCAGCGATAACGACATGTCTCCTAAGTAGACACAGCGATCAGAGCTAAAGTTCACATGCCAACAGTCTAGACCCCCAAGGAATGTCAGACGTACATTTCCCAAAAATCCATGAAGTTGGGCCGTCATGATCAGAAGAATGCTAGTCAAGGTTGGGCCAAAAACTAGGGAAATCGGGTTCTTCCTTTTCCTCACCCCCGTCTTCAGAGAATCATATATATAGATATACAAAAATAGTAGAAACATAGGGAAAGAGGTAAAACATTCAACATTCATTACCAATTGAGGCAGTAAAGAACAAACGGCGCATGACGCCCACATAACATTTTAGAAATGATAAATAGCATTAAAACAGATAATAAGCAATTTAGCATATATAGGCAGTCATGGCAGTAATGAAACAACATATTAAATTTCCATATGATAGGGTAACCATTAAATGGTATGATGACTCACTATGCACATGCATATGATACCAACAATCCTACTCCATGGAGCTAAACACAAAACAGTTGGAGAGAATGATCGGGGGGACATGCCAGTATCTCGTCAGCCGTCAAATCAAGTGCTTTTTAGAAAAATCATCAATCATTTTGCGCAACATGGCTTTATACAGCGGCATTCCCACAAGATCTCGATATAGGACAGTGCCATTGTCAGGATCGTCGGTGCGTTTGCATCGATTTGGTCCACGGTCCAGAGGGGCTACTAACCGCCCACTGTGAGATGCCCACGCCCTGACGCCCCCAAGGTCATCTACAAGACCTACACTAGTCCATTTGCACCTGTACTAGGGTGGATTCAACTCCTAGGCAACTCGGCCTTAACAAATTATCCAACGGACTTTTCAATGCATGACTCAATCATGCTCAGTGCACATATCTTCAATGCATACTCATATGTACATTTACAAATTCACAGTTATAACATTTCAAGTCTAAGATCACATGTTATGTCATTTATCATCAATATTCAATCCTGTTCAAGGGTCCATACTAAGTCAATAATAAGTTTCTAGGCATTCACGCCCTATTCAAAGTCATCAAGTAAGTCAATTCTCAATTTCATTATGTTGCTCACAACCTTTATCACACTCATGTTCTATCTCTATTCAAAATTCTTATAAATTGTTAAACATACTCCCATTCCTTGTTTTTTCCTCTTTATGAGTCTCTAATTAGTTTCTAGTCATCCACTTATTTAAGATCATTACACTCACATTAGTCCAAAAGCCTTGAGTCAAGTGTCCAAGGGGGACCTTGAACCTCCAAGGGGCTAGAAAAGCCTCAAATCCATACTGATCATGTTACACGGCCCGTGTGGTCCTACATGGCCCTGATTACACGGCCCGTGTGGTCATACACGGCCCCGATTACACGGCCCGTGTGGTCATACACGACCTAGGCTGTGTACTCCTCTGGAGTGCACCAGAGTCACGTTTCAGTCACGCAGAGAGATACACAGCCGTGCATCCCTCTGTGACACAGAAATTCACCAGAAAAACCATTCCAAGCTTTAAATATCCCAAAATCCATCAATGTACATCAATACCTACCATTCAAACACTTAAAATCCAGCCAAAAACAATCAAATAAAGGGGTTTCCCAAAATGGGTTTCACTCTACCAATACAACAACAAGTTCTTAACCACCAAAATGGGTTGAAGTGAATAGATCTTCCTCTTACCTAAGAGAAGCATAAGGAAAAGATGCTCCTTCTTGCCTAGAAATTTCGTGCTTCACCACCACCAAGACCTTAGGTGTTCAAATCCACAAAAATCAAGATTAGAGAGGGGAAATGGTAGCCACGGTCACCAAGGTGGCCATGGAACACAAAAATGAGGAGAAGAGGAGAAAAAAGTTGGGAGCTTTTACCTTAAAGCTCCAAGCTTTGAGCTGGCTGCCAACCACGAAAATGGAGGAGCCAAGGTGAGTTCCACAAAGAGGAAAGCTTGAGAATGGAGAGGGGAAGCAATGGTCTCTATTGGGTTGAGCAAAGGAAGCTTGAGAATCAACAATGAAGTATTTGTGTGTGTGAGAAGAGGAGAAGAGGGAGTGAGCTACGTGAATGAGAGAAAATGAGAGAGTGAAAATGTAATATGCCAAGCCCCAATCGTGCAGCACCAAAAAAGGAGGGAGGAGAGAGAAAAGTGGTTGGAGGAAGCTTCCCTCAATGCTTCCTTGAGAAGCTTCGCGTGCTTCTCGATAAAGTGAAGTGTGTGGTCACTTAAATGATATCATAACAGCAATTAGACAGAAGTAATCTATTAAGACTATTTCTCAGTGAACAAAATTACAGTCAGTATAAATAATATTTTATTTTTATTTCTCAAATGATTAATTATTCTGTGATTTTATTCATCAGATAAAATCCCGTAAAATATAAACTTCGTAAACTATACTCGACCTCGAGTTTAGTAAGATCCTTTATCGACGTTTCCACAGTCCAATGTTTACTAGCCTCAGGGAAAACATTTAGCTTTCTCGGCTCCGCTCAGTGCATACGTAAAACGAGGAATGCATTAAAATATTCAACGTTCCCAGAAAATTTCCCAAAAATCATCAAAAATCACAATTATTAGAAAATGTCTATTCATCACAAAGCAAATAGTTTTCGGAGTGTTACAATGACTCTGCTCAGTGTGTACGCAAAATGAGAAATATATTAAAATATTCATCATTTCCAGAAAAATCTAGAAAAATTTCCAAAAATCATAAATATTGTAAAATGATTATTTATGATAAAACAAATAATTTTCGGGGTGTTACAACTCTCCCCTTCTAAAAAGAAATTTCGTCCTCGAAATTTTCATACCTTCAAATAGTCGTGGGTATTGCTCCTTCATTTTGTCTTCTAACTCCCACGTTGCATCTCCAGTCATCTCTGACAACTGTCGAGATTACCAAATTTAAATCAATTTATAACCGATTTACCAAAATTACTTGTAGCATAAGGTAACACTGGGTCGAGCCCGTAGATTACTCTAATTATGAAGTTAGATTAAGAGGTTAATAAATAGGGGGAAAAGTTTTGCAAGATTAAACAACAAAGAGCAATTAAAATGAGTAAACAAGATTAGAAAAACAACCAATCCAAGAGAATTAACCAATCTTGATTTTAATCCATCCTTGATCTTTATAAATCCATTCAACTATCAACCAAATCATTGGTCTTAGATCACATCAAGACGCCTCTCAATGATCCATGGATCTTCTACTAGAAACGCTTCTAGAATTCAATTAATTAAGGTTAGACAAATTAAGCATCCATCCAAAACCCAAATTAACTTTAAAAAACCAAGATCCAACCAAGCTAAATATTTCATCAAACACTTTTGATGCATTATTTAACCTCTGAATTCATCTCTTGGCACATGATAATTATGCAATTAACATATGCAAATCCCAATCAAATTAAGCATTAAATCAGAATTTAAACAAGAGAAGAAAAGAAAAAGAAACTTGATTAATAGATGAATGTATAGCAATTAAAACATGATCTCAAGATTAATCATCAAGAATATCAATCTCTTGGATTGATTAAAGAAGTTTAGCTCTCCATAGCCACCACCATTGGAGAACCTTCAAGAACCATACAAAAAATGAAAATAACAAAGAGAGGGAGGAGAGGAAGAGAAGAGGAGAAGTCTCCCAAAATCAAAAACTAAAACTACAATCACACTTTACGTAGAAGCTCTCCATTATTTCTTCACAAATCTGATTGCTCTCCTCTTAATCATTCACTAAGAGTCAAAAGTGGTTCACCCACTTTTGTTAATTATTCCTCCATTATCAAAGTGTGTCTCCCATCTTCCATTGAATTATTTTCTCATTATGAAAGTGTGTCTCCCACCTTCCAATGATTCCTTCACTTTTTCCACATTTCTATCTTTTGAATTTCTGTCACAATCTCTAATTTAAATTAAGTCCATCAGATAACCTTTGAAGTAAGCTTTCCAAGGAGTGCTCATATGCTTAATTTGGGCTTGAAATGAGTGAGATATGCCCAAAATAGTGAAGGTGTGTCCAGAATTCATAACAATACCGCTGATCCAACTTCAAGGCTGTATTTGACCATGTAAACATCCGAATCTTCTAATTTGACATTTCACAAAACTTGTAGATATTTTTTTCATCTTTCCTAGAATATAAAGAACATCAAAATTAGAGATGTACAACTCACGTTATGATCAAAATACTGAACCACTATCAATAAGCATTAAAATCCAAAAATTTTGCTTTAAAGCCCAATTCAACCCAATGATCTAAATGAGTGCTAAGATCACTTAATTACAATCTGGACATCATTAATAAGGTAATTGTGTGGATAATTAATATGTTAAAAATCATAATTATCAAATACCCCCACACTTACTCTTTTGCACGTCCTCGGGCAAAACAGAAAAAACCAAAACTAGGGAACAAAGAAAAACAAAACAAACTAAAAAGCTAAAAACTCTAAAAGACTCAATTTCAAATGACATTTAAGAACGCAAAGGCTATAATCAAGAAAAACAACTAAAGATTTAAGGGAACAAGTAAGGTATCATCAATTTGAAAAGAATGAATCAAGAATGATAGATTCTCACAGGATACACTCTCAATCCCTCAATTGTTTACGGGATAAGTATTTCACTCAATTCAATCCATGAAAATTGCACTACCATAAGCTTGCTTATTTTCTACTTCTCCACTACTCAAAACACATGTACACAAAAATCAAGAGGACTTTATTCAAGGTTGAAATGGGGCCAAGGTAAGGAAAGGAAACAATATGGATATGACAAGTTAAACACCTAAGAGAATAAAAGAGCATTGAGAAGGAACTCAAATGACAAGTAACAAACATGAATTTTTATCCCTAAACTCCAAATAATACACATTCTCTTCACATATTTCCTTCACTTTCCTTCTCTTATTTTTTTCTCTTTTTTTTTTTGAAAAATTCAACCTCTCTTACAATTTTGTTTTCTTTTTATCTTTCTTTATTTTTTTAAATATTTTTTTTCTTTAAACACTTTGAATATTACTCACACACTAATTAATATTACACAACCCCCACACTTGAACTGTTAATTATTCACAAGCCAAAGAGCTCCTCCAATGAAAATGAACCAATGCTCTTCCATTCCCTAAGGTAAGGTAAAACATGGTTTTTCACATAAGGCATATATTGAGCTAAAACAAAGAATAAGCAAGTAGGCTCAAGGGGGTTAAACAAAGGAAATAATGCAGGGTTGGCTATTTGGTTAAAGTAGCTAATAAAAGAAAGAATGTCTCAATCATGTTTATGCATGCAAGTGAAAATGTAGTCTCAAAAAGAATCAAAGCAAGTTCTAGAGTAATCAATTAACATGAATGAAAATCACACAAGAAAGAGGAGAATGGATGTTAAAATCCACCAATATGCTAAAAAACTCACAAGGTATGCATCTATCAAACTCAATCCACCAATTCAAACCATGAACCTTTTACTTGATTTATTTCTACTCATCATTTTAACACAGTTTAAAATCCATTCAAAAACACATTTTTCTTTCAAAGCATTGTTTTTGTTTTTTTTTGTTTTTTTCTCTTTTTTTTTAATTTTTGTTTGCATCTTTGTTTTTTTTTTTTTGCAATAAACAAACACAGAAAACAAAACCAAAATAATAACAGAAATAGTAACAGAAAAATAAACAACAGGGCTGAAATATCAAAATAGCAAAAACAGCAGAAGCATTAAAATTGAAAATAAAAACAAAAACAAAATGCTAAAATTCCTCCCCCACACTTAAATTATACATTGTCCACAATGTAAAGCTCACAAGAAAAACAACATTCCATCAAAATCATCAATTAATGAAGAACAAGTAAAATAAAAGAGAGAGAAGAAACATCCTTATCAAGGTGAAGATTCATTAAGGTCTTGTTACAGCTGACAAGAAACTCCCACCGGGGTCCCATTGCTTGAAGTGTAATGACCGAGACCAAGTTAAGCTTGAAACATGATTGGAAACATGACTTGAAACAGGAGAGCTTCCACCAAGGTCCCATTGGCCTTCTTTAATTCCTTTGGCTTCAGCACTAGAATGCAATATGTATACTTGATCAACTTCATTTTTCTTGTTTATGTTGGACCATGGCTCAAAAACAAAATCCACCACAGTAGTGACCGCCATCCGGTGCTCTTCTTCTCCCTTTCCTGAAAATTCTTCAATGGCTTTCAACTCAAGGGTAGGTGGTTGCTGCACTGAAGGTATCAAGCTAGTTGAAGAAATTAATTCTGCTGATTTAATTGTAGCATCACCTATAATATGTGTACAATCTTCCAAAACAACATGATCATAACTCATAGAATAAGGAAATTTTGAATATGTAGCAGTATCTCCCACAACAGTAAAAATTTCAGAACATGTAGCACACAACTTATCACCATCACAAGAAGCACACAAATCACCACACACAAAGTCATCAAAATCAGCAATCTCAGGAAATTCCTCACATAAGTCAGCATATGAATTATCAACCAAATCATCAATCAAATCAATATGAAAAATATAATGTTCTTCATGGAGCTCTTTATCCTTCTCAGCCTCATGTATCTTTTTGGTCTCAATGGCTCTCTGTGGAAAGGGAAGAGCCACCGCAGGCTGTTGCTGCTGCTCATGGGCAACAATTGATTTCTTCTGACCCTCAGATTCTTGGGCTGGTTCATCAGAAACTGTTTCTTCTACTGGTTGATGCTTGCTGGCTAGTTAAGGCTCAGATGATGCTTCTACAGATTTTTCAGACCTCAGCATAATGGCACTCATATTCCTATTTGGATTGGGAATTGTTTGGGAAGGGATTTGGCTAGAACCTTGGGCCTGCTACTGACTCAATGAGGAGGCCAATTGTCCAATATGGGTTTCTAAATTCTGTGTGATTGCCTCTGTCCTCTATTGGAATTGAATATTGTTAGTGGTTATCTGCTTCACCAAATCTTCCAATGATGGCTCAGGTTTCATGGCTACTGGACTTGGTTGTTGCATAGGCTGCTGGTATGGTGGTTTACTAAGAAAGACACTTGCTGTAGCAACAGATTGATATGAAAAAACAAAACCACCATCTTGAAGTGTATGACATACATATGTAGGATGAGATGAACAAGAACAAATGGCACACACAGTTGCAGCTATTTGCACAGGTAATTGTTGTCTCACTACTAACTGTCTCACTAAAGAAGTTAATTCCTCAAGTTTGTACTTCATTATGCAAAGTCATATCAATCTCAGAATCAATATCAAGTAATTGGCTAGCAAAAGACCTAGTCATGCATTATCCAAAGCACATAAAACACAAAAATAACAAACAAGCAGAATACACTAGACAACACTAAAAATCTACCAAAATAAATATAATTCACCTATCTAAACATTTTTAAAAATTATGGGACTTGTACAGCATGAAAACTATACAAAAATGAAACTAAAAAATACAATAAAAAATATTAAAAAATTGAAAAACTGGTCTAAACGATGGATTTTGGGAAAAATAGGAGTGACCTCACAGTACTCTGTGAGTCTTGTTTATTAGGTCATTTTCCTTCAACTGACCAAGTTTCAGCACATTCTAGATACATTTTCTGTCAGTACGAAATTCTACAAAATGACCCGTAATCACCCGTTTTCTCCTAAAAATCACCAAAACACAGCAATACAAAAGGTTAGTGAGGGATTAGTAGTTAAATATACTCTTAATACGATTGAACAAAATCAGAATGATCCCCAGCAACGGCGCCAAAAATTTGACAGCTGTCGAGATTACCAAATTTAAATTAATTTATAACCGATTTACCAAAATCACTTGTAGCATAAGGTAACACCGGGTCGAGCCCATAGATCACTCTAATTATGAAGTCAGATTAAGAGGTTAATAAATAGGGGGGAAAGTTTTGCAAGATTAAACAACAAAGAGCAATTAAAATGAGTAAACAAGATTAGGAAAACAACAAATCCAAGAGAATTAACCAATCTTGATTTTAATCCATCCTTGATCTTTATAAATCCGTTCAACTATCAACCAAATCCTTAGTTTTAGATCACATCAAGACGCCTCTCAATGATCCATGGATCTTCTACTAGAAACGCTTCTAGAATTCAATTAATTAAGGTTAGACAAATTAAGCATCCATCCAAAACCCAAATTAACTTAAAAAAACCAAGATCCAACCAAGTTAAATATTTCATCAAACACCTTTGATGCATTATTTAACCTCTGAATTCATCTATTGGCACATGATAATTACGCAGTTAACATATACAAATCTCAATCAAATTAAGCATTAAATCAGAATTTAAACAAGAGAAGAAGAGAAAAAGAAACTTGATTAATAGATGAATGTATAGCAATTAAAACATGATCTCAAGATTAATCATCAAGAATGTCAATCTCTTGGATTGATTAAAGAAGTTTAGCTCTCCATAGCCACCATCTTTGGAGAACCTTCAAGAACCATACAAAAAATGAAAATAACAAAGAGAGAGGAGGAGAGGAAGAGAAGAGGAGAAGTCTCCCAAAATCAAAATCTAAAACTACAATCACACTCTACGTAGAAGCTCTCCATTATTTCTTCACAAATCTGATTGCTCTCCTCTTAATCATTCACTAAGAGTCAAAAGTGGTTCACCCACTTTTTTTAATTATTCCTCCATTATCAAAGTGTGTCTCCCACCTTCCATTGAATTATTTTCTCATTATGAAAGTGTGTCTCCCACCTTCCAATGATTCCTTCACTTTTTTCACATTTCCATCTTTTGAATTTCTGTCACAATCTCTAATTCAAATCAAGTCCATCTGATAGCTTTTGAAGTAAGCTTTCCAAGGAGTACTCATATGCTTAATTTGGGCTTGAAATGAGTGACATATGCCCAAAATAGTGAAGGTGTGTCCAGAATTCATAACAATACCGCTGGTCCAACTTCAAGGCTGTATTTGATCATGTAAGCATCCGAATCTTCCAATTTGACATTTCACAAAACTTATAGATATTTTTCTCATCTTTCCTAGCATATAAAGAACATCAAAATCAGAGATCTATAACTCAAGTTATGGTCAAAATACTGAACCACTATTAATAAGCATTAAAATCCAAAATTTTTGCTTTAAAGCCCAATTCAACCCAATGATCTAAATGAGTGCTAAGATCACTTAATTACAATCTGGACATCATTAATAAGGTAATTGTGTGGATAATTAATATGTTAAAAATCATAATTATCAATCTCGTTCCAGATTACCTTCACCAATGAGACCTCCTTGCCTCTCAGTTGCTTTATCCTTCTATCCTCAATTCTTACAAGAGACGCCTCATAGGTTAAGTTCTCTTTTAATTATACCGTGTCTAGTGCTAAGACATGACTTGGGTCAGGAAGGTACTTTCGCAATTGTGACACATGGAAAACATTGTGAATGTTTGAGAGGAAAGGAGGTAAGGCTATTTGATAGGCTACTGGACCTATCCAGCGAAGAATTTGATAAGGTTCAAGGAATTTGAGAGTGAGTTTTCTAGATTTCAAGGCTCGGCCTACCCCAGTCGTAGGTGTGACTTTCAGGAACACATGCTCACCTTCCTCAAACTCAAGAGGCTTTCTCCTTTGGTCTGCATAACTCTTTTGTTGACTTTGAGTCGTCCTCATCTTCTCCTGAATCATCTTAACCTTCTCAGTTGTCTGTTGTATAACATCTAGTCCAATAGTAAGGCGCTCGCCATCTTGGTACTAACATAAGAGCGTTCGACACCATCATCCATACAGAGCCTCATAAGGAGCCATCCCTATGCTCGAATGATAACTATTGTTGTAGGTGAATTCTATCAATGGTAGAACATTATCCCAACTTCCAGTTTGCTCTATGGTGCAACCTCTAAGCAAATCTTCTAATAATTGGATCATCTTTTCTGATTGGCCATCAGTCTGTAGGTGATAAGCAGAACTCAGACGTAACTTCGTCCCTAATGCTTCTTGCAAACTCTTCCAGAAATTTGAAGTAAATCTCGTATCCCTATTTGAAATAATACTTGTAGGCACACTGTGCAGTCTAATAATCTCTCCAATATAGATCTGAGTTAGTTTCTCCAGTTTGTATCTTATGTTGATCGAGAAAAAATGTGCTAATTTCGTGAGTCGGTCCACGATTACCCAAATCGAGTCATGACCTTTTCTTGTCCTTGGCAAACCCACTACAAAATCCATTGCAATGCTGTCCCACTTTAATTTAGGAATGGACAATGGTTGCAGCAATCCCGCTAGTATTTGATGTTCCACTTTAGCTTTCTGACAAACTAGACAAGTCGATACACGTCTAGTGACGTCACTCTTCATTCCATGCCACCAGAACAACTTCTCCAAGTCTTGATACATTTTTGTTATGCCCGGATGCATACTCAGCTGGCTTGTATGAGCATGGTTGATGATATATTCTCTAAGCTCTTGGTCACGGGGAATACAAACTCTACCTCTGAATCTCAGAATTTCGTCTGTTCCTTCCGCAAACGCTATTTCATTGCCTTGCTTCATTTTCTCTCTCACTTCTTGTAAGAACTTGCCAACCTTCTGCTTTTCCCTTATGTCATCCATCAACTCGCTTGAGATGGTAACCATATTCATGCAGATCTTCCCTAGTTCTAACTCCACAAAAGATCATACATCTCTAAACTGCTCTATTAGATCCTTTTCCTTGATCATCAAGGTAGAGACGCTGATCATCTTTCTGCTTAGAGCATTTACCATGACATTTGCCTTGCCAGGGTGATACAGAAGTTAGAAATCATAATCCTTCAGAAACTCCAGCCACCTTCGCTGCCTCATGTTCAGCTCCTTCTGATCATATAGGTATTTTAGACTCTTGTGATCACTGAAGATGTTGAATGTCGCTCCGTATAGAAAATGCCTCCATATCTTCAGAGCAAAAACTACAGCCGCTAACTCCAAGTGGTGTATCGGGTAGTTCTTCTCGTGCACTCGCAACTGCCTTGAAGCATAAGCCATTACTCTTCCATGCTGCATAAGTACGGATCCCAGTCCTTGGTATGAAGTGTCACAGTGAACTTCAAACTGCTCATTCGGTTCGGGTAGCACTAACACTGGTGAGGTAGTCAGTCGATTCTTCAACTCTTGGAATCTCTGCTCACAGTTGTCGGTCCACTCAAAAGCTTGGTTCTTTCTCGTGAGTTGAGTGAGAGGTCCAGCAATCTTGGAGAATCCCTCAATGAACCTCCTATAATATCCAACCAAACCCAGAAAGCTTCGGATCTCTGTCACTGACTTTGGCCGTTCCCACTGTAGAACTGATTCTACTTTTGATGGATCCACTGCAATCCCATCCTTTGAGATCACATGACCCAAAAACTTAACTTCTTCTAGCCAAAATTTGCATTTCGACAATTTGGCATACAATTCCTTCTCCTTCAGAATCTGAAGAACTATACTGAGGTGTTCAGCATAGTCCTCCTGATTTTAAGAGTATACTAGAATATCATCAATGACTACCACAACGAATCTGTCTAAGTAAGGATGAAAGATTCGGTTTATGTAGTCCATAAAGATAGCTGGTGCATTTGTCACGCCAAATGGCATCACGAGGTACTCGTAATGACCGTATCGGGTACGAAAAGCAGTCTTGGGTATATCTTCTGTCTTCACTCGTATCTGATGATACCCAGATCGTAGATCGATCTTTGAAAACACCGCTGCTCCCTTCAGTTGGTCCATTAAGTCGTCAATTCTCAGGAGTGGATATTTATTCTTGATCGTCACTTTGTTCAGCTGTCTGTTGTCCACACACAATCTTGATGAACCATCCTTCTTGCGAACTAACAGCACTGGTGCTCCCCACGGTGATACACTCTGTCTGACGAATTACTTTTTCAAAAGTTCCTCTAGCTACTTCTTGAGCTCAGCTAATTCCGTTGGTGTCATTCTATAAGGTGCTATAGACATGGGACCATCTCCCGGTACAAGGTCAATAGCAAACTCTATCTCTCGCGCCGATGGTAAACCAGGTACTTCCTTAGGAAAGATTTCGGGAAACTTATTCACCACTGGAATTGTGTTCACATCAACCTCGCTCTCGACTTTCAAAGAAGACAATAGCATGTATCCGTGAGCTCCTTCTTTCAAGAGAGCTTGAACTCGGTTGGCCGTCAAGTATCTAGAATCCTCATTTATGGAAAAAACTATGGTTTTTCTTGAACAATCTAATAGGACACGGTTGGAAGACAACCAATCCATCCCTAAAACTACATCTAGTTGAGAAAGGGGTAAACAGATCAAATCGACAGAAAAGATTCGACCTTCAACAATTAAGGGATAATTTAAACAGACTTTGGTAGTAACTATCGATTTATCAGTGGGGGTAGAAACAGTTAAGTCAAAAGGTAAGGTAGACACTGGTAAGCCAAGTCGTAGCACACAGTTATATGATATGAAAGAATGGGTTGCCCCAGAGTCATATAGTACAGTTAAAAGGTTACCTTCTATGGTGCCTTCCCCTTGTATCAAATCTTCAGATTCGGAGGCTTCAGCTCTGCTCATAGTATAAACTCTGCCTCCTGCTTGTGGCCTTGCAGCTCGAGTAGCGTTGATTGAAGGCTCAGCCTTAGCTTGATTGCAGTCTCTGTAGATGTGTCCAGGTTTCCCACATCGAAAAGAGATGATTCCTTTAATAGAACAATCCCTTGTTAGGTGATCCTTCCCGCACTTCAGGCATTTGGAGGGATACACCATACCTTGGCTAGTCTGGTTCCTAGTAGAACCTCCACCAGAATTTTCGCCCGTGGTTTGTTACTGATTTCCCGTTGGTCGGGAATATGGTTTCTTCTGGAAACGGTTAGAACTATTACCGCTGCCTCTTTGGAACCTTGTGGGCCTAAAGTTCCTATTCCTCGTATCTCTAGATTGCTCCTGAGCCTCTACGTCATAGCATGTATCCAGCAGTTCTGAGAATTCATTAATCTTCAGGGTGATCACAGCCTTCTTCACCTCATACCTCAGTCCTTCTGTGAATCTCTGACATTTCCATGCTTCATTTGATTGATGCTGAGAGTATGTTGAAAACTGTGACAAGTTTTCAAATTTAACCGCATACTCACTAACGGTCATATTCCCTTATCATAAGTTGAGAAATTCTGTCTCCTTTGCGTGTATTGCGCTTGCAGGAAAATACTTATCTAAGAACATGTCCTTGAATAACTCCCAAGTAATCTCTCGGTTTGTAGCTTCCAGCATTCTCTGCACTCCATTCCACCAGTTTTCAGCATTACCCACTAGCATAAAAGTTGCATAGGTCACCTTCTTGTTCTCAGCACAGTTCATCCCTTGAAAGACTTTTTCTAACTCCTTGATCCACAGACTAGCCTTATCCGGATCAAATTCTCCTTTGAATTGAGGAGGGTTGTGGCGTCGAAACTCCGCCAAGTTCTGAACGTCTGCAGTAGCTTCGAGCTGTTGAGCAGCCCGTTCTTGCTGTTGCATAACTCTCTCTTGTTGCTGAGTGACTTATTCAGTTTGTTGTGCGACGGCCTCAGCCATCCTCTGCATCGCCGCTATAGCTGCTCCCATGCCTTCCCTTCGTGCCATCGTACTGTCTCAAGTCAGAGTAACTGAAAGACACAAGGAAAGTCAGTCGTATCCATTAGGAACATCAAACAATACATTTATGCGTTTGATTTTCGGAGAAACACACAGCACAAACATGACAGACTCAATCACAAGACCCAAAGAAACATAAACCGGGGCTCTGATACCAACTTGTAACGCAATGCCCCATTTTAAAGAGAAGACGTCACATTATCAATTAAACACAATGCGAAAAATATAAGTATAAATTAAGTAAGACCCGGTTCATTACATCATTAAACTTGTTTGATTTTAGTTGTATAAATAAAATGGTGAATATATATATTTTTTGTAAGTATATATATAATTATACTCAATAACCTGCTTATCAATTCAGTATTCAGAGTTATTAACACTTATAAAAGATCTATAAGTACAACATATATATACTTTTGTCAAATTGTAAGCGAAAACATAAACTTTGACGAAAAACATAAAGACTAAACCACACATCCATTGCAATGAGATACATCATATATATATATATACTGCTTAGATACAAACTATGAGTCAATAATTACATCAAGGCTCATCAAAAAGAAGCCTGAGACTAACCAAAAAGCAAAACTATACCTGCCCAAAGGATCACGCATATACATCCCCAAGATGTCAAAATATACAGCCCATCAAAATAAAGACATTAGGCCCCCAAAATAAAACACTGGAGCCATCAGTAGCTACTAGCAATATCAATCCCTCGAAAGAGGAGGAATCGTATCAGGATCCTCCGCGAGATCGTCCTCGGGAACCTCCTCGGGGTCTTCCTCATCTGAGGAAACCCACATAGGAGCCACAAAGCCATGGGCCGGAGCTCGACCAGTGGAATCAAATGAGTCCTCCTGCGGGGTGTAGTAGTGGTCACCCCACATCTCCCAGATGGGCAGATAAAATTCCAAGTATAAGCTGATGCAGCAGGTAAAGATTGGTGGTTCATGATGCCCCCAAGCCAGTGACAATGACACGTCTCCCAAGTAAACACAGTGATCAGAGCTGAAGTTCACATGCCAACAATCTGGACCCCCAAGGAATGTCAGACGTACGTTTCCCAAAAATCTATGAAGTCGGGCCGTCATGATCAGAAGAATACTAGTCAAGGTTAGGCCAAAAGCCAGGGAAATTGGGTTCTTCCTTTTCTTCACCCCCGTCTTCAGAGAATCATATAAATAGATATACAAAAATAGTAGAAACATAAGGAAAGAGGTAAGACATTCAACATTCATTACCAATTGAAGTAGTAAAGAACAAACGGCGCATGACACCTACGTAACATTTCAGAAATGATAAATAGCATTAAAATAGATAATAAGCAATTTAAGATATATAGGCAGTCATGGCAGTAATGAAACAACATATTAAATTTCCATATGATAGGGTAACCATTAAATGGTATGATGACTCACTATGCACATGCATATGATACCAACAATCCTACTCCATGGAGTTAGACACAAAACAGTCGGAGAGAATGATCAGGGGGATATGCCAATATCTCGTCAGCTATCAAATCAAGTGCTTTTTAGAAAAATAATCAATTATTTTGCGCAACAAGGCTTTATACAGCGGCATTCCCACAAGATCTCGATATAGGATAGTGCCATTGTCAGGATCGTTGGTGCGTTTGCATCGGTTTGTCCCACGGTTCAGAGGGGCTACCAACTGCCCACTGTGAGACGCTCGCGCCCCGGCGCCCCCAAGGTCATCTACAGGACCTACCCTAGTCTATTCACACCTGCACTAAGGTGTGATTCAACTCCTAGGCAACTCGGCCTTAACAAATTATCCAACGGACTTTTCAATGCTTGACTCAATCATGCTCAGTGCACATATCTTCAATGCATACTCATATGTACATTTACAAATTCACAGTTATAACATTTCAAGTCTAAGATCACGTGTTATGTCATTTATCATCAATATTCAATCCCGTTCAAGGGTCCATACTAAGTCAATAATAAGTTTCTAGGCATTCACGCCCTATTCAAAGTCATCAAGTAAGTCAATTCTCAATTTCATTATGTTGCTCGCAACCTCTATCACACTCATGTTCTATCTCCATTCAAAATTCTTATAAATTGTTAAACATACTCCCATTCCTTGTTTTTCCTTTTTTATGAGTCCCTAATTAGTTTCTAGTCATCCACTTATTTAAGATCATTACACTCACATTAGTCCAAAAGTCTTGAGTCAAGTGTCCAAGGGGGACCTTGAACCTCCAAAGGGCTAGAAAAGCCTCAAATCCATACTGATCATGTTACACGGCCCGTGTGGTCCTACACGGCCCCGATTACACGGCTTGTGTGGTCATACACGGCCTAGGCCGTGTACTCCTCTGGAGTGCACCAGAGTCACGTTTCAGTCATGCAGAGAGATACACGACCGTGTATTCATACACAGCCTAGGCCGTGTATCCCTCTGTGACACAGAAACTCACCAGAAAAACCATTCCAAGCTTCAAACATCCCAAAATCCATCAATGTACATCAATACCTACCATTCAAACACTCAAAATCCAGCCAAAAATAATCCATCAAAGGGCTTTCCTAAAATGGATTTCACCCTACGAATACAACAACAAGTTCTTAACTACCAAAATGGGTTGAAGTGAATAGATCTTCCTCTTACCTAAGAGAAGCACAAGGAAAGGATGCTCCTTCTTGCTTAGCAATTTCATGCTTCACCACCACCAAAACCTTGGGTGTTCAAATCCACAAAAATCAAGATCAGAGAGGGGAAATGTTAGCCATGGTCACCAAGGTGGCCATGGAACACGAAAATGAGGAAAAGAGGAGAAGAAAGTTGAGAGCTTTTACCTTAAAGCTCCAAGCTTTGAGCTGCTACCAACCACAAAAATGGAGGAGCCAAGGAGAGTTCCACAAAGAGGAAAGCTTAAGAATGGAGAGGGGAAGCAATGGTCTCTATTGGGTTGAGCAAAGGAAGCTTGAGAATCAACATTGGAGTATTTGTGTGTGTGAGAAGAGGAGAAGAGGAAGTGAGCTGCGTGAATGAGAGAAAATGAGAGAGTGAAAATGTAATATGCCAAGCCCCAACCGTGCAGCACCAAAAAGGGAGGGAGGAGAGAGAAAAGTGGTTAGAGGAAGCTTCCTAGAAGCTTCCCTCAAAGCTTCCTTGAGAAGCTTCGCGCGCTTCTCGATAAAGTGAAGTGTGTGGTCACTTAAATGATATCATAACAGTAATTAGACAGAAGTAATCTATTAGGACTATTTCTCAGTGAACAAAATTACAGTCAGTATAAATAATATTTTATTATTATTTCTCAGATGATTAATTATTCTGTGATTTTATTCATCAAATAAAATCTCGTAAAATGTAAACTTCGTAAACTGTGCTCGACCTCGGGTTTAGTAAGATCCTCCATCAACGTTTCCACAGTCCAAAGTTTACCAGCCTCAGGGAAAACATTTAGCTTTCTCGGCTCCGCTCAGTGCACACGTAAAACGAGAAATATATTAAAATATTCAACGTTCCCAGATAATTTCACAAAAATCATCAAAAATCTTAATTATTAGAAAATGTCTATTCATCACAAAGCAAATAGTTTTCGGAGTATTACACTGACTCTACTCAATGTGCACGTCAAATGAGGAATATATTAAAATATTCGTCATTTCAAGAAAAATCTAAAAAAATTTCAAAAATCATAAATATTGTAAAATGATTATTTATGATAAAAAAAATTTTCCGAGTGTTACACTCTGGAAAATTGTTTGTTTTGTGATGAATAGTCATTTTTTAATATTTGTAATTTTTAGGAATTTTCGTGGATTTTTCTGAAAACGTCGAATATTATAGTATATTCCTCATTTTACGTGTACACTGAGCGGAGTCAGGATAACGAAATGTTTTCCCTGAGGTTAGTAAACCTTGAACTGTCAACGTGTCGATGAGGGATCTTACTAATCCCGAGGCCAAGCACAGTTTACGAGGTTTATATTTTCCAAGGTTTTATTTGATAAATAAAATTACTGTATCATAAAATTATCTGGTGAACAATAAAATATTATTTTCATCAACTGTAATTTTTATTCACTGAGAAAATAATTCTAACAATATAATTAATCATCTGTCAGATGTATTTAATTAAGGAGACAATCTTACTATGCACTTTATTGAGAATTGTGCAAAGCTTCTCAAGGAAGCTTCATGGAAATTTCCTTCAAGCTTCCCATGGAAGCTAATCACTCCCTCTCTCCTCTCTCCTAGCTCACGGCTGCACACTTTTTGGGGGGAGAAATTTGTGCTTTAATTCATTTCATTAAAACTATACAGGCTTTCAAAATTCAAAAGCTATTACTTTAATTTCCTATTCACTTCTCTCTCTAAGCTTCATCTTTCTTCTTCACAAAACCATTTTCTCCTCCTTCTCTCTAGACCCATTCAGCCAGCAGCCCCATAATCCCCTCATCCATCACAAAATTTTCATCTACCCCATTTTCTTAATCCTCTGCATCTCCTAAACATTTTTCTAGTTGGTGGTTCTTTGAAAATCTATCATTTTCACCATCTTCTTCAAGCTTCAAGCCTATGGCTTTTTGGGTAAGCTTCTTGAATCTTCATTCCCTTTTCTTATTTTCATTTCTATGGTCTTTTGGGTGACCATCCATGCTTTATTTTTCAAGCAATGGTGCTATTTTAATGAGTTTGAAATTTTAGGGTTCTTGGAGGTACCAAATCCAAAAATCCAAAGAGCTTCAAGGGAGTTCTTTGTTTGTTCTTCACTTAGGTTAGAGGAAGACACTCCTCCTCAACCTCTTTTAGCACTTAGAAACCTTGTTTGTGGTTGATTGTGAGAAAACCCTAATGAGGGTTATTCTTTGTTTGCATGATTAGTATGTTTGCATGTTGTTTATAATGTGTTTATGCCATTAGATTGTTTGTTTGTGTATATTGATATATTGGATTGGATTAGAAGGCATGAAATGGAAGAAAATAATGTTGGAATCTCCCATGGGTGGCCATGGTTTTGAGGCCCAAAATGTGGGGTTCTTTGTGGACAATTTTAACAAATAGAAAACATAATTAATCAAGTATACACTATGTAATTAATGAAGAGAAAAATTTGGGAACTTATATCACTAGAGAGGCCACGGCCTCTAAGGCTATTTAGGGCATGATTGTGCAACTTTGATAACCTTGGGACTTAATAATCTAGTGATTAATTTAATGGTAATAGGATATAAGAATTAGCAAATTGGAAAATTAAATTATACTTTGAGATTGATAAATTTTAAAGAAACCAAGAATGGAATTTTTTATAAGACTTAGGGCAATTTAATTTGAGGAAGAACAAGAGAGTGTGAGACTTTAAGAATCTTAGAATAACTTTCTAAGTGTATGAGAATAAATTACCTAAGAGAATTTAATTAATTAAGAGAATTCCTTTAGAGACAAACTTTGTAAGAAAAGCTAAACCTAAGCAAGAATTCATAATACACCTTAAAAATGTATTAATTTATTTAATAACAATATTATGTTATTGTGGGTCCATGTGAGTGACCAATGATTGTGTTGATTCTTACTTTGGCCAATTATGGCATATTGTGGAATAGTATGTAATAATGATCATACATGATTATGCATAGAGTCTGTATGCATTGAGAATGTCTGTTGGACTGTTGTTAAGGCCGAGTTGCCTAGGAGTTGAACACACCTTTGTGCGGGTGCGAGTAGACTAGTGTAGGTCATATTGTTGACCATGGGGGCATCGGGGTGCGAGTACCTCACAATGGACAGTTGGTAGCTCTTCTGTCCGTGGGGCAGACCGATGCAAATGCACCGACGATCCTGACCGGGCACTGTCCTATATCGTGATCTAGTGTAGACTGTCTGTACAATGCCATGATGTGCACGTGGATAAACTGATGAATTATAGCACTTTGGCCGCGATAGCCGAGTTGCAAACATGCCTCCTGATCTTTCTCTCCGACCGTTTGTGTCTAGCTCCATGGAGTAGGATTTTGACTTTGTATGCATGTGCATAGTGAGTCCATGTATTATCTGGAATTTATTATTATGATGAGTGGAACTGTTATATTACTGATATATATAACTGCCTGGAACTAATTGGTTGATTATTACTGGTGCTTAATGTTTATTATCTTTATTGCTGTCAAATATACTATGTGGGCGTCTTGCGCCGTTTTATTTCTTGCTGCTATAACTGGTAATGATGGTAGGATGTCTTACCTCTTTTCTGTACTTCTGTTATTTTCTATCTATATATTGTGTTCCATCGAAGACGACGGCAAGGAAGTTAGAGCTCCCGATTTCCCCGGCTTCTAGCCTGATTACGATTAGCATCTACTGTAGAGTATGGAGGCACGCATGCGTGGATTTCTGGGTGATGTGCGTCTGACCTTCCGTGGAGGGCCAGAATGCTGGCACATTAACCTGAATTCTGACCGTTGTGTCTACTTGGGAGACGTGTCGATCGCTTTGGCCTGGAGGCGTCATGAGTCACTGATCTTTACCTGCTGCATCAGCCTACGTTTAGAGTTTTATCTGCCCATCTGGGAGATGTGGGGTAACCGCTTCTACACCCCGCAGGAGGACTCTTTTGATTCCACTGCTCGGGTTCCAGCCCGTGGCTCTGTGGCTCCTATGGAGGTTTCCTCAGACGAGGAAGACCCCGAGGAGGTCCCCAAGGATGACCTCGTGGAGGATCCTGAAGAGGATCCTGATACGGTTCCTCCTCATCTTAGGGACTGATATTGCTGGTAGCTACTGATGGCTGCTAGTTTTTTTTATTTTGGGGGCCTGATGTCTTTTGTAGTAGGCTGTATATTTCTGATATCCTTTGGGCAGGTATAGTTTTACTTTTTGTACACTAGGCCTTGTAACTAAACAGTTTGATAAACATATTTATATATATGAATATGCAGTGTTAATCCAAATGTATGCTTTACTTCTGTTTGCTCTTTATTTCCATTTATGTTTCATCACTATGTTCATTAATTATTGTTATTGTAACAAAAAAGAAATATTTTCCAATTTAATTACATGTCTATAATCAAGTAAATTTATATTATATTACAAAGAACCGGGTCTTAACTTATGTAATTTTATTTCTGCATTGTAATTGACAATGTAACGTTCCTTTCCAAAAAGGGGCATTACATTAAATTAGTATCAGAGCCTCGGTTTATGTTTCTTTAGGTCTTGTGATTGAGTCTGTCTTATTTGTATTATGTGTTCTCTGAATAGTAAACGCAAAGGTGTATTGTTTGGTATTCCTAGTGGATGCAACTGACTTTTCTATGTTTTCAGTTAATCCGATCTGAGAAAGTAAGATGGCACGACGCGAAGACATGGCAGCAGCTATAGCGGCGATGCAGAGGAAGGCTGAGGTCGTCGCACAACAAATCGAGCAAGCTACTCAGCAATAGGAGAAAGTTATGCAACAACAAGAATGGGCTGCTCAACAGCTCGAAGCTACTGCAGATGCTCAGAACTTGGTGGAGTTTCGACGCCACAACCCTCCTCAATTCAAAGAAGAATTTGATCTGGACAAGGCTAGTTTGTGGATCAAGGAGTTAGAAAAAGTCTTTCAAGGGATGAACTGCGCTGAGAATAAGAAGGTGACCTATGCAACTTTTATGCTGGTGGGCAATGTTGAAAACTAGTGGAATGGAGTGCAGAGAATGTTGGAAGCTGCAAACTGTGAGATTACTTGGGACTTATTCAAGGATAAATTCTTGGATAAGTATTTCCCTACAAGCACAAGACACGCGAAGGAGTCGGAATTCCTTAATTTACGGCAAGGGAATATGACCGTTAGTGAATACGCAGCCAGATTCGAAAACTTGTCCCAATTTTTGACATACTTTCAGCACCAACCAAATGAAGCCTGGAAGTGTCGGAGATTCACCGAAGGATTGAGGTACGAGCTAAAGAAGGCTGTCATCACCCTGAAGATTAATGAGTTTTTAGAACTGCTGGATACATGATGTGAAGTAGAGGCTCTGGAGCAATCTAGAGATACGAGGAACAGAAACTTTAGGTCCACAAGGTTCTAAAGAGGCGACGGTAAAAGTTCTAACCGCTTCCAGAAGAAACCCTATTCCCGACCAACTGGAAATCAACAACAAACCACGGGTGGAGGTTCTGGTGGAGGTTCTGCTGGGAACCGGACTGGCCAGAACGTGGCGTATCCTTCCAAATGCCTAAAGTGTGGGAAAGATCATCTCACAAGGGACTGCACCATAAAGTAGATCATCTGCTTCAGATGTGGCAAACTTGGCCACGTTTCCCAAGATTACAATCAAGTGAAGGCTGAAACTTCGATCAATGCTACGAGAGCCAAGAGACCACAAGCTGGAGGGCGAGTTTACACCATGAGCGGAGCTGAAGCCTCCGAGTCCGAAGATTTGATTCAAGGGGAAAGCACTATAGAAGGTAATCTTTTAACTGTACTGTATGACTCCGGGGCAACCCATTCTTTCATATCATATGACTGTGTGCAAAGACTTAGTTTACCAGTGTCCACCTTACCTTTTGACTTAACTATTTCTACCCCCACTGATAAACCTGTAGTTACTACCAAAGTTTGTCTAAATTGTCCATTGATTATTGAAGGTCAAACCTTTTCGGTCAATCTGATCTGTTTACCCCTTTCCCAACTAGATATCATCTTAGGGATGGACTGGTTGTCTTCCAACCATGTTCTATTAGACTGTTCCATAAAAACCATAGTTTTTCCCATAGATGAGGATTCTAGATTTCTAACGGCCAACCGAGTTCAAGCTCTCTTGAAAGAAGGAGCTCACGGATACATGCTACTGTCTTCTTTGAAAGTCGAGAGCAAGGTTGATGTGAACACAATTCTAGTGGTGAATGAGTTTCCCAAAGTCTTTCCTGAGGATGTACCTAGTTTACCACTGACGCGAGAAATAGAGTTTGCTATTGACCTTGTATCGGGAGCTTATCTCGTGTCTATAGCACCTTATCGGATGGCACCGACAGAGTTAGCTGAGCTCAAGAAACAGTTAGAGGAGCAAAAGTAATTTGTCAGACTGAGTGTGTCATCGTGGGGAGCACTAGTACTGTTAGTTTGCAAGAAGGATGGTACATTAAGATTATGTGTGGACTACCGGCAGCTGAACAAAGTGACGATTAAGAACAAATATCCACTCCCGAGAATTGACGATTTAATGGACCAACTGAAAGGAGCGGTGTTTTCAAAGATCGATCTGCGATCTGGGTATCATCAGATACGAGTAAAGACGGAGGATGTACCTAAGACTACTTTTCGTACCCGATATGGTCATTACGAATATCTCGTGATGCCGTTTGGCGTGACGAATGCACCAGCTATCTTTATGGACTACATGAACCGAATCTTTTGTCCTTACTTGGATAGATTCGTTGTGGTATTCATTGATGACATTCTGGTATACTCTCAAAATCAGGAGGACCATGCTGAACACCTCAGTATAATTCTTCAGATTCTGAAGGAGAAGGAATTGTATGCCAAACTATCAAAATGTGAATTTTGGCTGGAAGAAGTTAAATTTTTGAGGCACATAATCTCAAAGGAAGGGATTGCAGTAGATCCATCAAAAGTGGAGGTGGTGCTATAATAGGAACGACCAAAGTCAGTGATGGTGATCCGAAGCTTTCTGGGTTTAGCTGGATATTATAGGAGGTTCATTGAGGGATTCTCCAAGATTGCTGGACCTCTTACTCAACTCACGAGGAAGAACCAAGCTTTTGAGTGGACCGATAGCTATGAGCAGACTTTCCAAGAGTTGAAGAATCAACTAACTACCTCGCCAGTGTTAGTGCTACCCGATCCGAATGAACAGTTTGAGGTGTACTGTGACGCTTCATACCAAGGGCTAGGATCTGTACTTATGCAACATGGAAGAGTAGTGGCTTATGCTTCAAGGCAGTTGCGAGTGCACGAGAAGAACTACCCAATGCATGACTTGGAGTTAGCGGCTGTAGTTTTTGCTCTAAAGATATGGAGGCATTTTCTCTACGGAGCGACGTTCAACATCTTCAGTGATCACAAGAGTCTGAAGTATTTGTATGATCAGAAGGAGTTGAACATGAGGCAGCGAAGGTGGCTAGAGTTCCTGAAGGATTATGATTTCCAACTTCTGTATCACCCTGGCAAGGCAAATGTTGTGGCAGACGCTCTAAGTAGAAAGATGATCAGTGTCTCTACGCTGATGATCAAGGAAAAGAATATGCTAGAGCAGTTCAGAGATGTATAGTCTTTTGTGGAGTTAGAACTAGGGAAGATCTGCATGAATATGGTTACCATCTCAAGCGAGCTGATGGATGACATAAGGGAAAAGTAAAAGGTTGACCAGTTCTTACTAGAAGTGAGAGAGCAAGTGAAGCAAGGCGATGAAACAGCGTTTGTGAAAGGAACAGATGGAATTCTGAGTTTCCGTGGAAGAGTTTGTATTTCCCGTGACCAAGAGCTTAAAGAATATATCATCAACCATGCTCACACAAGCCAGCTGAGTATGCATCCGGGCATAACAAAAATGTATCAAGACTTGAAGAAGTTGTTCTGGTGGCATGGAATGAAGAGTGACATCACTAGACGCGTATCAACTTGTCTGGTTTGTCAGAAAGCTAAAGTGGAACATCAGAGACCAGCGGGATTGCTGCAACCGTTGTCTATTCCTCAATGGAAGTGGGACAGCATTGCAATAGATTTTGTAGTCGAATTACCAAGGACAAGAAAGGTCATGACTCGATTTGGGTAATCGTGGATCGACTCACGAAATCAGCACATTTTCTCTCGATCAACATAAGATACAAACTGGAGAGGCTAACTCAGATCTATATTGGAGAGATTGTTAGACTGCACGGTGTGCCTACTAGTATCATTTCGGATAGGGATTTGAGATTTACTTCAAATTTCTAGAAGAGTTTGCAAGAAGCATTAGGGATGAAGTTACGTCTAAGTTCTGCTTATCACCCACAAACCGATGGTCAATCGGAGAGGACAATCCAATCTTTGGAAGATTTTCTTAGAGCTTGCACTATAGAACAGACTGGAAGTTAGGATGACGTTCTACCATTGATAGAATTCATCTACAACAACAATTATCATTCGAGCATAGGGATGGCACCCTATGAGGCTCTTTATGGACGACGGTGTCGAACACCTCTATGTTGGTACCAAGACGGCGAGCGCCTCACTATTGGACCAGATATTATATAGCAGACAATGGAGAACGTTAAGATGATTCAGGAGAAGATGAGGACGGCTCAGAGTAGACAAAAGAGTTATGCAGGCCAAAGGAGAAAGCCTCTTGAGTTTGAGGAAGGCAAGCATGTATTCCTAAAAGTCACACCTATGACTGGGGTAGGCCGGGCCTTGAAATCTAGAAAACTCACTCCAAAATTCCTTGGACCATACCAAATCATTCAACTAGTAGGTCCTGTAGCCTACCAAATAGCCTTACCTCTTTTCCTCTCAAACATTCATAATGTCTTCCATGTGTCACAACTTCGAAAATACCTTCCTGACCTAAGTCATGTCATAGCACCAGATACAGTATAATTAAAAGAGAACTTAACTTATGAGGCATCTCCTGTAAGAATCGAGGATAGAAGGATAAAGCAATTAAAAGGCAAGGAGATCTCATTAGTGAAGGTAATTTGGAACGAGATGACTGGAGACGCAACTTGGGAGCTAGAAGACAAGATGAAGGAGCAACACTCACAATTATTCTAAGGTATGCAAATTTTGAGGATGAAATTTTTTTTTAGAAGGGGAATGTTGTAACACCCCAAAAATTATTTATTTTGTCATTAATCATCATTTTATAATATTTATAATTTTTGAGAATTTTTCTGAATTTTTTTGAAAATGTCAAATATTTTAATATATTCTTCGTTTTACGTGAATATATTTCTTGTTTTACGTGTACACTGACTAAAGTCAGTGTTACACCTTGGAAATGATTTGTTTCATCATGAATAGTCATTTTTTAATATTCATGATTTTTGGAGATTTTTCTAGAATTTTTCTGAAATGCTGAATATTTTAATATATTCCCCGTTTTACATGCGCACTGAGCAGAATAAGTCAAACGCTCCGAAAAATAATTTGTTTTGTGATGAATAGTCAATTTTTAATATATGTGATTTTTAGAAATTTTTGTGAATTTTCCTAAAAATACCAAATATTATAATATATTCTTCGTTTTACGTGCATACTGAGCGGAGCTGGGATAACGAAATGTTTTCCCTGAGGCTGGTAAACCTTGAACTATCAACGTGTCGACGGGGGATCTTACTAAATCCGAGGCTGGGCACAATTTATGAGGTTTGTATTTTCCAAGATTTTATCTGATAAATAAAATCACTTATCATAAAATTATCCGGTGAATAATAAAATATTATTTTCATCAATTGTAAGTTTTATTCATTGGAAAAATAATTCTAATAGTGTAATTAATCATCTGTCAGATGTATTTAATTAAGGAGACAATCTTACTATGCACTTTATTGAGAATTGTGCAAAGCTTCTCAAAGAAGCTTTAAGGAAACTTCTTGGAAATTTCCTCCAAGCTTCCTATGGAAGCTAATCACTCCCTCTCTCCTCTCTCCTAGCTCACGGCTGCACACTTTTTGGGGGGAGAAATTTGTGCTTTAATTCATTTCATTAAAACTATGCAAGCTTTCAAAATTCAAAATCTATTACTTTAATTTCTTATTCACTTCTCTCTCTAAGCTTCATCTTTCTTCTTCACAAAACCATTTTCTCCTCCTTCTCTCTAGACCCATTCGGCCATCAGCCCCATAATCCCCTCATCCATCACAAAATTTTCATCTACCCCATTTTCTTAATCCTCTCCATTTCCTAAACACTTTTCTAGTTGGTGATCCTTTGAAAATCCATCATTTTCACCATCTTCTTCAAGCTTCAAGCCTAGGGCTTTTTGGGTAAGATTCTTGAATCTTCATTCCCTTTTCATATTTTCATTTTTATGGTCTTTTGGGTAAGCAATGGTGCTATTTTAATGAGTTTGAAATTTTAGGGTTCTTGGAGGTACCAAATCCAAAAATCCAAAGAGCTTCACGGGAGTTCTTTGTTTGTTCTTCACTTAAGTAAGAGGAAGACACTCCTCCTCAACCTCTTTTAGTACTTAGAAACCTTGTTTGTGGTTGATTGTGAGAAAATCCTAATGAGGGTTATTCTTTGTTTGCATGATTAGTATGTTTGCATGTTGTTTATAATGTGTTTATGTCATTAGATTGTTTGTTTGTGTATATTGATATATTGGATTGGATTAGAAGGCATGAAATGGAAGAAAATAATGTTGGAATCTCCCATGGTTGGCCACGGTTTTGAGGCCCAAAATGTGGGGTTCTTTGTGGACAATTTTAACAAATGGAAAACATAATTAATCAAGTATACACTATGTAATTAATGAAGAGAAAAATTTGGGAACTTAAATCACTAGAGAGGCCACGGCCTCTAAGGCTATTTAGGGCATGATTGTGCAACTTTGGTAACCTTGGGACTTAATAATCTAGTGGTTAATTTAATGGTAATAGGATGTAAGAATTAGCAAATTGGAAAATTAAATTATACTTTGAGATTGGTAAATTTTAAAGAAACCAAGAATGGAATTTTTTATAAGACTTAGGGCAATTTAATTTGAGGAAGAACAAGAGAGTGTGAGACTTTAAGAATCTTAGAATAACTTTCAAAGTGTATGAGAATAAATTACCTAAGAGAATTTAATTAATTAAGAGAATTCCTTTAGAGACAAACTTTGTAAGAAAAGCTAAACCTAAGCAAGAATTCATAATACACCTTAAAAATGTATTAATTTATTTAATAACAATATTATGTTATTGTGGGTCCATGTGAGTGACCAATGATTATGTTGATTCTTACTTTGGCCAATTGTGGCATATTATGGTATAGTATGTAATAATGATCATACATGATTATGCATAGAGTTTGTATGCATTGTGAATGTTTGTTGGACTGTTGTTAAGGCCGAGTTGCCTAGGAGTTGAACACACCTTAGTGCGGGTGCGAGTAGACTAGTGTAGGTCATATTGTTGACCATGGGGGCGTCGGGGTGCGGGTACCTCACAATGGACAGTTGGTAGCTCTTCTGTCCGTGGGACAGACCGATGCAAACGCACCGCGATCCTGACCGGGCACTGTCCTATATCGTGATCTAGTGTAGACTGTCTATACAATGCCATGATGTGCACGTGGATAAATTGATGAATTATAGCACTTTGGCCGCGACAGCCGAGTTGCAAACATGCCTCCTGATCTTTCTCTCCGACCGTTTGTGTCTAGCTCCATGGAGTAGGATTTTGACTTTGTATGCATGTGCATAGTGAGTCCATGTATTATCTGGCATTTATTGTTATGACAAGTGGAACTGTTATATTACTGATATATATAACTGCCTGGAACTGATTGGTTGATTATTACTGCTGCTTAATGTTTATTATCTTTATTGCTGTCAAATATGCTATGTGGACGCCTTGCGCCATTTTGTTTCTTGCTGCTATAACGGGTAATGATGGTAGGATGTCTTACCTCTTTTCTATACTTCTGTTATTTTCTATCCGTATATTGTGTTCCATCGAAGACGACAGCAAGGAAGTTGGAGCTCTCGATTTCCCCGGCTTCTGGCCTGATTACAATTAGCATCTACTATGGAGCATGGAGGCACGCATGCGTGGATTTCTGGGTGATGTGCGTCTGACCTTCCTTGGAGGGCCAGAATGCTGGCACATTAACCTGAATTCCAACCGCTGTGTCTACCTGGGAGACGTGTCAATCGCTTTAGCCTGGAGGTGTCATGAGCCACCGATCTTTACCTGCTGCATCAGCCTACGTCTGGAGTTTTATCTGCCCATCTGGGAGATGTGGGGTAACTGCTTCTACACCCAGTAGGAGGACTCTTTTGCTTCCACTGCTCGGGCTCCGGCCCGTGGCTCTGTGGCTCCTATGGAGGTTTCCTCAGATGAGGAAGACCCTGAGGATGACCTCACGGAGGATCCTGAAGAGGATCCAGATACGGTTCCTCCTCATCTGAGAGACTGATATTGCTGGTAGCTGCTGATGGCTGCCAGTGTTTTTATTTTAGGGGCCTGATGTGTTTTGTAGTGGGCTGTATATTTCTGATATCCTTTGGGCAGGTATAGTTTTGCTTTTTGTACACTGGGCCTTGTAACTAAACAGTTTGATAAATATATTTATATATATGAATATGCAGTGTTAATCCAAATATATGCTTTACTTTTGTTTGCTCTTTATTTCCATTTATTTTTCGTCATTGTGTTTATTAATTATTGTTATTGTAACAAAAAAAAATATTCGCCAATTTAATTACATGTTTATAATCAAGTAAATTTATATTATATTATAAAGAACCGGGTCTTAACTTATATAATTTTATTTTCGCATTGTAATTGACAATGTGATGTTCCCTCCCAAAAAGGGGCGTTACACAAAAGGAGAGTAAGAAGAGCAACCAAAGCTTCACAGAATTAAAACATTTATGAAGTAACATTTCTTTACATCTCGAATCAACTAGCAAGATAACTTCAATTGAAAAACATAAATCAAGAATGATAGAACCTCACAAGATTTACTCTCAATCTCTCAAGTGTTTAGAAGGTAAGTGTTTCACTCAATTCAACCTATGAAAACTTGCACTACCATAAGTTTGCTTATCTTTTACTTTTCAACTACTCAAAACACATGTATATACAAATCAAGAAGACTTTATTCAAGGTTGTAATGAGGCTAAGGTAAAGGACGAAAGTAATATGAATATGACAAGCTAAATACTATAAAGAATAAAAGAGCATTAGGATTGAGTTCAAGTAACAAGTATGAAAGTTTATCCCAACTCTATGTAATGCAAATTCTCTTTACATATTCTTTTTTCCTTGCCTAATTTTCATTACAAATTTTTTCCTCTTTTTTTTCTTTTTTTTTCCATTTTTTTCTCTCTTTTTTTTTTCAATTTCAGTTGGCCACTCTTTCCTTTTTCATCAACCCTTTTACATATTAATTAGCACACCCCGACACTTGTTCAAGAACTCATCCAATAACTATGTCAATGCTCTCTTATTCCCTAAGGTTGTGTAAGAACATGATTTTTCATTTAAGGCATGTAATGAGCTAAAAACAAAGAATGGTCAAATAAGCTCAAAGAGGTTAATCAAGGAAAAATATGCAAGGTTGGCTATTTGGCTAAAGTGGCTAATTCAAGAAAAATCTGTCAATCATATTCATGTTTGCATGTGAAAATGTAGCCTCAAAAAGAATCAAAGCAAGTTCTAGAGTAACAATTATATGAGTGAAAATTACACAAGAAATAAGAGAATGACACAAATGCTCAATCCATTCATTAAAAGCTCAAAGTCTCACAAGGTATGTTTCTATCAAACTCAATTTACTAATTTAATTTCCATTACCAAATTAGTTAATCTCAAGATGAAAGATAATTTATTCACTTATGTTACCTCAATTTATGCATGCTCACAACTTTTACAAACTCAAAGTTTCATTGGAAAAGTAATGTAAATTAAAAACAAAAAAAAAATTGAAAAACAAAAAAGAAACAATAAAATTAAAAACATAAAACAAAAAAAAATGTAAATTCCTTCCCCACACTTAAATCTTACATTGCCCTCAATGTAAAGTTTATAAAACATCAAATCATCAATAAATTTAAGACAAGTAAAATAAAGGAGAGAAGGAAGAAACATCCTTATCAAGTGATGTATATGGCCGCTTACAAGTAGACCTCTTCCACTATGCCATCTTGAGCTCCCTCATCGAATTGCTTGAGGCGATTTCCATTACTTGATTCGGCTTGGTTCAGGTCAAGGTTGCACTTCTTTACAGCATAATAGGCCTTGTGCTCAATCTCCATTAGAAGGTGGCATGCCTTGCCGAAGACTATCCTATAGGGAGACATGCTTAAAGGAGTCTTGAAAGCAGTCATATACACCCATAATGCGTCCTGAAGCCTTTTGCTCCAATCTTTTCTATTCGGTTGGACTATTTTTTCTAAGATTTGTTTCAACTCCCTATTCGAAACTCCAGCTTTCCCATTGGTTTATGGATGGTAGGGAGTCGAAACCTTATGTATCACACCATATTTCTTCAATAATGCCTCTATGTTTTCATTATAGAAATAGGAGCCTTGGTCACTGATTATGGCTTTTGGAACTCAACCTACAAAAAATGTGAGACCTAACAAAGTCTAAAACAACATGAAAATCATCAGTCCAAGTGGCCTTTGCCTCCACCCACTTAGATACATAATCAACAACTAACAAAATGTAAACAAAACCAATGGAATTAGGAAAGAGATCCATGAAATCAATGCCCTACTCATAAAATATCTCACAAAACAATAATGGTTATTGAGGCATCTCATTTCTACAGTAAATGTTATCTATTTGTTGGCATTATTTATAATTATTACAATAATTGTAAGCATCATGAAACAAGGTGGGCTAATACAATCCAGAGTCTAAAATCTTGCTAGCAATGTGTTTTGGTCCAAAGTGACCACCACATGCAAGGGTATGACAAAAATACAGAATAAACTGAAAACTCATAATTAGCACACAATGTTTAATCACTTGGTCACTACACAGTCTCCACAGATAAGGATCATCCCATACATAATATTTAGACTCTCTCTTAAGCCTATTAATCTGATGCTTTTTAAAATAAGTAGGTAACTTAGATGTAACTAAATAATTCAGTAAATCAGCTTACTAAGGGTCCTTACCTCGTAGCTGAAATAGCTGCTCATCTAGGAAGGTCTCTCGAATAAGAAGAGTGTTCACTGCCTGTGGGATCCGGCTCAGATAATCTGCCACCAAGTTTTCGGCTCCGCTCTTATCTCTGATCTCAATGTCAAACTCCTATAAGAACAATATCCATCGAATGAGTCTAGGCTTCACCTCGGGCTTCTTCAGCAAGAACTTCAAGGTTGCATGGTCAGAGAAAACAATAACTTTAGTGCCCAGCAAATCGGAATGAAATTTATCTAAAGCGAAAACAATTGCTAAAAGCTCCTTTTCAGTGGTGGTGTAATTAGCTTGGGCAGAATCCAAAGTACGAGAGGCATAAGATATCATATGAGGTTGCTTTCCAACTCGTTGTGAAAGGATGGCACAAACTACAAAGTTGGAGGCATCACACATCAGCTACAAAAGAAGCTCCTAATTTGGCGGATGAATAATGGGAGAAGAGGTCAAGTTCTTCTTCAATTGATCAAAAGCCTTCTTGCAATGCTCATCAAATTCAAACTTGACTTCTTTTTGAGGAAGCCTGGACAATGGAAGGACAATTTCGCTAAAGTTTTTGATGAAACTCCTGAAGAACCCTGCATAATGAAGAAAGGAACGCACTTCTCACACACAAGTGGGGTAGGGTAAAGAGGAAATAACATCAATCTTTGCTCTATCTACTTCAATACATTTGCTAGAAACTACATGACCTAAGAGTATGCCTTGTTCTACTATGAAATGACATTTCTTAAAATTAAGAATAAGATGTGTCTCAATGCACCTATCAAGCACCCTAGTAAGGCAGTCTAAACATTCATCAAAAGAAGATCCATAAAATTATGAAGTCATCCATAAAAACTTCCATTCATTGTTTTAACAAGTCAGAGAAAATGCTCACAATACATCATTCAAATGTACCTAGGGCATTGTAAAGCCCAAAAGGCATCGTCCTATAAGCAAACGTGTCAAATGGACAGGTGAACGTTGTCTTCTCTTGGTGCTCCGGGGCTATGCGAATTTAAAAGTAGCCTGAAAATCCATATAGGAAGAAATAGTGTGACTTTCCAGCTAACCTTTCTAACATCTGATCAATGAAGGGCAATGGAAAGTGATCCTTCCTAGTGGCTTGGTTAAGCTTCCTATAATCAATACAGACTCATCAGCTGTTTTGTACTCTAGTGAGGACCAGCTCATTCTTCTCATTGACGACCACAGTCATCCTGATCTTCTTGGGAACTACTTGCACTAGACTCACCCATTTTGCTATTTGAAATTGGGTAAATGATGCCAGCTGATAATAGTTTGCTCACTTCTTTCTTCACCACATCTAAAATTAAAGGGTTAAGTCTTCGTTGAGGTTGCTTCACTGGTTTGGCTTCCTCCTCCAATAAAATTCGATGCATGCATGTGGAAGGGCTAGTCCTAGGAATATCTACAAGCATCCATCCAATGGTTTTCTTGTGCTGCTTCAAGATTTGCAACAATTTATCTTCTTATTCAGGCTGTAAATTATTTGCTATTATCACTGGTACCTTCTCATCTACTTCTAAGAACACATACTACAAATGTTCAGGTAAAGGCTTTAACTCCAGGGTAGGTGGTTGTTGCATTGAAGGTGTCAATCTGGTTGAAGAAACTAATTTTGCGGATTTAACTGCAACATTACCTATAATCTGTGCACAATCTTCCAAAGTAGCATAATCATATCTCATTGAATCAGAATATGCAGTATCATCTTCCATATATGTAGAAAGGGTGCTAGCATGCACATCAATCTTAGTTTTTGTAGTTTTTAAGAAAGGTCTACCTAAAATCAATGGTAGTTGACTATATACAAATTAATCTTCCATGTTTTGAACATAAAAATTTACTAAAAATGTTAAATTATTTACTTTTACCAAAACATCCTCAAGCACTCCTGTAGGATGAGTTGTGCTCCTATTTGCTATCTAAATGATAACTCTGATTGGCTTTAACTCTCCAATCTGCAGAGATTCATAAACTGATTTTGGCATCACATTAATTGAGGGCACCCAAATCTAACATTGCATGAGTAAATAGTTTATTGCCTATTGTGCAAAGAATGGTGAATATTCTAGGATCCTTGCATTTAGGAGGCATATTTGGTTGGATCAAGGTAGAAACATTTCTTCCCATGCTTACTTTCTCATTTCCTTTCAACCTCCTCTTATGAGTCCATAATTCCTTTATAAACTTAGCATATTTTGGAATCTTCTTTATTGCTTCTAAGAGAGGTATATTTTCTACCTTCCAAAAGGTATCCATAATCTCCCTGCCCAATTCAATTTTAGCTATCTTCTTTGATTGAGTCATTCTATTGGGAAAAGGAAGAGGAATGGTAAGAGTATATTTTTCTATAGAATTTTTCATTGACTTCTGATTTTTCTTCGAATTCTCTACATGTTCTATATTCTATTGGATTGAGTCTTCTGCAAAATTCTAGTTTGCTAGATTTAAGTTTTCTACACAATCCTGCTGTAAAATCTCTGGTTGTAGTTGGGTTGAACCACTCACTTCTTTGCCACTTCTCAAGGTTATGGCACTCACATTGCCTCTTAGATTATTAATTGTTTGGGAGGGCAATTGACCGGAACCTTGAGTCTTTAACTCATTGATGGAAGTTGTAAGTTAACTAATTTGAGTCTCTAAGTTCTGAATAGTGGTTTTGGTTCTCTCTTGAAACTGAAGGTTATTGGTTGCTGACTATTTCACCAAGTCTGCCAAGCTAGGTTCTGAATTACTACTTTGCTGCATGGGCTGTTTCACTGGTTGTTGAAACTGTTTCTTGCTCGGGCCTACTACATTATATCTGGTCTACTGCTACTATTGCTGAAGTTGGCCAAAATTGTTGTCATACCACAGATTGGGATGATCTATCCATCCAAGGTTATATGTGTTAGAATAAAGGTCATACTTTAGCTGCTACTAGTATGGTCTTCCAAGAAAGATTCTAGCCACTGTTTCACTACTTTCTTGGAGTGTAGGACACTAGTCTGTTGGGTGATCTGGCAAGGAGCAGATTCCACAAAGTTTTGTTGGGGATTGAATTTGTTTTAGTCCCAATGCTAGTTGCCTATTCAAGGAGGTCAATTGCTCTAATTTGTTCTCAATTCTCTGTTGATTAGCATCAGAAACCCTTATTTCATTAACTCCTCTAGTCGAGGTAATGACTCGTGTGCCAAATTGTTGTGCATTTGCTGCCATGCTTGCTATTAAATCTCTTGCTCCGACAAGGGTTTTGTCCACTAAAGCTCCTCTAGAGGCAGCATCCACCATGCTTCTATCCATGGGTAAAAGTCCCTCATAAAAATACTATATTAGCAATTGGTCACTGATCTGGTGATGAGGACAACTTGCACACAACTTCTTGAATCTCTCCTAATACTCATGCAGAGTTTCTCCTGATATCTGCCTTATGCGACATATATCCTTCCTAATGGCAACAACTCTGGAAGCAGGGAAAAACTTTTCTAGTAGTAGTCTCTTCATATCATTCCAACCTGTTATGGTAGCTGGCTGTAAGTAATACAACCAATCCTTGACTGCTCCATCAAATGAGAAAGGAAAGGCTCTCAATTTGATGTGTTCTTAAAGAATTCCTTGTGGTTTCATAGTGGAGCACACCATATGGAACTCCTTCAAGTGCTTATGGGGATCCTCACTTGCAAGTCCATGAAACTTTGGTAGTAAGTGTATCAATCTAGATTTTAATTCAAAATTAGCATTTAAATCAGAATATTAAATGCACAAAGATTAGTAATTAACATTAGGTGCAGCTAGTTCCTTAAGAGTCCAATTATTCATATTATCAGTCATGTTTGCAATGTTATTTGTATTCTCATGTGCAGTTTCAGTTTCAGTATTATCATTCATAGTTGCAGTGCTACTTATATTCTCAATTTCAATTTCAATTTCAGAATTTATCTTTTCACTATGCCTACGAGCTCTATTAAGTGTATGCAAGGTCCTTTTAATTTCAAGGTTAATGTCAAACAAATGATTACTAGAAGACCTGGTCATAAAACATGCAAAAGTGCAGCAACACAAAATATACACAATGGACTACACAACACTAAATTTCTACTAAAATAACACTAGTTACCCTACCTACACAATTTTAAAAATTATGGGACCACCATAGGGTGAAAACTACTCAAAAATGGTATTAAAAAATGCAAAAAAAAATATTTAAAAAAAGGAAAAGTGGTCTAACCGATAGAATTTGGCCAAACTAGGGTGGACCTCACTATAAATAGTGAACTTTGCAGAACACACCATTTTCCTTCAACTGACCAATTTTTAGCCCAATCTGAAACTATTTGTCCATACAAAATTCCACTGGGAGGCCTAAATTTAGTTGGAAACTACCTGAAACAAGGAAAACAAGGGTTAGAGAAAGGTTAATAGTTAATTATACTCCTAATATGATTGATTAAATTTAGAATGATCCTCGGCAACGGTACAAAAATTTGACAGTCTCGACAGTTATCAATCACCTCAGCTATGACCACCCCACCTATATCTTGGCCAACATCCGGCACCATCCCTACCCTTTCGCCATCTTCCACCTCATGATCTGCCAGATTGCCAAGAATGACCTCTGAAGTGACCAAGTCCACAATCTAGCCATCCCGAACCTCCCTCAGCGTGCCAATCCCCTCCTCGTTAAGTCCGGGGTTAAGAAAGCAGAGATGGCTGAGGACATTCTCAAATGACTCTTCCACGGATGCAAACTAATGCTTCACAGTTTGATCGAACTCCCTCTTCAGAAGCTCATGTTGAACCCGAGCATCAGTAAGGGTGGACTTAGACAAGGCCAAGTTCTTCTTCAGTTCATCCTCATGAGTTTTCACTTGACCGAGCTAAGCCCAGAGTTTGTCGACCTCCGCAGCCTTGACTTGGAGAGACTCCATCTCAACAACTCGAGCACGGAGAGAGGGAATAACGAAAACATTTGCAATCAAGCAGTTAACCTCAGCCTGCAGCTTGTCAACCTTGGTGCTGACTAACTTGAGCTGCCCATCCTTCTTAGTCGCCTCATTGGCAGCCAAGTTGAGCAGCCTATTTTTCTCACCAAGATCTAGTTTGATCTTTTATTTGTCACTTCGGAAGGTGTTGAGCTCCACCTCTAAATTGGAAATATCCCAGGAGGAACCCCAATTTTCCTCCATGAACTGAAGAAAAAAGACAAGCCGCAACCCCCTAGCTAAGCCCTATGGAAGAACTCTGTCATGTTAATATGAACTAGCACCTCAACCTCAGTCTGGTTATATAAGGGACTGGTAATGAAGTCGAAAGGATCAACCTCTTGATGCCAATCCAACACCGGTTGAGGTCTAAGTGGAGCACCATCAAACTCTATGCTAATAAGGGCTTCGAACACTTCAGGACACTTTGCAGCGACTTCAATGGCTAACTTTTTCCCTTTATCATCCTTGCTGCCTTCTGCTTGCCTTTTCCAGAGTGGCAATGGTGGAACAGGAAATCTTATTTCAACATCATGTACCCCAATGGATGGGATAAGAGGAGAAACTGTCGCAGCCACAAGAGGAGAAGTCGTACTACTTGGAGGAGTAGAGACAATGACAGGGGCATGAGATCCTGACACCTCCCCATTCTTTTCCTCCAGCATCTCAGCCAAGTGTGGGAGTTTGAAAGAAGGAGCCATGCTTTGCTAATAGGGGCCTCGAACACTTCAACACACTCTGGAGTAACTTCAATGGCCAAGTTTTTCCCTCTGTTATCCCTGTTGCCTTCTGCTTTCCTTTTACAGAGTCACAATGGTAGAACAGGAGAGCCCGTTTTAATATCATGTACCCCAACGGACGGGATAGCAGGAGAAACCACCGCAGCCACAAGAGGAGAAGTCGTACCACTTGGAGGAACTGAGACAATGATAGGAGCACGAGATCTTGACACCTCCCCATTCTTTGTCGCCAGCATCTCAGCCAGGCACTGGAGTTTGGAAGAAGGAGCCATGCTTTCTGTAAACAAAAGAAGAGGGTTACAAGAGATAGGCCCCCTTTTACAGAAGTGGCATACTCATCTAAGATATCCTTACAAGATATGCCCCCCTTTGGTCCAATTAATCAAAAAATCTGAGACCTAGGCCTCGGAATGAGGAACCTCAGAGCTCGGAGTTTCCAACTCTTTGTTACTTTGCCCCTTACCGATGTAGGTCCAATATAAATGAAGGCATGGCTCACCTTCCGGGGTGATAAAAAAGGCGTCTTACCCGAAGCTCCCTTTACCTTAAAGAAGTCCTTTTAAAATTTTTTGAAGGACTGTTAATAGGGCTTGAAGATCGTACACTCACTCCACGCATGCAACGCAACTCACACTTTGGTTTGGTTACTCTTAGAGGTGGTCAACTGAGAGAAGAGGAAAAAAAAGACTTAACTGAGTATGGCCATCCAAAAAATTACAAACCAACTTGAATGCCCAGATAAACCCCTAAACATTCAGATGAAGTTGAGTAGGTGCCACCTGCAGGTGGTTAAAAAAGCCTGCCTCAAAATCAGTAAATGGTGACCTCACCCCAATACGGGTAAAGAAGGCATCATACATATACATGAAATGCTCGCCCTCAGTACGGGTTGAGTGCACCTTCTCTTCCACCAATGAGTACCAAATTGTGAACTCTTGGTCTCTGAGCCTATCCATAGTCAGGTTGCTTTGCCTCGGCATCTCCAACAATACTTACATCAAAGGGAGTACCCAAAACCTCTCGGTCCACCCACTAACACCTGTCGATATCACAAGGAAAGACAAGCGTCTTCTCTTCCGTGGAAACGGCCTCCCTCACTTTGTAGGAGAAGCACTCCATTTTTTTGCTATACCTGCAGGGGATGCGCTCGAGTTAGAACCTGAAGAATCACTCAAATATTTTAATGCAATTAGATGCTCGAAAACCCCACTAACAGGCTACAATGCTATACTAACTCCTCATTACCCAATAATGCCTCCTACAAAGGGTTCAAAAAAAAGGACAAAAATAGAAAAGATGAATATGAGGAGTACCTTGAGTTCCTAAGAAGAAAGGCACAGAGCAACAAAAAGGCGCTGAAGAAGCCTTAAAACACCAACAATGGTGAGAAAATCACTAGAGGGAGAAATCTCGAGTAATGAAGTTTGGAAAGCAGGTTTGGGGCAAAGAATGCAGAAAACCCCACTCCACCCCTATTTATAGGCGTGGAAAGTCACCACTTAATCGCTGCCATTAGGGGAAAGGCACACCGTTTCAAGGCATATGAGGTGTTTCACTCGAAACAACCCATCATGATGCCTACTTTTCGAAACTCAAAAGCAGCCCATCATGGCGTTATGAATCCCAAACAGCAGTATCCACTACCTTTCAACCACGTGTCACATCGCTTCTGAACGAAGGTAACCGAAAGGACAAAGCTTAAAATGTTCAAAAATGAAACGACGCGTGACACCACAAAGAGACACATAAGTCAAACACCAAACTTTCAGCAAACCCAGTAATGAAACGACACCCCAGATGTTTGCCTAAGAGTGAACCACAGCAAACTTCGTTCAGCATGGGGGCAAATAATTATCTACTCCGAACCCCGGTGTGATGATGTAAGCACAACGATCTAACCCAGATCTTGGCCTTACTCACGTACCCTAGATTTTCATTGTGATACATCACAAACATCAACCCTTTAAGAGAACATCGCAAGATCTAGCATAGAGTACTATGACTCAGATCCCTTTGTCCACTGTGTCTTGTGGACTCTAGTTGAACATATATCTTGACACTTAGTTATCTCATTTAAGCGCCAAGATGGGGACAACTATTCTAGACCAGTTACGGGCCCATAAAATTGGAGCAACCTGACTCGCCAGGCTATCCCTCAGACGTACGATGCATAAAGAGCTACTCGCCCACTAAGCATGTCCCCTCCCTGACAGAAAAGATGAGACACTGCTCCACTTAGAAAGAGGGAACAGACCACACGGAATAACAATTTCCCACGCTGCAGCTGCAGGGGGTAGAGCGCAATATGCACTGATATGTTCAGACCCTTACACCTTTTACATGCTCATACATCCCTATATAAAGGCTCAACAAGAGGACAAAGATACTTGTTATTCCCATTGCACAATATGCTCCTTGAGCTACCACTAACTTGAGTGTCGAAGTGCCTTTTATAGGTACCTATCCCCTTACTCCTCAAATTGTTGTTGCTATGCCATAGAAGAATTAACCATCGCTTACCTTCTCAGGTAACTTTCAGAACCCTGTTCTGAACATAAACTAACACTATAAGCCAGAGTGAAAGTTTCTTAATTTGATCTGCCTCAAACGGTAAAAGATACTTGATTAATCAAAACTTTATTCCACTCCCTAGTATTAATGATAACAAGCTCACTCAATAACCATATCAAGAAAGGGGCCAATCATTATCACCTATCCAATCTCCAAAAGGATATTTTTAACAATCACCCACTTTGCATTATGAATGTTTCTCCAAGCTCCAAGTATAGCTTGCCATATATATGGCATATCTTAGATGAAATGAAGCTACCGTTGCAAGAATCTAGGAATTTCTCATAATGAAATTATCCAATAAAGGCTAAATTAACCACCTTCCTGTTTCGTATGACAAAATCAATTCCAATTCCTCCAATGAATTTCTTACTTTTCATTATTTCTTCCCAAAAGAATTATTAACTGTGAATTTCATTCAATCATGAACACTACCAAAAACATGGGTTTTAGCCACGGTTTGTTAGCCACAGTTATAACCATGGCAAACCCAACAAAAATTGCCGAAATTTTCTACGAAGTTAGGCCATTGTGGCAAAGCAGCACGCCACTCTACTCCCTCATTTTTCTTTTTCCATTTCCCTCTTAAGCATCTATTCTTTTCTTTTTTTTGTTTTTTTCTTTTTCCCCCAAATTGTTCCCATGCACCACTCTTCGTCCCCCTCTTTCTTTTCCCCCAATCTCACTGAAACCCCATTGTTCTCCAATCAGTTGTCGCTATAGCCGCTGCTGCCTCTTCTACAGTCATTCCTCATTCAGGTATGAGCCACGGTTTAATTTTAATTAAGGGATGTTTACAGAGAGCTTATTGGAAGCTTTCTTCCATTTTTGCAAAATTTCTGCTCTCATTTTTGACTATGTTTACAGAGAGCTCATTGGAAGCTTTCTTCCATTTTTGCTCTCTCTTCTCTCTCTTTCTCTAAGTTTTCCCCTCTTTCTTCTTTTGTGCATGAGTCTTCTCTTTGCACTCAATTTGAAGGTTACATTTTGTAGATTAATATTCCAACTTGGAAGATTAGTTTCTGATTTATGAGTGATTAATTTGTTTTGTTGAACAGGTAAATGGAGATGGCATAGTGCAACAGGGAAGACTATTTCGTTGCCACGGACATTGAGGTACCTAACCTAACCCCAACCCCTCCCTTATTTTTTTTTTGTCAGCTACCCAACAAAGGGTACTATACTCGAGTATCTTTATAATTTTTGTCTTAATGTCTTTTCCTTATAATATCACAACATTATTATATACTACTTAGAAATATGAAAACCAGTTGCATTTCATGGTGCTGCCAATAATTTGTGATTAGTGATGCTATGAATTAGGAAAATGAAGCTTCCTCTGGCAGCAACCGCTAAGTAGTGCTAAATGATATTTAGCAAGCATAGGCACATTAGTGAATATAGTTATTGTTTGTTCTGTGGTGTGGCATTGCAAATTTGCAACAGGGCTGCTGCCATACTAAAAGGAAATGGTACCAAAATTAAAAGGGAATACAATTGGACGGCAAATCTAAATGTCAATTTTTAGTTGTCTATCATCTTGGGGATTCAAAAGTAGATGTTCAACATGTTTCTTTCATACCCAAAATCCTTGGTCCAATACTTAATAGGTAGAATTCAGTGAAAGGATGGAAGCTAGCAGAGCAATTTTAGATGGATATGCTATTGGGGATTCCCTTCCCAGTGAGTCCAGCCTCCCTAGAATAATCTGAGGTGTTGGTATATAGCAGGGTATAAGGTACCTTTATTGGCCTATTTCTATTTTTCAATCTTTTGTCGTTGTTCCTTTCCATGATATTGTTCTCAATTTCCAACAGCTTCTGTGTAAATCTCTCGAATTATCCCAATAGCTCAGCATCAAAAGTCCAGTCAGGAGTATCTATCTATCCAAGGAGTATCTCTCTGTCCAAGGTAAATCTCTTCAGTTGAATGCCTGGACAGAACTTCTGTTAGTGACACTCCAAGGAGACTCATATTCTATCAGTGGCTTAGTTAAAGTTAAAAGCCTTAAATCAAACCCAATTAAATGTAGAAGACCCTTATTCTTATCTGTTATAATTATCACAGTCAATAATGTCCACACTACTAAAAAGAAAACAACAGAAAGTTCAAACACAACTCAGAGTACTCTGCTTATACATCATGTGTGCACGCCTCTACTTCAAGGCATCTTGTCACTTTGTGCGGGTTCACTGATGTGGCAAAATTTTGCATATGCCAAAATACATTTAATGTAGTCTTGGAGTTCCTGTTCTTAATTCTGAGTTTCTTATGGCTTACAAAATTACGAGCTTCACCATGTGACAAGTAATCTATTGGTTATTAAATCACCGAGTACAAATAGGTGCCTTCCTTCGAGTACTGTGTTTTTCCAAGTATCATGCTTTTATATTATTATTTTGTGTATCTCTGATGTTGCCTTTACTTGACATTTTTTTTTACACCCAAATTTTAAATACTCATCATTATGTAACATTGTTGTAAATGGAATCCAACAAAGAAGAAAAATGTGGTTCCGACTATGTGATTAGAGGGTGAACTGACTATGTGAGTTATGATCCTTTATGTATATGGACAATGGGTAGGGCAAGTGACTATAATTACAAATAAAGATAAAAGAGTTGTTGTCACAAAATTAATTTATTACCAAAGTGTCTTGACCATTCTTACTTTGTAAAAGTGCTTATCAAAAAGTAATAATTGCCCCAACTTTTACAGAATAATGGAACCAACCTATGGAGATAGGAGAAACAGTTGTCCAAAATCTGGTGAACACAGTAAATTGAAGTAAAATTTAAATTTATTTAAATATCGCATGTAAAAGGAGATACTATGAATCTTTGACAAGAAAAACTACTCTTCAATTATCTAATAATTTACGTGAATTATCAGAGGTTTGCTTTTTATGATTATTTATAAATTATTGTAGAATTTTCGTTTGGTCAATCATAGTAGATAAAATGGTCATTTGGTCAGTTGAGAAATTAGCTATAAGCTGCACTACACCTTCTACTAGTTGCTATTATAAGCTGAGGACTATTTTTTTTTCTCATTTCAATTAAATGTAAGCCATCTCTAATTGTACTATTCTATTATAAAGATTGATAGGGGTACTATTCTATTTGAAAGATTAATTGGGATTCCTCTTCTGCAACTCTGTTCGACTCCAGGTAAGTCCACTAATCACTTTTTATTGCATATATCTTTGACCTGTCATTCAAAATCTTAAAGATTTTGTGGCTGTGTAGCATAGAGGCTTGAAATAGTGAGAGTAGTGAAGGCATAGTCATTATTGATTCAGTTTGACACTATATTTGCCCAATATATTTTCCTTAATTGATTCTCTTAATTTGGACTTATATATTTAACAGCTTTCCTTTAATTTAACTCTCTCTTAGTTAAGTACCATTGATTTGGCTCCGTTTCTTGTCATTATATGCAAGCACAACATTACAAGGCCTAGTTGTGGTAAGAGAGGCTCCCAATACACACATTGTTTCTCAATCACTGATCTTACCTTGAACATCCTTGTTGTTGGTAGAAACTTTGGGATTGTAAAACTCAAATTACTCACTCAGGTTTTGCCACTATCTTTTCACTATTATTATTTACTATCCTTTTCCATATTTATCTTCTCTGTTTCTCTTTTGTGTCTTTGTGATAAGTTAGAGCAGATGTGTGTCTTGTAGATCATAGCAATTTGGAATGTGAATAAGTAACTATAATTTTTGAGACAATAATTGAGATATGTATTGCAAAACTCAAACTTGTGCTAACTTATGTGTAGTAAAGATTTAGAATGTGAATAAGTAACTCTATTTTTACTATCTCAAAATTTTTAACTTGGACTTATGCTATATTGTCAATATTATATTATTTGCTATCTTAAATGCTTTAAAATGATTTGATTTAAACTTGAAAACAGATTCCTCCAATTATGATTGACAAGAGTTGGATTGAGAAACCAATCAGATCAAATGAGTTCTTGGATAGGGTAGTCCAATTTTTGGACTTTACCTTTTCAAATGCATCTATAAATGGACAAATTTTGTATCCTTACATTGCATGTGGATTTCATCATATGGGCAATAGAGCTGAAGTGTTTAGTCATCTACTTCAAAAGGGCTTTCCAAGAAAGTACACATTTTGGTACATGCATGGGGAAAAGCATGTTCAATCCAATGTAGAATCAGTATCATAAGTATAAGAACCAGCTAGACAACATCCAATGCAAGATATGTTAAATAATGTTTTTGGTGCCTTTGATAATCATGGAACTCAAGATTCTGGTCCATCAAATCTTCTTAATGGTGACCATCCTAGGGGTACAGAAGATGTAAGTAATGAGGAGCTAGAAAAAATTAGGGAGTTGTTAAGGGATGGGAATGAAGAACTCTACCATGGTTGCACAAAATATAGCAAATTGTCATTCATCGTTCATTTGTATCATATAAAAGTCTTATGTGGTGCAACTGATAAAATATTTTTAATGATCATTGACCTTTTAAGTGATGTTTTCCCCATGATAAACTACCAGCATCTTTCTATGAGGCAAAAAAGATTATTAAGAGCTTAGGTCTAAGCTATGATAAAATTCATGCATGTCTGAACAATTGCATGTTGTTTTGGGGACGTTATGAGGATAAGGATATAGATAAATGCATGAAGTGCAATGCATCCAGGTATAAACCAAATGACGTCAATGATGGTGCAAGCAATGTGATCGATGGCCAAAAGAAAAGAAAACCTCAACCACTAAAAGTATTGAGGTACTTCCCACTTATACCTAGGATGCAAAGGCTATTTATGTCCTCTAAAACTGCTGAGCTCCAAAAATGGTATGCATTAGAGCCTAACCCAGATGGGTTGTTAAGGCATCCTAGGGATAGTAAAGCATGGAAGGACTTTGATTTATTGTATGAAGACTTTGCTTCAGAGCCTCGTAATGTATGACTTGGTTTAGCTAAAGATGGTTTCAATCCATTTGGAACTCTAAGTTCCAATAAAAGCATTTGCCCTGTGATGTTGTATATTTATAACTATCCACCATGGTGTTGCATGAAGCAAACTTCTCTTATCATGTCGATGAGAATTCGTGGTCCTAAGATGTCTGCCAAAAATATTGATGTTTACTTACATCCCCTAGTTGAAGAGTTAAAAGAATTGTGGAAAGGTGTATATGTTTATGACTCCTCTGCTAATGAAACGTTTCACTTACGTGCTGCATTGTTTTGTACTATTAGTGACTTTCTAGGTCTTGACAACTTGTCTGAGTGGAATACATACACATTTCTTGCTTGTCTATCATGTAATTTTGATACAGAATCTAAAAGGCTGAAGTTTGGTAGAAAAAATTGTTTCATGGGACATCGTCGTTATTTGCCACTTAATCATAAGTATAGGAACAATAAACAGTCCTTTGATGGTTCTACTAAGTTTAGGCCTGCACCTATCCCACCATTAGGTTCAACCATGTTAAGACAAATTGAAGAGAGTCTCAAAAGGTCTCGTGATGAGAGTACAAGTAAGGTTGGGCCACAACAATGGAAGAAAAAAAGTATCTTTTGGGATTTACCTTATTGGGAGCATAATCTCATTCTTCATTGCCTTGATATGATGCACATAGAGAAAAATGTTTGTGGCAATGTATTGTTCATAGTGCTTGATGACAAAAGTAAAACAAAAGACAATTTTCAAGCTCGTAAAGACTTACAGGCGATGGGAATTAGAGAAAAGCTTCATCCATATCCTAATTCTTCTAAGTTTCCTCCATCATGCTTTAAAATGAAAAATGCAAAGAAAAATATCTTCCTAAAAGTTCTTAAAAGTGTGGTTTTTCCAGATAGTTACTCATCAAATATTTCTAGATGCGTTGATATTAAGAAACACAAGATCTCTGGTCTAAAAAGCCATGACTCACATATTCTTATGGAGCGTCTTTTGCTAATTGCCTTTAGAAGATCTCTTCCTAAAGAAGTTACTTTAGTGTTGATTGAGCTATGTAACTACTTTAGAGAAGTATCAAGCAAAGTTTTAGATGTCAACCATTTACAAAAACTACAGCATCGAATTGCTTTGACCCTTTGTCACATGGAAATGATATTCCCTCCATCCTTTTTCACTGTTATGGTTCATTTGGTCATTCATCTTGGAGAGGAAGTAATGATTGCTGGTTTGGAGCATTATAGATGGATGTACCCTGTTGAAAAGTATATCCTTAATTTTGTTTTGTTGACGATATATTATGAATTTTACTATTATGTGATTCATTTCCTTTTACTGTTAGGACCCTTGGGCATTTAAAATCATATGTTCATAACAAGGCTGCACCAGAGGGTTGTATAGCTCAAGGGTACATTATGGAGGAATGTCTCACTTTTTGTTCTAGATATTTAGAGGATGGTGACATTGAAACAAGATTCAATCGACCAAGATGCAATGACGATGACAACGAGGTTAATGCTAGTAGTGAATCTACGATTTTGTTGAATTTATTTCTTGCACTAGGCAGACCTGTTGGGGCTATCAAGATTTTTTCCCTACCACCCTTGGAGAAAATGCAACCTCACCATTATGTGTAAACTAATTGTGAATTAGTTGATACATTTCGTGAGTACGTTATATGATCTTATTCATAGTTGATTTTCTTATTACCATCCATTTCATTACCATATGTAATATCTTTTGTCTTCTTCCTCTAGTAAGTGTAGAACTGAGGTCACTACAATGCATCGTCGCAATAGAAACTCCTCTAAAGCTATGGATGAATTCGTGCACAAACATTTCCACTAGTGGTTTAAAGAATATGTAAGAATATATATATTTAATTCCACTTTATTTTTTTTTTCATCTCAAAAAATTATAAGTATATATAATTGTCCTAATGCATTTCAAAAAATAATAGGTTGCAAGAAAGGATGATCCAGATATTACACCTGAAATTGAATGGCTTGCAAAAAGGCCAAATAATATTGCAAGGAGATTTGATGGGTATAACATTCATGGATTTAAGTTTCGTACTGAGAGAAAGGAGCAAAGATTGAGAACGCAGAATAGTAGTGTTGTTATGTCTGCTATTACTAAGAGATTTTCATGTGGTAGTAACCCTATTGAAAGATCAAGTGATGATATGTACCATAGGAAATTGGTTGATATCATAGAGTTGGATTACTATGATAAGTTAAAGGTTGTGCTATTCAAATGTGTTTGGGTGGACACTACACTTAACAAGGAAACTAAGATAGATCAATTTGGGATAACAAGTGTAAACTTTTCCTGCTTGATACACACAGGTGCACATGAAACAGATGAACCGTTCATCCTTGCAACTGATGCTAGAATGGTTTATTATGTTGATGATCCAATTGATCAAGGTTGGTGTTGTGTATGTCATATGAAGCCTAGAGACACATATGATACAGGAGATGTGAACTTAGTGGATTTATGAAGAGCCATCAATGGAGGACATACCTTTCTATGAGCAACATTTGGAGAACATTGAAGAATTACAATTAGTGCGATATGGTGTCAATGAACAAGAACAAGATGAACTAAATTATGATGAAGATCATAATAGTTGTAGTGATGGAGATGATGGAAGAATGTTAGACTAGTTTAATATCTCTTGTTATGTACTTTGTAATATAAATTATAGTTCTTTTTGTGCTTCTTAAATCATTTTAAATTGAGAATTTTAAGTGCATTTTTTAGCTTATATCTTGTGCTTAAATTATATCCCATGCTTCTTTTTGTGCTTAAATTGTATCTTGTACTTAAATGCATTTAAATTATATCTTGTGTTTCTTTTTGTACTTCCATTTTTTTGTTGTTTGTGATAGCAAATTGTGTAAGCATTTGGTTCAAGATGAGGCAAAAGCGTAAGGATTCAGGATAAACAATGTTAGAAAAGCTGCGAGTACAACAAAGTGGCAACAATAACGAAACTTCCCAAGATTTGCAGTAACAAATTAGTGATAATCAACTTGATACCCAACCTATAGATGTGAATATAACAACTCCTCCATCTAGTGATGACAACTTAGTCTCTTCCTTAAGCCCAAATGAAACTCAATCACAAGAGAAAGAGGAGCCTTTAGTTGTCAAGGTTAAAGGTAAGAGCAATATATCATTAATTTTAGTATCTTATTTTGTGGTTGTTGTAATAAAAAATATATGTTAACTTTGCTTTGTGTACATAATGTCAGATACCTCTACTAGAGAAATTACAACTCAAAAAATGCAAGCAAATTAGGTTTAGCATTTGGAAAAAACTAAAAAAGTTATTGTTGAACTCAATGTTAACGGACAAGACAACAACAATGGTTCAAACTTGCTAGTGAGGTTTCTTGGTCAACTTGCTCAAAACTCAACTATTTGTCCTATATCAGTTGAAAGATGGGATTGGATGCTAGAAGGCAATAACTGCCAACAATGGAAATATATTGAGGTAACTATCTAAATTTCTGACTATTTTAATTGCTTTAGTGTCTCTACTATCATTAAGGATTAATTTATGAATATAATGATATTTGAAGGAAAATTTTGAGTTTGATTATGCTGGTAGCATCAAATGGGCTATGAGTACCTTAGGGGAAAGATGGAAGGCCCACAAATACAAGTTAAGGTGTAGGCACTTCTACCCTAATAAAAGTAAGGATGAGATTCTTGCCAATTCTCCTTTAGGCGTGGATTGTGTTGATTGGACAACTTTTGTGCATCACTATAAAGATGATAAGATGAAGGTGATTATTCTTTGTAGGAAATTATTTCATTTTGTCCATGTCCTAGGAAAGTTGGTATATAATGATTATCATATTTGAAAATTATAGGCAAAAAAGTTTACAAAACACAAGAAATCAGAAGAAACTTAAAGTCCCGCATACCAGTGGTAGTAAAAGTAATGCAAGGAGAGCTTGTTAAATGGTAAGTTGCTTTGTTTTTTTTTTTCTATTTAGCGAATTGCCTTATTGTAGCAAATTAAGTGTGCTACATGTGGCACTTATTTGTTAGTTTTACATTTTATTAATAATTTTAGGAACAAAAATTGGGAAGGCCTATATGTCGAAGCGAGGTTATTTTGTCCACTTTACTGAAAAAGGATGGAAATTATGTGAATGATGGAGGAAAAGAATTTGTTGTAAGTAAATTATCTTTGTTTGACTTTTTCATTTTGCATGTTAAATGATTGGACTGCGGAGGAACAATATGTGGTATTTACATTATTAAAAGATGTTTTTCTATTTGGTATTTTTTCTAATTTGTCAACAGAAATAGAAAAAAATTAGTACTAGAGACCTTGGATACTGGTCCTGTCCATTTAACATTTCTAACCATTCTTGAACATTACTTATAATATGTTTTTTTGATGAGTTAGTTTTAGACTTAGAATGGAACCTATTTGTCCAACGAATCACTCTTTCCATCCAAGTTTTTTTTTTTTTGGTGTTAGAGATAATAATATTTCTTAAACTTTTAGCCTAACAGTTTAACTAGGTTAACAAATCTAGTTGTTGACAAATTTCACTTATTTTCTTTGACTTTGCTTAAATGAAGATAAAAGAGAATGTTATGAAATCCAAAGAAACACCATTGATTTCTACTTCATTTCTTCACCCAATCAAATAGTTTCCTATCATATGCTACTTTAAATTGTTTAGGAATCTAGAACTCAAATCTAGAACTCATAAATTGGCTTAGTGTGATGCGTCGAGTAGGAACAATTGGGATGCTTCCAGGTTTTTGTTTGAGTTGAAATGATCCAGCTTTGCCTTTGGGGAGCAAGGAAAAAGGAGGGGCTTTTTCTGTTATGACTCCAAATTTATGTGTTGTGCAGTTCATTTCTAATTCTAGCTCAGTTGTAATCATCTTCTTGTATGGAATTATTTTTATTTATCTAGAACAATTGGTCTTCCTTAGAATGCATGTGCTATGTAGTTTATAAACTGTTTCGACTGCCGACTGCAAAATTAGAATTTATTGTAAGAATGTAGGTTGAGAATACTTTCATGAGCAGAATGGGCTTATCAATCAGTGGGTTTTGAGTTTGATGACAAAATATAAAATCTATTGCAAAAAGTTTTGTACTTTAGAGAGTCCATCATTCAACCTCATGTCCCACATTTATTGATATGCTGAATCTTCTCATCATTGACTTGGGAGGTTTACGCATTTATCTGCAATCAAAGAAACATGTAAAAATATTTGAAAGACAGTTTGAGTTTAAATTCGTCATAAGGGAACATGGCAATAGCAGAGCTTCCAGCACTTTTAGATGCTTTATTGAATCTTAGTGATATAAAAGGGGGAAGTTGCTTGCCTATTGGAAACTGGGAAAGTAATGACTAACTGCAACCATTATGCCATAAACTATGGCTGAAATATAACTGCTTAAGGTTTGTCTAGTATTAAGATTGGCTATTTTGCATTTTTGCTTGTGATATTGAGAAGTTGAAACTCATTGAGTTTTTGGTATTAAAAAGTATTGGTAGTAACCATTTCTTGTACAGGTATGTAGACACAATTAGTGTAACGAAGTTGACATATTGATGAATATGTAGGGTGTTAAACTCAACTTTGAAGCTCTTTCTGCTTAGATCTTATACTTAGTGTTTATTACCTTAATTTGGTCATGTTGTTAAGTGGTCGCCATTTAGTTTTGTAGACTTTTGAACGAGATAAAACCTTATAGTATATTTTTCCCTTTGGTTTTTGGGTTATCATTATGTATTTCCCATGCAATTACATAGTAGGACCTTTTTGTAAGATCAATTTTCTTTTTGAAGTTAAACTATATAGCAAAAGTTTGGAACAAAGTTAAATAAGTTAAATTGTCATGTACTTGCTGTGCTTCACGAATGAGTGAAAAAAGAAAACTTTCAGTTGTTAATACTTGTCAACCTTATTGAATTTCCCATTACCAAAGAAAATTAACAACCTCCTATGCAATGCACTCTAATCTCCATTTACATTAGGCAACGTGGATATTGGGTGCATTGACATTCTCACAATGAGATGTATTAGTGCAATTCCATCCTCTGTTCTATAATTTTGACTTTTAAAATGAAGAAATGTTTTGATGCACTATTAGACTAATTATAAAATTTCAGGATTTCTTTCTCTATTAACTTGTCTTATTTTACTTGTAAGATAAAATATCAATCACCTACCTCAAGATCAAGAGCGTGCTGCTATTGTGAGGGTTCCATCAAAAGTATTGGCTTATCCCAATGATGCAATTGGAAAAGTTTATGGAGCTGAGCATCCAGGTCATGTGCGTGGATTAGGCATTGGCATTTGCCCCTCTACTACTTTTGGAAAGCCTAGACATTCCATTGGTTATGTGAATTTTGGTGGTTCTAGTAGTAATGCATCCCAACGTGTTGAAGACTTGGTGAAGCATGTAGAAACTTTGGAAGAGAAGTTGACTGGATATGAAGAAACTAAGGAACAACTTGCACAAACTCAAGAACAACTTGCACAAACTCAAGAACAACTTGCACAAACTTAGGAACAATTTGCACAAACTCAAAGTCAATTGGCAACTCTTCACAAATTTTTACAGGATAAGTTTGGTGATGAGTTACCTACTTGATGATTTTTACAGGATAAGTTTGGTGGTGAGCTACTTACTTGATGTTTCACCTTTTTAGTCATGTTTACTTAGAATATCCTTGAACAAATTTTAGTATTCTATTTTGCATTTTGATTTATCAATATATAAGAGCTATAGCAGTGATTATGAATATTAAATGTTTTAAGTCTTTTGACTATGATTTAATATATATATATATATATATATATATATATATATGAGACTGATTATTATTAGCTAATATTTTGGCTTTTAATATTATATTTAGCTTTCCAATTATGTACTGATATCAGAAGAATTATAAAAAATAACAACAAATTATATATGTATAAAAAAGAAAACCGTGGATAAATTACAAACTGAAAACTATCACTAAATTAGCCATGATTAAACCGTGGCTAATAAAACGAAAAAAATATATTATGAGAAACTTTAGCCACGGTTAAACCGTGGCTATATGTGGGTTATTTTATTCGTTTGTAATGATTACCTAAGGTTGAAACTGTGGCTAATCAGTAAAGTAACCGTAGTTAAATGAATGTTACCATTGTCAGTATAATCGTGGCTAAAATTGGAGTGACGCCATGATTAGCCATGGTGTTATTAACCATGGCTACCTTATTTTTGCCATGGTTTTCTTTTGAATTTGCCACGATTCTAACCGTGGCTAAAGTCTATTTTTCTGGTAGTGGAAAGAGAGCTATGGTGTTAAAAGAAGCCCATAATATAACAACCCTGATAATCTTACCCATTTTTAACAACACCACTTTTCACACCACATAAAGTTGATTAATGAAGTACAAATTCATGGTTAATGACGTATAGAAGTTAGTTAATAAGTATGTAAAAAGTTAGTTAACGAAGAACAAAAAAGTAGTTAATGACATATATAAGTTAGTTAACGGGGTCAGGCTGAAAGGGTTACTTATTTGTACTCATTAACTAATAATTTATACTTCATTAACTAACTTTTATGATACTATTTGAGGTAAGATGATCATTATTCATAATATAAATGGGAATGAACTGTGCAATAGACTTAACTTGTACTTGCCTACTCTTGACAAAACCTTTTCTTTCTATCCTTTGAGCTCCTTCCATATATAATCTTGGACAAATTAAGTTGAAAACTTGGGTCTTGGATTTCCTCACAACTTTCAAAATATAAAGATGTTTGGGTCTTAGGTCTTGGACACCATGTTTTTGTCTGCTACAAGAATCTAAACGTGCTAGTATTGATGCAAATTTATTAGCAAGTATATGGGGAGGCTACGACTTTGACTAGGTAGCTAAACCCTCAAAAGGGTTGTCTGGTGGATTTGTTTCTGTTTGGAAATCAGGCCTGGTGTTTGTTAAATTCAATTTCTCTGGTGTTGGTTTCTTAGGTGTGTACGTTAATTGGAAAAATTCTGACTCTCTGTATTTTATTGTTAAAATCTATTCTCCATGTAATCTGTTTGGAAAACATAAGATGTGGGAAGATTTATATATGTCCAAAAACTGGTTTGAAAAGGGGGAGTGGTGTGTAGCAGGGGATTTTAATGCAGTTGTGTGTAAAAGTGAAAGAAAGGGATTGTCCATTCAGGATAATCAGAAGGAAATAGATGAGTTCAGGATGTTTATTGATAAAATGGAGTTATTTGATGTACCTCTTATGGGGAAAAAATACACATGGTTTAGTGCTGATGGAAACTCTATGAGCAGAATTCATAGATTCTTATTATCTGAAGGTTTAATTGCTGAGTGGAATGTTATAGCTCAGTGGGTGGGGGATAGGGATATCTCTGATCACTGTCCTATTTGGTTGATGTGTTCAAATAGTAACTGTGGGCCTAAATGTTTGGAATTGCGGTTACATCACGGAGCGAAAAAAAAAAGGATTCCCACTGAGGATCCATGCGAAAAGCCATAATCCGGGTTTTTAAATTATTTACCTCTTGAAGCGTGATCAAAAGGAAGGACGTGAATCACCAACACCATGATAGAAACGATGTCTCTATGGTATCCACACGAACAAACTCACGAACGTCCAACGTCCGCAAAAAGAAGCATCACGTCTCTCACACAATGCTAGCTGCGAAGAGAAGAGAAGAAACTTGTCACTCTCTCACTCACTTTTCTATATGTGCGGCTAGGGTTCTGAAATTATGTCTCTTAGCAGCCCTTTAGCAGTACTATTTATAATAGTGACTGCCTTAAGTGAGTGTGAGCAGCAGCAAGGTAAGCTGTGCAACCCTAGACTCATCTGTTATGAGTCTGATCCATATTTGAATCCTAGTCCAACTTGGATCAATTGCTCTAATTTTAGTCTGCTCTATGTGTGTGACCCTGCAGGTTCTTATTACATTGGCAGTAATATTAAAATCCTATTTTAATATTACAAGCAGTGAGCGATATCTAGTAACACATCGCTGCTACCCAAGTAATAAGAATGTCAGTGATTTGACATAACCTTTCCGTGACTAATGTTTTCGTGTCGTTTAGTCCCTTTGTCAAGATATCTAGATTGAACACAAGGCATAGAATGCATCACCCTTGTATAGTCCAATCATTCGTTTCCTGATACTCAAGTAGACTTTGTAACAACCAATGAAATCAATATCTCATATTGACTCATTTGAGCATGGCCATACATTTCGCAGTCTCACTCAATCAGGGGGTCCGAAGATATCGCTCCTATTATGTAGGAGTGGCAAATCCCATCTAGGTCACTCACATCCCTTTGCATGATTTGCGGTATGTCCAATAACCAACTTTATAATCACCTTGTTACAGATGACGTTTGATGGCATTAAAACACATAACTCCTTATGTAGGAATCGTAGTGATTTCAGGTCAAAGGACTACAGACACCATTGTCATTATGAGAATCGCTTATGACACTCACGTAACGATCGATATAGCGTTCTCATAGCGGATTAGTCTAGTACATAATTACTCTAATATATGTACCCATGTGAAGACTTGATATCTCATATACATGACCCGTGAGATGTGGTCATCAGTCTATGCACATACTAGCCTCAATGCATTATTGTCGTCCTAGTTAACAATAATACTTGACTAGGGACATTTAAGAATAGTGTTCTAACCAAAAGGATCTCATGATCAAGTCATCCACTTGATGTCCTATGGCATCAAACTTACTATTCTAAGGACTTTATTATGTTTGCCAAAAAAGAACACAATAAATGAAATGCCTCATATATTAAAATAAGCATAATAGAATGTATTTATACAAAAAAGTATCAACCTCTAGGGCATACATAAACAATCTCCCACTTGCACTAGAGCCAATCAGGCATATGTCTAATGCCTGAAGACCTAGTGTGACCCTCATGCTTCTGCTGTGCAAGAGGCTTCATCAGTGGATTAGCAATGTTATCATCTGTTGGTACTTTGCATATCTTTACATCTCCTTGTTAGTCATGGCAACCATTACCCAAGAGAGGGGGTGAATTGGGTATTAAAAACTTTTCACAAAAGCTCTTTAAATAAACACAAATATTTAAGCTATTAAATAAAATAAAAAAAATTACGAGATGAATAATAAAAGCTTTAAGAACAGCAAATAAATAAATGTGTAATAATATAAAATTGTGTAAAATAAAGAGATTGAGAAATAGGAAGCAGGCATGATATTTATCCTGGTTCGACCACTAACCCACTTGTGGTCTACGTCCAGTCCTCGAAAACAATCCAAGATTTTTCACTATGTATACAAGCTTCAATAGGTGCTTGCAACCGTTACATAAAAGAGCACTTTTCACACACAGGGAAACTCTACCCTTGTGCTAAAGCCTCAGCCTGCAGGGATACCTCACCCTTATACAAACCTTGAAGGGATACCTCACCCTTATACAAATCTTGAAGGATACCTCACCCTCAATATAGAAGAACAGAAATATAGATGAAGAGAAACTCTCACTCAGAGCAAATAATACAAATTGAAGTGCTTAGAGGCTCTCAAAGGATATCTCAAAGTTTTAGCAAAAAGAGCACAGAAAAATAGGCGTAAAATATAAATCACATTTTTCAGAGCAAGCGCAAATTAAACAGATAGTTGGGCTACTTACAGATGAGACCCACGGTCTCTATTTATAGAGTCAGATAAAAAATGGCCGTTGGGTGTAATTAAAACTTGTAAATATGAAAGAATATGGCCGTTTGTTTCCATATCAGTATTCGTAAACATCAGTGGTATTCAAATAGATGAAGTGGTATTCGAATAACACTGTTTATAATATCATCATGAAAAGCAAATTGATATGGGTTATTCGAATACCAACATGAGGTATTCGAATACCACTGTTTTCATTTCTTAAAAAAATATTTCAGAAGCAGGTTATTCAAATACCACAAGGAGGTATTCGAATACCTCTATTTTAAACACATTTAAAAAACTGTTTTGAAGGGTGTTATTCGAATACCTTCAAGGTTATTCGAATACCACATCCTTTATTCGAAAAACTGACTTTAAATAGTCATAACTTCTTCATTTCTTATCCGTTTAAAGCAAATGACTAGTCATTGGAAAGATATTTGAGTCTATTTTCAAATGAAATAAGTTTCAAAACAAAATTCAAAGTATTTTGAAAGATATGATCAAAAGAGTGACCAAAGTTCAATTTTGCAAAACTCAAACTTGGCTATTTTTCATAGATTTGAACTATTACCATAACTAGCTTTTCAAAACTTGTTTGTTGGACATTTTAGCATGTGAAAACTATTTGTAAAGATTTGAAAAACATATTTGAGATATCCATAAGGCTTCTTACATAAAGACCCTAAGTCCTAAAAGCTATACCATTTAATTTTCCTTTGGACTTGATCTTTGACATGACTTTGATGTTATCAATACCTTCATGAAATAGGCATTCACATTCTCCTTGTGTTGAGCTTAATTAAGATGTTTTGCTTTCTTGTTGCAATGCTCATTCTTGGTACTTGGACTATCCTACAAAGTATTGCTCACTTAAACAAGCATAGTTAGTCCAGAATCATAATTCAATATATTTATATGCATGATTCATAAATGTATAACTCTAGTTAGTTTAACATGCATATAAAACTTTCATATACATATCCAAATAAGATATTTATCAATTATTGATGGATATGCTCTATATAGGATGCAACAAAAAACATAAGCAAAGTATTCTTTTAGTCTTGTATTTGTCATCATCAAAACTTAACATATAAAACCATTTGGGGCAAACTTATTTCCACAATCTCTCCCTTTTTGATGATGACAAATCACTAAAGAAAAATATGTTGAGCAATATATAAGAATGGATGTTCATGTAAGCATATCAAACAATAAGTACAAGAACATATTTTTATTTCCAATTTTCACTCCCCCTATTTGACATCAACAAAAAGGCTTAAAAAGAAAAAAAAATTTCTCCCCCTTATAGATACTATATATGATTCAAGAATAGAGAGATGAAACAATCATACTTTCAAGATATAGAGGATTATTCATGCAATGCTTGTCATATTTTTGTGTGTCAACATGTAACATATGATAGTAATAAAATACTTTATGTAATCAAACAAGGATGTAAGCCAGAAGATATAAACATCTTAAGAGCTAGGCTCCCCTTCAAAATATGCATATTATCAAAAAATAAATAAAGGAAATATGTATGCAAAGACCATGTAAGCACATTACCTTAAAGAAAAGCAAGGCAAATATACATCTTCTTAAATCCTCAATCAAAAACCATTTTAAAACTTCTCCCTATTTCAAAAAGAATTTTATAAGAGCACATTATATTTTCAAAAGCATTTTAGAAAAGCCATATATTCCTTGGAAAGCATCTAGTCATTTAAGATTAATTTATCAACAAGTATCATACCATTCATATCATATACCATAAAAGCTAAGGGATGGAGATACTTATTAAGTCAAATAAAGAGTGATGATCCTTCTTTATTGGTCCTTTAACTTTGAGCTTTCTTCCTTTAAATTCTCCATTCCATTGCACTAGAAGAAAGTCTTATTTATCTTCCTCTTCATTTGAATTCCATTCAACTTTTCTCATTTATCCATATATGCTTGTATGTAAAAATCTGATGACTATATTTGAAACACATAGAGAGACTTGCAAAGCTAACTTTAAAAGTCCTCTAAAACATAGGTTAGCATCAAATATCATGTAGGCCCATTTATAAGCATAATTTAGGTTGATATATAATTTTAAAGCATGTATCACATTATCAACCATGCAATATTAGCTCTAACAAGAATGCATGAAGCACATATGCACTTGAATCCAAAATAGTTTAAGCATTTTAAGGCATGATTCAAGTTTATCAAAAAGTATATGATCATCATCAAAACTTATTTAGACATTTTTTGGCAAATAATTATCATGTAAGGTATGTTAAGGTATAACACAACTCTCTACTTCTCCAAATATCATATGATATCAAATTTAAAACATAAATAAGGATAATAGTTTGATATCACAAAAAATGTACTCTTTGAATTTTTGTAGATGACTCTCACTTCCACCAACTTCCAAGCTTTTATCAGGGAATAGAAATTCTTTGCACCCCTTTTAAAAGTTGAATCCTTTTAAACTTTACTATCCTCAAGTTGAATGAATTTATTCCATTTAAATGCTAGCTTGAGGTAGTTGACACCCTATAAAATAATTCAAAGTACTTTCTTTGGTATCCATCAATTTTGGATCCATAAAGGTTAGTCATTATGCCAAACTTATAAACAAATAAGCATTCAAAATAATAAAATAACAAATGAGTTCACAAGGGCAAAAGATGTTTCATTTCATTGATCAATTTAGCCAATTTATCAAAAGAATAGCCAATTACATTACATTTTTCATACATATCATTAAGTGCATATTTTCAGACAAAACAAACAAAGAATTTAGCATATATTAATTATTAATGCTATGCAATATATATAGCAACAAATGCAGTAAAACCTTTTAAATAAAGAAAGGGCAGGAATATCAATAGCAGCAGCAGCAGGGAAAGCCAAGCGTTGTAGCCTTTAACAGTTTTTATTCGAATAGCCCTTTTGATAGAGTACAAGTTTCCACTTATCTAAAGTTTGCAAGTCCAAGCTTCTTGGAAACAAGGAAAAGAACTTGAAATTATTTTTAGCCTTTGTACTTGGAGCAGCCACTTTCAAGATGCTAAAGTGAGTTCTTAGCCTTCAAGCATACCTACAACACACTTCAATTTTTGACTTTTGGTACCCAAATTTTCTTGGGTCCTTGTGTGTTAGTTTTTGAATATTAATCTATTATGCTCTCATAAAGATCAATTTTTCATAATATGTAAATTGAGCACGATAAATTAAATAATTAAATACCATTAAGCACATAGTTGATAGCATGCTTACTTTCATGATATGTAGACAATTTTAAAGCATATAAAGCATACATAAGCATTATAGACCCTTACGTACTAAGATATATAACAAATTAATGAATTACGATATAATAAGAATGAACATAATCACGTGTTAAATATAATATTCAAATTTTATTAAGTACACATGATTTTATTAATCAATTAAGGCCTACAAGGAATATACCTCAAATTTATTGACTTTGCATGTGAGTGTGCATAAGAGGTAAAAGCTTTTGATACCTTGGCCTTGGTAATCAAGGAAATACTTTTTCTTATCCATTACTTCTCTTTTGGAGTCTTGAACTTTGCAAGTTCTACATTTTGTACTTAAGAAGCTTTGGTTGAAGCAATCTTCATTCTTTGACCAAAGTTTCTACCATTAGGCTTTGGAAGCATTCTCCTTGATGATTCCTCTTTATTTTGACCAATTTGTCCATCCTTTTGAGAAATATTTTGCATAATTGAAACACTAGGATGACACTTTGGTACCCATTTCATTTTGGGTCATTGAATGTTAGTATTAGGGCCTTTAGGATTTTTAGGAACCCATACCATACAATTTCTCATATAAAGATTTCTTCTATAATTGCATAAATGAAAAATATGTCCTAGATGACCACAAAAATTACAAATAATTAAATTTAATGATGGCTTAATCATTTTAATATCATTTTTGAAAAACGCATTTTATTATTATTATATTCTAAATTAATTTTGCCATAAGCCTTACTTGAATTTTCACATAGAATAACATTAATTTTATTCTCATTAACACGCATAGAATGTAAGCAATTAGAATCATTAACTTTAGAAAATTTGAAAGATAAGTCCTCAACTTGATTTTCTAAATTAATACATTTATCACAAGAAGATGAGGTTTCATATTTCAAAGGCATTTCCTCATTAAGAAAAGCATATTCATTTTTTAAAGTCTCAATTTCATTTTCAATAGAGGAAATGTTTTCCAAATAAGATAAGTTTTTCTTTTCTAAATTCAACAAACCATCATACAATTCATTATATGCATATTGTAACTCATTGTAGGAAGGACTATAATCTAGTTTAGAATTATTTACCTCAAAGTCCTTTTTAGGCATATAGGAAGTAGTTTCAATTTCTAGCACACTTGGCTCTTTAAAGGAATCACCTTCTTCCTTATCAATTTTGTTTTGCTTTGCCTCTTCTTCAAATTGAGCACCATCGTCACCAAGAGACATTTGGCTCCCTTCAATAGTTTGAGCATCTCTTTGAGGATGCGTTTCATGACAAGCTTCCTTCAATGACTTTTGCTCTTCTTGCTTTCTATATACAACTTTATACACAAAATCATTATTAGCAAGATAAATAGTATCAAGAGCATCCCATATATCTTTAGCACTAGAGCAACTCTTAATTTTAGCATAAGTCTCATCATTCAAACAACTTCTCAAAATTTGCATAGCTCTAATATTCAAAGAAAAACATTTCTTGTCATAGGCATTCCAAGTTTATTTTTGTTTGCAAAAAATCCATTTAGCATAACATCCCACAAATCCAAATCAACAGATTGCATATAAAACTCTATTCTAGTTTTCCAATAAACAAAATGCACACCATCAAAGAATGGTGGCTTATCAATTTCAAAACCTTCCATTTTGAAAAACTTTCAAGGTTGCCAACAAGTAAGGATCTTTAACTCTAAGCGGTTAAGCTTTCACCAGAGCACGAAGCTCTGATACTACTTGTTAGTCATAGTAACCATTACTCAAGAGGGGGGTGAATTGGGTATTAAAAACTTTTCACAAAAGCTCTTAAAATAAACACAAATATTTAAGCTATTAAATAAAATAAAAAGAATTACGAGATGAAGAATAAAAGCTTTAAGAACATCAAATAAATAAATGTGTAATAATATAAAATTACGTAAAATAAAGACATTGAGAAGAAGGAAGCAGGCACGATATTTATCCTGATTCGACCACTAACCCACTTGTGGTCTACGTCCAGTCCTCGAAAACAATCCGAGATTTTTTACTATGTATACAAGCTTCAATAAGTACTTGCAACCATTACATAAAAGAGCACTTTTCACACATAGGGAAACTCTACCCTTGTGCTAAAGCCTCAGCCTGCAGGGATACCTCACCCTTATACAAACCTTGAAGGGATACCTCACCCTTATACAAATCTTGAAGGATACCTCACCCTCAATATAGAAGAATAGAAATATAGATGAAGAGAAACTCTCACTCAGAATAAATAATACAAATTGAAGTGCTAAGAGGCTCTCAAAGGATATCTCAAAGTTTTAGCAAAAAGAGCACAGAAAAATAGGCGTAAAATATAAATTACATTTTTCAGAACAAGCGCAAATTAAACAGATATCTAGGCTACTTACAGATGAGACCCACGGTCTCTATTTATAGAGTCAGATAAAAAATGGCCGTTGGGTGTAATTAAAACTCGTAAATATGAAAGAATATGGCCGTTTGTTTCCATATCAGTATTCGTAAACATCAGTGGTATTCAAATAGATGAAGTGGTATTCGAATAACACTGTTTATAATATCATAATGAAAAGCAAATTGATATGGGTTATTCGAATACCAACATGAGGTATTCGAATACCACTGTTTTCATTTCTTAAAAAAATATTTCAGAAGTAGGTTATTCAAATACTACAAGGAGGTATTCGAATACCTCTATTTTAAACACATTTAAAAAACTGTTTTGAAGGGTGTTATTCGAATACCTTCAAGGTTATTCGAATACCACATCCTTTATTCGAAAAACTGACTTTAAATAGTCATAACTTCTTCATTTCTTATCCGTTTAAAGCAAATGACTAGTCATTGGAAAGATATTTGAGTCTATTTTCAAATGAAATAAGTTTCAAAATAAAATTCAAAGTATTTTGAAAGATATGATCAAAAGAGTGACCAAAGTTCAATTTTGCAAAACTCAAACTTGGCTATTTTTCATAGATTTGAACTATTACCATAACTAGCTTTTCAAAACTTGTTTGTTGGACATTTTAGCATGTGAAAACCATTTGTAAAGATTTAAAAAACATATTTGAGATATCCATAAGGCTTCTTACGTAAAGATCCTAAGTCCTAAAAGCTATACCATTTAATTTTCCTTTGGACTTGATCTTTGACATGACTTTGATGTTATCAATACCTTCATGAAATAGGCATTCACATTCTCCTTGTATTGAGCTTAATTAAGATGTTTTGCTTTCTTGTTGCAATGCTCACTCTTAGTACTTGGACTATCCTACAAAGTATTGCTCACTTAAACAAGCATAGTTAGTCCAGAATCATAATTCAATATATTTATATGCATGATTCATAAATGTATAACTCTAGTTAGTTTAACATATAGATAAAACTTTCATATACATATCCAAATAAGATATTTATCAATTATTGATGGATATGCTCTATATAGGATGCAACAAAGAACATAAGCAAAGTATTCTTTTAGTCTTGTATTTGTCATCATCAAAACTTAACATATAAAACCATTTGGGGCAAACTTATTTCCACACTCCTCTATCGATGATATCTCGAATGAGATGGAAGCGCTTAAGTATATGTTTGGATCGCTGGTGATATCTAGGCTCCTTAGCTTGTGCAATGGCTCCATTATTATCACAATAGAGGTCCACTGGGTCCACAATGCTAGGAATAGCACCAAGTACAGTAATGAACTTCCTGATCCAAATGGCCTCCTTTGCTGCATTGGAGGTACAAATATACTCAGCCTTTGTGGTAAAATCGACGACTGTCTCCTGCTTTGAACTCTTCCAGCTCACAGCCCCACCATTTAGGCAAAAAACATAACTCGATTGCGATTTGGAGTCATCCTTATCGGTTTAGAAGCTAGCATCAGTGTAACCCTTTACAACTAGCTCTTCCTCGCCTCCATATACCAAGAATGAATCCTTAGTCCTTCCCAAGTACTTAAGGATATTCTTCACAGCAGTCTAGTGACTTTCACCAAGATTAGACTAGTACCTACTCGTCATGCTCAAAGCATACGAGATGTCTGGTCGAGTACATAACATGGCATACATTGTGTTTGGATGCATACCTTTGAAGACTTGTTTTGATGATAACAAACGTGAAGAATAAATGAAGATGATAAATAGACCAAGTCCAAGTTTATATATGATTAGCATTAGGACTTAGGATCTATTGTACGGAGCTCACTTTGATATCTCTTTGTTTTTAAAAGAAAAGATAAAACCTATTTTGAAACAAACTCAGTGTCTTTGAATTACCTCTTTTTCAAAACCATTTTGCATTGATTTATTCGAATAGAGCATAGTCTATTCAAATAAACACCTTCATGAGGGTCTATTTTAAAAAGGTGCTATTCGAATAACTATCCTGTTATTCGAATAACTAAGGTTTCTTTTAGTGAGTTATTCGAATAACTCAAATGTTATTCGAATAAAACTCCTTTTGTCTGAACTTGGCTTTTAAACTTTATTCGGATATTTCAGTTGCTATTCGAATAACCTCTTCATTTTAGAACTCTAGTTTTAATAGAGTTATTCGAATAACACATTGGTTATTCGAATAACCCATATCAGATGGCCTTTTAAGTTGGTTTCAGGAACAGTGTTATTCGAATAACCTGTTAAGTTATTCGAATAAACACGTTAAAACACGAAGTCTGATATGGAAACTTTCAAATGTTTTAATTCGGTTAAATTGATTTTAAATGCTTTTAATTATACCCAAATGGCTATCTCCGTGTTTTTCCTATAAATAGGAACCTTGGGTCACGAATTTCTTTACCCATAACTCTGAACTATTTTCTGGTTGCTCTAATCTGTGAAAATTATTTTCTACGCTTTTTTTGATTAAAAAACTTTGAGATATTTCTGTGTGAGCTCCATTAGCACTTCAATTTGTATTATCTACTCTGAGTGAGAGTTTCTTTTCATCTATTTTCTGATATTCTATATCGAGGGTGAGGCATCCCTCAAGGTTTGTATAAAGGGTAAGGTATCCCTGCAGGCTGAGGCTTTAGCACAAGGGTAGAGTTTCCTTGTGTGTGAAAAGTGCTCTTTTGTGTAACGATAGCAAGCACCTATTAAAGCTTGTATACTTAGTGAAAAATCTTAGCTTTCGAGGACTGGACGTAGACCACAAGTGGGTTAGTGGTCGAACTAGGATAAATACTGTGCCTGCTTCTCTCTTCTTAATCTCTTTATTTTGTGCAATTTTAATTTATTGCATATTTATTTTTCGCTGCTCTTTATTGTTTCTTTTCTTCTTCTCGTTCCTTCTGTGCATTTATTTATTAAGTTTTTAATATTGGTTTTTGATAAAAAGAGGTTTTTCAAAAAAGTTTTATACTCAATTCACCCCCCTCTTGAGTACTGGAAGCCACTTGGTAACAAGTGGTATCAGAGCTAGACTCTTGTATAAATAGCTTAGCAGCTTCAAGAGAATATGGCTTCTTCAAATGGTTTTTCAGAAGGATCTTCCATAAACCGACCACCCTTTTTTCAATGGGGATGGTTACGCATATTGGAAGGCAAGAACGAAAATCTTCATCGAAGCTATTGATCTAGATGTATGGGATGCTGTCGAAAACAGCGCTTTTATACCCACACATGAGGTCGATGGCGTAAGGACCGAAACACCACAAAACAAATGGTCTGATGAAGACAAAAGAAAAGTTTAATATAATTTAAAAGCCAAAAATATTATTACTACTGCTTTGGGATATGATGAGTTTTTTAGAATTTCAAATTTTAAAATTGCTAAAGAAATGTGAGACACTTTGCAAGTTACCCATGAGGGTACTAGTGAAGTTAAGAGGTCGAGAATCAATTCTCTAACTCGTGAATATGAATTATTCAGAATGAACCAAGGAGAAAGCATTCAGGAAATCCAAAAGAGGTTCACCCACATAGTTAATCATCTTGCATCTTTAGGCAAAAGTTTTTCTAACGAAGATTTGATTAACAAGGTTTTGAGATGTCTTAGCAGGATTTGACAACCCAAAGTAACAGCCATATCAGAATCAAGGGATTTGTCTACAATGACTTTAGCTACCCTCTTTGGAAAACTTCATGAGCATGAATTGGAACTGAGCAGATTAAGTCAAAGCGAAGAAAACGATAAAAAGAAAAAGGGGATAACGCTCAAAGCCACTTCATCGACATTTGACAATGATGATGAAGAAAATGAAGAAATCTCAGAGAACATCGAGGTAAGTGAAGAAAATCTTAGTTTGTTGGTTAAAAAGTTTGGTAAATTTCTCAGGAAAAAGGAAACGCAAACAAGATCTCCCTTCCCTCCGAAGAAGATTCATTACAAAGGCGAAGGAGCTTCATCGACTCCAACTTGCTATGTGGCAAACCTGGTCATATGAAAATGGAGTGCCCAGTTTACCAAAAGAAGAAAGAGAAATTTGAAAAGAAGCCCTTCAAGGAAAGAAAAGGAAGAAAAGCCTATATAGCATGGGATGAAAATGACATGGATTCAACTGATAGCTCAGATAGCGAGGAAGCTCAACTATGTCTCATGGCCAAAGGAGAAGAAAGTGAAAATGAGGTAAGTTCTAATACTACTTTATTGCCTTCTTATGATGAGTTACAAGATGCTTTTGAAGAATTACATGAAGAATCTTTAAAATTCACAAAAATTATTTCTTCTTCTAAGAAAATAATTTCTTCTTTGGAAAATCAAATTCTTGTTTTAAATAAAGAAATAGAAGAATTAAAAATTGAAAATGAAACTTTAGGAATCATTGATGCATGCACAAATCATTCTTCACATGCTTCTACTTCTTCATCTTGTTCTTCATGTCATATGCTTGAAAAAGAAATTAAAGACTTAAAGAACACTCTTTCTAAATTCACCTTTGGAAGAGATAACTTAAATATTCTATTAGGAAGACAAAGAGTGGATTTTCAAAAAGCCGGGATAGGTTATAACTCAAAAAATCAACAAACTCTATAAAAATTTCTTTGTGCATTCTAGTGTTTCAAGTAGTCTTTTTATTAAATGTTTTTATTGTGGAAGGAAAGGACATAGTGCATCAACATGTAATGTAAGGAAAAACATAAATACAAAAATTGGAACAAAAATGATTTGGGTTCCCAAGGGTACTATACCCAAAACTGACACACAAGGACCCAAGAAAGTTTGGGTACCAAAGGTTAAAAACTAAACATATGTTGTAGGTGTGCTTGAAAGCCAGAAGTTCAAATTGGTATCTTGATAGTGGCTGCTCCAAGCACATGACAGGAGACGACTCAAAATTCACCATGCTTATTCCCAAGAATCATGGACACGTCACTTATGGTGATAACAATAAAGGAAAAATCCTTGGAATCGGAAAAGTTGGTAAGAGCCCTAACTCCTCTATTGAAAATGTACTGCTTGTTGAAGGCTTGAAACATAACCTGCTTAGTATTAGTCAGTTATGTAATAAAGGAAATAGGGTAATATTTGATTCAAACTGTTGCATAATTAAAGATAAAAATGATAAGCATGTTAAATTCATTGGTCATAAAGTAAACAACATCTATATGATTAGTCTTGATGATATATCTTCAAATGATGCGAAATGCCTTTTAAGTAAGAATGATGATTCATGGTTATGGCATAGGAGAATTGCACACATTCACATGGATCACTTAAAGAAGTTGGTCTCTAAAGAGCTAGTAATTGGACTACCCAAGCTTAATTTTATAAAAGATAAGTTATGTGATGCATGTCAAAAGGGTAAACAAATAAAGGTCTCTTTTAAAGCAAAAAATATAGTTTCAACTACTAGACCTTTACAACTTTTGCACATGGATCTGTTTGGACCTTCTAGAACTATGAGCTTTGGTGGGAATTACTATGCTTTAGTGATTGTGGATGATTTTTCTAGGTTTATATGGACTTTATTTCTTACAAATAAAAATGATGCATTTCTAACTTTTAAAAGACTTGCCAAAGTTATTTAAAATGAAAAAAGTTTTCAAATCTCTTCTATAAGAAGTGATCATGGTGGCGAATTTGAAAACAATGTTTTTAAAAATTACTGTGATGAACATGGCATTAATCATAATTTCTCTGCCCCTAGAACTCCGCAACAAAACGGAGTTATAGAAAGGAAAAACCATTCTTTAGAAGAAATGGTGAGAACTATGCTTAATGAGGCTGCTCTTCCTAAATACTTTTGGGCAGATGCTGTAAGTACAGCTTGTTATGTAATGAACAGGGCCCTTATAAGGCCTATTTTAAAGAAAACCTCATATGAGTTGTATAAGGGAAGAAAGCCGAATGTCTCACATTTTCATGTTTTTGGTTGCAAATGTTTTGTTTTAAATAATGGGAAAGATAACTTAAGCAAGTTTGATGCTAAGTCTGATGAAGGTATATTTCTTGGTTATTCAAATCATAGTAAAGCTTTTCGTATATACAATAAGAGAACTATGACTATTGAAGAATCTATACATGTTGCATTTGATGAAACTGACCCAAATGGATCGAGAAAGGATCTTCTTATTGATGATGTTACAGAGATCTTGGCGAAAACACATTTGGATAGTAAAGAAAAAGAAATCAAGGAGCAAGAGGATAAACAAAGACAAGAAGATTCGCAAGCTTTGGAACTCCCCAAAGAATGGCGAACTTCAAAATATCATTCCCTTGATCAGATTATCGGTGATGTATCTAAAGGTGTAAGTACTCGTAACTCTCTTAGAAATGCTTGTAATCACTTAGCTTTTGTTTCTCAAATTGAACCTAAGGATTTAATTGAAGCTTTTGATGATGAACATTGGATCTTAGCTATGCATGAGGAATTAAATCAGTTTGAAAGAAATCAAGTTTGGGAATTAGTTGCTAGACCTAATAATCACCCCATAATTGGCACTAAATGGGTTTTTAGAAACAAACTTGATGAAAATGGGTTAATAACTAGAAACAAAGCTAGATTGGTTGCTAAAGGGTATAATCAAGAAGAAGGAATAGATTATGAAGAAACATATGCACCTGTGGCTAGATTAAAAGCTATTAGGATGTTACTTGCTTATGCTTGCATCATGGATTTCAAATTATATCAAATGGATGTCAAGAGTGCTTTTCTAAATGGTTTTATTCAAGAGAAGGTATACGTTGAACAACCTCCGGGTTTTGAAAATCATGAACTACCCAACCATGTTTTTAAACTTAAAATGGCTTTATATGGTTTAAAGCAAGCTGCTAGAGCTTGGTATGAAAGGTTGAGTAAGTTCCTTTTAGAAAATGATTTTTCAAGAGGAAAAGTCGACACTACCCTTTTTATTAAAAATAAAAAGCATGATATTCTTCTTGTGCAAGTATATGTGGATAATATTATCTTTGGTGCTACTAATGAATCCCTTTGCAAAGAATTTGCTAAGACAATGCAGAACGAATTTGAAATGTCAATGATGGGAGAATTGAATTTCTTTCTCGGACTTTAAATCAAACAAACAAATGAAGGGACATTCATAAGTCAAACCAAATACTGCAAGGAATTGCTCAAGAGATTCGAAATGGAAAACGCTAAACACATGGCCACTCCGATGGGCACTTCTTGCTACTTGGACAAAGATGAAGGAGGTAAATCAGTAGAAATAATGAAATATAGAGGTATGATTGGATCTCTCCTTTATCTTACTGCTAGTAGGCCAGATATTATGTTTAGTGTATGCATGTGTGCTAGATATCAAGCAAACCCTAAGGAATCTCATTTAAGTGCTGTTAAACGAATAATGAAATACCTAGTAGGCACTTCACAAATGGGCTTGTGGTACCCTAAGGGTGCCTCTTGTAGCCTAATAGGCTATTCTGACTCTGATTTTGCTGGATGCAAATTAGATAGATAGAGTACTAGTGGGACATGCCACTTGCTTGGTAGTTCTTTAGTTTCTTAGCATAGCAAGAAACAAAATAGTGTGGCTTTGTCCACTGCTGAGGCTGAATATGTAGCAGTCGGGAGTTGTTGTGCTCAAATCCTATGGATGAAGCAACAACTCTTAGACTATGGTCTTCAGCTTGATCACATCCCGATAAGATGTGATAACACTAGTGCAATAAATATCTCTAAGAATCCCATACTGCATTCTAGAACAAAGCATATAGAGATAAGACATTACTTTATCAGAGATCATGTACAAAAAGGGGATTGCATTCTTGAGTTTATTGAAACATCTAAGCAACTTGCAGATATCTTCATTAAACCCTTAGCAAAAGAAGCATTCTTTTATATTCGAGGAGAATTGGGCATAATTGATCAATCCAATATATAATTACATGTTTTATTGCTGAATATTATCACATGAATATATGCTTTGAATTTCATGAACGTATGCTTTTCTGTGTTTCTTTGTTAGGTTTATGCGGATAAGCAAGCTTTTATTCGAATAAACTCCCTTACTGCTTGTGTTGAATATCAGTTTTATTCGAATAAAACATAGTTTATTCGAATAAACTGGCTCCTGTTACAAACTGTTTATTTTTCACCTCTGTCTATTCGAATAAAACCCTCCCTTATTCGAATATCTAGACTCTTTCTTTTATCAGTATCTATTTTTCCCCTCAGTCTATTCGAATAAACCTCAAGTTATTCGAATAACCTGAACCTCATTTAATTAGTCTTGACTAATAGCTCTCAGTCTATTCAAATAACTCCTATAGTTATTCGAATAAACCCTTGTCAGTTGGCCAATACGCTTGGCTTTCCCAGATGTTCTATTCGAATAGATCCCACCCCTATTCGAATAAACCCTAGCAGAAACACCTTTTAGTTTCCTGCGCGCCTGCCCTTTCAGTTTCCAGGCAAGGTTTATTCGAATAAACCTCTGTTTATTCGAATAACCACGGGGTTTTCTTTAAATAACCCCTGTGCGCCCAAATGTTTCCACTTTCTGTTTTCTTCTCTGCTCTTCACGTCTCCATAACTCCTGCCATCTCAAACTTGTTTACCCCTGCGTTTTCACTCTCTCTCACCTTCTTCCACCATGGCCTTCTCCTCCAGCAAGCTCCCACACACAAAGAATGCTCCATGCAACAACCCTCTTGATCTGAGAAGGCTCTCCTCCAATGAAGAGCATCGTGCACGCTTCATCACGCACTTCTGGGAGCATAACTTAGTCCAACCCAAGTACCTTGACCTCTCCTTCTTCCAGCAACACCGAGGCTTCGACTTTCTGACCCTGCTGCAAAACCAGGGAGTTCTTCAGCTATGCTCTCACCAGGCCACCATTTATCTAGCTCTGATGAAGATGTTCTTCTGCAATCTGGCTTTTGATGGCCAGAACCTTCTCTCCAAGGTCTGTGATCAGAATATTGTGATCACACCACAGGACTGGCTGACCTTGTTCGGGCTGCAGTTCACTGGCGCCCTTATTGAAGATGGTGACACCCCATTTCTTGAAGAGTTCAACAAACTTCAGGCGATTGAGGACCTGCTGAAGCCTGCCCTAGCCCTGCCTGACAAGGGTCTCAAGGGGGGTATGCTAAAAAGCCAAGATAGGCTCTGCATTACGCCTTCGCTCATATCTTGGCTCCCCGCGGTGGCAACTACGCTTACCTCAGCGAGGAAGACATCTTCATGTTGTGGTTTCTGAAGAATGGCCATCAGATCAACTGGCCTGTGTTTATCATGAGACACATGATGAGGGCCAAGGGTAAGGAAAAATTAGACCTGCCTTATGACATTCTCGTCACTACCTTGGTGAGCAAGTATCCTCAAGTCTTGGAGACTGAGCGAGCCATTGCCCTGACTCACCACAACGTCTTTGGCGCCCACACTCTATGCAAAATGAAGATGATCCAAACCGATGAAGGCTAGGTGTACCCAGATGAGGTTGTTGAGGATGAGCTTGATCCTGCTGACGCCCCTGCTGCCCCTGTTGATGTACCTGCTGCTGCTCCTGCTCCTGTCACTTTAGAACAGATCATGGCCACCTTGCAGGATAACAGAGCTTACATGGAACATACCTTCTCTATTCTGTTTGATAGAATAGAAGGTGTTGAACGTGAGGTTGCTGCCCTCCGATCTGCTTCACCTGCTCCTGTACTAGCTTCTTCACCACCACCTCCGGATACTTACTTCTAGGAACTTTAGTTCTTACGCTATCTGTTTTTGACTTCATGTTATTTATTTCTAGCTTTTGTAATTGAACCTTTTATTATTAATGCATAAATACAATTCCTTGATGATTACGTTTCTCTTTATGCACTCTTACTTTGCTATATATTTATGGGACTTACCCCTCCTTTTTGCTCATGACAAAAGGGGGAGAAAAATTTGATCATTTGGATTTCAATTGAGAAAAGACAGGTAACTTAAAATGATATTGGATTCAAATTGAAAGGGGGAGCTGCGCACATACCTGATATATATTACCTCTTATAATTAAAGAGGGGGAGTAAGCTTTTATACCTCTTTGTGAATTCCAATTATATACACTAACGCTTTTCTCATTGATAGTTTGTCATCATCAAAAAGGGGGAGAATGTGTTTGGATGCATACCTTTGAAGACTTGTTTTGATGATAACAAACGTGAAGAATAAATGAAGATGATAAATAGACCAAGTCCAAGTTTATATATGATTAGCATTAGGACTTAGGATCTATTGTACGGAGCTCACTTTGATATCTCTTTGTTTTTAAAAGAAAAGATAAAACCTGTTTTGAAACAAACTCAGTGTCTTTGAATTACCTCTTTTTCAAAATAGTTTTGCATTGATTTATTCGAATAGAGCATAGTCTATTCGAATAAACACCTTCACGAGGGTCTGTTTTAAAAAGGTGCTATTCGAATAACTATCCTGTTATTCGAATAACTAAGGTTTTTTTTAGTGAGTTATTCGAATAACTCAAACGTTATTCGAATAAAACTCCTTCTGTCTGAACTTGGCTTTTAAACTTTATTCGGATATTTCAGTTGCTATTCGAATAACCTCTTCATTTTAGAACTCTGGTTTTAACAGAGTTATTCGAATAACACATTGGTTATTCGAATAACCCATATCAGATGGCCTTTTAAGTTGGTTTCAGGAACAGTGTTATTCGAATAACCTGTTAAGTTATTCGAATAAACACGTTTGAACACAAAGTCTGATATGGAAATTTTCAAACGTTTTAATTCGGTTAAATTGATCTTAAATGCTTTTAATTATACCCAAATGGCTATCTCCGTGTTTTTCCTATAAATAGGAACCTTGGGTCACGAATTTCTTTACCCATAACTCTGAACTATTTTTTGGTTGCTCTAATCTGTGAAAATTATTTTCTACGCTCTTTTTAATTAAAAAACTTTGAGATATTTCTGTGAGAGTTCCATTAGCACTTCAATTTGTATTATCTACTCTGAGTGAGAGTTTCTTTTCATCTATTTTCTGATATTCTGTATCGAGGGTGAGGCATCCCTCAAGGTTTGTATAAAGGGTGAGGTATCCCTGCAGGCTGAGGCTTTAGCACAAGGGTAGAGTTTCCCTGTGTGTGAAAAGTGCTCTTTTGTGTAACGGTAGCAAGCACCTATTGAAGCTTGTATACTTAGTGAAAAATCTCGGCTTTCGAGGACTGGACGTAGACCACAAGTGGGTTAGTGGTCGAACCAGGATAAATACTGTGCCTGCTTCTCTCTTCTTAATCTCTTTATTTTATGTAATTTTAATTTACTGCATATTTATTTTTCGCTGCTCTTTATTGTTTTTTTTCTTCTTCTCGTTCCTTCTGTGCATTTATTTATTAAGTTTTTAATATTGGTTTTTGATAAAAATAGGTTTTTCAAAAAAGTTTTATACTCAATTCACCCCCCTCTTGAGTACTGGAAGCCACTTGGTAACATACATGATAGATCCAATTGCAGATGCATATGGAATCTTGCTTATGTGATCCCTCTCATCCTGGGTGGAAGGGAATTGAGCCTTAGATAGGCTTACACCATGTGATATAGGCAAGAGTCCTTTCTTAGATTCATGCATGTTAAATCGTCTTAACACTTTGTGTATATATGTACTCTGACTTAGGCCAAGCAGTCTCAGTGATCTATCTCTATAGATCCTGATACCTAACACATAGGTGGCTTCACCCAAGTCCTTCATAAAGAAGCAGTTCCCTAACTAACTCTTTACAGAATGTAGGGTCGGAATGTCATTTTCGATAAGTAGTATATCATCTACATACAATACCAGAAAGACAATAGTGCTCCCACTAACCTTCTTGTAGGCACAAGATTCTTCTTCATTCTTGATGAAACCAAACTATTTTATTGTATCATCAAAATGAAGATTCCAGCTTCTGGAAGCTTGCTTCAATCCATAAATAGATCATTGCAACTTGCACACCTTTCCAGCATCCTTTGGAGTGGCAAAACCCTCAGGTTGTGTCATGTACACATCCTCGAGAAGATTTCCATTAAGGAAAGCAGTTTTGACATCCATTTGCTAGATTTCATAATCATGGTAACTGCAATAGTAAGCAAGATCTGAACAGATTTAAGCATCGCAACTGGGGAAAAAGTCTCATCATAGTCTACACCATGAATTTGTTTGAAACCTTTAGCCACCAATCGCGCCTTAAAGGTATGCATATTACCATCCACGTTAGTTTTCTTCTTGAAAATCCACTTGCACCTAATGGGTTTTACCCCTTCAAGTGGGTCAACCAAGGTCCATACCTGGTTGGCATACATGGAATCCATTTCAGATCTCATGGCCTCAAGCGATTTCTCAAATTTTGGGCCAATAATGGCTTCCTGGTAAGTCACAGGCTCATCTTGATCCATGAGCAATACATCACCTTGCTGGGTCATGAGAAATCCATATCTCTCTTGTTGATGACGTATCCTGTTAGACCTACGCAGGTTTTGTGCTACTAGAGCAGGTTGTTGTTCCACAACATTTTGTGGAGGTTGCTCTATTTCTACCATTGGTTCATTACTGCTTTGTGAAACTTGAACTTCTTCAAGTTCTACTTTCCTCCCACTAATTCCTTTAGAGATAAACTCTTTTTATAAAAATACAGCAGTCCGTGCGATAAACACTTTGCCCTCGGTAGGATTATAGAAAAAATATCCCTTGGTTTCCTTTGGATACCCCACAAAGAAGCATTTATCTGATTTAGGTCCAAGCTTATTAGAAACTTGACGTTTTACATAAGTTTCACAACCCCAAATCTTCAAGAAAGACATACTGGGCTGTCTCCCAGTCCATATCTCATGGTGTCTTTTGAACCGTCTTAGATGGAACACGGTTAACTGTGAAAGCTACTGTTACTAGAGCATGTCCCCAGAAGGAGCCTGGAAGGTCTGCATGACTCATCATAGATCAGACCATGTCCAACAAGGTCTGGTTCCTTCTTTCAGAGACACCATTCCATTGTGGTGTTCTTGGTGGAGTGAGTTGAGATATTATCCCACACTCTTTCAGATGATCATCAAACTGTTGGCTTAAGTATTCTCCTCCTCGATCTGATCAAAGGATTTTAATACTCTTGCTAAGTTGGTTTTGTACTTCATTCTTGAATTCTTTGAGCTTTTCAAAGGATTCTGATTTGTACTTCATAAGATATACAAATCCATATCTACTGAAATCATCAGTAAATGTAATGAAGTATTGAAAACTGCCTCTAGCCAGTGTGTTTAGTGGCCCACATACATCACTATGTATGAGGCCTAAAAGATCACTAGCCCTTTCACCTTGTCCAGTGAATGGGGCCTTTGTCATCTTCCCCAATAAACAAGATTCACATGTCTCATATGATTCGAAATCAAACGAGTCCAAGAATCCAACTTTACGGAGTTTGGAGATGCGTTTCTTATTTATGTGGCCCAAATGATAATGCCAGAGAAAAATTGGGTTTAGATCGTTTGATTTAAACCTCTTTGTATTTATGTTATAGACGGGCATTTCGAGATCAAGTACATAAAGTCCATTACTCAATTGTGCATTACCATAAAAAATATCATTCATATAAATGGAACAACACTTATCCTTTATAATAAAAGAAAAACCTTTCTTATCCAAACAAGAAATAGAAATGATATTCCTGCTAATAGCAGGCACAAAATAGCAATTCTCTAACTCTATTACAAGCCCAATGGGCAAAGATAATAAATAAGTCCCTACAGCTAATGCAGCATGTAACACCCCAAATTTCGTATCTCTTAAACAGTAATTTTGACAGTTAACAGAATTTTACTGTTTAGTAATTTTTGAATACTATAAAATTATTTTATTTATTCCGTCAGCATATTTGATCGTTTTGAGTGATTTACTCCGTGTCAGGAAAATAATAGTTTTCGGGCCGAGGAAAATCTTTCTGTATTTATTTCTTTTGACTGTTAATTATTTTTAACAATCTTACTTGATTTTCGTACATTTTCTAATATTTGTGATTTTGTGGATGATTATGAATTTTTTTGACTGTATGTGGGCCCAGGTGGTCCTAGGTGGGCCTAGGTGACCTTACGTGGGCTCAGGTGGGTCCCGCAAAGTGAAAATTTTTCTACGCATAAAAAAATTTGTACTGTTTAGATGGAGACAGGGGATCTTACTAAACTTGAATCTGAAAACAGTTTTAGAAATTTTCTTGTATTGTGTTTGGCACTGTATTTAATTATCGGGCGATAAAAATACAGTAAATATATTCTTTCGTAGGGTTTTTAGTAGATAAAAATAGAAATTATATTGCTTAAGTCAACATTGGTGGTTTGAATATCCACCATTGATTTATTTAACGGTGAAGACTTGATCTTGATTTAATTAACGGCTAAGAAATAAATTTAATAAAGAAGCATTGGATAATCACCATTGATTTAATCAATGGTGTGAGAATAAACTTAGTTAGGCAAGCTTCAATATCAACCGTAGATTTAATCAATGGTGTAAATTTGATTATATAAAGTGACCATTTGCAACCATTGGATTTGGAATTGATCAATGGTGAAGATTTAGTCTTAGAAAGTGACAAAGACCATTTATGACCATTGGATGAAGAATTAATCAAAGGTGAAGATTTGGTCTTCTAAAAAGGCTATGACTAATTATAACCCTTGGATTTAAAGTTTGAAGGAGTAATCTTGACCCTTTATTTTGGAGACACATCTAATGGCTAGAATTTAAAGGAAAAAGATCTAATGGCCTAGATTAAGTCTCCTAAAAAATCAAAAGTCTACCTAAATCCTAACCATTGAATTAATCAATGGCTAGAAATGCTGCAAATAATGACATAAAAGGATGACAACTTTGCATGCATTATGAAGAGGGGGGATGGTTGGAGATGCTTGGAAAGGAGGAGACAAATTGGAGTAGCCTTTTTAGGCCAAGGAAAAAGATGACAAAGTGGAAGACTTTTACATGCATGTGATAGCCTTCAATTATGCTAAAGAAATTTCTATCTCTCCATTCTTTCATTCTCACAGCAGCCCACTCATTTTGAGCATGCATATTCATTTTTTTCTCTCACCCAAAAAGCCTCCATCTTATTCTCTCAAAATTCCAAGAACTAAACAACTATTTTTCCTTCCATTTTCTCTCCATTGGTTCGGTCTCTACACCCAAATACACCATCACTCACTTATAATTTTCACTCTCATCATTTCCTAAAGCTAAACAATATTCTAAACACTTTTCATTTAGAAAGTTTTCCCAAAATCCCACTTTAAGTGCTTCAAAATCCCACTTTTAGCTTACTTCCTTGGAGGTAAACTTTGATTTCTATGGTTTAAATTCATCTTTATGATTTTCTAAGCCATGATTGTTCCATGGTTTGTTATTATTGAGCTTTGTTTGTGATTTTACTAATTATTTTAGAATTGTTAGGAATTTCTCAAAATTCTATCATCTACAACTTTGTTCTTCAAGTTAAAGATCAAAAAGCTTATATTTTCCTTCTTGTGAGGAATTCGGTCAACCACCCTAAAACCACCCTTCAAGTTTGTTTAATTTCATCCAACCATAAATCTTGAATCTACATGATATTCTAAGCAACTTTCATGTTGGAGATTTTCTCTAAATCATTCATCTTCATGGACTTTCTTCAAGATCAAAGTTATTGGATTTTTGAGCCTTTGGTGGTGAAGGACTTGGAAAAAGAAGCAAATCAATAAGCTTTTGAGGATCTTCAAGAGGTAAGAGGGAGATCCATCTCACCAACCAAGCATGGTGGTGAGAGATGGTCTTATATTTGATGGATGGTGAATCCATGTGAGGATTCATATCCATGGTCATGTAATAATTTATATGTGTTTATGAGCTTTGATTAATTGCCTATGCTTAATATATACTTTGCATGAGTTTATGATTTTGATGGTATGCTTATACTATGCATGATGATAATATGGCATGCTTTTGATATATATATATATGATGTGTATGTATGTGTATGCCATGATTTGGTGATGGAAAGAAAATTAATTTTGGTCCCAATGGCCAAGGAAGGACTACAGTTTTGATGCCCTTGATTAGGGTTCATATTAAAATTTTTCAAGAACAAGGGAATTAATTTTTGGTCCCTAGAAACATGGTGAATATCGGTTAAGACACCTCAAGATATGTGTTCATAAATGAATATTTTCATGAATGATGAAAATGGATGTTTAGAAAAACAAGGAAAATAAACAAAGAGTTTATTTTTCAAAGAGTACAAGAACATGGTTTTTGAAGAATTTTTATTGATTTATTTTGTGTAAAAGGTTTCTAAGTGTTTTAAAAAACATGAGATTTAAATGAAAATAGCAATGATGATTTTAAGAATTTGCAAAGAAAGTGAAAAAGGATTTGCAAAGAAAGTGAAAAAAAAAGGATTTGCAAAGAAAATAAAAATGAATTTGAACAAATGGGTTTGGTTTTATAACCATAAGTCTTATGGTTTTGAAAAAAAAAATTTAAATGGTTTTGTTTGTGTAAAACCATATCAATTTAGAAGGAAAAATATTTGATGGTTTCAATAGTCATGTCCACGTTTTCGAAGGCTTGTAATGCATTGATTTTGATGAAACAAAGTGATTCTCCAAGTGGAAATATAATTAATTTAATACAAGAAAATTGAAAAGGGAATCAGAGTATTTTAGCACTTGAGAAATGAATTTTTATGTAAATGGAAAAGAGAAGTTGCAAGTGAGCCTCAATTTGTTTTAAAAAGAATTTATTAAAATCCCGTTGGATTTTGGAAAGCATTAGTAATTTTTAAAGTTAGAAACATTGATTTAATTCAATGGAATTGTGAATTTGTGAAATATACTATGAAAAAGGATTTTCTTGAATAAGAAGATATATTAAATGAAGTAGAAAGTTATATTATTTTGAGGAAGGTTGATTTGGAAATGATTTGGGAAAAATGAAGAATATAGTGGTATTATGAAAATCTACTAATGTATAACTTATTTTTGAGTTTTGAAGTACGTTAGAAAATGTTAAGTTTTGAAACGTTAATTTATATCAATGGAAGAGTGATTTTGTGAATTATATTTTGGAAAAAGATTTCTTGAGTAAAGAAATGTGGAAAAATATTTTCTTGAGTAAAGAAAATGTATTAAATAAAGTATAAAGTCATATTATTTTAAGGATAGTAGAAATGGAATTTTTGAAGAAATGAGAAATATTTTCGTAGTGGAATTGTGGTGAAAAACAATTATTTACGTATCTTCAAAATGTAATTTTTAAAGTACGTGATTTGAAATATAGTAAAATATTTCCAAGTGTTTGGAAATACAGTAAAATATTTTTATGCGATTTGAAATATGATAAAATATTACTACGCGATTGGAGATGCGTTGAAACATTTTTAAATGATTTGAATTACGTTTAAATATTTTACGTAATTTGAACTACTGTTAAAAAATCACTACTGTTGGAAAATCACTACGTGATTAAATAATGAGAGAATATTTTAACATGATTGTGAAAATGACGAAAAATCATTATGTGATTTGGAAAGTGTTTTAAATATTTTAAGAATGATGGAAAATGATTTACACAACTTAAAAGAATGATTTTTAAGTTACGTGATTTTGAAAATGATGAAAAATCATTACGCGATTTGAGAAACATATATTTTTATGCGATTGAGAAAAATGTTAAAAAATTTAATACGTGATTTAAAGGTGCAACAGAAGAGTTACAGTATTGTGAAAACGTAACAGAAATGTTTTGGAATTGTGAAAACGAAATGAAAATATTGCGCAATTTTGCGAAAACACGACGAAAGAATTTTATAACTATGAAACTGTGATAATATGATTTTCCTGTTGAAAATACAGTATAAATACTGTAGAACTAGTATATGGATGCTGTGTGAGAAAATGACATGCTTTGCCTGTGATTGGCATTTGGTGCATTATACATGCATTGAAAAGATATGTCTGTGATTGGATTTGGTGCATTATACGTGCATTGAAAAAAATATGCGTTGAAGCATACGATTACATTGAACAAATGAAATTGAAAAGATTTGGCCCTTTGGGGTTGGACTTGCACTGATATATTCGTGCGTTGTATAAAATATAGCTAATAGCTATTATGGCCCTTGTGGTTGAAGAGGGAATGAGAATTGATAGTGAGGTCTATGATGGATCTTGGGGGCGTCAAGGTGCGGCGGTCGACCAGTGGACAGTTGGCGAGTACCCTGTGCCACTTGGCGATGCAGTCCGTTGTAACGCATTGGCGATACTCGACAAGAACACGATTCTTTTCAACGACTGGGAGATTGTCTTTGGGTTAAGGCTGACAATTAACCAGAGCATTCTTCTCGAAATTGTGAAAACCTCCATGGAGTTGTTTTTGATAAAATGAGTCTTTGTACATATGTATAAATCTGAGCATTTATATCTGTGTGATATATTAATTGAGGAATATTAGTTATTGGTTATGACAATTGTTTTGAATACTTTGATGATGATTGAACTGATAAATGATTAGATGATGATAGTTGATTAATGCTGATAGCATGATTATGGTATGATCTATCTGTATGATATTGCTATTTGTGTTATCTCTGTGCTGCCATGTTGGTATTGGTGTAGGTGATCTCACCTCTTTGTTATCCTGTTTTGCTGTGTCTGTACTATTAAAATCAAATAATAGAAGGATCGAGTTGTCTTAGACATAACGGGCGATGGATATTCTGAGATTGGTGACAACAATAAGGAGTGGACATTCAGGACTCGAAGGTGTGCAGTGTTGATAAAGGAACAAATGTTTGATGCATCAAGATGGACAGAAAAAGGAATAAGTATGTTAAAGTTTCTCGTTAACGTTGTACCGTGCTATTAAGTAGGACCCGTCATGGGGTTTGCTACTGTCAAAAAAAAAATAAGTCTGTTAATTTTATATTTCTCTTTAAATTGTGATATTAATTGGTGTCAATATTGCATAATGAATAGTTGAAATATGATTTTCAATGTTACCTAATATTTTCAGTAAATTTACGTTTCAGTAAAGAAGAAATTTTAAAACCCATCTTTTATAACTCAAACTTTGTGCGAACTTCTTTTCAGATTATGAGTCGGAAGTCAGACATGTGATACCCTGAGGAGGGTGTTACACAGCAACCTTTGCTCCATTTCCCACTCGTAGGTCAACTTTGCCCTTCATCAATGGTCTACTGCTCTTTAGATACTGCACATTTACACAAATGTAAGATCCACATCCAGTATCTAATACCCATGATGCAGAAGTAGATAAATTGACTTCAATAACAAAAATACCTGAAGTGGAAGTCTTTCTTCCCTTCTTTTTCTTGAGCTCCTCTAGGAACTTGGCACAGTTCCTCTTCCAATGTCCGGTCTGACCACAATGGAAGCATGTACCTTCCTTAGCCACTCCACCCACTGGTTTCAAGCCAGAAGTGCTGGGGTTGGACTTATCCTTGCCCTTGCCCTTCTAGTTGTCCTTGGGATTTTTCTGCTGTTTCTTGCCCTTATTCTTTCGGACCATCATTATGGCCTTTCCTTTGCCTTTGTTTATGTTTTGATCAGCAGTTTTCAATATGCCTAGCAACTCTGGTAGTGATTTGTCAATTTCATTCATGTTGTAGTTCATGACAAATTGACTAAAACTTTCTGGCAACGATTGCAGGACAAGTCATTGGCCAACTCTTGGCCCAAAGGAAAACCAAGTCTCTCTAGGTTTTCAATGTACCCAATCATCTTGAGTACATGAGCACCAACAGGGCTTCCTTCTACCAGCTTGCACTGAAACAGTGCTTTAGAGACCTCGTATCTCTCATGCCTGGCCTGCTCTTGATAGAGCTTCTTAAGGTGTACGATCATATCGTAAGCATCCATGTTCTCATGTTGCTTTTGGAGCTCAGAGTTCATGGTGGCCAGCATCAAACATCCGATGTCCAAGGCATCATCTTGATGCTTCTTATAAGCATCCTTTTCAATTCTAGGGGCATTGGCAACAGGTGGCTCAGGAATAGGATGTTCTAGTACATACAACTTTTTCTCTTGCTTGAGGATAATCCTTAAATTCCTGTACCAGTCTAGAAATTTTGTTCCAGACAACTTGTTCTTCTCAAGGACAGATCGCAGTGATAAGTTACTTGATGTGTTTGTTGCCATGGTAATCTATCAACAAAAATATGCAAAATATAAGTATTATGCCATAAACATATTTAATGAGGTCTTTTAATTAAATATGCCTCCCGCTATTTTATTTAAGTCAATGACCCTCAGCATTGACTCGGAAAATCCCATCGTAAGATTTCCTAGTGGGCCAAGATCCATATTTCACCTAGTTTTAAGTCAGCTTTGGCAGATCACCCAAAATTCAGTTATTTAGGTAGGAAACACTTTCCAATTACATCACATGTAACTCTTGGATAGTTGGGTGAATAACACTTATTCAAATCCATCTAATGGACCAAAGCCCAACTTCATGCCTCTAAGCCTTCAATCCTATTGAAATGGCCTAGTTAAGTCAGATCCAATGGTTAGCATTTGGATATTACCCTTATCCCATCGCGTCTTACTAATATAGATAAAGGTATCCTACTTTGGCAGACCTACACTTGATCGATACTAGTCTTGACGAGTGCCACACATTGGAAGGCATTACATTATGACTTAATATTTACTTTGAGAGAATTTTTATTATTATAAGATCTCACCATTTATTAAATTATTTATCATACCATAAACATTATCCATGCATCTTATACATATAAAGCATATAATAAAAGTGACATGGTTATGGCCCCTAAGAGAGTAGCATTAACTAAGCCAACTTCACCAAGCGTCTCTCACCAACGTCCTCACGTGATGCCGTCTTCTTGCCTCCACATCATGATTACATTATATAGAAACCTCTTTTACATTCGAGGGGAGTTAGGTGAGAAGAGAATGTATAATTAGAATGTAGAGAGAAAGGCATGACACGCAGGTCGTATTTATAAAAAAACCAAAAAGCATAAAAGAGGACTAAGGCCATAACCATGCACCATGCATCACAAGAACATACAAACTCAAAAAAATAATACATTATTATTTTCATGAGTCATAAAAAAGGATAGAAAAAGGTGTTTTCGAATAACACACGCTACGCAACGGGGTTCGGGGCAGTGCCCCGATCACGGGGGTCCCGCTGCCCGGTCAGCATTATTGCGGGGAGTGGGGGCAGCGCCCCAGCTCAAAAAATTGGACCATAAATAAGAGCTGAATCTCTTGCGCCTCCCTTGAGCCCTTGTGTCGCGTGAAACCCTAAGCCTGAACAACATGAACACTTCATGTGCCGCGGGGAACCCTTGCGCTGTCGTTCAACACTTGAACCTCAGGCGCCTCCTTGACAGCTTGACATTAACACTTGATGCTGCTGCCGCAAAACAAGAATAATGTTTCCAAAACCCCTTGTGCCGCGCCTCTTGTGCAGAAACAAGGATTCCATAACCCCTGTTGCCGCAAACCAAGAACAAGGTTTCCTAAACCCTTGGACCGTGCATTGAGAATAAAGATTCCATAACGTTGTACGTATAACATACATATTAATACAAGCTTCGTAAAAAAATACATCTTAATACAAAATTGTTTTCACAGAACATATGAACATCTTCATGGGTTTTTGAAAACAACATCACAGTTTTGCATACAACACATAAAACAGAATATGTTTTCGCAAAAGGTTTCATACGTTTTCTGAAATAACATATTAAAGATCACATCTTTCATAAAAAACAAGAACGGCAAACATATTATCTCATGCAAAATGAAAACAAAAACTGAATCATGGTTTCGCAAGACGCTCTGATACCACTATTGGGAATTGTGGTTAAATCACGCAGTGGAAAAAAAAAAGGATTCCCACCGAGGGTCCATGCGAAAAGCCATAATCCTAGTTTTTAAATTATTTACCTCTTAAAGCGTGATCAAAAGGAAGGACGTGAATCACTAACACCGTGATAGAAATGATATCTCTCTGGTATCCACACGAACAGACTCACGAATGTCCAACGTCCGCAAAGAGGAGCCTCACGTCTCTCACACAGTGCTAGCTGCAAAGAGAAGAGAAGAAACCTGTCGCTCTCTCACTCACTTTTCTGTATGTGCGGCTAGGGTTCTGAAATTATGTCTCTTAGTAGCCCCTTAGCAGTACTATTTATAATAGTGACTGCCTTAAGTGATTTGTGAGTGCAAAGAAGCAAGGTAGTGTGCAACCCTAGACTCATCTGTTATGAGTCTGGCCCATATTTGAATCCTAGTCCAACTTGGATCCATTGCTCCAATTTTAGTCTGCTCTATGTGTGTGACCCTGTAGGTTCTTATTATGTTGGCAGTAATTTTAAAATCTCATTTTAATATTACAAGCAGTAAGCGGTATCTAGCAACACATCGCTGCTACCCAAGTAATAAGAATGTCAGTGATTTGACATAACCTTTCTATGACTAATGTTTCCATGTCGTTTAGTCCCTTTGTCAAGCAATCTAGATTGAACACAAGGCATGGAATGCGTCACCCTTGTATAGTCCAATCATTCGTTTCCTGATACTCAAGTAAACTTTGTAACAACAAATGAAATCAATATCTCATATTGACTCATTTGAGCATGGCCATGCATTTCGCAGTCTCACTCAATCAGGGGGCCCAAAGATATCACTCCTGTTATGTAAGAGTGACAAATCTCATTTAGGTCACTCACATCTCTCTGCATGATTTGCGGTATGTCCAATAACTAACTTTATAATCACCTTGTTATAGATGACGTTTGATGGCATTAAAATACACTACTCCTCATGTAGGAATCGTAGTGATTTCAGTTCAAAGGACCACAGACACCATTGTCACTATGAGAATCGCTTATGACACTCACGTAACGATCCATGTAGTGTTCTCATGGTGGGTCAGTCTAGTACTTAATTACTCTAATATATGTTCCCATGTGAAGACTTGATATCTCATATCCATGACCCGTGAGGTGTGGTCATCAGTTTATGCACATACTAGTCTCAATGCATTATTGTTGTCCTAGTTAACAATAATACTTGACTAGGGACATTTAAGAATAGTGTTCTAACCAAAAGGATCTCACGATCAAGTCATCCACTTGATGTCCTGTGGCATCAAACTTACTATTCTAAGGACTTTATTATGTTTACCAAAAAGAACACAATAAATGTGTCACAACCGTCCCGAAGGGCGTCGCGAAAATAAAAAGAAAGAAGATGAATGGACCTCGGGATGTTAGGAGTCGCCACCAATTGCTTTATCCATTAAATGGAATGGCGCAATTGGACACCTAAAAGATGGTCTACGTTTCAGAGTTTGAGGTTCGGGCGGGGGTTGATTACGGGTAGGGAAGGTGTTAGCACCCTACACCGTCCGTTCTAAGAACGGTTACCTATTTAATCTAATATTATTTGCAAGATTAATTTAATTAGTCCTTAACTAATTAAAAGAAAAGAATTTTTTTATTTTTTTTATTTTGACATGTCCCATTTTGTCAAGCATAATATCAAATATGATAAATGACTAAGACATGGAATGGATGACTAAATAGCCATTATTTTAGAACAAATTCTAAGTCTATAACATATTGTATAAAAGTGGTGAATTAAAATTTTATCTTTTGAAGAGAAATAATTTTTAAAATAAATGACCAAATAAAAAAAATTTCAATGAATAATTTTAATTCAAAGAAATTTGTTTGAAGTAAGAGAAAGTTTTTTTTTTTTAAGTAAATGGCCAAATAAAATCTCTTTTGTAATCAAGGAGAAAAATATTTTTAGGCACAATGAGATTTTTGCATTAATTTCTAAAAAATGTCTTCATGAAAAATAAAGTTTTAATTCACCACAATCATAATGCTAAAACTATATGAAATTGTTCACTTTTATTTGAATACTTTATTTTACAAAAAGAAAAGTTTATTTTGGTTTATTTAAAAAATTATATTTTAATTTACATAATTATTTTAATTTTTATGTGGGGATTAGACTTCACGGCGCTCCTGGCAAAATCCAATATAAAGCCTCAAGATTATCGGGAAGAGTGTAATCGATCGGCGCTCCGATCCTCTCCCAATTTTTCCGTCATAGGCCAGTCTTAAATTATTTGGTTAATATATTAATTTAAAAATAAATAAATTAAATTAAAACACAAGTACAAATGCATAATGATATTATTACAAGTGAAGTGATATGAAATAAGATTATTTTATACAAATATGAATGACAACAATGAAAATATAATAAACATGTAAAATTCAAGACATCAATAGAAAGTTAAAGCCTAAATGAAAGGTAAAAATAAAATTAAAAAAGGTAAAATAAAAAATAAAATAAAAATAGAAACAAACAACAAAAAAAGAAAAAGAAAGAAAGAAAGAGCAGACTTACTTTCAAGGCGTATAAAAGTGCTATGCTCAAGGAATTCTACACAGAGCTCCACACGTTCTCTTCAAATCGAACCTTGAAAAGCAACCCACTTGCATGGAGAAAATTTTTTACTAAAGTCTCGGGCTCTTATACTTAGTATTAAGCCCAAGTGTATTTTTTTTGGATATCCAAACCATTGAGAATCACTCCTTTATATAGGAGGGGGGGAGGGAGAAGGAGTTTGGTTTCTCCAATGTGGGACTTAGACACTTTAGTTTTTTCAACTTTTTTCATTTTTTTTCCTTTTTTTTCTTTTTTTTGTTTAGATTTTCATTCACTTTTCAAGGTTTAAAAATAAACTTTATGAACAAAATTAAGTGTTCATACCTTGATTAAGTAACAAAAATAAAAAAAATGGATAAAATTGGGTATCAACAGCTACCCCCCTTTGTTTTACATTTAGGATAAATGAAAAACAAAGGAATTGATTCAATTTTATCCATGAAAAGGTAAAAACTTGTGGATTTAGGTGTCCGCTGAAGTTTAACCAAAAAACATGGTAAGAAGCTTACGAAATCGGGTATCCATTGAAGCTTAACAAAAACAAGGTAAGAAGCTTACGGAGTCGGGTATCCGTTGAAGCTTAACAAAAACAAAGAAGTAAGGGGTACGAGGACCCAAAAACAACGGGTACGAGGACCCAAAAGGTAAAAAGCTTGCGGAATCAGGTATCCGCTAAAGCTTAACAAAAACAACGTAAGAAGCTTACGGAGTCGGGTATCCGTTGAAGCTTAACAAAAACAAGGTAAGAAGCTTACGGAGTCGGGTATCCGTTGAAGCTTAACAAAAACAAAGAAGCAAGGGGTACGAGGACCCAAAAACAACGGGTACGAGGACCCAAAAGGTAAAAAGCTTGCGGAATCAGGTATCCGCTGAAGCTTAACAAAAACAACGTAAGAAGCTTACGGAGTCGGGTATCCGTTGAAGCTTAACAAAAACAAGGTAAGAAGCTTACGGAGTCGGGTATCCGTTGAAACTTAACAAAAACAAAGAAACAAGGGGTACGAGGACCCAAAAACAACGGGTACGAGGACCCAAAAGGTAAAAAGCTTGCGGAATCAGGTATCCGCTGAAGCTTAACAAAAACAACGTAAGAAGCTTACGGAGTCGGGTATCCGTTGAAGCTTAACAAAAACAAAGAAGCAAGGGGTACGAGGACCCAAAAGGTAAAAAGCTTGCGGAATCAGGTATCCGCTGAAGCTTAACAAAAACAACGTAAGAAGCTTACGGAGTCGGGTATCCGTTGAAGCTTAACAAAAACAAGGTAAGAAGCTTACGGAGTCGGGTATCCGTTGAAGCTTAACAAAAACAAAGAAGCAAGGGGTACGAGGACCCAAAAACAACGGGTACGAGGACCCAAAAGGTAAAAAGCTTACGAAATCAGGTATCCGCTGAAGCTTAACAAAAACAACGTAAGAAGCTTACGGAGTCGAGTATCCGTTGAAGCTTAACAAAAACAAAAAGGCAATGGGTACGAGGACCCAAAAACAAACAATGGGTACGAGGACCCAAAAGCTTGCGGAATCAGGTATCCGCTGAAGTTTAACCAAAACAAGGTAAGAAGCTTACGGAGTCGGGTATCCGTTGAAGCTTAACAGAAAACTTAAAAGCAATGGGTACGGGGACCGGAAAACATAAAACAATGGGTATGAGGACCCAAAAGGTAAAAGACAATGGGCGCGGGGGCCCAGAAAGGAAAACACAATGGGCGTGGGGGCCCAGAAACTAGAAAACAATGGGTGTAGGAACCCAAAAACTAAAAGACAATAGGCGCGGGGGCCCGGAAACGAGAAAACAAGGGTGTAGGAACCCAAAAACTAAAAGACAATGGACGTGGAGGCCCAGAAAGGAAAACACAATGGGCACGGGGGCCCGGAAAGGAAAACACAATGGGCGCAGAGGCCCGGAAAGGAAAACACAATGGGCGCGGGGGACCCGGAAACGAGAATACAATGGGTGCAGGGACCCAAAAAGGTAAAAAGCTTGCGGAGTCAGGTATCCGCTGAAGCTTAACAAAAACTTAGAAGCAATGGGTACGGGGACCCAAAAAACATAAAACAATGGGTACAGGGACCCAGAAAAGGAAACAGCAATTTGGACCTTTGTAGGTCAAGGCTAGCAAAATGAGAACAAATGCACTTATGCAATGCATGCTTCAAATGTATGAGAGTATGAAAAAATTTCTTTTTTCCTTTTTTGTTTGTTTTTTTTTTGTTTTTTTTGTTTTTGTCTCCACGACCCTTGAGGACATGATTGCAATCATTTTCAAAGATGAACTGGAATAAGATTTAATGGCATCCTTTCATTTGTCTACTCAGCCGATGGTTGAAATGTCCAACCAGAATGACCCTTGAGGTGTGCATTTAGATGTGACACATAAGAGCAAAGGGAAAACCCTTTAGATGACCCTTGAGGTGACCTGGTTTTCCTTCTTCTCTAACCAATACTCTTAAAGAGCCTTGAGCCAGAAAGCTTTATGCAGTGAGCCTTAAGTCAGAAAACTTTGCACAGTTAGCCATGAGCCAAAAAAGTGAATGTACTTGAGAAAAACATCTTTTAGCAAAGTTTTGAACTAAACTCTTCTTTGACCATCCAAACCCATATTCAAATGGGATCATTTCAATCTCGTCTTGTTCAAATCTTTCTTCATTAGATATGATTAGTGTAGAAGCTTGTGACTTCCTTTTCCAGAGATTCCCATTTCTACAGGACACACTTCAATCTGAATTATCAATTGAGAATGTCATTTCCTTCATCGATTGAAACTCTAGAGCTTCTTTGGCTTGAGTTGTTCAATAAGAGATTACCATTAGATGGTTAAATTGTACTATTGTACTCATGTTCACTAACTTGAAGCATCATGTACCAGATATGCATGGATATGAAAGAGATTTACTAACTGAGAAACCTTTTTGATTGATTTTGGGAGTATGACTATACAAGGACATTTACAAAGAAAAAAAAAAACAAGAAGTGGAATAGTACAAAAGCCAAGTTTTTTTTTTTTTGCTTTTTTCTTCCCCCTTTTTTTCTGGTTTGGATTTGATTGATCTTTACTTGACAACTGGACATCATGACCATTGCTTTATTAGGTATCCACAAAAATCTACCCTCATGTATGATATCAAATGAATTTGACTCAGAGTATGTCATTTGAGAACAAAGATGCCCTAGTGTAGGCCATTTGACAACAAAAAATGTCCCAGTGGGGAACTTGAGAATAAAATTTTTGCCCCAGTGTAAGGCCAAATAAAACAAAGCAAACTGCTCTAGTTTAGAGCCGAATTGAAAAGGCCAGAGACTTACCCCAATGTAGAGCCAAGCTGAACCAACAGATTTGCCCCAGTATAAAGTCGAATTAAACAATGTAGAAATTTGCCCCAATGTAGAGCCAGATTAAACCAAAAGAAAACATGCCCCAGTGTAAGGGCAACTTGAACAGGGTAGCAACTTGCCCTAATGTAAGTCTTTTTTTTTTTTGTCTTTTTTTTTAAGGAGCAAGGATTACAAATTTAGTAAGGTATGAACCTTTTGTCTCAAAATTAAAGTCAATGAAAATGAAAACAACCCTTTATTGATCAGAATGGACTTTTTAACGCTTGTAATGTGGCTAAGGTTAGGGGTTATAAAAAGAATGGTATAAGGCTCAAACAAGTGTTTAAAGGTTAAGTGGGACCAAGGAACCTTGTTCAAACTTAAACTTTGTCAATTACTTTTGCACTTTCAAGCACACTTTTCTCTTATTGTTCTTTTTCATCTTTGTTCAAACTTGAACTTTGTCAATTGCTTTTGCACTTACTTTCCGCCCCTTTCACCTTTCCTTTCTTTTCTTTTTTTCATTATACTTCAAAATAGTCGTCATGGCAACCAACTCCTTTTTTTTGTGTTATCCTCTAGTGTAAAGGTGATCCTTGTCCAGGGTTTATTGAAGAAAACTTTCAAGCTCAAAATGGGACAACAAGGGATAATGAATTCTTGTGAGAGATAGAGAAAGATAGCCAATCTTCATTTCAAATTTTGATTGCTCATTTTCAAAAAGTTTAATTTAGAGACAAAAGGATAATACACACTGAGTGATTATTTATTTGCTCCTTTTATTTTTTTTCTTTTTTTTTGTATTTTTTTTTGGGACGAAGAACACCTACACACATGGGCCTCATGACCACAAAATTTTTTCCAGAATGAAAGTCCTATAGGATCCAAACCAAAAGAAAGTAAGTAAAGGGAAGAAAAGAATGACAAGAAAGATTTGACAAGAACACGAGTGCCAAGAACATAGGAAAAAGAAATAAGGTATGCTGAAATCCATGCAAATCCATCACATTAATGCTTCAAGAAAGTTCACATAAGCTCAAAAACCAAATGATTTTAATGATTGAACAAGCATGGGATCAGTACAATTAAACCATTATTTCATGGTAACAACTTGATAAACAAATCAGAATACTAGTCGCTCAGAAATTTCCCAGTGCTGGAGGACTCCAAGGAACGGTTCATTCTTGATGGTTAGAAAAATGAATCGCCACTTGATCAAACTTTCTAAGGTTGCCCCTGATCGACCATTGTAAACAATTGCTCCTATTGCAGATGGGCATGTGTAGAAACCTCCTGACAACGCCTAGTGAATTAGGTAATCGTTGTCATCCATGAGTTTTCTTGAAACCTCATTTAACTCATTCAACCTAAAGTCCACCCTTAATTGGTTCAACATTTGTCCATACTTTCCTGTTCATCATTCATTTGATGCAATCTTCCCCTTTTCATTTCATTTTCAATCCTTTCACCAATTATCACAATATCTGAAAAAATCAATGACACACTTCCAATCATATGACCATAGAATGGCGTGTGTAGTGTATCAATGAACATAGTAACCATCTCTTTTTCTGACAAAGGGGGTTCCACTTGTGCAGCCATTTCCCTCCACCTCTGAGCATATTCCTTGAAGGTCTCAGCATCCTTCTTAGACATACTTTGTAGTTGCATTCTATCTGGTGCCACGTTAATATTGAACTTGTACTGCTTTACAAAAGCATCAGCTAAATCCTTGAAACTCCTTATACGAGCACGCTCAAGATGTATGTACCAATTCAAAGCTACCCCAGTTAAACTGTCTTGGAAGAAATGGATTAACAGTTTGTCATCATGAGCTTGTGAAGCCATCTTGCGAATGTACATTATCAAGTGATTCTTTAGGCAAGTAGTCCCCTTATATTTGTCAAAATCTGGGACCTTAAACTTCGGAGGAATCACTACATTCGGGACAAGACAAAGCTCTGAGGCATCTAGAAGACCATAACTACTTGCTCGATCCTTCTATGGCTCGCAGTCTTTCTTCAAGAACTTCTAATTTTTCCTTGGATTGAAGGTCTTCAATTGAAGGGTTCAACAGAGAAGTACCAGCGATCTTATGAGGGAAAGACTGTGGCATGTAAAAATGAGGTTGGGCCTGAGTCGAGCTTTGTGGCCCTGAAGTAGGTATTACAAATGATGAGCCGCTCTCAAGAGGGTTGGTAATTTGTGACGGCATAAAATCAGGGGGAAGGCCATAAGGTGGAATGGAAACAGGGTACTGAGGAATCACACTGGTATTTGGCTGAGATCCTTGGGTAGTGTTTGGAGGGTTTGAAGTTGTTGTGACTGTCGGTACACTGCCCTCAAGAGTATTGGTGGCTAATGGTGGCGCATAACCAGGTGGAAGGTCATATGGTGGGAATGAAGATGCATGTGTTTCAGGATTATTTGAGTAAATGGTGAGTGGCATCATGGCCCCTTGAGAGGTGACATTTGGATATTGCCAAGGAATTGGTGTAAAGCTAGGCTGGTGAGCAAGTGTGGCCGAAGGATCATCATTTGCCCTTGAAGGAGTCCCCTCTGTATTCTTCGTTCTTTTCAGAATTTCCAAGATCTTGGCCATTTGTTCCTTTAGCTGACTTACTTCACTTCTCAGCTCTTCTTGTGACTGACCCAGTTCATCCATGACTCTTGATTGAGAATGAGTCCTATATGGGTGTCGTAGAGACAGTTTTCCTTTAGTATTCATTATTTTTTTTATTAGAAAATATGAAAAAGAAAAAGAAAATGCAAAAATAAACCATGCATGTAGAGACATGATCCAAAGCAGCAAGCGATATCGAATCGATATCTTCACAGGATTGGACCACATATGCAAATGCAAGATAAAAGAAAACAACAAAAAGTTAGCAACTACAAAATAAAAGACAAACAGAAATTCCTCATGTGTTAGAGGAAAATGGGTACCTAATCTTGGTACCCGTTCAGCAGGATAAGTTCTATGGACGATGGTAGCTCTAAGATTATATCTACAAGTGAGAGCTTTGGTTCTAGACCCCTATCGGACAAAAAGGTCCCCAAATTGTCCCTTGCTGTCACTAACACTTTGGCTAGCAAGAGTCCTCCATCCTCACCCATGATAGGTTACAAGCGGAAAGAGTTCAATTTGAGCGAGGGGTTTTCATGTGCCTAAACGGAGACCAACGGTCCCACAAAGCAACACTACTTCACCCTCTATCTAAGCCTACAAGGTACTGAGCTCGGGTATAGAGCTTGTGTGTGCAGGTGTACATGAGAGAACTCTATTTACAAAGCAGAAATATAATACATATAATGCAAACAAAATATACAATAATATGAAACAAATAACAAATAAACAAATAAAACAAAAACGGACCAACATAATTAAAGAGCAAATCACATGAGATTAAAAATAAGGTTTAACCCTCTAATCTCCCCAGCGGAGTCGCCAACTGTCGCAACCGTCCCGAAGGGCGTCGCGAAAATAAAAAGAAAGAAGAGGAATGGACCTCGGAGTGTTAGGAGTCGCCACCAATTGCTTTATCCATTAAATGGAATGGCGCAATTAGACACCTAAAAGATGGTCTACGTTTCAGAGTTTGAGGTTCGGGCGGGGGTTGATTACGGGTAGGGAAGGTGTTAGCACCCTACACCGTCCGTTCTAAGAACGGTTACCTATTTAATCTAATGTTATTTGCAAGATTAATTTAATTGGTCCTTAACTAATTAAAAGAAAAGAATTTTTTTATTTTTTTTATTTTGACATGTCCCATTTTGTCAAGCATAATATCAAATATGATAAATGACTAAGACATGGAATGGATGACTAAATAGCCATTATTTTAGAACAAATTCTAAGTCTATAACATATTGTATAAAAGTGGTGAATTAAAATTTTATCTTTTGAAGAGAAGTAATTTTTAAAATAAATGACCAAATAAAAAAAAAATTCAATGAATAATTTTAATTCAAAGAAATTTGTTTGAAGTAAGAGAAAGTTTTTTTTTTTAAGTAAATGGCCAAATAAAATCTCTTTTGTAATCAAGGAGAAAAATATTTTTAGGCACAATGAGATTTTTGCATTAATTTCTAAAAAATGTCTTCATGAAAAATAAAGTTTTAATTCACCACAATCACAATGCTAAAACTATATGAATTTGTTCACTTTTATTTGAATACTTTATTTTACAAAAAGAAAAGTTTATTTTGGTTTATTTAAAAAATTATATTTTAATTTACATAATTATTTTAATTTTTATGTGGGGATTAGACTTCGTCGGCGCTCCTGGCAAAATCCAATATAAAGCCTCAAGATTATCGGGAAGAGTGTAATCTAATCGGCGCTCCGATCCTCTCCCAATTTTTCCATCATAGGCCGGTCTTAAATTATTTGGTTAATATATTAATTCAAAAATAAATAAATTAAATTAAAACACAAGTACAAATGCATAATGATATTATTACAAGTGAAGTGATATGAAATAAGATTATTTTATACAAATATGAATGACAACAATGAAAATATAATAAACATGTAAAATTCAAGACATCAATAGAAAGTTAAAGCCTAAATGAAAGGTAAAAATAAAATTAAAAAAGGTAAAATAAAAAATAAAATAAAAATAGAAACAAACAACAAAAAAAGAAAAAGAAAGAAAGAAAGAGCAGACTTACCTTCAAGGCGTATAAAAGTGCTATGCTCAAAGAATTCTACACAGAGCCCCATACGTTCTCTTCAAATCGAACCTTGAAAAGCAACCCACTTGCATGAAGAAAATTTTTTACTAAAGTCTCGGGCTCTTATACTTAGTATTAAGCCCAAGTGTATTTTTTTTGGATATCCAAACCATTGAGAATCACTCCTTTATATAGGAGGGGGGGAGGGAGAAGGAGTTTGGTTTCTCCAATGTGGGACTTAGACACTTTAGTTTTTTCAACTTTTTTCATTTTTTTTCCTTTTTTTTCTTTTTTTTGTTTAGATTTTCATTCACTTTTCAAGGTTTAAAAATAAACTCTATGAACAAAATTAAGTGTTCATACCTTGATTAAGTAACAAAAATAAAAAAAATGGATAAAATTGGGTATCAACAAAATGAAATGCCTCATATATTAAAATAAGCATAATAAAATGTATGTAAATATAAAAAGTATCGGCCTCTAAGGCATACACCAACACTAAACCCTTCAGATTTAATAACTGCTGGATGGATCATAAGGGATTTAAGTCCTTTGTGGAAGAGTGTTGGAACTCTTTTCAAGTGGAGGGATGGAAGACTTATGTCCTAAAGGAGAAAATAAAACTGTTAAAGGAGAAATTGAAATGGTTGAATAAGGAGAATTTTGGCTTTGTGGATCTGAAAATTGACAAAACAGTTGAAGAACTTAATGCTCTGGATGTTTTGGTGTCAGGGGGAGGTAGTATTGATTTAGACCATAGAAAATTATTAACAACTCAGTTTTGGCAGCAGGTAAATGTTAAGGAGAGTTTGATTTTGCAAAAATCTAGAGCTAGATGAATACTTGATGAGGATGCCAATACTAGGTATTTCCACGCCTATTTAAATTTGAAGAGGAGAAAAAATCAGTTGGTAGCTCTGAAAGTGGGTAAGGTTTGGTTAGAAGGTGTGGATGAGATTAAATCTGAAGTTAAAAGACATTTTGAGCAGAATTTTATGGAATCAAATTTTTGTAGACCTGTTTTGGATGGAATTTGTTTCCAGCAACTCTTTGATGAAGATAACTCGAGTCTTACTGCTCCATTTACAGTTGAAGAAATTATGGAGGCAGTGTGGAGTTGTGAAGGGAATAAAAGTCCTGGGCTTGATGGATTTAATTTCAACTTTATTAAGTCTTATTGGGATATGCTCAAATCTGAGGTGTGTGATTTTATTCAAGAATTCTATGTTAATGCCCACTTGCCTAAGGCTATAACAGCTTCCTTTTTGGCTTTAATTCCTAAGAAGGATCACCCACAAACTTTATCAGATTATAGACCAATCTCCCTTATTAGAAGTCTTTACAAAATAATTGCTAAGTTGCTTGCATTGAGGCTTAAATGAATTTTAGGTAAGCTGATATCTTTATGTCAATATGCTTTTCTTCCCAATAGGCAGATTCTTGATGGCGTTTTAGTTGTTAATTAGATTATTGATTTGGCAAAAAGGAGGAAGGATAATTGTCTCTTATTGAAAGTGTATTTTGAAAAGGCGTACGATTCCGTAAGTTGGAATTATCTAGATTATATGTTGATTAGAATGGGATTCAACTCTACTTGGAGAAAGTGGATGAAGGCTTGTATCTTTTCTAATTCATTATCGGTATTGGTTAATGGGAGTCCTACGGAAGACTTTGAAGCCAAGAAGGGTCTAAGGCAAGGGGACCCATTGGCTCCATTTTTATTGTTGATAGCTGCTGAGGGGTTGGCTGGACTGGTTAGTAAAGCTGTGGAATTGGGTTGTTTGAAGTGTTATATGGTGAATCAAGACATCTCTGTCACTTTTCTTCAGTTTGCAAACGACACCATCATGGTGTGTGAGGGTTCATGGGATGATCTATGGAGTATTAAAACAATTCTGAGGAGCTTTGAATTAATTTCGGGTTTGAGAATGAATTTTTCCAAAAGTAATCAATTTGGCATAAACTTAGATGATCATTTATTGGCTGCAGCATCTAATTTCTTATCTTTTTGCATTGGAGCTTTTCCTTTCAAGTTTCTAGGAAATTTTGGTTGGAGTTAATCCAAGGAGATGCTCTACTTGGCTTCCAGTGGTGGAATCTATGAAGAAAAGGCTATCTTTGTGGAAAGGACGTCACCTTTCTATGGGAGGCAGAGTCACACTAGTTAACTCAGTTTTGACTAGTATGCCTCTATATTTTTTCTCCTTCTATAAAGCTCCAAAAAAGATTGTGAAAATGCTCATAAAGATTCAAAGGAATTTTTTATGGGGAGTAGGTGTAGAGCATCAAAACACAAATTGGGTTTGTTGGGAAAAAGTTTGCCTTCTGAAGAAGTTTGGGGGCTTAGGTGTGAAAAACCTTGAGTTGTTTAATATCTCATTGTTATCTAAGTGGAAATGGCGTTGTTTGATAGATCGAAATGCCATTTGGTTCAATTTGATGTCTTATAAATATGGTCCTTTGGCTAAGAGTGTATTGCAGGGTTTAGCTTCATCTCTTAATCGTGAATCATCTATTTGGTGGAGGGATTTAATTTTGCTAGATATAGATAGAGGTAGCTGCTCTTTTTGGTTCTCGGAGGCGGTTCGGTTTAAACTTGGGACAGGTGCGGATATCATTTTTTTGAGTGACAAGTGGCTTGGTATAGCTCCTTTTAAAGACTACTTTTCTAGACTTTTTCAGGTGGCTGCGAATAATACCTTGACAATAGCTGAAATGGGTATTTGGATTAATGATAGGTGGGTTTGGAATTTGAGGTGGAGACATACTTTATTTGTTTGGGAGGAGGAGCTTTTGATGGAACTTGAAATTTTACTTGCTTCTGTTGTTCCTCAAAAGGAGGTGTGTGATTCATGGATTTGGACCCCTGACAATTTAAATGGTTTTTCTGTGAAATCTGGTTATTTACACTTATTGAATCTTCAAAGGTCTTTGAATCTTAATCCAAATTTAGCAAAGGCTTACCAGGTTTTATGGAAGAGTGTTGTACCATCCAAAGTTACTGTTTTTGTTTGGAGGTTGTTTCAAGACCGGCTACCAACAAGGGAGGCGCTGTCTCATAGGGGAATAATCCCTTCTAATCAAGGTGTTTCATGTGTATTTTGTTTTTCTCATTGTGAGAGTTGCAACCATTTATTTTTTACTTGCCCCTTCTTTTATAATGTTTGTTCTATAATTTATGCGTGGCTGGGTTTTGATGGTGTTTATCATAATGATGGAGTTAGCCACTTTCTGCAACATGGGGCTGTTATCAGAGTGAAGAAGTTTAAAAGAGTAAGGCATCTTATTTGGTTTGCGGTTATTTGGTCTTTCTAGTTATTCAGGAACAAAGTTATCTTCCAGGGGATAATAGCTGATTGTACTTCTGTGATTGCTCAAATTAAGTTTTTATCTTCGGGATGGTTCATTTATAAGGGAGGGTAGAAATTTAGGTCTCTCTTATTCAGATTGTTGTATTAATTCTTTAGGTTGTCTTCGGACTATTTAACTTTATATTATGATGTAACGGGTTGGAGTACTCCTTGTACTCCTTATCAATAATATTTTACTTATAAAAAAAAAGATGTTTGTGATGATTTTCCACTGTCTTAAAACTTTCATACACTGTCAGATCTCTTTCCGAGGAAAATAGCTAATTATTCATAAATATTGTTCCAACAAAGCCCCCTTCATTATTGTTGCTAAAACAGTTTACTTGAATGGACAAGTTCATCAATTACAATGATTTACAAGTTAAATACAAAGTTCAAATCTAGGAAAAAATAATTGTTGCGAGAGTCTCTTAGTAACTATACCTGATAGAAAATAATTGTTGAAAGGACATTTTGTAGAAAGGACTTTTTAGTCTCAAATAGTATTTGAGAGTTAGTCTCATAGAAATACTTATTAAAATACCTATTAAAATATCTGGTCAAAAAACAAAAAATTACTATCATGTACAAGTTAAATTGAGATTAAAGAAAAGAACTTGTTAAAACGACGAAACAAAATTTCGTATCAAAAAGTGAAATAAAATTATCAATATGATTGAGAGGTGCTAAACACCAAATATGTTAAATTGTGTTTCACAACCTAATTACGTGGGTTCTGCATAGTTGTTTGAAAAAATATTCATATATTTTTAAAGGGATGTATGAACTATTGATACTCTTTTTAAGAATGTTAGATTTAATATGAAAAAATAACAAAAAAATGTAAGTATAATAAATAATATTAGAAGGAGTGTAAAAAAAAATATATGTATTATTAATAGTAAAAATATTAGAAGTGTAGTTTTTTTTTTTCTTTTGTTGATCTGAAATTCTGAAATTACAAACTAACTTCCGACAGTACGGTTCAGGATTATGTGTTTGCATTTATGAATATGTTATCATGAGTCCTGTACATTTTGTCTAAAATTTAACGGAAATTTGGATAAACAAATAAACCAGATGGACAATACATGACACGCTTTCTCATGTGTGGCAGAAAGTTAGACTGTACATGATTGTCTAAATGGTGATGTTGTCTCCATTTAGGTCTCTCCATCATGAGCATGTTGAAAACTTGAAATTGTGGTAAGAAGTACTGTAGGTTCAGTTATATTCCCATATCTTATAGTCAAATGTGATTTAACTTTTTTCCTTTTGCACTTTCAGATATATAACTTATAATATAGAGATAGCTCAGACCCATAACTAGACTGATTTCCGAAACACTATAAATGATTTCATTTGTGAATAGTTATTAGAAGTGAAAATAAGACGACTTTGTATCATATTTGGTTACTTAATGTATATCCATTCATGCATAATTAGTATCATGTTAATTAATAGTGGGTTCAATAAGGTATTGGATATCAGTTACATTAATTAATCAGAAAAGTAGATTTACTGTTCCCCAATCACATTATGTCTAGTATGATATCTAAGACTTATTGGATATTTTGATTATGCTTGGGGCCGGTATCTTATTAAAACATATAAAACTAGGATGTTTGAGAATGCAAGATCTTCGAGGATGATATTACTGTACCTAAAAACAATTTCGTCCTTTACTATATTTTAATTTTATTATTACATCAATTTCTTTATATCAAAGTTTTTTAATCTCGAGCATATTAACAAAACAGGAAAAAAAACAATAAAAAAAGCTCGCATGCCTTCCAACATCTAATAGACAGATGACTTAAGAGGTTAGCTTAGTGTTTAATGCTCCTTAAATTGATTACTCAGTTTTGAATATATTGAACCAGCATTTAGGAGAAGAATTGATTAATTCCTCTAAATATACAAGACCGATGTGGAAGATACGCAAAGATCGTCTAAGTAGAAAATTAATCTTGTTTTTATATAAAGAAGAAACTTAATCTTAATTGACGCAAAAATTGGTTTAATAATACGCTTATTGTAAAAAAAAAAAAAAATCTAACAGATTGAAAGAAACACCAAGTACTTTTCTAATTTTTCTTTTCTTTTACTTACAACTTTCAAAGGAGTTGGTTCTGTAAACAATGCTCATACTAAAATTCTTGCTTGGAAATAGTTAGCTGTTGACCAGATATTACAACTTTCTTTGAAGAGATTTCAAATCAAATAAAAACACATCATATATCTTCTCAAAAATTAGAATTGAAAATAAATAAAATTAAGATAAATTTCTCACAAATTTCAAAATTTTTATTATGCATACATATTATGCTTAACTTCATCAAAGTTTCTTAAAATTAAGGTATATTGTACTTTTCAAAGAAATTAAAATATCAACCACTTAATTATATACTTGTGTGATTTTTTTTATTTTTTTTAAAATTTGACATGTAAAATTAATTATTCTACTCAACAATTAGATCAATCAAACCATTTTATATAAAAAGTTATTGATTGACATAAGTGCATTATGCTTTACAACAGAATTAATTAATCCGCTCCCTACACATACAAATAATATTTGCATTGTTATTACTATAGTTTGGTTAACTTGATTAGTTACTTAGCTCAGTCACCTAGTTAGTTACAGATGCACAGATGATTAATTTTAGTTAGTTGATTAGGTTTTTTTTTTCTTTGTTTTTTTACTGCAGGTTAGTTGATGATTACTTAGTTCTACTAGATAAGTCACTTTGTAACTAGTATATGTAATCACTTTTTACCATTTTCAATACAAGTTCTCTCAACTTTCTTTCATCTCTACCATGTTTTTCAATATAGGGTGTGTTTCTTTGTGCTGTTTGGGTATGTACTTTTTTTTTCAATTAAAAAAGCACTTCTCATTTTAACTGTTTAAATAAGATTATTAAAATAAGTAAAATTTATAGACAAACAATTTTTTTTGCTTTTTATGAGAAGCTAGTATGAGTTGTTTCTAAAAAAAATAAAATAGAGAGAAAAAAAGTATTTTTTAAAAAAATTTATCGAAACGCACCATAGTATCACAGCGATGCTTCCACCTTGAGAGGGATTTCCTCCATTATGCTTTGTATCTATCTCTCTCACCTATCCTTCTTCCCCGCTTCAGATTTCTCTTGTTCTCACCAATTTTTCAAGGCAAATCGTCATTGAAGAGAACTGGTTTCTTCCATTTCAATGTGTTCCAAATTTTGGCTTGTCTTAAAATTTACTCCATTTAATCTTTAGCTTTTTCTCTTCCTTCATATTTCATCTGCTTGAAGATTAATATTTTTATCATTTTTCTTTTCTCCTTCATGGCTCTTGAGATGTATCATGCTTCAAGTCACTTTCAAAATAAATAGCCAGGTTGGATCCAATGACTCTAGTGATATGAGAGAGACAAAAGAACTTGGAATCTCTTGAGCTAATACAATAGCCGATAAAGAAACCACTAATAGTTTTAGAATTAATCTTCTTAAATTGTGGGTTATAAGGCCTCATCTTTGCGTTACAGCCCCAAACACGAAAATGTCTCAAATTAGACTGTTTGCTTGACATAAGCTCATATGGAGTCTTTACTAGACTTCCAAGATCAATTAACCCCAAATATGATATATACAATTAAACATATTGAGTATTAGGAATTCTTAGAAAAGATGACGATCAGGCTGACATGTTTAAGTCCTTGAAAGCAATCTCGTTGAGGAAGAAAAAATATTCCTATCCCACAGTACTTGCTCACGCTCCAATGTCGACGATGGGGCAACTAGAGTAGTTAAGAATAGGGGTCTCTCTCTCTATATATAAAATAATAATATGACCTAAACCTATCCATCACGGCAAGCTCATGTACAAGACTCATAAACAAAATTCGCACATGAGCAGTGCTTAACAACAACAGATCCAATAATAATACTGATCACAATTTGGGCTAAACAAAATGCTCTTATATTTTTGACATCTAATTAATCAGGATTTTATAAAAATTATAATATGATTTATGCTAGTCCATATAAATTATTTTAACATCCTCCCACTTGGACGACATAAGTCATATTACTTTATTTCAATAAGAAAACAATTCTCTATATTAATCTAATAATATGTTGTCACAACATGATGTCAAAATAGAGTCAACACTGTAACACCCTAGCTCTGATACCAACTAATGTAACACTCTAACTCTGATACTAATTAATGTAACACCCTAGCTAGGGCATCACATTTCTGACTTCCGACTCATAATTTGAAAATAAGTTCGCACAAAGTTTGAGTTATAAAAAATGGGTTTCAAAATTTCTTCTTTACTGAAACGTAAATTTATTGAAAATATTAGGTAATATTAAAAATCATATTTCAACTATTCATTATGCAATATTGACACCAATTAATATCACAATTTAAAGAGAAATATAAAATTAACAGACTTATTTTTTTTTCCTTTTTTGACAGTAGCAAACCCCATGACGGGTCCTACTTAATAGCACGGTACAACACTAACAAGAAACTTTAACATACTTATTCCTTTTTCTGTTCATCTTGATGCATCAGACATCTGTTCCTTTGTCAACACTGCACACCTTCGAGTCCTGAATGTCCACTCCTTATTGTTATCACCAATCTCAGAGTATCCATCGCCCGTTATGTCTAAGACAACTCGATCCTTCTATTATTTGATTTTAACAGTACAGACACAACAAAACAATATAACAAAGAGGTGAGATCACCTACACCAATACCAACATGGCAGCACAGAGATAACACAAATAGCAATATCATACAGATAGATCATACCATAATCATGCTATCAGCATTAATCAACTATCATCATCTAATCATTTATCAGTTCAATCATCATCCAAGTACTCAAAACAATTGTCATAACCAATAACCAATATTTCCCAATTAATATATCACACATATATAAATGCTCAGATTTATGCATATGTACAAAGACTCATTTTATCAAAAACGACTCCATGGAGGTTTTCACAATTTCGAGAAGAATGCTCTGGTTAATTATCAGCCTTAGCCCAAAGACAATCTCCCAGTCGTTGAAAAGAATCGTGTTCTTGTCGGGTATCGTCAATGCGTTGCAACGGACTGCATCGCCAAGTGGCACAGGGTACTCGCCAACTGTCCACTAGTCAACCGCCGTGCCTCGACGCCCCCAAGATCCATCATAGACCTTACTATCAATTCTCATTCCCTCTTCAACCATAAGGGCCATAATAGTTATTAGCTATCTTTTATACAATGCACGAATTTATCAGTGCAAGTCCAACCCCAACAGGCCAAATCTTTTCAATTTCATTTGTACAATGCACGAGTATATCAATGCAAATCCAACCCCAACGGGCCAAATCTTTTCAATGCATATATAATGCACCAAATCCAAATACGGGCATCTCTTTCCAATGCATATAAAATGCACCAAATACCAATCATAGGCAAAACACGTCATTTTCTCATACAGTGTCCATACACTGGTTCAATAGTAATTATACTATATTTTCAACATAAAATCATGTTATCATATTTTCATAGTTATAAAACACTTTCACCGTGTTTTCACAAAATTGCGCAACATTTCCATTATGTTTTCACAATTCCAAAATGTTTCTGTTATGTTTTCAAAATATCGTAACACTTCTGTTACATTTTTAAAATTCTAAAATATTTCTGTTATATTTTCACGATACCGTAACACTTCTATTACATTTTTAAAATGCCGCAACTCTTCTGTTGTACTTTTAAATCACGTATTAATTTTTAAACATTTTTCTTAATCGCATAAAAATATACGTTTCTCAAATCGCATATTATTTTTTTACTGTTTCAAAATTGCGTATCTTAAAAATTATTCTTTTAAGTTACGTATATCATTTTCTATCATTCTCAAAATATTTAAAACACTTTCCAAATCTCATAACAATTTTTCACCATTTTTCAATCACGTAAAATATTTCTCAATATTCCAAACATTATTTTGGACTTTCAAATAAGTCAATATCATTTTCAACACATTTTTAAGATACGTAAATAATTTTTCACCACAATTCTATTACAAAAAATATTTCTCAACCTTCAAAAATTTCATTTCATCTTTTCTTAAAATATTATGACTTTGTATTTCATTTTTCACATTTTCTTACTCAAGAAAATCTTTTTCAACGTTTCTTTACTCAAGAAATTCTTTTTCAAATATAATTCACAAAACTTGAAAATAAGTTATACTTGAGTAAATTCTCAAAATACCATTATATTCTCCATTTTTTCCCAAATTATTTCCAAATTAACCTACTTCAAAATAAATTGAAGTTTGAAAACATTTTCGTTTACAAAACTTAATTTTTCAAGTGAATAAAATACTCTGATTCCCTTTTCAAATTTCTTGTATTAAATCAATTATATTTTCACTTGAAAAATTACTTTGTTTCATCAAAATCTAGGCATTACTATTGAAAAATTATCAAAACATTTTTCCTTTTTAAATTGATATGGTTTTACACAAACAAAACCATTAAAGTTTTATTTTCAAAACCAAAGTACCGATTGGTCATATAACAAACCCATTTGTTCAAATTCATTTTCACTTTCTTTGCAAATTCTTTTTCATTCTTAGTCAAAAATCTTTTCCTTAATATATTTTCTCAAAATCACTTTTTATTGATCTAGTCCTACAAAATCATATTGAGTTGTTTTAATTATTGTTTCTTAACTTTAAATTTTCTAACGTTTTCCAAAACCCAAATAAATTCTTCGTGAGTAAATTTAAGTTACAAACATTTTCTTTTATATTTCTAAATCACTTCTAAAAATTGATTCTTTTTAAATTAATTTGAAGTTCAATACTTTCAATCTTCTTTTTCTTTTATTTATGAAAATTCCACTTCACTTAATTTATAATACTTAATTCCCTTTTCAAAAATCCTTATTTGAAAATTCTTGTATTTCATTACATCAAAATACTTTTCTAAATTATCAAAACCTTATAGATGGCCATTGGAACCATGAAATATTTTTCTTTTAACTTAAATAAATTCCATTCTTGTTTCTACACAAAATAATTCAATAAAATTTCATTCTAAAATTTGTGTTCATGTTTTCTTAAAAAAAATAAACCTTTGGTTCATTTTCCATACTCCTCAAATCAATCCAATTTTATTCTTCCATAAACATATTAATTTGTAAACACCTATTTTGAGGTGTCTTGGCCGAAATTATCATTGTTCTAGGGATCAAAATTTAATTTCCTTGTTCTTGAAAAATTTCAACATTTACCCAAATCAAGGGCATCAAAACCGTAGTTCTTCCTTGGCCATTGGAACCAAGATCAATTTTCTTTCCATCCACACGTCATGGCATACATATATATATTTCATCATAAATATCACAAACATGCCATATACTCATCATGCATATTATAAGTATACTATCAAAGCCATAAAATCATGCAAAGCATATTAAGCATAGACAAAATAATCAAGGCACAAGAAAATAAAGCAAAGCTCATAAACACACAATTAATTATTACATGACCATGGATTGGAATTCTCACATGAATTCACAATTCATCAAATATAAGACCATCTCCCACCACCATAATTGGTTGGTGAGATGGATCTCTCTCTTACCTCTTGAAGATCCTCAAAGCTTCTTGATTTTGCTTCTCTTTCCAAGTCCTTCACCACCATGGGCTTCTCAAATTCAAAACAAAATATATAGAAATTAGTATACTAAGCTTGATTAAGAGGAACCATGGATCAAACATGGTTTAGATCATGAAAAAGAGAAAAGAAATGAAGTTTCCTTACACTTCACCTCAAAAATCCAATAACTTTGATCTTGAAGAAAGTCCACGAAGATGAATGATTTAGAGAAAATCTCCAACATGAAAGTTACTTAGAATATCATGTAGATTCAAGATCTATGGTTGGATGAAATTAAAAGAGATTGGATGGTGGTTTTGAGTGTCTTGACCGAATGGTTTCTCTTGAAGCACAAAGATGGAATTTTTAATTTTTGATAGAAACTTGAAGCTTGGATTTGAAGCTCAAGATGAATGATTTTGGAAAAACACATAACTAGAGATGTTCTTAGAATGATGTTTAGGTTTAGGAAATGATGTGAGTGAAAATTTTTAGGTGAGTAATGGTGCTTGTGGGTTGCTTGGCTGAATCATAAGGTGAGAAAAGGAAGGAAAATGGTTGTTTTGTGTTCTTGGAACTTTGAGAGAATTTGATGAAGGCTTTTTGGTGAAATAGAAAAATGAATATGGAGAGTGTAACCAAAGGTGCTGCTGCCGTGGGAGTGAAAGAATTGAGAGATATGAATTCATTTAGCATAATTGAAGGCTATCATATGATGCACAAAGTCTTCCACTTTGTCATCTTTTTCTTTGGCCTAAAAAGGCTATACAAGCATGTCTAAACATGTCTCCTCCTTCCTAACACTCCAAAATCGTCCCCCCCTTCGTCATGCACTCCAAAGTTGTCATAATTACTTGCTAATTGATTAGTTAATTCATTAGATTAAGTTTCCTAATCAATCTTAACTAATTTTCTAATTACATAACTAATTAATTAGACATATTATTTCATATATTATAATCTCTAATTAAAATTAAGATATCTAATTAAGAATTAGATTATAATAATTTAACATTTAATTTAGTTTACTTGGCTTGTTAATTAGGCCATTATTTGAAGCATTTCTAGCCATTGATAAATTCAATGGTTAGGATTTAGGTAGACTTTTGATTTTTAGAAGACTAAATCTAAGCCATTGGATCCTTCTCCTTTAAATTCTAGCCATTAGATGTGTCTCCAAAATAAAGGGTCAAGATTACTCCTTCTTACTTTTAATCCAAGGGTCATAATTAGTCTTTGCTACTTTTTAAGACCAAATCTCCACCCTTGATTAATTCTTCATCCAATGGTCATAAATGGTCTTTGTCGCTTTTTAAGACCAAATCTCCACCTTTGATCAACTCTAAATCCAATGGTTGTAAATGCTCACTTTATATAATTAATTTTACACCGTTGATTAAATCTACGGTTGATATTGAAGCTTGCCTAACTAAGTTTATTTTCACACCATTGATTAAATCAATGATGATTATCTTATGTTTCTTTATTAAATTTATTTCTTAACCGTTAATTGAATCAATAGTGGATATCCAAACCACCAATGTTGACTTAAGCAATATAATTTCTATTTTTATCTACTAAAAATCCCTCGAAAGAATATATTTACTGTATTTTTATCTTCCGATAAATAAATACAGTACAAAACAAATTTTCTAAAACTGTTTCCGGATTCAGGTTTAGTAAGATCCCCTGTCTCCATCTAAACGGTACAAATTTTTCTATGCGTAGAAATTTTTTTCACTTTGCGGGACCCACCTGGGCCCACGTAAGGTCACCTGGGCCCACCTAAGACCACCTGGGCCCACATACAGTCAAAAAAATTCATAATCATTCACAAAAATCACAAATATTAGACAACATATAAAAATCAAGTCAGATTGTTAAAAATAATTAACAGTCAAGAGAAATAAATACAGAAAGATTTTTCCCCGGCCCGAAAATTATTATTTTCTTGACACGGAGTAAATCACTCAAAACGATCAAATATGCTGACGGAATAAGCAAAATAATTTTACAGTATCTAGAAATTACTCAACAGTAAAATTTTGTTAACTGTCAAAATTACTATTTAAGATATAGGAAATTTGGGGTGTTACAAACACTCTCGACTACTGGTCTAAAATGAGACTACAAGAATATCAAGAATGTAGAAAATTATACTTAATAGGAGTATTGATATCGTACATGTAAGATACTCATATTCCGGTGACCTAACAAAATGTAATATATGGGTAATGGGAAAATACAAAAAAATTGCATGTTAATATGTGATCAAAGTACAATTCTCAACAACATGGCCCAAGCATCTGCCTAAGATGCTTTATGAGATTTAACAAAATATCTCAGCACAACAACAAAATGAGATTGGGTCCAAAATGTCTCCACAATATGCCTTAATACAAAAAAATAAAACTGCACAAATAATAATAACAATATTATATGGCAACGATAATAATAATAACATAATTGTTTAAGGTCTCGAGACATAATAATAAAATGAAGTCATAATAAAACCACAAAATAAACTCTCATTAACCCAAAACATCAAAAGGCCTCACTATACCCATACGGGTTACATGATCAACAAAGACTTTAACAGCTAAACTTTTGGTTAGGGGATTTACAATCATAAGTTTTGTAGCAATATGCTCGAGACGAGTCAAAAACTCCTGAATCTTCTCTTTAACAAACATATATTTTATGTCAAAATACTTCGGGCACTTAGAGCTCTTATTGATTTGAGAGAAGCACACTACGATAGGGTTATCACAATAGATAGTGAGAGACCTAGAAATACTCTCCACAACATGAAACTTGGTAATCAATTCTTCAATCATACCGCTTGATGCGTAGCCTCATAACAAGTTACATACTCTGCCTCCATAGTGGAAGTAACTATAAGTGTCTATTTGACACTTTTTCAAGAAACAACTCTTCCTGCCAATATAAAGATATACCTTGATGTGGACTTGTGGTCATTTGAACAACCACCATAATTAGAATGAGAATAGCCTAACACCTCAAGGTAATCCTATAACATCCCAAAAATTATTTATTTCATTATAAATAATTATTTTATAATATTATGATTTTTAGGAATTTTTGTGAATTTTTTTGAAAACATCGAATATTATAGTATATTCTTAATTTTGTGTGCGCGCTGAGCAGAGCTGGGATAACAAAATGTTTTCCCTAAGGCTGGTAAACCTTGAATTGTCAACGTGTCGACGGGAGATCTTACTAAACCCAAGGTTGGGCATAGTTTGCGAGGTTTATATTTTTTGAGATTTTATCTGATAAATAAAATTATTGTATCATAAAATCATCTGATGCATAATAAAATATTATTTTCATCAACTGTAACTTTTATTCACTGAGAAAATAATTCTAACAGTATAATTAATCATCTGTCAGATGTATTTAATTAAGGAGACAAGTTTACTATGCACTTTATTGAGAATTGTGCAAAGCTTCTCAAGGAAGCTTCAAGGAAACTTCTAGAAAGCTTCCTTCCCAACCACTTTTCTCTCTCCTCCCTTTTTGGTGTTGCACGGTTGGCTAAGAGGGATATTACATTTTCATTCTCTCATTTCCTCTCCTCCCATACGCAGCTCACCCCTCTTTCTCTCTTCTTCACACGGCTGCACACACCCACAACCACCATTGTTGATTTCAAGCTTCCCTTGCTCAAGCCAACTTAAAACATTGCTCTTCCCTCACCATCTTCAAGCTTTCTTCTTGGTGGAGCTCTTCTTTATTCCTCCATTTTTGTGGTTGGCAGCCCAACATCAAAGCTTCAAGCTTTAAGGTGAAAGCTCTCAACTTTCTTCTCCTTTTCTCCCCATTTTCGTGACCCATGGTCACATTGGTGACTATGGATGCCATTTCCACTCTTTGATCTTGATTTTTATGGATTTGAACACCCAAGGTTCTGCGGTGGTGAAGCACGAAATTTCTAAGCAAAAAAGAGCTTGCTTTTCCTTATTCTTCACTAAAGTAAGAGGAAGACACTCCTCCTCAACCTCTATTAGCATTTAGAAACATTGTCTGTGATTGATTGTGAGGAAACCCTATTGAAGGTTATCCTTTTTTTGCATGTTGTTTATGATGTGTTTACGCTATTAGATTGTTTGTTTGTGTATATTGATGTATCTGAATGGATTGGAATGTATGACATGGAAGAAAATGATGTCGGATTGGTTCTCGGATGGCCACAGTTTTGAGGCCCAAAATTTAAGGATTCTTTGTGAACAATTGTAACAATTAGAATTTCTGACCATTTAGTACAATGTCAACATCCGTTGATTCTGAACTTCTGACCATTTAGTACAATATCAACATCCGTCGAATTTGAACTTCTGACCATTTAGTACAATGTCAATATCCGTCGAATTTAAACTTCTGACCATTTGGTACAATGTCAACATCCATCGAATTTGAACTTCTGACCATTTAGTACAATGTCAATATCCGTCGAATTTAAACTTCTGACCATTTAGTACAATGTCAATATCCGTTGAATTAGAATTTCTGACCATTTAGCACTTTCGTCGGTTCAACACGAGAGAAACTTCTCCAATGTCAATATCCGTCGAATTAGAATTTCTGACCATATAGTACTTTCGTCAGTTTAACACTTGGAAGATTTCTCCAAATTCAACACCAATCCGTCGAATTAGGATTCTGTCGACCTTCTAGTATATTCGATAATTTTTTATCTTCATTCGACAAAATCTTCATTCGACAGAACTTGACTTTTAGCCATTCTTGTGAAATAATGTTCTCCCATCTTTCATCGTTCTGTCAGGTTATTTTTCGTCGAAAGGTAGCCTCACATTTGTACAGTAGAGGCATTGTCTCCGTCGAATCCAAGAGTATAATTTATCACCTAACACCTAGTGATTAAATTAATGGTAATAGGATGCAAGAATTAGTAAATTGGAAAATTAAATTATACTTTGAGATTCATAAATTCTAAAGAACCAAGAATGGAATTTTCATAAGACTTAGGATAATTTTAATTAGGGTAAGAACAAGAGAGTGTGAGACTTTGAGATCTTAGAATAACCTTCTAAGTGTATGTGAATAAATTACCTAGGAGAATTTAATTAATTAAGAGAATTCCTTTAGATACAAACTTTGTAAGAAAAGCTAAACCTAAGCAAGAATTCATAATGCACCTTACAAATGCATTAATTCATTTAATTCTAATATTATTGTGGGGTCCATGTGAGTGACCAATGATTGTGTTGATTCTTGCTTTGGCAAATTGTGGCATATTATGGAATAGTATGTAATAATGATCATACATGATTATGCATAGAGTCTGTATGCTTTGTGAATGTCCGTTGGACTATGTTAAGGCCGAGTTGCCTAGGAGTTGAACACACCTTTGTACGGGTGTGAATAGACCAGTGAAGGCCATATTGTTGACCAGGGGGGCGTCAGGGTGCGGGGACCTCGCAATGGACAGTTGGTAGCTCTTCCGTCCGTGGGGCAAATCGAAGCAAACGCACTGACGATCCTGACTGGACACAGTCCTATATCGTGATCTAACGTAGTCTGTCTGTACAATGCCATGATGTGCACAAGGATAAATTGATGAATTATAGCACTTTGGCCTCGGCAGCCGAGTTACAGACGTGTCTCCTGATCTTTCTCTTCGACCGTTTGTGTCTAGTTCCAAGGAGTAGGATTTTGACTATTGTATGCATGTGCATAGTGAGTCCATGAATTATCTGGCATTTATTATTATCATAATTAGAACTGTTGTATTATTGATATATATAACTTTCTGGAACTGCTTGGTTGATTATTACTGCTACTTAATATTTATTATCATTATTGCTGTCAAAAAAATGCTATATGGGCGCTTTGCGCCGATTGGTTTCTTGTTGCTATAATTGGTAATGATGGTAGGATGTCTTACCTCTTTCTTGTACTTTTCTTGTTCTATGTCAATTCTTGGTTAAAGACTGTAAGTGGGAACGAGGTTGGATTCTTTTGGACTTTCTTGGTTTGACCCACTGCATCTGGTGATCTCGTCGCGAAAGGGGCTCTATTGGGTTCGTTCAAATTATGTTCACTGGTGTTGCCAAGACTTGGCGAGTCGACTGGACCGACAAGCGTATGTGATATGTTGGGGATCTGACCTTGACCATGAAGAGGACTATGATCGAAGACCTTATTCTGTATTTCTCACTACACCAGTGAGCTCGGAGTTGCCTCACGCATTCGGGATCCGATGGAGTGCCCAACTCCATAGTTGTGGATATGTTATGGGTAGTTTATATTTTATTTTACATGACCTGTATAAAGTGTATTTTGGGTATATGTAGGTTTTAAGGTGATTATCCAGTCTTACATGTTTTGATTTGAGTACATCTTATAATTCATATTTTAACTGGTTATGTATGTAACTACTCATTCGTGGCTCCTATTTTCCTCATATGCAAAATGTCAAGAATTTTTTTGTAAAATTGGTTATTTGACAATTGTAGCACGCCAAAATTTAGTGACCGTGACATAATGACGATTGTGCCGTGGTTATTAAATTGAGGGGTGATACAAATCCGATCTCGTATAGGTGAGCATATAATCTTTGGTACCTTGTAAACACATCATGACTCATTTAGTAACCTGCCAATGAGCCACACCGGGTTTGCTCAAGTATCTCCCAAGTACATTAACAACAAAAGTAATATCAAGATGTGTACAAACTTGAGCATATATAGGGCTGCTAATAGCGGAAGCATATAGGACCTTCTCCATTTCAACAACTTCTTTGTCATTTTGAGGACACTGGGTATTAGAGAGTCTTTCACCTTTTTGAATGGGTGCAATAAAAGGATTACAAAATTTCATAATAAATTTATTAAGAATCCTTTTAATATAACCTTTATGAGACAAGCCAAGAATACCACGAGATCTATTACGATGAATCTCAATTTCTAAAACAAAAGAGGCATCACAAATATCTTTCATATCAAAATGCGCTGTCAATATCACTTACTCTCATACAGAAAACTAATATCATTACTAGTCAATAATATATCATCAACATATAAAACAAAAATGATGAATCTGCTCCCACTATTCCTCAGATAAATGCATTAGTCAATAGTATTTTCTTTAAAGTCAAAAGAGCCAACAATATTATCAAATTTCAAGTACGATTGCCTGAAAGCTTATTTCAATCCATAAATAGATCTTCTCAATTTACATACCATATGATCTTTATAATCTTCAATAAAACCATAAGATTGTTTTATAAAGACATTCTCATATAAATCACTATTTAGGAAGGCGGTTTTAACATCCACCTGATGAAACTTCAAATCAAAATGAGCAATCAAGGTCATCACAACACAAAATGAGTCTTTAGTGGAGACTAGAGATAAAGTCTCATTATAATCAATGCATTCCCTCTGGTTATATCCCTTAGTAACAAGTCTGGCCTTATACTTTTTAATTGCACCTTTAGCATCACGTTTGATCTTAAAGACCCATTTAACACCAATAGTTTTACACGCAGCAAGCAACTTCACTAGTTCCTAAACACTATTCTTTCTCATAGAAGCTAACTCATCTTCTGTAGCCACCAACTATTGTACACTATCAGGGCTAGCCATGGTCTCTTGAAAGGAAATAAAATCAGAATCCTCAACTAAATTACACTCATACTTCTGCAAGTACACAACATAATCCCTAAATCTAGTAGACTCAGTGGATATAGGTATCCCCTCAAATCTTCTAGGTGGAGCAACAACATCTGGATTTTGTACATTATTTTTGACTTGTTGAGGGATATCAACATTATTAATAAGATCAACAACATCATCATGGATCAAAGGAGAAGTCATTCTCTCTAAAAAAGGAGCAATTGGTATAAGAACAACAATATGCTCCTCTTGATATCAACAACATGTGGCTCTTGAGTTCCATTACGCTCTAAGTCCCCTTCAAAATAGACAGCCCGATTGGACTTAATAACTCTAGTAGTATAAGAAAGACAATAGAATCTAAAACCTCTTGAACTAATACAATAGTCAATAAAGTAACCACTAATGGTTTTAAGATCAATCTTCTTTAATTGTGAGTTATAAGGCCTCACCTCTACCTTACAACCCCAAAACACAAAAATGCCTTAAACTAGGCCATTTTCCTAACATAAGGTTATATGAAGTCTTTGGCATAGATTTTACTTAGCACATGATTTAATATATAAGAAGCAATCTTCAAGGCATCTCCCCATAAGAATTTTGGAAGAGTAGAATGACTAAGCATACATTTCACAATATCCATAAGAGTACGATTTTGTCTTTTTGTAACTCCATTTTGTTGCAGAGTGTCAGGTGTTGGTGTATGCCCTAGAGGCTAATACATTTTCTGTATATACATATATTCTATTATGCTATTTTATAAATGAGGCATTTCATTTATTGTGTTCTTTTTGATAAACATAATAAAGTCCTTAGAATAGTAAGTTTGATGCCATAGGACATCAAGTGGATGACTTGATCGTGAGATCCTTTTGGTTACAACACTATTCTTAAATGTCCCTAGTCAAGTATTATTGTTAACTAGGACAACAATAATGCATTGAGACTAGTATGTGCGTAGACTGATGACCACATCTCACGGGTCATGGATATGAGATATCAAGTTTACACATGGATACATATTAGAGTAATGATGTATTGGACAGACCCGCTATGAGAACGCTACGTGGATCGTTACGTGAGTGTCATAAGCGATTCTCATAGTGATAATGGTGTATGTGGTTCTTTGACCTGAAATCACTACGATTCCTACATGAGGAGTTGTGTGTTTTAAATGCCATCAAACGTCATCTGTAACAAGATGATTATAAAGTTGGTTATTAGACATATTGCGATGCATGTGGAGGAATGTGAGTGACCTAGATGGGATTTGTCCCTCCTACATAACAAGAGTGATATCTTCGGGCCCCCTGATTGAGTGAGACTATGAAATGCATGGCCATGCTCAAATGAGTCAATATGAGATATTGATCTCATTTGTTATTACTATGTCTACTCGGGAATCAGGAAACTGAAGATTGAATTAAACAAGGGTGACACGTTCCATGCCTTGTGTTCAACTGGATATCTGGACAAAGGGACTAAACTACACGGAAACATTGATCACGGATAGGTTATGTCAAATCACCGACATTCTCATTACTTGGGTAGCAAAGTGATGTGTTGCTAGATACCGCTCACATTGTTTGTAATATTAAAATGAGATTTTAATATTACTACCAACGTCATGAGAACCTGCAGGGTCGCACACTTAGAAACAGACTAAATTAGAGCAATAAGGATCCAAGTTGGACTCGGATTCAATTGTGGGCCTAACTCATGACATGAGATGGGTTTTAGGGTTGCACTGACTTACCTTGCTATCTTGCTCACACTCACTTAAGGCAGCCACTATTATAAATAGTACTGTTAAGGGGGCTGCTATAGATGTTACATCACAACCCTAGCCGCACCTAAGAAAGTGAGTGAGAGACAGTGAAAGGTTCTTCTCTTCTATTCGCAGCTAGTACCGCGAAACAGAGGCGTGACTCCTTTTGCAAGTCTGTTCGTGTGGATACCGCAGAAACATCGTCGCTATTACGGTGTTGGTGATTCACCTCGCTTGTGTTTATCACGCTTCAAGAGGTAATTTTTAAAAAAACTCGGATTATGGATTTTTCGCATGGATCCTGTGTGGGAATCCTATTATTCCGCTGCGAGATATTTTGATCCGCAATTCCCAACATCAGGCATGGTGTAATGTACCTCAAAACCACAATCCTGTAGTAATCTAGCAAAAGGTCCAGGACATTTACTAATTTTGTCATGCCTACCATGATACTAACCACCTCTATCAGACCTCACACATTTGATCTACTTATAAAATTTCAATTCAACAGCGGCTTTGAATTCTTTAAAGGCATCTAAAGATTCAAATTTCTCATGCAGCAAATTAATCCAACTATACCTAGAGAAGTCATCAATAAAGGTGATAAAATACGTAAAATTGCCTATAGAAATATGAGTAATGGGCCCATAAATATCTGTACGAATTAAATGTAGTATTTCTTCACTCCTGGTAACCCCACTTGTAAGTTTCCCTTTTATACAATCAACACAAGAAAAGTCAGAGAAGTCCAGATCATGAAAAATATTCTCCTTGATCAACCTCTCCATTCTCTCCTAGCGATGTGTCCTAAACATTTGTGCTATAACATAGAAGAGTTTTCAGCAACTCTATAATGCTTGTTCCCAATAACATTATTGACATCTGAATATCGTTGATTAACAAAAAGGGGATCAACGTCCAATATGTATAGACCATTAGACAAGACTCCAGAACCAACAAAAGCAGAATCATAATATAAAGAAACCTTTTCATCACTAAAGTGGAAAGAGTAGCTATAACTATCCAAAATAGAAATTGAAACTGGATTCCTCCTCATAGAAGGCACATAAATTGTATCTTTCAAAACTAAAACATGTCCAGTACGTAATTTTAAAGAAACCACTCCTATATGTTCTACTTTGACACTAGCTCCATTTTCGATTGTGATCATTAACTTTCTTTCACTTGGTCTCCTCCTGCTTCTAAATTCTTGCAATGAGTTTATAATATGAATAGTTGTACTAGTATCTAACCACCATGTATTTGAAAGAACATCAACTAGATTTGATTCAAAACATACTTGAGCCAAGGGGTTACCTTTCTTTTTCTCAAGCTAACTCTTGAACCTCAAACAATCAGATTGCTTATACCCAAATATGTCACAAAATTTGCATTTTCCATTGAACCAATATTCGATTTCAAAACTAGAAGTCTCACTAAGACCAGAAGGTGGCCCAGAAGGATATCAAAACTTATCATTCCCCTTTTTCCTAAACTAGGGCTTACTATTCTTGCCTTTAGCAAATTTCTTCTTCTTTTCACTATTTTTATAGGAAGCAAACTGAACACTATGGGTCTTGTCCTTCTTCATTGTCTGCTCCTCTTTAGTAAGGATGGATATCAAATCATCAATAGTCCAGTCCTCTTTATAAGCATTATAAGAAGTCCTCAAAACATTAAAATTAGGCGAAAGAGAGTCAAACACCTACCAGACAAGGAAGTCCTCTCCCAACTCCACTTTCATGGACTTTAACTTGTAGTACCAGTTCACAAGCTTTAAGACGTGTTCATGAACACCACTCACACCATCATATGTAGTCTTTGTTAACAACGAGAGGTAGTAGGCCTTTTTAGTTTTATCAAACTTCTTGAATTTCTCATCAACAAACTTGAGAAACTGCTTAGCATTATTTGTTTCATGAATGCTCTCTTTAATGGTCTTATCCATGCTATACTTTATGGTCATCAAATAAAATTTATTGGATTGAACCCACATTTCATGCTTTTTCCTATATGTAGCGGAAGATGTATTTGTGAACCTCTGAGATCCTTAGTGAGAGTAGCATCAACACTAGAGACAGTAAGGAACAATTTCACAGACTCCACCCAGTCCTCATAATTAGTCTCATTCAATTTCGTTAAAACATTCATTTGTATTAGTAAAGCTGAAAGAGTGATACATTAAAGGGATATTTTGTCAAGCATATCAACATGTACAATATTTGAGCAAATAACCATAGTGGAGATCTCCATGCAATTGTAATCCCTCCTACGGGTCCCGAATTACAACATATGAGCATACTCCAATGGACATCAAAATCATGTCCCTAATGATAATACCAAAAGGATATTGAGAACTTTAAGGACACAACCTTAATGTCTTTAACAAATAATTAGGAATCATATTAATAAAGACAAATTGATAGAGTAAGTGTACCATCAACACAATCCCCAATGTAACATTATTGACAAAATGACACTTCAACATAATTGGTCCTGCTAAGGCGAACTTGCAATCATGCAAAAAGCCCCAAAATAATACCATAATACTTAAAGCAATAACTGTTAGAATCAAATTGCATAAATAATAACAAAATAAATAACTTTCAGAACATTACATATTTATTTATGCACAAAATAGCTCCAAAAGTTATTTCAGTGGCAAAAAAATATCAACTCCGAGCGTGCAAAATATATATCATGCCTAGAAGTATCACGATAATACACAAAAATTTTCAGAGGAAAAAGAGGAGAGTACCAAACATTGTTAATAATTTTAAATTCTAGAAATTTTGGAATAAATAATAAATGGTATGAAAAAATAAATAAAATTCATTAAAAATTATATCCAAGTGTGTGGAATAGGTTATGAATACAGAAGTGAAAAAACATGTCTAGAAATCCCCCACGCACCTACACGAGCTCAACATTCGCATGGGCAAAGGAAGAAGCTCGCGTCTTCCTTACTTGTTTCATAGATCTTGGATAAGCAGCCTGTTACAGATCCCAAAATTTGCTTAGTGAGTCATAGGCCGATTCTCAACCAAAATCTATGATCTTGATGTCATTGAATTCAAAAAAGGAAGATCTACAAAACCACTGTCTTTAAATTTTGAAACAAAATCAAAAACCTCTTCGAAGATTGCAGAGAATGAAAGTTTGGAGTTTTGATATTTTCATGATTTCATCTTCAATTCTCCATGAAAAAGGATGATTATGGTGTCATCGGGTTTGGGAAATCAAGATCTACAAATCCCCTAAATTAATTTTTTAAAACAGTTCACAAAATTTTTGGCCTTTGAGCAAAAACTGAATCAAATTCATAATTTTATTTTGAGAATTTCTCATTGGTTGCTTTACCATTTGACTTAATTCTTATGTCTATAGATTTCCCAAATCTCGATCTACAAAAGTCCAAACTTGATTTTCAAAATCAATTAAAAAAGAATTTCAAATTGAACATCATATATGTTAGGGTTTTAGTTTTCTTCAATTTTAAACCTCATATTTTTATTTTTTTTAGGTAAAACAGAAAATTGATAGTCATAATTAGAATTAAAATCGCTCTGATATCAATTACTAGACTTCCAAGATCAATTAACCACAAATGTGGCATATACAATTAAACATACTGAGTATTAGGATTACTAGGAAAAGATGACGATGAGGCTGCCATGTTTGAGTCCTTGAAAGTAATCTCGATGAGAGAGAGAAACCATTCCTATCCCATAGTAGTCGCTCACACGTCAATGTCGATGGGGCAACGATACGTACTAGAATGACTTAGAATAGGGCCTTTTTCCTATATATATGAAATAACAATATGGGCTAAACCTACCTATCATGGTAAGCCCATATACAGGAACAAAATCCACACATGAGTAGTGCTTAACAATAAGAGGCCCAATAACAATGCTAATCAAAATTTGGGCTAAACAAAATGCTCTTATATTTTTGACATCCAATTAATCTGGGTTTTATAAAAATTATAATATAATTTATACTAGTCTATATAAATTATTCTAATAGTCTTTAGCATAGATTCACTTAGCACATGATTCAAAATATAAGCATCAATTTTCAAGGCATCTCCCACAAGAACGACTAAGCATGCACCCCACACATTTGACCTTCTTACTATATTTCAATTCAGCAGTGCTCTTAAATGCTCCAAAAGCATCCAAATATTCAAATCTCTCATATAATAAGTTGATCCATTCATGCCTAGAGAAATCGTTAATGAGGGTGGTCAAGTATTTAAAATTGTCCTTAGCAATAGGAGTAATAGGCCCACAAATGTCTTTATGAATCAACTATAGTATTCCTTCACACCTACTAAATCACTCTTCCTGACTCTAGTAGTTAACTTCCCTTTTATACAATCAACGCAAGTATCAAAAACAGAGAAATCCAGATCATGAATAATATTTTCCTTGATCAACTTCTCTATTCTTTCCCTGAAGATATGGCCTAAACTTCTATACCATAATATATGTCATGACCAAGATCGCGATAAGAGTAGCGAACAAATGAGATTTTAAAAATAAAATTGGAGTTGCCACCAACTTTATTTGAATTACAAAAAATTGAAAAACTTTTCTTAGAAAATAGTCTTTGAAACTAGATTAGATTCGGGAGTCGAATGTCTATAGGGAAGGGTGGAAACTTAATTCCACAGTACCCCTAACACATTTGTCCTGAGACGGTTATCCTAAGTCAGTTGTGCAAATTTTTTATAACTCTTGAAAATATTTGTTTTACCTCTTTGTTAAAAGGAAAATTAAGTAGACAAATAAATTATGAAAATTTGATTTTAGCTTGACAGAATAAGAGTTCCACTCCTACATATCCCCGTGTGCAATGAGGAACTCAAAGTCACGTCGTTTTTTATAAAATGATTATGAGTTGGTTATTTTTAATTTTTGAAAATGCTTCCGCTTTTTTTTTAAAAAGATAAAAGATTTTTTTTCATTTTTCATGAAAATACATTCTTGAACAATTAGAATTTTTTTTATATTTAATAATTTAAAGACAATAAGAATGCATAATGATAAACATCATAAACAAAGTAACTCAAAATACATTTTATTTTTAATTTTGACAATTTTTAAATTTTTCTTTTTTTATGACAACTATTATGGCCAATTTTATTTTACTCTTCCTAATTTTCCTTATTTCATTTTTTGTTTATATATATATATATATCTATCTATCTATATATATATATATATATATATATATATATATATATATATATATATATATATATATATATATATATACATATACTGCTAACAGTTAAAACCCTTTTTTTGGTCTCCTAACAATAGTTTGGCCCATTAGAAACATGACTAAGATTCACCAAGTTTTCCTTATCCTAATACCCATTATTCCAACTTTCGCAACAGTAGCCTAAGCTTGTGATCAGCAAAACAAAACAAAAAAAAAAGACTCTAATTTTCAAATCAAAGATAAAAAAGAACACAAGGCAACACATAAAATAGAAATAGGGAACGAGGTGAAACACAGAAAATGAGAACCCAAAAGTATAGCTGTCAAAATGGGCTAAGCTAGCTCAGGTCGAGCCATTTTCTAGTCAAGCTAGATCAAGTTATATGAGTTTTTGGCTAGTATTTTGTTAGCCCATCTCGGCCTTATGTGGTGTTATCAAAGCGGCCCAACCCAGCCCAGTTGCAGGCCATCTTGCCCTATTGCGGGTCGGACTAATTCAAGTTGGGCTAATTCGGGCTATTTTTTTTATGTTTACTTTTGCTAGCCCAGCTCACCGATTTTGTCGAGTTATTCGAGCAGGCCCATTGGGCTTGACCCATTTTGACAGCTCTATCCAAAAGATTGGGTTCTACTCTTCTTCATCTGAACAACATAGAAGGGGGGAGGCATGAGGGAATAGTTCCAATAGTGAAGTGAATGGTTTCTGTGGCTTGGTCGCGCATGGTGGCTCCCTTCGCCGGCAGTGGAAAAGGCTACAGCAATGCGTGGTGGCTTAGATAGTGAGGGATGGTGAGCATGAGTGTAACACTCTAGAAAACATGTTAGGCTAGTATATGGATACAGAGGTAGCCTAATATCTACTTAGCATGTCTGTTTAATTTTGTGACTTTCTGAGCATGTTTAGTCACTTTGCTGTAACACTATTTATGAGAAATAGCTGTTATTAGCCCCAGAAATGGCTTAAACTGCACAGTTAATGGAAATAAATGTAGAGACTTTATTTCTATGTCACAAATGTGTGAATTGTGCTACAGTTAAAATCTGAGGATAATCAGAGTTAGTTTGATATTTTTAAGCATACTGGGTATGTGTTTTAATACCGGATTGACTAGTAACAGATATGAAAAATGTGATAATGGTGCAACAAGATTTTTAATGATTGTCAGGATTTATTTTAAGTTTGTTGGAAGTTAGGAAACTGGATTCGATAGAATCTAAGTGTTCTTAACAGATCGAGTATTACAGCTTGGTCACTTAAGTGACCAAGCCTCCCACGGTTCTCCCTCTTTAAAAAGGTAGCAAGTGCTGCTGCCAAATAAAAAAGAAAGAATATAAAATAGAGAAGGAAAACAGAAGGAGAAAGGAGGAGGAAGAGGAAGAAGGAGGATGAACCAAGAGGAAAGCTTAGATCTATCCTTGGTCATCTTCAACATCTTCATCTCAGCTGTAAAAGGTAGGGGTTTTGGGACTTAAACTTCATCTTTTTCTCATTTTCCATACTTAGGTTATTTGAAACCTAATATGCCAAAATTGAGTTCTTGAAGTGTTTTAAGTGTTTTTCTTGCTTAGATGAGTTTTAAATGGTGTTTATGACTTGTTCATGTCAAGAGTTTGGATTAGAAACAGAAAATCCTCATTTTGGACCTAAAATGCTCTATTTGTTGATTTTCGGGTTTTGGATGAGAGAATTGTTGTTTTGATCCTTTTTTGGTGAAATCAATTAGTATTTTATGTTTTCCTCATGTTTGTGAACTTGTCTGGGACTCAAAATCACCAAGAAATGGATTTGAAAAGATAGAATTTCGTGATTTGCACTATTGGAATAGTTCTTCACGTCTGCACATTCTGTTCTGGGCGACGAGCGCCTAGGCACCCTGTAGGGAGCACCTAAATGCCCTTAAACCAAAAGATGGTTGCGTGCTATTGGACGATCAACACCTAGACACCCGTGTTAGAGCGCCTGAGCGCCCAACGTCCAGAGAGTCTTGCTTGATGCTGTTGTTTGTGCGCCTAAGCACTGGTTTAGAAGCGCCTGAGCGCTGAGACAAAACAAGGAATGCAATTTAGCCTGTGTTGCTAATTTAATTCCCTACTTGTTGGAATCATTTGTGCAAGTCTTTTAGCCTATGTATTGTGTAATCTTGGGAACCTTGAGCATCCAAGTGTGCTAGAATGCAACAAGGAAGTGTTTAGAACCTTGCTCAACATGAGGTTGACTGTGGAATCACTTGTGAAGTGATAGTGTGGGGTTCTAAATATAAGACCATTAGTGTTGAGACACAACTAGTGGTAGTTCTTGGAAAGAATAACCACTTACCTTATGTGAAGGACTTTGAGAAGTTAAGACAATGTGTGCTAGAAACAACTAGTTTGGGTTTGTTTGGTATAGTATGCCTATCTATATGCATAATTTACTCCTTTAGGCTTAAAGTCGAGTTTAAGATGCATAGTTGGTGTATATTCTCTTGTTCTTAGAGGTTGAACTTGAGGATATGCTAGAAACATGAGTTGGTTCCTTTATGTGATAGAGTTAAGCCAAGAATGTATGTTTGCTAGTGATAGTTATTTCACTTGGTTAAGGTGAATCTTGTAATACGATTTGTGACATCCTAGGCATCCTTTGAGAAGTAGAATGCCATAGGTCAATACCTTTACCTTTGAGCAACAAGAGGTTGCCTTGTGAATCACTTGTGAAGTAATGAAGTGGGGTGTTAGGTATAGTAAGCTAAGTATGTTTGGCTTGTTTGTTATGTTATCATGCATAGGTTGCTCCTTTGAGAGAAAAGTAGAGCTGAAGATGCATGAATGACATTTTACTCCATTATGAGATGAGGTTGAGGTATAGGAAGTACTAGAAACGTGACTTTGCTCCTTAAGCAGTAAGTGAGCTTGGTTAGGAAGTTTGCTAGTTTTCCTTAGTCACTTGGTTAGGAAGGACCTAGTGATGATTGGTTGTAATTGCGAAGTACATCGCATATTTTCTTTCCAAACTTGCTATGTCGTGTTTCATATGTATTGTAACCTTAGATAATGTGCACAATCATATGACCTGAGAATGAGGTGTTGGATCCGAATTCTCCTTGCGGGTTTGCTTGTATGGTCAGGGTTATCGGTATAGGAGTGGTAATAGTACTCTTACTGTGGTAAGAGGAAGGAATCCACTTATTATCAGGTAGTGTCAAGGCTTAATTGCTTATTCTACCCAGTATATTCAAGGGAACAGGAGGTTCCTAGGAAACAAGTAAATGACATGTGTTTTCAAAAATTAAAATCTGTATTTGCATTACATCATTATACTAGTAAGACTTTGTGTGAGCATAACCATACATCATATCATAAAGCATTGCATTTGTTGGCCACTGTATGGGCAGTTGCCTTACTTGTTTGATGGTTGCTGGTTAATGATATCTTACGATTGTATGGGCAATTGTTTGATATTATTGATTATTCAATTTTAGTGCGAGATATGATTTTAGCTTGCCTTGTGAATGGTACATAGAATATGTATATATTCTAATAGTGTTTGAGTAGGGGCTCAATTATCTGTTGCAGGCTTAATCTTATGCGCTCAGTTGGATATTTGTTGGTAAATGATTAACTGCTGGTATTGGAATGCTTATACTGAGAAATTGTGATTTCTCACCCCGATTGTGTTTCCATGTAAATCCAGGTACAAGTAAAGGAAAATAGAAGAGGCAGAAGAACTAACGTAGTTTATTTTGTTTCTTGTGATAAATATGTTATATATTTATTTCCTACTACCTTGAGTCTGTAAAAGTTATGTATTACAGTTTACCTCGAGAGGCTGATGATGTATATATATGACTTTTTGTTGTTCAGGCTCTCCATATTTATTTTTGTGAATGAATGATATGGGTTTTGTTTGTTATTTAGGTTAGAAGTAGTGTTACTAATACTGCTTAGCAGGGAAAAAAAAGGTACTTGAATAGACTTTGTTGGATAATGGAAGGAGAGGAATAAGTCTTGATAGTTTGATTTAGAAATGGAATAGTTTTGTTGATTTTTTTTTCATGAATAGACTTCATGAATTAAAAGGCCTTGTGGTTGTGTAGGTATGAATATCAATTTATCCAAAAACTTGTAGAATTGGCTACTACCAAATTACATTGTGAACAATTATATGTTGATGAACACGTAATTAGACACCAGACTCCTATAAAAGAAATGAAGTCACTTTTAGATATTGAATCTCATAACATGGTTTGCATGGTGGGAATATATGGAGCTGGTGGAATTAGATCAAAGTCCCACATCGAACAAAGGTGCTTTATTATCTTACTTAGTTGTTTTACTTTGTTAACACCAAAGTCCCACATCGAACAAATGTACCTTGTTATCTTACTTAGTTATTTTGCCTTGCCAACACCAAAGTCTCACATTGACTACTTTAGGATCAGAAGCAAACACTTCGCCTATAAATAAGCTAATTGATAGTAATGTCTTTCAACGTTATGGTGTACTCTCTAGTAAGCATGTGAAATGCATGTGTCTTTGGGAGGAGTGCGAGAACCATGTGAAATGGGTTAACTGCCCTATAAGTATTTTTTATTTTTATTTTTTTTATCCACGTGAAAAATGTCAAATGTGTTGGCGTTTTTAACTAAAAAATGCCATTCTACATGGCGCATCCACGTAGAAAATGCCATGTTGGATGGTGCATTCACATAGGATGCGCCATCCAGTTTGGCGCATTTTATGTGGATCAGAAATTATTAAAAAAAATGCCACGTTGGACAAAAGGGTGGCAGTTTGGTATATAGTTTCAAAAGAGTGGAATTTTTGTAAATAGTTTAAAAAAAGTAGCAATTTGATAAATAGTTTTAAAAAAATGGTATTTTAATAAATAGTTTTACCATCAGTGGTAGTTTGATAAAAAAAGCCGCGATATACTAGGTTACTGGTATTAAGATCTTAAATTATGGTATTAGAGTAGTTCATCCTATTGAGCTAGGGTATGGACTGATCATGCTGAGGCATGTTTAGGAGTTCCTATGAGGGTTGTTATGTATCTCTTTGCCTTTTGTGGGAGATGTGTGATAGAACTGCATGACTTGCCTTTGGTTTGACTGCTTTAGTTACTATTACATGATTACATGATATTGGGATTAGCTACCCCAATATGTATTATTTTGTGTGCCCAAGAAACTATGGCGTCTTCAAGGCAAACCTGTGGAAATAGGAATTCAGTTAATGAAGGTCCGATCATGGTTGGAGTCTTCATGGCTATGATGGATTCTTTGAGGGAGCAGACAGCCGCTACTGCTGATAAGATACGGGAGCAGACAGCCGCTACTGCTGATAAGATACGGGAGCAGACAATTGCTACTATTGAGGCTACCTAAGAGTAAACAGCTACGACTACAAGGAAGTTTGAGATGATAGGTGTGACCCAGCGTAGACAGTTTACACTACCACAACAACAATCAGGGCTACCAGACCAAGAGGTGCCAGTAGAGAGAATAAAAACTTCCAAGACCTCTAGGAGTTCAGGGAGACTAATCCATCATCTTTCAAGGGTAAGTATGACCTAGTGAGAACTGAGAGTTGTCTAAAGGAGATGGAGGAGATCTTCACTGTTTTGGTTTACTCGGATAGGCAGCGAGTGCTCTTTGCTTCCTTCGTGTTCGAAGGAGAAGCAGAGGATTGGTGGTTGGGCATCAAGAGATCTTTCGAGGTGTCTGTGACTCTTGATGCGTGGGAGATCTTCAAGAATACATTTCTGAGAAGTGTTTTTCACAAAATCTGTGGAGTGCAAGGAAATAGAATTTTTGGGGTTGGACCAAGACTAGTGTCTGTTGGTCAGTTATGGCCAAGCTCAATGAATTATCGAAGTTCTCATCTTGTATCAGAGTGGCACGGCGAAAATGTGTTAATTTTGAGAAAGGATTGAGAGAAGACGTTCAGAGAGTGATCCAGCTTTTTGAAATCCAGGGTTTTGTAGCCTTGGTGAAGGAATGCAGAATCGTTGAGGGCTATGATGGTATGTCTCAAGAGAAGCGAAGATCATAAGACCTTCAAAAGAGGAAGTGGAACTACCACTGAATGAGAAATAAAGTCTCTATAGACTTAGGGCCTAGAACGGGACCTATCTCTATAGTACCCTATTAGATGGCACCACTAGAGTTAGTGTAACTCAAAAAGGTAAATCGAGGATTTGTTGGATAAACGATTCATTAGGCCGAGTGTTTCTCTGTGGGGAGCACCTGTGTTCTAGTGAAGAAAAAGTGATGGTACCATGAGGCTCTGTATGGGTTACAGATGGCTAAATATGGTAACTATCAGAAACAAGTACCTGTTACCTAGGATAGATGATCTAATGGATCAGCTGAGAGGAGCTGAGATTTTCTCAAGGATTGATCTTAGGTCTGAGTATCATCAGATAAGGGTTAAGGAAGAGGTTATCCCTAAAACCACTTTCAGAGCAAGGGGTGGACATTATAAGTGTGTTATGATGTCCTTTGGGTTGACAGATGCACCGGCAGTGTTCATGTGATATGTGAATAGGATCTTTAGACCCTACCTGGATTAGTTTGTTGTGGTGCTTATCGATGATATTCTAAATCTACTCTTGTTAATGAAGGAGTATGGACCACATCTAAGGATAGTGTTGGAAACCCTTAAGGGGAGTGGGTTGTTAATCAAGATATCTAAATGTGAGTTCTGGTTTTCACAAGTATGGTGTTTAGGACACATGATATCTCAGTGTGGGATTTCTGTGGACCTAAGCAAGGATGATGCAGTGTTGCAGCGGGAGAAACCCGCCAGTGTGACCGAGATCAGAAGCTTCATAGGCCTAGTGAGATACTATAGAAGGTTCATATAAGGTTTTTTTTTTCTCAGATAACGCTATCCTTGCCTAGTTTGAGTAGGAAAGGTAGTACTTTTGAGTGGACTCTCGTTTGTAAGAACAATTTCCAAGAGTTGTTTTTGAGGTTAACTACTACACCAGTGTCGGTAATTTTGGATCTTTTGGAGAACTTTGAGGTATGTTGTGATACTTCGAGGATGGGTCTGGGGTGTGTTCTGATGCAATATAGGAGGGTTGTTGCCTATGCATCAAGGCAGTTGAACTCTCTTGAGGAGAATGACCCTACTCATGATCTGGAGTTAGCAATAGTAGTGTTTGCCCTAAAAGTTTGGAGACATTTCTTATATGGAGTTATAGTGTCATCCGGGTAAGGCCAATGTGATGGCTGATGCACTTGGTAGGAGATCCCTACACGTGTCCCCGATGATGATGATCCGGGGGAGTGAACTTCTTGAGTGTTCTAGGAACATGAGCCTTTTAGTAACTATGTTGCCATATAGTCTCAATGTGAGTCAAGTGGACATGGTGGGTTACTTGAGGACTCATATCCTAGAAGCTCAAAAGGAAGATGAGACTCTTAGGGACATAAGTGGTTGAATCTTTTAGGGGGTCCTAAAGGGTTTGATATGGACAGATGATGGGCATGAGGAATGTGTTTCTACACCCAGTTATCCACAAGGTGAAGACGAAGATTAGGAAAGTGTTTCTACATCTAGTTCTTTAGAAAATGATAAAGATAAGTGAGTTCAAGTGGAAACCTTAGAGCCAGAGTGCCCGGTGTGTGGAAGGTCTCTTGGCGTTATAACTTGTGTGGTTTGCTTTGTGAATGGTCGACCGGAGCTTTATGCTACAAGGTGTTCACAAATGGCAGGGAGGTAAGCCCAATCCAAGGTCGTAAGCTTTAGGATGGGTGTATACTGTAGTCATAACAACAGAGGCTTTATCTTCTGACCCTATGTAAGGTATTCTTTTGGTGTTTGCCATTTGTTGGAGACCTATAACGATAATCTTGTAGGTAATATGCAAATTGAGTTATTAGTTTGTGTTTAAGTTCAGTAACATATCATTACGGAAAGATGTGAATCTTTTCGAGTGTGATGTTGTTTTTGATATGTGGTAATCTGAATTTTGGGGACAAAATTCTTAAAATGAAGGGGAGAAATGTAACACCCTGGAAAACATGTTAGGCTTGTAAACGGATACAGAGGTAGCCTAATACCTGCTTAACATGTCTGTTTTATTTTGTGACTTTTTGAATATGTTTAGTCACTTTGCTGTAACACAATTTATGAGAAATAGCTATTATTAGCCCCAAAAATGGCTTAAACTGCTCAGTTAATGGAAATAAATGTGGAGACTTTATTTCTAGGTCACAAATGTGTGAATTGTGCTAAGTTAAAATCTGAAAATAATCGGAGTTAGTTTGGTATTTTTAAGCATATTGGGTGTGTGTTTTAATATCGTATTGACTAATCACAAATATGAAAAAATGTGATAATGGTGCAACAAGATTTTTAATGAATCTCAGGATTTATTTTAAGTCTGTTGGAAGTTAGGAAATTGGATTCGGTGGAATCTAAGTGTTCTTAATAGATCGAGTGTTGCAACTTGGTCACTTAAGTGACCAAGCCTCTCACGGTTCTCTCTCTTTAAAAAGGTAGCAGCCTCTTTCATTAAAAAGGCAGCAAGTGTTGCTGCCAAATAAAAAAGAAAGAACAGAAAATAAATAAGGAAAATTGAAGGAGAAAGGAGGAGGAAGAGGAAGAAGGAGGAGGAACCCATAGGAAAGTTTTAATCTATCCTTGGTCATCTTCAAGATCTTCATCTCAGCTATAAGTGGTAGGGGTTTTTGGACTTAAACTTCATCTTTTTCTCATTTTTCATACTTAGGTTATTTGAAACCTAATATGCCAAAATTGAGTTCTTGAAGTATTTTAAGTGTTTTTCTTGCTTGGATGAGTTTTAAATGATGTCTATGACTTGTTCATGTCAAAAGTTTGGATTAGAAATAGAAAATCCTCATTTTGGACCTAAAATGCTCCATTTGTTGATTTTAGGGGTTTGGATGAGTGAATTGTTGTTTTGATCCATTTTTAGTGAAATCAATTGAAGTTTTATGTTTCCCTCATGTTTGTGAACTTGTTTGGGACTCAAAATCACCAAGAAACGGATTTGAAGAGATAGTGTAACACCCTAAACCGTAGGGTTTCACATTTATGTTACTTAATTACCCCCAAGTTCATATAAGGTGACGTTGAAATAAAAAGATAAGTCAATTTTTTTTTTTGACGACCATAAAATAAACTTAGCGGAAAATAAAACATTATAGCAACCTCACACATAGATTACATCATATACATATTACAAACGTACTGTTGGAATTATTTATTTTACAATCCATGTCTCAAACTAAAACACACTTAAATAAATTACACACATAGTTCATATCAGAGTTCAAACTTGCCCAAGTTTAACTAAGCAGTGGACCCCTCAGATGGGTCCTCCTCGGATTCCTCAGCAGATAGAAATCCATTATGACGAGTAGCCCTACGAACAGGTGTCCAGGCTGACGATACTATACTGATTTTCGTTGGGACATAATTCCTAGTGTCCCAGTGTCGCCTGATATTCAATGAAAATTCAACATGAACTAAAATAGTTACATAGAAAAATGGATTTCCACGAAACAGTCTACTAATACTAACAGTCAGGTACCCCTCGTAAATAAGTCCTCGCTCATCGGGACTTGTCCTCCATTCTCCAGCTCCTCCGTGAAATTGTAGACGTACATATCCGAAGAAAGTGGCTCTTGTCGTCATCATCTTGTCGATTCGGCGTTCCCAGCCGTGAAAAGTAACTCTTCTTCTGCTTCTTGTACCATTTCTTTCTCAACGTCTTCACCTAATTATTAATACAATATACAGATATACATACAAAGAGGTGAGATTATCTACGCCAATATAAGCATGATAGTACAGAGATAATACAAACAACACATCATGCAAAAATATCATATCATGATCACAATTATACCATCATCATAATAATTACCATCATGCAATTATCACAGTTTAAATCATACAACAATTACAGTAACACCATCATATAGATATAGATGCTCAGTTTCATGCATATGTACATAGACTCAATGTCCTACTCCATGGAGCTAATACTCAAGTTGGAGAAATTGATCGAAAAGAGCTGCTGGTATTTCATGCTTCAGACCAAGTGCTTATAATTATATCTTGCACATCTAACACATACACAACAGTCTTTGTCAGATCTCGATTAAGAATAGTGTCTCAGTCTGAATCACCGGTGTGTTGCATCGGTCTAACCTACGGTGCAGAAGAGCTACCAACTGCCCATTGTGAGCAACCCGCACCCCGATGCCCCCAAGGTCCACAAGTGACCTACACTATGCATATCGCACCCACTCAAGAGGTGTACGTTTCTCCTAGGCAATTAGCCATATCCAGTCCATCGGACCATTTTCAATGCATGTGTAATGCACCAATTACCAACCAATGGTAAATCACATAAATTCTCATACCAGGTTCAAATAGTATTTTTAACTGTCAAGCTTACTATATAATTAACAGCGATTGCATTATCGCACTTTTCTCATTCACAAAAACATTTTTGTCCCATTTTCACAGTCACGTCATATTTTATTACGTAATCAATGATTTGTAACATTTCTATTACGTTTAAAATTCACGTAAAAATTTTCTATTATTTTCTAAAGTGCGTAAAAATATTCTTTCATCATTTTTTTTTACATAGCAATTTTTCTATAACATTTCGATCGTATAAAATATTTGAACATTTTAAATTGTGTAGAAATATTTTAACTTTTTTTCAAAATCGCGTAACTCAAAATTTATGTTTTTAAGTTCCATAAATCATTTTTCACTGTTTTTACCCTTCGTAAAATATTCCTTAACCTTAAAAATATTATTTTGGACTTTACTTACAATAATATAATTCCTTACTTTATTTTCTTCCTATTCTTAGTCAAAAAAATCTTTTTCTTAATATATTTTCTCAAAATTGCTTTTTTATTGATCTAGTTTTACAAAATCACATTTAGTTTATTTAATTACCGTTTCTAACTTTTAAATTTCCTAACGTTTTTCCAAAACCCAATAAATAAATTCTTTGTTAGTAAATTTAAGTTACAAAAGTTTTCTTTTATATTTCTAAATCACTTTAAAAAATTAATTCTCCTTGAAAACAATTTGAAGTTTAACACCTTCAATCTCCCTTTTTCTTTTATTTATGAAAATTCCACTTGACAACACTTTAATTCTCTTTTCAAAATCCTTATTTGAAAATTCTTATATTTTATAACATCAAAATATTTTTTCTAAATTATCAAGACCTTAAAAATGGCCATTGGAACCATGAAAGATTTTTCTTATAACTTAAAAGAATTACATTTTTGTTTCTACGCAAAATTAATTAATATCAACATAACTAAAAAGAAAACGTGTGCATTCTCTTTTGCAAAAACTAAAATCCTTTTGTTTATTTCCTTTACTTCTCAAATCATAAAATTTTATTATTCATGAAAATATTAATTTGGTGAACACCTAATTTGAGATGTCTTGGCCAAAAATCTTATTGTTCTAAGGACCCAAAAAATCAATTTCTTTGTTCTTGAAAAATTTTCAACATGAACCCCAATTTTGGGTATCAAACCGAACCTCTCCTTGGCCATTGGAGCCAAAATTTTGCTTATTTCAACATACATCCATCATAATATATTTAACATATATCATCATGCATATTATAAGCATACCATATAAACAAGTAAAAATCATACTAAGCATACATACACAATTAATTCATGCAAAGCATATCAAGCATAAACAAAATAATTAAAAACACATAACACAAATAATTTATTACATGACCATGGATATGAATCCTCACATGGATTCATCATCCATCAAATATAACCATCTCTCACTACCATGCTTGGTTGGTGAGATAAATTCCCCTCTTACCTCTTGAAGAACTCCAAAAGCTCCTTGCTTTGGATTTAGAACAAGATCTCCACCAAGAAAAGTCTCTTGAACATAAAACAAATGCAAGAAAATTAGTATATTGAGCTTGATTAAGAGGAACCATGGATCAAACATGGTTTAGAACATGAAAAAGAAAAGAATGAAAGAAATTTCCTTACTCTTCACCAACAAGAACTCTAGAACTTGATCTTAGTAAAAGTCCTTCAAGATAGAATATTTAGAGAAAGTCTTCAACATGAAAGTTGTTTAGAATAAGGTAAGGATTCAAGAAACTAGGTTGTATGAAATTAAAGAGTGATGGAGAGTGGATGAGAGTGTTTGGCCGAATGGCTCTTTAGGGAGAGAGAATGGAGTTTTTCATTTGGTTGGTTCATGAAACATAAGTGAGAGAATGAAGAAATGAAAATGTGAAGTGTAGAAATGAATTGTTTGGTATCCTAAACTATGCATGGCTGTGGCCTTCATGGAGAGAAATGAAAAGTGAAGTTTGAAAAACATGCTCATTAATTGATCAATAGGAACTTGTCTTGAGATTTGACCATTGTCTTCATCATTTTCCTTGGCCTAAAAAGCCTATACTAACTTTGTCTCCCTTTATCCTTGCTTTTTCAAAACCGCCCCCCCTTGAATGATTCATGCAAATTGTCATCTTTTCAAACAATTATTTGAAGCCTTTTTTAGCCATTGATTTATTCAATGGTTAGGATTTAAGTAGATTTTGATTTTTAGAAGACAAAATCTAGGCCATTGGATCTTTCTTCTTTAAATCTTGGCCATTAGATGTGTCTCCAAAATGAAGGGTCAAGATTACACCTTCAAACTTTACATCCAAGGGTCCAAAATGGTTGTAATCATTTTTTATGACCAATTCTCCACCATTGATCTAAATCCAAATCCAATGGTCATTAATGATCCATCTCCACCATTGATTTATTTTACATCCAAGGGTTGATAATGGTCATAGTCTTTTATAAGATTAAATTTCTACCCTTGATTTAATTTCCATCCAACGGTTATAATTGATCCTATTTACTTTTAAGATCAAATCTCCACCGTTGATTAAATCAATATTAAATCTCCAATGGTAATTAATCGATGGTGGATATCCAAACCACCAATATTGACTTAACAATATAGAATTTTATTCTTATCTATCATAACCTTATAAAAGAATACATTCACTATATTTTTATCATTCGATAATTAAATACAGTACAAAATACAGTAAAAGAAATTTTTTAAAACTATTTTTAGATTCATGTTTAGTAAGATCCCCTGTCTCCGTCTAAATAGTACAAATTTTTCTGTGCGTAGAAAAATTTTTCACTTTGAGGGACCCACCTGTGCCCACGTATGGCCACCTGGGCCCACAAACACCTCGCGGGGCCTACAAATGGTAAAAAAAATAAAATCATAAAAATTAGAAAATTCACAAATATCAAATCAGATTACGTAAATTAATTAAGACTAAACAGTAAAAATTAAATTACGTAAATTTTTCTGGCCCAAAAATTATTATTTTCCTGACACAGAACAAATCACTCAAAACGGCCAAATATGCACACGAAATATTTAAAATAATTTTATAGTGCACAGAAATCACTAAACAGTAGAATTCTGCTAACTGTTAAAATTACTTATTTAATACATAGAAAGTTTGGGGTGTTACAATTCTCCCCCTCTACAAAAGTTTCGTCCTCGAAACTTGATGAACTTGATTTCACATCCTTAAAATAAAAAGGGATACTGTTCTTTTATCTTTTCTTCTAGTTCCCATGTAGCTTCCCCGCTTACATCATCCCAAATAATTTTAACTAATGAAATTTCCTTACCTCGAAGTTGCTTTGTCTTTCGATCCTCAATCTTTACTGGAACAGTTTCATAGGTTAAATTTTCCTTCAGCTGTACTGTGTCTGGCTTGATAACATGAGTAGGATCAGAAATATATTTCCGTAGTTGTGATACGTGAAATACATTGTGAAGATTTGAGAAAAGGTGGTAATGCAATCTGATATGCCACCGAACCTACCCGACGTAAAATCTGATATGGTCCAATAAATTTTGGAGTGAGCTTCTTAGATTTAAGCACTCGCCCAACACCCGTCATAGGCGTCACTTGCAAAAATACATGGTCACCTTCTTCAAACTCGAGAAATTTTCTCCTTTTATCAGCATAGCTCTTTTGCCGAGTTTGACTCATTCTCATTTTGTCTTGTATCATCTTTACTTTCTCAGTTGTCTGTTGAATAATCTCTAGTCCTAACATAATACTCTCACTGTCTTGATACCAACATAACGGTGTTCTACATCGTCTTCCATATAATGCCTCATAGGGTGCCATCCCTATACTTGAATGGAAACTATTATTATATGTGAATTCTATCAATGGCAAGAATTCATCCTAGCCTCCAGTTTCTTCCAGAACACATGATCTCAACAAGTCTTCTAACGATTGAATCGTCCTTTCTGACTGACCATCAGTCTGTGGATGGTAAGCAGAACTTAAACGTAGCTTTGTTCCCATCGCTTCTTGTAAACTATCCCAAAATCTCGATGTAAACCTTGGATCTCGATCTGAAATGATACTGGATGGTACACCATGAAGTCTAACAATTTCACTGATGTACACTTGAGCCAACTTTTCCATTGAGTATTTAATATTAATTGGCAAAAAGTGCACTGACTTTGTAAGCCGATCAACAATTACCCAAATGGCATCATGACCCTTCCGAGTCTTTGGTAGTCCCATCACAAAATCCATTGCTATGTCATCCCATTTCCATTCGGGAATAGGCAAAGGTTGCAACATTGCTGAAGGTCTTTGATGTTCCACCTTAGCTTTCTGACAGATTAAACAGGATGATACATACTCAGCAACATCTTTCTTCATTCCTTGCCACCAATATAATTGTTTTAAATCTTGATACATCTTTGTGGCTCCCTGGATGCATACTCAACTTACTCCTGTGAGCTTCCTCCAAAATCAATCTTCTAAGATTCGGATCATTTGGCACACAAACTCTTCCTTGAAACTTCAAAATTCCATTAACACCTTCGCTAAAATCCAACACGCCCCTTGACTCTTTGCTTCTTTTGCTTCTTGCAAATATTGGTCACTTGTTTTGTCCTTCACGGATTCTATCCATCAAATCATTTGAAATGGTGATCATATTTAAACACATCTTGCCCGGCGTCTATTTCAAAGATAGTCGCATATCCCGAAATTCTTCTATCAACTCCTTTTCTTTGATCATCATGACAGAAGCACTAAGTATTTTTCTACTCAACGCATCTGCTACGACATTCGCCTTTCCGGGATGATACTGTAATTGAAAATCATAATTTTTCAGAAACTCTAACCAACGCCTCTGCCTCATGTTCAACTCTTTTTGGTCAAACAAGTACTTCAAGCTTTTATGATCACTAAAAATAGTGAACGTAGCTCCATAAAGAAAATGTCTCCATACTTTCAATGCAAACACCACAGCTGCCAACTCCAAGTCATGAGTCGGATAATTCTTCTCATGATTTTTCAACTGTCTTGAAGCATAAGCCACCACCTTACGGTTTTGCATAAGTACACCACCCAATCCTTGGTATGAAGCATCACAATATACCTCGAAAAGTTCATTTGGATCAGGTAGAATCAACACTGGTGAAGTAGTCAATCATTTTTTCAATTCTTCAAAACTTTCTTCGCATGCATCAGTCCACACGAACGGTTGATTCTTTCGTGTAAGTTGGGTAAGAGGTCCTACAATCTTTGAAAACCCTTCAATGAAACGTCTATAATAACCAGCTAATCCGACAAAACTACGGATTTCTGTTACAGTCTTTGGTCTTTCCCATTCCAAAACTGTCTTCACCTTTGAAGCATCAACTTCAATTCCTTTCTCCGATATCACGTGTCCCAAAAATTGAATTTCGCTCAACCAAAATTCACATTTGGATAACTTGGCATATAACATATTCTCCTTCAAAATTTGAAGAACTACCCTGAGATGTTCAGCATGTTCCTCCTGACTTCGAGAATAAATTAAAATGTCATCTATAAAGACAACAACAAACTTATCCAAGTATGAACGGAAAATTCTGTTCATAAAGTCCATGAATATGGCTGGTGCATTTGTCACACCAAACGGCATCACTAAATATTCATAATGCCCATAACGAGTTCGAAAAGCTATTTTGGGAATATCCTCCACTTTCACACGTATTTGGTGATACCCAGAACGTAGATCAATCTTGGAAAATATTGCGGCTCCTCGCAATTGATCCATCAGATCATTTATCCTTGGAAGTGGATATTTATTCTTAATCGTGATTTTGTTTAATTGCCGATAGTCTACACATAGACGTGAAGTTCCATCCTTCTTCTTGACCAACAGTACTGGAGCTCCCCATGGTGACACACTAGGTCTCACAAATTGTTTCTCTAATAAATCCTTCAACTGTTTCTTCAGTTCGGCTAATTCTACCGGTGACATTCGATAGGGTGCTATAGATATCGGTCCAGCTCCAGGTACAAGATCAATGGCAAACTCGATTTCCCTTACCGGTGGTAGTCCTAGTATATCTTCAGGAAACACTTCAGGAAATTCGTTAACTACAAAAATATCCTTCAAGGCATCTTCACATTGCACCTCTAAAGAAGATAACAATAGATACCCATGATCTCCTTCCTTCAAACAAGCTTCCACTTGAGTAGCCGTTAGGAATCTAGGATCCTTAGCCTCAGGAAATACTAACGTCTTATTCAAACAATCAATTAGGATATGGTTAGAAGACAACCAATCCATTCCCAAGATTACATTAATCTTGGAAAGAGGCAAACAGATCAAGTCCACATAAAAGATTCTATCCCTAACACAGACAGGACAATTCAGGCATACTGTTGATATAACTACAGACTTATCAGTAGGAGTAGCAACATTCAGATCATATGGCAAAGCAGTCACAGTCAATCCCAAACGTTCAACACAATCACATGCAATGAAAGAATGTGTTGCTCCTGAATCATAGAGTATGGTTAAAGGATTACCTCCAATAGTACCCTCCTCCATTATCAAGTTCTCAGATTTAGCAGCTACTTCTCCGCTCATTGTATAGACACGACCTCCCGCCTGTGGTCTTGCAGTTCAAACATTTCCCACAGAGGATTCCTTCTTTATCTGATCACAGTCTTTAGAGAAATGTCCAAGCTTTCCACACTTAAAATAAACAACTTCTTTATGTTGACAATCTTTCATGAGATGGTCCTTCCCACATTTGAAACATCGAATAGGAGTCCCAGCTTGACTTGTCTTATTGCCGCTAGAACTTCCACCCACAAATTGCTTCTTAGTCTGACTTCCTGCAGGTTTCATATATGGCTTTTGCTGAGAGCGACTTGCTTGAGTACTCTTTCCTTTTTAGAACCTTGCAGGTCCAAAATTCTTGTCTCTTGCCGCTCGTTGATGATCAATCTCTTCAATTTTATGACATTTTTCAATCAAAGTTGGAAATTGATTAATCTCCAATATCGATACAGTTCTCTTAATATCCAGCTTTAATCCTTCTTCAAATTTCCTGCATTTCCAGCCCTCATCTGGATTCATCTGCAAATATCTCGAAAACTGAGACAAACTTTCAAATTTTGCCGCATACTCACTTACGGACATCAATCCTTGTCGTAAGCTCAGAAATTCCATTTCCTTCATATGCCTCACACTTGCTGGAAAATATTTCTCCAGAAACTTTTGCTTAAAAACTTGCCATGTCACCATCCTTCCTTCGGTTTCCAACAGTCTTCTAGCTCCTGCCCACCAACGTTCACCATCTCCTACCAGCATAAACGTTGCCAGCGTAAGCTTCCATTCATCAGCACAACCCATACCATTAAATATCTTTTCAAGTTCTTGGATCCAAAGTTCAGCTTTCTCCGGATCAAACTCTCCACGAAACTTCGGTGGATTATTCCTTCGAAACTCTGACAAACTGTGCACATTCTCATTAGCCCATTGATTTTGTTGTGCAACCACTTCCGCCATTCTCTGCATTGCTGCTACAGCTGCAGCCATGTTCAAATTATCATTTCCATTAAGTTCCATATCTGTGCTTTCAATTCTATGTCCACGTCCTTGTCCAGTCATTACTTTCTCCACTCAAACTGAATACAAAGAAAGTAAAGTCAATCTTCAAACAATATTGTTTCTTTTCAGGAAACAATAACAGAGAATCACACAACACAAACAAGACAGACCTAACCACAACCCCAAAAGACTCAAACTTGGGCTCTGATACCAACTAATGTAACACCCTAAGCCGTAGGGTGTCACATTTATGTTACTTAATTACCCCCAAGTTCATATAAGGTGACGTTGTAATAAAAAGATAAGTCAATTTTTTCTTGACGACCATAAAATAAACTTAGTAGAAAATAAAACATTATAGCAACCTCACACATAGATTACATCATATACATATTACAAACGTACTGTTGGAATTATTTATTTTACAGTCTATGTCTCAAACTAAAACACACTTAAATAAATTACACACATAGTTCATATCAGAGTTCAAACTTGCCCAAGTTTAACTAAGCAACGGACCCCTCAGATGGGTCCTCCTCGGATTCCTCAACAGATAGAAATCTGTTATGATGAGTAGCTCTACGGACAGGTGTCCGGGCTAACGATACTATACTGATTTCCATTGGGACATAATTCCTAGTGTCCTAGTGTCGCCTGATATTCAACGAAAATTCAACATAAACTAAAATAGTTACAAAGAAAAATGGATTTCCACGAAACAGTCTACGAATACTAACAGTCAGGTACCCCTCGTAAATAAGTCCTCGCTCATCGGGACTTGTCCTCCATTCTCCAGCTCCTCCGTGAAATTGTAGATGTACATATCCGAAGAAACTGGTTCTTGTCGTCATACTGTCAGAATTCGGCGTTCCCAACCGTCAGAAGTAACTCTTCTTCTGCTTCTTGTACCATTTCTTTCTCAACGTTTTCACCCAATTATCAATACAATATACAGATATACATACAAAGAGGTGAGATTATCTACGCCAATATAAGCATGATAGTACAAAGATAATACAAACAACACATCATGCAAAAATATCATATCATGATCACAATTATACCATCATCATAATAATTACCATCATGCAATTATCACCGTTTAAATCATACAACAATTACAGTAACACCATCATATAGATATAGATGCTCAGTTTCATGCATGCGTACATAGACTCAATGTCCTACTCCATGGAGCTAATACTCAAGTCGGAGAAATTGATCGAAAAGAGCTGCTGGTATTTCGTGCTTCAGACTAAGTGCTTATAATTATATCTTGCACATCTAGCACATACGCAACAGTCTTTGTCAGATCTTGATTAAGAATAGTGTCTCGGTCTGGATCGCCGGTGTGTTGCATCGGTCTAACCCACGGTGCAGAAGAGCTACCAACTGCCCATTGTGAGCAACCCGCACCCCGATGCCCCCAAGGTCCACAAGTGACCTACACTTCGCGTATCGCACCCACTCAAGAGGTGTACGTTTCTCCTAGGCAATTAGCCATATCCAGTCCATCGGACCATTTTCAATGCATGTGTAATGCACCAATTACCAACCAATGGTAAATCACATAAATTCTCATACCAGGTTCAAATAGTATTTTTAACTGTCAAGCTTACTGTATAATTAATAGCGATTGCATTATCGCACTTTTCTCATTCACAAAAACATTTTTGTCCCATTTTCACAGTCACGTCATATTTTATTACGTAATCAACGATTTGTAACATTTCTATTACGTTTAAAATTCACGTAAAAATTTTCTATTGTTTTCTAAAGTGCGTAAAAATATTCTTTCATCATTTTTTTTACATAGCAATTTTTATACAACATTTCGATCGTATAAAATATTTGAACATTTTAAATTGTGTAGAAATATTTTAACTTTTTTTCAAAATTGCGTAACTCAAAATTTATGTTTTTAAGTTCCATAAATCATTTTTCACCGTTTTTACCCTTCGTAAAATATTCCTTAACCTTAAAAATATTATTTTGGACTTTTCTTACAATAATATAATTCCTTACTTTATTTTCTTCCTATTCTTAGTTAAAAAAATCTTTTTCTTAATATATTTTCTCAAAATTGCTTTTTTATTGATCTAGTTTTACAAAATCACATTTAGTTTATTTAATTACCGTTTCTAACTTTTAAATTTCCTAACGTTTTTCCAAAACCCAATAAATAAATTCTTTGTTAGTAAATTTAAGTTACAAACGTTTTCTTTTATATTTCTAAATCACTTTAAAAAAATTAATTCTCCTTGAAAACAATTTGAAGGTTAACACCTTCAATCTCCCTTTTTCTTTTATTTATGAAAATTCCACTTGACAACACTTTAATTCTCTTTTCAAAATCCTTATTTAAAAATTCTTATATTTTATAACATCAAAACATTTTTTTTCTAAATTATCAAGACCTTAAAAATGGCCATTGGAACCATGAAAGATTTTTCTTATAACTTAAATGAATTATATTTTTGTTTCTACGCAAAATTAATTAATATCAACATAACTAAAAAGAAAACGTGTGCATTCTCTTTTGCAAAAACTAAAATCCTTTTGTTTATTTCCTTTACTTCTCAAATCATAAAATTTTATTATTCATGAAAATATTAATTTGGTGAACACCTAATTTGAGATGTCTTGGCTAAAAATCTTATTGTTCTAAGGACCCAAAAAATCAATTTCTTTGTTCTTGAAAAATTTTCAACATGAACCCCAATTTTGGGTATCAAACCGAACCTCTCCTTTGACCATTGGAGCCAAAATTTTGCTTATTTCAACATACATCCATCATAATATATTTAACATATATCATCAAGCATATTATAAGCATACCATATAAACAAGTAAAAATCATACTAAGCATACATACACAATTAATTCATGCAAAGCATATCAAGCATAAACAAAATAATTAAAAACACATAATACAAATAATTTATTACATGACCATGGATATGAATCCTCACATGGATTCATCATCCATCAAATATAACCATCTCTCACCACCATGCTTGGTTGGTGAGATAAATCCCCCTCTTGCCTCTTGAAGAACTCCAAAAGCTCCTTGCTTTGGATTTAGAACAAGATCTCCACCAAGAAAAGTCTCTTGAACACAAAACAAATGCAAGAAAATTAGTATATTGAGCTTGATTAAGAGGAACCATGGATCAAACATGGTTTAGAACATGAAAAAGAAAAGAATGAAAGAAATTTCCTTACTCTTCACTAACAAGAACTCTAGAACTTAATCTTAGTAAAAGTCCTTCAAGATGGACGATTTAGAGAAAGTCTTCAACATGAAAGTTGTTTAGAATAAGGTAAGGATTCAAGAAACTAGGTTGTATGAAATTAAAGAGTGATGGAGGGTGGATGAGAGTGTTTGGCCGAATGGCTCTTTAGGGAGAGAGAATAGAGTTTTTCATTTGGTTGGTTCATGAAACATAAGTGAGAGAATGAAGAAATGAAAATGTGAAGTGTAGAAATGAATTGTTTGGTATCCTAAACTATGCATGGCCGTGGCCTTCATGGAGAGAAATGAAAAGTGAAGTTTGAAAAACATGCTCATTAATTGATCAATAGGAACTTGTCTTGAGATTTGACCATTGTCTTCATCATTTTCCTTGGCCTAAAAAGCCTATACTAACTTTGTCTCCCTTTCTCCTTGCTTCTTCAAAACCGCCCCCCTTGCATGATTCATGCAAATTGTCATCTTTTCAAACAATTATTTGAAGCCTTTCTAGCCATTGATTTATTCAATGGTTAGGATTTAAGTAGATTTTGATTTTTAGAAGACAAAATCTAGGCCATTGGATCTTTCTTCTTTAAATCTTAGCCATTAAATGTGTCTCCAAAATGAAGGGTCAAGATTACACCTTCAAACTTTACATCCAAGGGTCCAAAATGGTTGTAATCATTTTTGATGACCAATTCTCCACCATTGATCTAAATCCAAATCCAATGGCCATTAATGATCCATCTCCACCATTGATTTATTTTACATCCAAGGGTTGATAATGGTCATAGTCTTTTATAAGATTAAATTTCTACCCTTGATTTAATTTCCATCCAACGGTTATAATTGATCCTATTTACTTTTAAGATCAAATCTCCACCGTTGATTAAATCAAGATTAAATCTCCAATGGTAATTAATTGATGGTGGATATCCAAACCACCAATATTGACTTAAAAGTATAGAATTTTATTCTTATCTATCATAACCTCATAAAAGAATACATTCACTATATTTTTATCATTCGATAATTAAATACAGTACAAAATACAGTAAAAGAAATTTTCTAAAACTGTTTTCGGATTCAGGTTTAGTAAGATCCCCTGTCTCTGTCTAAACAGTACAAATTTTTCTGTGCGTAGAAATTTTTTTCACTTTGTGGGACCCACCTGTGCCCATGTATGGCCATCTGGGCCCACAAACACCTCGCGGGGCCCACAAATGGTAAAAAAATTCAAAATCACACATAAAATCACAAAAATTAGAAAATTCACAAATATCAAATCAGATTACATAAATTAATTAAGACTAAATAGTAAAAATTAAATTACGTAAATTTTTCTGGCCCAAAAATTATTATTTTCCTGACACGGAACAAATCACTCAAAACGGTCAAATATGCAGATGGAATATTTAAAATAATTTTACAGTGCACAGAAATCACTAAACAGTAGAATTCTGCTAACTGTTAAAATTACTTATTTAATACATAGAAAGTTTGGGGTGTTACTGATAGAATTTCGTGTTTTGCCCTAATGGAACAGCGCTTCTCGTCTGTAATATTCTATAGGTTCTGTTCTCGGTGCCGAGTGCCTAGGCGCCTTGAAGGAAGCGCCTGAGCGCCCTCAGCCTAGAAGATGGTTGCATGCTGCCGATCAATGCCTAGACACCCATGTTAGACCGCCTAAGCGCCCAAGGTCCAGAGAGTCTTGCTTGATGCTGTTGTTTGCACGCCTAAGCACCGATTTGGAAGCACCTGAGCGCCGAGGCAAAACAAAGAATGCAGTTTAGCCTGTGTTGCTAATTTAATTCCTTACTTGTTGAATCATTTGTGCAAGTTTTTAAGGTGTATTGAGGCACTTTTTGGGATATTTCTTGGAAAGAATTATCAACTTGCATATGTGAAAAGTTTGGGAAATTCTTAGACATTCAAAGTGTGATGGAATGCTATAAAGTAATCTTGGGATCCTTGAGCATCCAAGTGTGTTGGAATGCAACAAGGAAGTGTTTAGAACCTTACTCAACTTAAGGTTAACTATGGAATCACTTGTGAAGTGATAGTGTAGGGTTCTAAATACAAGACCATTAGTGTTGAGACACAACTAGTGGTAGTTCTTGGAAAGAATAACCACTTACCTTATGTGAAGGACTTTGAGAAGTTAAGACAAGGTGTACTAGAAACAATTAGTTTGGGTTTGTTTGGTATAGTATGCCTATCTTTATGAATAGTTTACTCCTTTAGGCTTAAAGTCGAGTTTAAGATGCATAGTTAGTGTATGTTCTCTTGTTCTTAGAGGTTGAACTTGAGGATATGCTAGAAACATGAGTTGGTTCCTTTATGAGATAAAGTTGATCCAAGAATGCATGTTTGCTAATGATAGTTATTTCACTTGGTTAAGGTGAATCTTGTAATAGGATTTCTGAAATCCTAGGCATCCTTTGAGAATTAAAATGCCATAGGTCAATACCTTTACCCTTGAGCAACAGGAGGTTGCCTTGTGAATCACTTGTGAAGTGATGAAGTGGGGTGTTAGGTATAGTAAGATAAGTGTGCTTAGCTTGTTGGTTATCTTATCATGCATAGGTTACTCATTTGAGAGAAAAGTAGAGTTGAAGATACATGAATGACATTTTACTCCCTTATGAGATGAGGTTGAGGTATAGGAAGTACTAGCAACGTGACTTTGCTCCTTAAGCAGTAAGTGAGCTTGGTTAGGAAGTTTGCTAGTTTTCCTTAGTCACTTAGTTAGGAAGGACCTAGTGATGATTGGTTGTAATTGCGAAGTACGTCGCATATCTTCTTTCCAAACTTGCTATGTCTTGTTTCCTATGTATTGTAACCTTAGATGGTGTGCACAACCATATAACCTGAGAATGAGGTGTTGGATCCGAATTCTCCTTGTGGGTTTGCTTGTATGGTCAGGGTTACAAGTATGGGGATGGTAGCAGTGCTCTTACTGTGGTAAGAGGAAGGAATCCACTCATTGCCAGGTAGTGTCAGGGCTTAATTGCTTATTCTACCCGGTATATACACGGGAACAGGAGGTTCTTGGGAAACAAGTAAATGGCATATGTTTTAAAAAATTAAAATTTCCATTTGCATTGCATCATTATACTAGTAGGACTTTGTGTGAACATAACCATACATCATATCATAAAGCATTGTATTTGTTGGCCACTGTATAGGCAGAGTCCTTGCTTGTTTGATGGTTGCTGGTTGATGATATCTTATGATTGTATGGGCAGTTGTTTGATATTATTGATTGTTTGATTTTAGTGCGACGTAGGATTTTAGCTTGCCTTGTGAATGTTATATAGAATATGTATATATTCTAATAGTGTTTGAGTAAGGGCTCAATTATCTGTTGTAGGCTTAATCTTATGTGCTCAGTTGGATATTTATTGGTACATGATTAACTACTGATATTGGAATGCTTATACTGAGAAATTGTGATTTCTCACCCTGATTGTGTTTCCATGTAAATCCAGGTACAAGTAAAGGGAAGCAAAAGAGGCAGAAGAGCTAGCATAGTTTATTTTGTTTCTTGCGATAAATATGTTGTATATTTATTTTCTGCTACCTTGAGTCTATAAAAGTTATGTATTATAGTTTGCCTCGAAAGGCTGATGATGTACATATATGACTTTTGTTATTCAGGCTCTCCATTTTTAGTTATGTGAATGAATGATATGGGTTTAGTTTATTGTTTAGGTTAGAAGTAGTGTTACTAATACTGCTTATCTAGGTATATGTGCGATATACTAGGTTACTAGTATTAGAATGTTACATTATGGTATTAGAGTAGTTCACCTTGTTGAGTCGGGGTATGGACTGATCATGCTGAGGCATGTTTAGGAGTTCTTATGAGGGTTGTTATGTATCTCTTTGTCTCTTGTGGGAGATGTGTGATAGAATTGCATGACTTGCCTTTGGTTTGACTGCTTTAGCTACTATTACACGATTAAATGATATTGGGATTAGCTACCCCAATATGTATTGTTCTGTGTGTTCAGGAAACTATGGCATCTTCAAGGAAAACCCATGGAAATAGGAATTTAGTTAATAAAGGTCCGATCATGGTTGGAGTCTTCATGGCTATGGTGGATGCTTTGAGGGAGCAGACAGCCGCTACTGCTGATGCGATGCGAGAGTAGACAGTTGCTACTGTTGAGGCTACCTGAGAGCAAACAGCTATGACTACAAGGAAGTTTGAGATGATGGGTGTGACCTAGCGTAGACAGTTTACACTGCCACCACATCAATCTGGGCAACCAGACCAAGAGTTGCTAGTGGGGAGAATAAAAACTTCCAAGACCTCTCAGAGTTCAGGGAGACTAATCCATCATCCTTCAAGGGCGAGTATGACCCGGTGAGAGCTGAGAGTTAGCTAAAGTAGATGGAGGAGATCTTCACTGTTTTGGTTTGTTCGGATGGGCAACGAGTGCTCTTTGCTTCCTTTGTTTTCAAAGGAGAAGTAGAGGATTGGTGGTTGGGCATCAGGAGATCTTTCGAGGTGTAGGGGACTCTTGTTGCATGGGAGATCTTCAAGAACACATTTCTGAGATGTGTTTTCCACAAAATTTGCGGAATGCAAGGAAATGGAATTTCTGATATTGGACCAAGACTAGTGTCTATTGGTCAGTTATGGCCAAGCTCAATGAATTATCGAAGTTCTCATCCTGTAATAGAGTGGCGCAACGAAAGTGTGATAATTTTGAGAAAGGATTGAGAGAAGACATTCATAGAGTGATCTAGCTTTTTGAAATCTGGGGTTTTGTAGCCTTAGTGAAGGAATACAGAATCGTTGAGGGCCGTGATGGTAAGTCTCAAGAGGAGCGAAGATCACAAGACCTTCAAAAGAGGAAGTGGAATTGCCACCGAGCAAGAAATAGAGTCTCCATAGACTTAGGGCCAGGAACAGAACCTATCTCTATTATACCCTATTAGATGGCACCACTAGAGTTAGTGTAACTCAAAAAGGCAAATCGAGGATTTGTTGGATAAATGATTCATTAGGTCGAGTGTTTGTCTATGGGGAACACCTATGTTCTAATGAAGTACCATGACGCTCTGTGTAGGTTACAAATGGCTAAATATGGTAACTATCATAAACAAGTATCTATTACCTAGGATAGATGATCTAATGGATCAGCTGAGAGGAGTTGAGGTTTTCTCAAGGATTGATCTTAGGTCCGAGTATCAATAGATAAGGGTTAGGGAAGAGGTTATCCCTAAAACTGCTTTCAGAGCAGGGGGTGGACATTGTGAATGTCTTATGATGTCCTTTGGGTTGATAGGTGCACTAGCAGTGTTCATGTGATACGTGAATAATATCTTTAGGCCCTACCTGGATTAGTTTGTTGTGGTGTTTATCGATGATATTCTAAATCTATTCCTTGTTAATGAAAGAGTATGTACCACATCTGAGGATAGTGTTGGAAACCTTTAAGGGGAGTGGGTTGTTTGTCAAGCTATCTAAATGTGAGTTATGGCTTTCACAAGTGTGGTGTTTAGGACATGTGATATCTCAGTGTGGGATTTCTATAGACCTATGCAAGGATGATGTAGTGTTGCATCGGAAGAAACCCACCATTGTGACTGAGATCATAAGCTTCATAGGCCTAGTGAGGTATTATAGAAGGTTCATATAAGGTTTTTTTTCCCTCAGATAACGCTTCCGTTGCCTAGTTTGAGTAGGAAAGGTAGTACTTTTGAGTGGACTCTGGTTTGTAAGAATAGTTTCCAAGAGTTGTTTTTGAGGTTTACTACTACACCGGCGTTGGTAATTCTGGATCTTTTGGAGAACATTTAGGTATATTGTGATACTTCGAGGATAGGTCTAGGGTGTGTTCTGATGCAATATAGAAGAGTTGTTGCCTATGCATCAACGCAATTGAGGTCTCTTGAGGATAACGACCCCACTCATGATCTGGAGTTTGTGGTGGTAGTGTTTGCCCTAAAAGTTTGGAGACATTTCTTATATGGAGTTATAGTGTCATCCGGGTAAGGCTAAAGTGATGGCTGATGCACTTGGTAGGAGATCCCTACACATGTCCCTGATGATGATGATCCAGGAGAGTGAACTTCTTGAGAGTTTTAGGGACATGAGCCTTTTAGTAATTGTGTTGCCACATAGTCTCAGTGTGAGTTAAGTGGACATGGTGGGTTACTTGAAGACTCAGATCTTAGAAGCTCAAAAGGAAGATGAAACTCTTAGGGGCATAAGTGGTCAAATATTTTAGGAGGTCCTAAAGGGTTTGATATGGACGGATGATGGGAATGAGGAATGTGTTTTTGCACCCAGTTATCCACAAGGTGAAGACAAAGATGGGGAAAGTGTTTCTACATCTAGTTCTTTAGAAGATGATGAAGATAATCAAGTTCAAGTGGAAACCTTAGAGCCAGAGTGCCCGGTGTGTGGAAGGCCACTTGGCCTTATACCTTATGTGGTTTTCTTTATGAGTGCTCAACCGGAGCTTTATACTATGAGGTGTTCACAGATGGCAAGGAGGTAAGCCCAATCCAAGGCCGTAAGCTTTTGGAAGGGTGTATACTCTTGTCAGAACAATAGAGGCTTTATCTTCTAACCCTATGCAAGGTATTCTTTTGGTGTTTGCCATTTATTGGAGACCTATAATGATAATCTTGTAGGTAATATGCAAACTGATTTGTTAGTTTGTGTTTAAGTTCAGTAAGATATCATTACGGAAAGATGTGAATCCTTTTGAGTGTGATGTTTCTGATATGTGGTACTCTGAATTTTGGGGACAAAATTCTTAAAATGGAGGGGAGAAATTTAACACCCTGGAAAACATGTTAGGATTGTATAATAGATACAAAGGTAGCCTAATACTTTTTTAACATGTCTGTTTAATTTTGTGACTTTCTGAGCATGTTTAGTCACTTTGCTATAACACTATTTATGAGAAATAACTGTTAGTAGCTGATCGCTCTTTTGCTTACGTAAGTACATGGGTCGCACTTGTATTATAGCTAAGAGTTGGATATCATTCTCACGAGGAATACGTATTTCATATAATAGCCAAGTATTAACCAATAGTCTAATTAATGCTATCCAAAGGCATCAAATTTATAAAAGAATGTTTTAAAGAATAAAAAACTGAAAAATAATAAATCTAAGATAAATAGATAAATAAAGAAATAAGAAATCCTTTTTCATCTCCTGTTGCAACTTATAACATGCAATCCTTACAAGCAACATCAATGAATTGTTAAGTTAGTTTGAGAATCTGATTTAGTTAAAAGCTTATGTCTAGGTCAATTAACCCTAGTTTCATTTACCCAGCTCACTAAGTTTCCTTGAGAACTAGTGCAAACTTCACTCTTGAATGATCTATTCTCAATCACACACTATGCATGGCCAATAGGTATATTTCTATCTTATTAATAAATCATCTCATCCAAGCCAATTGAATGAAATAGAACATGCATCAACTATACATATGATCTAAAATCCAAATTCCTATGTCTAGGTTCATTAGATTTCATCAAATCAATCAAAAGTTGATCAAACTCTCAAAAGTATTAATCTTCATATGATTGAAAATAACTAAAGTTGAATATATACTCAAAAGGTTACAAAATCATCAATATCCATAGAAAACTACAAAGGAAAACTTATATACAGCCTAGCTAGCCATGAAACATGAAAGTACAAATAAATAAATCGTGTTCATGAAACATCAAAAAAAGAAAAGAAGAAAGGAAAGGAAAGAAGCTCATTAGATTTCATCCTCTAAGCTTGATTCACCCTTCATAGGAAGGATGACCTCCAACCTTAGCCTTCTCTGCTTCCTCTAGGTCTAAAAACAAAAAAATTAGCAGTTGCTCTCCAAAAAGATGATAAAATCCCATAGAAAATAGGTACAAATGTATATATAGGCCGAATAAAACAGGGCAACACCGCGGTGTCCAACACATCACGCCGCGGCGCGAGTGTAATTAGGTCACAGGGGCCTAGGCCTTCCACTCTCAATGCCACAGCCCTCTAGCCTCGGGTTTTAGTGCTGAAGCAAAGGTAACGCTGCGGCGCTATCATGCCCACGTCGCAGCGTTGAGTGCTGATCTTCAATTTTGGCTTCCTGGTTCAAAGCTACTTCAAATTCTTCATTTTCCTGCTTTATTTAAGACCTGCCTATATAAGAGAAATTATCAATTTAATAACTCATGCAAATGTACTAAATTTATCAAAGTTTTGAAAGTATTTACTCACGATCACAATGGAAGACATCAAAATGAAATCAGATATAAATGATACTAAAATCTTCCATTAATGCTTACAAACAAGGACTAAACATGCTATGAAGCATAGATATAGGGCACAAATAACTACACTCTGTGAAGTTATCACACCCCTAAACCTAGATTTTTGCTAGTCCTCGAGCAAAACAAAGTACATTCACAAAGATCAACATTATCAACTTAATTTCAGCCATTTTTAACATTCCACTTTCACCTAACTCAGGCTAGTGTATGATGATTGCATAAACCTCAAAGAATACATATATCTCACAATCAGTTTCACACATACACAATCCTCATCATGCTAGCATTCATAGCTTCCTTTCATACAAGATATTCTTCCCAAAATCATGCAAGAAAAACCTCTTCCATTTAATTCATATTCACCCAGATGAGGTTATGAACATACACATGAACATAATTCACAAAATCCACAAAACTTGTAATACAACTCTCTCTCCACTAATGTAAATCACACAAGATTGAGGATCAAAAGGGTCTTTATTAGCTTATAATGTTAGGCCAAGGGTAATGGGTAACAGAATAAAAGGATAGGATTAAACACAAACATTGAGAAACATAAATATGATATTCCAATTCATGAGCCAATAATGACATTAGCAGGGTATTTAACAATGAGATCAGAAAACTTGCCAGAACCATTTTGATGCTTTTCGAATTTACTTTTCTTATGCTTTGCTTTGCTTTTCTTTTCTTTTGATTTTCACTCATTTTTCAATCATTTTTTTTTTGCAAAGTAATACTTTTTCTTTAACTGCATCTAGTTCCTTCAGACTCATTTTATATTGAATATTCATACCCCTAATCATAAGACTCACTTTAAGAAATAACATATATCATGCACTCAACAAACAAACAAGGTAGGAAGAAAATGCAATGTTTTCACATGCATTAGAACGGTTAACAGGTTAACGAACACAATGGTGGTGAAAAACAAATAAGGGCAAACAGTATAAGGCTTCCACATGGGACCTAAGGATATCATCATATCAGGTAAGCTTTTTAAGGCTCAATCAGTCCAAACAATGTCCTAATCATTTCCTCAATCATGCACAACCTAGGATTTCACCTCAAGAGAGTTGCCAAACAATTTCTAGGATAATCAAATTTTTCACATGTATCATCCGTAAACTTTCTCTAGGCAAACATTTTTATTCTTTCCAAAGTTCAAAAAGCATGCAATTGGGAAACTCACCATGCATAAAAAGAAACTAGAATGCTTCAACATGCGCCAAAGATTGCATGTGGATTCACAGAAAAATGAAGGTCATTTGCATCTATATCTATCATTGGGCAATCATTCACACTAGTTTTAAAACATTACAACACACAACGTGAAAGGGAACGACAATTGTATCTTGAATGGATTTTTCATCAAATTTTCAAGATAACTGCTCCTATAGTTATTATTTAAGCTAAAATACTAAAATACACACATAAACTTCAAAAAGTACAAAACTAACATACTCATAATACCAAAACATATGCACTTAAACATAATAGTCTAACTATATCATAATGCTGCATATTTAGTCAAAACATAAAGTTAAAGACACCCCCCCAAACCTGAGGGAAACAGTATCCTCACTGTATAAAAGATACATACATATAGATATCAAAAAGAAATACGACGAAAGAAAATGAAAAGCCTGATAGCAAGAGCTAGATAAGCGGATCATCATTGTCGGGGCCCTCAAAATCAGCATCATAATCATCTCCATCATCGTCATCATCATCATCACTATCAGGGACCTCTGCAGCAGGTGCTCTAGAAGGTCCAGCCTGGGAGGGTCCAGCAACTGCAGTGGGCCAGAAATATGGGACTGGATAGTCCTGCATAGGTAGTCCAAGACGCTCTACCATCCAACATTGGGTCTGCATCGTGTAAACAAACATGGCCTCCATATGGACCAGGCTAGCCTCTGTCCTGGCACGCCAATTAGCATCTGTAAGTACGGCCTGCGGCCCTCAGCGCTGCTGCTCTAGATGCTGGTGGTGCTCGAGCCTCCCTACGAGCCTGTCTCTGATGAGCGGGTGCAGGTGCAGCTAGTCCTCTCAACCTCACAATGAAATACTCATTGAGAGGTTGTTTAACATCAGTCTTCTCTTCATGAGGTCCAGTCTGAACCCCCTGCCTCTGGCATAATGCATGAACAAGTAAAGGAAAGAATATACTTCGGGTCCCCTCGCTGCTCTGAGAAGCTGATCATGTATAATCTGAGCAACGTCAATGGATCGGTGCTCTAAAATAGCATATATGAGAATCGCCCGATCCCTGGTCACTTCCGATAAGTTGTTTGATGGGAGGATCCTGGTGGATATAAAATGGTACCAGGCCTTCGCCTCAGGCGTTAAACAACTTCTGGGAAAGTAACGAGGCCTGTTCATCCGAATGCTCATAGTCCACTGAACCGGCTGAGACTCAGCCGTGCAAATGTGAGCAGCCACCAAGCTAAGATCAATCCCTTCCTCAAGCTCCCAGCGACAAAAATCTGTATACTCGCAAATAAGAGGCGGAGGCTGCAGTTTCAACACTGCTCGGAGATCCTCCATATAATAAGGAACTTGGCGTCCCCGTACTATGACGGTAAGAGCTCCCATTGTGACAAAAGCTAAGTTTGCATAAAATTCACGAACTAATAGTAGCACTGCCACCTCAGGGTGTTTAGCAAAATGACCCCATCCCAGCAGACGGATGGTCCTCTCTATATCCTCATCGATGTTATCTGCAAAGGAAAAATCTGCGCTCCATGATCACTATTTTTCCAACCAGTATAACATATTTCTGTTCAGCAGCAGCTGAAACGAACCTCTCTAATCAAATTAAGAAGGAGGAGATGGCTCTCTGTTATACTGACTGCTAGATCCCCTCTGGCATTTATGAGCCATCAAACCTGAAAAAGAATTGCAAACTGTTAATATTGAATGGACAAAATGAAAATCATTTACAAAACAGATCAAATCTAGAAATTTTGGGTACCAACGCCACGACATGCAACACAACGTCACGGCATTCAAGATGTTCATACCAACGTCGCGACATTCAAGTTAATGCCACGGCATTCAACCTTTTCATAATAACATCGCTGCACTCAAACAATGCTGCGGCGTGCAGCCCTAATTTTTCCAAGTACACACCAGTCAGTGCGTATAATCTAATACAACATGCAATTCAAGCACTATATAATGCTAAAACTAACAAAAACTTAGCAATAACTAAGTCTAAAACAATTATTTAACATAAAACCTAAAATAATACAAACAAAAACAAAGCAACAATAAAAACTTATCAAAAATAAAGAAATAAAAATGCAGAAAAATAAAGAAAAAGTAAAGAAACATACGACCGACTCTTGGTAGGACTTGGAGGACGAGGGTGGGAAAGAAGAAAAGAGTAGAAAATTTCAGAGAGAATGGGAGAGAATTGAAATAGAAAGCAAGGAAGGAAATGGGAGAATGAGAGGGTGCACAAAACGTCGCAGCACTTAGCCCATGTTCGTCCACTGACGCCGCGACGTGAAAATAATAACGCTGCGGCGCGCACTAATTCCCACCAGTTTCAAAATTTAAATTAATTACTAATTACTATTTAACAATTTTTTACTTTTAACTAATTTTTTTATTTTTAATTTTTTTAAATTACAAGGCCGCGGCCTTAAGGTATTTACAGCTGTGGCCCTGAACTCACTGGATTTTGGCCCAAAACAAGGGAACGCCGTGGTGTTTTGTGTCCTGACGCCGCGACGTGAGGAGCCTGACTGCAGAATTCTGCAGCACACTCACTTCAACCATGAGTTTTGCTCAAATGTGGCCTCCAGCACCTGCAAAACTTGCCTAAAAGGTTGATTTACATAATGGAATGCAAAAATATACAAAAACTTAAAAATTAATATATTTACATATTTAAGACATAAAATGAAAATTTTGGGTTCCCTCCTAAAAAGGGCCTAATTTACAGTCCCGGCAAGACTTGTCTGTTATTCCAAATGCATTTCTTTGAGTAAGGAGGATCTTCCTCCTGATTTACAAAATTGGGTTGATGCATTTAGAATGGCAAGACTTTCAACTCTAAGTTTGGAGCTTGCACAATAGGTGCATCAATTAAATTTACCACCAAAGCAGTTATGAACTGGTCCATTTCACCATAAAAAATGACTTGACCTTCACCATGAGCATAGTCTTTACTTACACTCCCTTCCTTGGATGTTATCCCATCAATTATGCTCACTATTGAACAATGTTCTTGATCTTGAGGGCCTTGTAGTGCATTAAAAATGTTGAAAATAACCTCTTGATCATGAACCGTCATGGTGAGTTCACCTTTCTCCACATTAATCAGAGCTCTTCCTGTTGTAGGGAATGGCTTGCCAAAAATCAACGGGACATTGCTATCCTCCTTTATATCAAGTATAATGAAATTCGCAGGGAAGATAAACTTATCCACTTTAACCAACACATCCTCAATAATCCCTTTTGGATGAGTAAGGGTTTGATCCGCCAACTATAGTTTAACTGAAGTAGGCAAAACTTCCCCCAAACCTAATCTTTGATAAATAGAGTAGGGCATGAGATTGATGCTGGCCCCTAAATCACACAATGCATGGCCAGTGAACTTTTCACCAATTGTGCAGGGTATGATGAAGTTTTCGGGATCTTTGAGCTTAGGAGGAAGTCTGTTAAGCAGAATTGCACTGCATTCCTTCGTCAGGGCAACTATTTCGAAATCACCAAGCTTTCTTTTCTTTGATAGAATTTCCTTCATGAATTTAACATAGCTCGGCATTTGTTCTAAAGCTTCTGCGAATGAGATGTTGATATGCAGCTTCTTGAACACTTCCAAGAATTTCTGGAATTGGTGCTCAAGCTTTTTGCTCACTTGCCTATTAGGGAAAGGTATAGGGTGGATATAAGGCTTGGACTCCTTCTTCTTCTCCTCTCCATTACCATTGGCAATATCTCGAGTTTGCCTGGCATCTGTGCTCACTAACTCCTTTTCTTGGACAACTTTAGCTTCCTTTTCAAGCAGCTTTGTTCTCGAATTCCCTTAAATGTTTTTCCAACTTCTCAGTGAGATGGCATGATAATGCTCATTTACAGCACCCTTCGGATTATTAACAGTGTCATTAGGGAGGGTGCCTGAAGGCCTATTATTGATGGCATTAGCCAACTGCCCTACTTGAGTTTCCAATGCTCACATGGAAGCAGTTTGACTCTGAAACATCATTTCATGTTTTGCCAACTGAGCATTAGTCTTCATCATGTGAGAATCTGTCTTGACCATAAACTATGAAAACATGTCTTCTAAAGAGGGTTTTCGATCTTGGCCCTATTGTCTTGATTGGGAAGGGAAACTAGAAGGATTATACAGTCTGTCATTCGCTGGAACAGATGAAGCAGCTCCTTGATTGTCTCTCCAGAAGAAGTTGGGATGGTTCCTCCATCCTGGGTTGTACTGGTTTAAGTATGGATTATTTTATTGCAGGCGATAATTACCAGCATATTGTGTAGTTTCTGTACTGAAAGGGCAACTATTGCTTGAATGTGTTTCTCCACACTTGTTACACAGTACAAATAGGCTTTGTTAATGGCTGTTCCCCAAAAGATCCAGCTTACTTGATAATGTTGCCACCTGAGATGATAATGCCGCCATTGGATCAAGATTATGCACTCCAGCCACCTTCTTTGAAGTATTTCTTTCCAAAGGTCATTGGTAGCTGTTGGCTGCCAATTCCTCAAGCAGTTGGAATGCATCATCAAATGATTTGCTCAATAAAGAGCCTCTAGTAGCCGCATCTACTATAGGGTGATGGTGGGGGTAGCAATCCTTTGTGAAATGAGTAAACTTGGTGCCACAGTGGAATGTCATGATGGGGCACCGACGAAGCAAATCCTTGTATCTCTCCCATGCTTCATACAAGGACTCTGATTCAAATTCGGTGAATGAGGTGATATCATTCACCATTTCAGCAGTCTTGGCCAGTGAAAAATACTTATTTAGGAATTTACCACATAGAACATTCCAAGTGCTGATGGATCCCACAGGTAGAGACTGCAACCAACTCTTGGCTTTATCTCTGAGAAAGAAGGGAAAGAGCCTTAAGCGAATAGCATCATGTGAGATACCATTATGCTTGAACGTGTCACAAATCTCCAGAAAATTTAAAAGATGAGCATTGGGATCCTCCTTGGGCAAACTGTCAAATTGCACAGAAGTCTGTATCATTTGAATGATGGCCGGTTTGATTTCAAAATTATTACCACGGATGGCAGGCCATCTAATACTGGACTGCAAGTTCTCCATTTGAGGGGTTGTAAACTCCCTAAATGGTTTAGTGTGACTATCATCCTCCAACTGGAGCATAGCGTTATCGTCTGCTATCTTAGTACCTATATCAAAAAATAATTTGAAAACTTAAATTAATATGTACAAGACACAATTTGAACTAGGATTAACTAGACTCATTGCTAATATCAGCTAAACAGGAATAACTGTATTCCTCGGCAACGGTGCCAAAAACTTGATCGCTCTTTTGCTTACCGCAAGTGCACGGGTCGCACTTGTATTATAGCTAAGACTCGGATATTGTTTCCACGAGGAATACGTATTTCATATAATAGCCAAGTATTAACTAATAGTCTAATTAATGCTATCCAAAAGCATCAAATTTATAAAAGAATGTTTTAAAGAATATAAAACTAAAAAACAATAAATCTAAGATAAATAGATATATAGAGAAATAAGGAATCCTTTTTCATCTCCTATTTCAACTCATAACATGCAATCCTTACAAGCAATATCAATGAATTGTTAAGTTAGTTTAAGAATCTGATTTAGTTAAAAGCCTATGTCTAGGTCAATTAACCCTAGTTTCATTTACCCAGCTCACTAAGTTTCCTTGAGAACCAGTGCAAACTTCACTCTTGAATGATCTATTCTCAATCATATACTATGCATGGCCAATAGGTATATTTCTATCCTATTAACGAATCATCTCATCCAAGCCAATTAAATGAAATAGAACATGCATCAACCATACATATGATCTAAAATCCAAATTCCTATGTCTAAGTTCATTAGATTTCATCAAATCAATTAAAAGTTGATCAAACTCTCAAAAGCATTAAGCTTCATATGATTGAAAATAACTAAACTTCAATATATACTCCAAAGGTTACAAAATCATCAATATCCATAGAAAACTACAAAGGAAAACTTATATATAGCCTAGCTAGCCATGAAACATGAAAGTACAAACAAATAAATCGTGTTCATGAAACATTAAAGAGAGAAAAGAAGAAAGGAAAGGAATGAAGCTCATTAGATTTCATCCTGTAAGCTTGATTCACCCTCCATAGGAAGGATGGCCTTCAACCTTAGCCTTTTCTGCTTCCTCTAAGTTTAAAAACCAAAAAACTAGCAGCTGCTCTCCAAAAAGATGATAAACTCCTGTAGAAAATAGGTACAAATGTATTTATAGGCTGAATAAAATAGAGCAACGCCGCGGCATCCAACACATCACGCCGCGATGCGAGTGTAATTAGGTCACAGGGGCCTAGGCCTTCCACTCTTAATGCCGCGGCCCTCTAGCCTCGGGTTTTAGTGCTGAAGTAGAGGTAACGCCACAGCGTTATCATGCCCACGTCGCGGCGTTAAGTGCTGATCTTCAATTTTGGCTTCCTCTTAGGCTTCTTGGTCCAAAGCTACTTCAAATTCTTCATTTTCTTGCTTTATTTGAGACCTGCCTATATAAGAGAAATTATCAATTCAATAACTTATGCAAATGTACTAAATTTATCAAAGTTTTGAAAGTATTTGCTCAAAATCACAATGGAAGACATCAAAATGAAATCTGATATAAATGATGCTAAAATCTTCCATTCATGCTTACAAACAAGGGCTAAACATGCTATGAAGCATAGATATAGGGCACAAATAACTACACTCTGTGAAGTTATCATTAGCCCCAGAAATGGCTTAAACTGCTTAGTTAATTGCAATAAATATGGAGACTTTATTTTAAGGTCAAAAATGTGTGAATTATGCTATAGTTAAAACATGAGGATAATCGGAGTTAGTTTAGTATTTTTAAGCATACTGGGTGTGTGTTTTAATATCGGATTGACTAGTCACAAATATGAAAAAATGTGATAATGGTGCAACAAGATTTTTAATGAATCATAAGATTTATTTTAAGTCTGTCGAAAGTTAGAAAACTGGATTCGGTGGAATCTAATTATTCTTAATAGATCGAGTGTTGCAGCTTAGTCACTTAAGTGACCAAGCCTCTCACGGTTCTCTCTCTTTAAAAAGGTAGCAAGTGCTGCTGCCAAATAAAAAAGAAAGAACAGAAAACAAAGAAGGAAAATCAAAGGAGAAAGGAGGAGGAAGAGGAAGAAGGAAGAGGAATCAAGAGGAAAGCTTGGATTTATCCTTGGTCATCTTCTAGATCTTCATCTCAACTGTAAGAGCTAGGGGTTTTTAGACTTAAACTTCATCTTTTTTTCATTTTCCATACTTAGGTTATTTGAAATCTAATATGCCAAAATTGAGTTCTTGAAGTGTTTTAAGTGTTTTCCTTGCTTAGATGAGTTTTAAATGGTGTTTATGACTTATTCATGTCAAGAGTTTCGATTAGAAACAGAAAATCATCATTTTGGACCTAAAATGCTCTATTTGTTGATTTTAGGGGTTTAGATGAGTGCATTGTTGTTTTGATCCATTTTTGGTGAAATCAATTAGTGTTTTATGTTTCTCTCATGTTTGTGGACTTGTTTGGGACTCAAAATCACCAAGAAACGGATTTGAAGAGATAGAATTGTGTGTTTTGCACTAATGGAACAATGCTTCATGTCTGCAGAATTCTACAAATTCTGTTCTGGGCAACAAGCACCTAGGCACCTTGTAGGGAGCGCCTGAGCGCCCTCAACCCAGAAGATGGTTGTGTGCTGCTGGACGATCAACGCCTAAACGCCCGTGTTAGAGCGCCCAACGTCCAGAGAGTCTTACTTGATGCTGTTGTTTGTGCGCCTAAGCGCTGGTTTGGAAGCGCCTGAGCACTGAGGCAAAACAAAGAATGCAGTTTAGCATGTGTTGCTAATTTAATTCCCTACTTGTTGGAATCATTTGTACAAGTCTTTTAGGGTGTGTTGAGGCACTTTTTGGGATATTTCTTGGAAAGAATTATTAACTTGCATATGTTAAAAGTTTGGGAAATTCTTAGACATTCAAAGTGTGATGGAATGCTATAAAGTAATCTTGGGATCCTTGAGCATCCAAGTATGCTAGAATGCAACAAGGAAGTGTTTAGAACCTTGCTCAACATGAAGTTGACTGTGGAATCACTTGTGAAGTGATAATGTGGGGTTCTAAGTACAAGACCATTAGTGTTGAGACACAACTAGTGGTAGTTCTTGGAAAGAATAACCACTTACCTTATGTGAAGGACTTTGAGAAGTTAAGACAAGGTGTACTAGAAATAACTAGTTTGGGTTTGTTTGGTATAGTATGCCTATCTATATGCATAGTTTACTCCCTTTAGGCTTAAAGTCGAGTTTAAGATGCATAGTTGGTGTATGTTCTCTTGTTCTTAGAGGTTGAACTTGAGGATATGCTTGAAACATGAGTTAGTTCCTTTATGTGATAGAGTTGAGCCAAGAATGCATGTTTGCTAGTGATAGTTATTTCACTTGGTTAAGGTGAATCTTGTAATAGGATTTGTGAAATCCTAGGCATCCTTTGCGAAGTAGAATGCCATAGGTCAATACCTTTACCCTTGAGCAACAGGAGGTTGCCTTATGAATCACTTGTGAAGAGATGAAGTGGAGTGTTAAGTATAGTAAGCTAAGTGTGCTTGGCTTGTTTGTTATGTTAGTATGCATAGGTTGCTCATTTGAGAGAAAAATAGAGCTGAAGATGCATGAATGACATTTGCTCCTTAAGCAGTAAGTGAGCTTGGTTGGGAAGTTTACTAGTTTTCCTTAGTCACTTGGTTAGGAAGGACCTAGTGATGATTAGTTGTAATTGCGAAGTACATCGCATATCTTCTTTCCAAACTTTCTTTGTCTTGTTTCTTATGTATTGTAACCTTAGATGGTGTGCACAACCATATGACTTGAGAATAAGGTGTTGGATCCGAATTCTCCTTACGAGTTTGCTTGTATGGTCAGGTTTACCGGTATGGGGGTGGTAGCAGTACTCTTACTGTGATAAGAGGAAGGAATCCACTTATTACTGGGTAGTGTCGGGGCTTAATTACTTATTCTACCTAGTATATACAAGGGAACATGAGGTTCCTGGGAAACAAGTAAATGACATGTGTTTTCAAAAATTAAAATCTACATTTGCAATGCATCATTATACTAGTAGGACTTTGTGTGAGCATAACCATACATCATATCATAAAGCATTGCATTTGTTGGCCGCTGTATGGGCAGTTGCCTTGCTTGTTTGATGGTTGTTGGTTGATGATCTCTTACGATCGTATGGGCAGTTATTTGATATCATTGATTGTTCGATTTTAGTGTCAGATAGGATTTTAGCTTGCCTTGTGAATATTACATAGAATATTATATATTCTAATAGTGTTTAAGCAGGGGCTCAATTATCTGTTGCAGGCTTAATCTTATGTGCTCAGTTGGATATTTGTTGGTGATGCGGATTATAAGTTGCAAACTCAAGTGCAGGTTGTCTGAAGTAATAAATTCTTAGGAATCCGAGGTCGATCCACAGGGAATTGATGAAGAAAAATTCTTTGAGGTTAAGAAAAGATTTTATCACAGCAATAAAGGTAATAAAACTTGGTCACAAATAAAAAGGATTTACTTGGATTAGGAGATTCACTCTTGGTAAATAAATTAAGGACAAGATTAATTCTTTTAATAACTTAATTAGAATCCACACATAATGGAGGTTCCAATCGGAAAATACAACATTCAACATTTATTTAAGATTATATATGTAATTATATTATGGTTCCTTTAATCATCTATTAACACCGCCACTTATAAATGGGCTCAAGCATTCATTTTGCCAATATCTTGTCTACAACAAATCAAGATCTCCACTTTACAAGAAGAGTTTAAAAAATTATTGAAAACAAAATACAATACATATAATGATCACTTGATAATATATCATTTAAGCACAAGAAAGAGATTAATCTAACATTATTTCATTACCAAGAGCTTCACACTTACACCTAAGTAAAATGAAAATTAGAGACAAGAGGAAAGAAAGAGAGAAGAAGAAGATGAACATAACTTCTATTTAGAACCAAAGAAAACTACTACAAAGGAAACAATTACTACACAAGCATGATATTGATCTCTAAGTTAACCTCCTCAAATAATTAGCCATTGCTCCCTTTTATAAAGCTAAAGGAGTACAAAATGACAATAAAGTTGTTTGATGATGAGTACAAAATGCCAAAGGAGTTGTTTGATGATGATGAATGGGTGGAAAATTATAAAGATTCTTGTCTCTAAAATGTTTCAGTTCTGTGCTCATGGCATGTGTCATTTCTTGGACAAGTGGTCTTCATAAGAGTTGTAAAAATTGTCTTATATTTTCAATGCCATTGGCTTGAGCCCAAAAGCATTCCTACAGCTTGAGATATGGCCCAATCATTGCACATTACTCAAGCCTAGTTACAGCTCCTCTGTTCTGACTTTCAAGCCCAATATGACCTCCAAGCCATCCGAAGTGACTCTTATGTTCCTATAAAAATTGTAGATATGGATCTTAATTTTCAAATAACACTAGTTTGGGGTTAGTTGAACTCCTATATCTCAAGATATGGTTGAATGAGTGCATAGAGGTCATGCTGCCAGGATCAACACTCAAGATATTGCTTCAACTCTAATTTAAATTATCCAAACATGTGATTGGGATCTTGAGGTCTTCATGAAAGTTATAGAAAATGGTCTTAGCTTTCCAACAAGACTAAAATCACATCAATCAGATAATTGTAACTCAAATTATAGTCAGTTTACTGAAAATACAATCACCGAGATTAAGGACAATTCAAGCAATAATTTCTTCAATGATCCAATTACGCTTAATTTCATAAAATGCGACAAAACCAACTTAATTAAGCCAAATTGATCCTTAAGAAGCCAAGTGAAAGGAATATAAAATGAATAAATTATATTACTATCAAGTTCCCCTACACTTGACTTTTGCATTTTCGGGCAAAACATATAAGACCAAAACTATTGAATAAGGAAAAACAATACAAACTCAAAAATTAAAAAAAAATTTAAAAAACTCAATAATATTAAAAAATGAATAGCAACCAAAGATTCAAGGGATCAAAACCCTTTATGAGGTAACGTTTCTTCACATCTCAAATCAACAAGTAAGGAAATTTCAATTGAAAAGCATGAGTCAAGAATGATAGATCTTTATAGGATTCACTCTCAATCCCTCGAGTATTTAAAATGTAGGTATTTCACTCAATTCAACCCATCAAAAATTGCACTACCATGAGCTTGCTTATCTTCTACTTCTTTACTACTCAGAACACATGGACACACTAATCATAAGGACTTTATTCAAGGTTGTAATGGGGTCAAGGTAAAGGAAGAGGTAATATGGATATGACAAGTTAAATACCAAAGAGAATAAAAGAGCATGAGAGCTAAGTTCAATTAACAAGCATGAAAGTTTATCTCAACTCCACCTAATACAAATTCCCTTTACATATTCTTTTCTTTTCCTTTATTGCTTTGTTGGCCCTTCTTTACACATTTATTTTTTTTTTGTTTTTTTTACAAGATGAACATAATATATACATTTTTTTAATTAAACAATTTTTTTTCAACCATTCTGCACACACACCCCCACACTTGTTCAAGAACTTATCCAATGACAAAGCTAATGTTCTCTTATTCCCTAAGGCCTGGTAAGAACATGGTTTTTCATTTAAGACACATAATGAGCTCAAAACAAAGAATGGTCAAATAAGCCCAAAGAGGTTAAGCAAAGGGAAATAGGCCATAAGAGTTGTCAGGAATAAGAGAATTTCCAAGAAGTCATAAGAGTATTTGATATCATATTGAGACAATATGATGCTGAGTAAGGCTGCCTATTTGTGCGCCAATCATTCTTGGCTATTTGGTGAAAGTAGTTATTTCAAGAAAAATGCCTTAATTATATTTATGTATGCATGTGAAAATATAGTCTTAAAAAGAATCAAACCAAGTTCTATAGTAACAATTCTATGAGTGAAAATCATACAAGAAAGAAGAGAATGGTACAAATGTTTAATCCATTCATCAATAGACTCAAAATCTCACAAGGCATATTTCAATCATTCTCAGTCTACCAATTCAACATTCATAACCAAGCATGTGATTTTTAAGAAAGAAGACAATTTACTCAATCATGCTATGTTCTCTGAATTTGAATTGCTACTTCCATACAATATAGTTATCTACCTAATTACTCCTTACTCTGCCACTAATTTTTGATGCGTCTCAAGAGCAAATTTACCTCTAGGGCATAATTTACTCCTTACTCTGTCATTCTTAATTACTTTTGTTGTTAATAAATTACTGACAATCATATAAACACGCTTCCTATTATTTTTTTTTGTTTTTTTGTTTACACAACTATCCTTCCCCCCAACCAAATCATAACATTGTCCTCAATGTCAAAATATAGATAGGTAAAGGATAAAAGATAGTACCTGTTATTACAATTACTGAAAAGAGAAACTTTAGACAAATTTAAATAAAAACAAAGTACGATGAATAAAACCAAAGGTAAAGAAAAGTTATAGATGAAGTGTCAAATCACATTCACGTTCCTTGCTGCCTCCCTTACGGCTTCCTTCTGACCAATCTATCTGAGCTATTACTGGTTCAAGTTCATAAACAAAAATTTGTAATTTATTAATTAATTCATTAATAGTTGAAGCATATATAAGGAGTCGTCTTGCTGAAGGTGTGATAAAGTTCTGTTCCACAGCACGGTCAACAAAAGATAACAAATTATCAAAGAAATTATTAACATTCAACAAACCTATGGTTTTATGGTGGAAGTTCAATTGGGCCCAAGAGATAATTTGAAAAACTTCTTCCAAAGTACCAAAACCACCCGGTAAGACAATAAATGCATCAGAGTTTTCAAGCATTGTCCTCATTCGTCCATGCATAGATGATACTTGAAGTTCCAGCCCAATTGTCTTTCCAATGATGTTCCTTCGAGTTAAAGGTTCAGGAATGATACCTAAAACTTGACCACCTCTTAGATGTGTAGAAAGTGATACATAACCCAATGCTACCTCCCCCATATACTACACGAATGTTCCTCGCAGCAAATGTTCTACCAACAATGCTTGCTGTGTTTAAAAACTCTAAACCCTTCTGATAACTTATCCCACAAAATACATAAATATTGGTAAATCTACGAATAGAAGAAGAAGCTCCCTCCATTTCTACACTCACACTCCCTTTAAATGATTATGAGTTAGAGGAAAGTGAAGAAAATGAAGTGTTTAAATAGGGAAGAGTTGGCTCCTACATGGGTAGGTTGGCTATTGTCAGAAAAGTTTGAAATTAAGAAACTTTTATATATTTATTTATTTTTTGAAATAAAAATACTTTCACACAACGGGAATAAGCATAAAAACCTATGTCCTTAAGCCAATTAGCGCGACTCTCAACGAGAAGTTGGTTTTAAGACTACAATACCCCCAAAGAACCTTCTGAACAAACATGTTAAGGATCCATGCACAAGGATTTCATGGACTAAATACCAAGTTACTAACAACCTGATGAAAGGTGAGTGTATACTCACTTGAGAATGGGATAGAGGTAGTCTGCTATTTCGGCTTTGTGCCAAAGAATCGTTGACCACTGTTAGACCTATTCAAGACCAGCGCAACATAGAGCTCCCAAAAGGGACAAGTGGCCATAATGCGACTGGCTGCCTCACATGTGGGATACAATCTACCTACTTTTTTCTTCAATGAAGAAGGCTGGATCAGGATGCGCGCATTTGCCCATTCATATTTTTGTGTTTACCAAGGCCAAACCCAAGATGTGTACATACTTTATCTATTTTTTTTTAAATAAGAAGAATAAGATAATATATACATGTTGTTGTGATTATGACTCACCTCTTCCTCTGGTTTTACATCTAGTAATGGCTTAAATGCCTTCTATGAGTCGAGAATAAGCTTCCCATTCAATTTTATTATAAATTGGTAAACAACATCTTTTTGAGTCAAATTCCCAAGACTGAAATGTTCTTGTTCGTCCTTGAAGAGATTCCATAAGTTAAAATGTTCACGTTGCACATATCCATAAGAATGCGTCTCAAGAGTCAATAAGATATTATCTAATGACTCCTTACTCAGTCCATTCTTAATGAAGAATATTTTATCTTCTCTATTGGCGAAAACCATCCCCAAAGAACGACATCACTTGTTACAATTCCATCGTGTACATTTGTGACAAACTTGTAACCTTTTTGCTCTTTTCCTTTTAGAATACGAACTTCTACCTTGACCTGTCATGTAAGAGTCAAATGAAATTGAAGATTCACCTGCTAGACGAACTTTTGCTTCGATTATCCAGCGTACATCTTCTGGCATGCCCTTGTGCATTCACAGTCTCAGTCTTTCACATCTAACTTTGTAAATTTTTGTTAGAGCATTTTAAGAAAGAGAAGGAAAATGTTTTCCTAGATTTGAGAGAATGACATCCATTTTAAAGGAGAAGGAATAAGTTATTATGAGAAATTGAAAAAAATAAACCGATTTAAGAGTCACGGAGTACCGTTATCCGCCACTTAACCGGGGACACAAAGAATTACAAAAAGAAAGCAACAAAATTAAAATAAATTCTACTCATAACATGGATTAGAAAGGGAGATGGATTCTACCTCAACAACTTGGTTTTCTAGAAATGGTTTGAGTTTTTGTCCAGTGACCTTTAAAACATTACCATTCCTAAGATTCTCAATGTCTATGGCCCCATAAGGATACACATGTTTGACAATAAAAGGGTCAGTCCACCTAGATCTCAATTTTCCAGGGAATAGGTGAAGATGAGAATTATAAAGCAGAACTTTTTGACTAATTTCAAAAGATTTTCTCAAAATTAATTTGTCATGAAAAAATTTTTCTTCTATCTTTATAAATTTTTGAATTTTCATATGCATCATTTCTCAATTTTTCAAGTTCATTTAATTGCAATTTGTATAACTTGCAAGCATCATCAAGATTTACATCGAAAGCTTTAATGACCCAAAATGCTTTATGCTTCAGTTCTACAGGAAAATGACAAGGTTTTTCATAGACTAACTGATAGGGTGACATGCCTAAAGATGTTTTGAAAATAGTACGGTAAGCCCAAAGTGCATCGTTTAGTCTTAAAGACCAATCTTTACGATTTGGGTTAACTATTTTTTTCAAAATTTATTTAATCTCCCTATTTGCTAATTCTACTTGTCCACTTGTCTGAAGGTGATAAGGGGTGGCAATTTTGTGGGTAATACCATATTTCTTTATTAAAGATTCAAATGGTGTATTGTAAAAATGTATTCCCCCATCACTGATGATAGCTCGAGAGATTCCAAATCGACTCAAGACATTTTCTTTTAAAAATTTAAGAATAGTTTTATGGTCATTGTGTCGACATAGAATCGCCTCAATCCATTTTGAGACATAATCAATTGCAACCAAAATATACAAAAATCCAAATGAAGATGGAAATGAACCTATTAAATCAATTCCCTAACAATCAAAAATTTCAATGACAATGATAGGGTTTATAGGCATCATATTTCTTTTAGAAATGGACCCCACTTTTTGACAATTTTCATAACTTTTGCAAAAGGTATAGCTGTCTTTAAATAAATTGGGCAAATAAAATTCACATTGCAATATTTTCGCAGTTGTTTTCTTTAAAGAAAAGTGACCTCCACATGTTTCTGAATGACAAAATTTAATGACACTACCTACCTCATTGTCGGGCACACATCTCCGAAAGATTTGATCAGAATAATATTTGAACAAATATGGGTCATCCCAATAAATTTTTTTTACCTCAGTCAAAAATTTCCTTCTGTCTTGTTGCGTCCATTGAGACAGCATCTTACCTGTTACAAGAAAATTGACTATGTTAGCAAACCAAGGCATGGAATTGATAAAAAATAAAAATTCATCACGAAAAAAATCATTGATAGGTGTGTTATCAAAAGATGAGTCTGTTGTAAGTCTAGACAAATGATCTACAATAACATTTTCAGCTCCTTTGTTATCTTTTATTGTGATGTTGAATTCTTGAAATAACAAGATCCACCGTATCAACCTAGGTTTGGCATCCTGTTTAGACATTAAATATCTAACAGCAGCATGATCGGTGAAAACAATAATAAAAGAACTAATTAAATAAGCTCAAAATTTGTCTAATGCAAAAATTACAGTAAGTAGTTCATTTTCAGTAGTGGTGCAATTCATTTGTGCACTATTTAAAGTTTTACTTGCGTAATAAATCACTTGAGATTTACCTTCCTTTTTTTGGCATAAAACAACACCAACAGCAAAATCACTAGCATCACACATCAACTCAAAAGGCAAAAACCAGTCAAGGGATTGCACGATAGGAGCAGATGTCAGAAGACCAATTAGTTTTTCAAAAGATTTTTGACATTCTTGAGTCCAATCAAATGGTGTATCTTTTGTTAGAAAATTACATAATGGTCTAGATATGGCACTAAAGTCTTTAATGAATCTTCTGTAAAATCCTGCATGTCCTAAAAAGGAATGAACTTCTCTGATTATTTTTGGGCAAAGCAAATGAGCAATTAATTCAACTTTGACCTTATCAACTTCAATTCTTTTAGAAGATATCACATGACCTAACACGATTCCTGAAGTAACCATGTAATGACATTTTCCCTAGTTTAACACAAATCTTTTTTCTTCGCATCTTTGAAGAACTTTTTCCAAATTATCAAGACAATTTTCAAAAGAATTTTCCAAAAACTGTCAGGTCATCCATGAAAACCTCTAAATAATACTCAATCATATCACTGAAAATACTTAGCATGCATCTTTGGAAAGTTGCCGGAGCATTACAAAGACCGAAAGGCATTCTTCTATATGCAAAAGTGCCAAAGGGGCACATAAAAGTGGTCTTTTCTTGATCCTCTAATGTAATTGGTATTTGATTATACCCTGAATAACCATCAAGAAAATAATAGTAGGGATGTCCTACTACTCTTTCCAGAATTTGATCAAGAAATGGCAAGGAGAAATGATCTTTCCTAGTGGTTGCATTTAATTTTCTAAAATCAATACACATACGCCAACTAGATGAGACTCGGGTAAATATTAATTCACCTTTTTCATTTCCAACCACTATTATTCTAGATATCTTAGGCACAATTTGTGTAGGGTTTACCCACTAGCTATCAGAAATAGGGTAGATAATTCCAACATCAAGTAATTTAAGAACTTCAGCTCTAACTATCTCTTTCATGTGTGGATTTAATTTTCTTTGAGGTTGTTGAGATGTTTTAGCATTATCCTGTAAATATATTCTATGTGTACAAATTAATGGATTAATACCTTTTATATCCTTTAATATCCATCCAATTGCACTTTTATGCCTTTTAAGCACTTCTAACAACATACCTTCTTATTCTCTAGTAAGGGTTGAGGAAATTACTACTGGGAAGCTTTATTCTTTTCCCAAAAATGTGTACTTCAACCCAGCAGGTAATGACTTTAGTTCCAGTGTGGGTACTTCTTCATGGGTATTATCATTCATGGATTGTAGATCTTTGAATTTTGTCTTCCATCCTTTGTATTCCATTACCTGTGTATAATCAAGCAAAGAGCATATTTCAGAAATATCATCATCTAATTGCGTACATGAATCAAATGAATTAATTAAAAAAATTTCTAATGGGTTAGAAGAACTCCCATTTTGAAGATGATCATCTATAATGACCTCAATCCCATCAGCTTCCTCCTTTTCAGCATTGACTTCTTGTGATTGCTTGCACATGTTGAAAACATTAAGCTCCAGTGTCATGTTTCCAAATGTTAGCTTCTTCAATCCATTTCTGTAATTTATCAAAGCATTAGATGTTGCTAAAAATGGGTGACCTAAAATAATAGGAATTGACTTGCAACTATTAACCAAATGTTTAGTTTCCAAGACAATAAAATCCATAGCGAATATGAATTTATCAACTTGTACCAACACATCTTCCACTATTCCTTTTGGAATTTTAATTGATCTATCGGTAAGTAGAAGAGTTACAGAAGTTAGTTTTAACTCACCTAGGTTGAGTTGCTGATAAACTGAATATGGAAGCAAATTAATACTAGCACCAAGATCAAGTAAAACTTGTTTAATTTTATGTTCTCCAATAATGCATGAAACCGTAGGACAACTAGGGTCTTTATGTTTCAAAACATTATTGCTTTGAATAATGGAGCTTACCTGTTCAGCCAAAAATGCATTCTTTTTCACATTTAATTTCCTTTTAATAGTGCATAAATCTTTCAAAAATTTGGCATAACAAGGAATCTGTTTGATAGCATCTAACAACAGAATATTGACCTTCACTTGCTTAAAAATTTCATAAATTTTAGTGTGGAGGTTCAATTTCTTTAGTTTGTTTAATGCTTGAGGAAATGGGACTGGAGGCGAGAGTTTGGTCTCATTTTGGATAGATTGCTTATCAACCTCTTCCTTATCTTAGGGAATTGACTCATCATCTCTCTCACAAGGTTCAAGAACTTGTTTTTCAACAACTTTTCTACTCCTAAGAGTTATCACTGACTTGACTTGATCTATTTGTTGGTTTTCTGAACTACCCTCATTTAGACTGTACTGACCCTTGGGATTCGGTTGAGGTTGAGAAGAAAATTTTTCTTTCTCGTGAATGGTGAAAGTAGAAGTAATTTTGGCAAGAGTATTTTTTATGTCATTCATGGTTAGAGTGCTTTGGTTATTAATGGCCTCTTGCTTTTCCATGAATGCATGCAATGTTCCTTCAAGGTTTTTTCTATATGGTGGGACATAAGGTGCATATCCTTGAAAATTCTGAGAGTCCTGCTATTCCTAAATTGTTCATTACATTTACTTGCTCATGTACAACTTATTTAAAAATAAAAATTTTTGGACATTCATTTGTTGAGTGTCTTAATTCATCACAAATACCACAAATTTCTTCATTTTGCACAAATTTGATTTCTTTCACTTTCCCTAATTCCATGGCTTCAACCTTTCTAGCCAAAATGGCGTACCTAGCATTTAGATCTTCTTCTTGAGTAAGATGATATTTTCCTTTACTAACATTTGCAAGGTTATATCTAATTGAAATTTCAGAAGGATTAGTATCATTGCAAGATTGAGAGTTTTCAGCCAAATGGTTTAAATAATCTAAAGCATCTTCAAGTTCTTTATCAAGAAACTCGCCATTGCATATTGTTTCCACAAATTATTTAGTTTTAGGTGTTAAACCTTCATAAAAGAAGCTTATAGTGCGCCTTTTTTCAAAACCATGACGTGGGTAAGAATTTAACAAATCTTTAAAATGTTCCCAACATTGAAAATATGCTTCATTTGAATTTTGGAAAAAAAATTTGGATTTGTCTTTTCAAAGCATTGGTTTTATGTATTGGAAAAAATTTCTTTAAAAACTTACCTTGCATTTCTTACCATGTGCCAATTGATCTTGGTTTCAAAGCGTTAAGTCAAGTTTTTGCTTTATCTTTCAAAGAAAAAGGAAATAATTTAAGCCTAACAATTTTTTCAATGCAAGTTTGATCATTAAAAGTGATACATACTTCCTCAAATTCTTTCATATGTAAATATGAGCTTTCAGATTCTAAATCATGGAAATTAGGAAGTAAAGAAATCATACTCGACTTAAATCTAAAATTATTAGCATTAAGTGAAAAGACAAAACATGATTGACTAGAATTTTCAGGTGGTTGCAAATATTCACGCATGGTTCACAATGGTTGAATTTCATGTTCATCATGTACACTTTCATTTTCAGCCATTGTGTCAATTGTGTGTGATTGTGATTCAAACAAATCAATATATAAAGTACCAGGATTAATTTTAACCAAACGACCAGAATTTAAATTGCGATACTAATTAAGCATAAATAAGTGACTTAAAATAAAATAAAAAATGTACAAGCTGGCGGTGTAAACCAACCATTAAATATTAACAAGGATGTGGTATAAATCAGCTACTAAATAAATATTAATAAGTAGTAAGTTAGTAAACTGATAAAGTAAAAAGTTCATAAACTGATAAAGTAAAATGTTAGTAAGCTGATAAATTAAAAAGTTAGATAGTTAGAAAGTTAATAATTAGGTTAGTAAGTTAGTAAGTTAGAAATAAAGTGCAGAAAGTAAAATATATAAAATAAAATACAGAAAATAAAGTGCAGAAAGTAAATTTAAAACATGAAAACCAGAGAATCGGCAAGCTAGTTTTTTGCACCGGTGAGAAAGAAGAGAAGAAGAAAGATTATTTCATTGATGATTGCAGATTACAGAGGGAGAAAGTTTGTAAGTTAGTAAGTACAAGAAAAAATAAAAGAGTAGAAAAGAGATATATATATATATATATATATATATATATATATATACAAAAATATATACAAAATATAGAAAAGACCTCAATAAATTTGTTCTTAAAATCAAGTCCCCGGCAATGGCGCCAAAACTTGATGTGAATTATAAGTTGTAAACTCAAGTACAGGTTGTCTCAAGTAATAAATTCTCGGGAGCTCGAAGTCGATCCACAGGGAATTGATGAAGAAAAATTTTTTGAGGTAGGGAAAGGATTTTGTCATAGCAATAAAGGTAATAAAACTTAGTCACAAATAAAAAAGATTTACTTGGATTAGGAGATTCACTCTTAGTAAATAAATTAAGGACAAAATTAATTCTTTTTATAACTCAATTAGAATCCATACATAATAGAGGTTCCAATCAGAAAATATATCATTCAACGTTCATTTAAGATTATATATGTAATTATATTATGGTTCCTTTAATCATCTATTAACACCACCACTTATAAATAAGCTCAAGCATTCATTGTGCCAATATCTTGTCTACAACAAATCAAGATCTCCACTTTACAAGAAGAGTTTCAAAAATTATTGAAAACAAAATATAATACATATAATGACTACTTGATAATATAACATTTAAGCACAAAAAAGAGATTAATCTAAGCTTATTTAATTACTAATAGCTTCACCCTTTCACTTAAGTAAAATAAAAATTAGTTACTCATAGACAAGAGGAAAGAAAGAGAGAAGAAGAAGAAGATGAACATAACTTCTATTTAGAACCAAAGAAAACTACTGCAAAGGAAACAATTAATACACAAGCATGATATTGATCTTTAAGCTAACCTCCTCAAATGATCAGTCATTGCTCCCTTTTATAGAGCTAGAGGAGTACAAAATGACAATAAAGTTGTTTGATGAAGAGTACAAAATGCCAAAGGAGTTGTTTGATGATGATGAATGAGTGAAAAATTATAGAGATTCTTGTCTCTGAAATGTTTCAGTTCTGAGCTCATGGCATGCATCATTTCTTGGATAAGTGGTCTTCATAAGAGTTGTAGAGAATTGTCTTAGCTTTCCAATGCCACAGTTTGAGCCCAAAAGCATTCCTACAACTCGAGATATGACCCAATCACTACACACTGCTCAGGATGAGTTATAGTTCCTCTGTTCTGAATTCCAAGCCCAATATGACCTCCAATCCATCGGAAGTGACTCTTGTGTTCTTCATAAAAGTTGTAGACATGGATTTTAATTTTCAAATGGAACTGGATTGGGGTTAATTGAACTCCTATATCTCAGGATATGGTCAACTGAGTGCACAGAGGTCAAGCTGCCAGGATCAGCACTCTAGATATTGCTTCAACTCTAATTTAAATTATCCAAACGTGTGATTGGGATCTTGAGGTCTTCATAAAAGTTGTAGAGAATTGTCTTAGCTTTCGAAAAAGATGAAAATCACATTAATTAGCTAATTGTAACTCAAATTATATCTAGTTTATTGAAAAATGCAATGACCTAGATTAAGGACAATTCAAGCAATAATGTCTTCAATGATCCAATTAAAATATGACAAAACCAACTTAATTAAGCCAAATTGAACCTTAAGAAGCCAAGTGAGAGGATTATAAAATAAATAAATAATATTACTATCAGTTGGTAAATGATTAACTGCTGGTATTGGAATGTTTATAATGAGAAATTGTGATTTCTCACCCTAATTGTGTTTTCATGTAAATCCAGGTACATGTAAAGGGAAATAGAAGAGGCAGAAGAACTAGTGTAGTTTATTTTTTTTTCTTGCGATAAATATGTTATATATTTATTTCCTACTACCTTGAGTCTGTAAAAGTTATGTATTACAGTTTGCCTCGAGAGGCTGATGATATACATATATGACTTTTTGTTGTTCAGGCTCTCCATATTTATTTATGTGAATGAATGATATGGGTTTAGTTTGTTGTTTAGGTTAGAAGTAACGTTACTAATACTACTTATCCAGGTATATGTGCGATATACTAGGTTACCGGTATTAGGATGTTACAACGAGGGGCATGGTTCCAACAACAGCACAAAGGCTTGGTCGCACATGGAGGGGTTGGTGGTGGTCTAGGCGTGGATTTGGGTTCTAGGTTAACGTTGGGTCATGGCTGCGTGTGTGGTTCGTATGGGTAGTTCTATTTTGGGTTCTGGTGGCATGTGATTTACAGATCTGGGTTGTTGGCTAATGGTGGTGGTGGGTGGTTCAGTGACGAGTCTGTAGGGGCTTGAGATAGAGGACGTGGTCTGTCTCATGTGGGCTTTAGGAAAGAATGGTGTTGTATGAGAATGGCAGAGGGTGGTGGCGAATCAATGACTCATGATGGAAGAAGGCATTGATGGTGGTGGTCAAATGAAGGACATGGTGGCTTAGTTCTATTTCATGGCGGCTAAGCCGAGAATGTGGCTTTTTGCTTGAAGGCTGATAGAGGTCTGGGCTAAGTTTACAAGTTATAGGGATATTGAGTTTCAGTCATGGAGGCTTGAATGGGTATATGGTAGCCATTTCAGGTTAGGTGTAGAGGGATTCAGGTGCCATAGTGGTATTGTGCAAGTGAGAATGATTACTAAAATGATCTACATGACACCAGATAAAGAATCTTACCGGTTGGAGCTCAAAGTGCAGCAGCTTGAAGTGAATCCTCCTCCTTAGTGCTAGCAAACTCTTTGTCTCTTTCTCGTTCTCTTCCCTCTACTCCCTCAAAATTTGTTATTGTCTTGATTTTTGTTGTGTTCTTGATTTTTTTGTTGGGGTGATTAAGTTAGGTTTTTTTTATGGCTGTTATTTGGATTGGTTTTTAGGTATAGGACGTTCAGGTTGAAAAATGAAGATAGTGCAAGGTAGAGGGAATGTTTTTTTGTTCTCAGTGAAAAAAAATGGTTCTGAAAATTGATCAGCCCCCTTCTTCATTTTGTTCCCTTTCTTGTAGGCAGAAGTGGGTCTTTTTGAAACCCCTAAGGAAGTCAGCTTAGGTGTAGATAGAGTGGCCATTGTTTTCTAGCTCAATTTTCTTTTTCATAAATTTTCTTTGGGTTTGGGACCTTCCCCAAGTTCATACATCTGTAGATTTGCCATTTTTGTGCTTTCCATTTTTGCATTGAGCCTTGGGTTGCAGGAGGGTGACAGACAGACTTGGCAATGGGTTGAAAAGAAAATAGATAATAGGTAGCTGGTTGTATTTCAACTAATGGTTAGAAATTTAGTTTTGTTGAAGTATGCGAATTAGATAGATGGAATCAACAAGCAAAGGAAATGGAAGTAACCAAAAATAGCACAACATAACAGAACGAGAAATAAACTGCAAAGTCTTTGCTTTTTTTTTTTTAATTTTTCAATATAAAATTAATTTTTTTCAATTCAAAATAAGACATAATTTTATTTTATTTTTCAACTCAAAATAAGCCATAATAAATTTTTTTTTTTGGGCTCTAGCAAAATTGGGTGTTCATAGTTGCCCATCTTTACTTGTTTCTTACTAGATAAAAAGAATAATTGCGGTTTTTTATGTTATCATTGTAAGGAACGAGTAAAGATATGAACTCGAATTTTACTCGAGAATGCATAAGATGATACAAAAAGAAATATAAATACAAACAATGCGAGAATAATAAAAATGCAAAGATCTGATGCATTCAAAAATAAATGACATGAAAATAAAAGCAAAGAGTCGAAGCGCTCAAAAATTAAAATGACATGAAAATAAAAGCAAAGAGTCGATGCGCTCAAAATTAAAATGACAAGAGCCGATGCATTCAAAATTAAAATGACAGGGAACTTCAAATGTAGAGAGCCAATGCATTCAAAAATAAATGACACGAAAATACAAGCAAAGAGCTGATGTGCTCAAAATTAAAATGACAGGAGCCGATGCGCTCAAAATAAATGACAAGAAACTTTAAATGTAGAGAGCCGATGTGCTCATACATAAATGAAAAGAATTTAAAATGTTTGGAGCTGATGCGCTCAAACTCAATGACAAGAAACTAAAATGCATAGATCTAATATGCTAAAAAATAAATGATAAGAAAATAAAAGCAAAGAGCTGATGTGTTCAAAAATTAAAATGACATGACAACATTTGCGTTAGTTAGACATGGACTTAAAATATTTTTCTTCTCTCTCTTTTTCTCTCTCTTTTTTTCTTTCTTTTCCTTTATTAAAAGTCATTTGAACCAACGACAACTTTGGAAAGCTTTAACTAATCAAACTCTTGTTCATGTGCTTTTCTTCATCAGACCCTTCAGTTGGCTTAGAATTCTCTTGACTTGCCCATTTCCCTTCTTCAATTTTCTTTCTTTCTTTTTGACTCCGCTTTTTTTTCTTAGCAACGAAAGCTTATGTGACTAGTATTGTAATCATTTCCAACAAATGCTACATTACAATCTGTACTGAGATTTTTTTGTCCAACTCAATCATTAAAGGATTGTTTTTAGAATTATCAAATCAAACTGTTGACCTTAAATTTATCTTATTTGAGACATAACTTAATGAGTAAACATGCATTCATGGATGGACAGAAACTCATTGAATGAATAAACTTTCTTTCATTACTTTGGTAATCTAATCGTACATGAACTTTTGGTAAGGCAAAGATTTGAAAAAAAAAATGTAGAAACAAAAGAAAGCTGTAAGGATTTTATACAAAAAATGCTCCAGTATTGGTTCCTTGTTCCTTATCCAATTGACTCCCTACAACTACTTAATAATTTAACCGTTGTCTCTATTACTACTTCCTTCAACACATCTTCTCTTTAATCCTTCAGAAATTTACCCTAATATTGCTGATTGAATGCAAACAAAGTTGCCCTTGTGTAGCCAATCAAATGCAAATAAAAATTACCCCAGTTTGGCGAACCTTTCAAGGAGTTTCAAGCTAACTTTCTTTGAGATTTTGCCTATTTATTTTCCCTAACTTTTGCTTAGACTACCCTTTGGTGTTTTCAGTCTAATGGGCCTTTTTTTAGGCATAGAATCTCTTGACAATATCAATGTTTACAAGCCTTGGCAATTCTTCTCTATCCATATTCTTCAAAATTAGTGCTCTTCTTGAAAATGCCTGCTTAACTATGTAAGGGCCTTATAACTCGGAGCCCATTTTCCTCTGGCATCCTCTTGATTAGGAAGAATCTTCTTCAAAACCAAATCTTCTTAACAAAATTTTGTGGCACAAACTTTCTTATTAAAGGCTCTGGCCATTCTGGTTTGATACAATTGTCCATGACAAATAAGTGCCAGTCTTTTCTCTTTAATCATATTCAACTGCACATATGGAGTCTTCATCCATTCGGATTCCTCCAACTCTACTTCCATCAAAACCCTTAAAGAAGGAATCTCAATTTCTATGAGAGAGATGTAACACCCTAATACAAATATCTCAATATATTTGGTATATAAAGATAAATAATATTAGCCATGCTACAGATAATCATAGATTTCATACTTTAATAAACCCTTATTTTTAACGCTTTACAATCTCCATGTACTTAATTGATTGAGCTTGACTATGTTTTGTAAGTTTAGACTCAAATTGGGCTTAATTGATCTTTCCAACATTATTAGGATTTTACATTATTTATGTATTTAGGTCATATCTTGAGTTATATATATCTAAAAATTATGTGTCTTACCTTGTAGGAAAGATAAAAGAGAGCTCTGCAACTTTCATGAAGAGCCCAGAGCTGAATCGAATATTTGGTGGACCTAATTGGGCTTGGAAGTAAGAACAAGGGTGTTATCGCTAGAACCCGAGCAACATGCACTAATTGGTCTATAACTTGAGCTGTAAGGGTCTTTTGAAGTGGAAACTAGTGCCATTAGAAATCTTACACACAAAGATCAAACTCTTATGAAGACCCCTAATTAAAACTACAATGTTTTGATGATGTTCTACCCTTATGAAGTTGGCTGATGAGACCAGAGATCCATTGAGATTGATTTGGCCATAACTCCTTTATCTTAAGCCCAAATCAAGTGATTTCAGTGGCCAAGGAAAGCTAAGAGGTAAAGGATTAACTTTAACCTAAGGGCAAATTAGGATTCTTAATTTTTAAGTCAGTTATTTTGGTACAAATAGGGAGCCTGAGATAGATAGAATCCCTAATCTATACTACTTGATTCTTCTACCTAGAATTTGCTCCTTTCTTTTTCAAACCATGTATTGCAGCCATAGAGAGCTAAACATTTGAGATCAATCTAAGGATCTTGAGAAAATTCTAGTTTGACTTTGAGATTCTGTACCTAATTTCAATTTTGAATTGAATTAATTATCTTCTTCTTCTCTTGATTTGGATTCAAATTGCATGATTAGAGATTTTTGTTGTGTGATGTGATCTGATTGGATCATTAATCCTAATTGAGATTTGTGATTAAATTATGATTGATTAATTATGGTTTAGTCACATGAATTGAAGACAGTTAGGTTGGCAGATTTGTTAATCTAGGTTAATTGAATTCTAGTTGTTAAACTAGCATAGGTTACATGAATCTAGCGATCGCAGGTTTATGAATCGTTTGTTAGTTAAATTCTAGGTGATTATCTAGTGTTGAATTCTATGTGTTTAATACAGAAATTTCTGTCAATCATAGATTAACTAATTAATTCAATCCAGATGCATGTTTAGTGATCGATGACAAGCCAACTAAGTTTCTAACGGTTTCTTGGATTGGTTGCTTTGCAATTTTATTTTCTTACATTTAATTATTACGTTTACATTCTTCATGCACAATTCCCCCTTGTTTGACCTTAATTTGGTTTCATTGGTACCTTGTGTAATACCCTAACATCCTCGCTAGGGTATTACAATTCGGACCAACACTTTTTCCTTATTTTAAAACTTTACCTAAGCCATAGTTAAGATTTATTATAAAATACGGGTTTAAAATTTCTTTTTTGTGAATAACGTAAACTTAACAAAACATAAATAAATTCAAGGTATAAAGAACTGAACAAAACATTCCATACATACATACATATATATATATATATATACATACATAAGAAACTGAATAGAACATAAGTACTTAAGATTTACATACCAAAAGAGACATAAAACAACTTAACAACACAAACTTAAACCGGCCCAAGTTCATTACACCTAAGGGAAGGGTCCTCCTCAGGATCCTCTTCAGATTCCTCAGAAGACAAGTCCCCCAGCCAGGGCAAGTCTTGACAGGCAGGAGTCCGAGTGAAGATATCTCAGAATCCTCCCTAGGAGAATAGTAAAGGTCGCCCCACAAATCCCTTAAAGGTATATGAAACTCTAGATAAACTGTAGCAGAAAAAGAAAAAGTAGTGACCCCATGACGGATACTACTCAGGGATAGAGTAACGTCTCCACGATACTCTACTCACTCCGTATCCAGATGGATATGCCAGGAATCAGTGCCTCCAAGGAACTGGACTCTCACGTAACCCAGAAGGTCTCTCGTCCCTGCCATCATAGTCTTCAAAGAGCACAGGCATAAAACAGAATGGGAAGAACAAAAATAACATAAAGAGGTGAGATCCCCTACATCATATACCAGTGTGGCAGCAAGAAACAACAATAATAATAAAATCACAAAGTACAAAATTAACATTTACAATCATGATATTTATCAGCAGATATTGCAACGATATATCAGTAGGTATTCAATAATATAACAACAGGTAATTCCACAATATAAATGTATCACAACGAAATGTTCAATGACTATGTGAATGCACAATGAACTGACACCTACTCCATGGAGCTAAAACCAACCATCGGAGAGAATGATCGGGGACTCATGTCTGTATATCGTTAACCTCAAATCAGGTGCTTTCAAATATAATCAATATGCGCAACTTGGCTTATACAAGACACTCTCGACTGGATCGGGAATAGGAATAGGGTCTTGTCAAGATCGTCGATACGTTGCACAGTCACCACGGCCTAGTGGAGCTACTAACTATCCATTTGTGGGATACCCGTGCCCCGACGCCTCCTAGGTCATTCATAGACCTTCCCTGCGTAATTCACACTCGCACAAAGGTGTAATTCATCTCTCAGGCATATAGCCTCAACAACAAGTCATTCCAACTTTCACAATGCATGATCACATAACATAGATAAAACAATACTCATTAATAGCATAAATTCCACCGAAACAAGCCGCAACAAGGCTTAAGTCAACAACTGAAATCTTCGGGTCCAGTACGTCGGCAAACTCCTGCTTTTTTTCTCAAACGTGAAACATTTTCACTGAAATTTTCACAAGTGTTCAACACTTTTTATCACTCTTCAAAACCACGAAACATCTTTAAATAGATTTTCAAACGCATAAACATGTTAAAATATTTTCTCAATTTCATAAACATTTTAAAGCACTTTCAGTCATTTTTACTAAGAACTCACTTAAACAAACACCTTAATTTTCAAAACATCCCTCAAAACTCATTTCCATTATCAAAAATTATTTTCTTTTTAAACAACAAAACCTTGTTCATTTTCCTTTTTAATTTGTGAATCCTCAAATCCTATTCTAGTCCCCTAATCATCTAAGTTTTCAATTAATAAAACAATTTTATCTTGGAAACCCTATTTTGAGCTTCATGGTCGTGAGCCATAAGCATTCCTTAGAACCAAAAAGCTTGCCTTTCACACATGAATCAAAGCATACAAGGCATTTCAATTATTAATTCATGTAATAGCAATTTCATACATCCATAACATCACATAATCACAAATAGCCAAACAAATATAAATCATAAAATACATATAACCAAGTGAACAAATCCTCACATGAATTATTTACCAATAAAACACAATTTGTTCCTCACCACCAAGATGGTCGATGAGGTTAATCTCCCTCTTACCTTGGATGATGATCAAAGCTCTTTGATGTTCTCTTGAAAAAGCTTCTCCTCCCAAGAAGATTCTTAAAACAAAACAATACACAAGCATCAACATCTAAGGCTTGGGAACAAGATGACCATGAATCAAGATCATGGACAAGAACTTGAGAAGAAAACTTAGAATTAAATATGAGAGACTTCACCTAGAGCCTCCAAATGTGAAGCCTTGAGAAAAGATTGCAGATGGATGATTTAGGAGAAACCTACAACAACAAAGTGTCTCAAAAAGGGGTTTAGATTCAAGAGATGAGGTTGGTTGGAATTGATCAAGATTGATGGGTGGAGAAAGGGTGTTGGCCGTGAGGAACAAGAGGAGAGAAAAGAGAGAGTTTGATAGGTGGTTGCTCAAAAACAAGACAAGAAAAGCTTAGGAGAGAAAGAACTAATTTTTTGGTCACCAAGCTTCTCCAAGAAGCCTTCTTGGCCATGGGCCATCAAGGGCAAAAAGGGCAAGGCTTCGAAGTTTCACTCCAAGCTTGCTTAGGAAGCTTGCTTTCAAGCTTGTCTTGGAAGCTTTCTTCCAAGCTTGTCTTGGAAGCTTGCTTCCCATTGGCTCAAGGTTAAACATCTAACCAGATATTTGCGGGAAGCTATTACCCAATGGACAAAGGTAGTAAAACCAGTATTTATTGTCTAATGGATAATAGAACGCATCCATATTTTATTAGTCATATAAAATCTCACAAAAGGAAAATTTCAAAATTCATTCCCGATTTCGGGTTTAATATGCTCCCCCGGCCCCGTGTGAACAGTCCAAAATTTTTTCGGCCCTGAAATTTTTTTTTATTTTTTCGGCACCGCCTCAAAGACACAAAAGCTCAAGAAAGACAATAAAATAATCAAAAGAAATCAAACAATTCAAAAAAACACAAAAACATAAATAACAAGAAAAGGAATTTCAGGATGTTACACCTTGATCCTCAAGAGACGACTAGGTTTGCTGCCTTATGCTACAAGTTATCGATAGAATTAGAATTTTGTTATTTGGTTGAGCTCAGCACTTGAATCAGCTACAACTAACTTAATTAACATTCCAAACCCATAATAATCATACAAATAATCATGGAGAGCCATAAGGAAGCAAAAGATTATATAAATACATATCATTAGCCTCAAAAGGGCAAAGTGTAATATATATCACTTTGTACATCTTAAAAACAAATATACAAAGATTGCTCAAAAGCAAAGATAAACTATCTAATCTAGTTGCTTCCTCTTCTTTCCCTTGGAAGGGTCTCAACCTGCTTTTATCATGGAAACATAAAACGGGGTGAGAATATAAAATTCCCAATAATCAACATATATATGAAACCATGGCATTATTGTTAATATACTATAAAGGCAACCCACAAAGTATATACATACAAATTAAAATTGACATTAAACAATCGCCTATACAGTTGTAAAATGTCATCTTTCCTTGGCAAAGTGTTTATCTCACTCCTTCGCCTGGCAAAGAACTTAATTCATTCTATTGCCCTTGGTAGATAGTTTTTCTTACTTTACTACCCTTAACATAAATGCTTTTCTCACTCCTCATGCTCCTGGACAAAGCTTAACTCACTACTTTGTCCTAGGTAGAGTGCTTTTCTCACTACTCTACCTCCTCTGGAAAAGTGTTTTACTCACATCTTTACCATGACAAGGTACTTTTCTTACTCTCTTGTCTCACAACTCCATCCTTAGTAAAGTGTTTTTCTCTCTCCTTCGCAAGGTCAAGGGGCATATCTTACTCCCTCAGATAAGATTATTGTGTTGTGGCTCAACTTTAACAGGTAAAGGAACCTCTCTTAGCTAACACTCCATTCTAACTCAACTTAATAAGATGAATGAGCATTTCTTTAAAAACTTGCATATTTCACCCAACTTTAACTACAAGAGAGCAAATCATGCACTAAGATATGTAAAACTTTGTTTCACACTCTTATCATACTTGTATCTAACATACTATATCGTCATATCACAAATGATATCAAGTGCAACATCATTGCTCTTCAATGATTAGCAACTTACTTATGTCAATCCACAACTATAAGATACACCAAGGTTTACTCTCTTACGCTTATGATAGGTGGTTATTTCTTTCATGAAAGATTCCCAATAGTATCTTAACATATACCAAAAAGCATGTATAAAAGATTCTAATAGGTAAAGAACTCCATTATCTCAAAAAGAAACACATGAATCAATCTATTCTTGGCGCCCACTTTCTCAGCGCTTAGGCGCCTAATGTAACACCCCCTTCCGGGTGACATTACATTTACAGACCAACTCTTATTTTAAAATTTATCAAACATCACACTTACACTTTAAAATGACTCTTTTTGTGTAAAAACTTATCAAACTATGAAGTAGTAAATATTATGAAACGTGAGATTCAATAATTACCTTTTAACGGATGATATAAGTTGACTGAAATAAATAAGAAACTCAAGTCATAAGAACTGAATAAAAGACTTTTCATAAAACAAAGTTTAGTACATCCTTAAGTACATCAGTACATATTCCAAAAGCATAAAACTTAAGTACTCCAAAATAAACATACCTATACATATAGCTACCGAATGAAAATTGAGTCTTGACCAAGTCCAAACACCTGAAGAACGGGTTCCTGCACCCGATTTTCATCCAAATCCCCTTCGGGATCCCCAAAAGACAAAGCCCCCAGTCGGGGCATATCGCTGCGGGCAGGAGTTCGAGTAGTCAACTCCACAGAACCCTCCCTATAGGAAGCTCTCCGATCATCCCAGAGCTCCCCAAGGGGCATGTAGAACTCCAAGTGAATATCTACGTCAAAGGTGAATATGAATGCCTCATATCAGGTCCTGCTCCAACTCAAGGTGACATAGCCATCATACCGAATGTGTCCTGTGTCCCACTGAACACTCTATGCACCGATGCCTCCATGAAACTGTAGCCTAGTGAAACCTCGCGGGTCTTGCCTTGCCATCATCGCAGCCTTTTCATCATAAATATAAAGATAGAATAATACAGTAGAAGAGATAAGATCCCCTACATCAATACCATCATAGTAGCAAGAAACACAACGAAAGACAGTAGTGCCTTTCATACACAACAACACTAAGTAATAGCAGATATGATCATGTCAATACAGGAATATTCATAAGATAATGAACATAATCATATTATCAACTGATAAGTAAATTAGCAAGGTACATTAAGACACATATATTTGTGTGTATGGATCATGTCACAATAACAGATGTACAGACTATGCATATGCACGATGTGTATGCTGACCATCCTCATGCACAATGTGACCAATTCCTACTCCATGGAGCTAAGATTCAGAGATGAGCATTCCAAAAGATTTGTCCCCCCTCAAAAGACAGTCTACGCCAGACCACGAAAAGAAATAGTGTTTTGTCGGGCTGCCAGTGCATTGCAAAAGTGTTCACGGCCAGGGGTATACAATATGATAGTGGTCACTAGTGAATCACCAGCCCTGGGCGTCCCCCAAGATCCATCAAGGATCACACTTATCCAATTCACGCTCACTCCTAGGCATCAAAAGTCGACAGTCTAATACTCAATTGCATGCTCAAAGGAATTAAACCATCGTTGAACTGTTCCCAATGATATTAAAGCAACATCCCATACAACTGTTTAATACCATTAATATCAATGATATTATATAACCGCCCATACAACTACATGATATCACTAATACATCTGGGTTTCTTATGATAACAAGTCACATCTGACTCAATCATCTATCTGACGTTTCTAGTTAAAAAAGTAAACCACATCTGACTTATTTGTCTATCTGATGTTTCTAGGGTCCAGTTTGTCAACCAGACAACACAAATGCTAAAATCACAAATCACTTGGGTCCAGTATATCAGCCCAAGGCACAATATTAACACATTCTATCATAAAGGATTTCAGTCTTGTAAATTTAAGAATCATTATTATCAAATCACGTGGAGCATTTTCACAATTCCTCGAGTATATAGATATATTAGGTCTTCTTTTGTCTTTAATTATCATACTCTCAAGAATGAAGGTAGAATTTAATCCAAATCACCAGTTTCTTCTAACTAAGTCCCTCAAATGACCTATCCTCATATCATTTATAAAAACCTAAAGCATAATGTTCTTACCACATTATTCCTTTCCATTCTTATCTTATAAATTCTCAATTAATTTTCCTCAATTGTCAAGTTACTTAGATTTACCACTAATAGATCATTTTCTATGATTTTGATTATCTCTAAATTATGACATTATAATTATCTTCAATTTTACTCATAATCCCTAAACCCTAATTTGTCTTCCAAATCACCCAAATAATATTTCCTAACATTCTTTCTAAAACTTCCATTATTCAACTTCTAAATAAAATTCTTTCCATCCTAATTACTCTTCCACCTCATCATCAATTATATTAGGTCTCCAATTCACTCTTACCTCTAATTATCAAATATCACATTCAAGAATCAATTCCCTATAATGGTAAAACTTGTTTCTTTCTTCATTCACTTGTAACCTCATAAATTATGTCTTTATCACCTAATCATCTAAGTTCTTGATAACCAATATTATTCTCATGGATGTCTCTTCTTTGGCCAAGGTGGCCGTGAACCTCAAGGAATCAAGAGAAACCAAATAAATCATTCTTTCTCAATACAATCATAGCATGCCATTTACTTTAATCGTCACAATCCATTAAATTTATACTCACTATCAAAATCACATAATATCCATTAAGTCATCATAATAATCTTTGCATACAATAACATCATACAATCACACAAGATCAACAAGCATAAATCAAAATCTCACTTTTGGGTGGATGAATCCTCACGTGGACTCTCCAATCCCAACACAACCATTCGTTCCTGACCACCATAGCATGGTTGATGAGGTTAATTTCCCTCTTACCTCAAGTGTAGCCTCCTAGCTCCTTGTATGTCCTTGTGTAGCAAACTTTCTCCACCAACCTAGGGCTTGAATAAGATTACCATAGGTCAAAGTATGGCTTTACATCCTTTAAAATGAAATAAGAAGGAAGATTCAAGAACTTTACTTTAAGATTGTTGAACTTGAGATTTGAATCAAAGCTTAAGGAAATGCTTGAAGATGGATGAACTAGAGATCGATTTCCACACAAGAGTGTCTTAGAATGTTGTAGAAACTCAAGATCTAAGATTATCTTGAATTATTGAAGACTTTGTGATGGTCTTTGGAGTTTTGGTTGTGACCTATCCAAGAGAAAAAGGAAGGAGTTTTGTGTTTAGCCTTTGGTTACTTGGATGTAAGGATGAACAAGTCATAAACAAGGTGTGGAATGGCCCTTCCAAAATGGCCATAGCCATGAGGTGTAGAGGAAAATGAGAGGAGAAAATAGAAATCAAAGTCTCACCTTAAGGGCCTCAAGTTAAGGTTTTTGTAAGATGATGATGAAGATAGGAGAACTTGATGATGGTCTCAACATAGAAAATTATCCATGCAGTGTGTAGATCCTAAAATTGTGATTGAGTATAGGAAACAAAAATGGAAGAGGAAGGTGAAGAGTGGTAGTCGTGAGGTGAAGGAGAGAAAATGAAGATGAGAGCTTTAGGAAGTGATTTCAACAAGAAAATGTCTTTCAAACAACATATAGTTTCAAGCAATGTGGTTGCTTGAAATTAAGCAAACATGGAGGGTGTAGAAGAAGGTATGGCCATGTGGTTTGGAGAGGAGAGGAAGAAAAGAAAAAATGATTTAGAAACTTTAGGGTAGAGAGAGAAAGTGATAGAAAATTTTGAAATTGAAAAGATGATAGCTTTTTGGGTGAAAGGTGATAGATGATGGCTTGTGAAAAGATGACATCTTGTCATCTTTTTCTTCCCTAAAATCGTATGCCTCACTAGGAAAATGGAGTAAAGCTTCCATAGCAAGTTTCTCCTAAAGTTTCTTTGAGAAGTTTCACACATTTCCCAAAAATATCAAATCATGTTGTCATATAGTGATGTGATGATGTCACTTAGATGATATCATAATAGTGACTAGATAGAAATAATCTACTAAATTTTTACTGCAAGCTATTATCTAACGGATAAAAGTTTCAATTATCAATGCCAGTACCTATTATCCAATGGACAATAAGGCGCACCCAAATTTTATCCGTCAGATAAAATCTCAAAAAATGAAAACTTCGTAAACTATGTCTAGCCTTGAGTTCAGTAAGATCCCCCATCACCGTTTCCACAGTCCAAGGTTTTTCGGACTCGGGGAAAATATTTCATTTTCTCAACTCCGTTCAGTGCACATAAATCGAGAAATATATTAAAATAATCAAATAATTCAAATAATTCTAGAAAAATTCACAAAAATCATAAATATTATAAAATGAGTATTTATCATAGAATAAGCAATTTTCGGGGTGTTACAACTCTCTCCTTCTAAAAAGAAATTTTATCCTCGAAATTCGTTCCATCTTAGAACACATGTGGATATTGTTCCTCGTAGAATGTCTCCAGATCTTTAATACAATCACAACGGGTAACTTCAAGTTTTGTGTAGAGTAATTCTTCTCATGTAATCTCAGTTGTCTTGAAACATACGTTACCACTCTTTCTATTCCGAACGAGTACACGTTCTAAACTCCAACGTGAAACATCACGAGACGTCTGGAAAGGTTTGTTGAAATTCGGTAGAGTCAATACTGGCGAAACAGTCGCGTGTCTCTTCAATCCTTGAAAATTTTCCTACATGTATCAGTTCATGCAGAAGCTTGATTCTTTCACGTAAGCTGGCTGAGAGGTCCTGCCATCTTGGAGAATCTTGCAGTGAATCTCTGATACTAGCCAGCTAGTCCCACACAATGACGAATCTCCAATACAGTCTTCGATCTTTCCCATTGAAGAATTGCTCCAACTTTGACGGATCCACAACAATTCCTTCTTTTGAAATCACGTGACCCAAAAGTTGATTTGCCTTTAACCAGAATTCGCACTTAGACGACTTCATGCATAACTTCTTCTTCTTTTTCAAAATTTGAAGAACCACACTGAGATGTTCAGCACACTCCTCTAGACTTTAAGAATTGATCAGAATGTCATCAACAAAGACAACGACAAATCTGTCTCAATAGGGAAGAAAGATCCTATTCATGTAGTCTATGAATACTACCGAAGCATTTGTTACACAGAATGACATTACTAAATACTCGTAGTGCTCATGACGTGTCAGAAATGCCATCTTGGAAACATCTTCTTCTTTCGAACAACTTGATGATAACTAGAATGTAACTGATCTTGGAGAAAATAGCAGCTTCCTTCAGTTGATCTGTCAAACCACCTAACCTCGATCTTAACAGGAAATATCTCATAGATCAGGTCCAACAAAACTTAGGAATGAGTTTCATGGATTCAAATCTAGGAATTTCTATCTCAAAGACATTAAGGTTCTATCAGAATAGAATGGCGAGATATGGTTATAAAATAACCAATCCCTTTCCTGAGATTAAGTTTACTCATGAAGAAGGCAAATAATTAAATTAGCAAAAAGGTTCCAATTTCTAACAATAACAGGATAGTTTAAACAAACATTGTGTAATAACAACGGGCTTAGAATAAGAATGGCAATACTCAAGTCAGAATAAATACACAGATAATCCAAATTCTAGAAACGAACTCTTAAGATTTCATGGGAACAGTTTAATAGGATATGGTTGAAAGATAACTAATCCCCTTTCGAGATCAAATTTGCGAGAGAGGTGAACAAATCAAATCAACAGAAAAGATTTAGTCTTTAACAAGTCATAGGATAATTTAAACAACTTGGCTATCAATAACAGGTCTTTGTAGTAGAAGTAGAAACATAAATGTTTCGGTCAAAAGGTAACAAAGACACAAATGACTCTAATGGATCCATACAGTCATATGCCATAAAGAAATGGGTTACCCCTAGAATTATAAGGCATAATCAAAGGGTCATCTCTTGTGGCACAGTCTCCTTCATTTAGGTCTTCAGTCTGGGATGCTTTTTCTCCACTTGGGGAATTGACTCTCCTTTCTTTGTGAGATTTCGAAGCATGTACATCACCAACGGAAGGCTCCGTCTCTTGTAAAGTACAATTCCTAAACACCTGTCCTAACTTTTCACACTTGAAACAAACTTTTTTATTATCTTATATTCCCTCGTTGCATAACTTTCTGCATATGTCTTACAGATCTATAAAACAGTCACGGGCTGACTGGGTTTACTACCACTAGTGCTACCTTCATACTGTTGCTATTGTTGTTGATTTCTTGGTGGTCGCGAATACGATTTCTACTGGAATTGCTTGGATTTATGAATTCTCCTTCTTTGGAACCAATATGGTCCAACGTTATGTGGTTCCATATCTTGAGATCGATTCAACTCTAATAAGATCTGAGCCTCAGTTATCAATTCTTGTTGCCGCACGATCCTCTGATGCTGTTGTATTATCTCTTCAGCCATTCCTTGTATTGCTTCCACAGTTGCAACTATCTCTTTGTTATTGCGTTCCTCATTTCCATGTGTACGTCTACCGCGAGCCATTTGTCTTTCCTTCGAAGACAGACAAGTCAAAACATAATGGAAACAAGAAGTAACCATTTTAAACAATGTTGTCTCCTTTCGGAGACCAAACAATACATCTCTGAGCTTAGCTTCAGAGAAACACACAGCACAAACAAGACAAACTTCCCATAAACCCAAAAGACTTGGACTTGGACTTTACTCACACTAGAAGTACTACTCCAAAGGTGTAGGTACGAATAATTCGGCACGAGTTCAGTCATCCATCTGGACTCTCACTAGAAGAACTCCAATTTCCCCTAGTTCGCCTAGTTGAAGTCATAGTTTCCTGCCCACACAGAACATTACATATTGAGTTAGCCAGTCCTCAATATCATGCAGCTATGTAATAGTAACTACTAACATCCAACCTAAAGCAACTTGTGCAATCCTCTTTCAACATCTCAAACAAGAGACAAGGAAATGCATAATACACAAGAATTTCTACCTACCTAAGCACAGTCAGTCCATTCCCCGGCTCAACAGGATGAACTGCTCTGATACCACCTATTGTAACACCCCATTCCGGGCGGCATTACATTTATAGACTGACTCTTATTTTAAAATTTATCAAATATCACACTTACACTTTAAAACGACTCTTTTTGTGTAAAAACTTATCAAACTATGAAGTAGTAAATATTATAAAACAAGAGATTCAATAATTACCTTTTAACGGATGATATAAGTTGACTGAAATAAATAAGAGAATTAAGTCATAAGAACTAAATAAAAGGCTTTTCATAAAATAAAGTTTACCACATCCTTAAGTACATCAGTACATATTCCAAAAGCATAAAACTTAAGTACTCCAAAATAAACATACCTATACATATACCTACCAAATGAAAATTGAGCCTTGACCAAGTCCAAACATCTGAAGAATGGGTTCCTGCATCCGATCTTCATCCAAATCCCCTTCGGGATCCCTAAAAGACAAAGCCCTCAGTTGGGCCATGTCACTGCGGACAGGAGTCCGAGTAGTCGACTCCACAGAACCCTCCCTATAAGAAGCTCTCCGATCATCCTAGAGCTCCCCAAGGGGCATGTAGAACTCCAAGTGAATATCTGCGTCAAAGGTGAATGTGATCGCCTCATACCGGGTCCTGCTCCAACTCAAGGTGACATAGCCGTCATACCGAATGCATCCTGTATCCCACTGAACACTCCACGCATTGATGCCTCCATGGAACCGTAGCCTAGTGAAACCTCGCGGGTCTTGCCTTGCCGCCATCGCAGCCTATTTATCGTAAATATAAAGACAAAAATAGACAGAATAATACAGTAAAAAAGGTGAGATCCCCTACATCAATGCCATCATGGTAGCAAGAAACGCAATGAAAGACAGTAGTGCCTTTCATACACAACAACACCAAGTAATACCAGATATGATCATGTCAATATAGAAATATTCATAAGATAATGAGCATAATCATATTATCAACTGATCAGTAAATCAGCAAGGTACATCAAGACATATATATATGAGTGTGTATGGATCTTGTCAAAATAACAGATGTATAGAATATGCATATGCACGATGTGTATGCTGACCATCCTCATGCACAATGTGACCAATTCCTACTCCATAGAGCTAAGATTCAGAGATGAGCGTTTCAGAAGATCTGTCCCCTCTCAAAAGACAGTCTACGCCAGACCATGAAAAGAAATAGTATTTTGTCGGGCTGCCAGTGCGTTGCAACGGTGTTCACGGCCAGAGGTATACAATGTGACAGTGGTCACTGGTGAATCACCCGCCTTGGGCGTCCCCCAAGATCCATCAAGGATCACACTTATCCAATTCACGCTCACTCCTAGGCATCAAAAGCCGATAGTCTAATACTCAATTGCATGCACAAAGGAATTAAACCACCGTTGAATTATTCCTATTGATATTAAAGCAATCTCCCATACAATTGTTTAATACCATTAATATCAATGATATTATATAACTGCCCATACAACTATATGATATCACTGATATATCCGGGTTTCTTATGATAACAAGTCAAATCTGACTGAATCGTCTATCTGATGTTTCTGGTTATAAAAGTAAACCACATCTAACTCATTCATCTATCTAATGTTTCTAGGGTCCAATTCATCGGCCAAACAGCACAAATGCTAAAATCACAAATCACTTGGGTCTAGTACGTCGGCCTAAGACACAATGTTCACGTATGCTATCACAAAGGATTTCAGTCTTGCAAATTCTAGAATCATTATTATCAAATCACGTGGAGCATTTTCATAATTCCTAGAGTATATAGATACATTAGGTCTTCTTTAGTCTTTAATTATCATACTCTCAAGAATGAAGGTAGAATTTAATCTAAATCACCAGTTTCTTCTAACTAAGTTCCTCGAATGACCTATCCTCATATCATTTATGAAAACCTAAAGCACAATGTTCTTACTACACCATTCTTTTCCATTCTTATCTTATAAATTCTCAATTAATTTTCCTTGATTGTCAAGTTACTTAGATTTACCACTAATAGATCATTTTCCATGATACTGATTATCTCTAAATTGTGACATTACAATTATCTTCAATTTTACCCATAATTCCTAAACCCTAATTTGTCTTCCAAATCACCCAAATAATATTTCCTAACATTCTTTCCAAAAACATCCATTATTCAACTTCTAAATAAAATCCTTTCTATCCTAATTACTCTTCCACCTCAAGATCAAATATTTTAGGTCTCCAATTCACTCTTACTTCTAATTATCAAATATCACATTCAAGAATCAATTCCCTATAATGGTAAAACTTGTTTCTGTCTTCATTCACTTGTAACCTCATAAATTATGTCTTTATCACCTAATCATCTAAGTTCTTGATAACCAATATTATTCTTATGGATGTCTCTTCTTTGGCCAAGGTGGCCGTGAACCTCAAGGAATCAAGAGAAACCAAATAAATCATTCTTTCTCAACACAATCATAGTATGCCACTTACTTTAATCATCACAATCAATTAAATTCATACTCACTATCAAAATCACATAATATCCATTAAGTCATCACAATCATTTTTGCATACAACAACATCATACAATCACACAAAATCAACAAGCATAAATCAAAATCATACATTCAGGTGGATGAATCCTCATGTGGACTCTCCAATTCCAACATAACCATTCGTTCCCGACCACCATAGCATGGTTGATGAGGTTAATCTCCCTCTTACCTCAAGTCTAGCCTCCTAGCTCCTTGTATGTCCTTGTATAGTAGACTTTCTCCACCAAAAGGTTATTAGAATCAAAGCAAACATACAAGAATTAGTATCTAGGGCTTCAATAAGATTATCATAGGTCAAAGTATGGCTTTACATCCTTTAAAATGAAATAAGAAGGAAGATTTAAGAACTTTACCTTAAGATTCTTGAACTTGAGATTTGAAACAAAGCTTAAGGAAATGCTTGAAGATGGATGAACTAGAGATCGATTTCCATACAAGAGTGTCTTAGAATATTGTAGAGACTCAAGATCTAAGATTATCTTGAATTATTGAATGCTTTGTGATGGTCTTTGGGGTGTTGGCCGTGACCTATCCAAGAGAAAAAGGAAGGAGTTTTGTGTTTAGCCTTTGGTTACTTGGATGTAAGGATGAATAAGTCATAAACAAGGTATGGAATGGCCCCCCCAAAATGGCTATAGCCGTGAGGTGTAGAGGAAAATGAGAGGAGAAAATAGAAATCAAAATCTCACCTTAAGGGCTTCAAGTTAAGGTTTTTAAAAAAAGATGATGAAGATAGGAGAACTTGATGATGGTCTCAACATAGAAAATCATCCATGCAGTGTGTAGATCCTAGAAATGTGATTGAGTATTGAAAACAAAAATGGAAGAGGAAGGTGAAGAGTGGTAGCCGTGAGGTGAAGGAGAGAAAATGAAGATGAGAGCTTTAGGAAGTGATTTCAACAAGAAAATGTCTTTCAAGCAACATGTAGTTTCAAGCAATGTGGTTGCTTGAAATTAAGCAAACATGGAGGGTGTAGAAGAAGGTATGGCCGTGTGGTTTAGAGTGGAGAGGAAGAAGAGAGAAAATGAGATAAAAACAATAGGGTAGAGAGAGAAAGTGATAGAAAATTTTGAAATTGAAAAGATGATAGCTTTTTAGGTGAAAGGTGATAGATGATGACTTGTGAAAAGATGACATCTTGTCATCTTTTTCCTCCCTAAAACCGTGTGCCTCCTTGGGAAAATGGAGCAAAGCTTCCATAGCAAGTTTCTCCTAAAGCTTCTTTGAGAAGCTTCGCATGTTTTCCAAAAATGTCAAATCATGTTGTCATGTGGTGATGTGATGATGTCACTTAGATGATATCATAAAAGTGACTAGATAGAAATAATCTACCAAATTTTTACTGCAAACTATTATTCAATGAATAAAAGTTACAGTTATCAATGCCGGTACCTATTGTCCAATGGACAATAGAATTTCACCCAAATTTTATCCGTCAGATAAAATCCCAAAAAATGAAAACTTCATAAACTGTGTCTGGCCTCGGGTTTAGTAAGATCCCCCATCACCATTTCCATAGTCCAAGGTTTTCTAGACTCGTGGAAAATATTTCATTTTCTCAGCTCCGTTCAGTGCATGTAAATTGAGGAATATATTAAAATAATCAAATAATTCAAATAATTCCAGAAAAATTCACAAAAATCACAAATATTATAAAAATGAGTATTTATCATGGAATAAGCAATTTTCAGGGTGTTACACCTAATGATAGCAAACTTCCCTTTTTTAATCTGTCATTGAGCACCCATAAACTGAGCAATCAAGCGCTCCCTATTTGGGCGCTTGAGCACCCAATGTGTTTTGCCCTTAGGTCTTGGGCGAATAGGCACCCACTTTTTGGGCTATTAAGGGCCTAGCCCAGATTCCTCATATTCAACTCCTTTGAGTTTTCAACTAAACCTTGACCCCCAAACTCAGGTCTTAGCTGATTTCCAATCTCATACATGGTCTCCATACATGTTGGAACTCATACACGACTCAAATCAACAACCATGCATTGATTAAGCCACAAACAAGCATGAATCAACAAGATGGTGAAACAAAAGATGAGGTTAAGGAACAAGCACCCCTACCTCAAGAGATGTGGTTAATTCTCAAACCTTGGATTTTTCTTTGGTCTTCTTCTTCCTTTCCTCTTCTCCCTCCTTCTTCTCCTCTCCTTTCTTTCTCTTTTCTCTATTTTCTACTCTTCCTTCTTGTTGAAAAACATGAGAGAGTGAGTGAAATGAGAGAAAATTGGAAAGAAAGTCAAATGAAGGATAGGAACCGTGAGTCAAAAAGTAAAGTGAGATATTTTGCTGGAACTTTATATCTATTAGGAATACTTTGATTTTACAAAATCAAGTTTCCTAACTTCTATAAACATTATAGAAAATCCTAGGATTCATCTCAACCCTAGTTTCATCATTTCCATAATTTCTATATATCAGTCAAGTCAATCCGGTATTAAAACAGTCACTCAGTGTACTAATAAAATACCAAACTAATTCAGTTTATCCTCAAACTTTAACTACATCATATTTCATACATTTGTGACCTAAAAATAAATTCTCCATATTTATTTCCTTTAAATACGCATTTTATGTCATTATCTGAGTCATTTTAAGCTACTTTTCATATTCAGCGTTGCAGTAAGGTGCCTAATGTAACTCAGAATGTCACAAAACTAAACAGGCATGTCATGCAAGTATTATGATACCTCAGTGATCATATACAAGTCTAACATGTCAAAGAGGATGTTACAAGAGACAGCCTCCATCCCATGCACCAAAGAAAAATGTGTTGTCCCAGTGCTCGATCGTATATTGGTACGATACACGTGCAAAGCATAGGGTAACATTTCATGCAAGTCTTTGTAGTTCACAAACATCTTAGCAACAATTTTCTTGACATTCTTATTTGTTGCTTCAACTGCACCATTTATCTGCGGTCTATAGGGAGCTAAATTATGATGCTTGATTTTGAAATTTTTACAAAACTTCTGAATCTCAGCACCATTGAGATCGGTAGCATTATATATGATTATCCTTTTTGGAACTCCATATTTGCAGACAATATCCCTTTTGAGGAACTTCAAAAACACTTTTTTGGTGATATTGGCATACGAGGAAGTTTCTACCCACTTGGTGAAATTGTCAATCGCTACCAAAATGAAGTGATGACCATTGGAAGCTTTGGGGTTAATGGGCCTGATGACTTCTATTCCCCACATCGAGAAAGGATACGAAGATACCAAATTTTGCAAGGGAAATGGAGGTGCATTGACTCGATCTGCATATATTTGGCATTTTTGGCACTTTCGTACATATTCTATGTAGTTTGTTTCCATGGTGGGCCAATAATAACCACTCCTTAGAAATTTTCGTGCCATCATATGACCATTAGCTTGAGTTCCACAAATTCCTTCATAGACTTCAATCATGATTGAACAAGCTTCAAGAGCATCCACACATCTAAGCAAGGTGTCGTCATGACTCCTTTTGTACAAAACCTCCCCCCATTCAAGAAAAAAGCTATTGCCAACCGATGGATAGTCTTCTTATTCACCTCATTTGCCCCAATTGGATATTCTCTATACTGAATGTACTGCTTGATATCATGATACTAAGGTTTACCATCTGGCTCACCTTCCACATTAGCATAATATGCTGGCTCACTTTGTGTCTTCACTTGGATTGGTTAGACATTATTGTGAATATCTAACTTGGTCATTACAGCCAAAGTGCCCAAGGTGTAACACCCTTAATAACATGTTAGACTTGTATATGTTACAGAGGTAGCATAATACTAGCTTAACATGCCTACTTAATTTTGTGACTTTCTGAGTTGATTTAGTCACTTTGCTGTAACACTATATGTGAAAAATAGTTGTTATTGGCACAGGAAATGACATAAACTGCTTAGTTATTGGAAATAAATATGAAGAATTAGTTTCTAAGTCACAAATATATGGAATATGATGTATTTAAATTTTGAGAACAAACTGAATCTGTTTGGTATTTTTAAGCACACTGTGTGAGTGTTTTAATACCAGATTGGTGAGCTAGATATTTGGAAAGTTATGGAAATGATAAAACTAGGATTTAAATGAATCTTAGGATTTTCATTAATACCTTTGAAAGTTAGGAAACTTGATTTGGTGAAATTTGAGTATTCTTAACAGATATAAAGTTCCAGCAAAAATATCTTAGTTGCCAATTTTTTAAACGTTTCTATCCTTAAGTCTTGACTTTCTTGCTTCTTTTCTCTCATTCTTACCCATTCTCTATGTCTCCCATTAGCAGAAAAAAGAAGAGAAATAGAGAAGAAGGAGCAGCAAACATGAAGGGAAAGGAGAAAGAAGAAAGAGGAAAAGGTGAAGAGGAAACCTTGAGCTCATTTTTCTTGGACACTAGAGGTAGGGGAAACTTGTTTCCATAACTCTTTCTCTATTTCTTCATCTTTACTTCTAGGAGTAAGTTAGTATGGATGGAAATGGGTTTGAGTGTGGTTGTGGTTTTTCATGCTTGATTCTTGTTGTTAAACTTGATGATGGATTGTTTTTAGCATGTTTGATGCATGGTTGTTAGTTTTGATCCCTTAGAATCCATTGTATCTACTTGAGTTATGATTTGGAAAAATGAGTTTTTAAGGTTTATGATTGATTCTTTAATCTATGCTTGAGAGAGTAAAGAGTTGTATATGAGTTACAACATGATTAGAGGCCTTGAATATGTTAGAAAACATCTAGGAATTGATTTTGGTGGATTACAAATTGGTTGAGAACCAATTATGGAGAAAACTAATTTCTGCATAATTTTCTAGTGCACTGGTACCTAAGTGCCAAAGCTAGGCGCTTAGGCACCCACTGCCTAGAAAAATAGGGGAGATGTTCTGGTGTATTGGCATCTAGGTGCCAGAGTTGGGTGCCTAGGCACCCAATGCCTAGAAAGTTTTTGCTGAACATGCGCACGTAGGGCGCCTAAGCGTCGGCAGGGCCGCTTGAGCGCCAGTCGTGGGTGCTTAGGTGCTAGGTCCAAATTTTTCCAAGACCTTTGTTTTGTTAAAAGAAAGTTCTTTACTTGTGTAAATCCTTCATGTATGCTTCCTAATGAGTTATGAGACTCTAATAGGGATATTCGATGAAAAGATGATGAGATGAACTATATTGGTTGACATGCTAATTATTGTGGTAATCAATCATTGTTTTCCATGCTTGTGATTGCTTAAGGACATGATTCTCACATTTGGTGATAATATATGATAGTTTTAGGAGGTAACATGTCCTCCCTATTATAGTGATGAGCTGAGGACAGTCTTTCCCTCCCTCTTTATTGCGTATTATCCTAAATGGAATATAGTTGAGGAGGGACATTCCCTCTCTACCCAGGAAAAACTATATGGAACTGGGTTCCTGTGGTTCGTTTAAGACTCATGACATATCATGACATTATCAATTTACATCTCATAAATACATTTTTAGGATATTGCATAGGCATGAACATAAGGCATTACTAGGCATATGCATGGCAATTGTATGGACAGTTGTTTATCAGTACATATTCATGACATTGTAATTGTATGGGTAATTGCTTACTTTTGAGAATGTGGTGATGATTTGAAGACTATGTGTGGAAATGATTTCTATACAAACTTATAATTGAGATTATATTTTGGGAAGAGAAAGGAAGTTGTTTTGGCTTTTGTCACCTTTCTAGTATGATTTGATTGTGATGACATAGTTTATTTTTAAACTACTGATGATTTGTGATTTTCACCCCATGCGTTGTGATTTCCATAATGATTCCAAGGAAGAAGACTTATAGGAAGCAAAGTGCTGACAAGAGCTTGGGAGCTTAGCTTAGTTTTAAATTTGTAGCTAGTAGTTTCTTTTTGGTTGTATGTTGGCAACATTTTGAAACTTATATATTTTGTGCCTTGAGAGGCCTAGTCTACAACTATGTACATATAGTATTTGTGAGAAATACAGATGTTGTGTATTATTTATTCTTCACGAAGCTCATATTTTCTGTATATGTGTAATTGTTATATTACAAAATGTTGACTTGTATGTGGTAGTGTGCCTGAATCTAATTATTGTGATATAATTATGATTATACTGTTAGTATTAAATTTGGGATGTTATGCAAGGTATCTGCAAACTGATTCTTGTCTCGAGTCAAATGGGAGAAAGTAACCTCTCTAAATTTCTCAATCAACCGGGTCAAGTACTTTTGATAGGGCACCAACTTTGGGTCTTTGGTTTGCCATTTATCGTTCACCTAATAAATGATAAGTGTTGAACCTCCAAATACCCTTAGCTGCTTGATCCCCAAGTCGACTTGTAATCCACTAGCACAAGCCTCATATTTCGTAATATTATTGGTGCATTCAAAATCTAGCTTGATAGCGATTGGGTATTGCTTTCCAATTGGTAAAACAACCATGGCTCCTATGCCACTACCATACATGTTGACTGCTCCATCAAAATACATCTTCCAAATAGGCTCATCCTCTTTTTCTTCTTCTTCTTCTCCTTCTACTGCCAATATTTCTCCATTAGGGAACTCGGATGTTACTAGTTGTCCTCCCTCAAGAGGGTTTTCAGCTAAATGATCAGCAATTTCACTTCTTTTGATGGATTTATGAGTCATGTACTTAATGTCGAATTCTGATAACATCACTTGCCATTTTGAAACCCTTAATGAGACATGAGGGCTTTCAAATATGTACTTTAAAGGATTCATTTGAGAGATCAACCAAGTGGTGTAATTCAACATGTACTACCTTAGCCATTTTGAGGTCCATATTAGAGTACAACAAGTATTCTCAATTTCCATGTAACGGGCTTCACAGTCATTAAACTACTTACTTAGATAATAAATTACATGCTTCTTCTTACTTGATTCATCATGCTACCCCAACATTGCTCCCATCAAGGTTAGCAGTATGGTTGGGTATAATATCAAAGGAAGACCCAATGTAGGTGGCACCAAAATAGGAGAATTCATTAAATAAGCCTTTATCTTATCAAAAGCTCATTGACATTTTTCATCTCATTTACACCACTGATGCTTCTTCAACAGCTTGAATATAGGCTCACAAGTGCTGGTCAAGTTAGCAATGAATCTAGCAATGTAGTTAAGTCTCTCGAGAAAACTTCTCACTTCATGCTCTGTCTTAGGAGTAGGTATCTCTTGTATTGCTTTCACCTTATCCGGATCCACCTTTATTCCTTCTCTACTAACGATGAACCTGAGTAGTTTTCCAATAGATGCTCCAAAAACACATTTAACAGGATTCAACCTCAACTTGTACCTTATGAGTCTTTCAAACAACTTATGCAAAATTGCCATATGACTTTCCCCTTCTCTAGACTTGGTGACTATATCATCCATGTACACCTCAATCTCCTTGTGCATCATGTCATGAAACAGCATAACCATAGCACGTTGGTAAGTAGCCCCAACATTCTTTAATCCAAATGACATTACTGTGTAGTAAAATGTTCCCCAAGGAGTGATGAAAATGGTTTTTTCTTTGTCACAGACGTCCATGGGGATTTGATTGTACCCTGAGTATCCATCCATAAATGAAAACCTGTGATTCTTAATAGTGTTATCAACCAGAACATCAATATGGGGAAGTGGGAAATCATCTTTTCAAAATTGCCTTATTCAAATCCATGTAGTCCACACCATTTTGACTTTTCCATCCTTCTTAGGCACGGACACAATATTAGCTACCCAATTTGGGTGTCTTGACACTTCCATAAATCCTACTTCTAGCTGCTTAGTCACCTCCTCTTTGATTTTCAGGGACATACTAGGATCCATTCTCCTTAACTTTTGCTTCTTTGCTTCAACATTCGAGTATAATGGGATTTTATGTGATGCTATCTCCGGATATAATCCATGCATATCCTACTATGACTAAGCAAAGACATCCATATACTTTTTGAATAGTGCGGTCATTTCTTCATGCTAAGGGTTTTCCACCATTTTGTCCCCATGTTGATCACCTCTGCTACCTTGCCATTCAAGTCAAATCCCTTCTCTAAATATTCTAGAAGTTTTGTAAATTTTTTGACAACTTCCTCCTCTTCACCAGATCTATGGTCTTCTTCATCAAACGTCGCAGGGGAACCATTTGATGATTTTTTGTGGTCCCTTTCATGAGGTGAACTTTCTACAAGACTCAAATCCTTGGAAAGTAATTTGTGTAGAGTTAGAAAAGGTAAAATAGAGTAGGAATGACAAAACAAGAATTATATAAATGAACCAACAACAAGATATTATACAGAAATGTAAAAAGACAATTGTAAAAGGACAAGCCAAAAGTGTAATAAGGAGAAATGTTGAATATTCATGCAAATTCATTTAGTTAATGTCTCAAGTAACATAAATGTAAGCTCAAAATATAGCTAGTCTTAATTATTTGCTTAGTACAGTATAACCAGACAATTACTTGGAAACAATCACATCAATCATTGGTTCAGATTACTAGTTCCATAGTGGCTCCTTATCAGTAAAAGGATGGATTACCTTGCACTCATTTGGGCCTTCTTCATATAATGCATTAATATTGAGATGGCACCGGGGGCGAATGACTTCTTTAGATATGATTACCTCAACTATATTGGGAATTTTGGCAACAAAAATATAGTAGAAAAAGGGAATTCCCACCAAGGATCCATGCGGAAAGGGGACCATGAAACATGATTTTCGAGTGTACCTCTTTCAGCCAAAAGAAAGATAATCAACGAAAACCACTAACACCGTAACAGTGACGATGTCTCTACGTAGTCCACACGAATAGACCCACGAATGTCCAACATCCACTTGGAGTGTCACCTCTCTAACGCAGTGCTAGCTGCGAAGAGAAGGAAATCCATTACCCTCTTTGACTATGTGTGTGCATCAATGTTATAATCCATGCCCTTATGCCCTTTTTATAGAAGAAGCCTCCAATAGCTTTTTTAAGAAGCCTTCTATTTGCTTCTTCAAGAAGCCTTTCATTAGCTTCTCCAAGAAGCCTCTCATTAGCTTCTCCAATAAGCCTCTAATAGCTTCTCTAAGAAGCCTTTCATTACCTTCTTCAAGAAGCCTCTCATTAGATTCTCCAAGAAGCCTCTCATTAGCTTCTCCAAGAAGCCTTGCATTAGCTTCTCCAAGAAACCTTGCATTAGCTTATCCAAAAAGCTTTCCATTAGCTTCTCTGAGAAGCCTTTCCATTAGCTTCTCTGAGAAGCCTCTAACAGCTTCTTTTAGAATCCTTGAGTGAAAGAGCAATAGTAAGGTTAGTGTGAAGCCTTGGGCTCATCTGTTATGAGTTTTGCCCACGATAGAATTCCCAGTCCAATTTGGGTTCTATTTACTCTAATTTAGTCTATTCTAAGTGTGTGACCTTATAGGTTCTCATGACATTGGCAGTAATATTAAAATCCCATTTTAATATTACAATCAGTGAGCGGTATCTAGCAATACATCGCTTTGCTATCCAAGTAATGAGAATGTTAGTGATTTGACATAACCTTTTCGTGATCAATGTTTCCGTGTAGTCTAGTCCCTTTGTCCAAATATCTAGATTGAACACAAGGCATAGAACGTGTCACCCTTGTATAGTTCAATATTTCGTTTCCTGATACTCGAGTAGACGTAGTAAATGAGATCAATATCTTATATTGACTCATTTGAGCATGGCTATGCATTTCGTAGTCTCACTCAATCAGGGGCCCCAATGATATCACTCCTGTTACGTAGGAGGGACAAATCCCATCTAGGTCATTCACATCCCTCCACATGATTTGCAGTATATCCAATAACTAACTTTATAATCACTTTGTTACAGATGACATTTGATGGCATCAAAACATACAACTCCTCATGTAGGAATCGTAGTGATTTCAGGTCAAAGGACCACATACACCATTATCACTATGAGAATCGCTTATGATACTCACGTAACGATCCACGTAGCGTTCTCATGGCAGGTCAGTCCAGTACATCATTACTCTTAATATGTATACTCATGTGAAGACTTGATATCTCATATCCATGACCCATGAGATGTGGCCATCAGTCTACGCACATAATAGTCTCAATGTATTATTGTTGTCCTTATTAACAATAATACTTGACTAGAAACATTTAAGAATAGTGTTTTAATTTTATCCATTAGGATCTCACGATCAAGTCATCAACTTGATATCCTATGGCATCAAACTTATTATTCTAAGGACTTTATTATGTTTATCATGAATAACACAATAAATGAAATACCTCATATAAAAATAGCATAATACAATATATGTAATTATAGATGAAATATATCGGCCTCTAGGGTATATACCAACAATCTCCCACTTGCACTAGAGCCAATCAGGCATATATCTAATGCCTAAAGATCTAGTGTGACCCTCATACTTCTACTGTGCAAGAGGTTTTGTCAGTGGATCAGCAATGTTATCATCTGTTGGTACTTTGCATATCTTCACATCTCCTCTATCGATGATCTCTCGAATGAGATGGAAGCGCCTAAGTATATGTTTGGATCGCTCGTGAGATCTAGGCTTCTTAGCTTGTGCAATGGCTCCATTATTATCACAATAGAGGTCCACTGGGTCCACAATGCTAGGAATAGTGCCAAGTTCAGCAATGAACTTCCTGATCCAAATGGCCTCCTTTGCTACATTGGAGGCAGCAATATACTCAGCCTCTGTGGTAGAATCGGTGACTGTCTCCTTCTTTGAACTCTTCCAGCTCATAGCCCCACCATTTAGGCAAAAAACATAATCCGATTGCGATCTAGGGTCATCTTTATCAGTTTGGAAGCTAGCATCAGTTAACCCTTTACCACTAGCTCTTCCTCGGCTCCATATACCAAGAATGAATCCTTAGTCCTTCTTAAGTACTTAAGGATGTTCTTGATAGCAGTCTAGTGACTCTCACTGGGATCAAACTGGTACCTACTCGTCATGCTCAAAGCATACGAGATGTCTGATTAAGTACATAACATGACATACATGATAGATCCAATTGCAGATGCATATGGAATCTTGCTCATGTGATCCCTCTCGTCCTGGGTGGAAGGGGATTGAGCCTTAGATAGGCTTACACTATGTGACATAGGCAAGAGTCCTTTCTTGGATTTATGTATGTTAAATCGTCTTAACATTTTGTCTATGTATGTACTTTGACTTAGGCCAAGCAGTCTCTGTGATCTATCTCTATAGATCCTGATACCTAACACATAGGTGGCTTCGCCCAAGTCCTTCATAGAAAATCACTTCCCTAACCAAGTCTTTATAGACTATAGGGTAGGAATGTCATTTTTGATGAGTAGTATGTCATCTACATACAACACCAGAAAGACAATTGTGCTCCTACTAACCTTCTTGTAGACACAAGATTCTTCTTCATTCTTGATGAAACCAAATTATTTTATTGTATCATCAAGATGAAGATTCCAGCTTTGGGAAGCTTGCTTCAATCCATATATAGATCGTTGCAACTTACACACCTTTCCAGCATCCTGTGGAGTGGGAAAACCCTCAGGTTATGTCATATACACATCCTCGAGAAGATTTCCATTAAGAAAAGCAGTTTTGACATCCATTTGCCAGATTTCATAATCGTGGTATGCTACAATAGCAAGCAAGATCTGAACGGATTTAGGCATCGTAACTGGGGAAAAAGTCTCATCATAGTCTACACCATGAATTTGTTTGAAACCCTTAGCTACCAATTGCGCTTTAAAGGTATGCACATTACCATCCATGTCAGTTTTCTTCTTGAAAACCTATTTGCACCCAATGGGTTTTACCCCTTTAAGTGGGTCAACCAAGGTCCATACCTGGTTGGCATACATGGATTCTATTTTAGATCTCATGGCCTCAAGCCATGTCTCAGATTCTGGGCCCATAATGGCTTCCTGGTAAGTCACAGGCTCATCTTGATCTATGAGCAATACGTCACCTTGCTGGGTCATGAGAAATCCATATCTCTCTACTTGATGATGTATCATGTTAGACCTACACGGGTCTTGTGCTACTAGAGCAGGTTGTTCCTCCACAACATTTTGTAGAGGCTGCTCTATTTCCAGCATCGGTTCGTTGCTACTCTGTGAACCTTGAACTTTTTCAAGTTCTATTTTCCTCCCACTGGTTCCTTTGGAGATAAACTCCTTTTCTAGAAACACAGCAGTCCGTGCGACAAACATTTTGCCCTCGGTTGGATTATAGAAATAGTATCCCTTGGTTTCCTTGGAATAACTGATAAAGAAGCATTTATCTGATTTGGGTCTAAGCTTATCAGAAACTTGACATTTCACATAAGCTTTGCAAACCCAAATCTTCATGAAAGACATATTGGGTTGTTTCCCTGTCCATATCTCATATGGTGTCTTTTGAACCGCTTTAGATGGAACACTATTAAGTGTTAAAGCTGTTGTTAATAGAGCATGTCCCCAGAAAGAGCTTGGAAGGTTGGCATGACTCATCATGGATCGGACTATGTCCAACCGGGTCCGGTTCCTCCTTTCAGAAACACCATTCCATTGTGGTGTTCCTGGAGGAGTGAGTTGAGATATTATCCCACACTCTTTCAGATGATGATCATCGAATTGTTGGCTTGAGTATTCACCACCTCTATCTGATCGAAGGACTTTAATACTCTTGCCAAGTTGGTTTTGTACTTCATTCTTGAATTCCTAGAACTTTTCAAAGGATTTTGATTTGTGTTTCATAAAATACACAAACCCATATCTACTGAAATCATCAGTAAATGTAATGAAGTATTGAAAACTACCTCTAGTTAATGTGTTTAGGGGTCCACATATATCACTATGTATCAGGCCCAAAAGATCACTAGCCCTTTCACCTTGTCCAGTGAATGGGGCTTTAGTCATCTTCCCCAATAAACAAGGCTCATATATCTCATATGATTCAAAATCAAATGAGTCTAAGAATCCATCCTTATGGAGTTTGGAGATGCGTTTCTCATTTATATGGCCCAAACGACAATGCCAGAGAAAAGTTGGGTTCAGATCGTTTGATTTGAACTTTTTTGTATTTATGTTATAGATGGGCGTTTCGATATCAAGGATATAAAGTCCATTACTCAATTGTGCACTACCATAAAAAATATCATTCATATAAATAGAACAACATTTGTCCTTTATAATAAAAGTAAAGCCTTTCTTGTCCAAACAAGAAACAGAAATGATATTCCTACTAATAACATGCACAAAATAGCAGCTCTCTAACTCTATTACAAGCCCAGTGGGCAAAGATAACAAGTAAGTCCCTATGGCTAATGCAGCAACCTTTGCTCCATGTAACACCCTCCTTAGGGTATCACATTTCAGACTAACTCTTTTATATTCTCTTTTCCCAAGTTATAAAATATTTAATATTATCATAATACGGATTTCAAAATTTCTTCTTCACGGATAATATAAACTTACCGAATTAGAGAAACACAAAATATAAAAATGGAATAATATACATCTCTCGTACATAACATAGATTAGCAGCATCTTAATTACATAAAACTTACGTACTCTAAGCCATATTTAATTACCATATAAAAACTTGGCCTGGCCCAAGCCAAAAAAATTGGAGAGTACGGTCCTAAACCTGATCCTCTCCCGGATCCTCTACAGACACGTTCTCTGGTCAGGACGTTTCTCTATGGACAAGAGTTCGAGTAGTTGACTTCGTAGAGTCTTCACTAGGCAAACGATGAGCAATGTCCCATAATTCTACAATAAGCATAGAGAACTCTACATGTACACAAGCATTGTATGTAATAGTGGGGACTCCATGGTGTAACACACCCTCCGAAGAGTATCACATTCATAACAACTCCTTATAAATAATTTCCCAAGTTATAAAATAATTAATATTAATTAAACACAGGTTTCAAAATTTCTTTTTCGCAGAATACATAAACTTTACTGAACTAGAAAAGCACGAAATATAAGAACTGAATAACATACATCTCTCGTACATATCATAGATTCGTAATATCATCATTACATAAACCATATAAAAACTTAACCTAGCCCAAGTTCACAACCTCTAAAGACATAAGTTCTCCACAAAAGACAAATTCTCTTACCAGGAATGTCTTAACCGATAGGAGTCCAAGCAAATAATATCTTGGAGTCCTTCCTAAGAGTATAGTGAATATCATTCCATAACTCCCTGATAGGTGAAACAAACTCTACATACTCTGAGCCCTAATGGACACACCAAGCAGCAGTGCCTTCAAGAAACTGTAGTCTAAAGAAACCTAATTGATCTTTCCTTGCCGCCATCACAGTCTTCACAGACATAGACATAAAATAGAAAATAGACAAAAGAAATACAGCAAAGAGGTGAGATCCCCTACATCGCATACCAATATGGCAGCAAAGAAATGATACGAACAATAACGTTGTTCCATACACACAGTTTATAGAATAATAAAAATCAACAGATATATTCATAGCATTTAATAGATAAATGATCTAATAAACTTGCAGCACAATATCAGACATAATGATAATTCCACAATAATATTATACCATCATAATATTATATCACCAAAATACTATATCATCACAGTGTGAATGCTAAGTATGCTCATGAACAATGTGTACACTAACTATGCACATACTCAATATGTACAAGGACCATCATTATGCACAATGCAACCTGATCCTACTCCATGGAGCTAACTCAAGATTAAAGATGAACGTTCCAGAAGATCGGTCGCCCCTAAAAGACAGTCTATGCTGGATCATGAAAAGCAATAGTGTTGTCAGGTCTACCAGTGCATTGCAATCAGTGTCCACAAGCCAGGGGTATTATGTGATATAATAATCACGGGTGGTAACAACTCCACCGTGTGAATCACCGCGCCCTAACATCCCCCAAGATCTGTCATGATCCACTATCCTATAAGTTCCTGTTCATTCTTTAGGCATAAAACGCCCCCAACAAATCAAGCGAATACGCTTTTCTATGCATGATAACTGATTCAAATCTATACTGTCATTGATCACACAGTATAGCTTATTCACATGCCATCACATGGCAGTATCACCGTATAATGCTCAAAAGCACCTTTAATCGAAACAAAGTACCGTTGTACTGTTCATAATGATGTTAATGCAACCGCCCATACAATTGTCTAATACCATTAGTATCAATGATATTATGTAACCGCCCATACAACTACATAATACCAAAGATCCACTCGAGTCCAATACTTCAGTTTCACAAATTACTTAGTTCAATACGTTGGCTCTACAGCAAAATTCGCTGTTTCTTTCAATCACGTAGTAATATTATCGCATTTTCACAATCGTGTAACACTTCTGTTACGTTTTCAAATCGCGTAAAGGTTTTTCAACATTTTCTCAATCGCGTAGAGATTTTAAAACGTTTTCTCAATCACGTAGCTAAAAATTACTATATTTAAATCGCGTAAAATATTTCTAACATATTTTAAGTTCAAAATAAGAATTTTCTCATTTAATGTAAAAAATTAACCTTATTTTCATTATTTGCATAATAGTCCTTTTATAAAATAATATTTATATAATAGTTCCTCTTCAGATAATATTTCCAAAATAATCCCTCTTTAAATAATATTTACAATATAGTCCCTTTAAAATTAATATTTTCTACTGTTTCCCAGAAAATTGTATTTCTTTAATTTACTTGGGATGTTACGGCTCAAAATTTTCTAATGCGCTTCAAAACCCAGAGGGTGAGCTATACGTCAGTAAATTTTAACTATTGGCTTTTATTTTACTACATAGCCTTAATTAAGCCAATTTTAATTCTAAAATATCATTTTAAATTCATAAACTTACCAAATTGAATTCTTACTATTAAAACACCTAAGTCTACATTTAGTAAAATAGTTTTGGATCTTGAACATAAAAAATGGCATGTTGGCCGAATTCACATATTGCTTCAAAATTCATATATAAAACATTTCCTAACACTTTAAATCCTTATAATATTACTTAATTAAATTTCTTGTCATAAAATCATTTAATCCTCAATTTGGAAAATAATTTAGAATCCTTAGTCCTCTTTGTAGTGATGAGGCTGTGTGCCTCTAGGCTCTTTGGGGCCTTCATACAAATTTTCTCATCATGTAATTCATATCCTAAATTACACAAGTATCATCATGCTTCCAAATTCACATAGGTAAGTATACTATCAAAGCTATAAGCATATCAAATACATATACAAATCATGCATACTTATCAAAGCAATAAAACAATCACACAGTATAATCAAATCAACATTAACCAAAAACCACACAATCGAGTAAATAAATCCTCAAAATGGATTTTCCACTCACAACACAAACAATTCCATTCCGTCACCACCACATATGGCCGATGAGGTTAATCTCCCTCTTACCTGGTTGATGCTTCCTAGGTCTTTGTAAAACTCTCTTTGTATCAATCTTTTACCACTAAATAGATCTTAGAATCACAACAAACACATACAAATTAGTATCTAAAGCTTGATTAAGATGACCATAGATCAAACATGGCCTTAGGATTCTAAAAATCAAACTAGAAATAAAGTTTTCAATATTTTAACCTTGAAACCCTAGAATTTAAATTCAAGATTCAAGCATGAAGATGATGGATTTAGACCAAAGTCTCAACATCAAAAAGTCTTAGAATGATATAAGGATTCAAGAAGTATGGTTGATTGAAATTAAACAAACTTGGAAGATGGTGTTTAGGTGGTTGGCCGTGAGCCACTTCAAGAAGAAAAGCAAGAGCTTTTTGATCTTCAACTTGAAGGACAAGGTTGAAGATGATAGAACTAGGCTTAGATCTCAACTACAAAGTATCTTAGAATTGTGTATAGGTTCAAGATCTAAGGTTGTAGAAAATTATTGAAGTTTGGATGGTGCTTCAATAAGTTTGGCCGAATTCCTCAAGAAGAAAGGAGAGAATGAAGTTGTTGTGTTCTTGATGTTCTTGGATGAGAGAGAAAAGATGATAGATGTGTTAGCTTCACAAAGTGTAAGAGAATGAAGTAGAATAGGCTATTTTGCTATGTATGGCCGTGTGGTTCTTTGGAGGAAAAGTGAGAGAATTGGTTGTTAGCTTTTATGAAAAAGATGCTAAGATAGAAAATATGTTGGAAATGAAATGAAAAGCCTAATATCTAATGCATGGCTGTGGGAGTGCTTGCATAGAAGGTTCAAGGCTTGTTTTGCAAGACAAAACATAAGCACATGGGCTCGCATGGTCTCACATGGCCTAGGTCATTCAATGGTCATCTATTGGTCATTAGAAAGATTCAAGAATATCCTAGAAACTACTAGGTGGCCGTGTGACTAAATAAAAAGGCTAACTATGCTTGATTCAATTAGTTTCTTAGTTACATTTAAATTAATCTAGTTAAGTCATCTAGTTACACTTAAACTAATTAGTTAGGATTTCTAGTTACATTCTAACTAGTTAGTTACTTGCTTAAGTCATTGAATATGTCATGCTTAAGTCATGTTTCTAGATGGTTCTAGATATTTATATAGTAACAAGCTTCTAAATATTTAGTAACTAAGTTAGTTCATTTAGTTACTAATTAAGCTATTAAGGTAACTTAATTAAATCATTTAGTTACATTATAATTATCTAGTTATATAATTATGTCATGCATTTGTCATGCATTGATCATGCTTCTAGAAAACTCTAGATATTTTCTTATAACTATAGATTCTAAGTATTTGCTAACTTAGTTAGTTCCATTTAGTTACTACTTAATCTATTAGAGTAACTAAGTTAGATTATCTAGTTTCTCAACTAACAAATCTAACCATTAAAAATTAACTCCATCCCCTAGCCATTAATTAAATCTAAGGAGGATATCATAAGCTTCTTTATCAAGATTGCTCTCACACCATTGATTAGATCAATGGTGATGATCTAAGGCTTTTTCATCAAGTTTTCCATCCAACGGTTCATAATAAAGTCCAAGCCACTAAGTTTGACCAAATCCTATTGGTTAGTCAAAAAGCTAAGTAATGATGGTTCATCATTACTCTTAAGATATTTAACGTAGATATTTTCTGTTTTCATGATTACACTTGAGATATTTAGCGTAGATATTATCCCGGAAGATATTGATTCCTAGTTATTTATCCTTAGATATTTACAAGGTGAGTCATCATAGAATCTTCTAAAACAGCTGAGTCAGTATGGTGAGTCGTAGTGCTGAGTCACCAGCTTAATCATCAAGGTATTTTTCTAACATATATTACCCAATGGACAACAATTATTGTTATTATTACACAATGGATAATAGAAAACTTAGATACAAAAAATCTCTGTCAACTGTTCTCGATTTTGGGTTTAGTAAGATTCCCTGATCCCACCTTGATAGTCTGAAACTTTCTAGTCTAGGAAAAAGTTTTATTTTTCTGAGCCCGCCTCAATCACGCATACAGCTCAATATAATATTAAAATAATCACAAACTCAGAAAAATCTACAAAAATTCTCAAAAATCATAAAAATTATAAAACTCATATAGTTTCAGAAAAAATAGAGTTCAAACATATATTTCAAAAATAATATTAAAATAATTAAAATAATATTAAAATATTTAAAATAATTAAAAATTCACAAAAATTCACAAAAATTCTTAAATATTATAAAATGTATTTATTTTCAAGGAAAATGAAAAATCGGGGTGTTACACATGGTATGTCCCACTCTGGAATAGGGTCACCTCCTCTATATAACTAAAACGTTGAGTATCTGGGTCGACATGCCAGGCATCAGTGCTGCCGTGGAATTGCGCTTGCACGTAATCAGAGAAATTCCTCCTTGCAGCCATTGTAAACCGAACAAACAAAACCAATCCAACTCAAACCTAGGCGATCCAACCTCGTTCTTATTACGGTCTTTATCAAATATAATCATAAAAACATAACAAACAAACAATACAGCAAAGAGGTGAGATCTCCTACATCGCATACCAATATGGTAGCAAGGAAATGACAAACATGCCAACACAGTTCAACATACAATCCATAAACTATCATATAATCAGTAGATATATTCATGATATTTAATAGATAAATAATCCAATAAACTTGCAACACAATATTAGGCATAATGATAATACCACAATAACATAATATCACAATAATACTATACTACAACAGTATAAATGCTGACTATGCATATGCACAATGTGTATACTGACCATCCTTATGCGCAATGCAACCAGTTCCTACTCCATAGAGCTAGACTCAAATTCAGAGATGAACGTTCCAGAAGATCTGTCCCACCTAAAAGATAGTCTATGCCAGATAATGAAAACAAATAGTGTTGGTCAGGCTGTCAGTGCGTTGCAATCGGTTCATGACGGCTAGGGGTATATATATAAAGTGATAGCATAATCACTAGTGATAACATCATCACTAAGTGAATCACTGCGCCCTGACGTCCCCTAACATCTATTAAGATCCCATTATCCTGTAAGTTCCTATTCACTCTTTAGGCATCAAACGCCATAACAGTATAATGCTCAAATGCATATTCAACGAAATCAAACCACCGTTGAACTGTTCCCAATGATATTAAATCAACCGCCTATACAATTGTCTAATACCATTAGTATCAATGATATTATATAACTGCCTGTCCAATTACATAATACCAATGATCCACTCGGGTCCAGTACTCCGGTTCCACAATCCACAATCCACTTGGGGTCCAGTACGTCGGCCTTACATCAAAACTCATTGTTCCTTTTAATCGCGTAGCGATATTATCGTGTTTTCACAATCGCAGAAGACTTCTGTTACTTTTTCAAATCGTGTATTGATTTTTCAACATTTTCTCAATCGTATAAAGATTTAAAACATTTTTTCAATCGCGTAGCTAAAAAACACTATATTTGAATCGTGTGAGAGTTTTTCTAATATTTGTTTCCATTGCGTAAAATATTCTGACCTTTCTAAATCAATTTTTTTTGAAACTTTCTAATTTTAACAAAAGTCTAAAACTCATTTCCAATGTTTTCCTCATTAAATCCCCTTCAAGTAATATTTTCAAATGTTCATCATAAAAACTATGTTTATTATGATTTAATCATACCTCAAAAACAATTGTTCTTCATCTTTGCTAAAATTCTCTTAAGTAAAATAACTTGACTTTCAACTCATCCTCTAAAATCATTTTCATTCACATTACCAGAAAATATACCCTTTTAAAATTATAAAGACTTTATTTAAATTCTTTTCTCAACTTTACTTACAAAAATCCTTGAAGTAATATTTTTCAACATCCTTTCCAAAAACTTACATTATCATAACTTTATAAAAACCTTTCTCATTTTACTTTACTAAAATTCCTCTTCAACAAAATGTCTTAAGTTTTCTATTTTATTCAAAAACCCAATTCTCTAATATCATGGTCGAAAATCACTTGATATTTAATAATAAAATTTGATCCACTTCCTTTTCTATTTCCTTTACTAAAAAAAATATTAAAAAATAAAACTTTTTAAGCTTCAAACCATTATTCAAATTTATTCTCCATCATCATGGACGAAAATCCCTTTAACTTGATTTCTAAAAAATTATTTATTTCCTCTTTCTATTTTGTAAACCCTTGATTCAATTCCTTGTTAACAAATTTCCCAAATTTATAGTTGTCAAAACATTTTGACTTAAGATACCTCAAAATAGATATCATGGTCGTGAGTCATCAATTGGTCATTGGGACCAAAATTCTTTCCTTTCTCATGTGATTTATAGAATCATCAAAACTATACCATAAACAATTCATACATACTATCAGAATCACATATCACTACATATATCAAAAAATCAACCATAACACTTTCATGCATAATATCACATCATATAAAAATGCATAATCAAGTAAGCATAAACCAATAACCACACAATCGAGTGAATAAATCCTCACATGGATTTTTCACTCACAAACACAACCAAATCCATTCCCTCACCACCACATATGGCCAATGAGGTTAATCTCCCTCTTACCTTGTGTGTAGCTTTCCAAGCTCCTTGTAAGACTCTCTTTGTATCAAACTTTCACCACCAAGTAGATCTTAGAATCAGAACAAACACATAAAAATTAGTATCTAAGGCTTGATTAAGATGACCATAGATCAAACATGGTCTTAGGATTCCAAGAATCAAGTAAGAAACCAAGTTTCAAGATCTTTATCTTGAAACCCTAGAACTTAAATCCAAGAATCAAGCTTGAAGATGATAGAATTAGGTCTTGATCACAACATGAAAGTTTCTTAGAATGAAGTTTAGGATCAAGTGACGTGATTAGATGGAATTAAGAGTAATTGGAAGGTAATTTTTGAGAGTGAGGCCATGAGCTATACAAGGAGAGAAAAGTAAGAGCTTTTGTGATCTTTGCTTGATAGAAAGATGAAAATGAATGAATCTTGAAAAGTTCACAACATGAAAGTGTCTTGGATAGATGAGAGGATTCAAGAAGTATGGTTCGATGAAATTATAGAAACTTGGAAGTAGGCTTTGGGTGTGAAGGTTGAATGCTCGAAGAAGAGAAAAGATGAAGTTCTTTGATTGTTCTTGGATAAGAGAGAAAAAGATGATAGGTTTATGTCACAAAGTATGATAGGAATGAAATGAGATATCCTATTATTCAATGCATGGCCATGTAGGTTGCTTGGATAGAAAACTCAAAGCTTGTTCAACAAGGTAAAATTTGATCACATGGTTTTCACATGGCTCAGGTCACTTAGTAGTCATTATTTGGTCATTAGGTAATTCAAGAACAAACTAGAATCACCTAGGTGACTGTGTGACTCATTAGAAAACTAACTAAGTTTTGATTCCATTTAATTCTTAGTTACATTTAAACTAACTTAGTTAGGTCATCTAGTTACATGTCTAACTATCTAGTTACATGATTAAGTCATGCATTTGTCATGCATTGGTCATACTTCTAGAAGACTCTAGATATTTTCTTGTAACTATGGATTCTAAGTATTAGTAAACTTAGTTTGTTCCATTTAGTTACTACTTAGGCTTTTAGGGTAACTAAGTTAGATTTTTTAGTTTCTTAACTAACTAACCTAGCCATTCTTGTTAACCTTTTGACAAACAAGCATGGTTCTAATTGGTTGGTCATAAAACTATATAATGATGGTTCATAATTACACTTAAGATATTTAGCTTAGATATTTTCACTTAGATATTTTATGTAGATATTTTATTAAGATATTTTACTGAGATATTTCCCATTAGATATTTTATCCTTAGATATTTATTTGTAGATATTTTAATGGTGAGTCATCACTTCCACAAGTTTCTAGAAAAAGAGTGATAGGATAAGCTTAAAAGAAATGAAGTAGTCAATTTGAATTTCTCCTCTTCAACTTGAGTATCCAATTTGCCTTCTTCTTGCTTGCCATTGGTTCATCACTTTGAGCCATAGCCATTAAGATATTTTCCAGAAAATATTACCCTATGGATAATAACTACTGCTATTATTACCCAATAAATAATAGAAAACTCAGACAAAGAAATTTTCTGTCAACTGTTCCTAGTTTTGGGTTTAGTAAGATGCCCCAGTCCCGCCTTGACAGTTCAAAACTTTCGGGTTCAGGAAAAAATTTTATTTTTTCGGGCCCGCCTCAAACACATATATAGCTCAAAATAATATTAAAATAATCAAAAACTTAGAAAAATCCACAAAAATTCATAGAAATCCTAAAAATTATAAACTCATATATATTTAGAAAAAATGAAATTCGAGCATACAGTTTCAATATAATATTAAAATAATCAAAATAATATTAAAATAATCAAAATAATTAAAAATTCTCAGAAATTCACAAAAATTATAAAACGTATTTATATCAAGAAAAATGAAAAATTGGGGTGTTACAACTCTCCCCCTCTGAAAAGAATTTCGTCCTCGAAGTTTCTCTTACATTCAAACCAAAAGAGGTTATTACTTCCTTATCTTGTCTTCAAGCTCCCACACAGCATCTCCAGTTATGTCATTCTAGATCAACTTTCTGCTTATCTCGAATTTTCATTATCAGACTATTCGAAATAGTAATCATATTCAAATAGATTTTCCCTGGTGTCAAATCCACAAACAGCCGTATACTCCCGAATTATTCTATCAATTCACTCTCCTTAACCATCATAGCAAATACACTAAGTACATTTCTACTTAAGGCATCTGCCACGACATTCGCTTTTCCAGAATGATACTGAAGTTGAAAATCGTAATCTTTCAAAAATTCTAACTATCGTCTCTACCTCTTATCCAACTTCTTCTGATCTAACAGGTACTCCAAGCTCTTGTGATCACTGTAGACATTATAGGTTGCTCCATAAAGAAAACGTCTCTAGAATTTCAACGTAAAACGACTATCGCAAATTCTAAATCATGAGTAGGATAATTCTTCTCATGCACTTTCAATTGTCTCGAAGCATACGCCGCAACCTAAATCCACAAGTTGAACTTCCTCTAACAAAATTCACACTTGGACAGCTTCGCATATAACTCCTTCTTCTTCTTCAGAAATTGAAAGACCGCATCGAGATGTTCAGCATGTTCCGTCGGACTTCGAGAATAGATCAGAATGTCATCAATAAGAACAACAAATCTGTCTAAATAGGGACAAAAGATCCTATTCATGTAATTCGTGATTATCACAGAAGCATTCATTACCCTGAACGGTATTACTAAATACTAGTAGTGCCCATAACGCGTCTAAAAAAACTGTCTTGGAATATCTTCTACTTTTATGTGAATCTGATGATAACCAGAATGCAAATCGATCTTGAAGAAAACAGCGACTCCCTAGTGTTTCTATAGACTGAGATTTTTGGATTTGAATCTAGAAAGTTCATTTTTAAATTTATTGGACCATATCAAATTCTTTGTTGGATAAATTCGGTAATCTACCGGATAGCCTTATCACTTTTCTTTCTAATCTTCGCAGTGTCTTCCATATATTTCAATTGAGAAAATATATTCCTGATTCAACTCATGTCGTGGTACCAAATATAGTACAAGTAGAAGATAACTTGATTTATGAGATATTTTCTGTTAAGATTAAGGATAGGCGAGTGAAATAACTTACCTTGGTGAAGGTAATCTGGAACGATGTGACGGAAGATACAACATGGAAACTAGAAGACCAAATGAAGTTTCATTAAAACAATATAACAGGATATGGTTAGAAAGTAACCAATCCATTCATAAAATCATGAATTCAAATAGATATGATTTTAGATAAGCAAATCAAATCAACAGAAGAGATTTGATCTTTAATAAATATAGGGTAGAGTTAGAAAACTTGAGTATAAACAACAAGTTTAATAAGAAGAGTAGAAATACTCGGATTAAAAGATAACAAAGACACGGATAACCTAAATGGTTCACAGAGTCATAGACAACAAAAGAATGAGTTACCTTGCGAATTATACTCTCTATGGCATAGCTTCTTCGTTTCTTAAGTCTTTGTATTTGAACGATTCCATTCCACTCTTTGTATTGCATTTTTTCCTACTTGAGATCTTGTCGCACGTTCATTTCTCACGAAAAGTTCCATCTTTAATTCAGTACAACCTCTAGCAATATGTCTAGGCTTCCCGCACTTAAAACAAATTAATCCTTTGATCATACATTCCTTTGTCAAATGAGCATTTCCCCACTTCTAACATTTTGATGCTGATGCTATAGTCTGACCAAATCTGTTGCCACTAGTACTTCCTCCATTTGTTTATTGTTGCTTCCCTCGTGGTCGTATATATAGCTTTTGCTGAAATCGATTAACCTTACATTTCCTTGTCTTTTGGATTATCGAGGATTCAAAGTCACGAAATTTCACATCCTAAGAATGCTCCAACTCTAACAAGTTCTGAAGTTCGGTTATAAGTTCCTACTGCTAAGCGATCTTCTGACTCTGTTGTACCGCTACGTCAGCCATCCTCTGCATTACACTTTTAGCTGCGACTATATGATCATCCTCACATCTCGCGTTCCTATGCTTATGTCTACTACAATTCATTGTCTATCTTCAAAGACAAACAATTTAAAACACAATGAAATCAAACATAACCATTTTAAACGACATTGTCTCCTTTCAAAAACTGAACAATATATCTCTGTGTTCGGTATCAGAGAAACACACAGCACTAACAAGATAAACCTACCCACAAACCCAAAAGATTCTAACTTGGGCTCTGATACTAACTAATGTAACACCCTCCTTAGGGTATCACATTTCAAGCTAACTCTTTTATATTCTCTTTTCCTGTTATAAAATATTTAATATTATCGTAATACAGATTTCAAAATTTCTTTTTCACGGATAATATAAACTTACCAAATTAGAGAAACACAAAATACAAAAACAGAATAATATACATCTCTCGTACATAACATAGATTAGCAGCATATTAATTACATAAAACTTACGTACTCTAAGCCATATTTAATTACATATAAAAACTTGACCTGGCCCAAGCAGAAAAAACTAGAGAGTAAGGTCCTTAACCTGATCCTCTCCCGGATCCTCTACAGACACGTTCTCTGGTCGGGATGTATCTCTACGGATAGGAGTCCGAGCAGTTGACTCTGTAGAGTCTTTACTAGGCAAACGATGAGCAATGTCCCACAGTTCTACAATAGGCATGGAGAACTCTACATGTACACAAGCATTGTATGTAATAGTGGGGACTCCATGGTATGTCCCACTTTAGAATAGGGTTATCTCCCCTATATAACTAAAACGCTGAGTATCTGGGTCGACATACCAGGCATCAATGCCGTTGAGGAACTGCGCTTGCATGTAATTAGAGAAATTCCTCCTTGTAGCCGTTGCAAACCGATCAAACAAAACTAATCCAACTCAAACCTAGGCGATCTAACCTCGTCCTTCTTACGGTCTTTATCAAACATAATCATAAAAACATAACAGACAAATAATACAGCAAAGAGGTGAGATCCCCTACATCGCATACCAATATGGCAGCAAAGAAACGACAAGCATGCCAACATAGTTCAACATACAATCCATAAACTATCATATAATCAGCAAATATATTCTTGATATTTAATAGATAAATAATCCAATAAACTTGCAACACAATATCAGGCATAATGATAATACCACAATAATATAATATCACAATAATACTAAACCACAACAGCATAAATGCTGACTATGCATATACTCGATGTGTATACTGACCATCCTTATGCGCAATGCAACCAGTTCCTACTCCATGGAGCTAGACTCAAATTCAGAGATGAACGTTCCAGAAGATCTGTCCCCCCTAAAAGACAGTCTATGCCGGATAATGAAAAGAAATAGTGTTTGTCAAGTTGTTAGTGCATTGCAATCGGTTCATCACGGCCAGGGGTATATATATAAAGTGATAGCATAATCACTAGTGATAACATCATCACTAAGTGAATCACCGTGCCCTGACGTCCCCCAAGATCTATTAAGATCCCACTATCTTGTAAGTTCCTGTTCACTCTTTAGGCATCAAATGCCACAACAGTATATAATGCTCAAATGCATATACAACAAAATCAAACCACCGTTGAACTGTTCCCAATGATATTAAATCAACCGCCCATACAATTGTCTAATACCATTAGTATCAATGATATTATATAACCGCTCGTACAATTACATAATACCAATGATCCACTTGGGTCCAGTACTCCGGTTCCACAATCCACAATCCACAATCCACTTAGGGTCCAGTACGTTGGCCACACAACAAAACTCACTGTTCCTTTTAATCGCGTAGCGATATTATCGCATTTTCACAATTGCAGAAGATTTATGTTACTTTTTCAAATCGCGTAATGATTTTTCAATGTTTTCTCAATCTCGTAAAGATTTTAAAATGTTTTCTCAATCGCGCAGCTAAAAATCACTATTTTTGAATCGCGTGAGAGATTTTCTAATTTTTTTTTCCCTTGTGTAAACTATTTCTGACCTTTCTAAATCAATTTTTTTTGAAACTTTCTAATTTTAACAAAAGTCTAAATCTCATTTCCAACGTTTTCCTCATTAAATCCCCTTCAAGTATTATTTTCAAATGTTCATCATAGAAACTACGTTTATTATGATTTAATCATACCTCAAAAATAATTGTTCTTCATCTTTGCTAAAATTCTCTTAAGTAAAATAACTTGACTTTCAACTCATCCTCTAAAATAATTTTCATTCACATTACCAGAAAATATACTCTTTTAAAATTATAAAGGCTTTATTTATATTCTTTTCTCCAACTTTACTTACAAAAATCCTTGAAGTAACATTTTTCAACATCTGCTTGATATTTAATAATAAAATTTGATCCACTTCCTTTTCTATTTCCTTTACTAAAATAAAAACATTAAATAAAACTTTTTAAGCTTCAAACCATTATTCAAATTTATTCTCCGTCATCATGGACGAAAATCCCTTTAACTTGATTTCTAAAAATTTATTTATTTCCTCTTTCTATTTTGTAAACCCTTGATTCAATTCCTTGTTACCAAATCTCCCAAATTTACAGTTGTCAAAACATTTTGACTTAAGATACCCCAAAATAGATATCATGGGCAAGAGCCATCAATTGGTCATTGGAACCAAAATTCTTTCCTTTCTCATGTGATTTATAGTATGCAACATATATCAATCATCAAAACTATACTATAAACAATTCATACATACTATCAGAATCACATATCACTACATATATCAAAAAATCAACCATAACACTTTCATGCATAATATCACATCATATAAAAATGCATAATCAAGCAAGTATAGACCAATAACCACACAATCGAGTGAATAAATCCTCATATGGATTTTTCACTCACAAACACTAACAAATCCATTCCCTCACCACCACATATGACCGATGAGGTTAATCTCCCTCTTACCTTGTGTGTAGCCTTCCAAGCTCCTTGTAAGACTCTCTTTGTATCAAACTTTCACCACCAAGTAGATCTTAGAATCAGAACAAACACATAAAAATTAGTATCTAAGGCTTGATTAAGATGACCATAGATCAAACATGGTCTTGGGATTCCAAGAATCAAGTAAGAAACCAAGTTTCAAGATCTTTACCTTGAAACCCTAGAACTTAAATCCAAGAATCAAGCTTGAAGATGATAAAATTAGGTCTTGATCACATCATGAAAGTTTCTTAGAATGAAGTTTAGGATCAAGTGATGTGATTAGATGGAATTAAGAGTGATTGGAAGGCAATTTTTGAGAGTGAGGCCGTGAGCTACACAGGGAGAGAAAAGTAAGAGCTTTTGTGTTCTTTGCATGATAGAAAGATGAAAATGAATGAATCTTGAAAAGTTCACAACATGAAAGTGTCTTGGATAGATGAGAGGATTCAAGAAGTATGGTTCGATGAAATTATAGAAACTTGGAAGTAGGCTTTGGGTGTGAAGGTCGAATGCTCGAAGAAGAGAAAAGATGAAGTTCTTTGATTGTTCTTGGATAAGAGAGAAAAAGATGATAGGTTTATGTCACAAAGTATGATAGGAATGAAATGAGATATCCTATTATTCAATGCATGGCCATGTAGGTTGCTTGGATAGAAAACTCAAAGCTTGTTCAACAAGGTAAAATTTGACAACATGGTTTTCACATGGCTCAAGTCACTTAGTAGTCATTATTTGGTCATTAGGTAATTCAAGAACAAACTAGAATCACCTAGGTGACTGTGTGACTCATTAGAAAACTAACTAAGTTTTGATTCCATTTAATTCTTAGTTACATTTAAACTAACTTAGTTAGGTCATCTAGTTACATGTCTAACTATCTAGTTACATGATTAAGTCATGCATTTGTCATGCATTGGTCATACTTCTAGAAGACTCTAGATATTTTCTTGTAACTATGGATTCTAAGTATTAGTAAACTTAGTTTGTTCCATTTAGTTACTACTTAGGCTTTTAGGGTAACTAAGTTAGATTTTTTAGTTTCTTAACTAACTAACCTAGCCATTCTTGTTGACCTTTTGACAAACAAGCATGGTTCTAATTGGTTGGTCATAAAACTATATAATGATGGTTCATAATTACACTTAAGATATTTAGCTTAGATATTTTCACTCAGATATTTTATGTAGATATTTTATTAAGATATTTTACTGAGATATTTCCCATTAGATATTTTATCCTTAGATATTTATCTGTAGATATTTTAATGGTGAGTCATCACTTCCACAAGTTTCTAGAAAAAGAATGATAGGATAAGCTTAAAAGAAATGAAGTAGTCAATTTGAATTTCTCCTCTTCAACTTGAGTATCCAATTTGCCTTCTTCTTGCTTGCCATTGGTTCATCACTTTGAGCCATAGCCATTAAGATATTTTCCAGAAAATATTACCCATTGAATAATAGCTACTACTATTATTACCCAATGGATAATAGAAAACTCAGACAAAGAAAATTTACGTCAATTGTTCCCTGTTTAGGGTTTAGTAAGATCCCTCGGTCCCGCCTTGACAGTCTAAAACTTTCTGATTTAGGAAAATTTTTTATTTTTTCGAGCCCGGCTCAAACACACATACAGCTCAAAATAATATTAAAGTAATCAAAAACTTAGAAAAATCCACAGAAATTCACAAAAATCCTAAAAATTATAAAACTCATATATATTAAAAAAATGAAACTTGGGCATACAGTTTCAAGATAATATTAAAATAATCAAAATAATTAAAAATTCTCAAAAATTCACATAAACTCACAAATATTATAAAACGTATTTATATCAAGAAAAATAAAAAATTAGGGTGTTACACTCATTTTCCCACTCGTAGGTCGATTTCACCCTTAGTCAATGGTCTACTGTTCTTTAGATCCTGCACATTTACACAAATGTGAGATCCACATCCAGTATCTAATACCTATGATGCAGAAGTAGATAAATTGACTTCTATAACCAAAATACCTTAAGTGGAAGTCTCATTTCCTTTCTTCTTCTTAAGCTCTTCCAAGTATTTGGCCCAGTTCCTCTTCTAATGTCTTGTCTGACCATAATGGAAGCACATACCTTCCTTAGCCACTCCGCCCACTGGTTTCAAGCCAGAAGAGCTGGGCTTGGATTTGTCCTTGCCCTTGCCCTTGCACTTGTCCTTTGGCTTCTTCTGCTATTTCTTGCCCTTATTCTTTTGGACCATCATGATGGCCTTTCCTTTGCCTTTATTTATGCTCTACTTAGTAGTTCTCAACATGCTTAGCAGCTCTGGTAGTGATTTGTCAATTTCATTCATGTTGTAGTTCATGACGAATTGACTAAAACTCTCCGTCAACAATTGCAGGACTAAGTCAGTGGCCAACTCTTGGCCCAAAGGAAAACCAAGTCTTTCTAGGTTTTCAATATACCCAATCATCTTGAGTACATGAGCACCAACAAGGCTTCCTTCTACCTGCTTGCACTGAAATAGTGCTTTAGAAACCTCGTATTTCTCATGTCTAGACTGCTCTTGATAGAGCTTTTTGAGGTGTACAATCATATCATAGGCATCCATGTTCTCATGTTGCTTTTGGAGCTCAGAGTTCATGGTGGCTAGCATTAGACATCCAACATCCAAGGCATCATCTTGATGCTTCTTATAAGTATCTCTTTCAACTTTAGGGGCATTAGTAGCAGGTGGCTCAGGAATAGTCTGTTCTAGAACATACAATTTTTTTCTTGCTTGAGGACAATCCTCAAATTCATGTACTAGTCTAAGAAATTTGTTCTAGACAACTTGTCCTTCTCAAGGACGGATCGCAATGATAAGTTATTTGAAGTGTTTGTTGCCATGGTAATCTATCAACAGAGAAATGTAAAATATATAATATCATGCCATAAACATATTTAACGAGGCCTTTAATTAAATATGCATCCTAGTGGGCCAAGATCCATATTTCACCTAGCTTTGAGTCAGCTTTGGCTGATCACCCAAAATTTGATTATTTAGGTAGGAAACACTTTCCAATTACATCACATGCAACTCTTGGATAGTTAGGTGAATAACACATATTCTAATCCATCTAATGGACTAAAGCCCAACTCCATGCCTCTAAGCCTTCAATCCTATTGAAATGTCTTAGTTAAGTCAGACCCAATGGTTGACAGTTGGATATTACTTTTATCCTATCGCGCCTTACTGATATAGATAAAGGCACATTGCTTTGGCAGACCTACACTTAATCGATACTAGTCTTGACGAGTGCCAAGCATTAGAAGGCATCACATATTGACTTAATATTTGCTTTGAGGGATTTTTATTATTATTATTTGATCTCACCATTTGTTAAACTTTTTAACATACCATAAACAACCATGCATCTCATACATATAAAGTATATAAATAATGTGACATGGTTATGGCTCCTAACACAATGATTCTCCCAAGCCAATAAGAGTATCGTTAACTAAACCTAGGGAGCGAACTAGTTTCACCAAGCATCTCCCACCAATGTCCTCATTTCATGTCATTTTCTTGCCTCCACATCAGGATTACATTATATAGAAACCTCTTTTATATTCGAGGGGAGTTAGGTGAGAAGAGAATGTACAACCAAAATGTAGAGAGTAAGGTATGACATGCAGGCTGTATTTTAAAATAACCAAAAGAGCATAAAAGGAGGACTAAGGCCATAACCATGCACTATGCATCACAAAGTACATAAAAACTCAAAACAATAATTCATTATTATTTTGTGAGTCATAAAAAGGTTTGCTTGACATCAACACTTGATGCCGCTACAGACAAGAAACAAGGTTTCCAAAACACTGTATATATCACATATGTACCAAAAAACGTTGCAAAAATAAAATAACTAAACATGTTATTTCATACAACACGAAAAATAGAAAAACTGAATCATGGTTTTGCAAGTGGCTCTGATACCACTATTGGGAATTCTGGCAACAAAAACACAGCAAAAAAAGGGAATTCCTACCAAGGATCCATACGAAAATGGGGACCATGAAACGTGATTTTCGAGTATACCTCTTTCAGCCAAAAGAAAGATGATCAACGCAAACCACTAACACCGTAACAGTGACGATGTATCTACGTAGTCCACACGAATAGACTCACGAACGTCCAACGTCCGCTTGGAGTCCCGCCTCCCTAACGCAATGCTAGCTGTGAAGAGAAGGAAATCTGTCACCCTCTTTCACTATGTGTGTGCATCAAGGTTACAATCCATGCCCTTATGCCCATTTTATAAAAGAAGCCTCCAATAACTTCTTTAAGAGGCCTTCTATTTGCTTCTTCAAGAAGCCTTTCATTAGCTTCTCCAAGAAGCCTCTCATTAGCTTCTTCAAGAAGCCTCTTATTAGCTTCTCCAAGAAGCCTCTAATAGCTTCTGCAAGAAGCCTCTCATTAGCTTCTCCAAGAAGCCTCTAATAGCTCCTCCAAGATGCCTTCCATTAGCTTCTCCAAGAAGCCTTGAATTAGCTTCTCCAAGAAGCATTGCATTAGCTTCTCTAAGAAGCCTTGCATTTGCTTCTCCAATAAGCCTTGCATTAGCTTCTCCAAGAAGCCTTGCATTAGCCTCTCTGAGAAGCCTTTCCATTAGCTTCTCTGAGGAGCCACTAATAGCTTCCTTTAGAATCCTTGAGTGAAAGAACAATAGTAGGGTTAGTGTGAAGCCTTGGGCTCATCTGTTATGAGTTTTGGTCCACGATAGAATTCCCAGTCCAACTTGGGTCCTATTTACTCCAATTTAGTCTGTTCTAAGTGTGCGATCCTATAGGTTCTCATGACATTGCAGTAATATTAAAATCTTATTTTAATATTACAAGCAGTGAGCGGTATCTAGCAACACATCGCTACTACCCAAGTAATGAGAATGTCAGTGATTTGACATAACTTTTTTGTGATCAATGTTTCTATGTAGTCTAGTCCCTTTGTCCAGATATCTAGATTGAACATAAGGCATGGAATGTGTCACCCTTATATAGTTCAATCTTTCATTTCCTGATACTTAAGTAGACTTAGTAAATGAGATCAATATCTCATATTGACTCATTTGAGTATGGCCATGCATTTCGTAGTCTCACTCAATCAGGGGGCCCGAAGATATCACTCCTATTATGTAGGAGGGACAAATCCTGTCTAGGTGACTCACATCCCTCCACATGATTCGCAGTATATCCAATAACTAACTTTATAATCACCTTGTTACAGATGACGTTTGATGGCATCAAAACATATAACTCCTCATGTAGGAATCGTAGTAATTTCAGGTCAAAGGACCATATACATCATTATCATTATGAGAATCGCTTATGGCACTCACGTAATGATCCATGTAGCGTTCTCATGGTAGGTCAGTCCAGTACATCATTACTCTTAATAAATATACCTATGTGAAGACTTGATATCTCATATCTATAACCCGTGAGATGTGGCCATTAGTCTACGCACATACTAGTCTCAATGCATTATTGTTGTCCTAATCAACTACTTCAAAATTGTGCCACAAATTCTCCTCATCTTTGTCTGCATTCTCCACATACGGCACTGAAATTGATTTTGACAACATAATTTCTTCCTCTCTGTGTATGGTAATTATTAATTCTTTTTTGATGTATTTAACATTCTGATGCAGGGTGGAAGGAACAGCACCAACGACATGAATCCAAGGTCTCCCTAGGAGCATGGTGTAACCAGGCTCAATATCCATGACTTGGAACAACACTTAAAAATTACTTCAACTAATCTTTAGCAATAATGTCATCTCTCCCAAAATGCCTCTCCTATTTCCGTCAAAGGCTTGCACCACCATTTCTCGAGGTGACAGTTCGTCCTTGCTTATTAATAATGAGGTCAAAGTCGACTTGGGTAGGACATTCAGTGCAGACCCCCCATCAATTAAAACCTTTGCAACTATACACCTTTTACATTAGAGGGTTATGTGCAAGGCCTATGAACTTTTCTCTGACTGAGAGGTGATCTCTTCATTAGTAAATGTGATCATGTTGACGTGTTTCACTAGGTCCACCATATTGACAGCACTTTCAGGAGTAACATCAGGTTTGACATAGGCCTCATTTAGAACTCTTAGTTACACCTTCCAATGCAACTTAGATGTCAAGACAAGTGACAATAGAGATATTCTGGTTAGAGTCTTCTTCAATTGTTCCATCATATCATATTCACTTTGCTTCATGATCTTCAAGAATTCTTCTTCTTCTTCCTTCCATTTCTCCTCTTCTCTTGAGGTTTCCTCTGTAACATCCCAATACCGATAGCCTAGTATATTAAGTATACACCTAGTTAACCAGTATTAGCTATACCACTTCTAACTTAATGTCAAACTAATCCATATCATTTAAATAAATAATATTGGAGAGCCTTATGAAAACTAAAAGTTATACATACATCTTGCCTCAAAAGGGCATATTGTAACACATAACTTTTATACATACTCAGAGTAGTGTAAATAAATACAAGCTTTACAACTAAGCATAAAAACTACTCCAGTCTTCATACTTTTTTTATTTTCTTTTAGAAGAGCTTCCACCTGGATTTACATGGCAACAAACAGGGTAAGAATTCACAACTCTTAGTATAAGTATACCAAAACTAGAGTTTAATCATTCATAATGAATAAACTAAACTGAAACTAGTAAACATACTAATACTCATTGCATAAGGAATAATCACAACTTTCTATCTGTGTAACATTCCTAAGCAAACTATACATCTGATCTAATATTAGTAATCATAATGACGTTAAACAATCGCCCATATAATCATAAGATATCACCAAAAAGACAACTGCTCCTACAGCTGTCACCGAAGGCAAATGCAACACAAACATGGAAGAATCATAAAACACAAATAAAGACAAGTAACAAGTAATGTAATGATGAAATGATATATGATTATGCTCAAAGAAAAGTGTATGATAGTGTAGGTGCAGTGTCATGAAACTTGACTATTCCTCTGGGTAGGGAGGGAATCTGCTATAATAACATGTAACCTCCTATAAGCTACCAAGTAGGGAGGGAATCTGTTATCATAACATGTAACCTCCTATAGCCTTCCCAAAAATTGAGTGGACGGGTTCACTATCTCAAACTATTAAGAATAGCAAGTATATGGAAAATGTGATTTGTGTGTGAAAATGCGGTGTTATGTCTAACTCTTACATAACCACCACATGACTCTATACTAAGTCCATCTTTGTAATACTAACTCTACCTCAAATCTGTGAGAGCATTTCATGCACTACAACACTTAACCAATGCCAACTAGACTTAGTATACCTTCTATCCTTGCATTTCTAGCTTTACCTCAACTCTATGGGAGCTTTCATGCACTAAGACATTTTACTCTCGCTAAACAGGCACCATGGCACTCTACTATTGCCAATCAAACTTAATTTACTTGTATCTAGTATCCCACCTCCTCATCACTCCACAAGTGATATTTAATGCAACATTATATTGCCTAGGGAGCTAGACATCTCATCATGGTAATCCATAGTTAATGGGTGCACAAACTTTGCTGACTTTCCCTTATATGTTCTATGATCTTTCTTTCTAAGAAATACTCTTACTAGTGCATCAACACACTTTACTAGACATATAAAAGGGATCTTAATAACTAGGGAACTCAATTCATCAAAAATAGCATTTTTGGTGAATTTCTCGAGCTCACGCCCCGGCACAGCCTTGGCACGTTGCGGCGCCCTGCTCTCTATCTCGTACGCCTCGACATGATTCTCAGTCACGCCATGGCGTGAGATTATTTTCTGTAGAATTCTGCAGAAAACTCACTATGATGCATTATTCCATTGGCTTCAACTTAGCTTTCAATCATTCAAAATTGGTTCCTAGGTGATTTCTAGCTTCACCAACACCTTCTAAACATGTTGTAACACATTTACAACCTATTGATTCACTTAACTTGGATCAATCACTAAAAATCATATACTTAGTTCCTCAAAATCTAGGTTCCAACTCAAGAACCAACTAGTTCTATCTATGGATAAATCCAACTCTCTTGTTCTCATTAAGTTGAAATAGCTAGTTCCAATCAATGAAAGCAAGAATCAAACAAGGAAAACTTATTTCTACTCTCTAAAACCCATCTTCTCCATCTAAGGACCTAACTCCAAGTATAGAAAAGATGAAGAAATAAAGATAGAAAATACCCCTACCTCTTGTATGGATGACGATCTTCAAGCCTTGAACTTGTGGATCTTCCCTTTTTCTTTCCTTCTCTTTTTCTTCTTCGTTTCCTCCTTTCTCTCTTCTATTTTTTGTTCCAACCGTAGGAATGAGTGGCAAAGTCTAACTTTGATTCTTAAAGGAAAGCCACTAAGTGATACAAAAACTCTCAATCTGCTAAGAACACTTAGATTCCACCAAATCTAATGTTCTAACTTTCAACAAGTTTGAAATAAATTGTAAGATTCATTAAAAATCTTGTTTCACCATTATCTCATATTTCTATATCTGCTGGAAGTCAATCCGACATTAAAACACACAACCAGTATGCTTAAAAATGTCAAACTAACTCCGATTATCCTCAAACTTTAACTACAACATACTTAACTTATTTGTGATATAGAAACAAATTATCCACATCTATTTTCCTTCAAATAGTAGTTTATGCTATTTTATGATTCATTTTAGGCCACTTTCTACACTCTGTGTTGCAGCAAAGTGTCTCAACTAACTTAATTTGTCACAAAACTAAACAAGCATGTTAAGCAAGTCATATGCTACATTTGTACACATATACAAGTCTAACATGTTATCGAGGGTGTTACATCCTCCCTACTCCCTTCTTTAACATTCTTCCTCTTCTCTATTTCTCCTGAGCTATAGCATCGACCACTCCTTGTAATTCCTTCTACTCCAACTATATTGGTCACTGACTCTTCCTCTTGATGTATTTCAGCAACTCGGGCCCTCGAAGTCTTTGCCCCAACTCCCTTTGTCTCTACCTTAGTTTCATAATTCCATGGAACTGTGTGGGTATCACTATAAGCAAATGGTGTTGGCTTCTTGACTATCATTACTATCTTTCCTGCATCAAAGCTCGATTGAGAGGTGGCACCTTAAGCACAAAGCGTTCAACCACATTGACTTTTTCAGAGGAATCTACCCCTTGTCTAGCTTGTATTACCCCCAAAGTAAGCAATCCCTAGATTCGAACATTAAAGTCCTAATAGTTCTCGATATCATGTCCCATTCCCCTACAATGATAAGCACAACTTGACTCTTCATCGTACTTTTCCTCTTCTTTCATCATTTTAGCTGGTGCAGTGATACTATAACCTACTTTCTTCAGCCCCTCAAATATTTCAGCCATCAGCGTATACAAGCTCATGACCTTTCATATTGGTGATCCTTCCATCTCTAAAGTATTTAATTTATTCCTTCCACCATGATTAGGAATTGAGTTATTGACAATACTGGGTCCCGCCTCCTCTTGAATGTCAAGCCTACCACAAGCAATTAGCTTCCTTACTGTAGTCTTAAAAGATTCATAATCTTTGATTGAGTGCCCTAGGATATCCATGTGGTATTTGCAAGTTAAATTCGGGTTATACCATGTTGGGAATGGTGGTTCTAGGGGACGTATAAATTTCTTGAGATGAGGTGAGCATCAAACAACCTTTGAAATAAGTCTGTGTTTGAAATGGATAATCTTGGGAAATAGGGTAGGTTTTGGGGGCAGAAGCCACCTTAATTTTGGACGTTTGTCCAAGGTCATGGGTGACTTGGGTAATTTTGCGGAGGTGCAGGTGGATATTGTAACATCCTCCCTAATCTATTAGTTTTTAATTTGATTATAAAATTGCTATAATGCTAATTAAAATAGTGAATGACAGATAGTAGCTTAGTTAGTGTAAGACACTAAAATATCTTAAGAGATATTATGTTTTCAAAGCTGCCTCAAAAGTTAAATAGATATTTCTTGTTTCTTATTTTCCTCCACCATCTTTAACTTATGCATGTATATCTTTCTTTTCTCTCTTTCACACGGTTGTTATTAGTAGAACGAAAAGGAAAGTAAAAAATAGAAATGGAAATAGAAAATAAAAAAGAAAGAAAAGAATCAGAAAAGGGAAAGCTAAATAGAAAGAGGAAGAAGAAGTAAGAACTAAGTGTAGAACAAGCAACAGAATCGAACTTCAATCTATAGAAAGCTGAGGTAAGGGTTGTTGTGTTTGTTTTATGTGTTTATCATTCTTTGTTCGTGAAAAATTGACAAAGGATGAATAGAATTGATTTCTTCGTGATACTAGAAACTTTTACATAAGGAGAATGTGTGATTGTTCTAGTGATGTTGAGTAGAGACTCAATGTCTTGGTGAAATCATAATCTATTGTTAGTTAGTTTAATGATTGAAAGTATTTAATTAGGTAATAATTGAACACTCTACCTCGGGAAGATAAAGGAACAGTTTTTGGCTTTTGCCACCTTTCTAAGGTATAACGTAAGTTTTATACTAGTTTTTTCCCAAAGTAGCTAAAGGTAACATGATGACATGTTTTTAGAAACTTTTATTGAGAATTGTGAATTTTCACCCCGTTTGTTTGTTTCCATGTTAAATCCAGGTGGAAACTTTTCCAAGGGGAAGAAGAAGAAGCGAATAGAATAGATAGTTTTATTTACTTTTAGAGAGAAAACTTATGTATTTGTTATATTTTCTTTGTAATATTTATAAGTTTCATATATTACAATGTGCCCTTTTAAGGCTGAGGATTGTATTTATATAATCTTTCTTTTCCGCAAGGATCTTTATAATAACATGTATAGTTATTATGAATATAGTTGATGTTTTTAGTTTAGAAGTGACATGGCTAATACTATATACTATTGTATATTCAGTATATACTAAGGTATCTAGTATTAGGATGTTACACAATGTCCAAGTTAGGTAGCTCAAAACATTTCAAAGAACAGTTCCAAAATTGAGCAAGGTCACTCAAGACAAGTGCCTCAATTGTAATGCGCAACAAATCTAGTAGCTGCCCATTGCTTTTTGAGAAATTTGATCGAGCTTTTGGAGTCATCTGTCAAGCAATGTCCTTCACATATCTCAAATCACTGTCATTTACTATAATATTTATATTCCCCTTGAGATCAAGTACATTGCCAATGTTTTGCCCCTGACATGTTTCTTCCATTTCTTGCTCTTTCCACTTCACCAAGGAAACTCACCTACAAAGAAAAAATAAAATAAATGAATAAAACAAGAAAGAAAAAAGAACAAATGTTGATGCTTTAAAGAATACATCCTAACCACCTACATGGATGAACCTTTGTAGGGTTGTAAACCCAAAAGGCAAGGTATGCATTGTCTCTCTTTTTTCTCTCTTTTTTAAAAAAAAAGAAGAAGAAGAATGCTAAGAATGCCATGAAAATACAAAATTATGTATTTTTTTTAAAAAAATAAAGAAGAATCCAAGAATGAATGACATAAGGGATAGATAGATAAAGAAAAAGTACACTTCCTTCGTGTCTTAGTTAGGGGAACCTAAAGGTTGGATCCCCTTAAAGTCATGACTCTAATTTTGGCATCCATTATGTTCAATCTATCAGTGCAATGTTTTTTAGGATAGATCTAAACTTCTAAAAGCCATGGTCCCTAGATTGCCCCTATCTCAAAAAGCAAGGACCCAACTCAAAAATTAATCACAAGTAGGGATAAACCCTCTCAATATGACTAATCCATGTTAACAATCTAAGTGGTGTCTCAACAAATGTCAAGTGAGTATAAGGCCCCTCAATAACAAAAGTCGAGACCCCTCTTACTCCTCGGGTTCGTATAGACTCGGGTACAGAGCCCAAAAAGTGTGTGAGGTAGGTGATGGCGATATATATGAGGGAGCATACAAACCTGTACAAAATTTTAGAAAGATAAAATTACCCCCCCAACATGCAAAAATAATAGTTAAACAAAACATACATACAACAGCCAGTCACCAATCATCTACCCTAGGGTTTCAACAACCAAGCACGAAAAAGCAAAAAAATATATACAAGTAAATAATGAGCATCAAAGTTAACACAGGATAACAGCATCGGAAATTTACATATAAGTACTAGATAAAAACAAAAGATCTATTTATAACGAAAAAAGAAAAAAAAAAGAAAGAAAAAAAGGGGTAAAATAAATAAATAGAGATTATTAATAATTTTCACAACTAACAACTACAGGCCTGACATTCCAAGTATTCCCAGTGGAGTCGCCATCTGTCATGACCGAGACCGCGATGGGACCGGTGAACAAATGGGATTTTTAAAAATAAAAATGGAGTCGCTACTAACTTTATTTGTATTAGGAAAAATTGGAAAACCTTTCTTAGAAAATAGTCTTTGAAATTAGATTGGATTCGAGAGTCGATTATGTATAGGGAAGGGTGGAAACTTAATTCCACAACACCCCTAACACATCCATCCTTATACGGTTAACCTAAGTCAGTTGTCCAAATTTTTTATAACTCCTGAAAATATTTGTTTTACCCTTTTGTTAAAAGGTAAACAAAGTAGACAAATAAATTATGAAAATTTAATTTTGACTTGACAAAATAGGAGTTCAACTCCTACATATCCCCGAGTGCAAATAAAGAACTCAAAGTCACGCCATTCTTTTATAAAATGATTGTGGGTTTGTTGTTTTTAATTTTTGAAAATGCTTCCCACTTTTCATTTTATTGTTAGTTTTCAAATGCTACTCACTTGTTTTGGAAAAGATATTGTGATTTTTCAGATTTTGATGCAAAGCTGACTCTTGTGCTTCTCTTTGCCTGACATTGTATCACTTTTCATCAGGTTGTGTTGCTCTTTTCTTTAACCTCTTTATTTCTTTGTCTTTCACATTGAGGACAATGTGTGATTTAGGTGTGGGGGTGCAAAAGAAAAAAAATTGAAAAATAATTTTGATAAAATTTTGACTAATTTTCTTTTTAGATATTTGATGGTCTCGTTGTGCATGATTATCCTGTTTGTATATAAATTAAAGTTCTTGCAACCTATATGCATTTAAGGACAATTTTTGGTCTTAATAAGTTGGTAGTAAAAGCTTATGCAGTCATATTCCAATTCACCTTGAACTATAGGCATGAGATGGATTCTCATGTATTTTGACTACTTGAGTTGTGTATAGATGAAATTTTTTTTATGTCGATTACTTGGTGGAATGCCTTAAAGAATTTGTCTCCCCCTTAGAAGTGAAAAAAAAAACTAATTAAAATTGGAATGTGGTAAATACTTATAAGGCTCTAAGTTCCAATGTTCAGGTTATTTTTAATTTCTATATATTATGCCTACACTTGGATATGTACTTGTGGTGCTTCTATGCCATTAGTTAGCTTGAGTTAGTAGATCTGAGAGGTACCTTATCACATAATGCCTTGGGCCAATTGGAATAGGATTCATTGATTGAATACTCGCTACATGAGTCACCTATGGGATAGAGCATTAAGAGTCATGTGTTTAAAAAAAAATTGAAAGTGCTATGTTGTAAAGGAGGTTGGTTATAACTTGGTGGCATGAAATTGAGTTAATTGATGAATAAGATTGATTCTTAGTACTACTTTTGTTGTCATTAGAAGTGTGATGAAGTCCTATGCCTTTGTTTTTGTTAATGTGAAGATAGTGTTTAAATTGCTTAAGTTTTGATTCTTTCCCATGAGATTGAAGTTGCCTGAAAATGTGTAATGGTATTGATCTTAAATTCTAAGTTAAAATGATTTAGGATAAACTTGTGCATGAGATTCATTCTTTTCTCTTTAATGCATTAGTGCTTGAGTATAATTTTCTTTGCTCGAGGACTAGCAAAGTTTTAGTGTGGGGTGTGTTGATAATAACCTAACAATATGTTTTTAATATTAAAATTAGGCTTTATTATACTTCAATAGAAGTAATTTTGGTGATTTTATGACTTATTAATTAATTTCTTTCAGCATATTAATTATTAAATTTTTTTTATATTTTATGATAGATTCTAGGCTTGACACAAAACCCACAGTCCAGTTTGTGTGAAGGAAATATGTTGTGGGTCATTACTTCAAATGCAAAAGTGGAACTGGTATGTTGCTTTTACCAAAACGGTGCACTCCATCAAGTCTAAATGAGGCAGTGGAATTTAGGTCAAATAAAAAGATATAAACTGGAAAGAAAGATGAGATGTATAAGCAGCTTGAGAGATATTGAATGAAATTGGAAAAAAAAGGGCAAGTAAAATGAGAAAAATAGGAACGGGAGATGACGACTGCGTTATTCGTCCACCGTATATACTCCAACTTCTATCCATCGTATGACACATGGCCGTATACTCCAACTCTCTTTCTCTTTCTATTTTTGAATTTCTCTTTCTCTTCGAACTTTCCTCTCTCCTTCTCTCCTCTTCATCGTCATGAGACCTTCCTCCTACTTCTTCTTCTTCCTTCCACCTAGCATTTGTTTCTCTCTTCACTACGTCGGCTGGAGCGGCAAACCTTCTTTTTGCTTCTTCTTCTTCCTTCCACCTTGCATTTATTTCTCTCTTCACTACGACAGTGGTGCGATAGAGGCATGGAGCGTTGTCTCTGGTTCGTGGGTTATAGAACAGGGGTTTTCATTTCAATGGGGCGTGTCTGATGGAAGTCGTTAGCTGTGGCTGATATTGCTTCTGCTTCAAGCCAAGTTGAGTTTCATTTTCCAATGGTTCAAAACCCTAATACATCCACTCACCCTCTCTCTTTCTATTTCATTCTGACGCTCTCTTGGTCTTCTATGTGTATCATTATTCTGCTAGATTTGATAGAAATAATATTAATTTTTTAATTAGATTTGAAGCTACTTTAAGATTCTTAGTGACTATATTCTTTGGTTACAACTTACAATATCCTCAGGAATATTTTTATTGCCATTGATTTAGTTGATCACAACTTAATCATATTTTGCATTAGTTTTGAAGCTGCATTGTGCTTAGTTTATGGTATCTTTTGTTTATGTCTGTTGGTCCATCCTGTCATATTGTATTTGGAGTGGTCTTACAGTTGTGGAGTTTAAAGCAAGTCTTTTTGGGACTTTTTTAATGTAATAGGGTGGTTGTAAAATAGGCTTCATATATGTTGTAATTGTTGCAGTGTGATCTGATATTCACACTGGCCAATTTGATATTTTGAATGAAATTATGTAGCTACCCCAACTGTATTGTTGATGTGAATTTAACCATGCAATGGGTACATCATAGTCACCTGATTAATTACATAGTTTGGCTAAGTTGCTCTATACTGAAATTCACTAATAGAACTTAAAAGAAAGGCATAATACTGATCCTTCCACAATATATTAATATAGTTGGCTAGTATGGTAGTGACTATGTTGTCCACATTTCTGAACTAGCTGCTCCCACCGTTCCTGTCAATGTCAAGTTGCAAGCACAATTTTTATATTCAATGTAATTTTGAATGGTACTGTTTGGCTTCGTCTATTAGATGTTTGAGTCAATCTTGGTGAACAAAATTGATAGTGTATAATTTTACAGTATTGTAATGATGGATGTTTCCTTGCTTACTATTACCTTTTTTTATTTGTTCATATTTGGAAAACTATTTTAAAAAAATATGTAGGAGTTAGAGTTGGTCTTCTTTATTTGCTTACTAGTGCATTACTTGATAACAAATGAAATATGCTTGTAACATGACAGTATATAGTTGATAACTTGCAGGTGTGTGTAGCAACCTAAAACTGAAGTTGATGGAGGGTTCAAATAATCTCAATACATCTAAGGCTGTTGATAATGTGGAAGAAGCATGTGAAGGTGACTTCATTATGAGTGATGCCTTGGATGGCAAATTTGAAAGTTATGAGCCGAAACGAGGGGTGTCATTTCCATCAGAGGAGGATGTTAAGGAATTTTATAGGAAATATGCTTGTAAAAAGGGGTTTTGTATCGTAAATAGAACTTAAAAAAAAGGAGATGATGGTAAGGTCAATTACATTATGCTAGCATGTTCACGATAGGGAAATCATATGTCAACAATACCAAACACTTTGAAGACACTTCCAACTAGAGGACAAATTCTCATGCAAAAATTACAGTCAAGTTGATAGGAGATGGACGATGGTACTGTTAACCACTTCTATGTACCGCAAGTGCACGTGTAACACCCTTTCGGGGGATGTCACATTTATGATGCAGAAAAATAAAAATAAATAAAATCCTTACCCAAGTTATAAAAACATTTGATACTTAAGTAATATTTGTGATATATGTATATATATATATTTTTTTTTCTTTTATAGTTATAATGTTAAATAAAATAACATGGAACACCAAATAAAACAAAACATGATTACACCATAATATACATATGATTCTTGTCTGAAGTACATAATTAATTTACAACTATTAACATTCAATAGAAACAGTAAAAGACAGTATGCTACTAAAACATAACACCTAAGATATGAGCCCTCGTCATAAGACAAATTCCTTAGTTAGGAATGTCTTGACCGATAGAAATTCGAGCCAAAAGTATATCAAAGTTCTCTCTAGGAGTATAGTGAAACTCGTCCCACAACTCCCTAATAGGTAGAATAATCTCTACGAAAGTAACCATATAACGTGTAGTAACCAACCCCTGCCGAGTCCTACTTACTGATAAGGTCACGTTACCACTGTACTCTATGTGTCCGGTGTCCCAGTGGACATACCAAGCCTCAGCGCCTTCGAGAAATTGTAGCCTAAAGAAACCTAATTGATCTCGCCTTGCCGCTTGCCGCCATTGTAGTCTTCAATGATGTAAACATAAAGTAGAAACAGACAGAACAATACAATAAAGAGGTGAGACAATCTACACCATTACCCGCATGGCAATAAAGAAAATGACAATACAAACAGATATTACAACCACAAGCAGATATTACAATAACACATATTATTTTATCATATACAGTAAAGTAATTTAATACATCATGCATAATATATCTAAGCAATAGATCATGCATTTTATCACGATTTATAAGTAAGCGAAAATACAAATAATGTATGAACAGTAAAGTGCAGATAATGCATGAACAATAAAATGCAGGTAATGCATGAACAGTAAAATGCAGGTAATGCATGAACACACACTGACTCGTTCCTACTCCATGGAGCTAAACACGAATATCTGAGAGAATGATCCGAATAGAAACTAATAATACTTTATGGCTGCCCAACCAAACTATTGCACTGTCAAACGTCGTGTCTATAGCCCACAGTCATTACGTTGACTCTTTCTTCGTTCTCAGAGCCATCCATTTCCAAAACATCGTGTAGCAATTACACAGTCCAAACATCGTGTACCACGGGCATAGTACTTATTAATCTCCTCAAGATCTCGATTAAGAATAGTGCTTGTCAAGATCATTAGTGTGTTGCCGTTACCACGGCCGAGAGGTGCTACCACTTGTCCACATATGGGATTCTTCGCACACTAATGCCTCCAAGTTCATAAATGAACCACACTACGCTTATCACACCAATTACGGTGTAATTCGCCTCATCAATCAATCGCCAATTATAAACCAAATTGGCACAACACTCTAAACATGATCTAAAATTACAAAAACAACCTTATAAACCAAATTTTCCATAATTACGAAAAATTATCAAAATTACCAAAATACCCTTAGTCACAAAATACCAAAATATAGTACGTCCCCCTGACAAGGTACCACATCTCAACAAGATAGCACGTCCCACTTTTGACAAGATTTACTATACCGCAACATGTCTGGGTCCACCACTTTGGCCCGACAAAGCAAACCGATAGTATTTTTGATCGCGTAGGAATTTTATCGCATTTTCACAATCTCGTTGTTTTCACAAATGTTTTAAAATCGTGTAAACATATTTTGACATTTTTAAACATCGCAAAATCTTTTAAATCAAATCGTAGGATTTTTAAATCATTTTCTTAACCGAATAGCTTAAAATTATCATTTTTAATATGTGTAAAACTATATCTAATACTTTTAAAATACGTAATGTATTTTCCTTGTGTTCTAAATATATTATGGAATCTTTTCATTTTAAGCGTCGATTTTAGTAAATTTTGGCAAAAGTATTTTGCCTATAAAATCAAGTATAAGGTATTTTTAACATTTTCCTCTAAATATAGTTTATTTTATTTTTACCCAATAATTTCACTTGAAACTTACTAACGCGCTTCAAAATTAATAGAATGAGCTCTACGTTAGTATTTTTCAAGCGTCTCGATTTAATTCTTATTTAAACTAAATTCTACTAAGTTAAAATTCTAAGATGAATTAATTCCTTTGATTTTCTCAATTTGTTTAATAAAATTATTACCTATCCTATCTTAGAAAATAAAATGGAATGTTGGCCAAATCAAAAAAAATAAAATGATGTTTGATTATACACTAAATGGCATGTTGGCCATAATTAACTTAAATCATTTTTAATTTAATTATTTTACCTAGATTACTCAAATCGGTAATTTAGAAAATTCTTGAGAACATTTTGGTTCTCTTTTTGGATGTAAGGTAGTGAGCCTCATAGTGTATTCTTTGGAATACTCATGCATTTCGTACATGTTATTCACATCCTACTTTAATAATTATATAATTATAAACACATACAATTATTAAATCACATATAATATACATACAATATATTTAAAGCCATAAACATGCATAACAAAAATAATAAAAGCTATAATCATGCATAGCAAAATAAATCACAAATAAGAAAGCATTTAAACAATCACAAAAATAAAAAAAAAAACATAAACAATCACACAATAATAATACAAGCAATAAAACAATCACACAAATGAATCCTTATGGATTCTACACACACATACAAATCCATTTTCTCATCACCATACAAGGTTGATGAGATTAAATCTCCCTCTTACCTCTTGTAGACAAATCAATCGGTAAGATCTCCTCCTTTCCTCTAAATTTCGTACAAGCTCCAAAACAATTCCTAAAATTCTTAAATAATTAGTAAAAACACATACAAGGTACAAAATAGAGAAACCATGGAACAAGCATGGTTAGAAAAATTAAAATTTCAATTTTGAACCATAGAAACCAAACTTACCCTTAAGTAAGTAAGCAAAAACTTGGATTTTAGGCAAGATAGAGTAGGAATTTGGGAAAATTTTGTTAATGAAAGATGCTTAGAATGGGATTTGGGTTCAAGAAATGTGATGAGATGAAATTATGAAGGTTTGGTTGAGTGGGTGTGAGTGTTGGCCGAATATGGAGAATGAAAAAGAAGAAAAAATATGCATGGCTTCTTGGTAGTTTTGGAGAGAAGATGAATAGCTTAGATTTAGGATAAGTGTGAAATAAAGATTGAGAGAGAAATGGAAGGGCTGCTGCCGTGAGGTGCCTTTGTGAGTGAGGTTGAGTGTTGAATTTTGCTAGTTAAAGATCTAATTGTGTTCACATGGTGTGCACATGATTTATGACACTTGGAGACTTCAAGAAGCTAGTAGAACCAAGCCACCAAGCTCCCTTGGCTGCTGGAAAACCGTGGTGCCCCTTGCCATTTTAAGGGTTTAATTGTTTTCCATTTACTCCTAATTATATGCTAGTTAATTAGGTAATTTGTTAGGTTAATTATCCTAACCAATTTTAATTAACATACTAATAATATAACTAATTAATTTAGTATATATTAACATATATTATAACCTTTAATCAATATTAACATATCTAATTAGTATTTAGATTAAAATAAATTAAGAATTAAACTAGTTCACTTAGTTAGCTAATTAAGTAATTAGATTAGTCAAATTAAGCTTAATTAGGTTACTAACCATTTTCAAGCCTACAATTGTTGACTTAATCCTAACCCTTGGTTCATCTTTAATCCTTAGCCCTAGATTAGATCTAAGGTAGATATTACTTGGTCATAAACCTATCTTTCTAATCTCACCATTGATTAGATCAACGGCTAAGATTAAAGCTTCTAAAGTAAGCTTTATAATCCAATGGTTCACAAAGAAGTCAATGCTTCTTTTGTTGACTCTTTCTAATTGGTTTAGAAAGTCAAGCCATCCATTTTGACCATTTCCTATTGGTTTAGATTTCTACCCAGTCAGCATCGTTGATTGTTACACTAAACGTGGGCCCCACGAACTTTTTCGGGTCCACAAATAAATTTTCTCTTGTTTTTGAGACAAGTAGGATGCTTCATTGAATAAAATAATATTATAAAAATATAAAATTATTTTATTACACGATTAAATCAAAAAATTATGAGATTAATATATATATCAATCAATTGGGTTTAGTAAGATCCCCGGCTCCAATTAATTAAAATAAGATTTATCCAGACGAGAAAATTTTTATTTTCTTAGGTCGGAGCAAATCACATACAACAGTCAAGTACACTCACGGAACAGTCAAATTAAATTTACTGCTCACAGAATTCACAAAACAGTACAAATCGGGACTATATTGTAATTATCCCAAAAGTTGGGGTGTTACAGCACGAGTCACGCAAGTAATACAGATATAGAGTAAGAAATTGTTCCCACGAGGATAAGTTTATTTCCAATGCTAAGTATTAACCAATAACTTACCTAATTCTATTCAAGAACATAAAAATAGGGGAAAGTAATTAAACTAAAGACTAAAAAGTGGTAAAGATAATGGTTAGAGATTAGAGAAATCCTTCTTCACCCTTTACTTCAACCAATAACATGCAATCCTCTTCATAAATATGAATGCAATGATTAAGTTAACTTGAGAACCTACATTAACTAAACGCCTATGTCTAGGTCATCTAACCATGGTTTCAATTGCCCAACTCACTAAGTGTCCTTGAGAGCTAACACAAAATCCACTCTTTAAGGTCTATTCTCAAACACATGCTATGCATGGCTAAGAGGTATATTTCTATCCCATTGGTGAATCAACTCATCCCAACATTGGAATAGAATCGAGCATGCATCAATCATACATACAATCTCAAATCCAAATTCCTATGTCTAGGTTCATTAGACTTTATCAAATTAACTTAAATGTTGGCCAAACACTCAAGAGCATTAAGAACAATATGATTGAACAAAAAATCAAAGATCCACACAAATTCAAAGAAGAACAAATCATTAATATTCATAAAATGGATTCAAAGTCATCCCTAAATACAGCTGCTACATCATTGAACACGAAAATACAAATCAAAATATATGATCAAGAAATGAGGAAGAGAAAAGAACAAAGGGGGAAGGAGAAAGTTTATAGATTTCGTCATTGAAGCTCAGATCCTCCACCAATGGAAAGAGAGCTTTTATCCTTAGCTCCCCAAGCTCTATCTCCTCCTCCAATGGAGGACCCGGCCACAACTTCTAACCCTAAAACCTAAAAACCTAAAAACCTAAGAGAGAAAACTGAGAGAGGGGGCGAGAAACAGTGTGAAAAATAGAATAAATATGCTCAGCTCGCCGTCGTGCACCGCAACGTGGACATGCCCTCGCCGCGGCATGGAGCTCTCTGCCTCCTTGGCTTCTTTCCTCCAGTGCTGGGCCTTGGCTTGCATCAATTTGTCTCTTTTGAGCCCTTCCTGTATTAAAAAAAGCACCAAGTTAAATATAATTACAAATCTACTTAATTAATTAACAAATATGCACAAATTGCTCAAAAACATAAAGGAAGGTCTCAAAATAGAATTCCACAAATATAAGCATAAAACCTTCCAAATATGCATAAGAACAAGGACTAACCATGCCATGAAGCACAAATATGGGGTATAAATAACTACATTTCATGGAGTTATCACACCCCAAAACTTAAGATGTTGCTAGTCCTCGAGCAAAACAAAGTATGACTAAGAAAACTCACTTTGACAATTCATGCTCACATGCATTCAACAATGATAAATTCAATTTTCTTTTAACCATAACCAGTGCACAATGATTATAATGGCTCTCAAAGAATGCACATGCCTCACAGTTATGCTCAACACATACACAATCCTTAACATGTCATCAATCAAGCTTCCAATCATGCACACGACATCTCTCACAAATATGCAAGCTCAACTTATCTTTTCAAATCATGCTTATCCGGATAAGTTTATGAACCTACACATGGACAAAAATTAAGATTCCACAAAATTGTAGTACAACTCTCTCTCCACTAATGTAAATCACACATAAATGAGGATCAAGATGTTGGGAATTGCGGATACATCACGCAGCGAAAAATAGGGATTCCCACCGAGGATCCATGCGAAAAAGCCATAATCTGAGTTTTTTAAATGATTTACCTCTTGAAGCGTGAATCACCAACACCGTAATAGAACCGATATCTCTGCGGTATCCACACGAACAGACTCACGAACGTCCAACGTCTGCAAAGAGGAGCCTTACGTCTCTCACACAGTGCTAGCTGCGAAGAGAAGAGAAGAGAAGAGAATAAACCTATCGCTCTCTCACTCACTTTTTCTGTAGGTGCGGCTAGGGTTCTGAAATTATCTCTCTTAGCAGCCCCTTAGCAGTACTATTTATAATAGTCACTATCTTAAGTGAGTGTGAGCAGCAGCAAGGTAAGCTATGTAACCCTAGACCCATCTGTTATGAGTCTGGCCCATATTTGAATCCGAGTCCAACTTGGATCCATTGCTCCAATTTTAGTCTGCTCTATGTGTGTGACCCTGCAGGTTCTTATTACGTTGGTAGTAATATTAAAATCCTATTTTAATATTACAAGCAGTGAGCGGTATCGAGCAACACATCGCTGTAACCCAAGTAATAAGAATGTCAGTGATTTGACATAACCTTTCCGTGACCAATGTTTCCGTGTCGTTTAGTCCCTTTGTCAAGATTTCTAGATTGAACACAAGGCATGGAATGCGTCACCCTTGTATAGTCCAATCATTCATTTCCTGATATTAGAGTAGACTTTGTAACAACAAATGAGATCAATATCTCATATTGACTCATTTGAGCATGGCCATGCATTTTGCAGTCTCACTCAATCAGGGGGCCCGAATATATCGCTCCTGTAATGTAGGAATGACAAATCTCATCTAGGTCACTCACATCCCTCTACATGATTTGCGGTATGTCCAATAACTAACTTTATAATCACCTTGTTACAGATGACGTTTGATGGCATTAAAACACACAACTCCTCATGTAGGAATCGTAGTGATTTCAGGTCAAAGGACCACAAACACCATTGTCACTATGAGAATCGCTTATGACACTCATGTAACGATCCATGTAGCGTTCTCATGGTGGGTCAGTCCAGTACATCATTACTCTAATATGTACCCATGTGAAGACTTGATATCTCATATCCATGACCCGTGAGATGTGGTCATCAGTCTATGCACATACTAGTCTCAATGCATTATTGTTGTCCTAATTAACAATAATGCTTGACTAGGGACATTTAAGAATAGTGTTGTAACCAAAAGGATCTCATGATCAAGTCATCCACTTGATGTCCTATGGCATCAAACTTATTATTCTAAGGACTTTATTATGTTTATAAAAAAAGAACATAATAAATGAAATGCCTCATATATAAAAATAGCGTAATAAAATGTATGTAAATATAGAAAATATATTGGCCTCTAGGGCATACACCAACACAAGAGGGACTTTAATAGCTTATAATGTAAGGCGAAGGTGATGAGGTGAAGAACAAAGGGGAATGGAAAACATACAAATATTGAGAAACATAACATGATATTTTAAGACTTGAGTCACCACAACAAGGGTATACAAAATGAAACAAATAAAACTATCCAGAACCACTCAATGTTTTTTTTTATGCTTTCTTTCTTTCATTTTCTTTCTCTTTTTGTATTGTCATTTTCTTTGACAAAAGCAACTTTTTGTATAGCAAATGGTTCCTTCAAGCCACTTTTGTATTGAACAACATAAATACCTGATAACTTCAGAAAATGAAGTTATGTCACTTGAATGTGATTGTATTTGAGCATGCTATCCCTAGGTTTTCAAGGTCATAAGTTCAATTATTGCATGACTTTGGTGAATTAAGCTTGTTGATTCAAATGATTTAGAATTGAATCTTTGAAGATTTTGTTCATGGAAGTTGGGTGGATTGTGGTTTGATGGACATTATTATTGTTTTAATATTGGTATTCAAGATGAGAAAGACCTTGGAAGGGATGAGGAATGTGAAGAATGGCTCAAATTGTGAAGAAAATATCAAAGGAAAGTGCTGCTAATCCACGCCTAGGCGTGCCAAATCCACGCCTAGGCGTGCCAAATCCACGCCTAGGCGTGTCCCTCACAGTTTCTCAGGAATCCCAGGCAGAGACCACCACGCCTAGGCATGACAAGCAGAAGAAAGGCACGTGATCCATAACCACGCCTAGGCGTGGGAAAAATCCTAGCACGCAACTTTTACCCTTATATTCTGATTTTTGGGAAAAAGAAGGGGATATTCTGTTTTGGTACCACGCCTAGGCGTGGGAAAAATCCTGGCATGCAACTTTTACCCTTATATTCTGATTTTTAGGAAAAAGAAGGGGATATTCTGTTTTGGAACAAAAACCACGAAGTCCAAAGAGCAAGGGAGAAGAGGAGGAACCCATTTGGATTGAAGGTGACTCAAGGGAGAATCAAGATCAAGGAAGAGGATCAAGCTTGGAATCTCTCCATTTTTGTCTATTCTTTCCCTTTACCTCTTGATTTGTAACTTGATGGATCATTTTATTTTATTTGTTTTCTTCTCTTTCATGATGTGTAACTAAACCCTAATCTAGGAGCTCTCTAGGATCTTGCTATGGATTTGATTAATGTGTAATTAATTAGGTATCCTTTCAATGAAATTGGTTTTGTTCATCCATATCTATGCTTAATGCTTGTTGTTGATTGGCCATCAATTGCATGATTTTAGTATTCCAATTGAACTAGAAATAAGGTGTTGTGAATATGGATATGGTATGGTTGATGTATGCTCAATTACATTCTATTGGGTTGAGTGTGTTGATTAGCTAATGGGATGGACACATGCCCAGTAGTCATGCATAGCAAGTGTTTGATAATTGGTCTCAATGAGTGATCCTTATGTCAATTCACATAGACATATAGTGGATTAACTAGGTTTCACATGGATAATTGTCCTAGACATAAGCTCTTATCTATTGATGGTTATTAGCTAACAAATATCATTTCATTGATTGGTGCTTGTTAATTGCAATTATTAATTAAAGTAGCAAGTGAATAGGGACCCCTAGGCTTTAATCATTCTTATCTTCTCTTGTGGAATTGGTGTTTGGTGTTTTCTTATTTTGTTTATCTTAAATTGTTATTTTAATTGCAACACGTTCTCCTTCGTTTGCTTGGATAAAAATTTGCGAATTTTGGTTAAGTTTAACATTCTTCTAATTAGTCAATCCTTTGGGACACGATACTCTAACTCTCCTTTATATTACTTGTCGACCCGTGCGCTTGCAGATTTTCGGACTCAACAATACCCTAAACAATGGACTCAAGTAAAGAAATAACATATTATGCACTCAACAAACATAAAGGGAATGAGAAGATTGCAATGTTTTCACATGCATTAGAATGGTTACAAGATAGGAAATATAAGGGTGAAAGAAGAACATAGAAGGCCAAACATTTAGAAAGCTTCAAAAGAGGACCTAAGGATATAATCATGTAAGGGTAAGCTTGAAAGGCTCAATCGGTCCAAATAATGCCCTAATCACTTCCTTAATCATGCATAATCTAGGATTTTGCCTCAAGAGAGTTGCAAAACAATTTCAAGGATAGTAGAAATCATCCACATGTACAATCCATAAACATTCTCTAGACAAGCACTCAAATCTTTTCAAAATTAAATAAGCATCTAAGTGAGAAACACATCATGCATAAAAACAAACAAGATTGCTTAAGCATGCTGCAAGATCGCAAATGGTTTCACAAAAGAATTAAAGACAATCGCAAGCATTTATATCATTGACCAACCAAAACTACACTAGCAAATGGCAACAAATCATGCATTCAAAAGATTCATCATTTTTCATTCAAGGATGCATAACATCATATAGAGAATGTTGAAAATTGAAACTTTTATCAACAGCCCACCAGTAATAGCCAAAACAATGCATAATCATGATAAATTGGTGATTATTACTAGAGCATACTTCAAATATCAAAACATGTTACATATTAAGCATTAAGATAGAAAAACATGTAATGATACTCCTTCAAACCAAAATATGTGTTCCTGGTGTTCATGGTCTATAGGATACTTGAGCAAGTCAAAATAGCATCCACATTAGAATTGAGCATACTAAATAAAGAAAAGTAGAGAAAATAATTAGAAAAAAAAAATAAGGGTGCCACGCCGCGGCATGGACAAGTGTGCACCACAAGGCAAGTGACAAGTCATGTGTAATTCTCTGACAGACTGGCCGTTTGCAGACCGAGTGCTGCATTTTGGCCCCTAGCACCTCCAAAATGTGTCTAAAAACTTGAAACACAGAAAGTACAACAAAAACATAACAAAAACACAAAAACACACTATTACCACTTATATACAAAACAAGAACATAAACTAAAAACAACATAAAAAGCTAAATACTAAAGGATCTAAACATATTCAAATGGACTTATTGAGCTAAACTAAAAATAAACCTTGAATTAGAACTAAGTAAACTCTTTGTCAATATTAGCAATACAGAAATAATGGCTACTCCCCGGCAACGGCGCCAAAAACTTAATAACCACTTTTGTGTACCGCAAGTGCACGGGTCGCACAAGTAATACAGATACAGAGTAAGAGATCGTTCCCACGAGGATAAGTTTATTTCCAATGCTAAGTATTAACCGATAGCTTACCTAATTCTATTCAAGAACATAAAAATAGGGAAAAGTAATTAAACTAAAGACTAAAAAGTGGTAAAGATAATGGTTAGAGATTAGGGAAATCCTTCTTCACCTTTTTCTTCAACCAACAACATACAATCATCTTCATAAATATGAATGCAATGATTAAGTTAACTTGAGAATCTACATTAGCTAAACGCCTGTGTCTAAGTCATCTAACCATGGTTTCAATTGCCAAACTCACTAAGTGTCCTTGAGAGCTAACACAAAATCCACTCTTTAAGGTCTATTCTCAAACATGTACTATGCATGGCTAAGAAGTATATTTTTATCCCATTAGTGAATTAACTCATCCTGCCATTGGAATAGAATCGAACATGCATCAATCATCAATCATACATACGATCTCAAACCCAAATCCCTATGTCTAGGTTCATTGGACTTTATCAAATCAACTTAATTGTTGGTCAAACACTCAAGAGCATTAAGAACAGTATGATTGAACAAAATCAAAGATCCACATAAACTCAAAGAAGAACAAATCATTAATATTCATAAAAAGGATTCAAAGTCATCCTTAAATACAGCTGCTACAGCATTGAACACGAAAATACAAATCAAAATACATGTTCAAGAAATGAGGAAGAGAAAAGAACAAAGGGGGAAAGAGAAAGCTTATGAATTTCGCCACTGAAGCTCAGATCCTCCTCCAATGGAAAGAGGGATTCCATCCTTAGCTCCCCAAGCTCCATCTCCACCTCTAATGGAGGACCCAACCGCAACCTCTAACCCTAAAACCTAAAAACCTAAAAACCTAAGAGAGAAAACTGAGGGAGGGGGCGAGAAACTGCGTGAAAAATAGAATAAATACGCTCAACTCACCGTCGCACGCCGTGGCGTGGACATGCCCATGCCGCGGCGTAGAGCTCTCTGTCTTGTCAGTATGCGCTGGCTGAGATCATCACACCGCGGCGTGAAACTTTGGAATGTCTCCTTGGCTTCTTTCCTCCAATGCCGGGCCTTACCTTGCATTAATTTGTCTCTTTTGAGCCCTTCCTGTATTAAAGAAAGCACCAAATTAAATATAATTGTAAATCTACTTAATCAATTAATAAATATGCATAAATTACTCAAAAACATAAAGAAAGGTCTCAAAATAGAATTTCACAAATATAAGCATAAAACTTTCCAAATATACATAAGAACAAGGACTAAGCATGCCATGAAGCACAAATATGGGGTATAAATAACTACATTTCATGGAGTTATCATACCCCCAAACTTAAGATGTTGCTAGTCCTCGAGTAACACAAAGTATGACTAAGAAAACTCACTTTGACAATTCATGCTCACATGCATTCAACAATGATAAATTCAATTTTCTTTTAATCATAACCAGTGCATAATGATTATAATGGCCCTCAAAAAATGCACATGCCTCACAGTTAAGCTCAACACATACACAATCCTTAATATGCAATCAATCAAGCTTCCAATCATGCACACGACATCTCTCACAAACATGCAAGCTCAACTTATCTTTTTCAAATCATGTTTATCCGGATAAGTTTATGAACCTACACATGGATACAAATCAAGATTCCACAAAATTGTAGTACAACCCTCTCTCCACTAAAGTAAATCACACATAAATGAGGATCAAGAGGAACTTTAATAGCTTATAATGTAAGGCTAAGGTGATGAGGTGAAGAACAAAGGGGAATGAAAAACATACAAACATTGAAAAACATAACATGATATTTAAAGACTTGAGTCACTACAACAAGGGTATACAAAATGAAACAAATAAAACTATCCAGAACCACTTAATGTATTTTTTTTATGCTTTCTTTCATTCATTTTTTTTCTTTTTGTATTGTTTTTTTCTTTGACAAAGGCAACTTTTTGTATAGCAAATGGTTCCTTCAAGCCACTTTTGTATTGAATAACATAAATACCCTAAACAATGGACTCAAGTGAAGAAATAACATATCATGCACTCAACAAACATAAAGGGAAAAAGAAGATTGCAATGCTTTCACATGCATTAGAATGGTTACAAGGTAGGAAATATGAGGGTGAAAGAAGAACATAGAAGGCCAAACATTTAGAAAGCTTCAAAAGAGGACCTAAGGATATAATCATGTAAGGGTAAGCTTGAAAGGCTCAACCGGTCCAAATAATGCCCTAATCACTTCCTCAATCAAGCATAATCTAAGATTTCGCCTCAAGAGAGTTGCAAAATAATTTTAAGGATAGTAGAAATCATCCGCATGCACAATCCATAAATATTCTCTAGACAAGCACTCAAATCTTTCAAAATTAAACAAGCATCTAAGTGAGAAACACATCATGCATAAAAACAAACAAGATTGCTTAAGCATGCTGCAAGATCACAAATGGTTTCACAAAAGAATTGAGGACAATCGCAAGCATTTATATCATTGGCTAACCAAAACTACACTAGCAAATGGCAACAAATCATGCATTCAAAAGATTCATCATTTTTCATTCAAGGATGCATAACATCATGTAGAGAATGTTGAAAATTGAAACTTTTATTAACAGCCCACCAGTAATAGCCAAAACAGAGCATAATCATGATAAATTGGTGACTATTACTAGAGCATACTTCAAATATCAAAACATGTTACATATTAAGCATTAAGATAGAAAAACATGTAATGATACTCCTTCAAACCAAAGTGAATATGTGTTCCTGGTGTTCATGGTCTATAGGATACTTGAGCAAGTCAAAATAGCATCCACATTAGAACTGAGCATACTAAATAAAGAAAAATGGAGAAAATAATAAAAAAAAATAGGGGTGCCACGCCGCGTCAAGGACAAGTGTGCGCACAACAGTGAGAAGTCGTCTTTGCAATCACTGCATGAGACCGATTCTGCTGAACCGGTGCTCCATTTTGGCCCCTAGCACCTCCAAAATGTGTCTAAAAGCTTGAAACACAGAAAGTACAACAAAAACATAACAAAAACACAAAAACACACTATTACCACTTATATACAAAATAAGAACATAAACTAAAAACAACATAAAAAGCTAAATACTAAAGGATCTAAACATATTCAAATGGACTTATTGAGCTAAACTAAAAACAAACCTTGAATTAGAACTAAATAAACTCCTTGTTAATATTAGCAATACGGAAATAATGCCTACTCCCCGGCAACGACGCCAAAAATTTATTAACCACTTTTGTGTACCGCAAGTGCACGGGTCGCACAAGTAATACAGATACAGAATAAGAGGTCATTCCCACGAGGATAAGTTTATTTCCAATTCTAAGTATTAACTAATAGTTTACCTAATTCTATTCAAGAACATAAAAATAGGGGAAAGCAATTAAACTAAAGACTAAAAAAAGGTAAAGATAATGGTTAGAGATTAGGGAAATCCTTCTTCACCCATTACTTCAACTAATAACATGTAATCCTCTTCATAAATATAAATGCAATGACTAGGTTAACTTGAGAATCTACATTAGCTAAACACCTATATCTAAGTCATCTAACCATGGTTTCAATTGCCCAGCTCACTAAGTGTTCTTGAGAGCTAACACAAAATCTACTTTTTAAGGTCTATTCTCAAACACGTGCTATGCATGGCTAAGAGGTATATTTCTATCCTATTAGCGAATCAACTCATCCCGCTATTGGAATAGGATCGAACATGGATGAATAATACATACGATCTCAAACCCAAATCCTATGTCTAGGTTCATTGGACTTTATCAAATCAACTTAAATGTTGGCCAAACACTCAAGAGTATTAAGAACAATATGATTGAACAAAATCAAAAATCCACATAAACTCAAAGAAGAACAAATCATTAATATTCATAAAATGGATTCAAAGTCATCCCTAAATATAGCTGCTACATCATTGAACACGAAAATACAAATCAAAATATATGTTCAAGAAATAAGGAAGAGAAAAGAACAAAGGGTGAAAGAGAAAGCTTATGGATTTCGCCATTGAAGCTCAAATCCTCCTCCAATGGAAAGAGGGCTTCCATCCTTAACTCCCCAAGCTCCATCTCCACCTCCAATGGAGGACCCAACCGCAGCCTCTAACCCTAAAACCTAAAAACCTAAGAGAGAAAACTGAGAGAGGGGGCGAGAAACAGTGTGAAAAATAGAATAAATATGCTCAGCTCGTCATCATGCGCCGCGGCGTGGACATGCCCACGCTGTAGAATGGAGCTCTCTGTCTTGTCAGTATGTGCTGGCTGAGGCCATCACGCCACGGTGTGCACTTGTTTGCGCTGCGGCGTGAAGCTCTGGAATGCCTCCTTGGCTTCTTTCCTCCAATGTTGGGCCTTGGCTTGCATCAATTTGTCTCTTTTGAGCCCTTCCTGCATTAGAAAAAATACCAAGTTAAATATAATTGTAAATCTACTTAATCAATCAACAAATATGCACAAATTGCGCATAAATATAAAAGAAGATCTCAAAATAGAATTCCACAAATATAAGCATAAAACCTTCCAAATATGCATAAGAACAAGGACTAAGTATACCATGAAGCACAAATATAGGGCATAAATAACTACATTTCATGGAGTTATCAAGTACATCATGACAAATATACTTGAACACTCTTATGAACTTACACACCCGAACCCAGTCATAGACAACCCCAACTCCAACCTTTACACTCGGGTTAAAGCTCAACCTAGGAAGAGTGGGAAAGGCAAATGCATCTGAACTCCTTACACCGAAGTACAAAAGAAGAAGAAGACAACGCATTAGTGTTGTAGAAATTGTATAAAAATGTAGAAAATGTATATAAATGTGCACTGCATTAACAAGGTTTTGCATGATGTGGTTAACCCTATTGTGGAACTGCCATTGTACTCAACCACAAGTTCCATCAAAGCATATATATGGTCTACGATTTTTTATTAATTTTGCCTAAGTTATGTATATTATTTGTATAAAAATAGGTCGTAAGGACTTGACTTGTATTTAATGTAATAGGAATCATAACTTTGTTGAAGTGGTTAATATACTTGGTGAATCCAAATGAACTGGTTAACAAATTATGAAAAAGTGGTTATTCTCTATGAATTTCTGGTGAATCCAAAAATAAGTTGCCACTAGTAGGGGTAAACAAATTACAAATGAATTACTAGTTAGAGTTGAGATGTGTAATCTTCTAGGTAATGCATTAGGAAGAAGTGGTCAATATCCATGGTTTTGTAGTGAATCTCATTACTTGGTGAATCCAAATTAACTAGTTAATATAGTGGGCAAAAGTGGTTAATCTCTATGAGTTTGTGATGAATCTAAAAATGAGTTCCCAATAATGGGGGTAAACTAGTTACAAATAAATTATTAACTAGAATTGAGATATGTAATCTCATGGTTAATGCATTAGGAATAAGTGGTCAATACCCATGGTTTTGTGGTGAATATCATTACTTGGTGAATCCAAAATAACTAATTAATATATAAGGTAAAAGTGATTAATCTCTATAAGTTTCTGATGAATCTAAAAATGAATTCCCAATAATGGGGGTAAACTAGTTACAAATAAATTACTAGTTGGAATTGAGATATGTAATCTTATGGTTAATGCATTAGGAATAAGTGATCAATACCCATGGTTTTATGGTGAATCTGATTACTTGGTGAATCCAAAATAATTGGTTAATATATTAGGTAAAAGTGATTAATCTCTATGAGTTTCTAGTGAATCCAAAAATGAGTTCCCAATAATGGGAATAAACTAGTTACAAATAAATTACTAGTTAGAATTGAGATGTGTAATCTTATGGTTAATGCATTAGGAATAAATGGTTAATTTCCATGGTTTTTTGGTGAATCTCATTACTTGGTGAATCCAAAATAACTGGTTAATATAGTAGGTAAAAGTGGTTAATCTCTATGAGTTTCTGGTAAATCCAAAAATGAGTTCCCAATAACGGGGGTAAACTAGTTACAAATGAATTACTAGTTGGAATTGAGATGTGCAATCTTCTGGTTAATGCATTAGGAATAAGTGGTCAATATCCATGATTTTGTGGTGAATCTCATTACTTGGTGAATCCAAAATAACTGGTTAATATAGTAGGAAAAGTGGTTAATCTCTATGAGTTTCTGGTGAATCCAAAAATGAGTTCTCAATAATGGGGGTAAACTCGTTACAAATCCATGACTAGTTGAAATTGAGATGTGTAATTTTATGGTTAATACATTAGGAATAAGTGGTTAATATTCATGGTTTTGTGGTGAATCTCATTACTTGGTGAATCCAAATTAACTGGTTAATATAGTGGGCAAAAGTGGTTAACCTCTATGAGTTTCTGGTGAATCCAAAAATGAGTTCCCAATAATGGGGGTGAACTAGTTACAAATTCATGACTAGTTAGATTTCAGATGTGTAATCTTTTGGTTAACACGTTGGGAATAAAAGGTCAACGAATGTCCAGGGTTTTATAATGAATCTCATTGCTTGGTGAATCTAAATTAATTGGTTAATATATTAGGAAAAAGTGGTTAATCTCTATGAGTTTCAGGTGAATCCAAAAATGAATTCCCAATGATGGGGGTAAATTTGCTATTTCTTTCAACTTCAATTATTTTTAAGACTACAGGTAAATGTACATAAATAAAGTAAATACAAAAAAATACACCTAATTTACAAAAAAAAAACCATTTATCACCTAATGTATCATAATATATATCCATGTACATTATCAATAGTGAAACATTGCAATAATACATTCCTACCATTCACCCTAAAAAAATATATACATTCCTACCATGCGTTCTATTAACTGACAAAATTACACTTGTATACATAACTATACATGGGGCCAAGCTAACGAGTGTAGAACAAAATTTGTAAATCAAGATAGTAACTCCATAGTGTTTGCAGCTCTCAAAACTTCTTCTCTACACTCATTGTTCGGATGCAAGACCCAGCCTTCTTGCTCCCCTAGAATAAGGGCCTATAAGTCCAGTGGTTCCAGTAGCAACAAATGTTATGGACTAAACCAAATTCTTTTCTGCTCCTTATAGCTTCACCATCATTGGTTGACCAATAAGAAGTTGTCCAGAAAGTGCTATTGCCATGAGAACAGACATGACATCATAGAACTCAATAAACCTGCAAGCATAAAGAAAGTAGGATATAATCATACAAAGCCATTGAAAGACAAGGTTTACAATATCTAACTTTAAATGTATTTATGATTATTAATTGTTCTAATTACAACTAATGACCCAGTGATTGAACTGATGATCTGGTCACATCACCATGTAAACATCCAGCCTAGTTCCAATATATATGCATTTTAGAAGGGGGGAAAACATTATTATGATGGAGAATTTGGGGCAAAAAAATAATTATGCTCAAAATATTAGTTTTACATTTTCTTCACATCATATGTTTATATATTTGTTCAACAGCAAGGTAATGTTCACATGATTAATGTCATTTAAGTTACAGGGAACACGAAGTTGCACAACCTCATTTGAATGAAACATGAAGTACTAATTTTCAAGATATAACACTATCTCTTCTCATTTTTTACATAACAGCTAACTCTGTTCCCAACGACATTTTTCATACTACTTTTTTTCTTGCATAAGTTTGAAAATAAGTTAGAAGCAAGGATTCTGAAATAGGAACAATATGATAGTATGAAATAATGATTAGAAGATATATAAGTGAAAGGAGAAACAAATTAATTTAGTCCTGATCATAGTTATGTGATGCCCACCTAACACCCTTAGAACGTATTGAATTACGGTCCATAATCAAGCGAACATCTCACACCTAAAAATAGTAAATTAAAGATGTTAGAAAGACATAGCATAAAGAACTTTTTTGTAAGAAAAATAATAGGGCCAAAAAACAAAAAAGAAATAAACAAATAGCAAATGAGATATTATGAGTTTAAATTTGGTCCATCGATAGTGTAAAGCTCGATACACTATCAGAAAGCAAGAAGGTGCAACATTAATTGAGTATAAGTATAGCTACAATATTTCACTTCCAGTATAAGTTTTTCAAACTTGTGGCACCATAGGATTTATTGATGCTAAAAACTCTTCACAATGTCAATCAAACTATCAATAAATTAAAATTAAATCAAGTTATTAACAAGAATGGATTTCATTCTAATGCTTTGTCTGATAAATCACAGTAATGCATTCTATGCCTTTCAGATTTTTATTTCATTTAGCAATCTTACTCTTTAAGGGAGACAATGATCTATTAGATTCAAAGGTCAAAAGGAAACAGATCATTTTCCATTAATAATGGCATACTTCACTCTCATGTATTATATTACGTGATTGATGCTAGTTAAAATAACATAAGAAAGCAATTCAGATGTTAGCAAAGAAAGTAAATGGAATATCAAGACCTTGCTAGCCCTTGAGAAGAACTCATATACATCTCTTTCACCTGCTTTCAGAGAAATCTGTGAAAATGACTTGACAAATTAGATCTGGCAGTAAATGACAACAAGAAACAAATCATGTGATTGCATTCCAAATGTATTTGGAATACCTGATAAGCAAACACAGTTCTTTGATCTCATTCAGGATCAACCTCAAGTTCTTTCGCTTCTTCCTTTTTCTCTTTATGTCGTCTGCAACATAACAAAAACACAATTATGGCCCAAGTTGTTAGAATACGTGCACCCCCTTTATAACAATTCCGATTTGAAAATAACATCTACATAACAAACAATTGTATAAACCATAATTTCTCAAGACACTAAATTTTCATGTTCCTTAAATTCGCAACATGGCAGCATATTGTCTTTAAATGTATAAAGCATAATTCCACGTGACATAGGCCTACAAGGAACTAGATTAAGTTAACATGAAAGCCCCAGGTAACATAGGTTTGAATTCATGACTTCTTCTTGAACTAAAAAAGAATCAAACCTGGATATTATGGAAAATAGTAATTAAAGGGAATGTCATCCAATTGCTATTAACACAAGATTTTGTACCTTCTATAAACAAAACAAAATATTATATTGAAATAGTAATACCAACTTGGATTGATGGCAGTACGAGGGATTGAGGGACCTAATTGCATTAAGTTGAAACCTGTTAAAAGCTTATATATACTAAGTAAGAGAAACCACAAGCATAAAGAATGAAACTGACTTCATACATAAACACTAATTTTATATAAAATGTCACTAGTGACATTATTAAATCAAAGGTAAGATTCAGCAGCAACAGGATAGCAAAGAACACAAAAAGTCATCCTATCCATGCAGTAGAGAAATCGCTTGAATCCAAGAGTATCAAAATTAAAGGATTTGTATTTATCACATTAATCAAAGCTAAGGTGCCAAAGATGTTAATAAAAGAATTAAATGTTGCAATGGAGCATCCAGGGCTAGCCATAAACAATAGACATTGATGGACCTCATTTGATAGTTTCACAAATCATTCACTCAAAGAACCCATGAACTAACTGATATCAAAAGTGAAAAGGACACTAATTGGATAACCTTCTAAAATCTAATATTTCTTGAAGTAGTCACAACTGACACCAATCTAGAAAAAAAATCATTCAAGACAGTTATTTGTATGCTAAACTTTTACAAGCAAGAGTTAAGAGAAACTTGCATGCTTCCATTACCCACCAGAGTGTGTCAAATCAAGCAATACCTCAGCTTCTACCACTTGCTCTCTGGGCTTCTGAACTGAAAAATCCTAAATCCTTGTGGGCATGTTTCACCTCTTAACCCCTCCAAATCAGATAATGAAATAAAATGTCTAATGCAAAGAACTAGAAAAAAAAAAGAAACAAACTTTATAGACATGTTGATAGAATACCTTACTCGTGCAACTTTTTGAACTCGTTCAAGATGGTTTCCAACTTGTCCTAATGCATATTCATCAAATCGTCCCTTTTCTCTATTACATTTAGGGAAAAACAAAGTTTTGGGAATGGGTAAAGGGTTTGGAAGAATGGTTAAAGGGAGAAGAAAATTGAAATTTTGGGGAAAGGAAGAGAAGAGGGAAACGAGCGAGATAAGGGAGACGATATAACACCCCAAATTTTGTCTATGTTACCGAAATGACTGAATTCCACTGTTTTATGTTTTCTGTGTTATAGAAAAATAATTTGACTGTTCTAAGACTAATTTTGATTGTTTTGTGTGATTTCCTCCGGGTCAGGAAAATAATAATTTTCAGGCTGGGAAAAATCTTATTTGAATTATTCGAAAATGGGAGATCTTACTAAACCCGAATCTGAGAGACATAGAAAAGAATCTTTTAATTTTTGGAATTTATCTGTGAAATAAAAATATTTCACAAAAAATATCTGTTATTTTATTTATAGCAGCTTCTGCTATAAATTATTGGACCCAATATATTTTAATTGACAGAAAATGCACTTAGAATATTTTCTGTAACCTAATTAATTATGAACCAATTAGAATCAGTCAAAAACGATGGTTGGACTTTTCTAACCAATAAGAAAAAGTCTAAGTTGAAATATTTAACTAGTTACAAAGTAACCAAATAAAACTAACTTAGTTATTTAATTGTCTAATTAAGGAATTAAATGAACTAACCTAGTTACTAATTAGTTAGGATCTAGTTACTAGTTAAATATCCTAATTCCATCTAGAAGCCATGACTATGCATGACATATGCAATGACCTAATTAACTAGTTAGCTATGTAACTAGATAATTAATCATGTAACTTGAAAACCTAATCTAGTTAGTCATTATTTGATTAAAAAGTAACTAGATTAAAATTTAAAATAAACCTAGTTACCTTTCCTAGAGGGCCACACGGCCAATGAGGCTTCTCAAGCCTTCTTGAATGGTCTTTTGTGACCATTGCATGACCAAATGGTGACCAAGCCATGTGCATTTGCATGTGAACACAAATTGTGATATTTTACCTTCAAGTTTATCTCCTAATTTCTTATACACTCTCTCACATGGCTCACCTCTCTCAATTCAGTCTCAAATTTCATTTTCTCTCACCTAAAAGCTAAGCCTTCATTTTCTCTCACAAATCCTAATAACACAAGAACACTTTTCTTTCTTTTCTTCCTTGGGGGATTCGGCCATATCACCCAAAACCACTTCCCAACTTCTATAATTTTACTTTTCTACATTTCCTAAACCTAAACCCTATTCTAAACACTTTTCATTTACAAAGTTTTGTCAAAATCCTACTCCTAGTGCTTCAAAATTCAAGCTTTGGTTTACTTCCCTAAAGGTAAACTTTTGATTTTATGATTTTAAGTTAAGTTTTTGATTTTCTATACCATGATTGTTCCATGGTTCTTTGTTATTAAGCCTTAATATGACTTTGGTAATTATTTAAGAATTTTTAGGATTTTTATTTGGGTTCACACGAAATCAAGAGAAGGAGGGAACTTGAAGATCTTGGTTTTCCTTAAGGTAGGAGGGAGATTTAACCTCACCAACCAAGTGTTGGTGGTGAGGAGATGGTTGTGTATGGTGATAAACCCATAAGGGTTTATTCACTTGTTGTTTAATGCTTCTTTGATTGTGATTGTGTTGTTTATGATTTTGTGTTTGTGATTGCATGTGTGATAGTATGATTATAGTTTTGATAAAATGCTTGTATGTATAATTTTGGAAGCATGAAAATGTATGTGTAATTTAGGATGTGAATAATATGTTTGAAAGATCACATGAGAGCTCCAAAGAGCTTAGAGGCACACGGCCTCACTAGATTCAAGAGGACTAAGAGTCCTAAAATAATGATTTCAAATTGAGGATTAAAGGTTCCATGACACTAAAATGAATTAAGGTGTTTTACAAGGATTTAAAGTGTTAGAAAAATAAATTACAATGAGTTTTGAAGCAACAATGAAAATTTGGCCAACATGCCATTTTTCATAATGTAGAACTAAATTATTTTGTCAATGTAGATTTAAAGGTTTAATTGAGAAAGAAAGCATTTTGAAAGAGTTAGGATCTAGTAGCAAGCAAAATACTTTTTGGAAAATAAAATGATGTAATTACATACTTAGGTTATGAAATAGATGTCAATACTTGAAGTTTTCTAACGTATAGCTCACCCTATGAGTTTGGAAGCGCGTTAGGAAAATTTGAGCTGTAATATTTGAAGTAAAGTAAAGAATTACCATTTTCTGAGAAACAGTAAAAATACCAATTTTAGAGGGGCTATATTGTAATTATTTTTTTTAGAGGGGCTATATTGTAATTATTATTTTTAAAGGGGTTATATTGCAAATATTTTATAAAAGAGGGACTATCTCGTAAATATTATTTTATGAGGGACTATTATGAAAATATTATTTAAACAATGACTATAACGTAAATATTATGTTATAGATGGACTATTATGCAAATATCAAAAGTTAGGTCAATTTTTGGTATTAAATGAGAAAAAAATCGTATTTTGATTTAAAATATAATTACGCGATGAAAATACAGTAATGATACTGTTGAACCGATATATGAATTCTGTGTTGGGAATTGCGGATCAAAATATCTCGCAGCGGAATAATAGGATTCCCACACAGGATCCATGCGAAAAATCCATAATCCGAGTTTTTTAAAAATTACCTCTTGAAGCGTGATAAACACAAGCAAGGTGAATCACCAACACCGTAATAGCGACGATGTTTCTGCGGTATCCACACGAACAGACTTGCAAAAGGAGTCACGCCTCTGTTTCGCGGTGCTAGCTGCGAATAGAAGAGAAGAACCTTTCACTGTCTCTCACTCACTTTCTTAGTTGCGGCTAGGGTTGTGATGTAACATCTCTTGCAGCCCTCTTAATGATACTATTTATAATAGTGGCTGCCTTAAGTGAGTGTGAGCGTAGTAGCAAGGTAAGTTGTGCAACCCTAAAACCCATCTGTCATGAGTTAGGCCCACAATTGAATCCGAGTCCAACTTGGATCCTTATTACTCCAATTTAGTCTGTTCTAAGTGTGCGACCCTGCAGGTTCTCATGACGTTGGTAGTAATATTAAAATCTCATTTTAATATTACAAACAGTGAGCGGTATCTAGCAACACATCACTGCTACCCAAGTAATGAGAATGTCAGTGATTTGACATAACCTTTTCGTGACCAATGTTTCCGTGTCGTTTAGTCCCTTTGTCCAGATATCCAGATTGAACACAAGGCATGGAACGTGTCACCCTTGTTTAATTCAATCTTCAGTTTCCTGATTCCCGAGTAGACATAGTAATAACAAATGAGATCAATATCTCATATTGACTCATTTGAGCATGGCCATGCATTTCATAGTCTCACTCAATCAGGGGGCCCGAAGATATCACTCCTGTTATGTAGGAGGGACAAATCCCATCTAGGTCACTCACATTCCTCCACATGCATCGCAATATGTCTGATAACCAACTTTATAATCATCTTGTTACAGATGACGTTTGATGGCATTTAAAACACACAACTCCTCATGTAGGAATCGTAGTGATTTCAGGTCAAAGAACCACATACACCATTATCACTATGAGAATCGCTTATGACACTCACGTAACGATCCACGTAGCGTTCTTATGGCGGGTCTGTCCAATACATTATTACTCTAATATGTATCCATGTGTAGACTTGATATCTCATATCCATGACCCGTGAGATGTGGTCATCAGTCTACGCACATACTAGTCTCAATGCATTATTGTTGTCCTAATTAACAATAATACTTGACTAGGGACATTTAAGAATAGTGTTGTAACCAAAAGGATCTCACGATCAAGTCATCCACTTGATGTCCTATGGCATCAATCTTACTATTCTAAGGACTTTATTATGTTTATCAAAAAGAACACAATAAATGAAATGCCTCATATATATAAAATAGCATAATAGAATATATGCAAATACAGAAAATGTATTAGCCTCAAGGGCATACACCAACATTCTGAATATGAGATGATGAAATTGAAACTATGAAAGGTGCATTGTGCATGCATTGGAAAGGTCCGATGGACTGTATAAGGCTAATTGCCTAGGAGAGAACACACCTCTTGAGTGGGTGCGATATGCGTAGTGTAAGTCACTTGTTGACTTTTGGGGGCATTGGGGTGTGGGTTTCCTATAGTGGGCAGTTGGTAGCTCTTCTGGACCGTGGGTTTGACTGACGCAACACACCGATGATCCTGACCGAGACGCTATTCTTAATCAAGATCTGATAAAGACAGTCGTATATATGCTAGATGTGCAAATGATGGCACGTGGTCTGAGGCATGTTGGTACAGATAGATCTTTTCGATCACTCTCTCTGACCTGAGTTTTAGCTCCATGAAGTAGGAAATTGAGTCTATGTGCACATGCATAATTATTGAGCATTGATACTGGTGTGATATTTGAACTGTTGAATGTTTGAATATTGTTGAGTGCATGATCGTAATTATTGTTTATTATATATATTGTGATAATAAATGATGTTGATGGCATAATTATAATTATGGTATGATGTATCTGTATGATAGATTGTATGTTTTTATCTCCATTGCTACCATGCTGGTATTGGCGTAGGTGATCTCACCTCTTTGTATGCCTATTTTGTACTGTATTTATATTTGTAAAGACGTTGAGCAAGGACTTGAGCAAGAAGATGAGGAGGAGCAGATTCCTATAGAGGAAGCTGAGTTCTGAGAAAATGGAGATGCCCAGTTTCTTAGGATATATGAGATTGACGTTTCGTGGAGGATCGGAGGCGTGGCATGTTGATTTAGATAGAGTGTGTATTTACTACATGAGAGACTTAAATATTGTCTTAAGTAGGCTTTATCATAGACACCCTTATTTTAGTGTAAATATTAATGTGCACTTAGAGTTTCCGTTATCCATTAGGCAGTACTGGGGAACTTACTACCGTACTCCTAGTGAGATTAGTATTGTGTCGTCTGCGTAGACACTTGTCCGTAGGACTTCACGTCAGTTTGGATTCTTATCTGTTGAGGAATCTAAGGAGGATCCGTCTGAGGGTTCTGCTGTTTAGTAGTACTTGGGCAGTATGTTAGTTTCAATTAATGCTTAAATATTTTGAGAGTTTAGTTTGTAAATATTAAAATATGACAATATTAAGACTTGTGTATATGTGATGTAAATTATTTGTGATGATGTTGTAATGTTTTTATTTTTTGCTAAGTTTATCTTATTGTTATTAAGAAATTTTATAACTCATATTTACATTACAAAGCACGATTTATAATAAAGTTATAATTTGGTAAATAAGTAACATAAATATGATACCCTACGATGAGTGTTACAGACGAGACTGAGAATGAGAGAAGTTTAAAATTTGATAAAGAAAAAAACAAATGAGAAGAGGGAGACAAGGGAGATGAGATTGAGAGTGAGAGAAGTCTCCACATTTGATAAAGAAAAAAGCAAATAAGAAGCGGGAAATGAAAATGTTGGAGGCATAGGGACGAGTCAACAAATATACATACAGAAGCATACGGTGGATGAAAGTTGGAGTATTTGGTTGGACGAGAAACGTTTTCGGGGAGATAAAGTGTCGCACATAGTTCGAGAGAGAAAGAAAATTGACAACAGTAGCAATAACAGAGAAAAAGAAGAAGCAACATAGTGCAGTGAAATTTTATGGATTTTTTTTCTCTTTTGTGTTTGATATGTTTGTTATGAGTAGTTAATTTTATTTTTTAAGATTAAGATGAAATTCTAATCTTTATTTTAGATTATTTAACGTTGTTTGGAATATTTTTCTTTGTTCTATAATTACATAATATTGATGATTATTGATCTTTAATTGTTATTCAAATTAATTTTTATTGATCTTGTGCAGTTGCAAGTAAAGGGTAATTTTATTATTTGAAAATTCTCTATCAAGTTTTTGGCGCTATTGTCAGAGAGTTGATTTTGTAATTTCTTTAATTTAATTTTTGTCTAATTTAATTTTTAGTCTAGATTTTTTTAATTTATTTTTCAGTTTTATTTATTTTATTTTATATGATTTTAATTTGTTTGGACTTAGTGTTTTTATCTTTATCATTAGTGTTTTCACTTTTTATTTTTTTTTCTATTGACAAGGTTGGAGAAGGCCAATTCCACTTGAACTTGTGACTCCAGGTGCTTTTATTCCAACTCTTACTCTTATTAATTTGATATTATGTATGGCCTATGTTTGGTAGGCGTTCATTGTCATTAGATTTGAAAGAATACGAGTCAGAGATAGAACGTACACTTAGAGCACTTAGAGCACAAAACCAAATTACACTCATTGATACTAATATGGCAAATAATAATTGAGCATTGAGGAAGTATTTTACTCCAAATGCATATTATTCTCCTGCTTGTGCCCATTTGCCTGAGATTGAGGCTAACCACTTTGAAATTAAGCCTAGTGTAATTCAAATGTTATCAATATTTTATGGGCTTGAATATGAAAATCCTTATAAGCACCTAAATGCTTTCTTAGAGGTATATTCCACCTTCAAAATCCCTAATGTTGCTAATGATACAATTCATCTCCGTCTTTTCCCTTTTTCTTTAAAGGATAAAGCTAAAGATTGGTTTTCTACATGTGATAACATTGCCACTTGGGTAGATTATCTGGAGAATTTTTAAAGAAATATTTCTCAATTGGTAAACTAAATGCAATGAGACATGTCATCACCATTTTTTCTCTAGTTATTAATGAATAATTTCATGAGAGTTGGGAAAGATTTAAGGATCTTTTGCATTGTTGTCCACACCATGAAGTTCCTAAATGGCAACAAGTGCAAAACTTCTATTCTGGATTAAATGAACACAACCAGCAAATGGTTGACGCGTTGTGTGGGAGTATTTTCTTGCACAAAACCTCAAATGAGGCATGAGAGTTATTTGAGTATTTAAGTGAGAATTCACAATTGTATATCTCGTCCTCATAGCTAGATATATCAAGGCAATTAGGGAATAAAGTGGGAATTTATGAGATTTCACACACTCTGATTTGACAATTAAGGTGGAATCTCTATCTAAGAAAATGGACCAGGTAGATGCATTATCTAATAAGATGGATCAATTGTTATCTTTGAGTCAAAAGCATGCTAATTCTTCTAATGTGCATAATATGTGTACCGTTTGTTCTAACTTTTCTCATAGTTCATATGATTGCCTTGTTGCCTAACAATTTTTTGAATTTTCACTAGAACAGGCTAATGCAACCCAAGGATTTCCTTCACAAAATAACACATATTCTAACACTTACAATCCTAGTTGAAAGAATCATCCTAACTTATCTTGGAAGTAACAAGGTGTTGAAGCACAACAAGGAAGCGACCTAATCAAGTGGGTCAAATTGGTATAACACCACCCCTGACTTTCAACCACAAAGGTATGCGCCCAATTCACCTCAAGCACCTAGTAGTAGTTCGAATGTAGATGATAAACTAGATAAGGTGTTGTCTTCTTTGAACAGCCTAAACACTAGGACACAATTTATGGAATCTAGAATGCAACTGTTAGATTCTCACATTCAATCCATAGCAAAGTTAGAGACTCAAATTGGACAGTTAGCCATTGCTATAGGAAATAAAGAGGAGGGTAAGCTTCCAAGCCACCCTATAGAAAAGCCTAGATGCCAAATCCATGAGCAAGCCAAGGCTGTAATGATTCTTAGGAATAGGAAAAAAGTGAAAATTTGGGTGAATGAGGAGAGAGTGCATGGTGATAGGGATAAGGATAATCATAAAGAAAATGTAGAAGAAACCAAATCATCTGTCTCTAATGTGACTAATTCTTCAATTTCGGATTCATATGAGCCAAAAGTTCCTTACTCTCAAGCCTTAGAAGCACCTTCACATTTTAAGAAAGATAAGCAAAGGGAGGAAATTCTTGAGACCTTTAAGAAAGTAAAGATCAATCTTCTCCTTTTGGATGCTATTCAACTGATTCTTGCTTATGGCAAGTTCCTTAAGGACATGTGCACATTTAAAAAAAAAATCTAAAGTACGTATGTCTAAGAAGGTTCACTTAAGTGAACAAGTAAGCTCAATTTTACATTTTAACACACCACCTAAGCTGAAAGATCTTGGTGTTCCTACTATTTCTTGTTATATTGGTGATCATATGATTGATAAAAGTACCCTTGGATCTAGTTTCTAGTGTTAATCTGATGCCATATTCTATTTATGAAGCGTTAGGCTTGGGTGAGTTGCAGCTATCAAATTGTTCTTTGCAATTAGCGGATAGGTCAGTTAGGATCCCTAAAGGAAGAGTTGATGATGTTTTAGTGAAAATTGATAAGGGGTTCTTTCTGTTGATTTCATAGTGTTTGATATGAAACCCTCTCACTCATCAACAAAAAGAAATTCATATTATTTTGCGGAGACCTTTCTTAGCCATTGCTGATGTTAACATTAGTTATAGGTCTGGGGTAATGGATGTCTCAATTACGAATACAAGAATTAGACTTAATATTTTTAGGGCTTTTCCCCAACCCTCTCTTGTGGATGAATCTGAGTGTTTATTTGTTGATATAATTGATGAATTAGTTGAGAAAGCTTTACCTATTATTTTGTCTAAGGATCCTTTAGAGGTTAGTGTTTCACATGATGATTTGGAGTTATGTGACTTGGAAGGTATTATAGAAGAGATGACTTCTATTCTTGAGAGTATCCCATCTATTGAGTCATCTTCTTGGGTAACTAAGTACGAGCCTTTACTTCCTTTAGTTAAATTGCCTGCACCACCATCTATTGTCTCTCCACCTAAACTTGAGTTGAAACCTCTCCCAGTCACTCTTAAGTATGTGTTTTATGGAGCTAATGAGACCCTACCTTTCATTATTTCATCCTGGTTGTCTAGTGAGCAAGAAAAAGAGGTGATTAGGGTATTATCTAATCATAAGAGTTCCATTGGGCGATCAGTTGGTGATTTAAAAGGTATTAATCCTTCCATTTGCATGCATAGGATTTTCTTAAAGAAGAGTACTAAACCTTCTAGAGAGATGCAATGTAGGTTAAATCCTTACATGAAAGAGGTAGTGATGAAAGAGGTGGTGAAACTTTTAGATGCATGTATCATATACTTTATTTCTAATAGATAATAGATTAGTCTTGTACAAATAGTTCCTAAGAAGTCAAGAATTATAGTGGTGAAGAATAGTGGAGGATAGTTAGTTCCTACTAGAGAGACCACAGGTTGGCGAGTTTGCATTGAATATAGGAAGCTTAATTCTATGACTAGGAAAGACTATTTCCATTTATCCTTCATTGATCAAATCTTAGAAAAGTTGGCAGGCCAAAACTTGTATTGCTTTCTAGATGGTTATTCTAGGTATAACCAAGTAGCTTTTTACGTTTGTTGTTTCCCCCTTCTACATTTCAACATTGCATGATGGCTATGTTTTCTGATATGATTGATAAATTCTTAAAGGTATTTATGGATTATTTTTCTATCTTTGCATAATCATTTGATGCATGTTTGCATAATTTATCTGCTGTTCTAAAAAGATGTGAAGAGGTAAACCTTGTTTTGAGTTAGGAAAAGAGTCATTTTATGGTTCAAGAGGGCATTGTCTTGGGGCACAAGGTCTTGAAGAAGGGTATTGAGGTAGATAGAGCTAAAATTAATCTAATTTCTAATCTCCCAATTCCCACTTCTGTTAAATAGGTGCGATCATTTCTTAGTCATGCAGATTTTTATAGGAGATTTATAAAGGATTTTAGCAAAATTGTTAGGCCCCTTACTAACCTTCTTGTTAAGGATGTTCCTTTTGAATTTGACTAATCTTGCATTGAAGTTTTTGAAAAGCTTCATTCCCTTCTTGTTTCTGTACCTATAGTACAGCCTCCTGATTTTTCTTTACCATTTGAGATTATGTGTGATGCCTTTGACTTTGCTATTAGGGTAGTTCTTGGGCAAAGGGTGAGTAAGATACCTCATGTGATTTTTTATGCTAGTGGAACTATTTCTGATGCACAAAGAAATTACACTACCACTGAAAAAGAGTTGTTAGCAATTGTTTTTGCTCTTGATAAGTTCCGCTCATACCTTTTGCTTTCTAAGGTTATTATTTTCTCAGACTATGCTGCATTGAAATATTTTTTGTCTAAGAAAAAAATAAAGCCTAGATTGATAATATGGATTTTACTATTGCAAGAATTTGACATTGAGATTAGGGATAAGAAAGGTTTAGAGAATTTAGTAGCTGATCATTTATCTAGGATGCTTTTTGATCATATTGATGACTTAGTTACTTTGCAGGACACTTTCCCTTATGAGCAGTTATTTTCTTTAACACATTCATAACTTCCTTGGTTCGCAGACATTGTTAATTACCTTGTTTCAAGTAAAATCCCCTCACATTGGTCAAAGTAAGAAAGGGATAGGTTCTTTGCATAGGTAAAGCATTACTATTGGGATGATCCATATTTGTTCAAGCATTGTCCAGATTAGCTAATTCGTAGGTGTGTTCCTGAATATGAATTTCATAGCAAATTATCTTTTTGTCATTCCTATGTGTGTGGTGGACACTTTGGTGGTCGTAGGACTGCTGCTAAGTGATGCACACTTTTTAATTGTCGCAATTGCAAACCCAAGTGCAGGTTGTCTCAAGTAATAAATTTCTCGGTGAGTCCGAGGTCGATCCACAGGGAATTGTTGAATATTAAGGTGAAGTAAATATTTTGTTACTACGGTAAAAATTATTTACTTGGGTAAAAAGATCCACTCTTGATAAATAAAGTAAAAGTAAGATTAATTCCTTTTATAACTCAATTATAATCCTTGCAACATGAAGGTTCCAATCAAAAAATACAACGTTAAAAGTCCATTAAAATAATATACGTAATTATATTATGTTTCCTTTAATCATTTATTAATATCATCACTCATAAATGAGATCAAGCATTCACTGTGCCAATATTTTGTCTACAACAAATCAAGATCTCCACTTTACAAGGAGAGTTTCTAACACCAACACTTGTAAATGGGTTAAAGCATTCATTGTGTCAATCTCTTGTCTACAACAAATCAAGAACTTCACTTTACAATGAGGGTTTCTAAATTGATTGGAAACAAAATATAACACGTATAATGACTGCTTGAAAAATACATCATTTAAGAAAAGTCATTAAAATAATATACATGATTATATTATGTTTCCTTTAATTATTACCATCACTTGTAAATGGGTTAAAGCATTCACTGTGCCAATATTTTGTCTACAACAAATCAAGAACTCCTCTTTACAAGGGTAGTTTCTAAATTATCAGAAACAAAATATAATACGTATAATAATTACTAAAAAGATAAATCATTAAAGCACAAGAAAGGAATAAATCTAACATTATTTTATTACCAAGAGCTTCACACTTTAACCCAAGTAAACTGAAACTTATTTACACATAGACTAAAAGAAAGAAAAATAGAAAAAGAGAGAGAAAGAAAATTAGAGGGAGACTGAGGAGAGGAGGGAATTCCTCCTCTCCTCCTCTGGAAATAAGCCCAGAGGCTCCTCTACGTAACGTCCTTATTCAATTCTTCAATTGCCTTTATATAGGCAAATTTGGCCACTGTAGCTACAGTAATCTACAGTGTGCTATAGTAATCTACAGTGGTGCTACCCGTGACACTACAATATGCTACCCGTGACGCTACAGTGATGCTACAGTGTGCTATAGTAAACATCACGACAAACTTTCCAATAATTAAGCAAATGCACATCTGTGTGTCCAGTTTTCTTCATTTTTGAGAAAAGTGGTCTTCATGAAAGTTGTAGGCCTAGATATTTGCTTTAAATTGACTTTGGTTTCAGTCCAAAATCATTTATAGAACTCAAGATATGGTCCAATTACTGTAGAGTGTTTAGACTCGATTTCAGCTCCTCTATTTTGACTTTAAAGCCCAATATCACCTCCAAGGAGTCTGATTCTGGAAAAGTGTTCAACATCAAAGTTGTAGAGAATTGTTTAAGTTTTCCTACAAGACTAAAATCACATCAATCAGATATTTACAACTCAAATTATAGCCAGTTTACTAAACACTTCTAAAAAGATAATTAAGGCTAATTTATGCAATAATTTGTTTAATTGTCCAATTCGGCTCAAAATCATAAAATGTGTCAAAACCAACTTAATTAAGCCTAATTGAACCTTAAGAAATCTAGTGAGAGGATTACAAAATGTATAAAATACAGTGTTATCACTATGGTACTTCAAAGTGGATTATATTGGCCTACTTTGTTTAAGGATGCTGACTAATTATGTCTTTCTTATGAGCGATGCTAGCATACTTGTGCATTGTCTAGGCGTGATATGATGCCCCTTTAGCCCATTTTGGTTGTTAAAATTTTTTATGTATGGGGTATTGATTTTATGGGCCCTTTTTCCACCATCTTTTAGATATGAGTATATGTTGGTTGCAGTGGATTATGTTTCTAAATGGGTAGAGGCCATGACTACTAGGACCAATGCTTATAAGGTAGTGATTCAATTTGTTAAAGACCATATTTTTTTGTTCGTTTGGTATACCTAGAGCACTTATTAGTGATGGAGGTATTCATTTTCGTCATCATTCTTTTGAAGCTCTTCTTATGAAATATTCTGTGACACATAAAGTAGCTACCCTTATCATCCTCAGACTAGTAGTCAAGTTGTAGTTTCTAATGATGAGATTAAGTTTATTCTTAAGAAAACAGTTAGATCTGATAGCAAAGATTGGTCTTTGAGGTTGAATGATGCTCTTTGGGCTAATCGTACTGCATATAAGACCCCTATAGGGAAGTCACCATACCGTCTTCTCTTTGGAAAAGCATGTCACTTACTAATAAAGTTAGAACATTGTGCTGGGCTATTAAAGCATTTAATTTTGATATGAAACAAGCAGGTTTTAATTGTAGGCTTCAGTTGTATGAATTGGATGAATTGCGTAATGAGGCTTATGAGAATGCTAAGATTTATAAAGTCAAAACCAAAGCTTTTCATGATAAGATAATATCTTGTAAATCTTTTGAACCTAATAAAAAAGTTTGGCTTTTTAATTCTAAATTGGGTCTTTTTCCTGGTAAGTTAAGGTCTAGATGGGATGGTCCTTATGTTGTTCAACAGGTTCTCCCTTCTGGGGCTGTTCAAATTAAGCATCCTCAAGATGGTAGTACTTTTATAGTCAACGGTCATCGTTTAAAGCCTGTTATTGACAATGTTATTGAAGAAGAATTAATTAAGTCTATTAACTTGGTAGACCCAATATATATTGAGTAGTTAGTAAGGAATTGAAGTTTGGTTGAAGACTTTAAACTTAGCATTATATGGAAGGCAACCCAAGTTTCTTTCATTTTCTTTTGATAGATTAGATTTTAGTTGTTAGTTTTACTTTATTGTTTGAGTCGGCTTAAGTGCCTCCCAGAATTCAGAGCCTTTGTATGGGGATGTAAATAGAGTCGGCCAAGAAAAATAAAAAAAAATTATTAAAAAAAGTTTAAGATTGTTTTGGTTTTTCCTTCTTTATTTATCTCATTTTATTTGTTTTTGTTATTTTTATTGTTAGTTTTTAGATGCTACTCATTTGTTTTGGAAAGGATATTGTGATTTTTCATATTTTGATGCAGAGCTGACTCTTGTGCTTCTCTTTACCTGACATTGTATCACTTTTCATCAGGTTGTGTTGTTATTTTCTTTAACCTCTTTATTCCTTTGTCTTTCACATTGAGGACAATGTATGATTTAGGTGTGGGGGTGTGAAAGAAAAAAAATTGAAAAAAATTTTGAGAAAATTTTGACTGATTTTTTTTTTTAGAAATTTGATGGTCACGTTGTGCATGATTATCCTATTTGTATATAAATTAAAGTGCTAGCAGCTTATATGCATTTAAGGGCAATTTTTGGTCTTAATAGGTTGGTAGTCAAAGCTTATGCGGTCATATTCCAATTCACCTTGAATTATAGGCATGGGATGAATTCTCATGTATTTTGACGACTTGAGTTGTGCGTAGAAGTAAGTTTTTATTTTTGTCAATTATATGGTGGATTGCCTTAAAAAATTTGTCTTATTCTTACAAAAAAAAAATTAATTAAAATTGAAATGTGTTGAATACTTCTAAGGCTCTAAGTACCAATGTTCAGGTTATTTTTAATTTCTATATATTATGCGTACACTTGGATATGTACCTGTGGTGCTTCTATGCCATTAGTTGGCTTGAGTTAGTAGATCTGAGGGGTGCCTTATCACCTAATGTCTTGGGCCAACTAGAGCAGGAATCATTGATTGAATACTCGCTACATAAGTCACCTATGGGACAGAGCATTAAGAGTCATGTGTTTCCAAAAAAAAAATAAGGAAAAGAAAATTGAAAGTGTTATGTTGTGAATGAGGTTGGTTATAACTTTGTGGCATGAAATTGAGTGAATTGATGAATAAGATTGATTCTTAGTGCTACTTTTGTTGTCATTAGAAGTGTGATGAAGTCCTATGCCTTTGTTTTTGTTAATGTGAAGATAGTGCTTAAATTGCTTAAATTTTTATTCTTACCCATGAAATTTAAGTTACCTGAAAATGTATAATGGTGTTGATATTAAATTCTTAGTTAAAATGATATAAGATAAACTTGTGCATTAGATTCATTCTTTTCTCTTTAATGTATTAGTACTTAAGTATAATTTTCTTTATTCGAAGACTGACAAAGTTTTGGTGTGAGAGTGTGTTGATAATAGTTTAATAATATATATTTTTAATATTAAAATTAGATTTTATTATATTTTAATGTCAGTAATTTTAGTAATTTTATGACTTGTTAATTATTTTTTTAAATAGATTAATTATTAAATTTTTTTATATTTTATGATATATTCTAAGCTTGACACAAAACCCACGGTCCAATTTGTGTGAAGGAAATGTGTTGGGGGTCATTACTTCAAATGCAAAAGTGGAGCTAGTATGTTGCTTTTACCAAAACGCTGCACTCCATCAAGGCTAAATGAGGCGGTGGAATTATGGTCAAATAAAAAGATATAAATTGGAAAGAAAGAGAAGACGTACAGAGATTGAACGAAATTGAAAAAAAAAAAAAAAAGCACGCAAAATGAGAGAAATAGGAAGGGGAGATAAAGCGCCGCACGCGGTTCGAGAGAAAAAGAGAATTGACAACGACAGCAACGACAGAGAAAAGAAGAAGCTAGCAGTGCAGTAAAATTTTATCGATTCTTTTTTTTTTTTGATACTTTGGTAATAAATAGTTAATTTTATTTTTTAAGATTAAGATAAAATATTAATTTTTATTTCAAATAATTTAATTTTATTTGAAATATTTCTTTATTTTAAAATTATATAATATTAATGATTATTAATTTTTAATTATTATTTATTTTAATTTTTATTGATTATTTTATAGTCAATTAATAAATTTAAATTAATATATTTTAATCATATGTTTAATACTTGTAGTCTTAAGTGTGAGTTGTGTAATAGTATGTAATATTTTTGTGATATAAGAATTGAATAGTTCATACTATATTAAATAATTTATGTCATAATTTGAATAAGTCATGTTATTTAAGATGAATTATGTCATTAATTAGATTTTTATAATCTTTAATAGTAATCAAAACTTGTAGTCATAGACACTTCATAGAACAAACTTAGTTCTCATTCAAGTTAAATTTATCTTTACATGGTTAATAGTGGATTGGACGTCTTAGAATTATTCTTTAATTACTCTTGTATTTTAATTTGAGTCGTTTTATTTGCATTTGTTATTTAGTTTTAGTTTAGCACGTAATTTATATTCTCAGTATAATTAAATAAAATAAAAATCTTTTTTTTCTTTTAAATTAATTTAGATAGATATTAGATTTTAGTTAATCTTATCATTCTTTGTGGATACAATATCTTTATATTTGCTAAATATTATATTGATCTTGTACACTTACAAATAAATGATAATTTTATTACTTGAAAATTCTCTATCAGTGACAAACAAACTTGGGAATGAGTTGAAAAGAAAATAGATAATCAGCAATTGGTTGCATTTCAACTAATGGTTAGAAATTTAGTTTTATTAAAGTATGTGAATTAAAAAGATGGAATCAACAAGCAAAGGAAATGGAAGTGACCAAAAATAGAACAACATATCAGAACAAGAAACAATATGCAAAGTCTCTTTTTTTTTTCTTTTTTAAGTTTTTCATTATAAAATCAATTTTTTTTTTCAATTCAAAATAAAACATAATTTTAATTTTTTTAATTCAAAATAAGACAATAATTTTTTTATTTTTTTTGGGTTTGAGCAAAAATGGGTGTTCACAATATAAATGAAACTCTACACTCTTATTCTCATTAACATCATCTACATATGAATGTCATTGATCAACCAAAAAGTGTTCAACATTTAACACATAAAGACCATTAAACAAAACTTTAGAACTAACAAGAACAGAATTATAATGTAAGGAAACTTTTTTATCACTAAAAAGAAAAGAATAGTATAACAATTCAAAGTTAAGACTGAAATCAAGTTCCTTCTTATAGAGTACACATAGTTGGTGTCTTTTAAACCTAAAGTGTAACACCCTCCTTAGGGCATCACATTTCTGACTCCTGACTCATAATCTGAAAAGAAGTTCGCACAAAGTTTGAGTTATAAAAGATAGGTTTTAAAATTTCTTCTTTACTAACACGTAAATTTACTGAAAATATTAGGTAATATTGAAAATCATATTTTAACTATTCATTATGCAATATTGACACCAATTAATATCACAATTTAAAGAGAAATATAAAATTAACAAACTTATTTTTTTTTTACAGTAGCAAACCCCATGACGGGTCCTACTTAATAGCACGGTACAACACTAAAGAGAAACTTTAACATACTTATTCCTTTTTCTGTCCATCTTGATGCATCAGAACTTTACTCCTTATCTACACGGCACATCTTCGAACTTGAGACAGCCACTTTTCAATGTTTCCATCAATCTCTGAGTATCTACCACTCGTTATGTCTAAGACAACTCATTCCTTCTACTGTATAATTTTAACAATACAGACAAAGCAAAACAATATAACAAAGAGGTGAGATCACCTACACCAATACCAACATGTCAGCACAGAGATAACACAAACAGCAATATCATACAGATAGATCATACCGCAATTATGATCATGCCATCAACATTAATCAACTATCATCATCTAATCATTTATCAATTCAATTATCATCCAAGTATTCAAAACAATTGTCATAACCAATAACCAATATTCCTCAATTAATATATCACACAGATATAAATGCTCAGATTTATGCATATGCACAAAGACTCATTTTATCAAAAACAACTCCATGGAGGTTTTCACAATTTCGAGAAGAATGCTCTGGTTAATTGTTAGCCTTAGCCCAAAGACAATCTCCCAGTCGTTGAAAAGAATCGTGTTCTTGTCGGGTATCGTCAATGCGTTGCAACGGACTGCATCGCCAAGTGACACAGGGTACTCGCCAACTGTCCACTGATCGACCGCCGCGCCTCGACGCCCCCAAGATCCATCATAGATCTCACTATCAATTCTCATTCCCTCTTCAACCACAAGGGCCATAATAGCTATTAGCTATATTTTATACAATGCACGAATATATTAGTGCAAGTCCAACCCCAAAGGGCCAAATCTTTTCAATTTCATTTGTTCAGTGTAATCATATGCTTCAACGCATATTTTTCCAATACACGTATAATGCACCAATTCCAATCACAGACATATCTTTCCAATGCATGTATAATGCACCAAATGCCAATCACAGGCAAAACATGTCATTTTCTCACACAGCATCCATATACTGGTTCTACAGCATTTATACTATATTTTCAATAGAAAAATCATATTATCACATTTTCATAGTTATAAAACTCTGTCGTCGTGTTTTCACAAAATTGTGCAACATTTCCATTTCGTTTTCACAATTCCAAAACGTTTACATTGCGTTTTTTCACAATCGCAACTCTTCTGTTGCACATTTAAATCACTTATTAAATTTTTCAACATTTTTCTCAATCACATAAAAATATACGTTTCTCAAATCGCGTAATAATTTTTCATTGTTTTCAAAATTGCGTAACTTAAAAATCATTCTTTTAAGTTGCGTAAATCATTTTCCATCATTCTCAAAATATTTAAAACACTTTCCAAATCACATAAGATTTTCTGTCATTTTCACAATTACGTAAAAATATTCTATCATTATTTAATCACGTAGTGATTTTTCAATAATATTTTCAATAGTGTAAAATATTTAAACGCTTTCCAAATCGCGTAGAAATATTTTAACATTTCTCAAATTGCGTAGAAATATTTTACTGTATTTCAAATCATTTTTAAGACACGTAAAATATTTTTCAACATTTTACAATTACGTAAAATATTCCTCAATATTCCAAACATTATTTTGGACTTAAATAAATCAATCTTAATTCAAGAAATCATTTTCCAAAATATAATTCACAAAATCACTTTTCCATTGATATAAATCAACGTTTCAAAACTTAGCATTTTCTAACGTACTTCAAAACTCAAAAATAAGTTATACGTTAGTAAATTTTCAAAATACCATTATATTCTCCATTTTTTTCAAATCATTTCCAAATCAACCTTCCTCAAAATAATATAACTTTCTACTTCATTTAATATATCTTCTTATTCAAAAAAATCTTTTTTCATAGTATATTTCACAAATTCACAATTCCATTGAATTAAATCAATGTTTCTAACTTTAAAAATTACTAATGCTTTCCAAAATCCAACGAGATTTTAATAAATTCTTTTTAAAACAAATTGAGGCTCACTTGCAACCTCTCTTTTCCATTTACATAAAAATTCATTTCTCAAGTGCTAAAATACTCTGATTCTCTTTTCAATTTTCTTGTATTAAATTAATTATATTTCCACTTGGAGAATCACTTTGTTTCATCAAAATCAATGCATTACAAGCCTTCGAAAACGTGGACATGACTATTGAAACCATCAAATATTTTTCCTTCTAAATTGATATGGTTTTACACAAACAAAACTATTAAAAATTTTATTTTCAAAACCGTAAGACTTATGGTTATAAAACCAAACTCATTTGTTCAAATTCATTTTTTTTTCTTTGCAAATCTTTTTTTTTCACTTTCTTTGCAAATCCTTAAAATCATCATTTCTATTTTCATTTAAATATCATGTTTTGTAAAACACTTAAAAACTTTTTACACAAAATAAATTAATAAAAATTCCTCAAAAACCATGTTCTTGTACTCTTTGAAAAATAAATTCTTTGTTTATTTTCCTTATTTTTCTAAACATTCATTTTCATCATTCATGAAAATATAAATTTGTGAACACCTATTTTGAGGTGTCTTGATCGAAATTCTCATTATTCTAGGGATCAAAATTTAATTTCCTTGTTCTTGAAAAATTTGAATATGAACCCTAATCAAGGGCATCAAAACCGTAGTCCTTCCTTGGCCATTGGGACCAAAATTAATTTTCTTTCCATCACCAAATCATGGCATACACATACATATACATCATATATATATATCAAAAGCATGCTATATTATCATCATGCATAGTATAAGCATACCATCAAAATCATAAACTCATGCAAAGTATATATTAAGCATAGGCAATTAATCAAAGCTCATAAACACATATAAATTATTACATGACCATGGATATGAATCCTCACATGGATTCACCATCCATCAAATATAAGACCATCTCTCACCACCATGCTTGGTTGGTGAGATGGATCTCCCTCTTACCTCTTGAAGATCCTCAAAAATTTCTTGATTTGCTTCTTTTTCCAAGTCCTTCACCATTAAAGGCTTCTCAAATACAAAACAAAATACATAGAAATTAGTATATTAAGTTTGATTAAGAGGAACCATGGATCAAACATGGTTTAGAACATGAAAAAGAAGAGAAGAAATGAAGTCTTCTTATACTTCACCTCAAAAACCCAATAACTTTGATCTTGAAGAAAGTCCATGGAGATGAATGATTTAGAGAAAGTCTCCAACATGAAAGTTGCTTAGAATATTATGTAGATTCAAGATCTATGGCTGGATTAAATTAAACAAACTTGAAGGGTGGTCTTAGGGTGGTTGACCGAATTCCTCACAAGAAGGAAAACATAAGCTTTTTTATTTTTAACTTGAAGGACAAGGTTGTAGATGATAGAATTTTGAGAAGTTCCTAATAATTCTAAAACAATTAGTAAAATCACAAACAAAGCTTAATAATAACGAACCATGGAACAAACATGGCTTAGAAAATCATAAACATGAATTTAAACCATAGAAATCAAAGTTTACTTCTAAGGAAGTAAGCTAAAAGTGGGATTTTGAAGCACTTAGAGTGAGATTTTGGGAAAACTTTCTAAATGAAAAATGTTTAGAATGGTGTTTAGCTTTAGGAAATGATGAGAGTGAAAATTATAGGTGATGGATAGTGTATTTGGTGGTGGAGACCGAACCTATAGAGAGAAAAAGGAAGGAAGGAATGGTTGCTTGGTTCTTGGAATTTTGAGAGAATAAGATGGAGGCATTTTGGGTGAGAGAAAAAAGTGAAAATGCATGCACAAAGTGAGTGGGCTGCCGTGTGAATGTTGGAGAGTTTGAAGAGTTTTACTTCAAATAATATCCCATTTTGGGTTCACACTTGCAACACATGATCTTCCACTTTGTCATCTTTTTCTTTGGCCTAAAAAGGCTACTCCAATTTGTCTCCTCCTTTCCAAGCATCTCCAACCGTCCCCCCTCTTCATAATGCATGCAAAGTTGTCATCTTTTCATGCCATTATTTGAAGCATTTCTAGCCATTGATTAATTCAATGGTTAGGATTTAGATAGACTTTTGATTTTTAGGATACTTAATCTAGGCCATTAGATCTTTTTCCTTTAAATTCTAGCCATTAGATGTGTCTCCAAAATAAAGGGTCAAGATTGCCCTTCAAACTTTAAATTCAAGGGTTATAATTAGTCATAACCTTTTTAGAAGACCAAATCTCCACCTTTGATTAATTCTTCATCCAATGGTCATAAATGGTCTTTGTCACTTTTTAAGACTAAATCTCCACGAAAAAATATATTTACTGTATTTTTATCGCCCGATAATTAAATACAGTGCCAAACACAAAACAAGAAAATTTCTAAAACTGTTTCCGGATTCAGGTTTAGTAAGATCCCCTGTCTCCGTCTAAACAGTACAAATTTTTCTATGCGTAGAAAAATTTTCACTTTGTGGGACCCACCTGAGCCCACGTAAGGTCACTTGGGTCCCCCTAGGACCACCTGAGCCCACATATAGTCAAAAAAATTCATAATCATCCACAAAAATCACAAATATTAGAAAACATATGAAAATCAAGTCAGATTGTTAAAAATAATTAACAGTCAAGAGAAATAAATACAGAAAGATTTTTTCCGGCCTAAAAATTATTATTTTCCTGACACAGAGTAAATCACTCAAAACGATCAAATATGCTGACGGAATAGTCAAAATAATTTTACAGCACACAGAGATCACTAAACAGATCACTAAACAGTAAAATTCTGTTAACTATCAAAATTACTGTTTAAGAGATAGGAAATTTGGGGTGTTACAATACTCCCCCTCTAAAAAGAAATTTCATCCTTGAAATTTGAGAAACATGATTTCACACCCTCGGAATAAATAATGACATTATTCCTCATTTATCTTATTTTTCAATTCCTATGAAGCTTCCTCTCTTACATCTTGCTATACTATTCTAACCAACAAAATCTTTTTGCTGATGTTCAACTTCTCCTGATCAAACAAATATCTCAGACTCTTATAATTACTGAAGATATTGAATGTTACTCCAGAAAGAAAGAATTTTCATATCTCTGATACCAACATAACGACAATCAATCTTCATTCATGCCTAGAATAGTTTTTCTCAGATAACTTTCAACTAATGTAATGTATTACTTAAAATTTCCTTATTCTCATATCACTATATATTCCAGCTTTTGCTTTTAACAGGAAGTGTCTCACTAATCGAATTCTCCTTTCCACAGCACGATACCAGATACTTCCGTAAATTTTTTTTTCTACGGTTTTCCATTACCATCTTAAATTTTTCCATAGAAGAATTGTTCCAATCTTTTGAAGAATTCACTACGCTTCTGCTGCATTACTCAGATACGTTAACACGGATACAAATATAGAAATATCCTTTCTTGCAAGATATTCCTTCAATTGCAGGAGATGAAAGAAAACATCATGGAAGATAACAAAACGAATCGAACCTGTTATCGAACATATCCAGCAAAGAATTGGATGTAACCCGATTTTCAAGAATAAATTTTCTCTGGATTACTCACAGTCTGTTGAAATAATCTCATTTGGATATGGTTGAAAAATAACCAATCCATTTTCAAAGACCACGTCTGTTTATGAAACAGATCAAACTAACACAAAAATTTTGAACAATAGATCAAACTAATACAAAGATTTGATCTATAACAACAATTTTAATAACTTGAATAGCTCGATTAGCTAAGAATAGAAACAGAAGTAAACAAATCAGAGGATAACAAATAACTCTAACATATAACTGATCTACTCAATCATATGTTATAAAGAATAGGTCACTCACAGAAATATTCAGTATGGTTTATAGGATTAGCTCCAATGACACAATCTCCATTGTTTAAATCTTCCGCTCAGAACACTCCCGTTCCATTCAGAGTAACAACTTCCCTTACTATCTAAAATTTTTACTAATAGAAAACTCTATTTTCAAATAGCATAATCTCTGGGAAAATGTGTCCAACTTTTCCACAATTTGTTTCCTTGACGTACATTCCTTCATTAAAGTACTTTCTTTCACATCCTTTACTATTTTTGGTTTCCTCAATGGTTATAAATACATCCTCCGTTGAAATCAATTACTTTCTCAATATCCTAAAAAAATTACCAAGTTCCAAAATTATGAAATCTTATATTCCAAGACTGATTCTCTTCCATCAGATCCTAAACTTCAAATTCCAGTTTCCACTGAACAGCAGTCCTTTGTTCGTGCAGTCGTCCTTCCACATTGCTCCCGTTGCTCCCGTAGCTACAACTGCATTACTAGTAACATGTTTCACTTCCACACAAGTATAACTATCCCGAGCCATTCCCTTTTTTTTTTAGGCGTGCGGATCGAAATACAATGGATCTAATATCCATTATAAACAACATTATTTCCCTTCGGAAAAACAAACACATAGAGAACACAACACAAGTAAAATAGACCTAACCACAAACCCCAAAAGACTCAAACCGTGCTTTGATACCAACTAATGTAACATCCTCATTAGGGCATCACATTTCTGACTCCTGACTCATAATCTGAAAAGAAGTTCGCAGAAAGTTTGAGTTATAAAAGATGGGTTTTAAAATTTCTTCTTTACTAACACGTAAATTTACTGAAAATATTAGGTAATATTGAAAATCATATTTTAACTATTCATTATGCAATATTGACACCAATTAATATCACAATTTAAAGAGAAATATAAAATTAACAAACTTATTTTTTTTTTTACAGTAGCAAACTCCATGACAGGTCCTACTTAATAGCACGGTACAACACTAACGAGAAACTTTAACATACTTATTCCTTTTTCTGTCCATCTTGATGCATTAGAACTTTACTCCTTATCTACCCGGCACATCTTCGAACTTGAGACAACCAATTTTCAATGTTTCCATCAATCTCTGAGTATCTACACTCGTTATGTCTAAGACAACTCATTCCTTCTACTGTATAATTTTAACAATACAGACAAAGCAAAATAATATAACAAAGAGGTGAGATCACCTACACCAATACCAACATGGCAGCACAGAGATAACACAAACAGCAATATCATACAGATAGATCATACCGCAATTATGATCATGCCATCAACATTAATCAACTATCATCATCCAATCATTTATCAATTTAATTATCATCCAAGTATTCAAAACAATTGTCATAACCAATAACCAATATTCCTCAATTAATATATCACACAGATATAAATGCTCAGATTTATGCATATGCACAAAGACTCATTTTATCAAAAACAACTCCATGGAGGTTTTCACAATTTCGAGAAGAATGCTCTAGTTAATTGTCAGCCTTAGCCCAAAGACAATCTTCCAGTCGTTGAAAAGAATCGTGTTCTTGTCGGGTATCGTCAATGCGTTGCAACGGACTGCATCGCCAAATGACACAGGGTATTCGCCAACTGTCCACTGGTCGACCGCCGCGCCTCGATGCCCCCAAGATCTATCATAGACCTCACTATCAATTCTCATTCCCTCTTCAACCACAAGGGCCATAATAGCTATTAACTATATTTTATATAATGCACGAATATATTAGTGCAAGTCCAACCCTAAAGGGCCAAATCTTTTCAATTTCATTTGTTCAATGTAATCATATGCTTCAACGCATATTTTTCTAATGCACGTATAATGCACCAATTTCAATCACAAACATATCTTTCCAATGCATGTATAATGCACCAAATGCCAATCACAGGCAAAACATGTCATTTTCTCACACAGCATCCATAAACTGGTTCTACAGTATTTATACTGTATTTTCAACAGGAAAATCATATTATCACATTTTCATAGTTATAAAACTCTTTCGTCGTGTTTTCACAAAATTGTGCAACATTTCCATTTCGTTTTCACAATTCCAAAACGTTTCTGTTACATTTTCACAATACTGCAACTCTTCTGTTGCACCTTTAAATCACTTATTAAATTTTTAATATTTTTCTCAATCACATAAAAATATACGTTTCTCAAATCGCGTAATGATTTTTCATCGTTTTCAAAATCGCGTAACATAAAAATCATTCTTTTAAGTTGCGTAAATCATTTTCCATCATTCTCAAAATATTTAAAACACTTTCCAAATCACATAAGATTTTCTGTCATTTTCACAATTACGTAAAAATATTCTATCATTATTTAATCACGTAGTGATTTTTCAATAATATTTTTAATAGTGTAAAATATTTAAACGCTTTCCAAATCGCGTAGAAATATTTTAACATTTCTCAAATTGCGTAGAAATATTTTACTATATTTCAAATCATTTTTAAGACACGTAAAATATTTTTCAACATTTTACAATTACGTAAAATATTCCTCAATATTCCAAACATTATTTTGGACTTAAATAAATCAATCTTAATTCAAGAAATCATTTTCCAAAATATAATTCACAAAATCACTTTTCGATTGATATAAATCAATGTTTCAAAACTTAGCATTTTCTAACGTACTTCAAAACTCAAAAATAAGTTATACGTTAGTAAATTTTCAAAATACCATTATATTCTCCATTTTTCCCAAATCATTTCCATATCAACCTTCCTCAAAATAATATAACTTTCTACTTCATTTAATATATCTTCTTATTCAAGAAAATCCTTTTTCATAGTATATTTCACAAATTCACAATTCCATTGAATTAAATCAATATTTCTAACTTTAAAAATTACTAATGCTTTCCAAAATCCAACGGGATTTTAATAAATTCTTTTTAAAACAAATTGAGACTCACTTGCAACCTCTCTTTTCCATTTACATAAAAATTCATTTCTCAAGTGCTAAAATACACTGATTCCCTTTTCAATTTCCTTGTATTAAATTAATTATATTTTTACTTAGAGAATCACTTTGTTTCATTAAAATCAATGCATTACAAGCCTTCGAAAACGTGGACATGACTATTGAAACCATCAAATATTTTTCCTTCTAAATTGATGTGGTTTTACATAAACAAAACCATTAAAAATTTTATTTTCAAAACCGCAAGACTTATGATTATAAAACCAAACCCATTTGTTCAAATTCATTTTTATTTTCTTTGCAAATCTTTTTTTTCACTTTCTTTGCAAATCCTTAAAATCATCATTGCTATTTTCATTTAAATATCATGTTTTGTAAAACACTTAGAAACTTTTTACACAAAATAAATCAATAAAAATTCCTCAAAAACCATGTTCTTGTACTCTTTGAAAAATAAATTCTTTGTTTATTTTCCTTATTTTTCTAAACATTCATTTTCATCATTCATGAAAATATAAATTAGTGAACACCTATTTTGAGGTGTCTTGATCGAAATTCTCATTATTCTAGGGATCAAAATTTAATTTCCTTGTTCTTGAAAAATTTGAATATGAACCCTAATCAAGATCATCAAAATCGTAGTCCTTCCTTGGCCATTGGGACCAAAATTAATTTTCTTTCCATCACCAAATCATGGCATACACATACATACACATCATATATATATATCAAAAGCATGCTATATTATCATCATGCATAGTATAAGCATATCATCAAAATCATAAACTCATGTAAAGTATATATTAAGCATAGGCAATTAATCAAAGCTCATAAACACATATAAATTATTACATGACCATGGATATGAATCCTCACATGGATTCACCATCCATCAAAATAAGACCATCTCTCACCACCATGCTTAGTTGGTGAGATGGATCTCCCTTTTACCTCTTGAAGATCCTCAAAAACTTCTTGATTTGCTTCTTTTTTCAAGTCCTTCACCACCAAAGGCTTCTCAAATACAAAATAAAATACATAGAAATTATTATATTAAGTTTGATTAAGAGGAACCATGGATCAAATGTGGTTTAGAACATGAAAAAGAAGAGAAGAAATGAAGTCTTCTTATACTTCACCTCAAAAACCCAATAACTTTGATCTTGAAGAAAGTCCATGAAGATGAATGATTTAGAGAAAGTTTTCAACATGAAAGTTGCTTAGAATATCATGTAGATTCAAGATCTATGGTTGGATTAAATTAAACAAACTTGAAGGGTGGTCTTAGGGTGGTTGACCGAATTCCTCACAAGAAGGAAAACATAAGCTTTTTGATTTTTAACTTGAAGGACAAGGTTGTAGATGATAGAATTTTGAGAAGTTCCTAACAATTCTAAAACAATTAGTAAAATCACAAACAAAGCTTAATAATAACGAACCATGGAACAAACATGGCTTAGAAAATCATAAACATGAATTTAAACCATAGAAATCAAAGTTTACCTCCAAGGAAGTAAGCTAAAAGTGGGATTTTGAAGCACTTAGAGTGGGATTTTGGGAAAACTTTATAAATAAAAAGTGTTTAGAATGGTGTTTAGCTTTAAGAAATAATGAGAGTGAAAATTATAGGTGATGGATAGTGTATTTGGTGGTGGAGACCGAACCTATGGAGAGAAAAAGGAAGGAAGGAATGGTTGCTTAGTTCTTGGAATTTTGAGAGAATAAGATGAAGGCTTTTTGGGTGAGAGAAAAAAGTGAAAATGCATGCACAAAGTGAGTGGGCTGCCGTGTGAGTGTTGGAGAGTTTGAAGAGTTTTACTTGAAATAATATCCCATTTTAGGTTCACACTTGAAACACATGGTCTTCCACTTTGTCATCTTTTTCTTTGGCCTAAAAAGGCTACTCCAATTTGTCTCCTCCTTTCCAAGCATCTCCAACCGTCCCCCCTCTTCATAATGCATGCAAAGTTTTCATCTTTTCATGCTATTATTTGAAGCATTTCTAGCCATTGATTAATTCAATGGTTAGGATTTAGGTAGACTTTTGATTTTTAGGATACTTAATCTAGACCGTTAGATCTTTTTCCTTTAAATTCTAGCCATTAGATGTGTCTCCAAAATAAAGGGTCAAGATTGCTCTTTCAAACTTTAAATCCAAGGGTTATAATTAGTCATAGCCTTTTTAGAAGACCAAATCTTCACCTTTGATTAATTCTTCATCCAATGGTCATAAATGGTCTTTGTCACTTTTTAAGACTAAATCTCCACGAAAGAATATATTTACTATATTTTTACCGCCCGATAATATACAGTGCCAAACACAAAACAAGAAAATTTCTAAAACTGTTTCCGGATTCAGGTTTAGTAAGATCCCCTGTCTCCGTCTAAACAGTACAAATTTTTCTATGCGTAGAAAATTTTTCACTTTGTGGGACCCACCTGGGCCCACCTAGGATCACTTGGGCCCACATATAGTCAAAAAAATTCATAATCATTCACAAAAATCACAAATATTAGAAAACGTATGAAAATCAAGTTAGATTGTTAAAAATAATTAACAGTCAAGAGAAATAAATACAGAAAGATTTTTCTCGGCCCAAAAATTATTATTTTCCTGACACAGAGTAAATCACTCAAAACGATCAAATATGCTGACAGAATAGTCAAAATAATTTTACAGCACACAGAGAGCACTAAACAGTAAATTCTGTTAACTGTCAAAATTACTATTTAAGAGATAGGAAATTTGGGGTGTTACATAAAGAATGTCTAGTACATAGCTTCAAGGAAACAACACTTATGTACTCTACTTTGACACTAACTCTATTTTCCTACTGTGATCATCAACTCTCCTTCATTTGGCTTTCACCCATTTTTTTAAATTCCAGTAATGAGCTCGTAACATGAGTAGTTGCACTAGTTATCTAACCAACAAGTGTTAGAAGGGGCATTAACAAGATTGGATTCAAAGCACACAAGAGCCAGGGGTTTAGTTTTCTTCTCCTCAATCTAATTATTAAACTCTATACAATTAGCTCGTCTGAGCCAATTCAAAAATTTCGTGGCACGTTCAAGATTACCATTCACGCCATCATGCTTAGTCTTGGTCAACATAGAGAGGTCATAGGTCCTTCTAGATTCATCAGCAACCTTAAAATTTTTGTTGGCATTATCTGTTTCACGGATACTTTTCTTAATAGCTTTGTCCATGTTATACTTTATGGTCATGAGATGAACTTTATTTGAATGAGCTCACCTTTTATATTTCACCCTAAACATAGCAGAAGACATATAGGCTATGAGGCTCACTCTCAGTAAGAGCAGTATGATGGTTAGAAATAAATTCGCTAACTTAACTTAGTTTTCATAATTGGTCCCACATAACTTTGCCAAAACATTCATTTTCATAAGCAAAGATAGATAATCAATATGTAAAGAGATATTTTCTTGTCGAGCATATCAATATACAAGATGAGCGATAACCACAATAGAGTTCTCTCATGCAATTGTAATCTCGCCTAAGGTCTCAAATTACAACATATGAGTAGATTCCTACAACCATTAAAATAATGCCCCTAAAGTTAGTACCGAGAGGATACTAAGAACTCTAAGGACATAATCATTAATGCTTTTAACAAATCATCAGGAATTACATTAATAAAGGCAAATAGATAAGGTCAGCGCATTATCAACATAATCCTCAATGCCACAAAATAACAATATTATCTCAACAAAATAGCACCTTGTCACAATTGATCATGTCAAGGCGAGCTTGCAATTATGAAAGATGCCCAAAAGCTCAACTGTAATTGGCTATTGACCATTGAAGATTTGTTTTGATGATAACAAACATAAAGATGATGGAAAAATCAAGTCCAAGACTTTCAAGAATAGCTTCAGGACTTAGATCTTTTTGTAAAGGTAAAAAGGGGATCACATTTAAGCTCAAAAACTTGTTTTTCAAGAACCCAAATAGCAAACATGTTTTCAAGGTTTTTAAATGGTTTTTGGTATCTTAAGAAATAGTATTTAAGAGCTTAAAAGCTTGTTGGAACATTTGGAAACAATTGGCAAGATTTAAAAACTATTTAAAATATTTTTCAAATAGGTTTATTTGAATAGAGATTTCCTATTCGAATAACCAAAGTCAGAGAGCTAAGATTTCCTTTTGATCAAACTTTATTTGAGTAAAACAGAGTGTTATTCAAATAACAGCTTAAAAACATGTTACATGCTTTATGGTTTAAGAGATTTATTCAAATAACACAAGTGTTATTCGAATAAAAGTATTTAGAAGTTTTTTTAAAAACATGATTTATTCGAATAACCAAAGAGTTATTCGAACAAAGGCTTCCAGAAACCAAATTCTTACTGTGCTATTGATGGTGTTATTTGAATAACATAAGTGTTATTCGAATAAACACGTATACCAAAAACAGAAATAAACAGCTAGTTGATGGCAATTAATGCTCCATCTACTCCCAACGGCTCTTTAATGCTTTGTGCTATAAATTCAAGTTGTTGGGCATTAAAGAAGAGTTGGAAATCAATCTGAAAAGTCTTATAGAGCATTAATACAAGTTCATTCAACATTAATCTTTATTTCTCTATTTGTGAGCTAAAAGTGTGAATATCTTTCTACCTATCTTCAATTTGTAATATCCACTCTTTTGAGATTTTATCATTTAATTTTTCTCTGATTTCCTGTAAAGAGGGTGAGGTATCCCTCTAGAGAAAAGGGTGAGGTATCCCTTGTTAAAGAAGAGGGTGAGGTATCCATCAAAAGTTGCAAGGGTGAGGTATCCCTTGTTTTGAAGCTCAAGCACAAAGGTGAGGCATCCCAAAGTGTGTTGAGTGCTCTTAGTTGTAAAGGTTTTTCAAGCATCTATGACGCTTGAAGAGTTGGAGGCTCTAGCACAAGGGTGGAGGATCCTAAGGTGTGAAGAGTGCTCTTGCTTATACAAAAGTTTTTCTAGCACCCGTGAAGTCCAGGAGATAGTGAAGAAATTTTCAAGTTAAGCTTGGGGACTGGATGTAGGCTAAAAGTGGTTGGTGGCTGAACTAAGATAAATCTTTGTGTTTTATTTTCTCAACTCTATCTCATCTACATTAGTGCTTTAATTATATATGCTTGAGTTAAATTTGATATTTAGTTTATTTGCTTGATTTTTCCTATAACTCAAGTTGTATTTGAGTAATTTATAATAGTTGTATCTTTGATAGACTTATTCTGCTGCATGTGATGATTGAAAATATCAAAATATTTAATTTCCTAATGTTGTTTTAAAAGTTTATGATCATCCAATTCACCGCCCTCTTGGGTGATGGTTGCCATGACTAATAAGTGGTATCAGAACTTCGTGCTCTGTTGAAAGCTTAACCTCTTAGAGTTAATGATCCTTGTTTATTGGCAACCATTGAAAGCTTTTCAAAATGGAAAGTCTTGAAATTGATAAACCACCATTCTTTAATAGTGTGCATTTTTTTTATTGGAAAGTTAGAATGAAATTTTATATGTAATCTATTAATCTTGATTTGTGGGATATTGTGCTTGATGAATGTTCTCCTAAACCAAAACAAACTTGGAATGCTTATGACAAGAAATGATTTTCTTTGAACATTAGAACTATGCAAATTTTGAGAAGTGGTTTGAATGATAAAGCTTATGCTAAAATTAAGAGTTGCTCTAGTGCTAAAGATATATGGGATGCTCTTGATGCTATCTATCTTGCTAACAATGATTTTTTGTATAAAGTTTTATAAAGAGAGTAAGAGCAAAAACCATTGAAGGAAGCTTGTCATGAAAAACTTTTCTCAAAAAGATGTTCAAACTATTGAAGGGAGCCAAATGCCTCTTGGTGATGATGGTGCTCAATTTGAAGAAAAGACAAAGCAAAACCAAATGGCATATACTCTTAAAGCATTGATGGGAAAGAATGAGGATGATGATTCCCATGAAGAGTCATTGATGCAAGAAATTGAGATAACCTCCACTTGACTCCAAAGAACTTTGAGGTGAAAGATGCTTATCTTGATTATGGCCCTTCCTATGATGAGTTACAATATGCATATAATGAATTGTATGATAGTTTTTTGAATTTAGAAAATAAAAACTTATCTTGTTTGGAAAACATTTCCTCCATTGAAAACAAAATTGAGACTTTGAAAAATGAATATGCCTTTCTTGATAAGGAAATGTCTTTGGAATGTGAAATTTCAACTTCTTGTGAAAAGTGCATTGATTTAAAAAATCAAGTTAAGGATGAGCAGGAAGGAGAATATGCTACTGCTGGCCCAGTCACCAACGAACAGATCATGGCAACAATGCTCAACATGCAGTTATATATGGAGAACAGCATGGGCACCGTGTAGGATAGGCTAGAAGCCTTGGAGCGCGAGTATGCAGTCGTGAGACAAGAATAGGCAGCTATGCGGGAAATCTTGGTGCGTCACTTCCCTCTACCACCACTAGAAAACTAGTTTTAGGATCATTAGATTTAGGATCTTTGTTTTGACTTTGGTGTATATGGTGAGTTTTGACTGAAAATGTAATTGGACTCAATTTGTAAATGCTTTGGTTAGCTGTTTTGATCAATGAAATGAATTTATGTCCTTGTGAAACTGTTTGCGTATGCTTTGTTGCTCTGACTTACTATTTTGAATGCTTATATGTTTATGAGTTTGGCATAATGTTTGACCTTTTTCTTGAATGATCAATTTACTGCCTTAAATAAAATAATATGATCAATTTGTTTTTAAGCTGTTATTCGATTAACACCCTATTTTATTCGAATAAAGCTTGATTAAAAGGAAATCTTGACTCTCTAACTTTGGTTATTCGAATAAAAGTTTTTAGAAGTGAGTTTAAAAACAGGATTTATTCGAATAACCAAAGGGTTATTCGAATCAAGGCTTCCAGAAACCAAATTCCTACGGTGCTATTAATGATGTTATTTGTAACATCTCAAATTTAATAATTACAGTATAATTTATATTATATCATAATAATCAGATCTAAGGCTACGTTTGGTGCATCGTATAAAGAAGACATGATAGTATAAGCTAATATTATCAGGTCTTATTCAATGTTTGGTGCATTCAACTGATAGTATAATGAAATCAGGTCAAGTCATTTTATCCTATTCTAAGGTGATAACTCTATCCTCTCCCCTAGTACATGATAAGACATGATAGAATTTCTATTCCAATCTTATCCTCAATTTCATTTTTATCACTCCTCTCCCTTGCGCCACCACCACCACCACCACCATCACCATCACCACCACCACCACCATCACCACTACCTCCACCATCGCCACCACCGCCATCACCACCGCCACCATGAGCACCGCCGCCGCCACCACCACTACCATCATCACCATCGCCGCTACCACCACTACTACCGCCACCATCACCACCACCGCCACCATTAGCATCGCCGCCGCTACCACCACCACCGCCGCCACCGCCACCACCGGCAGCCCACTACCACCACCACCACCACCGCCACCATCACCACCACCACCGCCACCGCCACCGCCACCATCACCACCGCCGCCGCCACCACCACCACCGCCACCACCACTACCGCCACCGCCGCCACCACCACCACCACCGCCACCACCACCACCGCCGCCACCACCACCACCACCGCCGTCGCCACCACCACACGGTTGCCGCCGCCGCCACCACCACCACCGCCGCCGCCGCCGCCGCCACCACCACCACTATCACCACCTCCACCACCGCCGCCGCCACCACTACCACCGCCGCCACCCCCACCACCATCGTCGCCACCACCACCACCACCACCATTGCGCCGCCCGCCGCCGCCACTACCACCGCCACCACTACCATCACCACCACCACTACCACCACCGCCACCACCACCACCATCACCACCACCACCATAAAGCTTTTTTATTATTATTTTTTAATTATTTTAACTTTTATGCTAAAGGATATTTTGGTCTTAAAAAAAAATATTATACAATCAACTAATTTATCTTTTTGTTATCAAATAAAAGATAGGATTTTATCTTATCCTATTAATTATACTATCATACTTTATACAATCCTATCATCTTATCTTATACTATACTATCATGTGCACCAAACATAACCTAAATATGTTATTAACTACTAAAATATTTCTAATATAACATAACAACATTATATACGAAAATATGAGCCACAAATTAACAAACATATACATAATATTAGTATTTTTCATAAATATAAATTATGTACAAAATTGATAAGTGATAGTAGCTTAATTTTTATATAGTTTTTCTATAAAAAATAGATATTATTATAATTCAATATAATTAATTTTAATAATTTTATGATATTATTATTTAATTATTGAGAGAGATTAATTTTATTTAATTATCATTATAATTATAAAATTTAAAGTAATGAGCATATGAAGATATGACGCAACTACTTGCCATGAGCCAATTGAGGCTTGACTACAAGTGAGATAAATTAAAAGAAAGAAGTGATAAGCTAGATCACTGTAGAAACAAAAATCCAAAAGACAAATTAAAGATGGAAGTCAAAGTAGTGAATCCCATTGTCAAATATATTTGGAAGAAAGCAAAGGCCCACGGTTACCAAAGGAAAAGTAACCTACATGTACAAACTATAAATAGAGAGAGTAATGCAGCAGAAAGAGAACATCGCCGTGCACAGGAAAATAAGAGATGCACACAGCGCCGTGGAGAATTGGAAAAAAGAAGGAACACTGCGAGAGCGAGACGGAGAACGTCGCGCAACATAGGAGAAGAGTTGTATCAATAAAGAATTTTTTTAGATAATTTTATTGTGTTTTAATTTTTTATATTTTATTAAATTTTTTATACTAAAAGAATGATGAAACTTTAATTATTTTAACATTATTATATTAAATTATTATTATCTAATTTTTGGATTTAATGCATATTAATTTTATTTTTCTATCAGATTATATGAATCAATTTTTAGATGAGTTTAATTATATTTTTCTCATGTTTTATAATTTATTTATGTTATCCGAATATTGGTGGTAATTGTTAAATATCAATTATGATTTCTCGTTAGGGATACATTTGATGATTTGATAATTTACTATTAATTAATTTTTTTTTATCATATACTTGATTATTATTTTTAGTACTTTATTGATAGATTTTTTGTGAGCACATGCTTTGTCGCTAGATGTTTATGAGATAAATTATTTTAATATAATAATTTGACATAGTTAATATTAAAATTAATCTTGGTGGATTTTGACCCTTAGTCTTTTTACATTTGGTTAAAACCAAATTTATTTACTTGTTTTCTTTTAATTTACTTTTTATTTTAGTTATTTAATTATTTAATTTTTACATCTTTGACTCATTAATTTGTGCGACTAGATTATAAAGAAGTTTTTAATACTTAAAATTAACTCTAAATTTCTGTGGGATCGACCTCGTACTTGCTCAACTATATTTCGGTATGGCTCGTGAACTTGCGAGTATTTTAAGGCTTTTAAAAAAAGTTACAACAAGTTTTTGACGCTGTTGTTGGAGACTTAGTTAGTTAAAAGTTAAGTATTTGTTAAATTTTTTCTCTTCTACTAGTTGTTTTTTTTAATTTATTTTAAATTTAATTGCTCTATTTTCTTTAATTTTATTTTTAATTTAATTTAATTTATTATTATTATTATTATTTTTTGAACATTGCATGACAGTTTGGGTTTGTGATTATACACATAAATTAGTGAGAGTTGATATAGAACCATAAGAAAGATGAATGTGTGATTGTGCAAGGAGTTAATGTTGAAAACATAGTAGAGACAAATGTGACAGTGCAAGGAGATGATGTTAGACCACTTAGGAAATTATTTTGCCCAATATCTATTAATTTACTATCATGCATTATTTTTCTTGCTATTACTGCTACCCATTTTGAGATTAAACCTTAAGTTATTAATCTGCTTATAATTTTTCATGGCTTACATAGGGAAGACCCATATTTGCATGTCAAGGATTTTTTAGAAATTTGTGAAACATTTAAATTTAAAAAATTTTCTATAGAATCTGTGCGTTTGTGTCTTTTTCCTTTTTCATTGAAAGATAAAGCAAAAATTTAGCTGAATTCTTTACCTTCTAATTCTATTACATCATGAGAAATGTTATGCCAAAAGTTTGTATCTAAATTTTTTTTCATGTCCAAAACAAATTCTTTGAGAAGGAAAATTTTAGATTTTTGTCAAGAAGACCATGAAAAATTCTTTGAAAGTTGGGAGAGGTTTAAAGATTTGCTTGTGAGGTGCTCTCACCATGGTTTTGAAAAATGGCGCCTTGTGTAGTATTTTTATAATGGGTTGATACAATCTAATAGGGGCTTGATTGAGTCTATGAATGTGGCACATTTTTTAATTTGAATGCACAGGATGGTTATCAGTTTTTTGATGATTTGTCTGAAAATTCTTAACAGTGGGACTTTGTTAATCGTAGGGATAGATCAAACCAACCTAAGAATGGAGGTTTATATGAGGTTAGTGAGAATACATATATCAAAGTTAGACAAGATGCTATTGCGCGTGAAGTTAAGTCTCTATCACTCAATAAAGGAGTTGGTCAGACTAATAGTGCCCAATAGGAAAATTGTGCATTTTGTGGGAGTAATATGCATTCTTCTTCTATGTGCTCTTCTTTTGCACCTAACAATGATTGTTTTGTTGAGCTGGGAAATGCAATAGGAAGATTTTTTGCTAACACTTATTCAAATACTTATAATCCTAATTGGCAAAATCACCTTAATTTTTCTTGAAAGTAAAATAACTTTTCAGGTAACTTAGGTGGTCAATCTATGGAGAGACTCAATTCCAACAACTTAACTGAGGTTACCAACAGCCATCATATTTCCTAAATCAAGGAGCAGGTCAATCTAGGCAACAATCATCACTAGAGGAGACTATTGGCCAATTTATGCAAGAGATGAGAAATACCAGCCAAGTGACTATCAATGTCATTCAAGAGATAAAGAATGTTACCTAAGTGCACACTAATGCTTTAGCAAAGTTAGAAGTTCAGATTAGTCAGTTGGTCAATCAGATGGCAGAAAGAGAGAGAGGAAAGTTCCTTAGTCAGCCTATCCCTAATCCCAAAGGACAATATGCAGTTCATGAGACATGTAACTCTAATAGGGAAAATGAGCAGATTCAGTCTATCACCACCCTTAAGTTTGGGAAGCAAATCGATAATCATGTTGTAGAGCCTGTGAGGGATAATCGGAAGTTAAAAGCCAGCAGTTCTAGGGATAAGAATAACTCAGATAAGGATAATGTACTCTCAAAGCTTAATGTGTCTACTCCTAAAGTTATAGAGCCTGAAGTTAAGGAGTATGTGCCTAGGGCCTCTTTTCCTCACAAATTAGTAAACCCCAAGAGCACTGTGCAATCAGGTGATATTTTGGAGATTTTTAAACAAGTGCAAATTAACTTGCCTTTTCTTGATGTTATTAGACAAGTGTCTGCATATGCTAAATTCTTGAAGGATCTTCTCACTGTAAAGAGGAATTCTAATGTTCCCAAGAAGGCTTTTTTGACAGAGCAGGCAAGTTCTGTGATTCTCAATAAATATACTGTTAAGTATAAAGACCCTGAATCACCCATTATCGTTTGTAAAATTGGGGATCATCATGTTGAGAGAGCTTTGCTAGATCTAGGTTCAAGTGTTAATTTGTTGCCTTATTTTGTTTACTTGCAGTTGGGTTTAGGGGAGTTAAAACCAACTAAGACGATTCTCCAATTAGTTGATAGATCTGTTAAATATTCTAGGGGCGTTATTGAGGATGTGTTGATAAAAATTATGAATTTATACTTTCCTGATGACTTTGTTGTGGTTGATAATGAGCCTATATGTGGTCCCTACCCCTAATTCATGTTATTTTGGGTTGCCCATTCCTTGCTACATCTAATGCATTGATTAATTGTAGAAGTGGTGTGATGAAACTATCATTTGGGAATATGACTGTTGAGCTTAATATTTTTCATATCAGTAAACAGATGCCTGAAGATAATGATAATGAAGTGCATGAATTGAATTTGATTGATAATTTGGTTCATAACTCATTTATGTATTCTAGTTGTGATGATCCATTGTTGGCATGCTTGAATCATTTTAATGCTGATTTTGATATTGATTCAGTCATTAGGGATATAAATTCTTTGTTAGATTTTGTTCCTCTGATGAATGTGGATAGGTGGCAACCCATAGTCCAGCCAATCATCTTGTCTCCATCCCCACTTTTGCCTTCCATTGTAGAGCCACCAAAGTTAGAGATGAAGCCCTTGCCGAATACCCTAAAGTATGTGTTTTTAGGCACTAATGAGACATTACCTATCATTGTAACTTCTGATTTAGATGAGTCCCAAGAACATCAGTTAGTGGACGTGTTGAAAGAGCAAAAGGAAGCTATAGGATGGTCAGTTGCAGATATTAAGGGTATTAGCTATAGGATAGTCTTTCAGATATTAAGATATAGGAAATTGAATGCTGTAACTAGAAAAGATCACTTCTCTCTTCCTTTTAATGATCAAATGTTGAAAAGACTTGCTGATCATGAATATTATTATTTTCTAGATGGATATTCACGATATAATCAGATTCCCATTGCACCTAAGGATCAAGGAAAGACTACTTTTACATGTCCATTTGATACTTTTGCATATTGTCGCATGCCTTTTGGGTTATGTAATGCACCTGCTACTTTCCAAAGATGCATAATTAGTATTTTTCCATATATGGTTGGCGAATTTTTGGAAGTGTTCATGGATGATTTTTCTATTTTTGGTTCTACGTTTAATGATTGTTTGCATCACTTATCTTTGGTTTTGGCTAGGTGTAAAGAAAAGAATCTTGTGCTTAATTGAGAAAAATGTCATTTCATGGTTAAAAGGGGTATTGTACTTAGTCACGTCATATCTAAAGATGGCATTGAGGTTGATAAGGCTAACGTTGACTTGATTTCTAACATTCCTTCCTCTAAATCTGTGAAAGAAATTAGATCTTTTCTAGGGCATGCAGGTTTCTACAGGAGGTTCATCAAGGATTTTAGCAAGGTAGCAAGGCCATTATGCAACCTTTTTGGTAAGGATGTTTCATTTGTTTTTAATGATGCATGCTTGCAATCTTTTAATAAGTTGAAACTTGAATTGACTTCTGCTCTGATTATTAAGCCACCTGATTGGAGTTTACCTTTTGAGATTATGTGTGATGCTTCCGATTATGCTATTGATGGTATATTGGGGCAAAGACTGAATAAGTTGCTTCATGTGATTTGTTATGCTAGTAAGACTTTGAATGCTGCCCAATTGAATTATTCCACCACTGAGAAAGAATTGCTAGCTATAGTGTTTGCTTTAGACAAATTTAGATTATATATTGTTGGATCAAAAGTTGTGATATATTCTAATCATGTTGCATTGAAATATCTATTTGCTAAAGATAATGCAAAAACTAGACTTATTAGGTGGGTATTACTTTTGCAAAAATTTGACATTGAAATCAGGGATAAAAAGGGTGCTAAGAATGTGGTTGTTGAGCATGATAGTGACACTTCTCCTATTGTAAATCTTTTCCTGATGAGCAGTTATTGCATGTTTCACAAACCGCATGGTATGCTGATATTGTGAATTATTTGGTTACTTTGCTAATGTCATCTCATTGTTCTAAACATTATATATTATTGTTCTTGTCTCAAGTAAAGCATTTCTTTTAGGATGATCCATACTTGTTTAAATATTGTCCTGATCAGATCATTAGGAGATGCATTCCTAAATGGGAATAACATAGTATCATATGTTTTTGCCATTATCATGCATGTGATGGGCATTTTAGCTCTAGGAAAACAATAGCTAAAATTTTTCAGTGTGGTTTTTATTGACCTTCTATTTTTCATGATTCTCATGCTTATTGTTCTGCTTGTGAAAGATGCCAAAATTTGGGGAGCATTGGTAAGAAAAATATGATGCCTTTGAATCCTATTTTGATTGTTGATATATTTGATGTTTGGGGTATTGATTTTATGAGACCATTCCCTAACTCTTTTGGTTATCTATATATTCTTGTTGGTGTTGATTATGTTTCCAAATGGGTTGAGGCAAAAGCATGTAGAAGCAATGACCACAAGGTGGTTGTCCAATTTTTGAAAGAAAATATTTTTGCACATTTTTGGACACCACAGGCTATCATTAGTGATAGGGGGCCATTTGAGCATTTAATGAAAAAGTATAACATTACTCATAAGGTAGCTACCCCTTATCACCCGCAAACTAGTGGTCAAGTTGAGATATCTAATAGGGAGATTAAAAGAATTTTGGAGGAAACTGTAAACCCCTTTAGGAAAGATTAGTCTTTACGTCTAGATGATGCATTGTGGGTATACCGCACGACATTTAAGACTCCTATTGGCATGTCTCCATATAGACTTGTTTATGGTAAGGCTTGTCATCTCCCTGTTGAGTTAGAGCATAGAGCATATTGGGCTATCAAATATCTTAATTTTGAGGTGGATAAGGCTGGTAATCAAAGGAAACTTCATCTCAATGAACTGGAAGAAATTCATAATGATGCTTATGAGTATGCAAAGTCTTATAAGGATAGGATGAAGAGAGTACATGATAGTCACATCTTTAGGAAATCTTTTCAACCTGATCAAAAAGTCCTTTTATACAACTCTCGTTTACATTTATTTCTAGGTAAATTGAGATCCAGGTGGTCTGGCCCATATGTTGTGAGGACTGTCTACCTTCATGGTGCTGTTGAGATAAAGAATCTCATGGATGGTAATATTTTTTTGGTAAATGGTCAACGGTTGAAGCCGTACCTTGAGTTGAAGGATTTAGATATAGAAGAAACTTTGGTAGACGATCCTGTCTACCAAAACTGAGGTAAGTTTTTAGTTTAAGTTTTATTTTTATTGAGTCAGCTTAAGTGCCTCACAGATTTCAAAGCCTTTGTATGGGAATGTAAATAATGTTGGCCATAAAAAAATAAAAAAATTCAAAACCAAAAAAAAAAAAGATTAGTTTGCATGCTTGTTTATTTCATTTTACTTTATTTTGTTTTTGTTATTTTTGTCATTGCTAACCATTGTCAGGGTGTAGTTATCATCTTCTCATCTTTTCTTTTTCATTGCTAAGCATTTCAGGTATGTGACTTCTACCCATTACTCTATTTATTTTTGTCAATAATTTCTTTGATGCATATTGGTGATTATTTCTTAAGTCATGATTTAACTTGAAACATTGAGGACAATGTTTGGTTTTGATTAAGAGTGAGAGTTACTTGAATTTCAGTCATGTTATCATTATGCCACTTTTGTGAGGAAATTTTTTTCTATTATCATGCTTAACTTATTTCACATTATTCATAACTGCTTCTGCATGTCTCTTTGTTGAAAAATTAAAATAATTAGAGAAATTGATGAAAGCATGTGGATATCATATTTTTGTCAAGTGATTTTTGAGCCATTCATTTTTATTGTGAGAGTATTTTTTTGACCTTCTAATATTTATTGTTAATACTCATAATATTTTTTATTTTTTTCTCACTAAATTGTTTCATTATTGCTATTTTTTTAGCTAAAGAGAAGTTTTATATCACACTTGCATTTAATATGATGTCATGAAAGTTGGTAAAATTATGTGTTTCCTTGAGAGATGATATTAGGTCATGTTTCTTATTTTGAGCCTTGAAATAATGTTTTTGTTCTTTCACATATTGTCGCTAGTCATCCATTTGAGCCTATTTATTGAGTCTTTCTTTCTTAACCTTTTTCCTTAAGTGTTTCAAGAAAGAACCAATATTATTGCAATATGGGAATGTATAAAGGAAAAAAAAAAGAAAAAAAAGGCAAAGTGTAAGTGCAAGAAAAAAAAAAGAAAAAGAAGAAGAAAAATTTTGAAAAGCTACAAAGTTAGAAAAAATTGAAAAAAGAAAAAAATATGATTTGGGAGTTTGAAAGAAAAAAAGTGATTTAAAGAAGGAAAATAAAATTGTGTTGAAAGTGTAGAAATCATGTTTTTAAATATTCTTGAAACACTTTTGATTTTCATTGTTTCCCTTAACCTTCATATTTTCCCTTTACGTACATTACAAGCTTAATAAAGTCCTATTTTGATCTTAAGAGATTGCATGGTTCTTCCAATATATATGATTAATCTTAAGGTGTGATGTAAAGTCTTTTCTTGACATTTTTTCATGAAACAATATTTGTTATATTTTCTTAGTGTTCTTTTTATCATTCTATATGTGAGATATTTGTTTTGATTTGTGCCTACTACTCTACTCACATATACTTCCTATGAGTGACACTATACTTCTGAGTGATTTTCATTAGTGAGTGCAACTCTTGTGATGATTGTGTATGTTTAAAAGATGTTTTCTAATGGAAATTTTAGTTGTGATATTTAGAGATAATTGAATATATGTTGTAGTAGCTATATTATTCATATACTTTGAGTTTGATGATGATAGAATTTTTGTAGCAATTGTGGTGTTCTAATACATAAATGATATTCTTGAGTAGAATGATTTTCACTGTGAGCTTTGTTTTAAGTCACTTTTATTGTTAGAGACTAACAATAAGTTGATTGGGGGTTGTGATAATAACTTAATTTTTATATATTTTTTCTATAAAAAATAGGTATTATTATAATTCAATATAATTAATTTTAATAGTTTTATGATATTATTTTTTAATTATTAAGAGATATTAATTTTATTTAATTATCATTATAATTACAAGATTTAAAGAAGTGAGCATATGAATATATGACACAACTACTTACCATGAGCCCAGTGAGGCCGTGACTACAAGTAAGATAAATTAAAAGAAAGAAGTGATCAGCTGGATAACGTGTAGAAAAAAAAAAATCCAAAGACAAATTAAAGATGGAAATCAAAGTAGTGGGTCTCATTGTCAAATATATTTGGAAGAAAGCAAAGCCCAGTTGAAGTAGCAAAGACCACGGTTACCAAAAGAAAAGTAACCTACATGTCCAATGTAACACCCTAAAACTACAACTATGTATATTGTTTATATACTCAATTAAGTAATATTTGGAATGTCACTTCTAAACTTAAAATGCGAATTAAGAACCTGTATAATAACTAACAACATATAATATATAGAGCCTATAAAAAGTAAAGAGAACAAAATATTTTACACAATTGAAACCTTACTCTTTACATAAATTGTTATATGTCTGAGATATACAAAAGTACCAAAGGATCAAGTTATGAATATTTAAGTACAGAACTAAACTAGTTAACTAAGTACATCACTAGTATATATATAAACTGTTTAACTAAATCTTCTCTGCACTCCTTTACTTCTGCTCTGACCATTTGTTGGATTTACCATGGAAATAAGAAATTGGGATAAAAATTGAAATTTTCAGTAGTAAGTTAAAAAAAAAATAACATCATAATAAATCCAGCTACTTCAAGAAAAAACAAGTTACATATAATAAATAAATGGAAAGGTGACACAAACCAAAACTTAGTCCTTTCCCTTCCTAAAATAGACATTCCATTTATTTAAATGAAACAATTCAATCAATACATAGCAAATCAACTCAATTTCGTATATTTATTTACTTCCATTATAATGGCAATAAAATATAATCATCTCTAATCGTTGAATATCTTTAAAGTTATCATCAACTTTTATCAACATAAAATAGAACAATTGCCCATACAATTATTATTTTATGTAATGTATTATGATGTATGATTATGCCTAAGGAATGCCCTAAGGTATGCTTATGCAATATTTTAAAAGATTTTGTTTTGAAAACAAATACATGATATTTGCATATTTCCAGGAAGACCTTTGTTCCTTGTATTTCCTCTGGGTATTTGAAAAAACCTTTGTTCCCTGACCTCCCTTAATATCATTCCATGTCATTAAGAGAGCACCTTTAGCTCAAGCCAAATACGTGGAATAGCAAACATCAGGTTTGAAAACCAAAAACATGCATGAATATTTAAAACAACTCCATCATTTACCTTTCATATAATCAAGTTCTTTTCTTTCATAAGGAAGAAGTAAATCCTTATCCATCATAATTATGTAAAGTAATAATTTCTTTCTTAAACTATCTCTTTTAGTGTCTCAATACACTTTAGAAACCATCTATGAATGATCCCAATAAGTTGAAAGCTCCATCTTGATAAAAAATCAATGCTAACAAAAACTGAGAGTGGCGCCTACGTGTCGGACTCTGCCTCACGTTTTCTTGATATTGGGCATTGGGCGCCTAGGCGCCAGTGAACCAGCAGACCAAAATCATTCCTCTATTTCAGCCATCCATAACCAAAATCTAATTTCCCAACAATCCAATTTCTAACATCAACTAAGCTTCATTCATGCTAAATATAATTTATTATTAACCATAAAATTCAAGAGCAATCAAAGAAATCAAATCTTATTTTATACCCAACTTTGAAACTCAACCTTTCGTGGAACAAAAACAAAACTTCTCATTCATAACCATAATCCAACCATCAAACAAACCATATTCAACTTAAGAGAATAAGAATCAAAGATAGAAATCATTACACAAACACAAAAAACTCATTTATCTCCACTTCAACAACGTGCTACACAGAATAGACAAGAAAGAAAGATTTGTTAAACATATTTTCCCCTACCTTAAGCTTTAACTTTTCATTTTTCTTTTCCCTTATTTTCCTTTTCTTTTTCTCCTTCTTTTCTTCTTTCTTTTCCTCTGCTAGCTATTCCCATTCTTTCTCTCTATTTTTCTGATGAGAAAATGCGAGAGATGAGAGGAAAATCAAATAAAAAAGTCAAGGAGTGGATAAGAACATTAGGTGGTGAGGTTACTGTGCTGAAACTTTTATCTGTTAAAAACACTTTGATTTTACTAAATCAAGTTTCCTAACTTCCCAAGATATCAAAATAAATACTAGGATTCACTTAAATCCTAGTTTTACCATTTTCATAATTTTTCATATCTGTAATAAGTCAATTCGATATTAAAACATACAACTAGTGTACTTAAAAATACCAAATCAACTCAGTTCATCTTGAAACTTTAACTACACCTTATTTCATACATTTGTGACCTATAAATTTTATTTTCCATATCCATTTCCTTTATCTAAGCAATTTATACTATTTTCCTGAGTTAAAATAGTCATTTTGCATGTTCTGTGTTATGGCAAAGTGCCTAAACTAACTCAGAGGTCACAGGATTACTTGGACATGTTAAACAAATGTTATAGTTCATTTCTATCCATAAACATCACTAACATGTTAAAGAGGATGTTACATTTCTCCCCACTTTTTAAAATTATCCCCAAAATTGTTTACCTCAATCAAAAAGCTCTGGGTAATCGTGTCTTATGTGAGATTCTAACTCCCAAGTAGCCTCCTCTGAACCAATATAATTCAAAATAACCTTCACCAAAGGAATTCGCTTACCTCTGATAGTGAAGGATCAAGATTATACTTTCGAAGCTGTGACACATGGAAAACATCATGAAGGTTTGACAGGTTTGGTGGGAGGGCTATCTGATAAGCTACTAGACCAACTCTTTTCAAAATTTGGTAAGGACCAAGGAACTGTGAGTTTACCTTTCGTGTTTTTAAAGCTCTTCCAACCCCTGTAGTAGGAGTGACTCTCAGGAAAACATGTTCTCCTTCCATGAACTCGAAATGTCTCCTCCTACTATCAATATAGCTCTTGTGCCTACTCTGAGCTGTAACCAATTTATCCCTAATCATTTTAATCTGGTCTGTTGTTTATTGAACTAATTCAGGTCCTAAAATGGTTCGCTCACCTACCTCATACCAACATAGTGGTGATCTACATTTCCTACCATACAAGGCCTCATAAGGTGTCATACCTATGCTAGAATGGTAACTATTATTATAGGCAAATTCTACCAACGGCAAGAACCTATCCCAACTACTCTTTTGTTCTAACACACATGCCCTTAGCATATCTTCTAGCATTTGGATGGTTCTTTTAGACTGTCCATCATTTTGAGGATGGTAGTGTTGGTGTATGCCCTAGAGGCTGATACATTTATCTGTATTTATATACATTCTATTATGCTAATTTTAATATATGAGATAATTTATTTATTGTGTTCTTTTTAATAAACATAATAAAGTCCTTAGAATAGAAATTTTGATGCCATAGGACATCAAGTGGTTGACTTGATCGTGAGATCCTATTCGATAAAATTAGAACACTATTCTTAAATGTCCCTAGTCAAGTATTATTGTTAACTAGGACAACAATAATGCATTGAGACTAGTATGTACATAGACTGAAGACCACATCTCATGGGTCATGGATATGAGATATCAAGTCTTCACATGGGTACATATTAAGTAATGATGTACTTTAATAACCCGCCATGAGAATGCTACATGGATCGTTACGTGAGTATCATAAGCGATTCTTATAGTGACAATGGTGTCTGTGGTCCTTTCACCTGAAATCACTATGATTCCTATAGGAGGAGTTGTGTGTTTTAATGCCATCAAACGTCATCTGTAACAAGGTGATTATAAAGTTAGTTATTGGACATACCGTGAATCATGCAGAGGGATGTGAGTGATCTAGATGGGATTTGTCACTCCTACATAATAAGAGCGATATCTTCGGGCCCCCTGATTGAGTGAGACTGCAAAATGCATGGCCATGCTCAAATGAGTCAATATGAGATATTGATTTCATTTATTGTTACAAAGTTTACTCGAGTATCAGGAAACGAATGATTAGACTATACAAGGGTGACGCATTCCATGCATTGTGTTCAATCTAGATATCTTGACAAAAGGACTAAACGACACGGAAACATTAGTCACGGAAATGTTATGTCAAATCATTGACATTCTTATTACTTGGGTAGCAGCGATGTGTTGTTAGATACCGCTCACTGCTTGTAATATTAAAATGAGATTTTAATATTACTGCTAACGTAATGAGAACCTACAGGGTCACACACATAGAGCAGACTAAAATTGGAACAATAATCCAAGTTGGACTCAAATTCAAATATGGGTCAGACTTATAACAGATGAGTCTAGGGTTGCACATCTTACCTTGCTGCTGTTCACACTCACTTAAGGTAGTCACTATTATAAATAGTACTGCTAAGGGGCTGCTAAGACACACATATAACAGAACCCTAGTCGCACCTATAGAAAAGTGAGTGAGAGAGCGACAGGTTTCTTCTCTTCTCTTCACAGCTAGCACTATGTGAGAGACGTGAGGTTCCTCTTTGCAGACGTTGGACGTTCGTGAGTCTGTTCGTGTGGATACCGCAGAGACATCATTGCTATTATGGTGTTGGTGATTCACGTCACTTCCTTTTGATCACGTTTCAAGAGATAAATATTTTTAAAACTCGAATTATGGCTTTTCGCATGAATCCTTGATGGGAATCCTGTTTTTCACCTGCGTGATGTATCTGCAATTCCCAACAGGTAGGTTGTGCTGAAATGCAACTTGGTCCCAAAAGCTTGTTGCAACGCTCCCCAAAATCTAGAGGTAAACTTGGGGTCTCTATCTGATATTATACTGGTGGGGACTCCATGTAACCTCACTATTTCTTACAGATACAACTGGGCTAATCTATTTCAGGAAAAGTTAGCTTTAATGGGTAAAAAGTGGTCAGATTTGGTTAATCTATCCATAATCACCCATATGGCATCAAAACCCTATTGAGTTCTTGGTAATCCCATGATAATGGCCATTGTGATGCATTCCCACTTCCACTCCGAAATTGTTAGGGTTTGCAATGGCCTTGAAGATTTTTGGTGTTCTATTTTGACTTTCTGACAAACTCGACACTTGTACACATAATCTGCTATATCTGTTTTCATCCCTGACCACCAAAACATTCTTTTAAGATCTTGATACATTTTAGTTTCTCCAAGATGAATGGTATACCTACTCTTATGTGCTTCCTCTAAAATCTTCTCTCTAAGATCATCTTCTTTAGGAATGCAAATTCTGTCTCCAAACATAAAGATTCCATCATTTGCTATACTAAACCCTTTAGGTTCACCTAACAAGATTTGCTCTCTCACTCTCCTCAAATAATCATCTTTTTCTTGAGCTTCTTTAATTTGAGTCCTCAAGTCACTAATGATATCCACTTTGCTTATATAGAGACTGTATGGATACATAGTTACCGTTAGACTCAAATCCCTAAAGCTTTCTAAAAGTTCTGCTTCTTGAATCATCATGCAAGACATATGTAAGGATTTTCTACTAAGTGCATCAGCGACCACATTAGCGTCACTTGGATGATATTTCAACTTAAAATCAAAATCCATGAGGAATTCCATCCATTGCCTCTGTCTCATATTTAACTCTTTCTAATCAAACAAATATTTCAAACTCTTGTGCTCACTTAAAACTTCAAACTGAACACCATAAAGGTAATGTCTCTAAATTTTTAAAGCAAACACCGCTGCTGCCAATTCCAAATCATGAATAGGATAATTCTCTTCATGTGGTCTTAACTGTCTTCATGCATATGCAACTACCTTCCCATTCTGCATAAGGACACATCCTAACCCCATTCTTAAAGCATCACAATATACTTCAAAACCATCTTAAGAGTTTGGAATCACTAAAACATGAGTCATGGTTAACTTTTGTTTCAATTCCTGAAAACTATCCTCACAAGCTTGTGTCCACACAAAAGGACTACCCTTCCTAATTGACCTGGTTAAAGGTAAAGCTAGTTGGGAGAATCTTTTTATGAACCTTCTATTGTTGTAACACCCACCATAGGGTGTCACATTTATGTTACTTAATAACCCCCAAGTTCGTATAAGGTGACGTTGTAATAAAAAGATAAGTCAATTTTTTTTTTGACGACCATAAAATAAACTTAGCAAAAAATAAAACATTATAGCAACCTCACACATAGATTACATCATATATATATTGCAAACGTACTGTTGGAATTATTTATTTTACAGCCCATGTCTCAAACTAAAACACACTTAAATAAATTACACACATAGTTCATATCAGAGTTCAAACTTGCCCAAGTTTAACAAGCAAGCGGCGGACCCCTCAGATGGGTCCTCCTCGGGTTCCTCAGCAGGTAGGAATCTGTTATGACGAGTAGCCCTACGGACAGGTGTCCGGGCTGACGATACTATACTGATTTCCGTTGGGACATAATTCCTAGTGTCCCAGTGTCGCCTGATATGCAACGGAAATTCAACATGAACTAAAATAGTTACACAGAAAAATGGATCTCTACAAAACAGTCTGCTAATACTAACAGTCAGATATCCCTCATAAATAAGTCCTCGCTCATCGGGACTTGTTCTCCATTCACCAGCTCCTCCGTGAAATTGTAGATGTACATATCCGAAGAAACTGGCTCTTGACGTCATACTGTCAGAATTCGGCGTTCTCAGTCGTGAGAAGTAACTCTTCTTCTGCTTCTTGTACCATTTCTTTCTCAACGTCTTCACCCAATTATCAATACAATATACAGATATACATACAAAGAGGTGAGATTATCTACGCCAATACAAGCATGATAGTACAGAGGTAATACAAACAACACATCATGCAAAAATATCATATCATGATCACAATTATACCATCATCATAGTGCAAAATAATAATTACCATTATGCCACTATTGTTACCAAGTGGCTTCCAGTACTCAAGAGGGGGGGTGAATTGAGTATAAAAACTTTTTTGCAAAACCTTTTTTTAATTAAAACAAATATCAAAAGCTTAATAAATAAATACACAGAAAGAATGAGAAGAAGAGAATAAACAATAAAGAACAGCGTAAAAAGAATGTGCAATAAAATAAGTTACTTAAAATAAAGAGATTAGGGAAAAGAGAAGCAGGCACAGTATTTATCCTGGTTCGACCACTAACCCACTTGTGGTCTACGTCCAGTCCTCGAAAGCCGAGATTTTTCACTAAGTATACAAGCTTCAATAGGTGCTTGCTACCGTTACAAAATAGAGTACTTTTCACACACAGGGACACTATACCCTTGTGCTAAAGTCTCAACCTGCAGGGATACCTCACCCTTATACAAACCTTGAGGGATACCTCACCCTCGTCAGATTATCAAAAAATAGAGATGAAGAGAAACTCTCAAACAGAGTATGTAATACAAGTTGAAGTGCTAATAGAGCTCTCACAGAAATATCTCAAAGTTTTTAAGCAAGAAGAGCGTAGAAAATAGTTTTCACAAAGACAGAGTAATCAGAAAATAGTTCAGAATAAGGGTTATGGAAAACGTGACCCAGGCTTGCTATTTATAGGGAAAATTAGGTTAAACAGCCGTTGGGTACAATTAATGGCAATTAAAATTCTTGTCTGTTTCCATTTACGTAAACACAGGTTCGTGTTTATTCGAATAAAGCAACAGCTTATTCGAATAAAACGCATCGTGTAAAACTTATTTGAAAAGGGTTATTCGAATAACCATCCTGTTATTCGAATAACTCTATTAAAACCAGAATTCAAAAACCAAAGGTTATTCGAATAACAACTTAGTTATTCGAATAACGTATTAAAAAGGAAGTTCAGATAGAAACCTTTATTCGAATAACAGATGAGTTATTCGAATAACTCATTTAAAAACTTGTTTCTGAAAAACTTAGTTATTTGAATAAACGAATGTTTATTCGAATAGCCACTTTAAAAACCAGATTCTCGTGAAGACATTTATTCGAATAGGCAATGTTTTATTCGAATAAATCAAGCCAAAAACTGTTTTGAAAAAGAGATGATTCAAAGATACTGAGTTTGTTTCAAAACAAATTTTTTTTATCTTTTCTTTCAAAAACAAAGAGATATTAATGTGAGCTCCGTACAATAGATCCTAAGTCCTAATACTAATCACATATAAACTTGGACTTGGTCTATTACTCATCTTCATTTAATCTTCTCGTTTGTTATCATCAAAACAAATCTTCAATGGTAAGCATCCAAACACAACTATCACTGTTTAAATCATACAACAATTACAGTAACACCATCATATAGATATAGATGCTCAGTTTCATGCATGCGCACACAGACTCAATGTCCTACTCCATGGAGCTAATACTCAAGTCGGAGAAATTGATCGAAAAGAGTGCTTTGGTATTTTCGTGCTTCAGACCAAGTGCTTATAATTATATCTTGCACATCTAGCACATACACAACAGTCTTTGTCGATCTCGATTAAGAATAGTGTCTCGGTCCGGATCACGGTGTGTTGCATCGGTCTAACCCTGTGCATAAGAGCTACCAACTGCCCATTGTGAGCAACCCGCACCCCGATGCCCCCAAGGTCCACAAGTGACCTACACTACGCGTATCGCACCCACTCAAGAGGTGTACGTTTCTCCTAGGCAATTAGTCATATCCAGTCCATCGGACCATTTTCAATGCATGTGTAATGCACCAATTACCAACCAATGGTAAATCACATAATTTCTCATACCAGGTTCAAATAGTATTTTTAACTATCAAGTTTATTGTATAATTAACAACGATTATATTATCGCATTTTTTTTTCATTCACAAAAACATTTTTGTCCCATTTCACAGTCACGTAATATTTTATTACGAAATCAACGATTTGTAATATTTCTATTACGTTTAAAATTCGCATAAAAATTTTCTATTATTTTCTAAAGTGCGTAAAAATATTCTTTCATTTTTTTTTCACATAGCAATTTTTCTACAACATTTCGATCGTATAAAATATTTGAACATTTTAAATTGTGTAGAAATATTTTAACCTTTTTCAAATTGCGTAACTCAAAATTTACGTTTTTAAGCTCCATAAATCATTTTTCACCGTTTGTACCCTTCGTAAAATATTTCTTAACTTTAAAAATATTATTTTGGACTTTTCTTACAATAATATAATTCCTTACTTTATTTTCTTCCTATTCTTAGTCAAAAAATCTTTTTCTTAATATATTTTCTCAAAATTACTTTTATTGATCTAGTTTTACAAAATTTCATTTAGTTTAATTAATTACCGTTTCTAACTTTTAAATTTCCTAACATTTTTCCAAAACCCAATAAATAAATTCTTTGTTAGTAAATTTAAGTTACAAACTTTTTCTTTTATATTTCTAAATCACTTTCAAAAATTAATTCTCCTTGAAAACAATTTGAAGTTTAACACCTTTAATCTCCCTTTTTCTTTTATTTATGAAAATTCCACTTGACAACACTTTAATTCTCTTTTCAAAATCCTTATTTGAAAATTCTTATATTTTATAACATCAAAACATTTTTTTTCTAAATTATCAAGACCTTAAAAATGGCCATTGGAGCCATGAAAGATTTTTCTTATAACTTAAATGAATTATATTTTTGTTTCTACGCAAAATTAATTAATATCAACATAACTAAAAAGAAAATGTGTGCATTCTCTTTTGCAAAACCAAAATCCTTTTGTTTATTTCCTTTACTTATCAAATCATAAAATTTTATTATTGATGAAAATATTAATTTGGTGAACATCTAATTTGAGGTGTCTTGGCCAAAAATCTTATTGTTCTAGGGACCCAAAAAAATCAATTTCCTTGTTCTTGAAAAATTTTCAACATGAACCCTAATTTTGGGCATCAAAATCGAACCTCTCCTTTGGCCATTGGAGCCAAAATTTTGCTTATTTCAACATACATCATCATGCATATTATAAGCATACCATATAAACAAGTAAAAAATGATACTAAGCATGCATACACAATTAATTCATGCAAAGCATATCAAGCATAAACAAAATAATTAAAACACATAACACAAATAATTTATTACATGACCATGGATATGAATCCTCACATGGATTCATCATCCATCAAATATAACCATCTCTCACCACCATGCTTGGTTGGTGAGATAAATCTCCCTCTTACCTCTTGAAGAACTCCAAAAGCTCCTTGCTTTGAATTTAGAACAAGATCTCCTCCAACAAAAGTCTCTTGAACATAGAACAAATACAAGAAAATTAGTATATTGAGCTTGATTAAGAGGAACCATGGATCAAACATGGTTTAGAACATGAAAAAGAAAAGAATAAAAGAAATTTCCTTACTCTTCACCAACTAAAGCTCTAGAACTTGATCTTAGTAAAAGTCCTTCAAGATGGAAGATTTAGAGAAATTCTTCAACATGAAAGTTGTTTAGAATAAGGTAAGGATTCAAGAAACTAGGTTGTATGAAATTAAAGAGTGATGGAGGGTGGACTTAGGTGCTTTGGCCGAATGCTTCTCTAGGGAGAGGAAATGGAGTTTCTCTCCTTGGTTAGTTCTTGAAGCATAAGTGAGAGAAAGAGGAAATGAAAAATGTGAAGTGTGGAAGTGAAATATTTGGTATCCTAACTATGCATGGCCGTGGACCTCATGGAGAGAAATGACAAAGTGAAGTTTTGAAAAGCATGCTTATTAATTGATCAATAGGAACTTGTCTTCATCTTTTCTTTGGCCTAAAAAGCCTATACTAGTTTTGTCTCCCATTCTCATTGCTCTTCAAAACCGCCCCCCCTCCATGCATGATTCATGCAAATTGTCATCTTTTCTATCAATTATATGAAGCATTCCTAACCATTGATTCATTCAATGGTTAGGATTCAAGTAGATTTTGATTTTTAGAAGACAAAATCTAGGCCATTGGATCTTTCTTCTTTAAATCCTAGCCGTTAGATGTGTCTCCAAATGAAAGGTCAAGATTGCATCTTCAAACTTTACATCCAAGGGTCCAAAATGGTTGTAGAAATTTTTGATGACCAATTCTCCACCATTGATCAAAATCCAAATCCAATGGTCATTAATGGTCCATCTCCACCATTGATTTAAATCCAAATCCAATGGTCATTAATGATCCATCTCCACCATTGATTTATTTTACATCCAAGGGTTCATAATGATCATATTCATTTTACAAGACTAAATCCCCACCCTTGATTTAATTTTCCATCCAACGATTATAATTAATCTTATTTATTTTCAAGATTAAATCTCCACCGTTGATTAAATCAAGATTAAATCTCCAATGGTAATTAATTCGATGGTGGATATCCAAACCACCAATATTGACTTAACAGTATAGAATTTTATTTTTATCTGTTATAACCCCACGAAAGAATATACTTACTGTATTTTTATCATCCGATAATTAAATACAGTACAAAATACAATAAAGAAAATTTTCTAAAAGCTGTTTAGGATTCAGGTTTAGTAAGATCCCCTGTCTCCGTCTAAACAGTACAAATTTTTCTATGCGTAAAAAATTTTTTCACTTTGCTGGACCCACTTGGGCCCACGTATGGCCACCTGGGCCCACCTACACCTCGTGGGGCCCACAAATAGTAAAAATTTCAAAATCACACATAAAATCACAAAAATTAAAAAATTCACAAATATCAATTCAGATTACGTAAATTAATTAAGATTAAACAGTAAAAATTAATTTACATAAATTTTTCTGGCCCAAAAATTATTATTTTCCTGACACGGAGCAAATTACTCAAAACGATCAAATATGCAGACGAAATATTTAAAATAATTTTACAGTGCACAGAAATCACTAAACAGTAGAATTCTGCTAACTGTTAAAATTACTTATTTAATACATAGAAAGTTTGGGGTGTTACATTTCTCCCCCTCTACAAAAGTTTCATCCTCGAAACTTGACGAACTTGATATCACATCCTTAAAATAAAAAGGGATACTGTTCTTTTATCTTTTCTTCTAGTTCCCATGTAGCTTCCCCGCTTACATCATCCCAAATAATTTTAACCAATGAAATTTCCTTACCTCGAAGTTGCTTTGTCTTTCGATCCTCAATCTTTACTGGAACAGTTTCATAGGTTAAATTTTCCTTCAGTTGTACTGTGTCTGGCTTGATAACATGAGTAGGATCAGAAATATATTTCCGTAGTTGTGATACGTGAAATACATTGTGAAGGTTTTGAGAAAAGGTGGTAATGCAATCGATATGCCACCGAACCTACCCGACGTAAAATCGATATGGTCCAATAAATTTTGGAGTGAGCTTCTTAGATTTAAGCACTCGCCCAACACCGTCATAGGCGTCACTCGCAAAAATACATGGTCACCTTCTTCAAACTCGAGAAATTTTCTCCTTTTATCGGTAGTAGCTCTTTTTTGCCGAGTTTGACTCATTCTCATTTTGTCTTGTATCATCTTCACTTTCTCAGTTATCTGTTGAACAATCTCTGGTCCTAACATAATACTATCACCGTCTTGATACCAACATAACGGTGTTCTACATCGTCTTCCATATAATGCCTCATAGGGTGCCATCCCTATACTTGAATGGAAACTATTATTATATGTGAATTCTATCAATGGCAAGAATTCATCCCAACCTCCATTTCTTCCAGAACACATGATCTCAACAAGTCTTCTAACGATTGAATCGTCCTTTCTGACTGACCATCGGTCTGTGGATGGTAAGCAGAACTTAAACGTAGCTTTGTTCCCATCGCTTCTTGCAAACTATCCCAAAATCTCAATGTAAACCTTGGATCTCGATCTGAAATGATACTGGATGGTACACCATGAAGTCTAACAATTTCACTGATGTACACTTGAGCCAACTTTTCCATTGAGTATTTAATATTAATCGGCAAAAAGTGCACTGACTTAGTAAGCCGATCAACAATTACCCAAATGGCATCATGACCCTTCCGAGTCTTTGGTAGTCCCATCACAAAATCCATTGCTATGTCATCCCATTTCCATTCGGGAACAGGCAAAGGTTGCAACATTCCCGAAGGTCTTTGATGTTCCACCTTAGCTTTCTGACAGATTAAACAGGATGATACATACTCAGCAACATCTTTCTTCATTCCTTGCCACCAATATAATTGTTTTAAATCTTGATACATCTTTGTGGCTCCTGGATGCATACTCAGTTTACTCCTGTGAGCTTCATTCAAAATCAATCTTTTAAGATTCGGATTATTAGGCACACAAACTCTTCCTTGAAACTTCAAAATTCCATTAACACCTTCGCTAAAATCCAACACTGCCCCTTGACTCTTTGCTTCTTTTACTTCTTGCAAATATCGGTCACTGTTTTGTCCTTCACGGATTCTATCCATCAAATCATTTGAAATGGTGATCATATTTAAACACATCTTGCCCGGCGTCAATTTCACAGATAATCGCATATCCCAAAATTCTTCTATCAACTCCTTTTCTTTGATCATCATAACAGAAGCACTAAGTATTTTTCTACTCAACGCATCCGCTACGACATTCGCCTTTCCGGGATGATACTGCAATTGAAAATCATAATCCTTCAGAAACTCTAACCAACGCCTTTGTCTCATGTTCAACTCTTTTTGGTCAAACAGATATTTTAAACTTTTATGATCACTAAAAACAGTGAATGATGCTCCATAGAGAAAATGTCTCCACACCTTCAACGTAAATACCACAGCTGCTAACTCCAAGTCATGAGTCGGATAATTCCTCTCATGATTTTTCAACTGCCTTGAAGCATAAGCCACCACCTTACGGTTTTTCATAAGTACACAACCCAATCCTTGGTACGAAGCATCATAATATACTTCGAAGGGTTCGTTTGGATCAGGTAGAATCAGTACCGGTGAAGTAGTTAATCATCTTTTCAACTCCTGGAAACTTTCTTCGCATGCGTTAGTCCACACAAACGGCTGATTCTTTCGTGTAAGTTGGGTAAGAGGTCCTGAAATCTTCGAAAACCCCTCAATGAACCGTCTATAATAACCAGCTAATCCGATAAAACTACGAATTTCTGTTATAGTCTTTGGTCTTTCCCATTCCAAAACTGTCTCCACCTTGGAAGCATCGACTTTAATTCCTTCTTTTGATATCACGTGTCCCAAAAATTGAACTTCATTCAACCAAAATTCACATTTGGATAACTTGGCATATAACTTATTCTCCTTCAAAATTTGAAGAACCACCCTGAGATGTTCAGCATGTTCCTCCTGACTTCGAGAATAGATCAAAATGTCATCGATAAAGACGACAACAAACTTATCCAAGTATGAACGAAAAATTCTATTCATGAAGTCCATGAATATGGCTGGTGCATTTGTCACACCAAACGGCATCACTAAATATTCATAATGCCCATAACGAGTTCGAAAAGCTGTTTTGGGAATATCCTCCACTTTCACACTTATTTGGTGATACCCAGAACGTAGATCAATCTTGGAAAATATTGTGGCTCCTCGCAACTGATCCATTAGATCATCTATTCTTGGAAGTGGATATTTATTCTTAATCGTGATTTTGTTTAGTTGCCGATAGTCTACACATAGACGTGAAGTTCCATCCTTCTTCTTGACCAACAGTACTGGAGCTCCCCATGGTGACACACTAGGTCTCACGAATTATTTCTCTAATAAATCCTCCAACTGTTTCTTCAATTCGGCTAATTCTACTGGCGACATCCGATAGGGCGCTATAGATATCGGTCCAGCTCCAGGTATAAGGTCAATGGCAAACTCGATTTCCCTTACTAGTGGCAGTCCAGGTACGTCTTCAGGAAATACTTCAGGAAATTCATTGACCACGAAAATATTCTTCAAGACATCTTCACATTGCACCTCTAAAGAAGATAACAATAGATACCCATGATCTCCTTCCTTCAAACAAGCTTCCACTTGAGTAGCCGTTAGGAATCTAGGATCCTTAGGCTCAGGAAACACTAACGTCTTATTCGAACAATCAATTAGGATATGGTTAGAAGACAACCAATCCATTCCCAAGATTACATTAATCTTGGAAAGAGGCAAATAGATCAAGTCCACATAAAAGATTCTATCCCTAACACAGACAGGACAATTCAGGCATACTGTTGATGTAACTACAGACTTATCAGTAGGAGTAGCAACACTCAGATCATATGGCAATGCAGACACAGTCAATCCCAAACGTTCAACACAATCACATGCAATGAAAGAATGTGTTGCTCCTGAATCATAGAGTATGGTTAAAGGATTACCTCCAATAGTACCCTCCTCCATTATCAAGTCTTCAGATTTTGCAGCTTCTTCTCCGCTCATTGTATAGACACGACCACCTGCCTGTGGCCTTGCAGTACGAACATTTCCCACAGAGGATTCCTTCCTTATCTGATCATAGTCTTTAGAGAAATGTCCATGCTGTCCACACTTAAAACAAACAACCTCCTTATGTTGACAATCTTTCGTGAGATGGTCCTTCCCACATTTGAAACATCGAATAAGAGTCCCAGCTTGACTTGCCTTATTGCCGCTAGAACTTCCACCCACAAATTGCTTCTTAGTCTGACTTCCTGCAGGTTTCATATATGGCTTTTGCTGAGAGCGACTTGCTTAAGTACTCTTTCCTTTTTGGAACCTTGCAGGTCCAAAATTCTTATTCTTGCCGCACGTTGATGATCAATCTCTTCAACTTTACGACATTTTTCAATCAAAGTTGGAAATTGATTAATCTCCACACATCGATACTGACTCTCTTAATATCCAGCTTTAATCCTTCTTCAAATTTCCTGCATTTCCAGCCCTTATCTGGATTCATCTGCAAATATCTCGAAAACTGAGACAGACTTTCAAATTTTGCCGCATACTCACTTACAGACATCAATCCTTGTCGTAAGCTCAGAAATTCCATTTCCTTTATATGCCTCACACTTGCTGGAAAATATTTCTCCAGAAACTTTTGCTTAAAAACTTGCCATGTCACCATCCTTCCTTCGGCTTCCAACAGTCTTCTTGCTCCTGTCCACCAATGTTCACCATCTCCTACCAGCATAAACGTTGCCAGCGTAAGCTTCCGTTCATCAGCACAACCCATACCATCAAATATCTTTTCAAGTTCTTGGATCCAAAGTTCAGCTTTCTCCGGATCAAACTCTCTATGAAACTTCAGTGGATTATTCCTTCGAAACTCAGACAAACTGTGCACATTTTCATTAGCCCGTTGATTTTGTTGTGCAACCACTTCCGCCATTCTCTGCATTGCTGCTACAGCTGCAGCCATGTTCCCATTACCATTCCCATTATCACTCCCATTAAGCTCCATATCATTTCTATTATTGATACGTCCACGTCCACGTCCGGCCATTATTCTTTCCTATTCAAACTGAACAATACAAGAAAGTCAAATTCAAGTTTCAGACCAAGAAACCACAAACAGAGAATCACACAACACAAACAAGACAGACCTAACCACAACTCCAAAAGACTCTAACTTGGGCTCTGATACCAACTAATGTAACACCCACCATAGGGTGTCACATTTATGTTACTTAATAACCCCCAAGTTCGTATAAGGTGACGTTGTAATAAAAAGATAAGTCAATTTTTTTTTGACGACCATAAAATAAACTTAGCGGAAAATAAAACATTATAGCAACCTCACACATAGATTACATCATATACATATTGCAAACGTACTGTTGGAATTATTTATTTTATAGCCCATGTCTCAAACTAAAACACACTTAAATAAATTACACACATAGTTCATATCAGAGTTCAAACTTGCCCAAGTTTAACTAAGCAGCGGACCCCTCAGATGGGTCCTCCTCGGGTTCCTCAGTAGGTAGGAATCCGTTATGACGAGTAGCCCTACGGACAGGTGTCCGGGCTGACGATACTATACTGATTTTCGTTGGGACATAATTCCTAGTGTCCCAGTGTCGCCTGATATGCAACAAAAATTCAACATGAACTAAAATAGTTACACAGAAAAATGGATCTCTACGAAACAGTCTGCTAATACTAACAGCCAGATATCCCTCATAAATAAGTCCTCACTCATCGGGACTTGTTCTCCATTCACCAGCTCCTCCGTGAAATTGTAGACGTACATATCCGAAGAAACTAGCTCTTGACATCATACTGTCAGAATTCGGCGTTTCCAGCCGTGAGAAGTAACTCTTCTTCTGCTTCTTGTACCGTTTCTTTCTCAACGTCTTCACCCAATTGTCAATACAATATACAGATATACATACAAAGAGGTGAGATTATCTACGCCAATACAAGCATGATAGTACAGAGGTAATACAAACAACACATCATGCAAAAATATCATATCATGATCACAATTATACCATCATCATAGTGCAAAATAATAATTACCATTATGCCACTATCACTGTTTAAATCATACAACAATTACAGTAACACCATCATATAGATATAGATGCTCAGTTTCATGCATGCGCACACAGACTCAATGTCCTACTCCATGGAGCTAATACTCAAGTCAGAGAAATTGATCGAAAAGAGCTGCTGGTATTTCGTGCTTCAGACCAAGTGCTTATAATTATATCTTGCACATCTAGCACATACACAACAGTCTTTGTCAGATCTCGATTAAGAATAGTGTCTCGGTCAGGATCTTAGGTGTGTTGCATCGGTCTAACCCACGGTGCATAAGAGCTACCAGCGCCCATTGTGAGCAACCCGCACCCTGATGCCCCCAAGGTCCACAAGTGACCTACACTACGCGTATCGCACCCACTCAAGAGGTGTACGTTTCTCCTAGGCAATTAGTCATATCCAGTCCATCAGACCATTTTCAATGCATGTGTAATGCACCAATTACCAACCAATGGTAAATCACATAATTTCTCATACTAGGATCAAATAGTATTTTTAACTGTCAAGTTTATTGTATAATTAACAGCGATTATGTTATCGCATTTTTTTTTCATTCACAAAAACATTTTTGTCCCATTTTCACAGTCACGTAATATTTTATTACGAAAGCAACGATTTGTAACATTTCTATTACGTTTAAAATTCGCGTAAAAATTTTCTATTGTTTTCTAAAGTGCGTAAAAATATTCTTTCATTTTTTTTTCACATAGCAATTTTTCTACAACATTTCGATCGTATAAAATATTTGAACATTTTAAATTGTGTAGAAATATTTTAACCTTTTTCAAATCGCGTAACTCAAAATTTACGTTTTTAAGCTCCATAAATCATTTTTCACCGTTTGTACCCTTAAGTAAAATATTTCTTAACTTTAAAAATATTATTTTGGACTTTTCTTACAATAATATAATTCCTTACTTTATTTTCTTCCTATTCTTAGTCAAAAAATCTTTTTCTTAATATATTTTCTCAAAATTACTTTTTATTGATCTAGTTTTACAAAATTTCATTTAGTTTAATTAATTACCGTTTCTAACTTTTACATTTCCTAACGTTTTCTAAAACCCAATAAATAAATTCTTTGTTAGTAAATTTAAGTTACAAACTTTTTCTTTTATATTTTTAAATCACTTTCAAAAATTAATTCTCCTTGAAAACAATTTGAAGTTTAACACCTTCAATCTTCCTTTTTCTTTTATTTATGAAAATTCCACTTGACAACACTTTAATTCTCTTTTCAAAATCCTTATTTGAAAATTCTTATATTTTATAACATCAAAACATTTTTTTTTCTAAATTATCAAGACCTTAAAAATGGCCATTGGAACCATGAAAGATTTTTCTTATAACTTAAATGAATTATATTTTTGTTTCCACACAAAATTAATTAATATCAACATAACTAAAAAGAAAATGTGTGCATTCTCTTTTGCAAAACCAAAATCCTTTTGTTTATTTCCTTTACTTATCAAATCATAAAATTTTATTATTGATGAAAATATTAATTTGGTGAACATCTAATTTGAGGTGTCTTGGCCAAAAATCTTATTGTTCTAGGGACCCAAAAAAATCAATTTCCTTGTTCTTGAAAAATTTTCAACATGAACCCTAATTTTGGGCATCAAAATCGAACCTCTCCTTTGGCCATTGGAGCCAAAATTTTGCTTATTTCAACATACATCATCATGCATATTATAAGCATACCATATAAACAAGTAAAAAATGATACTAAGCATGCATACACAATTAATTCATGCAAAGCATATCAAGCATAAACAAAATAATTAAAACACATAACACAAATAATTTATTACATGACCATGGATATGAATCCTCACATGGATTCATCATCCATCAAATATAACCATCTCTCACCACCATGCTTGGTTGGTGAGATAAATCTCCCTCTTACCTCTTGAAGAACTCCAAAAGCTCATTGCTTTGAATTTAGAACAAGATCTCCTCCAACAAAAGTCTCTTGAACATAGAACAAATACAAGAAAATTAGTATATTGAGCTTGATTAAGAGGAACCATGGATCAAACATGGTTTAGAACATGAAAAAGAAAAGAATAAAAGAAATTTCCTTACTCTTCACCAACTAAAGTTCTAGAACTTGATCTTAGTAAAAGTCCTTCAAGATGAAAGATTTAGAGAAATTCTTCAACATGAAAGTTGTTTAGAATAAGGTAAGGATTCAAGAAACTAGGTTGTATGAAATTAAAGAATGATGGAGGGTGGACTTAGGTGCTTTGGCCGAATGCTTCTCTAGGGAGAGGAAATGGAGTTTTTCTCCTTGGTTGGTTCTTGAAGCATAAGTGAGAGAAAGAGGAAATGAAAAATGTGAAGTGTGGAAGTGAAATATTTGGTATCCTAACTATGCATGGCTGTGGACTTCATGGAGAGAAATGACAAAGTGAAGTTTTGAAAAGTATGCTCATTAATTGATCAATAGGAACTTGTCTTCATCTTTTCTTTGGCCTAAAAAGCCTATACTAGTTTTGTCTCCCATTCTCATTGCTCTTCAAAACCGCCCCCCCTACATGCATGATTCATGCAAATTGTCATCTTTTCTATCAATTATATGAAGCATTCCTAGCCATTGATTCATTCAATGGTTAGGATTCAAGTAGATTTTGATTTTTAGAAGACAAAATCTAGGCCATTGGATCTTTCTTCTTTAAATCCTAGCCATTAGATGTGTCTCCAAATGAAAGGTCAAGATTGCTTCTTCAAACTTTACATCCAAGGGTCCAAAATGGTTGTAGAAATTTTTGATGACCAATTCTCCACCATTGATCAAAATCCAAATCCAATGGTCATTAATGGTCCATCTCCACCATTGATTTAAATCCAAATCCAATGGTCATTAATGATCCATCTCCACCATTGATTTATTTTACATCCAAGGGTTCATAATGGTCATATTCATTTTACAAGACTAAATCTCTACCTTTGATTTAATTTTCCATCCAACGATTATAATTAATCCTATTTATTTTCAAGATTAAATCTCCACCGTTGATTAAATCAAGATTAAATCTCCAATGGTAATTAATTCGATGGTGGATATCCAAACCACCAATATTGACTTAATAGTATAGAATTTTATTTTTATCTGTTATAACTCCACGAAAGAATATACTTACTGTATTTTTATCATCCGATAATTAAATACAGTACAAAATACAATAAAGAAAATTTTCTAAAACTATTTCCGGATTCAGGTTTAGTAAGATCCCCTGTCTCCGTCTAAACAGTACAAATTTTTCTATGCGTAGAAAAATTTTTCACTTTGCGGGACCCACCTGGGCCCACGTATGGCCACTTGGGCCCACCTACACCTCGTGGGGCCCACAAACAGTAAAAATTTCAAAATCACACATAAAATCACAAAAATTAGAAAATTGACAAATATCAATTCAGATTACGTAAATTAATTAAGACTAAACAGTAAAAATTAATTTACGTAAATTTTTCTGGCCCAAAAATTATTATTTTCCTGACACGGAGCAAATTGCTCAAAACGATCAAATATGCAGACGGAATATTTAAAATAATTTTACAGTGCACAGAAACCACTAAACAGTAGAATTCTGCTAACTGTTAAAATTACTTATTTAATACATAGAAAGTTTGGGATGTTACAATTGTAACACCCATTTTTGGGAGGGAACGCCACATTATTCAATACGATGCGGAAAATGAAAAATATATAAATTAAGACCCAGTTCATTATATCATAATTATACTTATTTGATTATAGTTGTGTAAATAAAATGGTGAATATATTTTTTTTCTTTTTCTATATATATATATATATTTGTACTCAATAACCTGCTCATTAATTTGGTATTCAAAGGTACTAATATTTGTAAAAGATTCATAAGTACGTACATATATTCTTGTCTAATTGTAAGCAAAAAACATAAACTTTAACAGAAAACATAAAGACTAAACCATACACCCATGCAAAAAATACATCATATATATATATACTATTTAAGTACAGACTGTGAGTCAATAATTACATCAAGGCTCATCAAAAAGAAGCCTAAGCTTTACCAGCCCCCAAAAATAATATACAGACCCCCCAAAAGAATATCAAGGCCCCAAAAAGACGGATAGCCATCAGTAGCTATCAACAGTATCAACCCCTAAGAGGAGAAGGAACCGTGTCAGGATCCTCCTCGGGTTCCTCCTCAGGGTCTTCCTCATCAGAGGAATCTCTTATTGCCATCGAATTATGGGCCGAGGCTCGAGCAGAGGAGAGGAAAGAATCCTCCTGTGGGGTGTAATAACGATCACCCCACATCTCCCTAATGGGCAAGTAAAACTCTAAACGCAAGCTGACGTTGCAGGTGAAAATGGGCGGATCATGATGCCCCCAAGCCAGCGACAATGACACATCCCCCAAGTAGACACAGCGATCAGAGCTGAAGTTCATATGCCAATAGTCTGGACCCCCAAGGAATGTCAGATGCACGTATCCCAAAAGTCCATGAGGTTGGGCTATCATGATCAGGAGAATGCTAGTCAAGGTTGGGCCAGAAGCCGGGAAACTCGGGTTCTTCCTTTTCTTCACCCCCGTCTTCAGAGAATCACATATATAGATATACAGAAGTAGTAGAAACATAGGAAAAGAGGTAAGACATTCAATATTCATTACCAATTGAGGCAGTAAAGAACAAACGGCGCATGACGTCCACACAACATTTCAGAAATGGTAAATAGCATTAAAAATAGATAATAAACAATTTAGCATATATAGGTAGTTATAGCAGTAATGAAACAACATATTAAATTCCCATATGAATAAGTAACTAACAAATGGTATGACGACTCACTATGCACATGCATATGATACCAACAATCCTACTCCATGGAGCTAGACACAAAACAGTTGGAGAGAATGATCAGAAGATATGTCTGTATCGCGGCTGCCGAGGCCATCAAGTGCTAAAATTCTCAATTTATCAAAATGCGCATCATGGCATTGTACAAGACATTCTACACAGATCTCGATATAGGACAGTGTCTCGGTCTGGATCGTCGGTGTGTTTACATCGGTCTGCCCCACGGACAGAAAAGCTACCAACTGTCCATTATGAGGTACCCGCACCCTGACGCCCCCAAGGTCAACGAGTGACCTACACTTGTCTATTCGCACCCGCACAAAGGTGTGATTCAACTCCTAGGAAACATAGCCTTAACAATAGTCCAACAGACATTTTCAATGCATGTTTCAATCATGTTTATCATGACAACTAGGTCAAACATGCTTCAAATGCATGTAGATTCAATACATACATGTATATTCATATACGAATCATAACTCATATCATATCATGTCATATCATTTATCAACAAAGTTTGATCCCATTCGCAGATCCACATCAAACCAATAACAAACTTTAAGGGTAAACACGACCCCATCCAAAGTTATGATAAAAGTTATATTATAGGTTCATTATGTTTCTCACAACCTCACCCGTACTCATGTTCTTTCCTTATGCCAAAATTATTCTGAACTATAAGGCAAACTATCATTCTTGGTTCTTTCCATTTTATGAATCCCTAATCAACTTCTAATCATTCAACTAATTTTGTTTAATAAGTTTATTTTAGTACTAAAGCCTCACAATGAGTGCCCAAGGAGACCGGGGTTCTTAAGGGACTAGAAAAGTCCAAAATCCTTTACTATCCCAATTACACAGCCTGGGGAGAGTTACACGGCCACGAAACCACGGCCTACCAAAATACACAGCCGTGTGGCCATACACGGCCTAGGCCGTGTATGCCTCTGGAGTTTCTGTTCTGGGACGCTAGAGTACACGGCCGTGTACGATCACACGGCCTAGGCCGTGTACTCCTCTATAAACACAGAAAATCACCAGAAATTAATCCAACCTTCATACAATCCAAGATCTATCAACATAAAACCCAATCCTACCATTCAAATAATCAAAATACAGCCAAAATAACTCAAACAAATGGGTATCCCATTAATGGGTTTCAACCCCATCAACACAACAAAGAGTTCCTCACTACCAAAATGGGTTGAAGAGAAGAATCTTCCTCTTACCTTAATGAAGAACAAAGAAAGCAAGCTCTTTTTGTCCTTGAAATTTCGTGCTTCACCACCACAAGATCCTTGGGTGTTCAAATCCAAAAAAATCAAAATCAAAGAGTGGAAATGGTATCCATAGTCACCAAGGTGACCATGGACCACGAAAATGAGTTGAAAAAGGGAAGAAAGTTGAGAGCTTTACCTTGAAGTTTCAAGATTTGGAGTTGGGCTGCCACCCACGAAAATGGGAGAGTCATTGAGAGTTCCACAAAGAAGAAAGCTTGAAGATGGTGAGGATAGCAATGGCTTAAGTTAGCTTGAGCATGGAAAGCTTGAAAATCAACAATGGAGTGTTTGTGTGTGGGAGAAGAGAGGAAGAGAGAGTGAGCTGTGTGAGGGAGAGAAAATGAAGGAATGAAAATGTGATTTCCCCCTAGCCCAACCATGCAGCACATAGGGGAGGAGAGAAAGTGAAGTGGTTGGGAGGAAGCTTCCTAGAAGTTTTCCTTGAAGCTTCCTTGAGAAGTTTCGCACGCCTCTCGATAAAGTGAAGTGTGGGGTCACTTAAATGATGTCATAAAAGTAACTAGATAAAAATACTCTACTAGAACTATTTCTCAGTGGACAAAATTTACAGTTAGCGTAAAAAATATTTTATTGTTTCTCAGATAATTAATTATTCTATGATTTTATTTATCAGATAAAATCTCGTAAAATGTAAACCTCATAAACTGTGCTCAGCCTCGGGTTTAGTAAGATCCCCCGTCGACGTTTTCACAGTTCAAAGTTTACCAGCCTCAGAAAAAATATTTCATTTTCTCGGCTCAACTCAGTATGCACGTAAAACGAAGAATATATTAAAATATTTAACATTTTCAGAAAATTTCACAAAAATCATCAAAAAACACAAATATTAGAAAATGACTATTTATGATGAAACAAACAATTTTTTAGGGTGTTACACTAACTCTGCTCAGTGTACACGTAAAATGAGAAATATATTAAAATATTCGATGTCTCTGAAAAATTTCAAAAAAAATTTCAAAAATCATAAATATTATAAAATGATTATTTATGATGAAATAAATAATTTTTGGGGTGTTACAACTCTCCCATTCTAAAAAGAAATTTCGCCCTCGAAATTTTTATACCTTAGAACAGTTGTGGATGTTGCTCCTTCATCTTGTCTTCCAGCTCCCATGTTGCATCTCCAGTCATTTCGTTCCAGATTACCTTTACTAATGAGATTTCCTTGCCTCTTAGTTGCTTTATCCTTCTATCCTCAATTCTTACAGGAGGTGCCTCATAAGTTAAGTTTTCTTTTAATTGTACTATGTCTGGTGCTATGACATGACTTGGGTCAGGCATGTATTTTCGCAGTTGTGACACATGGAAGACATTGTGTATGTTTGAGAGAAAAAGGGGTAAGGCTATTTGATAGGCTACTGGACCTACTCCGTCAATAATCTGGTATGGTCTAAGAAATTTTGGAGCAAGTTTTCTAGATTTTAAGGCCCGGCCCACCCCAGTCGTAGGTGTGACTTTCAAAAAGACATGCTCACCTTCCTCAAACTTAATAGGCTTTCTTCTTTTATCTGCATAACTCTTTTGTCGGCTCTGAGCCATCCTCATCTTCTCCTGAATCATCTTAACTTTTTCAGTCATCTGCTGTATAATATCTGGTCCAATAGTGAGGCGCTCGCCGTCTTGGTACCAACATAGAGGTGTCCGACACCGCCGTCCATACAAAGCCTCATAGTATGCCATCCCTATGCTTGAATGGTAACTGTTGTTGTAGGTGAATTCCATTAACGGTAGAACGTCATCCCAACTTCCGGTCTGTTCTATGGTGCAAGCTCTAAGCAAATCTTCCAATGATTGGATCGTCCTTTCGGATTGGCCATCGGTTTGTAGGTGATAAGCAGAACTCAGACGTAACTTTATCCCTAATGATTCTTGTAGACTTGCCAGAACCTTGAAGTGAATCTTGGATCCCTATCCGAAACAATACTTGTAGGCACATCGTGCAGTCTGACAATTTCTCCAAATACAGCTGGGTTAGTTTCTCCAAGTTATACCTTATGTTGATCGGGAGGAAATGCACTGATTTTATGAGTCGGTCCACAATTACCCAAATCGAGTCATACCCTTTCCTTGTCCCTGGCAAACCCACTACAAAATCCATTGCAATGTTGTCCCACTTCCATTCAGGAATAGACAATGGTTGTAGCAATCTTGTAGGTCTTTGATGTTTCACTTTAGCTTTCTGACAAACCAAACAAGTTGATACACGTCTAGTGACGTCACTCTTCATTCCATGCCACCAAAATAACTTCTTCAAGTCTTGATACATTTTTGTTATACTTGGATGTATATTCAGCTGGCTTGTGTGAGCATGGTCGAGAATATACTCTCTAAGCTCTTGGTCACGGGGAATACAGACTCTACCTCGGAATCTCAGAATTTCGTCTGTTCCTTCCACAAATACTGTTTTGTTGCCTTGCTTCATTAGCTTTCTCACTTCTTGCAAGAACTTGTCAACTTTCTGCTTTTCTCGTATGTCCTCCATTAGCTCACTTGAGATGGTGACCATATTCATGCAGATCTTTCCTGGTTCTAATTCCACAAAAGACCACACATCCCTGAATTGCTCAATCAGATCTTTTTCCTTAATCATCAGGGCAGAGACACTGATCATCTTCCTACTCAAGGTGTCTGCCATGATGTTTGCCTTGCCTGGATGATACAGAAGTTGGAAATCATAGTCTTTTAGGAACTCCAGCCATCTCCGCTGCCTCATGTTCAACTTCTTCTGATCATACAAATATTTCAAGCTTTTGTGATCACTAAAGATGTTGAACGTCGCTCCATAGAGGAAATGCCTCCATATCTTCAAAGCAAAAACCATAGCTGCTAATTCCAAGTCATGCGTCGGGTAGTTCTTCTCGTGCACTCGCAGTTGTCTTGAAGCATAAGCCACCACTCTTCTATGTTGCATAGGCACAGCTCCTAGTCCTTGGTATGAAGCATCACAATACACCTCGAACTGTTCATTTGGATCGGGTAGGACCAACACTGGTGAGGTAGTTAACTGTCTCTTCAACTCTTGGAAACTCTGTTCATAGTTGTCGGTCTACTCAAAAGCTTGGTTTTTCTTTTGAGTTGAGTAAGAGGTCCCGCGATTTTGGAAAATCCCTCAATGAACCTCTGATAGTATCCGGCCAATCTTACAAGGCTACGAATCTCCATCACTGACTTAGGCCTTTCCCATTGTAGCACTGCCTCCACTTTCGATGGATCCACTACAATCCCATCCTTCGAGATTACATGACCCAAAAACTTAACTTCTTCCAGCCAAAATTCACATTTTGACAGTTTAGCATACAGTTCTTTTTCCTTCAGAATATGGAGAACTATACTGAGGTGTTCAGCATGATCCTCCTGATTTTGAGAGTATATCAGGATGTCGTCGATGAAGACAACAACAAACTTATCCAAGGAAGGACGAAAGATCCTGTTCATGTAGTCCATGAAGATAGCAGATGCATTCGTTACACCAAACGACATCACGAGATACTCGTAATGGCCATATCGGGTACGAAAAGCAGTCTTGGGTATGTCATCCGTCTTCACTCGTATCTGATGGTACCAGATCTCAGATTGATTTTAGAAAACATTGCTGCTCCCTTCAGTTGGTCCATTAAGTCATTAATTCTTGGGAGTGGATATTTATTCTTGATTTTCATTCTGTTTACCTGCCGGTAGTCCACGCACAACCTTGATAAACCGTCCTTCTTTCGAACTAACAGCACTGGTGCTCCCCAAGGTGATATACTCGGTCTGACAAATTGCTTTTCTAAAAGCTCCTCTAGCTGCTTCTTAAGTTACATCCTATAAGGTACTATAGACACTGGACCAGCTCCTGGTACAAGGTCAATAGCAAATTCTATTTCTCATGCCGGTGGTAAATCAGGTACATCCTCAGGAAAGACTTTGGAAAAATCATTCACCACTAGAATTGTGTTCACATCAACCTCACTCTCGACTTTCAAAGAAGACAGTAGCATGTATCCGTGAGCTCCTTCTTTCAAGAGAGCTTGAACTTGGTTAGTCGTCAAGTATCTAAAATCCTCATCCATAGGGAAAACTATGGTTTTTCTTGAACAATCTAATAGAACATGGTTGGAAGACAACCAGTCCATCCCTAAAATTATTTCTAGCTGAGAGAGGGGTAAACAGATCAAATCAACAGAAAAGATTCGACCTTCAACAATCAATGGACAATTTAGACAGACTTTGGTAGTAACAACAGGCTTATCAGTGGGGGTAGAAACAGTCAGATCAAAAGGTAAGGTTGACACTGGTAAGCCAAGTCGTAGCACACAGTCATAAGATATGAAAGAATGGGTTGCCCCAGAGTCATACAGTATAGTCAAAGGGTTACCTTCTATGGTGCCTTCTCCTTGAATCAAGTCTTCTGACTCGGAGGCTTCAGCTTTGCTCATGGTATAGACCCGTCCTCCTGCTTACGGTTTGTTGGCCCTTGCAACATTGACTGAAGGTTTAGCCTTCGCTTGGTTACAATCTCGGGACACGTGGCCAGGCTTACCACATCTATAGCAGATAATTCCCTTGATGGAACAATCCTTTGTCAGGTGATCCTTTCCATACTTCATGCATTTCTGAGAAGATGTCACATTTAGCCCGCTTCGGTTCCCATAAGAACCTCCACTAGATCCTCCACTAGATGTTTGCTGTTAACTTCTCGTTGGTTGGGAATAAGGCTTCTTTTGGAAGTAATTAGAACTGTTGCCACCACCCATTTGGAACCTTGTAGGTCCAAAGTTCCTATTCCTTGTATCTCTAGCTTGCTTTAGAGGTTCCACTTCGCAGCACATATCTAGCAGCTCTGAGAACTCATTGATTTTCAGCGTGATAACAGCTTTCTTCACTTTATATCTCAGTCCTTCTGTAAACTTCCAACACTTCCAGGCTTCATTCGGTTGGTGCTGAAAGTACGTTAAAAACTGTGACAAGTTTTCAAATCTCGCTGCATATTCACTAACGGTCATGTTCCCTTACCTTAGGTTGAGAAACTCCATCTCCTTCGCGTGTCTCACGCTGGCGGGAAAGTACTTATCCAAGAATTTATCCTTGAATAAATCCCAAGTGATTTCGCGATTTTCAGCCTTCAGCATTCTTTGCGTTCCGCACCACCAGTTCTTAACATTGCCAACCAACATAAAGGTAGCATAAGTCACCTTCTTATTCTCGGCGCAATTCATGCCTCAGAAGACTTTCTCTAGCTCTTTGATCCATAGACTAGCTTTATCCGGATCGAACTCTCCTTTGAATTGGGGAGGATTATGGTGACGAAACTCCACCAAGTTTTGAGCATCAGCAGTAGCTTCGAGCTGTTGAGCAGCCCTCTCTTGTTGCTGGGCAACTCTTTCTTATTGCTGGGCAACTCTCTCTTGTTGTTGAGTAGCTCGTTCAGTCTGTTGTGCAATGACCTCAACCATCCTTTGCATCGCTTCTATAGCAGCTGCCATATCTCCACCTCGTGCCATCTTGCTTTTATCAAATCAGGTTAGCTGAAAAACACATGGAAGGTTAGATGTATTCATTCGGAATACCAACACAGAGATTCACATGGCACAAACAAGACAGACTCAATCACAAGACCCAAAGAAACATAAACCGGGGCTCTGATACTAACTCAATGTAACGCCCCTTTTTGGGAGGGAACGTCACATTATTCAATACGATGCGAAAAATGAAAAATATATAAATTAAGACCCGATTCATTATATCATAATTAAACTTATTTGATTATATTTGTGTAAATAAAATGGTGAATATTTTTTTTTCTTTTTCTTTTTCTATATATATATATATATTTGTACTCAATAACCTGCTCATCAATTTGGTATTCAAAGGTACTAACATTTGTAAAAGATTCATAAGTACATACATATATTCTTGTCTAATTGTAAGCAAAAAACATAAACTTTAACGGAAAACATAAAGACTAAACCATACACCCATGCAAAAGATACATCATATATATATATATATACTGTTTAAGTACAGACTGTGAATCAATAATTACATCAAGGCTCATAAAAAAGAAGCCTAAGCTTTACCAGCCCCCAAAAATGATATACAGACCCCTAAAAGAATATCAAGGCCCCAAAAAGATGAATAGCCATCAGTAGCTATCGACAGTATCAACCCCTAAGAGGAGAAGGAACCGTGTCAGGATCCTCCTCGGGTTCCTCCTCAGGGTCTTCCTCATCAAACGAATCCCTCATTGCCACCAAATTACGGGTCGGGGCTCGAGCAGAGGAGAGGAAAGAATCCTCATGTGGGGAGTAATAACGATCACCCCACATCTCCCTAATGGGCAAGTAAAACTCTAAACGTAAACTGACGTTGCAGGTGAAAATGGGTGGATCATGACGCCCCCAAGCTAGTGACAATGACACGTCCTCCAAGTAGACACAGCGATCAGAGCTGAAGTTCACATGCCAACAGTCTGGACCCCCAAGGAATGTCAGATGCATATATCCCAAAAATCCATGAGGTCGGGCCGTCATGATCAGGAGGATGCTAATCAAGGTTGGGTTAGAAGCTGGGAAACTCGGGTTCTTCCTTTTCTTCACCCCGTCTTCAGAGAATCACATATATAGATATACAGAAGTAGTAGAAACATAAGAAAAGAGGTAAGACATTCAACATTCATTACCAATTGAGGCAGTAAAAAATAAACGACGCATGACGCCCACACAACATTTCAGAAATAGTAAATAGCATTAAAAATAGATAATAAACAATTTAGCATATATAGGTAGTTATAGCAGTAATGAAACAACATATTAAATTCCCATATGAACAAGTAACTAACAAATGGTATGGCGACTCACTATGCACATGCATATGATACCAACAATCCTACTCCATGGAGCTAGACACAAAAGAGTCGGAGAGAATGATCAGGAGATCTGTCTGTATTGCGGCTGCCGAGGCCATCAAGTGCTAAAATTCTCAATTTATCAAAATGCGCATCATGGCATTGTACAAGATATTCTACACAGATCTCGATGTAGGACAGTGTCTCGATTCGGATCGTCGATGCGTTTGCATCAGTCTGCCCTATAGACAGAAGAGCTACCAATTGTCAATTACGAGGTACCCGCACCCCGATGCCCCTAAGGTCAACGAGTGACCTACACTTTTCTATTCGCACCCGCACAAAGATGTGATTCAACTCCTAGGCAACTTGGCCTTAACAATAGTCCAACAGATATTTTCAATGCATGTTCCAATCATGCTTATCATGACAACTAAGTCAAACATGCTTCAAATGCATGTAGATTCAATACATACATGTATATTCATATACGAATCATAACTCATATCATATCATGTCATATCATTTATCAACAAAGTTTGATCCCATTCGCGGATCCACATCAAGCCAATAACAAACTTTAAGGGTAAACACGACCCCATCCAAAGTTATGATAAAAGTTAAACTTTAGGTTCATTATGTTTCTCACAACCTCACCTGTACTCATGTTCTTTCCTTATGCCAAAATTATTCTAAACTATAAGGCAAACTATCATTCTTGGTTTTTTCCATTTTATGAATCCCTAATCAACTTTTAATTATTCAATTAATTTTTTTAATAAGTTTATTTTAGTACTAAAGCCTCACAATGAGTGCCCAAGGAGACCGGGGGTCCCTAAGGGACTAGAAAATTCCAAAATCCTTCACTATCCCAATTACACAGCCTGGGGAGAGTTACACGGCCTTGAAACCACGGCCTGCCAAAATACACGGCCGTGTGGCCATACACGGCCTAGGCCGTGTATGCCTCTGGAGTTTCTGTTTTGGGACGCTGGAGTACACGACCGTGTACGATCACACGGCCTAGGCCGTGTACTCCTCTGTAAACGTAGAAAATCACCAGAAATCAATCCAACCTTCATACAATCCAAGATCTATCAACATACAACCCAATCCTACCATTCAAACAATCAAAATACAACCAAAATAACTCAAACAAATAGGTATCCCATTAATGGGTTTCAACCCCATCAACACAACAAAGAGTTCTTCACTACCAAAATGGGTTGAAGAGAATAATCTTCCTCTTACCTTAGTGAAGAAAAAAGAAAGCAAGCTCCTTTTGTCTGAAATTTTGTGCTTCATCACCACTATATCCTTGGGTGTTCAAATCCAAAAAAATCAAGATCAAAGAGTGGAAATGGTATCCATAGTCACCAAGGTGACCATGGACCACGAAAATGAGTTAAAAAGGGGAAGAAATTTGAGAGCTTTACCTTAAAGTTTCAATCTTTGGAGTTGGGCTGCCACCCACAAAAATGGGAGAGTCAATGAGAGTTCCACAAAGAAGAAAGCTTGAAGATGGTGAGGGATAGCAATGACTTAAGTTAGCTTGTGAATGGAAAGCTTGAAAATCAACAATGTAGTGTTTGTGTGTGGGAGAAGAGAGGAAGAGAGAGTGAGCTGTGTGAGGGAGAGAAAATGAGGGAATGAAAATGTGATTTCCCCCTAGCCCAACCGTGCAGCACATAGGGGAGGAGAGAGAGTGAAATGGTTGGGAGGAAGCTTCCTAGAAGTTTCCCTTGAAGCTTCCTTGAGAAGTTTCACACGCCTCTCGATAAAGGGAAGTGTGGGGTCACTTAAATGATGTCATTAAAGTAACTAGATAAAAATACTCTACTAGAACTATTTCTCAGTGGATAAAATTTACAGTTAGCGTAAATAATATTTTATTATTTATCAGATAATTAATTATTCTGTGATTTTATTTATCAGATAAAATCTCGTAAAACATAAACCTCATAAACTGTGCTTAGCCTCGAGTTTAGTAAGACCCCCCGTCGACGTTTTCACAGTTCAAAGTTTACCAGAAAATTCCACAAAAATCATCAAAAATCACAAATATTAGAAAATGACTATTTATGATGAAACAAATAATTTTTCAGGGTGTTACATTGACTTTGCTCAGTGTACACGTAAAATGAGAAATATATTAAAATATTTGACGTCTCCGAAAAATTTGAAAAATATTCTCAAAAATCTTAAATATTATAAAATGATTATCTATGATGAAATAAATAATTTTTGGGATGTTACATCTATAAAATCCGGTCATCCCAAGAAACTCCTAATGTCTGTTACTGTAATGGGTCTTTCCCATTGCAATACAGCTTCAACTTTGCTAGGGTCAACAGATATTCCTTCCTTGGATATCACATGCCCTAAAAATTGCACCTTCTCCAACCAAAAATCACACTTTGGCAACTTAGCAAACAATTCTTTTCTTTTAGGATTTCTAGAACTATCCTGATATGTTCTTCATGCTCCTCAATTGTCTTTGAATAAATGAGGATATCATCTACAAAGACAACCACAAATTTATCTAGGTAAGGTCTAAAAATCCTATTCATATAGTCCATAAAAATGGATGGTGCATTGGTTAGACCAAAACACATTACAAGATATTCATAATGTCCATAACGAGTCCTAAAGGCTATTTTAGGGATATCTGATTCCCTAACTCTAATTTGATGGTATCTTGACCTTAAGTCAATCTTTGAAAACATCGTTGCTCCTCTTAATTGATCCATCAAATCATCTATTCTAGGTAATGAGTATTTGTGTTAGCCATGGCAACCATTACCCAAGAGGGGGGTGAATTGGGTGATGACAAGTTTTTAAAGCAACAATAAGAAATTACGCATTTTGAAGCGTTCAATTAATAAATGCAGTAGAACATGCATAGCATATATAATTAAAGTAAAAATGTAAAGGAGATAGAATTGAGAGAAGCAAACATAATATTTATCCTGGTTCAGCCACCAACCACTTGTGGCCTACGTCCAGTCCTCAAGTAAACCACCCGAGATTTTTCACTATCTTCAAGCTTCAACAGGTGGTTGACAACCTTTACAATTGAGAGCATTCAACACACCTTGGGATACCTCACCCTTGTGCTTGAGCCTCAAACAGGGATACCTTATCCTTTACAACTTTTGAGGGATGCCTCACCCTCAAGGGATACCTCACCATTTATCCAACTAAGGGATACCTTACCTTTTTTCTCTAGAGGGATACCTCACCCTCTCTTTTACAGATTACACAAGGTGTAGAAGATATAAACTCTCTCAAAGAGTAGATAATACAAATTGAAGCTTATGGTATCAAAGAATCACACACACTTAGCTCAAAACAGAGATTTGGAGAAAAAAATGATAAAACTCATTTTCAATGCTCAAGAATGATTTTCAAATTATTCTCCAACATTTCTTTGATGCCCAAATATTTTCATTTATAGCCCAAGGAATTTTAGAGCCGTTGGTGGTGATTAAGAATGATTTATTATGAAAACTAACTGTTTATAGTTGTTGGAACATATTTTTTGGTTGCTCAGATAACCGGTTAGGACATTGTCCAAATCGGTTAGGAGCTTCAAAACTTTGCTCCTAACATTCATAATAACCAGTTAGGCAATGAGCCTAATCGGTTAGGTTTCTTTTAAAAGCCTTTCCATGTGAATTTTAAGGCCACACTAACCAGTTAGGGAATTACCCTAATCGGTTAGGCTCTATTTAAAAAGTATGTTCACATTCAATTTAAACCACTACTAACTGGTTAGGCAATAAATCTAATCAGTTAGGGCCTTTATGAATGAAGAGGCAATGCCTCTGTCTTGAAAAATAACCAGTTAGGTGGACATCCTAATCGATTAGGAGCTTTAATTTTTGGCTCCTGTGTATAGTTGTCAAGAAAGATTACAAAGTGATTTTCAAGAACATTTTGCTTAAGCTTAAAACCAACTTGGCAAATATAAAACCTGATTTTGCAAAACATTTTTTAAGTTGAGTAAGAAATCAATTTATGAGCTTAGTGTGAATCCTTCAACTACCTTAACACAAGATCTAAAAACTTATATTCTAGGTTTGATGCTCTTTGGGAATTGCCCTTTGCATTTTGCTTCCTTTCTTTGTTTGTTATCATCAAAACCATTGCTTGAGTCAATGCCAATCACATTCTCCCCCTTTTTGATGATGACAAACAACCATCGAGAAAAGAGTTTGTTCAAATAAATTGGAACTCACAAAAGGTGTTAGAGACTTACTCCCCCTTTATTTTTCAAGAGGTGATTGGATCAAAGATGCACAACTCCCCCTTAATTTTGGAATCCTAAGATCATTGAATTTGCACATTTTTATATTTACCTTTTCTCAATGACTCAAACTTCTTCCCTTTTTGTCATGATAAAAAAGATATACAATATATACATTTTGATAAAGAGAAGTTACACAAAACCATTGTCACATAACAAATATGCAATCAATATTGTAGCAACAAGATAATCAAACTAGCATTTTATGATAAGTTAATGTAACACCTCAAAAATTGCTCATTTTATGATATATATTCATTTTATAATATTTGTGATTTTTGAGAATTTTTATGAAATTATTTGAATTGTTTGATTATTTTAATATATTTCTCGATTTGCGTGTGCACTGAACGGGGCCGAGAAAAAAAAATAATTTCCTCGAGGTCGAAAAACTTTGGACTGTAGAAGCATCGACAGGGAATCTTACTAAACTCGAGGTCAGACACAATTTACGAGGTTTTTATTTTTTAAGATTTTATTTGATAAATAAAATCGCAGTATATTTTATTATCTGTGGGATAATAAAATATTATTCCTGCTAACTGTAACTTTTGTCCACTAGATAATAGTTCTAGTAGATTATTTTTATCTGGTTACTTTTATGATATCATCTAAGTGACATCATCACCCTTTACTTTATCAAAAAGTGTGCAAAACTTTTCAAGGAAGTTTCAAGGAAGCTTCCTACTAAGCTTCTCAAGGAAGCTTCACTCTCTCTCTCCTCACTTTGGGCAACACGGCCATGAGGAAAAAGTTGACCAAAGTCATCATCTTTTCACATTTCCTATCACTTTCTATTTTCAAACAAAATATCACTTTCTCTCTTTACCTTTCATCTCTCTCTCACGCCCTTTTTTCTCTCTTCTCTCTCTCTCTCTCATGTTTTCTCTTCTTCCTCCCTCTCCATCCACACGGCCAAGCCACCATTGGAGACCATTCAAGCTTGTTTGTTAAATACAACCTAGGATCTTGACTCCCCTCCTCACCGTGAAGCTCTTTTCCTTGGTGAACACCTCTTGATTCCCCCATTTTCATCACTTTCTATCAAGCCTTAAAGCTTGAAACTTTGAGGTAAAGCTCTTGACTTTCTTCCTTTTTCTTCCCATTTTTGTGACCCTTGGTCACCATTGTGATCAAGGACTCTTCCTTTCAAGCTTTGGTTATTGATTTATTAAAGTTTACCATCTTAGGGTTTTCTTAGTAGGGGTGGACGAAATCTTGTAAGGAAGCATCAGGAAGCTTGCTTTATTTGTTGTCTCTTGAGGTAAGAGGGAGATTAACCTCATCAACCATTCATGGTGGTGAGGAACATGTTTTTGGGTGTTGGTGGTGAGGAATCCATGTGTGGGTTGCTCACTTTGTTGCGTGATTTTTGGTAATGTTGTGATTAGTTGTGTTGTTTGATTTTTAATGCTTGTTATTATGTATCTTAATGGATTTGAAATGCATAAATGCTTGGATATGTATATGGAAAGCAAGAGATTCTTACCCATTTGGTTTGGAAGCTTATAGAAGCATAATTTCAAGGTTCTTGTGCTAGAACCACGAACCGTGTGGCTTTTCATAGCCTAGGCCGTGTTTCTTGCTGGAAACACAACTTCGCACGTCACAAGGCAGAGGAGTACACAGCCCAGGCCATGTAATGTGACACGGCCGTGTAGTCATGTAGGCCAAATTTGGGTTATTTTTCTATTCTTCCAGAGAAGTCCACGGCCCAGGCCATGTAATGGGTCACGACCGTGTTGGGCTGGCCGTGTAATTAGTCATGGCTGTGTAACTAAGATTAATGAAAAATAGTTGGGTTTTCTAGTCCCTTGGAGGCTCACGGCCTCATTGGGCACTTAATATGAGACTTTGTATCAAGCTAAAACTTAGTTAATTAAATGAATAGACACTTAATTAGGAGTCCATAATGTGAAAAGAATAAAGAACACAACTTTATCCTATAGCCTAGAGTGAGGATTGGACAAAGAAAGAACATGAGCGCAGGTGAGGTTGTGAAGAATGTAAATAATTAGTTTAAGTGGCATATGTATAGCACTAAGGGAAGATGATCATAATGTTATGATTTGAGGAGTAATGACTTCTAAAAATACCAATGGAAATAATTTTGGGTATAATTGGAATAATGGAAGGTGATTTATTAGTGGTGAATCTAGTTAACTTGATAATTGAGAAATTTATTGGAGACTTTATAAGAGAAGAATGGAAAAGAATTTGTGAGGGTAAGATAATGTGTTTGCTCTTAAGATTTTTATAAATGATACGGGGAAAGGTTGTTCGAGGAACTTAGTTAGAAGGATCTGTTGATTAGGATTGATGTCTATCTTTATTCTTGAGAAGCGTTTCAATTAAAGCCTAAAGATGACATAATGGTTCTATATGCTAAAGAAAATTATAAGAATCTTCATGCAAAATGATAGTGATGATGCTTGAATTCGTACGATTGTGGTATGTTGTGAAAGTATGCATGATTCTTGAATTTGTATAATTGAGGTACTTTGTGAAAGCATGCACTAGCATCATTGTGCCTTGGGCCGACGTACTGCACCCAAGTGATTTGTGATTTTAGCATTGTGCTGTTGGGCCGACGAACTGGACCCCAGAAACATCAAATAGACGATTGAGTCAGATATGGTTTACTTTTATAACCAAAAACATCAGATAGACGGTTGAGTCAGATGTGACTTGTTATCATAAGAAACCCGGATATATCAGTGATATTATGTAGTTGTATAGGCGGCTATATAATATCATTAATGGTATTAAATAATTATATGGGCGGTTGCTTTAATATCATTGGGAACAGTTCAATGGTGGTTTGATTTCATTGAATTTGCATTTGAGCATTATACAGTCGTGGCGTTTTATGCCTAGGAGTGAGCGAGAACTTACAGGATAGTGCGATCCCTGATGGATCTTGGGGGACGTTCAGGGCAAATGATTCACCAGTGACCACTGTCACATTGTATAACCCTGGCCGTGAACACCATTACAACGTACTTACAGCCCGATAAAACACTATTTCTTTTTGTGGTCTAGCGTAGACTATCTTTTGAGGGGGGACAGATCTTCTAGAACGCTCATCTCTGAACCTTAGCTCCATGGAGTAGGAAATGGTCATATTGTGCATAAGGATTAGTCAGCATACAAAATGTGCATATGCATAGTCAGTATATCTATTATTGTGGTTTGGTCCACATTTGTGCATTCTGATATATATTGCTGAATTACTTGTCAGTTGATAACGTGACTATGCATGCTGTTCTGTAACATCCTTTTATTGACATGATTGTGTTTGTTATTCTATGAATATTCTATATTGATATGATTATATTATGCTTTTATTTAATGTTGTTGTATATGAAAGGCATCAATGTCTTTCATTGTGTTTCTTGCTGCCTGATGGTATTGATGTTGGGGATCTCACCTCTTTCATTGTATTATTCTGTCTGCTTCTATCTTATTCTCGTGTATGTAAAGACTGCATTGGCAGTGAGGCAAGATCCGTGAGGTTTCATTAGGCTACAATTTCATGAGGGTACCGAAGCGTGGAGTGTCCATTGGGATATGGGGCGCATTCGGTATGACGGAGATGTCACTTTGCTTTAGAGCAGGGCTCGGCATGACGCTGCTACTTTTACAGTGGATGTAGTTATTTTGCGTGCCTCCTAGAGAGCTTCCTTGAGGGAGGACCTTGTGGAGATGACTGCTTGGATTTTCGTTTGTTGTGACTTGCCTCGACTGGGGGTTTTGTCTGCTTGGGATTCCCGAAGGGGATCTAGATAAAGAACGGGCACAGGACCCTGTTCTTTAGGTGTTGGGACTTGGACTAGGTTCAGTTTTCATTTGGTAGTCATATATGTACTTTTACTTTTGGAGTACTTGAGTTTTATATTTTTGGAACATGAGATAATGTACTTAAGGATGTAATGAACTTCATTTTATGAAAAGGTGTTTTCCAGTTCTTATGCCTTGTGTGTAGGGATGGAAACAGGCCAGACTTTGCCTTAAACAGGCCTGGCCTGTATCCCAATTATAAGGCCTGAGCCTGGCCTATGAGCCTATAATAGGCCGATTTTTAAGGCCTGGCCTGACCTTTTTAAAAGCCTAACCTGGCCTGAAAGCCTATTTAAAGGCCTACCTTTAAATAGGCCAACAGGCCTTTACATAGATTAATAGACTTACCTTTAAATAGGTCAACATGTCTTACATAGGCTAACGGACCTACCTTTAAATAAGTCAATATGCCTTTATACAAACTAACAGGCCTAAGCCTTGAAATAAGCCAACGGGCCTACTCAAAGCCAATAGGCCTTTGTTATAATTTAACACTCACTTTCTAATTTTATAGATACTCACTACTTTCTTACTCTAGTCTTTGGTCGATGTGGGACTTGGAGATATACCAAGTTGCTCACTTTCTTACTCTAGTCTTTCAAGTCCCACATCGACCAAAGATCAGAGTAAGAAAATAGTGAGCATCTATAAAAGTAAGGGGTGAGTGATATATCTTCAAGTCCCACATCGATCAAAGATTAGAGCAAGAAAGTAGTGAGCATCTATAAAATTAATAGGTGAGCATCTATATGTTATTTCTATTCTAACTTATTAATTTAAGTTTTAATTATTGATTTTTATTAAAATTTGATTAAAAAATATATTTATATATTATAATAAATTAATAATTATAATTATAATTTATAATTAATATAATAATATATATTATATTATATATAATTAAATAGGCCAGGCCGGCCTACCAAGCTTAAAAGGCCTATTAGATGGCCTGAGGCCTGACCTTTTTAGTTAAACAGGCTTTTAAAAAAGCCTTGGCCTAACTTGTTTAGTAAACAGGCTAGGTCAGGTCAGGCCTCAGCGAGCCGGTGCCATAGGCCCCTGACGGGCAGCCTAGCCTATTTCCACCCCTACTTGTGTGTAACACCCCAACTTTTGGGATAAGTACGATATTGTCCCAAATGTACTGTTTTATCATTTCTATGAGTTATAAATTGAATTTGACTGTTTCGTGAGTGTATTTGACTGTTGTGTGTGATTTGCTCCGAGTCAAGAAAATAATAATTTTCTGACCGAAAAAATCTTATTTTAATTATTCGGAGTTGGGGGATCTTACTAAACCCAATTCCGATTGATACGTATATTAATCTTTTAATTTTTAGGATTTAACTGTGCGATAAAATAATTTTATATTATTATAATATTATTTTATTTGACAGTACCTACTGTTTCAAAAACAGTAGGAATCTATCCAAAATGACCATGGACCCTGAAAAGTCTGTGAGACCTACTTTTACAGTAGCAGTCAACGATTTTGACTGGATTGAATTCTAAGCCAATAGGAACAAGTCAACAAAAGTTGTTTGAAAATTTTAAACCAATAAGAATTGGTCAAATAAAGAGGCATGGACTTCATTAAGAATCATTGGATGCAAAGTTTGATTAAGATGTCTTAGATCATAACCGTTGATCAAATCAACGGTGTGAGAACAATCCTAATAAAATTACTAAGTGATATCCACCTTAGATTAAATCAATGGATAGGAAACAAAGTTAAATTCAATGGTTAGGATTGAGTCAAATATAGTGGCTTGATTAATTAGCTAAGTAAACCTAATTTGGTTATTTTAATTGCCTAATTAGGAAACTAAGTGGACTAACCTAAATACTAATTAGTTCTAATCTAGTTACTAATTAGATATCCTAATTCTATCTAGAAGTCATGACAAAGCATGACATATGCAATGACCTAGTTAAGTAATTAGTTATGTAATTAGATAATTAAGTAAGAGTAATTAGGAAACCTAACCTAATTAACTACCTATCTAATTAGCATGTAATTAACTTTTAAGTGAAGTCAAACTAAGTCCCTAAACACCCTTAGTACCCCACGGCCAAGAGGGCCAATCTACCAAGTTCTCTTATGTTCTTGAACCATATTGCATGACCAAGTGTGACATAGGCCATGTGCTATCAAGTGTGAAACCAATTGTGATATTTTACTATCAAAGTCTATCCTTTAATCTCTCCTACACTCACTCACGGCAGCACCCTCCATATTTCACTCTTGTTATTCACTTTTTCACTCATCTAAAACTTAGCCTAATATTCTCTCAAAATTTCCCAAGAACACCAAGTATCTTTTCTTTCCATTTTTCTCTCTAAGTTTCAGCCTCTCACCCCAAATCCACTACCTATCTTCTATAATTTTTCTTCTTATCTTTTCTTAAACCTAAACAACGTCCTAAACACTTTTCATTTAGAAGGTTTTGTCAAAAACCTACTCCTTTTACTTCAAAATCTAAGTTTTATTTTACTTCCCTAAGGTAAGTTTTTGATTTTATAGTTTAAAATTTGATTTTTGATTTTCTGAACCATGATTGTTCCATGGTTCTTCAATATTAATCCTTGTTTGTGACTTTGCTAATTGTTTAAGAATTTTAGGGATTTATTTTGAAAGCCACACGAAAATCAAAGAGGAGGAGGAGACTAGGAGATCATTGTCTTCAAGAGGTAAGAGGAAGATTTAATCTCATCAACCCTATGTGGTGATGAGAAAATGGATTGTATGTGTGTGAAGAATCCATAAGGATTCATTTGTGTGGTTGTTTAATGCTTTGCTATTTGTTATTGATTTTAGTTGTGAGCATGCTTATAGCTTTAAAAATATATTGTATGTGTTTATAGATGTATGATTATTATGGTAGGATGTGAATAACATGTAAGAAATTGTATAAGTGTTCCAAAGAACACAAAGGAGCTCACGACTTCTCCAAGAAAAAGAGAACCAAAATGTTCTCAGCCATTTTCTAAAACAATGATTTAATAAATCTAGGTAAAATAATGAATTTGGAAATGATTTAAAAGTTAGAAAATGACTTAATGTTTAGTTGTGAATGATAAGTTGATTTTGGCCAACATGCTATTCAATGTACATTTGAATTCCAAAAGTATTTTCTAAGGTTGGTTAAGTAGCTAATTAGGATTCTCAATTAGAAGAATTCGTTATAAGTAAGAATTAAAGCGAACACTTGAAAAATACTAACGTAGAGCTCACTCTTTGAGTTTTGAAGCGCGTTATCAAGTTTTAAGGTGTAAATAATGGTTGAGGTTAAAATATGTAGTATTTAGAAAACGACGTAGGAAATACCATTTAATGGATTTTCTAGGCAAAATGCTGCCAAAATTTACTAAAATCAGACAAATAAAAAGAAAAAGTACCATAATATGTTTATAACGTATGGAAAATATTCTACGTAGTTTAAAAGTACTAGAAATAGCTTATACATATTTGAAATAATGATTTTTAAGCTATACGGTAAAGAAAATGATTTAAAAATCTTATGCGATTGAGAAAATAATTTAAAAACATTACGCGATGTTCAAAAGCGTCAAAATATATTTACGCGATTTAAAAAAGTTTGTAAAAGTAACACGGTTGTGAAAATACGATAAAATTTCTATGCGACTAAATGGAACAGTGAGTTTTACTGTTGGGCCAAAGTGGTGGACCCGGACATGTTGTGAGATAGTACTGTCAAGTGAAGACATACTATATTTTGGAATATTGTGACTGAGGGTATTTTTGTAAATATGATAATATATTAAGACTAAGGGTAGTTTTGTAATTGTGATTCTTAATCATGCATTGAGTTGTGTTAATTTGGTTGAAAATTGGTGATTGATTGACGAGACGAATTACACCATGTTGTGGGTGTGATAGGCGTAGTGTGGTTCATTATTTGAACTTGGAGGCGTTTGTGTGCGGAGAATTCCACATGCGGACAGTTGGTAGCTCCTCTGGGCCGTGGTAACGGGCAACACACTAATGATCTCGACAAGCGCTATTCTTAATCGAGATCTTATGGAGACTATTTGGTACAATGCCTGTAGTGCACTATGTATTGAACTGTGTACTACTACACGATGTTTTGGACTATGGACTATAGACACGACGTTGGACAGTGTAATAGTTTGGTTTGGCAGCCTGGGGTACTGATAGTTCTTTTCATATCATTCTCTCTAATATCTGTGTTTAGCTCCATGGAGTAGGAACGAGTTAGTGTGCGTTAGCATCCATGATCTGCATTTTTAAATGTTTATTATAACCTGTGATAGCATGTATGATGTGTTAATTTAAAGTACTATATATGATATGATTATATGTGTTATTGTGATATTTATTTGTATTGTCATTTTCTTTATTACCATACGGGTAATGATGTAGATTGTCTCACTTCTCTATACATATTTCTCTGTATTATTATTTATTTTGTAAAGAGTTTGAGGAAGAGGAAAAGGAACAGCCTCTTGATATTCAGTATCCGAAAGAGCGCCAGCCGAGTGAGCAGTGCGAGGATGGCGAGCCGTTAGATCACCCTTACTATCTGGATTGATCTTGTGATCATGGCGTTGCCGGGATTCTTCGATTTTGTGAGACTTGATTTTCATGGAGGTTCGGAGCCCTGGCGACTGCGTGAAGATAGAGGATCGGTAGTTTATGTGGGACGTTTGACAGTGTTTTTGTGTAGAGAGTTTGATGGGGAGATCATCTTTACTACTACTTTGTATTTACATCTTGAGTTGCCTTTGACTCTTAGGCATTATTGGGGAGGAATTTTCCATGCGCCTAGCGAGCTTAGTAGTGAGTCGATAGCACGGACTCAGGTCCGTAGAGCTGCGAGACATCTGGGATTTCTGCTATCCGAAGATCTATCTGATAGTGATCATTCGGAGTGTTAGAAATCTGTGATGTGCACTTGGGCATGTTATGCTTTAGTTTTATGCTGACACTTTACTGCTTTGCTAAATATTTGTAGTTGTAAATTATTTGTATACTTCAGACAAAATCATATGTATATTATGGTGTGATTATGTTTTGTCTTATTTTGTGTTCTGTGTTATTTTATTTAATGTTATAAGTGTAAAAGGAAAAAAATTTTACCACTAATATTATTTATGTACCAATTGTTTTACAACTTGGGTAAGAATTTTATTTTATTTTATTTTATTTCATTAGAAATGTGACATCCCCACAAGGGTGTTACATTGTGTCTTTATTATTTGATAAATCGATGTTATTCATTGAAAAGAAATTTTGAAACTCATGTTTTATGATGTCAATCTTTTTATAACTTGGTTAAAGTAGGTTTTTGTGAAAAAGAAGTCGTTTGAAATGTAATGCCCTTCAGGGGGTGTTACATTAGGTGATATCAGAGCAGTTTAGCCTGTTGAGACTGGGTATGGACTGACTGTGCTTAGGCGGGTAGAAATTTCTGTGTGTGTGTTGTGCATTTCCTTGTCTCTTGTTTGAGATGTTAAAAGAGGAGTGCATGAGTTACTATAGGTTGGATGTTAGTAGTTACTATTACATAGTCATATGATATTGAGGACTGGCTAACTCAATATGTAATGTTCTGTGTGGACAGGAAAGTGTAAATTCAACTAGGCAAACTAGGAGAAATTGGAGTTCTTATAGTAAGAGTCCAGTGGGATGACTGAACTCGTGCCGAATTGTTTGTACCTACACCTTTGGAGTAGTACTTTTAGTGTAAGTAAAGTCCAAGTCCGAGTCTTTTAGGTTTATGGGTAGATTTACCTTTTTGTGCTATATGTTTCTCTGTGAACTAAATACAAAGATGTATTAATTGGTCTCCAAAAGGAGACGATGTTGTTTGAAATGGTTACTTCTTGTTTCCATTATGCTTGATTCGTCTGTTCTTGAAGGAAAGGCAATGGCTTGCGGCAGACGTACGCATGGGAATATGGAATGCGACCACAAAGGGATGGCTGCGACTGTGGAAGAAATGCAATAAATAGCTGAAATAACAGTACAATAGAATCAAAGGATCGTTCAACAGCAGGAATTGATAATTGAGGCTCATATTTTGTTAGAGTTGAATCAACCTCAAGATATGGGACCACATAATGTTGGACCATATTGGTTCCGAAAAAAGAAGAAATCGTAAAGTCAAGCAATTTCAGTAAGAATCGTATTCGCGACCACCAAGAAATCAACAACAACAGCAATCATATGGAGGTTGCGCTAGTGGTAGTAAACCCAGTTAGCCCATGGCACTTTTACTGACATGTAAGAAGTGTGCAAAAAGTCATGCAATAAGGGATTGTATGATCAAGGGAAAAGTTTGTTTCAAGTGCCGGAAGCTAGGACATGTGGCTAGGAATTGTACTTCGCAAAGGACGAAGCCTTCCGTTAGTGATGTACATGCTTCAAAATCTCATGAAGAAGGGAGAGTCAATTCCCCAAGTGGAGAAAAGGCATCCAAGAATGAAGACCTAAACGAAGGAGACTGTGCCACAGGAGATGACCCTTTGATTATACTGTATAATTCAGGGGGTAACCTATTTCTTTATGACATATAGCTGTATGGATCAATTAGAGTCATATGTGTTTTTGTTATCTTTTGACCAGATTATTTCCACTCCTACTACAAAGACTTGTTGTTGATAGCCAAGTTGTTTAAAATTATCCTATGACCTGTTAAAGACTGAATCTTTTCTGTTGATTTGATTTGTTTACCTTTTTAGTAAATTTGATGTGATCTTGAAAATGGATTAGTTATCTTCTAATCACATCCTGTTAAATTGTTCCAATAAGACTTTAGTGTTTCCTGAGACAGAGATTTCTGGATTTGAATCCATGAAGCTTATTCCTAAATTTTATTGGACCATATGGAATCCTTCGTCGGATTAGTCCAACGGTATACCAAATAGCTTTATTATTATTCTTTCTAACCCTCCTAATGTTTTTCCGTGCATCTCGATTGAGAAAATATGTTCCTGATCCAAACCATGTTTTGGTGCCAAATACAGTATAATTAGAAAATGACCTAATCTATGAGATGCTTTCTGTTGAAATCGAGGATAGGTGGTTTGATGAATCAACTAAGGGAAGCCACTATTTTCTTTAAGACCAGTTTGCGTTCTGGTTATCATCAAGTTTGTTTGAAGATAAAAGATGTTTTCAAGACAGCTTTTCGTGTGATTCTTCAAATTCTGAAGAAGAAGAAGAAGTTATGCGTGAAGTTGTCTAAGTGCGAATTCTAGTTAGAGGCATTTCAGCTTTTGAGGCATGTGATTTCAAAGGAAAGAAATTGTTGTGGATCCGTCAAAAGTTGAAGCAGTTCTTCAATGGGAAAGACCAATGACTGTAATGGAGATTCGTAGCTTTATGGGATTACCTGGTTAATGTGGGAGACTTATCGCAGAGTTTTCCCAAAATTGCAGGACTTCTCGTCCAGCTCATACGAAAGATTTGAGTTTTGTATGGGCCGATGCATGTAAAGGAAATTTTCAAGGGTTGAAAAGACACTCGACTACTTCGCCAGTGATGTTTCTGCCTAAATCCCAACGAACCTTTTGAGGTGCCTCGTGATGCTTCACGTTAGAACTTAGAACGCGTACTTGTGCGAATAGAAGGAGTAATAGCGGATGCCTTAAGAAGAAAAACATACTTAGTTTGTCTACTATAGTGAATAAGAGAAATAAATTGATAGAGCAACTCAGTGATGTGTGGTTGTCTGTGGATTTGGTTGTTGGATTGCTGAAGACTCAAAAGGTGTAGAATCCTTATTGATCGGCTTACGAAGTCAGCGCCCTTCTTGTCCATTAATATGAGATACTTAATTGAAAGAAGTGGCCTTAGTACCAGTAATCTGGATTGATGCAACTGGAGATGCAACATGATGACTAAAAGGCGAGATAAAAGAACAATAGCGGCATTTGTTCTAAGGTATCATAAATTTCAAGGACAAAATTTCTTTTTAGAAGGGGAGAGTTGTAACACCTCGAAAATCGCTCATTTTATGATATATATCCGTTTTATAATATTTGTGATTTTTGAAAATATTTCTGGAATTATTTGAATTATTTGATTATTTTAATATATTTCTCAGCTTGCGTGCGCACTGAGCGGGGCCGAGAAAATAAAATATTTTTCTCGAAGTCAGAAAACTTTGGACTGTAGAAGCGTCGACAGGGGATCTTACTAAACCTGAGGTCGGACACAGTTTATGAGGGTTTTGTTTTTTGAGATTTTATCTGATAAATAAAATCGCAGTATATTTTATTATCTGTGGGATAATAAAATATTATTCCTGCTAACAGTACCTTTTTTCCATTGGATAATAGCTCTAGTAGATTATTTTTATCTAGTTACTTTTATGATATCATCTAAGTGACATCATCACCCTTCACTTTATCAAAAATTGTGCAAAGCTTTTCAAGGAAGCTTCAAGGAAGCTTCCTACCAAGCTTCTCAAGGAAGCTTCACTCTCTCTCTCCTTACTTTGGGCGACACAGACATGAGGAAAAATATGACCAAAGTCATCATCTTTTCACATTTCCTACCACTTTCTATTTTCAAACAAAATATCACTTTCTCTCTTTACCTTTCATCTCTCTCTCATGCCCTCTTTTCTCTTTTTTCTCTCTCTCTCATGTTCTCTCTTCTTCCTCCCTCTCCATCAACACGACCAAGCCACCATTGGAGACCATTCAAGCTTGTTTGTTCAATCCAACCTAGGATCTTGACTCCCCTCCTCACCTTGAAGCTCTTTTCCTTGGTGAACACCTCTTAATTCCCCCATCTTCATCACTTTCTATCAAGCCTTAAAGCTTGAAACTTTAAGGTAATGCTCTTGACTTTCTTCCTTTTTCTTCCCATTTTTGTGACCCTTGGTCACTATTGTGATCAAGAACTCTTCCTTTCAAGCTTTGGTTATTGATTTCTTGAAGTTGACCATCTTAGGGTTTTCTTGGTAAGGGTGGATGAAATCTTGTAAGGAAGCATCAAGAAGCTTGCTTTCTTTGTTGTCTCTTGAGGTAAGAGGGAGATTAACCTCATCAACCACTTATGGTGGTGAGGAACACGTTTTTGGGTGTTGATGGTGAGGAATCCATGTGTGGGTTGCTCACTTTGTTGTGTGATTTTTGGTAATATTGTGATTGGTTGTGTTGTTTGATTTTTAATGCTTGTTATTGTGTATCTTAATGGATTTGAAATGCTTAAATGTTTAGATATGTATATGGAAAGCAAGGGATTCTTACCCATTTGGTTTGGAAGCTTGTGGAAGCATAATTTCAAGGTTCTTGTGCTAGATCCACGGGCCGTGTGGCTTTTCACAGCCCAGGCCGTGTTTCTTGATGGAAACACAGCTTCACACATCACATGGCGGAGGAGTACACGACCGTGTAGGTCAAATTTGGGTTATTTTTCTGTTCTTCCAGAGAAGTCCATGGCCCAGGCCGTGTAATGGGTCACGGCCATGTAATTGAGATTGATGAAAAATAGTTGGGTTTTCTAGTCACTTGGAGGTTCATAGCCTCATCGGACACTCAATATGAGACTTTGTATCAAGTTAAAACTTAGTTAATTAAATGAATAAACACTTAATTAGGAGTTCATAATGTAGAAAGAATAAAGAACACAACTTTATCTTATAACCTAGAGTGAGGATTGGTTAAAGAAAGAACATGAGCGTAGGTGAGGTTGTGAAGGACTTAAATAATTAGTTTAAGTGGGCTATGTATAGAACTAGGGGAAGATGATCATAATGTTATGATTTGAGGAGTAATGACTTTTAAAAATACCAATAGAAATAATTTTGGGGATAATTGGAATAATGGAAGGTGATTTATTAGTGGTGAATCTAGTTGACTTGATAATCGAGAAATTTAATGGAGACTTTATAAGAGAAGAATGGAAAAGAATTTGTGAGGGTAAGATAATGTGTTTTCTCTTAAGATTTTCATAAATGATATGAGGAAAGGTTATTCGAGGAACTTAGATAGAAGGATCTGTTGATTAGGATTGATGTCTATCTTTATTCTTGAGACGCGTTTCAATTAAAGCCGAAAGATTACTTAATGGTTTTATATGCTAAAGAAAATTATAGGAATGCTTCATGCAAATTGATAGTGATGATGCTTGAATTCATACGATTGTGGTATGTTGTGAAAGTATGCATGATTCTTGAATTTGTATAATTGAGATACTCTGTGAAAGCATGCGCTAGCATCATTGTGCCTTGGGCCGATGTACTGGACCCAAGTGATTTGTGATTTTAGCATTGTGCTGTTGGGCCGACGAACTGGACCCCAGAAACATCAGATAGATGATTGAGTCAGATGTGGTTTACTTTTATAACTAGAAACATTAGATAGATAGTTGAGTCAAATGTGACTTGTTATCATAAGAAACCTGGATATATAAGTGATATTATGTAGTTGTATGATCGGCTGTATAATATCATTGATATTAATGGTATTAAACAATTGTGTGAGCGGTTGCTTTAATATCATTGGGAACAGTTCAACGGTGGTTTGATTTCATTGAATATGCATTTGAGCATTATACAGTCATGACATTTTATGCCTAGGAGTGAATGAGAACTTACAGGATAGTGCAATCCCTGATGGATCTTGGGGGACGTTCAGGGCAGGTGATTCACTAGTGACCACTATCACATTGTATACCCCTGGCCGTGAACACCGTTGCAGCGCACTGGCAGCCCAACAAAACACTATTTCTTTTCGTGGTCCGGCGTAATTTGTCTTTTGAGGGGGGGACAGATCTTCTAGAATGCTCATCTCTGAACCTTAGCTCCATGGAGTAGGAAATGGTCACATTGTGCATAAGGATTGCTCAACATACAAAATGTGCATATGCATAGTCAGTAAATCTGTTATTGTGGTTTGGTCCACATTTATGCATTTTGATATATATTGTTGAATTACTTATCAGTTGATAATGTGATTGTGCATGCTGTTCTGTAACATCCTTTTATTGACATGATTATGTTTATTATTCTATGAATATTCTATATTGATATGATTATATTCTGCTTTTATTTAATGTTGTTGCATATGAAAGGCATCAATGTCTTTCGTTGTGTTTCTTGCTGCCTGATGGTATTGATGTAGGGGATCTCACCTCTTTCATTGTATTATTCTGTCTGCTTCTATCTTATTCTCATGTATGTAAAGACTGCGTTGGCGGTGAGGCAAAATCCGTTAGGTTTCATTAGGCTGCAGTTTCATGAGGGCACCTAAGCGTGGAATGTTCATTGCGATACGGGGCGCATTCGGTATGACGGAGATGTCATTTTTCTTTGGAGCAGGGCTCGGCATGACGCCGCTACTTTTACGGTGGATGTAGCTGTTTTGCGTGCGTCCTAGAAAGCTTCCTTGAGGGAGGACCTTGTGGCGATGACTGCTTGGATTTTTGTTTGTTGTGACATGCTTCGACTGGGGCCTTTGTCTGTTTGGGATTCCTAATGGGGATCTAGATGAAGATCGGGTGCAGGACCCTGTTCTTCAGGTGTTGGGACTTAGACTAGGTTCAGTTTTCTTTTGGTAGTCATATATGTACTTTTACTTTTGGAGTACTTGAGTTTTATATTTTTGGAACATGAGATAACGTACTTAAGGATGTAATGAACTTCATTTTATGAAAAGGTGTTTTCCAATTCTTATGCCTTGTGTCTTTATTATTTGATAAATCGATGTTATTCGTTGAAAAGAAATTTTGAAACTCATGTTTTATAATGTCAATCTTTTTATAACTTGGTTAAAGTTGGTTTTTGTGAAAAAGGAGTCGTTTGAAATGTAATGCCCTTCGGAGGGGGTGTTACAGTTAACAGAATAGCCATTACTAAATATTCATTTCAAAATAAACATAGTTAAGCAAGCTAAGATAGTAAGCATTATGGGGCAAACTTTGATCATGTAAGGCATGTAATATCAAGTAGAGAATTCTAGTATGCACACATGCCAATCAAGAACAAAAAGAATTCCCTTATTGTAATGCAAGAAATGAAAAGCCATGGAATTATAAATTTTAAAAACATTTATGATTCATTTCAAGATGTACTTCAATATAAGAATAATTGAAATTCAAAGGCAAGTTCAAGGCACAAATGGTGTTGAGTGAGTGGGTTTGAGTGGAGAGGAGAGGGTGTTTGAGAGAAGAAGAAGAAGATGATGAAAATGGAGGTATGAAGGCTGTCGTGAAAATGAAGGTGGAGGCTACGACTGGGTCATTTAAATGGGAGGAAAGGTTGCTCATTTTTAAGGGAAATAATCAATTAGTTGTGGAGCATAACCGATTAGTGAGGCTTAAAAAAGGAAATGGGGAGTCTCTGTTTTATAATAATAATCGGTTAGGAATGGATGGCTAACCGATTAGTATGTGTTGGTAAGAAATGTCGGGGTCTCTGACTTATTGTACTAACCGATTAGGACAAATGGCTAATTAGTTAGCTGCTTGAATTTTAAAACAGAACAGAGCTCTTTTGCCTGCATAACCGATTTGATCAATTAGATAACTGATTAGGAAAAGTTTCTAACTGGTTATTTCCACTATTAGAACAGATATAATCCTTGATATTTCCTCATGCCTTTTTGAGCTTACAATTCATAAGCTAATTTTCCTTCCTCTACTGATTATTTGCACTTTTAGAGCCAAAACATCAATTTTTCTATAGTATATAAATTGAGCACAATAAATCAAATAATCAATTACCATTAAGCATATAGCTAATAACATGCTTACTTTTATGATATATAGACAATTCAAACATAGCAAGCATACCTAGGCATTGTAGAACCTTATGTACCAAGATATATAGCAAACTAATTAGCTATGGTACAATAAGAATGAACATAATCATGTGCTAAACAAAATATTCAAATTTTACTAAGTGCGCATGATTCTATTCTTTACCTAAGGCCTATAAGGAATATACCTCAAATTCATTATCTTTTTAAGTGACTGTGCATAAGAGGTAAAAACTTTTGATACCTTGCCCTTCGTGATCAAGGAAACTCTTTTCTTTATCCATTGCTTCTCTTTTGGTATTTCAAACTTTGCAAGTTTCACATTTTGTACTTGAGAAGCTTTGGTTGAAGTTATCTTCCTTCTTTGACCAAAACTTATACCATTGGGCTTTGAAAATATTTTCCTTGATGATTCCACTTTCCTTTGACTAATTAGTCCATCCTTTTGAGAAATTTTCTGCATAATTGAAACACTAAGAGGACTTTTTGGTACCTACTTCATCTTGGGTCCTTGAATGTTAGTACTAGGATATTTAAGATTTTTAGGAACTTATACCATATTATTTCTTATATAAGAATTTCTTCTATAATTACATAAATGAGAAATATGTCCTAGATGACCACAAAAATTACAAATAATTGAATTTAATGATGGCTTGGTCTTTTGAAGATCATCTTTGGCAAACTTAAGTCTTTTGTTGTTTTTACATTCTAAACTATTTTTGCCATAAGCCTTACTTGAATTTTCATGTGGAATAACATTAATTTTATTCTCATTAACAAGCATGGATTGTAAACAATTAGAATCATTAGCTTTGGCGAATTCAGAAGATAAGTCCTCAACTTGATTTTCTAAATCAATGTACTTTTCACAAAAAGTTGAGGTTTCACATTTCAAAGGCATTTCCTCATCAAGAAAAGCATATTCATTTTTCAAGGTTTCAATTTCATTTTCAATGGAGAATATGTTTTCTAAACAAGATAAGTTTTTCTTTTTTGAAAACAATAAGCCATCATACAATTCATCATATGCACATTGTGGCTTATCATAGGAAAGACTATAATCTAGTTTAACATTATTTACCTCAAAGTCCTTTTTAACCATATATGAAGTAGTCTCAATTTCTAGCATACTTGGCTCTTTAAGGGAATCACCATCTTCCTCATTATTGTCCTTCAAGGATTTAAGAGCATATTCTTGAGGACATTTTTTAATATTGTCTTCCTTGAAAGGATTTTGCTCTTCTTGCTCTCTATATACAACTTTATGCAAGAAATCATTGTTAGCAAGATAAAAAGCATCAAGGGTGTCCAAAATTTCTTTGGTACTAGAGCAATTCTTAATTCTAGCATAAGCATCATCATTCAAACTACTTCTTAAGATTTGCATTACTCGAATGTTCAAGGAAAAGTATTTCTTGTCATAAGCATTCTAAGTTTGTTTTGATTTGCATATAAATCCATCAAGCGCAATATCCCACAAATCAAGATCAATAGATTGCATATAAAATTCCATTCTACCTTTCCAATAAACAAAATTCACATCATCAAAGAATGGTGGTTTATCAATTTCAAAACCTTCCATTTTGAAAAGCTTTCAATGGTTGCCAAACAAATAAGGATCTTGAACTCTAAACGGTTAAGCTTTCAACAGAGCACGAAGCTCTGATACCACTTGTTAGCCATGGAAACCATTACCCAAGAGGGGGGTGAATTGGGTGATGACAAGTTTTTAAAGCAATATTAAGAAATTAAGCAACGTTTAATTAATAAATGCAGCGGAACATGCATAGCATATATAATTAAAGCACAAATGTAAAGGAGATAGAATTGAGAGAAGCAAACATAATATTTATCTTGATTCAGCCACCAACCACTTGTGACTTATGTCCAGTCCTCAAGTAAACTACCTGAGATTTTCCACTATCTTCAAGCTTCAACAGGTGCTTGACAACCTTTATAATTGAGAGCACTCAATACACCTTGGGATACCTCACCCTTGTGCTTGAGTCTCAAACAAGGATACCTTACCCTTTACAACTTTTGAGGGATGCCTCACCCTCAAGGGATACCTCACCCTTTATCCAACTAAGGGATACCTATCCCTTTTTCTCTAGAGGGATACTTCACCCTCTCTTTTACAGATTATACAAAGTGTAGAAGATAGAAACTCTCTCAAAGAGTAGATAATACAAATTGAAACTTATGGTATCAAAGAATCACACACACTTAGCTCAAAATAGAGATTTGGAGAAAAAGATGATAAAACTTGTTTTCAATTCTCAAGAATGGTTTTCAGATTGTTCTCCAACATTTCTTTGATGCCCAAACATTTTCATTTATAGCCCAAGGAATTTTAGAGCCATTGGTGGTGATTAAGAATGATTTATTATGAAAACTAACCGTTTATAGTCGTTGGAACGTGTTTTCTGGTTGCTCAGATAATCGATTAGGACATTGTCCTAATTGGTTAGGCTTCTTTGAAAAGCCTTTCCATGTGAATTTTAAGGCCACACTAATCGGTTAGGGAATTACCCTAATCGGTTAGGCTCTATTTAAAAAGCATGTTCACGTTCAATTTAAACCACTACTAACTGGTTAGGCAATGAGCCTAATCGGTTAGGGCCTTTATGAATGAAGAGGCAGTGCCTCTGTCTTGAAAAATAACCAGTTAGGTGGACATCCTAATCAATTAGGAGCTTTAATTTTTGGCTCTTGTGAATGGTTGTCAAGAAAGATTACAAAATGATTTTCAAGAACATTTTGCTTAAGCTTAAAACCAACTAGACAAATATAAAACTTGATTTTGCAAAACATTTTTTAAGTTGAGTAAGAAATCAATTTATGAGCTTAGTGTGAATCCTTCAACTACCTTTACACAAAATCTAAAAACTTATATTCTAGGCTTAATGCTCTTCGAGAATTGTCCTTTGCATTTTGCTTCCTTTCTTTGTTTGTTATCATCAAAACCATTGCTTGAGTCAATGCCAATCACAATTTGTTCTTAATTGTAACCTTATTCAACTGCCTGTAATCTACACACAACCACATACTCTCATTCGTTTTCTTCATAAAGAGTATTGGTGCTCCCCATGGTGAAACACTAGGTTGGATGAACTGTTTGTCTAGCAACTCTTCTATTTTCTTTTTGAGTTCTACTTACTCTAAGGGAGACATTCTATACGGTGCTATAGATATAGGCTCAGTCCCTGGCACTAAATCTATGGTAAACTCTATTTCTCTCTCAGGTGGCAAGTCAATGACTTCCTTAGGGAAAACTTCTGGATATTCTCTCACCATAGTTATCTCTTCTAAACTCTGCTCAACCTCATCATTTATAGAAAACATGAGAACATATCCCTGAGCCCCTTCTACTAATCAATGGTTGACTTGTTTAGCATTTAAAAAAATGGACTCATAAGAAAGCGATATAGGAGATTTATCAGACATGAACATCAAAGTCTTATTTGAACAGTTTAAAACAACATGATTTAATGATAATCAATCCATTTCTAGAATAATGTCAATGCCAACATGAGGCAGACAAATAAGATCTACGAAGAAGATCCTATTTTCTATCTTAACACAACAATTTAGACAAATGGAAGAAGTATTTATAGGTTTTCTTGTTAGGGTAGACACAGATAATGTATTGGGAAGTTTAGACATGGGTAACTCCAACCTCTTCCCACATTCATATGAAATAAAAGAGTGGGAAGCTCCTGATTCATATAATACAATTAAAAGATTATCCTTAACTATACACGTACCTTGGATAAGATCGGGGAATTTAGCCACCTCCTTACCACTCAATGTAACACCCTAACTTTTGGGATAAGTACGATATTGTCCTAATGTACTATTTTATATTTTCTGTGAGTTTTAAATTGAATTTGACTGTTTTGTGAGTGCATTTGACTGTTGTGTGTGATTTACTCTGAGTCAGGGAAATAATAATTTTCTGGCTGGAAAAATCTTATTTTAATTATTCAGAGCTAGGGGATCTTACTAAACCCAATTTCGAGTGATATATATATTATTCTTTTAATTTTTAGGATTTAACTGTGCAATAAAATAATTTTATATTATTATAATATTATTTTATTTGACAGTACCTACTGTCTCAAAAATAGTAGAAATCTACTCCAAAATGACCATGGACCCTGAAAAGTCTGTGGGACCCACGTTTAGAAAAAAGCAGTCAACGATTCTGACTAGAATAAATTCTAAGCCAATAGGAACAAGTCAACGAAAGTGGATTGAAAACTCTAAACCAATAAGAATTAGTCAAATAAAGAGGCATGGACTTCATTAAGGACCATTGGATGAAAAGTTTGATTAAGATGTTTTCGATCATAACGTTGATCAGATCAATGGTGTGATAAGAATCCTGATAAAATCACTAAGTGATATTCACCTTAGATTAGATCACTGGATAGGAAACAAAGTTAAATTCAATGGCTAGGATTGAGTTAAATATAGTGGCTTGACTTTCACTTAGTAGCTAATTAAACCTAATTTAGTTAATCTAATTACCTAGTTAAGGAACTAAGTAAACTAACCTAGTTATTAGTTAGTTATAATTTAATTACTAATTAGATATCCTAATTTTATTTAGAAGCTATGATATATGCAATTATATATTTAATTAATTAGTTATGTAATTAGAATGTTAATTAAGTGTAATTAGGAAACTTAACCTAATTAATTAGCTATTTAATTAGTATGCAATTAGGCTTTAATTGAAATCAAATTAAGCCCTAATTCCCCTAGACACCCCACGGCCAAGGAGGGCAATTTCACCAAGTTCCACAAGCTTCTAGGTTCATCTAAGTAACCAAGTGTGACATATGCCATGTGCTTCAAGTGTAAACACAAAATGGGATATTTTACTTCAAGTAAATCCTTTAATCACTCCTACACTTCACTTTCTCTCTCACCAAAAAGCAAGCATCATTTTCTCTCAAATTTCCCAAGAACACCAACCATTTTTCCTTTCCTATTTTCTCTCTAAGTTTCGGCCCTTCACCTTAAATTCACTACCCATCTTCTATAATTTTTGTTCTTATCATTTCCTAAACCTAAACCATATCCTAAACACTTTTCATTTAGAAGGTTTTGTCAAAAACCTACTCCTTCTACTTCAAAATCCAAGTTTTATCTTACTTCCCTAATGGTAAGCTTTTGATTCTATGGTTTAAATTTTTATTTTTTGATTTTCTAAACCATGATTGTTCCATGGTTTTTCAATATTAAGCCTTGTTTGTGATTTTGCTAATTGTTTAAGAATTTTAGAGATTTATTTTGAGAGCTACATGAAAATCAAAGGAGAGGAGGAGACTAGGAGATCATTGTCTTCAAGAGGTAAGAGGGAGATTTAATCTCATCAACCCTAAATGGTGATGAGAAAATGGATTGTTTGTGTGTGAAGAATCCATAAGGATTCATTTATGTGATTGTTTAATGCTTTCCTATTTTGTGATTGATTTTATTTGCAAGCTTGTTTATAGCTTTAAAATATATTGCATGTGTTTATAAATATATGAATATTATGGTAGGATGTGAATAACATGCAAGGATTGTATGAGTGTTCCAAAGAACACAAAGTAGCTCACAACTTCTCCAAGAAAAAGAGAACCAAAATGTTCTCAACTAATTTCTAAAATAATGATTTAATGAATCTAGGTAAAATAATGAATTTGAGAATGATTTAGGTTAATTATGGCCAACATGCCATTTAATGTACATTTGAATTCCAAAGTTATTTTCTAAGGTAGGTTAAGTAGCTAATCAGAATTCTTAATTAGAAGGATTTATTTTAAGTAAGAATTAAAGAGAACACTTGAAAAATACTAACGTAGAGCTCACTTTCTGAGTTTTGAAGCACGTTAGCAAGTTTCATGGTGTAAGTAATGGTTGAGGTTAAAATGAACATCATTTAGAGAAAAAAATGTCAAAAATACCATTTAATGATATTCTAAGCAAAATGCTGCCGAAATTTACTAAAATTAGACAAATAAAAAGAAAAAGTACCATAATATGTTTATAACGTAAGGAAAGTATTCTACGTATTTTAAAAGTACTAGAAATAGCTTACACATATTTGAAATAATGATTTTTAAGCTATACAGTTAAGAAAATGATTTAAAAATCTTACGCGATTAAGAAAATGATTTAAAAACATTACGCGATGTTCAAAAATGTCAAAATATATTTATGCGATTTAAAAACGTTTGTAAAAGTGATGCGATTGTGAAAATGCGATAAAATTTCTACGCTACTAAATGGAACAGTGAGTTTTATGTCGGGCCAAAGTGGTGGACCCAGACATGTGGAGATATAGTACTGTCAAGTGGAGACATACTATACTTTGGAATATTGAGACTGAGGGTATTTTCATAAATATGGTAATATATTGAGACTAAGGGTATTTTGGTAATTCTTGATCATGCATAGAGAGTTGTGTCAATTTGGTTGAAAATTGGCGATTGATTGACGAGACGAATTACACCATGTTGTGGGTGTGATAGGCGTGGTGTGGTTCATTAATTAAACTTGGAGGCGTTAGTGTGCGGAGAATTCCACATACGGATAGTGGGTTGCTCCTCTGGGCTGTGGTAACGGGCAACACACTAATGATCTCTATAAGCACTATTCTTAATCGAGATCTTGTGGAGACTATTTGGTACAATGCCTGTAATACACGATGTTTTGGACTGTGTACTACTACACGATGTTTTGGACTGTGGACTATAGACACGACATTGGACAGGGTAATAGTTTGGTTGGGCAGCCTGAGGTACTGATAGATCTTTTCGGATCATTCTCTCTAATATCTGTGTTAGCTCCATGGAGTAGGAACGAGTCAGTATGCATTAGCATCCATGATCTGCATTTTAATGATTATTATAATCTGTGATTGAATGAATGATGTATTAATTTGATGTACTGTATATGATATGATGGTATGCATTATTGTGATATTTGTTTGTATTGTTGTTTTCTTTATTACCATGCTGGTAATGATGCAGATTGTCTCACCTCTCTATACGTATTTCTATGTATTATTATTATATTCCGTAAAGAGTTTGAGGAAGAGGAAGAGAAACAGCCTCTTGATATTCAGTATCTGGAGGAGCGCTAGCTGAGTGAGCATTGTGAGGACGGGCGAGCCGTTAAATCACCCTTGCCTTCTAGATTGATCTTGTGATCATGGCGTTGCCGGGATTCTTTGGTTTTGTGAGACTTGATTTCCACGGAGGATCGGAGGCCTGGTGACTGCGTGAGGATAGAGGATCGGTATTTTATGTAGGACGTCTGACTGTGTCTGTGTGCAGAGAGTTTGATGGGGAGCTTATCTTTACTACTACTCTGTATTTACATCTTGAGTTGCCTTTGACTCTGTCGCAATCGTCTCGCAGGGCGTCGCAAAAATAAAAAGAACAAAGAGGAAAGGACCTCGGGGTGTTGGGAGTCGCCACCAATCACTTTATCCATTAAATGGAATGGTGCAATTGGACACCTAAAAGATGGTCTACGTTTCAGAGTTTGAGGTTCGGGGGTTGATTACGGGTAGGGAAGGTGTTAGCACCCTACACCATCCGTTCTAAGAACGGTTACCTATTCAATCTAATGTTATTTGCAATATTAATTAAATTGGTCCTTTTTTTTAAAAAAAAGAAAGAAATATTTTTTTGTTTTTACTTTAACATGTCCCATTTTGTCAAGTATAATATCAAGAATGATAAATGACTAAGACAAGAAATGGGTGGCTAAATAGTCATTATTTTGAATCAAATTATAAGTCTACAACATATTGTATAAAAGTGGTGAATTAATATTTTATTTTTTGGAGAGGAGTAATTTTCAAAATAAATGGCCAAATAAAAAAAATTATTTCAATGAATAATTTTAATTCAAAGAAATTTGTTTAAGGTAAGAAAATGTTTTTTAAAGTAAATGGCCAAATAAATCTCATTCGTAATCAAGAAAAATATTTTTCGGTACAATGAGATTTTTGTTGTAATTTCAAAAAAAATATATCTTCATGAAAAATAAAACTTTAATTCACAACCATCATGATGTTGGAACTGTATGAAATTGTTTACTTTTATTTGAGGATTTTTATTTTGGTTTTTTTTAAAAAGAGTTATAATTTGATTTACGAAATTATTTTAATTTAGTGTGAGGATTAGACCTCGCCAGCGCTCCTGGCAAAATTCAATATAAAGCCTCAAGATTATCGGGAAGAGTGTATTTGATCGGTGCTCTGATCCTCTCCCAATTTTTTCCGTCATCGGCCAGTTTTAAATTATTTGATTAATTCATTAAAGATTAAATTAAAGTCACATACTAACCAAATAAAAATCATAACAACAAACAAAATAGTCAATAAAGAGACAAAGGTAAACTATAATCAAGTCAAACCAACCTACAAATTAACTTCCATCACTTTTTTTTTGAAATCCATTGTTCATTTTTATGTATTTTTTATTTTTATTTTTATTTTATTTTAAAAGAAAACAATTTCATTTTTTAGACTTCAAATACTTATTTTAACTTTTTTTTTATCTATTTTCATTTTTTAAATTAAAAAAAAATTGTCTTTATGTAAAAAAAAAAAGAAAAGGGAAATTTAAATATATATATATAAAAAGAGGAAAGGGTGGTCACGGGTGACCACCCAAATTTAAATATATATATATATATATATATAAAACAAAAAGAAAAGAAAAGAGGGGGACAGCCTGTGACCAAAAGGAAAATAAAAGGGGAAGGGGAAAAAGGCTGGTCACGGCACCAGCCATTTTAAAAAAGAGAGAGAGAAACTTCTCAGTCTCTGCAGCAAGGAAAACGAAACAGAGCAAATGAGAAAAGGGAGAGATTGTGGATGCCAACCGATTCAGCTATGGCAGCTACCACGGATCTAGATTCTCTGACTCGGGCTACGGCGACAGTGTTTGGCTCCTGATGGGTCGGATCCGGGATCGTAGAGCGGAGCGACGACTGGGATGGGGAGTGGGACGTGACGGAGACACACGCAGGCCGTCCGAAGTCACGATTCTGGTTCTTGGTGGTGCTGGGTGGTGTTAATGGTGGTTTGGTTGGTGGTGTGGATGATTGCTTGGAGGTTGAAGATGGAAATGGTGGTTGTGGGTGGTTTTAAACAATGGTGGCAGAGGTGTTTGAGTGATGCGAGGGGTTATTTTATGGGTTGTGAAAGTGATAGGTCCAGTTTTGGGTGAGGGGAAATTGGCCGTGAATGGGGTATGGTTTGTTTGTTTTTTTTTTGCTCATTCTGTCTGTCTGATTTTGTGATTACTCTCTATCTTTTTATATTTTTGAACGATTGAATCCCCATTTACTCTGCATTCTTTCTTTTCCTTATATTGTGCCCGATCATTCAAATGCCATAATTTTCATTTTTTACGTTTTTACGTTTGGAAGGCAGATGATCAAAATTGAATGAGCTTAATGTTGATGATTGGAAAGAAAAATCGTAGCAGTCTTTAATCCAATTCAAAGCAACTGTTTGATGGCTAGGGTTGCAGCAGTAGGAAGGGAAAAGGTTGGGATGGAGAATTGGGTCATGGATTAAGATGGAAAATGGGTCATGGGTTGACCTAGAAGAACAAAGTCAGTGATTTTTTTTTAAAGAAACAAAATTAAATTAAATGAAATAAAAATGAAAATAAAAGAAAATAGACAAAATTGGGTATCAACAGCTGCCCCCCTTTGTTTTACATTTAGAATAAATGAAAAACAAAGGAATTGATTCAATTTTGTCCATGAAAAGGTAAAAACTTACGGATTCAGGTGTTCGCTGAAGTTTAAAAAAAATAAGGTAAGAAGCTTACGGAGTCAGGTATCCATTGAAGCTTACAAAAACTTAAAGGCAAGGGGTACGGGGACCCAAAAACATGGAAACTAAAAGCAACGGGTGCGGTGACTCGAAAAGGTAAAAAGTTTGCGGAATCCAGTACCCGCCAAAGCTTGGCAGAAAACTTAAAGCATGAAAAGGTAAAAAGCTTGCGGAGTCGAGTTTCCGCTAAAGCTTAACAAAAAACTTGAAGCAGCGGGTACAGGGACCGAAAAAGGTAAAAAACTTATAGAGTCAGGTATCCGCTGAAGCTTGACAAAAACTTAAAGCATGAAAAGGTAAAAAGCTTACGGAGTCGGGTATCCACTGAAGCTTAACTGAAAACTTGAAGCAGAAAAAGGTAAACAGCTTATGAATTCGGGTATCCGCTGAAACTTAACAAACACAAGGTAAGAAGCTTATAGAGTCGGGTAGTCATTGAAGCTTAACAAAAAACTTAAAAGCAATGGGTACAGGGACACGAAAATGTAAAACAAAGGGTATGGAGACCCAAAAAGGTAAAAAGCTTGCAGAGTCAGGTATCTGCTGAAACTTAACAAAAACAAGGTAAGAAGCTTACGGAGTTGGGTATCCATTGAAGCTTAACAAAAAACTTAAAAGCAATGGGTACAGGGACCCGAAAAAGTAAAATAAGGGGTATGGAGACCCGAAAAGGTAAAAAGCTTGCGAAGTTAGGTGTCTGCTGAAGCTTGGCAGAAAAGGTAAAAAGCTTACGGATTCAGGTGTTCGCTGAAGCTTAACTGAAACAAGGTAAGAAGCTTATAGAGTCGAGTATCCATTGAAGCTTACAAAAACAAGGTAAGAAGCTTACGAAATTGGGTATCCGCTGAAGCTTAACAGAAAACTTAAAGGCAATGGGTACGGGGACTTAGAAAAGTTAAAGGCAATGGGTATTGGAACCCGAAAACATTAAAGGCAATGGGTGTAGGGACCCAAAAAAGAAAACAGCAATTTGGACCTTTGTAGATCAAGGCTGGAAAATTGAGAACAAATGCACTATGCAATGCATGCTTCAGATGTATGAGAGTATGAAAAACTTTTTTTTTTTTACAGCTCCACAACCCCTGAGGACATGATTGTAATCTTTTTCAAAGATGAATTGAAATGAGATTTATTGGCATCCTTTCATTTGTCTATTCAGCCGATGGTTGAAATGTCCAACCGGGATGACCCTTGAAGTGTGCATTAGATGTGACACATAAGAGCAAAGGGAAAACCCTTTAGACGACCCTTGAGGTGACCTGGTTGTCCTCTCTTTTTATTAACACTCTTATCAGGAATCATTGTATTTCCCATACCTTTCAAGTCTTTAGCAATTCTCAATGCTCTGATAGCAATGTCACACATTTCCATTCCAATATATGATTATTAGAAAAATGCATATTGAGTCAAAGAAGAGGCAAAGGTAAAAACATGACGATATTGTATTGAAATGGAAATGGTGAAAAGAAAGTAATATTATGGTCATCAACATAAAATTTACATAGGGATGATAAGGGCAAAGGTCTTCAGTTCTTCCAGTGAAACCCTTTATCGTAATTAGTGTCAATCCTCTGCATACCCGATTTCGAACACCCATTAACCAGCCTATGAAGACTTTTACTGCCCCATTGGGATCATTTGGCCTGCCTCAACATGGAAAACTTAGTTTGCTCTAAAGTAGAGATTTGCTCCTCCCTAGCATGGAGACTAGCTGCTCAAGTCTCACTTCCTTTGTCATATCAAGCACTATTGTCATCTTATTTTGGACCTTAACTTTTGCCTAGGTCACTCTTTCGAGTTTTCAACCTACCAGGTCGCTCTAACTTTTGCCTAGGTAGCCTTTTCAGGTTTTCCACCTAGCGAGCCATGCTTTTTTTTCTTTGCTCTTTTTTTTTAACAAGTAGTGCTTTTACGCATAATATTTCTTGACTGCGTCCGAATTGACAGGAAGTGGTAGATCTTCACTGTCCATTTTTGTGAGAATCAAGGACCCTCCAGAGAAAGTCTTCTTCACGACATAAGGTCCTTCATAATTTGGAGTCCATTTTCCATGGTGATCTTTTTGAATTGGTAGGACCTTTTTGAGCACTTAGTCTCCTTCTTGAAATTATCGAGGGCGCACTTTTTTTACATAGGCTTTCATAAGTCTCCTTTGATATAACTGGCCATGACATAGTGCAGTTAACCTTTTACCTTCAATAAGATTCAACTGATCTAGTCGGACTTGAACTCATTCGGCCTCTTCCAATTTTATCTCCATCAGTACTCTTAATGAGGGGATCTCTACCTCAATAGGGAGTATGGCTTCCATTCTGTAAACTAAAGATAAAGGAGTTGCCCCAGTTGAGGTACGAACAGACGTGCGATAACCATGCAAAGCAAAGGGAAGCATCTCATGCCAATCTTTGTATGTCACAACCATTTTTTGGATGATCTTCTTGATGTTTTTGTTTGCTGCCTCAACAGCCCCATTCATCTTTAGGTGATATGGCGAGGAGTTATGGTGTTGGATCTTGAAATTCTCGCACACTTCCTTCATCATTTTGTTATTCAAGTTGGTTGCATTATCGGTGATGATCTTATTTGGTAGACCATAACGACATATTAACTTTCTTTTGATGAACTTGATCACCACATTCCTGGTCATATTGGCATAAGAAGCAGCTTCAACCCATTTGGTGAAGTAGTCTATCTCGACAAGGATAAAGCGATGCCCATTTGAGGCCTTAGGTTCAATAGGTCCTATGACATCCATACCCCACATGGAGAATGGCCAGGGTGCTGCTAGGACATTCAAGGGGACTGGCGGCGCATTGATCTTATCAGCATATGTTTGGCACTTGTGGCACTTCTTCACATGATTAAAGCAGTCAGTTTCCATGGTTAACTAATAATAACCAGATCTTAGGATTTTTCTTGCCATTGCATGTCCATTGGAGTGAGTTCCGAAGGAACCCTCATGTACTTCTTCAATAATCTTTTCTGCTTCCATTATATCAACACATCTTAGAAGCACCATATCATGGTTTCTTTTGTAAAGTATTTTCCCATTTAGAAAGTAACCCATCGCAAGCCTTCTTAGAGTCCTCTTGTCATTTTCTGAAGTGCCTACAGGGTATTCCCTATTCTTGATGAAACATTTGATGTCATGGTACCACGACTTCCCATTAGGCTCATCTTCAACCACTTGACAATATACAGGACAATCACGACTTTCCATTTTTATAAGTGGTAGGTCCCTTTCATGACTTACTTGGAACATTGATGATAGTGTAGCCAAAGCATCAGCCAACTGGTTCTCTTCCCGTGGAATATGATGAAAAGTGACTTCATCAAATTACTTGATCAATTCTTTGATGTAAACATGGTATGGGATCAGTTTGGCATCACGGGTCTCTCATTCTCCTTTTAGTTGATGAATGACCAAGGCAGAGTCCCCATATACTTCCAAGATCTTTGCTTTTGATTCTATTGCTGCCTGAATACCTAAAGCACACGCTTCATATTCTGCTATATTGTTAGTACAGTCAAAACACAACCTTGCTGTGATTGGGATGTATTTATCTTCAGGGGAGATCAAGATGGCTCCAATGCCATGCCCTAGTGCATTAGAGGCTCCATCAAACCATATAGTCCATTTTTCTTTTTCAGAGGATTCCTCATTTTTAAACAGAGCCATTATATCTTCATCAGGGAACTCACATTGCATCGACCCATAATCCTCTATAGGTTGGTTAGCCAGATAATCCACAAGGGCACTTCCTTTAATTGCTTTTTGGGTGACATAAACAATTTCATACTCCGATAATAAAACTTGTCATCGCGCAATTCTCCCAGTGAGAGCGGGTTTCTCAAAGATATACTTGATAGGATCCATTTTGGACACCAACCAAGTAGTGTAACACAACATGTATTGCCTCAATCGATGGGCAGCCCATGCCAAGGCGCAATAAGTTCGCTCTAACAATGAGTACTTTGCTTAATAATCGGTGAACTTTTTACTTAAATAATAGATGGCGCGTTCTTTCCTACCGGATTCATTATGCTGCCTCAGTATGCAACCCATAGACTCATTAAGCACCGTCAAATACATAATGAGAGGTCTCCTTGGCACTAGAGGTACCAAAACTGGGGGTTCTTATAAATACTGCTTAATTTTTTCAAAGGCTCTTCAGTAATCTTCATTCCACTTGACTAGCTGATTCTTATGTAACAACTTGAAGAGCGGCTCGCATGTTGCTGTGAGTTGGAATATGAATCAAACAATGTAATTCAACCTTCCCAAAAATTCCTGAACTTTCTTTTCAGTGCGAGGGACCGGCATGTCCAATATTGCTCGAACCTTGTCAGGATCAACTTCTATTCCTTTCTGGCTCACCACAAACCCCAATAGTTTGCCTGATCTGACACCAAAAGTGCATTTTGCAGGATTCAGTCTGAGTTTGAACTTCTTCAATCACTCAAAAAGCTTTTGTAGATTGATTATATGATTTTATTCTGTTTTTGACTTCGCAATCATATCATCCACATAAACTTCTATTTCTTTGTGCATCATGTCATGGAACAATGTCACCATAGCTCTTTGATACGTTGCCTAGCTTTTTTTAAACTAAAAGGCATCACTTTGTAGCAGAAGGTTCCCCATAAAGTGATGAATGTGGTCTTCTCCATGTCTTCCGGTGCCATCTTGATCTGATTGTATCCCGAGAAACCATCCATAAAGAAAAAAAAAGAATGTTGAGCAGTGTTGTCCACCAAAACATTAATGTGAGGTAACGGGAAGTCGTCTTTAGGGCTGGCCCTATTTAAGTCTCGATAGTCCACACACATTCGGACTTTTCCGTCTTTCTTTGGGACAGGAACAATGTTGGAAACCCATTGTGGGTATTTTGCAACTGCAAGAAATCCAGCATCAAACTATCTTTTTACTTCATCTTTGATTTTTAAGGACATCTCAGCTTTCATTCGTCTCAACTTTTGCTTAACCGGAGGGTACCCAGGTTTTAGTGGCAATTTATGCTCAATTATGTCAGTGTCTAGCCCTGGCATATCTTGGTATGACTATGCAAAGACATCACTATAATCAAACAAGAGTTTAATCAATATGTTACGCTCATCTTCTTTCATCGAGGTACCAATTTTGATTTCTTTCTTATCATTTTTAGTCCCTAAATTAATTACTTCAATTGGTTCCTCATGGGGTTGGATTTCTTTAGCTTCTTGTTCTAGTAATCTCATTAGCTCAGGTGAAGTTTTCCAATCATCCTCATTATCCTCATCAGCATGATTAACAGGGTGTTCAAAATTATATGATGAGATATTGACACTGTCACTTTCAAGAGAGTCATTTTCAAATCTGCAATAAGTGATGTTGACACAAGAAAGATGAAATGAATAGAAAGTCATGATAATGGTGGGATGAAAGCTAATGGAATGAAAAATGAGAGAACTCAAAAATGTATTTTATTAATAACAATTATTGGAAAGGAAACATGTGAGCCCATTTTACAAATGAAAATCTTAAAGCCTTGGGCAGAGCTAAAGGAATAGCACTACAGAATTACTTTGAAAGAGACTCTAAGGTTATGGGAAACTCGGAGATCTCCCAATTGTCGAGTCTTGTATCTGAAGAACATACATATACCAGGTCTGCGTGACTGACAAAGTCATCATCTTCAACTGCGGTCACTTGGTCTATGAACACAACCCCCGCACTCCGGAAGCTTTGTTGTATATCACAGATGGGGACTCCCTTCACTTTAGGTTCTCGATTTTCCAAGCGAGCTAATCTCTTCTCTTTTTTCTTTTCCATGATTCTCCTCTTATCAGCCTTGGTGGGTTTGTACCCCAGCCCAAATCTACCTTTGTTTTCCAAGGGTTGAAAAAGTCCTATGGCACCTTGTCGTTTCTTGCCCACCCCCTCTCCATGCTGATAACCTCATTCTAGCATAACTTTAGCCATCATTACAGATGTAACAGAGGGCTACAATTTAGGAATTGGAGCTCTTTCCTTTATATAAATGGTATTGACAACCTCGAGTGCTTGAAAGGCAGTCTCAAGAGCCTCTTCTGTAGCTTCAATATAAGGGGTGTCTAGCGGCTTGCTCACCAGCAGGTCCTCTTCACCAAAGACAGTAATCATCTTGTTATCAACTATGAATTTGACTTTTTGGTGCAAGGTGGAAGGCACAGCTCCAGCAGAATGAATCCATGGTCGTCCTAAGAGACAACTGTATGATGGTGCAATGTCCATCACTTAGAAGAGTATGTTGAAAGTGCAGGGACCAATTTGAACTGGTATTTCGATTTCCCCTATGACTTCTCTCACTGTGCCATCAAATGCCCTTACTATCATCGCACTTGATTTCATATGTGACCCATCAAAAGGCAATTTAGAGAGTGTCAACTTTGGCATCACATTCAAGGAAGAGCCATTGTCCATCAGTACTCTAGCCATGATTGGTCTTGACATTTTACTGAGATATGAAGTGCTTTATTATGTCCTCTTCCCTCATTGGGTATTTCATCATCGGTGAAAGTAATGTAATTATCTGCTGTGATGTTGCTGATAACACCATCCAACTTGTCATCCGTGATGTCATGAGAAACATGGGCTTGATTAAGCACTTTCATTAGCACCTTCCTGTGTGGCTCAGAGTTCATTAATAAGGATAAGAGTGATATTCTTGCAGAGGTGCGGTTCAGTTGATCCACCACCTTGTATTCACTTTGCTTTATGAATTTTAAGAACTCACAAGCTTCTTCCTCGGTCACTTCTTTCTTATAGACCTCTTGCTTTGCTGCTTTTGGTTCTTCCTTTTCTTTTAAGGCTTTTTCAGAAGAAATTTCCCCAATTTTACCTTTCCTTTTCCGAATTCTTTCCACTTCCTCCACTTCCTCCACTTGCTCTTTACACAGATCCCCAGGTGTATAAATACGACCACTCCAAGTCATTCCACCAATCCCAGATATGTTAGAGATAGCCGATGGGATTTTCATTTGATTGCCCTGGAGATCATTCACAATGACTTACACATCATATTTCCAAGGCACAGCTCTAGTATCTTTATAGGAAAAAGGAGTCGGTACTTGGATGGTGATAGGATTCTGACCAAGAGAGACTTGTGGAGACACCTCTTTACTATAATGAATTGTCAATGGCCTTGGTATACCTGGAGCTTGCCCTATGATTGGTTGCGTTGCATATGTATTGGAAGCCTCTTGAACTGGTGGAGGTGTAACTTCTTTGACCATATAGACATCACCATTATCGTACTGATTGTTTATTTGTACTAGGTGACTATCCATTAAACTTTGAAGGATCTGTTTGAATTCATCACATTCCTCAATAGAATGCCCGACTTCCCCATGGATCTTGCACACAGTTTCATCTTCATTAACCTTTTTGATCTCATCTTGGTTTCGTATCAACCCAAATTTGCAAAGCTCTTGAAAAATTACTCTCATGGGAGTTTTCACATCAGCTACCCGACTTATGAGGCATCGTCCAGAAGACTTCTCTATGGCATTAACTACAGGACCTCCATGATCAGGCAAGGGATTGCGGCCTACATTAGGAGTTTTTTCTTTAAAGTTTAACCATTTGGCATTAATCAAGTCTTGCACTTTGAACTTCAAGGCTCTGCAATTTTCTGTTGAGTGACCTACAGCCCCAGCATGGTACTCACATTTAGCATTCTGGTCAAATCCTCTTGGGTAGGGGGTTCCACTGGCTTCATTGGGCAAGGAACCAATAAGGAGTTTCGGAAGAGTTGTGGTAGCAGTTCAGTATAGGTCATGGGAATTAGGTCAAATTGGACAGGTTTCTTTTCTTGGTTAGCTGGCGGCCTTGTTTGATTAGTATTTGGATTTTGGGCCCACGGTTGGGTTAGTTGATATGGCATGGTAGGGAGTGTTTGGTTTAGGATAGGAGATAGTGCACGAAAAGGGATCATTAGGTGATAAGGTTGAGGGCATAGAGCTTGAGAGGCATTAGCAATGTATGGATAGTAAGGCATGTAGGGAGGTTGGAAAGATGGTTGAGGGTTGATAGGCGCTTGGCTATGTCTCCCTTGGGCAAAACTCCTCTGATCAAAAGTCACAACATGAGCTTCCTTTTCTTTTTTCTTCCCTGCTGGGGACTTTTTGGCACTAAATGTTCTTGTTGAACTTTCTGCGATCTTTCTACTTCTCATTCCTCTTTCAACTCTTTCCCCGATGATAATTATGTGTGAGAAATTCGACGACACATTTCCTATCATCTTATCATAGAAGGACGACTGGAAAGTGTCAATGAATGTGGCCACCATTTCTCTTTCTATCAATGGGGGTTCAACCTGAGCAGCTATCTCTCTCCACCGTTGAGCATATTCTTTAAAGGTTTCAGCTTGTTTCTTTACCATATTCTATAACTGTAGCCTATCTGGTGCCATATCGATGTTGTATTTATATTGCTTCAAGAAAGCATCAGCCAAGTCCTTGAAACATCGTATATGGGCACGTTCCAGGTGTGTATACTAATTAGAAGCTGCCCCAGCTAAACTGTCCTGGAAGAAATGGATCAACAACTTGTCATCATGAGTGTGGGAAGCCATCTTGCGGTCGTACATGGTCAAATGGTTCTTGGGGCAAGTGGTTCCTTTATATTTTTCGAAATCTGGGACCTTAAATTTTGGGGGAATCACCATATTCGGGACAAGACAGAGCTCTGAGGCATCCAGAAGACCATAGCTACTTGCTCCTTCTATGGCTCGCAGTCTTTCTTCAAGAACTTCTAATTTTTCCTTGGATTGAAGGCCTTCAGTTGAAGGGTTCAACAAAGAAGTTCCAGTGACCTTATGAGGGAAAAACTGTGGCATATAGAAAGGAGGTTGGGCCTGAGTCGAGCCTTGTGGCCCTGAAGTAGGTATTACTAATGATGAGCTGCTCTCAGGAGGGTTGGTAATTTGGAACGGCATAAAACCAGGGGAAATGCCATAAGGTGGAATAGAAACAGGGTACTGAGGAATCTCACTGGTATTTGGCTGAGATCCTTGGGGAGGGTTTGAAGTTGTTGTGATTGTCGGTGCACTGCCCTCAAGAGTGTTGGTGGATAATGGTGGCACATAACTAGGTGGAAGGCCATACGGTAGGAATGAAGATGCTTGTGTTTCAGGATTACTTGGGTAGATTGTGAGTGGCATCATGGCCCCTTGAGAGGTGACACTAGGATATTGCCAAGGAACTGGCGTAAAGCCAGGTGGGTGAGCAGGCTGGTTGAAGGATCATCATTTGACCTTGAAGGAGTCCCCTCTGTGTTCTTTGTTCTTTCCAGAATTTCCAAGATCTTGGCCATTTGTTCCTTTAGCTGGTTTACTTCACTTCTCAGCTCTTCTTATGACTGACGTAGTTCATCCATGACTTTTGATTGAGAATGAGTCCTATATGGGTGTCGTAGAGACAATTTTCCTTTCTGTTTTCATTATTTTTTTATTAAAAAATATGAAAAAGAAAAAGAAAATGCAAACAAAAATAAAACTATGCATATAGAGACATGATCTAAAGCAGTAAGCGATATCGATAAACCCCATTCATTTAAAGAGAAGAGCTCTATGGTCATAGAGAGTTTTTACACATATTGATTCTTGCTACTCCTCAAGTCAGATGGAGGAGTTAGCTTTACAAAACAAGATGGAAAGAGTCATGCTAACTCTAAATTACATCAGCACTCCTAGAACAAGAAACTAATTTCAGTGATCCTTTTCAGTGAAATTTTCCTAGGAAGGTAAGGTCCTTCCTAACTCGAGTCAGAATATCTTGGTTTTCTCCTGGTGCTAGCTTGGCTTCCACTTTGATGATATCTCTTGCCCTCTTTCTTGAATGGTTAGAGATTTCCCTCATATTATCAATAACCATTTCGGCTTTTCGCTCCATTTCTTGGCTTGCATTAAGATAGAAATTCTTTTCATTAGTCAAGAAAAAAACATCATCCTCCAACCGATTCTTCTTACTTTCCAAGAAAGTAGACCATTCAACATGTTTTTCTAAATGTCGATTCAAGATTTTAACTTCATTCTTGAATTCTTGAAGTTGACCATCTTTCCCCTGAATGATTATTTCAAGGGCTTGACATGTTTTCCTTAATCTCTCTATTTCAATATCTTTAGAGGCTGTCTCCTGCTCTTGACTTTGGATTTTTCTTCTTGCAGTGCTAAGTTGATCTTTCAAGGACCTTCTCTCAGTGGTCCACTGCTGATAAATGATTTTGTACCGCCCCTCTGCTTCAGCATAATAGTCAATGGGTTCATTAAATTGGTGCATTGGTAACTCTAGACCCTGTACCTTGGGAGCAAGAAACCCCTTCTTCCTACTAGCCTGCCAAATTAGGTATTCTAGTGTCGTTTCAGACGATGGGAGACCGGGCTTCACACTTCTTGTGTCCTTCCAATCTTCAATGACTTCTTTTATTTTATCAATGGTTCCTTCATCGCCATATGAGAATTCAAATTTGGATAGTCCATGAGTCATCGGAATGAATTGCAGGGATGCCATTTGTCTTCAGACCATAGCTGGAGCATAGCCCACCACTCCCCATGGGCCAATAAGTGGAACCCAAGGTTTGCTTCCATATCTATATATGGTATAAGTGAGAGGACAACACTTGGCCCTCCAGACTACTTCTTTTATTTCCATGAAAAAACTGATCCATTGCTTCATCGTCGAAGTTCGGGGAGGCCAATTGTCACGACCATATAGAAAGAGCAGGTGCTTAGGTATGACATACTGTTTTAGATCAATTTCTGGATAGTTAAAGCACTTCAAGGTTGGCATATGGCTAAGCATCCATACTGCAAGCAATGGTGCACATCCCCAAAATCTTCCTTTCTGATGGGGCTGGGTGTACCCTATGCTCGATCTGCTCAAACAAATTGATCACATGTCCATCTATTTTATTTTTCCATCTCGAGAAAATTACTAACCCATAAATAGCGAGGGTTAGTGCTACCAAACCAAAACTTTGATCAACTTGAGCTTCAACCATCCTAAGCAAGAACTCTGAATCTAGACTTTGTCCTTCATCCATCATGTACTTGTCCAATTCATTGGCATGAATCCCTATCAATTTGGAAAGCATCCTTCTTGGTGTCTTCTTGGGGTCATGTGAGTACACTTTGTCCTTGGGCATGTCGTCTCTATTAAGAAGCCTAGCATACTCCTCAATCATTGGCACCAAGTCAAATTGTTGGAAAGTTAACACTGATATGAGGGGTCCCAAAAATGAAGCATAGCTTTCAACATTTGGAGGTTAGGGGTGATGAACATGAGAGCTGCAATGTCTTCATACTTGTCATTGAACTCTTCTTGTCTTATCATACTACACCACACATTATGGAGCCTCCTTAGGTCATTTTGCTCAAAGTCATGGCTCCCCTTTAAGAGAGGTAAAGGAACATCCTCATGATGCAAATTATTTCCTTCCTTGGCTTGAATTCTTGCAGACTCTTCACCGACAGCCCAGATACTCTCTGCCACCTCAGACATTAGAGTCATTTTTCCCTTATTCATGTTCGAGGTTTACCAATATCTTTACAGGATTGGACCACATATGCAAATGCAAGATAAAAGAAAACAATAAAAAGGGAGTTAGTAACTACAAAATAAAAGACGAATAGAAATTCCTCATGTGTTAGAGGAAAAAGGGGTACCTAATCTTGGTACCCGTCCAGCAGGATAGGTTCTATGAATGATGGTAGCTCTAAGGTTATATCTACAAGTGATAGCTTTGGTTCTAGACCCTTATCAGACAAAAGGTTCCCAAATTGCCCCTTGTTGTCACCAACACTTTGGCTAGCAAGAGTCCTCCATCCTCACCCATGATAGGTTACAAGCGGAAATAGTTCAATTTGAGCAAGGGATTTTCATGTGCCTAACCGGAGACCAACAGTCTCACAAAGCAACACTACTTCACCCTCTATCTAAGCCTACAAGGTACTGAACTCAGGTATAGAGCTTGTGTGTGCAAGTGTACATGAGAGAATTTATTTACAAAGCAGAAATATAATATATATAATGCAAACAAAATGTACAATAATATGAAACAAATAACAAATAAACAAATAAACAAATAAAACAAAAACAGACCAACATAATTAAAAAGCAAATCACATAAGATTAAAATAAGGTTTAACCCTCAAACCCTCCCCAGTGGAGTCGCTAGCAGTCGCAACCGTCCCGAAGGGTGCCGCGAAAATAAAAAGAACAAAGAGGAAAGGACCTCGGGTTGTTGGGAGTCGCCACCAATCGCTTTATCCATTAAATGGAATGGTGCAATTGGACGCCTAAAAGATGGTCTACGTTTCAGAGTTTGAGGTTCGGGGGTTGATTACGGGTAGGGAAGATGTTAGCACCCTACACCGTCCGTTCTAAGAACAGTTACCTATTTAATCTAATGTTATTTGAAATATTAATTAAATTGGTCCTTTTAAAAAAAAGAAATATTTTTTTGTTTTTACTTTAACATGTCCCATTTTGTCAAGCATAATATCAAGAATGATAAATGACTAAGACCAGAAATGGGTGGCTAAATAGCCATTATTTTGAAACAAATTCTAAGTCTACAACATATTGTATAAAAGTGGTGAATTAAAATTTTATTTTTTGGAGAGAAGTAATTTTCAAAATAAATGACCAAATAAAAAAATTTATTTCAATGAATAATTTTAATTCAAAGAAATTTGTTTAAGGTAAGAAAATGTTTTTTAAAGTAAATGGCCAAATAAATCTCATTTGTAATCAAGAAAAATATTTTTAGGCACAATGAGATTTTTGTCGTAATTTCAAAAAAAAAATGTCTTCATGAAAAATAAAACTTTAATTCACCACCATCAAGATGTTGGAATTGTATGAAATTATTCACTTTTATTTGAGGATTTTTATTTTACAAACAAGATTTTTATTTTGGCTTTTTTTTAAAAAAGAGTTGTAATTTGATTGACGAAATTATTTTAATTTAGTGTGAGGATTAGACCTCGCCAGCGCTCCTGGCAAAATCTAATATAAAGCCTCAAGATTATCGGGAAGAGTGTATTTGATCGGTGCTCCGATCCTTTGCCAATTTTTCCATCATTGGCCAGTTTTAAATTATTTGATGAATTCATTAAAGATTAAATTAAAGTCACATACTAACCAACATAAAAATCATAACAACAAACAAAATAGTCAATAAAGAGACAAAGATAAACTATAATCAAGTCAAACTAACTTACAAATTAATTTCCATCACTTTTTTTTTTAAATCCATTGTTCATTTTTATGTATTTTTTATTTTTATTTTTATTTTATTTTAAAAGAAAACAATTTCATTTTTTAGACTTCAAATACTTATTTTAACTTTTTTTATCTATTTTCATTTTTTAAATTAAAAAAATTATCTTTATGTAAAAAAAAAAAAGGGTGGTCTGGTGACCACCAAAATTTAAATATATATATATATATAAAGAGGAAAGGGTGGTCACGGGTGACCACCCAAATTTAAATATATATATAAAAAAAAACAAAAAAAAAAAGAAAAGAGGGGACAACTGTGACCAAAAGGAAAATAAAAGGGGAAGGGAAAAAGGCTAGTCACGGCACCAGCCATTTTAAAAAAAAATGAGAGAGAGACTTCTCAGTCTCTGCAGCAAGGAAAACGAAACAGAGCAAAAGAGAAAAGGGAGAGATTGTGGATGCCAACCGATTCAGCTATGACAACTACCACGGATCTGGATTCTCTGACTCGGGCTACGGCGGCAGTGTTTGGCTCCTTATGGGTCGGATCTGGGATCGCAGAGTGGAGCGACGGCTGGGATGGGGAGTGGGACGTGACGGAAACACGCGCAGGCCGTCCGAAGTCACGATTCTAGTTCTTGGTGGTGCTGGGTGGTGTTAATGGTGGTTTGGTTGGTGGTGTGGGTGATTGTTTGGAGGTTGAAGATGGAAATGGTGGTTGTGGGTGGTTTTAAACAATGGTGGCAGAGGTGTTTGAGTGATGCAGGGGCTGTTTTATGAGTTGTGAAAGTGATAGGTCCAGTTTTGGGTGAGGAGAAATTGGTCGTGAATAGGGTATGGTTTGTTTGTTTTTTTTTTCTCAATCCGTCTGTCTGATCCTATGATTGCTCTCTATCTTTTTATATTTCTGAACGATTGAATCCCCCTTTACTCTGCATTCTTTCTTTTCCTTATATTGTGCCCGATCATTCAAATGCCATAATTTTCATTTTTTACATTTTTACGTTTGGAAGACAGATGATCAAAATTGAATGAGCTTAATGTTGATGATTGGAAAGAAAAACCGTAAGAGTCTTTAATCCAATTCAAAGCAGCTGTTTGATGGCTAGGGTTGCAGCAGCAGGAAGGGAAAAGGTTGGGATAGAGAATTAGGTCATGGGTTGAGATGGAAAATGGGTCATGGGTTGACCCGGAAGAACAAAGTCAATGATTTTTTTTAAAGAAAGAAAATTAAATAAAATAAAATAAATGAAATAAAAACAAAAATAAAAGAAAATGGACAAAATTGGGTATCAACAGACTCTTAGGCATTATTGGGGAGGGATTTTCCATGCGCCTAGTGAGCTTAGTAGTGAGTCAACAGCATGGACTCATGTCCGTAGAGCTGTGAGACCTCTAGGATTTCTGTCATTCAATGATCTCTCTGAGAGTGATCCATCGGAGGGTTAGGAATCTTTGAGGTGCACTTGGGTATGTATGTTTTAGTTTTATGCTGATACTTTATTGCTTTGATAAATATTTGTAGTTGTAAATTATTTGTATACTTAAGACAAAATCATATGTATATTATGGGTTGTGACTATGTTTTGTTCTATTCTGTGTTCCGTGTTATTTTATTTAACATTATTAAGGATAAAAGGAAAAATTTTACAACTTATATTAATTAAGTACCAAATGTTTTACAACTTGGGTAAGATTTTATTTTATTTTATTTTATTTTATTAAAAATGTGACATCGCCACAGTGGTGTTACACTCAAAGTGTAGACTCTTCCTATGGCTTAAGGCCTTTGGTCTGGTGTAGTCTTTTGTCTTCGTGAATAGCTCCTACAAAAATGTCCTTCTTGACTGCATACATAACACTTAATTTGCCCAAACAAACATGGTCTGCCTCCATGTTGTTTTCCACATTTAGGGCACGTGAGATCTTTAAATCCAGCTTGCCCTATTTGCACTTGTTTACCTTTTTCTTGCTGATACTTGGGCCATGAAGCACTTCCTTGAAACCTTTCACCTTTTCATTTCCTCTTTTGAACTCCCACAGGCTTCTGCTCTGTATGCAATTTAGTTTGACTAGACTTCACAATCTTACACTTTTTAATCAAAGTAGGAAATTCCCTAATCTCTAAGGGCCTAACAAATATCTTTATCTCATCCCTTAATCCAGACTCAAACTTAAGACACCTCCAGTTTTCGTCTGGGTTCAACTGAAAGTAAGAAGAAAAATTAGAGAGTTCCTCAAACTTCGCCTCATATTGAGAAATAGACATATTACCCTTTTCAATTCAAGAAACTCTACCTCCTTGTCATCTTGCAAGTTTCTTGGAAAATATTTATCTAGAAATGTAGCCCTAAATACTTCCCATGTCACATGAGTGTCTGCCATTTCCAATAACCTTCTTGAACTCCTCTACCAATTTTTCGCTTCTCCTTTTAGCATAAAAGAAGCGAAGGACACTTTTTGTTCATCTGAACAACCCATTACTTCAAATATCTTTTTTTTTTTATCTCATTTAGCCATTCTTCGGCTTTAGCTAGGTCAGGCTCTCCTCGAAATGACAGAGGGTTCAACTTTCTGAACTTCGATAGATCATGAAATTGCTGATTTCTTACTACAGCTACATCTTCAGCTAGTGGATTAGTTCTCATTCTTCCCATCATTCTATTAGCAGCCTCAGTTTTCTCTCTCATCATCCTATTGGTAGCTTCTGTTTGTTCTCTCATCACCTCTAGCATCATCCTAACCATCTCAGACATATCATTATTACCTCCACTGGGTACCTAGGCGCCAATGAACCAGCAAACCAAAATCATTCTCCTGTTTCAGCCATCCATAACCAAAATCTAATTTCCCAACAATCCAATTTCTGACATCAACGAAGCTTCATTCATGCTAAATATAATCCATTATTAACCATAAAATTCAAAAGCAATCAAAGAAATCAAATCTCATTTTATACCCAACTTTGAAACATATCCTTTCATAGAACAAAAACAAAACTTCTCATTCATAACCATAATACAACCATCAAACAAACCATATTCAACTTAAGAGAATAAGAATCAAAGATAGAAATCATTACACAAACACGAAGAACACATTTATCTCCACTTCAACAATGTGCTACACAGAATGGACAAGAAAGAAAGAAGTGATAAACATATTTTCCCCTACCTTAAGCTTTATCTTTTCCTTTTTCTTTTCCTTTCTTTTCCTTTTCTTGTTCTCTTTCTTTTCTCCTTTCTTTTCCTTTGCTAGTTGTTCCCATTCTTTCTTTTTGTTTATTTGACAAGAAAATGTGAGAGATGAGAGGAAAATAAAAAAAAAGTCAAGGAGTGGATAAGAACATTAAGTGGTTAGGCTACTATGCTGAAACTTTTATTTGTTAAAAACACTTTGATTTTACTAAATCAAGTTTCCTAACTTCCCAAGATATCAAAATAAATTCTAGGATTCACTTAAATCCTGGTTTTACCATTTTCATAATTTTTCATATTTGCAATAAGTCAATTCGGTATTAAAACGTATAACTAGTGTACTTAAAAATACCAAATCAACTCAGTTCATCTTGAAACTTTAACTACACATTATTTCATACATTTGTGACTTAGAAATAAATTTTTTATATTCATTTCCTTTATATAAACAATTTATATTATTTTTCTGAGTTAAAATAGTCATTTTGCACATTCTGTGTTGCGGCAAAGTGCCTAAACTAACTCAGAAGATTACAGGATTACTTGGACATGTTAAACAAACGTTATAGTTCATTTCTATCCATAAACATTACTAACATGTTAAGGAGGATGTTACATACAAGCTATAATAGAGAGAGCAATGTAGCAGAAAGAAAACACCGTCATGCACAGGAAAATAAGAGATGCGTACAGCACTGCGGAGAATTGGAGGGAAGAAGGAATAGTGCGAGAGCGAGACGGAGAACGTTGCACAACAGAGAAGAGGAGTTGTATCAATGAAGAATTTTAGTGAGATAATTTTATTGTGTTTTAATTTTTTTATGTCTTGCTAAATTCTCTATACTAAGGGGATAATGAAACCCTAATTTTTTTAGCATTACTATGTTGAATTATTGTTACCTAATTTTTAGATTTAATGCATATTGATTCTATTTTCCTATCAAATTATATGAATAAATTTTTAAATGAGTTCAATCGTGCTTTTCTCATGCTTTACAATTTATTTGTGTTATCTAAGTGTTGGTGGTAATTGTTGAATATCAATTGTGATTTCTTGTTAGGGATACATATGATGATTTGATAATCTACTATTAATTAGGAAAATTTTATCATACACTTGATTATTATTTTTAGTGCTTCATTGATAGATTTTCCGTGAGCACATGCTTTGCCACTAGATGTTCATGAGATAAATTATTTGGGTACAATAATTTGACATAGTTAATATTAAAATTAATCTTGGTGGATTCTGATCCTTAATCTTTTTACATCTGGTTTAAACCAAATTTATTTACTTGTTTTCTTTTAATTTGCTTTTAATTTTAGTTATTTAATTAAATTAATTTTTGCATTTTTGGTTCATCAATTTCTGCAACTAGATTAGAATGAATTTTTCAATACTTAAAATTAACTCTAAGTCTCTATGGGATCGACCTCGTACTTGCTCAACTATATTTCGGTACAGATCATGCACTTGCGAGTATTTTAAGGCTTTTAAAAAATGCCACAATAGTAAACTAGGTCCCTCAAGGCACAAAATATACAAGTTTTCAAAAAAGTACTTAAAACAACACTATTCTAAATCTTTAGTTCCTACTTTATCTTCACTTTTCATAAGTCTTCTTCCCTTGAATCATTATGGATACACACACATGGGATGAGAATCACATATTCTCAATGGTTAAATCCATAAAACATGCCATCACAATCATTCTAGACATTTCGGGGGAAAAACACATTTTGGAATTCAAGTCACAAACATACATAAACTAGAAATGTGGCTACCGTCAAAACCATGACCTTTCTCTTCCCAAAATAGATTCTTATTTTATAAGTTATATAGAAAATTCATTTCCATAAATGCAACTCACAAAAATAACATCTTAAAGATCAGCAATCGCTCATACAATTGCCATGTCATGATTATGTAATGATTAGCAACCGCCCATATAATTGTCATGCTATGCCAAATTATGCCTTATGCTCATACCTATGCAATAATCTAAACATGTATGTGGATAATGTTATGATTCCTTAGACTTAGCGAAGGAACTCATCCTCAGTCCCTTAAGAAATGTATGAAATGCATGAGCCTTGAACAGAGCAAAGGAACCCAGTTTCATAAGCCTTGAACAAGCACTGAAATCCAATTCCAAAAGTCTTCCCTTCAAGTAGTGGTCTCATCAACTACGCGGTCTTCAACAATTTTGGGTAATAAACTCATTAACTACGTAGTCTTCAACAATGATCACCATGATAAGAAGGATTGGCTACTTATCATATTTGATCACGAACAATAAGGATCTCAACCTCATCAACATATTTATGAAAAATAATATACCAATTACTACAATAACTAGCATGTCACTTGATTTACATTCATAACTACAAACATGAAATACAATGATGTCAATTATCGTAATAAATAACATACCAATTAAATTACATCCATCATCTTAAATATGAACAATAATGATACTAAATATAACAACAAATCACATACCAGTTGCTTTACATTCACCACACAAATACTTCATTAAATACTCCTATTAGAGTCTCAACACTCACTAAGAAGCATATAAGAAGAACCTACACCAAACGGAAGCTCCATCGCATCAAACAAAACTTCTTGTCCCTTGCTAGAAGTGGCACTATCCACCCACACCTAGGCGTGAAGGTGGCATGAGAACGCCCTGCTACATCCAGGAAGCCACGCCTAGGTGCACCACTTTGGCACCTAGGCGCCATGCTCTCTGTCTCAGCCACGCCTAGGCATGGTTTAGTAGTGCCTAGGCGCCACACTGCGATAGAAACTTCTGCAGAATTCTGTAAAATAGGGTACTATTCCATTAGGAACATAACCTTATTTCTCCAATCAACCATCATTTCCAAACATTTTCCAACATCATACAAGGTCTATAAACATGTTGTAACTCTTATACAACTTTTAAATCACTCACATAGATTAAAGAACCATTCAAAACCTAAAACACCAAAAGTCACAACTCTTAACTCAAGCAAGAATAAAAAGGTTTTAAGGGATGAAAAATTCTTTTCCATGTGTCCAACAAAGCAAAAATAGGCTATACTCAAGTTCTACAACAAGAATCAAGCCTAGAACACAAGAATCATATCCAAGATCCACTTGCCTCAGCAAGCTACGTCATGAACAAGATGAAGAAAATGGATGAAAGGATGTTAAAATAAGTTCCTCCTACCTCTAACTTCAGAAATTGAAAGAACTGAGAAGCTCCTCTCCTTCTCTATCTTCTTCTTCCTCCTTGGTGGTTGAATCACCTCCTTTGCCTTGTTTCTTTCCTTTCCCCTTATGTTTTCTGGCTAGAAACCGTGAGAAGAGATGAGAAAATAAGAGAAAATATCTCCTTCTTGACTTAAATAAGTCAAGGGAACAGAAAGAGTAAGGGAGCCGTGTAACACTTGGTCACTTAAGTGACCATCTCTAATTCCTGATCTGTTAAGAACACTTAGATTTCACCAAATCAAGTTTCCTAACTTCCAACATGTTTAAAATAAATCCTAAGATTTATAAAAAATCTTATTTCATCATTTCCATAATTTTTCATATCTTCTACTAGTCAATCCGGCATTAAAACAAACACTCATTATGCTTAAAAATACAAAACTACTTTGGTTAACCTCAAATTTTAACTACACCAACTTCCACACATTTGTAACTTAGAAACAAATTCTCCATATTTATTTTTATTAACTAAGCAGTTTAAGCTAATTTCAGGGCTAATAAAAACTATTTTCACATAGTGCTACAACAAAGTGACTAAATGTGCTCAGAAAGCCACAAAATTTAGCAAGCATGTTGAGCAAGTACTAGGTTACCTTTGTAACCATTTACAAGTCTAACATATTTTCATGGATGTTGCATTTCTCCCCTCCATTTTAAAATTTTGTCTCTAAAATTTGGTTTACCTAATGTAAGAAGTCCTAAACAAGTCACATGTAAAAATCGATGCAACCAAAAACCAAAGAAACAAAATTTAACCAACACACTCACCTTTCTCTGAACCAGGAGACTGTGTTGTCTCCTTGCCATGTAACAGTAGAATCTTCCCAGTTTAACCTCTGACTTTGCCTCCTTCCTTTGAGGGCAATTCCTTGCAAAGTGGCCCGACTTGCCACAAGTGAAATATGCTACCTGGTCAGCTACACAAGCCTTATCCCAATGATATCTGCCATACTTGACACACTTCTGCCCACGATCATCCATCTAAACCTGCTTCCGCTTGTCCTTCTGATCTTTATGTTGTGGAGCATTCCTCTCTGACCTATCCTCTGTACTCTTCTATTTGTAGTAGTCTTGTGATCAATGCTCCTATTGTGGTCTAAAATTTAGGGGTTCTACTACTCTACACTTATTGACTAAGGTAGGGTAATCCTGAATCTCAAAAGGCTTCACTATCCTTTTCATACTATCTCTCATGCTAGTTTCAAACTTTATACACTTCCAACTATCATTTGGGTTGTACTTAAGGGTAGAAGAAAGCTTGGACAACTCCTCAAACCTCGCCACATACCGTCTAATAGTCATGTTGCCTTGCTCCAACTACAAAAACTCTATCTCTCTATCCTCTTGTACATTTTGCGAAAATTATTTCTCCAAGAATACAATCTTAAATACCTCCAATGTAACCTGAGTCCTCGCTACTTCCATCATTCTCTTTGCACTAACCTACTATGTTCAACATCCCCCTTTAACATGTATGTAGCAAAAGACATCTTCTGGTCCTTTGTGCATCTCATCACAGCAAAAATCTTCTCTAACTTTGTTATCCACTCCTCAACCTCTTTCGGATCATACTCCCCACGGAAGGATGGAGGACTAGCTTTCCGAAACTCTAAAAGATCATTAAAGTCCTGGTTCCTTTCCACCTATACTACTTGTGCTAGATGACGCTGCGCTGGTTGTGCATTCCCTATTTGCTTATACATCCTAGAAGTTGTAGCTGCCTGCTCCCTCATTGCGTTGACAATTGTAGCCATTTGTTCTCGCATTGCATTAGCCATTAACCTTCCAAAACTCTGAAAGATTATGAAAGTCTTGGTTCCTTTTCGTATGTACTACTTGTGCTGGCTGAGGTTATGTTGGTTGTGCATTCCCCATTTGCTCATATATCCTAGCAGTTACAATTGCCAGCTCCCTCATTGCATTGACAATTGCAGTTGTGTATTCTCGCATCGCATTAGCCATTGCCATCACAACCTCGGGCATATTTGGACCTTCATTAGGTGAGTTCCTTGTCTCATGGGTTCTCCTTGGTGGTGCCACAATTTATTGTATACATAGAATAATACATATTGAGTTGATCAGTCCTCAATATGATGTAACCGTGTAACAATAGCTAATAACAATCCAACCTAAGGTAAGTCATGCAATTTTATTCAAACATCTCATACTAGAGACAAAGAAATGCATAACATACAAAGGAACTCCTAAACATGCTTAAGTATAGTCAGTCCATACCACGGCTCAATAGGATTAACTGCTCTGATATCATAGTGTAACATCCCAAATTTATACCATTGTAATTAGATCTAGGTATACTACTAACTATTAAAACATTTCAAATATAACATAACAACATTATACAAGAAAATATGAGCCACGAATTAACAAATATATACATAACGTCAGTATTTCTCATAAATACAAACTATGTACAAAACTGGTAAACTAGGCCCCTCAAGGCACGAAATATACAAGTTTTAAAAAAAGAACTTAAAACAACACTATTCTAAGTCTCCAGTTCCTGCTTTGTCTTCACTTTCCATAAGTCTTCTTCCCTTGAATCATTATGGAAACACAAACATGGGGTGAGAGTAATATATTCTCAGTAGTTAATTCCATAAAGCATGCCATCACAATCATTCCAGCCATTTCGGGAAAAAAACATTTTTGAATACAAGTCACATATATACATAAGCTAGAAAGGTGCCTAAAGCCAAAATCATGTCCTTTCTCTTCCCAAAATAGATTCTCATTTTATAAGTTATATAGAAAACTTATTTCCATAAATGCAACTCACAAAAATAACATCTCAAAGATCATCAATCGCCCATACAATTGTCATGTCATGATTATGTAATGATTAGCAACCGCCCATACAATTGCCATGCTATGCCAAATTATGCCTTATGTTCATGCCTATGAAATAACCTAAACATGTATGTGGATAATGTCATTATTCCTTAGACTTAGCGAAGGAACTCATCCTTAGTCCCTCAGGAAATGTATGATATGCATGAGCCTTGAACAAAGTAAAGGAACCTGGTACCATAAGCCTTGAAGAACCACTGGAACCCAATTTTGGAAGTCTTCCCTTCGGGTAGTGGTTTCATCAACTACGCATTCTTCAACAATTCCAGGTAGTGAACTCATCAACTATGTGGTCTTCAACAATGATCACCATGATAGGAAGGATTGGCTACCTTCTCATTCAAAATCATATTTGATCAATAACAATGAGGATCTCAACCTCATCAACATAGTTATGAAAAATAATATGCCAATTACTATAATAACAAGCATGTCACTTGATTTACATTCATAATTACAAACATGAAATACAATGATGTCAATTATCATAATAGATAGCATACCAATTAAATTACATCCATTATCTCAAATATGAACAATAGTGATGCTAAATATCATAATAAATCATATACCAATTGATTTACATTCACCACACAAACACTTCATTAAATACTCCTATTAGAGTCTCAACACTCACTAAGAAGCATATAAGAAGAACCTACACCAAAAGGAAGCTCAATTGCATCAAACAAAACTTCTCGTCCCTGGCTAGAAGTGGCGCCTAGTTGTCATCCACCCACGCCTAGGCATGAAGGTGGCAGGGCAATGCCTTGTTACTTCCAGGAAGCCACGCCTAGGTGCACCACTTTGGCGCCTAGGTGCCATGCTCTCTGTCTCAGCCACACCTAGGCGTGGTTCAGTGGCACCTAAGCGCCACTCTACGATAGAAATTTCTATAAAATTCTGCAAAATGGGGTACTGTTCCATTAGGAACATACCCCCATTGCTCTAACTAACCATCAATTGTAAACGTTTTCCAACATCATATAAGTTCTATAAACATATTGTAACTCTTATACAACTTTTAAATCGCTCACATGGATCAAAGAACCATTCAAAACCTAAAACATGAAAAATGGTAACTCTTAACTGAAGCAAGAATAAAAAGGTTTTAGGGATGAAAAATTTCTTTACATGCATCCAACAAAGCAAAAATAGGATATACTCAAGTTCTACAACATGAATCAAGCCTAGAACACAAGAATCACATCCAAGATCCACTTGCCTCACCAAGCTTCCTCATGAACAAGATGAAGAAAATAGAAGAAAGGTTGTTAAAACAAGTTCCTCCTACCTCTAACTTCAGAAATTGAAAGAACTAAGAAGCCCCTCTCCTTCTCTATCTTCTTCTTCCTCCTTGGTGGTTGAATCTCCTCCTTTGCCTTGTTTCTTTCCTTTTCCCTTATGTTTTTCTACTGGAAGTTGTGACAAGAGATGAGAAAATGAGAGAAAATATCTCCTTCTTGACTTAAATAAGTCAAGGCAACAGAAAGAGTATGGGAGCCGTGTAACACTTGGTCACTTAAGTGACTATCTCTAATTCTCGATCTGTTAAGAACACTTAGATTTTACCAAATCAAGTTTCCTAACTTCTAACATGTTTAAAATAAATCCTAAGATTCAACAAAAATCTTGTTTCACCATTTCCATACTTTTCTATATCTCCTACTAGTCAATTCGGTATTAAAACACACACTTAGTATGCTCAAAAATACCAAACTAACTCCGATTAACCTCAAATTTTAACTACACCAACTTCTATACATTTGTACCTAGAAATAAATTCTCTATATTTATTTCTACTAACTAAGCAGTTTAAGCTAATTCTAGGACTAATAATAACTATTTTTCACATAGTGCTACAGTAAAGTAACTAAACGTACTCAGAAAGCCACAAAATTTAGCAAGCATGTTAACAAGTACTAGGTTACCTTTGTAATCATTTACAAATTTAACATGTTTTCATGGGTGTTACATTTCTCCCATCTTTTTTAAAATTTTGTCCCCAAAATTTAGTTTACCTAATGTAAGAAGTCCTAAACAACTCACATGTAAAAATGGGTGCAACCAAAAACCAAAGAAAAAAAATTTCACCAACACACTCATCTTTCTCTAAACTAGGAAACTGTGTTGTCTCCTTGCCTTGCAACCAGTAGACTCTTCCCAGTCTAACCTCTGACTTTGCCTCCTTCCTTTGAAGACAATTCCTTACAAAGTGGCCCAACTTGTCACAAGTGAAACATGCTACCTGGTCAGCTACACAAGCCTTATCCCCATGATATCTATCACACTTGACACACTTCTGCCCACGATCATCCATCTGAACCTGCTTCCCGTTGTCCTTCTGATCTCTATGTTATGGAGCACTCTTCTCTAACCTATCCTCTGTACTCTTCCGTTTGTAGTAGTCTTGTGATCGATGCTCTTACTGTGGTCTAAAACTCAGGGGTTCTACTACTCTACACTTTTTAACCAAGGCAAGGTAATCTCGAATCTCAAAAGGCTTCACTATCCTTTTCATACTATCACTCAAGTTGGTTTCAAACTTCACACTTCCAACTATCATTTGGGTTGTACCTAAGGGTAGAAGAAAACTTGGGCAACTCCTCAAACCTTGCCACATATTGTCCGACAGTCATTTTGCCTTGCTCCAACTATAAAACTCCATCTCTCTATCATCTTTTGTACATGTTGTGGAAAGTATTTCTCCAAGAACGCAATCTTAAATACCTCCCATGTAACCTGAGTCCCCACCACTTCCATAATTCTCCTCATAGCAGCCCACCAGTGTTCAGCATCCCTCTTTATCATGTATGCAACAAAAGACATCTTTTGGTCCTCTATGCATCTCATTACAACAAAAATCTTCTCCAATTATCCACTCCTCGGCTTTCATCGAATCATACTCCCCTCGAAAGGATGGAGGACTAGCCTTCCTAAACTCTGAAAGATCATGAAAGTCCTAGTTCCTTTCCACCTGTACCACTTGTACTGGCTGAGGTAGCGCCGGTTGTGCATTCCCTATTTGCTCATACATCCTAGCAGTTATAGCTGTCTGCTCCCTCATTGCATTGATAACTGTAGTCGTCTGTTTATGCATTGCATTAGCTATTGTGATCACAGCCTCGGTCATATTCGAACCTTTACTAGGTGAGTTCCTTGTCTCATGTGTTCTCCTTGGTGGTTCCATAGTTTCCTATACACACAGAACAATACATAGTGAGTTAATCAATCCTCAATATGATGTAACTGTGTAACAGTAGCTAATAACAATCCAACCTAAGATAAGTCATGCAATTCTATTCAAGCATCTCATACAAGAGACAAAGAAATGCATAACATACAAAAGAACTCCTAAACATGCCTAAGATTAGTCAGTCTATACCCCGACTCAATAGGATGAACTGCTCTAATACCATTATGTAATATCCCAAATTTAATAACCACAGTATAATTAGTATTATACGACAGTGATTAGATTTAGGCATGATACTAATTATTACAACATTTCTAATATAACATAACAACATTATACAAGAAAATATGAGCTACGAATTAACAAATATGTACATAATGTCGGTATTTCTCATAAATACAAACTATTTACAAAATTGGTAAACTAGGTCCCTCAAGGCATAAAATATACAAGTTTTCAAAAAAAGAACTTAAAAGAACACTATTCTAAGTCTCCAATTCCTACTTTGTCTTCACTTTCCATAAGTTTTCTTCCCTTTTCTTCCCTTGAATCATTATGAAAACACACACATGGGGTGAGAATCACACATTCTAAGTACTTAAATCCATAAAACATGCCTAGGCATGAAGGTGGAAGGGCAACGCCCCATTAGTTCCAGGAAGCCACGCCTAGGTGCACCACTTTGGCACCTAGGCGCGATGCTCTTTGTCTCAACCACGCCTAGGCGTGGTTTAGTGGTGCCTAAGTGCCACTCTGTGATAGAAACTTCTGCAGAACGGGGTACTGTTCCATTTGAAATGTACCCTTATTTCTCCAACCAACCATAAATTGCAAACATTTTCCAACATCATACAAGGTCTATAAACATGTTGTAACTCTTATATAACTTTTAAATCATTCACATGGATCAAGAACCATTCAAAACCTAAAACACAAAAAATCCTAACTTTTAACTTAAGTAAGAATAAAAAGGTCTTAAGGGATGAAAAATTCCTTTCCATGCATCCAACAAAGCAAAAACGGGCTATACTCAAGTTCTACAACATGAATCAAGCCCAGAACACAAGAATCACATCCAAGATCCACTTGTCTCTCCAAGTTACCTCATGAACAAGATGAAGAAAATGGAAGAAATTATGTAAAACAAGTTTCCCCTACCTCTAACTTCAGAAATTGAAAGAACTGAGAAGCTTATCTCCTTCTCTATCTTCTTCTTCCTCCTTGGTGGTTGAATTTCCTCCTTTGCCTTGTTTCTTTTCCTTCTCCTTATGTTTTTCTGCTAGAACCTTGAGGAGAGATGAGAAAATATCTTCTTCTTGACTTAAATAAGTCAAGGGAACAGAAAGAGTATAGGAGCCGTGTAACACTCGGTCACTTAAGTGATTATCTCTAATTCCCGATATGTTAAGAACATTTAGATTTCACCAAATCAAGTTTTCTAACTTCCAACATATTTAAAATAAATCCTAAGATTCATCAAAAATCTTGTTTTACCATTTTCATATTTTTTCATATCTGCTACTACTTAATCTGGCATTAAAACACACACTCACTATGCTTAAAAATAATAAACTAACTCCAATTAACCTCAAACTTTAACAACACTAACTTCCACATATTTGTGACCTAGAAATAAATTCTCACATTTATTTTTATTAACTAAGCAATTTAAGCTAATTATGGGGGCTAATAATAATTATTTTTCACATATAGTGTTATAACAAAGTGATTAACTGTGCTCAGAAGGCCACCAAAATTAGAAAGCTTGTTAAGCAAGTACTATGTTACCTTTGTAACTATTTACAAGTCTAACATATTTTCATGGGTGTTACATTATTCAAATAACATAAGTGTTATTTGAATAAACACGTATATTAAAAACAAAAATAAATGGCTAGTTGATGCCAATTAATGCTCCAATTACTCCCAACAGCTCTTTAATGTTTTGGGCTATAAATACAAGTTGTTAGGCATTAAAGAAAAGTTGAAAATCAATCTGAAAGGTCTTATAGAGCATTAATACGAGTTCATCCAGCCTTAATCTTTATTTATCTATTTATGAGCTAAAAGTGTGAATATCTTTATACCCATTCAGATTCAATTTGTAAAATCCATTATTTTGACAGTTTATCATTTAATCTTTTTCTGATTTCCTGTAAAGAGGGTGAGGTATCTCTCTTGAGAAAATGGTGAGGTATCCCTTGATAAAGAAGAGGGTGAGGTATCCCTTGTTTCGAGGCTCAAGCACAAGGGTGAGGCACCCCAAGGTGTATTGAGTGCTCTTAGTTGTAAAGTTTTTTCAAACACTTGTGAAACTTGAAAAGTTGGAGCCTCTAGCACAAGGATGGAGGATTCCATGGTGTGAGGAGTGTAACATCCCGAAAATAATGTTAGACTTGTAAATGGGTACAAAGGTAGCATATTACTTGTATGACATGTCAGTTAAGTTTTGTGACAAACTGAATTTATTTAGGCACTTTGTTGCAACTCAGAGTGTAAAAAATAGCCTGAAATGACCCAGATAGTAGCATAAATTGCTAAGTTGAGAGAAATAGGCCTAGAGAGTTTATTTCTAAATCACAAATAGGTGCAAAAGGATGTAGTTAAAATTTGAGAGTAATTAGAGTTAGTTTGGTATTTTTAGGCATACTGGTTGTGTGTTTTAATGCCGGATTGATTAGTAGCAGATATGAAAAAATAGAGTAATGGTGAAACAATAATTTAGATGAATCTTAGTATTTATTCTAAAGTTCTTGGAAGTTAGGAAACTTGATTTAGCATAATTCAAGTGTCCTTAGCATATAGAAAGTTCCAGTATGGATTTAGTGGCCTTATAAGAAGCAAAGTTAGACTTTTCTTCTTGTTTTATTTTCCTTTCCCACGACTAAGAGCCAAAAATAGAAGAGAAAAATTAAGAAAAGAGGAAAGGAAGAAGGAGGAAAAAGAGTAGAAAAAGAGAAAGGCAAAAGGGAAAGCTAAGGTTTGATCATCATCTGCACTACAAGAGGTAGGGGTGATTATGTTTATGTGTTTCTTCTCTTCCTTGCTTCATCTTTGCTCATGTTTTGTTCATAGATGGGAAATAGGTTTTTGAAGAGTTATCTTGGCTTCTTGTTTGGTTGTTGTTTTTAATCATAGAATTGATCTGTTTTGAGCTTAAACTGTGCATCGTGATTGTTTGGAAACTTAAAGAAATCCATTTGGATGCTTAAGTTCAAAGTTGAGAAAAAAGGAGCAAGCTCCTGGTTTTCTAGGTCTTGAATCCATGCTAGGTGAGTTGAAGGTGAGCATAATAATTTAACATGCTTAAAGATCATTCTTAAGGTTGAAAACCATTTAGGACATGAGTTTAAAGGTTTAGAGATGGTTAGAACTCCAATGGAATAGTAACTAAAGTTGCAGAGGCCATGTGACTAAGCTCCCAACTTTTGGTTGCTTGAGCAGCCAAGGCTAGAGAGCTCGTAGATTGGCTCTGGAAGCCACTGATTAAGTGCCCAGAATGTGAGCACTTAAGCTCACTAGTCTAGAGGTCTTGGGTACTGAGCAATTAAGCACTCAGAGTTTGGCCGATTAAGCACCTAATGACAGACAGAACATGGGAGACTTCCTATCATGCAGCGCTTAAGTGCTGAGAAAGTGGGTGACTAGGCACCCATAGGCAGAGAGTTCTAGGATTTTTATCCTAAAGAACTTGAGTTCCCTACTTGTTAGGATCCTTTTTATATGCCTTGTAGAGTGTGTTGAGACATTCATAGGGGTATTTCTAAGAGAAAAAGGTCGTCTTGCATATATGGGAAAGTAAGAGACCTTAGTGCAATCAAGAGCAATGGATTACCATAGATAGGTATCTAGACCCTTAGGCAACACAGATTTGCATTTAGTATCACATACAGGGTGATGAGGATAGGGTATACTAGATACAAGTAAGCTAAGTTCAGTTGGTAATAGTCACTCGCTATAGTGCATGAGTTGCTCTTAAGAGAGAAAGTGGAGTCAATGATGCATGAATGGACTTAGTATTGACATAGTATAGAAATTTCAATCTTTAAGCATTCCAATAATTAGGAATTGACTAAAGTAGGTATCTAGAACCTTGAGTCCACTAGCATGACATAGTTTACCACTTGTGGTGTGATAGTAAGGCAAGCTAGATATAAGTATCATAAGTATGATTATTTAGCTAGAAACATAGAATATGCTCCTTTAAGAGTTGGAACTGAGCTGAAAGTACATGTTTGCTAGAGTTTAGTTCTTCACCTGGTTAGAGAGAATCATGTGATGAGTTAATGTGGTGGTTTGTATGAATTGTACATAACACTGCATAGTTCCTAATAATTGCTAATTCCAAAGTAGAGTAATCTTTAATGATGTATAATCATATGACCAAATGAGATAGAAGGGAAAGTCCAAAAGTATCTTTGAATGATGATTTAACCCTAGTTGCTTGTTAGTGCTAGGATTACTAGTTTTTATGTAGTGGAAATAGTACTCTCAGTAAAGTGAGTAGGAACCGGTCCACTCATTATCCGATAGTTTGAATAGTAAGTCTTCTTATCTACAAGTTTAAAGAGAGTTTGGAATAAGCAAGTGATGCACACACACAATCATATTCATTTCCTATTCCTTGGCAATTGTATGAGCAGTTGTTTAGGATAGATGATATTGTACAATTGCATGGGCAGTTCTTCAACATCATTGATGGTATGTCTATGAGTTTAAGGTTAGAGATTGGCTCAGTGAATGTTTGCATAGAGTAAGAGAATGCAAATGTTCGAGTAGCATGAAGTAAAGATTTCATTGCTTATTGCTAATCCTACTTTTCAGAGTTAGTGAGTTTATTCATAGAAAGAAGTTATACATGTAGTACCTATAATAAGTCTATGAATGAACTAGTTATGATATGTTACAACGTATAGATAGTTGTTCTTATCATATGAGTAAGGGACTTAGGCTTATTGATTATGTGTTGTGTTTAGTGAGCCTTTACATAATAGTAGCATATGAATGTTCTAGAGATATTGAATAGAGATTTGATATATAGTAACAACCATAATCTATTATGTTTAAGTTCGAGTATTACAAGGTTACGTAGATGCGAGACAACTTTGATATGTTATACAATTGTATGGATGATTATATAATGTTGATATAGTTTATACTAATTTACATGCAGTTTACATTATATAATGTCATGAAATGTATGAATATTACTGAGAATTGCATGTTCTCACCCCTTTCTGTGTTTTCATGGTAATAGCAGTACGAAGCCCTTCAAAGGGTAAGGAGATAAAGTAACAGAAAAGCTAATGTAGATTAGTTTTCCTTGTTTCTTTTATATTCATAATTAATGTATTTATTATATTAGCTTTGAGTATTTTAAAGGTTGTATGTATAACACTTTGCCTTCGGGGCTATTGTTGTATAAGTGTATAACTTTTATAGTGGCTCTCCATATTTAATTGTTTAATTATATGAAATGAGTAAGATAGTAAGAATAGAAGTAACACATTTAATGCTTTATGTCTTTATATATAAGTTATATCGAGATAATTGTATTAGGGTGTTACAAGGAGTGCTCTTACTTGTATAAAATTTTTCTTAGCACCCGTGAATCTAGGAGATAGTGAAGAAAATCTCAAGTTAAGCTTGGGGACTAGATGTAGGCCACAAGTGGTTGGTGACTGAACCAGGACAAATCTTTGTGTTTGCTCTTCTCAATTCTATCTCCTTTATATTTGTGCTTTAATTATATATGCTTGAGTTGAATTTGATATTTAGTTTATTTGCTTGATTTATCCCATAACCCAAGTTGTATTTGAGTAATCTACAATGTTTTATCTTTGATAGACTTATTCCGCTGCATGTGTTAATTGAAAATATCAAAATGTTTAATTTCTTCATGTTGTTTTAAAAGTTTTTGATCACCTAATTCACCCCCCCTCTTGGGTGATGGTTGTCATGACTAACATCCATAACATTTTAAATAGTAACTCTTATGACAAAATTGCATAAAGAATAACAAGAAATAACAATATACAATATTTTACAAAGCATTTTATGCACAAAATAGCACTGAAAATTATTTCAGTGACCAAACAATGTCAAGTTTGGGAGTACAAATTGTGCAACACTCCCAGTAGTGCCACAATCATGTTGGAAAAATTTCAGGTCAAAACTCGGTGAGTATACTATAATTATTTTAACATTATGCAATATTATGTATATAACATAGCATCTAAATTATTTAATTATCAAATGATACCAAGTCTGAGAGTATGCAATATATATGATGTATAGTAGTATCATAATAGTGCACAAAAGGTCCAAAAGTGGAGAGTATCACATGAATTTAGTCATTATAAATTCACCAAAACTCAAAATAGATAACTCCAAATGCCCAAAAAAAAAAATAAATTCCCCAAAATTACAAGAAGGGCGTGTGGAGAATGATGCAAACAACAGAAGTGAAAAATCAATTTTTTATAATTTACACTCTCCAGGATCGCGAGTGGGCATGCGCATGGGCAGAAAACCACCTTTGTCTTTACCAATTTGACTAGAATTTAGATCATTTGACTCAGTTTTGACTCGATTTTTTATGTGATGGGTCTTCTGCGACATCTCTCTCGTTTATAATCCATTTTACACGATTCTTGCGCTATTGGATTCAAAATTTAGAGATTTACAAAACCCCTAAGAAAACTTTTAAAAATTTCACATGAAATTTCTGGGATTTTGAAATTTGAATTTTTCAATAGGTTTTCAGGTTTCCTTACGTTCATGCCTCATATAAATCTTTTCTAGAAAAAAACTTGTCAGCTATAATCATGACTAAACTTGCTTTGATACCAATTGTAAGGCATTTAAGGGGAGCCCAAAAAAAGGGGAGATTTCCATCAATGGGCTAAGCGAGAAATCACAATAGTGGGTTTGACACTACATCTTGAGCCACAACCTTAAGGTAATGAGTCTATGATTTTTCCTACTTAAATACTATTTACTTAACCTATTCTTTACTAATATGATACTTCAACACTCATACTTGAATTTTCAACAATTTCTTGTGCAGCCTTCTGGTTTCAATTTTCTTGCTCTTGCCTTCGGATATGTACTTAGGATCCAAATTTGATTCAACTATAGTTTGTTGAGGTTTTGATGGCATAATCCATGTTAGATGGTTCTCAATTCATGAGTTGGATGTGATTTTGGTGTTCAGTGTTATGAAAAAATGCCTTTGGTGTAGTTTTTAGTCAATCTTGGTTCAACCTTGGTTTGGCTTTGATTTTAGCTTCTTCCTCTTCCATGGGTGGTTAAGCTTTGAATTAGTTTCTTTTCCTTTATTTTGACCTAGTTGGTGATAATTGTTCCCTCATTTGGGAATGTTTGGCATCATTTTGTGTTGCTATTATTGGGGCCATCAAAGGGAGTTAATTAATTATAAGATGATAATATGAGCACAAAGAGACACTGTAACATCCTCTTTTTTGCATGCAAGACTTGTATAAGATTACAGAGGTAGCTTAATACTTGTTTAACATGTCCGCTAAATTTTTGTGATGTTTTGAGCCAATTTCGGCACTTTGCCGCAGCATAGAAGGTGCAAAATAACTATTTTAACTCAGAAAAATAACATAAATTGCTTGGCTCAAGGAAATAAATATGGAAATTTTTTTAAGTCACAAATGTGTAGAAGAGGATGTAGTTAAATTTTGAGGATAAATGGAGCCAGTTTAGTATTTTTAAGGACATCGAGTGGGTGTATAAATACCAGATTGGTGAGTCACATATATGGAAAGTTAAGGAAATGGTCAAACAAGTATTAAGACAAATCTTAAGATTTATTTTAATATCTTTGAAAGTTATGAAACTTGATTTAGTAAGATCAAAGTATTCCTAAGAGATATAAAGTTTCAGCAAAGAAACCAAATCACCCTTGAAAGTCTAATATTTTTATTCTTTAAAAGGAGAGTTTCCACTCTCTTTTCTATCATCTCCCGTCAATTTTGAAGCAGAAAAAATAGAGGAGAGAAACAAAGGGAAACAAAGAGAAGAAAGAAAAGGAAATCAAGAGATAAAGACAAGTTGAAAGTTCATCTTCTCAAAGAGGTAGGGGGATCTTGTTCCTTAACTCCATCTCTCCATTTCTTCTTATGGTTGGTTGTGTTTGTGCATGGAATAAAAATGGGTTTTGGTGGGTTATGATGTTTTTTCTTGGATGATCCTCATTTCTATAGCTTGCTTTGTGGTAATTGTGGTTTGTTGAAGTATGGTTGTGGCTTGGAGCTAGATGGTGGCTTTGTTTCTCCTTGATTCTAAAAGTTAGAAAAATGGGTTTTTGGGTTAAGGATTTGATTCAAAGATTCATGTATTATGAAGTTAATAGTATGCTTGGTAGTTTAATCTTGTTTAGAGGCCTTGAGGGATGGAGGAAATCATTTGGGTCATGGTTGGGAAGGATGGAATTCTGGTTTGGAAGTGACAAACTAGATGAATTCTGGTTCTGATCTGCTGGTGCCTAGGCGCTAGCTTTGGGCTCCTAGGCTCCCAAAGACCAGAGAGGGATTTCTGCAAAAGTTTCACTATGACAGCTTGTGATGTTTGTTGCATAACTTAAACTACAGACATCAAAATGACTTGCTTCTTCTGGTATTTGAAAGCTAAGGCACAATACTTCATGTAGTGAAAATATCAGATTTTTAGGCTAACCCAAGTAGTACCAGTTTTGGTTTGAATCTAAGATAATTTCTGTAGAAACAAGCAATCTGGCACCTATTAACCAGATTGCATAATTTCCTGCTCTGAGGTCATAATTACATGAGACAAGTGGATTTGAAAGCTAACATGTAAGGCTATAAGAGGTAAAAATTTTGGAATTTTTACACTCATCATTCGTTCCCAGGTTCATTTTAAAGTGAGGTCAGTTTCAGGTAAAATAATGAGTGCCCTATTTTAGCTTTTGTATAATGTGGCATAACTTTTGCCATACTTAGCCAAATGAAGTGAGATTTATTTCATTTGAAAGATAAGAGATGAGGCTATTTACCTTAAAATTTTAGAACTTTTTCAGTTAGAATGTACATTTGGTGCACTCATGAAAAACAACCTTTTTAAGGAGAAAATTAAGATATTTTGTGATGGATTGAACCCTAGGAATACTAGTAGCTCTTTTAATCGCTAAAGTTTAGTTAAGGTAGTGTAGTATGAGTGTGGTTGCTTTCTTATGGGTTAAACTTAAACTAAATGCTCCTTTATTAAGTACTGAAATCAAATGACTGCCTAATATTTGGTGTATGAATATGATGAATTGAACTACTTATGATATGAATCATTGTATATACTTTGTATGGAATGAATGATGTTGATGAATGGTATATATTAATGATGTTGAGGAGCATATTGATATATGCATGTTAATGAATAATGATGACAAGCATGGTATTAGGAGGCATAAAAAGGAAAAAAATTGAATAATTTTATATACAATGAACTATATGTAATGAAAAGCTTGATGACTAAGGTTATGTCTCTTTATTATACAAAGAAAAGCAAGGTTATATGATAAGTGAATGAAGGAAAGGTTTTTAAATACTTTTGCATGTTTTGTTTTCAAACTTGCTACTTGCTATTTCATTGTATGAATGGCCCTATGGCTTAAGCCAAAGGTGCTCCTAGTGCCAGGGCTATGGGTTCTCATACATAGTATGGTGGAAAGTAAACGGTAACCTCACTGTTGTAAGGCAAGATTGACCACTCATACTAAGGTAGTGTAAGGAGGTCAAGGAGCAAAGGTTGTCCTACCCCTTCCTGCCTGAGGTTATACAAGGATCAAAAGGACTTCCTAGAACAAAGGTTTTCTTGGAAGGACTTCCTAGAACAAAGGTCGTCTTGGAAGAAAGGGATCCTTGGAAATATACAAGTAATATGTATTTTCCAAAACAAAATATTTTAAAAACATTGCATAGGCATACTTTAGGTCATTCCTTAGGCATAATCATTCATCATAATGTATTGCATAAAATGACAATTGTATGGACAATTATCTTATTTTTATAATTAAATTAATAATGACCAAGGTTGATGCCTGACTTGAAAATATCTAGAAAAAATAAAATATAGTGATTATGCTGAGGTATGATAATTGATATGGATTATTAATATCTCATGTTTTATTATGAAAAATGAATGCATATAAAGTAAATTATGTATACTTAATACTAATGCTTGAATTAATTGTGATAAAGAACTGAATTTGAAACTGTATGATTGACTGAAGTGTGCAAATAAATTTTATAAAAGATAATAATTGAACCTCTATTTCAGGAAGAGAGAGGACCAGCTTTAGTAGTATGCCATCTCTCTAACTAATACATATATATTTATGATGAGTTTTAAACAAAGGATGTATTTTTCCCTGAAACAGGTGTATTTATTGTGATGACACATTTTTAAAATGTACCACTGAGAATTTGTAAATTCTCACCCTAGTTTTTTGTTTCCATGATAAATCCAGTGAAGGATCAAAGCAAAGGCAAGGCATGGCATTGAAGACCTAGTAAAGTTGATTATGTATATATATCAATTTTGTACCCAGATTTATGGTTCTGTAATTAAATCTATATGGGTAGTTTTGTAAAAGTATATCAGACATATCATGTGGTTGTATAGTAAAGAGCAAGTTTCTAGATTGTGTAAAATGTCTTGTTCTCTTTACTTTTATGTTAAAGGCTCTATATATCTACTTATTGACAGTGGATATACAGGTTGTATTTATGTTAAAGTTTAGAAGTGACATGCTTGATTTTATTTACCTGAGTATAAGTATATAGAATTAGGGTGTTACATTTTGGTATTAGAGCAGTTCATCCTATCGAGCCGGGAAATGGACTGACTATGCTTTTAGGCATGCTTAGATGTTTTTGTTTGTGTCATGCATTCTTTTATCTCAATGTGGGATATATGATAGAATTGCATGACAGCCTTAGGAATGGATGTTAATAATTACTGGTACATTATTACATGATATTGAGACTGATCAACTCAGTATGTAATGTTCTGTGTGAACAAAAAATTATGGCACCTCTTAAGCGAACATGAGGAATTAGGAAGTCTACTAATGAGATGTCTAAGATGGTTAGGATGATGACAACCACTATGAGGGAGCAGGTTGCTGTTAGTAAGAGGATTCTTGAGAGGATGGAAGTCAATCCACCTCAACAATGAGTTCCTCCTATACCATTAGCACAGTCAATACCTAAAGTATCAGTTTTTAATCACAACTCCCATGATTTCTTGGAGCGTAAAGAGGTGAATCCGTCACCAATCAGAAAAGGATAAAATTTGATGGAAGTTAAGGAATAGTTGAGTGAAAAGAAGAATGAATCACTGAATTCCCTAAAACAAAAAAAGTCAGATATTGAAGTTAGTAAGGGTGCCTCTTGGTCATAGATTCTATAAGGTAAAGAAAAGTAGACTTAAGTTTGAACGTGGGGTAAAAAATGCACGAAATGTAGAGAACAATATGGAATTAAGTGATATTTGATAAGTTAGTTGATGTGTATGTACTCAATGAACCAAGACATTTTATGAGGGACTGTCCATAAAAAAGGAGAGGCAGGGGTTTAGTGAACAAATAACAAGAGGTTGTTTAAAGTATCTAGAACTTGGAGGATTTGGAGGATGTTTAATAATTCTTTTCTAGATATATGTTTCTCTAAGAAACCTACAGAATGTCAAGCAAAAGGTGTTTCTAAGATTTGAGTAAAGTGATAATTAGTTTGTAACACCCTGATTTTTTGTTTTTCTTGATATTTATAAGTTTTATAATTTTTGTGAATTTTTGTGAATTTTTAATTTATTTTGATTATTTTAATATTATTTTGTACTGTATATATGTTTGAGGCGGGCCTGAATTTTTTTTTTCTGGACCAGGAAGTTTTGGATTGATGCGGGGCCGAGGGAACTTACCAAACCTGAAACCGGAAACAGTTTTTGAAAATTTTCTTTATCTGAGTTTTTGTTACATTCTATTATCCATTTGATAATGCTATTATCTATTGGGTAATGTTATTATGTTTTTGTTCCATTCTATTATCCATCGCATAATGCTATTATCCATTGGGTAAAGTTTGTGTATTTTGTTACATTCTATTATCTATTGGATAATGTTATTATCCACTGGACAATAAATAGCAATAGCTTTTGTCCATTAGGTAATAGCTTTTGGAAAATATCTTGAGGTTAGTCAAAGATGATGGTTATGACATCTTTATGAATAACCAATAAGAAACAAGCTTGGTGAAGAAGCTTTGAATGTCTACCCTTGATCTAATCAATGGTTGTGAGGAGTTGTAGTGAGCAAATTGACTACTCCTACTCTACATCAAACTCACGGCCATGAAGGGCCTTAGGAGACCAAAGCACTTGTTATTATCACATTTCTACACTTATCATCTTTTTCATGCAAAACCCAAAAACTCTTTCTTCCATTTTCTCTCCTAAAACTCACGGCCATAGGTCTTTTGGAGGACCAAAGATTTGGTTTTGCTATCACTTAGTTTATTTCCATCTTTTTATCAAGAACCAAGAAGCCAAAATACAAAACTCTCTCACTTTTCTCTCTTAGAAGCCTCACGGCCAAGCCACCATTGTCCACTCTTCAACCTTTCATAATTCCATCTAACCTTACCACTTGATTCTAAACACAATCCTAAGCAACTTTGATGTTGTGATCAAGACTTAGTTCAACCATTTTCAAGCTTGATTTTTGAATTTAAGTCCTAGGGTTCTAAGGTGAAGTTCTTGATTTTTCAATTCATGTTTCATTTTTGGAGTTCTAAGACCATACTTGATTTATAGTCATCTTAATCAAGCCTTAGATGTTAATATGTTTGTGTTTACTTTGATTTTTAAGAGCAACTTGGTGGTGAAAGTTAGACACAAGAGTCCTACAAGGAGCTAGGAGGCTACATCTAAGGTAAGAGGGAGATTAACCTCATCAACCAATTATGGTGGTGAGGGACACAAAATTTGTATGAAGGTGATGAATCCATGTGAGGATTTATTCACCATATTTGTGTAATTGTGTGATTTGTATTTATTTGTTCTATGTGATTTTTTATTGCTTTGATATTTGTATGAACTTGATATAGTAGGTTTATGATATTTAAAGTTATCTTGAATGCTATAAATTGTGATCAAGAGGAAAGAAATTTTTGGTTCCAAAGACCAAGAGGCTCACGGCTAGTTTGCCCACAAATGGGTAATTTTATGCAAAAAATAGTTTATTAAATGTTAACCTAAATGATTAAGGGACTAAATAAGGTTTAAGGATTTTACAAGTTAAAAAGTTGATGAACAAACTTTATTATTCATAAAGGAATTGATTTTTGGCTTCAATTATAGAAATAAGTTAGAAAGATGATTTGAAATTTGAAGTATTTTATTTAATAGAGTTTTAGTTGGAATGATGAAAATGATTTATTAATTGTGAATTTAGTTGTTTAATGATAAAAAATTTAATTTAGGATTTATAAGATAAGAATGGAAATGAATAAATCCTATCATTAAGCAAAAGAGTGATTTTCGGCCATGGTATTGGGAGATAGGATTGAGAATTAAGTTTGAAACTTAAAGTATTTTATTTAAGAGGATTTTTAATAAGGAAGATGGAAAAGGTTTCATTAAATTAAAATAATGTAAGTTTTGCAAAGAATATTAGAAAATATTATTTAGAGGAGTTTTAGCAAGGAAATAATTTTTAAGGATAGTTTGAAGTTTAAAATATTTTATTTAATAAAGTTTTATTAGAGTAAAGAACAAAGATTTTGAGATATCTTGAATTAATTTAAATGATATAAGTTTTTGTGAAAAACGTTAGGAAATATTATCTGGAGGAGGTTTAGTGAGAAAATGCTAGAAATATTATTTAAAGGTGATTTATTAAGTAAATATTGCAATTAAAGTCCAATTTGATATTAAATAAGAAAAGTTTTAATTTTAGCTTAGGATATTAAGAAAATATTTTGCGCGATTGAAAATACGTAGAAAAACCTTTACCTGATTTAAAAATAATGATTTTTAGTTACGCAATTAATAAAATGTTTTAAAATCTTTATGTGATTGAGAAGATATTGGAAAACTGTTACGCGATTTGAAAACGTAACAAAATGTTATGCGAATGTGAAAACACGATAAAAATGCTACACGATTGAGAGGAACAGCAAGTTGCTGTCGGGCCGATGTACTGGACCCAGATGTATTAATGTTTGGTGGTAGCCGTAGTGGCTTATGATATGCATTGAGTCGTTGATCATGCATTGTTTTACAGATGGGTGTCTGGAAAGACTATTGTTGCCTAGGAGATTGAATTATACCTTAGTGCAGGTGCAAATTGCATGGTGAAGGTCTATAATGGATCTTGCGGGCGTTGGGGTGCGGTAATTCCACAGGTGGCTAGTTGAATAGCGCTACTGTGCCATGGTTTCCGATGTAAACGCACCGACGATCTTGACGAGACACTATTCCTATTCTCGATCTGGCGTAGAATGTCTTGTATAATGCCATAACGTGCACATTGAGAAATTATAGCACTTAGTCTGAGGTGACTGATATACAGACATATCTTCTGGATCATTCTCTCCAAAATTGTGTTTAGCTCCATGGAGTAGGAAATGAGCGCATTGTGCATAAGAATGGTCAGTATACACATTGTGCATGTGCATAGTAAGTGTACATATCATTGTGGCATAGTCAATATACTTATTTTTGTGGTATGATTGTAACACCCCCTTTCGGGAGGCATTACTAAATAAAATCAACTCCCTTTAAAATCCTTTACTCAAGTTATAAAAGTTAATAGTATAAGATATGAGTTTCAAAAGCTTTTATTCGTAGATAACATAAACTACTCAAATTTTAGAAACACAAAACAAAAGAACCATAAAATAGACTTTTCATAAAACGAACTTTATTACATCCATAATTACTTTACATCATGTTCTAAAAGCATAAAACTTAAGCATTCCAAGAAGTAAATATATACATATAATTACCAAATGAAGATTGAGTCATGTCCAAATCCAAACACCTGAAGAACAGGGTCCTGTACCTGATCTTCAGCTAGATCCCCTTCGGGAACCCCAGTAGACAAAGCCCCCAGTCGGGGCATGCCATTACGGACGGGAGTCCGAGTAGTCGACTCTATAGAGTCCTCCCTAAAGGAAGCTCCCCAATTGTCCCAAAGCTCCCCAAGGGGCATGTAAAATTCCAAGTGAACAACTGCATCCATAGTAAACGTAGCTGCGTCATGCCGAGTCCTACTCCAAAGCAAAATGGCATCTCCGTCATACTGAATGCGTCCCATGTCCCACTGAACACTCCACACTCTGATGCCCCCGTGGAACTGCAGCTGGGTGAAATCTCATGGATCTTGCCTTGCCGTCATCACGGTCTTTCTTATTATAAGTATAATATAGAAACAGACAGAATAATACAATAGAAAATGTGAGATCCCCTACATCAATACCATCATGACAGCAAGAAACACAATGAAAGACAATAATACCTTTCACTTACAACAATATCAAGAAATAACAAGTATAATCATAGCAGTACAGGAATAAGACAGATCAACAGGTGTAGTTATATTATCAACTAATATATGATTCAGCAAGGTACATTGAAATACGTAATCACCGACTATACCACAACAAGATGCACACTGACTATGCATATGCACGATGTATATGGTGACCATCCTTATGCACAATGCAACTAGTTCCTACTCCATGGAGCTAACAATTCAGAGATGAACATTCAAGAAGACCTTTCCCCCCTCAAAAGACAGTTTACACCGGACCATGACAACAGGTCACTAAGTGGAACACCTCGCCCTGACGCCCCCTGAGATCCATCATGGATCACACTTATCCTGTAAGTTCGCGTTCACTCTTAGGCACAAAAGCCGACTGTATAATGTCCAATGCATGAACGATGAAATCAAACCACCGTTGTACTATTCCCTAATGGTAGTAGAGCAACTGCCCATACAATTGTCCAATGCCATTAGTATCAATGATATTATATAACTGCCCATATAATTACATAATACCAATGATCCATCCGAGTCTAGTACTTCGGTTCCACAATCCACTCGGGTCCAGTACGTCAGCCCGATAGTAACCTTACTGTTACTTTCAGTCATAAGATATCTTTGTCACATCATGCAGAAAATCATCATTCATGTCCCACAATAACCTCACTGTTACTTTCAAACATAAGATATCTTTATTACAAAATTCAGAGAAGCATCATTCATGTCTCACAGTAACATCACTGTTACTTTCAAACACAAGATATCTTTATTGCATATTCCAGAAAATTATCATTTATCACCTTAAGCTCACAAATTCTTTTCCTTTCCCTAAACCCAAATTACCTCAAGTTTTCATTGCCAAAATTCCTCAAATTATCATTTACTAATATTCTTTTCAAAAATTATATTGCTTTTAATTTAATAAAACATTTTTCCATTCTTATCTTCTAAATCTTTATTTATTTATCATCAAACCAATTAGATTCACCACCAATAAATCATTATCCTTATTTCAAACCAAGTAGATTCACCACTAATAAATCATTATTATTATCTTAACTAACTAGATCCCCACTAACAAATCATTATTATTATTCCAAACTATTCTCAAGATTATTCCTAGTAACATATTTAAAGGTCATTATCCCTCAAATCATAACATTGGGGTTATCTTCTCTCCTTACTTATCGATCCTTTGATCCTAATTAGTCTCCCAAATCATCTAAGCAATATCTTCTAGTATTCTTTCTAAAAATTTCATTGTTCAACTTCTAAATGAAATCCTTTCCATCCTAATTACTTTTCCATTCTATTATCAACTATGTTAAGTCTCCAAATTCACTCTTTCATCAAATTATCAAACATCTTGGCCAGAATCAATTCTTTTCAAAGATAAAAACTTGTTTCTTTCTTCTTTCAACTTGTACCCTCATGAATCATTATCTTTGTCACCTAATCATCTAAGTCCTTAATTAATAAACATTTTTCTCATGAATACCTCTTCCTAGGCCAAGAAGGTCATGAGCCTCAAGAGATCAAGGGGACCAAAAATCAATTCTTTTATAACATAATCATGGCATGCCACATACTTTAATCATCACAATTAATTAAGTTCATGCTTACTACCAAAATCACATCATCACATATATTCATTAAGCCATCAAAATTATCTCTTGCATACCACACATCTTATAATCATACAATGTCAAGCAAACATAAATTTAAAAGTCACACAATCGAGTGGATGAATCCTCACGTGGACTCTCCACTCCCAACACAACCATTCATTCCTCACCACCATGAGTGGTTGATGAGGTTAATCTCCCTCTTACCTCAAGTGTAGCTCCCTAGCTCCTTGTGAGTCCTCTTGAAAAGCTTCTCCTTCCAAGGAGATCCTTAAAACAAAACAGCACACAAACATCAACATTTAGGGTTTGGAAATAAGATGATTTTGAAAGAACCTATAACAACAAAATGTCTTAGTATGGGGTTTTAATTCAAGAGATATGGATGGATAAAATTAAAGAAGATTAAGAGAGTGGGTTGAGGGTGTGGCTGTGAGGCTCTCCAAAAGAAAAGAAGAAAGTTTTATACTTTGTTTTCTTGATTCTTGGTAGAAAAATGGGAATGAACTAGGTGATAGTATAAAAATCAATTCTTTGATCCTTAAAAGTAGTCTTGTCCATGACCCTTGACAGAAAGAGGTGGAATAAAATATTTGATAGATAGTCATTCACAAACAAACAAGGAAAGCTTAGGAAAGAGGAAAACTTTACCTTAGAAGCTTTCAAATCTTAGATTGTAAAATCACTTGAACAAGCCAAAATCTTCATCCAAATGGTCTTAGGAAAGGATGTTCATTCAAGGAATGTGGTTGTTAGAATTTTTTTGAATGTGAGATGGTGATATTTGGGGTGGTGGCCGTGAGGTGAAGGAGAGAAAATGGAGATGAAAGCTTTAGGAGTAGTTTCAATAAGAAAATATCTTCAAACAATATGTAGTTTCAAGCAATGTGATTGCTTGAAATTTAGCGAACATGGAGGGTGGAGGAAGAGGTGTGGCCGTGTGGTTGGACAGGAGGAAAAAGAGAGGAAATGAGAGAAAGTTAGAGAAAACTTTTGAGTGGAGAGAGAAAGTGATAGTTTTCATGAAAATGTGAAAGGTGATGGCTTGTGAAAAGATGACAACCTTGTTATCTTTTCCACTCCTCCAAAACCGTGCCCCCATGGGAGAAAGGAGCTAAACTTTCTTTGCAAGTTTCTCCTAAAGCTTCCTCTAGAAGCTTCTCACGTTCTTTCAAAAAGTTAAATCGTGATGTCATGTAATGATGTCACTTAGATGATATCATAAAAGTGACCAGATAGAAATAATCTACTAGATTTTTATTACAAGCTATTATCAGGCGGATAATAGTCGCAGTTAACATAGCCGATATCCATTGTCCAATGGACAATAGAGTGTACCCAAATTTTATCTGTCAGATAAAATCTCAAAAAATGAAAACTTCAAAAACTGTGTTCGACCTCAGGTTTAGTAAGATCCCCCGTTACCATTTCTACAGTCCAAGGTTTTTCGGCCTTGGGGAAATATTTCATTTTCCTGCCCCCGCTTAATGTGCACATAAATCGATAAATATATTAAAATAATCAAATAATTCAAATAATTCCAAAAAAAATCATAAAATTCATAAATATTATAAAATGAATATATATCATGAAACGAACAATTTTTGAGGTGTTACAATGATCAGTATTTATATATTGTGATATATATTGTTAAATTATCTATTAGTTGATAACATGATTATACATATTGTTTTGTAATATTGCTGTATATGAATGGCATTATTGTCATTATTATTTCTTTGCTGCCATGATGGTATTGATGTAGGGGATCTTGTAATGTCCCGAGACTGCCTGCAGGACAATGAGTGTCCCCATAAACCAACACGGGTCTTTTTAGCGTGCTTTGTCCTCACTCATACGTATCCTAGGAGACTTCTCAGTAGGTCACCCATCCCATAAGTGCTCCAAGTCAAGCATGCTTAACTATAGAGCACTTATGTTCTTGGCTCCCAAAAAGAAGATGCATATTATTGATATGGGTGGTGCTAATCAATTCCTTTAAGTCATCCTCAACTATGTAGTCCCGTACCTACATAGTCTCTGGATCCCTCTCATTCCAATATGTATTCAGTTCATTCATGTGTCCCTCTGCCTAGAAGTCTGCCAGGAGCCGCTCTTTATTTGTACTTCATCTTTTAGCACCGGTGACCACTCCCCACCGTCGTCGGCCCCGGTTGTCACATGCCCACCAGCTTCCGCATGGTTTGTCCCTGAACCACACCGTACTAGGAGAGGTCCCGCTCTGATACCATTTGTAATGTCCTAAGACTGCCTACAGGATCGATGAGTGTCCCCACAAACCAACACGGGTCTTTTCAGCGTGCTTTGTCCTCACTCACACACATCCTAGGAAACTTCCCAGGAGGTCACCCATCTCATAAGTGCTCCAAGTCAATCACACTTAACTATAGAGTACTTATGTTCTTGGCTCCCGAAAAGAAGATGCATCTTGTTGATATAAGTGGTGCTAATCAATTCCTTTAAGCCATCCTCAACTATACAGTCCCATACTTGCACAGTCTCTAGACCCCTCTCATTCTGGTGTGTATTCAGTTCATTCATGTGTCCCTCCGCCTAGAAGCCTAGCTGGAGCCGCTCCTTATCTGTGCTTCATCTTTTAGCACCAGCGACCACTCCCCGCCCTCATCGGCCCCGGGTGTCACATATTTCACCTCTTTATTGTATTGTTCTATTTATTTTATTCTATATTTATGTTTTTAGAAGACTGTGATGGCGGCGAGGCAGAATCTTCAGAGTGTTGTTAGATTACAGTTTCATTGGGGCAACGAAGCATGGCATGTCCATTGGGACACGAGGCACATTCAGTATATTGGAGATGTTACTTTGCTTTGGAGTAGGACCCAGCGTGGGGTTGCTACATTTTCTGTGAATGCTTCTATTTATTTAGAGTTCTCTATGCCTATTATTGAGTTATGGAGTAATCGTTATAACACTCCGAGGGAAGACTCCAAGGAGTCGATCGCTCAGACTTCCATCCGTAGTGACATGCCCCGACTGGGGAATTTGCCCATTAGGGATCCCGAAGAGGATCTGGAGGAAGATTGGGTTCAGGACCCTACTCTTCAAGTTTTTGGACTTGGGCAAGGTTCAGTCTTGATATGGTAGCTATACATATTATTTGATGTACGTAAGCTTTATGTATTTAAGTTGTTACTAATCTATGTTATGTATATGAGATGTATATTATTCAGTTTTATGTCTTGTGTTTGTTAAATTCAGTAAGTTTATGTTATCCGCGAAAAAGAAATTTTGAAACCCGTATTAAAATAATATTGAATATTTGATAACTTGGGTACAGAATTAAAAGGAGTTAGCTTGAAATGTAATGCCCTTCGGAGGGTGTTACATTAGTTGGTATCAGAGCCCAAGTTCGAGTCTTTTAGGTTTCTGGGTAGGTTTGTCTTGTTTGTGCTGTGTGTTTCTCTGTGTTTGGTTTCTGAAAGGAGATAACCTTGTTTGAAATGGTTACATTTAGTTTTCGTTGTATTGTGGTTAGTTTGACATTGAAGAAAAGCAATGGCTCGTGGTCGAGGTGCACATGGGGAAATGGGACGTGACAATGATAGTATGGCTACGACAGCAGTAGCAATGCAAAGGATTACTGATGTGATTGTACAACAAAATCAAAGGGCTGCTCAACGGCAAGAAGCGACAACTGAAACACAGAATTTTTCAGAGTTTTGCCATAACAATCCACCACAGTTCAAAGGCGAGTTTGATCCAGAGAAAGCGGATCTTTGGATCAAGGAGTTAGAGAAAAATTTTCGAGGAATGGGATGAACAAATGAGAGAAAGGTAACTTATTTTACCTTTATGCTGGTTGAAGACACTGAGGATTGGTGGGCAGGAACGCAACGATAGTTGGAAGCTGAGGGAAGGTTTGTCACATGGGAAGTTTTTCGGAGTAAGTTTTTGGAGAAGTATTTTCCAGCTAGTACGAGGCACGCCAAGGAGATGGAGTTCCTTGGGCTAAAACAAAGGGGAATGACGGTCAGTGCTTATGCATCTAGGTTTGAAAGCCTATCAAAATTCTCTTGGTACTTTTAACTCCAGCCTGATGAGGAGTGGAAGTGCCGGAAGTTTGAAGAAGGTTTGAGGCATGACTTGAAGCGAGCGGTTCTACCTTTGGGAATTGAACAATTCCCAGCCTTGTTAGACAAGTGTCGCCAGATTGAAGAGTTAGATCAATCTCGAGATACGAGATCCCGTAACTTTGGACTATCTCGGTTCCAAAGAGGAAGCAATGGTAATGGCAACTGATTCCATCAAGAACTATGACATCTATACCAAAATGTATGAGGTGTGGAAAAGATCATTTGACAAAGCAGTGTACGTTCAAGGGAATAATTTGTTTCAAGTGCGAGAAGCCCGGACACACTTCCAAAGACTATACTAAATCAAAGATGGAACCTTCCTTGAGTAACATACGAGCTTCGAGACCTCAAGTAGGAAGAAGAGTCTACAAGATGAGTGGAGCAGAAGCCTCCCAACTTGAGGATCTTATTAAGTGAGATTGTGCCATAGGAAGTAAGCTTTTAATTGTACTATTTGACTCAGGGGTGACCCATTCTTTTATTGCCTATGACTGTGTGAACCATTTGAGTTTGTATGTGTTTTTATTTCCTTTTGACTTGAATATTGCTATTCCCATTTCTAAACATGTTATTACTATGCAAGTTTGTTTAAACTACCCTATTATTGTTCGAGATCTGAACTTTTCAGTCAATTTGATTTGTTTACCTCTTTCATAAATAGACATGATCTCAGGAATGGATTGGTTATTTCTAACCATATCTTGTTATATTATTCCAATAAAACTTTAGTGTTCCCTGAAACTAAGATTTCTGGATTTGAATTTAGAAAGTTCACTCCTTAATTCATTAGACCATATCAAATTCTTCGTTAGATAGGTCCGATAGCCTACCAAATAACTTTACCACTTTTTTTTCTAACCTTCGTAATGTTTTTCATGTGTCTCAATTGAGAAAGTATATTCCTAATTCAACTCGTGTCATAGCACCAAATACAGTATGATTGAAAGAGAACTTGACTTATGAGACATTTCCTGTTGAGATTAAAGATAAGCGAGTAGAACAACTCATAGGGAAAGAAAATGCGTTAGTAAAAGTAATCTGGAACGATGTGTCGGGAGATTCAACATGGGAACTAGAAGACTAAATGAAGGAGCAATATCCGCTGTTGTTCCATGGTAAGATAATTTCAGGGACGAAATTCTTTTTAGTAGGGGCGTATTGTAACACCTCGATTTTTCGTTTTTCTTGATATTTATAAGTTTTATAATATTTATGAATTTTTAATTTATTTTGATTATTTTAATATTATTTTGGACTGTATATGTGTTTTAGGCGGACTCGAAAAAATAAAAAATATTTTAGACTAAAAAGTTTTGGACTGTTAATGTGGGGCCAGGGGAACTTACTAAACCCGAAATCAGAAACAATTTTGAAAATTTTCTTTATCTGAGTTTTTGTTACATTCTATTATCCATTGGATAATGCTATTATCCATTGGATAATGCTATTGTGTTTTTGTTCTATTCTATTATCTATTGGATAATGCTATTATCCATTGGGTAAAGTTAGTGTGTTTTGTTACATTCAATTATCTATTGGATAATGTTATTATCCATTGGACAATAAATAGTAGTAGCTTTTGTCTATTGAGTAATAGCTTTTGGAAAATATCTTAAGGTTGGTGAAAGATGATAGTTATGATATCTTTATGAATAACCAATAAGAAACAAGCTTGGTGAAGAAGCTTTGAATGTCTACCCTTGATCTAATCAACGGTCGTGAGGAGTTGTAGTGAGCAAATTGACCACTCCTACTCTCCATCAAACTCACGGCCATGAAGGGCCTTAGGAGACCAAAGCACTTGTTATTATCACATTTCTACACTTATCATCTTTTTCATGCAAAACCCAAAAACATAAAAACTCTCTCTTCCATTTTCTCTCCCAAAACTCACAGCCATAGGTCTTTTGGAATACCAAAGATTTAGTTTTGCTATCACTTAATTCATTTCCATCTTTTTATCAAGAATTAAGAAGCCAAAATACAAAACTCTTTCACTTTTCTCTCTTGGAATCCTCACTGCCAAGCCACCATTGTCCACTCTTCAACCTTTTATAATTTCATCTAACCTTATCACTTGATTCTAAACACAATCCTAAGCAACTTTGATGTTGTGATCAAGACTTAGTTGAACCATTTTCAAGCTTGATTTTTGAATTCAAGTCCTAGCACTACAACATTTTTGCCCTTTGGCAAGGGCTAAAAAACGTTGCCATAGAACAAAAAACGTTGCCTAAACTTTGAGGCAACACTTTTCAATTGTTGCCAGGACGTTGCCTAAGCCGGCTTTACCTAAAGCCTAAGGCAACACTTTTTCAATAAAGTGTTGCCTATTTTTACACTTTGGCAACGTTTTTCAAAAGTTACTTATTCATAAGCTTAGGCAACGCTTTTATAGGGTTGCCTGTTCATGAGCTTTAGGCAACGTTTTACGAATGTTGCCTATTTTTATAGCTTTAGACATTGTTTTACAAATGTTGTCTATATTTATAGCTTTAGGCAACTTTTAAAAACCGTTGCCTATATTTACACTTTGGCATCGTTTTTCAAAAGTTGCTTATTCATAAGCTTAGGCAACGCTTTTATAGGGTTGTCTATTCATGAGCTTTAGGCAACGTTTTATGAATGTTGCCTATATTTATAGCTTTAGGCAACTTTTAAAAATTGTTGCCAAAAGTTACATGAACAGACAACATTTTCAAAGCATTACTTAAAGTCCAAGAAAATACAACTTTCAAAAAGCGTTGCCAAAAGACTATAAGCAAAGCTTTTACATTCAAATGAGCATAATTCATTCATCACAATTTATTTGAAAACTAATTTTCTTACACATGACTATCTCATTAGCCTACATCACTCCTTACTAACATACACAAGGAAAATATTCATAACCATAGATTTGACAAAAAAAATACAACTGTCATGAGTAATATAATTGTACATATTCAACTTTAAAGTAAATATCATCAAAGGTGAGTATTTGTCTGCACAATCTGGTCAGGAACTTGCATTGGCCTTGCAACTACATCATTAGCATTAACAACCTGCAAATCAATAGATAATAATATAAAAATCGATAGATAATACAAAACCTGCACTAAGAGGGCAAATTTATTAAAGGAAATATATATATATATATATGTATGCATGTATATATATATATATATATATATATATATGAAAACAAAGTCAGCTTTGTAATATAACTAGAAGCATCATCCAAAATAAGTGGAAGACACGTGACTCTAGATTTAGCTCAACTCTGTTCAGAAGACAAAAATTTAAGCCAATAGATGCAAAAAGGTTTACCATTACACAGTCTTCCACTGTTCTCTATTTCTAAAAAGGTTTTCTTTACAACACTTTATTGCATATATGCTGATAACATGCAAAGGCATAAACTTTTAAATGCACAAAGAGGCAATCACAAGATTCCATCAGGCTTTAATACCTGATATTCATAGGCCCCCGGAGCCTTAGTGCTATCAGCTAAGAAGCTTCCCATCATAACAGTAGACACTCCCAAGGACAAAGCCTTAACAACAAGACCAGAGTTTGAGATGCCACCATCAACAATCACAGGAACACCACTTTTATAAGCAATGGATGAGACCTTGTAAACAGCAGTTGCCTGAAAAGCATAACAACAATATTAAGAATTGAGCACAAGAAATTAGCTATATAGATGTGCTTGAATCCGATGGAGAAAAGGTGCTCATATTTCTAGAGAAACACTAGTATAGCTAGCTTCTATATATCAGAACCCCAAAGCCTAGTACATTCAATCCTCACATTTGGAACACTTTTAAGAGTAGTGTATTACATCTGTATATTGTGTTTAAGGATATTTATGTCCTTTGAATTATCCGTTGTGCAAAAGATATAAATACCCTTATGCTCACTAACCACGAAATTAATACACTACTTTTAATATTACTTTTCCCCTGCACAAATATCAAGATATGCTAAATATGTTCTTAGCAAATCTAGTCTTGGAATTTATTAGAAAAAATGTATCATTCATCCAATATTTTTAAAAAAAATCTATATCCTTTTAATGAATAAATCTAGTAATCTTCCTAATTACCTAAAGAAAAAATATTAACCATTTTTTTAAGTTTTCAATATATTAAATGTGAGAAATTTTTAAATAGTGTAGAACACTTAGTAGCATTGCACTTCTTAGGTAGACACTATTTATCTTAAACATTAAAATTGATAGTTGACATATGTAAAAGTCTTGAGATATAGTGTATTTCCAAAATAGCCTACACAACTTTCCATATATCAACTATTGATTGGAATGTCAATAGTAAGACATACCTATATAAGAATTTTTCTCTTAAATGCTTTAACCTTCTTATTTAGAACTTCATATTTTTAAGTAAATAGAAAGATTTATTAAGAATATATAACATTACTCATGTTTTTATACCAATGCTACCGACAAGTAGGAAATGAACACAATTAATGGCAAATGTTCATTTGCCTAATCATGTTTCTAACAACTTTTTTCTATTTACCTAAACATGTAGTCAAATGAGATAAATGATTGGTATTATCCCAATTTTTCAAATTATTGGTAAAAATATATATATAAGATTAGTCACTTTATCATGCAATGCTTGTACAACATTAGAAAATATCAACACGTCATTCTAATAGATCATCAAGAAAAGCACAAACTTAACAAGTCATGAAAGAAATAATAGCATATGCTCATCTAGGACTTGTAAGTCAAGATATAATCTGAATGAACCAATTGATTTGACTATAGATACAAAGACAACAACAAAGTGGTCACAGGCAATCACACAAACATGTTTTATGCCCTCATCACGACTTGTCCTCATCATATACATACATACATGATATCCATCTAACCCTTGTATTAGGAAAAGATTCATTTCAATTAAACCATTGCAGGCTGCAAAATCATATACACAATATCTTCTTGTGACAACAACTGTGATAATGCCTCATATACTGTACCTTTTAATGTGACAACATTTTTTCTTATCTGTTGTAATGCCAACAACAACATTGCTCACCTGTGACAAGTCAAATTCTTATAAATAAATCTCGCTATGCTCAAAAGCAGCAAAAAAGTCAAATGCACTAGATAAATACATATCCAAACTAACAAAAAATGAAAGGCAATAATAAAATTACCAATTTCCCACTTGAATCAACTGATATTGGATTTTCTACCACAACAGTTTGACTATGAGATTGCGGCATTGACTGCAGGTATTGAAATAGAATGAAATGCATATTCATTAGATCTCTTCCTGTAGAAAACTAGTACACAAAAATTAACAATTCCCTCTTTCCCAATTAACTCCTACACAGAGATGATTTTGTAACTTTTCTTCTCAATCCTTACCCATTCAGAGGCACTCCTCTCTTCCCAAAAGTAAGAACACAGTGGAGGATTTGCTCATTCAACCTTGGATGTTACTGAATATGAGATCAAGTATAACTAAAGTGTGATAGATACCTACTTATCACAACATATAAACCATGAGAGAAAGGCAGCTTTTAAATCCCATACTACTACAATAGCCAATGAAATATAGATTAATCCTCAGTCAAATGCAACACCATATGAATAAGAAAGCAAATTAGGATATTTATGGATTATAGCTCAATCACCACATGAACAATAAGTAGGGTGAAAAACATGTCATCCAAGTTCAAGGAACATTTTTTTATTCTCTTCCTGTCTTGAAAGGCAAAAAAATTTTAGGAGGCAGCAAGCAGAAGCAACGTATGTAACTTCTCTAGTAGTCTATCATCAACGTCTAAAATTCGTAGATGTTTAAGAACAATAAGCACTTGAATGGCCCTCTAATCCTATAATGCACACGATACACATGAACAACAATACTCTTGACCAATAGAATGGCCATCAAAGCTGCACAGAAGACAAAAAGGAACCCCAGTAACCCATATACCAATGACGGGACCATGTGGAATTCATTAACTTACTGACATGGCCAATAAACACAACATTCAAGTGTCTTTTCTTCATCTCTAGATCATCTTCTTCATCTTGCAAAGGAGGAATTTTCTTATCTTTCACTACAAATCAAAGTCATGGGAGTGAGCACAAGAAAATGGATGTTTATATCTTTATTGCCAATGGGCTATCTAATTTTGGAACAACAATCTAAATGCACAATATGTACATAATCACATACTTGAAAACTAAATACATTTCCTAATTACCTTTTGGCTCTGCCTGGACAGACTATGCTTGAACTTCCTGCTCTGGATCTGAAACCACCAAAGTAAAATTCTTTATATAATGCTCTCCAATCTCCATCATTAATTTATACTATTAATCTGGTAGTAAAGTAACAACACAAGCAGCAAGCAACCAATAAAACAATCAACAAAGAACACAGAGCTAATGCATTCTTCAATTCTCCATGTTCAAGGAAGCTATTAAAACTTTATTACTAGAAGATGCAAAATTACTTCATCAACATTTTTGAATGGTGGGGATAAGAGCAGGTCAAAGAAGTCCAAGGGGGAAAAACAAGTAGTGACATACATGAACTTCCCAATATCAATAACAGGCAAGCAATTTCTCTAATGCTGACAAGGCAAATAGGCATAATACAACTTGTCATAAACTGGATGAGCTGATATAACCAAAAATACTAACGTTCATCATAAGTACAGGATTCTAACAAGAGACTCGAATAAAAGGGAGGAAAAGTGGAACACATATGCATTTTCCCACTTCTATAATATCTTTTAGAGGTCTCATCATAACAGTTGATAATAACTTTCTACCACAAAATAATCTTTCTGAACAAATGAGAGTTCGGAATTGATTATGTTAAGGGGGGAACGAAAGGTGTTACTATATGGAGCATTGACTCATGCATGTAAGAAGCAGAAAAAGATTGATCTCCAAAAAAATAGAATAAAAAATAAAATAACAATACTTTAGTTGAAAATAAAATTTGCAAATGAGAGCCAAAAAAATAAAAGAAGGAAAGGGATAGAAACATGACAAAGAGTCTTAAAGTATAATGATGGTACACATTTGACATTAATGAAATCTATTTCCCAAAAAAATATACATAGAAAAAAAAAGAAGGGGTGAGAAAATGCAGAATCAGCCACTTCCTTACTACCAACCTTATTCCATCTTATCAGATTTCTCAACTTCTTATGCCTTTCCATCCTCTGGATTTACCACCCTATTATTGTCTTATGATATATTACAACCAAGATTGGATAGAAAGATTAAAAGAAATGGAACAAAAGTACAAAGCCACTTATACATAGTGAAAAGAATCAAAACGCAAAAATCAATAGGCCTTTGGATTACCTGCTGAGCCAAGCTGTAAAGAACGGATGTCCTCCTCGATATCTACCATTCAAACAAATTAGACATAAATATTTCCTCCAACTCCCCAGGTTTGTAGAATCACTTTTGTTTGATTCAGGAAAATCAATAATTCTTTAAAAAAAAATTAACCTTTCTAGTTAAAAAAATTAAATTGAATTGAATTAAGCCACTACCCTAATAAGACCACCACCATAACATGCAACGCAGTGGGATCAATAATACTTCCAATATGGACTTCTCACACATAAGAATGAAATCACTTAAAAAATAACAAAAGTTTCTGTGAGAAAACTGAAGGAATATAAATGAAATACAGGTCAGAGAATCAATTCAAGGACATCAAAAAAGGTGTACACTGGCTAAGAACTAGAACAGAACAAACATAATATGTCTTTCCTTTTAAAGTAACCCAATATTTAACAGGAAACACTTTTATTAATCATAAATCATTTAGCCTTAAATAGTTATTCACATTGTAAACAAAATATGATAGTTAAAAATAAGACTTTATTCTCACTGCCAAGAAAAAAGAACCATTGATTTCTACTACAAACAAGAACCAAGTAAAATTAAGGAAACTTAAAATTAATAAGAAAATGTCTTATTGCACTACATGGAATATGACATTCACAATCAGAATGTTGGTTGATACAGCACAATCACATATACATGAAACAAGTAACTAGCAGAGTTGTGTAGCTAACATGGCAATTACTTTTCATTGATCATATATTTTGCTTGCTTCTTTCTTTCTATTATTATTATTAATTTATTACTATTAATTTCCATCTTTTTTACAAGCATCGTATATGGGAGAAGGAATCATTGTGATCGTGCAATTGACCTGCTGATAACTGATAATAATATAAAGTTAACTCCTATAAATTGTAGGTTCTAAATTGGCGGTCTAAAACATTTCAGAATGATAATAATTGGAGTGCAAATGTTAACACATACCTTCAAGGACCAAAGGAACTTGAGGACATCCTTGCAAATCAGTACAATGGCCACAATTATAACATGTGATAGTGTAGGAAGGCACTGAAAGGTTTAATAGTCATCAAGCAGCATTCAGTGAACGATACAATAACAGTAGTTATGCATCACACAATGAAGGCACAACATTATGTATTTTGTAATCACATCACGTGACTCAGAACTCTCATTCCCCGCCCCCTTTATTAAGTAACAAACCTAAAAGAATACTACCAGATCCCACTTGAGCCATAGCCCAAGATCATGTAGCTCACATTCAAACAACTGAAGATAGAAAATTACACATTACTTAGTGCAACTTTGATTAGAAATGAGCCACTCATTTGTCATTAGATAGCCAGCAAATAAACAATCTATGTTGGATTCTATAGAAAAATAGTTTTAACATATTGCCATAACGATTGCAAGGATAAAGAATGTTATTGATTAAATTGATAAAAGTAAATGGCAGCTCACTATCAGGGGATGAAATTTGTCTGGATGCATGATGCCAAGGATCCTGTGAGCCATTTGTAAACATCTTCAGAGACTTGGTTCTCTTCCTTAACAAAATTCATAAACTCCCTAAATGCAATATCGCGGCTATTCTTAGGATCTTTGGCAACCAACAAAACCCCATTATTCCAACCCTTTTGAACCTTAGAACCCTTACCCAATTCAGCGATGGAGAAAGCCATATTGGGCAACAGAACCAAAGAATCAAAATGGGTTTTGGCAGTTTTTTGATCTTTGGAAATGATTTTGAGAAGATAGATGAGTGCCCATTTGTTATTGACGCTTCCGGGGCCGATTTTGGAGGCGAATTTGGTGTAAAGGTCAATGAAGGAGAGGGCTTTGGAGGACCTACCTTGGGTGGCAAGGTGGTGCTTGATGGAGTCAGTGATGGTAGCGGTGTCGGGGGTGATGGATAGGGTGAGGCGATTAGAGAAGATGCGGTGTGCTTAGCGAAGGGGTGTTGGAATCGGGGGGAGTTAGGGTTTGGGGATGGGGAATGGGAATCGGGGTTGGGGTTTTGAGAGAGCAAGCGGAGGACGAGTTCTTTGACTAGATCTGCCATCTTCTGCTGGTCTTCTTCTTCGTCCATCGTGTGGAGAGTTGAGAAGAACTGTGGGGTGCATTTTGCAGAGTGAAGAAGTTCCTTCCAACGACCATCGCTAGTCAGTAATCTCGGACAATAAGTCTTAAGTAATATTTCAATAAGTCTTAAAAAGTAATATAATTGGGAACAACTTTAGAACATTGCCTATTATGTTTCTAGCAACGTTTACTAAAGGTTGTATAAATTTTGTTTCCTAAACATGATTAAATTTAGAGAACACCCAAAAAGCATTGTCAGTACACTCTATGGCAACGTTTTCAAAACGTTGCTTAAAAGATGTTGCCTATATTAAGAATTAATAGAAACATTCAAAAAGCATTGCCTATACAACTTTAGACAACGCTTTTGAAGCATTGCCAAAAATAATGTTACCTAAAGTAAAAAATGTTGTAATGTAGGGTTCTAAGGTTAAGTTTTTGATTTTTCAATTCATGTTTCAATTTTGGAGTTCTAAGACCATACTTGATCTATAGTCATCTTAATCAAGCCTTAGATGTTAATATGTTTGTGTTTACTTTGATTTTTAAGAGCAACTTGATGGTGAAAGTTAGACACAAGAGTCCTACAAGGAGCTAGGAGGCTACATCTAAGGTAAGAGGGAGATTAACCTCATCAACTAATTATGGTGGTGAGGGACACAAAATTTGTATGAAGGTGATGAATCCATGTGAGGATTTATTCACCATATTTGTGTAATTGTGTGATTTGTATTTATTTGTTCTATGTGATTTTTTATTGTTTTGATATTTGCATGAACTTGATATAGTAGGTTTATGATGTTTAAAGTTATGTTGAATGCTATAAATTGTGATCAAGAGGAAAGAAATTTTTGGTTCCAAAGACCAAGAGGCTCATGGCCACTTTGCCCACAAATGGGTAATTTTATGCAAAAAATAGTTTATTAAATGTTAACCTAGATGATTAAGGGACTAAATAAGGTTTAAGGATTTTACAAGTTAAAAAGTTGATGAACAAACTTTATTATTCATAAAGGAATTGATTTTTGGCTTCAATTATAGAAATAAGTTAGAAAGATGATTTGAAATTTGAAGTATTTTATTTAATAGAGTTTTGGTTGAAATGATGAAAATGATTTATTAATTGTGAATTTAGTTGTTTAATGATAAGAAATTTAATTTAGGATTTACAAGATAAGAATGGAAATGAATAAATCTTATCATTAAGCAAAAGAGTGATTTTCGGCCATGGTATTGGGAGATAGGATTGAGAATTAAGTTTGAAACTTAAAGTATTTTATTTAAGAGGATTTTTAATAAGGAAGATGGAAAAGGTTTCATTAAATTAAAATAATGTAAGTTTTGGAAAGAATATTAGAAAATATTATTTAGAGGACTTTTAGCAAGGAAATAATTTTTAAGGATAGTTTGGAGTTTAAAATATTTTATTCAATAAAGTTTTGTTAAGAGTAATGAACAAAGATTTTGAGATATCTTGAATTAATTTAAATGATATAAGTTTTTGTGGAAAACGTTAGGAAATATTATTTGGAGGAGGTTTAGTGAGAAAATGTTAAAAATATTATTTAAAGCTGATTTATTAAGGAAATATTGAAATTAAAGTCCAATTTTGATATTAAATAAGAAAAGTTTTAATTTGAGTTTAGGATATTAAGAAAATATTTTATGCGATTGAAAATATGTAGAAAAACCTTTACGCAATTTAAAAATGATGATTTTTAGTTACGCGATTAAGAAAACGTTTTAAAATCTTTATGCGATTGAGAAAATGTTGGAAAACTGTTACGCGATTGTAAAAATGCGATAAAAATGCTACGCGATTGAGAGGAACAGCAAGTTGTTGTCGGGCCGATGTACCGGACCCAGATGTATTAATGTTTGGTGGTAGCTGATAGTGGCTTATGATATGCATTGAGTCGTTGATCATGCTTTGTTTTACAGACGAGTGTCTGGAAAGGCTATTGTTGCCTAGGAGATTGAATTACACTTTAGTGCAGATGCGAATTGCGCAGTGAAGGTCTATAATGGATCTTGGGGGCGTCGGGGTGCAGTAAATCCATAGGTGGCTAGTTGAATAGCGCTACTGTGTCGTGGTTTCCAATGCATACGCACCGACGATCTCAACGGGATACTATTCCTATTCCTGATCTGGCGTAGAATGTCTTGTATAATGTCATAACATGCACATTGAGAAATTATAGCACTTGGTCTGAGGCGGCCGATATACAGACATATCTTCTGGATCATTCTCTCCGAAATTGTGTTTAGCTCCATCGAGTAGGAAATTGGTGCATTGTGCATAAGAATAGTCAGTATACACATTGTGCATGTGCATAGTTAGTGTACATATCATTGTGGCATAGTCAATATACTTATTTTTGTGGTATAATCAATATTCATAAATTGTGATATATATTGTTAAATTATCTGTTAGTTGATAACATGATTATACCTGTTGTTTTGTAATATTGCTATATATGAATGGCATTATTGTCATTATTGTTTCTTTGCTGCCATGATGATATTGATGTAGGGGATCTCACCTCTTTATTGTATTATTCTGTTTGTTCTGTTCTATATTTATGTTTTGAGAAGACTGCGATGGCGACGAGGCAGAATCTTCAAAGTTTTGTTAGTTTACAGTTTCATGGGGGCAACGAAGCATGGCATGTCCATTGGGACACGGGCCGCATTCAGTATGTTGGAGATGTTACTTTGCTTTGGTGTAGGACCCAGCATGGGGTTGCTACATTTTCTGTGAATGCTTCTGTTTATTTGGACTTCTCTTTGCCTATTATTGAGTTATGGAGTAATCGTTATAACACTCCTAGGGAAGACTCCGAGGAGTCGACCGCTCGGACTCTCGTCCGTAGTGACATGTCCCGACTGGGAAATTTGTCCATTAGGGATCCCGAAGAGGATCTGGAGGAAGATCGAGTTCAGGACCCTACTCTTCAAGTTTTTGGACTTGGGCAAGGTTCAGTCTTGATATGGTAGCTATACATATTATTTGATGTACATAAGCTTTATATATTAATGTTGTTACTAATCTATGTTATGTACATGAGGTGTATATTATTCAGTTTTATGTCTTGTGTTTCTAAAATTCAGTAAGTTTATGTTATCCGTGAAAAAGAAATTTTGAAACTCGTATTAAAATAATATCGAATATTTTATAACTTAGGTAAAGAATTAATAGGTGTTGGCTTGAAATGTAATGCCCTTCGGAGGGTGTTACACAGTTAGTCAATATATGGTTAGGTTTGAAGAAGTAATTAAGTTTAACCTGAAGAAGGCTTAAAAATGTGTTAATTCAAAGAGGGATTGAAGGATAGAAAAGTAAGAGATAGAAATGGAAAAGAAAAAGCTAACCAAAAGTAGAAAGAGAAGTAAGTACTAAGTGTAAAATAAGTAATAGAATCGAGGTATTCTTGATACTCGAAGTAGAATCATGATTAAGGGAAGTGGAGTTATGTTTGTTGAATTTATATTTGTATATAAATATATGAAAACATTTGTAAGAGTTGTTGTTGAGTTTCTAATTCCTTTGATACTTGTAGAATTAAAAGAAATTAGTATAGAGGTGACAGAGTAAGAAAGTAGTTATTTTGAATTTTTCAGCTTGTCTTTTTGCAGCATTCTTTTCGAAAAGACCAAGTGGTGATTCAAATGGAATAGAATAGAATGTTATAGGTTTATGACATTAGTTATTCGAATTTGCAAGTTCTCAAGGATAAATCAGAATATACCAAGTAAGCAAATTTCGAATGGCATGATCCTTAAGGCTAATTAGATAAACTAGCAAAGCTATTTGATTGGCACAGTTTAGAAAGACATGCTAGTGTTAATCGGGTAAACTAAGTGTATTACTCAATTTAGGGTGGTTTAGGTGTTAAATTGAAATATTAAGTTAATTTTGAACAGTAGTTCAGAATGATATACTTTTGAAGTTGATCGAAACAGACTGAGTGGTGTTTTTTTTTAATACCATTGCAAGAGAGTAGTTAAAGGTACTGATATCTAACCCAAGTGGAATAAAAGTCGCAAGGTTTTCATAAGAGGAAGAGAAGAGATATTAGGTACAAGAAGGGTGTTCTTTAACCTAATTATCCTTAAGAAGAAAGTAAAAGTAAGTAGGTATAGGCAGGATTGAAGAGATCAAAAGAAGATAGATGTGGGAGACAACATGTTATACATGTGGCCATCCAAGACTCGGTGATCATGAAAATAGGGAGTATTGCCTAACCTCAAACCTCAAGTTAGAAGAAAAGTTTATACTCTGAGAGGTAAGAAGGTGGCTTAATCTCCCAATTCTATACGAAGTGAGTACATTGTTAAAGATAATCTCTTAGTTGTGTTATGTGATTTGATGTGTGGATAAAATACACACATCTGTGCTTCATTTGAGGTGGATTTAGGTGTGCTTTGATTGATATATGTTGGAATTTATATCACTTTTAATCTAATTATCCTTAGTAGCTCATGATTGGTCTTTCTTTATGTTCTTAAGTCCAAAAGAGGTGTTTTGACATGGCTCTATGAAGCTTTTGATGGATTCATTGCAATGAAGTTGAGCTTGGAATTTATATGACCAAGATTCGCGTAGTTTTTGACCTTTGCGTGATAAAATGAGCATAACTTGAGCTACGGAAGTTGAAATGAGGTGATTCTAGTGGCATTGAAAAGCTAAGAAAAAGAGCTACAATTTTTATGAAGATCACTTCTCCAAAAAGTGACTTTTTGAGTGATTGAGGAGTTACACACGATCATGTGTAACTTGGAAAATGCTTCTGTCAAGCTTGCATGGCCCTGTGTAACTTTAGGAATGCTTCTGACTAAGTCACACAGCCGTGTGAGGTATTCTAGAGCGTAAAAGAGGTAGTTTTCACCCCAATTGTTATAAATAGAAGCAAACTCTTAAACCTAAAATATACAGAGGCTGCATGAGACTTTGAGAAGCACAAGGATTGGAGGTTAGGGCTTGGAAGGCAAGAGCAAGAGTCATTGAAGATCAACCATTGAAGTCTTTTCCTCCATCTTCATATTCTCCATCTTCTCTTTTTGTTTTGGAATCATGGTTGTTTCTTTAACCTTTGTTCTTGTTTGTGCTATAATTGCCATGAGCGGGTAAACCCTTTTTTTTAGGATTGGGATGAAACTCTCTATTTCTCTATGTTGAATTGTTAATTTGATTCTTTATTAATGAGAATTATTGTTCTTGATCCATTCTTAGTGTGCTTAATGCTTATGGTATGTTGTGCATCATATTTACATGATCTTAGGCTTTAGGTGAAGGATCGAAAAATGAAATCTAATTGCTTGATAATCTAAGAATTGAACTTAGGAATTGAGACCTAGACATAGACTTAAATCCTTCGAGGGGTAATGATTGTCATGAATCTTAATGAATTAGAACTTGAATTAATTGTCATGAGAATGGGATTGATGAAGTTTTAGAACGTTTTTAGTGCCAAGAAATTGAGCTTTAAATAATTTCAGACAAATTGCTTTCAAGAACATAATTGAACATTAACAAAGATAGAATTACAATTTATCATAGGGGGTAATGTAGTGAATTCCTAGTCCTAGGCCTTTAAACCTTGATTGAATATTAACTTTTCTTGATTAAATTGCTTTGAGTTTGGTTTTGATTTTAATTTAGCTTTCACTATTGATTTTGTTTGCTTAAATAATCAAAATTATTGTAATAGTTAGTAATCAATCGATCCTCTTGGGAACGATCTTTATTTACTACTTGTGCAATTCGTGCACTTGTGGAAAATCAACAATAAGTTTTTGGTGCCATTGTCTGGAATCGTGTTGATATTAACACGAGCGGTAGTTTGGTTTATTTAAGCACTTTTTATTTTATTTTATTTTATTTTATTTTCACTTTATTTTTTCTTTGAATTTTCAGGCGTTGATTCTTTCTTATCCGTAGAGCGAGGAGTCAAGAAGATCTTATTATCCCCATTGATCTTGAGATCGAGAGGACACTTCGTGACATTGGAAGAGAAAGAAGAACACAGAGATTTGAGGAAGACCACATGGCGAACAATATGAATCAAGTCGTCAATTAATAGAGAAGGGTAAGGGATTATGGAACCCCCAATGCTAACACTGTTCAGTCTTCCATTGTATGGCCACGGGTGGAGGCCAACAATTTTGAGATAAAGACGTCACTAATCGAGATGGTCCAATAATTGCAATTCAGCGGGTCAACGTCTGAAGACCCAAATCAACATTTGGATGAGTTCTTGGAGTTATGTGACACTATAAAGATTAATGGGGTTTCAACTGATGCTATATAGATCAGACTCTTCCCATTTTCTCTCAGGGGGAAAGCAAAGAAGTGGATTCATTTAGAAGCCCCAAATTCACTTATCACCCGGGACTTAATGGAGTAGGCTTTCTTGGACAAGTACTACCTGATTGGAAAGACAATCAAGCTCTATTAAGACATCACTACCTTCTCCTAAAAAGAAGATGAATCACTTTATGAAGCATGAGAGATGTACAATGATCTCATTCGCTAGTGTCCACATCATGGCCTACGGGATTTTGTTGTTATACAAACATTCTATATTGTGTTGCCTTCCTCTACAAAAGTAGCTCTTGATGCCACAACTGGTGGTGCTTTGATGGCCAAGACTCCAACAAAGGCAAGGGCCTTGATTAATAAGGTCGTTTCGAATATTTATCTATGACCAATTGAGAGATCAACTTCAAAGAAGTAAGTCAGAATGATAGAGCTTGTCATCATTACCATGTTGAATGCCAAGTTTGATGCCTTGACTAAGTCACTTGAGAAGCTGAATGTCAATGTTCTCTCTACCCTTAACATAGCTTGTGAAATATGTGGAGGAAGACATGTGACATCGAAATGCAATGCAGTGGAGACATATTCTCAAGACCCGTCTTTGGAGGAAGTGAGTTATAGGCAAAATGGCAATTTAAAGGCTCCAGGTAATCCCTTCTCCAACACATATAACCCCGGATGGAGAAACTACCCTAATTTCTCATATAGTAACCAACAAAATATAGGGGTTCCATCCAACAATAGACCTCCACCTGGATTCCAACAACCTCATGGAGAAATTCATTGTTACCCAAAATAAGCAAAATCAAGTCATTCAGGCACAAGTTCAACAACATAGGGAGTCCATCAAGCAAATCAATACTCACCTAGATCAAATGGCCACTCATTCCAAGATGCTTAAAACTCAAATAGCCCAACAAGCAAGCTTGTTCAATATGGCTCAAGGGAGAATACCAAGTCAACTAGAAGTTAACCCAATGGAGCACGTTCTAGCAATCTCAGTGAGAAGTGGTGAGCAACTTGAAGGCTCCACAAGGGAAGAAAAGTTTAACAATAAGGAAACCCATGAAAAAGAGGAGAAACAACAGAGAGTGAAGAAGGACAATCAAGAGAGACAATTCTCTAAGTTCCTTGATGTCTTCAAAAAGCTTGAAATAAACATTCCATTTGCTGAAGCATTGGAACAGATGCCCTCTTATGTTAAGTACATGAAGGAATTGCTCTCAAAGAAGAGGAAGCTAGAGGATAGAGTCACTGTGGTACTTACTGAAAAGTGCAGTGCTATTTTATGAAAGAAGTTACCACTGAAGCTCAAGGACCCTGGTAGTTTCACCATTCCTTACGAGTTTGGTTCATAATTTTCAGGAAAAGTACTTTGTGATTTGGGGTCTAGTGTTAAGAGATATAAAGCTTTAGCAAAGAAACCAAATCACCCTTAAAAGTCTAATATTTTTATTCTTTAAAAGGAAACTTTCGACTCTCTTTTCTCTCATCTCCCATCGATTTTGAAGCAGAAAAAATAAAGGAGAGATACATAGGGAAACAAAGAAAAGAAAGAGGAGGAAATCAAAAGATAAAGACAAGTTGAAAGTTTATCTTCACAAAGGGGTAGGGGGATCTTGTTCTTTAACTCCATCTCTCCATTTCTTCCTATGGTTGGTTGTGTTTGTGCATGGAATAAAAATGGGTTTTGGAGGGTTATGATATTTTTCTTGGTTGATCCTCATTTCTATAGCTTGCTTTGTGGTAATTGTGGTTTAGTTGAAGTATGGTTGTTGAAACACCCTAATACAAAATATTATAAAATAAACAGTATATTTCAAGATACAGTATATTAAGCATGTCACTTTCTAAAATGCATAATCCATAAATCCATAATAACATGTATAGTCATTATAGAGAGCCACGAAGATGAAAAAGGTCATATATACACACAATTGGCTAAAAGCCACACTATAATACATAAACTTTTACAAACAAGCCAACAAAAGTAAATAAATACAAACTGATGCAAAAAGAAATAAAGCAACTAAACTAAGCCTTCTACTTTTTCTTTTTCTTGTCCTTTCTCTTTGGAGGGTCTTCACTTGGATTTACATGGAACACACAGGGGTGAGAAATCACAATTTCTCAGTATACGCATACCAAGACCAGCAGTCATTTAATTAATAACAAATAAATCAACTGAACACATATACACTAAGTATCCAATTATACAATAATCAACAATATCAAAGAATCGCTCATACAATCCTAGGATACCATTGAACAAGCAACCAAGCAACCAACCGAGACAACTACCCATACAATTGTCAACCATGCAATGCTTTATGTTATAAGGTATGATTATGCTCAAACAATGTCCTAATATTATGATTATGCAATGTCAATGCAGGTTTTAGTTTTTAAAAACACAAGTTACTTACTTATTTCCCAAAAACCTCCATTTCTTGCAGATACAAAGTAGGATAAGCCTAAAAGCCTAACCCCACTTGGTAAAAGGCAGACACATTCCCCTCACTAATGTAAGAGTACTACTTCCACCCCCATACCGGTAACCTTGACCATACAAGCATAAATGCAAGGAGAATTTAGATCCAACACCTCATTCTCAAGTCATATGGTTGTGTACACCATCTAAGGTTACAATGCATAGGAAACTAGCAAATACCAAGTTTGAAAACCAAATATCCAATCCACATTTTAAACACTAGTATATAGGAATCTTAGCCTCATTTATCCAACAAAGTAGTAAGATTCATATTACTAGCTAAACAGTATCTAGAACACCACACAATCAATTCACAAGTGAAATAAAAAATTAACCTCATGTTGATTAAGGTTCTAAACACTAACATAGTCATTCTATCACACTTTTAATATCTAAAAATTCCCAAATTGACTCTGATTATTCTCAAATTTTAATTATATCATAGAATACACATTTGTGACTTAAAAAAAATTATCCACATCTATTTCCATTAGCTAAGCCATTTATGCTAATATTTGGGTCATTTTAAGCAACTTTTCACCTTTCAATTTTCAGCAAAGTGCTTAAACTAACTCAAATTATCATAAACTAAGCAGACATATTAAGCAAGTATTAAGCTATCTCTATAACTATTTACAAGTCTAACATATTGAAGAGGATGTTACAGTTATGGCTTGGAGCTAGATGGTGGCTTTGTTTCTCCTTCATTTTAAGAGTTACAAAAATGGGTTTTTGGGTTGAGGATTTGATTCAAAGATTCATGTATTATTGATGTGTGTGAAATGTTCTTGTTTTGCATGCATTTGTAGGCATTTTAAGCATTTTAGTTTCTTTTTGTATTTGATTTTCCTTTAGTTCAGAACTGTGGTGTTTGTGGTGTTGTTGTACAGGATTGGTGCTCAATTGGCCTTGAAATGGATGGAAAGCTTGCGTGATTGAAGTTGGAGCTTTACAGATAGCAAAAAGGTGCAAAAATACCACTCTAGAGGGATCCACGGCCTACCTGTGGAATTACTCACGGCCATGGATTGAGCAGCATGTTGAAAAAGCAAAAGAGAGACTGCAAAGAGTTCCACGGCCAGGCCATGGAATGATCCACGGCCGTGGAATTCAAACTGATGCAAATTGGCTTGTGGCAGAGGGATCCACGGCCTAGCTGTGGAATGATCCACGACCGTGGATCGTAGTACGCAGCAGTTTTTAAATTTTATTTCTTATTTCTTTCAAGGCCTTTTAGCCAATTAAAACCCTAAGGGTATAAATAGAGGTTTTGAATACAATTTTGGGGGTTCCAATTTGGTTAGAAGGAGGCACACTTGTAGGCTTTGGATCTTGATCTTTCTTCCCTCTTTCTCTTTGATTACGGGTTTGGATGTTCATGATTATGTTTTCTGATTCTTTCTTCTCCATGATTGAGTAGTTCTCTTTGTTTCCAGGATTGGGCAATGCCCTTTGATACTTTGATAATGATTAATTGACTTTGCTTCTCCTTTTATTAATCTTGAATGTTCTTTGATTCAATCCTCATTGTGCTTATTCATGTGAATTTGTTGGCCACTTATTTGCATCTCATAGACATTTAGGGACGTACTGAAAGGTAAACCTAGGTATTGGAATGATAAAAATTGAACGTAAAGTCTAAATCATAAGAGTAGTTTTAGCCTTTCGAGGATTCAATGAATTACCACAAAGCGTAATGGGTTCAATTTAAATTTAATTACCACGAGAGTAGGAATTGGTTTAATTGGGCACGGATCTTGTATCTTGAGAAAGAACATTAACTAATTTAGGGTAATTCACCTTCAATTGAATTTCAGATTTAATAAAAGGATTGTCAATTAGGATTTATCTTGTATCATTGTTGTACCCCAATCTTGGAAGTTTTCTTGATAACTTGCTGTTTTCATTCTTAATTTTGCATTCTAGTATTTATTAATTTAATTGCTTGGTTACTAAGATCTCATTAATCAATGATTATATTTCTTTTGTTTAATTTAATTGAATTAATTAATTAATTGGTATTTATAGACACAGTCCCTGTGGATTCGATCTTTTTATTACTTGACGATGAAACCGTACACTTGTAGATTTCACACACCAAGTTTTTAGCGCCGTTGTTGGGGACTCTGTTTTTCTTGAATATTAATTTAATTTTTAATTTAATTATTTTAAACCTTTTTACTTTCTATCATATTCTTATGTTCTTGTTTTCTCTTTGACTCTTTACAAGTAATTTCTCTTGTTTATGCGAAGTACTAGACGTTCCGGGACTCTTATTGAAGCAGATCCTGAAATTGAAAGAACTCTTCATAGAAGGAGAAGACAACAAAGGCAAAGAGTAGGAGAAATACCTAAACCAAAACTTGTCATAGCTGAAGCTGAGGATAATAGACCACTAAAAGAGTATGTAGCCCCTAATGCTCGGGGTTTGTGATCTGGAATTGCTTAGCCAGACATTGAAGCTAGGCACTTCACCATACCTCCCGCCTTACTTTCTATGATAAGGCAAAACTAGTTTGGAGGATTTCCATCAGAGGACCCGAACGATCATGTAGATATGTTCTTAGAGTTCTGTGAGACCCTTAAGATTGAAGGCGCCTCTGTTGATGCCATTTGTCTCCACCTGTTTCCTTTATCATTGAGAGATAGAGCTAGAGCTTGGTTGCAGTCTGTTCCCGCTGAGATGATAACTACTTGGGACCAATTGGAGCAAGCATTCTTGGATAAATTCTTTCCATCTTCCAAGACTGCTCATCTAAGGACCCAAATCACAAGCTTTGTTCAGAAAGATAGTGAGTCATTGTCAGAAGCTTGGGATAGATATAAGGCTTTGCTGGAAGCCTGCCCACACCATAGGTTAGAAAAATGGTTGATCGTCCACACCTTCTACAATGGTTTAGAAATTCTTCGAAGGTGTCTCTTGACTCCGCAGCTGGTGGAGCTTTGATGAATAGAAGGCTCACAGAAGCTTATGAGATAATTGAGAGTGTAGCTTCAAATCATCACCAATGGGCTAATGAAAGAGGCCATAACCCGAGAAAGCTCTCGGGAGGTAAGTTTGAGGTAGATGGTGTTGATTTAATTATGTCAAAATTTGATTCTTTGAATAAACATTTTGACATGCTTGAGAAAGCTCATGTTAATTCCATAGGTGCTTCTAACAATTTTTGTGAGATTTGTGGAGCGTAGGGACTCATAGGTGCTGAATGCCATGTTGAAATTGGATCCTCACAAGGTGCATCGGTGGAGCAAGTGGAATCATGCCACAATTTCCTTGACTTCAACCAAAAGGAGAGGAATGATCTGTATTCTCAAACTTATAACCCTGGTTGGAGGTCACATCCTAACTTCTCTTACCGGAATAGTCAGTACCAAGCTGGGCTATGTAATGCTAAACCCTCTTCTGGAATCCCACAGGTACAAAAATCTAGACTTGAGTCTCTTCTTGAGAATTTTGTTGAGAGTCAGTCTAAGCAAAATGAGGAGTTTAGGCACCATGGGCAAGTAGTGACTGAGGCAATTAAAGAGTTGTCAGCTAAGGTTGACAATTTAGTTATTCATAATAAGATGTTGGAAACCCAGATTGCCTAACAAGCAAGCACTTCTCATAGGCAGCAAGGTAAGTTTCCTGGTCAACCTGAAGTCAACCCAGGCAATGAACATTGTAAAGCTGTGAGTTTGAGGAGTGGAAAGAAATTAAAGGATTCCATGGGTAAGGGGAGAGTGAAAAAGATAAGGGAATTGAGGATAAAAAGACTAAGACACCACCCTTAGAAGAAGAGGAAACTACTGAGAAGGTGTCTAAGTATGTAGCCCCTGAACCTTACTAACCCTCGGTTCCCTTCCCTCAAAGATTGGCTAAGGCAAAGTTAGATAAGCAGTTTGGGAAGTTCCTAGAGGTCCTTAAGAAATTGTACATTAATGTACCCTTCACTGAGGCATTGAAATAAATGCCTACTTATGCTAAGTTTCTTAAGGACATCCTGTCTAATAAGAGGAAGCTCGAGGAATATAAGACAGTAGCTTTAACTGAGGAGTGTAGTGCTTTAATTCAAAATAAATTACCTCCTAAGTTAAAAGATCCAGGTAGCTTCTCTATTCCCTGTTTGATTAGCAACACGAATTTTGATAAAGCTCTGTGTGATTTGGGGGCTAGTGTTAGTCTTATGCCCCTTTCTGTGTGTAAGAAATTAGAAGTGGGTGAGCTAAAACCCACAACTATCTCATTTTAATTGGCGGATCGGTCCGTCAAGTACCCTGTAGGCATCTTGGAGGATGTTCCTATCCGTGTTGGTAAGTTTTTCATACCTGCTGATTTTGTTGTGCTTGAAATGGAGGAGGATTCCCAAATCCCCATTATTCTTGGTAGGCCTTTCTTAGCTACTGCTGGTGCTATAATTGATGTTAAAAATGGCAAATTATCTTTAATTGTTGCTGATAATAAGGTTGAGTTTGATATTTCTAAATCTATTAAACAACCTTCTTTTGAGGACTCTTGTTATGGGATTGATTTATTGCACCAGGGGTGGAAGAAGAGTCCACCAATATTCATTTGGAAGATCCATTGGAGAGATGCTTAGTTGGTGGCGGCTCTATTGATTCTAGAGGAGAGGTAGCTGAGTATGCCCGCTTGTTGGAGGCAACCTCGAAAATTCCTCCTTACAAAGCCAAAGTGGAAAAGCTTGAGCCAAAACCTAAGTCTGAAGATTGGGAAGAGGAAAAGGCTCCTAAGGTAGAACTTAAAACTCTTCCTTCCACCCTCAGGTATGAGTTTCTTGGTCCCAACTCTTCTTATCCTGTCATTGTTAGTGCTAGGTTGAATAAGTTAGAGACTGAGAAATTGCTTAGGGCTCTTAGGATGCATAGAAAGGTCATAGGATATACTCTTAATGATATTAAAGGCATAAATCCTTCCTTTTGCATGCATAGAATTTTGATGGAACCTAATCATAAACCCTCTGTTGAGCATCAACGTAGGTAGAGTCCTAATATGAAAGAGGTTGTTAAAAAAGAGGTTCTTAAGTTACTTGACGCTGGGGTAATTTACCCGATTTCTGATAGTGAATGGATTAGTCCTGTGAATGTGGTTCCTAAGAAAGGGGGGATGACTGTAATTGAAAATGGAAAAATCAATTGATTCCCACTAGGACTGTCAAAGGTTAGAGGATGTGCATTGATTATAGAAAGTTGAATAGTGCAACTAGGAAAGATCACTTCCCTCTACCCTTCATTGATCAGATGCTTGAGAGACTAGCTAGGCATACATACTTTTATTACTTAGATGGATACTCGGGATTCCACCAAATCCCTATCTATCTTAGTGACTAGGAGAAGACCACATTTACTTGCCCCTATGGCACTTTTGCCTATAGGAGAATGCCATTTGGTTTATGTAATGCCCCTGCTACTTTCCAAAGATGCATGACAGTAATATTTTCTGAATTTATTGAAAACATCATCGAAGTTTTTATGGATGATTTTTCAGTATATGGAACTAACTTTGATGATTGTTTGTTCAATTTGTCTAAGATTTTGCAGAAATGTGAAGAGATTAATCTTGTCTTGAATTGGGAGAAGTGCCATTTTATGGTACAAGGGGGGATAGTGCTTGGACATTTGGTTTCTGGAAAAGGAATTGAGGTGGATAAGGCAAAAATTGAAGTGATTGAGAAATTGCCTCCACCGGTGAATGTGAAAGGAGTGCGAAGTTTCTTGGGACATGCTGGTTTTTACCAAAGATTCATTAGAGATTTTTCTAAAATTTCTAAACCTTTGTCTAATCTCTTAGTAAAAGATGTTCCATTTAATTTTGATAGTGATTGTTTGAATGCCTTTTGCAGGTTGAAAGAAGCTTTGATCACTGCTCCTATTTTACAAATGCCGGATTGGAATCTACCATTCGAGGTCATGTGTGATGCTAGTGACTATGCCGTAGGAGCTGTGTTGGGACAAAGAAAAGACAAGAAAGTGCATGCAATTTACTATGCTAGCAAGACACTTGATGGAGCTCAAGCAAACTATGCCACCACAGAGAAAGAGTTGCTAGCGATAGTCTTTGCTTTTGAGAAGTTCAGGTCCTATCTAGTGGGGTCAAAGGTAACTGTGTACACTAACCATTCAGCACTTAGGTATCTCATGAGCAAGAAGGAAGCAAAGCCTCGACTTATCCGTTGGATCCTTCTCCTACAAGAATTTGATCTAGATATTCTGGATAGAAAAGGAATGGAGAATCAAGTGGCAGATCATTTATCCAGGCTTGAGCAACCGGTGATTAGGAAAAATGATTTACCTATTGATGATTCTTTCCCTGATGATCAATTATTTGCAGTTTTCGCAAAGGATGCTCCTTGGTATGCTGACTGTACAAACTACTTGGTTAGCAAGGTTCTACCTCTTGAGTTTAATTATCAGCAGAAGAAGAAATTCTTCTCAGATCTGAAAAATTTTGTGTGGGATGACCCATACATATACCGGAGCTGTGCTGATGGTATTTATAGGAGGTGTGTCTCTGAGGAAGAGGCTCCGAGTATATTGAGTTGTTGTCATTCTGCATCCTATGGAGGACATGCTAGTGCCTCCAAGACAGCAGCCAAAGTTCTTCAGTCTGGTTTCTTTTGGCCTCATATTTTCAGAGATGCTAAGAATTTTGTGTTATCATGTGATCTATGTCAGAGGGATGAAAGTATCTCCAAGAGGCATGAGATGCCAATGAACACTATTCTTGAGGTGGAGATATTTGATGTTTGGGGAGTTGACTACATGGGCCCTTTTCCATCCTTTTGCAACAACAAATTCATTCTTGTAGCTGTTGATTACGTATCTAAATAGGTGGAGGCCATTCCATCTCCAATAAGTGATGCAAAGACCATGATCAAGCTATTCAAGAAGATCATCTTTCCAAGGTTTGGAGTTCCTAGGGCTGTGATAAGTGAGGGAGGTTCACATGTCATAGAGAGACAATTTGAGAACTTCTTGAAGAAATATGGAGTCACTCATAAGGTTGCTACACCTTACCATCCTTAGACTTCTGGCCAAGTGGAGGTATCTAATGAGAGATAAAGAGTATTCTGGAGAAAACTGTGTCTAGATCAAGAAAGGATTGGTCTTTGAAGCTTGATGATGCTCTTTGGGCTTACCGTACTGCTTACAAGACTCCTATTGGGATGACACCCTTTCGACTGATTTATGGGAAGCCCTGCCATCTACCCATTGAGCTTGAACATAAAACCTTTTGGGCTATTAAGCTTCTAAATTTTAACTTAAAAGCGGCAAGAGAAAAGAGAAAGCTTCAACTTTATGAGCTTGATGAGTTGAGATTGGATGCTTATGAGATTGCCAAGTCATATAAAGAAAGAACTAAGAGGTGGCATGACAAGTATATTTTTCGTAGAGAGTTTCGTGAAGGAGAACTGGTGCTTCTTTTCAATTGTAGATTGAAACTCTTTCCCAGAAAGCTTAAGTCAAGATGGTCAGGGCCATTTTTTGTGAAGAAAGTGTTTCCATATGGTGTTGTGGAGGTTTGGAATGAGGAGCGAGGGACTTTCAAGGTTAATGGTCAGAGGTTGAAGCACTATCTAGTAGAGGAGCAACTTAAGAAAAGGATGAACAATGCCCTCCATGACCCAACTGCAGAAGGATGAAAGTACAGGAGTCGAGCTTATGACTTTAAAGCGCTTCTTGGGAGGCAACCCAAGCTTTCTAGTTTTTCCTTTTTATTCCCTCTTTTTCTTTTGATTTTGTGTGTTAGATTGTTGGTTTAATGTTTGTCTTATGGATTTTGTCTAGGTTTGACCCTTTTTGAAGCTAAATTTAGAAGAAGAATGAAGTCAGAAGGTTCCATACCCAGCCCATAGAAAATTCCATGGCCATGGAATGCAAACCAGTGAAAAATGTAAAAGTCAGAGAGATCCACGGCCTGGCCGTGGATCTAACCATGGCCGTGGATTTCAGGTCTTCAAAAAAAAAAGAGAAAAGTCAAAGAATTCCACGGCATGGCCATGGATAAAACCACGGTCGTGGACTTCTGATTCAAAAAAAAAAAAAGGGGCAGAAGTCAACAGCTTCCACGGCCTGGCCGTGGATCGCTGCTGCCCAGATTTAAATTCCACGGCCTCCAGGGTCCCTTCCTTCATTTCAATCCCATCTTTACTTCTTCTCCTTCTTCTCTCCCTCAACCACTATACCCATCATCCCAAACCTCTATTACACCTTATTTCCCTCACAACCACACATTAACCATCTTCTTCCTCCCTCTCAAAGCTTGACCCTTCACCCTCATTCTCCCTCCTTCTCCTTCTTCCTTCTCCACCATAGCCACCATAACCCACCATACCCAAACCTTCAAAACCACTACTTTACTCCACAAACCACCCTTTTCTTCCATTTTTCTACCATTTCTTACCTTCCTAACCTCTACCCAACCACTCACTCCTTCAAATTTAGAAAACCCCAAATTTGGCAAATTTGCCCCAATTTCATGAATAGTGCTGAAAAAGGGGATTTTTGCTTTGTGTTTGCTGTGTTGGTGTGGTTAAGCAGAATGATGAACAAGCGTCAGAGGGGAAAAACTAGTTCAAGCTCAAGGACACAGGGAAGAGGCACTGCTGCTCTAAGAGGTAATCCCCCAAATCCCCATGGTTTTAACTTTAGGAATAATGAGCAGAGAGATCGTTACAATGTGCTTGTGAATAGGAGGATTGTTAGCACTAGGTATATGGATGATGTTGTTCTTGATACCTTAGGCTTGCGAGATGACTTTGATTGGATGCTTGATAGGGCAGGATGGACTTTTTTTTGAATTTAAAATATCCCACTTACAATGAGCTTACACTGGAGTTTCTTAGTTCTGTTGAGGCTCATATTCTTCAGGGGGAAGGCTGCACTGAAGGCCGGATCACTTTTCGGCTGTTTAATAATGAGCATTGCTTAAATTTGAAAGAATTTAATGAGATTTTTGGATTGCCTTCTGGGGGGGAAAGGAAACACCCACGTGGTTTTTCAGTAATTTCTTTTTAGGCTGATATCTCTTGTGGGTCAGGTACATATGATTCCTCAAATTGTAAGGCATCCTTTATGCCAAATTCTTGCCTTCGCTATCTCCACTGAATCATGGCTCACACTCTATTTGGGCATGGGGATAGTGATGGCAATGTCCGTGCTGATGAGCTTGCTTTTATATGGGTTATTCTTAATGATGTCAAAATGAATACTGGATCTTTTCTTGCTAGGCATCTGCTTAGGGTAGGTTGAGCCCAATCGGGGACCATTGTTATTGGTGGGGTTATCACAGCGATAGCCCATTTCTTTGAATATGATTTGGATGGTATGGAGGCAGTTAGAGGTAACTCTAAGATTGATCTAGAGTCTTGTTTAGCAATTAAAGATGATTGTCAAAGAGGATGGAATTTACTGCCTCCGCTTAAACAATAGCACTCAACCCCTACCCCTTCCTAACCCACCTGCTATCACTGTGCGCAACCATGAAAATTAGCGCACACCTGGGAGTGCAGCAGATGAACCCATTGATGTTCAACGCCCCCTTCACCCTCCACCAAGGGCAGGCAGCTATCGTCCTTCTTCTTCTTCTTTTGCAGGTTCTTTGGAGGATGGTCTCACACAGATTTATGCTTCTTTAGAGGAACTTCATGCTGAGCAGGCGCAGCAGCGCCACATGCTAGAGGAGCTTCGTCAGCAGGGTCAGGCTACTGCTGGCCGCCTGCAAGCCTTGGAGGGCACGATTCAGAGTATGGCGAGCATAGTCCAGGCCATTCATAGTTGGCATCTGAGTCAACACCATTTTTCACCATCGCAGTGAGTTCTTTTCTTTTATCCCTTCTCTTATTTTAGCTTTTTATATTGGGGACAATGTAAGTTCTAAGCTTGGGGGGTATTTTCATATTTTTATTTTTCATTTTCATTTTTCATTTTCATTTTTATTAGATCACTAGTTTCATGCATTTTTATGTCTCATTTTGCATTGCATCTTCTTGTTGTATTTTCACACCATCATATCTCTCGCATTTTTAGTTGAACTTGTGCCCTTCTCTTTTAGGGATTTTTGAGATGGTATTTGATTTGGAACCAAATTTGTTGATTCTTGTGGTAGGCAACAGGCATTGTTTTAATTGATAGTAGAGGTGATCTTTTGATAATTGATAATTAGCATATGTTCTCTGAATTTGTGCTTCTCATTGAATTTTGAACCTCTATATGTGAGTTTTGAGCCTATATGGGATTTATGTACTATATAATTTTTGCTCCCATTCTTTGTGTTGAGTGATAATTCTTCATTGATCTTGTGCTCTAGAACTTGATTTGAAACCATTTTGAGGCGAAATATTTGGTTGCATGCTTGAATGTGATTAAGGCATCTTAGGTATTTTTCTGGCCTTCTGAAATTGTTACACTTTCATCCACTAGTTGCCCATTTTGAGCTTATTGCATAATTATTTTTCTTGATGCCTATGATGAAACATTGTTAGTAATCATTTAGAATATTAAATGGAGCAAATTGGGTTTGAAAGTTGTATTGGGAATCATATGTATTTGAGCTTTCTCTTTCTCAAATGAAAAAAAAAATTGATATTAAAAAAAGAAAAAAAAAGAAAAAAAATCATGAGGAGAAAGAGGAGAAGGAAAAGTAAGGAAGAAAATGCTTTGAAATGTGGAGTTATGTTTTTAATTGACAAAAAAAATACCTTTGCTCTATTTATGTTCTATTGAATTTCTTGTGCTTATTGAAAATTTTAATGAGGCTTTTGTGCATACCTTCCTTTCTCTACCTCACCTAACATCATTCCCATGGCCCCATTACAACCCTTGAAAGACCTTTTGATTCTTGCATGCATGCTGATTATTAGTGGAAATTTGGTTTCTTATCAAGCGTATGGAAGTGCATTTTCTTTGAAGGATTTTGAGCGTATTGTTTTCACCCTTAAACACTTTGAGTGTGGTTAGTGGAGTGAACTTAATTCAATCAGTGGGGATGCATGATTTCTGAGAACTTAGCCTCTAATTAGACTTAATTTTGATTACCTCTCAGATTCTTGGTTTGCCTTAGCCTATTGGTTGGATAATTGTTTTCTCGGGTTCCTCATTCATTATTATCTTTTGATCCCACTTTTTGGATTGGCCTTAGTTATTGCTTGAGGACAAGCAAAATCTTAAGCTTGGGGGGATTTGATGTGTGTGAAACAAAATCATATTTTGTTCTTGTTTTGCATGCATTTGTAGGCATTTTAAGCATTTTAGTTTTTTTTTTTTGTATTTGATTTTCCTTTAGCTCAGATAACTGGGGTGTTTGCGGTGTTATTGTGCAGGATTGGTGCTCAATTGGCCTTGAAATGGATGGAAAGCTTGCGTGATTGAAGTTGGAGCTTTACAGATAGCAAAAAGGTGCAAAAATACCACTCTAGAGGGATCCACGGCCTGCCTGTGGAATTACCCATGGCCATGGATCGAGCAACATGTTGAAAAAGTAAAAGAGAGACTCTAGAGAGTTTCATGGCCAGGCCGTGGAACGATCCACGGCCGTGGAATTCAAACTGATGCAAATCGGCTTATGGCAGAGGGATCCACGGCCTAGCCATGAAATGATCCACGGCCGTGGATCGCAGTATGCAGCAGTTTTTAAGTTTTATTTTTTATTTCTTTTGGAGCCTTTTAGCCAATTAAAACCCTAAGCGTATAAATAGAGGTTCTGAATACAGTTTTGGGGGTTCCAATTTGGTTAGAAGGAGGCACACTTGTAGGCTTTGGATCTTGATCTTTCTTCCCTCTTTCTCTTTGATTACGGGTTTGGATGTTCATGATTATGTTTTCTGATTCTTTCTTCTCCATGACTAAGTAGTTCTCTTTGTTTCTAGGATTAGGCAATGCTCTTTGATACTTTGATAATGATTAATTGACTTTGTTTCCCCTTTTATTAATCTTGAATGTTCTTTAATTCAATCCTCATTGTGCTTATTCATGTGAATTTACTGGCCACTTATTTGCATCTCATAGACATTTAGGGACATATTGAGAGGTGAACCTAGGTATTAGAACCATAAGAATTGAACTTAAGGTCTAAATCACGAGAGTAGTTTTAGCCTGTCGAGGATTCAATGAATTACCACAAAGCGTAATGGGTTCAATTTAAATTCAATTACCACGAGAGTAGGAATTGGTTTAATTGGGCACGGATCTTGTATCTTGAGAAAGAACATTAACTAATTTAAGGTAATTCACCTTCAATTGAATTTTAGATTTAATAAAAGGATTGTCAATTAGGATTTGTCTTGTATCATTGTGGTACCCCAATCTTGGAAGCTTTCTTGAAATCTGAAAAACCTTTCTTGATAACTTGCTATTTTCGTTCTTAATTTTGCATTCTAGTATTTATTAATTTAATTGCTTGGTTACTAAGATCTCATCAATCAAGGATTATATTTCTTTTGTTTAATTTAATTGAATTAATTAATTAATTGGTATTCATAGACACAGTCCCTGTGAATTCGATCTTTTTATTACTTGACGATGAAACCGTACACTTGTGGATTTCACACACCAATTATGAAGTTAAAAGTGTGCTTGGTAGTTTAATCTTGTTTAGAGGCCTTGAGGTATGATTGGCTATGCGACATTGAAGACTGGTTTTGATGATAACAAACATGAAGACCATGGTAAGACCAAGTCCAAGAACTTCAAGAATAGCTTTAGGACTTAGAGTCTTTTTATACGAAGTCTTCTAGATATCTCATTATTTTTAGGAAGAAAAGTTCTAAATGTATTTCTTAATAAATCTAAGTTTTCAAAATGGTTTCTGAAAATAATTAAAAGTTAGTTGGGATTTTAGAAGCAAATTGGCAGGTATTGAAAATATTTAAGAAATTTTTTTCAAACAGCTTTATTCGAATAAAGCTCTCTTTATTCGAATAAATCAATTTCAAATGATTAGCTTTTATCAAAGTTTATTCGAATAACTGTGGAGTTATTCGAATAACAGTTTCTTAATCAACTGGGTGCTTTTGTTTTCAAAATATTTTATTCGAATAGCACTTATACTATTTGAATAGAGGCGTTCCAGAACATAGATCTTAAAATGAGCTATTCAAATAACTCACTTGTTATTCGAATAGATGTGTTTCTCAGAAAATTCTTTTAAAAGGAGTTATTCGAATAAGTATTATGTTATTCGAATATCATATCTTAGAATCCGTTTTTCCATGGGTTTTTTAAAATGTGTTATTCGAATAACACAAAGGCTATTCGAATAAACACAGGTTCCTGTTTTTGAAACAAACGACTATTTTAGAATTTAATATGTCATTTAATCACCCACAATGACTATTTTCTCTGAAACACTATAAATACATGCCTTTTGAGTCATATTTGAACACACCCAACTATCTGAAAAAATTCTTTCTTGCTTTAATCCATGATTCATATTTTTACATATTTTTGTACTCTTTTTCACCAAAAATTTGAAATATCCTCAAAGAGCTTCATAGAGCTTCGAGTTGTATTATCCACTCTTCTGAGAGTTTCTTTTTTACTATATTCTGTTTCATTGTAAAGAGGGTGAGGTATCCCTCAAAGGTTTTGTAAGGGTGAGGTATCCCTGAAAGTTGAGGCTCATGCATGTGGGTAAAGTTTCCCTAGGTGTGAAGAGCGCTCTAATTTGTAACGGTAACAAGCACATGTTTAAGCTTGCATTGATATTGAAAAATCTAGAATAGTTTTTCGATGACTGGACGTTGGCCACAAGTGGTTGATGACTGAATCAGGATAAATACTGTGCTTTTTCTTCTCAACTCAAACTCTTTTATTTCTTGCAATTTATTTTATATTTATACGTGTTTATTTTGTGATTAAAGCTCTCTATCTTCTCTATTTATTCACTTTATTTGAAAAATAGCTTCAACGAAAATTATCTTAAGTGTTTACAAAAAAAAATTATATACTCAATTCACCCCCTTCTTGAGTACTGAAGCCACTTGGTAACAAGTGGTATCAAAGTTAGACTCTTGTATAAAGAGCTTAGCCGCTTCAAGAGAATATGGCTTCTTCAAATGGTTTTTCAGAAGGATCTTCTATAAATCGACCACCCTTTTTCAATGGGATGGTTATGCCTATTGGAAGGAAAGAATGAAAATTTTTATTGAAGCGATTGATCAAGATGTGTGGGATGTTATTGAAAACGATGATTTTGTTCCCACACGTGTGGTTGATGGTGTAAAAGTTGAAACACCAAGAAGTGAATGGACTGATGAGGACAAGAGAAAGGTTCAATATAATTTAAGAGCCAAAAACATCATTACCACAACTTTGGGATATGATGAATTTTTTAGAATTTCAAACTGTAAAACTGCTCAAGAAATGTGGAACATTTTACAAGTTACACATGAGGGTACTAGTGAAGTAAAGAAATCGAGAATTAATTCTCTAACTCGCGAATATGAATTGTTTAGAATGAACCAAGGAGAAAGCATTCAAGAAATGCAAAAGAGGTTCACTCACATTATAAATCATCTTGCATCGATATGAAATAATTTTTCTAATGAAGATCTTATTAACAAAGTTTTGATATGTCTGAGTAGGATTTGGCAACCCAACGTAACAACTATATGAGAATCAAGAAATTTGTCAACAATGACTCTAGCTATCCTCTTTGGGAAACTTCAAGGGCACGAATTGGAGCTAAACAAGCTTGATCAAAGTGAAGAAAATGAAAAGAAAAAGAAAGGGATTGCACTCAAGGCTACCTCTTCTGCAATTGATGATAATGAAGAGGATGAAGAAGGCATAGAGAACCTTGAGCTGAATGAAGAAAATCTCATTCTTCTAGTAAGAAAGTTTGAAAAATTTCTTAGGAAAAAGGGAACTTAAAGAAGACCACATTTCCCTCCAAAGAAGATTCTTCACAAAGGAGGAGGAGCATCATCAACTCCAACTTGTTACGAGTGCGGAAAACTAGGACATATGAACATGGAGTGTCCAATTTACCAAAAGAAAATAGAGAAATTTGAAAAGAAACCTTCCAAGGAAAGAAAAGGTAGAAGAGCCTACATAGCATGGGATGACAATGACATGGACTCCACAGATAGCTCAGATAGCGAGGAAGCCCATCTATGTCTTATGGCTAAAGGAGAAGAAGAAGAAGAAAGCAACAATGAGGTAATTTCTAACCTTGACTTATCCCCTTCTTATAATGAACTACAAGATGCTTTCGAAGAATTGCATGATGAATCAACAAGGCTCAAAAATTAGTTTCTTCATCTAAGAAAATAATTTCTTCTTTGAAAAACCAAATTCTTATTTTGAACAGAGAAATTAAAGAATTAAAAATTAAAAATAAGACATTAGGATTAATTGATGCTAATTCTTCTTGCACAACTTGTTCCTTACATGCTTTTACATCTTTATCTTACTTATCTTGTAAAGCTTTTGAAAAAGAAATCGAGGATCTAAAAACTACCCTTTCTAAATTTACTTTCGGAAGAGATAATTTAAATATTTTGTTAGGAAAACAAAGAGACGCTTTCGAAAAAGTCGAGATAGGATATAATCTCAAAAATTAGCAAAAAATTTGTAAAAATCTCTTTGTCTACTCAAGCACTTCTAGTAGCCCATTCAATAAATGTTTTCATTGTGGAAAGAAAGGATACAATGCCTTAACATGCAATGTACGGAAAAACATTAACACAAAAATTGGGACTAAAATAGTTTAGGTCCCCAAGGGCACTATACCCAAAACTAACACACAAGGATCCAAGAAAATTTGGGTACCAAAAGTTAAAAATTAAATTTGTGATGTAGGTGTGCTTGAAAGCCAGGAGCTCAAATTGGTATATCGATAGTGGTTGCTCCAAGCACATGACCGGAGATGACTCCAAGTTCTCATTCCTTGTTCCCAAGACTCACGGACATGTAACCTATGGAGATAATAACAAAGGAAAGATTCTTGGAGTTTGTAAAGTCGATAAAAATCTTAATTCTTTTATTGATAATGTATTGTTTGTTAAAGGACTTAAACATAACTTACTTTGTATTAGTCCATTATGTGATAAAGGAAATAAAGTATTTTTTTGTTCTAATTGTTGCATAATTGAAGGTAAAAATGATAAGCATGTTAAGTTGTAGAGTTAATAATATTTATATGATTAGCCTTGATGACATATCTTCAAATGATGCGAAATGTTTTTTAAGTAAGGAAGATGATTCATGGTTATGGCTTAGAAGAATTGCACACATTCACATGGATCACTTAAATAAGTTGGTCTCTAAAGAGCTAGTAATTAGACTACCTAAGCTCAAATTTGAAAAAGATAAATTATGTGATGTATGTCAAAAGGAAAAATAAGTAAAGGTTTCTTTTAAAGTTAAAAATGTTGTTTCAACTTCTAGACCTTTACAACTTTTGCACATGGATCTTTTTGAACTATCTAGAACTATGAGCTTTGGTGGGAATTACTATGCATTAGTGATTATGGATGATTTTTCTTGGTTCACATGGACTTCATTTCTTTCTCACAAAAATGAAGCATTTCTACCTTTTAAGAAACTTGCCAAAGTTATCCAAAATGAAAAGGGTTTTTGCATTACATCCATAAGAAGTGACCATGGTAGTGAGTTTGAAAATCATGATTTTGAAACTTTTTGTGATGAACATGGAATTGAGCATAATTTCTCTGCCCCTAGAACTTCACAACAAAATGGAGTTGTTAAAAAGAAAAATCGCTCTTTAGAAAAAATGGCATGGACTATGCTCAATGAGGCTACACTTCTTAAGTATTTCTGGGCGGACGCGGTAAGTACCACTTATTATGTAATGAATAGGGCCCTAATAAGGCCAATTTTAAAGAAAACTCCATATGAGTTATACAAATGAAGGAAGCCAAATGTTTCACATTTTTATGTTTTTGGATGTAAATGTTTTGTTTTAAATAATGGAAAGGATAACTTGGAAAAGTTTGATGAAGGTATATTTCTTGACTATTCTAATCATAGCAAGGCTTTTAGAATTTATAATAAAAGAACTATGACTATTGAAGAGTCTATTCATGTTGCTTTTGATTAAACTAATCCAAATGGACCGAGAAAGGATTTTGTTGATGATGTTGTAGAAATCTTAGCGAAAACACATTTGGACAACAAGGAGAAAGACGTCAAGAAGCAAGAGGAAAGTCAAGAATGCATCCCAAGATAAGAGGATTCATAAGTCATGGACCTTCCCAAGGAGTGGAAGACTTCAAGATACCATCCTCTTGACTCTATGATAGGTGATATTTTGAAAGGGGTAACTACTAGAAACTCTCTTAGAAATGCATGTAACCATATGGCTTTCGTTTCACAAATTGAGCCTAAAGACCTAAATGAAGTCTTTGATTATGAACATTGGATCTTGGCATGCAAGAGGAACTAAATCAATTTGAAAGAAATCAAGTTTGAGAATTAGTTCCAAGGCCGAATGATCATCCTATAATTGGCACCAAATAGGTCTTTAGAAACAAACTTGATGAAACTAGCCTAATGACGAGAAATAAAGTTAGGTTGGTTGTAAAAGGCTATAATCAAGAAGAAAGAATAGATTATGAAGAAACCTATGCAACTGTAGCTAGATTAGAAGTCATTAGAATGTTACTTGCATATGCTTGTATCATGAATTTTAAGTTATATCAAATGGATGTTAAAAGTGCTTTTTAAAATAGTTTTATTCAAGAGGAGGTATATGTTGAACAACCTCCAAGCTTTGAAAATTATGAACTACCCAACCATGTTTTTAAACTGAAAAGGCATTGTATTGCTTAAAACAAGCTCCTAGAGCTTGGTATGAAAGGTTGAGTAAGTTTTTTTTAGAAAAAGGTTTTTCAAGAGGAAAAGTTAATACAACCCTTTTTATTAAAATAAAAAACATAATATTCTCCTTGTACAAGTTTATGTTGATGATATAATTTTTGGTGCTACTAATGAGTCCCTTTGCAAGGAATTTATGAACACCATGCAAAATGAATTTGAAATGTCAATGATGGGAGAACTCAATTTCTTTCTTGGGCTTCAAATCAAGCAAACTAAGGAAGGGACCTTCATAAGCCAAACCAAATATTGCAAGGAACTACTTAAAAAATTTGGAATGGACAATGCCAAACACATGGCTACACCAATGAGTACTTCTTATTATTTGGACAAAGATAAAAGAGGTAAATCTGTAGAAATTACTAAATATAGAGGTATGATTGGATCTCTTCTTTATCTTGCTGCTAATAGGCCAGATATAATGTTTAGTGCATGTATGTGTGTTAGATATCAAACTAATCTTAAAGAATCACACCTATGTGCTATAAAAAGAATCATGAAATACCTAGTAGGTACATTACAAATGGGCTTACGGTACCCTAAGGGTGCCTCATGTAGCCTACTTGGTTATTCCGATTTTGATTTTGCGGGATGCAAATTGGATAGAAAGAGTACTAGTAGGACATGCCACTTGCTTCGAAGCTCATTAGTTTCTTGGCATAGCAAGAAGCAAAATAATGTGGCATTATTTACTGCTGAGGCTGAATATGTTGCAATCGGGAGTTGTTGTGCTCAAATCCTTTAGATGAAGCAACCACTTCTAGACTATGGTCTTCAACTTGATCACATTCCTATAAGATGTGATAATACTAGTGCTATCAATCTGTCTTAAAATCCCATCTTGCACTCTAGAACAAAGCACATAAAAGGCATCACTTCATTAGAGACCATGTACAAAAAGGAGATTGCATACTTAAGTTTATTGAAACATCTAAACAACTTGCAGATATTTTCACAAAACTTTTGGAAAAAGAAGCATTCTTTTATATTAGAAGAGAATTAGATATAATTGATCAATCATGCATATGAATGAATGCTTGTATTTGTAACACCCCACAAAGGGCATTACATTTTAGACCAACTTCTTTTAATTCTTTTACCCAAGTTATAAAATATTTGATATTATTTTAATACGGGTCTCAAAATTACTTTTTCACAGATAACATAAACTTACCGAATTATAGAAATACAAGACATAAAACTGAATAATATACTTTACATATAAACAAAGTTTACTATAACCATATGTACATTATACTTATATACCCAAAAACATAAAACGTCTAACATAACCAACCTAGACTGGCTCAAATTCACAACATCTAAAGAAAAGAGTCCTCCTCAGAAGACAAATTCCCTAGCTGGGAATGTCTCGACGGATAGAAATCCGAGCAAAAGATATCTCGAAGTCTTCTTTAGGAGTATAGTGAAGATCATTCCACAACTCCCTGATAGGTAAAACAAACTCTACATATGCAATAGTAAAAGAAGAAGTAGTGACTCCATGGCAAGTCCTGCTTACAGATAGAGTAATGTCACTACAATACTCTATATGCTCTATGTCCCAATGGACACGCCAAGCACTAGCGCCTTCAAGAAACTGTAGTCTAAACAAACCTAGCAGATCCCTCCTCGTCGCCATCGTAGTCTTCATAGATGTAAGCATAAAACAGAAACAGACAGAACAATACAATAAAGAGGTGAGATCCCCTACATCAATACCATCATGGCAGCAAAGAAACAATAATGACAATAATGTCATTCATATAAAGCAATATCATAGAATAACAGATATAATCATGTTATCAACTAACGGATAATTTAACAATATAGATATCACACATATGCATACTGATCATAACACAAAATAAGTATACAGACCATGCTTATACACAATGAATTAACCCCTTTTATGAACAATGAACCCATTTCTTACCCATGGAGCTAAACACAATTTCGGAGAGAATGATCCAGAAGATATGTCTGTACATCGGCCACCTCAGACCAAGTGCTATAATTTCTCAATTTGTACATCAGGCATTATACGAGACATTCTACACCAGATCAGGAATAGGAATAGTGTTGTGTCGAGATCGTCGGTACGTTTGCATCGGTCACCATGGCACAATAGTGCTTTCTATTTGACCATATGTGGAATCTCGTGTCCCGACGCCTCTAAGATCCATTATAAACCATCACTACGCAATTCGCACCTGCACAAGGTGTAATTCAACTCCTAGGCAACAATAGCCTTAACAGACACTGTCTAACAAATAATGCATGACCAATGACTTAATACACAATATAGGCCACTATTGGCCATAAACACATAGTGATATATCCGGGTCCATTATATTGGCCCGACAGCAAAACTTGCTATTCCTCTTAATCGCGTAGCATTTTTATCATATTTTCACAATCGCAAAAAACTTCTATTACGTTTTCAAATCGTGTAACAACTTTTTCAATGTTTTCTCAATCGCGTAGGGATTTTAAAACGTTTTCTTAATCGCATAGCTAAAAATCATCATTTTTAAATCACGTAAGAGTTTTTCTACATATTTTCAATCTCGTAAAACATTTTCTCAATATTCTAAGCTCAAATTAAAAATTTTCTCATTCAATATAAAAATTGGACTTTAATTCCATTATTTCCTTAATAAATCACATTTAAATAATATTTCTAACATTTTTATACTAAACCACCTCCAAATAATATTTCCTAACATTTTTCATAAAAACTTACATCATCTAAATTAATTTAAGATATCTCAAAATCTTTGTTCTTTACTCTTAATAAAACTTTCTTAAATAAAATATTTTAAACTCCAACTATCATTTAAAAATTATTGTCTTGCTAAAAATCCTCTAAATAATATTTTCTAATATCCTTTCCAAAACCTACATTTATTTTAATTTACTAAAATCTTTTCCATCTTCCTTATTAAAAATCCTCTTAAATAAAATACTTTAAGTTTCAAACTTAATTCTTAATCCTATTTCCCAATACCATGGCCAAAAATCACTCTTTTGCTTAATGATAAAATTTATTCATTTCCATTCTTATCTTAGAAATCCTTAATTAAATTTTTTAACAATAAACCACTAAATTCACAATTTATAAATCATTTTCATCTTTCCAACTAAAACTCCATTAAATAAAATACTTCAAATCTCCAAATTACTTCTTAGTCCTAATTTCACTATATTAATCAAAAATCACATTTTAATTAGTAATAAAAATATATTCATTTCCTTTTTTTATTTTGTAATCCCTTAATTAGCTTTCTTATCACTAATCCTCTAGGTTAACATTTAATAAAACATTTTGCATTGGATTACCCATTTGTGGGCATAGAGGCCGTGAGCCTCATGGTCATTGGAACCAAAAATTGTTTCCTCTCAATTACAATTTATAGCATACAATACAACATAAAGCATCAAAATCCTACTTAAACAAGTGCATGCATAATATCAAAGTAATAAAATCACATAAGCAAAATAAATACAAATCACACAATCATACAAACAAGGTGAATAATCATTACATGGATTTCATCACCTTCATACAAATTTCGTTCCTCACCACCATAATTGGTTGATGAGGTTAATCTTCCTCTTACCTTGGATGTAGCCTCCTAGCTCCTTGTGGGATCCTTTGTGTCAAACTTCCTCCACTAAGTAATTCTTAAAAATCAAAGCAAACACAAACATATTAACATCCAAGGCTAGAGTAAGGCAACCATAGATCAAATATGGTCTTAGGATCTCAAGAATCAAATAAGAAATGAAAAACCATGAACTTCACCTTAGAACCCTAGAACTTGAATCTAAAAATCAAGCTTGAAGATGATGGAATTAGGTCTTGATCACAACATGAAAGTTGCTTAGAATGTTGTATAGGATTAAGTGATGTAGTTGGCTTAAATTATGAGAGATTAGAGAGTGGTTTTGGGTGAGGAGGCCGCGAGATGGAGGAGAGAAAATGAGAGAAAGTGAGAGAAAATGGTGTTAGCTTTTGAGAGAAAAGATTATAGCTTATGAAAATATGATAGAGAATTGTGTTCTGGTCTCCTTTGAATGCCTCTTGGCCGTGAGATTCATGGAGATTGAGAGAGATTTTGATTTGCTACAAGCCATCACAACCATTGGTTAAATCAAAGGTGGATATCCTAAGCTTCTTCATTAAGTTTGCTCTCACCACCATTGATAAGATCAAGGGTGGATATGCAAAGCTTCCTCACTAAGCTTGCCCTCACCACCATTGATTAGATCAATTGTGGATATGCAAAGCTTCTCCTCCAAGTTTGTTTTCTATTGGTCCATCATAAAAGTCATAGCCTCTTTAGTTAACTAATCTCAAGATATTTTCCAAAAGATATTTTCAGAAACTATTATCCAATGGATAATAGCTACTGTTAGTTATTATCGAATGGATAATAACATTACACAATAAATAAAAGTATTATCCAATGGATAATAACACTATCTAATGGATAATAGAAAACTCAGATACAGAAAATTTTCGTCAATTGTTCCCGATTTCGGGTTTAGTGAGTTCCCTCGACCCCACATTAACAGTCCGAAACTTTCTAGTCTAGGAAAAATTTTTATTTTTTCGAGCCCACCTCAAACACACATACAGTCCAAAATAATATTAAAATAATCAAAATTTCAGAAAAATTCACAAAAATTTAAAAAAATCATAAAAATTATAAAACTCATATATATTCAGAAAAAATGAAATTCGGGCATACAGTTCAAAATAATATTAAAATAATCAAAATAATTTAAAAATTCACAAAAACTCACAAATATTATAAAACTCATAAATATCAAGAAAAATAAAAAATTGAGGTGTTATAGTATTTATTGCTTTATTATTAATTTATCATTCTTGAATTATTACTGACTTGAGCATCAGAGGTATCCCAAAATTTGTTTTGCAAGTACTCCATTGTTGGGTAAGTTTCCTTCTCTCAAACTGTCTCTTTGAACGTATTTATTGGTGTTTTCCTAATATGTTTATTCCAATAAACTTATGGCTATTCGAATAACCAAAATCAACAGTTCAAATACTTGTGTTTTTTAATTATTCTAATCAAATAAAGTTAATTTTATTCGAATAAAGTCAGTCTCTTCACTGTTTAGGTTGTTTGTTCTATTTGAATAAGTATTTTCTTATTCGAATAACATCCTTTTTGATAGGTCCAACCTTTTTGGTTTTATTTGGTTATTCGCATAAACCTTAGCATAAAGCCAAGATTCTAGGCCTGGTTATTCGAATAACTCTAGAGTTATTCAAATAATGTCTGGCAGAAGGCCATGACGTTTAGGTTACCACGCATTTTATTCAAATAACATGGGCATTATTCAAATAAAACACGAGCTCTATATATGCCCATAACACATCTCTCTCCTTCATTTCATATTTTTCTTCTCTCTAAGAATTGCACATCCCCTCTACCCAGAACCTCCTCTCCTCTATTTTTTTGCTTCCACCATTGCCCTTAGACCTACCTTCCACCATCTCTGCAACCCTCGTTCCACCATTGTTCATTCAAAACCCACCTTTGCTGCACTCACCCTGCCCATCTTCCCTATAACCCCACCATCTCTCTCTCACAAACACCATTGCCATGGCCTCCTCATCCTCCTCTCGTGTGAAACGTGCTCGCATAAAGACCGCTCCTTGCAACAACCCGTTGGACTTACAAAGACTATCCTCCAATAATGCTGAACTGGGTCACTTCATCACTCATTTCTGGAAGCATAATCTCATGCAACCAAAGTATCTTGATTTGAATTTCTTCGAGAAAGAAGGTGGGTTTGACTTTCTAAACTTGCTGAATCATCAAGGAGTGCTTCGTCTCTGCTCTCACAAGGCTGTTATTTACCTTGATCTGGTCAAGATGTTTTATTACAACTTGACAATTGACGGACAGGATCTTCACTTAGATGTCAGTGATCAACACTTGGTCATCACTCCCCAATACTGGTTCTAGTTGTTTGGATTGCAAGCCATCGATCGTATTTTTGAAGAAGATGGAAGCTCACCTCTTCAGGAGTATAACAAGATACAGGCCACTGAAGATATTCTAAAACCTGTCCAAGCTTTCCCACAAAAAGTTATCAAGGGAGGTATGTTGAAGAGTCAAGATAGGCTCTTACATTATGTTTACGCATATATACTGGCTCCACAAGGGGGAAACTCTTCATACCTAAGTGAGGATGACATCTTTATGCTATGGATTTTGAAGAAAGGATACCAAGTTAACTGGCTGAACTTCATCATGAAGCATATGATGACGGCAAAGGGTAAAGAAAAGTTCGATTTGCCCTATGGCTTGATCATTACGCCTTTTCTTGGTAAATACCCTCATATTCTAGAAACTGAGCGGGCCACCAAGCTGACTCATCATAGTGTCTTCAGTTCTTTCATTCTGAACAAAATGAAGATGATCAGAACTGTAGATGGCTGGGTGTACCCGGATAAGGTAGAAGACGATGAGGAAGAGCAAGAAAGCAATGTTGATGCTGCTGCTGCTGCTCCTGCTGCTGGCTTAGTTACAAATGAGCAAATCATGGCCACCATGCTTAACATGCAGGCTTATATGGAAAAAAGTATGGGCATTGTGTTTGATAGGCCTGAAGCCTTGGAGCACCAATATGCAGCCGTGCACTAAGAACAGTCCACCATTCGCGATATTCTGACGCGTCACTTCCCTCCACCACCATTTGATCATTAGCTTAGGATTTTTAGGATCTTTGTTTGGTCTTGCATTGGCTGTAACACCCCGAAATTCCTTTTCCTATTTTTTGTGTTTTTCTATGATTTTTGTGAATTGTTTGCTTTATGTTGATTATTTTATTATTGTTTTTTACCTTCTGTGTGTTTGAGGCAGTACCGAAAAAAAAAATTCGAGACTAAAAATTTTTTGACTATTCACGCGGGGCCGGGGGAGCTTACTAAACCCGAAATCGGGAACAATTTTTGAAATTTTTCTTTTCTGACATTTTATCTAACTTATAAAATCTAGGTACGTTCTATTATCCATTGGATAATAACCACTGGTTTTCTAGTAGTAGCTTTTGTCCATTAGGTAATAGCTACTGGTAAGTATCTAGTTAGATGACTAGAAAGCTTCCAAGAGAAGCTTGTTAGAGTCAAGTTTAATGACTTTGACCTTTTTTGTGTTGCACCAATAGGAAGAAAGCTTCCAAGACAAGCTTGGAAAGCAATCTTATAGGACAAGCTTTGAAAGCTTCCAAGACAAGCTTGGAAGGAGAGCTTCCTAAACAAGCTTTGAGTGAATCTTCTAGTAGAAGCTTTGACCTCCCAAGACCTTGATGGCCCACAGCCACAAGGAGCTTTCAAGAGAAGCTTTGTGCCCAAAATTAGTTTCTTATCTCTCTTAAGCCTTTCTTGTTTTGTTTTTGAGAACCAATACACCAAAACTCTCTCTTTTTTTCTCTCCTTTGTGATTCTCGGCCAACACCTTCCAAACCCCTTCCAATCTTGATCAATTCCAATCAATCTCATTTCTTGAATCTAAACACCTTTTTGAGACACTTTATTGTGGTGAGTTTCTTCAAAATCATCCATCTTCAATCTCTTTCTCAAAGCTTGAAGTTTGAAGGTTCTAGGTGAAGTTTCTTATCTTCATTTCTAAGTTTTCTTTTCAAGTTCTAGACCATGATCTTGATTCATGGTCATCTTGTTTCAAGCCCTAGATGTTAATGCTTATATGTTTTGTTTTAAGGATCTTTTTGGAAGGAGAAGCTTTTTCAAGAAGAACAACAAGGAGCTTTGATCATCATCTAAGGTAAGAGAGAGATTAACCTCATCATCCATCTTGGTGGTGAGGAACAAATTTTGTGTTTTGTTGGTGAAAAGGCCATGTGAGGATTTATTCACTTGGTTGTGTGTATTTTGTGATTTATATTGGTTTGGCTATATGTGATGATATGATTTTTTGGTATATATGAAGTTGCTATTACATGAATTGATGATTGGAATGCTTTGTATGCTTTGAATCATGTGTGAAAGGCAAGTTTTTTGGTTCCAAAAGTCACTCATGGCTCACGACCATTTAGTTTAAAATAGGGTATCCAAGACAAAAATGTTTTATGAAGTGAAAACCTAGGTGATTAAGTAATAATAATATGATTTAAGGGTTTTCAAATTAAAAAGGAAATGAACACAATTTTGTTATTTAAGAAAGAATGATTTCCGGCCATGAAATGGAAAATAAGCTTTGAAGGATGATTTGAAATTTAAAATGTTTTATTTAAGTTTGTTTTTATTAACAGTAAAGGAAAATGTTCCAAAATGTGTACGCGTTTGAAAAATGATGTAAAGATGTTACGTGGTTTTGTGCCGTAACAAGAAATGTTACGCATTTGTGATAAAATAGTGAAAATGTTTCACGTTTGAGAAAAACAACAGTTTTACTATCGGGCTGACGTACTAGAGTCGAAGATATCAGTTGATGGCTTAACCCAGTGGTGGTTTGTTTTTCATAGAATTTATGTTGTTAATGAGTATTGATTTATTTGAATCATGTGATCATACATTGTAAAAGTCTTGGTGACTTTGCTGTTAAGGCTGTATGCCTAGGAGATGAATTACACCTTTGTGTGGGTACGAATTGCATAGTGAAGGTCTATGAATGACCTAGGAGGCGTCAGGGCGCGGGTATCCCACAAGTGGCCAATTAGTAGCTCTACTGGGTCGTGGTGATTGTGCAATGCACCGATGATCTTGACGAGATATTATTCCTATTCCCGATCCGGTGTAGAATGTCTTGTATAAGCCATGATGCTTACGTTGATATATTTGAAAGCATTTGATTTAAGGCTAACGATATACAAACATGACTCCCCGATCATTCTCTCCGATGTTTGGTTTTAGCTCCATGGAGTAGGGGTCAGTTCATTGTGCATTTGTATAGTCATTGGTCATGTTGTTGTGATATATATACATTGTTGAATTATTTGCTGATAAATATTATGTCTGTAATTGTTAACTCTGTACTATGTGGCTTTATTGTTGTTACTGTTTCTTGCTGCCAAACTAGTATGTGATGTAGAGGATCTCACCTCTTTATGGTTTTGTTCTATCTATTCTGTTTTTATGGTTATGCTCTGTGAAGACTGTGATGACGACGAGGAAAGATCTGATGGGTTATATCATAGTGTAGTTCCATGGAGGCACTGATTCCTGGCGTGTCTATTTGGACAAGGAGCAAGTAAAGTATCGTGGAGACCTTACTCTATCCTTAAGTAGGACCCGTCATGGGGTTACTACTTTTTCTTTTTCTGCTACAGTTTATCTAGAGTTTCATATGCCTTTAAGGGATTTGTGGGGTGATCTTCACTATTCTCCTAAGGAGGATTCCGAGATATCTTCTGCCCGGACTCCTGCCCGTCGAGACATGCCCCGATTGGGGGACTTGCCTTATGAGGAATCTGAAGAGGATCCTGAGGAGGATCTAGTGGAAGACCCTTCCCTTAGGTGTAATGAACTTGGGCCAGTTTAAGTTTGTTATGTTAAGTTGTATTTATGTCCTTTTGGTATGTAAGTCTTAAGTACTTATGTTTTATTCAGTTCCTTATGTGTGTGTGTGTGTATATATATATATGTGTGTGTGTGTGTATGTGTGTGTGTGTGTGGAATGTTTTATTTAGTTCTCTATATCTTGTGTTTGTTATGTTAGGTTAAGATATGCTATCCGCGAAAAGAATTTTAAAACTCGTATTTTATAGTATTAAATCTTATTTATGACTTAGGTAAAGTTTTAAAAATAAAATAAAGTTTTAGAAAAAAAAAAGTAAGTTTTGGTCTGAAATGTAATTACCCTTGTGCGGGTGTTACATTGGTTGTTTGCCTTTTTACAAATGTATTTGGATAAATTGCTTTTATAAATGAAATACATTGCTTATCATTTGCTCTGTTACATTTTATTATTGTTTTCAACTGCATTTCTGTGATCCATTTACTATTTTTACTACTTAAATAAATATCACTTGTTTCAGTTTTGGCTTTCTCTTGCTCCATCTTTTTTATCATGATAAAAGAGGGAGAAAAAACTTGAGCTCTTTTGTTTTTTGTTTCTTTGAGAAAAGATAGGTAAAACTTAAATGAAAAATTGGATTCCAAAAATAAGGGGGAGCTGCGCACATCGCTGGTATAAATCATCTCTTACGAAAAAGAGGGGGAGTGAGTCTCTCAAATTGACTTTATGAATTCCAATTTATGTGGACTAATTCTTTTCTCAATGTTAGTTTGTCATCATCAAAAAGGGGGAGAATGTGATTGGTTATGTGACATTGAAGACTAGTTTTGATGATAACAAACATGAAGATAATGGTAAGACCAAGCCCAAGAACTTCAAGAATAGCTTTAGGACTTATAGTCTTTTTGTACGAAGCCTTCTGGATATCTCATTATTTTTGGGAAGAAAAGTTATAAATGTGTTTCTTGATAAATCGAAGTTTTCAAAATGGTTTCTAAAAATAATTAAAAGTTAGTTAGGATTTTAGAAGCAAACTAGCAGGTTTTGAAAATATTTAAGAAATGCTTCCTAAATAGCTTTATTCGAATAAAGCTCTCTTTATTCGAATAAACCAACTTCAAATGATTAGCTTTTATCAAAGTTTATTCAAATAACTATGGAGTTATTCGAATAATAGTTTCTTAAATAGTTGGGCGCTTCTGTTTTCAAAATGTTTTATTCGAATAACACTTATGCTATTCGAATAGAGGCATTGCAGAACGTATATCTTAAAATAAGCTATTCAAATAACTCACTTGTTATTCTAATAGATGTGTTTCTCAAAAAATTCTTTTAAAAAGAGTTATTCGAATAAGTATTATGTTATTCGAATAACATATCTCAGAATCAGTTTTTTCGTGGGTTTTTTTAAAATGTGTTATTCGAATAACACAAAAGTTATTCGAATAAAAATGGGTTCCTATTTTTGAAACAAATTGCCATTTTAGCATTTAATATGTCATTTAATCACCCACAACAACTATTTTCTCTAAAACACTATAAATACATGCCTTTTGAGTCATATTTGAACACACCCAACTATATGAAACAATTCTTTCTTGCTTGAAAAATAGCTTCAACGAAAATTATCTTAAGTGTTTGTGAAAAAAAATTTATATACTCAATTCACCCCCCCTCTTAAGTACTGAAGCCACTTGGTAACATGAGGGATGTAGGAAATCATTTGGGTCATGGTTGGGAAGGATGGAAGCGTTGGACCAGAGAGGGGTTTCCATAGAAGTTTCACTCTGACAACTTATGATATTTGTTGCATAACTTAAGCTACAGACATCGAAATGACTTGCTTCTTATGGTATTTTAAAGCTAAGACACAAGAATTCATGTAGTGAAAATCTCAAATTTTTAGGCCAACCCTAGTAGTACCAGTTTTTGTTTGAATCTGAGACAGTTTCTGCAAAAACAAGTAATCTGACACCTATTAAACTAGATTGCATAATTTCCTTCTCTGAGGTCGTAATTATATGAGACTAGTGGCATTTGAAAGCTAACATGTAAGGCTATAATAGGCAAAAAAATTAGAATTTTTACACTCCTCATTAGTTCCCAGTTTTATTTTAAAGTGAGGTCAGTTTCGGGTAAAACAGTGAGTGCCATGTTTTAGCTTCTACATAATGTGGCATAAATTTGCTATACATAGCCAAATAAAGTAATGTTTGTTTCATTTGAAAGATAAGAGATGAGGCTATTTTCCTATAAAATTTTAAAATTTTTGAAGTTAGAATGTGCATTTGGTGCACTCATGAAAAATAACTTTTTTTAGGTGAAAATTGAAGTATTTTGTGATGGGTTGAACCCTAGGAATACTAGTAGGTCTTTTAATAGCTAAAGTTTTGTTAAGTTAGTGTAGTATGAGTGTGGTTGCTCTCTTATAGGTTAAACTTAAACTAAATGCTCCTTTATTGAGTATTAAAATGAAATGAATGCCTGATATTTGATATATGAATATGATAAATTGAATTACTTATAATATGAATCAGTGTATATACTTTGTATGGAATGAATGATGTTGATGAATGGTATATACGAATGATGTTGAGGAGCATATTGATATATGCATGTTAATGAATAATGATTAAAACCATGGTATTGCGAGGTATAAAAAGGAAATGATTGAATAATTTTATATACAATGAACTATATGAAATGAAAAGCTTGATAACTAAGGTTATGCCTCTTTATTATGCAAAGAAAAGCAAGGTTATGTGAAAAGTGAATGAAGGAAAAGTTTTAAAATACCTTTACATGTTTTGTTTTCAAACTTGCTACTTGTTATTTCCTTGTATGAATGGCCCTATGGCTTGAACCAAAGGTGCTCCTAGTGTTAAGGTTGTGGGTTCTCATACCAAGTATGGTGGAAAGGTAAATGGTAACCTCATTGTTATGGGGCAAGATTGACCACTCATACTAAGGTAGTGCAAGGAGGTCAAAGAACAAAGGTTGTCCTACCCCTTCATACTTGAGGATATACAAGGATCAAAAGGACTTCCTGGAACAAAGGTTTTCCTAGAAGGACTTCCTGGAACAAAGGTTGTCCTGGAAGAAAGGGATCCTTGGAAATATGCAAGTAACATGTGTTTTCCAGAAACAAAATCTTTTAAAAACATTGCATAAGCATACTTTATGGCATTCCTTAGGCATAATCATTCATCATAATGCATTGCATAAAATGGCAATTGTATGAGCAATTGTCTTGTTTTTAGAATTAAATTAATAAGGACCAAGGTTGATGTCTGACATGAAAATATCCCGAAAGAATAAAATATAGTGATTATGTTGAGGTATGATAATTGATATGGATTATTAATATCTCATGTTTTATTATAAAAAAATGAATACATATGAAGTAAATTATATATACTTAGTGCTAATGCTTGAATTGATTGTGATAAAGGACTGAATTTGAAACTGTATGATTGATTGGAGTGTGCAAATGATTTTTTATAAAAGATAATAATTGAACATCTGTTTCGAGAAGAGAGAGGACCAAGTTTGGAAGTTTGCCACCTCTCTAACTTATACATATATATTTATGATGAGTGATCTGTTGATAATTTCAATAATTTGAATGCCTTTTGTTTTATCTAATTGGACTCCATATGTGCTCAATTGTTGATATGGAGCTAAGTTTCTGATTTAAAGCTTAATCAGATGTTTATTATGAAACTATGCTTAAATGTGATTATAAACGCTCATAAATGAATTATGCTTTTCAGGATATCTTTGAGTGTTTGAGTCCATTAGCATCAAACCAAGCTTGATGACCATTTAAGGAGAGAGATGAATACTGAAGAAGATCAGCTTTACCCTTAGAAGCAAAGGAATAAGGGCATTTATGAAGAATCAAGGTTGCATTTGAAGAAAGTGAGTGACACGGTCTGTGTCATATGACACGGGGTGGGCCGTGTACTCCTCTGACTATTTCAAGATGGGTCAAATCCTATTTTTGTACAACACGACCATGTCAAATGATACGGGGTAGGCCGTGTATGTCTCTGTCTTCACAAGGGAATCCAATTTTCAGCCTTGATCGATAACACAACTCGTGTCATATGACACGGGTTGGGCCGTGTTCTTCTCTGACTTTGAAATTAATTGGAATTTTGTCACCAGATTCAGACACGGGTTGGGCCGTGTTATATGACATGGCCCATGTCATCGGCTCAAGATTTTAAATTCGAGTTTTAATGATAAATTAGGTATCCAAACCTATAAATAGGGTTGCTTAGAGCCCTTAAAGGAGATCTGGACAAAGAGAGCCGTCAAGGGAACTGAGGGAAACACGAAGAACAAGAAAGAGGAAGATTCGATCAAAGATTGGAGTCTTGGGTTCGAGCAATCGAAGATCAATCAACTTTGATCATTGGCAATTAGTTTGATATTTAGTTTTCTTTTCTTCTTTCATCCTAAATAATGTCTTTCTTTAATTCTTCTTTTGTTTTTGAATTTGCCATGTGTGGCTAAACTTCTTGATTGGTTAAGGGAAGATGAAACCCTAGTTTTGATTATGTGAATCTTGCATATTTCTTTATATCAATACAGTTATGTTTTTATTCATATGTTTCTGATCTTAAATCAATATAAAGGACTTTATATTCTTGCCAAATTTCAAAAATGGTAAAACTAGGATTGCTATGCGCGGTTGCGGTGGTAAAACTAGTGAAACATATGATCTAAGTAATTTAATCCTGGTGTGTGATTAGATCTTAGTGTAATTGATTTTCTAATTCTTAATGCAATCATTAGGAAGGTGTAAGAGCGGTTGCTTTACAAATAATTAATGGTTAATGTTTGATTTGAGCGGTTGCTGAATTAAGCGAAACTTAAGGAAAACAGGGGATTTATCTCACAATCACATAAGAACATAATTGGTCATGTTGGTATAAAGAGTATGTAAATTAGCATAATCATATAAATCTAGTGGCGGACTCCATCTCTTAAGCAATATCTTTAACTTGGTAATTCAATTTGTGTTTACTATTTTTGTTTAAGTTTACTTTCTTTTGTTAGTTTTAATTAACAAAACCCCCATTTTACTTTTACTATTTATTTTTCATCAGAGTTTAATTTAGGAATTGGATTGATAGTGTAAGTTGAATTGGTTCTCTGTGGATCGACCCTTGCTTACTACAATTGGTTGCAAGGTTGTTATATCTTTGGTGGAACTTGACAACTATTTTTGGTATATGATTAAGAATTATACCAAAAATAGTTATCAAGTTCCACCAAAGATATAAAAACCTTGCAACCAATTGTAGTAAGCAAGGGTCGATCCACAGAGAACCAATTCAATTGACATTATCAATCCAATTCCTAAATTAAACTCTGATGAAAAATAAATAGTAAAAGTAAAAGGGGGGTTTTGTTAATTAAAACTAACAAAAGAAATTTAACTTAAACCAAAATAGTAAACACAAATTGAATTACCAAGTTAAAGATATTGGTTAAGAGATGGAATCCATCACTAGATTTATATGATTATGCTAACTTACATACCCTTTATACCAACATGATCAATTATGTTCTTATGTGATTGTGAGATAAATCCCCTGTTTTCGTTAAGTTTCGCTTAATTCAGCAACTGCTCAAATCAAACCCTAACCATTAATTATTTGTAAAGCAACCGCTCTTACACCTTCCTAATGATTGCTGTAACATCCCGAAAATTCATTATTTTGTTAAAAACGATCATTTTATAATATTTACAATTTTTAAGAATTTTTGTGGAATTTTCTGGAGATGATGAATATTTTAATATATTCTTCATTTTATGTGTGTGCTGAATGGAGCCGGGAGAATAGAATATTTTCCCTGAAGCTGGTAAACCTTGGACTGTCAACGTGTCAACGGGGGATCTTACTAAACCCGAGTTCGGGCACAGTTTACGAGGTCTACATTTTTGAGGTTTTATCTGTTAGTGTAATAAATCATCTGTCAGAGGCATTTAATCAAGGAGACAAGCTTACTATGCACTTCGTAGAGAAGCGTGCGAAGCTTCTCAAGGAAGCTTCTTTGAATCATTTTTTATTATTTCTCTCTCCTCCCATTTTTGTGCTGCACATTTGAATTAAGGGACTTAATTCATTCTTCAATCCACACATTTTCCTCCTCCTGTACGTAGCACTCACTATTCACTCATCTTTCTCTCTTTCCATTTCTCCTTACAACAACACCATCCACCCACCTTCATATTTTCATCCTCCAATACCGTCACACTCCTAGCACCATTTCGTGTTTGGAGAAACACCATACCTGAGGGAATCATCTTCAAAGTTCTACGTGTTCTTCATCTTCTTTTTCCTCCACGGTTGAAGCTTAAAGGTTGGAACTTTAAGGTAAAGTCCTTAGCTTTTTCCTCATCTCTCCATTTTCGTAACCCACTGTCATTTTGATGACCATGGGTATCCATTTTAACACTTGATTTGATTTTGGTGAGCTTGAATATTCAAGGATCTCTTGGGAGCCTGAAAATATAATTTCGACCAAAAGGAGCAGCCTTTCTTTGTGCTTCTCTAAGGTAAGAGGAAGACACTCCTCCTCAACCTCTCTTAGCATTTAGGAACGTCTGTGATTGTGTTGAGGGTCTTTCTCGCTTTTGTATGTTGTTTGTATGGTATATGTGCTATTTGATTGTTTGAGTTTTGAATGTACATATATATAAATATAACTGGATGTATTGGAATGTGTAATATTGAAGGGAATGAGTTCCGAGTGATTTTCGGATAGTTACGGTGTTGAGCCCAGAGTTTGGAAACTTAATGTGGAAACTAGTAATAGTATGAAATTTGGCCAAACTCGTCGAATATAATACCTTGATCTTTTGGTGATATGTCAAAATCCGTCGAATGAAGAATTCTGACCATTTTCGTCGAATGATAAAATCCGTCGAGTAAGGACCCATAGCCAAACCTGTCGAACGTGATAACCGAATCACTTAATAAAATGTTAAAATCCATCGAGTAAGGACCCATAGCCAAACCTGTCGAACGTGATAACCTAATCACTTAATAAAATGTTAAAATCCGTCGAGTAAGGACTCATGGCCAAACCTGTCGAATGTGATAACCTAATCACTTAGTAAAATGTTGAAATCCGTCGAGTTTAGACTTCTGACCATTTTCGTCGAATGTCAAAACCCGTCGAGTTTAGATTTCTGATCACCAAACACAAAGTGAAAATCCGTCGAGTTTAGATCTTTGGCCACTAGACGCAATGTCAAAATCCGTCGAGTAAGAACCCCGATCATGCCCGTCGAGATTGATCTTCCGACCAAAACCCGTCGAATAGAGTCCCTGGACACTTACAAGAAAATGCCCCAAAGTCAATAATTGTCGAATTTGAGAGACAATGCCTGTCGAGTAGATGAATTTCTCCAGACCCGTCGAAATTAAAGATTTCGACCAATGTTCGTCGGTTCGACACTTGGGAGATTTCCTCCAACGTCGACACCTATACCCGTCGAATTGAGGTTTTTTTTGACCATCTGGAGGGTTCGACAGTTTTGATCTTCGTCCGACAGAACCCCCATCCGACAGAAAATGATTTCTTCATCCGACAGAACCTCCATCCGACAGAAAATGATTTCTTACCAATCCTATTATAAAAATGTTTTCCCCATTCCTTCCTCCTCCTGTTACATTATTCTTCGTCGAATGGCAACTTCAATTATTCATAAAACGTAGTCTCTGTCGAATTCAAACGTATACCTATCACCCAACACCTAGTAATTGGAATCTGTAACTCAGTTTGTGATTTCGACCGTGTATTTTCCTAGACCCAAAACCTTGGGACTAATAGAGGAATATTGATCATAAACAAATGGGATGACTAGAAATTACTTATGGATGCATAAACAGGGAAGAACATGAGAGTGTGAGATTTTGAAATCTTAGAATAACCTTCTAAGGGCATATGAATAAATTACCTAAGAGGATTTAAGTTAACTAAGAGAATTCCTTTAGAGACAAACCCTGTAAGTAAAGCTAAACCTAAGCAAGAATTCATAATACGTTTTGAAAAGGTATTGATCAATTTAATGACAATATTATGCTATTGTGGGTCCATGTGAGAGACCATTGTTGTATTAATTCTTACTTTGGCAAATTGTGACATATGATGGAATAGTATGTGATAATGATCATACATGATTATGCATAGAGTCGTATGCATTGTGATTTGTCCGTTGGATTTGTCGTAAGGCCTAGTTGCCTAGGAGTTGAACACACCTTAGTGCGGGTGCGAATAGACAAGTGGGGTCCTGTAGTTGGCCTTGAGGGCGTTGGGGCGCGGGTGTTTCACAAAGGGCAGTGGTAGTCCCTCTGGACCGTGAGACAAACCGATGCAAACGCACCGACGATCCTACTGGCCACGGTCCTATATCGAGATCTTGTGAGAATCTTTCGTATAAAGCCTTGTTGCGCAAAATGAGTGATTATTTTCTCGGAAAGCACTTGTTTTTATGGTGACGAGATACTGGCATGTCTCCCTGATCATTCTCTCCGAGTGTTTTGTGTCTAGCTCCATGGAGTAGGATCTTGGTTATTGAGGGCTCATGTGTATAGAGTCCGTGCATTATTTGCATTTATCATTATTATGGTTTGGCATTGATATATTATTGATATACCTATGACTGCCTGGAACTGTTTGCTTGATCATAACCGCTCTTGAATGTCTATTACTATTATTGTTGTTGTAAATGCTATGTGGGCGCTTTGCGCCATTTGGTTTCTTGATGCTATAATTGGTAATGACGGAAGGATGTCTTACCTCTTTTCCTTCCTGTCTCTCCATTCCTGTTTATCTGTACATTGCGTCTCATCGAAGACAACCGTGAGGAACCGGAAGCTCCCAACTTCCCCTGGTTTTTGGCCTTATCTTGACCGAGCGACCACGAAGACTATGGAGCCCCGTACGCACGATTTTTGGTAGATGTACGTCCGGCTTTCTTAGGAGGGCCGCAGTCTTTGGTATATCAACTATAGTTCGAACGCCATTTGTGTCTACACGGGAGATGTCTCGATATCACTAGCCTGGAGACGCCACGAACCACCCTGTCTTCACCTTTGTATTAGCCTACGTTTGGAGTTTCGGCCTACCGATACGTGAGATGTGGGGCGATCGTTACTTCACTCGAGAGAGGACTCTTTTCGTTCTACGGCCTCGGGCCCCGTCCCGTGTCTTTGCTATTCCTATGGTGATTTCCTCGATGATGAGGAAGATCCGAGGAAGATCCCGAGGAAGTCCCTGAGGACGACCCGAAGAGGACCCCGAAGAGGATCCTGACACGATTCCTCCTCACTTGAGGGATTGATGTTACTCGTAGCTACTGAAAGCTACCAGTATTTTATTTTGGGGGGCCCGATGTTTTGTTTGTAGTGGGCTGTAAATTCGATACCGTGGGGATGTGTATGTAATACTTTGGGGGCAGGTATAGCTTTGCTTTTGATGTACCAGGCTTGTAACTAAATGTTTTGATAAACTTATATATATATATATGATGATGCAGATGTTAATTCCTATGCATGTTTTACTTCTGTTTGATCTTTTATTTCCATTGATGTCTCGTCAACATGGTTACTAATTTAATTATGAAAAAAAAAAGTATATATATATAACATAACCGCTAATTAAAATACCCAACTATAATCTAGTGAATATACGCGTCTTATTAAAACGAACCGGGTCTCAACTCACCTAATTTTATTTCCGCATTGTAATCGACCATGTGGCGTTTCCCTTGGGAGGGGCGTTACATTTTTGGTATCAGAGCCCCGGTTTATGTTTCTTTGGGTCTTGTGGTTGAGTCTGTCTTGTTTGTGCTGTGTGTTCTCTGAATGGTATTAGTAAAGGAGTAGTGTTTGGTATTCTTAGTGAATGCAACTGACTTTTCTGTGTTTTCGATAATCTAAATCGAGAAAGTGAGATGGCACGAAGGGAAGACATGGCAAGCAGCTATTACAACGATGCAAAGGATGGCCGAGGTCATCGCACAACAACCGAGCAAGCCGCACGACGACAAAGAAGAGAGAGTTACGCAACAACAAGAGCGAGCCGCTCAACGGTTAGAGGCTACGCGATGCTCGAATTTAGCGAGTTTCGACGCCATAATCCTCCTCATTTAAAGGAGAATTTGATCCGGACAAAGCTAGTCGTGGATCAAGGAGTTGGAGAAGGTATTTTGAAGAATGAATTGCGCCGAGGGTAAGAAGGTGGATTATGCTACTTTTATCTTTGGTAGGCAACGCCGAGAAGCGGTGGAACGGAGTGCGGAGGATGCTAGAAGCTCGCGAACCGAGATATTACTTGGGAGTTGTTCAAAGAAAAGTTCTTGGACAAGTATTTTCTGCGAGTGCAAGGCATGCGAAGGAGTCGAATTCCTCAACCCGCGACAGGGAATATGTTGTTAGCGAGTACGCAGCGAGATTCGAAAACTTGTCACGCGTTTTCGACCTACTTTCGAACCAACCGGATGAGGCTTGGAAGTGCCGAAGATTCACCGAAGGATTGAGGTACGAACCGAGGAAAGTTGTAATCACCTTGAGGATCAATGAATTCTCACAACCGGCTGGATACTTGTTGTGATGTAGAGGCTGGAGCAATCTAGAGATATGAGGATAGAAACTTTGGGCTGCGAGATTCCGAGAGGCGACAATAACAAGTGTTAACCGCTTCCAGAAGAAGCCATACTCGACCAACGGGAAGTCACCAACAAGCCATGGGTGGAAGTTCAAGTGGAGGTTCTAGTGGGAACCGGACTGGCCAAAACTTGGCATATCCCTCCAAATGCCGGAAGTGTGGAAAAGATCATCTGACAAGGGATTGTCCTATCAAAGGGATTATCTGTTTTCGATGTGGGAAACCTGGACACATCTACAGAGACTGCAATCAAGCGAAGGTCGAACCTTCAATGAATGTTGCGAAAGCCAAGAAACCGCAAGCTGGAGGACGAGTTTACACTATGAGCGGAGCTGAAGCCTCCGAATCAGAAGATTTGATACGGGGAGAAGGCATCATAGAAGGTAATCTTTTAACGATCTTGTATGACTCGGGGCAACCCATTCTTTTATATCGTATGTTGTGTGCAAAACCGAGTCTACGTGTCGTCCTTACCTTTTGACTTAACCGTTTCTACCCCCACCGATAAACCGGTAGTTACTACCAAAGTTTGTCTAAAGCGTCCATTGATTGTTGAAGGTCGATCCTTTTTGGTCGATCGATTTGTTTACCTCTTTCCCAATTAGATATTATCCTAGGGATGGGTGGTTGTCTTCTAACCATGTTACGTTAGACATTCCCGAGAAAGACCATAGTTTTTCCCATAAATGAGAATTCTAGATTTCGACGGCCAACCGAGTTCAAGCTCTCTTGAAAGAAGGAGCTCACGGATACATGCTCTTGTCTTCTTTGAAAATCGAGAACGAGGTTGATGTGGACACAATTCCAGTGGTGAATGAGTTTCCGAAGTCTTTCCCGAGAGTGTGCCTGGTTTACCATCGGCTCGAGAGATAGAGTTTGCTATCGACTTAGTACGGGAGCTGGTCCCGTGTCTCTATAACACCGTCACGGATGGCACCAACAGAGTTAGCCGAGCTAAAGAAACACTAGAAGAGCTTTTGGAAAAGCAATTTGTCGGGCCAAGTGTGTCACCATGGGGAGCACCAGTCTTTGTTAGTTCGCAAGAAGGATGGCACCTCAAGGTTATGTGTGGACTATCGGCGGTGAACAAAGTGACGATTAAGAACAAATATCCACTCCCGAGGATTGACGACTTGATGGACCAACCGAAGGGAGCGGCAAGTGTTTTCCAAGATTGATCTGCGATCCGGGTATCATCGATACGAGTGAAGACAGAGGATGTGCCCAAGATCTGCTTTTCGCACCCGATACGGTCACTACGAGTATTTGGTGATGCCGTTTGGTGTGACGAATGCACCGCCTATCTTCATGGACTACATGAACCGAATCTTTCGACCTTACTTGGATAAGTTCGTTGTGGTCTTCATTGATGACATTCGGTATACTCTCAAAACCGGGAGGACCATCTTGAACACCTCAGTATAGTTCTTCGATCTCGAAGGAGAAGGAATTGTATGCCAAATTGTCAAAATGTGAGTTTTGGCTGGAAGAAGTCAAGTTTCTAGGTCACGTGATCTCAAAGAGTGGGATTGCTGTGGATCCATCGAAAGTGGAGGCAGTACTACGATGGGAAAGGCCGAAGTCAGCAACAGAGATTCGAAGCTTTGTGGGTTTAGCGGGATATTACCGGAGGTTCATTGAGGGATTCTCCAAGATTGCTGGACCACTTACACGACTCACAAGGAAAAACCAAACTTTTGAGTGGACCGACAGCTGTGAGCGAAGTTTCCAAGAGTTGAAGAATCGACTGACTACCTCACCGGTGTTAGTGCTACCCGATCCGAATGAACAGTTTGAAGTGTACTGTGACGCTTCATACCAAGGGCTAGGATCTGTACTTATGCAACATGGAAGAGTGGTGGCTTATGCTTCAAGGCAGTTGCGAGTGCACGAGAAGAATTATCCGACGCACGACATGGAGCTAGCGGTTGTAGTTTTTGCTCGAAAATATGGAGGCATTTTCTCTACGGAGCAACGTTCGACATTTTCAGTGATCACAAGAGTCTGAAGTATTTGTATGATCAAAGGAGTTGAACATGAGGCAACGGAGGTGGTTAGAATTCCTGAAGGATTACGATTTCTAACTTCTGTATCATCCTGGCAAGGCAAATGTTGTGGCAGACGCTCTAAGTAGGAAGATGATCAGTGTCTCTGCCCTGATGATCAAGGAAAATGATCTAATAGAGCAATTCAGAGATGTATGGTCTTTTGTGAAGTTAGAACCTGGAAAGATTTGCATGAATATGGTTACCATCTCAAGCGAGTTGATGGACAGCATAAGAAAAGAGCAGAAGAAGGACAAATTCTTGCAAGAAGTGAGGGAACAGATGAAGCAAGGAAATGAAACAGAGTTTGCAGAGGGAACGGATGGAATTTTGAGATTCCATGGGAGAGTTTGTGTCCCTCGGAATCAAGAACTTAGAGAATACATCATTAATCATGCTCACACAAGCCAACTGAGTATGCACCCGGGCATGACGAAGATGTATCAAGACTTGAAGAAGTTGTTCTGGTGGCACGGAATGAAGAGTGACGTTACTAGACGTGTATCTACTTGTCTGGTTTGTCAAAAAGCTAAAGTGGAACATCGAGACCAGCGGGATTGCGCAACCGTTATCTATTAGGAATGGAAGTGGGACAGTATTGCAATGGACTTTGTAGTCGGATTACCAAGGACAAGAAAAGGTCATGATTCGATTTGGGTAATTGTGGACCGACTCACGAAATCAGCACATTTTCTTCCGATCGACATCAAGTACAAGCTAGAGAGATTGACTCAGATCTATATTGGAGAGATTGTCAGACTGCACGGTGTGCCTACAAGTATTGTTTCAGATAGAGATCCGAGGTTTACTTCAAATTTCTGGGAGAGTTTGCAAGAAGCATTGGGGACAAAATTACAACTTAGTTTCGCTTATCATCCAAGCAGACCGACGGTCAGTCGGAGAGAACAATCCAATCTTTGGAAGATTTGCTTAGAGCTTGCACCATAGAGCAAACTGGGAGTTGGGATGACATTCTACCCTTGATAGAATTCACCTACAACAACAGTTATCATTCGAGCATAGGGATGGCACCCTATGAAGCTCTGTATGGACGACGATGTCGAACACCTATGTGTTGGTACCAAGACGGCGAGCGCCTTACTATTGGACCCGAGATTATACAACAGACAACTGAGAAGGTTTAAATGATTCAGGAAAAGATGAGGACGGCTCAGAGTCGACAAAGGAGTTATGCAGACCGAATGAGAAAACCTCTTGAGTTTGAGGAAGGTGAGCATGTATTCCGAAAGTCACACCTACGATTTGGGGTGGGCCGGGCTTTAAAATCTAGAAAACTCACTCCTAAATTCCTTGGACCATACCAAATCATTGCTCGTGTAGGTCCCGTAGCATACCAAATATCCTTACCTCCTTTTCTTTCAAACATTCATAATGTTTTCCATGTGTCACAACTTCGGAAGTACCTTCCGACCCAAGTCATATCATAGCACCGATACAAGTACAACTAAAAGAAAACTTAACTTATGAGACGTCTCCTATAAGAATCGAGGATAGCAGGATAAAGCAATTAAGAGGCAAGGAGATCGCATTGGTGAAAGTGATTTGGAACGAGGTGACTGGAGATGCAACATGGGAGTTAGAAGACAAGATGAGAGAGCAATACCCACAGTTATTCTAAGGTATGCAAATTTCGAGGACGAAATTTCTTTTTAGAAGGGGAGTGTTGTAACATCCCGAAAATTCATTATTTTGTTAAAAACGATCATTTTATAATATTTGTAATTTTTAAGAATTTTTGTGGAATTTTCGGAGATGATGAATATTTTAATATATTCTTCGTTTTATGTGTGTCTTTGAATGGAGCGGGAGAATAGAATATTTTCCCTGAAGCTGGTAAACCTTGGACTGTCAACGTGTCAACGGGGATCTTACTAAACCCGAGTCCCGGCACGGTTTACGAGGTCTACATTTTTGAGGTTTTATCTCGTTAGTGTAATAAATCATCTGTCAGAGGCATTTAATCAAGGAGACAAGCTTACTATGCACTTCGTAGAGAAGCATGCGAAGCTTCTCAAGGAAGCTTCTTTGAATCATTTTTTATTATTTCTCTCTCCTCCCATTTTTGTGCTTTGCACATTTGAATTAAGGGACTTAATTCATTCTTCAATCCACACATTTTCCTCCTCCTGTACGTAGCACTCACTATTCACTCATCTTTCTCTCTTTCCATTTCTCCTTACAAAGAACACCATCCACCCACCTTCATATTTTCATCCTCCAATACCGTCACACTCCTAGCACCATTTCGTGTTTGGAGAAACACCATACCGAGGGAATCATCTTCAAAGTTCTACGTGTTCTTCATCTTCTTTTTCCTCCACGGTTGAAGCTTAAAGGTTGGAACTTTAAGGTAAAGTCCTTAGCTTTTTCCTCATCTCTCCTCATTTTCGTAACCCACTTGTCATTTTGATGACCATGGGTATCCATTTTAACACTTGATTTCGATTTTGGTGAGCTTGAATATTCAAGGATCTCTTGGGAGCCGAAAATATAATTTCGACCAAAAGGAGCAGCTTTCCTTTGTGCTTCTCTAAGGTAAGAGGAAGACACTCCTCCTCAACCTCTCTTAGCATTTAGGAACGTCTGTGATTGTGTTGAGGGTCTTTCTGCTTTTGTATGTTGTTTGTATGGTATATGTGCTATTTGATTGTTTGAGTTTTGAATGTACATATATATAAATATAACTGGATGCATTGGAATGTGTAATATTGAAGGGAATGAGTTCCGAGTGATTTTCGGATAGTTACGGTGTTGAGCCCAGAGTTTGGAAACTTAATGTGGAAACTAGTAATAGTATGAAATTTGGCCAAACTCGTCGAATATAATACCTTGATCTTTTGGTGATATGTCAAAATCCGTCGAATGAAGAATTCTGACCATTTTCGTCGAATGATAAAATCCGTCGAGTAAGGACCCATAGCCAAACCTGTCGAACGTGATAACCTAATCACTTAATAAAATGTTAAAATCCGTCGAGTAAGGACCCATAGCCAAACCTGTCGAACATGATAACCTAATCACTTAATAAAATGTTAAAATCCGTCGAGTAAGGACTCATGGCCAAACCTGTCGAATGTGATAACCTAATCACTTAGTAAAATGTTGAAATCCGTCGAGTTTAGACTTCTGACCATTTTCGTCGAATGTCAAAACCCGTCGAGTTTAGATTTCTGATCACCAAACACAAAGTGAAAATCCGTCGAGTTTAGATCTTTGGCCACTAGACGCAATGTCAAAATCCGTCGAGTAAGAACCCCGATCATGCCCGTCGAGATTGATCTTCCGACCAAAACCCGTCGAATAGAGTCCCTGGACACTTACAAGAAAATGCCCCAAAGTCAATAATCGTCGAATTTGAGAGACAATGCCTGTCGAGTAGATGAATTTCTCCAGACCCGTCGAAATTAGAGATTTCGACCAATGTTCGTCGGTTCGACACTTGGGAGATTTCCTCCAACGTCGACACCTATACCCGTCGAATTGAGGCTTTTGCTGACCATCTGGAGGGTTCGACAGTTTTGATCTTCGTCCGACAGAACCCCCATCCGACAGAAAATGATTTCTTCATCCGACAGAACCTCCATCCGACAGAAAATGATTTCTTACCAATCCTATTATAAAAATGTTTTCCCCATTCCTTCCTCCTCCTGTTACATTATTCTTCGTCGAATGGCAACTTCAATTATTCATAAAACGTAGTCTCTGTCGAATTCAAACGTATACCTATCACCCAACACCTAGTAATTGGAATCTGTAACTCAGTTTGTGATTTCGACCGTGTATTTTCCTAGACCCAAAACCTTCGGACTAATAGAGGAATATTGATCATAAACAAATGGGATGACTAGAAATTACTTAGGGATGCATAAACAGGGAAGAACATGAGAGTGTGAGATTTTGAAATCTTAGAATAACCTTCTAAGGGCATATGAATAAATTACCTAAGAGGATTTAAGTTAACTAAGAGAATTCCTTTAGAGACAAACCCTGTAAGTAAAGCTAAACCTAAGCAAGAATTCATAATACGTTTTGAAAAGGTATTGATCAATTTAATGACAATATTATGCTATTGTGGGTCCATGTGAGAGACCATTGACTGTATTAATTCTTACTTTGGCAAATTGTGACATATGATGGAATAGTATGTGATAATGATCATACATGATTATGCATAGAGTCTGTATGCATTGTGATTTGTCCGTTGGACTGTCGTAAGGCCTAGTTGCCTAGGAGTTGAACACACCTTAGTGCGGGTGCGAATAGACAAGTGGGGTCCTGTAGTTGGCCTTGAGGGCGTTGGGGCGCGGGTGTTTCACAAAGGGCGTGGTAGCCCCTCCGGGACCGTGAGACAAACCGATGCAAACGCACCGACGATCCCGACCGGCCACGCCCTATATCGAGATCTTGTGAGAATCTTCTTTGTATAAAGCCTTGTTGCGCAAAATGACCGATTATTTTCTCGGAAAGCACTTGTTTTTATGGTGACGAGATACTGGCATGTCTCCCTGATCATTCTCTCCGAGTGTTTTGTGTCTAGCTCCATGGAGTAGGATCTTGGTTATTGAGGGCTCATGTGTATAGAGTCCGTGCATTATTTGCATTTATCATTATTATGGTTTGGCATTGATATATTGTTGATATACCTATGACTGCTCGGAAGGCTATTTGCTTGATCATAACTGCTCTTGAATGTCTATTACTATTACTGTTGTTGTAAATGCTATGTGGGCGCTTTGCGCCGTTTGGTTTCTTGATGCTATAATTGGTAATGACGGAAGGATGTCTTACCTCTTTTCCTTCCTGTCTCTCCATTCCTGTTTATCTGTACATTGCGTCTCATCGAAGACAACCGTGAGGAACCGGAAGCTCCCAACTTCCCTGGTTTTTGGCCTTATCTTGACTGAGCGACCACAGAAGACTATGGAGCCCCGTACGCACAGATTTTTGGTAGATGTACGTCTGGCTTTCTTAGGAGGGCCAGAGTGCTGGTATATCAACTATAGTTCTGAACGCTGTGTCTACACGGGAGATGTCTCGATATCACTAGCCTGGAGACGCCACGAACCACCTGTCTTCACCTGCTGTATTAGCCTACGTTTGGAGTTTCACCTACCGATACGTGAGATGTGGGGCGATCGTTACTTCACTCAGAGAGAGGACTCTTTTCGTTCTACGGCTCGGGCCCCGTCCCGTGTCTCTGCTATTCCTATGGTGATTTCCTCGATGATGAGGAAGATCCCGAGGAAGATCCCGAGGAAGTCCCTGAGGACGACCCGAAGAGGACCACGAAGAGGATCCTGACACGATTCCTCCTCACTTGAGGGATTGATGTTACTCGTAGCTACTGAAAGCTACCAGTATTTTATTTTGGGGGGGCCCGATGTTTTGTTTGTAGTGGGCTGTAAATTCTGATATCGTGGGGATGTGTATGTAATACTTTGGGGGCAGGTATAGCTTTGCTTTTGATGTACCAGGCTTGTAACTAAATGTTTTGATAAACTTATATATATATATATGATGATCTGAGATGTTAATTCCTATGCATGTTTTACTTCTGTTTGATCTTTTATTTCCATTGATGTCTCGTCAACATGGTTACTAATTTAATTATGAAAAAAAAAGTATATATATATAACATAACCGCTAATTAAAATACCCAACTATAATCTAGTGAATATACGCGTCTTATTAAAACGAACCGGGTCTCAACTCACCTAATTTTATTTCCGCATTGTAATCGACCATGTGGCGTTTCCCTTGGGAGGGGCGTTACAATTGCATTAGGAATTAGAAAACCAATCACACTAAGATCTAATCACACACCGGGATTAAATTACTTAGATCATATGTTTCACTAATTTTACCACTATAACCGCGCATAGCAATCCTAGTTTTACCACTTTTGAAATTCGGCAAGAATATAAAGTCCTTTATATTGATTTAAGATTAGAAACATATGAATAAAAACATAACTGTATTAATATAAAGAAATATGCAAGATTCATATAATCAAAACTAGGGTTTCATCTTCCCTTAACTAATCAAGAAGTTTAGCCACATATGAAAAATTAAAAAACAAAAGAAGAATTAAAGAAAGACATTATTCAGGATGAAAGAAGAAAAGAAAACTAAATATCAAACTAGTTTCCAATAATCAAGGTTGATTGATCTTCGATTGTTTGAACCCGAGACTCCAATCTTTGATCGAATATTCCTCTTTCTTGTTCTTTGTGTTTCCCTCAGTTCCCTTGACGGCTCTCTCTGTCTAGATCTCCTTTAGGGGCTCTAAGCAACCCTATTTATAGGTTTAGATACCTAATTTATCATTAAAACTCAAATTTAAATTCCTGAGCCGATGACATAGGCCGTGTCATATAACATGGCCCAACCCATGTCATATGACACGGGCCGTGTTATCGATCAAGGCTGAAAACTGGATTCCCTTGTGAAGACAGTGACGTACACGACCTGCCTCGTGTCATTTGACACAGCTGTGTTGTACAAAAATAGGATTTGACTCATCTTGAAATAGTCAGAGGAGTACACGGCCCACCCCATGTCATATGACACGGGCCGTGTCACTCACTTTCTTCAAATGCAACCTTGATTCTTCATAAATGCCCTTCTTCCTTTGCTTCTAAGGGTAAAACTGATCTTCTTCAGTATTCATCTCTCTCCTCAAATGGTCATCAAGCTTGGTTTGATGCTAATGGACTCAAACACTCAAAGATATCCTGAAAAGCATAATTCATTTATGAGTGTTTATAATCACATTTAAGCATAGTTTCACAATAAACATCTTATTAAGCTTTAAATCAGAAACTTAGCTATATGTCAACAATTGAGCACATATGGAGTCCAATTAGATCAAACAAAAGGCATTCAAATTATTGAAATTATCAACAGATCAATGAGTTTTAAACAAAGGATGTATTTTTCCCCGAAACAGCTAGATTTATTATGATGACATGTTTTTAAAATGTACTACTGAGAATTTGTAAATTTTCACCCCAGTTTTTTTATTTCTGTGATAAATTCAGTGAATGATCAAAGTATGGGTAAGGCATGGCGTTGAAGACCTAGTAAAGTTGCTTATGTATATATATCAATTTTGTACCTAGATTTATGGTTCTGTAAATAAGTCTATGCGGCTAGTTTTGTAAAAGTATATAATCTCATACATATCTTGTGGTTGTATAGTAAGGAGCAAGTTTTTAGATTATGTAAAATGTCTTGTTCTCTTTACTTTTATGTTAAAGGCTCTATATATCTATTTGTTGACAATGGATATACAGGTTGTGTTTACATTTAAGTTTAGATGTGACATGCTTGATTCTATTTACTAGAGTATATTGACAATATACTCCAGTATATAGAATTAGGGTGTTACAGATACAAGAACTTAATGTTATTCGGTAAGTCACATGCCTACATCCACCACAGAGGATAAAACATCTTAACTATGAGAGAAAAAATAGTACAAGAATAATGATAGAGTTAAAAAAGACCTGACTCATGCCTAAAGCCCCTTGTACACCCTCTTTTATAACCTGGAGAACTGTAATGCCCCTTTGTGGGAGGGAACGTCACATTGTCAATTACAATGCGGAAAATAAAATTGATGAATTAAGACTCGATTCTTTATAATATAATATAAATTTACTTGATTATAGTTATGTAATTAAATTGGTGAATTTTTTTTTGTTTATAATTAATAAAATTAAGTGATAAGGCATAATAACGATGATTACCGTAAATGACAATAAAAGAGCTAAAAAGTAAAGCATACATTTGATCAACTTTGCATATTCATATATATATATATATATATATATATATATATATATATATATAATTATATCAAATCTGTTTGATTACAAAGCTCGATATACCAAAAAGCAAAACTATACCTGCCCAAAGGATCATACATATACATCCCCAAGATATCAGAAATATACAGCCCACTACAATTAAGACATCAAGCCCTCAAAATAAAACACTGGTAGCCATCAGTAGCTATCAGCAATATCAGTCCCTCAGGTGAGGAGGAATCGTATCAGGATCCTCTTCAGGATCCTCTGCGAGGTCCTCCTCGGGGTCTTCCTCATCCGAATAAACCCACATAGGAGTCACAGAGCCACAGGCCATAGCCCGAACAGTGGAATCAAAAGAGTCCTCCTGTGGGGTGTAGTAGCGGTCACCCGACATCTCCCTGATGGACAGATAAAACTCCAAACGTAGGCTAATGCAGCAGGTAAAGAACGGCGGCTCATGACGCCTCTAGGCCAAAGAGATCGACACGTCTCCCAAGTAGACACAGTGGTCGGAATTCAGGTTGATGTGCCAGCAGTCCGGCCCTCCAAGGAAGGTCAGACACACATCACCTAGAAACTCGGGCATGCGTGCCTCCATGCTCCACAGTAAATGCTAATCGTGATCAGGCCAGAAGCCGGGGAAATCGGGAGCTTCAACCTCCTTGCCGTCGTCTTCGATGGGACATAATGTACAGATAGAAAATAACAAAAATACAGGAAAGAGGTAAGACATCCTACCATCATTACCAGTTATAGCAGTAAGAAACAAAACGGCGCCAGGCGCCCACATAACATTTCAACAGTAATAATAATAATAAGCATTTAATAACAGTGATAACAACCAAGCAGTTCCAGGCAGTATACATCAGCAATACAACAATTCCATTTATAAAAATAAATAGATGCCAGATAATACATAGACTCACTATGCACATGCATACAAAGTCAAAATCCTACTCCATGGAGCTAGACACAAACAGTCGGAGAGAAAGATCAGGAAACACGTCTGCAACTCGGCTGCCGCGGCCAAAGTGCTATAACTCATCAGTTTATCCACGTGCACATCAAGGCATTGTACAGACAGTCTACAATAGATCACAACATAGGATAGTGCCCGGTCAGGATCGTCGGTGCATTTGCATCAGTTTGCCCCACGGACAGAAGAGCTACCAACTGTCCATTGCGGGGTACCCGCACCCTGACGCCCCCATGGTCAACAATATGACCTACACTAGTCTACTCGCACCCGCACTAAGGTATGTTCAATCTCCTAGGCAACATGGCCTTAACAACAGTCCAAAGGACTTTCACAATGCATAAAGACTCTATGCATAATCATGTATGATCATCATTACATACTATTCCATAATATACCACAATTGCCCAAACTACATATCAACACATCATTGGTCACTCACATGGACCCACAATATCATAATATTGGAATTAAATGAATTAATACATTTTAAAGGTTTATTATGAATTCTTACTTAAATTTAGCCTTTCTTACAAAGTTTATCTCTAGAGGAATTCTCTTAGTCAATTAAATTCTCTATTGTAATTTATTCTCATACACTTAGAAAGTTATCCTAAGAGTCTCAAAGTCTCACACTCTCTTGTTCTTTCCCTAATTAAAATTACCCTAAGTCTTATGAAAATTTTCATTCTTGGTTCTTTAAAATTTATGAATCTCAAAGTATATCCTAATCTTCCAATTTTGCTAATTTTATATCTCATCATCAATAATTTAATCACTTGATTATTTAAGTTCCAAGGTTACCCAAAATAGCATAATCAAGCCCTAAAAGGCCCAAAGAGGCCGTGGCCTCCCTAGGTAATCAAGTTCCCAAATTTTTTATTCCATTAATTTCATATTGTACACTTGATTAATTATGGTTTCCACTTGTTATAATTGTTCACAAAGAACCCAATTTTGGGCCCCCAAAATCGTGGCCATCCAAGAGAGAATCCAACATCATTTTCTTCCATTTCATGCCTTCCAATCCATTCTAATAGATCAATATACATAAGCAATCAATCCAATAGTATAAACAAATTGCAAACAACATGTAAACATACTAATCATGCAAACAAAGAATAACCCTCAATAGGGTTTTCTCATAATCAATCACAAACAAGGTTTTTTAGTGCTAATAGAGGTTGAGGAGGAGTGTCTTTCTCTTACCTAAGAGAAGAAAACAAGAGAAGCCTCCTACATTTTCCTTGCAATTTTCGGATTGGACACCACCTAGAACCCTAAATTTTCAATCTCATCAAAATAACACCAATGCTTGAAAAATAAAGCATGGATGGTCACCAAGAAGACCATAGAAATGAAAATGAGAAAAGGAAGTGAATAATTAAGAAGCTTACCTAAAAACCCTAAGCTTGAAGCTTGAAGAAAATGGTGAAAATGGAAGCTTTTCAAAGAACCACCAACTAGAGAAGTGTTTAGGAGGTGGAGAGGATTAAGAAAATGGGGTTGAATGAAATTTTTGTGATGGATGAGGCAAGAATGGAGGGCTAGCCGTGTGGCTTCTAGAAAGAAGGGGGAGAAAAAGCTTAAAAAAGATGAAGGTAGAGAAAGAAGTGAATAGAAAGATTAAAGGTGATAGCTTTTGAATTTTGAAAACTTGAATAGATTTGATTAAATGAATTGAAGCACAATTTTTTGTGCTCCCAAGTGCTGCAGCTGTGAGTGTGTGGAGAGAGGAGAGAGAGTTCATGGCTTCCTTGGGAAGCTTGGAGGAAATTTCCTAGAAGCTTCTTTGAAGCTTCCTTGAGAAGCTTTGCACATTTCTTAATAAAGTGCAAAGTAAGCTTGTCTCCTATATTAAATACTCTTGAACAGATGATTAATTACACTGTTAGAATTATTTTCTCAGTGAATAAATGTTACAGTTGATGAAAATACTATTTTATTATTCATCGGATAATTTTATGACACAGTGATTTTATTTATCAGATAAACCTCAAAAAACACAAACCTCGCAAACTGTACCCAGTCTCGGGTTTAGTAAGATCCCCCGTCGACATGTTGACAGTTCAAGGTTTACCAGCCTCAAGGAAAATATTTTGTTATCCCGGCTCCACTCAGTGCATACGTAAAACGAGGAATATATTAAAATATTTGACATTTTCAGAAAAATTCACAAAAATTTTTAAAAATCACAAATATTAGAAAATGGATAATTGTCATGAAATAAACAATTTCCCGGGACATTTGACTGACTCTGCTCAGTGCGCACGTAAAACGAAAAATATATTAAAATATTTAGCATTTTCAAAAAATTTCAAAAAAAAATTCAAAAATCACGAATATTAGGAAATGACTATTCATGATGAAACAAATCATTTTCGAGGTGTTACACTAACTCTGCTCTGTGTGCACGCAAAATGAAAAATATATTAAAATATTTGACGTTTCTGGAAAAATCCACAAAAATTTTCAAAAATTATGAATATTATAAAATGATGATTAATGATAAAATAAATAATTTTCGAGGTGTTACAACTCTTTTCTTCTAAAAAAAAATTTCATCCTCGAAATTTGCATACCTTAGAATAATTATGGGTGTTGCTCCTTCATTTTGTCTTCCAGCTCCCACGTTGCATCCCTAGTTATTTTGTTCCAGATTACCTTCACCAATGAGATCTCCTTGCCTCTTAGTTGCTTTATCCTTCTGTCTTTAATTCTTACAGGAGGTGTCTCATAGGTTAAGTTCTCTTTTAATTGTACTATATTTGGTGCTATGACATGACTTGGGTCAGGAAGGTATTTTCGCAGTTGTGACACATGGAAAATATTATGAATATTTGAGAGGAAAGGAGGTAAGGCTATTTGATAGGCTACAGGACCTACTCGGTGAATAATTTGGTATGATCCAAGAAATTTTGGAGTGAGTTTTCTAGATTTCAAGGCCCGGCCTACCCCAGTCGTAGGTGTGACTTTCAGAAATACATGCTCGTCTTCCTCAAACTCAAGAGGCTTTCTCTTTTGGTCTGCATAACTCTTTTGTCAGCTCTGAGCCGTCCTCATCTTCTCCTGAATCATCTTAACATTCTCAGTTGTGTGCTGTATAACATCTGGTCCAATAGTAAGGCGCTCGCCGTCTTGGTACCAACATAAAGGTGTCTGACACCGCCATCCATACAGAGCCTCATAGGATGCCATCCCTATGCTTGAATGGTAACTGTTGTTGTAGGTGAATTCTATCAATGGTAGAATGTCATCCCAACTTTTAGTCTGTTCTATGGTGCAAGCTCTAAGCAAATCTTCCAAAGATTGGATTGTCCTCTCCGATTGACCATCGGTCTGTGGGTGATAAGCAGAACTTAGATGTAACTTCGTCCCTAATGCTTCTTGTAGACTCTGCCAGAAATTTAAAGTAAATCTTGGATCCCTATCCAAAACAATACTTATAGGCACACCGTGCAGTCTAACAATCTCTCCAATATAGATTTGGGTCTGTCTCTCCAATTTGTATCTTATATTAATCGGGAGAAAATGTGCTGATTTCGTGAGTCAATCCACGATTACCTAAATCGAGTCATGACCTTTTCTTGTCCTTGGCAAACCCACTACAAAATCCATTGCAATGCTGTCCCACTTCCATTCAGGAATAAACAATGGTTTTAGGAATCCCGTTGGTCTTTAATGTTCCACTTTAGCTTTCTGACAAACTAGACAAGTCGATACACGTCTAGTGACGTCACTCTTCATTCCATGCTACCAAAACAACTTCTTCAAGTCTTGATACATCTTTGTTATGCCCGGATGCATATTCAACTGACTTGTGTGAGCATGATTGATGATATACTCTCTAAGCTCTTGGTCACGGGGAATACAGACTCTACCTCGGAATCTCAAAATTCCATCTGTTCCTTCTACAAATGCTATTTCATTGCCTTGCTTCATTTGCTCCCTCACTTCTTGCAAGAACTTGTCAACCTTCTACTTTTCCCGTATATCATCCATCAGTTCACTTGAGATGGTAACCATATTCATGCAGATCTTCCCTGGTTCTAACTCGACAAAAGACCATACATCTCTGAACTGCTCGATCAGATCTTTCTCCTTAATCATCAGGGCTGAGACGCTGATCATCTTCCTACTCAGGGCATCTGCCACGACGTTTGCCTTGCCAGGGTGATATAGAAGTTAGAAATCATAGTCCTTCAGGAACTCTAGCCACCTTCGCTGCCTCATATTCAACTCCTTCTAATCATACAATTACTTCAGACTCTTGTGATCACTGAAGATGTTGAACGTCGCTACATAGAGAAAATGCCTCCATATCTTTAGAGCAAAAACCACAGCCGCTAACTCCAAGTCGTGCGTCGGGTAGTTCTTCTCATGCACTCACAATTGCCTTGAAGCATAAGCCACTACTCTTCCTTGCTGCATAAGTACAGATCCTAGTCCTTGGTATGAAGCGTCACAGTACACTTCAAACTGTTCATTCAGATCGGGTAGCACTAACACTGGTGAGGTAGTCAGCTGATTCTTCAACTCTTGGAAACTTTGTTCACAGCTGTCAGTCCACTCAAAAACTTGGTTCTTCCTCGTGAGTTGAGTAAGAGGTCCAGCAATCTTGGAAAATCCCTCGATGAGCCTCCGGTAATATTCTGCCAATCCCACCAAGCTACGAATCTTTGTCACTGACTTTGGCCTTTCCCATTGTAGCACTGCCTCCACTTTTGATGGATCCACCGCAATCCCATCCTTTGAGATTACATGACCCAAAAACTTAACTTCTTCCAGCCAAAATTCATATTTTGACAGTTTGGCATACAATTCCTTCTCCTTCAAAATTTGAAGAACTATACTGAGGTGTTCAGCATGGTCCTCCTGATTTTGAGAGTATACCAGAATGTCATCAATGAAGACTACAACGAATCTGTCCAAGTAAGGATGAAAGATTCAGTTCATATAATCCATAAAGATAGTTAGTGCATTCATCACGCCAAATGGCATCACGAGGTACTCGTAATGACCGTATCGGGTACGAAAAGCAGTCTTGGGTATATCCTCCGTTTTCACTCGTATCTGATGATACCCAAATCGTAAGTCGATCTTTGAAAACACCACTGCTCCCTTCAGTTAGTCCATTAAGTCATCAATTCTTGGGGGTGGATATTTATTCTTGATCGTCACTTTGTTCAGCTGCCGGTAGTCCACACACAATCTGGATGAACCATCTTTCTTGCGAACTAATAGTACTGGTGCCCTCCACGGTGACACACTCGGTCTGACGAATTACTTTTGCAAAAGCTCCTCTAACTGCTTCTTAAGCTCAACTAATTCTGTTGGTACCATCTTATAAGGTGCTATGGACATGGGACCAGCTCCCGGTACAAGGTCAATAGCAAATTCTATTTCTCGCGCCGGTGGTAAACCAATTACATCCTCATGAAAGACTTCGGGAAACTCATTCACCACTGGAATTGTATTCACATCAACCTCGCTCTCAACTTTCAAAGAAGACAGTAGCATGTATCCGTGAGCTCCTTCTTTCAAGAGAGCTTGAACTCGGTTGGCAGTCAGAAATCTAGAATCCTCATCTATAGGAAAAACTATGGTTTTTCTTGAACAATCTAATAGAACATGGTTGGAAGACAACCAGTCCATCCCTAAAATTATATCTAGTTGGGAAAGGGGTAAACAGATCAGATCGACAAAAAAGATTCGACCTTCAACAATCAATGGACAATTTAGACAGACTTTGGTAGTAACTACCGGTTTATCAGTGGGGGTAGAAACAATTAAGTCGAAAGGTAAGGTAGACACTAGTAAACCAAGTCTTTGCACACAGTCATATGATATGAAAGAATGGGTTGCCCCAGAGTTATACAATACAGTTAAAAGGTTACCTTCTATGGTGCCTTCCCCTTGAATCAAGTCTTCGGACTCGGAGACTTCAGCTCCGCTCATAGTATAAACTCGCCTTCCTGCTTGTGATTTCTTGGCTCTTGCAGCATTGATCGAAGGTTCGGCCTTCACTTGATTGTAGTCTCGGGATACGTGGCCAGGTTTGCCACATATGAAGCAGATGATCCCTTTTTATGGTGCAGTCCCTTGTGAGATGATCTTTCCCATACTTCAGGCATCTTGAAGGATACGCCATGTTTTGGCCAGTCCGGTTCCCAGTAGAACCTCCACCAGAACTTCCACCTGTGGTCTGTTGTTGATTTCCCATCGGTCGGGAATAGGGTTTCTTTTGGAAGCGGTTAGAACTGTTACCACCGCCTCTTTGGAACCTTGTAGGCCCAAAGTTCCTGTTCCTCGTATTTCTAGATTGCTCCAGAGATTCTACTTCACAGCACGTGTCTAGTAGCTCCGAGAACTCATTGATCTTCAGGGTGATAACAGCCTTCTTCACCTCATATCTTAGTCCCTTTGTAAATCTCTGGCACTTCCAGGCTTCATTCGGTTAGTGTTGAAAGTACGTTGAAAACTAGGACAAGTTTTCAAATCTAGCTGCGTATTCACTAACGGTCATATTCCCTTGCCGTAAGTTGAGGAACTCCGACTCCTTTGCGTGTCTTGCGCTCGCAGGAAAATACTTATCCAAGAATTTATCCTTGAATAAGTCCCAAGTGATCTCGCGGTTTGCAGCTTCCAGCATTCTCTGCACTCCATTCCACCAGTTTTTAGCATTGCCCACCGACATAAAGGTTGCATAGGTCACCTTCTTGTTCTCAGCGCAATTCATGCCTCGAAATACTTTCTCTAACTCCTTGATCCACAGACTAGCTTTGTCCGGATCGAACTCTCCTTTGAATTGGGGAGGGTTGTGGCAACGAAACTCCGCCAAGTTCTGAGCATCTGTCGTAGCTTCGAACTGTTGAGCAGCATTTTCTTGTTGTTGAGCGACTCTCTCTTGTTGCTGAGTGGCTCGTTCAGTTTGTTGTGCGATGGCCTCAGCTATTCTCTGCATCGCCTCAATAGCAGCTGCCATTTCTTTGCGTCGTGCCATCTTACTGTCTTAAGTCAGAGTAACTGAAAGACACAAGGAAAGTCAGTTGCATCCACTAAGAATACCAAATAATACATCTCTGTGTTTAGTGTTCAGAGAAACACACAACACAAGCAAGATAGACTCAATCACAAGACCCAAAGAAACATAAACCGAGGCTCTGATACCAGCTTAATGTAACGCCCCTTTGTGGGAGGGAACGTCACATTGTCAATTACAATGCAGAAAATAAAATTGATGAATTAAGACCCGGTTCTTTATAATATAATATAAATTTACTTGATTATAGTCATGTAATTAAGTTGGCGAATATTTTTTTTTTGTTTATAATTAACAAAATTTAGTGATAAGGCATAATAACGATGATTACCGTAAATGACAATAAAAGAGCAAGACAGAAGTAAAGCATACATTTGATCAACATTGCATATTCTATATATATATATATATAATTATATCAAATCTATTTGATTACAAAGCCTGATATACTAAAAAGCAAAACTATACCTGCCCAAAGGATCATACATATACATCCCCAAGATATCAGAAATATACAGCCCACTACAATTAAGACATCAGGCCCCCAAAGTAAAACACTGGTAGCCATCAATAGCTACCAGCAATATCAGTCCCTCAGATGAGGAGGAATCGTATCAGGATCCTCTTCAGGATCCTCCGCGAGGTCCTCTTCGGGAACCTCCTCGGGAACCTCCTCGGGGTCTTCCTCATCCGAGGAAACCCACATAGGAGCCACAGAGCCACGGGCCAGAGCCCGAGCAGTGGAATAAAAAATGTCCTCTTGTGGGGTGTAGTAGCGGTCACCCCACATCTCCCGGATAGGCAGATAAAACTCCAAATGCAGGCTGATGCAGCAGGTAAAAATTGGTGGCTCATGACGCCTCCAGGCCAAAGAGATCGACACGTCTCCCAGGTAGACACAACGGTCGAAATTCAGGTTGATGTGCTAGCAGTCCGGCCCTCCAAGGAAGGTCAGACGCACATCACCTAGAAATCCGTGCATACATGCCTCCATGCTCCACAGTAGATACTAATTATGATCAGGCCAGAAGCCGAGGAAATCGGGAGCTTCAACCTCCTTGCCGTCGTCTTCGATGGGACATAATATACAGATAGAAAATAACAGAAATACAGGAAAGACGTAAGACATCCTACTATCATTACTAGTTATAACAGCAAGAAACAAAACGACGCTAGGCGCCCACATAGCATTTCAACAGTAATAATAATAATAAGCATTTAATAACAATGATAACAACCAAACAGTTCCAGGCAGTATACATCAGCAATACAACAATTCCATTTATAAAAATAAACAGATGCCAGATAATACATGGACTCACTATGCACATGCATACAAAGTCAAAATCCTACTCCATGGAGCTAGACACAAACAGTCAGAGAGAAAGATCAGGAGACACGTCTGTAACTCGGCTGCGGCGGCCAAAGTGCTATAACTCATCAGTTTATCCACATGCACATCAAGGCATTGTACAGACAGTCTACACTAGATCACGACATAGGATAGTGCCCGGTCAGGATCGTCAGTGCGTTTGCATCGGTTTGCCCCACGGACAGAAGAGCTACCAACTGTCCATTGCGGGGTACCCGTATCCCGACGCCCCCATGGTCAACAATATGACCTACACTAGTCTACTCGCACCCGCACTAAGGTGTGTTCAATCGCCTAGGCAGCATGGTCTTAACAACAGTCCAAAGGACTTTCACAATACATAAAGACTCTATGCATAATCATGTATGATCATCATCACATACTATTCCACAATATGCCACAATTGGCCAAACTATGTATCAACACATCATTGGTCACTCACATGGACCCTCTATATCATAATATTGGAATTAAATGAATTAATATATTTTTAAGGTTTATTATGAATTCTTACTTAAATTTAGCCTTTCTTACAAAGTTTGTCTCTAGAGGAATTCTCTTAGTCAATTAAATTCTCTATTGTAATTTATTCACATACACTTAGAAAGTTATCCTAAGAGTCTCAAAGTCTCACACTCTCTTGTTCTTTCCCTAATTAAAATTACTCTAAGTCTTATGAAAATTTTCATTCTTGGTTCTTTAAAATTTATGAATTTCAAAGTATATCCTAATCTTCCAATTTTGCTAATTTTCTATCTCATTATCAATAATTTAATCACTTGATTATTTAAGTTCCAAGGTTACCAAAATAGCATAATCAAGCCTTAAACGGCCCATAAAGGTCGTGGCCTCCCTAGGTAATCAAGTTCCCAAATTTTTCATTCTATTAAATTCATATTGTACACTTGATTAATTATGATTTCCACTTGTTACAATTGTTCACAAAGAACCCCAATTTTTGGGCCCCAAAATCATGGCCATCCAAGAGAGAATCCAACATCATTTTCTTCCATTTCATGCCTTCTAATCCATTCCAATACATCGATATACATAAACAATCAATCCAATAGGATAAACAAAATGCAAACAACATGTAAACATACTAATCATGAAAACAAAGAATAACCCTCAATAGAGTTTTCTCACAATCAATCACAAACAAGGTTTCTTAGTGCTAATAGAGGTTGAGGAGGAGTGTCTTCCTCTTACCTGAGAGAAGAAAATAAGAGAAGCCTCCTAGAATTTCCTTGCAATTTTCGGATTGGACACCACCAAGAACCCTAAAATTTCAATCTCTTCAAAACAACACCAATGCTTGAAAAATAAAGCATGGATGGTCACCAAGAAGACCATAGAAACGAAAATGAGAAAAGGAAGTGAAGAATCAAGAAGCTTACCTAAAAACCCTAAGCTTGAAGCTTGAAGAAAATGGTGAAAATAGAAGCTTTTCAAAGAACCACCAACTAGAGAAGTGTTTAGGAGGTGGAGAGGATTAAGAAAATGGGGTTGAATGAAATTTTTGTGATGGATGAGACAAGAATGGAGGTCTGGCCGTGTGGCTTCTAGAGAGAAGGGGGAGAAAAAGCTTGAAAAAGATGAAGGTAGAGAGAGAAGTGAATAGAAAGATTAAAGGTGATAGCTTTTGAATTTTGAAAACTTGAATAGATTTGATTAAATGAATTGAAGCACAATTTTGGTGCTCCCAAGTGCTGCAGCCGTGAGTGTGTGGAGAGAGGAGAGAGAGTGCATGGCTTCCTTGGGAAGCTTAGAGGAAATTTCCTAGAAGCTTCCTTGATAAGCTTTGCACATTTCTCAATAAAGTGTAAAGTAAGCTTGTCTCCTAAATTAAATACTCTTGAACAGATGATTAATTATACTGTTAGAATTATTTTTCTAGTGAATAAATGTTATAGTTGATGAAAATACTATTTTATTATTCATCGGATAATTTTATGATACAGTGATTTTATTTATCAGATAAAATCTCAAAAAACGTAAACCTCACAAACTATGCCCGGCCTTGGGTTTAGTAAGATCCCCCGTCGACACGTTAACAGTTCAAGGTTTATCAGTCTCAGAAAAAATATTTTGTTATCCCGGCTCCGCTCAGTGCGCACGTAAAATGAGAAATATACTAAAATATTCGACGTTTTTAGAAAAATCCACAAAAATTCTTAAAAATCACAAATATTAGAAAATGGATTATTGTCATGAAATAAATAATTTTTCGGGGTGTTTGACTGACTCTGCTCAGTGCGCACGCAAAATGAAGAATATATTAAAATATTCAGCATTTCAGAAAATTCTAGAAAAATTTTCAAAAATCACGAATATTGGGAAATGACTATTCATGATGAAACAAATCATTTCTGAGGTATTACACTGACTCTGCTCAGTGTGCATGTAAAATAAAAAATATATTAAAATATTCAAAGTTTCTGAAAAAATTTACAAAAATTCTCAAAAATTATGAATATTATAAAATGATGATTAATGATAAAATAAATAATTTTTGGGGTGTTACAAGAACTCCTTTGTAGATTGTTCTCTCTCTATCACACAACATACTTAGGCCATTGGTTCTATTTATAACCAAACCCCCTTGGTCTCCAAGACTCCTTAATTTCCAAGTTTCCCAAATCCTAATTGGTTTCATAAATTTTATCAATTTTTACAAAATCCTTCAGATTCTATCATATAATTTATATTTCCTAAATCATGAAGGATACACTTACTAAGGATAAACATAAACAAAACCAATCCGTATCCTTATCAAGATACATGAGCCAATTTCCCAATAAATCTCTACCTTGGCGAATGTCATTCCACCTTGGAAATTTATAAGAGCTCCACCTTGATCCAAGATGCCTAGACCTTCATGAATACCATGAAGAACCTTTATTTGTCAAAATCCACAAATAAGCACCATTGGCTTCTACACGCTTACCAACTACACACAACTCGAATCAACCATGCGCTATGGCTTCACCTTATTCGAACAACTTGGCCAATGAACATAAATAGCCCCAAAATTTGTCATCTTGTCTAGATTCTCATCCTTTCCCATTAGTGCTTTTTGCCGGGCCCTGTTGACCAAGGATGTCAACTCCCCCTCACATGGAAGTCTTTTTCCAAGTATTCAATAGTCAACGGCCTTTCCTCGAGCACACCAAGACTATTTTTCCAAGAGCCATGTATCAACTAACGTGTTACCACTCTCACTACAAGAAAAGTACATTTTTGCGATGGATAGTTTGTGACAGATAATTTGAGGTGGATTTGAATCCGTCGCAAATTGCGATGGATTTTGTGGCGGATCTATTGCAACGGATATTTGTGGTGGATTTTTTGTCACAAATTTATCCGATGATACATTTATTGTATTATTATTTTTAAATAAAAAAGAGGTTTGCGGTTAAAATATCCATCACAAAATTATTAAATGAATAAAATTTATTTTAAAATAAAAAAATTAAAAAATTTGCAATGGACCAATCCCTACCACAATTAAAACAAAAAAAAAAGTGACAGATCTAAAACTTTTTTGCCCTATTGTTAATCTCACCTATCTCACTTATCCACTTCCCCTGCTTTACCATGCTGCCACCCAGATAGCCAGCGACCCAACTAGGCGTAATCTCCTTCCCGTCGCAGCCCCCATGCCTGGAAGGCTCCCTATTTACGTTGCCGCTACTGCGTCTCACTACGTCGCGCCTCCACGCACCTAAATCGTGAGCCCGGGACCACCGTTGCTTGAGGTCATCTCCGTGAACCCGCCATCCAGACTCCTGAGAAACTTGCGGACCATCAGCGTGAGCTAACGCCCATCAACCCAGATCTAGCCACTATCATATCCAAACATTCATATTAACACTACTGTAAGATTATGAGTTTTTTTATCCATTTTACTTTCATTCTTTCTACAGACCTTTTTCCCCACCCTAACATTCATGTTATATATGTAGCAAAAATTTGAAATCCTATTTAGCAAAAATGTTTTCCTTCCTAAGAAATTGGCATTTCTAAGAAATCTTGTTGCCAAAAGCCAAAAAATGAATATTTTAATTAATTTACATACGAAAGCCAAAAATAATCAGTGTGTTGCTGCTGTTAGCATCTCTCAGGTCTTGGGGTTATAGATTATTTTTCACCCTGTTGCAAAATATTTTGTTTCTGATTTCAACTAAATCTTTGGTGTCACCTGCATGGCTGGGATGCTTTATGTGCCTTGAAAAGCTTACACGAGGATTCCACTTCTTCCTTTCTTTTTCTTCTCTCCATAAGTCACTATGTTTTCTCTGCCATTTAGATTCTGCAAATTTCCCACTCTCTCCCTACCTCTTCATCTGTCTTTAATAGTCTCACTCCAACAAAGCAGTTAACGTGCTGTCTAGACAGTTCCCCGAGATTGACTTACTGAATCAGAACCAGGTGAGGACCCCAGTTTTTCCGGACAGGACTGTCTCTTGCTTTAAGTGTCCGCTGGTGTTCGAGGCGGGTCATGAATTGGCATTTGAACTTGTGTAGTCATAAAATATAAAATAAAATATAAAATATAAATGACAGTTGAACATATGGCAGTCTCTGGTGTGTGCATTGAGGGCATCTCTAAAAGATAAGAGCAAAATCTAAGAAGTTTCAGGACGGCGTGAATTCAGGACTCAAGGTTTTTCTCTTTCAAATTCAGAGTAAGTTATAATTTATAAGGATGTACTGCTTGATTAAGTAGTTCCTAAACTATTCGTTTTATGCATACAAAGACTGATTCATAATGCCTCTGTTTCTCTGTTCTGTTGAACTTGAAGGCTTTTTATATATGATTATGAACTTTTATAGTACTTTAGGTTTCATGCAGAAACAACGATTAGCTATAAATTTGTTCATTATTCATAAAAATCTTGGCATTTCATTGTCAGCATGTTTAACCATTTTGCAATAAGAAATTTCTAAGTAACTGCTGCATGCTTAATGTTTAATATTGTGTTTCTGCTACCAATAACATGCTAGGATTATGGATGCTCCATAGGCTTCGTCAAATCCCCATTTCTTGTTCAAGAATGGAAAATCTCACGAAGGGTGGAGTTCCTCAGAGAGACACTCTCAGGCTTGACATGATCCAAGCATCTAAGTCTCAGAGTACCATGATGCTGATATAATCATTTTCAACACAGGCCACTGGTGGAATCATGACAAGACCAGAAATGGGTAATAATTCTGCTACTAATCCACTTCACTAGTTCCAAATTATCAAACGATAGAAACAAAACAAGATTTCATATTTGTTTAGTAATATGTTTTATTACTTTGTTATTAATTTATTTTCTCATTATTACAGGTTAAGACTTGGGGTAGAGAGCTCATAGTTGATAAGACCTTTCGTCACGTTGATTTGAAGAAAGTAGACCGTGAATAGGTTTCTACAAAAGCTAAGAATGCATATGTTAATATTTTTTTTTGAATTTATAAAATTTAATATTAATTCATTTTATAACAATATTATAACATACTTTTTATTTCATTTTTTAGGAGGATTTCGAAGTTAAGGAGGTTGAACAATCTTCTCAGTACTCAAATGAAGAAGGGGCATCTAGTACACAAATGACCAGTCAAAAGCTTTGAATTAAAACTGTTGGCGGGATAAAGAAGGGTTGTGTTTATGACCTTGGTTCTTAAGCATCTATCTATGAATGTGGAGAGTCATCCTCCTCAAGGCCTGGATCGAGTCAAGTTCCGAAACTTGTTATTAATCAAGTTAAGTAGTAGTTGCAACATTTTTGATTAATTAATTTTCGTATTTTGATTAATCAACTTGCTAAATGTAGTCAATCTTTTAATTTTTGTATTTTTGGTTAATTAATTTTTATCCCATAAAAGAAAAATTTGTTACAGGTTTTGTGGGTTTAGAGATGAGTTGTGGAATGAATTGATGGATTGGTGTTTATATATATTAATCAAGTTAAGGAGCAGTTGTTGCAAGAGATGGAGGATCAGGTTCAGGAAATTCAACAGTGAATGCAGCAGCAGAGCCAACAATGTGAGTCTGAGTGGAAAATGCAATTTCAACGATACCAACGTCAACAGGATAAACGAATTGGTAATTTGTTGAAAACATATTTAAAATCCACTGGCACTCAACTAGGCCAGCAACAGCCACTATTAGAAGAAAATGAGGATACTGAAGATGATCATGAAGATGACAGTGATGATGAGGATATGGATTAAAATTGATGTTTGAGTGTTGTTTGGATTATTATATTTCTTTTGAACTTTTTTATGAACCTAGCGCTGGACTTAATTTTAGTTTTAACTTTCTATGGATCAAGTTGTATTTGGATAAACTTTGTTTAAGTAATATAATTTGTTATGTGTGTTTTATGAATTAATTAGAAGCATTAATAGGAATATTTGGATATGTAACTGTTTGTATTGTGATTGAAGATTTTTTGAACATTAAAATAGTAACAAAAGTATTTTTTTCTCCAAAAATTTTGCAACGGATTTTTCTGCCTCAAATTCGTGCAAAAATTATTGGCAGCAGTGGATTTTGTGATGGATAAATCCGTCGTAAATTAGGGACGGATTTATCTGCTGCAAAATTCACTGCAACATCGCACTCTGGCTACAGAAGTCGGCATATCAACGAAGAGATTTGTGGCAGCTTTGCGGTGGATATAGTGGCAGCAAATTTGAGGCAAAAATTAAATCTGCCACAAACTATATTTTGACCAAGATTTTTGCGTCGGTCATGATTTCGTTGCAAATCTGCCGCAAATTGATAATTTGCGACAGATTTTAGCCTGTTTGCGGCGGGTTCATCCTTCGCAAATTCTGACTTTTCTTGTAGTGTCTTCAATAGATCAAGCCACGTCTTGACCATTGTGTTATTTTTTGTCACCTGATTAGGCCACGTATCAAGCCTACTTTTTCCCAAGAGCCACGTCATACGTGTTACTACTCTTCACCATACACCTAGCCACGTCTTCACACGTGTTATTATTCATCACTGGGTTAGGCCACCTGCTTGTACCACCGTTTATCAACCATTATTTCTCCAATAATCGTTTAAGTTGGGTTGAACAATCATCTCTCAACCTAATCAATCTGAACCACAAACTTAAAGGACTCATACTTGAGAGAGAGATTGTTGAGAATTCAAGTGTGAGTGTAATGTGGGTGTGAGTGAAGAAGTCCCACATTGGATAAAATAGATAAGGTGAGGATTGTTAGATAATATAGTGCATTTATGTTTTACGTATTTTATTTATCTTAAGGGTAGTTTAGTCTTTTATTTGTTGCATATATATTTTTACCCTTTTTTCTATTCTTGTAATGTTAGACTAATTTACTTTTGCAATAGAGAACCCTAGCCACGTTTCTCTTCTCCTTTGTTCTTCTTCTCTTCCTCATATGCATTGCTAATCTTAATATGGTATCAAGAGCAAGGATGATTCTGGCCACAGCTTTCGCGGATCCAACTGGGGTGATTTTTTGTTAGCAATTCGTTCTTCCTTTTGCGGTTCTCTCTGTTAGGGTTTTGTAGAGACCCATTTGCAGAAATTGGGGTTTTCTTTTCTCTGTTTTGTGATTGTTTGCAATGGCTGGAGAAAAGGATGATTCTCTTCAATCCATTAGTGTGCAGTTGAATGGGCAGAATTATTCATATTGGAGTTATGTGTTGAAGAATTTTTTGAAAGGTAAGAGAATGTGGGGTTATGTTTCTAGAACCTCTATTAAGCTAAAAGATGAAAAAGATGAGAAATATGCAACAGAGCTAGAAACTTGGGAGGTAAATAATTTGAAGATTATTACTTGGATAAACAACTCTGTTTCGCAGTCTATAGAGGTTCAACTAACAAAATATGAAATGACCAAGGAGGTTTGGGATCATTTGAAAAAGTTATATGTGCAGTCTAATTTTGCAAAGCAATATCAATTGGAGATAGATATTCGAGCTCTTCAACAAAACAACATGAGCATACAGGAATTTTACTCTACTATGAGCAATCTTTGGGACCAATTGGCTCTTACTGAATCTGCTGAGTTACAAGCTTTTAAGTCGTACATTGACTGTAGAGAAGAACACCGTCTGATTCAGTTTTTGATGGCTCTTCGAGATGATTTTGAAGGGTTTCGTGGAACAATTTTGCATCGTAATCTTCTTCCAACTGTTGATTCAGTTGTTAATGAATTGTTAGCTGAAGAGATTTGACTGAAGTCTCAATCAGAAAAAGGGAATGTAGACAAAGGAATCCTCCCCAACCCATCTGTTTTTGCTATTCCTTCTAAGAAAGGTAAATCTCATGGAAAAGTTGGTTATGATGAATGTATTTTTTGCAAGCAGAAGGGCCATTGGAAAGCTCAATGTCCAAAATTATTGAATAAGTCGCAGCACGCACAACAGCCATCTCAATGGAGACCTCCTAGTCAGTTTAGCCAACGAAACTTCAAGCCTCCAACATCAAATGTTGCTGCAGTTGTTCCTCCTTCAGTTGAGAGTACATCATTTTCTAGTTCTACAGTATCTAATCTTGCTGAGCAATTCCAGAGGTTTCTTGCCACACAACCACATGCCATGTCTGCCCAATTCAATATAGGTTTGCCCTCCTCTAGCTCATCAGGTATATCTTCACCCATATGGATCCTTGACTCTGGAGCCTCTTTTCATATGTCATCTGATTTTAAATCATTTGTGTCTTTACATCCTGCCTCATCTATGTCAGTCATGACTGCTGATGGCACTCCTATGCCATTAGCAGGCACTGAGTCTGTTTCCACATCTCATTTGTCCATTTCAGATGTTTACTACATTCCTAATCTCACTTTGAGTCTTGTTTCTGTTAGTCAATTATGTGATTCTGGTTACTCAGTTTTATTTTCTTCCACCTCTTGTTTTGTGCAGGATCTGCAATCCAGGAGGCTGATTGGGACAGGCCGTAGGTAGGGGGGACTTTATATTCTGGATGAACTGAGAGTTTCAGATGTTGCAGCTTCTAGTGTTGACCTGTCATCTTTTCGTTTGAATTCTTCATCTTCTAGTTTTTATTTATGGCATTCTTGTCTTGGACATGTTTCCTCTTCCCGTCTGAAATACTTAGCTTCTACAGGGGCTTTAGGAAAGTTGCAATCTAATGATATTTCTGACTGTTGTGGTTGCAAACTTGCTAAGTTTACTACTTTGCCTTTTTCTAAAAGTATTTCAGTTTCTGTTGCACTTTTTGACTTGGTTCATTCTGATGTATGGGGACCATCACCAGTTGCTACCAAAGGTGGTTCTAGATATTATGTATCGTTCATTGATGATTGTACTCGTTATTGTTGGGTTTATCTTATGAAACAACATTCTGAATTTTTTGGCATTTATCATATGTTTCGTGCTTTTGTTAAAACTCAACATAATGCTGTTATCAAGTGCTTTTGATGTGATCTAGGTGGTGAATATACTTCTAATAAATTCTCTGAATTATTTACTTCTGGTAGGACTTTTCACCAAACTTCGTGTACTGATACTCTTGAACAAAATGGAGTTGTTGAAAGGAAACATCACCACATTGTTGAAACTGCTCGTTCCCTTCTTCTGTCTGCCTTTGTCCCAAGTGAGTTTTGGGGGGAAGCTGTCCTCACTGCAGTACATGTCATTAACAGAATTCCTTCTTCTGTTACTTTAGGTTTGTCTCCCTTTGAGAAATTATATGGTTGTGTTCCTGATTATTCAGCCTTGAGAGTCTTTGGTTCTATTTGCTTTGTTCTTCGTCCTCATGTAGAACGTAGTAAGTTGTCTTCTCGATCAGCAATTTGTGTTTTTCTTGGTTATGGTGATGGTCAGAAGGGTTATCGTTGTTATGATCCTGCAAATCAAAAACTTTATATCTCACGTCATGTTGTGTTTCTTGAGCATATTCCCTTTTATTCCATTCCTTCTAGTCAACATGTCCTTACCAAATCTGATCTCACCCACATTGATCCTTTTCACACAGATTCTGACACCGCTCCTCTTCCTGTGACCCATAACCAAAATAATTCTGATGTTGAGCTTTGCAGGGTTGACACTAGTAGTTCTGCAGATCCAGATGCCTCCTCTGTCCCCGCGCCTCCCCAAGAACCTTCTGTGATTGTGGATCCTCCTCTTCCTCGTTATCCTCATCGTGATCGTAAGTCCACTAAATTACCAGATTTTGTTTATTCTAGTTATTCCACTTCTTTTGCTTCCTTCTTAACCTCTATTCACAGTTTGTCTGAGCCATCTTCCTATAAAGAGGCTGTTCTTGATCCCCTTTGGCAGCAGGCTATGGCAGAGGAACTTTCTGCTTTGCACAAGACAGATACTTGGGACCTTGTCTCTCTTCTGCCAGGAAAAACTGCAATTGGTTCTCGTTGGGTATATAAGATCAAAACCAAGTCTGATGGGTCTGTTGAGAGATACAAAGCTCGCTTAGTTGCTAAAAGCTTTTCTCAACAATATGGTATGGATTATGAAGAAACTTTTGCTCCTGTTGCCAAAATGACTACTATTCGTACTCTTATTACAGTCGCATCTATCCGCCAGTGGCATATTTCTCAAATGGATGTTAAAAATGCCTTCTTGAATGGTGATCTTCAAGAATAGGTTTATATGGTTCCTCCACCAAGTGTTTCTCATAATCCAGGTGAAGTTTGTAAATTGAAGAAGGCTCTCTACAGGCTCAAACAAGCTCCCCGCGCTTGGTTTGAGAAGTTCTCCATTGTGATTACATCTCTTGGCTTCCACTCTAACCCGCATGATTCTGCTTTGTTTCTCAGGTGCACTTCTCATGGTCGTATCCTGCTCTCCTTATACGTTGATGACATGATCATTACTAGGGATGATGTTGACGGGATTGTGGAGTTGAAACTCCAATTGGCCCATCAGTTTGAGATGAAAGACTTAAGTACTCTTCATTACTTTTTGGGGATTGAAGTTGCTTACTCTCCTAGAGGTTACCTCCTTTCTCAATCTAAGTACATTGGCACCATTCTTGAACAAGCTCATCTCTCTGACACTAGAACAAAGGATACTCCTCTTGAGTATAATGTTCGGTATACTTCTTCTGATGGTGTTCCTTTGTCAGATCCCACTTTATATCATACTCTTATTGGCAGTTTGGTATATCTTACCATCACTAGACCTGATATTGCTTATGCAATGCATGTTGTTAGTCAGTTTGTTGCTTCTCCTACTACAGTTCATTGGGCAGCTGTTCTTCGCATTATTTGTTATCTTCGGGGTACTCAATTTCAGAGTCTTCTCTTTCCTTCATCATCTTCCTTGGAATTACGTGCTTACTCAGATGCTGATTGGGGTGGTGACTCCACTGATCGTAAGTCTACCACAAGGTTTTGCATCTTTCTAGGGGATTCTCTCATTTCTTGGAAGAGTAAGAAGCAAGCTGTTGTCTCTTGCTCTTCTACCGAAGTTGAATACCGTGCCATGCATCCACTACTGCCGAAATAGTTTGGTTGCGTTGGTTACTTGAGTTTATGGGTGTCACTTCCCTTGGACCCACTCCTATGTATTGTGATAATATGAGTACTATACAAATCACTCGCAACTCAGTCTTCCATGAACGCACCAAACATATTGAGATTGACTGTCATTTCACTCAACACCACTTTCAGCATGGGACCATCACTTTACCCTTCGTATCTTCCTCTATGCAAATTGCTGACTTATTTACAAAGTCGCATTCTACTCCACACTTTCGTTTCTTGATTAACAAACTCTCGATGCTTCCTGTTGATGCATCGTTAGTTTGAGGGGGGATGTTAGATAATATGGTGCATTTATGTTTTACTTATTTTATTTATCTTAAGGGTAGTTTAGTCTTTTATTTGTTGCATATATATTTTCACCCTTTTTTCTATTCTTATAATGTTAGACTAATTTACTTTTGCAATAGAGAACCCTAACCACGTTTCTCTTCTCCCTTGTTCTTCTTCTCTTCCTCATATACATTGCTAATCTTAATAAAGATCATATAAAGTGGAAGGATCTATAAACCTAATGTCTTAAAGTTTTGGGTGAAAACGTGGTGTTAGACTCAATGGTGCCCGTTAAAATAGATCTCCCTGGAGTTTTGAACTCTTCCTGTTGCTCCAACAGCTATTTCATAGGCTATGGAGCTCCAATTTACGTGCGATTAGTGACTGACAAACTCTAGGAAGTTACCTAATTTCATTTTAATTAGATTCATTCTTTCAGCTTCATTTTCGCCGATGGTGAATCCAGAGTGATTCAAATTTTCATTTTTTTGGCCACTATGATTGTGGCATGCCTTGTTGTATTTTTTAATTAGTTTTTTTGTTGTTTGAGATAAATTATATTGTTTATCTCAAGCTAAAAATGCTAAGTATATGTCTTCTAACTTGAGGGAGTATTACCGTAGTTTGATTAACTTTATTAAACCCAAATTATCTCAAATTCTCTCCTCTCTTCCATATTTCTCAATCATTTCACATTAATTAAACCCACTTAATTATTCACCAATTCCTTTATGAAAGGATAATATCAAATGGAGTAAATGGACATGAATACTCTATCAAAACAAAAGCAAATAAATCATAAGATACAGTGACTAAATTTTGAACCTAAATCTTTGCATACCTTCCCAAGCCATATCAAGTTTTAAACTTGTGTCAGATATAAGATCTTCAACTCTTTTATTTCTTCTAATATTAGAGAAGGTTTTGAAGACTATTCCATCTTATGGATATATTTTTTTTCTTCATGGTTTTCTAAGTTTTATTGTAATTATGTTCGTTGGGCTTGTAATGCGGAGCAAATTCTTTAACCAACTTGGCTTTTTCGGTTGGTCAAGAAACTTCGGTTTTGGGTTGAGGAGCCGCCGATTCTATTATGTCTCTTGATTTTTTATGCTAGTGAAGTAGTGATGAATAAATTTCTTTTTCAGCTAAAAAAATACTGAAGTACATTATTATAAAAATATCAAATATATTTTTCATAATTATTTTAAAGTATTGCATTTTTTTTAAAACGATAATCGCATACGTTGTAATTTAATTTTGTCCATAAATCCAATGAGGCTGAACTCAAGTGACATAAAGTTTTTCTATAAACTATTTAATCACATAATCGAATCCAACCGCGACACTTTACCTACAGTCTCTCTTTCCACACAAATTATAAACCTCCTTTTATAATAAGAAAATTTTGTACACAAATTACTTATAATCGTATCCATTTACTCCTTCTAAGTTAGTATCACAAATGTTTCTTTGTAAAACTTACATGGTGTCAGTAATTTTCCAAATTATTTGAAAGTATATATATATATATTAATCAATGCCACTATGTATGGTATGACTAGTGAACGTGAGCGGGGTTACTTTCATAATAGAGGATAGAGCCTTAGACATCTATCCCATCATTAGCACATCGCATGCGAGGTGTACAACCAGAATGATTGCGATGCCATTTATTGAAGGCATCCCGACAATATCTAATAAGACCGGAAAACGAAGTAAATCATACTTGTTCTAGACTAGGATCTAGGAGCACATCGGATGGATCAACATGGCATGTGTATTATTGGAATCCATCATGGACATACGATTTAAGTATTAGTAACAATCAAGACTTTGGTACCATGTATGTCGGATTGCGACATTGGGTAATAGCAACATGATCACAAAATTTATACAGTTGATAAATATCAAAATATTTATAATTACTAATCACGATCTTAGAAAATTATAGCGTCCATAACCACCCCTAACTACTCATAACTACAGTATCAGTGTTCCGATCTTATAGGGATTTCTTATTACAATTAAGAGAGACAAAACTCTAATTGCACTCTATAAATATCAGGCTTATTCACGTTCTACAAGTAATTTATTACTTACTGCATAAACCCTTCTTATGCACAGCCTGACTTGAGTGTTGGAGTCCCTTTGCAGGTACTAACCCCCTTGCTCCAACACGCTTTGCTACTGCTGCGCAAGGAGGAAACTACTAGAACGTGTCTATCCAAGTACAACTCAATATCCACTACTGAACATTGGTGTCGTCTATGAGAATCCATAAACTTCTATGCTCGCTCAACCATGGTGAACACGAGACAAAACTCAAGGAGAGAAGAGGTTGCGCAAACCTCCACAGGCCGAAGGCGAGGACTAGCGGCACACCATCCTCCCCACCCTGTTCCACCACCAGTTACTGAAACCTCCACCGTGAGAAACCAGGCACCCAACGTTGAACCTTTACGAGATGGGCATGAAACTTCACTTTTTGATGAAAGCCCACACCTATCGCACGAGGTCTCTGTGAAGGATTGACTTGGCCCCCGCGTGCATGGAGCCAATCCTAACGTTCATGGACCCAGAATCCCAGTGCACCAGTGCCTAGGACCCAAGAACGACGATGCAGATGATCACGTGTCCCATCCAGAGGGCACGATTCAATCCAATGCATCCAGAAACCCTCTCATGGACTTAGTGCAGCGACAAACGGCGGTGTTGGAAGAGCAAGATCGTAGATTGGAGAATCTGAAGCGATCCATGCACGAGGGCCAGTACGAAACACAAGGTGATGACGGAAGGCAGAATGCAGTTAATGATTAAAGAGGAATACCGCACGCTGACGTCAAAATGTCCAATGTTGTTAATAACAACTCGGACCTCGACGATTAGGAGCAGCCCTTCTCTGCTCAACTTATGGTGCTTAGGGTTTCAAGAAACTTGAAGTTTCCAGCTAACGTGCAGCTCTTTGACGAGACCACGGACCTCAGGAGTACATAGACGTTTATGTCCAATCTATGCACTTACACGGGGATCCTCACAATTATTATGTCGTGCTTTCCCCTTTTCCCTAAAGAAGGGAGTCCTTAGATGGTTCGTGACCTTGCCACGGGGATCTGTCACCAACTAGTTGAACCTCAAACAACGTTTCTTACTCCACTATACCACTAGCAAGGTGTAACACCCCAACTTTTGGGATAATTACCATATAGTCCCAATTTGTACTGTTTTGTGAATTCTGTGAGCAGTAAATTTAATTTGACTGTTCTGTGAGTGTACTTGGCTGTTGTATGTGATTTGCTCCGACCTAAGGAAATAATAATTTTCTGGCCGGATAAATCTTATTTTAATTAATTGGAGCTGGGGGATCTTACTAAACCCAATTCTGATTGATATATATATTAATTTCATAATTTTTTGGATTTAACTGTGCAATAAAATAATTTTATATTTTTATAATATTATTTTATATTACAGTACCTACTGTCTCAAAAATAGTAAAAATCTGTTTCGATTTGACCACAGATCTTTAAAAGTGTTGTGGGACCCGCGTTTAGGAAAAACAGTCAACTGTGCTGACTAGACAATTTCTAACCAATGAGAGCAAGTCAACAAAAGTAGGCTTGACTTTCTAAACCAATAGGAATTGGACAACTAAGGAAGCATAGGTTTTCATTTGGACCGTTGGATGAAGACTTAATGATGAAGCCTTTAACCTAAGCCATTGATCTAATCAATGGTAAGATTAGAATGATAGATTTATGACCAAGTGATATCTACCTTAGATCTAATCTAGGGCTAAGGATTAAAGATGAACCAAGAGTTAGGATTAAGTCAACAATTGTAGGCTTGAAAATGGTTAGTAACCTAATTAAGCTTAATTTAACTAATCTAATTACTTAAATAGCATGCTAAGTGAACTAGCTTAGTTATGAATTACTTATAATCTAAATACTAATTAGATGTCTTAATATTAATTAAAGGTTATAATATATGTTTATATATTAAATTAATTAGTTATGTTAATGGTATGTTAATTAAGAATGGTTAGGATAATTAACTTAACTAATTATCTAATCTATTACCATGTAATTAAGTGTAATTGGAGAACAATTAACTCACTAAAGAGGGGAAGAGCTGCACAGTTTTTGGGCTGCATAAGGAGGCAAGGTGGCTTGGTTCTACATGGTTCTTGAAGGATCCAATGACCTAAGCCATGTGCTTGGCCATGTGAACACATTTGTGATATTTTTACATGCAAAATCAAACACTCAAGCTCCCTACACACTCATTCACGGCTGCTGCTCTATCTATTCACTCTTCACTTTCTATTTCACACTTATCACATTTTAACTATCCATTTCTCTCTCTAAAAACACAAGAAAACTCAAGCACACTTCTCTCTCACTTTCTCTCCCTAGGTTCGGCCAGCACCCATACATACTCAACCAAGCCTTCATAATTTTATCCCATCACATTTCTTGAACCTAAATCCCATTCTAAGCATCTTTCATTCACAAAGTTTTCCCAAATTCCTACTCTATCTTGTCCAAAATCCCACTTCTTGCTTACTTACTTAAGGGTAAGTTTGGTTTCTATGGTTCAAAACTGAATTTTTGATTTTTCTAACAATGATTGTTCCATGGTTTTTCTATTTTGTACCTTGTATGTGTTTTTACTAATTGTTTAAGAATTTTAGGAATTGTTTTGGAGCTTGTACGAAATTTGGAGAAAATGAGGAAATCTAACCGATTAAATTGTCTACAAGAGGTAAGAGGGAGATTTAATCTCATCAACCCTAAGTGGTGATGGGAAAATAGATTTGTGTTTGTGTGTAAAATCCATAAGGATTCGGTTTGTATGGTTTATTTGTGGTTTTTATTATTTTTGATTGTTTAAAATGCTTTCCTATTTGTGATTATTTTTGCTATGCATGATTATAGCTTTTATTATTTTTGCTATGCATGTTTATGGCTTTCAATATATTGTATGTATATTATATGTGATTTAATAATTGTATGTGCTTATAACTGTATAATTATTAAAGTAGGATGTGAATAACATGTGCGATTTGCATGAGTGTTCCGAAGAACACATTATGAGGCTCACGACCTTACATCAAAATAGAGAACCAAAATGTTCTCAGCAATTTTCTAAATCACTGATTTAAGGAATCTAGGTAAAATAATCAAGTTAAAAGTGATTTAAGTTAAATGTGGCCAATATGCCATTTAGTGTATAATCAAATACCATTTTATTTTTGATTTGGCCAACATGCTATTTTATTTGCTAAGATAGGTTAGGTAAGTGATTTACAACATAAATGGATTCCAATGATTCATTGAGAAAAATAAAAGGAATAAATTCAGTTCTAAATATTTAACTTAGCAGAAATTAGTTTAAATAAGAATTAAATTAGACGCTTGAAAAATACTAACATAGAGCTCATTCTATAAATTTTGAAGCGCGTTAGTAAGTTTCAAAGTGAAATTATTGGGTAAAAATAAAATAAACGATATTTAGAGGAAAATGTTTAAAATACCTTATACTGATTTTATAGGCAAAATGCTGCCAAAATTTATTAAAATCAGACGCATAAAATGAAAAGATTCCATACTATATTTAGAACATAAGAAAAATACTCTACCTATTTTAAAAGTACTAGATATAGTTTTATACTTAGCAGAAATGATGATTTTAAGCTATTCGGTTAAGAAAATGAATTAAAAATCTTATGCGATTGAGAAAATGATTTAAAAACATTGTGCGATATTTAAAAATGACAAAATATCTTTACGCGATTTAAAAATGTTTGTGAAAATGACGAGATTGTGAAAACGTGATAAAATTCCTACGCGATTGAACAATACTATGAGTTTTGCTGTCGGGCCAAAGTAGTGGACCCAGACATATTATAGTGTAGTACTGTCAGGTGGGACGTACTATACTCTGTTATTTTGTGATTAAGGGTATTTTGATAATTTTTTGTAATTATGGTAAAATTTGGATAATAAGGGTATTTTTGTAATTTTAGATCATGTTTAGAGTGTTGTGCCAATTTGGGTTATAATTGGCGATTGATTGACGAGGCGAATTACACCGTGTTTTGGTGTGATAAGCGTAGTGTGGTTCATTTATGAACTTGGAGGCGTTAGTGTGCGGAGAATTCCACATGCGGACAGTGGGTTGCTCCTCTGGGCCGTGGTAACGGGCAACACACTAATGATATTGACAAGCACTATTCTTAATCGGGATCTTGAGGGGACTATTAAGTACTATGCCTGTGGTACACGATGTTGGACTGTGTACTACTACACGATGTTTTGGACTGTGGGCTATAGACACAAAGATTTGACAGTGTAATAGTTTGGTTGGGCAGCCATAAAGTATTATTAGTTTCTAGTCGGATCATTCTCTCAGATATCCGTGTTTAGCTCCATGGAGTAGGAACGAGTCAGTGTGTGTTCATGCATTACCTGCATTTTACTGCTTACCATAATCTGTGATAAATTGTATGATTTATTGCTTTAATATATATTGCATGATATAATGGTATGTATTATTGTTATATATTTCCTGATATATTATGCATGATATATTGGTATGTACTGTGGTGATAACTATTTTGTACTGTCGTTTTCTTTACTGCCATGCGGGTAGTGATGTAGATTGTCTCACCTCTCTATATGTTTTTTTTCGAAATTATTATATTATATTCGTAAAGAGTTAGAGGAAGAAGAGGATCAGCCTCTTGAGATATAGTATACTGACGAGCAACAGTCGGGCGAAGTATACGAGGAGGAGGAGCCAGTAGATCACACTGATCGTCAAGACTGATCTTGAGATCATGGCATTGCCAGGATTCTTTGGGTTCGTGCGACTGGAGTTTCATGGGGGTTCCGAGGCGTGGCGTATGCATGTGGACCGAGGGACAGTTGCTTATGTGGGACGTTTGACCGTGTCCCTATGTAGGGAGTATGACGGAGAGGTCATATTCACTACTATGCTTTATTTACATTTAGAGTTACCTCTGACCATTAGGCATTATTGGCAGGGATTATTCCATGCGCCTAGTGAGCTCAGCAGCGAGTCGACAGCTCAGACTCGTGTCCGTCGTGCTGTGAGATCTCATAGATGTGATCTTTTCGATGGTTATTCTGGAGGTTCTGGACGATGATCCATCGGAGAGTTTGATATCTATCGAGATGCACTTGGGCAGTATTATGTTATAGCTTTGTGTCAACTCTTTACTGCTTTATTAAATACATGTAGCTGTAAATTATGTGTGTACTAAAAGAGAATCATATGTATATTATGGTGAGTTTATGTTTGTTATATTTTGTGTTTCGTGTTATTTTATTTACAGTTATAAATGTTAAAAGAAAAAAAATATATACCATAATTATTATATAAGTATCAAATGTTTTACAACTTGGGTAAGAGTTTTATTTTATTTTATTTCATTGCATTCATAAATGTGACATCCCCACAAGGGTGTTACACAAGGAGTAGCTGAGGTCCATTGAATCTATTTCCGAAATTCACCAAGGGCACAACGAGCCCCTTCACGAGTACCTTTAGAGGTTCAAAACAGATTGTATCAATGCGGAGAACCTCGATGATAGGATTACTCTCCACTATGCCAAGAGCAGCCTCCGGACCGATTCCCAATTTTTTGTATCTTTGGCAAAGAAAAGGCTAGAAAATATGGAAGAATTTCGGCAACAATCCCTGAAATACATAAACCTTGAGGAGGTTATTATGGCCAAGGAGAGCCTAGAGAAGGATGAGCCCTCTCACTAGACAGGCGACCAGAACTCTTCATGGCCCCAGAACTCCTCTAAAGAATATCCACCTTGAACCAAGTACTCTAGCTACACTCCTCTGAATACTCCATGTGCAACTATTTTGAGGGAAGTGATGCAAACTAAGTTCCAGGGTATCAAGAGGCCACCCCTCTGAAGAAACATGTGTAGAAAGATCGTACCAAACATTATTCATGGCACAAGAGCTACGGCCATGACACTGAAGACTTTCTAACTCCGCGATGCTATTGAATCCTTAATTAGGGCAGGATGGCTGGATCAGTGCGTCAGCCATGTCCAAAATGATGGACATCGTGGTGGAAGAAAAGAAAGAAGATGCAACCACCAGTGGAGTCCATCTTTGTGCCAAAGAAGGATCTGGAGTCCTAAGAGAAGATTCTGGAGTCCACCACCCTATGAGACTGATAATCGGCAAGATCGGAACTAAGACGCTCCATCTGATGACAACGACGACCAGTGTGCCTAGCCTAACCTAACCATCAACACTATTGCTGGTGGATTTTCCAGTGGTGGGTCATCCAATGGTGCCCAAAAGAAAGCTCTCAAGATGGTGATTTTGAGCGTCTCCCACTCCGCACCCAAATCACGGGCCAGAGATCTGAAGGCGCCCCCCATTACCTTTTTAGAAGAGGACTACAGTTAAATATCCCAGATCATGTTGACTTGCTAGTTATCTCGAGAATAATTTCCAATGCCGAGGTTTGGCACATCTTCGTTGACCAAGTGAGTTCTGTAACACCCCCTTTAGGACATTACATTTTCAAACCAACTTCTTTTAATTCTTTACCCAAGTTATAAATTATTTAATATTATTTTAATACGGGTTTAAAAATTTCTTTTTCACGGATTACATAAACTTACAAATTATAGAAAACAAGACATAAGAACTTAATAATATACATCTCATGTACATAATATAGATTAGTAACAACTTCAACACATAAAGCTTACGTACACCAAATAATATATATAGTTACCATATAAAGACTGAACCTAACCCAAGTCCAAAAACTTGAAGAGTAGGGTCCTGAACCTGATCTTCCTCCAGATCTTCCTCGAGATCCCTAACAAACAAATTCCCTAGTCGGGGCATGTCACTACGAACGGGAGTCCGAGCAGTTGACTCCACAGAGTCCTCCCTAGGGGTAGTTCTACAATTACCCCAGAATTCCCCAATAGGCATATAAAACTCTAAGCAAACAGCGGCGTCCAAAGAAAACATAGCAACAGCATGCTGGGTCCTACTCCAAAGTAAGGTAACATCTCCAACATACTGAATATGCCCTGTGACCCAATGGACATTCCACGCTTCGATGTCCCCATGAAATTGTACACTAACGAAACCTCGTGGATCTTGCCTCATCGCCATCGTAGACTTCTTAAAACGTAAATATAGAACAGAACAAACAAAATAATACAATAAAGAGGTGAGATCTCTTACATCAATACCATCATGGCAGCAAAGAACAATAATGACAATAATGTCATTCATATACAACAATATCACCGAATAGCAGGTATAATCATGTTATCAATTAATAGATAATTTAACAATGTATATCACAATAACATGAATACTAATCATACCACAAAATAAGTATATTGACCACACTTATGCACAATGAATTAACCCTTCTTATGCACAATGCACCCATTTCCTACTCCATGGAGCTAAACATAATTTTGGAGAGAATGATCCAGAAGATATGTCTGTATCTCGGCTGTCGTGGCCCAAGTGTTATAATTTGTCAATGTGTACATCAAGGCATAATACAAGACATTCTACGCCAGATCGGGAATAGGAATAGTGTCCCGTCAAGATCGTCGATGCATTTGCATCAGAAACCATAGCACAGTAGCGCTATTTAATGGCCACCTATGGAATTACCGTACCTCGACGCCCCCAAGATCCATTATAGACCTTCACCACGCAATTCGCACCGGCACTAAAGTGTGATTCAACTCCTAGGCACCAATAGCCTTAACAGACACTGACTGACAAATAATGCATGATCAATGACTCTATGCATATTATAAGTCTTTACCGGCTATAACCATACGTTGATATATATAGGTTCAATATATTAGCCCAACAGCAAATTACTGTATTTCTCAATCGCGTAGCATTTTTATCACATTTCCACAATCGCGTGACACTTTTGTTACGTTTTCAAATTGCGTAACAATTTTTCAACATTTTCTCAATCGCGTAGAGATTTTAAAACATTTTCTTAATCGCGTAGTGAAAAATCATCATTTTTAAATCACGTAAGAGCTTTTCTACGTATTTTCAATTGCGTAAAATATTTTCTTAATATTCTAAGCTCAAATTAAAACTTTTCTCATTTAATATCAAAATTAGACTTTAATTCCATTATTTCCTTAATGAATCACCTTTAAATAATATTTCTAACATTTTTATAATAAACCACCTCCAATAACGTTTTCCACAAAAACTTATATTGTCTAAATTAATTTAAGATACTCCAAATCTTTGTTCTTTACTCTTAATAAAATATTTTAAACTCCAAACTATCATTAAAAATTATTGTCTTGCTAAAAGTCCTCTAAATAATATTTTCTAATATCCTTTCCAAAGCTTACATTTATTTTAATTTAATAAAACCTTTTCCACATTCCTTATTAAAAATCCTCTTAAATAAAATACTTTAAGTTTAAAACTAAATTTTCAAACCTATTTCCCAATACCATGGCCAAAAATCACTCTTTTGCTTAATGATAAAATTTATTCATTTCATTCTTATCTTAGAAATCCTTAATTAAATTTCTTAACACTAAACCACTAAATTCACAATTTATAACTCATTTTCATCTTTCCAACTAAATCTCTATTAAATAAAATACTTCAAATCTCCAAATTATTTCTTAGTCCTGATTTCACTACATTAGCCAAAAATCACTTTTTAATTAGTAATAAATATATATCCATTTCCAATTTTATTTTGTAATCCCTTAATTAGCTTTCTTATCACTAATCCCATAGGTTAACATTTAATAAAACATTTTGCCTTGGATTACCCATTTATGGGCATAGAGGCCGTGAGCCTCATGGTCTTTGGAACTAAAAATTGTTTCCTCTCAATTACAATTTATAGCATACAATACAACATAAAGCATCAAAATCCTACTTAAACAAGTTCATGCATAATATCAAAGCAATAAAATCACATAACCGAAATAAATACAAATCACACAAGCACACACAAATGGTGAATTAATCCTCACATGGATTCATCACCATCATACAATTGCGTGTCCCTCACCACCATAATTGGTTGATGAGGTTAATCTCCCTTTTACCTTGGATGTAGCCTCCTAGCTCCTTGTAGGATCCTTTGTGTCAAACTTCATCCACCAAGTAGTCTCTTGAAATCCAAACAAACACATAAAAATTAACACTTAAAGCTTGATTAAGGTAACCATAGATCAAATATGGTCTTAGAATTTCAAGAATCAAATAAGAAATCAAGTTTCAAGATCTTTACCTTGAAACCCTAGAACTTGAATCTAAAAATCAAGCTTGAAGATGACGGAATTAGGTCCTGATCACAACATGAAAGTTGCTTGAAATGATGTTTATGATCAAGAAGTATGGTTGGTTTAAATTATAAGTGATTGGAAATTATTTTTAGGCACCAAGGCCGTGAGCTAGTGGAGAGAAAAAGAGAGAAAATAGTGTTTAGGTTTTGAGAGAAAAGATGATAGCTTTGAAAATGTAATTGAAAAATGAAACTAAGCCACTTTAGGGGCTTCAAGGTCGTGAGATGCAAGGAGAGATAAATATATATTCTAGTTTACTACAACCATTCTCAACCATTGATTCAATCAAGGATAGATATCCTAAGCTTCTTCACTAAGCTTTCCTTCACAACCATTGATTAGATTAATGGTGGACATCCAAAGCTTCTTTACTAAGCTTGCTATCACAACCATTGATTAGATCAAGGGTTGATATGCAAAGCTTCTCCTCCAAGTCTTGCCATCCAATGGTTCAAACCAAAGTCAAGCCATCTTTGTTGACTTCAACTAGCTTTACCATTAAGCTTTTTTTCCTATTGGTTAGCTTCACAAGTAAGCTTCCTTTCTATTGGTTCTTCATAAAGTCATAGCCTCTTTAATTGACTTATCTCAAGATATTTTTCGAAAGCATAGATATTTTCCAAATATTTTCATAAACTATTACCCAATGGATAGTAGCTACTGCCAGTTATTGTCCAATGGATAATAACATTACACAATGAATAAAAGCATTACCCAATGGATAATAACATTATCCAATGGATAATAGAAAACTCAGATACAGAAAATTTCTGTCAATTATTTTTGATTTCGGGTTTAGTAAGTTCCCTCGGCCCCGCATTAACAGTCCGAAACTTTTCGATCCTGGAAAAATTTTTATTTTTTCGGGTCCGCCTCAAACACACATACAACTCAAAATGATATTAAAATAATTAAAATAAATTAAAAATTCTCAAAAATTCACAAAAATTCATAAATATTATAAAACTCATACATATCAAGAAAAACAAAAAATCAGGGTGTTACAATCCTCCCCTTCTAATAAAAATTTCATCCTCGAAATTTCTCTTACATTTTTAAAACAAATGTGGATATTACTCCTTCATTTATCAGAATAGCTCTTCTGTCGAGTCTGAGTTAACTGCATCTTCTCCTGAATCATTTTTACTTTCTCTGTCGTTTGTTGTACAAGCTCAGGTCTTAATGCGAACCTTTCCCCATCTTGACACTAACACAAAAGTGTTTTGCATCGTCGTCTATACAACACCTCGTAGGGTACCATCCCTATGCTTGAGTAGTAACTGTTATTGTAGGAGAATTCTATCAGAGATAAGAATTCATCCCAACCTCCTAATTTGCTCTAACACATAAGCTCTTAACAAATCTTCTAACGATTGAATTATACTCTCCGATTGGCCATCATAGCAGATACACTAATCACTTTTCTACTCCAGGCATCCACCATCACATTCACCTTTCCAGAATGATACTGAAGTTAAAAATCATAGTCTTTCAAGAATTCTAACTATCATCTATGCCTCATATTCAACTCCTTCTTATCGAACAGGTACATCAGGCTCTTGTAATTACTGTAGGCATTATAGGTTGCTCCATAAAGAAAATGTCTCCAGATCTTCAACGTAAAATGACTACTGCAAATTCCAAATCATGAGTAGGAAAATTCTTCTCATGCATTTTCAACTGCCTTGAAACATACGCCGCAACCTTTCTATTTTGCATCAACACATAGCCTAAACCCAAAAGTTGAACTTCCTTTAACCAGAATTCGCACTTGGACGACTGCTTAACATGTAACTTCTTCTCCTTCAGAATCTGAAGAACCACACTGAGATGTTCGGTATGTTCCTCCAGACTTCTAGAATAGATCAGAATGTCATCAATCAAAACAACGACAAATCTGTCTAAATAGGGATGAAAGATCCTATTCATGTAATTCATGAATATTGCTGGAGCATTCGTTACCCCGAACGACATTACTAAATACTCGTAGTGCCCATAATGCCTGCAAAAAAAAAAACTATCTTGAAATATCTTCCACTTTCACGCGAATCTGATGATAACCAGAACACAAATCGATCTTGGAGAAAACAGCGACTCCCTTCATTTGGTCTTCTAGTTCCCATGTTGTATCTCCCATCACAACGTTCTAGATTACCTTCACCAAGGCATTTTCTCTGAGTTGTTTCACTCGCCTATCCTTAATCTTAACAGGAAATGTCTCATAAGTCAACTTCTCTTTTAAGTCGTACTACATTTGGTACTATGACATAGGTTGAATCGAGAATATATTTTCTCAATTGAAATATATGGAAGACACTATGATGGTTAGAAAGAAAAGTGATAAGGCTATTCGGTAGATTACCGGGCCTATCCAACAAAGAATTTGATATGGTCCAATAAATTTAGAAGTGAACTTTTTGGATTCAAATCCAAAAAAAATCTCAGTCTCAGGGAACACTAAAGTTTTATTGAAACAATATAATAGGATATGGTTAGAAAGTAACCAATCCATCCATAAGATTTTGTCTATTTGTGAAAGAAGTAGACAAATCAATTCAACATAAAAGTTTTGATCTTGAATAATAATAGGATAGTTTTAAATAGGCTTGAGTAGTAATAGCACGTTTAGGAGTAGTAATATTCAAATCAAAAGGAAATGAAAACACAGATAAACCTAAATGATTCACACAGTCACAGGCTATAAAAGAATGGGTTGCCTCACGAGTTATACAGTACAGTTAAAGGATTTCATTGCTATTGCACAATCTCCCTTGATAAGATCATCATTTTGGGAGGCTTCTGCTCCACTCAACGTAGAGACTCTTCCTTCTGCTTAAGGCCTTGTGGCACGTTCATTACTCACGGAAGGTTCCATCTTCGATTGTGTACAGTTTCTATAAAAGTGACCGGGCTTCACGCATCTAAAACAGATAAATCCTTTGATTGTACATTCCTTTGTCAAATGAGCCTTTCCACATTTCCAACATTTTGATGCTGATGCTATGGTCTGATTAGAACTACTGCCACTAGAACCTTCTTCATTTGTTCGTTGTTGCTGTTGATTCCTCGATGATCATAATTATGATTTCCGATGGGATTGATTGACCTTACATTTCCTTCCCTTTTGGAACCTAGTTGGTCCAAAGTTATGGAGTCTTGTACTTTGAGATTAATTCAACTCTAACAGATTTTGAGCCTCGTCTATCACTTCCTCCTGCTGAGTAGCCCTTTGATTTCATTGTACAATCACGTTAACCATCTTTTACATTGCTATTGCAACTGCATCCATATCATCATTGTCACATCTCGCATCCACCTTCGTTTGTTTACCACGAGCCACATGCGTATGTCTACCACGAACCATTTTCTTTCTTCAACATCGAACTAACCACAATACAATGAAAACTAAATGTAACTATTTCAAACAAGGTTGTCTCCTTTCGAAAACCAAACAATACATCTCTGTGTTTGGTGTTAGAGAAACACACAGCATAAACAAGACAATCATACCCACAAACCCAAAAGACCCTAACTTGGACTCTGATACCAACTAATGTAACACCTCCTTTAGGACATTACATTTTCAAACCAACTTCTTTTAATTCTTTACCCAAGTTATAAATTATTTAATATTATTTTAATACGGGTTTAAAAATTATTTTTTCGTGGATTACATAAACTTACCAAATTATAGAAACATAAGACATAAGAACTGAATAATATATATCTCATGTACATAACATAGATTAGTAACAACTTAAATACATAAAGCTTACGTACACCAAATAATATATATAGCTACCATATAAAGACTGAACCTAGCCCAAGTCCAAAAACTTGAAGAGTAGGGTCTTGAACCCTATCTTCCTTCAGATCCTCATCGGGATCCTTAACAGAAAAATTCCCCAGTCGGGGAATGTCACTACGAACGAGAGTCCAAGCAGTTGACTCCATAGAGTCCTCCCTAAGGGTAGTTCTACAATTACCCCATAATTCCCCAATAGGCATATAAAACTCTAAGCAAACAGCAGCATCCAAAGAAAATGTAGCAACCGCATGCTGGGTCCTACTCCAAAGTAAGGTAACGTCTCTAACATACTGAATGTGCCCTGTGTCCTAATGGACATTCCACGCTTCGATGTCCCCACGAAATTGTACGCTAATGAAACCTCATGGATCTTGCCTCATCACCATCGTAGACTTCTTAAAACGTAAATATAGAACAGAACAAACAGAACAATACAATAAAGAGGTGGGATCTCTTACATCAATACCATCGTGGCAGCAAAGAACAATAATGACAATAATGTCATTCACATACAACAATATCACTGAATAGCAGGTATAATCATGTTATTAACTAACAGATAATTTAACAATGTATATCACAATAACATGAATACTAATCATACCACAAAACAAGTATATTGATCGCAGTTATGCATAATGAATTAACCTCTTTTATGCACAATGCACCCATTTCCTACTCCATGGAGCTAAACACAATTTCGGAGAGAATGATCTAGAAGATATGTCTGTATCTCGGTTGCTGTGGCCCAAGTATTATAATTTATCAATGTGTACATCAAGGAAGAATACAAGACATTCTACGCCAGATTAGGAATAGGAATAGTGTCCCATCGAGATCATCGGTACGTTTGCATTGCAAATCACGGCACAGTAGCGCTATTTAACTGGCCACGTATGGAATTACCACCCCCTGACACCCCCAAGATCTATTATGGACCTTCACCACGCAATTCGCACCCGTACTAAAGTGTGATTAAACTCCTAGGCAATAATAGCCTTAACAGACACCGACTGACAAATAATGCATGATCAATGACTCTATGCATATTACAAGTTTTTACCGGCTATAACCATACGTTGATATATCTGGGTTCAATATATTAGCCCGACAACAAATTACTATATTTCTCAATTGCGTAGCATTTTTATCACATTTCCACAATCGCGTAACACTTTTGTTACATTTTCAAATTGCGTAATAATTTTTTAACGTTTTCTCAATCGCGTAGAGATTTTAAAACATTTTCTTAATCGCGTCACTAAAAATCATCATTTTTAAATTGTGGAAAAGTTTTTTTCACGTATTTTTAATCGCGTAAAATATTTTCTTAATATTCTAAGCTCAAATTAAAACTTTTCCCATTTAATATTAAAATTGGACTTTAATTCCATTATTTCCTTAAAGAATCACCTTTAAATAATTTTTCTAACATTTTTATAAGAAACCACCTCCAGATAATATCTCCTAACATTTTGCACAAAAACTTATATTATCTAAATCAATTTAAGATCTCACAAAATCTTTGTTCTTTACTCTTAATAAAACTTTCTTAAATAAAATATTTTAAATTCCAAACTATCATTAAAAATTATTGTCTTACTAAAAATCCTCTAAATAATATTTTCTAATATCCTTTCCAAAACCTACATTTATTTTAATTTAATAAAACCTTTTCCATCTTCCTTATTAAAATTTCTCTTAAATAAAATACTTTAAGTTTCAAACTTAATTTTCAATCCTATTTCCCAATACCATGGCCGAAAATCACTCTTTTGCTTAATGATAAAATTTATTCATTTCCATTCTTATCTTAGAAATCCTTAATTAAATTTCCTAACACTAAACCACTAAATTCACAATTTATAAATCATTTTCATCTTTCCAACTAAAACCCCATTAAATAAAATACTTCAAATCTCCAAATTATTTCTTAGTCCTGATTTCACTATATTAGCCAAAAATCACTTTTTAATTAGTAATAAATATATATCCATTTCCATTTTTATTTTGTAATCCCTTAATTAGCTTTCTTATCACTAATCCCTTAGGTTAACATCTAATAAAACATTTTGCCTTGGATTACCCATTTGTGGGCATAGAGGCCGTGAGCCTCACGGTCTTTGGAACCAAAAATTGTTTCCTTTCAATTATAATTTATAGCATACAATACAACATAAAGCATCAAAATCCTACTTAAACAAGTTCATGCATAATATCAAAGCAATAAAATCACATAACCGAAATAAATACAAATCACATAAGCACACACATATGGTGAATAAATCCTTACATGGATTCATCACCATCATACAATTGCGTGTCCCTCACCACCATAATTGGTTGATGAGGTTAATCTCCCTCTTACCTTGGATGTAGCCTCCTAGCTCTTTATAGGATCCTTTGTGTCAAACTTCCTCCACTAAGTAGTCTCTTGAAATCCAAACAAACACATAAAAATTAACACTTAAAGCTTGATTAAGGTAACCATAGATCAAATATGGTCTTAGAATTTCAAGAATCAAATAAGAAATCAAGTTTTAAGATCTTTACCTTGAAACTCTAGAATTTGACTCTAAAAGTCAAGCTTCAAGATGATGGAATTAGGTCTTGATCACAACATGAAAGTTTCTTGAAATGATGTTTATGATCAAGAACTATGGTTGGTTTAAATTATAAGTGATTGGAAAGTGTTTTTAGGCACCAAGGCCGTGAGCTAGTGGAGAGAAAAAGAGAGAAAATGGTGTTTAGGTTTTGAGAGAAAAGATGATAGCTTTGAAAATGTAACTGAAAAATAAAACTTAGCCACTTTAGGGGCTTCAAGGCCGTGAGATGCAAGGCGAGATAAAGAGATATTTTAGTTTACTACAACCATTCTCAACCATTGATTCAATCAAGGGTAGATATCCTAAGCTTCTTCACTAAGCTTTCCTTCATAACCATTGATTAGATCAATGGTGGACGTCCAAAGCTTCATTACTAAGCTTGCTATCACAACCATTGATTAGATCAAGGGTTGATATGCAAAGCTTCTCCTCCAAGTCTTGCCATCCAATGGTTCAAACCAAAGTCAACCCATCTTTGTTGACTTCAACTAGCTTCACCATTAAGCTTTCTTCTTATTGGTTAGCTTCACAAGTAAGCTTCCTTTCTATTGGTTCTTCATAAAGTCATAGCCTCTTTAGTTGACTAATCTCAAGATATTTTTCAAAAGATATTTTCCAAAAGCATAGATATTTTTCAGATATTTTTAGAAACTATTACCCAATGGATAATAGCTACTGCTAGTTATTGCCCAATGGATAATAACATTACACAATGAATAAAAGCATTATCCAATGGATAATAGAAAACTCAGATACAGAAAATTTCTGTCACTATTTTCAGTTTCTGGTTTAGTAAGTTTCCCCGACCCCGCATTGACAATATGAAACTTTTTGGTCTGGAAATTTTTTTTATTTTTTCGGGTCCACCTCAAACACACATACAACTCAAAATAATATTAAAATAATCAAAATAAATTAAAAATTCTCAAAAATTCACAAAATTACAAAACTCATAAATATCAAGAAAAATAAAAAATTGAGGTGTTACAACTCTCCCCTTCTAATAAAAATTTCATCCTCGAAATTTCTCTTACATTTTTCAAACAAATGTGGATATTACTCCTTCATTTGTCAGAATAGCTCTTCTGTCGAGTCTGAGTTACCCGCATCTTCTCCTGAATCATTTTTACTTTCTCCGTCGTTTATTACATAAGCTCAGGTCTTAACGCGAAACTTTCCCCATCTTGACACTAACACAAAAGTGTTTTTCATCGTCGTCTATACAACGCCTCGTAGGGTACCATCCCTATGCATGAGTAGTAACTGTTATTGTAGGAGAATTCTATCAAAGATAAGAATTCATCCGAACCTCCTAATTTGCTCTAACACATAAGCTCTTAACAAATCTTCCAATGACTGAATTATACTCTCCAATTGCCCACCATAGCGGATACACTAAGCACTTTTCTACTCCAGGCATCCGCCATGACATTCGCCTTCCCAGAATGATACTGAAGTTGAAAATCGTAGTCTTTCAAGAATTCTAACTATCGTCTCTGCCTCATATTCAACTCCTTCTGATCGAACAGGTACATCAAGCTCTTGTAATTACTGTAGGCATTGTAGGTTGCTCCATGAAGAAAATGTCTCTAGATCTTCAACACAAAATGACTACCGCAAATTCCAAATCATGAATAGGAAAATTCTTCTCATGCATTTTCAACTGCCTTGAAGAATACGCCACAACTTTTCTATTTTGCATCAACACACAACCTAAACCCAAAAGTTGAACTTCCTTTAACTAGAATTCGCACTTAGACGGCTTAACGTATAACTTCTTCTCCTTCAGAATTTGAAGAACCACACTGAGATGTTCAGTATGTTCAGCCAGACTTCGAGAATAGATCAGAATGTCATCAATGAGAACAACGACAAATCTGTCTAAATAGGGACGAAAGATCCTATTCATGTAATTCATGAATATCGCAGGAGGATTCCTTACCTCGAATGGCATTATTAAATACTCGTAGTGCCCATAACGCGTCAAAAAAAAAACTGTCTTGAAATATCTTCTACTTTCATGCGAATCTGACGATAACCAAAACACAAATCGATCTTGGAGAAAACAACGGCTCCTTTCATTTGGTCTTCTAATTCCCATGTTGTATCTCCCGTCACATCGCTCCAGATTACCTTCACCAAGGCAATTTCTCTGAGTTGTTTCACTCGCCTATCCTTAATCTTAACAGGAAAAGTCTCATAAGTCAAGTTCTCTTTTAATTCGTATTGCATTTGGTACTATGACATAGGTTGAATCAGGAAGATATTTTCTCAATTGAAATATATGGAAGACACTATGAAGGTTAGAAAGAAAAGTGATAAGGCTATTCAGTAGATTACCGGACCTATCCAACAAAGAATTTGATATGGTCCAATAAATTTAGAAGTGAACTTTCTAGATTCAAATCCAAAAAAAATCTCAATCTCAGGGAACACTAAAGTTTTATTGAAACAATATAGAAAGATATAGTTAGAAAGTAACCAATCCATCCCTAAGATTTTGTCTATTTGTGAAAGAAGTAGATAAATCAATTCAACAGAAAAGCTTTGATCTCGAATAATAACAGGATAGTTTTAAACAGGCTTGAGTAGTAATAGCAAGTTTAGGCGTAGTAATATTCAAATCAAAAGGAAATGAAAACACAGATATACCCAAATGGTTCACACAGTCACATGATATAAAAGAATGGGTTGCCTCGCGAGTTATACAGTACAGTTAAAGGATTTCATTGCTATTGCACAATCTCCCTCGATAAGATCTTCAGATTGGGAGGCTTCTGCTCCACTCAACGTAAAGACTTTTCCTTCTACTTGAGGTTTTGTCGCACGTTCATTACTCACGGAAGGTTCCATCTTCGGTTGTGTACAGTCTCTATAAAAGTGACTGGGCTTCCCGCATCTGAAACAAATAAATCCTTTGATTGTACATTCCTTTGTCAAATGAGTCTTTCCACATTTCCAACATTTTGATGCTGATGCTATGGTCTGATTAGAACTACTGCCACTAGCACCTTCTTCATTTGTTCATTGTTGTTATTGATTCCTCGATGATCGTAAGTACGATTTCCGCTTGGATCGATTGACCTTATATTTCCTCCCTTTTTGGAACCTAGTTGGTCCAAAGTTACGAAGTCTTGTACTCTGAGATTGATTACACTCTAACATATTTTGAGCCTCGTCCATCATTTCCTACTGCTGGGTAGCCCTTTGATTTTGTTGTACAATCACTTCAGCCATCTTTTACATTGCTACAGCAACTGCAGCCATATCATCATTGTCACATCTTGCTTCCACCTTCATTCGTTTACCACGAGCCACATGCGTAAGTCTACCACGAACCATTTCCTTTCTTCAACGTCAAACTAACCACAATACAATGAAAACTAAATGTAACTATTTCAAACAAGGTTGTCTCCTTTCGAAAACCAAACAATACATCTCTGTGTTCGGTGTTAGAGAAACACACAGCACAAACAAGAAAATCATACCCACAAACCCAAAAGACTCTAACTTGGGCTCTGATACCAACTAATGTAACACCCCCTTTAGGACATTACATTTTCAGACCAACTTCTTTTGATTCTTTACCCAAGTTATAAATTATTTAATATTATTTTAATATGGGTTAAAATTTTTTTTTTTCGCAGATTACATAAACTTACCGAATTATAGAAACACAAGACATAAGAACTGAATAATATATATCTCATGTACATAACATAGATTAGTAACAACTTAAATACATAAAGTTTACGTACACCAAATAATATATAAGCTACCATATAAAGACTGAACCTAGCCCAAGTCCAAAAACTTGAAGAGTAGGGTCCTGAACCCGATCTTCCTCCAAATCTTTCTCAGGATCCCTAACAGACAAATTCCCCGGTCGAGGCATGTCACTACGAACGGGAGTCCAAGCAGTTGACTCCACAGAGTCCTCCCTAGGGGTAGTTCTATAATTACCCTATAATTCCCTAATAGGCACATAAAACTCTAAGCAAACAGCAGCGTCCAAAGAAAACGTAGCAACCGCATACTGGGTCCTACTCCAAAGTAAGGTAATGTCTCCAACATACAAAATATGCCCCGTGTCCTAATGGACATTCCACGCTTCGATGTCCCCATGAAATTGTACGCTAACGAAACCTTGTGGATCTTGCCTCGTTGCCATCATAGACTTCTTAAAACGTAAATATAGCACAAAACAAACAGAATGATACAATAAAGAGGTGAGGTCCCTTACATCAATACGATCATGGTAGCAAAGAACAATAATGACAATAATGCCATTCACATACAAAAATATCACAAAATAACAGGTATAATCGTGTTATCAACTAACAGATAATTTAACAATGTATATCACAATAACATGAATACTAATCATACCACAAAATAAGTATATTGACCACACTTATGCACAATGAATTAGCCCTTCTTATGCACAATGCACCCATTTCCTACTCCATGGAGCTAAACACAATTTCGGAAAGAATGATCCAGAAGATATGTCTGTATCTCAGCTGCCGTGGCCCAAGTGCTATAATTTATCAATGTGTACATCAAGGCATAATACAAGACATTCTACGCCAGATCGAGAATACGAATAGTGTCCCATCGAGATCGTCAGTGCGTTTGCATCAGAAACCACGGCACAGTAGCGCTATTTAACTGGCCACCTATGGAATTATTGTACCCCGACGCCCCCAAAGTTCATTATAGACCTTCACCACGCAATTTGCATCCGCACTAAGGTGTAATTCAACTCCTTGGCAACAATAGCCTTAACAGACACCGACTGACAAATAATGCATGATCAATGACTCTATGTATATTACAAGTCTTTATCGGCTATAACCATACGTTGATATATTTGGGTTCAATATATTAGCCCGACAGCAAATTACTATATTTCTCAATTACGTAGTATTTTTATCGCATTTCCACAATCACGTAACACTCTTGTTATGTTTTCAAATCGCGTAACAGTTTTTTAACGTTTTCTCAATCGCGTAGAGATTTTAAAACGTTTTCTTAATCGCGTAGCTAAAAATCATCATTTTTAAATCGCGTAAGAGTTTTTCTACATATTTTCAATCGCGTAAAATATTTTCTTAATATTTTAAGCTCAAATTAAAACTTTTCTCATTTAATATCAAAATTGGACTTGAATTCCATTATTTCCTTAAAGAATCACCTTTAAATAATTTTTCTAACATTTTTATAATAAACCACCTCCAATAACATTTTCCACAAAAAACTTATATTATCTAAATTAATTTAAGATATCTCCAAATCTTTGTTCTTTACTCTTAATAAAATTTTCTTAAACAAAATATTTTAAACTCTAAACTATCATTAAAAATTATTGTCTTGCTAAAAATCCTCTAAATAATATTTTCTAATATCCTTTCCAAAACCTACATTTATTTTAATTTAATAAAACCTTTCCATCTTCCTTATTAAAAATCTTCTTAAATAAAATACTTTAAGTTTCAAACTTAATTTTTAATCCTATTTCCCAATACCATGGCCGAAAATCACTCTTTTGCTTAATGATAAAATTTATTCATTTCCATTCTTATCTTAGAAATCCTTAATTAAATTTCCTAACACTAAACCACTAAATTCACAACTTATAAATCATTTTCATGTTTCTAACTAAAACTCCATTAAATAAAATACTTCAAATCTCCAAATTATTTCTTAGTCCTGATTTCACTATATTAGCCAAAAATCACTTTTTAATTAGTAATAAATATATATCCATTTCCATTTTTATTTTGTAATCCCTTAATTAGCTTTCTTATCACTAATCCCCTAGGTTAATATTTAATAAAACATTTTGCCTTGGATTACCCATTTGTGGGCATAGAGGTCGTGAGCCTCACGGTCTTTGGAACCAAAAATTGTTTCCTCTCAATTACAATTTATAGCATACAATACAACATAAAGCATCAAAATCCTACTTAAACAAGTTCATGCATAATATCAAAGCAATAAAATCACATAACCGAAATAAATACAAATCACACAAGCACACACATATGGTGAATAAATCCTCACATGGATTTATCACCATCATACAATTTCGTGTCCCTCACCACCATCATTGGTTGATGAGGTTAATCTCCCTCTTACCTTGGATGTAGCCTCCTAGCTCCTTTGTAGGATCCTTTGTGTCAAACTTCCTCCACTAAGTAGTATCTTGAAATCCAAACAAACACAAAAAATTAACATTTAAAGCTTGATTAAGGTAACCATAGATCAAATATAGTCTTAGAATTTCAAGAATGAAATAAGAAGTCAAGTTTTAAGATCTTTACCTTGAAATCCTAGAACTTGAATCTAATAATCAAGCTTGAAGATGATGGAATTAGGTCTTGATCAAAATATGAAAGTTGCTTGAAATGGTGTTTAGGATCAAAAAGTATGGTTGGTTTAAATTATAAGTGATTGGAAAGTGTTTTTAGGCACCAAGGCCGTGAGCTAGTGGAGAGAAAATGAGAGAAAATGGTGTTTAGGTTTTGAGAGAAAAGATGATAGCTTTGAAAATGTAACTGAAAAATGAAACTTAGCCACTTTAGGGGCTTCAAGGCTGTGAGATGCAAGGAGAGATAAAGAGATATTTTAGTTTACTACAATTATTCTCAACCATTGATTCAATCAAGGGTAGATATCCTAAGCTTCTTCACTAAGCTTTCCTTCAAAACCATTGATTTGATCAATGGTGGACATCCAAAGCTTCTTTACTAAGCTTACTATCACAACCATTGATTAGATCAAGGGTTGATATGCAAAGCTTCTCCTCCAAGTATTGCCATCCAATGGTTCAAACTAAAGTCAAACCCTCTTTGTTGACTTCAACTAGCTTCACCATTAAGCTTTCTTCCTATTAGTTAGCTTCACAAGTAAGCTTCCTTTCTATTGGTTCTTCATAAAGTCATAGCCTCTTTAGTTGACTAATCTCAAGATATTTTTCAAAAGATATTTTTCAAAAGATATTTTCCAAAAGCATAGATATTTTCCAGATATTTTCAAAAAGTATTACCCAATGGATAATAGCTACTACTAGTTATTGTCCAATGGATAATAACATTACATAATAAATAAAAGCATTACCCAATAGATAATAACATTATCTAATGGATAATAAAAAAACTCAGATACAGAAAATGTTCGTCAACTATTTTCGGTTTAGTAAGTTTCCTGAGCCCCGCATTAACAGTCTGAAACTGTTCGATCAGGAAAAAATTTTTATTTTTTCGGGCCTGTCTCAAACACACATACAGCTTAAAATAATATTAAAATAATCAAAATAAATTAAAAATTCCCAAAAATTCACAAAGATTCACAAATATTACAAGACTCATAAATATCAAGAAAAATAAAAAATTGGGGTGTTACAAGTTTAGTGGATATTATGTTTATGGACCTATACCAAAAGCTGGAAGAACTAGTTTAATGTATTATCTTGTGATAAATAGAGGAAAAACTCATTCTCACATCACACATATCCTGACACGCTGATAAGTTTGGGCTGAATCCTTATTCAAAAGAACCTTACGGACTCCCCACTTATCTCCCTTGGCCTTGGCACTATCGAGATATCAGGGTTATGTCCTTCCTCAAAAGAGTCTAACAGACACCCATCTATCTCCCTTGGCCTCCATGAATGGGCATCATAGGATACTTACAAGATCAATACTACCAATCCTTCCCATCATGCATATATCTAAACACCAACTCATCACTCATTGCTCTTAAGTGACATACATTACAACTAAAGTAGCCTAAGGTGCTAGATATTAACCTAAAGCAAATCATAACTATTGAATGCTCAAAGGTTTACACTTTTTCATACACACTAGGTGATAATTTCTCTCTTGAAATTATACCTATTTGTGCCTCAACACACTTTAGGAAACATATACTAATGATCCTATCTAGTTCAGAACTTCAAAACATCAAAAATAATATTTTTAAAGTTCCTGGTGATCACGTTGTGGCACAAACCAGGGCACGCCGCGGCACCCTAGCCTCGGGTTTCATTACTAGGCATAGCATTACTCTCACGCTGTGGCACGACGTTCTTCACGCCACGACGCGTGTTGCAAAATCAACCTCACGCTGCGGCGTGACCTTCTCACGTTGCGGCATGACCTTCTCACACTACGGCACTCGAAGCTAGTTCATCTTCACGCCTTGGCACGACATCTCTCACACACAGGCACGCTTGGCGGAACCCAGGTTCTGTAGAATTCTGCAATACCGTGGTACTGTTCCATTGGTTCTTTTCTCGAATTTTAGATATTTCAATCAGTTTCTAAGTGATTCTAAGTCCCTAATCAGTTATTTAACATATATGAATCATTAATCACTAACTTAAACCATTCAATTTGGATTAAAAACCAAAATCACACCACTTTAACCTAAATCCCCAACATGAGCATAAATGGTCCAAAAGAGATATTCTAAGTTCCTAACCTCAACTTATACTATGAACAAGTCATAAATGACTAAAGAAACTCATTCATGCAAGCAAAACACATTAAATACCTCTAGAGCTCAATTTGGCCTATTAAGCACCTTAAGTGCATAAATAATGAAAAAAGTGAAAAGAAGTGAAATTGATCATAAAACCCCTACCTTTGGCAGCTGTGAAGAGATTCAAGCTGGTTGGATCTCAAGGCTTAGTTTTTCCCTTGGCTTTCCTTTTTCTCTCTTCCTTCCTTGGTCTTTGCTTCTCATTTCTCTCTTTCTCCTTGCAAGTTTTCTGTTTCTATTTTGTGAAGCAAAGAGCCATGAGTGAGGCTTATAAAAAGGGAAACTAAAGACTCAAATGGCCTTTAAGCCAAAACTGATAAAACCCTGATCTGCTAAAAACACTCAGATTTAGCTAAATCAATATTTTCAGTTTTCAATAACTTTAAAACAAATACTAGGATTCATATAAAAAGTCTAACATGTCATTTTAGGGTATTACAGCCGGTTTCCCAGAAGAAGAGAAAAATTATCCCAAAAAAGTAGTAGGTCATTGAAGAACAGGTTAAGGAGCTGCTCAATGCCAACTTCATCATGGAACTAGCCTATATAACTTGGCTATCGAATGTTGTCCTGCTGAAGAAATCCAATGGGAAGTGAAGGATGTGTGTGGACTACACAAATCTAAATAAGGTCTGCCCTAAAGATCCGTACCTACTTCCCAATGTCAATAAACAGGTTGACAGCTCCTCTGGATTTCATTTGCTGTCTTTCATGGATGTATACTCCGAGTACAATTAGATCTTAATATACCCCAGAGATGAACATAAGGCTACTTTCATTAATGACAGGGTGAGCTACTGCTACAGGGTTATGCCCTGTGGTCTAAAAAATGCAGGAGCCACTTATCAGAGTATAATGAAAAAGGTCTTTGAGAGCCAAGTGTGAAAAATGTTGGAGGCATACATTGATGATGTAACGCCCTAATATCAATATCTCAATATATTTGCAATACACAAAGATATACAATAATAGACATGTCACTTTGATAACTGCAGAGGCTACTAAATTTAAATCAATTTATAATCAGTTTACCAAAATTACTTGCAGCATCAGGTAACACCGGGTCGAGCCCACAGATCATTCTAATTATGATCACAAAATCAAATTAAGAGGTTAGTAAACAAGGGGGAAAGGGGTTTGTAAGATCAATTAACAGAAAAAGAAAGCAATTAAATAAGAGAAAACAAAACTAAGAAATAACTAATCCAAAAGAACTAACCAATCTTGATCTTAATCTATCCTTGATCACTAAAGATCCATTCAATCAACAACCAAATCCTTGGTCTTTGATCACATCAAGATGCCTCTCAATGATCCACGGATCTTCTACTAGAAACGCTTCCAGAATTCAATTAATTAAGGTTAGACAAATTAAGCATCCATCCAGAACACCTTTGATGCCTTGTTTAATCTCTGGAATCCTCTCTTAGCATATGATAATTACACAATTAATATATAAAAATCCCAATAAAATTAAGCATTCAATCAAAATTAAATAAAAAGAAGAAGAAAAAGAAGAGAAACTTAATTAATAATCGAATGTATAACAATTAAAACATAATCTCAAGATTAATCATCAAGAATGTCAATCCCTTGGATTAATTCAAGGCTCTACCCCTCCATGAATGGGAGGGAAGAACTCAGAAAAAGAAGAGAACAAGATGAAAATCTAAAGAGAAGGGAGAAAACTCTAGGAAGAAGAATCAAGTAAAATGGCTAGGGTTTTTTTCTATCTCGGATCCCCTCTTTATAACTAAATAACTAACTTCAAAATTAAGAATACTAATTTTCCCCTAGGTTAAAGTTAATTTTTGGCCTCTTAGCTTTCATTGGCCACCAAAATCACTTCAATTGGGTTTAAGATGAGAGAGTAATGTCTAATTCACTCTTAATAGATCTCTGATCTCATCATTCGACTTCACAGGGGTGAAACACCATCAAAACGTTGTTGTTTCAATTCGTGGTCTTCATAAGAGTTTGAGATTTTCTTTCTAATGCCATTAGTTTCAGGTCTATATTACACCTACAACCCAAGTTATGGATCAATTAGTGCACACTACTCGGGTTACGTGACAGAACCCAAGTTTTGACTTACAAGCCCAATTCGGTCCACTAGACATCCGATTGAGACTTCAAGCTCTTCATCAAAGTTGTAGAGCTTTCTCTTTACTTTCGTACAAGGTAAAATTAATAATTATTAAATATCTAAAACTCAAGATATGACCAAAATACAGAAACAGTGTAAAATGTTAATAATGCTGGAAAAATCAATTAAGCTCAATTTGAGCCCAAACTTACAAAATATGACCAAACTTAATCAATTAAATACATGACGAGTGTAAATGACAAAAAATGAGAGTTTATTAATGTATAAAATATGTGATTATCACACTTCTAACCCAACATCAATAATATATATTCATAATAACCATACATGTTATTATAGAGAGCCAAGAAGGAAAGTAAAGTTATATACACACACACACACACACATCATTAGCCTCATAAGGCATACATGTGTTGCCAAGTGGCCTCAATTACTCAAGAGGGGGGGTGAATTGAGTATATAAAATAAGTTCACAAATCTTTCGCAAGATACTTGAATTCTTAATTTCGTTGAAGCTATTTGATTAATAGAGATAAATGGATAGATGAGATGAATACTTTCACTTACAAATATAATAATCAAGCAAGATAGTATTCAAGCAAACTTAATAAAACAGTGCACAATATTAAAGAGTTGAGTTTAGAAGAACAAACACCAAGCTTTATCCTAGTTCAGCCACCAATCCACTTGAGGCTTACGTCCAGTCCTCAAGCAGTCACTCAAGATTTTCTAGTAAATTCCAAGCTTGAATCAGGTACTTGTAACCTTTACAAATTAGAGCACTCAACACCACCTTAGGATACCTCACCCTTTGTATCTTGAGCCTCTTCAAACAAGGGATACCTCACCCTTACAATTTTGAGGGATACCTCACCCTCTCTATATAGAAATTTACAAGGATGTAGATGAATAGAAACTCTCTCAAAGAGTAGATGATACAAATTGAAGCTTATGGGTATTGAAGATTCACACTTTCTAAGCTCAAAAATAGAGTATGATGAGTATGATTATAGAAATACGAATTTTATGCTCAAGAAGGATTCTCAGATTGTTGGTCTCAATTTTTCTAAAACTTCATTAATGCCCAACACTCTAGATTTATAGTTAAGGGCAAATGATAGCCATTGGAGGTAGATGAGAGCATTAAATGCTCTTTAATATAGCCGTTGAACGTGTTTTAACCCTTTTCTAGATAACAAGCTTAATCGATTACCCAAGCTTCCTAATCGGTTAGGAGCTCTTTAAACCCAATATAAAAGCTTCTTTTTTAGTGAATAACTGATTAGAGCAAATCTATAACCGGTTAGGCCTTATTTTGAGATGAATACGAATGCCTCTGTTAAAACTGATTAGACTAAGCACATAATCGGTTAGGCATATAAAACATAAAGAGGCACTGGCTCTGTCTAATTAATCTAACCGATTAGTAGTTGTTCCTAATCAGTTAGGGACCATTAGAGATTGGCTTCTGTAAAATCCAATAATCGGTTAAGATCTTTTGCTAACCGGTTAGGACTTAAACAAATTTGCTTCTATGAAATCAAATAATCGGTTAAATGGCTATACTAATCGGTTAGGACCTTAATAGATTTGTTTCTGAGAAAGCAAATAATCGATTAGATGACTATACTAATCGGTTAGGACCTTAATGGATTTGCTTCTGAGAAAGTAAATAATCAGTTAGGGCCATATCCTAATCGGTTATGACCTTAACAAATTTGCTTCTGAAAATGGTTTTCTCAAGATAGATTTCAAAGAGGTTTTTCAAAGACATTTTGCTTGAAGCCATCTAAATAGATGTAAATCCTTATTTTGTAAAATGTATTTGATTTGAGTAAGAAAACATTTTATGAGCTTAGTGTGAATCCTTCAACTACCTTTACACAAGTTCTAAAGCCTATATTCTAGACTTGATGCTCTTTGGGATTATCTTGTGCATTTGCCTTCCTTTCTTTGCTTTGTTATTATCAAAACCATTTCTTGAATCAATTGGAATCACATTCTCCCCCTTTTTGATGATGACAAACAACTATTAAGAAAATGTTAGTTCAAATAATAATTTGGAATTCATAACAGGATTTAGAGACTTACTCCCCCTCTATTGTTCAAGAGGTGATTGAATCAGAGATACACAGTTCCCCCTTTGTTTTGAAATTCCAAGACCATTTAAAAAAAACTTTAAGCAAAACTTTCAGTTGTTTTACCTTCTTTTCTCAATAAAAAACCTATATCCTTCTCTCCCTTTTGTTATGATAAAAAAAAAATGGAACAGATAACTAGTAATAATATAGCCACAATGGAAGTATATTCAGTAATCGATTCATAAACAGACACATTCAAGTCATATTTAAACATTTCCAAGATGCCAGCTAAACATGCCATAGTTCTAAGATAATATCCAAAATATTTGAGTCAAGGCTAAACATAATATCCACAACATAATTGTAAGCAAAGTAGACAAGTTCAGAGATACTGCTATAACTGAAATAGATATTCCATGCCTAAGCCCCATTCGTCATTTACTTTCTTCACTTGTATTCGATTGAGAGAGGCAAGTCTAAACTTATGGGGACCCATAGTATTCACGATTCCATCATCCTCTAGGGGGATCTTATATTGGTCTAGAATTTGAGCAACCAATAGGGCATAAGGAAGATCCATAACTGCCTTTTCTTTAGCTTTCATCATGTAATGCATAATGTAATAAAGCCAGTTAATCTTCACACGTTAAATGCCCATATCAAGAAAATGTCTTCTTCTTTAACCAAGGCATAGTTGCTTGTTCTTGGTACTAGCATGTGTGTGACTATGAAGTGAAGAAAACGATCTTGTAAGTTCAGAACACCAGCAGTAAAGGATCCTTTTGGAACTTGAGTTCCTGGTTGAAGCATATTTGCTATTGCTTGATCTCGATAAAATTCCTCCCAAGAATTGTGATTTTCCACTGGGAGTTTTTCTCTAGAATAGGAGAGACCAAATATGGTAGTCCACTGACTTGGTTGCACCACGATTCTATGTCTTTTAAACTCAGAAACTAAATTTCCACCAATAATATTTAAATTACAGAAGTAAACTTTGGTGGGTTCAAGATAGAAGTACCCGGGATTGGTGGTGACAAGAGTTTTCAACCCATAGAATTCTAAAAGCTCTGTGAGGTATGTGAATCCTTCTCTAACGAAGAAGTCCCAGTCCATGTACTTGGGTTGAATAAGACATTGCGCATGAAAGTGCAGTGTATATGCCTTCATTTGATCCTTGTGGGAGAAGTACCTTCCAATTTTAAGGCTAATTCAAAAATCTTGGTCAGGAGGTGAGGTGGATGGTGGTAGAGGTACATTGGGGTGAGAAGAACTGCTTGCCACGGTTGAAGAATGGAGGCCAGGGCACAGTTGAGGAGAGAAAAGTGAGAGGGAAGGTGAAAATTTTGGAGGAGAAGGGAAGTTTTAATCAGTGGAAAGTGATGGAAAATGATGGAAAAATGTTTGAATGGTCGATTTTGGTTGGATTTGTAAAGGGTGTGAGTGGAGAGGAATGGGCGTTTGAGGGAAGAAGAAGAAGGTGAAGATGGAGGTATGGGGGCCGTCATGAAAATGAAAGTGAAGGCTACTGCTTTTGTGTTTTGAGGAGCATGTTAATTGGTTAGGGGGTTGGGGCTAACCGATTAGAGCATGTTGGTAACCGATTACAGCATTAGTGAGGAGTGAAAATGGATGTTTGGTAACCGGTTAGGGAAAATGAAAAAGAGGCTCCTAACTGGTTAGGTGAGAAAGAGAATTGGTCTATAACTAGTTAGATAATTGTCCTAACTAGTTATTGGGCTATGGCAGAGAGCATTTTTCTTTATCAACCAAATTTCCAAGCCCCACATAACAGATTCTTTTCCTTTTCTGATAAATTATTGCACTTCCAAAGCTGCTATTCTTCAAGAAATCATATTTTTCATTACTAAACTATTCCAACTTAACTTGATTTCTCTTTTATCAACATTTAATCACTATGGGGGCATCCCAAACATAGAATTTTCTTCTTTAAGTGATTAAGAAATAATTTTTTTTAGCAAGAACATGATTAGGGGAGGATGAGGGACTTAAGCATGGATCAAGCACCTGCAAAACAAATTAGGGGGACACTCCAACGCTCAAGTTAGTATTAGATTCAATAATGATTAAACTTATGAAATTATATAGCAACATAATATTTTTATGAAGCAAATTAGCATATTATGCAGCATTATAACATGTGTTATACCACAAACACATAAGATACAATAAAATTAGATGCATGATTAATCCAGAATTCCAAGGTCAGTTCTTATATAAAAGAATGGTTCTTTGTTTAATGGTTTGGTAAAAATATTAGCTAGTTGCTTAGTGGTTTCCACAAATTCAAGGATGTAATCACCTTTTTGAACATGATCTCTTATAAAGTGATGCCTAATTTCAATATGTTTTGTTCTTGAGTGCAAAATGAGATTTTTTGACAAGTTGATGGCACTAGTGTTATCACACCTTATAAGGATATGATCTAACTCTAGACCATAGTCTAGGAGTTGTTGCTTCATCTAAAGGATTTGAGCACAACAACTTCCAACTGCAACATATTCAGCTTCAGCTGTAGACAATGCCACACTATTTTGTTTCTTGCTATGTCAAGAAACTAGTGAGCTTCCAAGCAAGTGGCATGTCCCGCTAGTACTTTTTCGATCCATTTTGCATCCAACAAAGTTAGAATCGGAGTAACCAACTAGGCTACAAGAGGCACCCTTAGGGTACCACAAACCCATTTGTGATATTTCATAATTCATTTTACAGCACTTAGGTGTGATTTTTTTGGATTACCTTGATATCTAGCACATATGCACATACTAAACATAATATCCGGCCTACTAGTTGTAAAATAAAGAAGTGAGCCAATCATACCTCTATATTTTGTGATTTCTATAGATTTACCTCCTTCATCCTTGTCCAAATAACAAGAGGTGCTCATTGGTGAAGCCATATGCTTGGCACATTCCATTCCAAACTTCTTGAGTAACTCCTTACAATATTTGGACTGACTTATGAAAGTCTCATCCTTCAGTTTTTTGATTTGGAGACCAAGGAAGAAGTTGAGCTCACCCATCATGGATATCTCAAACTCACTTTGCATAATATTAGAAAATTCCTTACAAAGAGAGTTGTTAGTGACACTAAATATTATATCATCAACATAAATTTGAATAAGAAGAATGTTATGCTTTTTATACTTGATAAAGAGAGTAGCGTCAACCTTTCCCCTAGAGAAGCCATTTTCTAAAAGAAATTTGCTTAACCTTTCATACCAAGCTCTAGGAGCTTGTTTCAAGCCATACAAGGCCTTTTTCAGTTTAAAAACATGGTTGGACATTTCAAAATCCTCAAAACCAGAAGGTTGTTCCACATACACCTCTTCTTGTATAAAACTATTTAAAAAGACACTTTTAACATCCATTTGATAAAGCTTGAAATCCATGATGCATACATATGCAAGTAACATTTTAATGGCCTCTAATCTAGCTACGGGAGCATAAGTTTCTTCACAGTCTATGCCTTCTTCTTGATTATAGCTCTTAGCTACAACCCTAGCTTTGTTTCTTATTATTAAGCCCGTGTCATCAAGTTTGTTCCTAAAGACCCATTTGGTGGCAATTATAGGATGATCATTGGGCCTTGGAACTAATTTTCAAACTTGATTTCTCTCAAATTGATTTAGTTCATCTTTCATGGCCAAGATCCAATGTTCATCATTAATGGCCTTATTATTTATATCTTTAGGTTCAACTTGAGAGACAAAATCCAAGTGATTACATGCATCTCTAAGAGAGTTTCGAGTAATTACCCCTTTGGATACATCACCTATCAACTTGTCGAGAGGATGATATCTTGATGTCCTCCATTCTTTGGGTAGATCCATGATTTCTGAATCCTCTTGCCATGAGTGATCAAGAGGTCTCTCTTCTTGCTTCTTGGGCTCTTTCTCTTGATTCTCCAAGTGTGTTCTTGCCAAGATTTCTGCAACATCATCAACAAGCTCCTTTCTCGGATCATTTGGGTTAGTTTCATCAAAAGCAACATGTATGGATTCTTCTATGGTCATACTTCGTTTATTATAGACTCTAAAGGCCTTACTATGTATAGAATAGCCAAGAAATATTCCCTCATCAGATTTTGCATCAAACTTCCCCAAGTTATCCTTTCCATTATTCAAAACAAAGCATTTACATCTAAAGACATGAAAATGTGAAATATTTGGCTTCCTTCCCTTGTACAATTTATATAGGGTTTTCTTTAAAATTGGCCTTATTAGGGCTCTATTCATAACATAACAAGCGGTGTTAACTGCATTCGCCCAAAAGTACTTAGGAAGGTTGGCCTCATTGAGCATAGTTCTTGTCATTTCCTCTAAAGATTGATTTTTTCTTTCTACAACACCATTTTGTTATGGTGTTCTAGGGGCAGAAAAATTATGCTCAATGCTATGTTCATCATAAAAGGTTTCAAATTCATGGTTTTCAAATTCACCACCATGGTCACTTCTTATGGATGCAATACAAAAACTTTTTTTATTTTGGATAACTTTGACAAGCTTTTTAAATGATTGAAAAGCATCATTTTTGTGGGCCAAGAATAGTGTCCATGTAAATCTAAAAAAATCATCCACAATCACTAGTGCATAGTAATTCCCACTAAAGCTTATAGTTTTAGAGGGACCAAAAATATTCATGTGCAAAAGTTGTAAAGGTCTAGAAGTTGAAACTACATTTTTAGCTTTAAAAGAGACGTTTACTTGTTTTCCCTTTTGACATGCATCACAAAGTTTGTCTTTTTCAAATTTGAGCTTTGGAAGACCAATTACTAGTTCTTTAGAAACCAATTTGTTTAAGTGATCCATGTGAATTGAACAATTCTTCTATACTATAACCATGAATCATTTTCTTTACTCATTAAGCATTTAGCATCATTTGAGGAAATGTCATCAAGGCTAATCATATATATGTTATTGACCCTATGACCAACAAACTTAACATGATTATTATCTTTACCCTCAATTATGCAATAATTAGAATAAAATATTACTCTATTCCCCTTATCACATAGTTGATTAATACTAAGCAAGTTATGTTTGAGTCCTTCAACAAGCAAAACATTATCAATAGATGAAGAAGGGATCTCACTAACTTTACCAACTCCAAGGATCTTTCCTTTGTTGTTGTCACCATATGTCACATGACCATTCTTCTTGGGGACAAGGAAGGAAAACTTGGAGCTATCACCGGTCATGTGCTTAGAGCAACCACTATCAAGATACCAACTTAAGCTTTTGGCCTTCAAGCACACCTACAACATATATTCAAATTTTAACCTTTGGTACCCAAATTGTCTTGGGTCCTTGTGTGTTAGAGTTAGGCAAGATGCCCTTAGGAACCCAAACCTTTTTAGTTCCAATCTTGGTGTTAACGTTCTTTCTAACATTATATATGGATGCACTATGCCCTTTCCTCCCACAATGAAAGCATTTGATAAAGGGACTACTTGAAGTATTTATGGAAACAAAGAAATTTTTGTAAGATTTTTATTGGTTATTAGGATTATACCCCAAACCGGATTTTTGGAAAACACATTTTTGTTTTCCTAATAATGCATTCAAGTTATCTTTTTCAAAGATAAATTTTGCAAGAGTGTTGTTTAAATGTTCAATTTCTTTTTCAAATGCTTTGCATGATGAGCAGGGTAAGGGTATGGATGTGTTATCATGTAAGGAGCAAGTCATGCACAATGAGTTGGCATCAATAAGTCCTAAGGTTTCATTTTTAATCTTAAGCTCATTAATCTCTTTGTTTAAAATAGAAACTTTATTTACCAATAAGGAGATTATTTTATTTGAAGATAAAACCAATTTTGTGAGCCTCATAAATTCATCATGCAATTCTTGAAAAGCATCTTGTAATTCATTATAAGAAGGTGAAGAATCTAACTTAGAGGATGTTACCTCGATGTTGCTCTCTTCACTTTCTTCTCTTTGGGCCATGAGGCAAAGATGAGCTTATTCATTCTCTGAGCTATCGGAAGAACTTATGTCATTGTTCTCCTATGCTACATATGCTCTCCTTCCTTTCTTTTTTTTGGAAGGCCTTTTCTCAAACTTTTCCATCTTCTTATGATACACGGGACACTCCATTTTCATATGCCTCGATTTTTCACATTCATAACATTTTGGAAGAGTTGAGGATCCTTTTCCTTTGTGGTAGGCTTTCTTTTGAGGGAAATGTGGCCTTCTTTGGAATTCCTTCTTCTTTAAGAATCTTCCAAACTTCCTCACTAGGAAACTAAGATTCTCCTTACTTAGTTCAAAATTTTCTAGATCTTCTTCACCATCTTCATCATCCTCTTCAATTGTGGAAGATGTGGCTTTGAGTGCAATCCCATTTTTCTTCTTATCATGCTCTTCATTTTGATTGAGTCTATTTAGCTCTAACTCATGTTCTTGAAGCTTCCCAAATAAGATGGCTAATGTCATTATTGATAGATTCCTTGATTCCGCAATAGCCATCACCTTTGGTTGCCAATCCCTACTCAAACATCTCAAAATTTTATTAATAAAGTCCTTATTGAGAAAGTCTTTCCTAATGAAGCAAGATGATTAATGATATGTGTAAATTTCTTTTGCATTTTTTGAATACTCTCTCCTTGGTTCATTCTAAACAATTCATATTCATGAGTGAGAGTGTTTATTCTTGATCTCTTTACCTCGCTTGTGCCTTCATGAGTTACTTGTAGGGTATCCCATATTTCTTGGGCGGTCTTACAATTTGACACCCTAAAGAATTCATCATACCCCAAAGATGTGGTAATGATGTTCTTAGCTCTCAAGTTGTATTGAACCTTCTTTTTGTCCTCATCGGTCCATTCACTTCTAGGTGTATTAGTTCTTACACTATTTATAGTACGTGTGGGGACAAAAGCACAATTTCTGATACATCTAAATCAATAGTTTCAATAAAAAATTTCATATTTTCTTTCCAATATGTATAACCATCCCCATTGAAAAAAGGAGGTCTATTTATAGAAGAACTTTCATTTGAAAAACCATGTGAAGCCATTTCTTCTCTTGAAGCTGCTAAGCTCTTTACACAAGAGTCTAGATCTGATACCACTTGTTGCCAAGTGGCCTTAATTACTCAAGAGGGGGTGAATTGAGTATATAAAATAAGTTCGCAAATCTTTTGCAAGATACTTGAATTCTTATTTTTGTTGAAGTTATTTGATTAATAGAGATAAATGGATAGATGAGATGAACACTTTCAATTACAAATACAACAATCAAGCAAGATAGTATTCAAGCAAACTTAATAAAATAGTGCACAATATTAAAGAGTTGAGTTTAGAAGAACAAACACCAAGCTTTATCCTAGTTCAGCCACCAATCTACTTGTGGCTTACGTCCAGTCCTCAAGCAATCACTTGATATTTTCCACTAAATTCCAAACTTGAATCAGGTGCTTGTAACCTTTACAAATTGGAGCACTCAACACCACCTTAGGATACCTCACCCTTTTTAGCTTGAGCCTTTTCAAACAAGGTATACCTCACCCTTACAATTTTGAGGGATACCTCACCCTCTCTATATAGAAATTTACAAGGATGTAGATGAATAGAAACTCTCTCAAAGAGTAGATGATACAAATTGAAGCTTATGGGTATTGAAGATTCATACTTTCTAAGCTCAAAAACAGAGTATGATGAGTATGATTATAGAAATACGAATTTTATGCTCAAGAAGGATTCTCAAATTGTTGGTCTCAATTTTTCTAAAACTTCATTAATGCCCAACACTCTAGATTTATAGTTAAGGGCAAATGATAACCATTGGGGGGTAGATGAAAGCATTAAATGCTCTTTAATATAGTCGTTGAACATGTTTTAACCCTTTTCTAGATAACAAGCTTAATCGATTACCAAAGCTTCCTAATCGGTTAGAAGCTCTTTAAACCCAATATAAAAGCTTCTATTTTAGTGAATAACTAATTAGAGCAAATCTATAACCGGTTAGGCCTTGTTTTGAGATGAATACAAATGCCTCTGTTAAAGCAAATAACCGATTAGACTAAGCACATAATCGGTTAGGCATATAAAACATAAAGAGGCAATGCCTCTGTCTAATTAATCTAACCGATTAGAAGTTGTTCCTAATCGGTTAGGGACCATTAGAGATTGGCTTCTATAAAATCCATTGATTAATTAGGATCTTCTGCTAACCAGTTAGGGCTTAAATAAAATTGCTTCTGTGAAAACAAATAATTGATTAGATGGATATACTAATCGGTTAAGACCTTAATAGATTTGCTTCTGAGAAAGCAAATAATCGATTAGATGGCTATACTAATCGGTTAGGACCTTAATGGATTTGCTTTTGAGAAAACAAATAACCAGTTAAGGCTATATCCTAATCGGTTATGACCTTAACAAATTTGCTTCTGAAAAAGGTTTTCTCAAGATAGATTTCAAAGAGGTTTTTCAAAGACATTTTGCTTGATCTTAAAAGCCATCTAAATAGATGTAAATCCTTATTTTGTAAAACGTATTTGATTTGAGTAAGAAAACATTTTATGAGCTTAGTGTGAATCCTTCAACTACCTTTACACAAGTTCTAAAGCCTATATTCTAGACTTGATGCTCTTTGGGATTGTCTTATGCATTTGCCTTCCTTTCTTTGCATTGTTATCATCAAAACCATTTCTTGAATCAATGTGAATCACAACACGTAATACAAAATAACTAATATACAAAGCTCAATGCAAATACCACATATACGAGCATTGGATTCAAAAAGAGAAAAATAAAAACAATCTAGCTCTTCTGCTTCTTCTTCCTCTTAGGAGAATCTTGACCTAGATTTATAATGGAAATAATAAACGGGGCGAGAATTCACAATTCTCAATAATCAGTTTGTAAAACATGGCATCGTGATACCTCTAGTTGCTTCGGGGGAAAACAAATTACTCATTAACTTTAGAAAGGTGGCATAACCAAAAACTTTTCCTTTCTCTTCCCGAGACGATTAGTTTATTTATTCATAAACATGGTGTAATTATTGCTCGATTTAACCATTCACAATGAATAAATTAACTAACATATTATGTTCACAATAAGTAAATAAGTCACATCTCAATACTTTAAGAATATTAACATAATTGCTCTATGTAATACTCACAAAGCAAACCTATAATCCATATATATCCTTTTCCCACATACAAGACAATTGCCCATACAACTGTCATTTAAACATCATGCTTATGTTATGCAATATGATTATGCCTAAGAAATGTCCTAAGATAATGTTTATGAAATGCTTGTGCAAAGTTTTATTTTCAAAAACCATGAGAAACCTTGCTTCTTGTTCCCAAGAACCTTCCCGCTCCTTGTATTTTTCTCGGTAGGATAGGCAATTAAGCCTTCACACTACCTAGTAAGGAATGGTCTCACACCACATCACTTTACTAGTAACCCTAACTATAACATCATTGCCCGCTGCGAGAATTTAGGATCCCCTGTCCTATCAAGGATCATTTCCTATAACTCTTTGGCCAAATAATTGTGCACACCATATAATGTTACAATACATAGGAATAGCAAGTATAAAAACATGCAGTGCTATATTACAATCACATATACACCACATTAGCATATCACAAGGTCCACTTGACCAAGTGAAAAGAGAAAACTAGAAAAACATGAAATTCCAGCTCAATTTCATTACCCGAAGGAACTAAATCATGATTCTAGCACTTCTTATAGCTCAACCTTAAACAACAAGAGAGCAAAACATGGTCCACATACCAATCAAGCTTAACTTTAGCTAAAAAGGGAGAAACTAGTTCAACTTTAACACATAAAGAAGAAACTAGAACTTCTAGGGCTCTTAACTTCCATAGACTAATTTAATTGGGTCATTAATAACTAATACATAGCCTAACTAATATTAATCTTAGCCCCAACAGTGTAAAACTCTATTTTTCAAAGGTTGCTAACTTGTTATCCCCTTGATAAATCGGTTAGGACCCCTGAATTTCTATTTTCAACTAGTCCATAGTCGATTATCATCCTCTGATAATCAGTTAGGACCTTCCTTTTATGTTTTCTGGTTGCATGTATAATATCCTCTCTAACCAGTTAGACTTACTTATCGTTGTAGAAGTTCAGTAACTCGTGTAGGAGTTATCTGTTAACTTTGATGTCCTTTTTAAGATAGTTAGGCTATTTTACTATACTATCGGGTGCGAGAAATAGTTGTTAATAGCCTAAGGAGTAGCATAAACTGCTTAATTAATGGAAATAAATATGGAGAATTTGTTTCTAGGTCACAAATATGTAAAACCTCATGTAGTTCAAGTTTGAGGATAAACTGTGTTAGTTTGGTATTTTTGAGTATGATGCACACTTTTCTTGACCAAGTCTACAAACTTAATGCGGGATTAATTGTTGCATTACGAACCCAAGTGCAAGTTGTCTCAAGTAATAAATTTCTCGGGAGTTTGAGGTCGATCCACAGGGAATTGATGAAGATTAATTAAGGTAAGGTAAATATTTTGTTACTACAGTAAAAATTATTTACTTGGGTTAAAAAGATCCACTCTTGGTAAATAAAGTAATAGTAAGATTAATTCCTTTTATAACTCAATTAGAATCCTCACATAATGGAGGTTCCAATCGAAAAATACATCGTTAAAAGTCCATTACGTAATTATATTATGTTTCCTTTAACTATTACCACCACTTGTAAATGGGTTAAAGCATTCACTGTGCCAAAATCTTGTCTACAACAAATCAAGAACTCCTCTTTATAAAGGTAGTTTTTAAATTATCAGAAATAAAATATAACACGTATAATAATTACTTGAAAATATAAAACATTAAAGCACAATAGAGAAATAAATTTAACCTTATTTTATTACCAAGAGCTTCACACTTTGACTCAAGTAGACTGAAATTTATTTACACATGGACTAAAAAGAAGAAAAAGAGAAAAAGAAAGAGAAAGAAAAGTGAAGGGAGGAAGAAGAGAGGAGGAATTCCTCTCTGTTTCCAGAGCCTCCCCCTCCCTGTACGTGAATGTCATTAATTCTGAAACTCAATTCTATTTATAGGCAAAGTGTGGTTACTATGCAATGCACAGTAACCAAACTTAATCGTTAACTTTAATATGTAATTCTGAAGTTTTTTTTAATATTTTAATAATTGTGTAAATGTACATCCGTGTGTCTAGTTTTCTTCATTTTTGAGAGAAGTGGTCTTCATGAAAGTTGTAGGTCTTGATTTTTGCTTTAAAATGGCTTTAGTTGCAATCTAAAATCATGCTTAGAACTTAAGATATGGTCCAATTACTGCAAAGTATTTTGACCCGATTTCAGCTCCTCTGTTTTGACTTCAAAGCTCAATATCTCCTCCAAGGAGTCCGATCTGAGTTTTGTGTTCTCCATGAAAGTTGTAGGGAATTGTCTAAGCTTTCCTACAAGACAAAAATCACATCAATCAGATATTTACAACTCAAGTTATAGCCAATTTACTAAACACTTCCTAAGAGATAATTAAGGCTAATTTATACAATAATTTGTTTAATTGTCCAATTCAGCTCAATATCATAAAATGTAACAAAACCAACATAATTAAGCCTAATTGAACCTTAAGAAGCCCAGTGAGAGGATTATAAAATGTATAAAATATAATGTTATCAAATTATCCCATACTTAACTTTTGCACTCCTAGGCAAAACTCAAAAGACAAAAACTAGGGAACAAAGAAAAACGACACAGACTAAAAAAAACTAAAAACTCCAAAAGATTTAATGACTCAAGAAGAGCAACTAGACATTCAAGGGATCAAAACATTCATGAGGTAATATTTCTTCGCATCTCAAACCAACAAGCAAGGAAACTTCAGTTGAAAAGAATGAATCAAGAATGATAGATCTTCACAGAATTCACTCTCAATCTCTCAAGTGTTTAAAATGTAAGCATTTCACTCTATTCAACTTATGAATAATTGCACTACCATAAGTTTACTTATCTTCTACTTCTCCACTACTCAAAAACAAAATATATACACAAATCTTGAGGACTTTAATCAAGGTTATAATGGGGTTAAGGTAAAAAAGGAAGTAATATAGATAAGACAAGTTAAATACCAAAGAGAATAAAAGAGCATTATGTTACAGTTAGAGTGGAGAAGATGTTTGAGAACATTCAGTCTAACTTTCCTAAGATTTTCTTCATTCTTTCTCTATTTTTTTTTCATAAAGGGCATTGACCAATATTTGACTAATGTTTTGTTAAAGATCAATTGGTAGGTTGAATTCATTGTTAGGCTTGAACATTCTCCTTCTATTCCTGTTATTTCTAATCATCCACCCTCATTTTAGGTATGAATATATCACATGGTGCATTATTTTGATTGTAGCAGTAATCAACTCTTTTTTTTTATAGGAACATTTTTTCCTTTTTTTTTCTTTTTTTATATAACCAATCTGCACACGCACCCCCACACTTATTCAAGAACTCATCAAATAACAAAGTCTATGCTCTCTTATTCCCTAAGGCTGGGTTACAACATGATTTTTCATTTAAGGCACATAATGAGTTAGAAACAAAGAATGGTCAAATAAGCTCAAAGGGGTTAAGTAAAGGAAACTATGCACGGTTGGCTATTTGGTCAAAGTAGTTAATTCAAGAAAAAAATGTCTCAATCATGTTTATGTATACATGTGAAAAAGTAGCCTAAAAATAATCAAAACAAGTTCTAGAGTAACAATTCCATGAGAAAAAATCACACAAGAAAGAAGAAAATGGTACAGATGTTCAATCCATTAATTGATAGGCTCAAAATCTCACAAGACATATATCCATCATTCTCAATCCACAAAAATTTCAACATCCATAACCAAGCATGTGATGTTTAAGAAAAAAGACAATTTACTCAATCATGCAAATTTCCTGAATCCATTTGCTACTTCCACACAACAAAGTTATCTACCTCAATCTAGATGTGTCTCAAGAATAAAATTACATTCACAACAAAATTTACTCATTACTTTGTCATCCTTAATTGGTTTAGGTTAGAAAATTACTAACAAACATATAAACACGACAAATATATTAATAAACACACTTCCTAATTTTTTTTTACACAACTATCCACACAGCTATCCTTCCCCCCAACCAGATCACAACATTGTCCTCAATGTTAAAACATAGAAAGGTAAAGGATAGAAGATAGTACCTGTTGTTGCAATTACTGAAAAGAGAAACCTCACATAAATTTAAACAATGCCAAAATATATACATGTAGTTGTGATTGTGGCTCATATCTTCCTCCGGTTTTACGTCCAGTGATGGCTTAAACGCCTTTTATGAGTCAAGGATAAACTTCCTATCCAATTTTTTTATAAATTAACAAACAGGGTCTTTTTGAGTCAGATTCCCAAGACTGTAACGAGCTTACTTACCCTTGAAGAGATTCCACAAATTAGTAAATCACTATGCATAACTCTACAAGAATGCGTCTCAAGAGTCAATAAGATATCTCCTAATGACTCCTTACTCAGACCATTCTTAATGAAGAATATTCTATCTTTTCTGTTTGAGAAAACCATCCCCAAAGAACAACTTCGCTTGTTATAAGAAAATTGACAATATTAACAAATCAAACCATAAAATTGGAAATTAAAAATTCATCGGGAAAAGGATCATTGATAGGTGTGATTTCAAAAAGGTGAGCCTATTGTAAGTATGGACAAATGATATGCAACAACATTTTCAGCTCATTTTGAATTCTTAAAGTAACAAAATCCACCGTATCAACCTAGATTTGCAAAAACTTGTTGAGAAAATCGACAAGTGCACAAAATTGTCAAAGTGATTGAGAGGAAAAAGAAAAACAAACACTAAGACACACAAAATAAAGAGGAAAAAAATGAAATTAAAATACTAGGGATCGAACTTCACTTGATTCAATAATCTATCATAGACAATAGAGTAGCTTTGGGATCTTCCTTCTAATTAATTTCTAATTATTCAATTGATGGGGAGAATCAGTAATTAATTTTCATTTAATTCCTTAGTCTAAACCTTAATTCTTAAAGGCATGACTTTTACTCTTATGATTCTCATGGAAAATACCACAGTTCTCCCACATAACCTATAACCTCCATTCCTAGACAATTATAAATCATGGCACTTTATTATTTATGGTTTAGGTCATATGCAAACATTTCGATTCTACATACACCCACTAGATCAATTTATGAGTGGCCGATTCATAAAAACATTATGAACCATAATAAGCACTCAAATTGAATAGAAAAGAGTTAATTAGAATTTCAATCTTAATACATGTCAATTGATTCAAGTTACGTTTTCACCCTAAAAACACACAAATTTAACTACACATGACAAAAGAGAAAAAGAAATAAGAAGAATAAAATAAAAATATATACAGAGCTCAACCTAAAAAAAAAATATTAACAAGTAGGTGATATAAACATGCCATGGTAAAAAGAAAGAAAAAAATAAAATTAATATTAACAAGTAGGCGATATAAACCTGCCATGGTAAAAAGAAAAATAAAATAAAATAAATATTAATAAGTAGGCGGTAAACCTGCCATTAAATATTAACAAAGGTGTGGAATAAACCAACCACCAATTATATATTTACAAAGGTGTGATATAACCCAACCACCAAATATATATATAAAGGTGTGGTAATAAACCAACCACCAAATAAGTATATTTACAAAGGTGTGATAATAAATCAACCACCAAAAAATAATAATAATAATAATAACAAAGGTGTGGTATAAACCAACCACTATATATATAAAATAAAATAAATAAATAAAAAATACAAAAAGTAAATTACAGAAAAGTAAAAGGGAGAGTTTCCCCCACTAGTATGTATAGAAAATTAAAAGGGAGAGAATTCTCCCATTGAGTTAGTATGTACAAAAAAAGTAAAAGGGAGAGGTTCCCCCACTAAGTTAGTATGTACAAAAATAAAAGGAAGAATTTCTCCCACTGTTAATATGTACAAGAAATTAAAAGGGAGAGTTTCTCCCATTGTTAATATGTATAAGAAAATTAAAAAAAATAATTACCCCCACGATACAAAAATTAAAAGACTTAACTTTTTTATATTATTATTTATTAAAAGGCTTAACATTTTTATATTATTATTTTTTATAGCTTTTTTATTTTTTATTTTTTTATTTATTATTATTATTTTTTTATACTTTTTTTTTTTTTTTTTTTTTGTGGTCTATGAGCACCTTTCTTTTTCATTTTTCAACGGGGGACAGCGTTGTCCCCCACTTCTATTATTATTTTTTGTAAAATACTATTTACTCAATTTTTTTTATTATTCACACTATTCATATACTATTCATGCACTATTTACACACTATTTATGCACTATTCATATACTATTCATACACTATTCACTCAAACTATTGTGGTAGTATGTACAAAAATATTTACACCAAAAATTTATTCTTCAAATCAAGTCCCCCGCAATGGCGCCAAAAACTTGATGCACACTTTTCTTGACCAAGTCTATAAACTTGATGCGGGATTAATTATTGCATTGCGAACCCAAGTGCAGGTTATCTCAAGTAATAAATTTCTCGGGAGTCCGAGGTCGATCCACAGGAAATTGATGAAGATTAATTAAGGTAAGGTAAATATTTTGTTACTACGTTAAAAATTATTTACTTGGGTTAAAAAGATCCACTCTTGGTAAATAAAGTAATAGTAAGATTAATTCCTTTTATAACTCAATTAGAATCCTCACATAATGGAGGTTCCAATCGAAAAATACATCGTTAAAAGTCCATTACGTAATTATATTATATTTCCTTTAACTATTACCACCACTTGTAAATGGGTTAAAGCATTCACTGTGCCAAAATCTTGTCTACAACAAATCAAGAACTCCTCTTTACAAAGGTAGTTTTTAAATTATCAGAAACAAAATATAACACGTATAATAATTACTTGAAAATATAAAACATTAAAGCACAAGAGAGAAATAAATCTAACTTTATTTTATTACCAAGAGCTTCATACTTTGACCCAAGTAGACTGAAATTTATTTACACATAGACTAAAAAGAAGAAAAAGAGAAAAAGAAAGAGAAAGAAAAGTGAAGGAAGGGAGAAGAGAGGAGGAATTCCTCTCTGTTTCCAGAGCCTCCCCCTCCCTGTACGTGAATGTCATCAATTCTGAAACTCAATTCTATTTATAGGAAAAGTGTGGTTACTGTGCAATGCACAGTAACCAAACTTAATCGTTAAGTTTAATACGTAATTCTGACATTTTTTTTTGAACATTTTAATAATTGAGTAAATGCACATCCGTGTGTCCAGTTTTCTTCATTTTCGAGAGAAGTGGTCTTCATGAAAGTTGTAGGCCTTGATTTTTGCTTTAAAATGGCTTTAGTTTCAGTTCAAAATCATGCCTAGAACTCAAGATATGGTCCAATTACTGTAGAGTGTTTAGACCCGATTTCAGCTCCTCTATTTTGACTTCAAAGCTCAATATCTCCTCCAAGGAGTCCGATCTGAGTTTTGTGTTCTCCATAAAAGTTGTAGGGAATTGTATAAGCTTTTCTACAAGATAAAAATCACATCAATTAGATATTTGTAACTCAAGTTATAGCCAGTTTACTAAACACTTCCAAAGAGATAATTAAGGCTAATTTATGTAATAATTTATTTAATTGTCCAATTCAGCTCAATATCTTAAAATGTAATAAAACCAACATAAGCCTAATTGAACCTTAAGAAGCCCAGTGAGAGGATTATAAAATGTATAAAATACAGTGTTATCAGAGTACACTGAGTGAGTGTTATAATACCGGATTGACTTGACAGATATATGAAAATTTACGAAAATGATGAAAATAGGATTGAGATGAATCCTAGGATTTTTCATAACACCTATAGAAGTTTGGAAACTTAGATTTGTGAGATCAAAGTATTCCTAAGAGATATAAAGTTTCAACTAAATATCTTAAGTACTAAAGCCTTAAGATATTTCGATTTTCCTTTTGTTCCCAACCGCTCCTCTCTTTTCAAAAGCCTCCATCTTTGACTTTTCACTTATTTTCACTCCATTCTCACGTTCCAAGCTGCAAAGAAAGAAGATGGAAAGAAAGGAAAAGAGAGAAAGAAAGAGGAAAAAGAGGAAAGGAAGAGGAAGGCAAAGGGGAAAGCTTGAGCTTAAGGATCATTAACCATACAAGTGAAGTAGGGGTGTTTATTCTCAACTCTATCTATTGTTATTCTCTTTTCATGCTTGTGATGTGCATGGTTTGGTGTGAAATGGGTTTCGTATGGTTTTTCCATGGTTTGGGTTAGATGAACTTGTTAGAAACCTAGTTTGTGATTCAACTTGAGTTATTCTATGCATCGTGGATAGTTTGGATCCTAGGAATATCCATGAAACTCGTTGAGATAGAAGTTGGGAAATGAGTATTTGATATTGTGGTTTTTGGTCATAAATCCATGCTAGATGAGTTAGGAGTTTACATGAGGGTTGCTATATGATTAGGGACCTTAGTTGTGTTTGAAAATCACTTAGAACCCATGATTGAGGGTTAGTTTCTGGTTTAGAAATCAATAGAACAAAAAACCTATTTCTGGCGCACTGGCGCCTAGGCACCAGGGTTGGGTGCCTAGGCACCCACTGATAAGAACCAGGACAGCAGTCCTGTAGCATCCCAAATTTTGGGCTATTTTATAGCAATGACTGAATTTCACTGTTTTGTGTTTTCTGTATGCTATAAAATTAATTTGACTATTCTGAGACTGTTCTTGATCATTGTGTGAGATTTGCCTTGGGTCAGGAAAATAATAATTTTCGGACCGGGAAAAATCTTATTTGATTTATTCGGAGACGGAGGATATTACTAAACCCGAATCTGAGAGACATAGAAATGAATTTTTTAATTTTTAAAATTTATATGTGAAATAAAAATATTTCACAGGAAATAATCTACTGTTTTATTTATAGCAGCTTCTGCTATAAATTATTAAACCCGATATATTTTAATTGGCAGAAAATGTACTTAGAATATTTTCTGTAACTTAATTTAAAATGAATCAATAGAAATAAGTCAAAAATGATGGTTGGACTTTTCTAACCAGTAAGAAATGGTCTAAGTTGAAATGTTTGACTAGTTACAAAGTAACTAAATAAACCTAATTTAGTTACCTAAATTGTCTAATTAAGGAACTAAATGAAATAACCTAGTTATTAATTAGTTAGGATCTAGTTACTAGCTAAATATCCTAATTTCATCTAGAAGAAAGTGATTAGGCATGACATATGCAATGACCTATTTAACTAGTTAGTTATGTAACTAGATAGTTAATCAAGTTACTAGAAAACCTAATCTAGTTAGTTGTTATTTGCTTGAAAAGTAACTAGAACTAAAATAGAAACAAACTAAGTTAGCTTTCCCTATGGAGCCACACGGCCAAGAGGCTTCTCCAAGCTTCTTGAATGCTCTTGTATGACACTTTGATGACCAAGTGATGACCAAGCCATGTGATCTTCCATGTGAACACAAAGTGTGATCTTTTATTATCATAATTATCTTCTAATTTCCTACACTACCTACACGGTTTTGCACTCAAAAGTTTACTATCCATTTTCATTTTCTCTCACCTAAAAGCTAAGCCTTCATTTTCTCTCAAAAATCTCAAGAACACAAGAACACTTTTCCTTTCTTTTTCTTCTTGGAGTTTCGGCCAACCACCCAAAATCCTAGTTCCAATCTTCTATAATTTTAATTCTCTACACTTTCTAAACCTAAACCATATTCTAAACACTTTTTATTTTGGAGGTTTTGCCTAAATCAATTTCTAAGGGCTTCAAAAACCAAGCTTTGGTTTACTTCCCTAAAGGTAAACTTTTGATTCTATGGTTCTAAGTTGAGTTTTTGATTTTCTAGACCATGATTGTTCCATGGTTCTTTGTTCTTAAGCATTGTTTGTGACTTTAGTAATTGTTTAAGATTTTTAGGGATTTGTTTGTGTGTCACACGAAATCAAGAGAATGAGGGAACTTGAAGATTCTTGTCTTCCTTGAGGTAATAGGGAGATTAACCTCATCAACTATGTGTTGGTGATGAGGAGATGGGTTGTTTGTGGTGAAAAATCCATAAGGATTTATTCACTTAATTTTTTATGCTTTCTTACTTGTGTTTGTTATGCTTTTGGTTTTGAAAATGTGATTGCATGTGTGATTATATGACTATAGCTTTGATAATATGCTTGTATGTATAATTTTGGAAGCATGCAAATTTATGTGTAGTTTAGGATGTGAATAACATGTTGGGAAGATTACATGAGAGCTCTAATGAGCTTAGAGGCACACGGCCTCACTACTCTCAAGGGGACCAAGAGTCCAAAAATTATGATTTCAAATTGAGAATTAAAGGTTTTGTGACAATAAAATTAATTAAGAGATTGATGTGTGTGAAATAACATCATGTTTTGTTCTTATTTTCCATGCATTCTTGAGCATTTTAGGCATTTTACTTTTCCTTTTTTGTTTGTTTTTCCCTTAGTTCGGATAACTGCGGTGTTTTTGATGTTCTTGTGCAGGATTAATGTTGAATTGACCTTGGATTGAATGGAATGCTCGCATGTTTGAAGTTGGAGCTTAATGGATAGCAATAAAAGTGCAAAAAGGCTATTCCAGAGGGATCCACGGCCTGCCCGTGGATCAAACCATGGCCATGGATCGAGGGGCAACTTAAAGAAGGAAAAGAGAATTCTAGAGAGTTCCACGGCTTGGCCGTGGAACCATCCACAGCCGTGGAACTCAAATGACACAGGATGGGCTTCTTGGCAGAACCATTCACGGCCGTGGATCGCAGTGCGCAGCAGCTTTTAAGTTTTTATTTTTATTTCTTTTGGGGAGTTTTTAGCCAATTAAAAACCCTAGGTTATAAATAGATGTTCTGAATACAATTAGGGAGTTCTAATTTGGTTTTGAGGAGAGGCACATTAGAGGCTTTGGTTCTTGATCTTTCTTTCCTCTTCCCTTTTGAATTACGGGTTTGGGATGTTTATGAATATGTTTTCTTGTTCCTTCTTCTCTATATCTAAGTAGTTTCTTTTGTTTCTAGATTGGGCAATGCCCTTTGATACATTGATAATGATTAATTGACATTGTTTCTCCTTTTATTGATCTTGAATGTTCTTTGATTCAATTCTTATTACTCTTATTCATGTGAATTTGCTGGCCACTTATTTGCATCTCATAGGCATTTAGGGACGTACTGAGAGGTGAACCTAGGTGTTGGAACCATAAGAATTGAACTTAAGGTCTAAATCACGAGAATAGTTTTAGCCTTTCGAGAATTCAATGAATTACCACAAAGCGTAATGGGTTCAATTTAAATTCAATTACCACGAGAGTAGGAATTGGTTTAATTGAGCATGGATTTTGTATCTTGAGAAAGAACATTAACTAATTTAGGGTAATTCACCTTCAATTGAATTTCAGATTTAATGAAAGGGTTGTCAATTAGGATTTGTCTTGCATCATTGTGGTTATCCCAATCTTGGAAGCTTTCTTGAATTTGAAAAACCCCTTCTTGATAACTTGCTATTTTTGTTCTAAATTCTGCACTTTGATTTTTATTTAATTGCTTGTTACTATGTTCTTCTTAATAAACAATCATATTCACTTTTGTTTAATTTAATTGAATTAATTAATTAATTGGTATTCATAAACACAGTCCTTGTAGATTCGATCTTTTTATTACTTGACGACGAAACATACACTTGCGGATTTCACACATCAAGTTTTTGGCACCGTTGCTGGAGACTGTGTTTTTCTTGAATATTAGTTTAATTTTTAATTTAATTATTTTAAACCTTTTTCTTTTATTTGGTTCTTACGTTCTTGATTTCTCTTTGACTCTCTGCAGGTAATTTCTCTTGTTTATGCAATGTACTAGACGTTCTGGGACTCTTATTGAAGTAGATCTTGAAATTGAAAGAACTTTACGTAGAAGGAGAAGACAACAAAGGCAAAGAGTAAGAGAAATATCTGAACCAACACTTGTCATGGCAGCAGTTGAGGATAATAAACCGTTAAAAGAGTATGCAGCTCCTAATGCTTGGGGTTTGCGATCTGGATTTGCTCGGCCAGACATCGAAGCTAGGCACTTCACCATACCTCCTACCTTACTGTCTATGATAAGGCAGAACCAGTTTGGAGGATTGCCGTTAAAGGATCCTAATGATCATGTGGATATGTTCTTGGAGTTCTGTGAGACCCTCAAGATCGAAGGCGCCTCTGTTGATGCTATTCGTCTCCACCTGTTTCCATTATCTTTGAGAGATCGAGCTAGAGCTTGGTTGAAGTCCGTTCCGGCTGAGATGATAACTACTTGGGACCAATTGGAGCAAGCCTTTTTGGATAAATTCTTTCCACCTTCCAAGACTGCTCACCTAAGGACCCAAATCATAAGCTTTGTTCAGAAAGATGGCGAGTCATTGTCAGAAGCTCGAGATAGATATAAGGCTTTACTGGAAGCCTGCCCACACCATGGGTTAGAGAAATGGTTGACAGTCCACACCTTCTACAATGGTTTGGAATATTCTTCGATAGTGTGTCTTGACTCCGCAGTTAATGGAGCTTTGATGAATAGAAGGCTCAAGAAGCTTATGGGATAATTGAGAGTGTAGCTTCAAATCATCACCAATGGGCTAATGAAAGAGACCATAACCCGAGAAAGCTTTCGGGAGGTAAGTTTGAGGTAGATGTGTTGATTTAATTATGTCAAAGTTTGATTCTTTGAATAAACGTTTTGACATGCTTGAGAAAGCTCATGTTAATGCCATAGGTGCCTCTAACAATTTTTGTGAGATTTGTGGAGCACAGGGACATATAGGTGCTGAATGCCAAGTTGGAATGGGTTCCTCACATGGTGCACCGGTGGAGCAAGTGGAATCATGCCACAATTTCCATGACTTCAACCAAAAGGGGAGGAATAATCTGTATTCCCAAACTTATAACCCCAGTTGGAGGTCACATCCTAACTTCTCTTACCAGAATAGTCAGTACCAAACTGAGCAAGGTAGTACTTAACCCTCTTTTGGATTTCAATAGGTACAAAATCTAGACTTGAGTCTCTTCTTGAGAATTTTTTTGAGAGTCAGTCTAAGCAAAATGAGGAGTTTAGGCACCATGGGCAAGTTGTAACTGAGGCAATTAAAGAGTTGTCAGCTAAGGTTGACAATTTAGCTATTCATAATAAGATGTTGGAAACCCAGATTGCCCAACAAGCAAGCACTTCTCTTAGGCAGCAAGGTAAGTTTCCTGGTCAACCTGAAGTCAACCCAGGAAATGAACATCGTAAGGCTGTGAGTTTGAGGAGTGGAAAGAAATTAGAGGATTCCTTAGGTAAGGAGGAGAGTGAAAAAGATAAGGGAAATGAGGAAAAAGAGACTAAGGCACAACCCTTAGAAGAGGAGGAAACTAATGAGAAAATGTCTAAGTATGTACCCCCTGAGCCATACCAACCCCCAGTTCCCTTCCCTCAAAGATTGGCTAAGGCGAAGTTAGATAAGTAGTTTGGGAAGTTCCTAGAGGTCCTAAAGAAATTGTACATTAATGTATCCTTCACTAAGGCGTTGAAACAAATGCCTACCTATGCTAAGTTTCTTAAGGACATTTTGTCTAATAAGAGGAAGCTAGAAGAATATGAGACAGTAGCTTTAACTGAGGAGTGTAGTGCATTAATTCAAAATAAATTGCCTCCTAAGTTAAAAGATCCAGGTAGCTTCTCTATTCCTTGTTTGATTGGCAACACAAATTTTGATAAAGCCTTGTGTGATTTGGGGCTAGTGTTAGTCTTATGCCCCTTTCTGTGTGTAAGAAGTTGGAGGTGGGTGAACTAAAACCCATAACTATCTCCCTTCAATTGGCAGATCGGTCTGTCAAGTACCCCATAGGCATCTTGGAGGATGTTCCTATTAAGGTTGGTAAGTTTTACATGCCGGTGAATTTTATTGTGCTTGACATGGAAGCTGATGCTAAAATGCCGATTATACTTGGGCGTCCATTCCTTGCTACTGGAAGGGCAATCATTGATGTCCATGAAGGGAAATTGACTTTGCGATTGAATGATGAGGAAGTAGTTTTTGATGTTTTTAATTCTAAAAAAAATTCTAATTACTTAAATTCATGTAATCGCATAGATGCTACTAATGTTGTGGATAGTATTGTGCTTTCAGGTGTGCAGGAATCAGTGGCTGATGCTATGCTAGAAAAGACTTAGCCCAAGGGTACCACAAAATTTGAGGAGTCCAAGCCCTGCAAGAAAGGACCTAAGAAGCAGAATGACAAGTGTGTCGAGAAGCGTGAATTTAAACTTGGGGATAAAGTTCTTGTTAACAACTCGCTTCTACGTTTCTGTCCTAATAAGTTATGGTCGAAATGGTCAGGACCATATGAGATTGTTCGAGTTTTATCCTACGGTGTGCTTGAGGTGAAGAAAGAAGGCCATAAGCCTTTCATGATAAATGGCCAGAGAGTGAAATACTTTGAAGGAGTGGGGACTGAGCACTACTCCGTTGACGTCACCTGAGCACAGAAACCAGACCAAAGTCAAGCTAATGACTTTAAACAAGCGCTTCTTGGGAGGCAACCCAAGCTTCTTTGTTTTTTATTTTCCTTTTTATTTTTATTTTTCTTTTGACTTTGTGTGTTGGATTGTTGCTTTGATCTTTATCTCATGGATCTTATTTAGGTTTAACCCTTTTTGAAGCTCAAATTAGTAGGAGAGTGAAGTCAGAAAGTTTCACACCAAGCACATGGAAAATTCCATGGCCATGGATTGAACACTAGAAGATTTCTCACCACCGCAGTGAGTTTATTTCTTTTATCCCTTCTCTAGTTAAAGATTGTTACATTGGGGACAATGTAAGTTCTAAGCTTGGGGGGTAATTTCATTTTCATTTTAGATCATTAGTTTCATGCATTTTCATGTCTCATTTTGCATTGCATCTTCATGTTGCATTTTCACACCATCATATCTCTCAGCTTTTTGGTTGAACTTGTGCCCCTCTCTTTTGAGGATTTTGAGATGGTATTAATTTGGAACCCAATTGTTGATTCTTGTGATAGGCTACAGGTATTGTTTTAATTTATAGTAGAGGTGATCTTTTGATAGTTGATAATTAGCATATGTTCTCTGAATTTGTGCTTCTTATTGAATTTTTAAACCTCTAAATGTGAGTTTTGAGCTTATATGGGACTTATGCATTATATGATTTTTGTTCCCATTCTTTGTGTTGAGTGATATTCCTCATTGATCTTGTGCTCTAGAACTTGATTTGAAACCATTTTGAGGCAAAATTTTTGGTTGCATGCTTGAATGTGATTAAGGCATCTTTGGTATTTTTCTGGCCTTCTAAAATTGTTACACTTTCATCCTCTAGTTGCCCATTTTGAGCCTACTGCATAATTGTTTTTCTTGATACCTATGCTGAAACATTGTTAGTAATCATTTAGAATATTAAATAGAGCGAATTGGGCTTGAAAGTTGCTTGAAAGTTGTGTTGGAAATTATATGTATTTGAGCTTCCTCTTTCTGAAAAAAAAAAGAAGAAAAAGAAAATAAAAGAAACATCATGAGATGAAAGCTTGAAAAAGAGAAGAAAGAGGAGAAGGAAAAGTAAGGAAGAAAATTCTTTGAAATGTGGAGTTATGTTTTAGATTGAAAAATTGTCTTTGCTCCATTTATGTTCTATTGGATTACTTGTGTTTATTAGAAATCTTGATGAGCCATTTGTGCAAACCTTCCTTTCTCTACCTTACCTAACATCATTCCCATGGTCCCATTACAACCCTTGAAAGACCTTTTGATTCTTGCATGCATGCTGATTATTAGTGGAAATTTGGTTTCTTATCAAGCACATGGAAGTGCATTTTCTTTGAAGGATTTTGAGCATATGGTTTTCACCCTTAAACACTTTAAGTGTGGTTAGTGGAGTGAACTTAATTCAATCAGTGAGGATGCATGATTTCTGAGAACTTAGCCTCTAATTGGACTTGACTTTGATTACCTCTCAGATTCTTGGTTTGCCTTACCCTATTGCTTGGATATTATTTTCTTAGGTTCCTCATTCTTTATTGTCTTTTGATCCCATTTCTTAGTTTGACATTAATTTTTGCTTGGGGACAAGCAAAGTCTTAAGCTTGGGGGGATTTGATGTGTGTGAAACAATATCATGTTTTGTTCTTGTTTTGCATGCATTCTTGAGCATTTTAGGCATTTTAGTTTCCCTTTTTTGTTTGTTTTTCCCTTAGTTCGGATAACTGCGGTATTTTTGGTGTTCTTGTGCAGGATTAATGTTGAATTGGCCTTGGATTGAATGGAATGCTCGCAGGTTTGAAGTTGGAACTTAATGGATAGCAATAAAGGTGCAAAAAGGCCATTCCAGAGGGATCCACGGCTTGCCCGCGGATCAAACCACAGCCATGGATCGAGGGGTAACTTAAAGAAGGAAAAGAGAATTCCAGAGACGTGGAACTCAAATGACATAAGATGGGCTTCTTGGCAGAACCATCCACAGCCTGGCCGTGGAATGATCCACGGCCGTGGATCGCAGTGCGCAGTAGTTTTTAAGTTTTTATTTTTATTTCTTTTGGGGGCTATTTAGCCAATTAAAAACCCTAGGTTATAAATAGATGTTCTGAATACAATTAGGAGTTCTAATTTGGTTTTGAGGAGAGGCACATTGGAGGCTTTGGTTCTTGATCTTTCTTTCCTCTTCTTTCTTGAATTACGGGTTTGGGATGTTTATGAATATGTTTTCTTGTTCCTTCTTCTCTATGTCTAAGTAGTTTCTTTTGTTTCTAGGATTGGGCAATGCCTTTTGATACATTAATAATGATTAATTGACGTTGTTTCCCCTTTTATTGATCTTGAATGTTCTTTGATTCAATTCTTATTGCTCTTATTCATGTGAATTTGCTGGCCACTTATTTGCATCTTATAGGCATTTAGGGACGTACTGAGAGGTGAACCTAGGTGTTAGAACCATAAGAATTGAACTTAAGGTCTAAATCACGAGAGTAGTTTTAGCCTTTCGAGGATTCAATAAATTACCACAAAGCGTAATGGGTTCAATTTAAATTCAATTACCACGAGAGTAGGAATTGGTTTAATTAGGCACAGATCTTGTATCTTGAGAAAGAACATTAACTAATTTAGGGTAATTCACCTTCAATTGAATTTCAGATTTAATAAAAGGGTTGTCAATTAGGATTTGTCTTACATCATTATGGTTATCCCAATCTTGGAAGCTTTCTTGAATTTGAAAAACCCCTTCTTGATAACTTGCTATTTTTGTTCTAAATTCTGCACTTTGATTTTTATTTAATTGCTTGTTACTACGTTCCTCTTAATAAACAATCATATTCCCTTTTGTTTAACTTAATTGAATTAATTAATTAATTGATATTCATAAACACAGTCCCTGTGGATTCGATCTTTTTATTACTTGACGATGAAACCGTACACTTGCGGATTTCACGCATCAGAGATTTTACACGGATTTGAAGTGTTAGAAAATAAATTATAATGAATTTTGAAGCAAGAAGGAAAATTCGGCCAACATGCCAAATTTCATTATTTAAGATCCAAAAATATTTTACTCAGTATAGAATTAAGCGTTTTAATAGTAAGAATGCATTTAGTAAGTTTGGGAATTTCAAATGAAAGTAACTTGATTTTTAGAAATAAAATTAACTTACTAGGCTATGTAGTAAAATAAATGTAAGTATTTGAAGTTTTCTAACGTATAGCTCACCCTATGGGTTTTGAAGCGCATTAGGAAAATTTGAGCTGTAATGTCTTAAGAAAATCAAAGAACTACAATTTTTTGGGAAATAATAGAAATACTAATTTTTAGAGGGACTATTCTGTAATTATTATTTAAAGAGAGATTATGTTACAAATATTTTCTAAAAGAAGGACTATTCTGTAAATATTATTCTATGAGGGACTATCATGAAAATATTATTTGAACAAGGACTATTATATAAATATTATTTAATGAGGGACTATTATGCAAATAATAGAAATAAAATATTTACGTGACACAAAAATAGTAATTTTAGGCTACGCGATTGAGGAAATGCAATAAAATATTTACGTGATTTAAAAAATCCATATGCGATTTGAAAACGTAAGAAAAGTGTTCCGCGATTTCAAAAATACGATCATATCACAACGCGATTAAGCGTAAGCAGCAGTTTACTGTCGGGCAGTTATGGTGGGCCCGGTTATTGTAAATCTTGATATCACCAAGAAAAGGTGAATGTGTATGAGATGTTGTAGAAATAATAATGGTTTATGTATTTGAATCATATAACATGCATAAAAAAGCATATTTGCTTGTTTAGTTAAGGCTGTATGCCTAGGAGATTAATTACACATAAGTGCGGGTGTGAGTAGACAAGTGTAGGTCACTTGTTGACCTTGGGGGCATCGGGGTACGGGTACCTCGCAATGGATGGTTAGTAGCTCTTCTATTTGTAGGGTAGACCGATGCAAACACACCGATGATCTGGACCGAGACACTGTTCTATATCGTGATCTTGTATAGAATGTCTTGTTCAATGCCTGATATGCACTTTTGGCGCAATTGATAGATTTTAGCACTTTTGGCCATGGCAGCCGAGTGACAGATATATCTTCTAGATCTTCTCTCTGAAACTGTGTTTAGCTCCACGGAGTAGGAATTGGTCGTTCTGCATATGCATTGTTGGTCATCATATTAATTGATTATTTATGCTTACTGGTTTTATTATCTGCTTTATGATAACATGATTTACCGTTATGATATTATTACTGCTTGTCAGCTATCATTTCCTTTATTGCCATACTAGTATTGATGTAGGAGATCTCACCTCGGTGTTATATTATGTCTATTTTATTGTATGTGTTTGTTGAAGATCAAGGAAACAATGAGGCAAAAGATTCTGCGTATCATCAGTAGCTGTTTATCTGTTTGTTAGTAGTGATGTCGGCTAGACGACTAGTTTTAGGTTTTGTTAGGGTTCAGTTTCATGGGGCAGCTGACACTTGGAGATTAGATTATAATAATGAAAGGTTTGTGTATATTAGGGACTTAACTATGACCTTGAGTGGAACCCTAGATGGGATTTCTGTTTTGACATAGTATGCTACAGTATGGTTAGAATTCACGATGCTTATTCGTGAACTCTGGGGTGGAGTGGTGTCTGTTTATACACCCCAAGAGGACTTTGTCGTATCATCTGCTAGAACCCCTGTGAGGCATTTGTATCCGCCAGGGTTCTTCAATGATATTGAGGAGGAGGAGGAGGAGGAGGAGGAGGATCCTTCCGATGAACCAAGTCCTTAGGTCTGTTTAGAGTTTTGATTATTAGTATGTTTGTAGTTTTACTTTGAAACTGGTTTGTACTTATGTAAATTATTTGGACAAGTTTTGTGGCATGATATGTATATATATATATATATATATTGGTATGTTCTTTGTAAGTTTTGCTAATGTTTTAATTCAGTTTACTTACTTTATTTTATTCCACAAACGAAATTTTAAAATTGATGTTTGTACAAGATTAATTCTTTTACAACTTGGGTAAGTTCTATTGGGATTAGTCTTAAATGCGATACCCTACGAAGGGTGTTACATTAGTTGGTATCAGAGCCCCGGTTAGAGTCTTTTGGGTTTTTGTGAATAGATCTGTTTTGGCTTGTGTTTTGTGATTCTCTGAATTTGATTTTCGAACAGATGATATCTTACTTTCATTGGAATTTGTTTGATTGTTTGTGAAGAAAACTATGTCTTGAGGTAGAGGTGCACGTGCAAATATGGAACGTGACAACGACCAAATGATTGGTGCTGTTGAAGCAATGCAGAGGATGGCTGAAGTGATGGCACAACAAAATCAGCGAGCTGTGCAACAGCAAGAAGCAAATGCAGAAGTTCAGCATTTGTCAGAATTCCGTAGGAACAATCTGCCACACTTTAGAGGCGAATTTGACCTTGAGAAAGCAGAGTTATGGATCCAAGACTTAGAGAAAATTTTTGAGGCAATAGGATGTAACGATGATCGACGAGTGACATATGCTACTTTTATGCTAAAGGCTGATGGTAAGAATTGGTGGAAAGCCACTAGAAGGGCACTAATAGCTGAAGGGATAGAAATTACTTGGGAGCTATTTTGTGAGGTGTTTCTGGAAAAGTACTTTCCTGAAAGTGCGAGGCACGCAAAGGAAATGGAATTTCTAAGTTTGCGCTAAGGTGGTATGACGGTGAGTGACTATGCTGCGAAGTTTGAGAGCTTGACTAAGTTCTCACGGTACCTTCAAATCCAGCCGGACGAGGTCTGAAAGTGCCGTAAGTTTGAAGAAGGACTACATTTTGAGCTGAAGAAAGGAGTAATATCGATGCGTGTAAATCAGTTTTCAACACTGATGGACATGTGTTGTAGATTAGAAGCATTGGAGTCATCGAGGGACACGGGAAACTGCAACTTTGGGCCGACTAGGTTCCAAAGAGGGGGCAATAATAATAACAATCAATTTCAACAAAAGTCGTATTCTCGACCCTCGGGAATTCAGCCGCAACAACAACATCAGCAACCTCGTTGAGGTGGTCCAAGTGGGAATCGATTCAATCAGACTGCATCACCACTAATGAAATGTTTGAAGTGCGGGAAGGGTCATCTGATGAGAGATTGCTCGATTAGAGGTATAATTTGTTTTAGATGCGGAAAGCCTGGTCATGTATCTAAGGATTGTGATCAAGCGAAGATGGAGCCTTCGGTGAGCAATGTTCGAGCTGTGAAGCAACAAGCTGGAGGAAGAGTTTATACAATGAGTGGAGCTTAGGCCTCCCAGTCTGAGAATCTTATTCAGGGAGAAGGTGGCATCTCAGGTAATCTTTTAACTGTACTATATGATTCAGGTGCAACTCATTCATTCATTGCATATGACTGTGCAGATCGTTTGGGATTGCTTGTGTCTTCTTTAAGTTTCCAATTGATTGTTTCCACTCCTACTGCCAAACCAGTTAGTACTACAAAAATATGCCTGAATTGTTCTATTACTATCAGAAATCGAGTCTTCTTTGTTAATTTGATTTGTTTACCTCTTGTTCATATTGATATAATCTTAGGAATGGATTGGTTATCTTCTAACCATATCCTATTAGATTGTTCTAGAAAGACCTTAATTTTTCCTGATGAGGTTTCTGGATTTGTAACTGCCAAACAAGTCAAATTGTTATTGAGGGATGGAGCTCAAGGATACATACTGCTATTTTCTTTAGAAGTTAAGAGTGAGAAGGATGTGAACGCTATTTCTATCGTGAACAAGTTTCCTGAAGTTTTCCCTGATGATGTACCTGGATTACCACCAGAAAGAGAGATAGAGTTTTCTATCGATCTTGTACCAGGAGCGGGTCCTATATCAATTGCACCGTATCGTATGTCACCATCAAAGTTGGTAGAGTTGAAAAAGCAATTAGAAGAGTTGTTGGAAAAACAGTTTGTGAGACCTAGTGTTTCACCCTGGGGAGCTCCAGTGTTGTTAGTCAAGAAGAAGGATGGAACTTCACGTTTATGTGTTGACTACCGCCAGCTGAACAAGGCCACGATAAAAAACAAGTATCCACTATCAAGGATCAATGATTTGATGGACCAATTGAAGGGGGCAGCTGTCTTTTCGAAGATAGATCTGCGATCAGGATATCACCATATTCGTGTTAAGGTAGATGATATACCTAAAAATAGCTTTTCAGACGTGTTATGGTCATTATGAATATCTCGTAATGCCATTTGGTGTGACAAATGCTCCTGCTATATTCATAGATTACATGAATAGGATCTTTCATCCATACCTAGACCAATTTTTCATTATTTTTATCGATGACATTCTGATCTACTCACGAAGTCAGGAAGAGCATGCTGAACATCTCAGTATAGTTCTTCAGATTTTGAAAGAGAAAAAGCTGTACCCAAAATTATCGAAATGTGAATTTTGGTTGAATGAAGTTCAATTTCTGGGTCATGTAATCTCTAAAGATGGAATTACAGTGGATCCAGCTAAGGTGGAGATGGTTCTTCAATGGGAAAGACTAAAGACTGTGACAGAGATTCAGAGTTTTGTTGGATTAGCTGGATATTATTGAAGATTTATTGAAGGTTTTTCCAAGATCGTCGGACCTTTTACGCAACTTACAAGGAAGAACCAAGTTTTTAATTGGACGGATAAGTGTGAAGACAGTTTCCAAGAATTGAAGAAGAAGTTGACTACTGCACCAGTGCTAATCCTACCAAATCCAAATGAGTCTTTTGAGGTATACTGTGATGCTTCTTATCAAGGGTTAGGATGTGTGCTGATGCAAAACAGAAATGTTGTAGCATATGCTTCTTGACAGTTGAAGGTTCATGAAAGGAATCATTCAACACATGATTTGGAGTTGGCCGTAGTTGTTTTTGCACTGAAGATATGGAGACACCTTTTGTATGGGGCTACGTTCAATGTCTTCAGTGACCACAAAAGTTTGAAGTACTTGTTTGATCAAAAGGAATTGAACTTGAGGCAGAGAAGGTGGTTGGAAGTTTTAAAGGATTATGATTTTCAACTTCAGTGTCATCCTGGAAAAGTAAACGTTGTAGCAAATGCTTTAAGTTATAAAATGCTCAGTGTTTCTGCTATGATTGTTGAAGATGAAAAATTAATTGAACAATTTAGAGATATGTGGTTATCAGTGGAATTAGCACCTGGAAGGATGCGTCTGAATACGGTCATTATTTTGAATAATTTACTGGAAGAAATTCGAGAGAAACAGGAAGATGGCCAGTTTTTGCAGCATGAGAGAATTTTTGAAGGAAGGTCATAAGGCAACTGTTGAGGAAGGATCTGATGGGGTTTTAAGATTCAAGGGTAGGATTTGTATACCCGATGATCCCGATCATAAGAAAGCAATTCTTGGTGAAGCTCATACTAGTAGATGGAGTATACATCCTGGGATGACCAAGATGTATCAAGATTTGAAACGTTTGTTTTGGTGGCCTGGAATGAAGAGAGATGTTGTTGAATATGTAGCATCTTATCTAGTATGCTAGAAAGTAAAGGTTGAGCATCAGAGACCAGTAGGCATGTTACAGCCTCTTACTATTCCAGAATAGAAATGGGATAGTATTGCAATGGATTTTGTTACAGCATTGCCTAAGACTAGGAAAAGTTATGATTCTATTTGAGTCATTGTTGATCGGCTTACGAAATCTGCTCACTTCTTGCCAATCAATATTAAGTATCCAATGGAGAAGTTGACGCAGTTGTATATTAGTGAAATAGTTAGACTTCACGGTGTATCTACTAGTATCATATCTGATAGAGATCTGAGATCTACATCAAGGTTTTGGCAAAGCTTACATAAAGCAATGGGAACTAAACTACATTTGAGTTTAGCTTATCACCCTCAGACAGATGGGCAAACGGAGAGAACTATACAATCTCTAGAATATTTGTTGAGAGCTTGTGTGTTAGAAGAACGAGGGAGCTGGGATGAATTCCTACCTTTGGTGGAATTTACCTATAATAACAGTTTTCACTCGAGCATAAGGATTGCACCCTATTAGGCACTTTACGGATGATGATGCCGAACACTTTTGTGTTGGTATCAAGATGGGGAAAGTATGACTATCGGACCCAAAATGGTGCAGCAAACAACAGAGAAGGTAAAGCTGATTCAAGAGAAAATGCGGGCAACTCAGAGCAAATAGAAAAGCTATGCTGATAAACAAAGAAGACCTCTTGAATTTGAGGAAGGTGAGCATGTGATTTTGCGAGTAACACCTACGACTGGTGTTGGCAGAGTTATAAAGTCCAGAAAACTCACTCCAAAATTCATTGGGCCTTATCAAATTCTTCGTCGGATAGGTCCAGTGGCATACCAAATAGCTTTACCGCCTTTTCTTTCAAATCTTCATAATGTTTTCCACGTATCCCAATTGAGAAAGTATATCCCCGATCCTTCGTATGTTATACAGCCCGATGAAGTGCAATTAAAAGAAAATTTGACGTATGAGGCACTTCCTGTTGAGATCGAAGATAGGAGGGCGAAGCAACTTAGGGGCAAAGCGATTCCGTTAGTGAAAGTGATTTGGAATGAGACAATCGGAGATGCTACTTGGGAAATGGAGGAGAAAATGAGGGAACAGTATCCTCAGTTGTTTTAATGTATGATGAATTTCGGGGACGAAATTCCTTTCAGAGGGGGAGAGTTATAACATCCCAAAATTTGGGCTATTTTATAGTAATGACTAAATTTCACTGTTTTGTGTTTTCTGTATGCTATAAAATTAATTTGACTGTTCTGAGACTATTTTTGATCGTTGTGTGAGATTTGCCCTAGGTCAAGAAAATAATAATTTTTGAGTCGGGGAAAATCTTATTTGATTTATTCGGAAACGAGGGATCTTACTAAACCCGAATCTGAGAAACACAAAAATGAATCTTTTAATTTTGAGAATTTATCTGTGAAATAAAAATATTTCACAGGAAATTATTTGTTGTTTTATTTATAGCAGCTTCTGCTATAAATTATTGGACCCGATATATTTTAATTAATAGAAAATATACTTAGAATATTTTCTGTAACCTAATTTAAAATGAACCAATAGAAATAAGTCAAAAATGATGGCTGGACTTTTCTAACCAATAAGAAATAGTCTAAGTTGAAATGTTTGACTAGTTACAAAGTAACTAAATAAACCTAATTTAGTTACCTAAATTGCCTAATTGAGGAACTAAATGAACTAACCTAGTTACTAATTAGTTAGGATCTAATTACTAGCTAAATATCCAAATTTCATCTAGAAGCAAGTGATTAGGCATGACATATGCAATGACCTATTTAACTAGTTAGCTATGTAACTATATAGTTAATCAAGTAACTAGAAAACCTAAACTAGTTAGTTGTTATTTGCTTGAAAAGTAACTAGAACTAAAATAGAAACAAACTAAGTTAGCTTTCCCTATGGAGCCACACGGCCAAGAGGCTTCTCCAAGCTTCTTGAATGCTCTTGTATGATACTTTGATGACCAAGTGATGACCAAGCCATGTGATCTTCCATGTGAACACAAAGTGTGATCTTTTATTATCATAATTATCTTCTAATTTCCCACACTACCTACACGGTTTTGCACTCAAAAGTTTACTATCCATTTTCATTTTCTCTCACCTAAAAGCTAAGCCTTCATTTTCTCTGAAAAATCTCAAGAACACACAAACACTTTTCCTTTCTTTTTCTTCTTGGAGTTTCGGCCAACCACCCAAAATCCTAGTTCCAATCTTCTATAATTTTACTTCTCTACACTTTCTAAACCTAAACCATATTCTAAATACTTTTCATTTTGGAGGTTTTGCCTAAATCAATTTCTAAGGGCTTCAAAAACCAAGCTTTGGTTTACTTCCCTAAAGGTAAACTTTTGATTCTATGGTTCTAAGTTGAGTTTTTGATTTTCTAGACCATGATTGTTCCATGGTTCTTTGTTCTTAAGCCTTGTTTATGACTTTAGAAATTGTTTAAGATTTTTAGGGATTTGTTTGTGTGTCACACGAAATCAAGAGAAGGAGGGAACTTGAAGATTCTTGTCTTCCTTGAGGTAAGAGGGAGATTAACCTCATCAACTATGTGTTGGTGATGAGGAGATGCGTTGTTTGTGGTGAAAAATCCATAAGGATTTATTCACTTAATTTTCTATGCTTTCTTACTTGTGTTTGTTATGCTTTTGGTTTTGAAAATGTGATTGCATGTGTGATTATATGACTATAGCTTTGATAATATGCTTGTATGTATAATTTTGGAAGCATGCAAATTTATGTGTAGTTTAGGATGTGAATAACATGTTGGGAAGATTACATGAGAGCTCCAATGAGCTTAGAGGCACACGGCCTCACTACTCTCAAGGGGACCAATAGTCCAAAAATTATGATTTCAAATTGAGAATTAAAGGTTTGGTGACAATAAAATTAATTAAGAGATTTTACACGGATTTGAAGTGTGAGAAAATAAATTATAATGAATCTTGAAGCAAGAAGGAAAATTCGGCCAACTTGCCAAATTTCATTATTTACGATCCAAAAATATTTTACTTAGTTTAGAATTAAGCGTTTTAATAGTAAGAATGCATTTTATTAAGTTTGGGAATTTAAAATGAAAGTAACTTGATTTTTAGAAATAAAATTAACTTACTAGGCTATGTAGTAAAATAAATGTAAGTACTTGAAGTTTTCTAACGTATAACTCACCCTATGGGTTTTGAAGCGCGTTAGGAAAATTTGAGTTGTAATGTCTTAAGAAAATCAAAGAATTACAACTTTCTGGGAAATAGTAGAAATACTAATTTTTAGAGGGACTATATTGTAATTATTATTTAAAGAAGGATTATGTTACAAATATTTTTTAAAAGAGAGACTATTTTGTAAATATTATTCTAAGAGGGACTATCATGAAAATATTATTTGAACAAGGACTATTATGTAAATATTATTTAATGAGGGACTATTATGCAAATAATAGAAATAATATATTTACGTGACACAAAAATAGTAATTTTAGGCTACGTGATTGAGGAAATGCAATAAAATATTTACGCGATTTGAAAAATCCTTACGCGATTTGAAAACATAAGAAAAGTGTTTTGTGATTTCAAAAATACGATAATATCGCTACGCGATTAAGCGCAAGCAGCAGTTTACTGTCGGGCAGTTGTGGTGGGCCCAGTTATGGTAAATCTTAATATCACCAAGAAAAGGTGAATGTGTATGAGATGCTGTAGAAATAATAATGGTTTATGTATTTGAATCATATACCATGCATAGAAAAGCATATTTGCTTGTTTGGTTAAGACTGTATGCCTAGAAGCTGAATTACACCTAAGTGCGGGTGTGAGTAGACAAGTGTAGGTCACTTGTTGACCTTAGGGGCATCGGGGTGCGGGTACCTCACAATGGATGGTTAGTAGCTCTTCTGTCTGTGGGGTAGACCGATGCAAACACACCGATGATCCGGACCGAGACACTGTCCTATATCGTGATCTTGTATAGAATGTCTTGTTCAATGCTTGGTGTGCACTTTTGGCAAAATTGATAGATTTTAGCACTTTTGGCCACTGCAGCCGAGTGACAGACATATCTTCTAGATCTTCTCTCTAAAACTGTGTTTAGCTCTATGGAGTAGGAATTAGTCGTTGTGCATATGCATTGTTGGTCATCATATTGATTGATTATTTATGCTTACTGGTTTTATTATCTGCTTTATGATAACATGATTTACTGTTATGATATTATTTACTACTTGTCTGCTATCATTTCCCTTATTGCCATACTAGTATTGATGTAGGAGATCTCACCTCGTTGTTATATTATGTATGTTTTATTGTATGTGTTTATTGAAGATCAAGGAAACGAGGAGGCAAACGATTCTGTGTATCATCAGTAGCTGTTTATCTGTTTGTTAGTAGTGATGTCAGCTAGACGACCAGTTTTAGGTTTTGTTAGGGTTCAGTTCCATGGGGGAGCTGACGCTTAGAGATTAGATTATAATAATGAAAGGTTTGTGTATACCGGGGACTTAACTATGACCTTGAGTGAAACCCTAGATGGGATTTCCGTTTTGACACAGCATGCTACAGTACGGTTAGAATTCACGATGCCTATTCGTGAACTCTAGGGTGGAGTGGTGTCTGTTTATACACCCCAAGAGGACTCTGTCGTGTCATTTGCTAGAACCCTTGTGAGTCGTTTGTATCCGCCAGGGTTATTCGATGATATTGAGGAGGAGGAGGAGGATCCTTCCGATGAACCAAGTCCTTAGGTCTGTTTAGAGTTTTGATTATTAGTATGTTTGTAGTTTTACTTTGAAACTGGTTTGTACTTGTTGAAAACGTGTAAATATCTTTTATATATCTTTTATATATCTTTTGTATTTATGTAGTTTCCTTGTATAGGCTAATCAGATCATAACCCTAATCCTTGTATTTATTATCATAGCTCTATATATACAGTTCTCCGTCGTGTAGTTTAGACATGCGGTTTCATCATATGTCTCTCTTCTGTTTCTCTATTTTAACATGGTATCAGAGAGCCTAAAGAGAGGCAACCCTAGAACCGCGCATACCCAGTGGGTCCACTGCCCTCCGGTGAAAATTTTTTCGGCCAACCGTGTTTCCCTTCCGGTTTGCCGACCTTTCTCCCTTGCCGTGACTCTTTCCGGCGCTCTTTTCTCTCTGTTCGCCGCTGCCACCGCCGTCTGTCGTCGTTCGCCACCTTCTTTCCGGCCGCCGACCACACTGTTGGAACCGCCTCCCTCCGACCGGCCAGACCCCCGAAGCCCAGCCCCAACGCCGCCGTAACGCGCCCCACGCGCCACCCGTCTCCGCAGCCACCCAGCAACCGCGCGGCCTATTTTCCGGCACGTGACGGCACGTCCAGCCGCCCCTCCGGCCGCCGTTCCTCTCGTTTGACTCGTCTTGGCTTCCTCTACGACGATCTGCCCTCAGATCCGTGTTTTCTTGCGTTGGATTTTTCAGGTATCTTGTGTTTTCCATTTTTGCCCCTTATCTTCTGACCTATGGCAAGTTCTACCTCTCCAGATGGTTCTAAAGATCAACCCAAGGCTGAGCCTCCTGTTTTCACAAGTTACCTCCATACCCCTCTCTCTGCTGATAAATTAGATGGCAGCAATTATGATACTTGGGCTTCAGACATCAAGTTATGGCTTGAAAGTCAAGGCTATGAAGACCACCTCACCACAGACCTTACCTCTATACCTGCGGAGGAACAACCTCGGTGGAAGAAAATTGATAAACAGTTGTGCGTTGTAATCAAGTCCACCATCCACTCCTCTCTCAAGCAGATCTTCCGTGCGCAGACCACTTGTGCTTCCATTTGGGACCAAGCCAAGGTTCTTTACACTAATGACACTCAGCGATTATATGGGGTTTGTCACAACCTCATGAGTCTTATTGCTCCTCGTCAGTTTGATGGACCTATGTCTGCTTACTTGGGTAAGGTTCATGGTGCTCTGCATGATTTCAATGAGTTGCTACCCCCTGCTGCTACCCCTGCGCAAGAACTCGAGCAACGTAGCACCTTTTTCATGCTCATGGCCTTGTATGGGTTACCTCCAGAATATTCTGCTAATCGTGATCAGATTTTGGGCTCGCCTACTGTTCCCACTCTGTCCTCAGCTTGGTCCTCTTTGCTTCGGGTCCCAATGAAGCAATCCTCTGGTTCTGTCCTAGCTCCGGCCCCAGTTGATACTTCTGCCCTCGTCTCCCACAGTGCCAATCGTGGTCGTTCTCGTCCTGGCACCTCGGGTAGACCTCGTCCGAAGTGTGCATTCTGTAACAGGTTGGGTCATACTGAGGATCGTTGTTGGACCAAAAATGGCCGTCCTCCACGGGCTGCCCATATTGCCCAGGCCACTGTCCCTGATTTACCTGAGTCCTCTGCTCCACCGACCCCATCTCCGGCAGCCTATGCAGATTTTCTGAAATGGTTTGAGCAACAACAGGCTTCTAACTCTACTGCATCTGTTGAACACACTGGTAATGCATTTGCTTGTCTCTCTCAATCCCCATCATTAGGTCCTTGGGTACTTGACTCTGGTGCTTCTGACCATATCTCTGGTAATAAACGTCTTTTCTCCAAATTCTCTAACTCTGGCTATTTACCTATAATTACTTTAGCAAATGGTTCCCAAACACAACCCGAAGGGATTGGCACTGTCCATCCCCTCCCTTCTCTGTCTGTTGATTCTGTTCTTTATGTTCCTGGTTGTCCTTTTAATTTACTTTCTATTAGTCGTTTGACCCGTTCTTTAGATTGTCGCATTAGTTTCACTAAAGACTCTGTGATTTTGCAGGACCGGAGTTCGGGACGGATGATTGGAGCCGGATGTGAGTCTAATGGCCGGATGTGAGTCTAAGGCCTTGTCTATGAAGACAAAGGACACACTCAGATTGTAGGGTACTCAGATGCTAATTGGGCAGGTTCTCCTATCGATAGGAGATCAACTTCTGATTATTGTGTATCCATTGGGGGTAATCTGATTTCCAGGAAAAGTAAGAAACAAAATGTGGTTGCAAGATCAAGTGCCGAAGCAGAATATCGAGCCATGGCCTCAGCTACTTGCGAGCTCATTTGGTTAAAACAGCTTCTTAAAGAGCTTCAATTTGGAAACGTTATGCAAATGACTCTTATTTGTGATAATCAAGCTGCTTTGCATATCGCTTCCAATCCAGTATTTCATGAGAGGACCAAACACATTGAGATAGACTGTCACTTTATCAGAGAAAAGATTTTGTCTGGAGACATCACCACTAGCTTCGTCAATTCAAATGATCAACTGGCAGATGTTTTCACTAAGTCTTTGAGAGGTCCTCAGATAAACTATATTTGTAACAAGCTTGGTACATATGACTTATATGCTCCAGCTTGAGGAGGAGTGTTGAAAATGTGTAAATATCTTTTATATATCTTTTATATATCTTTTGTATTTATGTAGTTTCCTTGTATAGGCTAATCAGATCATAACCCTAATCCTTGTATTTATTATCATAGCTCTATATATACAGCTCTCCGTCGTGTAGTTTAGACACGCGGTTTCATCATATGTCTCTCTTCTGTTTCTCTCTTTTAACAGTACTAATGTAAATTATTTGGACAAGTTTTGTGACATGATATATATATATATATATATATATATATATATATATATATATATATATATATATATATATTGGTATATTCTTTATAAGTTTTACTAATGTTGTAATTCAGTTTACTTACTTTATTTTATTCTGCAAACGAAATTTTAAAATTGATGTTTTTACAAGATTAATTCTTTTACAACTTGGGTAAGTTCTATTAGGATTAGTCTTAAATGTGATACCTTACGGAGGGTATTACAAGTCCCACGGTCCAGAATCAAGTTTTCATGGTGCTGCTAGCTTGGCGCCTAGGAGCCAATGATGGGCGACTGAGCACCAGCGATAGAGGAAAACAAGGCAGAGTTTCTGCCATGCCCATGCCTAGGCGTGGAATAGTGGTGCCTTGGCGCCAGGTCCAACAATTTCCAAGACATTAATGTTGAGGAATTGGAGTTCCTTACTTGTAGGGATCCTTTATACATGATTTTTAGTATGAGTTAGGACACTATTAAGGATATTTCTTGGAGGAAATAAGCACCTAGAGCATGTGTAAAAGAGTAGGCCTTTGTGTATCCAATGGTTGAGGATTAACATAGGTAGGGTGTTAATCATTGAGGAGCAATGATGTTGCACTTAATATCACTTGTAATGTGATGATGTGGTGTACTAAGTGTAGTATACTAAGCTGTCTAGCATAGTTAGTATATCATTATGCATGAGTTGCTTCTTTTTTGTGAAAGTTAAGCTTGAGATGCATAAATGATAGTTGTTTTCCTTATTTGCTAAGGTTGAGCTGTGAGGGTAACCTAGAAACATGAATAGCTCCTTTGTAAGATAAAGTGGGCTGAGAGTGCATGTTTACTAGATTTTGTTAGTTCACTTAGTTAGTATGGATCTTATGATGTTGTATATATGATGGGAATAAGGGTTCAGTGGAGTCGACTTCTCGGACTCCGATCCGCAGTGACATACCCCGACTGGGGGCTTTGTCTATTGGGGATCCCGAAAAGGATTTGGACGAAGATCAGGTGTAGGAGCCTATTCTTCAGGTGTTTGGACTTGGACAAGGCTCAATTTTATTTGATAGTCATATGTATAGGTATGTTTATTCCTGAAGTACTTAAGTTTTATGCTTTTGGAACATATGATGATGTACTTAAGGATGTAGTAGATTTTGCTTTATGAAAACTTTTTTTTGGTTCTTATGACTTGAGTCTTTTATTTATTTCGGTAAACTTATATTATCTGTTAAAAGGAAATTTTTGAACTCACATTTTACAATATTAACTATTTCACAACTTGAAGGTTTTTAAAATATAAGAGTCGATCTAAAATGTAATGCTCCTCGGAGGGGGTGTTACACACCGAATTGTTAAAGAAATAAAGTAGTGAAAAGAGTATCGTTCCCACGAGGAATTAGTTTACCAAGTATCACTTCTTTATTATGAATACTATCTAGGCAACTAATAATTAAAAATGATTCAAAATAATTAAAGACACAAAATTATATAAAAACAAAAAAAATAAACAAAACAAAAACAAAAACACATTAAAACGCACAAAATTAAGAGGGAAAAGAGAGAACAAAGCACATGAATACAAAACACATTAAGGATGTAAACACATGAAATTAAAATACTAAGGATCTGACTTCACTTAATTCAATAATCTATCATAGACAATAGAGTAGCTTTGAGACCTTCATTCTAATTAATTTCTAATCATTCAATTGATGGGGAGAATCCCTTAATTAATTAAAACTCAATTCCTTGGTCTAAACCCTAACTCTTAAAGGCATGACCTTTGCTCTATGGATTCTCATGAAAAATATCACAATTCTTCCACACAACCTATAACCTCTATTCCTAGATGATTATAAATCATGACACTTATTGTTTATGGTCTAGGTTATATGCAAACCTTCTGATTCTACATACACTTCACTAGATCAATTTATGAGTGACCAATTCATAAAAGTATTAAGAATCATAATAAGCACTTAAATTGAATAAAAAAGAAATTAATTAAAATTTTAATTTTAATACATGTCGATTGAATCAAGTTACATCTTCATCCTAAAAATACACAAATTTAACTACACATGACAAAAGAGAAGAAGAGATAGAAAGAATAAAAATAAAAATATATACAGAGCTCAACCTTCCATAAAAAATATTAACAAGTAGGCGATAAACCTACCATGGTAAAAATAATAATAATATTAATAAGTAGGCAGTATAATCAGTCATTAAATATTTATTAACAAATGTGTAGTATAAACTAACCACCAAATATATATTAACACGTAGTAAATAAATATTAACAAGGGTGTGGTATAAACCAACCACCAAATAAGTTAGTAAGCAGATAAATTAAAAAGTTAGTAAGCAGATAAATTAAAATGTTAGAAGCAGGTAAATTAAAATATTAGAAGCAAGTAAATTAAAAAGTTAGAAAGATAGAAAGTTAGTAAGAAAGTTAGATAGTTAGTAAGTTAGTAAGCAAAATAATTAAAAAGGTTAGTAAGTTAGTAAGCAAGAAAATTAAAAGGTTAGTAGGTTAGTAAGTTAGAAATAAAATACAAAAAATAAAGTGCAGAAAGTAAATTTAAAATATGAAAATCAGAGAATCAGCAACCTGATTTTTTGTTCCAGCGAGAGAGAAGAGAAGAACATAGATTATTTCATTAATGATTGCAGATTATAGAGGAAGAAAGGAGAGTTAGTATGTTAGTATATACAAAAAAGAAAAAATATTGGAAGAGTAGAAAAAATATATATACATATATGTATATATATACAAAATATTTACACAATAAATTTATTCTTCAAATCAAGTCTTCGGCAACGGTGCCAAAAACTTTATGCAGATTATAAGTTGCAAACCCAAGTGTAGGTTGTTTCAAGTAATAAATCGGGAGTCCGAGGTCGATCCACAGGGAATTGATGAAGAAAAATTCTTTGACGTAAAGTGAATATTTTGTCACAACAATAAAAATGATAAAACTTGGTCACAAATAAAAAAGACTTACTTGGGTTAGGAGATCCACTCTTGGTAAATAAATTAAGGACAAGATTAATTCTTTTTATAACTCAATTAGAATCCATACATAATGGAGGTTCCAATCGGAAAATACAACATTCAAAGTTCATTAAAAATTATATACGTAATTATATTATGATTCCTTTAATCATCTATTAACACCACCACTTATAAATGGGCTCAAGCATTCATTGTGTCAACCTCTTGTCTACAATGAATCAAGATCTCCACTTTACAAGGAGGGTTTCTAAATTGATTGAAAACAAAATACAATACATATAATGACAACTTGAAAATATATCATTTAAGCACAAGAAATTAATTAATCTAACCTTAACTTATTACCAAAAGCTTCACCCTTTCACCCAAGTAAAATGAAAATTAGTTACTCATAGACAAGAAGAAGAAGAAGAAGAAGAAGAAGAAGAAGAAGAAGAAGAAGAAGAAGAAGAAGAAGAAGAACATAACTTCAATTTAGAACAAAAGAAAACTACAACAAAATAAACAAACAACACAATAGTATGATCTTGGCCTCTAAGACCAAGACTCCTAAATAATCAGCCAAGGCTCCTTTTTATAGAGGATTAGGGATACAAAATGACAAGGGGGCTGATTCATGAGTGAGTGGATGAGTGAAAAATGTCAAATGACTTTTGATGAGTGGAAAATTATGGAGATTCTTTGTCTCCGAAATTATTCAGTTATGAAGTCATTGAATGTATCAGAATATTGAAATATGGTCTTCATAAAAGTTGTAGGCTTTTGTCTTAAATTTCAAATGCAGCCAGAATCACCTCAAAAGGCCACCTACAGCCAGACATATGGCCCAATTACTGCACAGTATTCAGGCCCAGTTACAGCTCCTCTATTCTGACTTCCAAGCCCAATATGACCTCTAAGGAGTCCGAATTGAGTCTTATGTTCTCATGAAAGTTGCAGATATGGGTCTTAACTTGTAGATACCAAAATTCTAGCCCAATCCAGATCTTATAGCCCGAGTTATGCTTTGATTACTGCACACTATTCAAGTTCCAATTACAAAACTCGTATTCTGACTTCCAAGCCTAATTAATTCCACTAGATGTCTGACTTTGACCTAGAGCTCTTCATGAAAGTTGTAGATCTCTCTCTTAGCTTTCCAACAAGGTAAAATACATAATTGTTAAACATCTAAAACTTAAGATATGGCTAAAATATAGAAATAGTGTAAGTCATAAATCATGCTGAAAAAATCAATTAAGTCCAATTTGAGTCCAAACTTACAAAACATAACCAAACTCAATCAATTAAGTGCATGAAGAGTGTAAATGACTAAAAATGAGGGTTTATTAATGTATAAAATATGCGATAATCATGAAGCAAAATAGGAGAATAGTTGCCTATGCATCTAAACAGTTTAGACCTTATGAAAAGAACTACCCTACTCATGATTTGGGATTGGCAACAACGGTGTTTGCTTTAAAGACTTGGAGACATTATCTCTTTGGAGTCCAATTTGAGGTGTTCAGTGATCATAAAAGTTTAAAATATCTATTTGATGAAAAAGAGATGAACATGAGGCAAAGGAGATGAATGGAGTTTTTAAAAGACTATGATTTTGAGTGAAAGTATTACCCGGGTGAAGCCAATATAGTGGCTGATGCAATAAGTAGGAAATTCCTACATGTGTCTCGGATGATGATCCAAGAGAGTGAGCTTTTAGAGAGTTTTAGGGAATTGGGTCTTGTAGTGACTATGTCACCACATAGTCTCTGTAAGAGCAGAGTAGATATATTTAATGACTTGAGGACCCACATCTTAGAAGCTCTAGAGAAAGATGAAACTTTAAAGAAAATAAGTGAGTAAATCCTCATAGGAAACCAATCAGAGTTTAGTAAGTCAGATAATGGGATAATAAGGTTTAGAGATAAGCCTTGTATTCCCAGGGAATCTGAAATTAGAGAAAGGATCCTAGAGGAAGCTCACAAGAGTAAGTATACCATCCATCCCAGAGCCACAAAGATGTACCAAGATCTTAGGAAGATGTTTTGGTGGCCTAAGATGAAAGTGGACATAGCGGAATATGTATCTAAGTACTTAACTTGACAAAAAGTTAAGATAGAACACCAAAAATCCTCCAGACCTCTTCAATCTTTAGGAATCACTGAGTGGAAGTGAGATAAAATCACCATGGACTTTGTAATGGGATTACCTAGAACTCAGCTAGGGTTTGACGCTATCTGGGTCATAGTTGATAGATTGACCAAATCTGTCCACTTTTTACTAATCAGAGCTAACTATTCTTTGGATAGACTAGCTCAACTGCACTTACAAGAGATAGTTAAGTTGAATGGAATCCCTATAAGCATAATGTTAGATAAAGATCCTAGATTTACATCTAGATTTTGAGAAGCCTTTCAAAAAGCTATTGGGACTAAGCTCAGTTTTAGTACATCTTACCACCCTCCAGACAAATGAGCAATTAGATAGGACTATCCAAATCCTTGAGGATATGCTTAGGGTTTGCATACTTGAGCAATAGGGGAGTTTGTAACACCCCAACTTTTGGGATAATTACAATATAGTCCCGAAATGTACTGTTTTGTGAATTCTGTGAGCAGTAAATTAAATTTGACTATTCCGTGAGTGTACTTGACTGTTGTATGTGATTTGCTCCGAGTCAAGAAAATAATAATTTTCTGGCCGAAAAAATCTTATTTTAGTTAATTGAGAGTGGGGATCTTACTAAACCCAATTGATTGATATATATATTAATCTCGTAATTTTTGGATTTAAGCGTGTAATAAAATAATTTTATATTATTATAATATTATTTTATATTACAAGTATTCCTCTTGTCTCAAAAATAGTAAAAATCTGCTTCAGTTTGACCACAGATCTTTAAAAGTACTGTGGGACCCACGTTTAGGAAAAACAGTCAACTGTGCTGACTGGACAAATTCTAGCCAATGAGATCTTTCAATCGCGTAGGAATTTTATCGCGTTTTCACAATCTCATTGTTTTCACAAACGTTTTTAAATCCCGTAAATATATTTTGATATTTTTAAACATCACAAAATCTTTTTAAATCATTTTCTCAATCGCGTAGGATTTTTAATTCATTTTCTTAATCGAATAGCTTATAATTATTATTTTCAATATGTGTAAAACTATATCTAGTATATTTAAAATACGTAGAGTATTTTTCTTGTGTTCTAAATATAGTATGGAATCTTTTCATTTTTTATGCGTCGATTTTAATAAATTTTGGTGACATTTTGCCTATAAAATCAAGTATAAGGTATTTTTAACGTTCTCCTCTAAATATAGTTTATTTTATTTTTACCCAATAATTTCACTTTGAAACTTACTAACGCGCTTCAAAATTTATGGAATGAGCTCTATGTTAGTATTTTTCAAGCGTCTAATTTAATTCTTATTTAAACTAATTTCTGTTAAGTTAAAATTCTAAAACTGAATTTATTCCTTTTATTTTCTCAATGATTCATTGGAATCAATTTATGTTGTAAAACGATTACCTAACCTATCTTAGTAAATAAAATGGCATGTTGGCCAAATCAAAATAAAATGGCATTTAATTATACACTAAATGGCATGTTGGCCATAATTAACTTAAATCAACTTTAATTTGATTATTTTACCTAGATTCCTCAAATCAGTAATTTAAAAAAATTGCTGAGAACATTTTGGTTCTCGGTTTGGATGTAAGGCCGTGAGCCTCATAATGTGTTCTTTGGAACACTCATGCAAACCGTACATGTTATTCACATCCTACTTTAATAATTATATAATTATAAACACATGCAATTATATAATCACATACAAAATACATACAATTTATTTAAAACCATAAACATGCATAGCAAAAATAGTGAAAGCTATAATCATGCATAGCAAAATAAATCACAAATAGAAAAGCATCTAAACAATCACAAAAATGATAAAAGCCATAAACAACCACACAAATCGAATCCTTATGGATTCTTCATACACAATCAAACCCATTTTCCCATCACCACTTAGGGTTGATGAGATTAAATCTCCCTCTTACCTCTTGAAGACAATTAATCGGTTAGTTTCCTTCTTTCTTAAAATTTTGTGCAATCTCCCAAACAAATCCCTAAAATTCTTAAACAATTAGTAAAAACACATACAAGGTCTAATATTGAAAAACCATGGAACAATCATGGTTAGAAAAATTAGAAATCAAATTTTGAACCATAGAATCAAAACTTACCCTTAAGAAAGTAAGCAAAAGGTTGGATTTTGGACAAGATAGAGTAGGATTTTGGAAAAACTTTGTGAATGAAAAGTGTTTAGAATAGGATTTGGGTTTAGGAAATATGATGAGATAAAATTATAGAGGTTTGGTTGTGTGGGGTGAGGGCTTGGCCGAATTAGAGAGAAAGAAAAGGAAGGAAAAGTATGCATGGGTTCTTGGTATTTTTGGAGAGGAAATGAATTGTATACTTAAATGTTTATTATGTTCATGCATTATTTGCATTTTACTGTTCATGCATCCTCTGCACTTTATTGTTTACCATATTCTGTGATAAACTGTATGATGTATTGCTTTAATATATATTGTATGATATGATGATATATGTTATTTAATATATATATTGCTTTGTTATATTATGTATGATGTATTAAATTGCTATACTGTATATGATGTAATAGCATGTGTTATTGTAATATCTGCTTGCCATTATAATACTGTTTGTATTGTCATTTTCTTAATTGCCATGCGGGTAATGATGTTGATTGTCTCACCTCTTTATTGTATTGTTCTGTTTTGTTTTCTACTTTATGTTTATATCATCGAAGACTAGAATGGCGGCAAGGCGAGATCAATTAGGTTTCTTTAGACTTCAGTTTCTCGAAGGCGCTGAGGCTTGGTATGTCCACTGGGACACAGGACACATAGAGTACAGTGGTAATGTGACTTTATCAGTAAGAAGGACTCAACATAGGGTTGTTACTACACGTTATACAGTTGCTTTCGTAGAGATCATTTTACCTATTAGGGAGTTGTGGGACGAGTTTCACTATACCCCTAGAGAGAACTTCGATACACTTTTGGGTCGAATTTCTATCGGTCAAGACATTCCTAACTAAGGAATTTGTCTTATGACGAGGGCTCATATCTTAGGTGTTATGTTTGAGTAGTATACTGTCTTTTATTGTTTCTATTAAATCTTAATCAATAATTGGTCATAAAACTAGCATTCTAATCTCACCATTGATTAGATCAACGGCTAAGGTTAAAGGCTTCCTAACTAAGTCTTCATCCAACGGTCCAAAAGAAAGTCTATGCTCCCTTCGTTGACCTTTTCCTATTGGTTTAGAAAGTCAAGCCTACTTTCGTTGACTTGCTCTCAATAATACTTTATGGCTGCCCAACCAAACTATTGCACTGTCCAATCTTTGTGTCTATAGCCCACAGTCCAAAATATCGTGTAGCAGTACACAGTCCAATATCGTGTACCACAGGCATAGTACTTAATGTACACAGTCCAACATCGTGTACCACAGGCATAGTACTTAATAGTCCCCTCATGATCTCGATTAAGAATAGTGCTTGTCAAGATCATTAGTGTGTTGCCTGTTACCACGGCCTAGAGGTGCTACCACTGTCCACATATAGGATCCTCCACACACTAATGCCTCCAAGTTCATAAATGAACCACACTATGCTTATCACACCAAACACGGTGTAATTCGCCTCGTCAATCAATCACCAATTATAACCCAAATTGGCACAACACTCTAAGTATGATCTAAAATGACAAAAATACCCATATTATCCAAATTTTATCATAATTATAAAAAATTACCAAAATGCCCTTATTCACGGACATCGTCAAAACATTCCCTACCCCGAATGGTAGTACTGAATATTCATAGTGCTTGCAAAGCATCTGAAAACTGTCTTGGGACATTCTCTACCTTTACGCGAATCTGATAACAACCAGCACACAAATCGATCTTGAAGCAAACAACGATTTCCTTCATTTGATCTTCTAATTCCCTTGTCGTCATATCCTTCCAGATTTTCTTCATCAAGAGAAGTTGTTCTATTTGCCTATTTTAAGTTTTTAACAGAAAATGTCTCATAGATCAAGTTTTCTTCTAATTGCACTGTTTTTGGTACTATAACATAAGTTGGATCAAGAATAATCCTTCTTAATTGAAATACATGAAAGATACTATGAAGGTTATAAGGAAAAGTAATAAGACTATTCAATAGGTTACTAAATGAGTCCAACAAAGAATTCGAGATGGTCTAATAGACTTCGAAATGAACATAGTCCAATAATTTTGGAAATGAACTTTCTAGATTCAAATCCAAAAATCTCGGCCAAGGAAAACAATAAAATTGCATTGCAATATCTAGTAGGATATGGTTGGAAAATAACCAATCCATTTAAAAAGTCAGGCTCACAAATAGATGTGATTTTGGATAAACAAATCAAATCAACAGAAAAGATTTGATATTCAATGAATATAGAGTAGAGTTAGAAAACTTGAGTATAAACAACAAGTTTAATCAAGAAGAGTAGAAATACTCAGATCATGCTATAACAAAGACACAGATAGATAAAATTGATTTACTCAGTCTGTTTGAGAAAGAAATAGACAATCAGATCAATAAAAAGTTTCAAACTCTAATAATAATTGGATAGTTTTAAACAGGCTCAAATAGTAATGGCAAGTTTATAAGTTGAAGTAACATTATGAAAAGAAGTAAAACACAGATAACTCCAAAAGATTTGCACAATCACTGATCACAAGAGAATGAGTTACCTCGCGAATTATACAGCACAGTTTTAAGATTACTCTCTATGCCACGACTTTCTCGCTTCTTAAGTTTTTGTATTTGAACGTTCTCATTACACTCCTTGCATTGGCTCTTTCTTCGTTTTGAGATTTTGAAACACATGTATTACTAACGGAAGTCTCCATCTTCAGCTGATCACACTCTTTGAATAAGTGTTCAGGCTTTCCACACTCCAAGCACTTCGTTGGTGATGCCACAGTCTGACCAAAATCGTTGCCACTCGTACTTCCTTTCTTTGTTCGTTATTGCTTCCCCGGTGATTGTATATACGACTTTCACTGAAAACGATTGACCTTACGCTTCCTCCTATTTTGAATTATCAAAGATTCTAAGTTACAGCTCCTCGCATCCAATGGCTGCTCCAATCCTAATAAGCTATGAAGTTCGATTATCAGTTCCCGCTGCTGAACGACCATCTGTCTCTGTAGTACTACTACTTCAATCGCCTTGTGCATCACGCTTCTAGCTATAGCTATACAATCTTCATCACGTTTCATGTCCACATGCTCATGTTCATAATGTTCCATTATCTTTCTTCAAAGATAAACAAAATCAACACACAACGAACTAAACGTAGCTATTTCGCACAAAGTCGTTTCCTTTCAGAAATCGAAACATATCTCTGTGTTTAATATCAGAGATTCACACAGCACAAACAAGACAAACCTACCCACAAACCCAAAAGACTCTAACTTGGGCTCTGATACCAACTAATGTAACACCCTTTCTTGGGATGTCACATTTATGATGCAAAAAAATAAAAATAAATAAAATCCTTACCCAAGTTGTAAAACACTTGATACTTGAATAATATTTGTGGTATATATTTTTTTTTCTTTTTATAATTATAACATTTAAATAAAATAACATGGAACACAAAATATAACAACCATAAACTCATCATAATATACATGTGATTCTTTTATTGTTTCTATTAAATCTTAATAGTTGTAAATTAATTGTATACTTCAGACAAGAATCACATGTATATTATGATGAGTTTATGGTTGTTATATTTTGTGTTCCATGTTATTTTATTTAAATGTTATAATTATAAAAAGAAAAATATATATATACCACAAATATTATTCAAGTATCAAGTGTTTTACAACTTGGGTAAGGATTTTATTTATTTTTATTTTTCTGCATCATAAATGTGACATCCCCAGAAAGGGTGTTACAGAGTTGGGATAAGGTCTTACCTTTAGTAGAGTTTGCCTACAATAATAATTACCACACCAGCACAAGTATGGCACCATATGAGGCTTTGTATGGTAGGAAATGTAGATCGCCTCTATGTTGATATGAGGTTGGAGAGAGTATCATCCTAAGTCCTGAGTTGGCTCAACAAACCACAGAGCAAATAAGAATGATTAAGGACAGGTGTTGAACAATTTCGACAAGTGCACCGAATCGCTATAGGTAATATAATGATGAGAAAAGAAGTATCGTTTCCACAGGGATTGTAATCGTTTTATCAACACAAAAGAATTGTTTCTACTTGAACTGAAAATATGATTTTGGTAACTTTGAATTGTATTAATTTTAAAAAAGTATAAGAGAAATGTATTAAAAACAGAGCAATTAACAAATTAAGGAATATTTTTAGATGTTTAAGGAGAAAAAAATTAATCAAGAAAAGCGGTTAGTATTCGAATCCCATTGTTTACCCTCTTATGCTATTGATTAACTCTCAAAACAAGTAATAATCATACTTTTGAAGTTCCAATCAACAAAATTAGGCCAAGATCAATCCCTTGATTCAAAGCCCCTTTAACCCAAATCACAACTCCCAATTCCTAAGATAATTATTGATTCAAATTAAGCATTAATGACAGTGATTTTATGGAACACATAATCACAATGATATATTCCTATATTCAATCATAATCATGCCAACCCAACTCAATTCCTGTATTAAAATTAATTTTCCAATTAGAAGAAATACCCACATTCAAACTAATAATGATCAAGTATTGATTAGCATTAAGCAAGGAGTAGAGTGCTCAAACACATGAAATTAACTTGTAAAAAGAGAACAAAATAGATCACATAATAGTATCTACAATGTTCATCTGACCCTAGCCTAAAAATATTTAGCTACTCATGATGGAAGAAGAAGAGATGAGAAAAATCAAACTAATAAAGGAAGAAGAAGCCATTAATCCTTCAAAATCTTGTTCCCAATCTTGAATAAGCAATGGAGGTGGAAGAAGATGAAACCCTATCACGCTCTGGCTAACACCCAGAATTAGAAATTAGAAAATGAACTAAAAGCTCTCATCAAAAGCGTTTCATCGACTATTTAAAACTGGCTGGGTAACGGTCGTTGCCTCGCAATGGCCCATTCTTACCTCGCGATGGCCCACATACAAGGTGAAGCCCACTAGAGTCTGGAAGATCCTTCCATTAATCAGCTCGTCTCGCGATGGATGTTCCTCGCCTCACAATAACACGCATAGAGGCTCACCTTGCGACATGTTAAGCTCATCAGGCGACAGACTAAGTGAGGAACATCTCCTCTTTCTTCTAAGTTCAATCCAAACCTGTTTTAGCAAAAATTTAAATCCCATTAGCCAGTGAACACAAAAACCTATAATACTCTTAAAAAATTAAAACTTATTTAATTTCTACCTAAATTTTTTTATTCTAACACTAATTTGACACCAAAACTTACTTATGCTAGAGATTCAACACAACCCCAAACTTAGAGTTTTGCTTGTCCTCAAGCAAACAACCAATTTCAAACAAGGGTCGAAGAATAAAACTAAATTTTGATTCATTGTTCAAACAAGTCATTCAAACAAAATCACAAAATTGAACAATCCACAAAAATTGCAATAATCATTGCACAATCAATTTACCTACTCTTTTGCATTCATGCTTCCCATTCATCACAACTTTAGGTAACCAGAACCATTGATCCACTAAAAGCAACATATCAATCCTCACCACTCCTCTCTAGAATAGGTGTTTCACCCAACTCAAGTGTCTAGAGGTGTTATTTACACTCAATTCACATCACAAGCAACACCCTACCATAAGCTTGACAAAGTGCTAGAGAAGTAAATGCAATGCAATGCACACACACACACACACTAAAAGAGGTCTTTTGGGTTGTAATGGGGCTTAGGTGAAGGTAGGAAATCATTTGGATAAGAGGCTTTTTGTACTTGGAATTAGACACAAGTCATTTCATGACACTTATAAACCAACCCTCAAATTATTCAATACAAAAATCCCCAAAAACAATTCTTCAAAACAAAAGAAATAAGAAACAAAAGGAAAATATTTAAAAATACGTACAAATTTATATATATATATATATTCTTTTTTTCATTTGTTTGCTTTTTTTTTTTTATCAAATATATATATATATATATACACTTTTTTAAGTAACACAAAAATAAAATAAAATAAAAAATGGACAAGGAAAAGCCCTTGTATGCCCACCCCAAACTTAGAACGTTGCTTGCCCTCAAGCAACCCCAAACTTAGTAATTTGCCATAAATGTCATGAATTGACCCATACCCAACTCCAAGTAAGTAGGGACTATGGTTTTCCAGTTATTGGCTTGTAATGAGGGTTAAGTTCAAAGAAAAGGCTAAAGGCTCAAGAGGCTAGCATAAGACAAAAATGTTGAGGTGGCTTATTTAGTTCCTAGTGAAGAACAAGACAAATGCCTCAGTGTGTCTGAACAAGCAAACAAAAACAACTAAAAACTAGATCAAGTTCTGAAGAATGCCACATGCAATGGAAGCACACATGAAAGAGATGACAGTGTTTAAGCCCAAGTACTCACAATTGTTTGAGAGTGAGGAAAAACATGCCACAATCAGTTTCACTTTGATTAAAGGTACAGTGAGCTGCTTAAAAGGTACACACTCAAGCAAAATTTCAGCTCCTTAATTATACAACTCATGCAAAACTTAAGTGTCAAGTTCACAATTTTTTTCAAGATTGGAATTTAAGCATGGAATTATTTCATTGCATAAACATCATTCAAGAGAAATGGCAGTCATCGTCTGATCAAGCTATTCTACCCACACAAGTTAATAACCCCCTAACAAAATTTGTAAATTAATTCCAATAAGAGTTGGGATTAGAGAAACTTCTCCATTTGGATATCGCTTGATGAGCATGGAGATGCGGAGTATGAAACGAGTGGAGATGACAACGAGTTGTCATCACTACAACACGTGCACAACAACCAACAAGGATGAGCAATGAAATAACCAAGGCACAAAAATCCAAAATAAAGTGACTGCAAATATCTAAGACAAATTGAACAACACTAAAAATATCCAAAATACGGGAAAGCAAAACACCAATAACGAACATTAAACAAGAGAGTTCAACTGGGCAAGAAAGACAGCAAAATAAAAACTAAACACCCCCGGCTGACTTAAAACAAAATACACAACATCTAAACTCCATCATTATTCTCTGCAGCACCATCCTCTGAGCTCTCTTCATCATCAACAACAGCCTGATCATCCTGGTGCTCCCGAACTCCTTCTACAGCATCATCTAGGTGCTCCTCATCATCAACAACCTAGTCCGCCTGGATAGGCTCATTGACCGGCTCCTCCTCAAGATTTGTTGCAGCTACTCCAGACCCTCCAGCATCTTAGCTATGCCTCATGGACGAGTGTATCAAATTCTGAAAGTACTGCTCTGTGGAAGGGTCAAGAGAAACATCAGGCAGTGAAGATAAATCAAATCCCCATTCCGGAGCTCGGGATCGCACCATCAGGTCCATATTACGCATGGACTGGAAACACAAAGCGTTCAGCCTGCCAAGAGACTGAATGTGCTGACCATGAAGAGCATGTGTGTCTTGAATAGCAGAAAGCTAATGTTGTATAACAGCCAAAGACAGTGTCTCAGGAACTAAGTCAGGTGCCTCAGGATCTTCTTCTGGTAACTCTGGTGCAAATGCAGTGTCAAGTGGCCCAGATGGTTGCTTCCTGAGCCATTGCACTGTAATTTGTGCATTGGGCTTCCCAATAGTGTCAATATCCGAAGAAGTGACACCCCATTTAGCACACAACAATCAAATTAAGGATGGGTAGGCCAGTGTGCTGGTGTTATCATTTGTAATGTGGAGCATCTCCTTAGTGATGATCTCCCCCACATTGATGGATTCACCCTTCATGATCGTAATAATGAGTTGGGCCCTGTGAATAAATATGTCTGAGGTATTTTAGCAAGGAAGGACTGTTTGATGAACAAACGTGGACCAAGCCTTGGCAAGTGGTTTCATATCAACACTCCTGAATCTACGGGGAATATTGTCCTGGGTTTTGATCCATTCGGCGCCTGGCCTGTAGAGGTACTCGATCAACTCGTTATAGTCGATTGCCCCATCTATTCTATTCTTGTAAGCACATTCCCGCGGAATAGGGAGACCTAGAACCTCATTAATTCTCCTTCTAATAAAGCTAATTGATTTTCCTTTGACATAACTAGAAAAAACTCAAATTGAGCCCAGAACTTTATAGGCATTAGCATAAAATTCACGTACAAGTCCTGGACAATGATCAATGATAGATCTGACCAGCTTTGCCCATTTCCTCCAGGCAATCTCAAATTGGATCTCTGGTATGGTCTCATTATGGAAATCAAAAGTTCTATCAGCAATGATCTTCTTCTTGCTAATGATGGTCTTGAACCTTTCCTGGTGTTCGAAGGAATAGTACAGATGCTCCATAAACTCAGGTTCTTCCTCCACAACCTGCTTCCTCTTTTTTTGTTTTCCCTGTGTTGATGTCATGTTCTTGAAATATGAACATATGGCATTCAATCAATTGTCACTTATTCAGTGCCAATAATCATGAAAACCACTCCTAAACTTAAGTCAGAACATTCAACAAGCACCTTGGAAACAAGTTGTTATCATGCTATTTTCATTCATGCAAGCAAGGCTTCACGCACACTCATCAAGAAATTGAACGTGCAATTAGATTACAAGGGAGTGCATAGCATAAAAAACATGTCATGGCAATAATTAGGCAAAGAAACAATCATCATTGTGAACTTTTTGCAAACACTTGGTGTGTGAGATATATGCAATGGGTTAATTGAGAACAACGATACCCGTAGATTACCATTTAACCAAGATCACAAATCCACAACTTATTTTGTCCACACTACACAATTAAAATCACTAGTTATCAAGCACAAGTCGTGGAACTCATCATGGAAGCATTATGAGAAAAGGGAAGGAACATACCTTCACAACAATGAACATTTACCATAAGCCCTAGAGTGAAGATAGGGAAGAAGACATACCTGATAATGGATTGTAGAGAAATAAAGTGCAAAGAGTGGGTGAAAGTTAGAGAAATGGAAGAAATTGAGAGTAGGTGAGGAACCGAGTGAAAACCCTAGCAGAACTTGAGGAACGTGTGTGAGGGAAAATGCTTCAGATGGGCCATCTATTTATAGGTTGCGACCCATCGCCTTGCGACAATGCACTGTCGTGCCATGACGTCACACACTGGGCAAGAATGGGGCTGGCTCTCGAACTGTCACCTGGCGAAGGCTATACAGTCGCCTCGCGAATCAAGTCAGTAAGGTTTTTCTGAAAATTCACCCCGCGATGGTGAACTCCCCCAAGGTGATGGGTACTAGGAAAAACTTTGAATTCACACTTTCTAGCTCGCCACGCGATGGCTAATCGGTTGCCTCGCGATATGCCCTGGGTTAAACTTAGACTTTTTAACTCAAGCTCTCGCCTCGCGATGCTTTCCTCATTGCCTCATGATTAAAGTCAGAGGCATTTGACTGGAAATTTGCCCCACGATGGCTGTTATTTCACGAGGCGATGAATACTGGGCAAAGAACTTAAAATTTTTAAGATCTGCTCTCGCCTCGCGATACTTGCCTCATTGCTTCGTGATTGAAGTCAGAGACATTTGGCTGGAAATTCACCTCACGATAGCAGATTGTGGCACATAGATCCCTTTTTTTTCTTGCAAATCGCCTTGCGAAGTATGTTTCTCGCTAGGCAATGGTGACTAAAGTACTGCTTTTGCTGGGTGATCAAGTGCATTCGCCTGGCGATGAGCTTGACTGCTTCAAACTGCAACTCTTGCTTCCATCATTTTATTCCTCGCTTAAAAACAACAGAATTGCAGCATTATTCCTACAACAGCAAGCACAAAATCATAGCGCACCTAATATTCTATTCTTACGTAAACAAGACAAAGAAAATTGTTACTCAAAATTAATTCAAAATGATTAAGAAGATGGGTTGCCTCCCAAGAAGTGCTAATTTAACATCGTTAGCTCGACGCCTTATGATTTTTATGGCTCATGTAAAACAAGAGTAACTTTTGCTCTTTCTACTACCCCACCAAGATAAGGTTTCAGCATCTAGCCATTGACTCTGAAAGCCCTTTTTGGAGTTAGATCCTCCACTTCTATTGCTCTGTAGGGTGTCACTTCTTTGATAGTGAATGGTCCTGACCATTTAAACTTCAATTTTCCCAGAAACAACTTCAACCTTGAATTAAACAACAACACTTGTTGTCCCGGAGAAAAATTTCTCTATGAAATGTACTTGTCATGGTAAACCTTCATCTTCTACTTGTATATCCCCATATTCTCTCATATGCATGCACATGCAATTCATCTAGTTCATGCAGTTGATTAACTTTCTTTTCTCCACTTAAGGTAGGATCAAAATTTAAGAATTTTAAGGCCCAATATGCCTTGTGCTCAAGTTCTACTGGAAAATAGCAAGACTTACCATAAACCAGCTGATATGGTGACAAGCCTAAAGGTGATTTGTAGGCTATCCTATATGCCCATAGAGCATCATCTGATTTATTTGCCCAATCCTTCCTTAAACTACCAACTGTCTTCTCCAGAATTCTTTTTATCTTTCTATTTGATACCTCCACTTGGCCCTTGCATTGAGGGTGGTAAGGAGTTGTCACCTTGTGTCGGACATCATACATGGAGAAAACATTTTGCAGCTGATTATTGCAGAAATGAGTTCCCCTATCACTGATCAACACCCTCGGAACTCTAAATCTAGAGAAGATGTTCTTTTTGACAAACTTAACCACTGTTTGAGAATCATTTGCAAGAGTGGCCATGGCTTCAACCCATTTTGAGACATAGTCAACAGCCACTAATATGTACTGATTTGAATAGGAAGAGGGAAATGGTCCCATGAAGTCAATGCCCCAATAATCAAATAATTCAACCTCTAGAATAGGATTCAAGGGCATTTCACTCCTCCTTGAGATATTGCCAGTCCTTTGGCATTTGTCATAGCCTTTCACATGGTTGTATGCATCTTTAAAGATGATTGGCCAATAAAAACTAGACTGAAGTACCTTAGCAGTAGTACGTTCTCCATTAAAATGCCCTCTAGGGCAATCATGACAATGTCAAAGTATCTTCTACCGTTCATCTTATGACACACCTCCTGATAAGTCCATCCGGGCCAATTTTGAAAAGAAAGGGATCATCCTAAATGTAATATTGGGCATCTCGAAAAAATTTCTTTTTCTGTTGCTATGTCAAGTCTTCTGGTATAACATTAGCAGCCTTGAAATTAGCCATATCAGCAAACCATGGCCTCTCCTCAATTGCAAACAACTTCTCATCTGGGAACTATTCAAGAATGTCTCTCTCCTTAGCAGTAACTTTAGAGTTTTCCAGCTTGGACAAGTAGTCTGCTACCATATTTTCACTTCCTTTCTTATCTTTAATCTCAAGATCAAATTCCTACAACAACAATATCCACCTAATCAGTCTAGGTTTTGATTCTCCCTTAGTTAGCAAATATTTAATTGCTGCATGATTAATGAACACAATAATCTTAGATCCAATCAAGTAACGACGAAATTTTTTAAGGCAAATATTATAGCAAGCAATTCCTTTTCAGTTGTGGCATAAAGAATTTAGTTCTCATTAAGGCCCTTACTTGCATAGTAAATTGCATGGAAAATTTTATCCCTTCTTTGCCCCAATACAGCTCCTACTGGATAGTCACTTGCGTCACACATAAGTTCAAATGGTAACTCCCAATCAAGGGCTACATTAACAGGGGCAAAAATCAATTTTTGCTTCAAAAGATTAAAAACATGCAAACAATCATTATCAAAATCAAAAGAAGAATCTTTAATGAGTAGATTGCACAATGGCTTTGCAAGTTTCAAAAAATCTTTAATGAATCTTCTGTAGAAACCAGCATGGCCTAGAAAACTTCTCACGCCCTTCATATTCAATGGTGGAGGCAGCTTCGCTATCACTTCAATCTTAGCTTGATCTACTTCCATACAGCTGGCTGAAATCTTGTGGCCAAGTACAATGCCTTCCTGCACTATGAAATGACATTCTCCCAATTTAAGACTAAATTAGTTTCTATGCATCTCTTAAGAACATTAGTAAAGTTAGACAAATAGGAATCAAATGATGCACCAAAAATAGAGAAATCATCCATAAAGACCTCTATATATTTTTCAATAATATCAGCAAAGATAGAAAGCATACACCTCTAAAAAGTAGTGGGAGCATTGCAAAGACCGAAAGGCATCCGTCTATATGCAAAAACTCCATAGGGACAGGTAAATGCTGTCTTCTCTTGGTCCTCTGGATTGACTGTAATATGATTATAACCGGAATAGCCATCAAGGAAGCAATAGTAGACTTGTTCGGATAATCTTTCCAGCATCTAGTCAATGAATGGGAGGGGAAAATAATCCTTTTGGGTAGCTTGGTTGAGCTTCCGATAGTCGATACGCATACGCCAACCAGTGACTATTCTAGTGGGAATTAACTCATTCTTCTCGTTCTTCACCACAGTCATACCTCCTTTTTTAGGAACAACCTGAACCAGACTCACCCAAGCACTATCCGAAATAGGGTAAATCATTCTGTCTTCAAGGAGTTTCAGCACCTCCTTTCTCACTACTTCTTTCATTATGGGATTTAACCTTCTCTGTGGCTGGACCACTGGCTTGAATTCCACCTCAAGTTTGATCTTGTGCATACAAAAATCTAGACTAATCCCTTTTAATTCAGATATAGTCCATCCAATTACAGTTTGGTGCTCAGAGTACCCTTACAAGCTTCTCTTCTTCAAGTTTTGAAAAAAAAACTGCTAATTATCACTGGATTTGCATCTTGATTGCCAAGAAAGGCATATTTCAAGTGGGATGGCAAAGGTTTCAATTCTAGTTTTGCTTTTTCCCCCACCTTATCATTACTCAGCTCTTCTTTCATCTTGCTAACATCACTTTCTGCTTGATGTGCTTCTAGATGTCACAAACACTCCTTAATGACTTCATCATCCACCTCTCTATGCTCTTCAATAGCATTCATAATCACTCTTTCAAGAGGTGCAGTTGGAGTATTTTACTGAAAAGATTCCTTAACTGTAGTATCAATCAAATCCACCCGATAAGAAGTTTCTTTATCATCCGGGTGTTGCATCGCCTAAAAAACATTAAAGGTGGCTTTCTCATCCTTCACTTACAACATTAACTGCCTTTATTGGACAATAATAAGGGCTCTTCCGGTGGCTAAAAATGGTCTTCCAAGAATCAAAGGTACCTCTGCGTCCTCTTTCATGTCCAACATGACAAAATCAGCTGGAAATATGAATTTGTCAACCCTCACTAGCACGTCCTCTATGACTCCATAGGGATATTTAATTGACCTATCAGCAAGTTGCAAGGCCATTCTTGTTTGCTTGACCTCACCTCCCCCAAGCTTCTTAAGCATAGACAATGGCATCAAGTTTATGCTTGCTCCCAAGTCACAGAAAGCTTTACGAATGGTAAGGTTGCCAATAGTGCACGGAATTGTAAAACTCCCCGGATCTTTCAATTTTGGGGAAGCTTCCTTTGAAGTATTGCACTGTACTCCTTTGTTAATACCACCATTTCATCCTCCTTGAATTTTCTCTTTTTGGTTAACAACTCCTTCATGAATTTAGCATATGTAGGCATTTGCTCCAATGCCTCCGCAAAAGGAATGTTGATTTGGAGGCGTTTGAAAATGTCCAAGAACCTTGCAAACTGCTCCTCTTTCTCCTTTTTCTTGTTCAAGTAAGGATATGGTAACTTTACATGTGGTGGGATCACTTGAGGCTTATCCCATTCTTGCAAAATCTTACTCTTTGTCCTCCTCAAGAAGGAGTCTTCATCTACTAAGTTAGAACTCTTTGTATCCTCCCTTTTCTGATTTTCAACCTCGCTTCGTTTTCTTCTTTTTCATTTTCTTCTAGATTCATTATGTCATTCTTTTTATTTGACTCTTCATCCAACATCTCCTTTTCATTTGTTTCAGCAGACCCCGAAACTAATGGCTCCATCACGGATGGTGTGACAATCTTTCCACTCCTCAAAATTACGGCTTTGCAAGGCTCATTCTTGGGATTATCCACTGTATTTGTTGAAAATTATCTCCCAGATTGCTCAGCAAGTTGCTTTGAGAGCTGTCCGATTTGGTTTTCAAGGTTCTTGATGGATGCTTCTTGGTTTTTGAAATGAGCCTCATGATTTTGGAAATTAGTTTGAGTCATATGCATGAATTGAGTCAATGCTTCTTCCAAGGTAGTAGGCTTCTCTTTAGGTTACTGTGGTTAAGGAGGTTTACTTAATTGAGGGGCTTCAAGTTGCTTCCAATAAAAGTTGGGATGATTCCTACACCCTAGATTATAGGTGTTGGAATAAGGATTCCCTCTTTGCCCTTGAAAATTTCACATATAATTAGCTTGCTTATTTGGATCACTTTGTCACAAGCATCATTCTCCTGTCCTCCCCCACAAAAATCACACCTTATACATTGCATCACAACCTTAGAATGATTAGATTGAGAGGAACCCACTTGTAAAGCTTGAAGTTGTTTGGTGAAAACCTCCAATTGTTGAGAAACTAATTTGTTTTAGGCTAATAGCGCATTATGTGCATCTAGCTCTAAAACACCCCTCTTTATTTGTACTCCTCTATCATGATGAATAAGGTACTCATTTGAAGCCATTGCTTCTACTAACTCTCTTACTTCTTCAGCCGTCTTGTTATTCATTGTACCCCCCACTGAAGCATCTAGCATCATCTTTGTATCCGGTCTCAACCCATGGTAAAACGTTTGCATTTGTGTCAAGTCATCATAGCCATGATTGGGACACTTCTTCAAAAGCCCTTTGACCCGTTCCCATGCCTCATAAAGATTTTCTTCATCTTTTTGCTCAAAACTAGTAATTTTAGCCATTCTCTTGATGAACTTGGAGGTAGGAAAGAACCGATCTATAAATTTGTCTTCCAATTCATTCCAAGTAGTAATACTCCCTTGAGGAAGTGTTTGCAACTAATCATTTGCCCTGTCTTTCAAAGTAAAAGGGAACAATCTCATCCTCTTAGCCTCTTCAGAAACACCATCCAACTTCAATGTATCACAAATCTCAAAGAAATTCACCAAGTGCTGGTTAGGTCTTCATTGCTCCAGAAAATTGATTTTGCTTGAGAACATTCAATAGAGAAGTTCTGATCTCAAATGCATTTGCCTCCACCAGTTGATAATCAATAGCCAACCTCTTATGGTTGTTCCTCTGGCCAAAATCCCCCAAAGTCTGCCTAGGTGGTGGTTGTTCAACCATGACTTCTACTGTGAGAGTATGAGAAGAAGAAGTAGATTCTTGTTTTTCTTCAATTTTTTTCTGCTGCCTTGCTTTCTTAGCTTTCTTCCTATTTGCTTTTTCTGTCTTCATAATCTCGGGATCAAACAATAATTCAGTTGCCTTTTTCCTTTGTATACACAAAAAATAGGAGAATTATAAGTAACAAGTCAACTATATTTAGCAATGAATTCAAATAATGCAATAAAATTCAAAACAAATAAAATAAAAATAAAACAATTGTCCAAAGTAGTAATTCCTTTGCCTTGTTGAATATCAAATCAACAATCCCCGACAACGGCGCTAAAAACTTGTTGAACAATTTCGACAAGTGCACCGAATCGCTACAAGTAATATAATGATGAGAAAAGAAGTATCGTTTCCACAGGGATTGTAATCGTTTTATCAACACAAAAGAATTATTTCTACTTGAACTAAAAATATGATTTTGGTTACTTTGAATTGTATTAATTTTAAACAAGCAAAAGAAAAATGTATTAAAAACTGGAGCAATTAACAAATTAAGGAATATTTTTAGATTTTTAAGGAGAAGAAAATTAATCAAGAAAAGTGACTAGGGTTCGAATCCCATTGTTTACCCTTTTACGCTACTGGTTAACTCTCAAAACAAGTAATAATCATGCATTTGAAGTTCCAATCAACAAAATTAGGCCAAGATCGATCCCTTGATTCAAAGCCCCTTTAACCCAATTCACAACTCCCAATTCCTTAGGTAATTGTTAATTCAAATTAAGCATTAATGACAGTGATTTCATGGAACACATAATCACAATGATATATTCCTATATTCAATCATAATCATGCCAACCCAACTCAATTCCAGCATTAAAACTAATTTTCCAATTAGAAGAAATACTCACATTCAAACCAATAGTGATCAAGTATTGATTAGCATTAAGCAAGGAGTAGAGTGCTCAAACACATGAAATTAACTTGTAAAAAGAGTACAAAACAGATCATATAAGAGTATCTACAATGTTTATCTGAACCTAACTTAAAAAGATTTAGCTACTCATGATAGAAGAAGAAGAGATGAGAAAAATCTAACTAATAGAGGAAGAAAAAGCCATTGATCCTTCAAAATCTTGTTCCCAAGCTTGAATAAGCAATGGAGGTGGAAGAAGATGAAATCCTATCACGCTCTGGCTAACACCCAGAATTTGAAATCAAAAAATGAACCAAAAGCTCTAGTCAAAAGCGTTTCTTCGACTATTTAAAATTGGCTGGGTAACGGTCGTCGCCTCGCGATGGCCCATTCTTGCCTCGCGATGGCCCGCGTACAAGGTGAAGCCCAATGCAGTCTGGAATATCCTTCCATTAATCAGTACTTAATCACCTAATTATCTTATCTAAATGTAATCTACTTTATGTCTAATCAAATCCTATTTATTGGAAAAGCTCCCATGCTTCTCAAAGAAGCTTCATCCTCTCTCTCCTCCCTCCCACTCACACACGGCTGCATGGTCTTGGGAGACCAAATATTCATTTTCTTCACTTACTTCATTTCTACTATCCACTTCTCTCCCTACTTTCATCTTCCTCACATTTTCTCCTCCCTCTCTCTACACCATACCACACGGCTGCACCCTCTCCAAGTCCTCCACCATCACAAAATCTTCAAACAACCACATTTCCTTAACCTCCACTATATTCTAAACAACCTTCTAGTTGAAGATTTCTTGAAAAGCTTCCATCTTTTTGCACCATTGAAGCCCAAAGCTTGAAGCCCACGAGTTTTTGGGTTTCTAGCCTGACTACGACTAAGAGGGTGAAGCCCACGAGTTTCTGGGTTTCTGGCCTGACTACGACTAGTACTTGCTGTTGATCATGACAGCCCACCCACAGGGATTTTTGGGATACGTGCGTCTGATATTCCTTGGAGGTCCAGACTATTGGCATGTCAACTTCAGCTCGGATCGCTGTGTCTACATGGGAAATGTGTCGTTGTCGCTGGCGTGGGGGCATTATGATCCGCCGATCTTTTCCTGCAGCGTTCGTCTACATTTAGAATTTTACATGCCCATTAGGGACATGTGGGGTGAACCTCACTACACCCCACAGGAGGATTCATTCCTCTCCACTGCTCGAGCCCCGACCCGTAATTCGGTGGCTCTAATGAGGATCTCTTCTGATGAGGAAGACCCTGAGGAGGAACCTGAGGAGGATCCTGACACGGTTCCTTCCTTCTCTCTTTAGGGGGCTTGTAAAGCTTAGGGTTTCTTTTTGTTGAGCCTTGATGTAACTAAAGACTCATAGTCTGTATTTAAACAGTATATATATATAATGTATCTTCTGCATGGATGTATGGATTAGTCTTTATGTTTTTCGCTTACAAGTAGTCAAAAATATAAATACATACTTGTGAATCTTTTATAAGGGTTAGTACATTTGAATACTTCATTAATGAACAGGTTATTAAGTACAAATATATATATATATATACATATATTTAAAATATATATATATATATTCACCATTTTATTTACACAAATATAATCAAATAAGTTTAATTGTGATCTAATAAATCGGGTCTTAATTTATGTTTTCATTTTCTGCATCGTAATTCGTAATGATGTGACGTTCCCTCCTAAAAAGGGGCGTTACATTAAGTTGGTATCAGAGCCCCGGTTTATGTTTTCTTTGGGTCTTTGTGGTTAGGTCTGACTTGTGTGTGCTGTGTGATTCTCTATGATTGGTATTCTGAAAGGATACATTTAATTCTTCATTGTGTGTTTCAGTTAGTATCACTTGAAAGAACGATATGGCATGAGGCGGAGATATGGCAGCAGTAATTGAGGCTATGCAACGAATGGCCGAGGTTATCGCATAACAAACGGAGAGAGTTGCTCAACAGCAAGAAAGGCCTGCTCAATGGCTCAAGGCTACGGCAGATGCGCAAAATTTGGCGGAGTTTCGTCGCCACAACCCTCCTCAATTCAAAGGAGAATTTGATCAGGAAAAAGCTAGTTTATGGATCAAGGAGCTGGAGAAAGTCTTCCGAGGCATGAACTGTGCCAACGACAAGAAAGTGACTTACGCCACTTTTATGCTAATTGGTGATGTTGAGGACTGGTGGAATGGAGCACAGAGAGTGCTAGAAGCTGAAGGTCATGAAATCAATTAGGAGGTATTCAAGAATAAGTTCTTGGACAAATATTTCCCCGCAAGCGCCAGACATGCAAAGGAGATGGAGTTCCTTAGCTTGAGACAAGGAAACTTGTCTGTCAGCGAATACACTGCAAAATTCAAAAAGCTTATCCAAGTTTTTGACATATTTCCAGCACCAGCCAGATGAGGTATAGAAATGTCGAAACTTTGAAGAAGGACTAAGGCATAAGGTGAAGAGAGCAGTCATCACCTTGAAAATCAACCAATTTTCGGAGCTACTAGATACGTGTTGCCAAGTGGAAGCTCTAGATCAAGCTTGAGATACAAGAAACCGAAACTTTGGACCTGCCAGGTTCCAAAGAGGAGGCAGTAACAACACAAACCATTTCCAAAAGAAGCCTTATTCCCGACCACCGGGAAATCAACAGCAGATGTCGGGTGGAGGTTCTAGTGGAGGATCTAGTGGGAACTGAACCGGACCAAATGTGGCATCTTTGCCAAGGTGTATGAAGTGCGGGAAGGATCACCAAACAAGGGATTGTTCTATCAAAGGAATCATCTGTTTTCGATGTGAGAAACCTAGACATGACTCCAGATATTGCAACCAAGCTAAGGCTGAGCCTTCAGTCAATGCTACATGAGCTGCGAAGCCGTAAGCATGAGGCAGAGTGTACACCATGAGCGGAGAAAAAGCTTCCAAATCCGAAGATCTGATACAGGGAGAAGGTGTCATAGGAGGTAATCTTTTAATTGTACTGTATGACTCTGGGGCAACCCACTCTTTCATTTCATATGACTATGTGCGATGACTTGGTTTGCCTGTATCATCCTTACCTTTTGACTTGACTGTTTCTACTCCCACTAATAAACCTGTTATTACTACTAAAGTCTGTTTGAATTATCCTTTGACTGTTAAAGGTCGAATCTTTTCTGTTGATTTGATCTGTTTACCCCTTTCTCATTTAGATGTAATTTTAGGAATGGATTGGTTGTCTTCCAACCATGTCCTTTTGGATTGCTCTCATAAAACCATAGTTTTTCCCATAGATGAGGATTCTAGATTTTTGATGGCCAATCAAGTTCGAGCTTTCTTGAAAGAAGGAGCTCAGGGATACATGCTATTGTCTTCCTTGAAAATCGAGAGCGATGCTGATGTGAACACAATTCCAGTGGTAAATGGGTTTTTCGAAGTCTTTCCTGATTATGTACCTAGTTTACCACCGAAGCGGGAAATAAAGTTCGCTATTGATCTGGTACCTGGATCTGGTCCAGTGTCTATAGCACCTTACAGAATGTCACCATCGGAGTTAGCATAGCTTAAGAAGCAGTTGGAAGAGCTTTTAGAGAAACAGTTTGTTAGACCCAGTGTGTCACCCTGGGGAACACCAGTGTTGCTAGTCCGGAAGAAGGATGGTACCTCACGATCGTGTATGGACTATCGCCAACTAAACAAGGTCACAATCAAGAACAAGTATCCACTTTCGAGAATAGATGACTTAATGGATCAACTGAAAGGAGCAGCAGTGTTCTCTAAAATCGATCTGTAATCTGGCTACCATCAGATCCGAGTGAAGGCGGACGACATTCCCAAGACGGCTTTTCGTACCTGATACGATCATTACGAATATCTTGTGATGCCGTTTCGTGTAACAAATGCACCTGCTATCTTCATGGACTACATGAACCGAATCTTTCGTCCTTACTTGGACTGATTCGTGGATGTCTTCATTAACGACATCCTGATCTACTCTCAAAATTAGGAGGATCATGCTGAACACCTCTGTATAGTTATCCAGATTCTGAAGGAGAAGAAGCTGTATGCCAAATTATCAAAATGTGAATTTTGGCTAGACGAAGTCAAGTTTTTGGGCCATGTGATCTCAAAGGAAGGGATCGCAGTGGATCCGTCCAAGGTGGAAGCAGTTCTATAATGGGAATGACCAAAGATAGTGACAGAAATTCGAAGCTTTGTGGGTTTGGCTGGATACTATCGGAGGTTCATTGAAGGATTCTCTAAAATTATAGGACCTCTCACTCAGCTCACAAGAAAGAACCAAGCCTTTGAATGGACCGATGCTTGTGAAGAAGGTTTCCAATAATTGAAGAGACGGCTAACTACTTCACCAGTGTTAGTTCTACCCAATCCGGATGAATAGTTTGAAGTGTACTGCGATGCTTCGTATCAAGGTTTGGGAGCTGTGCTTATGCAGAATGGAAGAGTGGTGGCTTATGCTTCCAGACAGTTGCGAGTGCATGAGAAGAACAATCCAACACATGACTTGGAGTTAGCAATTATGGTTTTTACCTTGAAGATATGGAGACACTTCCTGTATGGAGCAACGTTCAACATCTTCAGTGACCACAAAAGCTTGAAGTACTTATATGATCAAAGGGAGCTGAATATGAGACAGCGTAGGTGGTTGGAGTTCCTGAAAGATTATGATTTTCGACTTCTGTATCACCCTGGAAAGGCAAACATCGTGGCAGATGCATTGAGTAGGAAGATGCTCAGTATATCAGCCATGATGATTAAGGAAAAAGATCTGATAGAGCAGTTCAGGGATGTATGGTCTTTCATGGAATTAGAACCGGGAAAAATTCGCATGAACATGGTTACTATCTCAAGCGAATTAATGGAAGACATCCGGGAAAAGCAAAAGATTGATAAGTTCTTGTAAGAAGAAAGAGAGTTGATGAGGCAAGGTAATGCGACGACATTCGAGGAAGGAACAGATGGAATTCTAAGATTCCGATGTAGGGTTTGTATACCCAGGGATCAAGAACTCAGAGAGTATATTCTCGAGCATGCTCACACAAGCAAGCTGAATATGCATCCAGGAATAACTAAAATGTATCAAGACTTGAAGAAGTTATTTTGGTGGCATGGAATGAAGAGCGATATTACCAGATGTGTGTCTTCTTGTCTAGTTTTCCAGAAAGCAAAGGTAGAGCATCAAAGACCGTCAGGACTATTGCAACCTCTATCTATTCTTGAATAGAATTGGGATAGCATTGCGATGGATTTCGTGGTTGGATTGTCGAAGACCGGGAATGGTTATGACTCGATATAGGTAATTGTTGATCAGCTCACGAAGTCAGCACACTTTCTACCAATCAACATAAGGTACAACATGGAAAGGTTGACCCATTTGTACATCGGTGAGATTGTTAGACTACATGGTGTGCCTACCAGTATTGTTTCTGACAGAGATCCAAGGTTTACTTCCAAGTTTTGGCAAAGTTTGCAAGAAGCATTGGGAACGAAGCTACGACTGAGTTTTGCTTATCACCCACAAACTGATGGGCAATCGGAAAGGATGATCCAATTGTTGGAGGATTTGCTCAGGGCTTGTGCTATAGAACAGACTGGAAGTTGGGATGAAGTTTTACCATTGGTAGAGTTTACCTACAACAACAGTTTTCATTCAAGCATAGGGATGGCACCCTATGAAGCTCCATATAGACGACGGTGTCGAACACCTCTGTGTTGGTACCGAGATGGCGAGCGCCTTACTGTTAGACCTGATATTATACAGCAGACGACTGAGAAGGTCAAGATGATTCAGGAAAAGATGAGGACGGCTTAAAGTCTACAGAAGAGCTACGCGGACAAGAGGAGAAAGCCTCTTGAGTTTGAGGAAGGCAAGCATGTGTTTTTGAAAGTCACGCCAATGACTGGGGTCGACCGAGTTCTGAAATCTAGAAAACTCACCCCCAAATTCCTTGGACCTTACCAAATTCTTCGCCGAATAGGTCCAGTAGCTTACCAGATAGCTTTACCCCCTTTTCTTTCAAACCTTCACAATGTCTTTCATGTGTCACAACTATGAAAATATATTCCTGACCTAAACCATGTCATAACACCAGAAACAGTATAATTGAAAGAGAACTTAACCTATGAGGCACCTCCTGTAAAGATTAAAGATAAGAGAGTGAAAGTGATCTGAAACGAAAAGATCGGAGATGCAACGTGGGAATTAGAAGACAAGATGAAGGAGCAACACCCATAATTATTCTAAGGTAAGAAAATTTCGAGAACAAAATTTCTTTTTAGAAGAGGAGAGTTGTAACACCCCAAAAATTATTTATTTCATCATAAATAATCATTTTATAATATTTATGATTTTTGGAAATTTTTTTGGAATTTTTCAAAAATGTCAAATATTTTAATATATTTCTCGTTTCACGTGCACACTGAGCAGAGTCAGTGTAACACCCCAAAAATTATTTTTTTTGTGATGAATAGTCATTTTCTAATGTTTGTGATTTTTGAGAATTTTTGTGGATTTTTTGGAAACGTCGAATATTTTAGTATATTCCCCATTTTACGTGTATGCTGAGCGGAGCTGGGAAAACAAAATGTTTTTCCTGGGACTGGTAAACTTTGAACTGTGAAAGCATCGACGGGGGATCTTACTAAACCCGAGGTCAGGCACAATTTACGAAGTTTACATTTTTTGAGATTTAATCTGATAAATAAAATCTCTGTTCGCACCGTTAACTAATATTTTTGCGATACGCTTTATTATCCGTTGGATAATTAATATTGGCTTTGTTCACTGTAACAATTATCCATTGGGTAATAGCTTGTAGTAAAATCATAATTACCTTATTATTTTAATTACTTAATCACCTAACTATCTTATCTAAATGTAATCTACTTTATATCTATTCAAATCCTCTTTATTGGAAAAGCTCCCAAGCTTCTCAAAGAAGCTTCATCCTCTCTCTCCTCCCTCCCACTCACACACGGCTGCATGGTCTTGGGAGACCAAATATTCATTTTCTTCATTTACTTCATTTCTACTATCCACTTCTCTCTCTACTTTCATCTTCCTCACATTTTCTCCTACCTCTCTCTACACCATACCACACGGCTGCACCCTCTCAAGCCCTCCACCATCACAAAATCTTCAAACAACCACATTTCCTTAACCTCCACTATATTCTAAACAACCTTCTAGTTGAAGATTTCTTAAAAAGCTTCCATCTTTTTCCACCAATGAAGCCCAAAGCTTGAAGCTTTAAGGATTTTGAGGTGGTGAAGCACGAAATCCCAAGGGAAATAGGAGCTTGCTTTCTTTGTTCTTATCTTAAGGTAAGAGAAGATTATTTTCTTCAACTCATTTTGGTAGTGAGAAACTCTTTGTTGTGTTGATGGGGTGAAACCCATTTATGGGATACCCATTTGTTTGAATGATTTTGGTTGTGTTTTGATTGTTTGGATAGCATGATTTTGATGTATGTTGATGGATTAGTGACTTGGTTGAGCCATAAGTGCTTGTATGATATGATTATGATGTTGTAGTTGAGGTTTGATGGTTTAGTTTGGGTTAAAATGATTTAGAGACTCTGTTTTCAGCAAATTTTCGCTTCGTAATCAATTACATGATTCATGTAATCGATTACAAAGCTTTTGGAACTGCGAAATGTGTTTCTGGACAGCTTGTAATCGATTACATGGCTCATGTATTCGATTACAAGACTTCTGGACAGCTTGTAATTGATTACATGGCTCATGTAATTGATTACAAGGTTTTTGGGCGAAATGTAATCAATTACATCTAGCTTGTAATCGATTACAAGGCTTCTGTTAGGCTTGTAATCAATTACAAGGTCTATGTAATCGATTACCAAGCCCAAAATTTGAGAATTTTAGCTTGAAAATGATGGAATTAGAGCTCTCTAACCCTGATAACTTAAATACAAATCTTAAATCTTGAATTGAATGATTAGCTTTTACTAAATTGTGAAAAGGATTATTCGTTCTAACAAATTGGACAAATGACTTTATGATTTTATTGAATCATATGTGATTGATTTATGAATTTGAACATCCATGGTGAGCATGATTGAAACATGCATTGAGAAAGATTTTATAAGAAAAGTATATCATTGTTGGATATACATGAATATGCATTGAGTCATCATGCATTGTGAAAGTCCGATGGACTATAGTTAAGACCATGTTGCCTAGGAGATTGAATACACCTTTATGCGGGCGCGAGTAGACTAGTGTAGGTCATACTGTTGACCTTGGGGGCATCGGGGTGCGGGTACCTCACAATGGACAGTTGGTAGTTCTTCTGTCTGTGGGGCAGACCGATGCAAATGCACCGACGATCCAGACCGAGACACTATCCTATATCGCTATCTAGTGAAGAATGTCTGTACAATGCCTTGATGTGCATGTGAATAAACTGATGAGTTATAGCACTTTGGCCATGGCAACCGAGTTGCAGACATGTCTCTTGATCTTTCTCTCCGACTGTTTGTGTCTAGCTCCATGGACTAAGATTCTGATATCGTATGCATGTGCATAGTGAGTCGACATATTTTCTGGCACGTAATTCTTATTATAATTGGAACTACTGCATTATTGATGTATAACTTCCTAGAACTACTTAATTATTTATTGCTGCTATTTAATGCTTATTATTATTACTTTTGAAATGCTATATGGGTGCTTCGCGCTGTTTTGTTTCTTTACTGCCATAATAGGTAATGATGTCGAATGTCTTACCTCTTTCCTGTATTTCTATTATTTTTGTATATGTTTATGTTCCATCGAAGACATCGACAAAGAGGGTGAAGCCCACAAGTTTTTGGGTTTCTGGCCTGACTACGACTAGTACTTGCCGTTGATCATGACGGTCGGCTCATAGGGATTTTTGGGATACGTGCGTGTGACATTCCTTGGAGGTCCAAACTGTTGGCATGTCAACTTCAGCTCAGATCGCTGTGTCTACATGGGAGACATGTCGTTGTCGCTGGCGTGGGGGCGTTATGATCCGCCAATCTTTTCCTGCAGTGTTCATCTACATTTAGAATTTTATATGCCCATTAAGGACATGTGGGGTGAACCTCACTACACCCCACGGGAGGATTCATTCCTCTCCACTGCTCGAGCCCCAGCCCATAATTCGGTGGCTCCAATGAGGGTCTCTTCTGATGAGGAAGACCCTGAGGAAGATCCTGACACGGTTCCTTCCTTCTCTCCTTATGGGGCTTGTAAAGCTTAGGCTTTCTTTTTATTGAGCCTTGATGTAACTAAAGACTCATAGTCCGTATCTAAACAAGTATATATATATATATATATATATATATATATATGTATATATATAATGTATCTTTCTCGCATAGATGTATGGATTAGTCTTTATGTTTTCCACTTACAAGTAGTCAAAAATATAAATACGTACTTGTGAATCTTTTATAAGGGTTAGTACATTTGAATACTTCATTGATGAACAGGTTATTGAGTACAAATATATATATATATATATATATATTCACCATTTTATTTACACAAATATAATCAAATAAGTTTAATTATGATCTAATGAACCGGGTCTTAATTTATGTTTTCATTTTCTGCATCGTAATTCGTAATGATGTGACGTTCCCTCCCAAAAAGGGGCGTTACAGCTCGCCTCGCGATGGATGTTCCTCGGCTCACGATAAAATGCATGAAGGCTCGCCTTGCGACATGTTAAGCTCGCCAGGCGACAGACTACGTGAGGAACATCTCCTCTTTCTTCTAAGTTCAATCCAAATCTGTTTCAACGAAAATTTGAATCCCATTAGCCAGTGAATACAAAAACCTATAATACTCTTAAAAAATTAAAACTTATCTAATTTCTACCTAAATTCTTTGATTCTAACACTAATTTGACACCGAAACTTGCTTGTGCTAGAGATTCAACAATAGGTTGGTTACTACTCAAAGTAAATAGTAAAGCTATGCTGATAGGAGGAGAAGATCTCTTGAGTTTGAAGAATGAGAACGTGTTTTCCTTAGAGTCACTCCTACAACAGGGGTTGGTAGAACTTTGAAAACCAGAAAGTTAAATCCTCATTTTCTTAGTCTCTTCCAAATTCTAAAAAGAATAGGACTTGTAGCTTATCAAATAGCCCTACCTCCTAGCTTGTCTAACCTTCACGATGTCTTTCATGTGTCACAACTCAGAAAGTATAATCTAGATCCTTCACACATCATAGAAAATGAATTAGTGCATTTAAGAGATGATTTGTCTTATGTAATACAACATGTGAGGATCGTGGATAGGGAAGTCAAAGAGCTTAGAGGTAAGCAGATTCCTTTGGTGAAGGTTTTATGGGATGAGATTGGCACTGGGAAGGCTACTAGGGAATTAGAGTCTCATATAAAGCAAGACTATCCAGAGTTGTTTATATGAGGCAAGCAAATTTTGGGGACAAAACTTTTAAAAAATAAGGGGAGAAATGTAACATCCTCTCTAACCAGTTAGTATTAATTAGGGTTGTGGGAGTCCAGTAACTTTTGTATGAGTTACCTGTTAACTTTGATAACATTTTTAAGTTAGTTGAACTATTTTATTATATCATTGAATATGAGAAATAGTTATTAATAGCTCAAAAAGTAGTATAAACTGCTTAAAAAGATGGAGATAAACATGAAGGATTTATTTTTAGGTTATTTAATATTAGAATTAATTGTAGTTAATTTTTGAGAATTAATTGAATTAGTTTAGTATATTTAATAACACTAAGAGAGGGTTTGAGGACCATATTAAAAAGATGGATATCTTGGAAAATTATGAATTTTGTAAAGATATCAAGTAAAGAGTGGAGAATTTTCTGGAAACAAATACATGTTAAGACAGATACTTATAAGCCTATTAACTTATTTCCTTAAGTTTAGTTTAACTTTAGGAAGAGTAATAAGACTAAAGTGATAGTTTTAGGTATATGAAAAATAAAGCAATAATGAGAATATGATTGAGATGAATCCTAGGCTTTACATACCATCTATGGAAGTTAGGAAACTTGGATTTGTGAAATCAAAGTATTCCTACGAGATATAATATTTCCAGCAAAATATCTAACTTAACCTTATCACTCCAACCAACTCTATCGTCCTTCTTGTTATCTTACTTTGACTTTGTTTCTTTTATTTCCTCTCTTTCATGTTCCAGCAGAAGGAAAGAAAGGGAAAAAGAAGAAAGGAAAGAAAATGAAGCAAAGGGGAGAGGAAAAAGCAAGAAAAGAAGAGGAGGAAGCCAAGGAAGAAAGAGAGAGGAATCAAGCTTAAGCACCATCATCTTTGGAGGTCAAGGTAGGGGAGCTTGTTCTTTAACTCTATCCTTTTCTATTCCTTCTTGATGCTAGATGCATACAAGTTTGGGTATGAATGGATGTTTGAGAGATTTCTCAATGTTTTTAAGTTGTATGAACTAGAACTAAGTTGATTTGAGTTGATTCATGCATGGTTGAGGCTTTGAAACTTATAAACACCCTTATAACCTTATATCTTGAGTTTAGTAGAAATAGGTTTCTTGGGTGATTTGCCTTTGATCATATATCCATGATTGGTTGTTTGAAATGGAATATGAGAGTTTCAATAGATTAGAAATCATATATGAGATTAGAAATCATCTAGGACCTAAGTTTGAGGGTCCAAGTTTGGTTAGGAGTTCAATGGAATAGGAAGAGAAATTCTTGGGCTAGGTGCCCTGAATTTGGCCACTTAATCACTTATGGTCAGAGAGCACCAGCGTGAAGGAGGGAGCGACTAAGCACCCAAGGCCAGAGAGTAAAAGTGTTGAGCGCCTAAGTGCACAGAGAGTTCTGGAGCTAATTAATTAAGCACTCAGACTCTAGGCGCCTAAGCGCCAGTGACAGATAAAACAGGGGAGGTTTTCTGTCCTGGAATGCCTAAGCACTAGAAAAGTGGTCGGCGCCTAAGCGCCCAAAGGCAGTGACTCCCAAGTCTTTTGTTTTGAAGAAACAAAGTTCCCTACCTGTTGGAAATGGTTATATATGCTTTGTAGAGTGAGTTAAGACACTTGAGGGATATTTTAAAAGAGAAACAACCACCTAGCATATAAATAGTAAGGCATGCCCTTGATTGAACAAAAGTTGAGTATTAACATAGATATGTGTATTCATTTTATTGAGCAGGGAGATTACACTTATGTTGCAAAGTAGTGAGAAAAACACTTTGTAATAAGGTGGACTAAGAAACAAGGTAGTGAGAAAAACACATTGTCATAATAGAAGAATGAGAAAAACCCTCTATAAAGGACAAAGGAGTGAAAAAAACACTTTGTCAAGTAAGATGATTATATGATTGTATGAGTGGTTGTTTGTCATTGAATAATGTTTAATTAAAAGTTAAATATAAATAATTGACTTGTCATGATTTCATATAGGTATTTATACTACTGAGAATTGTTAATTCTCATCCCTCTTGTGTTTTCATGATAAATTCAGGTCAGAATCCTTCCGAGGAAAAGCAATAGTAGAGGAGTGGATGAACTAGTTTAGTTTTTATTCTGCTTTTGTAATATTAAGACTTGTATAAGTTTTCTTGTATTGTACTCACGCCCTTGTGGCTCAGTTTGTACATACAATGTAAAGATTTATATATTTTTGCTATGTATATGAGTTCTCTTTTTCCCTCATGGCTCTTTATAATAATGACATGGTTATTATGAATATATTATTATGTATATGAGTTAGAAGTAACGCACTTGACTCTATTTACTTGTGAAATTGTCTGATATAATACGGTAGTTGGAGTTAGGATGTTATACCAATCATCTGTCTAGTACTCCGATCTTATACAAGAACGGTATCATTAACAAAGATAACATAATAAGGCAAGGTATGAGTGAGATTGCTTATAAATATTAAATTAAAGGGACAACCAGGTATAAATAGTACATAATCTAAAGATAGAGTGGGAAGGGGATTAGCTTGAACAATGCCTTGGACTTTGGTTTGAGAACCATTGGCTAAAGTAACACTAGGTAGTGTATCTGTATAGGTAAGGTGGGAGAAAAGGGATATGTTAATAGACATATGATCAGAAGCGCCATAATCAAGGATCCAAGGTCCCAAAGATGAAGACTGTGAAAGAAAGGCTGCATGATTACCAGTCTGAGTGACAGGTGTAGTGGATTGCATGGCTGCCTTGAGCCAGATGTACTCATTATACTTAGCGGCAAAGAGGGAAACCTTGTCAAATGAGTCATATGGGACAACCTGAGCAACATTCACAGTTTTAGACTATTGGTTGACCTTGGTTCTGCATTGTTCCTCAATGTGACCAAATTTGTTGCAAAAGGTGCAGGGAGGACGATGATGAGGATGAAGATGAGTATTACCACGACCTCCTCCCTGTCCACCCTGGCTGTTAGATTGGGAAACCAGTGCAAATGATTCAACAGGTGCAGGGGATTGAACCACAACAGCAGCCCAAGATGTGTAATTTGCTACCCCCACCAATTTGTTATATGGGATCAATGGGACAGTGGTGAAGCTGATGGTAGAAAGTGACTCAAAGGCTAACATGCTGGTATGGGTGAAAAATAGGACTTATGAAGGTCTCAGTTGCTGGGCAAAAGGTGTGCAGGTGTTTTGGTCTAGAAACAGTAAGATGGAGCAGTGGGCAATCGGTAGAGAGGGTTAGGACTCAAGTTTGTAGATCTCGGAAGCAGAAGCCAAGGTCGAAAAAGTACTGGAGGGTGGCTGAAGGTGTTGTCGACAAAGTCTGGTGGTTAGAAAGTGGGCTACGCGCTCACACACGCGGGCGCGTGGATAGATGCATAGAGATTTGAACGCACGCGTGGGGACATGTGCAGTGGCAGGAGGTGGTGGATCGGCAGTGGAAGCGTCAGTCGGTTGGTTTTGCCCCTGATCTGGGGTCACCAATGGTGGATGGCGTCGCTGGAAAAGTTGCAGCCAGTGGAGGCACGACTATTTGGAAGGTAAAAAATACCAGAAACCACTAATGTAATGGCACAAGGGTTTGAAGATCTTATCCTACTACTGATACCATACAGAATTAGGAGAATTGGAGGAATTATATGTCTATTCACACACAAGTATGTTGGTATTTATATACAGAAATAGTACATTGAATAAGTAAATACAAACGCTAATTCCTAAGAAGTGATTATTACAATATCTAGTAATCATCACTTATGAGTTAGCTATGAAAACATGTGAAACATGGCTTAATTCTAGCATGTGAAACATGGCTTAGTTCTAACAAAAACATTTAGACATGATGAAATCCAAACTAATCAAAAACTTTTTTTTAGGGCACATCATCAAAAACTTTTAGAGCATATTTGGGACAGATTATTTCCGTTCCAACATACGTTAGTTTGCCAACTTAAGTTGTTGCTTGCAACAACAATATGTTTGGATATTTTGTAGCAATAATCAATAGCTTTTATTTGTAGAAAAAAAGTTGTTGGAGCTCAATAAAAAAATTGAGTTGTTTTCAAGCTGTTGGGATTATTCCCAACAGTGATATGTAAATATTATTTTGTCATCAATTAAATAACTTTTTTAATCAATCAAATAATTTTGTTAATCATTCTATTCCTATTTTGATAATTTGATACATAAAAATGATTCTTTTTTATATCATCCAAACGAAACAAATTAGCTTAAAATCGCTTTTCTACCTAACATATACAAACATAAAACTTTTTTCTTATAATCAATTATAACAAAAAGTTTTTATATAATAATTGATTATTGAAATAATCTTAATTTCACAGTTATCCCAAACACGCACTTAATCATATATGTATATCTACACATCCAATATACATAAGTCCAAATGACCTAATGTTCGATGAAAACATCCAGACATGATGAAAAAGCATCAAGAGAATTATATCATATGCACCAAGAAAAAGCATCTTAGTATATCATCCAAGATGAGGAAGACTATCTTAGTAATGCGATTGCTGGTCTTCAAATATAGAAGCACTAAGAGAATTATATCATATGCATCAATAAAAAGCAAGCCATCATACAAGCTTCCTGGTATAACATAACATGCATCTTCAATATTCGCTTAGGTAGTAAAAGTAGGTGCAAAACCTTTTCTCCCTATTTTATGGGGACATAAGCAATTGTGATTTTATCAAAACGGTAACCTTATACATTTAAATTGTAAGCGTGGCACAAAATTAGATGAATCCAGTGCTAGCAAACATGACAACTACAAGAGGCTAAAATACCAGTGCCTAAAGAAGGAAATATACAAGAATATTTTATGCTAAAAACTTCTTAAAATTGGAAGCATTATATCCTTGCTGAATTATGATAAAACTCAGGCATCATAATAACTAATCAATAGGGTTTTGATTTGTGTGTGTTCTGATGTGGTGGGATTTAGAGTAAGACTTAGATCAAGCTTTTGAACTTGATCCTTGGAAATGGGTCATCTTTTTTAGTGTGTTTGGAATGTAAAAAAAATAGAAAATGATTTGATTTGTAAATCAAATCTAATTAACTCTTGTGTTTGGAATGTTAAAAAATAAGAAATGATTTGATTTCTAAACCTCATAGATTTCATTCCTTTTGTTTTAGAAATTTTATCAAATTTAATAGAATTTGTTAAAATTTAATTTGATTTGAAATGAATAAATTATTTTACCCTTAGTAACTATCTCTAACTACTTCTTATAAAAATAAAAATATAAAATAATAAAATCAAATTAAATCAATTCTCATTTTAATGAGTTTCAAACACACAATTTAATTTTTAAATCAATTCAAATCTCCTTTTTTTAATAAATTTCAAACACAAATTTTGATTTCTAAATTAAATCAAATCAAATTATATCATTTCTAATTTAATTGATTCCAAATATTACCTTTATTATTTTTCATCTTTTTTGCTCTGTGTGCATGTGTGTGTTGGGGGGGAGGGGTTGGTAAACTTGCTTCAGTTTCTTCACTCGCATCTGTCGTCATAAAACAATTGTTACCTGAAAAATAACAATGTGTTAGGTTTAAAAGATCAAATAAAAAAGGGTTGGGACAAAGGAGGAGGTTTATTATCTATTACTATTAATATTATATAATAAAATAAAATTTTAAAGAAGAATATATTAATAAGAAGAGAAGAAAGAACACACATCTAGGGTAGGATAAGAAATCATCCTAAAAAGAAATAATATAAAGAGAACAAAGTGGTAAGCCTAAGTGACTCAAAATGCGGCAAAGCCATACTGTCCAATCTCTTTGCACATTAATATGATTAAATTCCCTTCAAAGTTGAAAAACCACAAGCACAATACCAGAGAGAAGCCATGAACACTAGGGGTGTCCGTGGGTTTGGTTGGGTGGGTTCAGCGTCATTTTTGGACCTGACCTGGGTAAGAGATTTTTTCCCTCGACCCGATCCGACCTGACCTGACTTGACCCGATCAAGAGATTTTCTTCACTCGATCTGACCCAACCCGACCCGCTCAAGAGTAGGTTGGATTGGGTCTAACCTGTGGGTCCGACATTTAAAAAAAAATTTCAAAAAAATCAAAATACAAAATCTAACAAATTAACATCATAAGTCTCAATATCAAATAAACTAAACACCATAAATCAATAAGTGCATAACAAATTAATAACTAATAAGTTTTACTAAGTCTTGAATAAATTAAACAAAGCTAGTCATAACTTAAACAACAAATTAGTCTAACCAATCAAAGTCAGTGTCATCACGTATGTCATATGAATTATGGACAACATAATCATTGACCTTACTCTCTATTTTATCCATATATTCTTTATCATCTAAACGATCCATTGATTTTTCAACACAACGGTCACTTAGATGCATCGAGAGTCTTATGAACTTATTTTCTTTGTTCACTTTGAGAGTAACATCACAATGCCTACACTTAAAATTGATTGGAATAACAAAAAAATGAGGAGAAAGCATCCTAAAATGCCACCATGGGTATTTAGGATTAAAGCTAGCAAAATGGGTCCAACCCGTTGGGTTGGCCCGCCAACCCGCTAATTTTAAGTGGGTTGGGTTCAATGTTTGAACCTGTTTTTTTTTTCAACCCGTCCCGCTTAACCCGCGGGTTATGTGGGGCGGGTGCGGGTTGACTCGTCGGGTTACTCTTTTTTTTTTCAAATCTAGTTTTCTGAATCCTGATTCTAAATTTTTTATTCTCCTTTGGGCCCTCTCACTCACCCACGGTCCACGACGCCATGGTCCATTCCATAATTGATAATCCATTCCATGGGCTTCATTCAGTTCAGTGCTTCACTTCACAGATCACATTTTATTTTTATCATTTATCACCCTTCACCCACGTGCACCGTGCACGTCCCACACGGCCACACAAGTCACAGCACTCCCTCCCACTTCAAAATTTAGATCTGACTTGAGACTTCACTTCACATTCACAATATCAAATCAATATCTCATTACTCTCCTGTCCTGTGTATCTCCTTCTCCATTTCATTTTCAATCTTCTTTTCTCCTTGCAATTGCAAATCAACCACTACTGTGCTGTTCGTCCTTCCACTTCCAGATTGGGACGTCGTTCCCTAGCCAATAGCCATCGTCTCATTCCTGCTCAGATCTGCCTACACGACGCCGTCCCGCGCTCTCTCTCCATCGCCGATGGTTAGTCTCTCTCTCTGCCACACACTCTCTCTGTCGCACTCTCTCTCTCCGTCGCACCCTCTCTCCGTCACCGGTGGTACGTAGTAACGTAGATAATGATATAGGATTATTTTGACATATTAAAAGAAATATTCATTAAATAATTTACTTACCGATTTTTGTATTTTAAAATTATATAAATGTTAAAATAAATATAAAAATATTTTTTTAAAATTTTAATTTTATTTACATATATTTTAAAAGTTTACAAGAAGTTTTTAAATGTGTTATTTATATTTCGCATGTGTGTTGGATTGTGTCTTTGGGATTTTTGTATGTGTTGTGTGTCTTTGGATTGTGTACTGGGATTTTTTGCATGTGTTGTGTGTGCTGGTCTGCTGGATTGTGTGCTGGAATTTTTGCATGTGTGTGCTGCTGGATTAATGTTGTTGCATAGTGCTCAGCTTGTATTCTTAATTGATTGTTACTACTTATGGTTATGGATGAATTGATAATCATTGCGTGTATTTTTTTTGTTGCAAATTTTGCAATGATTTTATTTGAGTGTTTGTCTGAAACTGAAAACATAAAATGGACTCCATCAATAACAACCCTCTTGATCTTGAAAATGTGGACCTTACTATTGATGAGTCTCATTTCGAACCTCCAAAGAGAAAGGCTAAAGCATCAATATTTGATTGTTGGAAGTTTTTCACAAAAATAGGAGTGGATGACGATGGAGTAAAAAGGGCAGAATGTAATGCTTGTAAAAAAAAGTATAAGGTTGGGGGTAGATTATATGGGACGTCATCTTTAAATCGTCATATCTCAAATTGTAATGAAGTTAAATTTGACGATGTTGGTCAAATGATGATAGACATGCAAGGAAAACTGAAGTCTCAAAAGATAGATCAAATGGTATCACGTGAGATGTGTGCCGCTGCAATCATTGAGCATGATTTGCCATTTACCTTTGTTGAATATAAGAAGATTAGGAGTTGGATAAAGTACTTGACTCCTGATGCAAATCTTATTTCTAGGAATACAGCAAAAGCCGATGTCTTGAATATTCATAATAGAGAGAAAGAGAGGCTTAAACAAACAATGGCTAGCATTCCGAATAGGATATGTCTAACTTTTGATTTATGGACAGTTTGTACAACAGAGGGTTACATATGTTTAATCGCTCATTTTGTTGATACAAATTGGAAGTTAAATAGCAAGATTCTCAAATTTTGTCACATGCCTCCTCACACTGGATTTGAAATGACTTCAAAGATTTTTGAATTTTTGAAGGAATGGGAAATAGAGAAAAAGATTTTTTCTCTTACTTTAGATAATTCATCCGCTAATGACAACATGCAAGAAGTTTTGAAAAATAACCTTGCTATGAATGATTGGTTGTTTTGTGATGGGGAATTTTTTCATGTTCATTGTTCTGCTCACATTTTAAATCTCATTGTTCAAGAGGGATTAAAAGTGACTAGTGATGCCTTGCACAAAATTAGAGAGAGTGTGAAATATGTGAAGGGATCAGAGGGTAGAATGAGAAAATTTCAAGAATGTGTTGCACAACTTGGTCTTGAGTCTATTGGCACCGGGAAGGGATTGCGTCTAGATGTTCCTACTAGATGGAATTCAACCTATATCATGCTTGAAAGAGCTCTCAAATACAAATGGGCATTTGATAATTTCCAAGCAAAAGATGCAAATTATAAATATTGCCCTTCGGTTGATGAATGGAAAAGAGGAGAAAAAATTTGTGAGTTCTTGTTACCATTTTATGACACTACCAATTTGATTTCTGACACATCCTACCCTACTTCCAACTTGTATTTTTTGCAAGTTTGAAAAATTCAATGTGTTCTTCAAGAAAGTCTAAGTAGTGAAGATGAAGTTATAAGGAGCATGGGGGAAAAGATGATGAAGAAGTTTGAGAAATATTGGGATGAATATAGTATTGTGCTTGCACTAGGAGCGGTTCTTGACCCACGGATTAAGTTTTCTTCATTGAGTTATTGTTACTCAAAAATTGATGAATTTACTTGTGACCAAAAGATAGAACATGTGAGGAGAAAATTGTTCATGCTCTTTGAAAAGTATTCAAATTCGAAAAACAATGTCTCCGCTTTCAATGTCACAAGTGTTGTCCCTACTCAATCTTCATGTTTGCCGAAGGAACTCAAGTAAATAAATAAAAGGATGTTTGGTGTAAGTATATGTATATTTTAAATTGATAAATTACTTTCTTTCTATTATGCACTTTTTTAAATTGATCTTATTTTTCTTTTCATGTATTCCACTTGTCAAATATGATAGGAATTGAAAATGCACAAGGATCAACTTGCTTCTAGAGTTAGAAGGTCACAACTTGAGCTTTATTTGGATAAGCCAACTTTAGATTTTGATATTTATGAAGATTTAGATGTGTTACAATGGTGGAGGGACACTATGAACCACCGTTATCCAAATCTATCCATAATGGCTCATGACGTGTTGAGCATTCCTATTACAACTGTGGCATCCGAATCTGCATTTAGTATTGGTGCACGTGTTTTAAATAAGTATAGAAGCAGTCTTTTGCCACAAAATGTCCAAGCTTTGATTTGTACTCGTAGTTGGTTGCATGATTTTGTTAATGATGGTAATTTCTTTAATTTGAATGTATAACATTGTAATTATTATTTTCTTTAGGATCATTATCATAATATCATTTGTCAATTATTTATTTATTTTTGGATTATGATTTATAGATAAGGATGTTGATGATGTCAATGCTACAACCTCAAGAGTGGAGCCATCTTTATCCAAGGGAGTATCAAATGTTCTTAATCTAGAAGATGATTGATTTAGTTATTTTTGTAACCTTGGTCTTTGAACTTTAATTTGCGTTTGATGGATGATGGTTATCAATTTATGTTTTATGGTTTGGTGGAGTTGGAACTTATTGTTATAGAAATCAGAACTATTGAGTTATGTTATGGTTATGGATTAGACTTAATGTTTGTGTTATGAAATATTGGATTTGAATATTTGTGTTATGAAATATGGTTCATTCATTATGAACTTTCAGTTATTATGCAAGGATAGGACTTCATGCTTGCTAGTTATAAATGATAAGACTATTTCTTATGGTTTGTTTATTAATATTGTTTGAATTTCTGAACAGGAACTGACATCCTTGCATCTCACTATTGACTGTTGAGAAACATAGAGCCATAAATGAAAGCTTAAAGAGAATGAAGGTGACTTTTCTTTATCTTCTAGCTTTTTTGTTTTTAAAATGCTAGCTTAAACATTGTTGTCTCACTGATTTTGCATCTCCTTTTATAATAGACTTATTATTTTTTTTTAAAATTATAGTAATTTTTTATTTTTTTATATATTTTTGTTTTTAGACGGGTTAAGCGGGTTGGCGGGCTAACCCACTAACCCGCCAACCCATCTTAAAGCGGGATGGGTTGATTCTTCTAACCCATTTTCTCAAAACGAGCCAACCCACCCCGCCCCGCCCCGCATTTTTGCGGGTTGAGGCGGGTCGGGTTGACCCATTTGCCAGCTCTATTTAGGATCTATGGATATCTCATAGAACTCTGCACGACGACATGTCCTCCTTTCCTCCTTAGTCTGCACAATCAACAAGACAATTATCAAATTACATACAAATTTAAACTCAACAACAAAATAATAAGTTCATAAGAATTAGAAAGTCAACTATTAAACCACAAACAGCTAAAAGAATCAATGTTTAAGACCCACAATTTCTTCTCTAACAGCTGACATATCTAACATACTAAAAAAGTATTAACAATTAGTAATAGACAGTTAATAATTCATTAAACAAATTGAATGAGTTCTATATAACACACTACCAGCTTCAAGCTTCTCAATATCATCCATCTGAACCTGTAAATCTATAGGTTTCTTAGGAGTCCTCAACCAATTTTGAGTACAAATCAATGACTCAACAGTGATAGGTTGCAAAGAATTACAAAAAGGGTTAAGAACTTACCCTCCAATACTAAATGCTGACTCAGATGAAAATGTAGAAACAGGAATTGCTAAGATATCCTTAGTAATGAATGAAAGAACATGGTACTTCGTGGTCTTTTCTCTCCACCATGTAAGAATATCAAAACCATCAACATCATCCTCCTTGTACCTCTCAAGCTCATTCTTTTTTATCGCATGTTGTTTTTTCTTCACTTTTAATCTAAACTCAAATTTATAACTATCATTATCATCTTCAATATCATCATCATGTGTAGAGGAAGGAACATCAGATGACATGCAACTAGAATCACTAGCATCAAGAGGAACATGATGCATTTGTTGATAATGTTCAAACAATGTCCTCATAACATCGTCCAACCTCTTCATAATTTTCACACTCAATTCCAAGCCATACATCTTTTCCAAGCAAAACTTAACATAATTCATTTTATACCTTGAATCAAGGACAATAGCCACAAACAATAAATAATTTAGAGGACCATCAATGCTATCACAATATTTATCTAACTTCATTTTCATGGAAATGGTCATCTCCTTCAAAATTGGATTATTCCATCCAATTCACTTCTTTATAAACTTATTGATGTCACACAATTTATGGAAGAAAGTATTTGAAGTAACATGCAATGATCCAGAAAAAATAAGAGTAACATCATAAAAAATCTTCAAAAATTTAATAATGGGAATAAATGTTACAAATTGGAGGTGAGTGGAAACTGATTTTACAAAAACAAAAAATAATGGACCATGGGTGGGTTGGGTTGTGCGGGTTGAAAATGTTCTAACCCATTACCCGACCCACACACTGTGGGTTGAACATTTTTTAAATCGATCCAACCCGCGAACCCAACCCAACCTGCATTTTATGAGTTGGATTAGGTCAAAACCCGCGAGTTCGTGGGTCAACCCGACCCGCTGGACACCCCTAATGAACACAACCTATCAGCCAATCCCATAAAATAATTAAGGGCACTGAAACACCCTTGAAAACATGGGCATTTTTCTGATTTTCTCCAACCAAATACACCATAGAATTGAATACAAATATAAAGAATGGCAATGTAATCCTCCTTTGCAATACCATGATTCATTATGAGATAAAAACTATTTTGATAAATAAATTTAATTTATTGCAGTAAAAGTAAAGAAAAATAAGTCACTTGTTTCCGAAATTCTGTCATCCATTAATTTTTTTTGTCCACATGAACCACAGTTCACGGTTAATACAACCTACGAGTTTATGGCCATTATCATGAACTCAAACATCAGAGTGAACGTTGATTGTAATTAATCGTCATAGTTTTCTATCCAAGTAATTTCATAATAATTTAATTTTTTAATTATAATTCAAGATAACTCATTATCATAACTTATGCATAATTGGAAGAAGGATGATCAGAAATCCTCCAACACTCCTACGATAAACTGAGTAAGCACAAATAAAGAATATTAGCTCAAATGAGCTTTAGAATCGCTTTGTAGGTCTACAAGAGATACCTCCACAGAGAAGAGAAAGAAACAACTTTATCCAGCAAAAGATGTGAGGGTAGAAATTTTTGAATTTTTTATTGAAAACTTCAGCATTTTATTCCATCCAGAAACACTAGCCTACCTACATAAAGAGCACACGCCTGGGTGGGAAATACACCAAATTCCGAGCTAGGCATTACATCGAACAATTCGTGGGTGGAAAGACTACCCACACAAACTCCCACGAATACACCACAATGCAAGCAAACCGAAATAGTCATTCCTAATAATAAAAAACACCAGGTTGGCATAGACACTTCATCAATGAACATGGAGTTCCCAAACTGCATCAAGTTTTCCATTTCCAAAAGCCAAACAGCCAATAAATAAAGCAAACCCCATGTGAATGGAGCCAGAGAGTAGTCAATCAAAATAGAAAATGAAGAGAGCTGGTTACGTTACCTGGCAGAGAACAAGTGAAGTGAGTGAGTGAGGTTTAGGTTGGGTTGGGTTAAAAGGTATAGTATCCAATGGTGGTTATGGGGATTGATTGGATGTGTGAATAAAATATGGGTGCGCTGATGGTGCGAAGGAAGAAGAGAATGATTAATGATGTGAAAAGGAATGCTCCCCCTTCTTTGTTTTTTTCCTTCTCTCGCTGTTGCTTGCGTCTGCATTGGTGGCTTTTATTTATTTATTTATTTTTTTACTTCTTTGTGTGCAAGAACAAGAACTACAGCAGAATATTTTGTTATCGAGTAATTAAGAAGTAAATGGTAAATTAATTAAAGAATAATTTTGAATTTTTAAAAGATAAACAATGCTTATATACATACACAAAAACAAAATTGTTAAACTTTCTTCTTCAAATTATTGTATAATTTGTAGCAAATTTTTGCTCTGCTATTATAACTCTAGTATCTTCTTGAAAGGAAATTTAAAAAGCAACACTTGAAAGCCCATTTTAAGGGAATTTTTTATACTTTAAAATTATAACATTTTTTTAAATAATGAAGAGATATTTTTTTTCTTCACAAAAATAAATTGACATGAGAATAAATTATTATATTAAAAAAAGAAATAACACCTGATTTTTTTTTTATTTCTTTTTTCATTCCTCCCATATTGGTTGTTTCCCAAACAAGTTAATGCAGCATTTTATCTTTTAACTTTTAATCATTGCTCCACTTTCAACTCTTACAAAATACAAGGTATTGAGTAATGATCCTTGCTTTATACTTGCATACTCCACACTTAAATGTAAACAATGAAATAAGAGTAAAGCCAACTGCAACTTCATTTAAATAGTCCAAACTACATACATACTTCATATACGTTTTCTACAAACATTAATCATATTAGACCCTCTCCTTCGAAAGATCTATTGAGAATACTTCATCTCCTTACACATGTGCTTGATAAATACTAGTAATTAAGAAAAAAATATTACACAAATTAGTTATAATTTGACCCAACATGTTTATATTTACAAATGAAAAGAGATCAATTTTACTATAAACAACAATACAACTTTTGAACAAAAAAATTACAAATTGCTACTACAACTTTTACATGAATAAAACTGCAAATTCTCTTCCACTATTACTACAACTTTTGTGAACAAAATTACAAACCCTCATCTGCAACATTATTCATATTTTCATTTCCCTCATTCTCATACCCAAAACAATTATCTAATAAGTATTTATAACCTACAAAAACTTACTTAATAAACAATCACCTTGACACAATCTATTAATTAATGACATCCATAGTTTCTTATTTAAAATACTTCTTTTTCATATCTTACATATCTCACATATTTTTCATATTTATCACATATCTTTTATATATTTTAATATTAATTACAAAATATAAATCTACAAATTAAGTAAGAAACTATGATAACAATCTTCAAATTAAAAATTTCAGTCAAACCCAACACAAATAACTCCCCTCGTCCCGCAAGTCACTGTATATGAAATACCACTGTCAAAACTGGAAATATGCTCATTTCCCATAACATGTACTTTCAACCTCGGAAACTATTTCTTGAATCAATTTTTTGTTCTCAATGTCACATAACACTTTGACAATTGAACAGACTACCAAATAAACTTTGAAAAAACAATTCTCAAACATTGATGGTAACTATTTAGCGTTAATGCCATATCCAAAACCACTGTAGTCAAATCCATCCATCGATCCAAAGTATGTTTATCCATTATTTTTTGGTCTACCAAAATAAGAATGGGCAGATAGGAGAAAAATCAGAAACCAAACAATACCAAATTTAACATTTGTGTCAATGACATACGTGAAGCATGTTTATCAAAATCAAGGTAGGCTGAGTCATGTGCCACATTGACTCAGTTGTTAATTTCTAGGATCTGTGATTTGATTTTGTCAGGCATCTTTAAACATTTCAGCTATAGAAGTAGCGTGCCTCTATGCCCAAGAACCATCTTTATAAGATTTTAACGATCCAGCACTATTTGTCTCTGCAAAATTATGTCAAGAATCAAAGAACAGCGTCAATAGGTACAAGTTGACAACAAATACTTGAGATTAACTTCAAAACAATATGATAATATCAACTGAAGGAATGCACTTTTCAAACTTGAAATTTAATAGTCTCTTCATCACAAAAGAAATTAATACCTGTTCTATTCATGCTACCAACCAGAGTATGTGCTTTCATTCCATGAGGGTGGCAGAGACTCTATAAAGTTCCCATGCTTTGCTTCTGCCATTTCAACTTCATACGGGCTGTTATCTGAAGATTTCTCATCCACCATTGCCATCCTTTTCAGTTTCTCCCATTGTATGGCACGTAGCTCATATCTGATTAGCAATGAAGGGGAATCATATTTCATCAAAGCAAGCCTTGGACCTTTTCTTCCCCTCCTTTTGTTGATTTGGTGTGCAGTATGTGTAAGCATTTGTGTGTGCACAAAATATGAGAGGAAAAACAAAGAAAGCAAAATTTTGAAAGAAGCTACTATACACAGAAAAAAAATGGGCAAGAATTTCACATGGAGAACTTCAGTATTAATCATTTGTAAATATGGTCATACAATAATTGCAAGAATTTACAGAACTTACTCGATAACATGACTCCTGGCAAGCTTAAAGTATATTTTCCAAAATTGCTTTTCCTTCAAATGGCGGGGACAGAGTACATATCTCAGTTGAGAAATTTCCTGGAATATAATCAAACTAGAATTACTGAAGATGCCAATATGATAGACCTCTAGCTGATGTCACGGGTCATGAGAATCAGGGGGAACCAAAGGTATGTAGGGTATATGTGAGAAAGAATAGAAGGCAAGGAAAGAAAGATGAGGTGGCAGTGGGAGAGAGTGGGCCCGGGGAATGTTAGTGGAATTCTGTTATATGAGATCTGTTTGGGAGTGAGAGGGGGATCCCAAAAAAAGGTATCATTTCTGTTTTGGCAGAGAATGGCATTTTTTCTCTGAGGAGCCTAGCTCTGTGGGTAGTATCCCGCCTTGTTCCCTTCTGCATTTATCTTTCCATCAATTAAACTCTACAAATCATCCATCGTTGACCTCTTATTTGCATTACTGTTTTATTGCTTGATTTTGGGTTTGCAACAATTGGTCCGACCTGCCGAATCATTCCAATCGAAGAAGAACTTTGCGACGGGACCAGCAATTAAGCACATCGAATGCCACCAAAGAAGATGGAGACAAAAGTGACAGCTCTGGAGAACAAGATGGCGACGCTCGAACTCACTCTTGCTGAAATGAGGGCGCAAGCAGCTGCGGATCAAGAGCGTTTGATTTCGCTCATTACCCAAAATAAGGAGAGGAGCAATGACGAGAAATCGGTCGGGAAGGAAAAGAATGACGACGAGCCCAGAAACTCCGACATGGAGGGCATGAGGAAGTTGCTAAAACAACTGCAAGGCGATGCGCTTGATGAGTTCAGGCGATCAGTGAAGAAGATAGAGCTCCCAATGTTTACCGGCGAGGATCCGGCTGGGTGGATCACTCAAGCGGAGATTTATTTTCGTGTTCAGGACACCAAGTCGGAGGTGAAGGTTAACTTAGCTCAACTATGTATGGATGGTCACACCATACACTTCTTCAAGGCTCTGTCCGATGATGATGAAGACCTCACATGGGAGAAATTGAAGGATGCACTGTTGGAGAGGTATGGAGGAATTGGAGAAGGTAACATCTATGAGCAGCTTGCAGCATTGCAACACGGGAGTTCAAAAGATTGGTGGCGCAAGTGGCGAAGCTCCCAGATGAACAGTACATGGGTTATTTTATCCAAGGTTTGAAGGATGGAATTCGAGGCAAGGTACGAAGCTTGAAGACCACCGGAACAATTTCACGTTCACGGCTGATGAATTTAGCCAGAGCAGTGGAAGTAGAGATGAAGGAGTAGAAAGGTGGATGGGTTGGGCATCGTCAGAATGGCCCAAAGGGACACAGCAATTGGGGATCCAGTTTCAGATCCAACCCGAACCCAGGATTCGGATCTCAACCCGGTTCGGACTCAAAATGGGGATTGGGTTTACGTTAAGGGCTCCAAGGACAGCCCAGACAAGGGAGGCACCGGGTTAGGCCCAAAACCTGAACCCAGAGCAGATCGAAGGGGTTTCATTCCTCGCGACAGGGGGATTCGTCACCTTTCTTCTCAGGAAATTGCAGATCGAAGACAAAAAGGTCTTTGTTTCAAATGCGGGGGGAATTTTCACCCTCGTCATCGATGTCCCGATCGTCAGTTGCGCATCATGGTGTCAGAGGAGGACGATTTAGAGGAAGGAGAGGCGACTGAAATGTTGGTTGAAATAGAGGAAGGAACCGAAGAAGAAGGTGAACTGAGCGTGATGAGTTTGAGTGGGTTAGTTGCGCAGAAGAAGGGCAAGTTACGCACAATGAAACTCAAAGGAAGTGTGCAGGGAGTGCCGATTCTGATGTTGGTGGATAGCGGGGCGACTCACAATTTCATTTCTAGGAAGTTGGTGAAGGCTATGGGATGGGCGATAGAAGACATAGTTCCTTTACTGGTGAAAATGGGGGACGGTCACAAAGTACAGGCACAAGGGCAGTGCAGGAGTGTGTTGATTGAAGTGGGTAACATGAAAATAGCAGTGGATGCCTTGCTGTTTGATTTGGATGGGATAGACCTAGTGCTGGGCATGTCATGGTTGGTTGAAACTGGGGGGATGTGGGTCGATTAGGCCAAGCAAGTGATGTTGCTCAAATTCAAGGGTGATTGGGTTGAATTAAGTGGGGAGGACCATGACAATAAGCAGAATATGTCTCTACAAAGCTTGCTAGCTAAACAACGTCAAGAAATAGAAGGGTTATTTTTGTCCACTGAGCTGCATGTAGTGGATTCTCCTGGGTTATCCGAGGTGCAGACGCGAGAGGTGTAGAGGTTGCTCAATAAATTCTCTGAGATTTTTCAAGAACCTAAGGGGATGCCACCAAAGCGACAACAGGAACATGCAATCCATTTGGTTGAAGGTCAAGGTCCCGTTAATGTACGCCCCTACCGTTATTCCCACCATCATAAGAATGAGATAGAGAAGCAAGTGAAGGACATGCTACAGACTGGTATCATTCGTCCTAGCCAGAGTGCTTTTTCAAGCCTAGTAATTCTGGTTAAGAAGAAAGATGGGACATGGCGTATGTGTGTGGATTACCGGGCATTGAACAAGGTGACAATACCGGACAAATTCCCAATTCCCGTGATAGATGAGCACCTGGATGAGTTACATGGTGCCAAATTTTTTTCGAAGATTGATCTCAAGTCCAGTTACCACCAAGTACGAATGAGGAGTGAAGACATCCACAAAACAGCGTTTCGTACTCATGAAGGACACTATGAGTATTTAGTCATGCCTTTCGGAATGATGAATGCTCCTTCAACATTTCAAGCATTAATGAATGCAGTGTTCAAACCCATGTTGCGTCAGTATGTGCTTGTTTTCTTTGACGACATATTGGTGTATAGTCCGACATGGGAATGCCATTTACACCATTTACAATCAGTGCTGCAAGTGTTGTTGACCCATAAGTTGGTGGCTAACAAGAAGAAGTGCTACTTTGCCCAACTTTCTGTTGAATATTTGGGTCACCTCATTTCTCAAGAGGGGGTGGCTATGGACCCGGAGAAGATCAAGTATGTGCTCCACTGGCCAGTTCCACGCAATGTTAAAGGCGTGCGCGGTTTCTTAGGCCTCATCAGGTATTATAGGAAGTTCATTAGAGATTATGGCAAGCTGGCAAACCTCTAATAGATTTGACTTAAAAAGGAGGGTTTCAAATGGGGAGGGAAGGAGCAAGAAGCCTTTTAAGTCCTCAAGACTAAGGTCACTACAGTCCCGGTATTGGCTCTCCCAGATTTCGATAAGGAATTTGTCATAGAGAGTGATGCGTCCGACAATGGGTTAGGAGCAATTCTACTCCAACAGGGGCGGCCCATCGCTTACTACAGCAAAGCCTTAGGGGACAGAAGTTTATCCAAGTCTGCGTATGAAAAAGAGTTGATGATGGTCGCTTGCTCTTGCCATCCAACACCTTGGAGACCTTACTTGTTGGGTCGAAATTCACTTGTTTGTACGGACCGAGAAAAGCTCGAGACACTACCGCCGCGCAGAGAATTACGACCATGGATCAGCAGAATTGGGTTGCGAAGTTACTTGGGTATCGCTTCGACATAGTGTACAAGCCAGGTTTAGAGAACAAAGGAGCGGATGCTCTTTCCAGGATGTATGACACTACTGAGCTTCAATCTATGATCCATTATCCTGAGTGGTTGGGCAGCAATGAGGTAGTAGAAGAGGTCCATCAGGATGAAGGGTTAAAGGGCATCATTGCTACCTTGCAGCAAGGACATCCTACAAAACCAGGTTTTTCCTATAAAAATGGTGTTTTACTTTATCAAAATAGACTGGTGTTGGCTGCAAATTCAGTGTGGATTCCCATTCTGTTGAAGGAATTCCACTCTACCCCGCAAGGGGGTCACTCGGGATTTTATCGTACTTATCGTCGTATGGCAGCCAACTTGTATTGGTTTGGTATGAAGAAACACATTCAACAATTTCTACAGGGGTGTGATGTGTGTCAAAGGCAAAAGTATGTTGCTGCCTCACCAGGGGGTCTTCTCCAACCGTTATCGGTACCCTCACAAATCTGGGAGGATGTTTCGATGGATTTCATTACCGGTTTGCCAAAATCTAGAGGGTTTGAGGCCATCTTGGTGGTTGTGGATCGTCTCTCAAAGTACAGCCATTTTATACCATTAAAGCATCCATATTCCGCTAAGACACTCGCTGAAATTTTTACCAAGGAAGTAATAAGGCTGCATGGAATTCCTTTGTCAATTGTCAGTGACAGGGATCCCATTTTTGTGAGTAATTTTTGGCAAGAACTCTTCAAATTGCAGGGAACGCAGCTGAAAATGAGCACTGCATACCACCCACAAACTGATAGGCAGACAGAGGTGGTAAATCGTTGTTTGGAGACTTTCTTGCAATGCTTTATAGCAGATCAACCTAAAACTTGGGTGATGTGGATCCCTTGGGCTGAATTTAGGTATAACACCACCTATCATGCTTCTACAGCTACTACACCATTTGAGGTGGTGTATGGGAGGCAGCCTCCTCTCATTACCCGATTCTTACCCGGTGAAACTAAGGTTGAGGCTGTCAGGAGGGACTTGGTGGAGAGAGATGAGTGTTTGAGGCAGCTCAAGTATCACCTTAACCGTGCTCAAGTGAGTATCAAGAACCAAGCAGACCATCATAGAAAAGAGGAACACTTTGAGGTAGGAGAGTGGGTTTTCCTGAAGTTAAGGCCTCATGTGCAGAAGTCTGTGGAAGCACGTATCAATCCCAAGCTTGCACCTAGGTACTATGGTCCTTTCAAAGTGCTAGAAAGAGTAGGCCCAGTTGCCTATAAGCTGCAGCTGCCAGTGGCTGCCAAAATCCATCCAGTTTTCCATATATCTTTGCTTAAGAAGGTTGTGGGAAACTACAAGGTGGAGCAGGAGCTTCCACAAGGCATGGAGGGGGACAATACCGGTACTTGGGAACCATTGGAAGTTCTGGCTACTCGTACAATTAGCCAAGAGGGTGAATCTGTTAAGCAATTATTGGTTCAGTGGAAGGGAAAACCATTCGAGGAAGCAACTTGGGAGGAGGAGTTTACTATAAAAAACTAGTTTCCTACGCTCAGACTTGAGGGCAAGTCTGCTAATCAAGGTGGGGGGTATTGATAGACCTCTAGCTGATGTCACGGGTCATGAGAATCAGGGGGCACCAAAGGTATGGAGGGTATATGTGAGAAAGAATAGAAGGCAAGGAAAGAAAGATGAGGTGGCAATGGGAGAGAGTGGGCCCGGGGAATGTTAGTGGAATTCTGTTATATGAGATCTGTTTGGGAGTGAGAGGGGGATCCCAAAAAAAGGTATCATTTCTGTTTTGGCAGAGAATGGCATTTTTTCTCTGAGGAGCCTAGCTCTGTGGGTAGTGGGGAGCCTTGTTCCCTTCTGCATTTATCTTTCCATCAATTAAACTCTACAAATCATCCATCGTTGACCTCTTATTTACATTACTGTTTTATTGCTTGATTTTGGGTTTGCAACACAATAGTACTGCTTTTATTTTTCCTTTCCATGCCCCACTATAAGATTATAAGTATCAATAGACTTTTAGAACAAAGTCAAATCACAAAGCTATTAAAAAGATAGGTAATGTGCAATTGTAAATAGGCCTATACGCACCAAAGACACCACTCATCAAGAACCTAACTTCACCAGAAAGAGTTTATAGAACTCTATATGAATATAAACAAAGAAATATACTCTATCAGAAAACTTCTCTGATAAAACATACAACTCATGGCAATAATGATTCAAGCTTACTTAATGCCCTACAGAGTACAAATATCAAGAAAAATTGACATCTAACACGATGTTATGACTACAGAACATCAATATAAAGCCAGTAAACAAATCACTGATAACTGAACAATTGTGAGGAGATGGTGAATAATACATCTAAGTTCCTATGGATATCTTTAATAAATAAAGTTAGAGAATATTAAGAATATCTTTATATTATCTTAAAGTATCTTTCATGATTTGTTTCTTATTTAATTAGGTTATTAGTCTCATGGTTAAAGGGCTTCGGCTTGTATTAGTAGTATAAGTATTTGTCCTAGTTATTATTAGTATATATAGGATAGTAGGTTATGGTTTTGTATCATATATAATTCCTATCAATAATATTCTTAGTCTATTATTGTTTAGCCGTCTTTCTTTATTTTCCTTTCCCTAACTCTAAACTCGTAATTCTTCAACATGGTATCAGAGCGGTACCATTCACCTTGAGAAGAGTTTCTCCGTTCTGCTGTTTTGAGTTCATGGAACTTGGTAGGATATTTTCCCGTTTAGTTTTTGTCTTATTTTTACTCTCTTCTTAGCTTAGTGTGAAACAGACCCAAAAAACAAAAAAAAAAAAAAAAAAGGAAACTCGTAGATCATGTTTTGGCTTCTTCGCAGCCACCCTTGGCTGCTGTTTCAATTTTTAGGCAACCCACAGGCGGTCGCCAATGGTTCGCGGCTAGACGGTGCCGGTGGTAGGAGTGGTGACTGGCGATGAGCTGGGTCACGCGTTTCTGCCGCCTTTGCTAGTTGTGTGCAAGAGATGGTTACTGTTTTGGTTTTCAGGCGACCCCCCATGGGTCGCCAATGACAAACGGACGGTGGTGGTTGACCAACGCCAACAGGAGGTCCGGCTAATGAAGCAGTGGCCGGCAGTGGTGCTAGGTTCACATTTTGGTGGTGCTGGTTCATGCTTCAGTTTGCACACACCTGTTCTAGGATTTGTTTGTGGCTGGGCATGAACTTTTCTAGTACAGACAAGCACGGTCGGCAACTAGAAGTGGTCGCCGGTGAGCGAAGCTTCGGTGTGGTGGTTAGGTGTGGTTTCAGCGCTGTTTGGGTGATTTCAGCACTGTTTGAGGTCGTTTCCTTTGAGCCTGGTGCCGTCTTTGCACTCCATGAGTTGGGTTGAAACCGGAAAGGTGTTATTCATGGTTTTCCAGTAATGGGTTGGTGTTCTCTCGCCTCTTTGATTGCTATGGTGCTTGGTTGGTGGTGACTCTGGCGAGTGCGGTTGCCTCTCTGACGAGACTTCCAGTGAAGTTTTCAGGTTGCCAATGGTCGAAGTTCTGGTGAGATATCTGGCAAGGTGTGTTTCAGGAATCATGGTGTGGTTTTGGATGGTATCATTCTCTCTTTAGTTGACTGGTTTGACGGTCCCTTCGGCTAGGGGGATATTTGGCTTCAGATTTTGTGGTTTATCTTATGAATTGTGAGTTTGGACTCTGGTTTGTTGCTATGGTGGAGGCTTGCAGGCTGGGTTATGGATATGTCGATTTGATATTTTTGAAGGAGGTAGGCAAAAGTTGCTATTCTATCTTGTGTTTCTCTGTTCTTCTTGTAGATTTTCTTGGTGCACCTTGAGCTTGGAGGAAAGGGCTGCCCGACTGGAAGCAAAGAGCAACCAACGAGGTGGAGTCGCCCCAAAGATGTTAGAGGAAAGGTGATGGGCCCTTAACACTTGAGTATAAGAGAAGGGAAAGGAAGAAGGAGAGTGGGCTGGAGAGAGTAATGAGGGGTAGCAAGGAGCATTTATAGCTAGTGAGAGTGGAGAGTAAAAACGGGGCAATCAAGAGCATTTATAGCTAGCGGGAGTGGAGAGTAAAGAGGGGGCAGCAAGGAGCATTTACAGTTAATGGGAGTTGAGAGAATAAAGAAGGGCAGCAATTAGCATTTAACTAAGGGGGTTATAGCAAATGAATAAGCACTTAGTGGAGGGAATAAATAGGGAAGTGGAGGAGGGGAGAAGGCATCCAATCATTTGAGTAAAGAATTGGAGCCTTTGGGTAGGGAGGAAGCAGTCCCTCGAAGATCTGCAGGTTTCTTTGTTCTATTTTCTGTTTTCCAGTGTAATCAAGAAGGGTTTTCCCTATTGTAAGGAGCTAGACTCCATTGTTTCTTTCTTAGTAAAACCAGGACCAATCATTGGTATCAAAGCTCCCGATCCTGGGGAGCTTGGATGGTATCAACTAGAATGGAGAACAGATTGGAGGCGATGGAACGACAAGTGGAAGGGCTCAGGCAGGAGTTGCAGGAGACGTTCAGGAGGCAGATGGAGCAGATGGTGGTGACTGTGAGGGAGCAAATTGGAGAAGCTCTGAGGCATCAAAATGGTCGTGGAGAGGAGGAGGGAGATGGAAGCAATAAAGGAGGAGGAGAGTCCCATGGAAATGTAGAAGGGAGGAGGGGGGAAAGGATGACAAGACTGGAGGTACCTTACTTCACTAGTGAGGACCCCATGGATGGATATATCAGGCTGAAAGTTATTTTGACATAAATCAAGTTCTGGAGGAGGAGAAGGTTGCTACAGCAGTGGTGTGTTTGGAGGGAAGGGCGTTGAATTGGTACCAGTGGTGGGAAGCACGAATGGAGGCGATGACTTGGCTAGTTTTGCGATGAGGCCTGCTGGGGAGGTTTCAGATCACTTCGTCAGAAAACCCATATGTGGTGTTAATGGGATTGCGGCAAAGAGGTTTGGTAGGTTTGGTCATGGAGTATATCCGCTCCACTTTGTTACGCGGATGAGGAATTCATGCGTGGAGCATTTATAAATGGACTAAAAGATGAAGTGAAAGCAGAGTTGCGATTGTTCAGCTCAAGGGATCTCCATTCCTTGATGACGATGGCTCAAAGGGTGGAAGATAAAAATCAGGCATTGGGTCGAAATTATGGGTATTCTGCCCGAGGAGTTGGGTCTATTCCCAGTAGGCCCACGTTGACTAGTAAATGGGTTAGGGCCCAAGACAACCCAAGTGGAAGGGGGTGGGGTGTCGATCCCAATTCGTGGTCTGGGCAGTGGTCCATCGTATGGAACGGTGGGAGTGAAACTGAGTCTGTGATTGAGCAAGAGCAAACATGTGAACCAACACTTCAATATGGGATGCCTACTCATGCTGACAACAAATGTGGGGCAGCTATTGATTGCAAAGTGCAGTACAACAGTTTGTTCTTCTCCTCTGACATTTTCCAATGTGTGTGTGAAAGAGTCGTTCGTTGTCAGGAATTTATTTTGGAGAAGGTGAATATTTTGGTGAGTATAAAAAAGTAAGTGATAACATGTGCCCTCTTGAATCAGATATATACATTGGAATGCTAGGCTTGCAGCTTTTGGGGTGCAGTTCTTGCAAGTTGCTTCAATGGATCCTGAAAATGGGGGTTCATCACTCCCACACAAGTTTCATGTTGTTTGCATTCAACAAAATTGTTTAGAGGAATACGATATTGTTATGCAGCTACTTAGTGTACAGCTGAACGCCAAGTCAATCCTGCTGATGAAGTCACAGAAAGCTTACCCTAACCTAGAGTTACCTAGCTTGCTTGGGGTTCATTTTGAGTCTCACTCATGCTTCAAGCAATGGGACCCAAGTGAAAGTTTCCTTCAATTGTTAGGGGACCCTTACTCGAACATTCACCTTGAGGACAAGATGAACCTGAAAGGGGAGGGTATTAATGGGCCCTTAACACTTGAGTATAAGAGAAGGGAAAGGAAGAAGGAGAATGGGCTGGAGAGAGTAATCAGGGGTAGCAAGGAGCATTTATAGCTAGTGAAAGTGGAGAGTAAAAAGGGGGCAGCAAGGAGCATTTATAGCTAGCGGGGGTGGAGAGTAAAGAGGGGATAGCAAGGAACATTTACAGTTAGTGGGAGTTGAGAGAATAAAGAGGGGCAGCAATTAGCATTTAACTAAGGGGGTTATAGCAAATGAATAAGCACTTAGTGGAGGGAATAAATAGGGAAGTGGAGGAGGGGAGAAGGCATCCAATCATTTGAGTAAAGAATTGGGGCCTTTGGGTAGGGAGGAAGCAGACCCCCGAAGATTGCTGGTTTCTTTGTTCTGTTTTCTGTTTTTCAGTGTAACCAAGAAGGGTTTTCCCTATTGTAAGGAGCTAGACTCCATTGTTTCTTTCTTAGTAAAACTAGGACCTATCAAAAGGGTTTCCCGCTAGATAGAACCGCCAGGAGGAAAGGGCTATCAGCGAGATGGAGCTACCTTAGATTCTCACTAATAATGGTGTTGTAGGTTTGGGAGCAAGAGTTTCCCAGTTTCTTTTCTTCTTCCTTCTTGGACGCTTGGATGGTTCAGCATCTTCTCTTCTTCCTTATGCCATTCAATGTCCCTGTGCCGAGTTTCTCTTCTCGCTTTCGGATAAAGATAGGGTTTTGTTATTTGTTTTATATTTATGGGTATGTTACTTGTAAGAAGATAATGCTTAGTAGCTTTAGCTTAAGGGAGAGTGTTAGAGAGTATTAAGAATATCTTTATATTATCTTAGAGTATCTTTCATGATTTGCTTTCATATTTAATTAGGTTATTAGTCTTATGGTTAATGGGCTTGGGCTTGTATTAGTAATATAAGTATTTGCCCTGGTTATAATTAGTATATATAGGAAAGTAGGTTATGATTTTGTATCATATATAATTCGTATCAATAATATTCTTAGTCTATTATTGTTTAGCCGTGTTTCTCTATTTTCCTTTCCCTAACCCTAAACTCGCAATTCTTCAACAAATAATAACTCTTCTGTCATTATACAGCTCAATTGTATCATATCAAACATAGAGATAGCCAACTTCCTTTTTTTTTAATTTTTTTTTATAAAAGGATATTTCATGAGAAAGGAATGAGGTTAAAGAAAAAAAAAGGATAACACATTTAAGTTGCTATAGACACCCGCAATAACTCTGCAGTTATTCTTACATCGGCAAGGGTTTGCAACTTTGTTTACAAAAATTGCATTGCAGAGGGTTTGCAATTTTATATGTGAAAAAGTTGTAGCAGGGGAGTGTTTATAGCTTTATTCGTGCAAAAATTGTATTTGTAATGCTATTCATAGTGGATTTAATCTCTTTTCATCTGTAGATGTAGGCATATTGGGCTGAACTACGTTCAATTGTGCGCGGTTTGTATGATGCTTGTTGCCCACCACCGTCCACTTTCATTCATGCACAGTCCACCGTCTACATTAACTTAGGAAGTAATTCTAGATTCATGATTTTTCTAGTTCATGTCCTAAGGGAATATCTGTCTCATTTATCTGTCTTGTAAATACAAGTTGTAAATTAATATTCCAAGTGTATAAAAGGAAGCATCATTTGCTGTGTGAGAATAACACACAAGCAATTCAGAAAAAACTCTTTGTTCTTTCAATTATGCTTTTCTCTAATTACTCGTATTTATACAAGCACATTGTTAGGAATGATTTGGAGCAACAACCTACAAGGGGTAAGACTCTACAGGTTTATTATAGAAAAAGAAAAGGGTCAAACTTGTAAAGGAAAGGGTCAAATGTGTAACAAACTATTAGTTGTTAGTTGAAACAGTTAATTTCTGTTAGTAGCTGTCACTAGGATGGATATAAACCTATAAATAAGTCCTCTACTGTGAAGAGAGGGGGGGACTGGAATATTTCGATTAACTGGACATTTTCCAGTGTGAAAGGAGAGTGCTCCTTTGGGGGTATACTTGTATACCTTATTCTTTGTTGTTGTTTTACATTTGATCATCAATAAAGAAGTATTTTCGTCTTTCTTCTCCCTGCTGGGTGCTGTTCTACACTAGTTAGGCTCTATCGTTCCTATCTCTGAAAGAGGATCCTAACAAGTTTGGTCCGACCTGTCGGATTCCCTATCGCGATGGAGAATCGAGTTGGAGCATTGGAGAAAGTAGTCAGCGAACAAGGATTGAAGTTGGCGGAACTGAAAACTGACATAGACTACATCAAGGACTTGCTGTTATAGATGAAAACCAAGAAGACGTCATCTGTAGATGGGGCCAATTCCGTGAATAAGGATGGGAAGTCCTCAGAGGAAGAGGCAGAGACCGGAGGATCTGAGGAAGAAGAGGGTACATCTCTCCGTTCTTGGGTCAAGAAAGTGGAATTACCTACTTTCGAAGGTAACGACCCACTGGGGTGGTTGGTGTTCATTAGCATGGAGGGTAACGCCATGCATTGGTTCCAGTTTTGGCGCCAGAAATCCAAGAAGCCTTCTTGGAGAGAATTTTCAGAAGCCCTGATGCGTAGGTTTGGAGACAACGGACGAGGAACAGTGTACGAATGATTGGCTGCACTAAGGCAGACCGGAGGGGTTGAGGAGTATGTCCAAGAATTTGAGCTCTTAGTCGCTCAAGCCAAACCAAATGCGGAGGACCAATTGCTAGGGTACTTCTTGGCCGGGTTGCGTCAGGATATACGAAGCCTAGTTCGACCTCATGACCCTAAAGATTTGACTCGAGCCATGGAGGTAGCCCACGACATTGAAGAAGCCATGAAGCAAGTGCGAAGTTATGGCAATTTGCAGGGGCGGGGCGCAAGTTCGGGTTTTCGATACCAAGGTGTTGGAGGAATTGTATCTCGGGTAGGGACGCTTGGTGGCACCAACAGTGCCCAAGTGTCCACTGGTGGGACTCGCAATCTACAAGGGGAGACCAAGGCGACCTCCATGTCTTCAATGGCCAAACCTGGTTTCCCAGGGCCCAGAAACAGGGGAACTCGAACCCTCCCCTATTCTAAGTATGTCAAAAGAAGGGACGAGGGACATTGCTACCAGTGCGGATTGGCCTTTGGGCCAGGGCACCGTTGTCCAGAAAAGAGCTTGCGGGTGGTGATCTTGGCTGAAGATGAGTAGATTAATGAAGATGGGGAGATTGCAAGGCTGGATAATGAATATGGGAATGAAGAAGAAGGAGAGGAAATTCCTGAGGTGACATGCCAATGGATGAATCTTTCGGTGTGTTCAGCTGGTCACAGCTCCCGTGTTGTCTATGCCTGACTTTTCAAAGCCTTTTTCCATAGAACGTGATGCGTCAAGAAAAGGGATTGGAGCTGTACTAACACAAGACAAAAAACCAATTGCTTACTTTAGTAAAGCGTTGGCAGATTCATCTCTTTCTAAATCTGTCTATGAAAAAGAATTGATGGCACTGGTTTTGGCCATTCAACACTGGAGACCTTATCTTTTGGGTCAGAAATTTACTGTATACACTGATCAAAAGAGTCTGAGGCACCTACTGGAATAGAGAATTGCAACTCAAAATCAACAAAACTGGTTGGCCAAATTGCTGGGGTATGAGTTTGACATTGCTTATAAAGTGGGGGCTTCAAATAGAGTTGCTGATGCTCTTTCTAGGAGAGATAAGGATAAGGAACTACAGGGAATTTCTAAACCTTTTTGGCAAGACATAGCAGAAATTGATGAAGAAGTTCAGAAGGATCCAGTTTTGGCAAAAATCCAGAATGAATTAAAGGAGAATCCCGATTCACACCCTCAGTATACTTTAGAACATGATAGATTGTACTACAAAGGAAGGCTGGTCTTGTCAGCCTCTTCAATGTGGATCCCGAAATTACTTCAGGAATTTCATACCTCGCCCATGGGAGGACACTCGGGAATTTACAGAACTTATAGAAGGATAGCTCAGTCCCTTTACTGGATTGGCATGAAGGGAACAATAACTCAATTTGTGGCAGCCTGTCATGTGTGCCAAAGGAGTAAATATCAGGCATCTTCTCCAGCAGGTTTGCTGCAACCTTTACCAATTCTAAATGCTATTTGGGAAGAGATCAGCATGGATTTTATTGTAGGACTGCCCAAATCAAAAGGGTTTGATGTGGTACTTGTGGCGGTGGACAGATTAAGCAAGTATGGACATTTTATTTTGATCAAACACCCCTATTCTGCGAGGTCCATTGCGGAAATTTTTATTAAAGAAATAATTTGACTGCATGGGGTACCTAAATCGATTGTTAGTGATAGAGATCCCACTTTCATGAGTCATTTTTGGCAAGAACTATTCAGATTGCAGGGTACTACATTGAAGATGAGCACAGCCTATCACCCTGAATCTGATGGGCAGACAGAGGTCCTCAACAGAACCTTAGAGACCTACCTAAGGTGTTTTAGCTCAGAACAGCCAAAGTATTGGGCAAAATTTATTCCATGGGTAGAATACTGGTATAATACCAGTTTCCAGAGTGCTGCTCATTGCACACCCCTTTGAGGTGGTATATGGAAGACCTCCACCTTCCTTGGCTAGATTTATACCCGGGGAAACTTTAGTGGAAGCTGTTGCTCAAGATTCGATGGACAGAGATGAAGCTTTAAAGCAATTAAAATTTCATTTGCAAAAAGCACAGAACCAGATGGCTCATTATACTAATGTGCATAGGGAAAGCATCTCCCATTCAGCCAGGAGACTGGGTTTACCTCAAGATCAGACCTCACAGACAAATTTCTATGCCCACCAAGCTTTATCCTAAGCTTTCTGCTCGATATTATGGCCCTTATTTGGTACTTAAGCAAATTGGAGCTGTAGCATTTAAGTTGCAGCTTCTAGATCAGGCTCACATACACCCAATCTTCCATGTTTCGCAACTCAAAAAAGTAGCAGGAAACCATTCAGTAGAAACAGACCTTCCAGCGGAATTGCAGGGCACCACAGAGAGTTATTATCCTCACAACATTCTGGGCAATCGCACGGTTACTCAGTATGGCACAGAAGTTCCTCAAATTTTGGTGCATTGGCACGGAAAACTTCCAGCAGAAGCTACCTGGGAAGACACCTCCCTCATCAGACACCATTTTCCAGATTTCAACCTTGCGGACAAGGTTGTTTCCGAGGGAGGAGGTGTTGTTAGGAATGATTTGGAGCAACAACGTACAAGGGGTAAGACTCTGCAGGTTTATTATAGAAAAAGAAAAGGGTCAAACTTGTAAAGGAAAGGGTCAAACGTATAACAAACTATTAGTTGTTAGTTGAAACAGTTAATTTCTATTAGTAGCTGTTACTAGGATGGATATAAACCTATAAATAAGTCCTCTACTGTGAAGAGAGGGGGGGACTGGAATATTTCGATTAACTGGACATTTTCCAGTGTGAAAGGAGAGTGCTCCTTTGGGGGTATACTTGTATACCTTATTCTTTGTTGTTGTTTTACATTTGATCATCAATAAAGAAGTATTTTCAGTCTTTCTTCTCCCTGCTGGGTGCTGTTCTACACTAGTTAGGCTCTATCGTTCCTATCTCTGAAAGAGGATCCTAACACACATGAAGAAGGAAATGGGGTATTCCCCAACATTTGGTAATACACGATAATATTAGAATTCAGAGGGATGACTTTCACAAAGTACAAACCTAAAAACTTCCTTTTGAGTAATAATCTTTTCTTTGACAAAAGTAAGTCTTTTTTAAGAGACAAAAGTAGTACAGGACAAAAGAATAAGGGATCCTCTAGAAGTAACAGAAAGCAGGGTAAAAAGGAAAAATAAAATAAGTGAAAAATACACATGTTAGAAAGAGCTCTCTCCAATCCCTCTGCACATCAAATAAAACGAAACCCTTTGAATAAGAGCTCAGCAGCAACTTACAAAAAAGGAAGTAAACCTGTCTTATCCCAAAGAAGATACACAGGTAAAGAATTTATGGCCAAAGAACATAGCATTTGCACTCAAATATATAGCTGGGCCGTGCATTATCATGTTTAAAATTTAACTTCAGTCCAAGGTCTCAGTGGGTAAATTGGGAATTGGGAATTATTCCTTTTCTATCCACACTCTGAATTCACCAACCAAAATAGATTTGTAAAGAACAAAAATAAAAATAAAATTGGCATTTCTTGATTGCTGATTTTTTTTTAAATTTTTTTTTCTGGTTTAAATAATTTCTACAATAGAAGAAAAAAGAGACACAATTAAAAAGATGAATTGAACACAAACAATAATAGGAAAATAGAAACTAGACTATATCTTAGTGGTACAAAATAGTGTTATCTGATGCCTTAGCTTCCAGGACATTTTAGGGGCAAATGATGTCCGAAATAAAATATGCACTTGAGCGCTTGAGTCTAAAAGCCCATGGTGCATATAGAATTAGAAAGAGTTGGAGGAATTGTGTAATTTCTATAGGCTAGGATGTCCAAGCGTTGATGAACGATTTCAGGTGACTCAGTGGAAGAACAAGAAATAGGAGATGTTGGAACAGTTAGGTGATACAAGCCTCGAGACTCACATCCTACTCCAATCGTCTGTCCGGTACCCCAATCTTGTACAAGAACGGTATCATTAGCAAAGATAACAAAATAAGGCAGGGTATGGGTGAGTTTGCTTATAGATATCAAATTAAAGGGACAATCAGGTACAAACAATACAAAATCTAAAGATAGAGTGGGAAGGGATTTAGCTTGACCAATGCCTTGGACTTTGGTTTGAGAACCATTGGCTAAAGTAACACTAGGTAGTGTATCTATATAGGTAAGGTGGGAGAAAAGGGATTTGTTACCAGACATATGATCAAAAGCGCTAGAATCAAGGATCCAAGGTCCCAAAGATGAAGACTGTGAAAGAAAGGCTGCAAGATTACCAATCTGAGTTACAAGTGTAGTGTACTGCATGGCTGCCTTGAGCTGGATGTACTCATTATACTCAGCAGCAGAGAGGGAAACCTCGTCAAATGAGTTAGATGGGACAAGCTGAGCAACATTCACAGTTTTAGACTGTTGGTTGGCCTTGGTTTTGCACTGTTCCTCAATGTGACAATTTTTTTTGCAAAAAGTGTATTACTGGTTGGCCTTGGTTCTGGACTGTTCCTCAATGTGATCAAATTTGTTGCAAAAGGTGCAACGAGGATGAGGACGAGTACCACCACGACCTCCTCCCGGTCCACCCCGGTTGCTGGATTAGGAAACCAGTGTAGATGATTCAGCAGGAGCAGGGGACTGAGCAATAGTTGTAGAGTTGAAAGACACAACAGTTGTTCCGAGACTGTATCATATGAAGGAACAATAAGGCTTGAGAGTATTTGATTGTGGATTGAGTCAAGCTCAGGTAGCAAACCAACAAGGGCAGAGACCGTGAAGAACTTTCCACATTGTTCGGCATGTTTGTCTGCATTATCAGTGAAGGGCATAAGTGCATCAAACTCAGCAATCAAAGTATCAAGCATACTCAAATAGGTCTCCATGTCCATGTCTTGTTTCTTAGTGGTGATCAGGTTAGAAATAATGTTGTAGAGACGGTTGACATCATTGGAGTACAATTTCTTAGCCTTGGCCCACACATCATAGCATGTCCGAAAAGCACGATATTGAGGTTGAAGCTTGGCATCAATGGAGAACCATAACGCACTACAAAGAGAAGCATCAATTTGTTTCCACTTGGCCTGGTCCTTGTCAGGAATGTCCTTGGCTTGTTTGATTAGGTGTTCATGATGGCCTTGTCCTTCAAACCATAACTCCACAGCAGCAGCCCAAGATGTGTAATTGGCGGCCTCCACCAATTTGTCACATGAGATCAACGGGACAGCGGTGAAGCTGACAGCAGAAGGTGAGTCAGAGGTAGACATACTGGTATGGGTGAAAAATAGGACTTAGGAAGGTCTCAGGTTGCTGGGCAAAAGGTGTGCAGGTGTTCTGGTATAGAAACAGTAAGAAGGAGTTGTGGGCAGCAGGTAGAGAGGGTTATGACTCAAGTTTCTGGATCTCGGAAGCAGAAGCTAAGGTCGGAAAAGGACTGGAGAGTGGCCGGAAGTGTTGCCGGCAAAGTCTGGTGGTCAGAAAGTGGGCCACGTGCTCACACGCGCCGGCGCATGGAGAAACGCAAAGAGATTTGAATGCGTTCCTGGGGGCAAGTGTGGCGGCGGAAGGTGGTGGGTAGGCGGCGGAAGGGCATGTTGGTGAGTTCTGCCTCCGATCTAGGGTCACTGGCGGTGGATGGTGTTGCCAAAAAAGTTGCAGCCAGTGGAGGCATGGCTGTTTGGAAGGTAAAAAGCACCAGAAACCACTGGTGTGATGCACAGGGGTTTGAGGATCTTATCCTACTACTAATACCATAGAGAACTAGAGAGAGTTGGAGGAATTGTGTAATTTCTGTAGGCTAGGATGTCCCAAGCGTTGATGAACGATTTCAGGTGACTCAATGGCAGAACAAGCAATAGGAGATGCTGGAACAGTGAGGTGATATAAGCCTCAAGACTAAATTGCTGCTTGGCAGATTTTGAAAATCACATGGTATGATGTTCTTTTAAACACACTCTGAATCATTTAATTTTTCCTCCTAAACCTCATTCTTGTTATATTCACAGTTATCTATAATAAACTAAATATAATTTTAGGCATGAATAACTCTTTAACTCAAAGCAAACCTATAAAATAATTTATGACATGTATAATTCTTCGTTTCTTAATTGCCATATGTACTTCTTTGTTATCAAAATACATGAGATTTTCAAATCTCTGACATGGTTATTAGAAATTTTTCTTGAGTAAACACCCATTTTGAACCTCCAAAGATACTAGTGTCATCAGTTTGGTCTTCCAAAAGGACCAATTGAAGGACCAAACTGATTATGCTAGTATCTTTGGAGGATCAAAATTGCTCATTTTTATTTTATCCCCAGATAAAATTCTTATCACCAGAAAGATAGCCTGTCCAATCATTGGCAAGTGAGAGAAAAGCAAACCATTACCTATTATTAACCCATTTGGGAAAAGAAGATACTCAGAGAATCTAAGGCTGCTATAATACATTTAAAGCCAACGTTGACAATTTACCAGCATTACAGAGAAAGAGCAGAGTTATTTGTACTTAGACTTCTAGCAAGTCAACAGGTTGGAACACTGGGCAATGCAATGCAAGCAGACTAGCAGGACAGACAAGATTTCATGGATTAAATTAACAATACTGTGTGAAAGGTAAACTGTTAAAGTCCTCTACTTCTATAAATGAGCATCGCTAGGTTTACTATTTAGTAGTTCAACATCACAAGCAAGAACCAAAGAAACCATGACATCCTAAGGAACAATGGAAAACAAACCTTGACTCTTGAGAGTATGAGGACTGCGTGTCTCTCCTGCCACTGAGAGAGATCCTTTCGAACTTTAGTTGAAGTGGATTGAATTTCTTCTTCACCATAAGTGGCTTCTTCTTCATCTGTACCGAAAGAAAAGGACAATCAGCAGATCAAATGGATAAAATAGATCAAATAACAGTGCATCACCACTGGGTTTCTCTATGAAGAATACTAAGCCACAGCTTTTCAGATTGTTTGCCCAGAAACACAGTCACAAGATTAAAATTTTTCAACAGCTCCAAGTTTTTTCTTTTCACTACAATTCCAAGCAACCCATGATTACTTGATATGGAAATTAATATATATAATCTGGAGGTTTCTGGGAAAACATAGACAACCAAAATTACGAAAATTGACAACCTTGTACCAAGCAATGAATGTGCCATATTTTTCTGGAAGTCAAAAGATGGTGTCTATAAAACCCATTATTTTGTTTTCATTTTCTTCAATTCGGGAGCCAAAAACAGGGCAGAAATTTCAGAGAAAAAAAAATTAAGGGCAAACCTTGGAGAGGGAAATTGTTAAACGTGTCAATGGTGAAGGACTTCACGTGGTTTATCAAATCCTCAGTAATCCCATAGATTTGTTCTTCTTCTTCTTCTCTTCCTTTGGAGTTCGATCGTGATTGGGGATTTGGGCTTTTGCTATTTCTTGATCTCCTCGAAAGGTTGCGTCTCAGCCACTCCATGATTCGCCTGGCTTTCTTTTACAATGGGCACTACAGAGTAAGAAACTATGAATCACGCAACTGTCGTCGTTTTTAAGGTATGTGCGAGTGTTAGACACATGTATGTGTCGAACACATCAGCACATTTCTACGATATATGTTTTATATGTTTGAATAGATTTAATTTAAAAGATTATTTTTTTTAATTTAAATACTATTCAGACATATTTAGATACGTCACGGACATACTTGAACATGTTTAGGATATAGTTTAGACATGTTTTATTAATATTTTTTTTAAAATATTAGTTTCATGACTAACATTCAATTAATAAGCCCGTAACCCACCCAAACTCAATCACATAACTGACGTCTCAAACTACTATTTTTACATATTAATATTTTAAGTTTTATCATTCACGCATCACTATTTTTATATGCTCCTTGCTCGTACCAAACTGTCCACTTTGTCATCATCGAAACTTACCTCACATCAATGTTCCCTCTAGTTTTTTTTTTAGATGCACATGTACTTGTACATGGTTACTTCTATTAAGAAAAGTTAGTTTAGGATATTTTTTCAAAAAAATGTCAATAAAAATTATATTATTATTTAAGTGGAATTTTGGTTTACAGATTTAGTAACAATTCCAACAAACAAATAATGAAAATCAGATGAATGTGGGTTTCGAGTTATATGGTAATCTCGTTTTAAAAATGATTTTAACAGTAAATAAAAGGAATTTAAGAGATTTGAAATAAATAAGTAGAAAATTCAGAAAAGAAACTTTGAAAAGATTAAAGAAATTTAAAAAAACTCAACAGGAATTTAAAGATGCAGAAAATTAATTGAAAGCGAGTAAATGGTGCAAAATTAAAGTACAGAATTTAAGTGGAAAAACAGTAAAGAAAAGCAAGTAAAAATACGAAGAAATATAAAGGAAATTTAAAGAACAAGATTGGAAAGTAAAGAACTTTAAAAGAACATTGCATTAATTTTAAATGAATTGAAATAAAAAAGGGAAGGCATACTTGGATTAGAATCCTTTAATCTGCCCGAGTTGAGATGTTAGGGTTATGTATCAGCAAATAACCTCCCTTTTTTACATCGTGACTACTGATATTTATAGACAAAATTAAAAATAACTGACACCCTAAAAGATCAACACGTTTGAGCAGTTTTTTCCACCAGCAAGTACCCACTTTCCGACAGAACCAGCACTTAACTACTTTGACCATTCTTTGTCGACTCAATGTAATCTTTCTATCGAATTATTCTTCTGTCCGACATCAATACCTTATAGCCACATTAGGATCTTTCTCTTATTCAATATTTCCGTCGATTTCGCCATTTAGCATTTTTGTCGGCTCAATACTTAGAAAATTTCTTCAAAACTATCATCCAACCGATGAATTGCCAAATCTTTATTTTCTCCTTCAACAGATGCCCCCCAAAATTTTTCTTTCGACACCGACAAGAGAAAGATAAATTTTTAATCAAAAATCCTTTCAATATATACATATATATATATATATGTATATATTTAAATCTAATCAGAACCTTCCACAAGTACCTGAACAGCCTCAATCAATCTTATCATTACAAACAATAAATAGTTGTTCCTAATAAATAGAGCTCATAATTACCCCTATTTTCTCGCGGAAAAACAACTTTTCAAATTCACGCGACTTTTCACCCCTTTTATCACTGTTTACCATCTTCATCCTCTCACCTATCTTTACTGTTCATCTCCTTCTACTTTACCTTCGCCTGTTTTCTCTGTAAACTCTTGCCTTCTCTCATGGCCTCCAGCTCTCAAACTCCCAATGTGCCAGCAGCAAACTTGGGTAACCATGCGGTCGTTCAAGACCCAGTTCTACAAAAGTCTGAACTCTGGCATCTTTCGAAGGTAATACTCCCCATTAACGACTCTCCACTTTCCTTAGATCCTCTGACTGCTTTCTTGGGTCCAGTTATGCCCAAGGAATCTATTACTAATGAAATAAATTCCTTCTTCCTTTGTAAAAGTTCCCAAGAAGCTATCTTGGCTTCCCTTCCTTCCATTCCTATCAGCTATTTTGGAAAATCTGAAAGGCAGTTTAGAACTCCCCCTACCCATATTAATGGGTATCTTGAATGGCTTGACAGAGTTCAAGCTTCTAAAGAAAGTTTATGGAGGGAAATAGGGATTTTTGATTGCATCCAGCTTTCTCGTTACCCTATAAAAATGGATTCTTGCATGCTGGGTGCCTCTTTCTTTTTCTGGAATAAAACCACCAACTCCTTCCAATTTTCCTATGGCATGATGGGTCCAACACTGTTCGACGTATCTGCCATAACTGGTCTTCGACCAGATGGGGAAATCATTACGCTTGTTCTTTAACCTTCGAACACCATCGACGTATATTCAAAAACCCTAACTTCCTTTTCCAGCTTTATTAATTTTTATTCCCCTGAATCAGGTCCTGTGACCGATGAAGAACATATAGCTTTTCTTCTCCTTTGGCTTTCAGCCTATGCTATAGGTTCTAAGTCAGTTCAAGTATCTAGATCCTTTCTTCAACTTGCTAACCTTCTTCATGAAGGTCGACCACTAGCTCTTGGTCAATTTCTCCTTGCCAATCTCTATTTGAGTATAGGTGAAATTGTCCAAAGCATTAGAGTTCAGGTAAAGAAAACCAACTCTGGTGGTCCAATGTGGCTACTCCAACTTTGGTTGAATGCCATACTGGGAGATTACTTAGTCGACTCTTCTCCTCCGACAGTCTCTCTTGCTACATATGGCATTAAACTTTGCCATGTAAAACATGAGAAAATCCACGAACAGAGCTTAGAAAATTTCATGCACTTTTTCAGCATTTTTCATTCCATCTCTTTTAGCACTGAAGACATATATTTTGCTCCTTTTGCCGACCGTTCTTTTAGTCCAGAATGGTTCACTCAACCAATTCTTTCCGACGATCCTTCTACTCAGGCCGACAATATTTCTGTTTGGTCGAACTTTCTCTGCCGACAAGTTCTGGTGGCTGGTCTCCCTGGTTCAATAGACAAATCTTTAGAGTTATGTCTGCCAAACTCAGTAGCTCGACAATTGGGATTTTGTCAAGCTATTCCAGCACCTTTCTCTCATAAGGCCAAAGAACACCTCATCAATGGCTACCTACAAAGCATGTCGGATCTTGTTCGAGTAGCTTCAAAAAATGAAAGGCACAAGTATCATTTCGAGATCTCTGCATGTACCCCCTACAGAGGAGTTTCAAAAGATTTTGTCGATTGGTGAACTAAATATTATAGCCCTTATCATGTCGACATTGAGACTTGTCGAAGCCGTATTACTGAAACTCTGATTCCTGTGCAGGGATAAGATCCTTCATCAAAAACTAAAGGTAAACATATTCAAGATATCAAGGCTTTTGAAAAATATTACAAAATCAAGTGGGACTTCCGGTTTCCTAGCTTAATTGTTCGACATTGTGAAGAAGTCGTGGCTAAGCTAAAACGAGCACACAAGGAAAAATGTTCTACCAATTTTCTCTCAGTTTCTATTAAAAACCCTTTAGCACGGCTTGAACTATTTCAAATTCCTTTTCCAAAGCCAGTGCTTTTTCCTTGTGCTCATTTTGGACTGGTCGACGAATTCCCAAGTAAACCTACAAGGGCTAGTAACTTCCCTATTTTAGATAGGATATATTCTGTGAGTAATATCTTTCTTATAAGAACTCCAGAAGTCAAGTTTACTCATCAGTTTGCCTTGTCGTAAGAACAATTTGCCAGGAATACCCAAGTCATCACTGAAATACCTGAAGGTATTTTTTCTCTTTATTTTTTGTTATCTCTAATTCTATACCCACATTTACTAAATACACTTTCCTTCTTACAGCACTTCCATTGAAAAGACCTTTAGAATACAAGGAGCCTCAAGGAAGTGATGATGAAGAAGATGAAACTACTTCTTCAAAAAAGAAGAAAAGCAAGAAGACCCAAAAACCTCCTGTTCCTAAGGCTACAAAGGTCAAATCAGCTGCATCAATACCGACAAAGAGCTCTTCGAAGCATGAAGCTGCTGCTACAAAGCTTCCAAAATCAAAGACTCTCAAGGTATACATACTCTTTCGACCATATATTAAGACTTGGCTTTTAGTTTTGTTCAAGTCTAAATTAATGTCGAATACAGATTAACGAATCTGCTCCTGCCACTTCTGCTTCTCCTGTCGAATCTTCCATTCCATCTCCAAAACAACATCCAAAGGTATGCCTTCTATTTTTGTACATTCCCTCAAGACCAGGCAACAATCTCACCCTTTTACCTTTACAGAAAAAGAAGAAGAAGATTCATACCCCCATTTCTACTTCGAAGCCTCCCGTCGAAGAAACAGAAACCATCTTTCTTTCATCTGAGGTAAATTTCAATCGACACATTTTTATTATTATTATTATTATTATTATTACTTAATGCTTGACTCTTACCACTTATTCAACACTCGATTCTATCATTCCAGGATCTGGAGGCTGAACAATCTGTAGATCATCTTCCTAAACCAGTTGTCGAACTAAGAATTGAGGAGTCAATTCGACAATCACCTGAGGTAATATATCTTACTAAAATATTTTCTTAAGCATCACTTGTTCTTACACTTCTTATCTTTGAAAGCTTTTCTACTCATCTATAGGATTCAGCAAATTTGGCTATAACTAATAGCCCACAAAGATTGGAACCAATTAATCCTCCAGAATCCCAAACTTCTCTAGCCCTTGCATCATCTGCAGTTTCTTCACCACTTCCGACAGAAACCCGAACTGTCGAAGCTTTAGAAAAAACTCCAATTCCCCCAGGTATTAAGGGTTCTTCTCATTCAGACAAAGCCAATCTTGTCCAAATTCTATCGGAAGAATTCGACATGGATACTTTGATGGCAGAATTCACCCCAATTGATCCACCTCCATCTCCTCCAGCCAACTTAACTGTTGTTATGCCAGAAGATACTGAAGATATGGAGGCAGATTTAGATGAATTCATAACAATATTGTCAGGTGGCCACAGAAGTTCTCTTCAATCGGCTCGTTCTTCGACACAACTTGGGCAAGACTCTAGTTATTCCCATATCACTGGACTCTTAACTGAATTGAAGAATGCATTCACCTATTCTTTTGAGCACTTAATTTCTGACCAACCTCTCCAAGAAAGAATGGTGGCAATCGTCAATGAACTTGAGCCTCTTGCTCAGCAACTACCAATAACCAGTCGAGCTCTTCCTTCGACTGTTAAAGATTTTCTTCAAAGTTTAACGGAAAAAATACCAGTTATTCATCGAGTCATTCCTGTTTACACAAAAGAAATTCAAGAGAAGTCCATAATTTTGAAGCAATTGACTGACGCAAAAAATGAAAATGCCACTTTGAAGGAAAATCTAGTAAAAGGAAAGGCCAAAAAGGCAGAGCTTGACAAGGAGATTGAAGACTTGGAGAAGAAACTTGAAGCTGCCCGTCGTCGCAACCAAAAACTTCAAATGGCATTGCAACAAGGGGCCATCAGACAACAAAGCATTGCCAATAATACCAAACAATGGGCTATCGAAGTCAAAACTGTATTAGCAAAAATAAATTCCCTTGAAGCGGAATACCAAGCTGCCTGTTCTGACAAGCAATCTTTAGAAGATTCCTGGGGGGTTCTTCAAAAATTCTAAGTAGCCCCCCTTTTTTTAGCTAATTGTCAGTTAATTCTTTTGTAAAGCTTTAGCAATATCAAGTCGTAACATCTATTTAGCATTTTATTTTGACAATGTAACTTGTAATTGCCAAACTCATGAATAAAGGCTTCTTATTTTTTATCAATTTTTACTTCACACATTGTCGGTCTATATGGCTTTAAATATTTGCCATTAATCAACTTAATTCTTAAACTAGAATCAATTTCGACAAGTGCATAAGCATTTCCTGAAAATTCTTTAGTCACTTTAAATGGTCCTTCCCACTTTGGGGACCATTTCCCGTATTCTCGACACTTCTTATCCATAGGCAAAATCACCTTCCAAACCAAATCATCAATTTTAAAAGATTTATATTTAATTCGACTATCATAAAACTTTGCAATTCTTTCTTTCTGTCGAATCAAATATTCCAAAGCAATTAATCTCTCATCGCTTAATTCGTTTAATTCATCAAACATTAAGTCCCAGTAATGCTCGACTGATAACTCATCTTGCTTTTGAATACGAATTGATTGAAGATTAATTTCAACGAGCAAGACTGCATCATGACCATATACCAACTTGTATGGTGATGTGCCCGTTGCTTCTCTTGGTGAGTTTCGATATACCCAAAGAAGTTGATTAAGAGTATTATGCCAATTTCTAGGTTGTCGACCAATATATTTTTTAATCAGACTAATGATTATTTTATTCATGGCCTCTACCTGGCCATTTGCCTGGGCATAATATGGCGTCGACGTGAGCATTTTAATTTTCCTTGAATTGACATATTCGACAACTTTCTTTCCAATGAATATTGATTCTTGGTCGGTTGTCAAAGTTTGTGGTATTCCAAACTGACAAACTATACTATCTTCAATAAAGTCAATCACATCTTGCTGGGTTACATCCTTCAACGCTACAGCCTCAACCCATTTGGTGAAGTAATCTACTCCTACTAAAATATATTTATGTCCCTTCGACGAGGCAGGATGAATTTGGCCAATTAAATCCAAAGCCCATCCTTTAAAAGGCCATGGTTTAACTATAGAATGCAATTCACTAGCGGGAACATTTTGTATATGACCATGTCTTTGACACTTTTCAAAAGACTTGGCAAACATTATACGATCCCTAACCAATGTTGGCCAATAGTACCTTTGACGTTGAAGAACCCATTTCATCTTTTCACCTGCCTGATGAGCTCCACAAATTCCTTCGTGGACTTCTGCCAAGGCAATATAAGCCTCTGCTTCACTCAGGAAAACTTCCAAATTTCCATCGACATACTTTCTATACAAGGCTTCCCCTAATACTACAAACTTCGACGCTCTATGCCTTAGCTTTCTATTCACATCTTGACTTGGATTTTCCAAATAACTTAGTATTGGTTGTCTCCAGTCATTAATCATCAAAATGTCATTTTGTAGTATATCTCTTTCTTCTAATGGATATAAAAGTTCCCTTATTTCCATTAGATTTGTAAGAACCTTGGATGAAAGCCTATACCTAGAGGCTATTTGGGCTAATTCATTATCCTCTTCATTTAAACCTCTGGATATGTATTCGACAATTACCTCGTCGAATTGCTTCATTAACTTGCTCACCACAATATAATATTTCATTAGATTTTCACTAACACATTTATATTCTTGGGCAAGCTGTTTAACGACTAGCTGTGAATCACCAAATATATACACATTATGTGCTTTCATTTCTACTAATATTTTCAATCCGACAATTAAGGCTTCAGATTCAGCCTCATTGTTGTAACAGGTATACTTAAATTCAAACATGAACTTAGTTGGAGTACCTTGAGGGGAAACAACTAAAATCCCTACTCCAATTCCATTATGATGCCTTGATCCATCAAAATATAAACACTAAGGTTTTAAACCGACAACATTTATGTTACCTACATCCAAACATGGATGGTCGGCCAAGAAGTCAGCAATTGCTTGGCCTTTCACTGCTCTCATTGGTACATATTGTAAAGAAAATTCTGACAAAGCAATAGTCCATTTTCCAATACGACCATTTAACACTGGTTTTGATGACATATATTTTATTACATTAGTTTTCGACATAACCAGTACATTACAAGGCATTATGTAATATTTAAGTTTAGTACATGAGAAGTACAATGCTAAACAAAGTTTCTCTATTGCACTATATCTTCTCTCAACATCATTTAAAACTCGACTAAGATAATATACGGCTCTCTCGATGCCATTTTCATCTTCTTGAGCCAGCATACTTCCTATGGTTTCTTCTGATGCTGATATATACAATTTCAATGGTCGACGAGGCACTGGAGGCATCATGACCGGTGGTTTTGTCAAATACTGCTTTATCTGGTCGAAGGCTTCTTGGTGGCAAGGTTCCCACACAAAATCCTATTCAGCCTTCAACTTGATCAACGAAGCAAAAACTCTGGTTCTTCCCGACAAGTTGGATATAAATCATCTTAGGAAATTAACTTTTCCTAAAAAAGATTGTAATTCTTTTTTATTTGTCGGTGGTGTGGCCTCCAAAACTGCCTTGGCTTTATTCTTGTCCACTTCTATACCCTTTTTATGGACTAAGAAACCCAAGAATTTAGCAGCCGACATTCCAAAACTGTATTTTTCTAGATTCATCTTAAGGCTGCGCTTCCTCATCCTGTCGAAAGCTTGCCTCAAGTTCGTCAAATGGTTTTCCTTCGTTTCTGACTTGACAATGACATCATCGATGTATACTTCCATAAATTTCTTGATGACATCATGGAAAATTGTATTCATTGCTCTCTGATAGGTGGCCCCTGCATTCTTCAAATCGAAAGTCATGACTACCCATTTTAATGTCCCAATAGCTCCTGGACATCTGAAGGCAGTTTTTGACACGTCCTCCTCGGCTATAAAAATTTAGTTATAACCTGCATGGTCATCCATAAAACTTAATAATTCATGTCCAGATGCGGCATCAACTAACATGTCTGCAATTGGCATTAGATACTCATTTTTAGGTGTGGCAGTGTTTAAATTTCTAAAATCTACACATATTCTTAACTTGTCATTTTTCTTGATTACAGGAACAATATTAGAAAGCCATTTGACATACCTGGTTGTTCTGATGAATTTGGCTTTGAGCAATCTTTCGACTTCTTCTTTTATCTTTAAGATCACCTCAGGCACTGCTAGCTTGCTTGACAGGTCTGTATCCTTCTTTCAGAGGCAATCTGTGCTCGACAAGATCTCTACTCAATCCAGACATTTCATTATAATCCCAGGAAAAATAATCTTTATATTCCATAATTAATTCGACAAGCTTTTCTTTGAATTCCTTTAGCAGAAATGAGCTCACAAAGATAGGCCTCCTGTCTGTTTCAGAGCCCAAGTTTATTTCTTCCAAAGGATCTTCCATTTCCTCATTATGCTTCTCATCAAGCCCTTTTTCAAAACCTAAAGGACCATCATCAATTACACAATCCGATAACATACTTTCTACAGAGTATATTGCCTTGTCGGCTAAATAAGCTGACAATCTTTCTGAGTGATCCTTAACACTCATAACTAGTGCTTGGCCGATCTTCTTCGACCTTCTTCACCAGTCGTATACCAAACTGATCTCTCAAGCAAACTTCGAGTACATCTTTGTTAATGACTCCACCACTTGTTGTTACTGGTTTAACACTTGGAGCATATATTCTGAAATCGACATGAAGCTGTTGGAGATAACAAGGACTGTCGTCTGCCTCTATTATTTCAACTTGGTCATCTTCATTCCAAAGAATGAGCTTTTGATGAACCGTTGATGGTATTGCTCCGATGGCATGAATCCAATCCCTTCCTAACAAAAGATTATAACTTGACTTCGTCGGAATTACCACAAATAGCGTCAGCCTTGCAACAGATCCGACTTGTACTTTCAACATCACCACTCCGTCCGACGGGGAGGTTTTGCCACTGAAATCAGTGACTACCATGTTCGTCGACATCAAATCTGACTCATCTTTCCTAAGTTTTTTGAGCATTGCCCTTGGGATTAAATTAATAGCTGCCCCCCCCCCCCCCCCGTCGATCAAAACTCTATTGGTGGGCTTTCCTTCTACTAGAGCCTTGATGTGCAACGGTCATAAATGAGACTTCTGGTCTTCTGTCAATTATTTGAGCTGAGCTGTATTATCGAAGACTGTTATCATATTGTCCTGGAAAAGAAACCAATGATCATCCAAGTCATCTAAATCCTCTTCATTTTCCCCAGTGTACTCAATTTCGTAATACCCTTCAAAATCTACAGGTAACACTGAAACTAAATTTACATTCATTGACTTCAAGAATTCCTCTTCATCGGATAACTCTTCATCACTTACATGCCTTCCAATTCTGAAATAATCTTTTGACGGCAAACTACTATCCATAGCCATCAAGATATCATCCAAGTCACCCTCCCAATTAATGTCCATATCGAACTCATTGTCACCAAGGCCTAATAGATCATCTGGATCATTTAAGGCCTCAATAACTTCATCGGCTGCCAAGTCCATACTTTGGCAATCAGGCTTTGCCAATCTTTCTTTCTCTTTACTTATGTAGAGTACCTTTTTCCTCCACTCAACATCTTGATCAGGATCCTCTAAGATTCTCTTGATTTCTTCTTTTGACCAGTCTTCAATATTCTTACTATTTCCAATTCTAGAGTCTTTAGTCTGCTCCTTTCCCATTGTCAGTTTTACAACTTTCGAGCTGACCAACTCCTTATCCTTTTCGACTAGTAAACTATTCTTTCTTGCTTCTCTTTCTGCTGCTATCAGTCCAATTGGCCATTTCCTCTTTGTTTTGTTTGGAATTGGCCTTTGAACCTGCTTACCCTTTCTTATTTCTGCCAACCTTTCTTATCAGGATTTATCATCCGTGACAAGCCGTCTAACTTCATTTGTTGTTGGCTCCCATAGAAATGATCCTTTGGTAGTAATACTTTTTAACTTTCTATCGTCTTTTTCCTGATTAAGCACTGGCTTCCTTTCGACCACCAAACAACCTGTTTCTACGGGCTGCTCCTTGATCACTAACCCTTCAGCCATATCTCTTCTCTTTTGTGGTTGTCTTAATCTCTGCAATCTCCTTTTCTTACTCTTCGACATTGGAAGAACCTTTGATGGTCCTGCTACATCTTGGCCAATCGAGGTTTTTCATGGATTAATCCCGCCACTCTTATAGTCTTCATTCCAAAAAGGTTGATCTCTTTGAAAGTTACTCCTCCTGGCAGACACATTTCGTTGAAAAAATGTATGTCTAGCCATTACAGAATTCTTCATCCACCTATTTACGGCAACATTAGCAGGTGGTACCCTGGTCTTAACTGGTCCGACGTGAGCTCTGTTTCCCACAAACCCATGTGGTTCGACTAACCAACCATTCATGTTAGGCTTAGGCACGTAGACTGGCCTTGGCCTTGGAGCATGAAAAGGCTTCTGTGGTTTTCAGATTTTCTTGTCGAGAACCTTCTTCTTACCTTGCTGGTCACTTGGTTGTTCTTCAGCAGCTTTCTTCGCAGCAAGCTCATCGTATACTGCATTACATCTTGGGCATAACCTGACCTTGCCCTCTTCTTTCTTTCTCTCAAGTAATGCCTCGAGAGACTTACCTAGCTTTGGATATATGTCGGTTGCATCCTTTGTATGCATGTCGAACTCTTGCAACTTCTTTATGTTGAGCATGCCAACATTTAAAGGAACTTACTGATCAACACAAGATACTTCAGCCTGAAACGGATCTGTGTCAACTTTCATATCCGCTTTAAGCTTGTCTACAAACTTCAAACGTCCATCCATAATTGCTTTTTGAATTATGTCTCTGAAACGAATACATTCATTAGTAACATGACCGAAATTATTATGAAATCTATAATATTTTCGGTCTTTTATTTCATCAAACTTTAGCAACCTATGTCCTTCTGATAGTTTAATCTGTTTGTCTTTTAATAACAAATCAAAAATCTTGTCGACTTTGGTTACGTCGAATGTATATGTTTTCCTATTGACATAACTTATTTTCTCCTTGTTTCTAGTAGGCTGTAAAGCCTAGCAAACATAAGGAGGACCGTTCTGAAGTTCAGCAATGTTGACTTCAAACTCATCATCGCTGCCTTCAAACTCATTGTCGGATTCACTTAATCCGATAAATGCGACTTTTTCTCTTTTAAGAAATCTTTTCTATTTTTGAATCTTTTCAACTTTTAGTTGTTCTATTTGCCTAACTTTTTCACCTAGTTGGGCAAGATCAACCAAATATTGATTCACTAATTTCTTTCTTATATAATAATCTAAACCACCTGCAGCTATCTTTACTATTTCGACCTCAGATATAGGGGTAAAACATCTACTCCTCATTTGTCGAAACCTAGCAAGATAGTCATCGACAGTTTCATTATACATCCTTTTGATACTAAAGAGATCTGTAAGTCCCACTTTTAAATTTCCTCTAAAGAATTAATTATGAAAGCTTCTTTCCAATTGAGCTCAGGAGTGGACTGAATTTGGTCTCAATGTCGAGAACCAGGAAAAAGCATTCTTTGTAAGGGAACTTGGGAAGAATCTCATTTTAAGGCCTTCAATAGTGGCCAACTCCCTCATCTCTATTGTAAACCGTGCAATATGTTCGACAATCGATTCTCGACTTTCTCCTGCAAACTTAGAGAGTTTAGGAATCTTAATTCCTCTAGGCATTTTCGCCTGTTGGACCCACTCAAGAAACGCTGATACAAAATATGGCTGGTTGACATAGCCAATATTGAAGCCAAATCTGTTCAAAACTTGCTCCACTACTTGGTTTACATTTGGTTCAACCACTTGGTGCCCCCCAAGATTTTGTCAAAGCAATCTTATGGCTACATCATTTCTAGCCATTTGATCTTCATTTCCTTGACGGAGCACATGGACATTTCCATATTCCAGGCGTGGCTGATCATTTTGCCCAGGTTGTTCTAAGTTTTGTTGATTTTGCCCCACATTTTCCTGAGGTGCAACCATTTCTCTATTTACCCCAGGCTAGGCTCCTTGAATATTGTCATTGGCCAAATCACCTACTCCCAAGGCTTGGTTTAGCCTTGCCATTTGCTGAGCCAATGCGCTGCAAACATTATTTATATTTTTCATGATTGGCGTAATCACGGCACCCATTTGCTGAGTAAACATATGCACTATGTCATGGTTGCTTTTGTCCATTTGTTGTCGAAAGCTGGCCAAAGAATTTATAGTTGACCCTGTTACACTTTGGCGATTATCTCTCGACATATTTGGGAAAACTGGTCCCAAATTCAATCTTTCTTATCAAAAGAGAATTGGATTACTTGTACCTGCAACCCCCACTCCTTGGCTACCAAAACTTGCCAAGGCTGAACTTATATGTGGTTGGCCTTGTAAAACCACTGGTTGGCCGACAGTATTGTCCAAAGTGGAGCTAAGTCCCATTTGCGCCATGACAGGAGTCACATAATTCGGTGGCAACCCATATTGGGGCACAAACCTTGAATTTGAGTTTATTATGCTTTGGTTACTTGGCTGACTCGGCGATGACTGAGTCATTCCAGGTAACACTTGTTCTACTACTGGATTACTCCTAAGAGTACCAGTTGCTATAACATCCTCCACCAGACCAGTACTAGCGACGGTCGAGGGTGGCATAGTAATGGCTGTCAAAGGTATATCCGATGCCTGACTACTTACATTACTCATGGTTTGCGTATTTTGAGAAGAGTAGATAAATTTTCCACTTCTTAGATGCATAAAACCATTTCCCATGACACTGCGAGTTACTTTGAACTCATCCCACTAGGCGTGCCAATTTGTTTAAGTGGAATTTTAGTTTAAAGACTTAGTAACAATTCTAACAAACAAATAATGAAAATCAGATGAATGTGGGTTTCGAATTATGTAGTAATCTCATTTTTAAAATGATTTTAACAGTAAATAAAAGGAATTTAAGAGATTTGAAATGAATAAGTAGAAAATTCAGAAAAGAAACTTTGAAAAGATTAAAGAAATTTAAAGAAACTCAACAGGAATTTAAAGATGCAGAAAATTAATTGAAAGCGAGTAAATGGTGCAAAATTAAAGTACGTAATTTAAGTAGAAAAATAGTAAAGAAAAGCAAGTAAAAATACGAAGAAATGTAAAGGAAATTTAAAGAACAAGACTAGAAAGTAAAGAACTTTAAAAGAACATTGCATTAATTTTAAATGACTTGAAATGAAAAAGGGAAGGCATACTTGGATTAGAATCCTTTAATCTGCTCGAGTTGAGATGTTAGGATTATGTATCAGCAAATAGCCTCCCTTTTTTACATCGTGATTACTGATATTTATAGACAAAATTAAAAATAACTGACACCCTAAAAGATCAACATGTTTGAGCAGTTTTTTCCACCAGCAAGTACCCACTTTCCGATAGAGCCAGCACTTAACTGCTTTGACCATTCTTTATCGATTCAATGTAATCTTTCTGTCGAATTATTCTTCTGTCCAACATCAATACCTTATAGCCACATTAGGATCTTTCTCTTATTCAATATTTCCATCGTTTTCGCCATTTAGCATTTCTGTCGGCTCAATACTTAGAAAATTTCTTCTAAACCATCATCCAATCGACGAATTGCCAAATCTTTATTTTCTCCTCCAACAGCTATATATTTTTAAGATGGACTTACTAGGCAGCAAATATTGGCACATATGATATATATTAAGATATTACAAATTTTCAAACTTATAGAAATGATATTAATGAATTATGAAACTTTTTTCTTAAATTTTGTAATTATACATATATAAACTAAGTTCTTTAATTTACTTTATATTAATATATATATTATATATATATATATATATATATATATATATATATATATATATATATATATATATATATGTGTCTGTCTCGTGTCCTATAATTTTTTGAATTTGGTGTGTCACCGTATCCGTGTTCGTGTTGTGTCCGTGCTTCATAGGTAAGAAATGATACATAGGATTAGGAAGAAGGTGCCAAGATTATGAAGTTATGAATCATAATTAATTTCATATTCAAGTGATGAATTCTGGTAAATTAAAATTTAATATAAATTGTAATAATATAGTTGTTCTCGACCAGATTTTTGGTTAGCAGTTTAGGAGTAACCTAATACATTAAAATAGTATATCAGATATTTATATGCGCTATTAGATAAGAATATCTGCTTATTTATTAGGCATAAATCTCTCAAAAAATCTTTGATAAATATGAACACTAATTACATTCCACATAAATAAGAAAATTAGTTAAAAGATATCACAATCTCTTATGGATTCTAATTCTAAATAATAGCATTTAATTCAGATTTAATTACAATTCTTAACACTCAAGACGCTCATATAAATATCTTGCAAGGTCTCAAAGATATGCATCCAATTCAATACTACACACTGTCTTCCTTGTGCACGGTCTAACTTGAGTATCAGAGTGCTTTTTGCAAGTAGCCACCCCTCGCACCATCAATATTGCTGTCGTGCCATGGAGACATCCACCTTCAACCACCTATTCAAGTAACTCTTTAAACTCTATTCAGAACATTGGCGTCGTTTGCTGTAACACCCTAATATAAATATCATAAAATAATCGAAATATTTCAAGATAATGCATATCAAGTATGTCACTTCCTAAAAATGCATAAAGCATAAATCCATAACAACTTGTGTAGTCATTATAGAGAGCCATGAATGATGAAAAAGGTTTTACACACACACACACACACACATACACACACACACACATCACTGGCTAAAAATGTCACACTGTAATACATAAACTTTTACAAACTAAAGAGCAAAATAAATAAATACAAGTTGATACATAAAGAAATAAATAACTGAATTAAGTCTTTTGCTTCTTCTTGCCCTTTCTCTTTAGAGGGTCTTGACTTGGATTTACATAGAAACACAGTGGGGTGAGAATTCACAAAATCCTTAGTATAAGTAAACCAAAACTAGTAGTTATTCATTCACAATGAATAAACAACTAAACATACCAAATTACATTTGCAATAGTTAAAAGAACCTCAAGTCATAACTACAAGAATATTTACATACACATTATGTAAAACTCATAAAGCAAACAATACCGTTAACACAATTTTTATACTAACAGGAATAGAACAACTGCCCATACAGTTGTCAAACAATGCAATGCATAGTATGCCAGATGATTATGCCTAGAAAATGTCCTAAAGGTTTGATTGTGCAATGCTTATGCAAGTTTTATTTTTGGAAAAACACTAGATACTTACTAAATCCCCAGAACCAAGTTCCATTGTATATGCTAAGTAGGATAGGCACGATAGCCCTTACACTACTTAGTAATAAGTAGATTGCTTCCCCTCATGATAGTAAGAGTACTGCTACCACCCCCATATCAGTAACCCTGACCATAATAGCATAAATGCTAGGAGAATTTAGATCCAACACCTTATTCTCAGGCCACATGGTTGTGCACACCATCTAAGGTTACAATACATAGGAATAACAAGCTTTAAAAACATGCAAAGGTATTTTCAAATCACATTTGAAACAATCACAAGATCCTCACAACCTACTGAAAATGTAATACTAGTACATGTGAACCTTAGCCTAACTTTTCCAACAAAGAAGCAAGAACCATGTTGTGACACCCTTTTTTTTTTCTATCCAAGGGAATATCTCACTTTCAATTACAATGCGGAAATAAAATTTATGTGAGTTAAGAACCGGTTCATTTTAATAATATATACATTTACTCAATTGTAGTTGGGTAATTAAATTAGCAAGTATATTTTTTTTTTCTGTTCATTACAATTACGTTAACGATAATCAATATCCACGGTGACGAAACATACATGGAAAATTAACATTTCATTCATATATATATATATAATTATCAAAATGTTTAGTAACAAAGCCTGGCATATCAAAAAGCAAAACTATACCTGCCCCCAAAGGATTATACATACATATCCCTACGGTATCAGAATATACAGCCCACTATAGACAAAACATTAGGCCCCCAAAATAAAATACTGGTAGCCCTCAGTAGCTACAAGTAAAGTTAGTCCCTCAAGTGAGGAGAAATCGAGTCAGGGTCCTCTTTAGGATCCTCTTCGGGGTCGTCCTCAGGAACTTCTTCGGGATCCTCCTCAGGATCTTCTTCGTCAGAGGAAATCACCATATGAATCGTAGAGTCACGGGACGGGGCCCGAGCTGTGGAACGAAAAGAGTCATCCCGCAGAGTGAAATAACGGTCACCCCACATCTCGCGTATCGGTAGCTGAAACTCTAGATGTAAACTAATGCAGCAGGTGAAGACAGGCAGCTCATGACGCCTCCAGGCTAGAGATAATGACACATCCCCCGTATAGACGCAACGCTCAGAACCATAGTTGATGTACCAGCACTCTGGCCCTCCCAAGAAAGTCAGGCGCACATCTCCCAAAAATCTTTGCGTGCGTGGCTCCATATTCTTCTGCAGTCGCTCAGTCAAGATGAGACAAAAAACCAGGGAAGTCGGGAGCTTCCGGTTCCTTGCAGTTATCTTCTATGGAATGCAGTATACGGACAAAATAGAAGTGGAGAGACAGAGAAGAGGTAAGACATCCTACCATCATTACCAATCATAGCATCGAGAAACCAAACGGCGTAAAGTGCCCACATAGCATTTATGACAGCAATAATGGTAATAAACATTCAATAGCAATTATGATCAACCAAACAGTTCTAGGCAGTCGTACACATATAGGTATATCAGAAGTACAACAGTTCCAATTATAATAACAATGTATGCCAGATGATTCATGGACTCACTAAGCACACGTGCCCTCAATAACCAAAATCCTACTCCATGGAGCTAGACACAAAATAGTCAGAGAGAACGATCAGGAGGTATGTCTGTATTCTTGGCTGCCCAGGCCCTCAAGTGCTAAAATTCTTAAATTATCATTTTGTACATCATGGCATTTTACAAGACATTCTACACAGATCTCGACATAGGACAGCGTCTCAGTCCGGATCGTCAGTGTGTTTGCATCGGACTGCCCCACAGACAGAGAGCTACCAGCTGCCCATTGTGAGGTACCCGCACCCTGACGCCCCCAAGGTCAAAAAGTAACCTACACTTGTCTATTTGCACCCGCACAAAGGTGTAAGTTCAACTCCTAGGCCACCGGCCTTAACCAAGTCCAACGGACAAACTCTTTCTTTTTATTCAATGCATGACACAATCATACTCCTCATGACCAATTAGGCCCATCATGCTTCAAATGCATGTCATATCATTTATCAACAAGATCTGATCCCATTCACGGGTCTACAACAATCCAATAGTACATTTTAAGGATATCCACAATTTCCATTCATAGTCATGATAAAAGTCAACCATTAAATTCATTATGTGCCTCAAAAGCTCACCCATACTCATGTTCTTTCCTATTTATGAATCCCTACTTAATCTCTAGTCATCCAATCATTTATGATTTATGTGCTTTTATTAATCCCAAGGTTTTGAATCCAGGAAGATACATGGCCAGAATCACCAACAACGTCACAGATTTAATTGCTAGGTATTGGGTGATAAACCATAGTTGTGAATTCGACGGAGACAATGCATTTAATGAAAAATTGAGGCTGCCATTCGACGAAAACTAACATGGCAGAAGGATGAAAGATGGGAGAACATTTTATAACAAGACTGGATAAAAACCAATTTCTGTCAGATGGAGGTTCTATCGAACAGAGATCAGAACTGTCGAATTTTTCCAGAAGGTCAGCAGAAGTCCAATTTCGACGGATGTGGGTGTCGACGTTGGAGAAATATCCCAAGTGTCAAACTGATGAAAAACACTGTGGTCAGAACTCTAATTCGACGGATCTTGACGTTCTACTCGATGAATATCAACTTTGGGAAGCTTCTGATAAATGGATAGAAGATCTACTCGACAGGTAGATGGTCAGAACTCTAATTCGACGGATCATGACATTCTACTCGACGAATATTAACTTTGGGAAGCTTCTGATAAATGGACAGAAGATCTACTCGACAAGTATGTCTCTCAATGGGTATTGGCATTCTAACTCGATGAATATGTCACTCGATGGATGTGGTCATTCAAATTCGACGGATTTTGCATTGGAGGAGTTTCTCTCCTAACTGGTCAGGAGTTCATACTCGACGGATTTCGATATTGCACTAAATGACCAAGAATCAAATTCGACAGGCATGGCCAAGGGTTCATACTCGATGGATTTTGACTTTACTAAGTGATCAAGACATCAAATTCGACGGGTTTGGCCAGGAGTTCATACTCGACGGATTTTGACTTTACTAAGTGATCAAGACATCAAATTCGACGGGTTTGGCCAGGAGTTCATACTCGACGGATTCGAACATTTGACTAAGTGATCAAGACATCACATTCGACGGGTTTGGCCAGGAGTTCATACTCGACGGATTTTGACTTTACTAAGTGATCAAGACATCAAATTCGATGGGTTTGGCCAGGAGTTCATACTCGACGGATTCGAACATTTGACTAAGTGATCAAGACATCACATTCGACGGGTTTGGCCAGGAGTTCATACTCGACGGATTTTGACTTTACTAAGTGATCAAAACATCAAATTCGACGGGTTTGGCCAGGAGTTCATACTCGACGGATTCGAACATTTAACTAAGTGATCAAGACATCACATTCGACGGGTTTGGTCAGGGGTTCATACACGACAGATTTTGACATTACACTTAATGGTCAGAAACTCATGTTATTACCATTTCTCACCAAGAATCCCAAAATTTTAGTCTCAAGGCGTGGCCATCCGAGAGCCAGCCCGACAGCTTTCCTTTTAGATTATACGTTCCAGTACACATAAATATATCAAAACACATAAAACAATCAACTAGCATATGTATACATCACCAGCAGCATACAAACAGAGATGAATCTCAGTGCCAATCACAAACAACGTCCCTAAATGCTAAAAGAGGTTGAGGAGGAGTGTCTTCCTCTTACCTTGGAGAAGCACAAAGAAAGGTGGCTCCTTTTTGGTCAGGATTTCGTTTCCAGCTTCCAGGAAATCCTTAAAGCTCCAACCTTTAAGCTTCAAAGACGTAGGAGAATGAAGATGGAGGAAATGGCAGAACCTTGAAGCTGATTTCCTCAATGATGGTGGTTCTCCAAACACGAAATGGTGCTAAGATTGGGACGGTTTGAAGAACAAAATGGAGGTGTGGGTGGATGGTGTTGCTGTTGTAGGGTGAAAGAGAAGAGAGAAGATGAGTGAATAGTAGCTGCGTATTGGGAGGAGAGGAAATGTGAGAAAAGGAAATGAATTAGACCCCCTTAATTTCAAACGTGCTGCACAAATTGGGAGGAGAGAGAAATGATAAAAATAATGGTTGGAGGAAGCTTCCTTGAGAAGCTTCGCACGCTCCTCGATAAAGCACATAGTAAGCTTGTCTCCAAATTAAATACATCTGATAGATGATTAATTATACTGTGGAATTATTTTCTCAGTGAATAAAATTTACCATTGATGAAAATAATATTTTATTATTCATCAGATGATTTTATGATACCGCAATTTTATTTAACAGATAAAATCTCAAAAAAATGTAAACCTCACAAACTGTGCCCGGCCTCGGGTTTAGTAAGATCCCCCGTTGACACGTTGACAGTTCAAAGTTTACCAGTCTCAAGAAAAATATTCTAGTTTCCCCGGCTCCGCCCAGTGTACACACAAAACGAAGAATATATTAAAATATTCATCATTTTCAGAAAAATCCACAAAAATTCCTAAAAATCATAAATATTATAAAATGATCGTTTATAATGAAATAAAGAATTTTTGGGATGTTACAATACTCCCCTTCAAAAAGGATTTTGGTCCTCGAAATTTGCATACCTTAGAATAACTGTGGGTGTTGCTCCTTCATCTTGTCTTCCAGCTCCCAAGTTGCATCTCCTGTCACCTCGTTCCAGATCACTTTCACCAATGTGATCTCCTTACTTCTTAATTGCTTTATCTTCTTATTCTCGATTCTTACAGGAGACGTCTCATAAGTTAAGTTTTCTTTTAATTGTACTGCATCCGGTGCTATGACATGACTTGGGTCAGGGAGGTATTTTCGGAGTTGTGACACATGGAAAACATTATGAATGTTTGAAAGGAAAGGAGGTAAGGATATTTGGTACGCTACAGGACCTACACGACGAATGATTTGGTATGGTCCAAGGAATTTAGGAGTGAGTTTTCTAGATTTTAAAGCCCGGCCTACCGCAGTCGTAGGTGTGAATGCTTATGTCTTGAAGCATTTCAAATGGGTTTTTGATGATAACAAAGACAAAAGTGAAGATCAAGCGCAAAAGGAAAAATCAAGATCAAAGAAAGAAGACAAGAAGGTTTATTTAGTTATAGGTCTTAGGATATTAATGTTAAATGCTCTCAAGATTTCTCAAATGGTTTTTCAATATATGATTTCAAATAAATGGGAAATTTCAAAGTTAAACATGGCTTTCAATAAAACTTGAGTTTCAACTTTAAATCTAACACTCTTAAAAGGATTTATGTTTAATCAAGTTTCTTGAGGTGTTGGAAATGACTTACAAGCTTTATTGGACTTGAAAAATATGTTCAATGGCCAAAATAATCGATTACAAAGCAAACAGAAAGCATGTAATTGATTACATGAACAATGTAATCGATTACAAGCAAGTCAGAGGCCATGTAATCGATTACACAAAGCCCAGAAAGGCAAGAACACGTTCGACGAGTCATGTAATCGATTACATGGATATTGTAATCGATTACAATGCCCATGTAATCGATTACAAGCAAAGTCAGAAGCCATGTAATCGATTACACCAAGAATGTAATCGATTACACAGAGTCCAGAAAGTCAAGAACACGTTGGAACAACAATGTAATCGATTACAAAAGTTATGTAATCGATTACACGCATCCTGACAACGTCCAACGGCTATTTTTAATGCATTAAATGCATGCCCAAACGACCCCAACGGCTCTATTAATTGAGAAACTTATAAATACCAAAGTTAGGTCTTTATTTGAGGTTGACCTTGAACCAAAAACTGATTATCAATACGTCCAAACTTGAATCAATCCTCAAATCATTTTCTTGCTCTGTTTTTTGTCAAAAATGTGAAAAATCTTTGAGAGCATATTAGAGCTTCAATTTGTATTCATCTGCTCTATTGAGAGCTTCATTCTATCTATTCAAATTGCTTTGTAAAGAGGGTGAGGTATCCCTCCAGTGAAAAAGGGTGAGGTATCCCTTGTTGAGAAGAAGATGAGGTATCCTTCATTTTTGTAAAGAGGGTGAGGTATCCCTCTAGTGAAAAAGGGTGAGGTATCCCTTGTTGAGAAGAAGGTGAGGTATCATTCAAAGGTGTAAGAGGGTGAGGCATCCCTCAAAGGTTGTATAGGGTGAGGCATCCCTGTATTGAGGCTCAAAGCACAAGGGTAAGGTATCCCAAGGTGTTGGTGAGTGCTCCAATCTGTAAAGGTTTTCAAGCACCCGTTCAAGCTTGAAGTTTAGTGGAAAATCTCAAGTGGTTCACTTGGGGACTGGACGTAGGTCACAAGGGGTGGCTGAACCAGGATAAATCATTGTGTTTGATTCTCTCTTCCCTACACTCTTTAAATTCAGTATTTGGTAGAATATATTTATTTATTGCATATGTTGATGTTTTGATTGTTACAACTTGATATCTAGCTTATTCTCTTAGTTCATCATATATCCCAAGTTGTATTTGAGTAATCCTTAATAGTTGTACATTTATTAGACTTATTCCGCTGCATTTATTAATTGAGTTATTCAAAATGCATAATTTGTCAAAGTTGCATTAAAACCAGTCATCACCCAATTCACCCCCCTCTTGGGTAATGGTTGCCATGGCTAACAAGTGGTATCAGAGCTTCGTGCTCTGGTAAAAGCTTAACAGCTTGGAGTTAAAGATCTTTGTTTGTTTGGCAACCATTACAAGTTTTTCAAAATGAATGGTTTTGAAATTAATAAACCACCATTCTTTGATGGTGCGAATTTCGTTTATTGGAAAGCTAGAATGGAAATTTATATGCAATCTATTGATATTGATTTGTGGGATATTATGCTTGATGGATTTACATGCAAATCAAAACAAACTTGGAATGACTATGATAAGAAATGCTTTTCATTGAATATTAGAGCAATGTAAATATTGAGAAGTGGTTTAAATGATGATGCTTATGCTATAATTAAAAATTACTCTAGTGCTAAAGATATATGGGATGCTCTTGATTCTATTTATCTTGCTAATAATGATTTTGTGTATAAAGTTGTATATAGAGAGCAAGAAGAGCAAAATCCTTTAGAGGAAGACAATATTGAAAAATGTCCTCAAGAACATGTTCAAAGCAAGAAAATGAGCTCAATGCCTCTTAGTGATGATGGTGCTCAATTTGAAGAAGAGGCAAAGCAAAATAAAATTGAGAAGGAAGATATTCTCAAATTCTTGATGGACAACAATGAGGAAGATGGTGATTCCCTTGAAGAGTCATTAGTGCAAGAAATTGTGACAACCTCCCACTTGACTCCAAAGAACCTTAAGGTAAATAATGCCTATTTTGATTATGGTCCTTCCTATGATAAGCTACAATGTGCATATGATGAATTGTATGATGGCTTGTTGAATTTAGAAAAGAAAAACTCATCTTGTTTGGAAAACATTTCCTCTATTGAAATTGAAATTGAGACTTTGAAAAATGAATATATTTTTCTCAATGAGGAAACGCCTTTGAAATGTGAAACCTCAACTTCTTGTAAAAAATGCATTAATTTAGAAAATCAAGTTGAGAACTTATATTATGAATTTGCCAAAGCTAATGATTCTATTTGCTTACAATCCATGTGTGTTAATAAGAATGCAATTGATACTATTTCACATGGAAATTCAAGTAAGGCTTGTGGCAAAAATGACATAGAATATAAAAACAACAAAAGGCTTATGTTTTCCAAAAAATGATCTTCAAAGGACCAAGTCATCATTAAATTCAATTGTTTGCAATTTTTGTGGTCATCTAGGACATATTTCTCATTTATGCAATTATAGAAGAAATTCTTATATGAGAAATAATATGAAATGGGTTCCTATAGATCTTAAATGCTCTAGTACTAATATTCAAGGATCCAAGATGAAGTGGGTACCAAAAAGTCCTCCTAGTGTTTCAATTATGCAGAAAACTTCTCAAAAGGATGGACAAATTGGTCAAGTAAAGAAGGAATCATCAAGGGGAATGCTTCCAAAGCCCATTGAAAGAAGTTTTGATCAAAGAAGGAAGATGGCTTCAACCAAAGCTTCTCAAGCACAAAATGTGGAACTTGCAAAGTTTAAAACACCAAAAGAGAAGCAATGGGTAAGGAAAAGAGTTTCCTTGATTAGCAAGGCCAAGGTATCAAATGTTTCTACCTCTTATGCACATTCACTTGTAAAGTCAATGAATTTGAGGTATATTCCTTATAGGCCTTAGGTAAAGGATAGAACCATGTGTGCTTAGTAAAATTTGAATATTATATATAGCACATGATTATATTATTGTTACACGCTTTACTCACTACCTTGCATATCTCGTGATAATATGCTAGATAAGTTCACTTCTTGTTTGAAGAAGCACATTTGATAAAAATATCTTAGAACTTGGCATATTGGATAAATCATAACTCTTACTGCATAAAGTTACAATTCTCTGCATAATTTATAGTTTTTGCATAAACATGAATATTTTGTATCCCCTATCAAGTGATATCAAGTGGTACTTATTTATGATATGGTATGCAAGATATTATATGTTAGACATAATTTCTTAAGCTTATTGCTATCATATGCTAAATGTTGAAGTACTAAAATATGACAAGTATTGCATGAATAATCTTTTATATCTTGAAAGCATACTTATTTCATCTCTCCTTTCTTGAATTAGGTATATAATTAAATAAGGAGAGATAGTGATGAGTTGAATAACTTGAAGAAGTTTATGATTTTGATGATCCTACCAATTTGCTGCACAATGTGATATCTTGATGCATAATATGTTGTTTTGCTGCACAATTATGAGTTTTTGATCATAATCCTTTTTGACCATATGCTTAAATGATGATTTGGAATGTTTTGGAACTATTTTGGACATTTCATCATAAACATTTGATATTGGTATCACATATTGTTGTGCTAAATAATTTATACTCTGATATTGATCCTGCTGGGCTGAAATAAAAATCTAAATGCTTATGTCTTTTTTTGATAATGCCAACGGGGGAGAAGATTAGTGAAATATATTGCATATGTATTATGTATTAGTGAAATATATTGCATGTGTATGGGGGAGTTGTGCACTTTCAAATAATCTATCTCATGCATACATTACGGGGGAGTATTGCACTTAATTATCTGATAATCATAAATGCATATATTTCTCATTCTCATTTGAATGTTTAGTTTGTCATCATCAAAAAGGGGAGAATGTGAATGCTTATGTCTTGAAGCATTTCAAATGGGTTTTTGATGATAACAAAGACAAAAGTGAAGATCAAGTGCAATAGTGAAGATCAAGCGCAAAAGGAAAAATCAAGATCAAAGAAAGAAGACAAGAAGGTTTATTTAGTTATAGGTCTTAGGATATTAATGTTAAATGCTCTCAAGATTTCTCAAATGGTTTTTCAATATATGATTTCAAAATAAATGGGAAATTTCAAAGTTAAACATGGCTTTCAATAAAACTTGAGTTTCAACTTTAAATCTAACACTCTTAAAAGGATTTATGTTTAATCAAGTTTCTTGAGGTGTTGGAAATGACTTACAAGCTTTATTGGACTTGAAAAATGTGTTCAATGGCCAAAATAATCGATTACACAGCAAACAGAAAGCATGTAATCGATTACATGAACAATGTAATCGATTACAAGCAAGTCAGAGGCCATGTAATCGATTACACAATATATGTAATCGATTACACAAAACCCAGAAAGGCAAGAACACATTCGACGAGTCATGTAATCGATTACATGGATATTGTAATCGATTACACAGCAAGTCAGAAGTCATGTAATCGATTACATGGGCATTGTAATCGATTACAAGCAAAGTCAAAAGCCATGTAATCGATTACACCAAGAATGTAATCGATTACACAGAGCCCAAAAAGTCAAGAACACATTGGAACAACAATGTAATCGATTACAAAAGTTATGTAATCGATTACACACATCCTGACAACGTCCAACGGCTATTTTTAATGCATTAAATGCATGCCCAAACCACCCCAACGGCTCTATTAATTGAGAAACTTATAAATACCAAAGTTGGGTCTTTATTTGAGGTTGACCTTGAACCAAAAACTGATTATCAATACGTCCAAACTTGAATCAATCCTCAAATCATTTTCTTGCTCTGTTTTCTGTCAAAAACATGAAAAATCTTTGAGAGCATATTAGAGCTTCAATTTGTATTCATCTGCTCTATTGAGAGCTTCATTCTATCTATTCAAATTACTTTGTAAAGAGGGTGAGGTATCCCTCCAGTGAAAAAGGGTGAGGTATCCTTTGTTGAGAAGAAGGTGAGGTATCCTTCATTTTTGTAAAGAGGGTGAGGTATCCCTCTAGTGAAAAAGGGTGAGGTATCCCTTGTTGAGAAGAAGGTGAGGTATCCTTCAAAGGTGTAAGAGGGTGAGGCATCCCTCAAAGGTTGTATAGGGTGAGGCATCCCTGTATTGAGGCTCAAAGCACAAGGGTGAGGTATCCCAAGGTCTTTGGTGAGTACTCCAATCTCAAAGGTTTTCAAGCACCCGTTCAAGCTTGAAGTTTAGTGGAAAATCTCAAGTGGTTCGCTTGGGGACTGGACGTAGGTCACAAGGGGTGGCTGAACCAGGATAAATCATTGTGTTTGATTCTCTCTTCCCTACACTCTTTAAATTCAGTATTTGGTAGAATATATTTATTTATTGCATATGTTGATGTTTTGATTGTTACAACTTGATATCTAGCTTATTCTCTTAGTTCATCATATATCCCAAGTTGTATTTGAGTAATCCTCAATAGTTGTACATTTATTAGACTTATTCCGCTGCATTTATTAATTGAGTTATTCAAAATGCATAATTTGTCAAAGTTGCATTAAAACCAGTCATCACCCAATTCACCCCCCCTATTGGGTAATGGTTGCCATGGCTAACAGTAGGTGCGACTTTCAGGAATACATGCTCGCCTTCCTCAAACTCAAGAGGTTTTCTCCTTCGGTCTGCATAACTCTTTTGCCGACTTTGAGCTATTCTCATCTTTTCCTGAATCATCTTAACCTTCTCAGTTGTCTGCTGTATAATCTCTGGTCCAATAGTAAGGCGCTCACCGTCTTGGTACCAACACAGAGGTGTTCGACATCGTCGTCCATACAGAGCCTCATAGGGTGCCATCCCTGTGCTCGAATGATAACTGTTGTTATAGGTGAATTCTATCAAGGGTAGAATATCGTCCCAACTTCTAGTTTGCTCTATGGTACAGGCTCGAAGCAAATCTTCCAAAGATTGGATCGTCCTTTCTGATTGACCGTCGGTCTGCGGATGATAAGCAGAACTCAGACGTAGCTTCGTTCTCAACGCTTCTTGCAAACTCTCCCAGAGATTTGAAGTAAATCTCGGATCTCTATCTGAAACAATACTCGTAGGCACACCGTGTAGTCTAACAATTTCTCAAATATAGATTTGAGTCAATCTCTCCAGTTTGTATTTTATGTCGATCGGGAGAAAGTGTGCCGACTTCGTGAGTCGGTCCACAACTACCTAAATCGAATCATGACCTTTTCTTGTCCTTGGCAATCCGACTACAAAATCCATTGCAATACTGTCCCACTTCCATTCCGGAATAGACAACGGTTGCAGCAACCCCGCTGGTCTCTGATGTTCCACCTTAGCTTTTTGACAAACTAGACAAGTCGATACACATCTAGTGACGTCACTCTTCATTCCATGCCACCAAAACAACTTCTTCAAGTCTTGGTACATTTTTGTTATGCCTGGATGCATACTCAGCTGGCTTGTATGAGCATGGTTAATGATGTATTCTTTAAGTTCCTTGTCACGGGGAATACAAACTCTTCCACGAAACCTCATAATTCCATCCGTTCCTTCCGCAAACTTTGTTTCACCTCCTTGCTCCACTTGCTCTCTCACTTCTTGTAAGAACTTGTCAATCTTCTGCTTTTCCTTTATGTCATCCAGTAGCTCACTTGTAATGGTAACCATATTCATGCAAATCTTTCCAGGTTCTAACTCCACAAAAGACCACACATCTCTAAACTGCTCTAGTATATCCTTTTCCTTGATCATCAGGGCAGAGACACTGATCATCTTCCTACTTAGAGAATCTGCCACAACATTTGCCTTGCCAGGGTAATACAGAAGTTGGAAATCGTAATCCTTCAGGAATTCTAACCACCTTCGTTGCCTCATGTTCAACTCCTTCTGATCATACAAATACTTCAGACTCTTGTGATCATTGAAAATATTGAACGTTGCTCCATAGAGAAAATGCCTCCATATCTTCAGAGCAAAAACTACAGCCGCTAACTCTAAGTCGTGTGTCGGGTAATTCTTCTCGTGCACTCGTAACTGCCTTGAAGCATAAGCCATAACTCTTCCATGCTGCATAAGTACAGATCCTAGCACTTGGTATGAAGCGTCACAGTACACTTCAAACTGCTCATTCGGATCGGGTAGCACTAACACTAGTGAGGTAGTCAGTCGATTCTTCAACTCTTGGAAACTTTGCTCACAGCGGTCGGTCCACTCAAAAGCTTGGTTTTTCCTCGTGAGTTGTGTAAGTGGTCCAGCAATCTTGGAGAATCCCTCAATGAACCTCCGATAATATCCAGCTAAACCCATGAAGCTTCGAATCTCCGTCACGGACGTTGGTCTTTCCCATTGCAGCACTGCCTCCACCTTCGATGGATCCATGACAATCCCATCCTTCGAGATCACGTGACCCAGAAACTTAACTTCTTCTATCCAGAACTCACACTTTGACAGCTTGGCATACAAGTCATTCTCCTTTAGAATCTGAAGAACTATACTGAGGTGTTCAGCATGGTCCTCCTGATTTTGAGAGTATACCAGAATGTCATCAATGAAGACTACAATGAATCTGTCCAAGTAAGGACGAAAGATTCGGTTCATGTAGTCCATAAAGATAGCTGGTGCGTTCGTCACACCAAACGGCATCACTAGGTATTCGTAATGACCGTATCGGGTACGAAAAGCTGTCTTGGGTATATCCTCCGTCTTTACTCGTATCTGATGATACCCAGACCGCAGATCGATCTTCGAAAACACCGCTGCTCCCTTCAGTTGGTCCATTAAGTCATCAATTCTCGGGAGTGGATACTTGTTCTTAATCGTTACCTTGTTCAGCTGCCGATAGTCCATACATAATCTTGAGGTGCCATCCTTCTTGCGAACCAATAGCACTGGTGCTCCCCATGGTGACACACTTGGCCTAACAAATTGCTTTTCCAAAAGCTCTTCTAGCTGTTTCTTGAGCTCAGCTAACTCTGTCGGTGCCATCCTATACGGTGCTATAGACACGGGACCAGCTCCCGGTACTAGGTCGATAGCAAACTCTATCTCTCGAGCCGGTGGTAAACCAGGTACATCATCAGGAAAGACTTCGGGAAACTCGTTCACCACTGGAATTGTGTTCACATCAACCTCATTCTCGACTTTCAAAGAAGATAGTAGCATGTATCCGTGAGCTCATTCTTTCAAGAGAGCTTGAACTCGGTTGGCCGTAAAAAATCTAGAATCCTCTATTATGGGAAAAACTATGGTCTTTCTGGAACAGTCTAACTGAACATGGTTGGAAGATAACTAGTCCATCCTTAAGATAATATCTAGTTGGGAAATGGGTAAACAGATCAGATCGACCGAAAAGGTTCGACCTTCAACAACCAATGGACAATTTAGACAGACTTTGGTAGTAACTACCGGTTTATCAGTGGGGGTAGAAACAGTTAGGTCAAAAGGTAATGACGACACAGATAGACCCAGTCTTTGCACACAATCATATAATATAAAAGAATGGGTTACCCCAGAGTCATACAGCATAGTTAAAAGATTACCTTCTATGATACCTTCCCCCTGTATCAAATCTTCGGATTCGGAAGCCTCAGCTCCGCTCATAGTGTAGACTCGCCCTCCAGCTTGTGGTTTCTTGGCTCTTGCAGCATTCACTGAAGGTCCGGCCTTCGTTTGGTTGCAGTCTCGGGACACGTGGCCAGGTTTGCCACATTTGAAGCAGATGAATCCCTTCATGGTACAGTCCCTTGTGAGATGGTCTTTCCCACACTTCAAACATCTGGAAGGATACGCCGTGTTCTGGCCAGTCCGGTTCCCAGTAGAACCTCCACCAGAACTTCCATCCATGGCTTGTTGTCGATTCCCCGTGGGTCGGGAGTACGACTTCTTCCGGGAAACGGTTAGCACCATTCTGCACGCCGCCTCCTGGAATCTCGTAGGCCCAAAGTTTCTGCTCCTCATGTCTCTAGATTGCTCCAGAGCCTCTACATCACAGCAAGTATCCAGTAGTTGTGAGAATTCATTGATCCTCAAGGTGATCACAGCCTTCTTCACTTCATACCTCAGTCCTTCCGTAAATCTTCGGCATTTCCATTCATCTGGTTGGTTCTGAAAGTACGTCAAAAACTGTGACAAGTTTTCAAATTTCGCTGCGTACTCGCTAACAGTCCTATTTCCTTGTCGCAGGTTGAGGAATTCTGACTCCTTCGCATGCCTTGCGCTCGCAGGAAAATACTTATCTAAGAACTTTTTCTTGAATAAGCCCCAAGTAATCTCTCGGTTCGCAGCTTCCAGCATTTGCTGCACTCCATTCCACCAATTTTCGACATTGCCTACCAACATAAATGTAGCATAGTTCACCTTCTTGTCCTCGGCGCAACTCATTTCTCAAAAGACTTTCTCCAATTCCTTGATCCACAGACTAGCCTTGTCCGGATCAAATTCTCCTTTGAATTGAGGAGGGTTATGGCGTCGAAACTCTGCTAAATTCTGAGCATCAGCAGTGGCCTCTAACTGTTGAGCAGCTCGCTCTTGTTGTTGTGCAACTCTCTCTTGTTGCTGGGCAGCTTGCTTGGTTTGCTGTGCGACGGCCTCAGCCATCCTCTGCATCGCTGTAATAGCTGCTACCATAACTTCCCCTCGTGCCATCTAACTTTCTTAGATCAGATTAACTGAAAACATAGAAAAGTCAGTTGCATTCACTAGGAACACCAAACAATACACCCTTACGTATACTACTCAGAGAACACACAGCACAAACAAGACAGACTCAAACACAAGACCCAAAGAAACATAAATCGGGGCTCTGATACTAACTTAGTGTGACGCCCTTTTTTTTTTTATCCAAGGGAACATCTCACTTTCAATTACAACGCGGAAATAAAATTTATGTGAGTTAAGACCCGGTTCATTTTAATAATATATACATTTACTCAATTGTAGTTGGGTAATTAAATTAGCAAGTATATTTTTTTTTCTATTCATTACATTTACGTTAACGATAATCAATATCCACAGTGACGAAACATACATGGGAAATTAACATTTCATTCATATATATATATATAATTATCAAACTGTTTAGTTACAAAGCCTGGCATATCAAAAAGCAAAACTATACCTGCCCCCAAAGGATTATACATACATATCCCTACGGTATTAGAATATACAACCCACTACAGACAAAACATCAGGCCCCCAAAATAAAATACTGGTAGCTCTCAGTAGCTACAAGTAAAGTCAGTCCCTCAAGTGAGGAGGAATCGAGTCAGGGTCCTCTTCAGGATCCTCTTCGGGGTCGTCCTAAGGAACTTCTTCGGGATCTTCCTCAGGATCTTCTTCATCAGAGGAAATCACCATATGAATCGCAGAGTCACGGGATGGGGCCCGAGCTGTGGAATGAAAAGAGTCCTCCCACGGAGTGAAATAATGGTCACCCCACATCTCACATATCGGTAGCTGAAACTCCAGACGTAAACTAATACAGCAGGTGAAGACAGGCGGCTCGTGACGCCTCCAGGCTAGAGATAACGACACATCCCCCGTATAGACGCAACGCTGAGAAGCATAGTTGATGTACCAGCACTCTGGCCCTCCCAAGAAAGTCAGGTGCACATCTCCCAAAAATCTTTGCGTGCATGGCTCCATATTCTTCCGCAGTTGCTCAGTCAAGATGAGGCCAAAAACCAGGGAGGTCGGGGGCTTCCGGTTCCTTGCAGTTATCTTCTATGGAACGCAGTAGACGGACAAAACAGAAGTGGAGAGACAGAGAAGAGGTAAGACATCCTACCATTATTACCAATCATAGCATTGAGAAACCAAACGGCGCAAAGCACCCACATAGCTTTTATGACAGTAATAATGGTAATAAACATTCAATAGTAATTATGATCAACCAAACAGTTCCAGGCTGTCGTATACATATAGGTATATCAGAAGTACAACAGTTCTAATTATAATAACAATGTATGTCAGATGATTCATGGACTCACTATGCACACGTGCCCTCAATAACCAAAATCCTACTCCATGGAGCTAGACACAAAATAGTCGGAGAGAACGATCAGGAGGTATGTCTGTATTCTTGGCTGCCCAGGCCCTCAAGTGCTAAAATTCTCAAATTATCATTTTGTACATCATGGCATTTTACAAGACATTCTACACAGATCTCGACATAGGACAGCGTCTCGGTTCGAATCGTCAGTGTGTTTGAATCGGTCTGCCCCACAGACAGAGAACTACCAGCTGCCCATTGTGAGGTACCCGCACCCTGATGCCCCCAAGGTCAACAAGTAACCTACACTTGTCTATTCGCACCCACACAAAGGTGTAAGTTCAACTCCTAGGCCACCGGCCTTAACCAAGTCCAACGGACAAACTCTTTCTTTTTGTTCAATGCATGACACAATCATACTCCTCATGACCAATTAGGCCCATCATGCTTCAAATGCATGTCATATCATTTATCAATAAGATCTGATCCCATTCACGGGTCTACAACAATCCAATAGTACATTTTAAGGATATCCACAATTTCTATTCATAGTCATGATAAAAGTCAACCATTAAATTCATTATGTGCCTCAAAAGCTCACCCATACTCATGTTCTTCCCTGTTTATGAATCCCTACTTAATCTCTAGTCATCCAATCATTTATGATTTATGTGCTTTTATTAATCCTAAGGTTTTGAATCCAGGAAGATACATGGCCAGAATCACCAACAACGTCATATATTTAATTGCTAGGTATTAGGTGATAAACCATAGTTGTGAATTCGATGGAGACAATGCATTTAATGGAAAATTGAGGCTGCCATTCGATGAAAACTAACATGGCAGAAGGATGAAAGATGGGAGAACATTTTATAACAAGACTGGATAAAAACCAATTTCTGTCAGATGGAGGTTCTGTCGAACAGATATCAGAACTGTCGAATTTTTTCAGAAGGTCAGCAGAAGTCCAATTTCGACGGATGTGGGTGTCGACGTTGGAGAAATCTCCCAAGTGTCGAACCGACGAAAAACACTGTGGTCAGAACTCTAATTTGACGGATCTTGACGTTCTACTCGACGAATATTAACTTTGGAAAGCTTCTGATAAATGGATAGAAGATCTACTCGACAGGTAGATGGTCAGAACTCTAATTCGACGGATCTTGACATTCTACTCGACGAATATTAACTTTGGGAAGCTTCTGATAAATGGACAGAAGATCTACTCGACAGGTATGTCTCTCAATGGGTATTGGTATTCTAACTCGACGAATATGTCACTCGACGGATGTGGTCATTCAAATTCGATGGATTTTGCATTGGAGGAGTTTCTCTCCTAAGTGGTCAGGAGTTCATACTCGACGAATTTCGATATTGCACTAAATGACCAGGAATCAAATTCGACGGGCATGGCCAAGGGTTCATACTCGATGGATTTTGACTTTACTAAGTGATCAAGACATAAAATTCGATGGGTTTGGCCAGGAGTTCATACTCGACGGATTTTGACTTTACTAAGTGATCAAGACATCAAATTCGACGGGTTTGGCCAAGAGTTCATACTCGACGGATTCGAACATTTGACTAAGTGATCCAGACATCACATTCGACGGGTTTGGCCAGGAGTTCATACTCGACAAATTTTGACTTTACTAAGTGATCAAGACATCAAATTCGATGGGTTTGGCCAGGAGTTCATACTCGACGGATTCGAACATTTGACTAAGTGATCAAGACATCACATTCGACGGGTTTGGCCAGGAGTTCATACTCGACGAATTTTGACTTTACTAAGTGATCAAAACATCAAATTCGACGGGTTTGGCCAGGAGTTCATACTCGACGGATTCGAACATTTGACTAAGTGATCAAGACATCACATTCAACGGGTTTGGCCAGGGGTTCATACACGACAGATTTTGACATTACATTTAATGGTCAGAAACTCAAGTTATTACCATTTCTCACCAAGAATCCCAAAATTTTAGTCTCAAGGCGTGGCCATCCGAGAGCCAGCCCGACAACGTTCCTTTTAGATTATACGTTCCAATACACATAAATATATCAAAACACATAAAACAATCAACTAGCATATGTATACATCACCAGCAGCATACAAATAGAGATGAATCTCAGTGCCAATCACAAACAACGTCCCTAAATGCTAAAAGAGGTTGAGGAGGAGTGTCTTCCTCTTACCTTGGAGAAGCACAAAGAAAGATGGCTCCTTTTTGGTCAGGATTTCGTTTCCAGCTTCCAGGAAATCCTTAAAGCTCCAACCTTTAAGCTTCAAAGACGTAGGAGAATGAAGATGGAGGAAATGGCAGAACCTTGAAGCTGATTTCCTCAATGATGGTGGTTCTCCAAACACGAAATGGTGCTAAGATTGGGACGGTTTGAAGAACAAAATGGAGGTGTGGGTGGAAGGTGTTGCTGCTGTAGGGTGAAAGAGAAGAGAGAATATGAGTGAATAGTAGCTGCGTATTGCGAGGAGAGGAAATGTGAGAAAAGGAAATGAATTAGACCCCCTTAATTTCAAACGTGCTGCACAAATTGGGAGGAGAGAGAAATGATAAAAATAATGGTTGGAGGAAGCTTCCTTGAGAAGCTTCGCGCGCTCCTCGATAAAGCACATAGTAAGCTTGTCTCCAAATTAAAGACATCTGACAGATGATTAATTACACTGTGGAATTATTTTCTCAGTGAATAAAATTTATCATTGATGAAAATAATATTTTATTATTCATCAGATGATTTTATGATACCGCAATTTTATTTAACAGATAAAACCTCAAAAAAATGTAAACCTCGTAAACTGTGCCCGGCCTCGGGTTTAGTAAGATCTCCCGTTGACACGTTGACAATTCAAAGCTTACCAGCCTCAGGGAAAATATTCTAGTTTCCCCGGCTTCGCCCAGTGTACACGCAAAATGAAGAATATATTAAAATATTCATCATTTTCAAAAAAATTCACAAAAATTTTTAAAAATCATAAATATTATAAAATGATCATTTATAATGAAATAAAGAATTTTCGGGATGTTACACATGTCACTAGCACTCTTATATCTAGAACCTCGCATCATCACTTCACAAGTGATTTCAAAGTCAACCTCATGTTGAACGAGATCCTAGGTACTTACCTATGGCATTCTATATCTCATAGGATGCCTAAGGTTTCCTAACTTCTCATATATGTTAGGTGGTAATTCCCTCCATAAAATACTCTCATTAGTGCCTCAACACACTAAAAAAAGGCATACATGAGTGATCCCAACACTTACAAAATCCTAAAACATCAAGAATAATATTCTTGAAAAATTTTGGAACTCACACCTAGGCGTGTGGCACTCTCTGGCTGATCCTGGACTGAAAATTCTCAGTTCACACTTAGGCACAGCTCTGTCATGCCTCGTCACCAAGCTCTCTATCTCACCCACACCTAGGCGTGGTTCAGTCACACCGCGACGTGATCCTATGACAACTTGGTTCCAAATTAGTTTCCAATCTTCTAATCTTGAATTCTAAGTGTTTTCCAACCCTAATTGTGGTCTCTAATCATGTTAGAATCATTAAACACTAAATTTAACTCATCAATCATGAATTTAAACTCACTCAAGTAAGGAAAATATCATTTACCAACTTGTTCTTCAAAGTGGTATATGAACATCTACCAAGTAAAAACAAGTTACCATGCATCCAACAAGCTGTAAATACCCTAACTCAACTCTTAGAACTAAGAATCAAACCAAGAACATAGATTTGCTCATCAAATCCATTTCTTCCTTCTCATGTGACCTAGTTTCATACAAGGTGAAATTTGAAGGAACAAGATGAGTAAGAGCTCCCCTACCTCAAAACTTTGGTGGTGATGATGGTTAATAAATCACAAGCTTGCCTTCCCCCTTTGATTCCTTCTCCTTTCTCTCCTCTTCCCCCTTTGTTTTCTCTTCCTTCCTTTGTTTGCTTTCTTTCTCTTCTGTTGGAGCTGCTAAGTCATAAGAGAGCAAAGAGAGAGTGAGTGAAAAAGTGGAGAAATATCCACAGGAAAGTCAATTATAAAGGCTATAGAAACGTGGGTGACATAAGTCACTTATGATACTTTGTAGTATCAACTATATCTGCTAAGAACACTTAGATTTCTCCAAATCAAGTTTCTTAACTTCCAACAAGTTTAAAATAAATCTTAGGATTCATCAAAATTCTTATTTCACCCAAAACATATATTTTCATATCTGTGACTAGTCAATCCGGCATTAAAACACACAACCAATATGCTTAAAAATATCAAACTAGCTCTGATTATTCTCAAATTTTAACCATATCACAGTCTACACATTTGTTACATAGAAAAGAATTATCCACATTTATTTCCATTAGTTAAGCCATTTATGCTAATATCTGAGTCATTTTAGGCTATTTTTCACTTTTCGTGTTGTAGCAAAGTGCTTAAAGTAACTCAGATTATCACAAAATTTAAACAGGCATGTTAAGCAGGTATTAAACTACCTCTGTAACTATTTGTCACAACTGTCCTGAAGGGTTCCGCGAAAATAAAAAGAAAAGGAAGAATGAACCTCGGGATGTTGGGAGTCGCCACCAATCACTTTATCCATAAAATGGAATGGTAGAATTGGACACCTAAAAGATGGTCTATGTTTCAGAGTTCGAGATTCGGGGGTTAATTACAGGTAGGGAAGGTATTAGCCCCCTACACCGTCCATTATAAGAACGGTTACCTATTTAATCTAATGTTATTTGCAAGATTAATTAAATTGGTCCTTAAAAAAAAGAAAAGAAGTATTTTTTGGTTTTAACATGTCTCATTTTGTCAAGCATAATATTAAGAATGATAAATGACTAAGACCAAAAATGAGTGGCTAAATAGCCATTATTTTGAAACAAATTCTAAATCTACAACATATTATATAAAAGTGGTGAATCAAAATTTTATTTTTTTGAAGAAAAATAATTTTCAAAATAAATGACCAAATAAAATATTATTTCAATGAATAAATTTTAATTCAAAGAAATTTGTTTAAGGTAAGAAAATGTTTTTTTTAAAGTAAATGGCCAAATAAAATCTCATTCATAATCAAGGAAAAAAAATTTGGCACAATGAGATTTTTGTAGTAATTTCTAAAAAAAATGTCTGCAAGAAAAATAAAACTTTAATTCACCACAATCATAATATTGAAACTATATGAAATTGCTCACTTTTATTTGAAAAATTTTATTTTTACAATATATATATATATATATATATATATATATATATATATATATTGATTTTAAAAAAATGTTGTAATTTAGTTTTTTTGAAAATATTTTAATTTAATGCATGAATTAGACATCACTAGCGCTCTTGGCAAGATCCAATGTAAAGCCCAAGAGTATTGAGAAGAGTGTATTTAATCGGCGCTCCAATCCTCTCCCAAATTTTCCATCGTCGGCCAGTTTTAAATCACTAATTAATACAATAATGAAAAAAAAACCAATAAACCCAAAACAAAAGGCCCATATCGTATCACTCAAACCCAATGAATCAAAACTTTTCAAAATTCCCAACTCATCCTTTTTGATGCAACACAAGACTTGGACTCCTCAGCCTAATAATAATGATATGTATATGGAGAAAAGAATGGGAAACAGAGAACGAACAAGGGAAAACACGCGAATGGGGAGATGATGACGCAGCGGCTTCGTGAAGGGGGTTCAACAGCGAGGTGCGACGCCGCTCTCGGTGGTGCATGGCTGGACGGCTGGTGGGTCGCGCATGTGGGTCACGGGTCCTGGGCGACAGATGATTATATGAGCGGCGGTGCTTCTGGGTTCATTTAGGTGTTGCATGGGGGATCACGGTGGCTGTTCTAGAGGGTGTTGGCCGTGGGTTTAGGAGGGGGTCATGGTGGTTGGCATTTTCGTGGTGGCTATGGATGATTTTTATGGTGGTTTGGTTGGTGGTGTGGGTGGTTTTGATGGTGCTTTGGTTGGTGAATGGAGGTTGTTATGAGTGTGATGGTGGTTTGCAGTGGGTTAATGGTTAATTGATGAAAGTGGTAGCTTTTGTTTTGGGTGAAGGGAAATGGTGAAGATAGTGGTGAAGGATAGTCGATGAAGGATGGTGGCTCTGTTGGTTCAAGTTGCAGAGGGGCGTGAGTGTGTATGTTGGTGAAAATTAGAAATGGTGAAGCTTCTAAATTCTCTCCTTGGTTGCTGCTCCAAAAAAATCCTCCCTTTCTGAATTTTTTCTTTTCCTTTTATTGTGCCCGAGATGTCACTCAAAAGCCATAATTTTTTTCATTTTTCTTTTTACGTTTGGAAGGTAGAAGGATCAAAACCGTCCGAACATTCAAAACCAAATTAAAATGGAACCAAAACTATCAGGAAATTCAAACCCAATTAAAACAGAGAGACTGCCAATTTAATGCTGCTTGTGGAGGCTAAGGTTTGAGGGTTACAGCAAGAAGGAAGAATGGAGCTAGATCTTGGGTTGACCTGTAGTGGTTTTTTATTTTTTATTTTTAAAAATCAAATTCATTTTTTTTATAAATAAAACAAATTTAAAAAAAATGAAAATAAAAGAAAATGAACAAAATTGGGTATCAACAGCTGCCCCCCTTTGTTTTTCATTTAAAATAAATGAAAAACAAAGAAATTGATTCAATTTTGTTCAGGAGAAGAAAAAAAAGAGTTTGTGCAGTTGATGCAAAAACAAGGTAAAAACATGGGGTATGAGGACCCCAAATGATATAGGCAGGGGTATATGGACCTAGAGACCTAAAGGAAATGAGTACGGGAACCCGTTGGAGTTGGATAGAAAGATAAAAAACTTACGGAGTCAGGTATCCATCGAAGCATAACAAAAAGGTAGGAAAACTTGCAGAGTCGGGTATCCACCAAAGCTTAACAAAAAACTTAAAGCAGAAAGGTAAAAAAAAACTTGCGGAGTCGGGTATCCGTCGAAGCATAACAAAAAGGTAGGAAAACTTGCGGAGCCGGGTATCCGCTGAAACTTAATAGAAAACTTAAAGCAGAAAGGTAAAAAACTTATGGTGTTGGGTATCCACCAAAGCTTGACAGAAAGCTTAAAGCATGAAGATAAAAAACTTGTGGAGTAGGGTATCCGCCAGAGCTTAACAAGAAACTTAAAAGCAATGGGTACGGGGACCCAAAAACATAGAACATTGGGTACGAGGACCCAGGAAAAAGGGTAAAAAGCTTGCGGAGTCAAGTATCCGCTTAAACTTAATAAAAATAAGGTAAGAAGCTTACGGAATCGGGTATCCGTTGAAGGTTAACAAAAACAAGGTAAGAAACTTACAGATTCGGGTATCCGTTAAAACTTAACAAAAACTTAAAGGCAATGGGTACGGGGATCCGAAAATATAAAACAATGGGTACGAGGACCTAGAAAAGGAAACAACCAGTTTGACCTTTGTAGGTCAAGGCTAGCAAATTGAGAAAAAATGCACTATGCAATGCATGCTTCAGATGTACGAGAGTATGAAAAACTTTTTATTATTTTTTTGTTTTTTTTATTTTTTTTGTTTTTGCATTATTGTATTAATTAGTGATTTAAAACTGGCCGACGATGGAAAATTTGGGAGAGTATTGGAGCGCCGATTAAATACACTCTTCCTAATACTCTTGAGGCTTTACATTGGATCATGTCAGGAGCGCTGATGAGGTCTAATTCATGCATTAAATTAAAATATTTTCAAAAAAACTAAATTACAACATTTTTTTTAAACCAATATATATATATATTTGTAAAAATAAAATTTTTCAAATAAAAGTGAGCAATTTTATATAGTTTCAATATTATGATTATGGTGAATTAAAGTTTTATTTTTCATGAAGACATTTTTTTGGAAATTACTACAAAAAGCTCATTATGCCAAAAAAATTTTTTCCTTGATTATGAATGATATTTTTATTTTTACTTTAAAAAACATTCTTTTACCTTAAAAAATTTCTTTGAATTAAAATTTATTCATTGAAATAATATTTTATTTGGCCATTTATTTTGAAAATTATTTTTCTTCAAAAAAATAAAATTTTGATTCACTACTTTTATATAATATATTGTAGATTTAGAATTTGTTCCAAAATATGGCTATTTAGTCACTTATTTCTGGTCTTAGTCATTTATCATTCTTGATATTATGCTTGACAAAATAAGACATGTGAAAACCAAAAAATATTTCTTTTCTTTTTTTTAAGGACTAATTTAATTAATCTTGCAAATAACATTAGATTGAATAGGTAACTGTTTTTAGAACGGACAGTGTAGGGTGCTAATACCTTCTCTACCCGTAATTAACCCCTGAACCTCGAACTCTGAAACATAGACCATCTTTTAGGTGTCCAATTACACCATTCCATTTTATGGATAAAGCGATTGGTGACGACTCCCAACACCCCAAGGTTCATTCTTCCTTTTCTTTGTATTTTTGCGGCGCACTTCGGGACGATTGCAATAGCTGGCGACTCCACTGGGGAACTTAGAGGGTTAAGCCTTGTTTTAATCTCATGTTATTTGTTCTTTGATTATGTTGGTCCATTTTTGTTTCGTTTGTTTATCTGTTTCATATTGTTGCATTTTTGTTTTGTTTTGTTTGCATTACAATTATTATACTTCTGCATTGTGAATAAATTTGTTTGCATGTTTCCTCGCACACACTTGCACACACAAGCTCTATACCTGAGCTCGGTACCTTGTAAGCTTAGATAGAGGGTGAAGTAGTATTGCTTTGAGAGACCTTTGGTCTCTGAACAGGCACATGAAAACCTCTCACTCAAATTAAACTTTTTCCGCTTGTAACCTATCATGGGTGAGGATTGAGGACTCTTGCTAGCCAAAGTGTTGGTGACAGCAAGGGGCAATTTGGGGACCTTTTGTCTGACAGGGGTCTAGAACTAAAGTTATCACTTGTTGATATAACCTTAGAGCTACCATCGTTCATAGAACCCATCCTTTAGGACGGATACCAAGATTAGGCACCCTTTTTCCTCTAACACATGAGGAATTTCTGTTTGTCTTTTATTTTTGGCTTTTATAATTTTATTTTGTATATGCTAACTCCCTTTTTGTTATTTACTTTTACCTTGTATTTGCATATGTGGTCCAATCTTGTAAAGAAATTGGTAAATCTCGAACATGAATAAGGGAAAGATGGCTCTAATGTTTGAGATGACAGAGAGTATCTGCGCTGTCAGGGAAGAGTCTGCAAGAATTCAAGCCAAGGAAGGAAATAGTTTGCATTACATGGATGCTCCTTTACCTCCCCTAATGGGGAGCCATGACTTTGACCAAAATTACCTAAGGAGGCTCTATAATGTGTGGTGTAGTATGGGAAGACAAGAAGAGTTCAATGACAAGTATGGAGATATTGCAGCTCTTATGTTTATCACCCTTGACCTCCAAATGTTGAAAGCTATACTTCATTTTTGGGACCCCTTATATCGGTGTTATACTTTCTAATAATTTGACTTAGTGCCAACGATTGAGGAGTATGCTAGGCTTCTTAATAGAGACGACATGCCCAAGGACAAAGTATACTCACATGACCCTAAGAAGATGCCAAGAAGGATGCTGTCCAAATTGATAGGGATTCATGCCAATGAATTGGACAAGTACATGAAGGATGGAGGACAAAGTCTAGATTCAGAGTTCATACTTAGGATGGTTGAAGCTCAAGTTGATCAAAGTCTTGGTTTGGTAGCACTAGCCCTCGCTATTTATGGGTTAGTAATTTTTCCGAGAATGAAGAATCAAATAGATAGACATGTGATCAATTTGTTCGAGCAGATCGAGCATGGGGTATACCCTGCCCCACCAATTTTAGCCGAGACAATTCGATCCATGAATTATTACCAAGTCCATCAGAAAGGAAGATTTTGGGGATGTGCACCATTGCTTGAAGTATGGATGCTTAGTCATATACCGACCTTGAAGTGCTTTGACCATCCAGAAGTTGATCTAAAACAGTATGTCATACCTAAGCACCCGCTCTCTCTATATGGTCGTGACAATTGGCCTCCCCGAACTCCGACGATGAGACAATGGATTAGTTTTTTCATGGAAATGAAAGAAGTGGTCTGGAGGGCCAAGTGGTTTCCTCTCACTTATACTATATATAGATGTGGAAGCAAACCTTGGGTTTCACTTATTGGCCCATGGGGAGTGGTGGGCTATGCTCCAGTTATGGTCCAAAGATAAATGACATCCCTGCAATTCATTCCTATAACTCATGGGCTGTCCAAATTTGAATTCTCGTATGGCGATGAATGAACCATCCGTAAAATAAAAGAGGTCATTAGAGATTGGAAGGACACAAGAAGTGTGAAGCCCGGTCTCCCATCATCTGAAACGACACCAGAATACCTAATTTGGTAGGCTAGTAGGAAGAAGGGGTTTCTTGCTCTTAAGGTATAAGGTCCAGAGCCACTAATGCACTAATTTAATGAACCCATTGACTACCATGCTGAAACAGAGGGGTGGTATGAAATCATTTGTCGGCAGTGGGCCACTGAGAGAAGGTCCTTGAAAGAACAACTTAGCACTACAAGAAAGAAAATCCAAAGTCAAGAACAGGAGATAGCCTCTAAAAAGATTAAAATATAGAGGTTAAGGAAAACATGTTAAGCCCTTGAAACAATCATTCAAAGGATAGATGGTCAACTTGAAGAATACAAGAATGAAGTTAAAATCTTGAATCAACGTTTAGAAAAACATGTTGAATGGTCTATTTTCTTGGAAAGTAAAAAGAATCAGTTGGAGGATGATGTTATTTTCTTGACTAATGAAAAGGATTTCTACTTTAATGCAAAACTAAGAAATGGAGCGGAAAGCCGAAATGGTAATTGACAATATGAGGGAAATCTCTAACCATTCAAGAAAAAGGGCAAGAGAAATCATCAAAGTGGAAGCCAAGCTAGCACCAGGAGAAAACTAGGATATTTTGACTCGGGTTAGGAAGGACCTTGACTTCCTAGGAAAATTTCACTGAAAAGGACCACCGAATAGTTTCTTATTTTAGGAGTGCTGATATAATTTAGAGTTAGCATGACTCATTCCATATTGTTTTGTAAAGCTAACTTCTCCATCCGACTTGAGGAGTAGCAATGATCAATATGTGTAAAGGCTAACTCTCTGTGACCATAAAGCTCTTCTCTTTGAATGAACGAGGTTTATCGATATCACTTACTGCTTTGGATCATGTCTCTACATGCATAATTTTACTTTTGTTTACATTTTCTTTTTCTTTTTCATATTTTCTAATAATAAATAATGAATACAGAAAGGAAAACTGTCTTTACGACACCCATATAGGACTCGCTCTCAATCAAAAGTCATGGATGAACTAGGGCAGTCACAAGAAGAGCTAAGAAGTGAAGTAAGCCAGCTAAAGGAACAAATGGCGAAGGTTTTAGAAGTTCTGCAAGCTTTGGAAAGAACGAAGAACACAGAGGGGACTCCTTCAAGGGCAAATGATGATCCTTTGGCTACGCCTGCTCACCCGTCTGGCTTTACACCAATTCCTTCGTAATATCCTAGCGTCACCTCTCAAGGGGCTATGATGCCACTCACCATCTACTCAAATAATCCTGCATAAAGCCCTGTTACCAATCATCAAGAAACACAAGCATCTTCATTCCCACCATATGGCCTTCTACCTGGTTATGTGCCACCATTAGCCACTAATACTCTTGAGGGCAGTGCACCGACAGTCACAACAACTTCAAACCCTCCAAACACTACCCAAGGATCTCAGCCAAATACCAGTGAGATTCCTTAGTACCCTATTTTCATTCCACCTTATAGCCTTCCTCCTAGTTTTATGCCGTCACAAATTACCAACCCTCTTGAGAGTGGCTCATCATTGGTAATACCTATTTCCCCTTTTTACATGCCACAATTTTTCCCTCATAAGATCACTGGTACTTCTCTACTGAACCATTCAACTGAAGGCTTTCAATCTAAGGAGAAACTAGAAGTTCTTGAAGAAAGATTGCAAGCCATAGAAGAAGCAAGTAACTATGATCTTCTGGATGCCTCAGAGCTCTGTCTTATCCCAAATGTGGTGACTCCTCCAAAATTTAAGGTCCCAGATTTTGAAAAATATAAGGGAACCACTTGCCCCAAGAACCATTTGACCATGTACATCTGCAAGATGGTTTCCCATGCTCATGATGACAAGTTGTTGATCCATTTCTTCCAGGACAGCTTAGCTAGGGTAGCATCTAATTGGTATACACACCTGGAACTTGCCTATATACGATGTTTCAAGGACTTGGCTGATGCTTTCTTGAAGCAATATAAATATAATATTGATATGGCACCAGATAGGCTACAGTTGTAGAATATGGTTAAGAAAGAAGCTGAAACCTTTAAGGAATATGCTCAGTGGTGGAGAGAAATAGATGTTCAGGTTGAACCTCCACTGACAGAAAGAGAAATGGTGGCCACATTCATTGACATTCTCCAATCAACCTTCTATGACAAGATGATAGGAAGTGTGTCATCGAATTTCTCAGATATGGTCATCATCGGGGAAAGAGTTGAGGGAGGAATGAGAAGTGGGAAGATCGCTGAAAGTTCAACAGGGACATTTAGTGCTAAAAGGCCCCCAACAAGGAAGAAAAGAGAAAAGGAAACCCATGCTGTGACTTTTGATCAGAGGATTTTTGCCCAATGGAGACATAACTAAACACCTATTAACCCTCAACCATCCTTCCAACCTCCCTACATGCCTTACTACCCATACATTGCTAATGCCTTCCAAGCTCCATACCCTCAACCTTATCACCCAATGATCCCTTATCGTGCCCCATCTCCTATCTCAAACCAAACACTCCCTACCATGCCATCTCAACCAACCCAACCATGGGCCCAAAACCCAAATACAAACTAAAGAAGATCACCAACTAACCAAGAAAAGAAACCCGTCCAATTTGACCTAATTCTCATGACCTATACTGAGCTGCTACCACAATTTTTCCAAAACTCTTTATTGGTTCCTTACCCAATGAAGCCAGTGGAACCTCCTTACCCAAGAGGACTTAACCAAAATGCTAAATGTAAGTACCATGCTGGGGCTGTAGGCCACTCAACAGAAAACTGCAGAGCCTTGAAGTTCAAAGTACAAGACTTGATTAATGCCAAATGGTTAAACTTTAAAGAAAAAACTCCTAATGTAGGCTGCAATCCCTTGCCTGATCATGGAGGTCCTGTAGTTAATGCCATAGAGAAGTCTTCTGGCCAATGCCTTATAAGTCGGGTAGTTGATGTAAAAACTCCCATGAGAGTAATTTTTCGAGAGCTTTTATGAATTTAGGCTAATACAAAACGAAGTGGAGATCAAGAAGGTCTATGAAGAGGAAATGGTATGTAAAATCCATGGGAAGATAGGACACTCTATCGAGGAATGTGATGAATTTAAGCAGATCCTCCAAAGTTTAATGGCCAGTCACCTAGTACAAATAAACAATCAGTACAATAATGGTGATGTCTATATGGTCAAAGAAATTACACCTCCACCAGTTCAAGAGGCTACCAATACCTATGCAACGCAACCAATCATAGGGCAAGCTCCAGGTATACCAAGGCAATTGACGATTCATTATAGTAAAGAGGTGTCTCCACAAGTCTCTCTTGGTCGGAATCTTATCACCATCCAAGTGCCGACTTTTTTTTTCCTATAAGGATATCAGAGCTGTGCCTTGGAAATATGATGTGCAAGTCATTGTAAGTGACCTCTAGGACAGTCAAATGAAAATCCCATCGGCTATCTCTAGCATATCTGGGATCGGTGGAATAACTCGGAGTGGTCGTATTTATACACCTGAGGATCTGCGTAAAGAGTAAGTGGAGGAAGTGGAAAGAATTCAGAAAGGGAAAGGCAAAATGGGGGAAACTTCTACTGAAAAAGCCTTGAAAGAAAAGGAAGAACCAAAGACAACAAAGCAAGAGGTCTATAAGAAAGAAGTGATCGAGGAAGAAGCTTGTGAGTTCTTAAAATTCATAAAGCAAAGTGAATACAGGGTGATGGATCAACTGTACTGCACACCTACAAGAATATCACTCTTATCCTTATTAATGAACTCTGAGCCACACAAGAAGGTGCTAATGAAAATGGTTAATCAAGCCCATGTTTCTTATGACATCACGGTTGACAAGTTGGATGGCGTTATCAGTAACTTCATAGCAGATAATTACATCACTTTCACCAATGATGAAATACCCAATAAGGGAAGGGGACATAATAAAGCACTTCACATCTCAGTAAAATGTCAAGACCATATCATGGCTAGAGTACTAATGGACAATGGCTCTTCCTTGAATGTGATGCCAAAGTTGACACTCTCGAAATTGCCTTTTGATGGGTCACATATGAAATCAAGTACGATGATAGTAAGGGCATTTGATGGCACAAGGAGAGAGGTCATAGGGGAGATCAAAATGCCAGTTCAAATTGGTCCCTGCACTTTCAATATACTCTTCCAAGTGATGGATATTGCACCATCATACAGTTGTCTCTTAGAACGATCATGGATTCATTCTGCTGGAGCTGTGCCTTCCACCTTGCACTAAAAAGTAAAATTCATAGTTGATAACAAGATGATTACTATCTTTGGTGAAGAGGACCTGCTGGTGAGCAAGCCGCTAAACACTCCTTATATTGAAGCTACATAAGAGGCTCTCGAGACTGCCTTTCAAGCACTCGAGGTTGTTAATACCATTTATATAAAAGAAGGAGCTTCAAATCCTAAACCGCAGCCCTCTTTTGCATCTGTAATGATGGTTAAAGTTATGCTAGAAGGAGGTTATTAGCATGGAGAGAGGCTGGGTAAGAAACGACAAGGTGCCACAGGACTGTTACAACCCTTGGAAAACAAAGTTAGATTTGGGCTCGGATACAAACCCAGCAAAATTGACAAAAAAAGGACCATAGAAGAAAAAAAAGAGAAAAGGCTGGCTCGCTTGGAAAATCGAGAACCTAAAGTGGAGGGGGTTCCCCATCTGTGACATATGATAAAGCTTCCGGAGCGCGGGAGTTGTGTTCGTAGACCAAGTGACTGCAGTTGAAGATGATGACTTTGTCAGTCATGCGGACCTAGTATATACATGTTTTTTAGATACAAGACTCGACAATTTGGAGATCATTGAGCTTCCCGTAACCTTAGAGTCTCTTTTAAAGTAATTCTGTAGTGCTATTCCTTTAGCTCTGCCCAAGGCTTTAGGATTTCCTTTTGTAAAATGGGCTTACATGTTTCCTTTCTAATAGTTGTTATTAATAAAATGCATTTTAAGTTTTCTAATTTCTCATTCCATAGCTTTCATCCCACCATTATCATGACCTTCTATTCATTTCATCTTTCTTGTGCCAACATCACTTAATACAGATATGAAAGTGACTCTCTTGAAAGTGACAGTGTCAAGATCTCATTATATAATTTTGAATACCCCGTTATTTATGTCGATAAGGATAATGAGGATGATTGGGAAAATTCACTTGAGTTAATGAGATTACTAGAATAAGAAGCTAAAGAAATCTAATCCCATGAGGAACCAATTGAAGTAATTAACTTGGGGACTGAAAATGATAAGAAAGAAATCAAAATTGGTACCTCGATGAAAGAAGATGAGCGTAACATATTGATTAAACTCTTGTTTGATTATAGTGATGTCTTTGCATGGTCATACCAAGATATGCTTGGCCTAGACACTGACATAGTTGAGCACAAATTGCCACTAAAACCTGGGTACCCTCCGATTAAGCAAAAATTGAGACGAATGAAAGCTGAGATATCCTTAAAAATCAGAGATGAAGTAAAAAGACAGTTTGATGCTGGATTTTTTGCAGTTGCAAAATACCGACAATGGGTTGCCAACATTGTTCCTGTCCCAAAGAAAGATGGGAAAGTCTGAATGTGTGTGGACTATCGAGACTTAAATAGGGCCAACCTTAAAGACGACTTCCCGTTACCTCACATTGATGTTTTGGTGGACAACACTGCTCAACATTCATTTTTTTCCTTTATGGATGGTTTCTCGGGATACAATCAGATCAGGATGGCACCGGAAGACATGGAGAAGACCACATTCATCACTTTATGGGGAACCTTCTGCTACAAAGTGATGCCTTTTGGTTTAAAAAATGCTGCGGCAACGTATCAAAGAGCTATGGTGACATTGCTCCATGATATGATGCATAAAGAAATAGAAGTTTATGTGGATGATATGATTGCGAAGTCAAAAATAGAAGAAGATCATATAATCAATCTGCAAAAGCTTTTTAAATGATTGAGGAAGTTCAAACTCAGACTAAATCCTTCAAAATGCACTTTTAGTGTCAGATCAGGCAAACTATTGGGGTTTGTGGTGAGCCAAAAAGGAATAGAAGTTGATCTTGACAAGGTCCGAGCAATACTGGACATGCCAGTCCCTCGCACTAAAAAGGAAGTTCGGGGATTTTTGGGAAGGTTGAATTACATCGCTCAATTCATATTCTAGCTCACAGCAACACGCTAGCCGCTCTTCAAGTTGTTACGCAAGAATCAGCCAGTCAAGTGGAATGAAGATTGCCAAAGAGCTTTTGAAAAAATCAAGCAATATTTACAAGAACCCTCAGTTTTGGTGCCTCTAGTGCCAGGGAGACCTCTCATTATGTATTTGACAGTGCTTAATGAGTCTATGGGTTGTATACTAGGACAACATGATGAATCCGGTAGGAAAGAACATGCCATCTATTACTTAAGTAAAAAGTTCATTGATTATGAGGCAAAATACTCATTGTTAGAGCAAACTTGTTGCACCTTGGCATTGGCTGCCCATCGATTGAGCTAATACATGTTGTGTTACACAACTTGGTTGGTGTCCAAAATGGATCCTATCAAGTATATCTTTGAGAAACCCACTCTCACTGGGAGAATTGTGCGATGGCAAGTTTTATTATCAGAGTATGAAATTGTTTATGTCACCCAAAAGGCAATTAAGGGAAGTGCCCTTGCAGATTATCTGGCTAACTAACCTATAGAGGATTATGGGTTGATGCAATGTGAGTTCCCTGATGAAGATATAATCACTCTGTTTAAAAATGAGGAATCCTCTGAAAAAGAAAAATGGACTATGTGGTTTGATGGAGCCTCTAATGCATTGGAGCACAACATTGGGGCCATCTTGATCTCCCCTGAAGATAAGTTCATCCTAATCACAGTAAGGTTGTGTTTTGACTGTACTAACAATATAGCAGAATACAAAGCGTGTGCTTTGGGTATTCAGGAAGCAATAGAATCAAAAGTGAAGATCTTGGAAGTATATGGGGACTCTGCCTTGGTCATTCATCAACTAAAAGGAGAATGGGAGACCCATGATGCCAAACTAATCCCATACCATGTTTACATCAAAGAATTGATCGAGCAATTTGATGAAGTCACTTCTCATCATGTTCCTCGAGAAGAGAACCAGTTGGCTAATGCTTTGGCCACACTATCATCAATGTTCCAAGTAAGTTATGAAAGGGACCTACCACTTATAAAAATGGAAAGTAGTGACTGTCCTGTATATTGTCAAGTGGTTGAAGATGAACCTGATGGGAAGCCGTGGTACCATGACATCAAATGTTTCATCAAGAATAGGGAGTACCCTGCAGGTACTTCAGAAAATGACAAGAGGACCTTGAGGAGGCTTGCGATGGGTTACTTTCTGAATGGGGAAATACTTTACAATAGAAACCATGATATGGTGCTTCTAAGATGTGTTGATGCAATGGAAGCAGAAAAGATTATTGAAGAAGTACATGAGGGTTCCTTCGGAACTCACTCCAATGGATATGCAATGGCAAGAAAAATCCTAAGATCTGGTTATTATTGGTTAACCATGGAAACTGACTACTTCAATCATGTGAGGATGTGCCATAAATGCCAAACATATGTTGATAAGATCAATGCGCCGCCAGTCCCCTTGAATGTCCTAGCAGCACCCTAGCCATTCTTTATGTAGGGTATGGATGTCATAGGACCTATTGAACCTAAAGCCTTAAATGGGCATTGCTTTATCATTATCTTAATAGACAACTTCACCAAATGAGTTGTAGCTGCTTCTTATGCCAATGTGACCAGGAATGTGGTGATCTAGTTCATCAAAAGAGAGTTGATATGTCATTATGGTCTACCAAATAATATTATCACCGATAATGTAACCAACTTGAATAACAAAATGATGAAAGAAATGTACGAGAATTTTAAGACCCAACACCATAACTCCTCACCATACCGCCCAAAGATGAATGGGGTTGTTGAGGCAACAAATAAAAACATCAAGAAGATCATCCAAAAAATGGTCGTGACATACAAAGATTGGCATGAGATGCTTCTCTTTGCCCTGCATGGTTATCACACGTCTGTCCGTACCTTAACTGGGGCAACTCCTTTCTCTTTAGTTTACGGAATGGAAGCCGTACTCCCTATTGAGGTAGAGATCCCCTCATTAAGAGTACTGATGGAGATAAAATTGGAAGAGGCTGAATGGGTCCAAGCTCGACTAGATCAGTTGAATCTTATTGAAGGTAAAAGGTTAACTGCACTGTGTCATGGCCAGTTATATCAAAGGAGGCTTATGAAAGCCTATGCGAAAAAAGTGCGCCCTCGACAATTTCAAAAAGGAGACTTAGTACCAAAAAAGATCCTGCCAATTCAAAAAGATCACTGTGGAAAATGGACTCCAAATTATGAAGGACTTTATGTCGTGAAGAAGGCTTTCTCTGGAGGGTCCTTGATTCTCGCAAAAATAGATGGTGAAGATCTAACACTTCCTATAAATTCAGACACAGTCAAGAAATATTATGCGTAAAAGCACTACTTGTCAAAAAAAAAAGAGAAAAAAGAAGAAAAAAGAAAAAGAAAAGAAAAAGGAAAAGCATGGCTCGCTAGGTGGAAAACCTGAAAAGGCTACCTAGGCAAAAATTAGAGCGACCTGGTAGGTTGAAAACTCGAAAGAGCGACTTAGGCAAAAGTTAAGGTCCAAAATGAAATGACAATAGTGCTTGATATGATAAAGGAAGTGAGACCTGAGCGGCTAAGTCTCCATGCTAGGGAGGAGCAAATCTCTACTTTAAAGCAAACTAAGTTTTCCATGTTGGGGTAGGCCAAATGATCCCAACTGGGGTAGTCAAAGTCTTTATAGGCTAGTTAATGGGTGTTCAAATCGGGTATGCAGAGGATTGACACTAATTACGATAAAGGGTTTCACTAGAAGAATTGAAGACCTTTGCCCTCATCAACTTTCTGTAAATTTTATATTGATAACCATAGTATTACTTTCTTGTTACCATTTCCATTTTAATACAATATTGTCATGTTCTTACCTTTGCCTCTTCATTGACTCAATATGCATTTTTCTAATAAACATATATTGGAATGTGAAATGTGTGACATTACTATCAGAGCATTGAGAATTGCTAATGACTTGAAAGGTATGGGAAACACAATGATTCCTGACAAGAGTGTTGATAAAAAGAAAGGATAACCAGGTCACCTCAAGGGTCATCTAAAGGGTTTTTGGTGTGGTGTGGAATACGATTAAGAATTATATCAAAAACAGTTGCCAAGTTCCACCAAAAATATAAAAACCTTGCAACCAGTTGTAGTAAGCAAGGGTCGATCCACAGAGAACCAATCCAATTGACACTATCAATCCAATTCCTAAATTAAACTCTGATGAACAATAAACAGTAAAAAGTAAAAAGGGGGGTTTTGTTAATTAAAACTAAAAAGAAAAATTAAACTTAAACCAAAACAGTAAACACAAATTGAATTATCAAGTTAAAGATATTGGTTAAGAGATGGAATCCACCACTAGATTTATATGATTATGCTAACTTATATACTCTTTATACCAACATGATCAATTATGTTCTTATATGATTGTGAGATAAATCCCTTGTTTTCCTTAAGTTTTGCTTAATTCAGCAACCGGTCAAATCAAACCCTAACCATTAGTTATTTGTAAAGCAACCGCTCTTACACCTACCTAATGATTGCATTAAGAATTAGAAAATCAATCACACTAAGATATAATCACACACCAGGATTAAATTACTTAGATCATATGTTTCACTAGTTTTACCACCACAACCGCGCATAGCAATCCTAGTTTTACCACTCTTGAAATTTGGCAAGAATATAAAGACCTTTATATTGATTTAAGAACATAAACATATTAAAACATAACTGTATTGATATAAAGAAATATGCAAGATTCACATAATCAAAACTAGAGTTTCATCTTCCCTTGACCAATCAAGAAGTTTAGCCACACATGGCAAATTCAAAAACAGAAGAAGAATTAAAGAAAGACATTGTTCAGAATAAAAGAAGAAAAGAAAACTAAAAATCAAACTAGTTTCCAAGGTTTAAGAATGATTGATCTTTGATCGCTCGAATCCGAGTCTCCAATCCTCAATCGAATCCCTTTCTTTCTTGGTCTTTGTGTTTCCCTCAGTTTCCTTGATAACTCTCTCTGTCCAGATCTCCTTTAGGGGATTTAAGCAACCCTATTTATAGGTTTGGATACCTAATTTCTTAATAGAATTCGAATTTAACTTTCTGGTGTGACGACACGGGTCGTGTCATATGACACGGCTCAGGCCCTTTACTTTTTTGTCAGCACAATTCCATATATTTCACAAGTTAGAGAAGGACACGGCTCAGGCCCTGTAATTTGACACGGGCCGTGTCGTTTGACACGGCCCACCCCCTGTCAGGTGACATGGGCCCTGTCATTTGATTCCTTCGTTTTCAGCCTGGATTCTTCACAGAAACTCTTCTTTCATTGCTTCTAGGGGTTAATACTGATTTCCTTGAGTATTTAACTTTCTTCTCAATTGTTCAATGCCAATGGACTCCATCACTCACAGATCTCCTGAAAATCATAATTTATTTATGAGTGTTTATAACCACATTTAAGCATAGTTTCACAATAAACATCCAATTAAACTCTAAAGCAGAAACTTAGCTAAATGTCAGTAATTGAGCACATATGGATTCCAATTAGATCAAACAAAAGGCATTCAAAATATTGAAATTATCAACAGATCAGTTTTCCCATTGCTTTGATGCATCACATCTAATGCATGCCACAAGGGTCATTCTAGTTAGACATTTCAACCATCGACTGAATAGACAAACGAAGGGTTACCAACAGATCCTATCCCAGTTCATCTTTGAAAATGATCACGATCATGTCCTCAAGGTCGTAGAGACAAAAAAATAAAAATAAAAAAACAAAAAATAAAAAATAATAAAAAGTTTTTCATACTCTCATACATCTGAAGCATGCATTACATAGTGCATTTTTTCTCAATTTGCTAGCCTTGACCTACAAAGGTCAAACTGGCTGTTTCCTTTTCTGGGTCCCCATATCTATTGTTTTATGTTTTCGGGTCCTCGTACCCATTGCCTTTAAGTTTTTGTTAAGCTTCAATGGATACCCGACTCCGTAAGCTTCTTACCTTGTTTTTGTTAAGTTTCAATGGATATCTGACTCCGTAAGCTTCTTACCTTGTTTTTGTTAAACTTCAGTGGATACCTGACTCTGCAAGCTTTTTACCTTTTTGGGTTCCCATACCCATTGTTCTATGTTTTCAGGTCCCCGTCCCCATTGCTTTTAAGTTTCTTGTTAAGCTCTGGCGGATACCCTACTCTAGAAGCTTTTTATCTTCATGCTTTAAGCTTTTTGTCAAGCTTTGGTGGATACCCGACTCTGCAAGTTTTTCACCTTTCTGCTTTAAGTTTTCTGTTAAGCTTCGGCGGATACCTGGCTCTGCAAGTTTTCTTACCTTTTTGTTATGCTTTGACGGATACCTGACTCTGTAAGTTTTTTATCTTTCTATCCAACTCCAATGGGTCCCCGTACTCATTTCCTTTAGGTCTCTGGGTCCATATACTCGTGCCTATACAGTTCGGGGTCCTCATACCCCACGTTTTTACCTTGTTTATGCATTAATCTGCACAATTTTTTTTCTCATGGATAAAATTGAATCAATTCCTTTATTTTTCATTTATTCTAAATGAAAAACAAAGGGGGCAGCTGTTAATACCCAATTTTGTCCATTTTCTTTTTTTTTTTATTTTTTTAATTATTTTTTTATTCATAAAAAAATGAATTTGATTTTAAGAAAGAAAAAAGAAAAAGAAAAAAAAACCACTACGGGTCAACCCAAGATCCAGCTCCATTCTTCCTTCTTGCTGCAACCTTCAAACCCTAGCCTCCACAAGCAGCATTAAAATGGTAGTCTCTCTATTTTAATTGGGTTTGAATTTCCTGACAGTTTTGGCTCCATTTTAATTTAGTTTTGAATGTTCAGACGGTTTTGATCCTTCTGCCTTCCAAACGTAAAAAGAAAAATGTAAAAAAATTATGGCATTTGAATGACATCTCGGACACAATAAAAGGAAAAGAAAAAATTCAGAAATAGAGGATTTATTTTGGGAGCAACAACCGAGGAGAGAATTTGGAAGCTTCACCATTTCCAATTTTCACCAACATACACACTCACGGCCCCCCTGCAACTTGAACCAACAGAGCTACCATCCGTTATCCACTCTCCTTCACCACCATCTTGACCATTTCCCCTCACCCGAAACAGAACCTACCACTTTCATCAATTAATCACCTAACCCAACTTCAAACCACCACTATATCTACCATAAACAACCATCAACAAACACCAACCACCCATAAACTAAAAAGAAACACCCCATCTCCACCATACCGCCGGCTCCCTCCCCGTTACCATCGCCGCTCGAACCCGAACCTCCACCGTTGCCGCACGAACCAGAAAGTGCTAGATCCCACCGGCTCGTGACCTCCGCCCAGTCGACCAAGGCCGGCATTCACTCAGCCACCCGCGCGACGCCATAGCTGACTTGTGACCTCCACCGCACCACACCAGCTCCGCCTGATCCCACTCGATGCCATCAGATCCATGTGCTAGCCTTGCGTTGTCGCCGCCCGATGCCGACCAGTCTAGCCATCCCTCTCGACCCATGAGCAGCCCTCAAATCTCATTCTCTCTGCTTCGTTTTCACTTACAGAGACAAAGTCTCTTCAAATCTTTTTTTTTTAACTTTCTTTTTTTTTCTCTTTTATGTTATTATGTATTTTTATGATAGTCATTTATCTATTAATGTGCATTAGTTGATGGGCTATTATTTTTAGTGTTTCTTGCTTGCTTGGGCCGAAAAGAGAGTAGCCTGTTGTTAATTTTTTCTTTCTTCTTTTCCTTTAAAAAAATAAATTTTGAAAACAAATAAATAGGTTAAAGAAATTTCATATAAAAATAATAAAAAGGGATATTGTTTTATTCTTGATAACTTGAATTTGATATGTTTATTATGTTCTAGTTATTGTCATCTATATTTGTATAAAACAAACTCTAAATATGATAAAAATGGTTGACGACAGAAAAATTGGGAGAGGATCGGAGCACCGATCAAATACACTATTTTCGATAATCTTGAGGCTTTATATTGGATTTTTCCAGGAGCGCTGGCGAGGTCCAATCCCCCACATAAAAATTAAAATAATTTCGTAAATTAAAATACGACTTTTTTTTTAAACCAAAGTAAAAATCTTTTTTGTAAAATAAAAATCCTCAAATAAAAGTGAACAATTTCACATAGTCTCAACCTTATAATTGTGGTGAATTTTTTTTATTTTCTTTTTATTATCTTTTTTTTCTCTCTTGCTTTGTCACTTTCAAAAATATTTTATTTCATTTATTATTATTACTTTTTTTAAAACTATTTTATCTCATCAAAAATAAATATTTTGAAAATTCTTTTTTTTTTTCCTTGTAAAATTAACACAATTTCAATTCACCATTTTTATATAATATGTTACAAATTTAGAATTTGTTCCAAAATAAAGGCTATTTAGCCACCCATTCCATGCCTTAGTCATTTATCATCTTTGATAACATACTCGACAAAATGAGACATATCAAAATAAAAACAAAAATAATTCTTTTTTAATAAAGAACCAATTTAATTAATCTTACAAATAACATTAGATTAAATAGGTAACCGTTCTTAGAACGGACGGTATAGGGTGCTAACACATTCCCTACCTATAATCAACCCCCGAACCACGAACTTTGAAACACAAACCATCTTTTAGGTGTCCAATTGCACCATTCCATTTAATGTATAAAGCGACTAGTGGCGACTCCCAACACCCCGAGGTCTTTTCCTCCCTATTCTTTTTAATTTCGCAGTGCCCTTTGGGACAGTTGTGACACTATTTACAAGTCTAACATGTTTCAAAGGGAAGAGATAAACTTCAAATCCCACCACTACCACCATGGTAAAAAGTAGACGAAATCAAAATCACACCTCTACTACACAAAATCCACTATCTGTTAGCCACCGCCGTGGCTCCACCCCAGTGCACAACCCTTACAAATCACACCTAAAAAAGGTAAACCTTTACGCGTCACACCTCAAAAAGGTAAACCCAAAATGGGATACACCTCAAGGTAAACCCAAAACAAGATACACCTCGAGATAAACCCAAATGGGTCACACCTAAGAGGATAAACCCAAAAAAGGAATACCTAAGAAAGTAAACCCAAAAAGGGAATACTTAAGAAGGTAAACACAAACGGAGACTATCATACGCCAAAAAGGTTACAGAGAGTATATCAAAAGAGTTCAAAGGATGTCAATCATACTCTAGATATGGATTCGTCAAAAAAATGAAAAAGAATCCAAGGGGTCCAATACAAGCTGAGTTGATTTCAATGATGTTGCGGTGGCTTCCTAAAGACATTACAATTCATAATGAAGACTTAGAAGGTGACCACCGAAGGCTACTCTTACATGGGCTACCTCAATCATTGCCTGAGATTTTGCCACTATTATACACTTTACTAGAAAGGAACTTTGGAGCTACATTAAGCGAAGCTGGTAGAAAATAGATGGACATTGCCCTGGACGTTGTTATAATAACAGCTACTCTAAATACAGTAAACGCATATACTGAGTGGGTACCATTGTTCGATCTTGCTAAGTACGGCATCATTAATGGTTGTGGTTTCCTACTATCTGCTCTAGATTTTGGTCTTCATGCTTTTCTAGCTCAAGTCCTGAGTTTATAGATAAGGGTGAATATGAATTTGCAGAATATATATGTGAAAGTATGGTGTCATTAGGTTCTTGCTCTCTTCCTTTGCTTCTTCACCAGCACGGTTAAGGAGTTTTTGAGTTGCTGTCAAGCAATGTGGAGGCCTAGCCCAATGGACAAAGCTATCATCCCAATGGTCACATACACTAGCACGAAGTCCCTTCTTGCTGACTTGGATGATCTGCCATGTTGTTATTGGTATTGGTTGTCAACATACCTATAATCACCTGTAAAAGCATATGCCTTCATCATTGGCACTGTTGAGCGTATCAATATCCATGGCTACCTTATCTCCTTCCACCAAAGAGAGCAACAATCAAGAGGAAACCATTGTTGAGAAACCAATAGCACTTGATCAAAATGTTCTGCAAAAGCATGTTGTATTCTTTGATCAAATCATTGTCATTGGGTTCTGCGTATTACTCAAGAAAAGTTTTTCTTTGTTAGTTTGGAAGATCACCAAGACTGATAATTATGGACGCAGAGCTTATCAGCACTAGAAAGTGAAACATGGATTAAACGCAGAAGGGTAATAATATCTGCTTTCCTTCTTGAGAAGTTGAAGGCAATGGTGCTAACATTTTCAACTAGTTGTTGCAGCATGATTGAGTAGTGGCAAAAACTAGTGAAACCCCAAGGATTGTGTGAACTGGATGTTGCTTCATCATTCAACGCTCTCACTGGTGATATCATTGCTCGAACTACCTTCGGAAACAGCTACCAAGAGGGAAAGAAAATTTTTGAACTACAAAAGGAGCAATCAATCTTGGTGAATGAAGCCTTGAACAACATCTATATACCAGGTTTCAGGTGCAACGTATACATACAACTCGCCCGGAGCATATGCCTTCATCTTTGGCATCGTTGAATTTGGGTATGCAACCTTACTTCCTCCACTAAACCCTTTGCTTAGTAGTGCTATCCAGTGACCCATATGAAAGATACTAACTTGGGTTCTTGCTCTCTTCCTTTGGATTTAGTCTTGCCAACTTGTTCGTCTTTACACCTATGACCATCAAGCTGTCACATGAATGGCAGCACTGAAGTAAAGGTCTTAATCTTATATCGCATTAAATATTTGAGTCACGAGAATGATAGCACGAACTTGTATTACTGGACAATGGTTGAAGCCAATCCTTGGAATCCACTTTTTTCTTAGCAACTATGCAGAGTACTTGAAAGAGACGCCTTATGGCCAACGTGTGGCTTTTCAAATTAGGGCAGCAAACGCCATCATAGTACCTTGGCCGTGTCCATGAGTACTTCGCCCCATTCTCATCTAATCCAGTACCTTGGTTGTGACTTTGAGTCCACAAGTACTTTGACTCATTCTCATCTAAGTCAGTACCTCAACTGTGACTTTGAGTCCATGAGTACTTCGGCCTAACACAACTCACAAAGTTACCACACCTTGATGAGGTCCAAGGAATACAAGGTCTGAAAAGGATAAGCTATTCCATTATTTATACATGATGGCCAGACAGAAGAATCCACTTGACTATTGTTCGAGGTCAAGGAGTGGATTCAAGGGTTTTCACTCATATCCTTATGACCTGACCTTAACCCATAAACTGACCAAGTTTATAGAGGTTAAGTATAGCCGATCGTAGCCTGGGACAGTGGACTCCACACCAAGAGGCTTCCGTGTCAACTATACTCCACAATTTCAAATTAACCCATAAACCTAAAGGTTCAACGCAGTTATAACACTAAGCCTAACCCATAAGCCTAGCAAAGGTTTAACGTGGTTACGTGCTTTAGACAGTTGTCTGGTATAGTGAACATCATTCCAAGAGGCTTCTGTGTCACATTACACCTAAAGTTTGACTAAGTGTCAACCATTCCTAAACGAACCAAACTACTAAGATCGAGCATTAGACTCATCTCGGTTAGGTAAAACAAGTGTTCATTAATAATAATCGGGATTAAGCATTGGACCCATATAGGGGCAACCTACTATGTATCCCGGATAACGATATGATGACTTAAGCAGAGTGATCCATTTTGGATCCCAACCTTACTCATTAACCCCTAGGGCATACTATGAAACATCACGGACCTCGGCCCTTTAGAAAAAACATCGCAAGATCAGGCATTAACATTATGACTTGGATCCCTTTGTCCATCGTGTGCCGTGTGCTCCTACTAAACTCAGATAACTTGACACTTAGCTGTCACATCTAAGCGCCAAGATGGAAGCATCTGTTCTGGACTGGGTTTTGGGTTAGCGGTTTAGGAGCAACCTGGCCCACTAGAATAGTATCTCTGATATTTATATGCGCTATTAGATAAGAACATCTGGCTATTTATTAGGCATAAATCTCTTAAAGAATCCTTCATAGATATGAACACTAATTATATTTCACCTAAATAGGAAAATTAGTTAAAAGAGATCACAATCTCTTATGAATTTTAATCATAAATAAAAGCATCCAATTCAAAATGAATTACAATTTTTAACACCCAAGACACTCTTATAAATATCCTGCAAGGTCTCAAAGATATGCATCCAATTCAATACTACATACTGCATTTCCTTGTACACGGTTTAACTTGAGCGTCGTAGTGTCTTTTGTAAGTATCCACCCCTCGCACCATCATTGTTGCTACCGTACCATGAAGGTATCCATCTTCAACCACCTATTTAAGTAACCCTCTAAACTTTGTTTAAAATAATAATCTCTTAATGTTTAAAAATTGCGTTATGCTATATCACACAAACCATTTTACGAATTCACAAACACGAATGGCATAGCAAAATGATAATCACTTCTCTTTTGACTCACCAAATTTAAAAAGAAAGTACATATATTAAATGACATTGTTCCCAGTCTCATTAAATAATTCGTGTGCCGTTTCTACGAAAATGTTTAGTAGGAAATTGCATTTTTCTTAAAAATTTAAAAGTAATAAAAAAATGTATAAAAATTTAAAAGATAATGAAAATAAAAGATAAAAATAAATTACCGAAGATGATTGTTTGGTAATTTTTTTTAAGTGAAAATGAAAATTAGAGTTTAACTGAAAAGATGACATAAGAAGGGAGAAAGGAAATGAGCTTTTGGTTATCTAATGCCTGACTGCTAAGGTGGTTTCCTGCAAAATAGGATTCCCTCCAATTAAAATTTATATGATTTGTTCTAAGTTTTGGAAAAGTTGGATGTAGTCTTCAAAGATTGTCCAATGTTGTGCCGTTGTTGCCATCCTATTTTCCAAACTATGAATAAACCTCAGAATCAATGTTTATAAAATGAGGTGAGTAAAACCCCATGTGGAGGAGAAATTCCTGTGTCTTTCTTGAGAGTATATTATAGTATGTCATTAAAAGTGTAACACGTAGCATCACGTATTGTCGTTAAATTAAAAATAAAATATTATTAAATTACGTCTAATTGATTATAAAATTGCTTATAACTCACATAATATTTAAGAATTTTTTCATATTGACAGTCATTGTGAATTTTGATAATACATCCTGTAGCTGCCTATCCTAGACTTCATTTTGCAACCCGCTTAAAATAATTTAACCGTTCCCATTTGATTTTGAATTAGGGTTAGCGCTTTGAAAAAGGTTTTAGATTTCCTTATTTAAGTCTTGATGGAGTAGCATATATACCCTTTTATTCTGGATCGTGATCAGGGATCTTGTCATATGGGTTAACCCGGCACACATCTGGTCGAAGTCCGTCATTGATACCCTAGCAGGAATTCACTTAGTGCGTGGTTGAGATCCCAGTATTATGCATGACGGACCATGACATTAGGTAGCAGCAACAACTGTGCGAGATTTACACAGTGGATAAATCTTATGATTATCCGTAACTGTCAATCATGATTTCACGTAATAATAGTGCCCATAACTACCTTTGACTGCTCATAACTGTAGTATCAACATTCCGATCTTATAGGGATCTCCTACAACAATTAAGTGAATGTATCTCCCTATTCCAACTCTATAAATATCTGGCTTAATCACCGTCGACAGGTAACTATTATTCTTTAGCTTAAACCCTACTTGTGCATAGCTTGACTTGAGCGTTAGAGTCATTTTACAGGTATCAACTACCCCCGTTTCAACTTGCTCGGCTACTGTGCAAGGAGAAAAACATCAGTACGTGCTATCTCAAGTACATCTCAGTATCCACCAATGAATATTGGCGCCGTCTATAGGAAAGCTTAAATTCCTATTCCTACTTAACCATGGTGAGCACGAGACAGAAGTCAAGGAGAGGAGGTGCTGCGCACGCCCCTACAAGCCAACGGCAAGGACCAGCGGCTCATCATCATCCCCACCCTGTCCCACCACTACACGACAATCATGCGACCCAAAATCCACGAGTTTCTAAAACTTCCACCGTAAGGAACCAGGAGCCCAACACTAGGCACCTATGCAATGGGCATATGTTACCAAGTGGCCTCAATACTCAAGAGGGGGGTGAATTTAATTTATAAAATATTTTTGCAAATATTTTGCAAAACATTTGATTATCAATTTTCGTTGAAGCTATTGATTGATAGAGATGAATGGATAAAGAAGATTGAATACTTTCACTCACAAATGAATAAACCAAAACAGAGAGTGTTCAAGCAAGTATGTAAAATAAATACATAAATGTAAAGGAGTTGAGTTTAGAATATCAAACACAAGTTTATCTTGATTCAGCCACCAATCTACTTATGGCCTACATCCAGTCCTCAAGTAATCACCTGAGATTTTCCACTATATCTTCAAGCTTCAACAGGTGCTTGCAACCTTTACACAATAGAGCACTTGTAACATCCTAATACAGATATCTAGATATATCATAGATAAATAGAGATATATAAAGATAACCGGTACTAGAGACATCACTTCTACATAACTAACTAATATGTATATTCATAATCACAATGAGTAATTATAGAAAGCCTTGAGAGAATGTGAAAAAACTTAAACTCATACATATATATACAACACTGTCACAAAATGGCATATTGTAATACATACTACTTAAAATATACAAAGCAAATATAAACTTTATCCATCAGCATTGTCTACTAAAGCATATAAAAACTATACTAGTCTTCATGCTTCATCTTCTTTCCCTGAGTAGGGTCTTTACCTCTGTACATGGATGTTGGGAATTGCGGTTACATCACGCAGCGGAAAAAATAGGATTCCCACCGAGGATCCATGCGAAAAGCCATAATTCGAGTTTTTAAATTATTTACCTCTTGAAGCGTGATCAAAAGGAAGGACGTGAATCACCAACACCGTAACAGAAACGATGTCTCTGCGGAATCTACACGAACAGACTCACAAATGTCCAACGTCCGCAAAGAAGAGCCTCATGTCTCTCACACAGTGCTAGCTGCGAAGAGAAGAGAAGAAACCTGTCGCTCTCTCACTCACTTTTCTGTAGGTGCGGCTAGGGTTCTGAAATTATGTATCTTAGCGCCCTTAGCAAGTACTATTTATAATAATGACTGCCTTAAGTGAGTGTGAGCAAAGAACAAGGTAAGTCAGGCAACCCTAGACCCATCTCGTTATGAGTCTAGCCCATATTTGAATCTGAGTCCAACTTGGATCCATTACTCCAATTTTAGTCTGCTCTATGTGTGTGACCCTGTAGGTTCTTATTACGTTGGCAGTAATATTAAAATCCTATTTTAATATTACAAGCAGTGAGCAGTATCTAGTAACACATCGCTGCTACCCAAGTAATAAGAATGTCAGTGATTTAACATAACCTTTCTGTGACTAATGTTTCCGTGTTGTTTAGTCCCTTTGTCAAGATATCTAGATTGAACACAAGACATGGAATGCGTCACCCTTGTATAGTCCAATCTTTCGTTTCCTGATACTTGAGTAGACTTTGTAACAACAAATGAGATCAATATCTCATATTGACTCATTTAAGCATGGCTATGCATTTCGCAGTCTCACTCAATCAGGGGGCCCGAAGATATTGCTCCTGTTATGTAAGAGTGACAAATCCCATCTAGGTCACTCACATCCCTCTGCATGATTCGCGGTATGTCCAATAACCAACTTTATAATCACCTTATTATAGATGACATTTGATGGCATTAAAACACACAACTCCTCATATAGGAATCGTAGTGATTTCAGGTCAAAGGACCACAAACACCATTGTCACTATGAGAATCGCTTATGACACTCACGTAACGATCCATGTAGTATTCTCATGGTAGGTCAGTCCAGTACATCATTACTCTAATATGTGCCTATGTGAAGACTTGATATCTCATATCCATAACCCGTGAGATGTGGTCATCAGTCTATGCACATACTAGTCTCAATGTATTATTGTTGTCCTAATTAACAATAATACTTGACTAGGGACATTTAAGAATAGTGTTGTAACCAAAAGGATCTCACGATCAAGTCATCCACTTGATGTCCTATGGCATCAAACTTACTATTCTAAGGACTTTATTATGTTTATAAAAAAAGAACACAATAAATTAAATGCCTCATATATTAAAATAAGCATAATAGAATGTATGTAAACACAGAAAAAGTATCGGCCTCTAGGGCATACACCAACAATGGATTTATATGGAAGAACAACTGGGGTAAGAATTACAATTATCAGAAAAAGCAATTCCAATACCAGCTAGCAATAACATTGTATAACAAGTTAATAATTGTTATAACTACAAACATAGGAGTTTCTTCCTCTAGAACTCATAACTGCACACTACTAAGTAGTGTGGTCAAAACCAATAGCCTACATATTATTTGATATAAACAACTGCCTATACAATTGTAAATACCAACAGCAACAGACAATGCCCATACAACTGTCTGTAAATGCAATGCAGATGATATGCAATATGATTATGCCTAAGAAGATCCTAAAGATATGCTTGTGCAATGTTTTGTTTTGAAATACATGCAGGGGTTTATTTTGAAAACCAAGAAATTCATTAGGAGCTGGTTTAGTATATTATCTTGTGGTGAATAGAGGAAAAGCTTATCCTCACATCAAACATATCTTGGCATGTTGAGAAGTTCGATCTTCATCCTTCCTCAAAGAGGCTTTCAAATTTCCCGTTTATCTCCTTTGGCCTTGGCACTATCGAGATATCAAGGTTATGTCCTTCCTCAAAAGAGTCTATCAGACACCCATCTATCTTCCTTGGCCTTCATGAATGGGCATAAAAGGATACTCACTAAGATCAATGCTACTAGACCATTTCCATAGACATACATACATACTTATATCTAAACATCACCTTATCACTCATAACTCTTAAGTGATCTCAATGCAACACTATGTTGCTGAGGTGTTAGATACTCACTTATGGCAAACCATTACTTTTGGTTACACTAAGGTTCTTACTTTTCACATACAAACTAGATTAACAAACTAGTGTCTGAAAAGTGTAGTGTTATGTTTACTTCTTACATAAGCACTACCTTAACTTTCCTATAGACTCAACTCATCTTAGTGAAAGAGTCTAACTTAGCTAATACCTCATTCAACCTTACTTAAGGAAATAAATGAGCATTTCTCTAGAACTTTGCATATCCAACCACTCTCATGGATATGACAAGCTTACTAGTCTCAAATCATCCTTTTGTGTATTCTACAATGTACAATGTCCTACATAACTAGAGATTCAGTACATAACATTCCTTCTACGGAACAAATACACAACCTTATCTCCACTTAAGTGAATCTAACACAAAGTGGTTCTTACTTGCAACTGTTTGTTGCTTAAGGTTCTAGGTACCTTCCAAAGGTAATCCACTACTCTTGGATATCCTAAGGCTTATACCTTCCTTATCCTTACTAGAGTGAATCCTACAATTCATCCTAGTATACTTGTCTCCATTACACCATCTCATCACATCTTGAGTGATATCTAATGCAACACTAGGTTGCCTAAGGTGCTATGTCCTTACCTAGGGCAATCCTTCACTTTTAGATGCTTAAAGCCTAAGCTTTCTCATTCATTATAGGTGATAATTTTCCTCTTGAAAATATCCCCATTTGTGTCTTAACACACTTTAGGAAACATATACTAATGATCCCATCTAGCCAAGAACTTGAAAACATAAAAAATGACATTTTTAAAGATTCTGGCCTCAAACACAGGCCATGTATGAAAACACGCCCCCTGTGTTTTGCTCTGTTAACACAGTTTCACGAATTAGGGCAGGCAGAGAGGACATGACCCCCCTCCCCCCCCGTGTTTTCGGACACGGGTCGTGTCTCTTAACCAGACACTCTACAGCTCACCCTGCAGAATCGTGGCACTGTTCCATGATTCAAATATTACTTCCATTCATCTAAAGATTAGTTTCGTAGTGATTTCTAACACCAATCCATGCCCCTAAACTTGTTGTAACTCAATTACAACTTATTGATTCTCTTAGGCAAAGATCTAGGTCCAAATCACATAACTCCAACCATTGTCCAATTCTTAAATCTATGGATCCTAATGGTTGATCTTGAGCCATAAATGGCCATCTTAGGTTTACTAACCTTAAACTATCCTAACCTAGTCCTTGGAATCAAGAACCAAGCCAAGAACATGGATTTGACTCTCCAAACCCCTATTTCTACTCAAAAACCCCAAACTTCATTTAATGAGAATCAAGAGGAGAAAGATGAATAGAAAACCCCTTACCTCTTGATTGGATGATCAATCTTCAAGCTCTATGCTTTGATCTTGATCTTCCCTTTGTCTTCCTCCCTTTCTTCTTATTCTTTTTCTTCCTTCGTCTCTTTCTTCTCTATTTTTTCTTTCTTTCTTTGCAGCTTCTGCGGCCTTTAACCGAGAGAGAGAAATGAGAGAATGACCATCATGTCCCTTAGGTTATTCTGCTAGAACTTCCTTATTTACTAAGAACACCTGAATTATACTAATTCAAGTTTTCTAGCTTCCAACAACTTTAGAATTCATCTAAATTATTGTTTCATCATTTTCATGATTTTCTATATCTGCTGGTAGTCAATCCGGTATCAAATGTATAACTAGTATGCCTAAAAATACCGAACTAACTCAGATTCTCTTGAAACTTTAACTATATCTTACTTAACTCATTTGTGATTTAGAAACAAACTCTTTATGTTTATTTCCCTCAACTTTGCCTTTAAAGCTATTATCTGAGTCATTTTAAGCTACTTTTCAACTTCTGCGTTGCAACTAAGTGCCTAAATGAACTCAGATTGTCACAAAACTTCACTGGCATGTTAAGCAAGTTATATGCTACCTTTTGAACACATAAACAAGTATAACATGTTACTAAGGGTATTATATTTCTCCCATCCTTTTTAAAATTTTATCCCCAAAATTACTCACCTCGTGCAAACAACTTCTGGTAAACTCTCTTAACATAGAATTCTTACTACCATGTAATCCTTTTTTAATACCAGCTTCTCCTAATTGTACCTTCTATTAGAGGAAATCTACTTATCTCTAAGCTCTTGACCCCTCTGTTTGTGGATGGTAAGCTATACTAAAACATAACTTAGCTTTGAACTCCTTCTTGTAAGGCTTTCTAAAACCAAATGTGAACCTAGTATCCCCTTCATACACCATATTCACTAGAACTCCATGCATTCCAACTATTTCCTTCAAAAGTAGTTAAACTACCTTATCTAGAAAATAGCTAACTTTACTTGGCAAAAGTAGGCAGATTACTTAATCTCTCCACTCTTACTTGTAGCTTAACATATTCTGCTATATTCTTTAACATACTAGGCCACCAAACATCTTCCTTGACTCTTGAAAAACCTTAGTAGCCTCTAGATAGATAGTACACTATCTCTTGTGAACTCCTTCTAGAATCCCTTCCTTGAATTTTGACTTACTTGAAAAACAAAGTTTGTCTCAAAACCTTGTCATTTCATCATTTACTATTTCAAAAATCCTTTTGGGTTCCTACGAAGATCTGTTCACTCTTGTCCCTTAGAGTTTCATTCTCCCTCTGAGCTTCTAAAAATCTGAATCCTTAAGCCTCTTACTATGTCCACCTTGCTCATTGAGAGACTATCTGGAATCATAGTCACCACTAGACTCAAATTCTCGAAACTCTTAAGAAATTCACTCTCTTGGATTATCATCTGGGACATATGTAGGAATTTCCTACCTAGTGCATCAACCACTACTTTGGTCTTACCTGAATGATATCATAACTTAAGGTTATAAGCCTTGAAAAACTCTATCCATCTATTCTACTTCATGTTCAGCTTCCTCTGATCAGTAAGCATTCTTGAGCTATCACGATCGCTGAGCACCTCGAATTAGACTCCTCATGAGTTATGTCTCCATAACTATAAGGCAAACACCACAGTGGCAATTTCCAAATCATACCTAGGGTAGTTCTCCTCGTGCAGGTTTAATTGCCTCGGTGCGCTGACATCTTCTTACCACTTCTGCATCTAAACACACCCTAGTCCCTTCTTCAAAGTATAACTGACTACCTCAAAGTTCTTATAGGAATCTAGAATTACTAACACTAATGTAGTAATCTACCTCCTCTTCAACTCTTGGAAACACTACTCACTCTCCAGAGTCCACTGCTGAGCACTACCTTTCCTAGATGACCTAATCTAGGTAGCACTAACTGAGAAAGTCCACTAATAGACTCTCTACCTTTGGTTACAACGGTTACTCTTCCCATTGTACCTCTTCTTAAACTCTGCTAGGGTTCTCTGTAATTTCTTCCTTGAGAAATTATATAGCCCTTACACTGTACCACTTGTAACACCCTCCGTAGGGCACTACATTTCAAGCTAACTCCTTTTAATTCTTTACCCAAGTTATAAAATATTTTATATTATTTTAATACGGGTTTCAAAATTTCTATTTTGCGAATAACATAAACTTATTGAATTTTAGAAACACAAGACATAAGAATGAATAATATACATCTCATGTACATAACATAAATTAGTAACAACTTAAATACATAAAGCTTATGTACACCAAATAATATGTATAGCTACCATATAAAGACTGAACCTAAGCTAAGTCCAAAAACTTGAAGAGTAGGGTCCTGAACCCGATCTTTCTCCAGATCTTCTTCGGGATCCCTAACGGACAAATTCCCCAGTCGGGACATATCACTATGGATGGGAGTCCGAGCAGTTGACTCCTTGGAGTCTTCACTAGAAGTGTTATAACGATTACTCCACAAGTCTCTAATAGGCATAGAGAACTCCAAATGCACAACAGCATTTATAGAAAATGTAGCAACTCGATACCGCGTCCTATTCCAAAGCAAAGTAACTTCTCTAGCATACCGAATGTGCCCCGTGTCCCAATAGACGTGCCACCCTTCGTTACCCCCACGAAATTGTACACTAACGAAACTCTGAAGATTTTGCCTCGCTGCCATCACAGTCTTCTCAAAACATAAATATAGAACAAAACAAACAGAACAATACAATAAAGAGGTGAGATCCCCTACATCAATACCATCATGGCAGCAAAGAAATAATAATGACAATAATGTCATTCATACAAAGCAATATCACAGAATAACAGATATAATCATGTTATCAACTAACAGATAATTTAACAATATATATATCACACATATGAATACTGATCATAACACAAAATAAGTATACAGACCATGCTTATACACTATGAATTAACCCCTCTTATGCACAATGTACCCATTTCCTACTCCATGGAGCTAAACACAATTTCAGATAGAAAGATCCAGAAGATATGTCTGTATATCGGCCGCCTCAGACTAAGTGCTATAATTTCTCAATATGTACATCAGGCATTATACAAGACATTCTACGCCAGATCGGGAATAGGAATAATTTCTCGTTGAGATCGTCGGTACGTTTACATCAGTTACCACGGCACAGTAGCGCTTTTCAGTTGGCCTCATGTGGAATTCCGTGTCCCGACGCCCCCAAGCGATTATAGACCTTCACCACGCAATTCGCACCCGCACTAAGGTGTAATTCAACTTCTAGGCAACAACATCCTTAACAGACATCGTCTGACCAATAATGCATGACCAATAACTCAATGCATTCTCACAAGCCTTTTTCAGCTACAACCATACGTTGATATATCTAGGTTCAATACATTAGTCAGATAGCAAATTACTGTATTTCTCAATCGCGTAGCATTTTTATCGCATTTTCATAATCGCGTAACACTTTTGTTACATTTACAAATCGCATAACAGTTTTTCAACATTTTCTCAATCGCATAAAGATTTTAAAATGTTTTCTTAATCGCATAGCTAAAAATCACCATTTTTAAATTGCGTAAGAGTTTTTCTACATATTTTCAATCGCGTAAAACATTTTCTCAATATTCTAAGCTCAATTTAAAACTTTTCTTATTTAATATAAAAATTGGACTTTAATTCCAATATTTTCTCACTAAACCTCCTTTAAATAATATTTCCTAATGTTTTCCACAAAAACTTATATTATTTAAATTAAATCAAGATATCTCAAAATCTTTGTTCTTTACTCTTTAATAAAACTTTCTTAAATAAAATATTTTAAACTCCTAACCATCCTTAAAAATTATTTCCTTGCTAAAACTCCTCTAAATAATATTTTCTAATATTCTTTCCAAAACTTACATTATTTTAATTTAATGAAATGTTTTCCATATTCCTTATTAAAAATTGTGAATGCTTATGTCTCAAAGCATATCAAATGAGTTTTTGATAATAACAAAGTCAAGATGAAGATCAAGATCAAAAGAGAAGACCAAAGATCAAAAGAGGTATATTAGATATAGGTCCTAGATTATCAATGTGAAATGCTCTCTAAGTGTCTCAAAGATCTTCAAATGGTTTTTCAAGATCCTTTGAAATCAATTTGTTATTGAAAGCTCATATTTTAAGAAAATGTTGATTTTAATCTTGGATTGTGTAAAACACATGTCAATATTGTTCAATCTAAGTTTCTCAAAGTTAAAAATGGCTTACATGCTCAATTGGACTTGAAAAATATGTTCAAAGGTCAAAGTAATCGATTACATGATGTTTGTAATCGATTACACAGCAAACAAAGGCCTTGTAATTGATTACATGTGCATTGTAATCGATTACAAGCAAGTCAGAGGCCTTGTAATCGATTATACCAAGTTGGTAATCGATTACAATGAGCCCTGAAAGGCAAAAACACGTTCAAGAAGCCTTGTAATCGGTTACATGGAAATGGTAATCGATTACAAGCAAGTCAGAGGCCTTGTAATCGATTACACCAAGTTGGTAATCGATTACCAAGTGCCCAGAAAGCCAAGAACACGTTGGAACAGTAATGTAATCGATTACATGAGTTGTGTAATCGATTACCACAAATCTATTAGTGCCCAACGGCTATTTTAACAACATTTAATGCTGCCCATTAAAGCTCCCAACGGCTCCTTTCTTCCAATAACTTATAAATACTTGCCTTGGGGCTTCATTAATGGCTAACCTTCAATTCAGAACATCAATCTAACACTTAAATATGAGAATCAAATTCTGAAAATGTTCTTGCTCTGTTTTTTTGTGAAAATCTTGAGATAACTTTTGAGAGCATATTAGAGCTTCAATTTGTATCAATTTACTCTTGTGAGAGTTTCATTCTATCAATCTGAATTGCTTTGTAAAGAAGGTAAGGCATCCCTCCTAAAGTGTAAAGGGTGAGGCATCCTTTAATTGAAGAGGCTCAAGCTCAAAGGGTGAGGTATCTTAAAGTGTTGAATACTCAAGTTTGTAAAGGTTGTCAAGCACCTATTGAAGCTTGAAGATATAGTAGAAAATCTCGAGTGTTTGCTTGAGGGCTGGACGTAAATCACAAGTGGATTAGTGATCGAACCAGGATAAACTATTGTGTTTGTTTCTCTAAACCCTTCTCTTTACATTAGTTTACTGTTTCATTGAATTGCTTGAATATTGTCTCCTTTGGGTATTATATTTATAAGTGAAAGTGTTCATCTCATTTATCCAATCACCTCTATCCATTCAATAGCTTCAACAAAAATTGATTATCAAACGATTTGCAAAAGATTTGCGAACTTGTTTTACATACTCAATTCACCCCCCTCTTGAGTATTGAGACCACTTGGTAACAAAAATCCTTTTAAATAAAATATTTTAAGTTTCAAACTTAATTATCAATCTTATTTCTCAATACTATGGCCGAAAATCACTCTTTTGCATAATGATGAGATTTATTCATTTCCATTCTTATCTTATAAATTCTTAATTAAATTTCTTAACATTAAACCACTAAATTCACAATTTATAAATCATTTTCATCTTTCCAACTAAAATTCCATTAAATAAAATACTTCAAATCTCCAAATTACTTCTTAGTCCTAATTTCACTATATTAGCCAAAAATCACTTTTTAATTAGTGATAAAAATATATTCATTTCCATTTTTATTTTGTAATTCCTTAATCAAATTTCTTATCACTAATCACATTGGTTAATATTTAATAAAACATTTTTCATTTGATTTCTCTTTTGGAGGGCTTGAAGGCCGTGAGCCCCTATGGCTATTGGAGCCAAAAATTACTTTTCTTTCTAACACAATTATATCATACAACATATTCTAGTCATCACAATTCTACTATATCAAGTTCATACATAATATCAAAGCAAATAAAAGCACATATAATCAATAAACAATCATGGTAATTTCATGCATACAATCAACATCATATAATTATATAAAATCAAACAAACATAACTAATAATCACACAATCGAGTGAATAAATCCTCACATGGATTTTTCACTCACAAACACAAATATTTTGTTCCTCACCACCATAATTGTTGATGAGGTTAATCTCCCACTTACCTTAAGGTGATGCTCCAAGAGCTCCTTAGTTGCCTCATTAGAGAACTCCTACCATCAAAAGCTCCTTAAAAACAAATCAAACACACAAATATTAAGATTTAAGGCTAGAGATAAGATAACCAAGGATCAAAATCATGGTTTAGAACTTTGATATAAATTTAAAAGTAAGGATCAAAACTTGACCTAAGAACCTTCAAACTTTGAGCTTGAAGAAAGAGGTTGAAGATGGATGATTTTGGAAAAACTCCTAACTAGAAAGTGTCTTGAAATGGTGTTTGGATTCAAGATATGTATTTAGTTTGGATGAAACAAAGTTGTAAGGTGTTTAGGGAGGGATGACCGTGAGCTTTCAAGAGGAAAATGAAAGAGGGTTTTGTATTCTTGTTTCATGAAAAGATGATAGGTGAGAAATGAATAAGCAAAACCAATTTTCTTGGCTCTCCAAATGACTATGGCCGTAGGATTCAAAGGGAGAAAGAATGAGAGAATGTTTTGTGATATCTCTTGATATTTGCTTCATGAAAAGCTAAACAAGATAGACATAGAGGAAGAAGTAACCAAATTGATCACTCAAGCTCCTCCTAAGAGATCTTGGCCGTGAACTTCATCAAGGGTGGAGATCCAAAGCTTCTTCACTAAGCTTGCCCCTCACAACCATTGATTAGATCAAGGGTTGATATCCAAAGCTTCTTCACTAAGCTGGCACTTCATAACCATTGATTCAATCAAAGGTGGATATCCAAAGCTTCTCCTCCAAGCTTGTTTCCTATTAGTTATTCACAATGAGTCATCATAGTGAGTCATAGGGTGAAGGTTCTAGACTTGCAAGGTGGCCAAGTGAGTTACCCACCATTGTCTCACAAGTGCATCACAAAAGTGTCATGGTGTGAGTCATCTAGGTGAGTCATAGGCTTAGTCATGGTAGTGAGTCACAAGGAAGAAGGTTCTAGACTCATGACTAGGCTTCCTCTAAGATATTTATTGATTAGTTATTAATCAATGGATAAAAGATATTACTATTTATTATCCAATAGATAATAACATTACGCAATGGATAATAGCTTTATCCAATAGATAATAGAATGCAACGAAAACTTAGATAAGGAAAATTTTCAAAAAATGTTCTCGGTTTCAGGTTTAGTAAGTTCCCCCGACCCTGTATTAATAGTCCAAAACTTTTCGACCCCAAATTTTTATTTTATTTTTCTGAACCCGTCTCAAACACACATACAGTCCAAAATAATATTAAAATAAATTAAAAATTCATAAAAATTTATAAATATTATAAAACTTATTTATATCAAGAAAAAGAAAAATCGGGGTGTTACAATACTCCCCCACTAAAAAGAATTTCATCCCCGAAATTATCTTAGTTTAGAACAACGACGGATATTGCTCCTTCATTTTGTCTTCTTGTTCCCGTGTTGCATCTCCCGTCACGTCGTTCCAGCTTACCTTTACTAAGTCAATTCCTTTTACTCAGAGTTGTTTCACTCGCCTATCCTTAATCTCAACAGGAAATGTCTCATAAGTCAAGTTCTCTTTTAATCGTACTGTATTTGGTACTATGACATGGGTTGAATCAGAATGTACTTTCACAATTGCGATACATGAAAGAAATTATGAAGGTTAGAAAGAAAAGTGGTAAAGCTATTTTGTAAGTTACCGGACCTATTTGACGAAGAATTTGATATGGTCCAATAAATTTAGAAGTGAACTTTCTGGATTCAAATCCAAAAATCTCAGTCTCAGGGAACACTAAAGTTTTATTGAAATAATATAACAAGATATGGTTAGAAAGTAACCAATCCATCCCTAACATTTTGTCTATTTGTGAAAGAAGTAGACAAATCAAATCAACAGAAATGTTCCAATCTCGAATAATAATAGGATAGTTTTAAATAGGCTTGAGTAGTAATAGCAAGTTTAGTAGTAGGAACAGTGATATTCAAGTCAAAAGGAAATGAAAACACAAACAAACCCAAATGGTTCACACAGTTACAAGTAATAAAAGAATGGATTGCCTCCCGAGTTGTACAGTACAGTTAAAGAATTTCTCGTTATGGCACAATCTCCCTCGATAAGATCTTCAAATTAGGAGGCTTCTGCTTCACTCAACGTATAGACTCTTCCTCCTGCTTGAGGTCTTGTCGCACGTACGTTACTCATGGAAGGTTCTGTCTTCGATTATGTACAGTCTTTAGAAAAGTGTCTGGGCTTCCCGTACTTGAAACAAATAAACCCTTTAATCGTACACTCCTTTGTCAAGTGAGCCTTTCCACACTTCCAACATTTTGATGCCGATGCTACGGTATGACTGAGTCTGTTGCCACTATTATTTCATCCATTTGTTCGTTGTTGCTGTTGATTCCCCGATGGTCTTAAATATGATTTCCACTGCCATCGTTTGACCTTACATTTCCTCCCTTTTTGGAACCTAGATAGTCTAAAGTTACGGAGTTTCGTATTCCAAGATTGATTGAACTCTAATAGATTCTGAGCCTCGGCTGTCGCCTTCTGCTATTGAGCAGCCCTCTGGTTTTGTTGTACAATCACGTGAGTCATCCTTTGCATTGCTACCTCAGTCATATCATCACTGTCACGTCCCGCATCCACCTTCGTTCATTTACCATGAGCCACATTCGTATGTCTACCACGAACCATAGCTTTTCTTCAATGTCAAACTAATCACAATATAATGAAAACTAAATGTAACCATTTCAAACAAGGTTGTCTCCTTTCGGAATCCAAACAAAACTTCTCTATGTTCGGTTTCAGAGAAACACACAACACAAACAAGACAGACCTAACCACAAACCCAAAAGACTCGAACTTGAGCTCCGATACCAACTAATGTAACACCCTCCGTAGGGCATTACATTTCAAGCCAACTCCTTTTAATTCTTTACCCAAGTTATAAAATATTTTATATTATTTTAATACGGGTTTCAAAATTTCTTTTTTACGGATAACATAAACTTACTGAATTTTAGAAACACAAGACATAAGACTACATAATATACATCTCTTGTACATAATATAGATTAGTAGTAACTTAAATATATAAAGCTTACGTACACCAAATAATATGTATAGCTACCATATAAAGACTGAACCTAACCCAAGTCCAAAAACTTGAAGAGTAGGGTCTTGAACCTGATCTTCCTCCAGATCCTCTTCGGGATCCCTAACGCACAAATTCCCTAATTGGGACATATCTATGGACGGGAGTCTGAGCGGTCGACTCCTCAGAGTCTTCACTAGAAGTGTTATAACAATTACTCCATAAGTCTCTAATAGGCATAGAGAACTCCAAATGCACAGCAGCAATTACAAAAAACGTAGCAACCCGATACCGGGTCCTACTCCAAAGCAAAGTAACTTCTCTAGTATACTGAATGGGCCTCGTGTTCCAAAAGACGTGCCACACTTCGTTGCCCCCATGAAATTGTACACTAATGAAACTCTGAAGATTCCGCCTCGCTACCATCACAGTCTTCTCAAAACATAAATATAGAACAGAGCAAACAGAATAATACAATAAAGAGGTAATATCCCCTACATCAATACCATCATGGCAGCAAAGAAATAATAATGACAATAATGTCATTCATACAAAGCAATATCATAGAATAACAGATATAATCATGTTATCAACTAACAGATAATTTAACAATATATATATCACACATATGAATACTGATCATAACGCAAAATAAGTATACAGACCATGCTTATGCACAATGAATTAACCCCTCTTATGCACAATGCACCCATTTCCTACTCCATGGAGCTAAACACAATTTCGGAGAGAATGATCCAGAAGATATATCTATATATCGGCCGCCTCAGACAAAGTGCTATAATTTCTAAATGTGTACATCAGGCATTATACAAGACATTCTACGCCAGATCGGGAATATGAATAGTATTCTTATCGAGATTGTCGATATGTTTACATCGGTTGCCACAGCACAATAGCGCTTTTCAACTGGCCTCATGTGGAATTTCGCATCCCGACACCTACAAGATCCATTATAGACCTTCGCCACGTAATTCGTACCTGTACGAAGGTATAATTCAACTCCTAGGCAACAATAGCCTTAACAGACACTGTCTGACCAATAATGCATGACCAATGACTCAATACATTCTCACAAGCCTTTTTCGGCTACAACCATACGTTGATATATCTGGGTTCAGTACATTAGCCCGACAGCAAATTACTGTATTTCTCAATCATGTAGCATTTTTATCACATTTTCACAATTGCGTAACACTTTTGTTACGTTTTGAAATCACGTAATAGTTTTTCAATGTTTTCTCAATCGAGTAAAGATTTTAAAACGTTTTCGTAATCGCGTAGCTAAAAATCACCATTTTTAAATCGCGTAAGAGTTTTTCTATGTATTTTCAATCGCGTAAAATATTTTCTCAATATTCTAAGCTCAATTTAAAACTTTTCTTATTTAATATGAAAATTGGACTTTAATTCCAATATTTTCTCACTAAACCTCCTTTAAATAATATTTCCTAATGTTTTCCACAAAAACTTATATGATTTAAATTAAATCAAGATATCTCAAAATCTTTGTTCTTTACTCTTTAATAAAACTTTCTTAAATAAAATATTTTAAACTCCAAACCATCCTTAAAAATTATTTCCTTGCTAAAACTCCTCTAAATAATATTTTCTAAGATTCTGTCCAAAACTTACATTATTTTAATTTAATGAAACATTTTCCATCTTCCTTATTAAAAATCCTTTTAAATAAAATACTTTAAGTTTCAAACTTAATTCTCAAGCCTATTTCTCAATACTATGGCCAAAAATCACTCTTTTGGTTAATGATAAGATTTATTCATTTCCATTCTTACCTTATAAATCCTTAATTACATTTCTTAACATTAAACCACTAAATTCACAATTTATAAATCATTTTCATCTTTTCAACTAAAACTCCATTAAATAAAATACTTCAAATCTCCAAATTACTTCTTAGTCTTGATTTCACTATATTATCCAAAAATCACTTTTTAATTTGTGATAAAAATATATTCATTTCCATTTTTATTTTGTATTTCCTTAATCAAATTTCTTATCACTAATCACATAGGTTAACATTTAATAAAACATTTTTCATTTGATTTCCCCTTTGGAGGGCTTGAAGGCTGTGAGCCCCTATGGCTATAGGAGCAGAAAATTACTTTTCTTTCTAACACAATTATATCATACAACATATTCTAGTCATCACAATTCTACTATATCAAGTTCATGCATAATATCAAAGCAAATAAAATCACATATAATCAATATATAATCATGGTAATTTCATGCATACAATCAATATCATATAATTATACAAAATCAAACAAACATAACCAATAATCACACAATCGAGTGAATAAATCATCACATGAATTTTTCACTCACAAACACAAATATTTCATTCCTCACCACCATAATTAGTTAATAAAGTTAATCTCTCTCTTACCTTATGGTGATGCTCCAAGAGCTCCTTAGTTGCCTCCTTAGAGAACTTCTACCACCAAAAGCTCCTTTAAAACAAATCAAACACACAAATATTAAGATTTAAGGCTAGAGATAAGATAACCATGGATCAAAATCATGGTTTAGAACTTTGATATAAATTTAGAAGTGAGGATCAAACCTTCACCTAAGAACCTTCAAACTTTAAGCTTGAAGAAAGAGATTGAAGATGGATGATTTTGGAAAAACTCTCAACTAGAAAGTGTCTTGAAATGGTGTTTGGATTCAAGATATGTATTTAGTTTGGATGAAACAAAGTTATAAGGTGTTTAGGGAGGGGTGGCCGTGAGCTTTCAAAAGGAAAATGAAAGAGGGTTTTGTGTTCTTGTTTCATGAAAAGATGATAGGTGAGAAATGAATAAGCAAAACCAATTTTCTTGGCTCTCGAAATGACTATGGTCATGGGATTCAAAGGGAGAGAGAATGAGAGAGTGTTTTGTGATATCTCTTGATATTTGCTTCACGAAAAGCTAAACAAGATAGACATAGAGAAAGAAGTAACCAAATTGATCACTCAAACTCCCCCTAAGAGATCTTGGCCTTGAACTTCATCAAGGGTGGAGGTCCAAAGCTTCTTCACTAAGCTTGCCCCTCACAACCATTGATTAGATCAAGGGTTGATATCCAAAGCTTCTTCACTAAGCTTGCCCTTCACAACCATTGATTCAATCAAGGGTGGATATCCAAAGCTTCTCCTCTTAGCTTGTTTCCTATTGCTTATTCACAATGAGTCATCATAGAGAGTCATAGGGTGAAGGTTCTAGACTTGCAAGGTGGCCAAGTGAGTCACCCACCATTGTGTCACAAGTGCATCACAAAAGTGTCATGGTGTGAGTCATCTAGGTGAGTCATAGGCTTAGTCATGGTAGTGAGTCACAAGGAAGAAGGTTCTAGACTCGTGACTAGGCTTCCTCTAAGATATTTATTTATTGGTTATTAACCAATGGATAAAAGATACTACTATTTTTTATCCAATGAATAATAACATTACTCAATGGATAATAGCTTAATCCAATGGATAATAGAATGCAACAAAAACTCAGATAAGGAAAATTTTTGAAAATTGTTCCCGGTTTCGGGTTTAGTAAGTTCTCTTGGCCCCGTATTAATAGTCCAAAACTTTTTGACCTTGAAAAAAATTTTATTTTTCCAGATTCGCCTCAAACACACATACAGTCTAAAATAATATTAAAATAATTAAAATAAATTAAAAATTCTCAAAAATTCACAAAAATTCACAAATATTATAAAACTCATTTATATCAAGAAAAATGAAAAATCGGGGTGTTATACCACTTGTAACCTAAAACTGACTTTCGGTTTACATGGCACTTAACCACTTTCTTCCAAAAGTTTCCAAAACTACCTTTAACATACTCTTCATGTCCTTTCGTAATCCTAGAAAACTCTTTGAGATCTACTCTTCTTAACTTTACTTCTCTGACAACCAGGTCTTAGATCATCTCATGACAAAATCCAAAGCTTCTCTTAACTGATCTACTCAATCATCCTTTCTAGACAAAGACATTTATTCTCGATAGTTTCTTTGTTCGACTGCCTAACATTAAGCATAGTCTCACATTTAAACTAAACAAGAACATAACATCATTTATCTATCTTAGCAACTAAACTGTACCAACTAGGTAAGCAAGCTAGATTCACAAAGTAAACTAACATGATTTACAAGGTAAATCCATACTCTCCTTATACACACATTAAAAGATTTCTCTTTACATGTTCTCTTACCTCATACCAAGTTAGAAGATTTTGTCGCCTCCGCTGTGCACTCTGATCTATATCATGCTTGCGCATCTTGGTACCTTGGAGTCTGATTTACCTATTTCCTTTAAGGTTGCTCATCTTAAAAGCACCTTTCTCATACTCATCATTCCCCAAGCTACCACTTGAACTTGTGTTCCTTTGCCTGATAAAAATTGGGACCAAGAGGCACCCTCACTGATCTCAACATCTGATCTTTTCCTCTTTGGGGAACCTTCTAGCTCTTGTTCCATCGAGGCTGTGAGATTATCTGCATCTACAATTCTACACTCATTGGCTAGAGTGAAGAAGTCCTTAACCTTTTTTTGCTTCGCAACTCTTCTAATGCCCACTTCAAGTTCCACTTCAAATTTTACTCACTTCCAGTCTTCATCTGGATTAGACGTAAAATAAGAAAAGAACTTGTGACAATCCTTGAATTGCTTCGCATACTGGTCCTCAGTAATATCCCCTCACCCAGACCTTAGAAATTTCCAAATTTCCCTTGCCTTTCATAACTCAAGGGAATAATACTTGTCTAGGAAAGTAGCTCTAAACACCTACCAGGTGATTCGAGTACCAACCTCTTCTAGTAACCTCTCTGCTTCATCTCAACAGCTTTCGGCTCTTCCTACTAACCCTTATGAAGCAAGTTCACCTTCTATCCATCAGCACACACCATGACCTTAATATCTCTTCCATCACATGAAGCCACCTTTAGGCTCTGACTGAACTAAACTCTTCCTTGAAAAAAACAAAGGAGTAACTTTCTTGAACTTCGAGAAATACTGATCTCTCAAAAGTTCTTTCTCATCCCACAACTTACTACGCGAGTCCTATTCTATCTTTTCTGATAGATTTCTATATATGGCAGTCTGCTCTCTCAAAACATTAGCCATTTCTCTAAGAGCTCTGGTTATTTCCTTCTTTACCAGTCTCCTAGTCTCATAGGTTCACCCAGTAATTGCCATTGTTTCCTGTACACGTAGTACAATACATATTGAGTTAGCTAGGCTCTATATCATGTAACTATGTGACAGTAGTCAATAACATCCATACCTAAGGCTAGTCATGCAATTCTACTTGCATATCTCATAAATGGATAAAAGAATGTGTAACTCTCTACTAAACTACTACTCATGCTTAAGCACAGTCAATCCATTCCCCGGCTCAACAGGATGAACTACTCTGATATCATAATGTAACATCCTAATACAGATATCTAGATATATCCTAGATAAATAGAGATATATAAATATAACCAGTACTAGAGACGTCACTTCTACATAACTAACTAATATGTATATCCATAATCATAGTGAGTAATTATAGAAAGCCTTGAGAGAATGCGAAAAAACTTACACTCATACATATATATACAACACTGCCACAAAAGGACATTTTGTAATATATACTACTTAAAATATACAAAGCAAATATAAACTTTATACATCAGCTTTGTCCACTAAAGCATATAAAAACTATACTAGTCTTCATACTTCATCTTCTTTCCCTTAGTAGGGTTTGTACCTCCGTACTTAGATTTACATGGAAGAACAACTCAGGTGAGAATTACAATTCTCAGTAAAAGCAATTCCAATACTAGCTAACTATAACATTGTATAACAACTTAACAATTATTATAACTATAAACATAGGTGTTTCCTCTTCTAGAACTCATAACTGCACACTACTAAATAGTGTGGTCTAAATTGATAGCCTACATACTATTGGATATAAAAAACTGCCCATACAATTGTAAATACCAACAACAACAGATAATGCCCATACAACTATCTATAAATGCAATACAGATGATATACAATATGATTATGCCTAAGAAGATCCTAAAGATATGCTTGTGTAATGTTTTATTTTGAAATATATGCAATGGTTTATTTTGAAAACCAAGAAATTCGTTAGGAGTTGGTTCAGTATATTATCCCGTGGTGAATAGAAAAAAAGCTTATCCTCACATTGTAATGCCCTTTTTCGAGGAGGGAACGTCATACCATAACCATGAAACGAAAATGAAATGTATAAACTAAGACCCGGTTCATTATAGTATGGATAAGACTATTTAGTTGTAATCGTATAAATAATTTGGAGAATTCTTTTTTTTTTGTTACAAAATAATAAAATGAAATGACAAGATGTAGTTATAGTAAAGAGTAACATGAAAGTAAACCATACATTCGAACGACATACTTATATATATATATTTATATCACACTTGTTTGGATACATCATTAGATATAAAAAAAGTAAAAACTTTACATGCCCCAAAATGATTACACATATACAGCCCACTAAAAAGATAAAACATCAGGCCCCCCTAAGGCGAATGAGAAGAAACCATAGTTGGATCCTCCTCAGGGTCTTCCTCGTCAGAGGAAACCCTCATCGGAGTAATCGAGTTACGAGCGGGGGCTCGTGCAGAGGATAAGAAAGAATCATCTTGTGGAGAGCAATAACGCTCTCCCCACATATCGCGTATGGGCAAGTAAAACTCTAAATACAAGTAAGCATGAAAATTAAAAATAGGCGGATCATAACGCCCCCAAGCAAGGGTCACAATCACATCTCTGAGGTAGACACAACGATCTGTACTCAGGTTGATGTGCTAGCAGTCCGGACCTCCATGAAAAGTCAATCTCGCATATCCCAAGAAGCCTTGTGGATGGGACGTCATATCCAAATAGGAAGCTAATCAAAATCAGGCCAGAAGCCAGGGAATTCGTGCACTTCCCCTTCTTCACAGACATATTCGGAGAAATATATAAATAAACAGAATAGCAGAAATGCAGAAAATAAGTAAGAAATCCTACCTTCATTACCAATTATGACAATAAAGAAATAGAACGACGTAAAACGCCCATATAGCATATCAGAAATAATAGTCAGCATTAAGAAGTAAATAGTAAATAACTAAACAATTTCAGGTAGTAGTAACATCAGTAAGACAACAGTTCCAATCATCATATATATAAATGCCAAATAGTATGTTGACTCACTATGCACGTGCACATGATATCAAATCTTACTCTATGGAGTTAAACACAAACATAAGAGAGAATGATTAGGAGATATATCTGTAACTCGACTGCCGAGGCCAACAAGTGCTATAATTTCTCAATTTACCAACGTGCACATCATGACATTGTACATGACAACACTAAATTGCGATATAGGACAGTGTCTCGATCCAGATCATCGGTACGTTTGCATCGATCTATCCCACGGCCTAGAGGAGTTACCAACTGACCATTGTGAGACACCTGCACCGAGACGCCCCCAAGGTCAACAATATGACCTACACTAGTTTATTCGCACCCGTAAGTAGGTGTGATTCAATTTCCTAGGCAACATGGCCTGAACAATAGTCCATCGGACTTTCACAATGCATGATGACTCAATGCATATTCATGTATATTCAACAATGATATATTTTTTCTATAGTATGCCACAATTTGGCCAAGTTAATCATCAACAAAGTTTTGATCCCACTCATGGACCCATATTAATATATTAATCAAATTCTCAAATATGATAATACATTTTTAAGGTTCATTATGGAGTTTCGCTTTAATCTAACATTTCTTATGAAAGCTTTCTCTAGAGGAATTCTCTTGTAATTCTTATTAAATATTTATTTCTCTTAATTAGCCAAGTCTTTTACTTAAATTGAATCATATTTACTTAGAAAATTATCTAAGGTTTTCCAAATCTCACACACTCTTGTTCTTCCCATAGGTTCACACGAATCACACTAGGTCATCGAATAAGTTTCTTTCCATCTTATGAATCCTTAAGAAATTCTTAATTTACCAAATCACCTAAGCCTTAATTAAATGCATTATTTTTAGCCAACATGGCCCTTCAGGCCATGACCTCCCAAGGACAAGAGTCCAACTAATTTTTCCATCACATTATTAATTACTTAACACTTAGTTACCTAAGTTCCAAGGTTACTCAAAAATTATATGTTTAGATCCAAAAAGGCCCTAGAGGCCGTGAGCCTCCCAAAGGGGTAAGAACCCAAATTTTTCATTGCTCTATTAATTGTTATTCACTTGATTAGTTATCTCTCCAACTTGTTACAAAATTTTAACCATGAACACCCTATGGAAGGAGGTATGACCGTGAGCCTTACTAAGGAGAGCAAGGAACCCTTGTTTCCAATTCATGTTTCCAATCCATCCAAATCAATCCAAGATCATCAATATACACAAATACAACCAATAAACCACATAAAGGAAAGTCATTACAAGGATCATTAGAAAACACATAACTAAAAGAGTAACCCTAACATGGGTTTCTCTCAACTAACACACAAACAAGTTTCCTACTACCAATAGAGGTTGAAGTGGATAATCTTCCTCTTACCAAGAGAGAAAACAAGTAAAGAAATCTTCTTGATGCTCCTAGAAGATTTTGGCCAAGCTCCTTCAAAACCCTAAGAATCACAACTCATCAAATCAATACCAAGGCTTGAAGAAGAAAGGATCAATGGTTATGGTGATGGCCATAGAAACAAAAAATAAGAAGAGAAGGTAAAGAATCAAGAACATTACCTTAAAGTTTCAAGCTTAGGGCTTGAGAGAAAATAGTGAAAATGGAGGAATCAAGTGATGCTCACCAAAGAGAGAAGGATCATGGTGATGAGAGGATTTAAGAAATGTGATTAGTTAGAGCAAACAAAAGAAAAATGGAGAGGTGGTGGTAGTGTGTGGCCGGCGGTTTAGAGAGAAAAAGGAGAAGAGAAAAGTGAAGAGAAATGTAGAGAGAGAAGGTGATAGTAAAGTGATGGTAGCTTTTGGGGTTTGAAATTAGAAATGGAAAAAGTGGTAAATGAAATACTAATTTTGGCTCCCAAATTGGGCCTCATGGCCATGGAGTGTGGGTGAGAGAGAGGAGGGAAATTGGCTTCTCCAACAAGCCAATAGGAAGTTACTAGGAAGCTTCCTCCAAAGCTTCTTCAAGAAGCCAAAACTCACTTTTTTGAAAAGTCAACGATGATGTCACTTGTGTGATGTCATCAAGGTGATGTCACTTAAAGTGAATACTCTACTAGAGCTGTTATCTAGTGAATAAAAGTTACAGTTAATAAAAATAGTATTTATTATTCATCGAATAATTTCATGGTACACCGACTTCATTTATCAGATAAAATTTCAAAAAACATAAATCTCGTAAATTGTGCCTGACCTCGGGTTTAGTAAGATCCTCCGTCGATGTTTCTACAGTTCAAAGTTTATCAGCCTCAGGAAAAATAGTTCATTTTCCCGGCTCCGCTCAGTGTGTACGTAAATCAAAAAATATATTAAAATAATCAACAGTTCTTAAAAAATCTAAAAAAATTCACAAAAATCAAAAATATTATAAAATGACTATTTAATCAAAAAAATTTCGAGGTGTTACACCGGCTCTACTTAATGCACACATAAAATAAGAAATATATTAAAATATTCAACATTTTCGAGAAAATCATCAAAAAATTTTCAAAAATCACAAATATTATAAAATGACTATTCATGATTAAACAAACAATTTTCAGGGTGTTACAACTCTCCTCTTCTGAAAAGAAATTTCGTCCTCGAAATTTTCATACCGTAGAATAGATGTGGATGTTATTCCTTCATCTTGTCTTCTAACTCCCACGTTGCAACTCCGGTCGCATCATTCTAGATCACTTTTACTAATGGGATTTCCTTCCCTCTGAGTTGCTTTACTCTCCTATCTTCAATCCTTACAGGAGGTGCCTCATAAGTTAAGTTATCTTTCAATTGTATTGTGTCTGGTACTATGACATGGCTCAAGTCAGGAATATATTTTCGTAATTGCGATACATGAAAGATATTGTGAAGGTTAGAAAGAAAAGGTGGTAAGGCTATTTGGTAAGTTACTGGACCTACCCGGCGAAGAATTTGGTAAGGTCCAAGGAATTTGGGAGTAAGTTTTCTAGATTTTGGAACTCGGCCGACCCCAGTCGTAGGCGTGACTTTCAAAAACACATGCTTGCCTTCCTCAAACTCAAGAGGCTTTCTCATTTTGTCCGCATAGCTCTTCTGTCGACTCTGAGCCATCCTCATCTTTTCCTGAATCATCTTGACTTTCTCAATCGTTTGTTGTATAAGATTAGGTCCAATAGTAAGGCACTCTCCGTCTTGGTACCAACACAAAGGTATTATGCACCGTTGTCCATATAGAGCTTCATAGAGTGCCATCCCTATGCTCGAATGAAAACTGTTGTTTTAGGTGAACTCTACTAATGGTAAAACTTCATCCCAACTTCTAGTTTGTTCCAAAGCGCAAGCTTTGAGTAAATCCTCCAATGATTGAATCATCCTTTCCGATTGACCATTGGTTTGAGGGTGATAAGCAAAACTTAAGCGTTGCTTCGTTCCCAACACTCCTTGCAAACCTTACTAAAACTTTGATGTGAACCTTGGATCTCTATCTGAAATAATACTGGTAGGCACGCCATGCAGCCTAATGATCTCACCAATATACAGCTGAGTCAACTTCTCCATGTTGTACCTTATGTTGATTGGTAAGAAATAAGCTGACTTAGTAAGTCGATCAACAATTACCCATATTGAATCGTAACATTTTCTGGTCTTTGGTAATCCAACCACAAAGTCCATTGCAATACTACCCTACTTCCATTCAGGAATGGCTAGGGGTTGCAACATTCCTGACGGTTTCTGGTGTTCAACCTTTGCTTTCTGACAAACCAGACAAGACGATACACATCTGGCAATATCACTCTTCATTCCGTGCCACCAAAATAACCGTTTCAGGTCTTGATACATCTTGGTTATTTCCGGATGCATACTCAACTTGCTCGTATGAGCGTGTTCGAGAATATACTTTCTAAGTTCTTGATCCCTGGGTATACAAACTCTACCTCTGAATCTTAGGATTCCATCAGTTCCTTCCTCAAATGTTGTCACACCGCCTTGCTTCATTAGCTCCTTTTGTTCTTGCAAAAACTTATCAACTTTCTGCTTCTCTCGGATATCTCCCATTAACTCACTTGAAATAGTGATCATGTTCATACAAATCTTTCCTGGTGCCAATTCCACAATGGACCGTACATCCCTGAATTGCTCTATCAAATCTTTTTCCTTAATCATCATAGCAGAGATACTGAGCATCTTCCTACTCAAAGCGTCTGCCACAATGTTTGCCTTTCTGGGGTGATACAACAGTTGAAAATCATAATCCTTTAGAAATTCCAACCACCTTCGCTATCTCATATTCAACTTCTTTTGGTCATACAAGTACTTCAAGCTTTTGTGGTCACTAAAGACGTTGAACATCGCCCCATAAAGAAAATGCCTCCATATCTTCAAAGCGAATACCACAACTGCTAACTCCAGGTCATGCGTTAGGTAGTTCTTCTCATGCACTCATAATTGTCTCGAAGCATAAGCCACCACTTTTCTATTTTGCATAAGCACACATCCCAATCCTTGGTATGAAGCATTGCAATACACTTCGAAGGGTTCACTTGGATCAAGTAACACTAACACTGGTGAAGTAGTTAGTCATCTCTTCAATTTTTGAAAACTTTCTTTGCAAGCATTAGTCCACTCAAAGGCTTGATTCTTTCTCGTGAACTGAGTAAGAGGCTCTGCTATCTTAGAGAATCCCTCAATGAATCTCCGATAGTATCCAGCTAATCCCATAAAGCTCCAAATTTTGGTCACTGTCTTCGATTTTTCCCATTGCAGAATCGCCTCCACTTTTGACGGATCCACTGCAATCCCTTCTTTCGAAATCACATGGCCCAAAAACTTAACTTCTTCCAGCCAGAATTCACACTTCCACAATTTGGCATACAACTTCTTCTCCTTCAGAATCTGGAGAACTATACTGAGATGTTCAACATGATCCTTCTAAATTTGAGAATAGATTAAAATGTCGTCAATGAAGATAACACCAAATCTATCCAAGTAAGGACGAAAGATTCTGTTCATGTAGTCCATGAATATGACAGGTGCATTCGTTACACCAAACGATATCACAAGATATTCGTAATGACCGTAACGGGTACGAAAAGCCATCTTGAGAATATCCTCTACCTTTACTCGGATCTGATGATAGCCAGATCGCAGATCGATCTTCAGAGAATACTGCTGCTCCTTTCAGTTGATCCATTAGGTCATTTATCCTCAGAAGTGGATACTTATTCTTGATTGTGACCTTATTTAGCTGGTGATAGTCCACACACAATCTTGAAGTCCCATCCTTCTTTCTGACTAGTAACACTGGTGCTCCTGATGGTGACACACTGGGTCTAACAAAATTCTTTTCCAAGAGTTCTTCTAACTGCTTCTTAAGCTCAACTAACTCTGATAGTGACATCTTACAGGGCGCTATAGATACAGGACCAGATCCAGGCACAAGATCAATGGTGAACTCTATCTCCCGCTCCGGTGGTAAACTAAGTATGTCATCAGGAAAGACTTCAAAAAATTTGTTAACCATTAGAATTGCATTCAAATTTGCCTTGCTCTCGACCTTTAAGGAAGACAATAGCATGTATCCCTGAGCTCTTTCTTTTAAGAAAGCTTAAACTTGGTTAGCCGTCAAGAATCTAGAAACTTCATCCATAGGGAAAACTATGGTTTTACTAGAACAGTCTAACAGGATATGGTTGGAAGACAACCAATCCATTCCTAAAATTACGTCTAATTAGGAAAAAGGTAAACAGCTCAAATCAACAGAAAAGATTCGACCTTTAACAATTAAAGGACAATTTAAACAAACTTTGGTGGTAACAACAGGTTTAGTAGTAGGGGTAGAAACAATCAAGTCAAAAGGTAAGGAAGACATAGGTAAACTAAGTTGTCACACACAGTCATAAGAAATAAAAGAGTGGGTTGCCCCAGAGTCATACAGTACAGTCAAAAGATTACCCCCTATGGTACCTTCTCCTTGTATCAGATATTCAGATTTGGAGGCTTTTGCTCTGCTCATAGTGTAGACTCGGCCTCCTGCCTACGATTTTGCAGCTCGCGCAGTGTTAACTGAAGGCTCTGCTTTAGCTTGATTGCAATCCCTAAAGATGTGTCCGGGTTTTCCACATCAAAAATAGATTATTCCTTTGATGGTACAATCCCTCGTTAGGTGATCTTTTCTGCACTTCAAACACTTTGGTGAAAATGCCACATTCTGACTAGTTTGATTTCCACCAGAACCTCCGCTGGAACCTCCACCAGATGACTGTTGCTTACTTCCCGGTGGTCGGGAATAGGGTTTCTTTTGAAAGCGATTTGCATTGTTGCCACCTCCTCTTTGGAACCTAGTAGGTTCAAAGTTACGATTTCTCATGTCCCGCACCTGATCCAGATCTTCCACTCAGCGACACATGTCCAATAACTCTGAAAACTGGTTGATCCTCAAGGTTATGATTGCTCTTTTCACATCATGTCTCAATCCTTCTTCAAATTTTTGACACTTCTACACCTCGTCTGGCTGGTGTTGGAAATAAGTTAAAAATTTAGACAAGCTCTCGAACCTCGCGGCATACTAGCTGACAGTCAAGTTCCCTTGCCTCAAACTAAGGAACTCCATCTCTTTAGCATGTCTTGCACTTGCTGGGAAATACTTCTCCAAGAATTTATCCTTGAATACCTCGTAGGTGATTACTCAACCTTCAGCTTCTAGTAATCTCTGCGCTCCGTTCCACCAATCTTCCGTGTCTCTGATCAGCATAAAGTTACCTTCTTATCATCGGCACAGTTCATGCCTTTGAAAATTTTCGCCAGCTCCTTGATCCAAAGACTAGCTTTCTCTGGATCAAATTCTCTCTTAAACTGAGGAGGGTTGTTACGACAGAACTATGACAGATTTTGAGCATCGGCTGAAGCTTCTTGCTGTTGTGCAGCCCTTTTCCTGCTATTGAGCAGTTCTCTCAGTCTGTTGTGCAATGACGTCTGCCATTCATTGCATTGCTTCAATTGCTACTGCCATGCCTCCACCATGTGCCATTTCGCTTTTCCAGGGCGGACTGAATGAAAAACACAAGGAAGAATTAGATGTATCCTTTCAGAATACCAATCACAGAGAATCACATAGCACAAACAAGATAGACCTAACCATAAAGACCTAAAAGAAAACTTAAACAGGGGCTTTGATACCAAACTAGTGTAACGCCCATTTTCAAGGAAGGAATGTCACACCATAACCACGAAACAAAAATAAAATGTATAAACTAAGACCCGGTTCATTATAGTATGGATAAGTCTATTTAGTTGTAATCGTATAAATAATTTGGTGAATTCTTTTTTTTTTGTTACAAAATAATAAAATGAAATGACAAGACGTAGTTACAGTAAATAGTAACATGAAAGTAAACCATACCTTCGAACAACATACTTATATATATATATATTTATATCATACTTGTTTAGATACATCATTAGATATACAAAAAGCAAAAGCTTTACATGTCCCAAAATGATTACACATATACAACCCACCAAAAAGACAAAACATCAGGCCCCCCTAAAAGATTTACCGATAGCCATCAGTGGCTACCAACAGCATCAGCCCCTAAGGCTCATGAGAAGAAACCATAGTTGGATCCTCCTCAAGGTCTTTCTCGTCAGAGAAAACCCTCATCGGAGCAACCGAGTTACTAGCAGGGGCTCGTGTAGAGGATAAGAAAGAATCCTATTGTGGAGAGTAATAATACTCTCCCCACATATCGCGTATGGGCAAGTAAAACTCTAAATACAAGCGAGCATGAAAAGTAAAAATAGGCGGATCATAACGCCCCTAAGCAAGGGTCACAGTCACATCTTCGAGGTAGACACAATGATCCATACTCAGGTTGATGTGCCAACAGTTCGGACCTCCATGAAAAGTCAATCTCGTATATCCCAAGAAGCCTTGTGGATGGGATGTCGTATCCAAATAGGAAGCTAATCAAAATTAGGCAAGAAGCCAGGGAATTCGTGCACTTTCCCTTCTTCACTGACGTCTTCGGAGAAATATATAAATAAACAAAATAGTGAAAATACAGAAAAGAGGTAAGACATCCTACCTTCATTACCAATTATGGCAGTAAAGAAACAGAATGGCGCAAAACTCCCACATAGCATATCAGAAATAATAGTCAGCATCAAGAAGTAAATAGTAAACAACTAAATAATTTCAGGCAGTAGTAACATCAGTAAGGCAACAGTTCCAATCATCATATATATAAATGCCAAATAGTATGTTGACTCACTATGCACGTGCACATGATATCAAAATCCTACTCCATGGAGCTAGACACAAACATCGGAGAGAATGATCAGGAGACATTTCTGTAACTTGGCTACCGAGGCCAACAAGTGCTACAATTTCTCAATTTACCAATGTGCACATCATGGCATTGTACAAGACATTCTACACTAGATCGCGATATAGGATAGTGTCTCGGTCCGGATCATCGGTGCATTTGCATCGGTCTATCCCACGACCTAGAGGAGCTACCAACTGACCATTGTGAGACACCCGCGCCCCGATGCCCCCAAGGTCAACAATATAACCTATATTAGTCTATTCGCACCTGCACGTAGGTGTGATTCAATCTCCTAGGCAACATGGCCTTAGCAATAGTCCATCGGACTTTCACAATGCATGATGACTCAATGCATATTCATGTATATTCAACAATGATATACTTTTTTCCATAGCATGCCACAATTTGACCAAGTTAATCATCAACAAAGTTTTGATCCCACTCATGGACCCATATTAATATATTAATCAAATTCTCAAATATGATAATACATTTTTAAAGTTCATTATGGAGTTTCATTTTAATCTAACATTTCTTATGAAAGCTTTCTCTAGAGGAATTCTATTGTAATTCTTATTAAATCTTTATTTCTCTTAATTAGCCAAGTCTTTTACTCAAATTGAATCATACCAACTTAGAAAATTATCTAAGGTTTTCCAAATCTGACACACTCTTATTCTTCCCTTAGGTTCATATGAATCACACTAGGTCATCGAATAAGTTTCTTTCCATCTTATGAATCCTTAAGAAATTCTTAATTTACCAAATCACCTAAGCCTTAGTTTAATGCATAATTTTTAGCCAACATGGCCCTTGAAGTCGTGACCTCCCAAGGACAAAAGTCCAACTAATTTTTCCATCACATTATTAATTACTTAACACTTAGTTACCTAAGTTCCAAGGTTACCCAAAAATTACATGTTTAGACCCAAAAAGGCCCTAGAGGCTGTGAGTCTCCCAAAGGGGTAGGAACCCAAATTTTTTATTACTCTATTAATTGTTATTCACTTGATTAGTTATCTCTCCAACTTGTTACAAAATTTTAACCATGAACACCCTATAGAAGGGGGTATGGCCGTGAGCTTCACTAAGGAGAGCAAGGAACCTTTGCTTCCAATTCATGTTTCCAATCCATCCCAATCAATTCAAGATCATCAATATACACAAATACAACCAATAAACCACATAAAGGAAAGTCATTACAAGGATCATTAGAAAACACATAACTAAGAGAGTAACCCTAGCATGAGTTTCTCATAACTAACATACAAACAAGTTTCCCACTACCAATAGAGATTAAAATGGATAATATTCCTCTTACCAAGAGAGAAAACAAGTAAAGAAACCTTCTTGATGCTCCTTGAAGATTTCGGTCAAGCTCCTTCAAAACCCTAAGAATCACAACTCATCAAATCAATACCAAGGCTTGAAGAAGAAAGGATCAATGGTCATGGTGATGGCCATAGAAACAAAAAAGAAGAAGAGAAGGTAAAGAATCAAGAACATTACCTTAAAGCTTCAAGCTTAGAGCTTGAGAGAAAATGGTGAAAATGGAGGAATCAAGTGATGCTCACCAAAGAGAAAAGGATCATGGTGATGAGAGGATTTAAGAAATGTGATTAGTTACAGCAAACAAAAGAAAAATGGAGAGGTGGTGGTGGTGTGTGGCCGGCGGTTTGGAGAGAAAAAGAAGAAGAGAAAAGTGAAGAGAAATGTAGAGAGAGAAGGTGATAGTAAAGTGATGGTAGCTTTTGGGGTTTGAAATTAGAAATGGAAAAAGTGGAAAATGAAAAACTAATTTTGGCTCCCAAATTGGGCCTCATGGCCGTGAAGTGTGGGTGAGAGAGAGGATGGAAATTGGCTTCTCCAACAAGCCAATAGGAAGTTGCTAGGAAGCTTCCTCCAAAGCTTCTTCATGAAGCCAAAACTCACATTTTTGAAAAGTCAACGATAATGTCACCTGTGTGATGTCATCAAGGTGATGTCACTTAAAGTGAATACTCTACTAGAGCTATTATATAGTGAATAAAAGTTACAGTTAATAAAAATAGTATTTATTATTCATCGAATAATTTCATGGTACAATGACTTCATTTATCAGATAAGATCTTAAAAAATATAAACCTCGTAAACTATGCCCAACCTCTGGTTTAGTAAGATCCCCCGTCGACGTTTTCACAGTTCAAAGTTTACCAGCCTCGTGGAAAATATTTTATTTTCCCGGCTACGCTCGGTGCGCACGTAAATTAAGAAATATGTTAAAATAATCAACAATTCTGAAAAAATCCAAAAAAATTCACAAAAATCATAAATATTATAAAATGACTATTAATGATAAAACAAATAATTTTTAAGGTGTTACACCGGCTCTGCTCAGTGCACAAGTAAAATAAGGAATATATTAAAATATTCAACGTTTCTAGAAAAATCCTAATTTTTTTTCAAAAATCACAAATATTATAAAATGACTATTCATGATGAAAGAAACAATTTTTGGGGTGTTACACACATCACATGTATCTTAGCACGCTGTGAAGTTCGGTCTTCATCCTTCCATAATGAGGCTTTCGGATTTCCTATTTATCTCCTTTGGCCTTGACATTATCGAGATATTAGGGTTAAGTCCTTCCTCAAAAGAGTATATCAGACATCTATCTATCTCTCTTGGCCTTCATAAATGGGCATCAGAGGATACTCACTAAGATCAATACTACTAGACCATTTTCATAGACATACATACATACTTATATCTGAACACCACTTTATCACTCATAACTCTTAAGTGATCTCAATGTAACACTATGTTGCTGAGGTGTTAGATACTCACCTATGGTAAACCATTACTCTTAGTTGCACTAAGGTTCTTACTTTTCACATACAAACTAGATTAACTAACTAGTGTGTGAAAAGCGTAGTGTAATGTTTACTTCTTACATAAACACCACCTTAACTTTCTTATAGACTCAACTCATCCTAGTGAAAGAGTCTAACTTACTGTTGGTGTATGCCCTAAAGGCCAATACATTTTCTATATTTACATACATTCTATTATGCTATTTTATATATGAGGCATTTCATTTATTGTGTTCTTTTTGATAAACATAATAAAGTCCTTAGAATAATAAGTTTGATGCCATAGGATATCAAGTGGATGACTTGATCGTGAGATCCTTTAAGTTACAACACTATTCTTAAATGTCCCTAGTCAAGTATTATTGTTAATTAGGACAATAATAATACATTGAGACTAGTATGTGCATAGACTGATGACCATATCTCACGGGTCATGGATATGAGATATCAAGTCTTCACATGGGTACATATTAGAGTAATGATGTACTGGACTGACCCACCATGAGAACGCTACATGGATCATTACGTGAGTGATCTGTTAATAATTTTAGCTCTTAAATGTTCTTTGTTTGATCTAATTGGATTCTAAATGTGCTTAATTGTTGACATTTAGGTAAGTTTCTGATTTAGAGTTGTCTTTGGATGTTTATTATGAAACTATGCTTAAATGTGGTTATAAGCACTCATGAATGTAGTGTGATTTTCAGGAGATCTATGAGTGATGGAGTTCATTGGTATTGAACCATTGAGAAGAGAGTTAAAGACTCAAGGGAATCAGTATCAACCCCTAGAAGCAAAGGAAGAAGGGCATTCATGAGGAATCAAGGTTGGATTTGAAGAAAGTGATCAATGTTACCAAGTGGCTTCCAGTACTCAAGAGGGGGGGTGAATTGAGTATAAAAACTTTTTCGCAAAACTCTTTTTAAAATAAAATACAAATATAAACTTGATAAATAAAAGCACAGAAGGAATAAGAAAAAGAGAATAAACAGAAAGAGCAGCGTAAAATAAATGTGCAGTAAATTAAATTGCTTAAATTAAAGAGATTAAGGAAAAGAGAAGAAGTGCACAGTATTTATCCTGGTTCGACCACTAACCCACTTGTGGTCTACGTCCAGTCCTCGAAAGTCGAGATTTTTCACTAAGTATACAAGTTTCAATAGGTGCTTGCTACCATTACAAAATAGAGCACTTTTCACACACAGGGACACTATACCCTTGTGCTAAAGTCTCACCGCAGGATACCTCACCCTTATACAAACCTTTGAGGGATACCTCACCCTCGATACAAATAATCGAGAAAATAGAGATGAAGAGAAACTCTCAAACAGTGTGTAATACAAGTTGAAGTGCTAATGGAGCTCTCACAAGTAATATCTCAAAGTTTTTAAGCAAGAAGAGCGTAGGGAAAAGTTTTCACAAAGACAGAGTAATCAGAAAAACATTCAGAATAATGGGTAATGGAAAACGTGACCCAGGCTTGCTATTTATAGAGAGAATTAGGTTAAGCAGCCGTTGGGTGTAATAAAAGTCATTAAACGCTGATTGAAAACAAATTTAAATTCTATCTGTTTCCATTTTCGTAAACTGAAGGTTCGTGTTTATTCGAATAGGCAGCAACTTATTCGAATAAAGCTCAACGTGAAAAAGCTCATTTGAAAGGGTTATTCGAATAGCAACTTGGTTATTCGAATAACGTATTTAAAACGAAGTTCAGATAGAAACTTTTATTCGAATAACAGATGAGTTATCCGAATAATTCATTTAAAACGAAGTTTCTGAAAAGCTTAGTTATTCGAATAAACGAATGTTTATTCGAATAGCCACTTTGAAAACAGTTTCTCATGAAGACATTTATTCGAATAGGCAATGTTTTATTCGAATAATTCAAGTTAAAAACTGTTTTGAAATGGATTTTCAAAGATGCTGAGTTCAAAAACAAGTTTTAACTTTTCTTTCAAAAGACAAAGAGATATTAAATGTGAGCTCCGTACAATAGATCCTAAGTCCTAAAACTAATCAAACATAAACTTGGACTTGGTCTATTACTCATCTTCATTTAATCTTCTCGTTTGTTATCATCAAAACGAGTCTTCAATTGTAAGCATCCAAACACAATCAACACGGCCCGTGTCAAATGACACGGGGTAGGCCGTGTACTCTTATGACTTTGAAGACTGGAAGATTTTGGATAACACGGCCTGTGTCAAATGACACGGGGTAGGCCGTGTACTTCTCTGACTTCACGAGGAAGAATCAATTTCAAGCCTTGATCGAGAATACGGCCCGTGTCAAATGACACGAGGTGGGCCGTGTTCTTCTCTGACTTTGGAATAGCTAGAAATCTGTCATCAGAATCAGACACGGGTTGGACCGTGTAATATGACACAGCCTGTGTCATCGGCTCAGAAGTTTAATTTCGTGTTTTAATGCTAAATTAGGTTCCCAAACCTATAAATAGGGTTACTTAGAGCCCTTAAAGAGAGCTGGACAGAAAGAGCCGTTAAGGGAACTGAGGGAAACACAAAGACCAAGGGAAAGGGAGATTGGATCGAAGATTGGAGTCTCGAGTTCCAGCAAATGGAGATTGATCATCCCCAACTTTTGGAAACTAGTTTGATCTTTAGTTTTCTTTTGCACTTTCATTCTGAACTATGTTTTTCTTCTATTTTTCTTGTGATTTTGAATTTACCATGTGTGGCTAAACTCCTTGATTGGTTAAGGGAAGATGAAACTTTAGTTTTCATTATGTGAATCTTGCATACCTCTTTATATCAATACAATTATGTTTTTATTCATATGTTTCTATTCTTAAATCAATATAAAGGTTTTTATATTCTTTCCAAACTTCGAGAGTGGTAAAACTAGGATTGCTATGCGCGGTTGCGGTGGTATGACTAGTGAGACATATGATCTAAGCAATTTAATCCCGGTGTGTGATTAGACCTTAGTGTGATTGGTTTTCTAATTTTTAATGCAATCATTAGGTAGGTGTAAGAGCGGTTGCTTTACAAATAACTAATGGTTAGGGTTTGATTTGAGCAGTTGCTGAATTAAGCAAAACTTAAGGAAGACATGAGATTTATCTCACAATCACATAAGAACATAATTGATCATATTGGTATAAAGGGTATGTAAGTTGGCATAATCATATAAATCTAGTGGTGGATTCCATCTCTTAACCAATATCTTTAACTTGATAATTCAATTTGTGTTTACTGCTTTGGTTTAAGTTTAATTTCTTTTATTGGTTTAAAATAACAAAACCCCCTTTTAATTTTACTGTTTATTTTTCATCAGAGTTTAATTTAGGAATTAGATTGATAGTGTTAATTGAATTGGTTCTCTGTGGATCGACCCTTGCGTACTACAACTGGTTGCAAGGTTTTTGTATTTTTGGTGGAACTTGGCAACTGTTTTTGATATTTATTTTTAATCACATTCCACACAACACCAAAATTTGGCGCCGTTGCTGGGGAACTAATTTTCCAATTACATTATTAATTTATTTCTTATTTTTCTCTCTGTTTTTGTTTTTATTTTAATAGTTTCAGTTGTTCTCTTCAACCATCTTGCAGGTGTTCATATCCGGTGAAGAGGTGAACGAGCAATTGAGAAACTTAAGGCATTACTTTGAACAAATCAGCTCGCAATTCACACCTGTTGACGTTGAAGCTGCCCGTCACATAGATCTTTCCAGTTCTGTGGCATCTGAGATATCTGAGCCACCTGAAGAAGAAGTAATGGCAGAAAATACATTAAGAATGTTGGGTGCTCTGGACTTAGACCAACAACCTCTGTGCATAGAAATTCCTGAGAATGATGAGGCATTTGAGTTGAAATCTGGTCTAATCCATCTTTTGCCATCTTTCAATGGACTAGCCGGAGAAGATCCCAACAAACATCTGAAGGAAATCCATGTTGTGTGTTCTAGCATGAAGCCTGCGGGAATTTCAGTGGAGCAAGTCAAGCTGAGAGCTTTTCTGTTTTCCCTGAAGGATTCTGCAAAGGAGTGGCTGTACTACTTGCCACCCGGATCAATTCAGACATGGCAGGACATGGCTCGGGCTTTCCTAGACAGATATTTCCCTGCATCAAAGGCCACAACCATCAAAAAAGAAATTTGTGGCATCCAACAAAGACATGGGGAATCACTTCATGAATACTGGGAGAGATTTAAGAGATTGTGTGCTAGTTGCCCTCATCATTAAATCAGTGAACAGCTTCTGATACAATACTTCTATGAAGATTTGCTAGTTATGGATCGCAACATGATTGATGCTGCTAATGGAGGAGCCTTGGTTGATAAGACTCCTCGAGAAGCTAGAAACTTGATATCTAGGATGGCTGCGAACACTCAACAATTCTTCACTCAGAATGATACAGGGGTGAGAGCAGTTAAAGAGGCTGACACTACTAGTTTGCAGCATCAAATGACCCAACTGACTGCCATGGTTCAGAAGCTGATGGACAATGGGAAAGCACCAGTACAGGCATGTGGGATTTGTTGCTCTTCAAGACATCCCACTGATATGTGTCCCACTTTGCAAGAGGACACAAATGAAGAGGCCAAGGCAGTATAGGGATTTTCTGCTCTATCCAAGAATTACAACCCCTACTCCAACACATATAATCCGGGGTGGAGAGATCATCCCAACTTTAGCTATGCAAAGCAGCCCCAAGCTCAAGCTCAACCTCAACCCTATGGGCCTCCAGGGTTTCAGCAAAGACACGCACCCTTTCCTCCAAGGCAACCACAAGTTCAAGCTCCTAGGCAACCTGAGCCTTCGTTGGAAGAACTAGTGAGGCAAATGGCCACCAGTAATATTCAGTTTCAGCAAGAAACAAGGGCCACTATTAGTACCTTGCAAAACCAAGTGGGACAGTTGGCCACTGAGATCAACAAGGTGCAGAGTCAGATTTTTGGGAAACTCCCCTCGCAGCCAGAGGTGAACCCAAGAGAAAATGCTAGTGCTGTCACCTTGCGAAGTGGGAAGACACTTGACGGACCCACATCTTCCCCAGTCACTGAAGAAAAAACTCAAAAGCCTAAGGAGGTAGATGAGGAGGGGATCAATTCTAAGACCCCTAAGGTAAGTGTTTTTGACCCACTTCCTAAATATGTCACTAAGGCCCCTTTTCCGAGTAGGTTGGTTAAAAATAAGAAAGAAGAAGCGGATAAAGAGATCTTAGAGACCTTTAGAAAAGTTGAAGTTAACATTCCTCTGTTAGATGCTATTAAGCAAGTGCCTAGATATGCTAAGTTCTTAAAAGAGTTATGCACTAACAAAAGGAAGTTGAAAGGTAATGAACGGGTCCAAGTGGGATCAAATGTTTTAACTGTTTTTAATAAGAAACTCCCAACTAAATGTAAGGATCTTGGCATATTCACTATACCATGCACTATCAGTAATGCCAGGTTTGAGAGGGCCATGCTAGATATAGGTGCATCCATTAATGTCATGCCCTTTTCTATTTATACATCTTTACATCTAGGACCTTTAGAACCTACTGGAGTTATCATTCAACTGGCAGACAGGTCTAACGCATACCCTAAGGGGGTTGTTGAAGATGTTTTGGTGCAGGTAAATGAACTGGTGTTTTCGACAGATTTCTATGTGATGGACATGGAAGAGGACAAATCTCCCAACTCTGCCCCCATTCTGTTGGGGAGGCCTTTCCTAAAGACTGCACGAACTAAAATTGATGTGCATTCGGGAACATTGACTATGGAATTTGATGGAGAGTTGATTAGATTCAACATCTTTGAGGCCATGAGATACCCGAGTGATGTGCACTCTGCTTATGTTATTGATTCTTTTGATGTTTTTGAATCTTTAATTTCTATTATTTTTGAGTCTGATAAATTTGATGCCCTTGCTATAGTTATGACTCGCAGTTTAGATTTTCAGGATTCAAAGAAGGATGACCAAGGAGAGCCATGGAGTGAGGAAGTTAATGAAGTAGTGGCAGCTTTGCATACACTCTCTTCCACCTCAGAAGGGCATGAGGTGTCGTATGTTGAGTTACCTCTTACCACTGATGTACCTAAACCTTTTGTTGTGCAGGCACCAGAGCTGGAATTGAAGGAATTTCCTGCCCATTTAAAATACATTTTTCTGGGTGAGAAGGAGACACTTCCGGTAATAATTGCTAAATCCCTTACCAAAGAGTAAGAGGAGAGCTTAATTTCTGTGTTAAAAGAACACAAGACAGCCATCGGGTGGACTATTGCAGACATCAAAGGTATTAGCCCCTCCATTTGTATGCATAGAATCTTGATGGAGGAGGGGGCTAAGCCAGTGCGAGAACCACAGAGGAGGTTGAATCCCCCGATGATGGATGTTATGAAGAAGGAGATACTGAAGCTCCTAAGTGTGGGGGTCATCTACCCCATTTCTGACAGCAAGTGGGTAAGCCCAGTCCAAGTAGTACCAAAGAAATCTGGCATTACTGTGGTAAGAAATGCTGATAATGAGCTTATTCCCACTAGATTACAGACAGGGTGGCGTGTTTGTATAGATTATAGAAAATTGAATGCTGCCACCAGAAAAGACCACTTCCCTTTACCTTTTATTGATCAAATGTTAGAAAGGTTAGCTGGTCATTCTCATTATTGTTTCTTAGATGGATTTTCAGGTTATAACCAGATCGCTATCGCTCTGGAAGACCCGGACAAAACTACTTTTACTTGTCCTTTTGGCACCTTTGCTTATAGGTGAATGCCTTTTGAACTTTGCAATGCGCCAGGAACCTTTCAGAGATGTATGGTGAGTCTATTTTCTGATTACATAGAGAACATCATTGAGGTCTTCATGGATGATTTTAGTGTATTTGGGAATGGCTTTGAGAAATGCTTGGAATATTTGGCTCTGGTTTTAAAGAGATGCATTGACACTAACCTTGTTTTAAATTGGGGAAAATGTCATTTCATGGTAGAAGAAGGTATTATGTTAGGTCATGTTATCTCTGCTAGGGGCATTGAAGTTGATAAAGCTAAGGTAGAGCTTGTGCGTTCATTACCCCCGCCCACTAGTGTGCAGGATATTCGTTCTTTTCTTAGTCATGCAGGTTTCTATCGGCGCTTCATCAAAGACTTCTCCAAGATATCAGCGTTTCTCTGCACACTTCTCCAAAAAGATGTACCATTCCAATTTAATGAGAAGTGTATGAAGGCTTTCACCACACTTAAGGAGTTGATGACTGAGGCACCTATCATTAGGCCACCAAATTGGGAGCTTCCATTTGAGTTAATGTGTGATGCAAGTGACTTTGCGGTAGGGGCTGTCCTAGGACAGCGAGTTGATAGGGTTCCTTATGCTATTTACTATGCATTAAGGACCCTAAATGATGCTCAACTGAATTATTCCACAACTAAGAAAGAACTTCTTGCTATTATTTTTGCTTTAGAGAAATTTAGATCATATTTAATTGGGTCTAAAGTGATTATTTTTTTTTATCATGCAGCATTGAAGTACCTACTGGCAAAGAAGGAGGCGAAGCCAAGATTGATCCAATGGATTCTGTTGCTCCAAGAGTTTGACTTGGAGATTAAAGATAAAAAGGGGAGTGAAAACTTGGTGGCAGACCATTTGAGCAGATTGGTGACTGAAGAGGAGGATATACCTATTCCAGAGAGCTTTCCGGATGAGCATTTAATGACTTTCGCAACCACTATTCCATGGTATGCTGATATTGCCAATTACTTGGCCACCAAGGACTTTCCGGCAGGCCTGAACAAGGCACAGCGAGATAAGCTGAGGAGTGACTGCAAGTACTACATTTGGGATGATCCTTACCTTTGGAAGCATTGCGCGGATCAAGTGATTAGGCGATGTATCCCGGATTCAGAGACACACTCCGTTCTCTCTTTTTGCCATACCTATGCCTGTGGAGGACATTTCGGCATGAAGAGGACAGCCAACAAAATACTTGATAGTGGTTTCTACTGGCCTACCATCTTTAAGGATGCTTATATGTTCTGTAAGTCATCTGACCGCTGTCAAAGAATAGGTAATATTGGTCCACGAAATCAAATGCCTCAAACTCCAATAATTTTTGTGGAAGTCTTTGATGTTTGGGGCATTGACTTCATGGGACCATTTCCTCCTTCTTTTGGTTTCTCCTATATTCTTTTAGCTGTGGATTATGTTTCAAAATGGGTGGAAGCTAAAGCCACTAAATCTGATGATTCTAAGACTATTGTGGATTTTGTGAAGTCCTTTATTTTTCCAGGTTTGGCACTCCCAGAGCCATCATTAGTGACCAAGGGACACATTTTTGCAACAGAATCTTTGAAGCCCTTTTGAAGAAATATGGTGTGGTGCACCAGACCTCTACTCCTTACCATCCTTAGACGAATGGCTAGACTGAGGTATCTAATCAGGAGATCAAGTCTATCCTTAAAAAAACTGTGAATCCCATGCGCAAGGATTGGAGTACTAGACTTGCTGATGCCTTGTGGGCTTATCAGACTGCATACAAGACCCCTATTGGCATGTCCCCATTCCGATTGATTTATGGGAAGCCCTGTCACTTGCTAGTGGAGCTGGAACATCGATCTTACTGGGCTATCAAGCAAGTTAACTTGAACTTGGAAGGTGCTGGCAAGTAGAGAAAACTCCAAATTCAGGAGTTGGAAGAATTGAGGAATGAGGCCTTTGAGAGTGCCCTCATTTACAAGGCTAAGACCAAAGCATTTCATGATCACATGATCTCTAGGAAAAGTTTCCACTAAGGCCAAAGAGTGTTGCTATACCAATCCAGACTCAAATTATTTCCAGGTAAGTTACGTTCTAAATGGATTGGCCTATTTGTAGTAACTACTGTTTTTCATTCTGGTGCAGTGGAGATCATGAACGAGGCCTCTGGGAAGACATTCAAGGTCAATGGGCACCGTCTTAGGCCTTACCATGAGCTTCTAGAGAATGCTGAATTTGAAGACATGCCTCTTCTCCATCCATATTATGCAAAACACTGAGGAGCATCGTAATGTTTGGCTGAGGACAATAAACCAAGCGCTTATTGGGAGGCAAACCAATCAGATTTGCTTTCTTTTCCTTTTTTGTTTTGCGTTGTTTAGTTTCTTAGCTTAGCCCATTTTTATGTGTTTCTTGCTTGATGATACCTGTCTCCTTGCCGGTATTTATGTTTTGACTTGCTCAGTTTTAATTTGATTGCTTGAGTTCATAGTTTGTTGAGTGCATGCAGTCCTGAGGAACAGTTTAGAGTGTTTCTTGTAAGTCAGCAGACTACACGGGGTGGGCCGTGTCGTGTCCTCATGACAGCACCCCAATTACTGTAGAAAAATACATGGGTTGGGCCGTGTCATATGACACGGCCCGTGTTTTCGAGGATAGCATGTTTGGTGATGTTTTCCAGAGAGGTACACGGGTACGGTCGTATCACATGACATGGCCCGTGTTGTCTTGCACAGCTAATCACTAAGACTGAGGAGTACACGGGGTAGGCCATGTCATATGACACGGCCCGTGTACTCATGGCAGCACTGTCAGAGCATCCCTTAAACCCTGATTTAGGGTTTTCTTCCCTAATTTCTCCCCAATTTCCCCTTCTTCTCTTCTTCTTCTCTGCGCAGCCACCACCCTCTCCCCCTCTAATATCCTCTTACCCACCACCATTCTCCACCATTCTTCACCATTTCCCACCATTTTCACCTCCCCATCTCCCCACACGCAGACCCTCTCTCCCTCCTCTCCCTCATTTTTCTTCTTTTTCTAACTCCACCTTCGACCCACCACCAAAATCTCTCATTGTTTTTCCCTTTTTCCACCAATTTCTCCATACGTTGCTTCCCCTTGTTTTTCCTTCCCTCGTTCACGGTCCCATCCCATTTTTCTTTTTCTTTATTTCTTCTGCTTCTTCTAGTGATGGGTCCTAAAAAGCGCGTCAAGACCACCGCTGCTTCCTGTTCGCTCCATCCCCATCGTACCAGCTCTAGGCGTGCTCGGTCTCCATCACCCCCGCGTGAGCCCTCACCCCCTCAGGTGCCAGTCCACCCTATCGACAGAAAGGTAGTGATTCCCACTCACTTTTTAGATGTAGATACCCTTAGGGCTATAGGGTTATATGATGAGGTGTTTGCTTTATTGGGTAGGATTAGTTGGGTTGATTTTGCACTGTTACAAAGGCCTACTTTTGCTGCGTTAACTAGGGAGTTTATTTCTAGTTTTAATCGTAAGCTTTATCCTCTGTCTGATCAGAACACGTGGCCTGGTGATATCACCTTTAGATTGCTCGGTAATTCTCATTCTGTTGATATTCATCTGTTTAGAGCTGTTTTTGGTTTTCCTGAGGGGCACAATATGTTACCCCGTGATTTTAATGCTGATCATGTGTGGTCTGCCCTCACTGTGCCTAGGTCTGATGACTATGATCCTAAGATGTCTAAAGCTTCTAGGCTTAGGTCCCCTGCCCATCGCTATATTCAGAAATGGTTAGCTAATACCTTTTGTGGTAGGGGGAAAGTCAAGGGACAATTAGCTGTTCGGAATTGTTTTTCTTGCACTGCATGCTTGAGGGAGTACCTGTTAATGGAGGGTATTGGCTCTGTAATTAGTTTCACCATGTAGGGACCACTTTGGCTGGCTGCATTGTGATAGGGGGTATGTGACAGCCATTGCTGATCATTTTGATTATTTGGATCTGCTGGAGGAGGCATCAGTCCAGGGTCCCAATGCTATTGACGGGGCCATTTTGGTATCTATGAAGCTCTGCACTCGTCTAAATGGTGCTCTCGTCTTGCTTGGCGCTGATGGAGCTGCCTTGCCTAGGGCTGATCCGGCCCCTGAGCCGCATGAGGATATTGCCGTCTCCCATTTTCCTGAGTTTGCTGATGATGCGGGCCCTTCCACTTAGCCAGGCGCAGCTTCCTATGATGCTATTTTAGCCCATATTGACTGCTTGGAGCTGGACCATGCTGCTCGCTTCCAACGCTTAGAGGACCATTTTCAGGCTCTAGAAGTTGGGCGCAATCAGAGGATGGATGCCATTGATGGCAAGCTTGATCTTTTGCTTCAGCGTTTTTCATATCCCCCTCCCCCATCTTGATGTATTTTCATTTTCTTTTGAGGCTGTGTCCTTCATTTTACTGGCTTAGTGGACATTATTTTGGTTACTATTGGTCACTCTTTTGTATTTGACTGAGTTTCATGATGCCGGAATCAATTTCTTCGCATATACTTTGCTTATTTATTTGGATTCCTTTTATCTATTGTGTATGCTTTGACATTGAGGACACTGTCTATTTTAAGTGTGGGGGGAAGTTTGGGTTTGATCTTAATTGCATATCTGGTGCATGTCTTTCTAACTGGTTTTTAGAGTATGTTGAGCAATGAGCAAGTGATTGATTTTTATTGACAGGTTTTTAAGCCTAAAGGAGTTAACTTTCTTGCTTCTAAACTTGCATCGAGAGGTTTTGAAAATTGAAAGGGTTTTGAGAATATGATAAAATTGGGACCTAGTGAATTTTTGGGCCTTGATGTGAATGACTAATTTTAAGTCATTTCTGTTCTTTGTTGTGTGATTCCACTTGTGATTATATGTTTTTCAGAACTTGATTTGACTCTCTTTTAAATTACAAATGATCACTGCATATTTTTGAGATTATAAAGGCATTTCTTTCTTTCAGCCACTGGCCAAATAACTATCCTTGTATTTTGATCCATTGTTTCACCCCTTTGAGCTTGAATGATATCCTTTCTTTTTATTATAGCTCAATACAAGCTTAATAGTAAAAAATCATTGCTACCCTACCTTAGGGAGTAGAAGAGCTTAATAATTATGTTGGGAATTGTGTTTGAGTAAGTGTGGGGGTGATTACACTGTTTTGCCTAGCGTTTATTCAATAAAAAACAAGGGCTCTTAGAAAAAAAAATAAAAAATAAAAAAATGATAATAAGTTGGTTGATGAATGGAGAAAGTTAAGCAAAAGATGAAGATGGATTGAAAAGTGCTGGGGTAATTGTGCAAAAGTGTTTGATTTTTATTCCCCTTTGCTCTTCTATTTCCGATGGTCTAACTTTGCTTATCCTTGATATATCTTACCTTGACCTTAACCCCATTACAACCTGATTAAAGACCTTTTGATCTTTGTGTGCATGTGATTTAGGTGGTGGAGAAGTAGAGGCTTGTCAAGCCTATAATAGGGCATGTTTTCATGAGTTGGTTGAGAGTAAATACAAGCCCAAAGTACTTGAGTGAAAGAGAGTATATCAGTGAGGATTTATCATGTTGACTTAACCCTGATAATGGATTGACCTTGCTTGCTATTTTGGATTGTTGAGAGAGGAAATTCCTGAATGCTTAAATTCCTTGAAAGGACTGATGTGTGTAGATCTTTGCTCAATGTTCAGTACTTTTATTACTTTTTGGGAAGCACGTGCTTGATTTTATGTTTTTGCCCAGGAGTGCAAAAGGTTAATTGTGGGGGTATTTGATCTGTTAATAATTTCAGCTCTTAAATGTTCTTTGTTTGATCTAATTGGATTCCAAATGTGCTTAATTGTTGACATTTAGCTAAGTTTCTGATTTAGAGTTGTCTTTGGATGTTTATTATGAAACTATGCTTAAATGTGGTTATAAGCACTCATGAATGTATTGTGATTTTCAGGAGATCTATGAGTGATGGAGTTCATTGGTATTGAACCATTGAGAAGAGAGTTAAAGACTCAAGGGAATCAGTATCAACTCCTAGAAGCAAAGGAAGAAGGGCATTCATGAGGAATCAAGGTTAGATTTGAAGAAAGTGATCAACACGGCCCATGTCAAACGACATGGGGTAGGCCGTGTACTCTTCTGACTTTGAAGATTGGAAGATTTTGGACAACACGGCCCGTGTCAAATGACACGGGGTAGGCTGTGTACTTCTCTGACTTCACGAGGAAGAATCGATTTCAAGCCTTGACCGAGAACACGGCTCGTGTCAAATAACACGGGGTGGGCGGTGTTCTTCTCTGACTTTGGAATAGTTGGAAATCTGTCATCAGAATCAGACACGGGTTGGACCGTGTAATATGACACGGCCCGTGTCATCGGCTCAGAAGTTTAATTTCATGTTTTAATGCTAAATTAGGTTCCCAAACCTATAAATAGGGTTGCTTAGAGCCCTTAAAGAAAACTGGACAGAAAGAGCCGTCAAGGAAACTGAGGGAAACACAAAGACCAAGGGAAAGGGAGATTGGATCGAAGATTGGAGTCTCGGGTTCGAGCAATCGGAGATTGATCATCCCCAACTTTTGGAAACTAGTTTGATCTTTAGTTTTCTTTTGCACTTTCGTTCTGAACTATGTTTTCCTTCTATTTTTCTTGTGATTTTGAATTTGCCATGTGTGGCTAAACTCCTTGATTGGTTAAAGGAAGATGAAACTCTAGTTTTGATTATATGAATCTTGCATACCTCTTTATATCAATACAATTATGTTTTTATTCATATGTTTCTATTCTTAAATCAATATAAAGGTTTTTATATTCTTGCCAAACTTCGAGAGTGGTAAAACTAGGATTGCTATACGCGGTTGCGGTGGTATGACTAGTGAGACATATGATCTAAGCAATTTAATCCCGGTGTGTGATTAGACCTTAGTGTGATTGGTTTTCTAATTTTTAATGCAATCATTAGGTAGGTGTAAGAGCGGTTGCTTTACAAATAACTAATGGTTAGGGTTTGATTTGAGCAGTTGCTGAATTAAGCGAAACTTAAGGAAGACATGGGATTTATCTCACAATCACATAAGAACATAATTCATCATAGTGGCATAAAGGGTATGTAAGTTGGCATAATCATATAAATCTAGTGGTGGATTCCATCTCTTAACCAATATCTTTAACTTGATAATTCAATTTGTGTTTACTGCTTTGGTTTAAGTTTAATTTCTTTTATTAGTTTTAATTAACAAAACCCCCTTTTTAATTTCACTGTTTATTTTTCACCAGAGTTTAATTTAGGAATTAGATTGATAGTGTTAATTGAATTGGTTCTCTGTGGATCGACCATTGCTTACTACAACTGGTTGCAAGGTTTTTGTATTTTTGGTGGAACTTGGCAACTGTTTTTGATATTTATTTTTAATCACATTCCACACAACACCAGTGAGTGTCATAAGCGATTCTCATAGTGACAATGGTGTTTGTGGTCCTTTAACCTGAAATCACTACGATTCCTATATGAGGAGTTGTGTGTTTTAATACCATCAAACGTTATCTGTAACAAGGTGATTATAAAGTTGGTTATTGGACATACTGCGAATCATGCAGAGGGATGTGAGTGACCTAGATGGGATTTGTCACTCTTACATAACAGGAGCGATATCGTCGGGCCCCCTGATTGAGTGAGACTGCAAAATGCATGGCCATGCTCAAATGAGTCAATATGAGATATTGATCTCATTTGTTGTTACAAAGTCTACTTGAATATCAGGAAACGAATGATTGGACTATACTAGGGTGACGCATTCCATACTTTGTGTTCAATCTAGATATCTTGACAAAGGGACTAAACGACACGGAAACATTGGTCACAGAAAGGTTATGTTAAATCACTGACATTCTTTTTACTTGGGTAGCAGCGATGTGTTGCTAGATACCGCTCACTGCTTGTAATATTAAAATGGGATTTTAATATTACTACCAACGTAATAAGAATCTGCAGGGTCACACACATAGAGCAGACTAAAATTGAAGCAATGGATCCAAGTTGGACTCAGATTCAAATATGGGCCAGACTCATAACAGATGGGTCTAGGGTTGCACAGCTTACCTTGCTGCTACTCACACTCACTTAAGGCAGTCACTATTATAAATAGTACTACCAAAGGGACTGCTAAGATACACAATTCAGAACCCTAGCCGCACCTACAGAAAAGTGAGTGAGAGAGCGACAGGTTTATCCTCTTCTCTACCCAGCTAGCACTGTGTGAGAGACGTGAGGCTTCTCTTTGCGGACGTTGGATGTTTGTGAGTCTGTTCGTGTGGATACCGCAGAGACATCGTTTCTATTACGGTGTTGGTGATTCACGCTTCAAGAGGTAAATCATTTAAAAAACTCAGATTATGACTTTTTCGCATGGATCCTCGATGGGAATCCCTATTTTTCGTTGCGTGATGTATCTGCAAAAATTCCCAACACTTACCTAATGCCTCATTCAACCTTACTTAAGGAAATAAATGAGCATTTTGTCTAGAACTTTGCATATCCAACCACTCTCATGGATATGACAAGCTTACTAGTCTCAAATCATCCTTTTGTGTATTCTACAATATACAATGTCCTACATAACTAGAGACTTAGTACATAACATTCTCTCTACGGAACTAAATACACAACCTTATCTCCATTTAAGTGAATCTAACATAAAGTGGTTCTTACTTGCAACTCTTTGTTACTTAAGGTTCTAGGTACCTTCCAAAGGTAATCCACTACTCTTGGATATCCTAAGGCTCATACCTTCCTTATCCTTACTAGAGTGAATCCTACAATTTATCCTAGTATACTTGTCTTTATTGCACCATCTCATCACATCTTGAGTGATATCTAATGCAACACTAGGTTGCCTAAGGTGCTATGTCCTTACCTAGGGCAATCCTTCACTTTTGGTTGCTTAAAGCCTAAGCTTTCTCATTCATTCTAGGTGATAATTTTTCTCTTGAAAATATCCCCATTACTGCCTTATCACACTTTAGGAAATGTATACTAATGATCCCATCTAGCCAAGAACTTGAAAACATCAAAAATGACATTTTTGAATATTCTGGCCTCAAACACGGGCCATGTCTGAAAACATGCCCCCCGGTGTTTTTGAACACAGGCCGTGTCTTTTAACCAGACACTCTGCAGAATCGTGGCACTGTTCTATGATTTAAATCTTACTTCCAATCATCTAAAAATTGGTTTCTTAGTGATTTCTAACTCCAATCCATGTCCCTAAACTTATTGTAACTCAATTACAACCTATGGATTCTCTTAGGCAAAGATCTAGGTCCAAATCACGTAACTTCAACCATTGTCCAATTCTTAAATTTACAGATCCTAATGGTTGATCTTGAGCCATAAATGACCATCTTAGGTTTACTAAGTTTAAACTATCATAACCTAGTCCTTGGAATCAAGAACCAAGCCAAGAACATGGATTTGGCTCTCCAAACCCCTATTTCTACTCAAAAACCCCAAACTTCATTCATTGAGAATCAAGAGGAGAATGATGAATGGAAAACCCCTTACCTCTTTGATTAGATGATCAATCTTCAAGCTCTATGCTTTGATCTTGATTTTCCCTTGGTCTTCCTCTCCTTTTTCTTCTTCTCCTTTTTCTTCCTTCGGTTCTTTCTTCTCTATTTTTTCTTTCTTTCTTTACAGCTTCTACTGCCTTTAATTGAGAGAGAGAAATGAGAGAATGACCATTATGTCCCTTAAGATATTTTACTGAAACTTCCTTATCTTCTAAGAACACCCAAACTATACTAATTTAAGCTTTCCAACTTCCAACAAATTTAGAATAAATCATAAGATTCATCTAAATTATTGTTTCATTATTTTCATGATTTTTCATATCCGCTGGTAGTCAATCTGGTATTAAATGCATAACTAGTATGCCTAAAAATACTGAACTAACTCAGATTCTTTTAAAACTTTAACTACATCTTACTTAACTCATTTGTGACTTAGAAACAAATTCTCTATGTTTATTTTCCTCAACTTTACCTTTAAAACCAATATCTGAGTTATTTTAAGCTACTTTTCAACTTATGTGTTGTAACTAAGTGCTTAAACGAACTCAGATTATCATAAAACTTCACTGGCATGTCAAGCAAGTTATATGATACCTTTTGAACACATAAACAAGTCTAACATATTACTAAGGGTATTACAACACTCACCACACCTTGAGATACCTCACCCTTCGTGCTTGAGCCTTAACTTCAAGGGATACATCACCCTTACAACTTTGAGGGATACCTCAGCCTCTTTTACAGATTAAACAAAGTGTAGATGAATTTAAACTCTCAAGAATGGATAATACAAATTGAAGCTCAATGGGTATATGGATTCACACTTTGAAGCTCAAAACAGAGTATATAATGAAAAGGCTGTGAAAGCTCATATTAATGCTCAACCAAGGTTTTCATATTGATTTTCTAACCTCCATAAATGCCCAACAACTTGTATTTATAGCCATTAAAGATTAGAGTCATTGGGTAGTTGGTTGGAGCATTAATTGCTTCAAACTAGCTATTAATTCTATTTCTGGTATAAGCATTTATTTGAATAACAACTTTATTATTTGAATAAAGCTTCAAATAGCACGAAGGCAATTTTAACTCTGGAACGTGTTATTCGAATAACACTTACGTTATTCGAATAACCCTTTTAAAACTTATTTTCTGAAAAATGTGTTACTTGAATAACAAACCGGTTATTCGAATAAGATATTTAAGATCTGGTTCCTGGAAAACGTGTTATTCACATAACACCTTGATTATTTGAATAAACCATGCACACCCAAGCTTATTTTGAACCTTTATTTGAATAACGCTTAACTAGATGGAATTCTTGGCTTCTCTGACTTTGGTTATTCGAATAAAGAAACCCTTATTCAAATAAGCCATTTGAAAATCATTTCATATAGCTTTTAAACATTGCCAATTGATTCCAAATGAACTTACAAGCTTTTGGGCACTTAGTGATTGTTTCTTTAGAAACCAAAAACCATTTTGAAGCCTTGAAAACATATGTACTATTTGGTTTCTTTGAAAAACAATTTTTAGAGGATTAGTTGTTGGGAATTACGGATACATCACGCAGCGAAAAACAGGGATTCCCACTGAGGATCCATGCGAAAAAGCCATAATCCAAGTTTTTTTTTAATGATTTACCACTTGAAGCGTGAATCACCAACACCGTAATAGAAATGATGTCTCTGTGGTATCCACACGAACAGACTCACAAACTTCCAACATTCACAAAGAGGAGCCTCACGTCTCTCACACAGTGCTAGTTGCGAAGAGAAGAGAAGAAACCTATCGCTCTCTCACTCACTTTTCTGTAGGTACGGCTAGGGTTCTGAATTATCTATCTTAGCAGCCCCTTAGCAGTACTATTTATAATAGTGACTGCCTTAAGTAAGTGTGAGCAACAACAAGGTAAGCTGTGCAACCCTAGACCCATCTGTTATGAGTCTGGCCCATATTTGAATCTGAGTCCAACTTAGATCCATTGCTCCAATTTTAGTCTGCTCTATGTGTGTGACCCTGCAGGTTCTTATTACGTTAGTAGTAATATTAAAATCTCATTTTAATATTACAAGCAGTGAGCGGTATCTAGCAACACATCACTGCTACCCAAGTAAAAAGAATGTTAGTGATTTGACATAACCTTTCCGTGACCAATGTTTCTGTGTTGTTTAGTCACTTTGTCAAGATATCTAGGTTGAATACAAGGCATGGAATGCGTCACCCTTGTATAGTTCAATCATTCATTTCCTGATACCTGAGTAGACTTTGTAATAACAAATGAGATCAATATCTCATATTGACTCATTTGAGCATGGCCATGCATTTCGCAGTTTCACTCAATTAGGGGGCCCGAAGATATCGCTCCTGTTATGTAGGAGTGACAAATCCCATCTAGGTCACTCACATCCCTCTGCATGATTCGCGGTATGTCCAATAACTAACTTTATAATCACCTTGTTTCAAATGACGTTTGAAGGCATTAAAACACACAACTCCTCATGTAGTAATCGTAGTGATTTCAGGTCAAAGGACCACAAACATCATTGTCACTATGAGAATCGCTTATGACACTCACGTAACGATCCATGTAGCGTTCTCATTGTGGGTCAGTCCAGTACATCATTACTCTAATATGTACCCATGTGAAGACTTGATATCTCATATCCATGAGCCGTGAGATATGGTCATCAGTCTATGCACATGCTAGTCTCAATGTATTATTGTTGTCCTAATTAACAATAATACTTGACTAGGGACATTTAAGAATAGTATTGTAACCAAAAGGATCTCATGATCAAGTCATCCACTTGATGTCCTATGGCATCAAACTTACTATTCTAAGGACTTTATTATGTTTATCAAAAAAGAACACAATAAATGAAATGCCTCATATATAAAATAGCATAATAGAATGTATATAAATACAGAAAATGTATTGGCCTCTAGGACATACACCAACATTAGTGTGAACCACTTTATACCTTTACACAATGATCTAAGTCCTAAAGCTATTCTTGAAAGTCTTGGACTTGATCTTGCAATATCTTTATGTTTGTTATCATCAAAACAAAATCTTCATAGGTCAATAGCCAATTACATTCTCCCCCTTTTTGATGATGACAAATAAACTTTGAGAAAAGAGTTTAGTTTCATAAATTGGAATTCACAAGGTCATTAGAGAGACATACTCCCTCTCTTTTTCGTAAGAGGTGAATTTAATTTAGAGTTATGCGCAGCTCCCCCCTTAATTTTGGAATCCTAAGATCTGGTTTATAGTTTCTTATCATTTCTCAAAAATATTCTAAAAATGTGAGATCTTTAGCTTCTTCTTCCCCTTTTGTCATGATTAAAAAGATGGGGCAAGAGAAATCCAAAGCATAAGTAAATGATAGTCAATTAAGTTCAACATGCTATTTTTATTGAAGGCAATAAATTTATCACATAAAGACAAGCCTAAATAGAAATGAGATTTAATTCAACAAAATGATCAATGTATTTCATTCATAGAAACAATTTGGCCAATTATATTTAAATATGCATAAAAAATAATCACTATAAGCAAAAACCAAAACAGGAATCCTATGAACTATGAATCCTAAAACTATGCATCAAGTGGTGGAGGAGGGGAGTTAGGCGCCCTTCTAGTCAGAAAAGCTCGCATGGCTTCCTGTTCACACCCTACACCTTTTATTCTATCAAATAGAATAGAAAAAGGTGTTCTCCATGTAAGCCCTATTGTCCAGCATGGTTGCCATTATCTGCTCTAAAGCGAATGGACTAGCAACAAAAGCAGCATTAGGAGCATCTTCAGCAGGAGCACCTTCAACCTCCTCATCAGCTCCAGCTTCTTCCAACTCATATGGGTACACCCAGCCTCCTTCACCATCTGGAACCATCTTCAATTTCAGAGTGTAGGATCCAACGATTGATTTTGAAAGGCCACTCAGTATCCCTAACTAGTGAGTACTTCATGAGAAAGGCCGAAATAAGGAGTGCATAAGGCAAGTTAGAATTTTCCTTGCTTTTTTACCTTCATCATATGTTTCCCAATGAAGTTGGGCCAGTTGATCCTCCATCCCTTGCACAGTGCCCAAACCATAAAGATAACATCCTCTGTTAGATAGGCATAGTTGTCACTGCAAGGGGCAAGAATGTGCATGTATACCTAATAGAGCAGCCTATCCTAACTTTTCAGCATTCTACTCTTCAACCCAACCTTAGGCCACTGCATCCCAGGTTTCACTATTAGGGGCATAGCATCTTCCTTCTTGTAGTCCTTCACATATCGCCTGTTGTCCTCCTTAATGGCAGTGCCACTAGCTCTCAAGTCAAAGAATTCTAACCAATCTTCCATAGTGATTACAATTTGTTGGTCTTTAACTTTAGAGATGATGTTAATACCATCCAGCTTTAGAATACAGCAGAACATCTTCACGAGGTCGGAGAAAATGGTATCCTTGTAGCAGCACAGCTTGAGCACCCCTTGGTGGTTCAGGATGTCTATGAACTCAAATCCTCCTTCTTTTTTGAAAAACTCCAGATCAATGTGCTTGGGTTGCATAAGATCTCTGCTCTAGAAATAATTTCTAAAATGAGTCAAATCAGCGTCAATAGAAGAAAGTCTTCGAAGATCTAGTGGGTTGTTACAGGGAGCTATTTTGGTGCATGGGCGTTTGGATGAGGAAACCATGGGTGAACCTTGGAAGGTTTTGAGTATGGTGTTTGGGGCGTAAGGATGGTGGTTTGGAGAGAGAGAGATAGACTTAGAGAGAAAATAGAGGTGCAAAAATGGAGATTTTGGGTGAAGGGTGGCTGTTAGGTCGTAGAGACACGGAGAGAGGAAAACAAAGGAAGAGGAAAAATTTGAGAAATGAGGGAGTGAGTGCCCAGAACCCATTTATAGGCCACATTTTATTCGAACAACACCTACGTTATTCGAATAACAATGTGGTAACTGAAACATCTTGGCTCTCTGCTAAGCGTTATTCGAATAACAGTGCCGTTATTCGAATAATAGCATTGAAGCATAAAGGTCTTGACTCTCTGTCAAGTGTTATTTGAATAATATATATGTTAATCGAATAAAAACACACCCAAACTTGGCTTTCTGCCAAGCTTTATTTGAATAACCAGATGGTTATTCGAATAACACATAAAAGATCAGAATTTTGGGAATACTTCTGTCAAGCGTTATCCGAATAAGATATTCCTTATTTGAATAAAACATATAAAACATCAGATTTTGGTGCCTACTGAGATATGCTATTCAAATAAGAAAAGTCTTATTTGAATAAGACTAAAATAAAAACACTAGTAAGCTCATTTAGAATAGCAGATTGAGAGGGGGTTTCTTACCCAATTGATGGAGTACTTGCAAAAAAATTTTTGGGATACCTTCAATGCCCAAGTCAGTAATAATTCAAGAGGAATAAATCAATGTTAAAGCAGTAAATACAAGCATTCATTCATATGCATGGTTGATCAATTATGCCCAATTCTCTTCTTATGTAAAAGAATGCTTCTTTTGCTAATGGCTTAGTGAAAATGTCTACAAGTTATTTTGTTGTTTGATAACTTCAGGAAATGAGTTATTTCACATGAATTTGAATGTATATAGCATGCTATCCTTAAGTTTTATAGGCCAAATGTTCAATTCATGCATGACTTTGATGATTTAAGCTTGTTAACTCAAATGATTAAGAATTGAATCTTTGAGGATTTTATTTAAAGAATTTGGATTGATCATGATTCGATGGACTTTGACATTGTCTTGATGCAGGTATTCAAGATGGGAAGACCTTGGAAGAGATAAAGAAAGCGAAGAGGAGCTCAAATTTGGAAGAAAGCAAGAAAAGAGAAAGGCTGCCAACCCACGCCTAGGCGTGAAAAAGCCACACCTAGGAGTGGAACTCTCAGGTTTTTAGGATTTTCAGATAGAGACACCAGCCACGCCTAGGAGTGGTCAGCAGCTGGCAGCACATGTTTCATTATCACGCCTAGGCATGGAAAAGCTGTGCCTAGGCATAGGAAAAGCCATGGTCCGCAAATTTACCTCTTTTTATCTGAATTTTTAGGGCATTTTGAGGTGTTTTATTTTTTTCCACCAAGAATAAAATTCCTAGAAAAGTGAGAGGAAGAGAAAATCACTTAGGATAGAGGTGATTCAAGTGAAGAATCAAGATCAAGGGAGGAAGATCAAGCTTGGATTCTCTCCAATTTTTTGTTCATTCTCTCTCTTTTCTCTCTTGATTTGTAATTTGATGGGTTTTATGATTTCATATATTTTCTCTTCTTCCATGATGTGTAACTAAACTCTAATCCAGGGGCTCTCTAGGATCTTGCTATAGATTTCAACCTTTTGTGATTTATTGAGTTTCTATCAATGAAATTGGTTTTGTTTTTCCATACCTATGCTTAATGCTTGCTATTGTTTGGCCATCAATTGCATGATCTTAGTGTTCTAAATGAACTAGACATAGGAATTTGTGAATGTGGATATGGTATGGTTGATACATATTCAATTACATTCTATTGGGTTGAGTGTGTTGATTAGCTAATGGGATAGACACATACCCATTAGTCATGCATAGCAAGTGTTTGATAATTGGTCTCAATGAGTGATTCTTATGCTAACTCACATGGACACATAGTGGATTAACTAGGTCTCATATGGTTAATTGTCCTAGACATAGGCTTTTATCTATTGCCTATTTTTAGCTAACAAAATCAATTCATTGATAGGTGCTTATGAATTGCAAATACTCATTGAAGTAGTAAATGAATAGGGACCCCTAGGCCTTAATCATTCTTATCTTTCTCTTATGGATTTGGTGTTTGGTGCATTCTTATTTTATTTCTTTTAAGTTATTATTTTAATTGCAAACCACTCTCACATTTCGATTGCTTGGATAAGGTTTTGTAGAAATTGGTTAAGTTTTAGCACCTTCTAATTGTCAATCCCTTGGGACACGATATTTTAACTCTCATATATTACTTGTCGACCCGTGCACTTGCAAAAAATGTCTACAAGTTGTTTAGTTGTTTCTACAAATTCAAGCATACAATCACCTTTTTGAACATAATCTCTAATGAAGTGGTGCTTTAGTTCTATGTGCTTTGTTCTTAAGTTCAAAATGAGATTTTTAGACAAATTGATTGCACTAGTGTTATCACACCTTATAAGGATCTGATCAAGCTCAAGACTATAGTCTAGAAGTTGTTTCTTCATCCAAAGGATTTGAGCACAACAACTTCAAGTTGCAACATATTCAGCTTCAACTGTAGACAATACCACACTATTTTGTTTCTTACTATGCCAAGAAACTAGTGAGCTTCCAAGCAAGTGATATGTCCCACTAGTGCTCTTCTTATCCATTTTGCATCCAGTAAAATCAAAATCAAAATAACCAATGAGGCTACATGAAGCACCCTTAGGGTACCACAAACCCATTTGTGAAGTACCTATTAGGTATGTCATAATTCTTTTTTCAGTACATAGATGTGATTTTTTAGGATTTGCTTGAAATCTAGTCCACATGCACACACTAAACATAATGTCTGCCTTCCTTGCAATAACATAAAGAAGTGAGCCAATCATACCTCTATATTTGGAGATTTTTATAAATTTACCTCCTTCATCCTTGTCCAAATAGCAAGAGGTGCCCATAGGTGTAGTCATATGCTTGGTGTTGTCCATTCCAAATTTTTTGAGTAGCTCCTTGTAATATTTGAATTGACTTATGAAAGTTTCATCCCTTATTTGTTTGATTTGGAGTCCAAGGAAGAAGTTGAGCTCACCCATCATAGACATCTCAAACTCATTTTGCATAATGTTAGTGAACTCCTTACAAAGCGACTCATTAGTGGCACCAAATATTATATCATCAACATATATTTGAACAAGAAGTATGTCATGCTTTCTATGCTTGATGAAGAGAGTAGTGTCAACCTTTCCTATAGAAAAGCCTTTTTCAAAAGGAACTTGCTCAACCTTTCATACTAAGCTCTAGGAGTTTGTTTTGAGCCATATAAGACCTTTTTCAATTTAAAAACATGGTTGGGCAGTTCAAACTCTTCAAAACTAGGAGGTTGTTTCATATACACATCTTCTTATATAAAACCATTTATGAAAGCACTTTTGAATCCATTTGATAAAGTTTGAAATCCGTGATGCATGCATATGCAAGTAGCATTCTTATGGCTTCTAATCTAGCTACAGGAGCATATCTTTCCTCATAATCTATGTCTTCTTCTTGATTATATTCTTTAACTACAAGTCTAGCTTTGCTTCTTATTATTAAGATTATTTCATCAAGTTTGTTCCTAAAGACTTATTTGGTACCAATTATGGGATAATCATTGGGTCTTGGAACTAACTCCCAAACTTAATTTCTTTCAAATTGGTTTAGTTCATCTTGCATGGCCAAGATCCAATGTTCATCATTAATGGTCTCGTTTATGTCTTTAGGTTCAACTTGAGAGACAAAAGCCATATGATTATATACATATTTAAGAGAGTTACGAGTGATTACCCCTTTTGATACATCACCTATCACCTTGTCAAGAGGATGATATCTTGATGTCCTCCATTCCTTGGAAGGTCTATAATTTATGAATCCTCTTGCCTTGGGAGATCAAATGGGCTCTCTTCTTGCTTTTTAGCTTCTTTCTCTCTGATCTCAAAGTGTGTCTTTGCCAAGATTTCTGCAACATCATCAACCAAAGCCTTTCTCAGTCCATTTGGGTTATTTTAATCAAAAGCAACATGAATGGACTCTTCTATGGTTATAGTTCTTTTATTATAAATTCTAAAAGCTTTACTATGCACAGAATAGCCAAGAAATATACTCTCATCCGATTTGGCATCAAACTTCCCCAAGTTATCATTTCCATTGTTCAAAACAAAACATTTACATCCAAAAACATGAAAGTGTGAAACATTTGGCTTCCTTCCCTTGTACAACTCATAGAGGGTTTTTGTAACATCCTCCCTAACTTAATAAACTCTGAATAGTGTTATAGAAGCTCAGTAATGTGGGTAAAGGTTACCTGTTAAAATTTGGTAACCCTTTGAGTAAATTTGAGCGTAATTTTATAACACAGAAAATGAATAATGACTTATATTTCGAGATGAATAACTTAAATGAAGGAAATAAATATGGGAAAATATATTCTCAGGATGAAGATAATTAGTATGAATTGTAGTAAATTTTGGAAGATTAAAAGAATTAGTTTAATATTTTTAATAACACAGAGAGTGTTTAACAGTCAAATATTAGCTAGATAGCTTGGAAAATAATGAAACTACTTGGAGATGATAATTAGAATATGCAGAGTATTTTAGTGTTGAAATTAAGTTAAGGTAAGTATATTTACTTATCTTACAGGTTCAATTTAATATAAGAAAAGTAGAGCAATTATTTGATGAAAAACAGTGTAAGGAAAATTATGGAAATTTGAATATAAGAAATTAGTTGAGACCAGTGATTTATGGGAACACTTATGAAGGATAAAAAATGTGGTTTTGAAAGAATGAAGTATACGTAGCAAATATGGAAGTTTCAACATATTTTATTATTATTTCTTTTTTTATCTCTCACCGCCTCACGCTCTTCATTTTTGGGGGAGATATTTTTCTCTCTTTCACTATTCTCATTCTCGTTTATGTCTCTCTCGGTTCTTTTGGAGACAGTAGCAACAAGGGAAAATAAAAGAAGAGAAAATGAGAGGAAGAGAAAGGGAGAAGAGAAGCAAGGTAAGGATGAAAGAGAGAAAGAGAAAGAAGAAAAGAGAAAAGAAAGAAGAATATGGATTCAAGTGAGGTAAGGGGATTGTTTCTCTGATTCTCTCATTTTCTGTGTTTTTCTTTATGGATATTAGATTGAAAATGAAAACTTTGAAGCTTGTGATAAGTTGATTGTCATGGATATGTTTTTGAATTTGATTGAATTGAATATTGATTTTTGATTGGTATTGTTATATGGAAATGATTTGAGAATGTTTCTGAATGTTTGAATATGATGTTGAGATTCTGAATGAGCTTGGAAATGGTTTAGATTGTGATTATTTTGGTTGGTTTTGGATTTGGAAGGTTAAAGAATAGAGAACAGAGAGTTTGAATTCTAGGTGCCAGTGCCTAGGTGCTAGCTGTTGGTCGCTTGAGCGCTCGATGCCCAGAAGCTCTCAGCGTGCTGATACACACTGGGCGCCTGAGCACGCGACCAATTCTTAAGCGCTGGAAGGATAGGGCTTGAGCGCTGGCTGTGAGACAAAATATGATTTATGTTGTGTTTGGGCATTTGAGCGCCTAACGGGCAGAGAGTAATTTTAAGAATTTTATGCTTAAAAGTATGATTCCAAATGCAATGTAATGATGTTTTATAATATCTTGGATGAGTGTAAGCATGAGTAAAGTATGAAATATGCATGAATATTATGAAATATATATATATTTGAGAATATTTGTATAAACTAAGAAATTAAGGAGGATGATACAATGAGTACAGTAATGGAATGGAGAATATAGAATGAATAGATATGGAAAATAATGATATTAGTTACTTGATGAATGTGAATTTAGTGTATATTAGGGACTATGTAGCTCCTTGAGTGTTACATGGAGCTAAAATTGGAATTTATATTAGAATGTTATAGTCCTTATGAAACTTGAATTTAGATTGAGTATTTGAATAATTAAGAATATGCTCCCTTAAGTTATTAAGGTTGAGCTAGTATTGAATTTGATGAATATTATATGAAGTGGAAATGAATGTACTTCGGGTAGGGAGTAATCTAAAATATACATGTATCTGATGGATAATTGAAATGGGATATAAACTCGAGCATGAGCGTATCCCGAAAGAATGAGAATTGAATGTACTTAAAGTAGGGAGCAATCTTGAATGAACTCCGAGTAGAGAGTAGTATTGAATATTCATATACAAGATGGATAATGTTATGAATATTGAATATCCATGTACCTGATGGATACTATGAAGGATATGAATGAATTTGAATATACTCCGGGTAGGGAGTGAACTTGTATAAACTTCGAGCAGGGAGTATTAGTAAGTATTAATGAATGAATGATGAATAATAAATGAGATGGAATTGAATATGCTCCGGGAAATGAGTGATCTTGAATGAACTCTAAGTGGGGAGTAGTATTGAATATCCATGTATTTGATGGATAATGTATTGAGTATTGAATATCCATGTACCTGATGGATAATGTATTGAGAATATCCATGTATCAGATGGATAATGTATTGAACACGATACCCATATCTGGAGTTGATTGTGAATTTGATGCTGTATGAGAGAATATGAGAATACTTCTCGTACCTGGAGAAGATAATATGAGAATACTTCTCGTATCTAGAGAAGATAATAAGAGAATGATAATTAGATAATTATCCTTGTACCGAAAGGATATAATCTAAACCTCGTACCTGGAGGTAAATGTCTTAATATGACTTTGGAGTAACCTGTGAATATAAAGTTTTTTTTTGAGTACTTGAGAACTGAGTAAGTATTTTGGATAATGGATTATTAAATTGAATTATATGTTCTATTATGATTTGAATACTTATTTGAGTCTTTGAATGAATTTTGACATTATGGTATTGTGTTTGAAGATGGTTTCTGAAAATGATTTGTGAGTATAGTATGTACTAATGATAAAGGATATTTTCATAAATATTAACTGGAATTTTGTTTCGGGAAGAGGAAGAACTAGATTTGGCCGTTTTCCACCTTCCTAGTATATATATATATATATATATATATATATATATATATATATATATATATATATATATATATATATTTAGCAAAAGTTTTTAAAAGAATGTGTTTTTCTCTGAAATAGCTAGAAATAGTACGATGACAAGTTTTTATAACCTACTGAGAATTCCTTGAATTCTCAGCCCCATATATTTTGTATTTTCGTATTATTTCTAGGTGCATAGAAGACTTTAGCAAGTAGAAGGGGAGATCAGAGTCATGAAGAAAGATTTGGCAGTGAAGATTAGAAGAATATTGTAAAGAAAGTTGTAATGGTGTTGTCATGGAGGCACATATTGTGCATATGTATAAGGATTCTTTCGGTATATGTATATTATTAAACTTGTTGCAAGCTCATATTTTTATATATTTTATAAAATTTTGTTATCAGTATCAAACTGACATACCTAATCCTAACTACTAATGCATGATCCTGGACATGTCATTAGTACTAGTATTAGGGTATTACAGTTTTCTTTAAAATTAGCCTTATTAGGGCCTTATTCATAACATAACAAGCGGTATTTACTGTATCCATCCAAAAGTACTTAGGAAAGTTAGCCTCATTGAGCATAGTTCTTGTCATTTCTTCTAAAGATTTATTTTTCTTTTCTACAACCCTATTTTGTTGTGGAGTTCTAAGGGTAGAAAAATTATGCTCAATGTCATATTTATCACAAAAGGTCTTAAACTCATGGTTTTCAAACTCACCACCATGATCACTTCTTATGGATGCAATGCAAAATTTTTTTCTATTTTGGATAACTTTTACAAGTCTCTTAAAAGATGAAAAAACATTATTTTTGTGAGATAAGAATAATGTCCATGTAAACCTAGAAAAATCATCCATAATCACTAATGTATAGTAATTCCCTCTAAAGCTCATTGTTCTAGAGGGACCAAAATGATCTATGTACAAAAGTTTTGAAATAACATTTTTAGCTTTAAAGGAGACCTTTACTTGTTTTCCCTTTTGAGACTAACTTACTTAAGTAATCCATGTGAATGTGAGTAATTCTTCTATGCCATAACCATGAATCATCTTCTTTACTTATAAAGCATTTTGCATCATTTGAAGATATATCATCAAGGCTAATTATGTATATGTTATTTACCTTATGACCAACAAACTTAACTTACTTATCATCTTTTCCTTCAATTATGCAACAATTAGAATAAAATATAACTTTATTTCCTTTATCACATAATTGACTAATGCTAAGCAAATTATGTTTAAGCCCTTCGACAAGTAAAACATTATCAATAGAGGAGGAAGGGATTTTACCAACTTTTTCAACTCCAAGGATCTTCCCTTTATTATTGTCACCATATGTTACATGTCCATTCTTCTTGGAGACAATGAAGGAAAACTTGGAGCCATCACTAGTCATGTGCTTGGAGCATCCACTATCAAGATATCAAATTGAGCTCTTAACCTTCAAGCACACGTACAACACACATTTAGATTTTAACCTTTAGTACCCAAATTTTCTTGGGTCCTTGTGTGTTAGATTTAGGCAAAATGCCCTTAAGGACCCAAACTATTTTAGTCCCAACCTTGGTGTTTATGTTCTTTCTAACATTGCATGTTGATGCACTATGCCCTTTTCTCCTACAATGAAAACATTTGATAAAGGGGCTATTTGATGTACTTGAGGAAACAAAGAAATTCTTGTAAGACTTTTGTTGGTTATTGGGATTATACCCTACACTGGTTTTTTGGAAAACACATCTTTGTTTCCCTAGCAACACATTCAAGTTGTCTTTTCCAAAGGTAAATTGTGAAAGAGTATTTTTTAAATCCTCAATTTCTTTTTCAATTGTTTTACATAATGAGCAAGATGAGGATGTGGATGCATTATCATGTGAAGAACATGTCGTGCATGATGAGTTAGCATCAATTAGTCCTAGAGTCTCATTTTCAATTTTGAGTTCTTTAATCTCCTTGTTTAAAATAGAAATTTTGTTTTCCAAAGAGGAGATTGTATTCTTGGAAGATGAAACTAAATTTGTGAGCCTCATAGATTCATCATGCAACTCTTCAAATGCATCTTCTAATTCATTATAGGAATGTGAAGAGTCAAGGTTAGAAGAAGTTACCTCCATGTGTAACATCCTGAAAATTCTTTATTTCATTATAAATAATTATTTTATAATATTTGTGAATTTTAGGAAATTTTCTGGATTTTTTTCTGTGAACGATGAATATTTTAATATATTTTTCGTTTTACGTGTATATTTTGCTGAGCCGGGAAAATAAAATATTTTTTTCCTAAGGCTGATAAACTTTGGACTGTGGAAACGTTGACGGGGGATCTTACTAAACCCGAGGCTGGACACAGTTTACGAGGTTTACGCTTCACGAGACTTTATCTGATACATGAAATCACTGTATCATAAAATCATCTGATGAGTAATAAAATATTATTTTCATCAATTGTAATTTTATTTCATTGAGAAAATAATTTTAGTAGCTTAATTATTCATCGTCGATGAATTTAATTAAGGTGACAACCTTACACTTCATTTCCTCGAGAAGCGCACAAAGCTTCTCAAGGAAGCTTCCTATTTCCATCTAATCAACCTTTCCTCTCTCCTCCCCAATTTATGCCGCACGGCCTTGTTGAGGGAATTATTACATTGACTATTCCATTTTTCCCACTCCCCACGTCTCGTTGCTCATTCACATTTTCCATTTCATTTCTCCCATTTTCTCTCATTCACGCCGCTGCTCCTCCCCTCACGCAGCTCTCACTCTCTTTTCTCTCTTCTTCTTCACGGCTGCACACCACCCACATTCACCATTGTTGATCCTTCAAGCCTCCTTTACTCAACCCGACAGAGACCATTTTCCCTCTCCACCTTCACACCTTGCTTCGCTGGAACTCCTCCCCGTGTCTTCATTTTTCTTTCGCTCAAAACAGTCCCAAAGCTTGGACCTTTAAGGTAAAGTTCTTAACTTTTTCTCTTCTCCTCATTTTCGTGCATTCGGTTTCCTGCTGCCATTCTCTCTTTTGACCTTAATTTTTGTGGATCTTGAACGCCCAAGGTTCCGGTGGTGGTGAAGAAAATCAGATTTTTCAAGCATGAAAGGAGCTTCTTTATCCCTCGTTCTTCACTTAGGTAAGAGGAAGACACTCCTCCTCAACCTCTCTTAGCATTTAGGAACGTCGTAATTTGTGTTGAGGGTCTTTCTATTTTTAAATGTTGTTTGTGATGTATAGATGCTAGCCGATTCTTTGGAGTTTTGTATGTATATATATATATATTTGGAATGTGTAATATGGAAAGAAATGAGCCCTGTTTTGGTTCTCGTATGGTCACGGTTTTGAACCCGTAAAACAGAGATCCTATATTGAAAATGGTAATGACTTGGTTTGTTGATCCATTCTAAAGTAAATGTTAAAATCCGTCGAGAGTGAGTAAGCCATGTCCGTCGAATTAAGATGTTAAAACTTGTCGAGTATGAGCTCTGGCCAAACTCTGTCGACAAGTGGGGCCCTTCATCATGTCAAAAGTTGTCGAAGCTAGTGACCCCCCCCATTAACACCTCCGTCGGTGAATTCGTCGAATTAGAAAGTGTGGCCCTCTTAGTGTCTGTCAGACTAGTATAGGTGAAACCTCAACATTTTTCCAGAAATCGGTCGAGTTAAATCCGTCGGATCGATTTAAGTGAGACCTCAACATTTTCCCAAAGTCAGAATCCGTCGAGTGACATACCTGTCGAGTTTAGACTTCTTACTTTTCCGTTGAATGTCAAAACTCGTCGAGTGTATTTGTCGAATTAGCATGAGTGAAACCTTAGTATTTTCCAGGATCTGTCGAGTGTATCTGTCGAATCAGCATGAGTGAAACCTTAGCGTTTTCCAGGATCTGTCGAGTTGCATCTGTCGGATCAGTAGGAGTGAAATCTCAACGTTTCCAGTAATCCGTCGAATTAGAACCTTGTAACCCTAACATTCTTGTCGGTTCGACAGAACGGGACTTTCCCCATTATCCAAAATGTCGAGTTAGAATTGAACTTTTAGCGTATTCGTCGGTTGAACACGAGTGAAACTCCTTCAAAGTTAAAATTCGTTGAGTTATTTGTGAATCATATCCGTCGAGTTAAGATGTGAAAATCATGTCGAGTTAGGATGGGAATATCCGTCGAAGTTAAGGTGTGAAAGTCCGTCGAGTAGAGTTCGAAGGTTTAATGGAGAAACTTACCCAATGAGAATATCCGTCGAACTAAAGTGTGGAAATCCGTCGAGTTAAGATGTGAAAATCCATCGGGTTAGGCTGAGAATTATATCCGTCGAGTTAGGATGTGAATGCCCGTCGAGTGGAGTTCCTGATTATTAAATAGAGAGATTTTCTCCAAATCCGTCGAGTAGAATTCTGAAGGTTTAATAGAGGAACCGACCTAATGTCAGTGTCCGTCGAATCATGTTTTCTGTAAATGTGGTAGCATATTTGACAGTTATATACTTCATCTGGTCGAAGTTCGTTCCCAATTCGACAAAGACTTAGAGTTTATCCCCCGCCAGATTGTTTTCCATTTACCTTGATCCCTGTCGTGCTACTACTTGTTGAACGGCAGCTCCAGTTTCTCACTAGATACACTGTTCCGTCGAAATTATAAGTATATTTCAATTTTTTTTTACCTAGCAAACGAATGGATGATTCTGGCCTTGTGACCTCCTGATTTCAACTTTTGGGACTAATATACACTATATTAATCATAAATAACATCAGATGACTAGAAACAAAGTAGGGACACATAATGAAGGAAAAACAAGGAGCGTGATTGAGCCTTTCAACTAGTGAGAACTTGGAATAGAGGAAGAACCAGAGTATGGATGAGGTAGTAAGGAACATAATGAACCTAATGTTTGACCTTAATATTATGATGCTAAGGGTCCACGTGAATGACCACTTGTATATTGATGCTCTTTTGGCCAATTGTGGCATATTATGAAATTGTATGGAATTTTGAATCATACATATTATGCATTGTAAATGTCTTGTGGATCCAAGAATGGGAACAAACCTGATTGTTAAATCATATGATATGCAATTGAGGCATGATTGACTTAGCTTGTCATGAGAAGCATGATAGAGTCTTGCATTGCACAAAAGAACGAGGATGTCCGTGGGACTTTGTTAAGGCCGAGTTGCCTAGGAGTTGAATCACACCTTAGTGCGGGTGCGAATAGACACGTGGGGTCTGTAGATGACCTTGAGGGGCGTCGGGGCGCGGGCGTCTCACAAAGGGCGGATGGTAGCCCCTCCGGGACCGTGGGATGCACCGATGCAAACGCACCGACGATCCCGACCGGCCAGCGCTGATCCTATATCGAGATCTTGTGAGAATGCCGCCGTATAAAGCCTTGTTGTGCAAAATGTGATTATATTATATGGTAAGCACTTGTATGGTGACGAGATACCGGCATGTCTCACGATCATTCTCTCCGATTGTTTTGTGTCTAGCTCCATGGAGTAGGATTTTGATTATTGAGGGCACATGTGCATAGTGAGTCCATGAATTATCCGGCATACATTGTTATTATAATTGGAACCGTTGTATTTTCGATATATCCATACATATATATATGATTGCTTGAAACTGCCTCGATTGATTATAACTGCTACTAAATGTTTATTATCATTATTGCTATCATAAATGCTATGTGGGCGCCTTGCGCCGTTTGGTTTCTTGATGCTATGACTGGTAATGATGGTAGGATGTCTTACCTCTTTCTTGTATTTTCTTTATTCTATGTAAATCTTTGGTTAAAGACCGTAAGTGGGAACGAGGTTGGTTTTCCCTTGGACTTTATTGGCTTGACCCGTTGTACCCGGTGACGCTGTCGCGAAGGGAGCTCATTTTTGGGTTTTGTTCGAATTGTGTTCACTGGTGATACCAAGACCTATAGAGTCGACTGGACCGACAAGCGTATGTGACATGCTCGGGATCTGACTTTGACCACGAAGAGGACTGTGATTGAAGACCTTATCTTGTATTTCTCACTACACCGGTGAACCCGGAATTGCCTCACGCATTCGGGATACGATGGAGTGCCCAACTCCTTAGTCGTAGATATATTATGGGTAGTTTATATTTTATTTTGCATTACCTATATGAAGTGTATTTTTGAGTACATGTATGCTTCAAGGCAATTATCCAAACTTAAATGTTGTAAATTGAGTACATATTATAATTCATAATTTAACTGGTTGTATATGTAACTACTCATTCGTGGCTCTTATTTTCCTCATATAAGAAATGTTTAAAATTTTATGGTAAATTTGTTGTTTGACAAAGTTAGCACGCCGACATTTAGTGACCGTGACATAATGACGATTGTGCATTGGTTATTAAATCGAGGGGTGTTACACCATGTCACTTTCTTCATCTTTTTCTCCTTTAGCCATAAGGCATAGATGAGCTTCCTCATTGTTTGAGCTATCGATGGAGTCCAACCTATTGTCATCATAAGCAATGTAAGCTCTTCTTCCTTTCTTTTCTTCAGAGGGTTTCCTTTCAAATTTCTCTGTCTTCTTTTGATAAATGAGGCACTCCATCTTCATGTGCCCCTGTTTTCTGCATTCATAGAATGTTGGAGTAGATGAGGTTCCTTCACCTTTATGATAGGTCCTTTTAGGAAAGAAAGGTGACCTTCTTTGAATTCCTTTCTTCGTAAGGAATCTTCCAAACTTTCTTACAAGGAGATTAAGATTCTTCTCATTTAGCTCAAGGTTTTCTATTCCATCTTCATCATCTTCATCATTATCTTCAATTATGGAGGAGGTGGCTTTGAGTGCAATCCCCTTTTTCTTCTTATCATGCTCCTCATTTTGATTGAGCCTATTTAGCTCCAATTCATGTTCTTAGAGCTTCCCAAATAGAGTGGCTAGTGTCATTGTTGATAAATTCCTTGATTTCACAATAACCGTTACTTTGGTTTGCCAATTCCTGCGCAAGCATCTCAAGACTTTGTTAATAAGATCTTTATTAGGAAAGGTCTTTCCTGATGAAGCAAGATGATTTACAATGTGTGTGAATCTTTTTTGCATTGCTTGAATGCTTTCTCCTTAGTTCATTCTAAACAATTCATACTCATGAGTGAGAGTATTTATTCTTGATCTTTTTACTTCACTTGTACCCTCATGGGTCACTTGTAAAGTATCCCACATCTCTTGGGCAGTCTTACAATTTGACAGCCTAAAGAACTCATCATACCTCAAAGAAGTGGTAATGATGTTCTTGGCTGTCAAATTGTATTGGACATTTTTCTTGTCTTCATTGGTCCATTAATTTCTTGGTGTATTAGTTCGTACACCATCAACTATACGTGTGGGAACAAATGAGTCTTTTTCAATAGCATCCCACACATCAAGATCAATAGATTTAATAAAAATCCTCTTCCTTTCTTTTCAATAGGCATAACCATCCCCATTGAAAAGGGAGGTCTATTTATAGAAGAACTTTCGGAAGAAAAATCATTTGAAACCATCACTTCGCTTGAAGCTGCTAAGCTCTTTACATAAGAGTCTATCTCTGATACCATTTGTTACTAAGTGGCCTCAATACTCAAGAAGGAGGGTGAATTGAGTTTATAAAATATTTTCACAAATCTTTTTCAAAACACTTGATTTTCAATTTTTGTTGAAGCTATTAATTGATAGAGATGAATGGATAGAGAAGATTGAATACTTTCACTTACAAATAAATAAACTAAAACAAAGAGTGTTCAAGGAAGCATGTAAAATAAATACACAAATGTAAATGAATTGAGTTTAGAAAATTAAACACAAGGTTTATCCTGGTTCAGCCACCAATCCACTTGTGGCCTACGTTTTGTTCTCATGTAATCGCCCGAGATTTTCCACTATATCTTCAAGTTTCAACAAGTACTTGCAATCTTTACACAATAGAGCACTCACCACACCTTGGGATACCTCACCCTTTGTGCTTGAGCCTCAACTTCATAGGATACCTCACCCTTACAACTTTGAGGGATACCTTACCCTCTTTTACAAATTAAACAAAGTGTAGATGAATTGAAACTCTCTCTTGAGTGAATAATACAAATTAAAGCTCGATAAGTATATGGATTCACACTTTGAAGCTCAAAACAGAGCATATAATGAAAAGGTTGTGAAAGCACGTTTTAATGCTTAACCAAGGTTTTCAAATTGATTTTCTAACCCCCATAAATGCCCAACAACTTGTATTTATAACCTATTAAAGATTAGAGCCATTGGGTGGTTGGTTAGAGCATTAATTGCTTCAAACTAGCCGTTAATTCTATTTCTGGTATAAGCATTTATTCAAATAATAACTTTGTTATTCGAATAAAGTTTCAAATAGCACAAAGACAATTTTGCCTCTAGAATGTGTTATTCGAATAACACTTATGTTATATGAATAACCTTTTTAAAAACCTATTTTCTGAAAAACGTGTTATTCAAATAACAGACTTGTTATTCGAATAAGCCATTTAAGATCTGGTTTCTAGAAAACATGTTATTCGAATAACACCATGGTTATTCGAATAAACCACCCAAGCTTATTTTGAACCTTTATTCGAATAAAGCAGGGCTTTTATTCAAATAAAGCTTAACCAGATGGAATTCTTGGCTTCTCTGATTTTGGTTATTCAAATAAAGAAACCATTATTCGAATAAGCCATTTGAAAATCATTTCATATAACTTTTAAACATTGTCAATTGATTTCAAATGATCTTATAAGCTCTTGGGCACTTTGTGGTTGTTTCTTTAGAAACCAAAAATCATTTTGAAGTCTTGAAAACATATGTGCTATTTGGTTTCTTTGAAAAACAATTTTTAGAGCATTAGTATGAACCAATTTATACCTTTGCACAATGATCTAAGTCCTAAAGCTATTCTTGAAAGTCTTGGACTTAATCTTGCAACATCTTTATGTTTGTTATCATCAAAACAAAATCTTTATAGGTTAACAGCTAATTACAGCATAAAATCTCACTTTCTGATGAAAGTCCTCACCCATTGCGTAGGACCTCTGTGAGGGATAGACTTGGACCCCGCGTGCTTGGAGCCAACTCTGATGGTCATGGACCTAAAATCCCAGTGCACCAGCACCTAGGACCTAGGAACGAAGAAGTTGACAATCGCGTGTCCCATCTAGAGGGCACGATCCAATCTGATATGTCCAGAAATCGCCTCCTGGACTTGGTGCAACAACGAATGGCAGTGCTAGAAGAACAACACCATAAATTAGAAAATCTGGAATAATCTGCATAAGAAGGCCAACCCAGACCACACTACAATAACGGAAGATGGAATGCATTCAATGATCAGAGGAGAATGTCGCATACCGACATTGAAATGTCCAATGTTGTTAATAATAACTCAGACCTCGATGATCAGGAGCAACCCTTCTCTTCTCAACTAATGGAGTATAGAGTTCTAAGAAACTTCAAGTTTCCCGCCAACGTGGAGCCCTATGACAGGACTACGGACCCTCAGGAGCACATAAATGTCTATGTCCAATCTATGCGCTTCCATGGGGGATCCTCACAACTACTATGCTGCGCCTTCTCCCTTTTTCTTGAAGAAGGAGACCCTCAGATGGTTCGTAACCTTGCCATTGAGATTTGTCACCAACTGCTAGGACCACAGACAATGTTTCTTGCTCCACAAAGTGACACTACTAAATGGACCCAGAAATGTAGGTATCCCTACTTGTTTTGCTAGAAAAAGATAGGGATACCCCAGAACTAACAAGACATAAACTCTCTATCCCAGGACAATGTTAACAACAACGTGAAAAGAGGGTAGAATGAGACATACCTTGAAGAAATGGAGAAAAATTAGTGACTGTAAGAAGCTAAACCTCTAGAAATTATTGAAAACTACTACCAACCGCTTGAAACCGCACTTCTCTGTCATGAAAAGTCACTGGAAGTCACCTCAGGTCACTAGAGAATGGAGAGAAATGGTAAAAGTGTGGGAGAGGCGCCCTTAGCCCCTATTTATAGAGGCAAGAAGGTTAGAGGAAAATATTGTCCAAACACTTCAGATTTAAAAAAAACCCCTCATCATGGTGAGCAGAACCCTAACAACGGCTCCTAGTAAAAACACGCCACATGGACAATACAACTATCACAGCAGTTGAAGTGATGGTCTACTCAAAAAGTCAAACGTCGCACAAGCCTAGCTGCCTTGAGTGCAAATTTTTTCTACGGACCCTAGTTACATACTAGAATGTCCACCTCTGATCATCAGACGCGTGGGTGGTGTTCGAATCACGACACAACCAGGAGTGTCAAATGACTTATCCTTGATAGCACCTCCAATAAACTTTTGATCCCTTGGGGGCACTGCGGACTCCAGCTTCTTGTAAAGCACAGATCCCGGGACCAGGGGGCATTGAGACTTACCTTGATACTTAGCTACATTAGCAAAGCATCAAGCTAGGGGCAACATGATGAGATTAAGCACATTTTTACAATGATGAGCGTTGGGCACACCTTGGTGAAGGAAACAGAATGTAAAGTAGAACATCCAAAGAAGCAAAAGCAAACTTCTTATTCATACTCCATACATCATCAGCTTTAACGAAAGAAGCTTATAAACTACCCTAATACAAGAATGCCCACTAGAGAAAGCTGGAAAGGAAGCTAGATGAGATAGTGATGATGATGATGATGACCACTGACCATGACCACCTCCACAGTTCTTCCAGAAACCAGCACTCATCTCTTCCCTTTTGGCCAACATGAGCAAAATGCTTCACTCCAAAATATTGCTCCACCCCAAGAGTAGGCTTCACAATCCTGCATATCTAGTTGCACACCGTGTTGAAACTAAGGCACTTGGCTAGTACCTTCGGTTGTAGTTAGGAGGGTAGAAGAATGAGAACGGTAAGCCTCCATGCCTCACAAGAACTACAGCAGAGATGATGAATCCTCTCAGCAAGCGCAAAAAGGTTGCACACTCTTGCGTATGCCTGGAAAGAAAGGCTTCTGCCACCCAGAGGAACGTTGACCAACCCACGTAGGGCAGCTACTTGGTCCTCAAAGAACCATTATGCCTGGAAAGAAAGGCTTCCATCAGAGGAATATGTGTAACGTCCCAAGACTGCCTGCAGGATCGATGAGTGTCCCCACAAACCAACACGGGTCTTTTCAGTGTGTTTTGTCCTCACTCACACGCATGATTTATCACATACAACATACTTTAAGCATCAAAATTCTACTCTAGCAAGTTTATACATAATATCAAAGCAATAAATCATATAGGATAAATAATTACAAACCACACAAGCACACCAAATTTTTGTGTCCCTCACCACCATAAGTGGTTGATGAGGTTAATCTCCCTCTTACCTTAGATGTAGCTTCCCAAGCTCCTTGTATGATCCTTTGTATAAACCTCCTCCACCAAGTAACTCTTAAAATCAAAGTAAACATAATATATTAACATCCAAGGCTAGAGTAAGACAACTATAGATCAAATATGGTCTTAGAATTTCAAGAATCAAATAAGAACTCAAGTTTCAAGAATCTTACCTTGAAACCCTAGAACTTGAATCCAAAAATCAAGCTTGAAGATGATTAAATCAAGGCTTGACCACAATATAGAAGTTGCTTGGAATGATGTTTAGGATCATGTAGTTGGGTTGGTTTAAATTATGAGTGGTTGGATAGTGATTCTAGGTAGTGAGGCCGTGAGCTAGAGGAGAGAAAATGAGAGAAAATGATATTTAGCTTTTGAGAGAAAAGATGATAGCTTTTAGAATGTAATAGAAAAATGAACTTAGACACTTTAGAGCTAGATGGCCGTGAGCCTTCATGGAGAGAGAAAAAGATATTTTTGTTTACTACAAGCCATCACAGCCATTGATTCAATCAAGGGTAGATATCCTAAGCTTCTTCACTAAGCTTGCCCTCACAACCATTTATTAGATCAAGGGTGGATATGCAAAGCTTCTCCTCCGAGCTTGTTTCCTATTGGTTATGCATAAAGTTGTCATAACCATCTTATTTGACCAAGCTAGATATTTTCTAGATATTTTTAGAAACTATTACCCAATGGATAATAACTATTGCTAGTTAATGTCCAATGAATAATAAGATTATCCAATGGATAATAACTTTATCCAATGGATAATAAAAACTCAGATAAAGAAAATTTTCATCAACAGTTCCTGGTTTAGGGTTTAGTAAGTTCTCCCGGCCCTGCATCCATAGTCCGAAATTTTTCGGTCTGGAAAAAAGTTTTTATTTTTCTGGACCCGCCTCAAACACATATACAGCTCAAAATAATATTAAAATAATCAAAATAAATTAAAAATTCCTAAATATTCACAAAATATTATAAAACTCATAAATATCCAGAAAAACAAAAAATTAGGGTGTTACAACTAGTATCAGAGTGGGACCTCTTCTAGTACGATATGGTTCGGGGATGAACCATGCAGAAGCTGGTGGGCATGTGACACCCAAGGCGGATGAGGGCGGGGAGTGGCCGCCGGTGCAAAAGATGAAGCACGGACAAGGAGCGGCTCCTGGTGGGCTTCTAGGCAGAGGGACACATGAATGAACTGAATACACACCGGAATGAGAGGGATCCAGAGACTGTGCAGGTATGAGACTGCATAGTTGAGGATGGCTAAGGAATTGATTAGCACCACTCATATCAACAAGATGCATCTTCTTTTCGGGAGCCAAGAACATAAGTACTCCATAGTTAAGCGTGCTTGACTTAGAGCACTTGTGGGATTGGTGACCTCCTAGGAAGTTTCCTAACATGCGTGTGAGTAAGGACAAAGTACGCTGAAAAGACCCGTGTTGATTTATGGGAACACTCATCGATCTTGCAGGCAGTCTCAAAGATTAGCCTTCTCAGGATCAAACTCTCCTTTAAACTGTGGAGGGTTATTACGATGAAACTTCGATAGATTTTGAGCTTCTGCATTTTTTGCATATTGTTGAGCAGCTCTTTGATTCTGTTGTACAACCACATATACCATCCTTTGTATAGCTTCTGCACCTGCAGCCATGCTCTCATTATCACGTCCAATTTCCACACTCGAACCTTTTCCACGCACCATCGTACTTCTTTGAAATTAAACTAAACAATACAAAATCAAAGTTAAATAAAATCATTTTAAAATCATTTCAAACAATGTTGTCTCCTTGCGAAATTCAAACACAGAGAATCACACAACACAAACAAGATAGACCTAACCACAAACCCAAAAGACTCAAACTTGGGCTCTGATACCAACTAATGTAACACCCCCCTTAGGGCATCACATTTATAGATTTCAAGTTACTAAATTTTAACCAAGTTATAAAAACTGATAATATGATATGTACGTCTTTCAAATATTTTTCTTTGCAGATAATTAAAAACTAACAAATTAAATAAAATACAAAATATACCAAATCCAAATAATTTACATCATTTACATACCAAGTTTTAATACTTAAAAACATCCAGCTTATCCTCAAAATATTTATACAGGTACTACAACACAAATATAAACTAACCTAGTACCCCACATTTAGTCAGAATGGTACTCATCTGGACCCTCCTCCGAATCTTCCTCAGACTCCTTAGATGACAAAAACCCCGCATGGGTCGCAGGGCTACTAACAGGAGTCCGCGCAGAAGAAACAACTAAGTCCTCCGTAGGAGTAACACGACGAGTACTCCACACAAACTCCATAGGCATAGTAAAACATAAATGCACAAAAGCACTAAAATAAAATATAGGGACCCTATGAAAAGTCCTACTAAGGGTCACAGATACCTCCCCTATATATACCACATGATCCTTGTCAGCATCATAACGCCATGCATTCGTGCCTCCTCAAAACAGCACTTTCAAATAACCCAGAAAAACCCCTTGACGCCATCACAGCAAACTAACAAACTAACACAGACAAAAATGAGGCAATCCGTCCTCCTCTTCCTCTTCACACTCTTTATTAAACATACAAGTAACCAGAATAATATAGCAAATAGGTGAGATCCCCTACATCAACACTATCATGGCAGTAAAAAGACAGTAAAATAATATACTATTCATACACATCATTTAACAGATATATTCATGGCATCCTATAATCATTGCATTAAATAGCAAATAATTACCACAACACACACACACACACACACACACATATATAAATCACAATAAAATGATGACTGACTATGCATATGCACAATGAATAAATTTCCTACTCCATGGAGCTAAACTCAATTTCAGAGAGAATGATCCAGAAGATATGTTGGTATATCGGCCTCCTTAGACCAAGTGCTATAATTTGTCAATGTGCACATCAGGTATTATACACGACATTCTACGCCAAATTATGAATAGAATAGTGTTTAGTCAAGATCGTCGGAGCATTGCTCAGTTACCACGGCCCAGTAGAGCTACCTACTGTCCATTTGTGGAATACTTGTGCTCCTACGCCTCTAGTTCAACAAGTGAACAACACTATGCAATTCGCACCCACACTTAGGTGTAATTCAACTCCTAGGCAACAATAGTCTTAACAGACACCGTCTGTTTGACAAATGCATGTCCAATGATTTAATGCACATTATAGGCTACTACTGGCCACATACACATAGAAATATTCTCGGGTCCAGTATATTGGCCCGACAGCAAAACTTGCTGTTCCTCTCAATCCCGTAGTGTTTTTATCGCATTTTCATAATTGCGAAAAACTTCAGTTACGTTTTCAAATTGCGTAACGGTTTTTCAACATTTTCTCAATCGCGTAGAAATTTTAAAATGTTTTCTTAATTGCGTAGCTAAAAATTACCATTTTTAAATCGCGTAGAAGTTTCTCCACGTATTTTCAATCGGGTAAAATATTTTCTCAATATTCTAAGCCCAAATTAAAACTTTTCTTATTTAATATCAAAATTAGACTTTATTTCCATTATTTCCATATTAAATCACCTTTAGATAATATTTCTAATATTTTTCTCAAAATCCATATTATTTTAATTTTAAATAAAATCCTTTTCCATTTAATTTATTTAAAATCCATTTAAATAAAATATTTGAAATTCCCAAATTGCTCCTTAGTCCTAAATTCCTTCTAGTGGCCAAAAATTACATTTTAATTTGTGATAAAAATATATTCATTTCCATTTTCACTTTGTAATTCCTTAATTAAATTTATTACCACTAATCCTTTAGGTTATCATTTGATAAAATATTTTTGCATTGGATTCCTCTTTGGAGGGCTTAGAGGCCGTGAGCCTCAATAGCTATTGGAGCCAAAATTCTTTTCCTCACAAGCATGATTTATCACATACAACATACTTTAAGCGTCAAAATTCTACTCTAGCAAGTTCATACATAATATCAAAGCAATAACTCACATAGGATAAATAATTACAAACCACACAAGTACACCAAATTTTCGTGTCCCTCACCACCATAAGTGGTTGATGAGGTTAATCTCCCTCTTACCTTAGATGTAGCTTCCCAAGCTCTTTGTATGATCCTTTGTATAAACCTCCTCCACCAAGTAACTCTTAAAATCAAAGTAAACACCATATATTAACATCCAAGACTAGAGTAAGACAATCATAGATCAAATATGGTCTTAGAATTTCATGAATCAAATACGAACTCAAGTTTCAAGAATCTTACATTGAAACCCTAGAACTTGAATCCAAAAATCAAGCTTGAAGATGATTGAATCAAGGCTTGATCACAACATAGAAGTTGCTTGGAATGATGTTTAGGATCAAATGGTTGGGTTGATTTAAATTATGAGTGGTTGGATAGTGATTCTAGGTAGTGAGGCCGTGAGCTAGAGGAGAGAAAATGATGTTTAGATTTTGAGAGAAAAGATGATAGCTTTTAGAATGTAATAGAAAAATGAACTTAGACACTTTAGAGCTAGATGGTTGTGAGCCTTCATGGAGAGAGAAAGAGATATTTTTGTTTACTACAAGCCATCACAACCATTGATTCAATCAAGGATAGATATCCTAAGCTTCTTCACTAAGCTTGCCCTCACAACCATTTATTAGATCAAGGGTGGATATGCAAAGATTCTCCTCCAAGCTTGTTTCCTATTGGTTATGCATAAAGTTGTCATAACCATCTTATTTGACCAAGCTAGATATTTTCTAGATATTTTCAGAAACTATTACCCAATGGATAATAGCTACTGCTAGTTATTATCCAATGGATAATAACATTACACAATGGATAATAGCTTTGTCCAATAGATAATAACTTTATCCAATGGATAATAAAAACTCAGATAAAGAAAATTTTCGTCAACTGTTCCCAGTTTCGAGTTTAGTAAGTTCCTCCGGCCCCACATTAACAGTCCGAAACTTTCCAGACCCAGAAAAATAAAAAATTTTTGGGCCCGCCTCAAACACACATACAACTCAAAATAATATTAAAATAATCAAAATAAATTAAAAATTCCTAAAAATTCACAAATATTATAAAACTCATAAATATCTAGAGAAATGAAAAATCGGGGTGTTACAACTCTCCCCCTCTAATAAAAATTTTGTCCTCGAAATTTTTCTTATATTTAAAACAAATAAGGATATTGCTCCTTCACCTTTTCTTCAAGCTCCCATGTAGCATCTCCAGTCATGTCGTTCCATATCACCTTTACCAAGGCAATTTCTTTTCCTCTAAGTTGCTTCACTTTTTGATCTTTGATCTTTACAGGAAATGTCGCATAGGTTAAGTTATATTTCAATTGTACCATATGTGGAACTATAACTTGAGTGGGATCAGGAATATATTTTCTTAACTGTGATACATGAAAGACATTATGGAGATTTGAAAGAAAAGGCAGTAAGGCTATTTGATATACTACCGGACCTATCTGACGAAAATTTTGATATGGTCCGATAAATTTAGGAGTGAGCTTTCTGGATTTTATAACCCGTCCGACCCTAGTCGTGGTTGTAACTCTTAAAAATACATGTTCGCCTTCCTCAAACTCAAGTGGTCTCCTTCTCTTATCAGCATAACTTTTCTGTCGACTTTGAGTTGTCCTCATCTTTTCCTGAATCACTTTAACCTTATCTATCATCTGTTGCACAAGTTCAGGTCCTAAAATAAGATTCTCCCCATCTTGAAACCAACACAAAGGAGTTCGACATCGTTGCCCATACAATGCCTCGTAGGGTGCCATCCCTTTGCTTGAGCGATAGCTATTGTTATAGGTGAATTCTATCAGAGGCAAAAATTCATCCCAACTTCCAGACTGTTTTAGAACACAAGTCCGTAATAGATCTTCCAGTGACTGAATCGTTCTCTCTAACTAGCCATCTGTTTGCGGATGATATGCAAAACTTAAACGAAGTTTAGTCCCCATCACTTCTTGTAGACTCTGCCAAAACCTCTACGTAAACCTAGGATCTCTATCAGAAATAAGGCTGGAGGGTACGCCATGAAGTTAAACGATCTCACCAATGTACACTTGAGTCAACCTTTCCATTGAATATTTTATATTAATAGGCAAGAAATGTGCTGACTTTGTAAGCTGATCAACCACTACCCAAATTGAATCATAACCCTTTCGAGTCTTGGGTAATCCGACAACAAAATCCATAGCAATGCTATCCCATTTTTATTCCGGAATAGCCAAAGGTTGCAACATTCCAGATGGTCTTTGATGCTCAACCTTTGCTTTCTAACAGATCAAACAAGACGATACATATTTGTAACATCTCTCATCATCCCTTGCCACTAATACAATCTCTTCAGGTCATGATACATCTTGGTTGCTATAGGGTGCATACTTAACTTGCTTCTATGGGCTTCATTGAGAATCAATCTTCTAAGTTCTGAATTACTTGGCACACAAATTCTATCTCCAAATCTTAGAATTCCATCAAGTCCTTCATTAAACGATGTCTCTGCACCTTGCTTTACAAGCTCTCTCTCATTCTACAAAAATTCATCACCTTTCTGTTCCTATCGAATTTCTTCAATCAGATTATTCGAAATGGCAATCATGTTCAAACAAATCCTCCCCAGCGTCAAATCCACTGAAAACCGCATATCCCTGAATTACTCTATCAATTCATTCTCTTTAATCACCATAACAAGTACACTAAGTACTTTTCTACTCAAGGCATCCGCTACAACATTCGCCTTTCCAAGGTGATACTGAAGTTAAAAATTGTAGTCGTTCAAAAATTCTAACCATCTTCGTTGCCTCATATTCAACTCTTTTTGATCGAACAGATATTTCAGACTGTTGTGGCCACTGTAAACATTGAAGGTTACTATATAAAGAAAATGTCTCCATATCTTCAATACAAACACCACTGCCGCTAATTCCAAATCGTGAGTAGGATAATTCTTTTCATGCACTTTCAACTGTCTAGAAGCATACACCATGACATTTCTATTCTGCATCAACACACAACCTAAACCCAAATATGAAGCGTCACAACATACTTCAAACGGTTCGTTGGGATCAGGCAGAATCAACATCGGTGTAGTAGTCAAACGTTTCTTTAGTACTCGGAAACTCTCCTCACATGCATTCGTCCATGTAAAAGTTTGATTCTTTTGTGTGAGTTGGGTGAAAGGTCCTGCTATCTTTGAAAACCCTTTAATAAACCTTCGATAGTACCCGACCAATCCAACAAAACTACAAATCTCTGTCACTGTCTTCGGCTTTTCCCACTGAAGAAATAACTCTACTTTTGCTGGATCCACTGCAATCCCATCCTTTGAGATCACATGCCCCAAAAATTGAACTTCATTCAACTAGAATTCACATTTAGACAACTTCGCGTATAGCTTATTCTCTTTCAAAATCTGAAGAACCACATTGAGTTGTTCAGCATGTTCTTCCGGACTTTGAGAATAGATCAGAATGTCATCAATAAAGACAATGACAAATTTGTCTAAATAGGGACGACAGATCCTATTCATGTAATCCATGAATATCGCAGGAGCATTCGTTACCCCAAAAGGCATTACTAGATACTCGTAGTGCCCATAACGTGTCTGAAAAGCTGTCTTAGGAACATCTTCATCATTCACGTGAATCTGATGATAACCAGAACGCAAATCGATCTTTGAGAAAATAGCAGCTCCCTTCAGTTGATCCATCAAATCGTCTATCCTAAGAAGTGGATATTTATTCTTAATTGTGATCTTATTCAACTGACGATAGTTTACGCACAACCGTGAAGTTCCATCTTTCTTCTTCACTAACAATACTAGAGCTCCCCACAGAGACACACTAGGTCTCACAGACTGTTTCCCCAATAGTTCCTCTAATTGCTTTTTGAGTTCAACTAACTCTGTTGGCGACATTCGGTATGGTGCCATCGAAATAGGACCAGTGCTTGGTACAAGATCAATAGAGAATTCTATCTCTCTGTCCGGTGGTAGTCTAGGAATGTCATCAGGAAAAACCTCAGGAAACTCATTTACTATCGAAATAGCATTCATATCCTCCTCACTTTTGACCTCTAAGGAAGATAACAACATGTATCCTTGAGCTCCTTCCCTTAAGCAAACTTCGACTTGGTTTGCCATTAAAAATCCAGAAATCTCAGGTTTAGGAAAAACTAAAGTCTTATTAGCACAATCTAATAGGATATGATTAGAAGATAACCAATCCATTCCTAGGATTATGTTTATTTCTGACAAAGGTAAACAAATCAAATCAACAGAAAAGATTTGATTCATAACACAAACAGGATAGTTTAAACAAACTTGGGTAGTAACAGCAGGTTTTGCAATAGGAGTAGAAACAATCAGATCAAAAGGCAATAAAGACACATATAATCCTAAATGATCCACACATACATATGCAAGGAAAGAATGCGTCACTCCAGAATCATACAGTACAGTTAAAGAATTACCTTCTATGGCACACTCCCTTGTAATCAGATCCTCCGATTTTGAGGCTTCCTCTCTGCTCATTGTCTACACTCTCCCTTCTGCCTGTGGCTTAGCAGCATGAACATTGCTGACCGAGGGCTCCATCTTAGGCTGATCACAGTCCTTTAAAAGATGTCCCAGTTTTCCACATCAAAAACAAATAATGCCTTTGATCATACAATCATTTGTCAAGTGGTCCTTCCCACACTTGAAGCACTTCGATGTAGATGCCATTGTCTGACTGAATTTGTTGTTGCTTGAATTTCGTCCATAAAGTTTCTGTTGAAATTGACTCCCCGTTGGCCGTGAATACGGCTTTCGCTGGAATCGGCTGTTGTTATTTCCTCTTCTTTGGAACCATGTTGGTCCAAAGTTACGATTTCTGGTGTCGCGAGACTGATCTATCTCCTTTATCCGATGACACTTGTCAACCAAAAATTGGGAACTGGTTAATCCCCAAGGGCAGCACTGCATGCTTCAAATCGTGCCTCAGACCATCTTCAAACTTTCTGCACTTCCACTCCTCGTCAGGCTGAAGTTGGAAGTACCTCAAGAACTTCGACAGGCTCTCAAACTTTGTAGCATACTCTCTGACCGTCATTCCCCCTTGTCGTAGACTAAGAAATTCATTCTCCTTGGCATGCCTTACACTTGTTGGAAAATATTTTTCTAGAAACTTGTTCTTGAAGAGTCCCCACGTAATAACTCTTCCTTCAGCTTCTAGTAGCTATTGTGTTCCGGCCCACTAGTCTTCTCTATCTCCAACGAGCATGAAAGTAGCGTAAGTCACCTTCCTCTCGTCAGCCCAACCCATTCCTCTAAAAATCTTTTCCAGCTCCTTGATCCAAAGATTAGCCTTCTCAGGATCAAACTCTCCTTTAAACTACAAAGGGTTATTATGACGAAACTCCGATAGATTCTGAGCTTCTGCATTTTCTGTATGTTGTTTGTAACACCCTCCTTAGGGTATCACATTTCAGACTAACTCCTTTCAATTCTTTACCCAAGTTGTAAAGTATTTAAAATTATCTTAATACGGGTTTCAAAATTTCTTTTTCTCAGATAACATAAATTTTACCAAATTTTAGAAAACACAAGACACAAGAACTGAATAACATATATCTCTCATACATAACATAGATTAATAACAACTTAATTACATAAAACTTATATACTTTAAAATAATATATAATTACCATATAAAAACTGAGCATGGCCCAAGTCCAAACAATAGAAGAGTAGGGTCTTGCACCCAATCTTCCTCCAGATCCTCCTCGGGATCCCTAACAGACAAAATTCCCAAAATAAACAACACGTTCAACATCAGTATCACAGTGCCAGGCATCAGTGCCTCCGTGGAACTGCGCTTGTACGTAATCAGAGAAATCCCTCCTTGCAGCCATTGCAAACCGATCAAATAAAGTCAATCCAACTCAAACTTAGGTGATCCTACTTCGTCCTTCTTATGGTCTTTATCAAACATAATCATAAAAACATAATAGACAAATAATATAGCAAATAGGTGAGATCCCTTACATCACATACCAATATGGCAGCAAAGAAACGATAAACATGCCAACACAGTTCAACATACAATCCATAAAATAACATAAAATCAACAGATATATTCATGATATTTAATAAATAAATAATCCAACAAACTTGCAACACAATATATATAGCATAAAGATAAATACCATAATAATATTATATCACAATAATACTATATCATAATAGTATAAATGCTGACTATGCATATGAATAATGTGTATATTGACCATGCACAACAATAGTATACTAATCGTGCTACATCCATACTGGACAAACCCCTACTCCATGGAGCTAAACCAGCATCAGAGATGAACGTTCCAGAAGATCTGTCCCCCCTCAAAAGACAGTCTACGCCGGATCACAAAAAGAATAGTGTTTGTCAGGATGCCAGTGCATTGCAACGGCTTTTTCACGGCCAGGGGTATACAATGTGACAACATGGTCACCAAGTGAATCACCACACCCTGACGTCCCCTAAGATCCATCATAGATCACACTATCCTGTAAGTTCTCGTTCATTCCTAGGCACAAAAGCCACAACAGCCACCGACTGTAAAATGCTCAAATGCATGATCCATGAAATCAAACCCTTGTTAGACTGTTCCCAATGATATTAAAGCAACCGCCCATACAATTGTCTAATACCATTAGTATCAATAATATTATATAACCACCCATACAATTACATAATACCAATGATCCACTCGGGTCCAATACTCCGGCCCAAAAGCACAATGCTAAAATCACAATCCTCTTGGGTCCAGTACGTCGGCCCTACAGCAAAACACGTTATTCCTTTCAATCGCGTAACGATATTATCGCGTTTTCACAATCGCAGAAAACTTTTGTTAAGTTTTCAAATCGCATAATGATTTTTTAACATTTTCTCAATCGCATAGCTAAAAATCATTGTTTTTAAATTGCGTAAGAGTTTTTTTTTGCATATTTTCAATCGCGTAAAATATTTTAATCATATTTGTTACTAAGTGGCTTCCAGTACTCAAGAGGGGGGTGAATTGAGTATAAAAACTTTTTGCAAATCTCTTTTAGTGAAAGCACAAATATTAAAACTATTAAATAAAAGCACAGAAATAACAAGATGTAGAATAAAAGCTTAAGAAACAGCAAAGGATAAATATGCAATAAAATAAAGCTGTGTAAAATAAAAAGATTAAGAAGAGAGAAGCAGGCACAGTATTTATCCTTGTTCAACCACTAACCCACTTGTGGTCTACGTCCAGTCCTCGAAACAATAGCCGAGATTTTTCACTATGTATACAAGCTTCAGTAGGTGCTTGCAACCGTTACACAAAAGAGCATTTTTCATACACAAGGAAACTCTACCCTTGTGCTAAAGTCTCAGCCTGCAGGGATACCTCACCCTTACACAAACCTTAGAGGGATACTGCACCCCCTTTACAGTATAGTAGAAAATAGATGAATAATAAACTCTCACAAAGAGTAAATATCACAAGTTGAAGCACTATAGAGCTCTCTAAGGATATCTCAGAATTTTAGCAAAAGAACACAGAGAATAAGAGAGAATTTTGTAAACAACGTTTTAGCACAAGCAAAATGATTTCAGAATTTTCGGGTCTTGCAGAAGTGACTCAAAGTCTCTATTTATAGAGCCTTTGATCAGAAATACTCGTTGGAGGAATTTAATATGATAATAAATGCTAACACGTATCCGTATGAATTCAAAATACGAAACAGGGTCTCGTGGGTTATTCGAATACCATCATGGGGTATTCGAATACCACTATTTTCATTTCTTATAAAGAAAAAGGTTCAGAAGCAGGTTATTCGAATACCACAAGGGTGTATTCGAATACCTTTATTTTAAACACATTGTAAAAGCTGTTTAGAAGGATGTTATTCGAATACCTTCAAGGTTATTCGAATACCTCTATTGAAAGTCATTTAAAAACACTTTAGAAAACAGATCAGGTGATTTCTGAAATTCCACAAACTCTTTGATTTTTCAAAGATATTAAAACTTTAATTTAGTTTGTAAGAAAACATGTTTTTAGATCTTTTAAGTCAAACAATGAGATATCCTCTAAAAGCTCTGTACAAGAGAGATCCTAAGTCCTAAAGCTAATCTTGAATATCTTTGACTCAGTCTTCTCATCATCTTCATGTTTGTTATCATCAAAACTCATCTTCATTGTCGCATGGTAATCACAATATTCTAAGTTTAAATTAAAACTTTTCTCATTTAATATCAAAATTGGACTTTAATTCCATTATTTCCTTAATAAATAACCTTTAAAAAATATTTCTAACATTTTTATAATAAACCACCTCCAAATAATATTTCTTAATATTTTTCACAACAAACTTATATTGTCCAAATTAATTCAATATATCTCAAAATCTTTGTTCTTTACTCTTAATAAAACTTTCTTAAATAAAATGTTTTAAACTCCAAACTATCATTAAAATTATTGTCTTGCTAAAAATCCTCTAAATAATATTTTCTAATATCCTTTCCAAAACTTAAGTTTATTTTAATTAAATTGAATCTCATTTCCAATAAATTTCCTCTTAATAATACTTTCTAATATTTTCTTCACAAAATTTTACACTTCCACGATTTAATCAAATATTATAGCTCAAAGTTTTCTAATGCGCTTCAAAACCCAAGGAGTGAGCTATATGTCAGTAAACTTTAACTTATAAATTTATTTCCCATCATGACCTCAACTCATTAATTTAATTAATTCCAAAAATTAGTTTACTTTCTTTTTACATCTCAAAATTCACTAAATTGAATTCTTGTTAATTAATCCTTTAAGACTACATTTGAGAAAATATTTTTAGTTTAAAATACCAATTCTTGGCATGTTGGCCAAAAATTCAATTTATATTCCATAATCAAATATTTATTCATTTCCTATATCATTTTTCATTGTAAAATTTTTTTTTAATCCAATTACTTGTTACATAATCATCTAAAATCCACACTTAGTAAAATATTTTAAGTGATTTACTCCAAAATACTCATGGAGGCCGTGAGCCTCTTGGTTCTTTGAAACCAAAATAGTTTTCCTTTCCACATGATTCTTATCATATACAACATATCACTCATGATATTTCTACTATCACATATTCATGCTTACTATCAAAGCAATAAAATCATATTAATCATCTAATCACAATTCAATCAAAATCATACCATCTCATATAGTAATCACTTAATAAAAATCATGCATAATTATCAAAGCAATAAAATCACATATAATAACACATAGCACTTAAACATACACAATCAGATGAATAAATCCTTTAAGGGATTTTTCATCCACAAATACAAACAAATCCATTCCCTCACTACCACATATGGCCGATGAGGTTAATCTCCCTCTTACCTCAAAGGAAGATAAAAAACTCTTCTTGATTGTCTTTCTTAAAGATTTCGTGCACCACCTCTAAGATTTACTTAAAATCAAAGACAACATACAAGTTAATATTTAAAGCTTATTTAAAATGACTATGGATCAAAACATAGTCTAGAACTTTAAAATGAATAGAAAAGTAAAGATTAATAACCTTTACCTTAAAACTCTTGATTAGAGCTTTGATGAAAGTGATAGAAGATAATTGATTTAGACTAAAGTCTCAACACCAAAGAGTCTTAGAATGATGTAAGAATTCAAGAAGTGGGGTTGGATTGAATCAAAAGTGGTTGAATGTTGGTGGAGGGGGTATAGCCATGAGCTTCTTTGGAGAGAAAAGGAGAGAACTTTTTGGCTTTCCAAGAATTAGAATAGAGATTTAGAGAAAGCTACAACATAGAAGTGTTTAAGAATAGTGTATAGGTTAAGAAAACAAAGCTAGATGACATTATGAGTAATTGGATGATACTTTGGAGTGGCTTGGCTGAGAGATTCCATGAGAGGAAAGGTGATGTTTTCTTGTTCATGAAAGAAAAAGAATGGAGAGAATTGATTTTTTTTGTTCACAAGGTGTTATGAAAATTGAAGTGAAAGTGTGCTAGAACCATAAGTTAGCCGTGAGGTTTGAAGAGAAAAGGATAGATTACTTTGTGATATTGATTTATGAAATGAAATGTGAAGGTTTTCCTCAAAATGGTGCTTGGCCGTGGAGTGCATCTCGAAGGAGAGGTCAAAGCTTCTCCAAGAAGCTTTGTGAAAGTCAAGACATGCACTCCAAGCTCTCCTCCCATTGGCTAGCCACTAAGCTTGACCAATTTCTATTGGTTAGACATTTTTATTGACTATTCAACAACTAACCAAGCAAGCTTGCTTCCTAAACCATTGATTTGATCAATGGTGGATATCCAAGACTTCTACATTAAGCTTACTCCCACAACCGTTGATGAGATCAATAGTGAACATCCAAAGCTTCTTTACAAAGTTTGTTCTCACACCATTGATTAGATCAATGGTGATCATCCAAGTCTTCTTCATTAAGTTTGCTCCTCACATCCATTAATTAGATCAATGGTTGATATTCAAAACTTATCTACTAAGTCTTGCTTCTTAACCGTTGATTAGATCAATGGTTGATGTTTAAAACTTCTCCACTAAGTCTTGTCATTCAAGGGTGCAAATCAAAGTCCATGCCACTATTGTTGACTCCATCTTTCTTCACTTGTAAGCTTCCGTTCTATTGGTCCTTCCCAAAGGTATCTTAACCATTGATTAGATCAAGGGTTAATATGCAAAATTTCTCCTCCAAGCTTGTTTTCTATTGGTCCATCACAAAAGTCATAGCCTCTTTAGTTGACTAATCTCAAGATATTTTCCAAAAGATATTTTTCAGAAACTTTTACCCAAAGAATAATAGCTACTGCTAGTCATTGTCTAATGGATAATAAAAAACTCAAATACAAAAATTTTTTGTTAACTGTTTCCAATTTCGGGTTTAGTAAGATCCCCCGTCCTGCCTTGACAATCCAAAACATTCTAGTCTAATTTTTTTTTTATTTTTCCAGGCCCGCCTCAAACACGTATACAGTCCAAAATAATATTAAAATAATCAAAATTTTAGAAAAATCTACAAAAATTCACAAAAATCATAAAAATTATAAAACTCATATATATTAAAAAATGAACTTTGAGCATACAGTTCAAAATAATATTAAAATAATTAAAATAATTAAAAATTTCCAAAAATTCGCAAAAACTCACAAATATTAGAAAAATTATTTATATCAAGAAAAATAAAAAATCAGGGTATTACATTGCTGAGCAGCCCTTTGATTCTGTTGTACAATCACGTCTGCCATCCTTTGCATAGCTTCTGCACTTGCAGCCATGCACTCATTGTCACGTCCAGTCTCCACACTCGAACCTCTTCCACGCACCATCGTACTCCTTCGAAATTAAACTAAATAATACAAAATCAAAGTTAAATAAAATCATTTTAAAATCATTTCAAACAATGTTGTCTCCTTGCGGAAACTAAACACAGAGAATCACACAATACAAACTAGACAGACCTAACCACAAACCCAAAGACTCAAACTTGGGCTCTGATACCAACTAATGTAAAACCCCTCTTAGGGCATCACATTTACGGATTTCAAGTTACCAAATTTTAACCAAGTTATAAAAACTGATAATATTATATGTACGTCTTTCAAATATTTTCCTTTGCAGATAATTAAAAACTAACAAATTAAATAAAATACAAAAATATACTAAACCAAAATAATTTACATTATTTACATACCAAGTTTTAATACTTAAAAATATCCAGCTTATCCTAAAACTATTTATACAGGTACGACAGCCCAAATATAAACTAACCTAGTACCCCACATCTAGTCAGAAGGGTACTCATCCGGATCCTCCTCCGGATCTTCCTCAGACTCCTCAGATGATAAAAACCCTGGATGGGTCGCAGGGCTATGGACAGGAGTCCGCGCAGAAGAAACAATTGAGTCCTTTGTAGGAGTAACACGACGAGTACGAGTACTCCATAAAAACTCCATAGGCATAGTAAAACGTAAATGCACAAAAGCACTAAAAGAAAATATAGGGACCCCACGAAAAGTCCTACTAAGGGTCACAGATACCTCCCCTATATATACCACATGATCCTCCTTAGCATCATAACGCCATGCATTTGTGCCTCCTCTAAACAGCACTTTCACATAACCCAGAAAAACCCTTTGATGCCATCACAACAAACAAACAAACTAACACAGACAGAAATGAGGTGATCCGTCCTCCTCTTCCTCTTCAAACTCTTTATTAAACATACAAGTAAACAGAATAACATAGCAAAGAGGTAAGATCCCCTACATCGATACCATCATGGCCATAAAAAGACAGTAAAATAACATACTATTCATGCACAACATTTAACAGATATATTCATGGCATCATATAATCATTGCATTAAATAGAAAATAATTACCATAACACACACACACACACACACATATATATAAATAAATCACAATAAAATGATGACTGACTATGCATATGCACAATGAACAAATTTCCTACTCCATGGAGCTAAACTCAATTTCAGAGTGAATGATCTAGAAGATATGTCAGTATATCGGCCGCCTCAGACCAAGTGCTATAATTTCTCAATGTGCACATCAGGCATTATACACGATATTCTATGCCAAATCGTGAATAGAATAGTGTTTAGTCAAGATATTCAGAGCATTACTCAGTTACCATGGCCTAGTCGAGCTACCTACTGTCTATTTGTGGAATACCTGTGCTCCTATGCCTCCTAGTTCAACAAGTGAACAACACTATGCAATTCGCACCCGCATTTAGATGTAATTCAACTCTTAGGCAACAATAGCCTTAACAGACACCATCTGTTTGAAAAATGCATGTCCAATGATTTAATGCACATTATAGGCCACTACTGGCCACAAAGACATAGAAATATTCTCGGGTCCAGTATATCGGCCCGACAGCAAAACTTGTTGTTCCTCTCAATCGCGTAACGTTTTTATCGCATTTTCACAATCATGAAAAACTTTTGTTACATTTTCGAATCGCATAACAGTTTTTCAATATTTTCTCAATTGCGTAGAAATTTTAAAACATTTTCTTAACCGCGTAGCTAAAAATTACCATTTTTAAATCGCGTAGAAGTTTCTCCACATATTTTCAATCGGGGTAAAATATTTTCTCAATATTCTAAGCTCAAATTAAAATTTTTCTTATTCAATATTAAAATCAGACTTTATTTCCATTATTTCCCTATTAAATCACCTTTAGATATTATTTCTAATATTTTTCTCAAAATCCATATTATTTTAATTTTAAATAAAATCCTTTTCCATTTAATTTATTTAAAATCCATTTAAATAAAATATTTGAAATTCCCAAATTACTCCTTAGTCCTAAATTCCTTCTAGTGGCCAAAAATTACATTTTAATTTGTAAAAAAATTATTCATTTCCATTTTCACTTTGTAATTCCTTAATTAAATTTATTACCACTAATCCTTTAGGTTATCATTTGATAAAATATTTTTGCATTGGTTTCCCTTTTGGAGGGCTTAGAGATCATGAGCCTCAATGACTATTGGAGCCAAAATTCCTTTCCTTACAAGCATGATTTATCACATACAACATACTTTAAGCATCAAAATTCTACTCTAGTAAGTTCATACATAATATCAAAGCAATAAATCTCATAGGATAAATAATTATGAACCACACAAGCACACCAAATTTTTGTGTCCCTCACCACCATAAGTGGTTGATGAGGTTAATCTCCCTCTTACCTCAGATGTAGCTTCCCAAGCTCCTTATATGATCCTTTGTATAAACCTCCTCCACCAAGTAACTCTTAAAATCAAAGTAAACACAACATATTAACATCAAAGGCTAGAGTAAGACAATCATAGATCAAATATGGTCTTAGAATTTCAAGAATCAAATAAGAACTCAAGTTTCAAGAATCTTATCTTGAAACCCTAGAACTTGAATCCAAAAATCAAGCTTCAAGATGATTGAATCAAGGCTTGATCACACCATAGAAGTTGCTTGGAATGATGTTTAGGATCAAGTGCTTGGGTTAGTTTAAATTATGAGTGGTTGGATAGTGATTCTAGGTAGTGAGGCCGTGAGCTAGAGGAGAGAAAATGATGTTTAGCTTTTGAGAGAAAAGATGACAGCTTTTAGAATGTAACAGAAAAATGAACTTAGACACTTTAGAGCTAGATGGCCGCGAGCCTTCATGGAGAGAGAAAGAGATATTTTTGTTTACTGCAAGCATCACAACCATTGATTCAATCAAGGGTAGATATCCTAAGCTTCTTCACTAAGCTTGCCCTCACAACCATTGATTAGATCAAGGGTGGATATGCAAAGCTTCTCCTCCAAGCTTGTGTTTCCTATTAGTTATGCATAAAGTTGTCATAACCATCTTATTTGACCAAGCTAGATATTTTCTAGATATTTTTAGAAATTATTACCCAATGGATAATAGCTTTACCCAATGGATAATAACTTTATCCAATGGATAATAAAAACTCAGATAAAGAAAATTTTTGTCAACTATTCTTGGTTTCGGGTTTAGTAAGTTCCCTCAGCCCCGTATTAACAGTCCAAAACTTTTCGGTCTGAGAAAATTTTTTTATTTTTTTGGGCCCGCCTCAAACACACATACAGCTCAAAATAATATTAAAATAATCAAAATAAATTAAAAATTCCCAAAAATTCACAAAAATTCACAAATATTATAAAACGCATAAATATCCAAAAAATGAAAATTGGGGTGTTACAATATGTGGGAGAAAAGGAAACACCTTTAAGAATTTTGGGAAAAGTAGGAAGATAGTTTCAGAATGGGGCACAACTCTCCACATGTCTACAAGACATGGGAGGGAGATCATTCTCTGGAAAAGGATCACTCTCAAACACGATCAAAGAACAAAAGAAACATATGTCAGCCTCACTACAAACATTCCCTATTTATAAGGGGAATAAAACATTTTGATTGGCCCTTGAGATGGCGATCTGGTTGCGCGATCGAGGCCACGTTTTAATGCTTCTCACTTTATAACTGGCCATGAAAGTAGCGGGCAGTTGGAAAATAGTATGAAACTGCTATCCTCTTTAAAGCGGTTTTTAATTCCCAATAAATTCAAACTTGTAGTTCCTAAGCAAGCACAAACTGTTACAAACCACAAAGGAAAGACTGCAAAAAAGGACATCAGAGACCCTTTGAACTACACATGGGGGCAACATACGACATACCTCAGATGGCGAAACGACGACGTAAGCAGAGTGATCCAACTCAGATACCGGCCTTACTCGTTAACCTTGGAGGCATACTATGATGTATCACGGACCTCGGCCCTTTGGAAAAAACATTAGGAGATCCAACGTTAACAACTAGAATCCTTTTGTCCATTACATGCCATGTGCTCCCATAAACTCGGATACCTTAACACTTAGTTGTCCCATCAAAGTGCCAAGCTATGGGCAACTATTCTGGACCGTGATCTGTCAACTTGGCATGCATCCGGTCAGAGTCCGTTGTTGATACCCTAATAGGAATTCACTCGGTGTGTGGTTGAGATCCTGGTACTATGCATGACGGACCACGACATTGGGTAGCAGCAACAACTATGCGAGATTTACGCAGTTGATAAATCTTATGATTATCTGTAACTGTCAATCATGATCTCGCGTAATAATAACGCCCATAACCACCTTTGACTGCTCATAACTACAGTATCAAAATTCTGATCTTATAGGGATCCCCTGCAATAATTAAGGGAACGTATCTCCCTATTCCAACTCTATAAATATCAGGCTCAATCACCTTCAACAAGTAACTATTGATCTTTAGCTTAAACCTTATTTGTGCACAGTTTGACTTGAGCACTGGAGTCTCTTTGCAGGCATCAACTACCCTTGTATCAACACGCTCCGTTGGTGCGCAAGGAGGAAAACACTAGTACGTGTCATCTTAGGTACATCTCAGTATCCACTACTAAACACCCTTTGTTTAGATGCGGTGAGAAAATGGAAAAAAAGAAAATGAAGAGAAAAATGTATTTTCTCTCATATTGTCTATTTGAAGAGAAAAAGGAGAGAAAGAAAATGAGAAATATTCCTTCCTCTTGTTTAGCTGAGAAGAAAAAGTGAGAAGAAAGAAAATGTAGTTACATTAAATGACTTTTATATCCTTGTTATAATAAAAGTGAGAAGAAAGAAAACGTAGTTATATTAAATGACTTTTATAAGAAGAAAATGTGTATCCTTGTTATATTAAATGACTTTTATATCCTACTATTTTTTGTTATTTTTCATTTGAAAAAAGTTAGATACACATCACTTTAAGCTATATGGAAGAATCAAAATGGAGGTGTACAAAAATGAGATAGAATTAGATGTAATCATATGATAAAAATTTTGTAGATATGAGGTAATGTGAGTAAAAGTGTATGTAACTAGAATTACTATTTTTATTTTAGTCTAATCCACTCTTTTATTATTAAAGCTTATGGAATCTTAAACAGACAGCTTTCCTCATTCTATTTTTTAAGTAATATAAGATAATTTTTTACTAGCTTAAAAATTATTCTAATAATAAATTAAAAATTAATCATAATATATTAGACTTATGTATCACATATGTTAAAATCTAGTTGATACTTAAATTATAAAATATAATTTTATAAATTTAATTTTGATGCACCATTAGTGTAAAGTTTTTTACTCCATCACTCAATCATATGTGGCCTTTAAGGTAGTTATTGTGAGTGTCAAACAATTTTTATGATGTGACAATGCATGATTGACTAGTAATATAACAAATTTTTGCATTGTCGATGCATTCAAATTAAATCTTAATTTTAAAATGTTAAATTAAATAAATTTATTATTATTTATTTATAATTTAATAATATCTTAAATAAAAATTTCATTTAAAATATGTTTTAGATAACCATACCTTTCAATGAGAAAGCTATCAAGGAAGATAGCCAGCACAAAGGAAGAAGAAAGGAAATAGTAGAAAGAACAGAGGGAGAGGAATTCATATAGGGAGAGAAGCAGCAGAATGCTAGACAAACTTCACACCCTTTCTTCACACACTCTTATTCCCTTATAACTGCCCTTGCCCCAAACGAAATCCTTCAGCTGTGAATTAACCATTCGAGCCCTTGAACTCTTGCACACTCCCTGATCACACGCATCTCTTGCCAAGTGTTCATTCTCTATAACTAACTTTTAGTCTACTTGTTTGTTGAGCAAGATTTCTTCATCTGAGTTAGCTAAATTCCTGTCCATGTTGGTCTTTTTCTCTATTGGGCTCGTAACAATACCCTCATTCAAAGCAACCTTGTCCTTAAAGTTGATATTGGAGAAATTCTGTTGCATCGTACTCTTGTCCTCCCAAGTAGCCCATCAATAGCTGATGTGTGGATGAAATACACACCTCTTGTGCTTGATTTGAGGTGGATTTAAGTGTGCTTTGATGATTTATGTTGGAAGTTATGTTACATTTAATCTAATTATCCTTGGTATCTTATGATTGGTCTTTCTCTATGTTTTTAGGTCCAAAAGAAGTGTTTTGACTTGGCTCTATGAAGCTTTGGAAGGATTCATTGCAATGGAGTTGAGTTCGGAATTTATATGGCCAAGATTCGTAGCATTTTTGACCTTTGCTCGATAAAATAAGCATATCTTAAGCTACAAAAGTTGAAGCGAGGTGATTTTAGTGGTATTGGAAAGCTAAGAAAAAGATCTACAACTTTCATGAAGATCACTTCTCCAAAAAATGATGTTTTGAGCAATTAAAGAGTTAGACATAGCTGTGTCTAACTTGGAAAATGCTTCTGTCAAGCTCACAGGACCTTGTCTAACTTCAATGAAGCTTCTGTGCGGGAGACACGGCCGTGTCTCTTGGAGACACAGCTATGTCTCCCCCAACGTCAAAATTACACTATTTTTAAAGCTCATACGACTATGTCGAAGGGAGACACGACTGTGTGAGCCTTCCTGACATGAAAATTTAACTGTTTTGCCCCTAAATCATTATAAATAGGGCAAAAGCACCAAAGCTAAAAAAGACTTTTGGCTAGAGACTTGTGTGACAGCAGGTTTTGAGAGGAGAAGTGCAAGGATTGAAAGGCGAAGGCTTGGAAGGCAAGAGCAATAGTCATTGAAGATCAACCATTGAAGTCTTTTCCCTTATCTACATCTTCTCCATCTTCTCTTTTTGTTTTGGAATCATGGTTATTTCTTTAATCTCTGTTCTTGTTTGTGCTATAATTTCCATGAGTGGCTAAACCCCTTTATTCTAGGATTAGGATGAAACTCTCTATTTCCTTATTATGAATTGTTAATTTGATTCTTTGTTAATGAAATTATTATTCTTGATTCATTCTTGGTATGCTTAATGCTTGTGATATGTTGCGCGTCATATTTACATGATTTTAGACTTTAGGTGAAGGATTGAAAGATGAAATCTAATTGCTTGATAATCCAAGAATTGAACTTAGGAATTGAGACCTAGACATAGGCTTAAATCCGTCGAGGGGTAAACGATTGTCATGAATCTTAATGGGTTGGAACTTGGATTAATTGCCATGAGAATGGGGTTAGTGAAGTTTTAACACATTTTTAGTGCCAAGAAATTGGGCTTTAAATAATTTAGGACAAATCGCCTTCAAGAACATAATTGAACATTAACAAAGATAGAATTACAATTTATCGTAGGGGGTAGTGTAGTGGATTCTGAATAGTAGAGCTTTAAATCCTTATTAAATCTCATCTTTTCTAGTTTCAATTGTTTATTTTATTACTTTACTTTTTGTCTTAATTTAATTGGATTTTCACTATTGATTTTTATTCGCTTAAATAATCAAAGTAGCCGTAAGAGTTAGTAATTAACCAATCCTCGTGGGAACGATCTTTATTTTACTACTTGTACGATCTGTGCGCTTGCGAAAAATTGATAACCAGTTTTTGGCACCATTGTCAGGGATCGTGTTGATATTAACACTAGCGGTAATTTAGTTGATTTAAGAAACTTTTATTTTTTTATTTTTTTTCTATTTTTTTATCTTATTTTATTTTAACTTTCTTTTATTTTTCTTTGAATTTTCAGGTGTTGTTTCTTTCCTATGCATAGAACGAGGAGTCAAGGAGATCTTATTATCCTCGTTGATCTTGAGATTGAAAGGATGCTTCATAATATTAGAAGAGGAAGAAGAACACAGGGATTCGAGGAAGACAACATGGCAGACAACACTAATCAAGTCGCCAATCTAGAGCGAAGGTTGAGGGATTATGGAAATCCCAATGCTAATGCCCGTCAGTCTTCCATTGTTAGGCCACGGGTAGAGGCCAACAATTTTGAATTAAAGACGTCACTGATTCAGATGGTCTAACAAATGCAATTTAGCGGGTTACCAACCGAAGACTCGAATCAACATTTGGACGATTTCTTGGAACTATGTGACACAATCAAGATGAATGGGGTTTCGAAGGATGCTATAAGGATCAGACTTTTTCCCTTTTCTCTTAGGGGGAAAGCAAAGAAATGGATTCACTCAGAAACCCCAAATTAACTTACCACTTGGGCTTTGATGGAGCAAGCCTTCTTGGATAAATACTACCTAATTGGGAAGACAATTAAGCTCCACCAAGACATCACTACCTTCTCTCAAAAGGAAGATGAATCTCTTTATAAAGCATGGGAGAGGTATAATGATCTTATTTATCGGTGTCCACATCATGGCCTACAGGATTTTGTTGTCATCTAAACATTTTATGCTGGGTTGACTTTCTCTACAAAGGCAGCCCTTGATGCCACAGCTGGCGGTGCTTTGATGGCCAAGACTCCAACAGTGGCAAGGAGTTTGATCAATGAAGTGGCTTCAAATATTTATTTGTGGCCAAGTGAGAGATCCTCTTCGAAGAAGCAAGCCAGAATGATAGAGCTTGATGCCATTACTATGCTGAATGCCAAATTTGATGCTTTGACCAACTCACTTAAGAAGCTGAATGTCAATGCCATCACTACTCCTAAAATAATTTTTGAAATATGTAGAGGAGGGTATCTTGCTTCAGAATGCAATGCAGTAGACCCATCTTTGGAGCAAGTGAATTATATGCAAAATGCTAATTTCAAGGCTCAAGGGAATTCATTTTCTAATTCATATAACCCCGGCTGGAGAAAACACCCAAATCTTTCCTATGGAAATCAACAACATAATGTGGGCCCATCTGGTTTCCAATAGGTTCAACAATATTTTCAAGGTGGGAAATCCAATTTAGAAGCTCTCATGGAGAACTTCATTGTCACTCAAAATGAGCATAATAATGCCATTCAAACTCAAGTGCAACAGCATGGGGAGTCCATCAAGAAAATTCATACTTGCCTTGATCAAATGGCGACTCATTCTAAGATGCTTGAAACTTAGATAACCCAACAAGCAAGCTTGTTCAACATGGTACAGGGGCGAATCCCAAGTTAACTAGAGACAAACCCAAGGGAGCAAGCAAATGCAATTTTCTTGAGAAGTGGCAATTAAGTTAAAAGCCCCACAAGGGAAGAAAAGCATGAAGATGAGAAATCCCAAGAAAAGGAAGAGAAGCAAGAGAAGAACGAGGCTAAGAAAGAAGAAGAAGAAAGCACTAAAAGGTATGTTCCTCCACCAGCATATGTTCCACTTTTGCCCTTCCCACAAAAATCTCAAAGAGCGAAGCTTGATCAACAATTTGGAAATTTCTTGGAGGTTCTAAAAACGCTTTATATAAATATTCCTTTTACTGAAGTGTTCTCTCAAATGCCCACTTATGCTAAATTCTTAAAAGAGATTCTTTTGAATAAGAGGAAACTTGAGGATTATGAAATTGTTGCTTTAATTTAGGAATGAAGTGCACTCATTCAGAACAAGCTTCCTCCTAAGCTTAAGGATCCAGGTAGCTTCTCTATTCCGTGCTCGATTGGGATAATGCAAATTAACAAGGCGTTATGTGACCTTGGTACAAGTGTGAGTTTGATGCCCCTTTCCCTTTGCAAGAAACTTAATATTGGGGAGCTCAAATCGACCACCATCTCTCTTCAACTGGCCGATAGGTCAATCAAATGTCCTATTGGCATATTAGAGAATGTTCCCTTGAAGGTTGGTAAATTTTACATGCCAGTGGATTTTGTTGTGCTTGACATGGATGCTGATGATAAAATGCCAATCATACTTGAGCATCCATTCCTCGCCACTGGAAGGGCAACTATTGATGTCTACGAAGGGAAATTGACTCTACGATTGAATGATAAGGAAGTAGTTTTTGATGTTTTTAATTCTGAAAATAATTCTAATTCCTTAAATTCATGTAATCGCATAGATGCTACTAATGTTGTGGATAGTGTTATGCTTTCAAGTATGCAAGAATTAGTTACTATGCTGTGCTAGAAAAGACCTTGCCCAAGGCTGCCACAAAATTTGAGAAGTCCAAGCCCTGCAAGAAAGGACCTAAGAAGCGGAATGACAAGTATGTCAAGAAGCGTAAATTTAAACTTGTGGATAAAGTTCTTGTCAATAACTCGCTTCTACGTTTCTGTCCTAGTAAGTTATGATCAAAATGGTCAGGATCATATGAGATTATTCGAGTTTTATCTTACGGTGTGCTTGAGGTGAAGAAAGAAGGTCATAATACATTCTTGATAAATAGCCAGAGAGTGAAGCACTATGAAGAAGGAGTGGGGACTAAGCACTACTCCATTGACATTACCTAAGCATAGAACCAAGCCATAGTCAAGCTAATGACTATAACTTAGCACTTCTTGGGAGCTAACCCAATTTTTTTTCTTTTTCTTTACTCTTTTATTTTTTATTTTATTTTTAGCTTCTATTTATTTATTTTATTGATTAACATTCTTCTATTTTTGTTTTGTAGTTAGCTATTATTGAGTCGGATTAAGTGCCTCCCTGAGTTCGGAGCCTTTGTAGGGGGATGTATATTGTTGTCGGTAGCCCAAAAAGATTTTTCTTTCCTTTCATTTAGTTTCTTTATTTTGCTTTTAGTTCTTACTCTTTGTTTTTCAGTTTTTACTTTGTTTTTCTTGTGCAGTTTCAGACCCTATGTAGCAACTCATAAAGACTAGATGTTTGAGTTTATGGTTACTTACCTCTTTCTCCCACCCTTCCCCACCACCGTCATGATCTTGAGTTTCCATTTTCAGAGAAGTTTCATTGTCCTTTGTACTATTACTTTTCTTGTCTAAACATTTAGGGCAATGTTTCTTTCAAGTGTGGGGGGGAATTGTTGAGAACTTGTTTATTTCATTGAATCTAGTGGGAATTGTGTTAATTTCTTGGTTATTTCTGAGCTGATAGAAATTTGTTTGAGAGGAGAATCCACTACTATTTTTGAACTATTTTTGTGCAAGGCAATCTTTTTCAATTGAATGTTGAACATTTAGAATCTTATTTGCAATGGAGTACATGTTTGCTTGCATTTGTTCTTTTTACTAACTTAAGCTAGAAGTGAGTTTTGAGCCTTTATTGATTGGATTTATCATAAACTAAATCCTTTGTTTCTTCTGGAGTGAGTTTTCTCTTGATTTATATGTACTAGAACTTGATTTGATATCTTGTTAAGACTTTTATGGTTCACATACATTCTTGGACATGATGAAGGCAATTAGGCTTAATTCTTTCTTGACTTTCAGAGTTGCATTATTAAATAATCCTTTAGTTGTCCCATTTGAGCCTGAATTTGATTTCTTTGGATACCTTATTGAATGATCAGGTTGAATTCTTTGGAGCAACTGATGTGTTAATTGAGAAGTCATAAAGGATTGTTTCTGTCTTCAAGGGATTTATTGTTCAAAAAAAAAATGAAATGAATGAAGAAAAAAAAAAGAAAGAAAAAAGAAAGAAAAAAATTGTGGTAAAGAATAATGAGAATATTTGGTTGAAAGTGAGAATTGATTATCTCCTTATGCATTATGTTTTCAACCTGATTCTGTTTTGTATCGATTTATCCATGAATATTCTTTACCCTTTCTTATCTTTTTCCTACCTTTCATTATACCTTTGGCCCCGTTACAACCAGAGGAAGTCCTTTTGATTCTTGTTATGTATGTGAACTTAGAAGTGGAGATGAGATTGATAACCAAGCCTATGGTATTGCATTTTTCATGAGAAATTTGAGTAATCTCTTTGTACTTAAACACTTGAGTGATGGAAAAATGAGTGATCTCAAATGGTTGGTAAAGAGAAAAGGTACAAGCTAGACTCGAGCCTCTAATTGTATTAAGTGCTAAACTATCTTTCTTGATTAGATTTGACTCCTGAGCTTGATTGAATTTTTAAATTATGGAATTTCCCTTGATTTATGTTTCTTGATGTTGAGTGTAATCTTATTTTTGATTCATATTCTTTGCTTGAGAATAAGCAAAGTTCAAGTGTGGGGGAATTTGATATGTGGATGAAATACACACCTCTTGTGCTTGATTTGAGGTGGATTTAGGTGTGCTTTGATGATTTATGTTGGAATTTATGCCACATTTAATCTAATTATCCTTGGTATCTTATGATTGGTCTTTCTCTATGTTTTTAGGTCCAAAAGAAGTGTTTTGACATGGCTCTATGAAGCTTTGGAAGGATTCATTGCAATGGAGTTGAGTTCGGAATTTATATGGCCAAGATTCGTAATGTTTTTGACCTTTGCTCATATAAAATAAGCATGATGTGAGCTAGAGAAGTCAAAACGAGGTAATTTCGGTGGCATTAGAAAGCTAAGAAAAAGATCTACAACTTTCATGCAGATCACTTCTCCAAAAAATGATGTTTTGAGTGATTAAAGAGTTAGACATGACCATGTTTAACTTGGAAAACGCTTCGGTCAAGCTCACAGGGCCCTGTCTAATTACAATGAAGCTTCTGTGTGGGACACGGCCGTGTCTCCCCCAACGTCAAAATTATGCTATTTTTAAAGCTCAAATGACCGTGTCGAAGGGAGACACGACCGTGTGAGCCTTCCTGACATGAAAATTTAGTTGTTTTGCCCCTAAATCATTATAAATAGGGCAAAAACACCAAACCTAAAAAAGACTTTTGGCTAGAGACTTGTGTGATGGCAGGTTTTGAGAGGAGAAGTGCAAGGATTCAAAGGCGAAGGCTTAGAAGGCAAGAGCAAGAGTTATTGAAGACTTTTCCCTCATCTGCATCTTCTTCATCTTCTCTTTTTATTTTGGAATCATGGTTGTTTCTTTAATCTCTGTTCTTGTTTATGCTACAATTTTCATGAGTGGCTAAACCCCTTTTTCTAGGATTAGGATGAAACTCTCTATTTCCCTATTATAAATTGTTAATTTGATTCTTTGTTCATAAAATTATTATTCTTGATTCATTCTTGATATGCTTAATGCTTGTGATATGTTGCGTGCCATATTTACATGATTTTAGGCTTTAGGTGAAGGATCGAAAGATGAAACCTAATTGCTTGATAATCCAAGAATTGAACTTAGGAATTGAGACCTAGACATAGGCTTAAATCCTTCGAGGGGTAAATGATTATCATGAATCTTAATGGGTTGGAACTTGGATTAACTATCATGAGAATGAGGTTAGTGAAGTTTTAACACATTTTTAGTGCCAAGAAATTGGGCTTTAAATAATTTAAGAAAATCACCTTCAAGAACATAATTGAACATTAACAAAGATCGAATTACAATTTATCGTAGGGGGTAATATAGTGGATTCTGAATCCTAGAGCTTTAAATCCTTATTAAATCTCATCTTTTCTAGTTTCAATTGTTTATTTTATTGCTTTAATTTTTGTCTTAATTTAATTGGACTTTCACTATTGATTTTTATTCACTAAAATAATCAAAGTAGCCGTAAGAGTTAGTAATTAACCGATCCTCGTGGGAACGATCTTTATTTTACTACTTGTACGATCCGTGCGCTTACGAAAAATGGACAACAATAGCCAATCCTTCCCACTATACTAGTGCTTGAGGAACTTGCTAACTTCCTCGTAGGATTGTCCTACTTTGTAGTATTTGAACTGGTTGTAATATAGGACCCTAATCCGTGGATAACAAAGGCAATGGAATGTATTGTTGAGAAGCATCTCCCTTAAATGGCTTTAATAGTGAAGAGTGAAATACTAGATGTATCTTAGTTGTAGTTGGTAAGAGTAGCTTGTATGCTACTAGACCAATCTTGTCTATAATTTGAAAAGGGCCAAAATATTTCATCCTCAACTTTTTATTTCTTCTCAATGCCACAGCTTGTTACCTATAATGTTGAAGTTTAACCAATACTAAATCACCAATTTAAAATTGAATGTCTTGTCTCTTTCTGTCAGCTTGGTCTTTCATATGCTATTGAGCCTTTAATAAATTCTGCTTAAGTTGCCCCAGTAACATGTCTTTATATTGTAGAGCTTCTTGTAATGTAGGGGGATAATTCACATCTATAAAATACTTGGTTAAAGCTGGATGTTCTCTTTCATACACCACCTTGAAAGGTGTTGTTCCTAAACTGTTGTGAAATGTTGTATTATACCAATATTTTGCCCACAAAAGTGCCTTGAACCAAGTTTTAGGATTTTGAAATGTAAAAATCTAAGATACATTTCAAAGCAACTATTTAAAGCCTCTAATTGCCTATCTGTTTGTGGGTGATATGAAGAGCTCATATCTAATGTTGTATCTTGTAGCTTAAACAAGTGCTGCCAAAATTTACTTGTAAACACCCTGTCTCTATCAGATACTATAGTCTTAAGCATCCCATGCAGCTTCACAGTAGTGTTCATAAAGATTCCAGTAACCTTTTTTCTTGAATAATCAATTTTCAATGTAGAAAAGTGACCAAACTTTGATAATCTATCCACTACTAACATGATGACAGTGTAACCAAAAGAATTTGGCAGTCCAGTAATGAAGTCCATTCCCAAATCCTCCTAAATTTGATTTGGAATTGACGTTGGCTGTAATAGTCCTGTAGATGAGCAGTTTAATGACTTGGCTTTGTTGGCACACAATACACTATTGCATAAATAGCTTGATGTCCTCTTTCTTTTAGATAGTAAAATTGGAGAGGCAGTGGTTCTCAAAACTCCTGCATGTTCTTAAATTAGAGGCATGGTATTCTTTGCAGGAGTTTTGAGAAACACTGAATAGATCTAGATAACCTATTTACTATTAAATTCTTTTTGGCTGGCTTATATTCTATTTTAAAGTCATAGCCCAAAATTTTGTGCAGCTAATTTTGCTATTCTAGTGTTTGGATTGACTGTTTAGTTAAGTTTTTCAAGCTTTTCTGATCAATCCTAATGATAAACTAATGCCCCAATATATAATGCCTGAATAACTATCTGTAGTATGCCAACTGTTTCCGCATTCTGGGTGACAATTTCTTGGAGAATAAACTATGGGATGATTGTTCTAATTGAGAACAGCCCCTATACAAGTCTCCAATGCATCAGTTTCCAATATAAAGGGCTTAGTGAAGTTAAGTAGGGCCAATACTGGTGCTTCTATCATAGCACTCTTCAGTGTTAAAGGCTACCCTGGCTGTGTCATCCTAATTGAAATTTTCCTTCTTAAGTAAATTGGTGAGAGGACCAGCAATAGAAGCATAACTTTTGATGAATTTTCTATAGTAGGCAGCCAATCCCAGAAATTCTCTTAACTATTTGATTGTTGTAGGTTCTGGCCATTCCCAAATGTAACGCCCTTTTTTGGGAGGGAATGTCACATTGTCAAATTACAATGCGGAAAATAAAGTTCATAGTTAAGACCCAGTTCTTTAATTATAAATGTAAATTTACTTGATTATAATCATGTAATTAAATTAGCGAGTATATTTTTTTGTTATAATTAATAAAGATAATGATAAAGCATAATAATAATGATTACAATGGAGAGCAAAATGGAAGTAAAACATACATCGATACAACATACATGTACAATAATATATATCATTATATTAACTTGTTTGATTACAGCGCCTGATTTACAAAAAGCAAAATTATACATGTATGCCCCCAAGATATCAGAAATATACAGCCCACCAAAATAAAGACACATCAGGCCCCCAAAATAAAGCACTGGTAGCCATCAGTAGTTATGAACGGTATTAATCCCTAAGATGAGGAGGAACCGTGTCGGGATCCTCCTTAGGATCTTCCTTATCCAAGGAAACCTCCATCGGAGCCACCGAGCTACGAGCCGGAGCTCGAGCAGTGGAATCAAAAGAATCCTCCTATGGGGTGTAATAGTGATCACCCTACATCTCTCGGATGGGCAGATAAAACTCCAAACATAAGCTGACACAGCAAGTAAAGATCGGCAGTTCATGACACCTCCAAGCCAGTGAGATCGACACATCTCCCAGGTAGACACAGCGGTCGGAATTTAGGTTGATGTGCCAGTAGTCTGGCCCTCCAAGGAAGGTCAAACGCACATCATCTAGAAATCCGCGTGAGCGTGCTGCTATGATCCACAGTAGATGCTAATCGCGATCGGGCCAAAAGCTGGGGAAATCGGGAGTTTCACCTTCCTTGCCAACGTCTTCGATGAAACATATTTATAAACAGGCAGAAATGATAGAAACACAGAAAAGAGGTAAGACATCATACCATCATTACAAATTATAGCAATAAGAAACAAAACGGTATAAGGCGCCCACATAGCATTTTAACAACAATCATAGTAAGCATTAAATAGTAGGAATAAACAATTAAGCAGTTCTAGGCAGTTATATATCAGTAATACAACAGTTCCAATTATCATAATAAATAGATGCTAGATAATACATGGACTTACTATGCACATGCATACAAAGTCAAAATCCTACTCCATGGAGCTAGACACAAACAGTCGGAGAGAAAGATCAGGAGACACGTCTGCAACTCGGTTATCGCGGCCAAAGTGCTATAACTCATCAGTTTATCCACGTGCACATCAAGGCATTGTATAGACAGTCTACGCTAGATCACGATATAGGACAGTGTCTCAGTCCAGATCGTCAGTGCGTTTGCATCGATTTGCCCCACGGACAGAAGAGCTACTAACTGTCCATTGCAAGGTACCCGCACCCCGACGCCCCCAAGGTCGACAGTATGACCTCCACTAGTCTACTCGCACCCGCACAAAGGTGTGTTCAATCTCCTAGGCAACATGGCCTTAACAACAGTCCAACGGAGTTTCACAGTGCATGACGACTCAATGAATAATCATATATGTTTATCATTACATGCTTTTCCACAATATGCCACAATTGGCCAAGGTAAGTATTAACACATCATTGGTCACTCACATAGACCCACAATATCATAATATCAGAATTTAAATAAAATAATACATGATCAAAGTTTATTATGAATTCTTACTTAAATATAGCATTTCTTACGAAGTTATTCTCTAGAGGAATTCTCTTGGTTAATTTAAATTTTCTATTGTAATTTATTCACACACACACACTTAGAAAATTATTCTAAGAGTCTCAAAGTCTCACACTCTCTTATTCTTTCTCGAATTAAATTACCCTAAGTCTTATGAAAAATTTCATTATTGGTTCTTTCAAATTTATGAATCTCCAATTATTTTTCTAATCTTCCAATTTATTAATTTTTCATCCTATTACCAATAATTTAATCACTTGATTATTTAAGTTTCAAGATTACCTAAAGTTGCATACTCAAGCCCTAAATGGCCCTAGAGGCTGTGGCCTCCCTAGGGAATTAAGTTCCCAAATTTTTCATTCCATTAATTGCACATTGTACACTTAATTAATTATGTCTTCTACTTGTTACAATTGTTCATCAAGAACCCTAATTTTGGGCCCCCAAAATCGTGAGCCATGCTAAGGGAAATCCAAATTATTTCCTTCCATTTCATGCTTTCCAATCCATTCAAATATATCAATATACACAACCAATCAATCAAATAACTTAAACAAATTAAATACAACATGTAATCATACCATTCATGCAAACAAAGAATAACCCTCAATAGAGTTTTCTCATAATCAATCACAAAACAAGGCTTCTTATTGCTAATAGAGGTTGAGAAGGAGTGTCTTCCTTTTACCTAAGAGAAGAAAACAAGAGAACTCTCCTAGAATCTCCTTGCAATTTTTGGATTTGACCCCTCCAAGAACCCTAAAATTTTCCACAACATCAAATCAATACCAAGACTTGAAAAAGAATGAATAGATGGTAACAATGAAGGCATTGAACACGAAAATGAAGAGAAGGGGGTGAGGAGTCAAGAACCTTACTCAAAAGCTTGAAGCTTGAAGAAAATGGTGAAGATGAAAGCTTTTCAAGGAATCACCAACTAGAGAAGTGTTTAGGTAATGGAGGAGATTAAGAAAATGGGGTTGGTTGAATTTTTAGTGATGGTGGAGTGCTTGGAGGAGTGGTGGCCGTGGGGTATGGCTAGAGAGAAGGAGGAGAGAAAGCTTGAAAAAGATGAAGGTAGAGAGAGAAAGTGCATAGGAAAATGAAGATGATAGCTTTTTAGGATTTATGAAAACTTGAATAGATTTGATTAATTAAATTGAAGCACAATTTTGTGCTCCTAAGGGTGCAGCAGCCGTGAGTGTGGAGAGAGGAGAGAGGGGTGAGTAGCTTCCTTGGGAAGCTTGGGAGGAAATTTCCTAGAAGCTTCCTTGAGAAGCTTCGCACATTTCTCGATAAAGTGAAAAGTAAGCTTGTCTCCTTAATTAAACACTCTAGAACAGATGATTAATTACTCTGCTAAAATTATTTTCCAGTGAATGAAAGCTACAGTTAATGAGAATAGTATTTACTATTCATCAAAAAAAATTTCGGTACAGTGATTTTATTTATCAGATAAAATCTCAAAAAATGCAACCCTCGTAAACTATGCCCAGCCTCGGGTTTAGTAAGATCCCCCGTCGTCAGGTCGACAGTTCAAGGTTTGCCAGCCTCAGGGAAAACATTTCGTTATCACGGCTCCGCTCAGCGCATACGTAAAACGAGAAATATACTAAAATATTCGACGTGTTCAGAAAAATCCACAAAAATTCCTAAAAATCAAAAATATTAGGAAATGCCTATTCATGATGAAACAAATAATTTTTGGGGCATTACACCGACTCTGCTCAGTGCGCACGTAAAATGAGAAATATATTACAATATTCGACGTTTCCGAAAAAAAATCCACAAAAATTCCCAAAAATTATAAATATTACAAAATGATGATTAATGATAAAATAAATAATTTTCAGAGTGTTACACCAAACACCTGCAACCTTATTCTTGTCCATAGCCACACCCTTTCCAGACACCAAATGGCCTAAATATTCCACATGCTACAGGCCAAATGAACATTTTGATAGTTTGGCAAACAATTTGTCCTGCAATAATATGCTCAATATAGTCTCCAAATACTGTAAGGTTGTGTTTGGAAAGAATAAAAATGAAAAATAATTTGATTTGATTTGAGTTGATTTGATTTGATTTGATTTGATTTAGAATCAAATTTTATGCTTGGAACTTGAAAAAAAAAGGAATTGAATTGTTTTAGAAATCAAATTTTGTGTTTGAAATTCATTAAAATGAGAATTAATTTAATTTGGTTTTACTATTTTACATTTTAACCTTTATGAGAGGTGATTAAAGGTAGTTACTAAGGGTAAAATAGTCTATTCATTTCAAATCAAATCAAATCCTAACAAATTCTATCAAATTTGATGGAATTTCTAAAACAAAGGGAGTGAAATCCATGAGATTTTAGAAATCAAATCATTTCCTTTTTTTTAACATTCTAAGCACAAGATTTAATGAAATTTGATTTACAAATCGAATCATTTCCTATTTTTTTACTTTCCAAACACACTCTAAGTGAGATTACCAATTTGGGCTATGCACTAGGATGTCATCAAAGAATACCAACACTGATTTTCTAAAGTGCTGCTAAAAGACTTTGTTCATTAAGCTTTGGAAGGTTGCTGGGGCATTTGTGAGGCCAAATGGCAACACTAGCCACTCGTAGTGGCCTTTATGTGTTCTGCAAGCTATCTTGATTCTATCTTTAGGTGTCACCAAGATTTGATGATGTTAGTCATGGAAACCATCACCCAAGAGGGGGGTGAATTGGGTGATCACAAATTTTTAAGGTAACTTTGATAAATTATACATTTTGAAATACTCAATAAACACATGCAATGGAGTAAGTTTGACAAAGATACAACTATTATAGATTACTCAAATACAACTTGGGTTATAGGATAAATAAAAAAAAATAAGCTAGATATTAAGTTCTTAAAATCAAATCATCAAGATGACAAGAAATGCAATAAATAAATATACAGCATCAAATATTAAAATTAAAGAGTATGGGGAAGAGAGAATCAAACTCAAGAATTTATCCTAGATCAGCCACTAACCACTTGTGATCTATATCTAGTCCCCATGATTAACTTAAGACTTTTTTCACTATCTTTAAGCTTCAACTAGGTGCTTGATAAACCTTTACAAAGAAGAGAACTCCTCACACTCTTAAGATACCTCACCCTTAGTGTTTGAGCCTCACAACCAAAGGGATATCTCATCCTTACAAACCTTGAGGAATACCTCACCCTTAATCTTACTTGAGGGACTCTCCACCCTTTTACAAGTTTTTACAATGAAGATTACAAGATATACTCTCTCAAAGAGTAGATATACAACTAAAAAATAAAGGAATAGAAGGATTTTGTAATGAAGAGCTCAAAATATGATTTTGATGATTCAAAGAATAAATCAAGTGTTCAAGAGTTGTAAAAGATTTAATATTCACTTATTTATAGAGTCCAAGTGATAAAATAGTCGTAGAAATGATTTCTTATGAAAACTAGCTGTTTATAGCCGTTGGGAGCACATTCTGATGCGTAGTAATCAATTACAACATATGATAATTGATTACCAACTTTAATTTTTTTTTGAGATCTTAGGAATCAATTACTAATCATGATAATCGATTACCATGCTTCTGTTTTATTAAAAATGCATTTTGGGAAGCCTGTAATCAATTATAATGACCTCATAATAGATTACAACATTATGATGCTTGAAAAACAATTTTAAACATCCATAACTTCTTATTTCTTATCCGTTTTAAGCAAATGACCACTCATTAGAAAGATATTTGAGTCTATTTTCATATGAAATAAGTTTTAGAACAAAAATTAAAGTATTTTGAAAGTTATAATGAAAAGTAACCAAATGTCAGCTTTTCAAAACTCAAACTTGACTATTGTTCATAGTTTTGAACTACCACCATGACTAGCTTTTTAAAAAATGTTTGTTAGGCATTTTAAAATGTAAGAACCATTTGTAAAGATTTAAAAATATATTTGAGCTTTTTTCTTGTAAAACCTCTATCTTTACATAGGAGAAAGCCTAAAAGGAATATATACCAATTCTAGTCCTTAAGCTTCTTGATGTAATCCAAACTTCTAAAAAAATTCTTATATTCAAATCTTGCAAATGCTTAGAACATCTTATCATTATTATTCTTCTTGAGTTGAGCATAATTGTGATATTTTGTTTTCTTGTTGCAATGCTCACTCTTGGTACTTAGACTATTCTACAAAGTATTGCTCACTTAAAACAAACATAGTTAATACAAATTCATAATTCAATATCTTCATATGCATGATTCATAAATGTATAACTCCAATTTGTCTAACATGCGTATAAGACTTTCATAGACACATCCAAATAAGACATTTATCAATTACTAATAGATATGCTCTATAAAGGATGCAACAAAGAACATTTTTACCATGTTTTTAATTTGAGCTTTATGACTATGAGAGTACCTGTAAGGCTTCATTTTCATAGGATTGGTGCCCTCAAACAATGTAATACTATGGTTATATTCCTATCAAGTGGTAATCTTGTAGGTTTATCAAACACCACTTTTATAATGTGTAATAGAATGGCCAATTCAAGTTCTAAATCAATGGGTAGGTCCAACAATTCGTCTTTTGGACTATTAGGATATTGAATTTGTAAAGTGAATATCTTTGAAATGGCATAAGTACTATGCTCCTTTTTAAATGAAGTTGTGCTTGTAGTGTCCTTGAAGGTTAATTCCCATGTAGGGTTATAAATTGGCCATTTAAATAAAATTTAAATTTGAGGGCACTGTAGTTGGATACATGAGGCCCTAATGTATCTAATTGTAAAACTACTAGAACCAAGTTTACCCCAACCACTGGCAACAAGTACACTGGTAGTTTTAGGCAATGGCCCTGTATTATAACCTATATATTGTTAACACAACTTTTAGCTATCTTAGCATTCCCATTTCCCACCAAAACCTAGAATTGCGGAGCAGGTTCTACTAATAACCTAAGAAAGTGTGCAATCCTAGGTTGGAGGAAGTTGTGATTACTACCACTTATTAAGATAATTGTGGTTTGGGGTGAATTTATCATCACAGGTATAGCACAGTCCTTTCTCACCTCTTACTTGCATTTCTGTAGTTGTCATTTTTTTTATATTAGTGTTTTTGACTGGTTGTGTCAAAGATCTATGGGGTGGTGTGTGTAGTAATGGTGGTAAGGTATTATTTTTGGTTTGTAGGCTTGTGTTTAGGTATGTGTTGGTTGTTTGATATCTTGTTGGGTTGGAAGAATAGTATTGTCTAGGCTTCAAATATATTTCTCTTTAAATAACTTCGCAAGGGACACTACCTTCAACAAAGAAACTGGACTCTAGGCAATAACATCCTTGAATATGTCAAGCTTAAGGTCACTGATAAAGCAGCCTAATATTGCATCTGAACTCAAGCCATAGACTCAATTGGCCAATGTAGTAAATTCCATGTAGTAATCTTTGACAGATCCTATTTGATGCAATTTGAATAAAGTGGATATAAAACACTTATAAGGAGATGGACCAAACTGCAGTTCTAATGCATGAGTGAATCCTAGCCATGACTAAAATGGGTTATTTCTGCTCATCATCTGGAATCAAGGAACCACATCCTTGTCTATATGAATTGCAGCTATGTTAACCATTATTCATCAGGGGTACCATAGTAACCCAAAAACTACCAAGCCTTAAAGATCCATTGCAGAACATCAGAAGCATCAAATCAAGGAAAATCCAACTTAATGTTCCTTACCTAGAATGGTTGAAAATTATTTGAATATGAACTTGAGCTTATACCACCAGCTGATTTGTGTTGAGGCAGCAACTCCAATGCAAATTCAATTTGTTCAAATTAGGCAGAATACTTCACATCTTATTTCGAATACTTAGCATGTAACACAATCCTTAGGGAATTACATTTCAGACTAGCAAATTAAAACTAAAACCCAAGTCATAAAAGATTTAATGCTATAACGTATGAGTTTCAAAATTTCTTTTCGCGGATAACATAAACTTAACAAAATATAAAGAACACAAGTCATAAAAAACTGAATAATACACTCTACATATATATACATAGTTATCTGAGAACATGAATACGTAAGACTTACATACCAAAAAGCATAAATACAACTATCATAACAAACCTAAATCGGCCCAAGTTCAAAACACCTAGAGGGAAGGGTCTCACACTAGATCCTCCTCCGGATGCTCCTCTAAATCCTCCTCTGAATCCTTAGCAGACAAATTCCCTAGCCAGGGCATGTCTCGACGGACGGGAGTCCAAGCAGAAGATACCTCGAAATCCTCCCTTGGAGTGTAATGAAGATCACTCCATAAATCTCTAACAAGCATATAGTGTGTTTGGACGTATACCTTTGAAGACTTGTTTTGATGATAACAAACGTGAAGACAAAATGAAGATGATGAATAGACCAAGTCCAAGTTTATATATGATTAGCATTAGGACTGAGGTTCTGTTGTACAGAGCTCACTTTGATATCTCTCTGTTTTCAAAAGAAAAGATAAAACTTGTTTTAAAAGAAACTTAGTGTCTTTGAAAATACCTTTTCCAAAACAGTTTTGCATTAATTTATTCGAATAGAGCTTAGTCTATTTGAATAAACGCTTTTACGAGGTTCTATTTTTTAAAGATGCTATTCGAATAGCTAGATAATTATTCGAATAACTGAGGATTTCAGAACTGTGTTTTTAAGTGAATTATTCAAATAACTCAAACGTTATTCGAATAAACCTTTTCTATCTGTACAACTTTTTTTAAACGTGTTATTCGAATAACATAGAGGTTATTCGAATAACCCATATCTGATGGCCTTTTACGATGGTTTCAGGAACAATGTTAATCGAATAGAATGTTAAGCTATTCTAATAAACACGATGATCACGAACTCTGATATGGAAATAAACAGGTTTTTAATTCGGTTAAATTGCTTTTAATGCTACCCAACGGCTATTTCATCTAATTTTCTCTATAAATAGGAACCTTGGGTCACGAATAAAATTGCCCAATACTCTGAATAATTTTCTGCTTGTTCTAATTTGTGAAAATTATTTTCTACGCTCTTTTTGATTAAAAACTTTGAGATATTTCTGTGAGAGCTCCATTAGCACTTCAATTTGTATTACCTACTCTGAGTGAGAGTGTCTCTTCATCTACTTTTTGCTATTCTGTATCGAGGGTGAGGTATCCCTCAAGGTTTGTATAAGGGTGAGGTATCCCTGTAGGCTGAGACTTTAGCACAAGGGTAGAGTTTCCCTGTGTGTGAAAAGTACTCTTTTGTGTAACGGTAGCAAGCACCTATTGAAGCTTGTATACTTAGTGAAAAATCTCAGCTTTCGAGGACTGGACGTAGACCACAAGTGGGTTAGTGGTCGAACCAGGATAAATACTGTGCCTGCTTCTCTCTTCTTAATCTCTTTATTTTATGTAATTTTAATTTACTGCATATTTATTTTTCCCTGTTTTTATTATTTCTTTTCTTCTTCTCGTTCTTTCTGTGCATTTATTTATTAAGTTTTTAATATTTGTTTTTGATAAAAAGAGGTTTTGAGAAAAAGTTTTATACTCAATTCACCCCCCTCTTAAGTACTGGAAGCCACTTGGTAACAAGTGGTATCAGAGCTAAACTCTTGTATAAAGAGCTTAGCAGCTTCAAGAGAATATGGCTTCTTCAAATGGTTTTTCAGAAGGATCTTCCATAAACCAACCACCCTTTTTCAATGGGGATAGTTATGCATATTGGAAGGAAAGAATGAAAATCTTCATCGAAGCTATTGATCTAGATGTATGGGATGCTGTCGAAAATGACAATTTTATACCCACACATGAGGTCGATGGTGTAAGGACCGAAACACCACGAAATAAATGGTCTAGTGAAGATAAAAGAAAAGTTCAATATAATTTAAAAGTCAAAAATATTATTACTACTGCTTTGGGATATGATGAGTTTTTTAGAATTTCAAATTGTAAAACTACTAAAGAAATGTGGGACATTTTGTAAGTTACCCATGAGGGTACTAGTAAAGTTAAGAGGTCGAGAATCAATTTTCTAACTCGTGAATATGAATTATTTAGAATGAACTAAGGAGAAAGCATTCAGGAAATGCAGAAGAGGTTCACCCACATAGTTAATCGTCTTGTATCTTTAGGTAAAAAATTTTCTAATGAAGATTTGATTAACAAAGTATTGAGATGTCTTAGCAGGATTTGGCAACCTAAGGTAACAGCTATTTCAGAATCGAGGGACTTGTCCACAATGACTCTAGCTACCCTCTTTAGAAAACTTCATGAGCACGAACTGGAACTAAGCAGACTAAGTTAAAGCGAAGAAAATGATAAAAAGAAAAAGGGGATAGCGCTCAAAGCCATTTCCTCAACATTCGACAATGATGATGAAGAAAATGAAGAGAGCTCAGAGAACATTGAGGTAAGCGAAGAAAATCTTAGTCTGTTAGTTAAAAAATTTAGTAAATTTCTCAGGACAAAGGGAATGCCAAGAAGACCTCCCTTCCCACCGAAGAAGACCCATTACAAGGGCGAAGGAGTTTCATCGACTCCAACTTGCTATGAATGTGGCAAACCTGGTCACATGAAAATGGAGTGCCCAGTTTACCAAAAAAAGAAGGAAAAAATTGAAAAGAAGCCTTTCAAGGAAAAAAAAAGAAGAAAAGCCTATATAGCATTGGATAAAAACGACATGGATTCAACTGACAACTCAGACAGCGAGGAAGCTCAACTATGTCTCATGGCCAAAGGAGAAGAAAAAGAAAGCGAAAATGAGGTAAGTTCTAATACTACTTTATTGCTTTCTTACGATGAGTTACAAGATGCTTTTGAAGAATTACATGAAGAATCTTTAAAATTCACAAAAATTACTTCTTCTTCTAAGAAAACAATTTCTTCTTTAGAAAATCAAATTCTTGTTTTAAATAAAGAAATAGAAGAATTAAAAATTAAAAATTGAAAATGAAACTTTGGGAATCATTGATGCATGCACAAATCATTCTTCACATACTTCTACTTCTTCATCTTGTTCTCATGTCATATGCTTGAAAAAGAAATTGAAGAATTAAAGAACACTCTTTCTAAATTCACCTTTGAAAGGGATAACTTAAATATTTTGTTAGGAAGACAAAAAGTGATTTTTCAAAAGGCCAGGATAGGTTATAACCCGAAAAATCAACAAAAACTCTATAAAAATTTCTTTGTGCATTCTAGTGTTTCAAGTAGTCCTTTTATTAAATGTTTTTACTGTGGAATGAAAGGACATAGTGCATCAACATGCAATGCAAGGAAAAACATAAATACCAAAATTGGAACAAAAATAGTTTGGGTTCCCAAGGGTACTATAACCAAAATTGACACACAAGGACCCAAGAACGTTTGGGTACCAAAGGTTAAAAACTAAACATGTGTTGTAGGTGTGCTTGAAAGCCAGGAGTTCAAATTGGTATCTCGATAGCAGTTGCTCCAAGCACATGACCGGGGACGACTCAAAATTCACCATGCTTATTCCCAAGAATCATGGACACGTTACTTATGGTGATAACAACAAAGGAAAAATTCTTGGAATCGGCAAAGTCGGTAAGAACCCTAACTCCTCTATTGAAAATGTGTTGCTTGTTGAAGGTTTGAAACATAACTTGCTTAGTATTAGCCAATTATGTGATAAAGGAAATAAAGTTATATTTGATTCAAATTGTTACATAATTGAAGATAAAAATGATAAGCATGTTAAATTCATTGGTCATAGAGTAAACAACATTTATATTATTAGTCTTGATGATATATCTTCAAATGATGTGAAATGCCTTTTAAGTAAGAATGATGATTCATGGTTATGGCATAGGAGAATTACACACATTCACATGGATCACTTAAAGAAGTTGGTCTCTAAAGAGCTAGTAATTGGACTACCTAAGCTTAGTTTTGTAAAAGATAAATTATGTGATGCATGTCAAAAGGGTAAACAAATAAAGGTCTCTTTTAAAGCAAAAAATATAGTTTCAACTACTAGACCTTTACAACTTTTACACATGGATCTATTTGGACCTTCTAGAACTATGAGCTTTGGTGGGAATTACTATGCTTTAGTGATTGTGAATGATTTTTCTAGGTTTACATGGACTTTATTTATTGCAAATAAAAATGATGCGTTTCTAGCTTTTAAAAGACTTGCCAAAGTTATTCAAAACGAAAAAGGTTTTCAAATCTCTTCTATAAGAAGTGATCATGGTAGTGAATTTGAAAATAATGTTTATGAAAATTATTGTGATAAACATGGCATTAATCATAATTTCTTTGCCCCTAGAACTCCACAACAAAATGGAGTTGTAGAAAGGAAAAAATTGTTCTATAGAAGATATGACGAGAACTATGCTTAATGAGGCTGCTCTTCCTAAATACTTTTGGGCGGATGCTGTAAGTACAGCTTGTTATGTAATGAACAGGGCCCATATAAGGCTTATTTTAAAGAAAACCCCATATGAGTTGTATAAGGGAAGAAAGCCAAATGTCTCACATTTTCATATTTTTGGATGCAAATGTTTTGTTTTAAATAATGGAAAAAATAACTTAGGCAAGTTTGATGCTAAGTCTGATGAAGGTATATTTCTTGGTTATTCAAATCATAGTAAGGCTTTTCTTATATATAATAAAAGAACTATGACTATTGAAGAATCTATACATGTTGCATTTGATGAAACTGACCCAAGTGGATCGAGAAAGGATCTTGTAATTGATGATGTTGCAGAAGTCTTAGCGGAAACACACTTGGATAGCAGAGAAAAAGAAATCAAGGAGCAAGAGGATAAACAAAGACAAGAAGATTTGCAAGCCTTGGACCTTGCCAAAGAATGGCGAACTTCAAAATAGCATTCCCTTGATCAAATAATCGGTGATGTATCTAAAGGTGTAAGTACTCGTAATTTTCTTAGAAATACATGCAATCACTTAGCTTTTGTTTCTCAAATTGAACCTAAGGATTTAATTGAAGCTTTTGATGATGAACATTGGATCTTAGCTATGCATGAGGAATTAAATCAGTTTGAAAGGAATCAAGTTTGGGAATTAGTTGCTAGACCTAATAATCACCCCATAATTGGCACTAAATGGGTTTTTAGAAACAAACTTGATGAAAATGGGTTAATAACTAGAAACAAAGCTAGGCTGGTCGCTAAAGGATATAATCAAGAAAAAAGTATAGATTATGAAGAAACCTATGCACTTGTAACTAGATTAGAAGCTATTAGAATGTTACTTGCTTATGCTTGCATCATGGATTTCAAATTATATCAAATGGATGTCAAAAGTGATTTTCTAAATGGTTTTATTCAAGAGGAGGTATACGTTGAACAACCTCCAGGTTTTGAAAATCATGAACTACCTAACCATGTTTTTAAACTTAAAAAGGCTTTATACAGTTTAAAGCAAGCTCCTAGAGCTTGGTATAAAAGGTTGAGTAAGTTCTTTTTAGAAAATGATTTTTCAAGAGGAAAAGTCGATACTACCCTTTTTATTAAAAATAAAAAGCATGATATTCTTCTTGTGCAAGTGTATGTTGATGATATTATCTTTGGTGTTACTAATGAATCCCTGTGCAAAGAATTTACTAAAATAATGCAGAATGAATTTGAAATGTCAATGATGGGAGAGCTGAATTTCTTCCTCGGACTTCAAATCAAACAAATGAATGAAAGGACATTCATAAGTCAAACCAAATACTGCAAGGAATTGCTCAAGAGATTCGAAATGGAAAATGCTAAACACATGGCCACTCTGATGAGCACTTCTTGCTACTTGGACAAAGATGAAGGAGGTAAATCAGTAGAAATAACGAAATATAGAGGTATGATTAAATCTCTCCTTTATCTTACTGCTAGTAGGCCAGATATTATGTTTAGTGTATGCATATGTGCTAGATATCAGGCAAACCCTAAGGAATCTCATTTAAGTGCTGTTAAACGAATAATGAAATACCTAATAGGCACTTCACAAATGGGCTTATGGTACCCTAAGGGTGCCTCTTGTAGCCTAATAGGCTATTCGACTCGATTTTCTTTGGGTGCAAATTGGATGAGAAAAAGTACTAGTGGGACATGCCACTTGCTTGGTAGTTCTTTAGTTTCTTGGCATAGCAAGAAACAAAATAGTGTGGCCTTGTCTGGTTGAGGTTGAATATGTTGCAGCCGGGAGTTGTTGTGCTCAAATCCTATGGATGAAGCAATAACTTTTAGACTATGGTCTTCAGCTTGATCACATCCCGATAAGATGTGATAATACTAGTGCAATAAATATCTCTAAGAATCCCATTCTGCATTCCAGAACAAAGCATATAGAAATAAGACATCACTTTATTACAGATTATGTACAAAAATGGGATTGCATTCTTGAGTTTGTTGAAACAACTAAGCAACTTGCAGATATTTTCACTAAACCCTTAGCAAAAGAAGCATTCTTTTATATTTGAGAAGAATTGGGCATAATTGATCAATCCAATATATAATTGCATGTTTTATTGCTGAATATTATCACATGAATATATGCTTTGAATATCTTGAATGTATTCTTTTCTGTGTTTCTTTATTAGTTTTATTCGAATAAATAGGATTTTATTCGAATAAAATCCTTTACAGCCTGTCAAATAATGTATTGAAAATCAACTTTATTCGAATAATACTTAGTTTATTCGAATAAACTGGCTTCTGTGTTAAACCTATGTTCAATATATGCTCTGTCTATTCGAATAAATCCCCCTTTATTCGAATAACCAGACTCCTTAGTTTCTCAGTCTCTGTCTTTGCCCTCTGTCTATTCGAATAAACCTCCAACTATTCGAATAGCCAGAGCCTTGTTTTATCAGTCTTGTTTGATAGCTTTTAGTCTATTCGAATAATTGTTGAAGTTATTCGAATAAACCCTGTTAGTTTGCCAAAACGTTTGGTTTTCTCAGATGATCTATTCGAATAAAAACTCCCTCTATTCGAATAAACCCTAGCAGAATTACCCTTTCAGCGCCCGTCCTTTCAGTTTCCAAACAAGGTTTATTCGAATAAACCTCTATTTATTCGAATAAACACGGGCCTCCCTTTAAATATCTCCTGCGCGCTCAACTGTTTCATTCCCTCTTCTCTTCTGCTTTTCACCTTCTTTGCCATTGTCTTTTCCCCTCCTACTTTTCTCCACCTTCTTTCTGCCTTCTTTCTCTCTTCCAATCACCATGACCTCCTCCTCCAGCAAGCGCCCACGCACGAAGACAGCTCCATGCAACAATCTACTTGACTTGAGAAGGCTCTCATCCAACGAAGAGCACCGTGCCCGCTTCATTATGCACTTCTGGGAGCGTAACCTGGTCCAACCCAAGTATCTTGACCTCTCTTTCTTCTAGCAACACCATGGTTTTGACTTTCTGACCCTGCTGCAAAATCAGGGAGTTCTTCAGCTCTGCTCTCACCGGGCCACTCTCTATCCAGCTCTGGTGAAGATGTTCTTTTGCAATTTGGCATTTGATGGCCAGAACCTTCTCTTCGAAGTCTGTGATCAGAACATTGTGATCACACCGCAGGACTGGCAGACTTTGTTTGGGTTGCAGTTCACTTGCGCCCTTGTTGAAGATGGTGACAACCCATTCCTTGAAGAGTTCAACAAGTTTCAGGCGATTGAGGACCTGCTGAAGCCTGGTCTAGCCTTGCCTGACAAGGGTCTCAAGGGTGGCATGCTGAAGAGCCAAGATAGGCTTCTGCATTACGCCTTTGCTCATATCCTAGCTCCCCGTAGTGGTAACTATGCCTACCTCAGTGAAGATGACATCTTCATGCTTTGGTTTCTGAAGAATGGCCATTAGATTAACTAGCCTGTGTTTATCATGAAACACATGATGAGGGCCAAGGGCAAGGAAAAATCTGACTTGCCTTATGGTATTCTTGTCATTACCTTGCTGAGCAAGTATCCTCAGGTCTTGGAGACTGAGCGAACCATTGCCCTGACGCATCACAACGTCTTTGGCACCCACACTTTACGCAAAATGAAGATGATCTAAACTGATGAAGGCTGGGTGTACCCAGATAAGGTTGCTGAAGATGAACAAGACCCTGCTGATGCTCCTACTGCCCCTGCTGATGTACCTGCTGCTACACCTGCACCTGTCACCTTAGACCAGATCATGGCCACCTTACATGATAACAGAGCCTATATGGAACGTACCTTCTCTATTCTTTTCGATAGAATAGAAGGTGTTGAACGTGAGGTTGCTACTCTCCGATCTGCTTCACCTGCTCCTGCACCAGCTTCTTCACCGCCACCTCTAGATACCTATTTATAGGAACCTTAGTTCTTAGGATCTCTGTTTTTGCCTTCATGTTATTTATTTCTGGCTTTTGTAATTGAATCCTTTTTTATTAATGCATAAATACAGTTTCTTGATGATCTATTGATATGAGTATGCTTCCTTTTATGCACTTTTACTTAGATATATGTTGATGGGACTTACCCCTCCTTTTTGCTCATGATAAAACGGGGAAAAAAATTTGATTATTTGAATTTAATTGAGAAAAGATAGGTAAAGTTAAAATGAGATTGAATTCAAATAGAAAGGGGGAGCTGCGCACATATCTGATATACATTACCTCTTATAATTAAAGAGGGGGAGTAAGCTTTTATACCTCTTTGTGAATTCCAATTATATGCACTAACTCTTTTCTCGTTGATAGTTTGTCATCATCAAAAAGGGGGAGAATGTGTTTGGACGTATACCTTTGAAGACTTGTTTTGATGATAACAAACGTGAAGATAAAATGAAGATGATGAATAGACCAAGTCCAAGTTTATATATGATTAGCATTAGGACTTAGGTTCTGTTGTACGGAGCTCACTTTGATATCTCTCTATTTTCAAAAGAAAAGATAAAACTTGTTTTAAAAGAAACTTAGTGTCTTTGAAAACACCTTTTCCAAAATGATTTTGCATTGATTTATTCGAATAGAGCTTAGTCTATTCGAATAAACGCTTTTACGAGGTTCTATTTTTTAAAGATGCTATTCGAATAGCAAGATAATTATTCGAATAACTGAGGATTTCAGAACTGTGTTTTTAAGTGAATTATTCGAATAACTCAAACGTTATTCGAATAAACCTTTTCTATCTGTACAGCTTTTTTTAAACGTGTTATTCGAATAACATAGAGGTTATTCGAATAACCCATATTAGATGGCCTTTTACAATGGTTTCAGGAACAGTGTTATTCGAATAGAATGTTAAGCTATTCGAATAAACACGATGATCACGAACTCTGATATGGAAACAAACAGGTTTTTAATTCGGTTAAATTGCTTTTAATGCTACCCAAAGGCTATTTCATCTAATTTTCTCTATAAATAGGAACCTTGGGTCACGAATAAAATTGCCCAATACTCTGAATAATTTTCTGCTTGTTCTAATCTGTGAAAATTATTTTCTACGCTCTTTTTGATTAAAAACTTTGAGATATTTTTGTGAGAGCTCCATTAGCACTTCAATTTGTATTACCTACTCTGAGTGAGAGTTTCTCTTCATCTACTTTTTGCTATTCTGTATCGAGAGTGAGGTATCCCTCAAGGTTTGTATAAGGGTGAGGTATCCCTGCAGGCTGAGGCTTTAGCACAAGGGTAGAGTTTCCCTGTGTGTGAAAAGTGCTCTTTTATGTAATGGTAGCAAGCACCTATTGAAACTTGTATACTTAGTGAAAAATCTCAGCTTTCGAGGACTGGACGTAGACCACAAATGGGTTAGTGGTCGAACCAGGATAAATACTATGCCTGCTTCTCTCTTCTTAATCTCTTTATTTTATGTAATTTTAATTTACTGCATATTTATTTTCTGCTATTTTTATTGTTTCTTTTCTTCTTCTCGTTCCTTCTGTGCATTTATTTATTAAGTTTTTAATATTTTTTTTTGATAAAAAGAGGTTTTGAGAAAAAGTTTTATACTCAATTCACCCCCCTCTTGAGTACTAGAAGCCACTTGGTAACATATAGAACTCTAGATAAATAGTAGCATTAAAAGAAAAAGTAGTAACCCCATGGCGGGTCCTACTCAAAGATAGAGTAACATCTCCATGATACTCTATACGCTTAGTATCTAGGTGGATGCACCATGCGTCAGTGCTTCCATGGAACTGCACTCTAACAAAACCTAGAAGATCTTGCTTTCTCGCCATCACAGTCTTCATAGAGCATAAACATAAAACAAAACAGATAGAACAATACCATAAAGAGGTGAGATCCCCTACATCACATACTAGTATGGCAGCAAAGAAACAATATTAACAATAAAGCCATATAATACAGAATTAACAATTACAGTCATGATATTTATCAACAAATAATTCAACAATATGTATATCACAACAACATGTTTATTGACTATACATATATATAATGAACTGACCCCTACTCCATGGAGCTAAAAACCAAACATCGGAGAGAATGATCGGGAGATATATTCGTATATCATCAGCCTCAAATCAAGTGCTTCAATCTTATCAGTGTACGCATCATGGCTTATATAAGACATTCTACACCAGCTCAGGAATAGGAATAGTGTCTCGTCGAGATCGTCAATGTATTTGCATCAATAACCACGGCACAGTAGAGCAACTAACTGGCCACTTGTGGGATTCCCGTGGCCCGACGCCCCCAAGATCAGTTATTGACCTTCACTACGCAATTCGCACTCGCACAAAGGTGTAATTCAATCTCCTAGGCATACAACCTTAACAAACAAAGTCACTACGACTTTCACAATACATGATCAAATGACTTCATAAATCAATGGTTAATAATTGCGTGACTTCCACGTAAAATCAAGCCACCACTTGGCTAAACCATCAACTGACGTCTCCGGGTCCAGTACGTTGGCCCGACAGCAATATGCTATTTTTCACAAATGTGAAGTATTTTTACTGTATTATCATAACCGCGTAACACTTTTTGTTACGTCTCTAAATCATGTAACATTTTTTCATCATTTTTCAATCGCATAAAAATTTTAAAACATGTTCTTAATCGCATAACTCAAAAATCCATGTTTTTGAATCGCATGAGGTTTTATCAATACTTTTTAATCACGTAAAACATTTATTAACATTCTAAGCTTAATTTTGAGACTTTCTATGTTTAATATAAAATTTGAACCTTAATTCAAATATTTTCCTACCACATCTCCTCTAAGTGATATTTTCTAATGTTTTTCACAAAAATCTATATTATTTTAATTAAATAAAGACGTTTTAAAAACCTTTTTCCATTACTTTTACTAAAAACTTTCTTAAATAAAATACTTTAAATTTCAAACCATCTTTCAAACTTATTTCCATTATCTTGGCCGAAAATCAACTCTTTTCAAATAATAAAAGTTTGATTCATCTTTTTTTTTTAACTTGTAAATTCTTAAATCATATTCTTATCAGCTAATCATCTAGGTTTTCACTTCATAAAATATTTTTGCCTCGGATACCCTTTCATGCGCTAAATGGACGTGAGCCATATATGGTCATTGGGACCAAAAATTTTGCCTTTCACACATGATTCAAAGCATGTAAAGCATATCAATCATCAATTCCTACCATAGCAATTTCATGCATATCATCAAAAACATATAATCACATATAGCCAAATAAGCATAAACCATTAAATTCACATAATCAAGTGAATAAATCCTCACATGAATTTTTCACCAACAAACCACAAATTCCATTTCTCACCACCAAGTTGGTTGATGAGGTTAATCTCCCTCTTATCTTAAGTGATGATCAAAAACTCCTTTGTTGTCTTCTTGAAATAACTTCTACCTCCAAAAAGATCCTTAAAACAAATTAAACATATAATTATTAAAATCTAAGGCTTGAAAAAGATGACCATGGATCAAGTTTATGGTCTAGAACTTGAGAATAAAATTTAAAAATGAAAATTAAGAACTTCACCCAAAGCCTTCAAACTTAGGCTTGGTGAAAGTGATTGAAGATGGATTTATTTGAAGAAACTCACAACATGAAAGTATCTCCAAATGGTGTTTAGATTTAAGATATAAGGTTAGTTTGGATTGATCAAGGTTGAAGAGTATATGAAAGGTGTTGGCTGAAAATGCTAAGGAGAGAAAAAGAGAGAGTTTTGATAGTTTGTTTCCTAAAAACAAGACAAGATAAACTTAAGAGAGCATAAGTAACCATTTTGGTCTCCTAAGCTTGTCCTAAAAGCTCCTCTTGGCCATGAAGACCAAGGGTGTTGAGTGGTCAAAGCTTGTCCTCCAAGTTCTCTTGAAGCTTACTTTAGAAGCTTGCTCCTTATTGGTTCCCCATTGTGAGTCATAGCCACTATACTTGACTTCCTACAAACTTCCCTTGGAAGCTTGTTTTCTATTGGCTCATAATAAAGTGAGTCATGCATGGAAATGATGAAGAGTTATGACTAGGCTCATGACTAGTCATCCAACTAGATATTTACCGATGGCTATTAACCAATGGACAAAGGTTACAGCTAGCAAAACCAGTGGTTCTTGTCCAATGGATAATAGAAAGCACCTAGATTTCATCGATCAAATAAAATCTCAGAAAAAGAAAAATTACAAAATCTGTTCTCGATTTCGGGTTTAGTAAGCTCCCTTGGCCTCACGTTAACAGTCAAAATTTTTCCGACACTACTTCAAACACACAAAAGTCCAAAAATAATAATAATATAATCAAAATAAATTAAGTATTTCACAAAAATCAAAAAAATAATAAAAATTATAGAAAAAACACAATTAACTGAAAAAGAATTTTCAGAGTGTTACAACTCTTCCCCTCTAAAAAGAATTTCATCCTCAAAATTATCATGCCTTAGAATAAATGCAGATATTGCTCTTTCATTCCGTCTTCTAGTTCCCAAGTTGCATCTCCAACCATATCATTCCAGATTACCTTTACTAAGACAATTTCTTTTTCCTCTTAGTTGTTTCACTCTCTTACCTTTGATCTTAACAGGAAGTGTCTCATAGGTCAAGTTCTCTTTTAATTGTACTGTATCTGGTGCTATGACATGGGTTGGATCAGGAATATACTTTCACAATTGCGATACATGGAAGATATTATGAAGGTTAGAAAGAAAAGGTGGTAAAGCTATCTGATATACTGCCGAACCTATCCAACGAAGAATTTGATATGATCTGATGACTTGAGGAGTGAGCTTTCTGGATTTAATAACCTGACCGACCCAGTCATGGGTGTGACTCTCAAAAATACATGTTTGCCTTTCTCAAACTCATGAGATCTCCTTCTCTTGTCAGTATAACTCTTCTGTCTACTCTGAGTTACCCGCATTTTTTTCCTAGATCAAGTTAATTTTTTTCATTGTTTGTTGTACAAGTTCAGGTCCTAACGCAAGATTTTCCCCATCTTGGTACCAACACAAAGGCATTCTACACCTTCATCCATATAATGCCTCATAGGGTGTCATCCCTGTGCTTGAGTGAAAATTATTATTATAACTGAATTCTATCAGAGGTAAAAATTCATCCCAACTCCTAGTCTATTCTAAAACACAAGCTCTTAGAAAATCTTCCAACGACTGAATTGTTCTCTCTAATTGGCCATCTGTTTGCGGATGATAAGCAGAACTTAAATGAAGTTTTGTCCCCATTGCTTCTTGCATACTCTACCAAAACCATGACATAAATCTTGGGTCTCGATCAGATATAATACTAGAGGGTACACCGTGAAGTCTAACAATTTCACCAATATACACCTGGGTCAATCTCTCCATCGAATACCTTATGTTAATGGGTAAGATGTGTGCTGACTTTGTAAGCCGATCAACAATCACCCATATGGAATCATAACCCTTTCGAGTCTTTAGCAGTCCAATAACAAAGTCCATTGCAATGCTATCCCATTTCCATTCGGGAATAGCCGAAGGTTGTCACATTCCTAAAGGTTTTTTATGTTCAACTTTAGCTTTCTGACAAACTAGACAAGATGCTACATACTTGGCTACGTCCCTTTTCATTCCTTGCCACCAGTATAACTGCTTCAAATCCTGATACATCTTAGTTGCTCTTTGATGCATGCTCAATTTGCTTTTGTGGGCTTCGTTGAGAATCAATCTCCTAAGCTCTGGATCACTTGGTATACAAATCCTATCTCTGAACCTTAGAATTCCATTTGATCCTTCCTCAAATTCTGACACGACGCCTTGTTTCACTAGCTCCTTCTCATCCTATAAATATTGATCACTCCCTTGTTTATCTCGAATTTCTTCCATGAATCCATTTGAAATAGTAATCATGTTCAAGCAAAGTCTTCCTGGTGTTGATTCTACAGACAATCGCATATCCCTGAACTGTTCTATTAATTCTTTTTCCTTAATCATCATAGTAGAGACACTAAGTATCTTCCTACATAAAGCATCTACTACGACGTTCGCTTTTTCAGGATGATACTGAAGTTAGAAATCGTAATCTTTCAAAAATTCTAACCACCTCCTTTTCTTCATATTCAGCTCCTTCTGGCCAAACAGGTAATTTAGTCTCTTATGATTGCTGAAAATGTTGAATGTTGCTTTATATAGAAAAAGCCTCTAGATCTTCAATGCAAACACAACAGCAGCTAACTCTAAATCATGAGTAGGGTAGTTCTTATCATGAGTTTTTAATTGCCTCGAAGCATACGATACTACCTTTCTATTCTGTATAAGTACATAGCCTAAACCTTGATGCAAAGCATCACAATATACCTCAAAAGGTTCATTAGGATCAGGTAAAATAAATACTGGTGAAGTAGTCAATCGTCTTTTTAATTCTTGAAAACTCTCTTCGCATGCATCAGTCCATGCAAAAGTTTGATTCTTTCTTGTGAGCTGGGTAAGAGGTCCTGCTGTCTTGGAAAATCTCTTGATGAATCTTCGGTAATAACCGGCTAATCCCACAAAACTACGGATCTCCGTTACAGTCTTTGATCTCTCCCATTGAAGAACTATTTCAACTTTCAACGGATCCACCATAATTCCTTCTTTTGAATTTACGTGACCCAAAAATTGAACTTCCTCTAACCAAAACTCGCACTTTGATAACTTAGCGTACAATTGCTTCTCTTTCAGAATTTGGAGAACCACACTGAGATGTTCAGCATGTTCCTCCTGACTTCGAGAATATATTAGAATGTCATCAATAAAGACAACAACAAATCTATCTAGATAAGGATGAAAGATCCTATTCATGTAATCCATGAATATTGCAGGAGCGTTCGTCACTCCGAACCGCAACACTAGATATTCATAATGCCTATAACGTGCTCGAAATGTCATCTTGCAAACATCCTCTACCTTTAAGTGAATCTGGTGATAACCAGAACATAAATCTATTTTAGAGAAAATAGCGGCTCCCTTTAGTTGATCCCAAATCATCTATCCTCAGAAGTGTATATTTGTTCTTGATCGTGATCTTGTTCAACTGGTGATAATCCAGGCATAAGCGAGAAGTTCCATCCTTCTTCTTAACTAACAACATTAGAGCTCTCCATAGTGATATACTAGGTCTCACGAACTGCTTTCCTAACAGTTCCTCCAACTGCTTCTTTAGCTCAGCTAATTTTGATGGTGATATTCGATATTGTGCCATGGATATAGGACTAGATCCTAGTATAAGGTCAATAAAAAATTCTATCTCTTGTTTCAGTGGTAGTCCGGGTATATCATCAAGAAAAACTTAAGGAAACTCATTGACAATAGGAAAATAGTAACATGTATCCTTGAGCTCTTTCCGTCAAAGAAGCTTTAACTTGGTTGGTCGTCAAAAATCTAGAAATCTCAATCTTAGGGAACACTAAAGTTAATTGGAATAATCTAATAGGATATGGTTGGAAGATAACCAATCCATTCCTAAAATCATGTCTATTTGTGAAAGAGGTAAACAAATCAAATTAACAGAAAAGTTCTGATCTCTAACAGTAATAGGACAGTTTAAGTAGACTTAAGTAGTAATAACAGGTTTAGCAGTGGGAGTAGCAATTATCAAATCAAATGGTAATGAAGATATAGACAACCCTAATTGATTCACACAGTCATAGGCAATAAAGGAATGAGTCACCCCCTTGTCATACAATACAGTTAAAGGCTTACCTCCTATGGTACAATCTCCCTTGATTAGATCTTCAGATTGGGAGGCTTCAGCTCCACTCATGGTATAGACTCTCCCTCCAGCTTGATGCCTTGAAGCACGTACATTACTAATGGAAGGCTCAATCTTTGGTTGAGTACAGTCTCTAGAAATGTGTCCGGACTTCCTGCACCTGAAACAGATTATCCCCTTGATCACACAATCCTTTGTCAAGTGATCTTTTCCACACTTCATACATTTCGATGAAGATGTCATGGTCTAACTGAATCTACTGCCACTGGTACCTCCTCCATAAGTTTGTTGTTGCTGTCGATTTCCCGGTGGCCGTGAATACGGCTTCTATTGGAATCGGTTGGCATTACTATTACTCCCCCTTTGGAACCAAGATGGTCCAAAGTTACGGGGTCTCGTATCCCGAGACTGATCTAACTCTTCGATTCGACGACATTTGTCCAACAAAGCTGAGAATTGCTCTATTCCCAATGGTAGCACTGCTTGCTTTAGATCATGCCTCAAACATTCTTTAAATTTCTAGCACTTCCATTCCTTATCTGGCTAGAGTTGAAAGTATCGTGAGAATTTTGGTAGGCTTTCAAACCTAGCAGCATATTCACTGATGATTATTCCCCTTTGCTTTAATCCAAGGTACTCCATCTCCTTTGTGCCTCTACTTGCTGGAAAATACTTCTCCAGAAATTTGCTTCGGAAGACTTCCCATGTGATAACTCTTCCTTCAGATTCCAACAATCATTGAGTTCCTGCCCACTAGTCCTCACTGTCTCCAACGAGCATAAAAGTAGCATAAGTTACTTTCCTTTCATCTGTGTATCCCATTCCTCTAAAGATTTTCTTTAATTCCTTGATCCAAAGGTCGATTTTCCCTACATCAAATTCGCCTTTAAACTGTGGTGGATTGTTACGGTGAAACTCTAACAAATTTTGAGCCTCGGCTGTCGCGTCCTGCTGTTGAGTAGCCCTCTGATTTTGTTGTACTAATACATCAGCCATTCTCTGCATTGCTGCTGCAACCGCAACCATACTATCATTTTCACGTCCCGTGTCCATATGCGCACCTCTACCACGAGCCATTGCTTTTCTTCAATGTTAGACTAATCAAAATACAATGTAAACTAAGTATAATCATTTCAAACAATATTATCTCCTTCTGAAAACCAAAACACAGAGAAACATACAGCGCAAACAAGACAGACCTAACCACAAATCCGATAGACTAAACTTCAGCTCTGACACCAACAAATGTAACACCCTCCTTAGGGAATTATATTTCAGACCAACAAATTAAAACTAAAACCTAAGTCATAAAAGATCTAATACTATAACGTACGAGTTTCAAAATTTCTTTCACGAATAACATAAACTTACCAAAATATAAAGAACAAAAGTCATAAAGAATTGAATAATACATTCTACATATATATACGTAGTTATCTGAGAACATGAATACGTAAGACTTACATATCAAAAAGCATAAATACAACTATCATAACAAACCTAAACTGGCCCAAGTTCAAAATACCTAGAGGGAAGGGTCCTCCACTGGATCCTTCTTTGAATCCTCAGCAGAAAAATTCCCCAGTCGGGGTATGTCTCGATGGATGGGAGTCCGAGCATAAGATACCTCGGAATCCTCCCTAGGAGTATAATGAAGATCACTCCATAAATCCCTAACAGGTATATAGAACTCTAGATAAATAGTAACATTAAAAGAAAAAGTAGAAACCCTATAAGGGGTCCTACTCAAAGATAGAGTAACATCTCCATGATACTCTATACGCTCAGTATCCAAGTGGACGTGCCATGCGTCAGTGCCTCTATGGAACTACACTTTAATGAAACCCAAAAGATCCCGTCTTGTCGCCATCACAGTCTTTATAGAGCATAAACATAAAACAGAACAGACAGAATAATACCATAAAGAGGTGAGATCCCCTACATCACATACCAGTATGGCAGCAAAGAAACAATAATAACAATAAAGCCATATAATACAGAATTAATAATTATAGTCATGATATTTATTAACAGATAATTCAACAAATATGTATATCACAACAACATGTTTACTGACTATGCATATATACAATGAACTAACCCCCACTTGATGGAGCTAAAAACCAAACATCAGAGAGAATGATCGGGAGATATGTCCGTATATCGTCAGCCTCAAATCAAGTGCTTCAATGTTATCAGCATACGCATCATGGCTTATACAAGACATTCTACACCAGCTCGGGAATAGGAATAGTGTCTTATCGAGATCGTTAGTGCATTTGCATCAGTAACCATAGCACAGTAGAACTACTCACTAGCCACTTGTGGATTTCCTGCGCCCCGACGCCCCTAAGATCAGTTATTGACCTTCACTACGCAATTTGCACCCACACAAAGGTGTAATTCAATCTCCTAGGCATACAACCTTAACAAACAAAGTCACTACGACTTTCACAATGCATGATCTAATGATTTCATAAATCGATGATTAGTCACGTAACCTAAAACCTTCAAACTTAGGCATGGTGAAATTAATTGAAGATGGATTTATTTGAAGAAACTCACAACATGAAAGTATCTCCAAATGGTGTTTAGATTCAAGATATAAGGTTAGTTTGGATTGATCAAGGTTGAAGAGTATATGAAAGGTGTTGGCCGAAAATGCTAAGGAGAGAAAAATAGATAGTTTTGATAGTTTGTTTCCTAAAAACAAGACAAGATAAACTTTAGAGAGCTTAAGTAACCATTTTGGTCTCCTAAGCTTGTCCTAGAAGCTCCTCTTGGCCGTGAAGACCAAGGGTGTTGAGTGGTCAAAGCTTGTCCTCTAAGTTCTCTTGAAGCTTGCTTTGGAATCTTGCTCCTCATTGGTTCACCATTGTGAGTTATAGCCACTATACTTGACTTCCTACAAACTTTCCTTGGAAGCTTGTTTTCCATTGGCTCACAATAAAGTTAGTCATGCATGGAAATGATGAAGAGTTATGACTAGGCTCATGACTAGTCATCTAACTAGATATTTACCGGTAGCTATTAACTCATGGACAAAGGTTACTGCTAGCAAAACCAGTGGTTATTGTCCAATGGATAATAGAAAGTACCTAGATTTCATCGGTCAAATAAAATCTTAGAAAAAGAAAATTTTTGAAATCTGTTCCCGATTTCAGGTTAAGTAAGCTCCCCCAGCCCCGCGTTAATAGTCAAAATTTTTTCGGCACCATTTCAAACACACAAAAGTCCAAAAAATAAAATAAAATAATCAAAATAAATTAAGTAATTCACAAAAATCACAAAAATAATAAAAATCATAGAAAAAACATAATTAACTGAAAAAGAATTTTCGGGGTGTTACAACTTTTCCCCTCTAAAAGGAATTTCGTCCTCGATATTATCATACCTTAGAATAAATGCGGATATTGCTCTTTCATTTCGTCTTCTAGTTCCCAAGTTACATCTCCAGCCACATCATTCCAGATTACCTTTACTGAGGCAATTTCTTTTCCTCTGAGTTGTTTCACTCTCTTATCTTCGATCTTAACAGGAAGTGTCTCATAGGCCAAGTTCTCTTTTAATTGTACTATATCTGGTGCTATGACACGGGTTGGATCAGGAATATACTTTCGTAATTGCGATACATGGAAGACATTATGAAGGTTAGAAAGAAAAGGTAGTAAAGCTATCTGATATGCACCGGACCTATCCGACGAAGAATTTGATATGGTCCAATGAATTTAAGAGTGAGCTTTCTGGATTTATTGTGACCGACCCTAGTCATGGGTGTGACTCTTAAAAATACATATTCACTTTTCTCAAACTCAAGGGGTCTCCTTCTCTTGTCAGCATAACTCTTTTGTCAACTCTGAGTTATCCATCTTTTTTCCTCGATCACGTTAACTTTTTTCATTGTTTGCTGTACAAGTTTGGGTCCTAACGCAAGATTTTCCCCATCTTGGTACTAACATAAAGGTGTTCTACACCTTCGTCTATATAATGCCTCATAGGGCGCCATCCCTATGCTTGAGTGAAAACTATTATTATAAGTGAATTCTATCAGAGGTAAGAATTCATCCCAACTCCTAGCCTGTTCTAAAACACAAGCCCTCAGCAAATCTTCCAACGACTGAATTGTTCTCTCTGATTAGCCATCTGTTTGCGGATGATAAGCAAAACTTAAATGAAGTTTTGTCCCCATTGCTTCTTGTAGACTCTGCTAAAACCTTGACATAAATCTTGGGTCTCGATCAGAAATAATACTAGAGGGTACACTGTGAAGTCTAACAATTTCACCAATATACACCTGGGTCAATCTCTTCATTGAATACCTTATGTTAATGGGTAAGAAGTGTGCTGAATTCGTAAGCCGATCAACGATCACCCATATGGAATCATAACCCTTTCGAGTCTTTGGCAATCCAACAACAAAGTCCATTACAATGCCATCCCATTTCCATTCGAGAATAGTAGGAGGTTATAACATTCTTGAAGGTTTTTGATGTTCAACTTTAGCTTTCTGACAAACTAGATAAGATGCTACATACTTGGCTACATCCCTCTTCATTCCTTGCCACCAGTATAACAGCTTCAAATCCTGATACATGTTGGTCGCTCCTGGATGCATGCTCGATTTGCTTTTGTAGGCTTCATCGAGAATTAATCTCCTAAGCTCTGGATCACTTAGTATACAAATCCTATCTCTGAACCTTAGAATTCCATTGGATCCTTCCTCAAATTCTGACACGGCGTCTTGCTTCACTGGCTTCTTCTCATCCTGCAAATATTGATCACTCCCTTGTTTATCTCAAATTTCTTCCATGAATCCATTTGAAATAGTAATCATGTTCAAGCAAAGTCTTCCTAGTGTCGATTCTACAGATAACCGCATATCCCTGAATTGTTCTATCAATTCTCTTTCCTTAATCATCAGAGCAGAGACACTAAGTATCTTCCTACTCAAGCATCTGCTACGACGTTCACTTTTCCAGGATGATATTAAAGTTAGAAATCATAATCTTTCAAAAATTCGAACCACCTCCTTTGCCTCACATTCAGCTCCTTCTGGTCAAACAGGTACTTCAGTCTTTTATGATAGCTAAAAACGTTGAATGTTGCTCCATACAGAAAATGCCTCCAGATCTTCAATGCAAACACAACAGTAGCTAACTCCAAATCATGAGTAGGGTAGTTTTTCTCATGTGTTTTCAATTACCTTAAAGCATACGCTACTACCTTTCTATCCTGCATAAGTACACAGCCTAAACCCTGATGTGAAGCATCACAATATACCTCAAAAGGTTCATTAGGATCAGGTAAAATCAATACTGGTGAAGTAGTCAATCGTCTTTTCAATTCTTGAAAATCTCTTTTCGCATGCATCAGTCTATGCAAAAGTTTGATTTTTTCTTGTGAGCTGGGTAAGAGGTCCTGCTGTCTTGGAAAATCCCTTAATGAATCTTCGGTAATAACTGGCTAATCCCACAAAACTACGGATCTTCGTTACAGTCTTCAGTCTCTCCTATTGAAGAATTATTTCAACTTTCAATGGATCCACCACAATTCTTTCCTTTGAAATTACGTGACCCAAAAATTGAACTTCCTCCAACCAAAACTCGCACTTTGATAGCTTGGCATACAACTGCTTCTCTTTCAGAATTTGGAGAACTATACTGAGATGTTCAGCATGTTCCTCCTGACTTCGAGAATATATTAGAATGTTGTCAATAAAGACAACAACAAATCTATCTAGATAAGGATGAAAGATCTTATTCATGTAATCCATGAATATTGCAGGAGCATTTGTCACTCCGAACGACATCACTAGATATTCATAATGCCCATAACGCGTTCAAAATGTCATCTTGGGAACATCCTCTACCTTTACGCGAATCTAGTGATAACCAAAACATAAATTAATTTTAGAGAAAACAGCGGCTCCCTTTAGTTGATCCCAAATCATCTATCCTCAGAAGTGGATATTTGTTCTTGATCATGATCTTGTTCAACTGGTGATAATCCATGTATAAGCGAGAAGTTCCATCCTTCTTCTTAACTAACAACATTGGAGCTCCCCATAGTGATATACTAGGTCTCACGAACTGCTTTCCCAACAGTTCCTCCAACTGCTTCTTTAGCTCAGGTAATTTTGATGGTGGCATTCGGTATTACGCCATAGATATAGGACCAGATCCTAGTATAAGGTTGATAGAAAATTCTATCTTTTGTTCCGGTGGTAGTCCTAGTATATCATCAGGAAAAACTTAGGGAAACTCATTGACAACAGGAATAGTATTCACATTGGTCTCACCCTTGACTTCTAAGGAAAACAATAACATGTATCCTTAAGCTCCTTCCCTCAAAGAAGCTTTAACTTAGTTGGCCATCAAAAATCTAGAAATCTCAATCTTAGGGAACGCTAAAGTTTATTGGAACAATATAACATGATATGGTTGGAAGATAACCAATTCATTCCTAAAATCATGTCCATTTGTGAAAGAGGTAAACAAATCAAATTAACATAAAAGTACTAATCTCTAATAGTAATAAGACAGTTTAAGCAGACTTGAGTAGTAATAACAGGTTTAGCGGTGGGAGTAGCAATTATCAAATCAAATGGTAATGAAGACACATACAACCCTAATTGATTCACACAGTCATAGGCAATAAAAGAATGGGTCGCCCCCGTGTCATATAATATAGTTAAAGGCTTACCTCCTATGGTACAATCTCCCTTGATTAGATCTTCGGATTGGGAGGCTTCAGCTCTACTCATGGTATAGACTCTCCTTCCAGCTTGAGGCCTTGAAGCACATACATTACTAACGGAAGGCTCCGTCTTTGGTTGAGTATAGTCTCTATAAATGTGTCTGGACTTCCCGCACCTGAAACAGATTATCCCCTTGATCGTACACTCCTTTGTCAAGTGATCATTTCCACACTTCATACATTTCGATGAAGATGTGATGTGAGCCCACTAAGGAACATGGATCAAGGAGCATTACAAGGACTTGGTGGACCTATGACAAGAGCTAGGACCAAGAAAGCCCAAGAAGTCCTAAATCAAATGGTGACAACTTTAATTGAAGCAAGCCCAAATTCAAGTCTTGATGGAGTGGAGCCTAAATTGGTCACTTATCTCATCCAACTTGAAGACTCATGATGACTTGGACGTCCACTTCTCTAAAATAGCATTTTCTAGTTTATTTCTATTAAATAAAGTGTAATAAACTATGATGGATGAATAGTACACATTTTTGGGAGGGCAGCCTTTGGTTTGCATGCCTAGGTAACTCCTATTTTCTAGTTAATGCTTTAATTAGCCACTTAATAGATTAGTTATTGCTTTTTATGGAGAATTTGTCACATTATGATGACCATTTTGTATGCATATTCTATGCACCCCATTTTCCTATAAGTAGGTGTCTAAAACATGAATGAAGGGACTCTTGGATGTGAATTTGGATTGAATCCATTTGTGAGAATTTCATTCTCTTTGGTTCTTGGTTGAGCCATCTTGGTTCTTATCAAAGGCTTCTTTACCTTTGTGGCGAATCTTCACTTGACTTATCACTCTCTAAGAGTGTGGCGTCTTCTTCCTCTCATTCCTTTTCCTTTTTCCATCTTTTCTATTTTTTTTACTGTTCACACACTATTCATCAGTTTCTGTTCATCAGGTACTGTTCATCGTTTCATTCTTTGAAACACTATATCAACTCAAGGACGATCCGTAAAAATAATATGCATCCAACTTGGATCATATCATGTGGTATTAGAGCCTGGATTCTAGAGTTGATAAAGTTCTTATTTTTTTTTAATACTTGTTCTTATTGCTTTCCAAACATCAAGCACCATTGTTTGAATGTCATAATTATACACAATCTTGATCATAATTGATCTCTGCCATTTCTAAGAATTGGCAACATTCTTTACTTTTCGTTCTTTACTTTTTGCCATTTAAATTCCAGTCCTTTTATTTTCTGCCTTTAGTTTCTGTTCTTTAATTTCTATGCAATATTTACAACTTTGATATTGTTAACTCTATACCCATTACTGTTATATGTTTTATAGCACCTTAATTTGAAAGGAAACTCCTAAATACACAATTGGAACAAAAAAAATTGCAAGAACCAATTTTTTTTTAGTGCAAAAAGAGAACAAAGGCGTGAAAAATAGTATTAAAAAAAATAAAAAAAAAGACTACCTTTGCACTTAAGCAAGATTAAGTTTGAATGCCTTGTGAATTTCAATTAAGCGGTGCTATTCTACATACCTTGTACATTTCTTTTTCTTATTATTTCTTTTGAGTTCTACCTTTCTTTTTAATTAGCTTTTCTTGCTTGTCTTTTAAATTCCTTTGAGTTTTGTCTAGAGTTTCATCCTTTCTTCAACTTCTGAGTGCTTACTCTTATGAGGACCGCTACCTTTGTAAGAGCTTTTGGTAATTGAAACGTGAGAGAGTTCATTTAAGAACTTGTAAAGAGAATTTGAGTGGAAAGAGGCAAGAGTGAAAATTACATCTTGTGTGGAAAAAGCCTATTTGAGTGAAATACATATTGTGTGCACACGTGAGGGAGTGTGGTGAGGATTTATACTATCTTATTATTTTGATATTGTGTGTTTCAAGTTATGGCAGCCCAAGGTGATAGTCCACCTCTTTCTCCAAGGTCTGTGGTTCTTCATGCTAGGATGACTACTCAAATGCAAATCCTTGCAAGGCAAATGGAGCAAATGAATGCAAACTTCAATGAACAACTTGCTAACCTCCAAAACTGAGAAGAATCAAATCATGGAAGTGGTTATAAGAGTGAGGACAGACCTAGACATAGACCACGTAGAGGAAGGAGGCATGATAAAGAGGATAGAATTGAAGGGGTCAAAATTAATGTTCCTACCTTTCATGGGAAGAGTGATCCTGAAGCCTACTTGGAGTGGAAAATGAAGATGGAGCAAGTGTTTGATTGCAACAATTTCAATGAAAAAAAGAAAGTGAAGGTAGCTGCTCTTGAATTCAAAGACTATGCATTTGTTTGGTGGGATCAATTGCAAAAAGAGAGAAGAAGGTATGAAGAGGAGCCTATTGAGACTTGGGTAGAAATGAAATAAGTCATGAGAAAGAGATTTGTTCCAAATCACTACCATAGGGATCTTCACAACAAATTGCAAAGATTGACCCAAGGATCCAAAAGTGTTGATGAGTACCACAAAGAGATGAAGTTGGCCTTGCTTAGGTCCAACATTAATGAAGATAGGGAGGCAACTATGGCTCGGTTCTTACATGGGTTGAATCAAGACATTCAAGACATAATGGAGCTTCAAAACTATGTGGAGCTTGAAGATTTGGTCCAACAAGCCATAAAGGTGGAGCAACAACTCAAGAGGAAGAAGTCCAAATATCCTTCTTCTTCTAAGTTTTTATCTTCAAGTTGGAAGGACAAATCAAAGAAGGAGGGTACTTCATCTTCAAAGGAGGCTGTGCCTACATATCATGGAAAGAAGCCTATGGAAGCATCTCCTAGAAACCGTGATGTGAAGTGTTTCTAGTGCTTAGGTCATGGACATATTGCATCTCAATGTCCAACTAAAAGGACAATGGTATCAAGAAATGGAGAAGTTTTCATACAATCCGAGGCTTTTGGTGAAGAAGAAAGTGGGGGAGAAGTAGTTTCAGAAAAAGGAGATTTGCTCATGGTGAGGAGACTTTTGGGAAGCCAAGCCAAGGAGCATGATGAGAGCCAAAGAGAAAATATCTTCCATACTAGATCCATGATCCAAGGGAAGGTATATTCTGTAATTATTGATGGTGGGAGTTGTACTAATGTTGCTAGTACTAGAATGGTTTCCAAATTGAATCTTGTGACTAAGCCACATCCACGGCCATATAGACTTCAATGGCTTAGTGAAGTTAGTGAGTTGACCGTGAACAAGCAAGTTGAAGTTTGTTTCTCCATTGGAAAGTATCATGATAGTGTTCTATATGATGTGGTACCCTTGGAGGCAAGTCATATGTTACTTGGGAGGCCTTGGCAATTTGACAGGAAGGCCAACCATGATGGATTCACTAACAAATTCACTTTTTGTACATCATGACCGAAAGGTCACTCTTTCGCCCTTGTCCCCAAAACAAGTAAGTGAGGACTAACTTAAGATGAGAGAAAAGAAAGAGCAAGAGCAAAAAGAAAGAGGGAGTGAAAAGAAGAGTGATGACAAAGTGAAAAAGAATAAAAATAGTGAGAGAAAATAGAGTTATTTGGTAATAAAAAGTGAGGTGAAGAGGGCTTTGATTTCAAGGCAGCCCCTATATATGCTTTATTGCAAAGAATTCTGTTTGAATGCTAATGCTCCTAATGAACTCTCTTTGCCTAGTGGTGTTAAAACTCTTTTGCAGGAATTTGGTGATGTGTTTCCGAAAGAACTGCCTCACGGCCAACCTCCTTTAAGGGGGATAGAACACCATATTGACCTCATTCTGGGTGCATCATTACCCAATAGGCCAGCCTATAGGAGTAATCCTCAAGAGACCAAAGAAATACAAAAGCAAGTGGAGGAGTTGATGCAAAAAGGATGGGTGCAAGAAAGCTTAAGTCCATGTGCTGTCCCGGTTATCCTAATGCCTAAAAAGGATGGAAGTTGGAGGATGTGCACAGATTGTAGGGCTGTGAACAACATCACAATCAAGTATAGACATCCTATCCCTAGACTTGATGATTTGCTTGATGAATTATATGGTGCTTGTTTGTTTTCTAAAATTGATTTGAAAAGTGGGTACCATCAAATTAGGATAAGGGAAGGGGATGAATGGAAAGCTGCCTTTAAAACTAAATATGGATTGTATGAATGGTTGGTAATGCCTTTTGGTTTAACAAATGCACCTAGCACTTTCATGAGACTTATGAACCATGTCTTAAGGGATTTTCTAGGCCAGTTTGTTATTGTGTATTTTGATGATATCTTGATATATAGCAAAAGCCTAGATGAACATCATGAACACTTAAGGGTTGTTTTGCATATGTTAAGAAAAGAAAAGTTGTATGCTAATTTAGAAAAATGTACTTTTTGTACAGATCATATGATCTTTCTTGGTTTTGTTGTAAATTCAAAAGGGGTTCATGTTGACAAAGAGAAAATTAAGGCCATTCAAGAATGGCCAACCCCCAAAAATATGAGTGAAGTGAGAAGCTTTCATGACTTGGCTAGTTTCTATAGGAGGTTTGTTAAAGACTTTAGTACATTGGCTGCACTTCTTAATGAAATTGTCAAGAAAAATGTTGTGTTTAGATGGGGGAGAAACAAGAGCATGCATTTAATGAGCTTAAGGAAAGACTTACTCATGCACCAATACTTGTTTTGCCTAATTTTGCTAAATCTTTTGAAATTGAATGTGATGTTTCTAATGTTGGTGTTGGAGCTATTTTAATACAAGAAGGGCATCCAATTACTTACTTTAGTGAGAAATTAAGTGGTGCTGTTCTTAATTATCCTACCTATGATAAGGAATTGTATGCCTTGGTGAGGGCTTTACAAACATGGCAACATTATCTTTTGCCCAAAGAGTTTGTTATCCATAGTGATCATGAGTCCTTAAAGTACTTGAAAGGACAAGGAAAGTTGAATAAGAGGCATGCCAAGTGGGTTGAGTTTCTTGAACAATTCTCATATGTGATCAAGTATAAGAAAGGTAAGGCCAACATAGTGGCGGATGCACTTTCAAGAAAGTATACCTTACTCTACCCTTGAAACAAAATTGTTTAGGCTTGAATGCATCAAAGAATTGTATGAGCATGATAAAGATTTTTCTCATATCTATGCTAATTGTTTGCATTGGGCTCAAAATGGGTATTTTAGGCACCAAGGGTTTTTGTTTAAAGAAAAAAAATTATGTGTGCCCAAAAGTTCTATAAGAGAGTTGCTTGTAAGGGAAGCACATGAAGGGGGACTAATGGGGCATTTTGGGGTTCAAAAGACTTTAGACATGTTGCACGAACATTTTCATTGGCCACACATGAAACATGATGTGCAAAAGTTTTGTTAAAAATGTATTGTTTGTAAAAAGTCTAAATCTAAAGTGATGCCTCATGGACTTTATACTCCTTTACCTATTCCTGATCTTCCTTGGATAGATTTGTCAATGGATTTTGTTGTAGGACTACCCCAGACAAAGAATGGTAAGGATTCAATTTTTGTGGTGGTGGATAGGTTTTCTAAAATGGCACATTTTATACCATGTAAAAAAGTTGATGATGCTTGTCATGTTGCTGAATTGTTCTTCAAAGAAGTGGTAAGGCTTCATGGCCTTCCAAGAAGTATTGTTTCAGATCGTGACACAAAGTTCTTAAGTCACTTTTGGAGGACTTTGTGGGGTAAGCTGGGTACAAAGCTTCTTTTCTCCACTACTTGCCATCCCCAAATGGATGGGAAAACTAAGGTAGTTAATAGGACACTTTCTTCCCTTCTTAGGGCTGTAATAAAGAAGAACATTAAGTCTTGGGAGGAGTGTTTGCCTTATGTGGAATTTGCTTATAATAAGGCTGTTCATAGTACTACTCAATATTCTCCTTTTGAGGTTGTTTATGGATTTAATCCTCTCACTCCTCTTAATTTATTGCCATTGCCTAACTCTTCAATTTTAAAGCATAAAGATGGCAAGGCTAAAGCTGAATTTGTGAGGAAGTTACACGAACAAGTCAAGGCTCAAGTCAGTACTCGATGAACAGTAATCAATGAATAGTGATATGAATAGTGCACGTGAATAGTGTATGAATAGTAAAAAATAAGAAAAGATGGAAAAAGGAAAAGGAATGGGAGGAAGAAGACTGAAAGCTATGTTAGGCAAAGCAACAAAGGGAGGAGGAAGGTGGTGTTTGAACCTGGAGATTGGGTCTGGGTGCACATGAGAAAAGATTGATTTCCTTCACAAAGGAAATCCAAGCTTCAACCAAGAGGAGATAGGCCATTCCAAGTGTTGGCCAAGATCAACGATAATGCCTATAAGATAGACCTTCCAGGTGAGTATGGTGTTACTGCAACTTTCAATGTGGCTGATTTGTCTCCGTTTGATGTAAGTGATGAAGATTTCAATTCGAGGTTGAATTCACTTAAAGAAGGAGGGGATGATGTGAGCCCACTAAGGAGCATGGATCAAGGAGCATTACAAGGACTTGGTGGACCTATGACAAGAGCTAGGACCAAGAAAGCCTAAGAAGTCCTAAATCAAATGGTGACAACTTTAATTGAAGCAAGCCCAAATTCAAGTCTTGATGAAGTGGAGCCCAAATTGGTCACTTATCTCATCCAACTTGAAGACCCATGATGGCTTGGACGTCCACTTCTCTAAAATAGTATTTTCTAGTTTATTTCTATTAAATAAAGTGTAATAAACTATGACGGATGAATAGTGCACATTTTTGGGAAGGCAACCTTTGGTTTGCATGCCTAGGTAACTCCTATTTTCTAGTTAATGCTTTAATTAGCCACTTAATGGATTAGTTATTGCTTTTTATGGGGAATTTGTCACATTATTATGACCATTTTGTATGCATATTCTATGCACCCCATTTTCCTATAAGTAGGTGCCTAAAACATGAATGAAAAGACTCTTGGATGTGAATTTGGATTGAATCCATTTGTGAGAATTTTATTCTCTTTGGTTCTTGGTTGAGCCATCTTGGTTCTTATCAAAGGCTTCTTTACCTTTGTGGCAAATCTTCACTTGACTTATCACTCTCTAAGAGTGTGGCATCTTCTTCCTTTCATTCCTTTTCCTTTTTCCATCTTTTCTATTTTTTTACTGTTCACACACTATTCACGTGCACTATTCATGATACTATTCATCAGTTTCTGTTCATCGGGTACTGTTCATCGTTTCATTCTTTGAAACACTATATCAACTCAAAGACGATCCGTAAAAATAATATGCATCTAACTTGGATCATATCAAGATGTCATGGTCTGACTGAATCTACTGCCACTAGTACCTCCTCCATAAGTTTGTTGTTGCTATTGATTTCCCAATGGCCGTGAATATAGTTTCTGTTGGAATTGGTTGACATTACTATTACTCCCCCTTTGGAATCAAGATGGTCCAAAGTTTCGGGGTGTCGTATCCCGAGACTGATCCAACTCTTCTATTCAGTGACACTTGTCCAAAAAAGCTAGGAATTGCTCTATTCCCAAAGGTAGCACTGCCCGCTTCAGATCAAGCCTCAAACCTTCTTCGAATTTCCAGCACTTCCATTCCTCATTGGGTTGAAGTTGAAGTTATCATGAGAATTTTGATAGGCTTTCAAACTTAGCATCATATTCACTGATGGTCATTCCCCCTTGCTTTAGTCCAAGGAACTCCATCTCCTTTGCGTGCCTCATACTTGCTGGAAAATACTTCCCTAGAAATTTGCTCCAGAAGACTTCCCACGTGATAACTCTTCCTTCAGCTTCCAACAATTGTTGAGCTCCTTCCCACCAGTCCTCACCGTCTCCAACGAGCATAAAAGTAGCATAAGTTACCTTCCTTTCGTCCATGCATCCCATTACACTAAAATTTTTCTCCAATTCCTTGATCCAAAGGTCCGCTTTCTCTGGATCAAAATTGCCCTTAAACTGTGGTGGATTGTTGTAGTGAAACTCTGACAAATTTTGAGCCTCGGTTGTCGCTTCTTGCTAATGAGCAGCCTTCTGATTTTGTTGTACTATTATATTAGCCATTCTCTGCATTGCTGTTGCAGCCGTAACCATACTTTCATTTTCACGTCCCATGTCTATATGCGCACCTCTACCACGAGCCATTGCCTTTCTTCAACGTTAGACTAATCAAAATACATTGAAAACTAAGTATAATCATTTCAAACAATATTGTCTCCTTCCGAAAACCAGAACACAGAGAAACACATAGCACAAACAAGACAAACCTAACCCTAAATTCGATAGACCAAACTTCAGCTCTGACACCAACTAATGTAACACCCTCTTTAGGGAATTACATTTCAGACCAGTAAATTAAAACAAAAACCTAAGTTATAAAAGATTTAATACTATAACGTACGGGTTTCAAAATTTCTTTTCGCAGATAACATATACATAATAGAATATAAAGAACACAAGTCATAAAGAACTGAATAATACACTCTACATATATATACATAGTTATCTTAGAACATGAATACATAAGACATACATACCAAAAAGCATAAATACAATTATCATAATAAACCTAAACTGGCCCAAGTTCAAAACACCTAGAGGGAAGGGTCCTTCTCCGGATCCTCCACTAAATCCTCAGTAGAGAAATTCCCCAGCAAGGGTATATCTCGATGGACGGGAGTCCGAGCAGAAGATACCTCGGAATCCTCCGTAGGAGTGTAATGAAGATCACTCCAAAAATCCCTTACAGGAATATAGAACTCTAGATAAATAGTAGCATTAAAAGAAAAAGTAGTAACCCCATCGCGGGTCCTGCTCAAAGATAGAGTAACATCTCCATGATACTCTATACGCTCAGTATCCAGGTGGACGCGCCATGCGTTAGTGCCTCCATGGAACTGCACTCTAACGAAACCTAGAAGATCCCGCCTTGCCGCCATCACAGTCTTCATAGAGCATAAACATAAAACAGAATAAACAGAACAATATCATAAAGAGGTGAGATCCCCTGCATCACATACCAGTATGGCAGCAAAGAAACAGTAATAACAATAAAGCCACATAATACAGAAATAACAATTATAGTCATGATATTTATTAACAGATAATTCAACAAATATGTATATCACAATAACATGTTTACTGACTATACATATGTACAATGAACTGACCCCTACTCCATGGAGTTAAAAACCAAACATCAGAGAGAATGATCGACAGATATGTCCTATATCGTCAGCCTCAAATCAAGTGCTTCAATGTTATCAACATACGCATCATAACTTATACAAGACATTCTACACCAGATCGGGAATAGGAATAGTGTCTCATCGAGATCGTCGGTGCTTTTGCATCAGAAACCATGGCACAATAGAGCTACTAATTGACCACTTGTGGGATTCCCGTGCCCCGACGCCCCCAGGATTAGTTATTGACCTTCACTACGCAATTCACACCAGCACAAAGGTGTAATTCAATCTCCTAGGCATACAGCCTTAACAAACAAAGTCACTACGACTTTCACAATGCATGATCGAATGACTTCATAAATTAATGATTAATAACTACGTGGCTTCCACGTAAAATCAAGCCACCACTAGGCTAAATCGTCAACTGACGTCTCTGGGTCCAGTACGTCGGCCTGACAGTAATCTGCTATTTTTCTCAAATGCGAAGTATTTTTACTGTATTATCACAACCGCATAACACTTTTTGTTACGTCTCTAAATCACGTAACATTTTTTCATTGTTTTTCAATCGCGTAAAAATTTTAAAACATTTTCTTAATCGCATAACTCAAAAATCCACGTTTCTGAATCGCGTGAGGTTCTATTAATACTTTTTAATCTCGTAAAATGTTTATTAACATTCTAAGCTTAATTTTGAGACTTTCTATGTTTAATATAAAATTTGAACCTCAATTCAAATATTTTCCTACCAAATTACCTCTAAGTGGTATTTTCTAACATTTTTCACAAAAATCTATATTATTTTAATTAAATAAAGATGTTTTAAAAAGCTTTTTCCATTACTTTTACTAAAAACTTTCTTAAATAAAATACTTTAAATTTCAAACCATCTTTCAAACTTATTTCTATTATCTTGGCCAAAAATCAACTTTTTTCAAATAATAAAATTTTGTTGATCTTATTTTTAACTTGTAAATCCTTAAATCATATTCTTATCACCTAATCATCTAGGTTTTCACTTCATAAAATATGTTTGCCTTGGATATCCCTTCATGGGCTAAATGGCTGAGCCATATATGGTCATTAGGACAAAAATTTTTGCCTTTCACATATGATTCAAAGCATGTAAAGCATATCAATCATCAATTCCTACCATAGCAATTTCATGCATACCATAAAAAACATATAATCACATATAGCCAAACAAGCATAAACCATTAAATTCACACAATCAAGTGAATAAATCATCACATGGACTTTTCACCAACAAAACACAAATTCCATTTCTTACCACCAACTTGGTTGATGAGGTTAATCTCCCTCTTACCTTAAGTGATGATCAAAAACTCCTTTGTTGTCTTCTTGAAATAACTTCTACCTCCAAAAAGATCCTTAAAACAAATTAAACATACAATTATTAAAATCTAAGGCTTGAAATAAGATGACCATGGATCAAGTTTATGGTCTAGAACTTGAGAATAAAATATAGAAATGAAGATCAATAACTTCACCCAAAACCTTCAAACTTAGGCTTGGTGAAAGTGATTGAAGATGAATTTATTTGAAGAAACTCACAGCATGAAAATATCTCCAAATGGTGTTTAGATTCAAGATATAAGGTTAGTTTGGATTAATCAAGGTTGAAGAGTATTTGAAAGGCATTGGCCGAAAATGCTAAGGAGAGAAAAAGAAAGAGTTTTGATAGTCTGTTTCCTAAAAACAAGACAAGATAAACTTAAGAGAGCTTACGTAACCATTTTGGTCTCCTAAGCTTGTCCTAGAAGCTACTCTTAGCCGTGAGCACCAAAGGTGTTGAGCGGTCAAGGCTTGTCCTCCAAGTTCTCTCGAAGCTTGCTTTGGAAGCTTGCTCCTCATTGGTTCACCGTTATGAGTCATAACCACTATACTTGACTTCCTACAAACTTCCCTTGGAAGCTTGTTTTCCATTGGCTCACAATAAAGTGAGTCATGCATGAAAATGATGAACAGTTATGACTAGGCTCATGACTAGTCATCCAACTAGATATTTATCGATAACTATTAACTAATGGACAAAGGTGACTACTAGCAAAACCAGTGGTTATTGTCTAATGGATAATAGAAAGCACCTAGATTTCATCAGTCAGATAAAATCTCAGAAAAAACAAATTTTGAAATTTGTTCTCAATTTCGGGTTTAGTAAGCTCTCCCGGCCCCGCGTTAACAGTCAAAAATTTTTCGGCTCCAAAAATATTTTATTTTTCTGGCACTGCTTCAAACACACAAAAGTACAAAAATAATAATAAAATAATCAAAATACATTAAGCAATTCACAAAAATCACAAAAATAATAAAAATCATAGAAAAAACACAATTAACTGAAAAAGAATTTTTGGGTGTTACATAGCATCCTATTTTTCCACTAGCTCCAGCAATCACTTTATGTCAGCTTGCAACTCCTTCAGTCTAGTGTTCTCAGCCATGGTGGCAACGAAAGCACTAAGGTAAGGAACTCTGTAACATCCTGAAAATTCTTTATTACATTATGAATGATCATTTTATAATATTTATGATTTTTAGGAATTTTTGTGGATTTTTCTGGAAATGATGAATATTTTAATATATTCTTCGTTTAGCGTGTATACTGAGCGGAGCCGGGGAAAATAGAATATTTTCCCTGAGGTTGGTAAACCTTGAACTGTCAATGTGTCAACAGGAGATCTTACTAAATCCGAGGCCGGACACAGTTTACGAGGTTTACATTTTTTAAGGTTTTATCTGCTAAATAAAATCACGGTATCATAAAATTATCTGATGAATAATAAAATATTATTTTCATCAATTGTAACTTTTATTCACTGAGAAAATAATTTTAGCAGTGTAATTAATCATCTGTCGGATGTATTTAATTTGGAGACAAGCTTACTATGCACCTTATCAAGAAGCACGCGAAGCTTCTCAAGGAAGCTTCTTCCAACCATTTTATATTTTTTTTTCTCTCATCCTTTCCTTGGGTGCTGCACGTTTGGCTATTTGGGGGTCTAATTCATTTTTTTTCTCACATTTTCCCCTCCTCCCTGTACGCAGCTCACTATTCCCTCATCTTTCTCTCTTCTCTTTCACCCCACAGCAGCAACACCATCCACCCACACCTCCATTTTGTTCTTCAAACCGTCACAATCCTAGCACCATTTTGTGTTGGAGGACCACCATCATTAAGGAAATCATCTTCAAAGTTTTGTCATTTTCTCCATCTCCATTCTCTTACGCCTTTGAAGCTTAAAGGTTGGAGTTTTAAGGTAAAGCTCTTAGCTTTTTCTCCTCGGTTCTCATTTTCGTAACCCACTGTCATTTTGATGACAATGGGTATCCATTTCAATATTTGGATTCTGATTTTTGCAAGTTTAAATGTTTAAGGATTTCCTGGAAGCTGAAAACGCAATTTCTGACTTAAAAGGAGCAACCTTTCTTTGTGCTTCTCTAAGATAAGAGGAAGACACTCCTCCTCAACCTATTTTAGCATTTAGGAACGTCTGTGATTGGTGTTGAGGGTCATTCTATTTTTGCATGTTGTTTATATTGTATGTGTGCTACTTGGTTGTTTGGGGTGTTTTGATATATATCTGGATGTATTGGAACGTGTAATATGGAAGGGAATGACTTCCGATTGGTTCTCGGATGGTCATGGTGTTGAGCCCAGAAATTTGGAAATTTCATGTGAAAACTAGTAACAGTATGAACCCCTGGCCAAACTCATCGAATATGATATCCTAATCATTTAGTGAAATGTTAAAATCTGTCGAGTATGAACCCCTGGCCAAACTCGTCGAATATGATATCCTAATCATTTAGTGAAATGTTAAAATCCGTCGAGTATGAACTCCTGGCCAAACTCGTCGAATTTGATATCTTGATCACTTAGTAAAATGTTAGAATCCATCGAGTATGAACTCCTGGCCAAACCCGTCGAATTTGATATCTTGATGACTTAGTAAAATGTTAAAATTCGTCGAGTATGAACTCCTGGCCAAACCCGTCGAATTTGATATCCTGATCACTTAGTAAAATGTTAAAATCCGTCAAGTATGAACTCCTGGCCAAACTCGTCAAATTTGATGTCCTGATCACTTAGTAAACTGTTAAAATCCGTCGAGTATAAGCTCCTGGCCAAACCCGTCGAAATTGATATCCTGATCATTTAGGAATTTTAAAATCTGTCGAGTTAGAATGATAGATCCGTCGAATTAGAGTTTCTGACCAGTGTTTTCGTCAGTTCGACACTTGGGAGATTTCTCCAACGTCGACACCCACATCCGTCGAATTAGGACTTTTGATGACCTTCCGAAAAAACTTGACAGTTTTGATCTCCGTTCGACAGAACCTCCATCCGACAGAAATTGATTTTTAGCCAATCTTGTTATAAAATATTCTCCCATCTTTCATCCTTCTGCCATATTATTTTTCATCGAATGGCAGCCTCAATTTTCCACTAAATACATTGTCTCCGTCGAATTCACAAGTATGGTTTATCACCCAACACCTAGCAATTAAATCTGTGACTTTGTTGGTGATTCCGACCGTGTATCTTCCTGGACTCAAAACCTTTGGACTAATAAAAGCATATTAATCATAAATAATTGGATGACTAGAAATTAATTAGGGATTCATAAACAGGGAAGAACATGAGTATGGGTGAGCTTATAAGGCACATAATGAATGTAATGGTTGACTTCTATCATGACCCGTGAATGGGATCAAATCTTGTTGTTAAATGATATGACATATATTTGAAGCATGATGGACCTAGTTAGTCATGAAGAGAATGATTGAGTTATGCATTGAACAAAAAGAATGTGATTATCCGTTGGACTTGGTTAAGGCCGGTAGCCTAGGAGTTGAACTTACACCTTTGTGCAGGTGCGAATAGACAAGTGTAGGTTAGTTGTTGACCTTGGGGGCATCAGGGTGCGGGTACCTCGCAATGGGTAGTTGGTAGCTCTCTGTCCGTGGGGCAGACCGATGTAAACATACTAACGATCCGGACCGAGACACTGTCCTATGCCAAGATCTGTGTAGAATGTCTTGTAAAATGCCATGATGTGCACGATGATAATTTGAGAATTATAGCACTTGAGGGCCTGGGCAGTCAAGGAATACAGATATACCTCCTGATCGTTCTCTCTGATTGTTTTGTGTCTAGCTCCATGGAGTAGGATTTTGACTATTGAGGGCATATGTGCATAGTGAGTCCATGAATTATCTGGCATACATTGTTATTATAATTGGAACTGTTGTACTTCATATATATATATATATATATATATATATATATATATATATATATATATATATGACTGCCTGGAACTGTTTAGTTGATTGTAACTGCTACTAAATGTTTATTACCATTATTGCTGTCATAAATGCTATGTGGGCGCTTTGCGCCGTTTGGTTTCTTGATGCTATAACTAGTAATGATAGTAGGATGTCTTACCTCTTCTCTATTTCTCCATTATTGTTTGTCTGTATATTGCATCTCATCGAAGACAATGGCAAGGAACCGAAAGCTCCCGATTTCCCCGGCTTTTGGCCTTACCTCGACTGAGCGACTGCAGAAGAATATGGAGCCACGCACGCAGAGATTTTTGGGAGATATGCGCCTGACTTTCTTGGGAGGGCCAGAGTGCTGGCACATCAACTATGGTTCTGAGCGTTGCATCTATACGGGGGATGTATCGATATCTCTAGTCTGGAGGCGCCACGAGCCGCTTGTCTTCACCTGCTGTATTAGTCTATGTTTGGAGTTTCAACTACCGATACGCGAGATATGGGGTGACCGTTATTTCACTCCGCAGGAAGACTCTTTTCAATCCACAGCTCGGGCCCTATCCCGTAATTCTGCGATTCCTATGGTGATTTCCTCTGATGAGGAAGACCCCGAGGAAATCCCTGAGGACGACTCCGAGGAGGATCCTGAAGAGGATCCTGACACGGTTCCTCCTCACTTGAGGGACTGACTTTACTTGTAGCTACTGAGGGTTACCTGTATTTTATTTTGGGGGCCTAATGTTTTGTCTGTAGTGGGCTGTATATTCTGATACCGTGGGGATTTGTATGTATAATCCTTTGGGGGCAGGTATAGTTTTGCTTTTTGATGTACCAGTCTTTGCAACTAAACAGTTTGATAAATATATATGAATATGAAATGTTAATTTCCAATGTACGCTTTAATTCTGTCTTCATCCTTTATTTCCATTTATTGTCATTATCATCATGGTTATTAAATCAACAAAAAATAAAATATACTCGCCAATTTAATTACCCAACTATAATCAAGTAAATATACATATTATTAAAATGAATCGGGTTTTAACTTACACAATTTTATTTTCGCATTGAAATTGACAATGTGACGTTCCCTTACGATAAGGGGCGTTACATTAAGTTAGTATCAGAGCCCTGATTTATATTTCTTTGGGTCTTGTGGTTGAGTCTTTCTTGTTTGTGCTGTGTGTTCTCTGAATAGTATATGTAAAGGTGTATTGTTTGGTGTTCCTAGTGAATGCAACTGACTTTTCTATGTTTTTAGTTAATCTGATCTAAGAAAGTAAGATGGCGCGAAGGGAAGATATGGCAACGGCTATTACAGCAATGCTGAGGATGGCTGAGGCCGTCGCACAACAAACCGAGCAAGCTGCTCAGCAGCAAGAGAAAGTTGCACAACAACAAGAGCGAGCTGCTCAACAGCTAGAGGCTACTACTAATGCTCAGAATTTGGCAGAGTTTCGACTCCATAACCCTCCTTAATTCAAGGGATAATTTGATCCTGACAAGGCTAGTCTGTGGATCAAGGAATTGGAGAAAGTCTTTCGAGGAATGAACTGCGTCGAGGACAAGAAGGTAAACTATGCTACATTCATACTGGTAGGCAATGCTGAAAATTGGTGGAATAGAATGCAGCAGATGCTGGAAGCTGCGAACTGAGAGATTACTTGGGGCTTATTCAAGGAAAAGTTCTTGGATAAGTATTTTCCTACGAGCACAAGGCATGCGAAGGAGTCGGAATTCCTCAACCTGCGACAAGGAAATATGACTGTTAGCTAGTACGCAGCGAAATTTGAAAACTTGTCACAGTTTTTGACGTACTTTCAGAACCAACCAGATGAAGCATGGAAATGCCGAAGATTTATGGAGGGACTGAGGTATGAAGTGAAGAAGGCTATGATCACCTTGAGGATCAATGAATTCTCACGACTACTGGATACTTGCTGTGATGTAGAGGCTCTGAAGCAATCTAGAGACACGAGGAGTAGAAACTTTAGGCCTACGAGATTCCAGAGAGGCGGCAGTAACAGTGTTAACCGTTTCCAGAAGAAGCCGTATTCTCGACCCACGGGGAATCAGCAACAAACCATGGGTGGAAGTTCTAGTGGAGGTTCTACTGGGAATCGGACTGGCCCGAACACGGTGTATCCTTCCAGATGTCTAAAGTGTGGGAAAGACCATCTCACAAGGGACTGTACCATGAAGGGATTCATCTGCTTCAAATGTGGAAAACCTGGCCACGTGTCCCGAGACTGCAATTAAGCGAAGACCGAACCTTCAGTGAATGCTACAAGAGCCAAGAAACCACAAGCTGGAGGGCGAGTCTACACTATGAGCGGAGCTGAGGCCTCCGAATCTGAAGATTTGATACAGGGGGAAGGTACCATAGAAGGTAATCTTTTAATTGTGCTGTATGAATCTGGGGCAACCCATTCTTTCATATCATAAGACTGTGTGCAAAGACCGGGTCTACCTGTGTCATCTTTACCTTTTAACTTAACTGTTTCTACCCCGACTGATAAACCGGTAGTTACTACCAAAGTCTGTCTAAATTGTCCATTGGTTGTTGAAGGTCGAACCTTTTCGGTCAATCTGACCTGTTTACCCCTTTCCCAACTAGATATTATCTTAGGGATGGACTGGTTGTCTTCCAACCATGTTCTGTTGGACTGTTCCAGAAAAACTATAGTTTTCCCGTAGAGGAGAATTCTAGATTTTTGATGGCCAACCGAGTTCAAGTTCTCTTGAAAGAAGGGGCTCATAGATACATGCTACTGTCTTCTTTGAAAATCGAGAACGAGGTTGATATGAACACAATTCCAGTGGTGAATGAGTTTCCCGAAGTCTTTCCTGAGGATGTACCTGGTTTACCACTGGCTTGAGAGATAGAGTTTGCTATCGACCTAGTACCGGGAGCTGGTCCCGTGTCTATAGCACCTTATAGGATGGCACCAACAGAGTTAGCTGAGCTCAAGAAACAGCTAGAAGAGCTTTTGGAAAAGCAATTTGTCAAACCAAGTGTGTCACCATGGGGAGCACCAATGCTGTTAATTCGCAAGAAGGATGGCACATCAAGATTGTGTGTGGACTATCGGCAGCTGAACAAAGTAACGATCAAGAACAAGTATCCACTCCCGAGAATTGATGACTTAAAGGACCAACTGAAAGGAGCAGCGGTGTTTTCAAAGATCAATCTGCGATCTGGGTATCATCAGATACGAGTGAAGACGGAGGATGTACCCAAGACAGCTTTTCGTACCTGATACGGTCATTATGAATACCTCATGATGCCATTTGGCATGACGAATGCGCCAGCTATCTTCATGGACTACATGAACCGAATCTTTCATCCTTACTTGGACAGATTCGTAGTGGTCTTCATTGATGACATTCTGGTATACTCTCAAAATCGGGAGGACTATGCTGAGCACCTCAGTATAGTTCTTCAGATTCTGAAGGAGAAGGAACTGTATGCCAAACTGTCAAAATATGAGTTCTGGCTAGAAGAAGTTTAGTTTTTGGGTCACGTGATCTCAAAGGATGGGATTGCAGTGGTTTCATCGAAGGTGGAGGTAGTGCTGCAATGGGAAAGACTAACGTCCGTGACGGAGATCCGAAGCTTTGTGGGTTTAGCGGGATATTACCGGAGGTTCATTGAAGGATTCTCCAAGATTGCAGGACCACTTACACAACTCACAAGGAAGAACCAAGCTTTTGAGTGGACTGATAGCTATGAGCAAAGTTTTCAAGAGTTGAAGAATCGACTGACTACCTCACCGGTGTTAGTGCTACCCGATCCGAATGAGCAGTTTGAAGTGTACTGTGACGCTTCATACCAAGGGCTAAGATCTGTACTTATGCAGCATGGAAAAGTAGTGGCTTATGCTTCAAGGCAGTTGCGAGTGCATGAGAAGAACTACCCGACGCACGACTTGGAGTTAGCGGCTGTAGTTTTTGCCTTGAAGATATGGAGGCATTTTCTCTACGGAGTGACGTTCAACATTTTCAGTGATCACAATAGTCTGAAATATTAGTATGATCAGAAGAAGTTGAACATGAGGCAGCAAAGGTGGTTAGAGTTCTTGAAGGATTATGATTTCCAACTTCTATATCACCCTGGCAAGGCAAATGTTGTGGCAGACGCTCTAAGTAGGAAGATGATCAGTGTCTGTGCCTTGATGATTAAGGAGAAGGATATGTTAGAGCAATTCAGATATGTGTGGTCTTTTGTGGAGTTAGAACCTGGAAAGATTTGCATGAATATGGTTACTATCACAAGTGACCTAATGGATGACATAAAGGAAAAGCAGAAGATTGACAAGTTCTTACAAGAAGTGAGAGAGCAAGTGGAGCAAGGAAATGAAACAGAGTTTGCGGAAGGAATGGATGGAATTCTGAGATTTCGTGGAAGAGTTTGTACTCCCCGAGACAAAGAGCTTAGAGAATATATTATCAACCATGCTCATACAAGCCAGTTGAGTATGCATCCAGGCATAACAAAGATGTACCAAGACTTGAAGAAGTTGTTCTAGTGGCATGGAATGAATAGTGACGTCACTAGACGTGTGTCAACTTGTCTAATCTGTCAAAAAGCTAAAGTGGAACATCAGAGACCAACGGGATTGCTGCAATCATTGTCTATTCCTGAATGGAAGTGGGACAGTATCACCATGGATTTTATAGTCGGATTGCCAAGGATGAGAAAAGGTTATGATTCAATTTGGGTAATTGTGGACTGACTCACGAAATCGGCACACTCTCTCCCGATCGACATAAAATACAAACTGGGGAGATTGACTCAGATCTATATTGGAGAAATTGTTAGACTGCACGGTGTGCCTACAAGTATTGTTTCGGATAGAGATCCGAGATTTACTTCAAATTTCTGGGAGAGTTTGCAAGAAGCGTTGGGGACGAAGTTACGACTAAGTTCTGCTTATCATCCGCAGATCGACGATCAATCAGAGAGGACGATCCAATCTTTGGAAGATTTTCTTAGAGCTTGTACCATAGAGCAAACTGGAAGTTGGGATGACATTCTACCCTTAATAGAATTCACCTACAACAACAGTTATCATTCGAGCATAGGGATGGCACCCTATGAAGCTCTGTATGGACGACGGTGTCGAACACCTCTGTGTTGGTACCAAGACGGCGAGCGCCTTACTGTTGGACCAGAGATTATACAACAGACAACTGAGAATGTTAAGATGATTCAGGAAAAGATGAGGATGGCTCAGATTCGACAAAAGAGTTATGCAGACCAAAGGAGAAACCCTCTTGAGTTTGAGGAAGGCGAGCATGTATTCCTGAAAGTCACACCTACGACTAGGGTAGGCCGGGCTTTAAAATCTAGAAAACTCACTCCAAAATTTCTTGGACCATACCAAATCATTCACCGAGTAGGTCCTGTAGCCTACCAAATTGCCTTACCTCCTTTCCTTTCGAACATACATGATGTTTTCCATGTGTCACAACTTCGAAAATACCTTCCTGATCCAAGTCATGTCATAGCACCGGATGCAGTACAATTAAAAGAAAACTTAACTTATGAGACGTCTCCGGTAAGAATCGAGGATAGGAGAATAAAGCAATTAAGAGACAAAGAGATCGCATTAGTGAAAGTAATCTGGAACGAGGTGATTGGAGATGCAACCTGGGAGCTGGAGGACAAAATGAAGGAGCAACACCCACAGTTATTCTAAGGTATGCAAATTTCGAGGACGAAATTCCTTTTTAGAAGGGGAGTGTTGTAACATCCTGAAAATTCTTTATTTCATTATGAACGATCATTTTATAATATTTATGATTTTTAGGAATTTTTGTGGATTTTTCTGGAAATGATGAATATTTTAATATATTCTTCATTTTGCGTGTACACTGAGCGGAGCCGGGGAAAATAGAATATTTTTCCTGAGGCTGGTAAACCTTGAACTGTCAACGTGTCAACGGGGGATCTTACTAAACCCGAGGCTGGGCACAGTTTGCGAGGTTTACATTTTTTGAGGTTTTATTTGCTAGATAAAATCGTGTATCATAAAATTATCTGATGAATAATAAAATATTATTTTCATCAATTGTAACATTTTTTCACTGAGAAAATAATTTTAGCAGTGTAATTAATCATCTGTCGGATGTATTTAATTTGGAGACAAGCTTATTATGCACCATGTCGAGAAGCGCGCGAAGCTTCTCAAGGAAGCTTCTTCCAACCATTTTATATTTTTTTCACTCTCCTCCTTTCCTTGGGTGCTGCACGTTTGGCTATTTAGGGGTCTAATTCATTTTCTTTCTCACATTTTCCCCTCCTCCCTGTATGCAGCTCACTATTCCCTCATCTTTCTCTCTTCTCTTTCACCTCACAACAGCAACACCATCCACCCACACCTCCATTTTGTTCTTCAAACCGTCACAATCCTAGCACCATTTTGTGTTGGAGGACCACCATCATTGAGGAAATCATCTTCAAAGTTCTGCCATTTTCTTCATCTCCATTCTCTTACGTCTTTGAAGCTTAAAGGTTAGAGCTTTAAGGTAAAGCTCTTAGCTTTTTCTCCCTCTCTTCTCATTTTCGTAACCCACTGTCATTTTGATGACAATGGGTATCCATTTCAATATTTGGATTCTGATTTTTGCAAGTTTAAATGTTTAAGGATTTCCTGGAAGCTGAAAACGCAATTTCTGACCAAAAAGAAGCAACCTTTCTTTGTGCTTCTCTAAGGTAAGAGGAAGACACTCCTCCTCAACCTATTTTAGCATTTAGGAACGTCTGTGATTGGTGTTGAGGGTCATTCTATTTTTGCATGTTGTTTGTATTGTATGTCTGCTATTTGGTTATTTGGGGTGTTTTGATATATATCTGGATGTATTGGAATGTGTAATATGGAAGAGAATGACTTTCGACTGGTTCTCGGATGGTCACGGTGTTGAGCCCAGAAATTTAGAAATTTCATGTGAAAACTAGTAACAGTATGAACCCCTGACCAAACTTGTCGAATATGATATCCTAATCATTTAGTAAAATGTTAAAATCTGTCGAGTATGAACCATTGGCCAAACTCGTCGAATATGATATCCTAATCATTTAGTGAAATGTTAAAATCCGTCGAGTATGAACTCCTGGCCAAACCCGTTGAATTTGATATCTTGATCACTTAGTAAAATGTTAGAATCCGTCGAGTATGAACTCCTGGCCAAACCCGTCGAATTTGATATCTTGATCACTTAGTAAAATGTTAAAATCCATCGAGTATGAACTCCTAGCCAAACCCATCGAATTTGATATCTTGATCACTTAGTAAAATGTTAAAATCCGTCGAGTATGAACTCCTAGCCAAACCCGTCGAATTTGATATCTTGATCACTTAGTAAAATGTTAAAATCCGTCGAGTATGAACTCCTGGCCAAACCTGTCGAATTTGATGTCCTGATCACTTGGTAAAATGTTAAAATCCATCGAGTATGAACTCCTGGCCAAACCTGTCGAATTTGATGTCCTGATCACTTAGTAAAATGTTAAAATCCGTCGAGTATGAGCTCCTGGCCAAACCCGTCGAAATTGATATCTTGATCCTTTAGGAATGTTAAAATCCGTCGAGTTAGAATGACAGATCCATCGAATTAGAGTTTCTGACCAGTGTTTTCGTCGGTTCGACACATGGGAGATTTCTCCAACGTCGACGCCCACATCCGTCGAATTAGGACTTCTGATGACCTTCTGGAAAAATTCAACAGTTTTGATCTCTGTTCGACAGAACCTCCATCCGACAGAAATTGATTTTTAGCCAATCTTGTTATAAAATGTTCTCCCATCTTTCATCCTTCTGCTATGTTATTTTTCATCGAATGGCAGCCTCAATTTTCCACTAAATACATTGTCTCCGTCGAATTCACAAGTTTGGTTTATCACCCAACACCTAGCAATTAAATCTGTGACTTTGTTAGTGATTCCGGTCGTGTATCTTTCTACACTCAAAACCTTTGGACTAATAAAAGCATATTAATCATAAATAATTGCATGACTAGAAATTAATTAGGGATTCATAAATAGGGAAGAACATGAGTATGGGTGAGCTTGTGAGGCATATAATGAATGTAATGGTTGACTTCTATCATGACTAGGAATGAAAATTGTGGTTATCCTTAGAAGGTACTATTGGCTTATTGTGGACCCGTGAATGGGATCAAATCTTGTTGTTAAATGATATGACATGCATTTGAAGCATAATGGACCTAATTGGTCATGAAGAGCATGATTGAGTTATGCATTCAACAAAAAGAATGTGATTGTCCGTTGGACTTGGTTAAGGCCGGTAGCCTAGGAGTTGAACTTACACCTTTATGCAGGTGCAAATAGACAAGTGTAGGTTACTTGTTGACCTTAGGGGCGTCAGGGTGCGGGTACCTCGCAATGGGCAGTTGGTAGCTCTCCGTCCGTGGGGCAGACTGATGCAAACACACTTACGATCCGGACCGAGACACTGTCCTATGTCGGGATCTGTGTAGAATGTCTTGTAAAATGCCATGATGTGCACGATGATAATTTGAGAATTATAGAACTTGAGGGCCTGGGCAGCCAAGGAATACAGACATACCTCCTGATTGTTTTCTCTGACTATTTTGTGTCTAGCTCCATGGAGTAGGATTTTGATTATTGAGGGCACATGTGCATAGTGGGTCCATGAATTATCTAGCATACATTGTTATTATAATTGGAACTATTGTACTTCTGATATATATATATATATATATGACTGCCTGGAACTATTTAGTTGATTGTAACTGCTACTAAATGTTTATTACCATTATTGCTATCACAAATGCTATGTGGGCGCTTTGTGCCATTTTGTTTCTTGATACTATAACTGGTAATGATGGTAGGATGTCTTACCTCTTCTCTATTTCTCCATTATTGTTTGTCTGTATATTGCGTCTCATCGAAGACAACGGCAAGGAACCGGAAGCTCCCGACTTCCCCGGCTTTTGGCCTTACCTCGACTGAGCGACTACAGAAGAATATGGAGCCACGCACGCAGAAATTTTTGAGAGATGTGCGCCTGACTTTCTTGGGAGGGCCAGAGTGCTGGCACATCAACTATGGTTCTGAGCGTTGCGTCTATACGGGGGATGTATCGATATCTCTAGCCTGGAGGCGCCACGAGCCGCCTGTCTTCACCTGCTGTATTAGTCTACGTTTGGAGTTTCAACTACCGATACGTGAGATGTGGGGTGACCGTTATTTCACTCCGCGGGAAGACTCTTTTCGTTCCACAGCTCGGGCCCCGTCCCGTAATTCTGCGATTCCTATGGTGATTTCCTCTGATGAGGAAGATCCTAAGGAATATCCCAAGGAAGTCCCTGAGGACGACTCCGAGGAGGATCCTGAAGAGGATCCTGACACGGTTCCTCCTCACTTGAGGGACTGACTTTACTTGTAGCTACTGAGGGCTACCAGTATTTTATTTTTGGGGCCTGATGTTTTGTCTGTAGTGGGCTGTATATTCGATACCGTGGGGATTTGTATGTATAATCCTTTAGGGGCAGGTATAGTTTTACTTTTTGATGTACCAGGCTTTGTAACTAAACAGTTTGATAAATATATATGAATATGAAATGTTAATTTCCAATGTACGCTTTAATTCTGTCTTCATCCTTTATTTCCATTTATTGTCATTATCATCATGTTTATTAAATCAACAAAAAATATAATATACTCGCCAATTTAATTACCCAACTATAATCAAGTAAATATACATATTATTAAAATGAACTGGGTCTTAACTTATACAATTTTATTTCCACATTGATATTGACAATGTGACGTTCCTTTACAAAAAGGGGCGTTACATTAAGTTGGTATCAGAGCCCCGGTTTATGTTTCTTTGGGTCTTGTGGTTGAGTCTGTCTTGTTTATGCTGTGTGTTCTCTGAATAGTATACGTAATGGTGTATTATTTGGTGTTCCTAGTGAATGCAACTGACTTTTCTATGTTTTCAGTTAATCTAATCTAAGAAAGTAAGATGGCGCGAAGGGAAGATATGGCAGCTGCTATTACAGTAATGCAGAGGATGGCTGAGGCCGTCACATAACAAACCGAGCAAGCTACTCAGCAGTAAGAGAGAGTTGCACAACAACAAGAACGAGTTGCTCAATAGCTAGAGGCTACTGCTGATGCTCAGAATTTGGCGGAGTTTCGACGCCATAACCCTCCTCAATTCAATGGAGAATTTGATCCGGACAAGGCTAGTCTGTGGATCAAGGAATTGGAGAAAGTCTTTCGAGGAATGAACTGCACCGAGGACAAGAAGGTAAACTATGCTACATTCATGCTGGTAGGCAATGCTGAAAATTGGTGGAATGGAGTGCAACAGATGCTGGAAGCTGCGAACCGAGAGATTACTTGGGGCTTATTCAAGGAAAAGTTCTTAGATAAGTATTTTCCTACGAGCACAAGGCATGCGAAGGAGTCGAAAATTCCTCAACCTGCGACAAACTTGTCACAGTTTTCGATGTACTTTCAGAACCAACCAGATGAAGCATGGAAATGCTGAAGATTCATGGAGGGACTGAGGTATGAAGTGAAGAAAGCTGTGATCACCTTGAGGATCAATGAATTCTCACGACTACTGGATACTTGCTATGATGTAGAGGCTCTGGAGCAATCTAGAGACACGAGGAGCAGAAACTTTGGGCCTATGAGATTCCAGAGAGGCGGCAGTAACAGTGCTAACCATTTCTAGAAGAAGCCGTCCTCCCGACCCACAGGGAATCAACAACAAACCATGGGTGGAAGTTCTAGTGGAGGTTCTACTGGGAGCTGGACTGGCTCGAGCACGGCGTATCCTTTCAGATGTCTAAAGTGTGGGAAAGACCATCTCACAAGGGACTGTACCATGAAGGGATTCATCTGCTTCAAATGTGGCAAACCTGGCCATGTGTCCCGAGACTGCAATCAAGCGAAGGCCGAACCTTCAGTGAATGCTGTAAGAGCCAAGAAACCACAAGCTAGAGGGCGAGTCTACACTATGAGCGGAGCTGAGGCCTCCGAATCTAAAGATTTGATACAGGGGGAAGGTACCATAGAAGGTAATCTTTTAACTGTACTGTATGACTCTAGGCAACCCATTCTTTCATATCATATGACTGTGTGCAAAGACTGGGCCTACCTGTGTCGTCTTTACCTTTTGACTTAACTGTTTCTACCCCTACTGATAAACCGGTAGTTACTACCAAAGTCTATCTAAATTGTCCATTGGTTGTTGAAGGTCGAATCTTTTCGGTCGATCTGATCTGTTTACCCCTTTCCCAACTAGATATTATCTTAGGGATGGACTGGTTGTCTTTCAACCATGTTCTGTTGGACTGTTCCAGAATGACCATAGTTTTTCTCGTAGAGCAGAATTCTAGATTTTTGACGGCCAACCGAGTTCAAGCTCTCTTGAAAGAAGGAGCTCATGGATACATGCTACTGTCTTCTTTGAAAGTCGAGAACGAGGTTGATGTGAACACAATTCCAGTGGTGAATGAGTTTCCCGAAGTCTTTCCAGAGGATGTACCTGGTTTACCACCGGCTCGAGAGATAGAGTTTGCTATCGACCTAGTACCGGGAGCTGGTCCCGTGTCTATAGAACCTTATAGGATGGCACCGACAAAGTTAGCTGAGCTCAAGAAACAGCTAGAAGTGCTTTTGGAAAAGCAATTTGTCAGACCAAGTGTGTCACCATGGGGAGCACCAGTGCTGTTAATTTGCAAGAAGGATGGCACATCAAGATTGTGTGTGGACTATCGACAGTTGAACAAAGTAACGATCAAGAACAAGTATCCACTCCCGAGAATTGATGACTTAATGGACCAACTGAAGGGAGCAGCGGTGTTTTTAAAGATCGATCTGCGATCTGGGTATCATCAGATACGAGTGAAGACGGAGGATGTACCCAAGATAGCTTTTCATACCCAATACGATCATTACGAATACCTCATGATGCCGTTTGGCGTGACGAATGCGCCAGCTATCTTCATGGATTACATGAACCAAATCTTTCGTCCTTACTTGGACAGATTCATAGTGGTCCTCATTGATGACATTCTGGTATACTCTCAAAATCAGGAGGACCATGCTGAGCACCTCAGTATAGTTCTTCAGATTCTGAAGGAGAAGGAACTGTATGCCAAACTATCAAAATGTGAGTTCTGGCTGGAAGAAGTTAAGTTTCTGGGTCACGTGATCTCAAAGGATAGAATTGCAGTAGATCCATTGAAGGTGGAGGCAGTGCTGCAATGGGAAAGATCAACGTCCGTGACGGAGATCTGAAGCTTCGTGGGTTTAGCAGGATATAACCGGAGGTTCATTGAGGGATTCTCCAAGATTGCTAGACCACTTACACAACTCACAAGGAAGAACCAAGCTTTTGAGTGGACCGACAGCTGTGAGCAAAGTTTCCAAGAGTTGAAGAATCGACTGACTACGTCACCGGTGTTAGTGCTACCCGATCCGAATGAGCAATTTGAAGTGTACTGTGACGCTTTATACCAAGGGCTAGGATCTGTACTTATGCAGCATGGAAAAGTAGTGGCTTATACTTCAAGGCAGTTGTGAGTGCACGAGAAGAACTACCCGACGCACGACTTGGAGTTAGCGGCTGTAGTTTTTGCCTTAAAGATATGGAGGCATTTTCTCTACGGAGCGACGTTCAACATTTTCAGTAATCACAAGAGTCTAAAATATTTGTATGATCAGAAGGAGTTGAACATGAGGCAGCGAAGGTGGTTAGAGTTCTTGAAGGATTATGATTTCCAACTTCTGTATCACCCTGGCAAGGCAAATGTTGTGGCAGACGCTTTAAGTAGGAAGATGATCAGTGTCTCTGCCTTGATGATCAAGGAAAAGGATATGTTAGAGCAATTCAGAGATGTGTGGTCTTTAAAGATTTGCATGAATATGGTTACCATCACAAGTGAGCTAATGGATGACATAAAGGAAAAGTAGAAGATTGACAAGTTCTTACAAGAAGTGAGAGAGCAAGTGGAGCAAGGAAATGAAACAGAGTTTGCGGAAAGAACGGATGGAATTCTGAGGTTTCGTGGAAGAGTTTTGATGTGAAAATCGGCAAGTGCACCGAATCGCAAAAAGTAATAAAGTAGTGAAAAGAGAATCGTCCCACGAGGATTATATTGCCAATTACCAAATTCGTTAAATTAACACTATTTAAGCCAATCAAAATATGGAAGTTGAAAAAAAGTGAAAATAAAGATAATTAAAAGAAAGTAAAAAAAACTAAACAAAGTAAAATCAATCAATTTAACAAGAGATGAAATCAAGAATAAGAAAGTGTTAGGATTCAGACTTCACTTGAACTCTTTCAAATGTACTTCTAAAAATTGGTTTAAAACATGTTCTATTTCAATGATTCATGGTCAATTCCCAACATTAATTAATATCCAATCCCTTGGTATACTAATCCTCTTACACGATTGAAATTAACTAATCCCTTAGTCTAACTCCAATTAGAAAGGCATTATCAAAACAGAGGAATTATAAGAAAGACCACATAACCCACAACGTCTATCCCTAGCGATTGCAGAAATTATGGTGTTTATCACAAGTTCTAGGTTCATGCAAATTTTCCCAAATCATACATAAACCCAATTTATCATTCCCAAATTGATCAGGTTTAGAAAAGCATTAAGAACAGAGATAAACACGTAAATCATGAGATAAAAACATGCATTAAACCCATAAAAGAAATTACATCATCAAAGTATCAAGATTCATCGTCCCCCTAATGAGGGGAAGTTAGTTACACATAGGAAAAGAACAAAACAAAGAATAGAAGATGACAAACTCCATTGATAATTAGTGGCAAGATTGAAGAGAATCCCTAATCTTCAAGTCTTGATGCGCCCACACGAAATTAGGATTTGAGTTGTCTTGACGGCTGCTGCAGAGTCTCTTGAAATTTGGCGTAACTTTCTATTTATAAGAAATTCACGCTGCTGTTACGCGTTCAGCGCTCAGGCGCTAACTCTCCAAAGGCGTGGGCGGCCCACTAAAGTTACGGTGCAGCATACGCAATCAGCGCTCAGGCGCTCCTTGTTCAACGCTCAGGCGCTGGCCCATTAAAACAAGATTCCTCCAGCGCATGTTGCGCGCTCAAGCGGTGAGGGCCCAGCGCTCAAGCGCTGGGCTTCTGAATTATTTTCTGCTTCTTTAAATGGCCAGTCTTCTCCATGTGCAATTATCTACAAAATTACATAAAAACACACAATTAAAACATAAATTAAAATAACTAAAAAAATAAAAGAAACTTGAGAATAAACTCAATCAAAAAGATTAAAAGAGAATGAAAACCCAAGATTTTGAACAGTAAAAATATGAATTTTTGCGGGTTCATCACTCCCAAACTTAAGCTTTTGCTTGTCCTCAAGTAAAAGAAAATCAAAATAAAAACAAAACTAAAACTCAAAGCAGACTCAAAAAGGCAATACTAGGGTATTAAAGATCATTCATATCCTCAAAAACTAATTCAAAATCTAATTCCAAAGTATCACACATGAACAATCCAATTATCACATCGTCTCTCACATGCAACTTTTATGCACAAATGACTTCCCAAAAACATGAATGAAAGACTCAATCTCCTCATAGAGTACAAGCCCAAATGAGTTTATAAAACAGCAAATGCACATCAAACCCACATCCATAAGGTTGTTTTTCATCTCTCTCTCCACTAATGTAAACAACTCACAACCAAGGATCAAAAGAGACTTTATAAGCTTGTAATGTAAAGCCAAGGGTATGGATTAAGAAAGAAGCGGTAGGAAAATGAAAACAAAAGTTGAGATACAAAATCATGCAAATTTCAAAATTCAAGCCTCAAAATATAAGACAAGTGCAAAACGGAGCAAAAGAATCAACACAACATTCACTTTTTTTTTTTTTTTTCTTTCTTTTCTTTTTCTTTTTCAACAATCTCCACCCCCAAACTTATTTCTTTGCAATACTTTGGGTGAACTTTCTTTTTTTTTTCTTCTTTTTTTTTTTTCTAATTTTTCAGCTCCACAAAACTTCATGCACAAAAATAACAAAGACTTGAATAATAAAATAATACAAAATATGCACTCAACAGAGGTTATGTAAGAGAATTTTTTTTTTTTTTGTGGGTATGGGAAAAAGGAAAATGTGAGTAAAGAAAAGAAACAGAGGCCAAACAATAACAAAGCTGCAAAAGGGACCTAAGGATAAAGCGTGTATACTGAGTTGGCTTGAAAGGCTCAAACGGTCCAAAGAAGGCCCTTATCATTTCCTTAATCATGCACTGCCTAGGATTTCGCCTTAAGAGAGAATCAAACAACTTATAGATGCAAATCATCCACACACATGCAATCCCATAAACTTTCTCTAAGCTTGACATGCAATTAAAATCCAAATTCTATCAATCATAAAAATGGGAAGAACATCCATACACAATTGAAACAATAGAGATAAAAGCAACTCATAAATTCTCATGTGCTATCCCAAGAAATCAGATCAATCCACAATTCAAACAATCATTGGATATTCAATTTAACACATTGGTATGCACAAAATGACTCAAAACACAAAATGGATAATGATGACAAAATCAAAATAAATAAAAACAAATAACTAAATAAAAAAAATACAAGAAAGGAAAAAAAAAAACTCTTTTTGGCGGCCGACAACTATATACATCCCCTTACAAAGGCTCCGAACTCAAGGAGGCACCTAAGCCGACTCAACATTAGCAAACTTCAAAACAGAAAAATGTTAGTCAATGAAATAAGAAAATAACAAAATAAAAACAAAAACAAAAATAAAAATAAAAGAGAAAAGAGAGAAAATTCGGGTTGCCTCCCAAAAAGCGCTTGTTTAACGTCATTAGCTCGACGTTGCCTTTATAACTAGTCATGGTGGCTTGAAGCAAGAGAAGTAGGATGACATTTTTCTCTTATCGCTCTTTGCCTCCACACACCATCCTTGCCTCTGGAATCAATCTTCAATAAATCGGTGGAAGTGGAGGATCTTTTTCAATTTGAGCACTTTGAGAAAGAGGAGATCCTTTCTCCTTTTTTTCAACCATCTTGGGAGTAGAAAAATCAGCATTGTGATGATGAAGGACTCTTATTAGCTAAATCTTGTAGAGGCTTGTCTTGAATGCATTTGTGGGGCATAGAGATCGATGTCGGTCTGATTTATCAAAAACATTAATAGTCACTGATCACCATCTACCCTCAAAATAAGCTCTCCTCTAGGTACATCAATCAATGCTCTGAAGTAGCCAAGAATGGTCTTCCAAGAATCGAGAGGAATATCGAGCATCCTCATCCATATCCAAAATCACAAAATCAGCTGGGAAAATAAACTTGTCAACCTTCACTAGCAAATCTTCCACTATACCATATGGATGTTTAATTGACCGATCAGCTAGTTGAAGAGACATTGTAGTTGGCTTCACTTTATCAATCCCAAGCTTGCAGAGAATTGACAATGGCATTAAATTGATGCTAGCTCCTAAATCACAAAGAGCTTTCTCAATAGTCAGTTTGCCAATGGTGCAAGAAATAGAGAAACTACCTAGATCTTTCAATTTAGGTGGCAGTTTCCTCTGAATTATAGCACTGCACTCCTCAGAAAGTGCCACAGTTTCATCTTCTTTCAACTTCCTTTTCTTCAAAAGCAAATCTTTCATGAACCTTGCATAAGAGGGCATCTGCTCAAGTGCCTCAGCAAAAGGAATGTTTATCTGCAGTTTCTTAAAGACTTCTAAGAACTTGGAGAATTGCTTTTCTTGAATCTCCTTCTTGAATCTTTGAGGATAAGGAAGTTTAGCATACAATGAAGGATCAACTATTTTCTTCTCACATTCCTTCTTCTTTCTCTGCCACTTTGGTTGCTCCTCTTTAGCTTCTTTATTACAGCACTCTTGAGATGGGACATCTGCAACAAGAACATCAATTTCCTTAACTGGTCCATCCAAAGTCTTGCCGCTTCTCAGTGTAATTGCATGACATTGCTCCTTTGGATTGACAACAGTATCACTCGGGAAGGTGCCCGGAGGTCTCTCTTGAAGCTGTTTTACTATTTGCCCCACTTGATTCTCTAAACTTCTAATTGTCGCCTCATGATTCTTAAAATTGGCCCTCGACTCTTCCATAAAATTCGAAGTCTGTTGCATAAAAGCAGAGGTCTGCAAAGAAAGTTTCTCCTTTGTAATTTCAAGAGGAGACTTACGTTACGGTTGAGGATTCAATGGCTTGTTTGATTGCTCCAAGAAAAATTGGGATGATTCCTCCACCCTGGATTATATGTATTTGAAAATGGAACACCCCGAGGTGCGGAAAGATTACCCATATAATTTACCGCTCTTGAGAACTAAAACCGAATTGCTTACTTCACATCCACCATTAGCATGATTACCTCCACGAAGTCACAAATTAACCTTTGATGGTTCACGAATTTACTGCATGCTCTCCACTTGCTTAGTTAGGTTGGCCATTTGTTGAGAAATACTTTTGTTTTGAGCAAGTAAGGCATCGAAAGTACCAAGCTCCATCACTCCTTGTCGACTCTGCGCTCTCCCACTAGGCAAGCGATATTCATTAGTGGCCATAACCTCAAATAATTCTGAGCCTCTTCGGGAGTCTTAGTGTTTAAAGACCCACTGCAGACGCATCCACCATAAGTCTTGTGGAATGATTTAACCCATTATAAAATATCTTTTCTTTGCCAAACCTCAAATGCATGGTGAGGACATCTCCTTAATAGCTCCTTGAATCTCTCCCATGCTTCATAGAGAGATTCTCCCCGATTCTCGAGTAAAGCAAGCAATCTCACTCCTTATCTTCACAAACATTGATGGAGGAAAGTATCGAGTCAAAAATTTGTTAACCAAATCCTCCCAAGTAGAGATGCTCCCTTGCATTTGGGCTTGTAGCCGACTCTTTGCTTTATCTACGGCGAAAATGGGAACATCGTAATCTAATGGCATCATCAGTAACGCCATTATACTTAAAAGTATCACAGATTTGCAAGAAATTCACAATATGCAAGTTTGGATCTTCGCATGGCCTCCCCAAGCGGTCTTCTGCCGCACTAGTTGTAGAAGTCTTGGTTTAATCTCAAAATTATTAGCTTTGAATAGCGGGACGCACAATCTTGGTAGAAATATTCTCGGCCAGATGGGGTAGCATAGTCGGACCAATGTACGTCTTTGCTCTGCTGATTACAACAATTTACGCCATCTTTTGCTCAACTTCTTCAAGTCTCTTCTCTCTCTATTTGCTTTCTGTTCGCTCTAATTTAGTTGTTCTCTCTATCTCTGGATCAAAAAGTAATTCTTCGATTCCAAAGAACCTTGCATAAACACAAACAAGCAAACCAGAGTGAAGTAAAGAAAGAAAATAAAAATAAAAATAAAATAAAATAAAATAAAAATAAATGACTAATAGAAAAAAAACAAAAATAAAAAAAAACAAATTTAAAAGAAAATTAAATGAAGAAAAAAAATGAAATTAAATAAGAAAAATAATTATCTATAAATAAAAGAAAATTTAAAGAAAATAAAATAAAATAAAAATTAAAAATAAGCAATTAAAAATAAAATTAAACAATTAAAAAAATACTTAAATTAGTGTCTTTTTAACTACTATTTAATATTAACAACAATAATCCCCTCAAGAACGGCGTCAAAAACTTGATGTGAAAATCGGCAAGTGCAAGAAATCGCAAAAAGTAACAAAGTAGTGAAAAGAGAATCGTCCCACGAGGATTATATTGCCAATTACCAAATTCGTTAAATTAACACTATTTAAGCCAATCAAAATATGGAAGTTGAAAAAAAGTGAAAATAAAGATAATTAAAAGAAAGTAAAAAAAACTAAACAAAGTAAAATCAATCAATTTAACAAGAGATGAAATCAAGAATAAGAAAGTGTTAGGATTCAGACTTCACTTGAACTCTTTCAAATGTACTTCTAAAAATTGGTTTAAAACATGTTCTATTTCAATGATTCATGGTCAATTCCCAACATTAATTAATATCCAATCCCTTGGTATACTAATCCTCTTACACTTGATTGAAATTAACTAATCCCTTAGTCTAACTCCAATTAGAAAGGCATTATCAAAACAGAGGAATTATAAGAAAGACCACATAACCCACAACGTCTATCCCTAGCGATTGCAGAAATTATGGTGTTTATCACAAGTTCTAGGTTCATGCAAATTTTCCCAAATCATACATAAACCCAATTTATCATTCCCAAATTGATCAGGTTTAGAAAAGCATTAAGAACAGAGATAAACACGTAAATCATGAGATAAAAACATGCATTAAACCCATAAAAGAAATTACATCATCAAAGTATCAAGATTCATCGTCCCCCTAACGAGGGGAAGTTAGTTACACATAGGAAAAGAACAAAACAAAGAATAGAAGATGACAAACTCCATTGATAATTAGTGGCAAGATTGAAGAGAATCCCTAATCTTCAAGTCTTGATGCGCCCACACGAAATTAGGATTTGAGTTGTCTTGACGGCTGCTGCAGAGTCTCTTGAAATTTGGCGTAACTTTCTATTTATAAGAAATTCACACGCTGTTGTTACGCGTTCAGCGCTCAGGCGCTAACTCTCCAGCGCTCAGGCGCTGGCCCACTAAAGTTACGGTGCAGCATACGCAATCAGCGCTCAGGCGCTCCTTGTTCAACGCTCAGGCGCTGGCCCATTAAAACAAGATTCCTCCAGCGCATGTTGCGCGCTCAAGCGGTGAGGGCCCAGCGCTCAAGCGCTGGGCTTCTGAATTATTTTCTGCTTCTTTAAATGGCCAGTCTTCTCCATGTGCAATTATCTACAAAATTACATAAAAACACACAATTAAAACATAAATTAAAATAACTAAAAAAATAAAAGAAACTTGAGAATAAACTCAATCAAAAAGATTAAAAGAGAATGAAAACCCAAGATTTTGAACCGTAAAAATATGAATTTTTGCAGGTTCATCAAGTTTCTATTCCCCGAGACAAAGAGCTTAGAGAATATATTATCAACCATGCTCATACAAGCCAGCTGAGTATGCATCCAGGCATAACAAAGATGTACCAAGACTTGAAGAAGTTGTTCTGGTGGCATGGAATGAAGAGTGACGTCACTAGACGTGTATCAACTTGTCTAGTCTGTCAAAAGGCTAAAGTGGAACATCAGAGACCAGCGGGATTGCTGCAACCATTGTCTATTCCTGAATAAAAGTGGGATAGTATCACCATGGATTTTATAGTTGGATTGCCAAGGACGAGAAAAGGTTATGATTCAATTTGGGTAATTGTGAACCGACTCACGAAATCGGCACACTTTCTCCCGATCGATATAAAATACAAACTGGGGAGATTGACTCAGATCTATATTGGAGAAATTGTTAGACTGCACGGTGTGTCTACAAGTATTATTTCGGATAGAGATCCGAGATTTACTTCAAATTTCTGGGAGAGTTTGCAAGAAGCATTGGGGACGAAGTTACGACTGAGTTCTACTTATCATCCGCAGACCGACGATCAATCAGAGAGGATGATCCAATCTTTGGAAGATTTTCTTAGAGCTTGTACCATAGAGCAAACTGGAAGTTGGGATGACATTCTACCCTTAATAGAATTCACCTACAACAACAGTTATCATTCGAGCATAGGGATGGCACCCTATGAAGCTCTGTATGGACGACGGTGTCGAACACCTCTGTGTTGGTACCAAGATGGCGAGCGCCTTACTGTTGGACCAGAGATTATACAACAGATAACTGAGAAGGTTAAGATGATTTAGGAAAAGATGAGGACAGCTCAGAGTCAACAAAAGAGTTATGCAGACCAAAGGAGAAAGCCTCTTGAGTTTGAGGAAGGCAAGCATGTATTCCTAAAAGCCACACCTACGACTGGGGTAGGCCGGGCTTTAAAATCTAGAAAACTCACTCCAAAATTTATTGTACCATACCAAATCATTCGCCGAGTAGGTCCTGTAGCCTACCAAATAGCCTTACTTCCTTTCCTTTCGAACATACATGATGTTTTCCATGTGTCATAACTTCGAAAATACCTTCCTGATCCAAGTCATGTCATAGCACCGGATGCAGTACAATTAAAAGAAAACTTAACTTATGAGACGTCTCCTGTAAGAATCGAGGATAGGAGGATAAAGCAATTAAGAGGCAAAGAGATCGCATTGGTGAAAGTAATCTGGAACGAGGTGACTGGAGATGCAACCTGGGAGCTGGAGGACAAAATGAAAGAGCAACACCCACAGTTATTCTAAGGTATGCAAATTTCGAGGATGAAATTCCTTTTTAGAAAGGGAGTGTTGTAACATCTCGAAAATTTTTTATTTCATTATGAACGATCATTTTATAATATTTATGATTTTTAGGAATTTTTGTGGATTTTTCTGGAAATTATGAATATTTTAATATATTCTTCATTTTGCGTGTACACTGAGCGGAGCCGGAGAAAATAGAATATTTTCCCTGAGGCTGGTAAACCTTGAACTGCCAACGTGTTAACGGGGGATCTTACTAAACCCGAGGTTGGGCACAGTTTGTGAGGTTTACGTTTTTCGAGGTTTATCTACTAGATAAAATTGTGGTATCATAAAATTATCTGATGAATAATAAAATATTATTTTCATCAATTGTAACTTTTATTCACAGGAAAAATAATTTTAGCAGTGTAATTAATCATCTGTCGGATGTATTTAATTTGGAGGCAAGCTTACTATGCACCTTGTCGAGAAGCGCGCGAAGCTTCTCAAGGAAGCTTCTTCCAACCATTTTATATTTTTTTCTCTCTCCTCCTTTCCTTGGGTGCTGCACGTTTGGCTATTTGGGGTTTTAATTCATTTTCTTTCTCACATTTTCCCCTCCTCCCTATACGCAGCTCACTAGTCACTCATCTTTCTCTCTTTTCTTTCACCCCACAGCGGCAACACCATCCACCCACACCTCCATTTTGTTCTTCAAACCGTCACAATCCTAGCACCATTTTGTGTTGGAGGACCACCATCATTGAGGAAATCATCTTCAAAGTTCTGCCATTTTCTCCATCTCCATTGTCTTACGTCTTTGAAGCTTAAAGGCTGGAGCTTTAAGGTAAAGCTCTTAGCTTTTTCTCCCTCTCTTCTCATTTTTGTAACCCACTGTCATTTTGATGACAATGGGTATCCATTTCAATATTTGGATTCTGATTTTTGCAAGTTTAAATGTTTAAGGATTTCCTGGAAGCTGAAAATGCAATTTCTGACCAAAAAGGAGCAACCTTTCTTTGTGCTTCTCTAAGGTAAGAGGAAGACACTCCTCCTTAACCTATTTTAGCATTTAGGAACGTCTGCGATTAGTGTTGAGGGTCATTCTGTTTTTGCATGTTGTTTGTATTGTATGTGTGCTATTTGGTTGTTTGGGGTGTTTTGATATATATCTAGATGTATTGGAACGTGTAATATGGAAGGGAATGACTTCCGACTAGTTCTCAGATGGTAACAGTGTTGAGCCCAGAAATTTGGAAATTTCATGTGAAAACTAGTAACAGTATGAACCCCTGGCCAAACTCGTCGAACATGATATCCTAATCATTTAGTGAAATGTTAAAATTCGTCGAGTATGAACCCCTGGCCAAACTCGTCGAATATGATATCCTAATCATTTAATGAAATGTTAAAATCTGTCGAGTATGAACTCCTGGCCAAACCCGTCGAATTTGATATCTTGATCACTTAGTAAAATGTTAGAATCCGTCGAGTATGAACTCCTGGCCAAACCTGTCGAATTTGATATCTTGATCACTTAGTAAAATGTTAAAACCCATCGAGTATGAACTCTTGGCCAAACCCGTCGAATTTGATATCTTGATCACTTAGTAAAATATTAGAATCCGTCGAGTATGAACTCCTGGCCAAACCCGTCGAATTTGATATCTTGATCACTTAGTAAAATGTTAAAATTCGTCGAGTATGAGCTCCTGGCCAAACCCGCTGAATTTGATGCCCTGATCACTTAGTAAAATGTTAAAATCCGTCGAGTATGAACTCCTGGCCAAACCCATCGAATTTGATGTCCTGATCACTTAGTAAAATGCTAAAATCCGTCGAGTATGAGCTCCTGGCCAAACCCATCGAAATTGATATCCTGATCATTTAGGAATGTTAAAATCCGTCGAGTTAGAATGACAGATCCGTCGAATTAGAGTTTCTGACCAGTGTTTTCATCGGTTCGACACTTGGGAGATTTCTCCAACGTCGACGCCCACATCCGTCGAATTAGGACTTCTGATGACCTTCTAGAAAAATTTGACAGTTTTGATCTCTGTTCGGCAGAACCTCCATCTGACAGAAATTGATTTTTAGCCAATCTTGTTATAAAATGTTCTGTCATCTTTCATCCTTCTGCCATGTTATTTTTCATCGAATGGCAGCCTTAATTTTCCACTAAATACATTGTCTCCGTCGAATTCACAAGTATGGTTTATCACCCAACACCTAGCAATTAAATCTGTGACTTTGTTGGTGATTCCGGCCGTGTATCTTCCTGGACTCAAAACCTTTGGACTAATAAAAGCATATTAACCATAAATAATTGGATGACTAGAAATTAATTAGGGATTCATAAACAGGGAAGAACATGAGTATGGGTGAGCTTGTGAGGCACATAATGAATGTAATGGTTGACTTCTATCATGACTAGGAATGGAAATTGTGGTTATCCTTAGAAGGTACTATTGGCTTGTTGTGGACTCGTGAATGGGATCAAATCTTGTTGTTAAATGATATGACATGCATTTGAAGTATGATGGACCTAGTTGGTCATGAAGAGCATGATTGAGTTATGCATTCAACAAAAAGAATGTGATTGTCCGTTGGACTTGGTTAAGGCCGGTAGCCTAGGAGTTGAACTTACCCCTTTGTGCTGGTGCGAATAGACAAGTGTAGGTTACTTGTTGACCTTAGGGGCGTCAGGGTGCGTGTACCTCGCAATGGGCAGTTGGTAGATCTCTGTCCGTGGGGCAGACCGATGCAAACACACTGACGATCCGGACCGAGACACTGTCCTATGTCGAGATCTGTGTAGAATGTCTTGTAAAATACCATGATGTGCACGATGATAATTTGAGAATTATAGCACTTGAGGGCCTGGGCAGCCAAGGAATACAGACATACCTCCTGATCGTTCTCTCCTACTATTTTGTGTCTAGCTCCATGGAGTAGGATTTTGACTATTGAGGGCACATGTGCATAGTGAGTCCATGAATTATCTGACATACATTGTTATTATAATTGGAGCTGTTGTACTTCTGATATATATATATATATATATATATATATATGATTTACTGGAGAACCTGTTTAGTTGATTGTAACTACTACTAAATGTTTATTACCATTATTGCTATCATAAATGCTATGTAGGTGCTTTGCGCCATTTGGTTTCTTGATGCTATAACTGGTAATGATGGTAGGATGTCTTACCTCTTCTCTATTTCTCCATTATTGTTTGTCTATATATTGCATCTCATCGAAGACAACGGAAAGAAACTGGAAGCTCCCGACTTCCCCGAATTTTGGCCTTACCTCGACTAAGCGACTGCAGAAGAATATGGAGCCACACACGCAGAGATTTTTGGGAGATGTGCGCCTGACTTTCTTGGGAGGGCCAGAGTGCTGGCACATCAACTATGGTTCTGAGCGTTGCATCTATACGGGGGATGTATCGATATCTCTAGCCTGGAGGCGCCACGAGCCGCCTATCTTCACTTGCTGTATTAGTCTACGTTTGGAGTTTCAACTACCGATACGCAAGATGTGGGGTGACTGTTATTTCACTCCGCGGGAAGACTCTTTTCATTCCACAGCTCGGGCCCCGTCCCGTAATTCTGCGATTCCTATGGTGATTTCCTCTGATAAGGAAGATCCCGAAGAAGTCCCTGAGGACGACTCCGAGGAGGATCCTGACACGGTTCCTCCTCACTCGAGGGACTGACTTTACTTGTAGCTACTGAGGGCTACCAGTATTTTATTTTGGGGGCCTGATGTTTTGTCTGTAATGGGCTGTATATTCTGATACCATGGGGATTTGTATGTATAATCCTTTGGGGGCAGGTATAGTTTTACTTTTTGATGTACCAGGCTTTGTAACTAAACAGTTTGATAAATATATATGAATATGAAATGTTAATTTCCAATGTACGCTTTAATTATGTCTTCATCCTTTATTTCCATTTATTGTCATTATCATCATGGTTATTAAATCAACAAAAAATAAAATATACTCGCCAATTTAATTACCCAACTATAATCAAGTAAATATACATATTATTAAAATGAACCGGGTCTTAACTTACACAATTTTATTTTTGCATTGAAATTGACAATGTGACGTTCCCTTACGAAAAGGGGCATTACAAACTCAATTAAGATAGCTAAATGCAGGTATAAACTCTGTAAAACCTCTCTATACTTTGTATTATTAAGTGGTGATTTTGATACAATGAGAAAGAAGGTTATCAAGGAAGATAACAAGTATAGAGGAAGAAAAAAAGGAAATAGCAGACAGAAGAACTAGAGGGAAAGGAATTCAAATAGGGATAGAATTAGCAGAATGCTCAACAAACTTCACACCTTTTCTTCACACACTCTTATTCCCTTATAACTACCCTTGCCCCCAAACAAAATTCTTCAGTTGTGAATTAACCATTCAAGCCCATGAACTCTTGCACACTCCCTAGTCACACACATCTCTTTCCATGTGTTCATTCTCTCTAACTAACTTCAAGTCTACTTGTTTGCTGAGTTGGATTTCTTCATCTGAGTTGGCTAAATTGCTGTCCATGTTAGTCTTTTTCTCAATTGGGCTCATAACAATACCACCCAGTTACCCCCACACCTTTGCCATCCTAAATCGCCCACTCCCTCATCCCGCCCTTCCCCTTGTTGTTCGCTTGCTAATCTTACAATTGTGTTGAACTATGTTTGGAGAAGAATTGTCAGTTGGTTATAGTCGATCATGATTGAGAAGGGTATAATTGGAAAATAATAACATCAACTCCTTTTTTCTTAGAGTTGGGTATAGTCGATCATGGTTGAGAAGGGTATAATTGGAAAATGATAACATCAACTCCTTTTTTCTTAGTTTTCTCCTCATCAAAGCAAAGAAAACATTTTTATAGGACCTATGCCAATTTTTTTCTTTCTTCATTGTTTTCTCTTCACTTCCAAATGGGAGAAAATCACAAAATCCACTCCTTTCTCTCCACCCATTTTCTTTCTTTCCATTCTCTCTCTAACCAAACAAAGGGTTAATGATAGTTGAACTAATAAATTTTGCAGGAGTTACTCACTCACATTGGTAGGATTAGTTCCCAATAAACACTATATAAATGCACTCTTTAAGAAGATTTCTAATCTTATGCTTTCATGTTCTTGGAAGTTGGTGGGATACTCCACATCATTTGTGTGTGTTTTATTTTTTTTATCTCATCTTACAATTTATGTTACAACAAAGGAAAAAAATAAACATTGTGGTAATTTATAAAATTTGAAATATTATAACTTTCGTAATCTCTTTGTTTAACGCTATACTTATTTTAACTAATGAAAAGTGTTGCTTATATAAAAGTGCACCCTTATACTTTTACTTTTTTGAACCAATATAACATTATTTGTGTTACACTTTTGTAAACAATAGACTAGCCAATATAATATATTTTTTGGGATCTTATGTGTGCTCCTTCTCTCATTGCCTGTGCCACCGCCCCTGTAGATACTGTTGCTCTACCTAGTCTGTCTTCCCTTAGCCTTCCTCTCCTTCTCCTTTATGGAGTCTTTTAGGTAGGTTCCTTGCTCTAGCCCTTTCTTAATTCCATTCCCCCTCTAGTAGTCCTCTTATCATAGAACATCAAAACCCAATCTCGAGTGACTATGTAGCCGCCTTCATAACCTTGTATGCTAGCTATGGCTATGGTAGTCACACCCATATGGACACCGATTGCAGCCATCGTGCAGACACCAATCCTACAACTTCAAAGGCCTAAAGCCATCCATCGCCAGATCTAGTTGTTGGGTTATTAATGTTGAACACTAACACCGCACCTCCAACATAGCCCACCAATCCTATGACCGCAAGGATCCTGATGAGGAAAATGATTTTGTTTTGTTTGATAAAGAAGAGATCTGCTTGCAGAATGAGGCATCCAAGCAGTTCCTGATTGATTATCTCTTTTTTGGAGCCACCAACTTCAAATGACCATGAAAATTGTTCTCACTATTATCTATAATAACTCAAAAGGTCTTAAATGTGAAGAAGTGGAACCCTAATACTATAACATTGTGTTTGGATGTCTTTTCATTAATGGAACGGAATGGAATAGGTGGGGATGGACCAGAAAGGGAAGGGAAGGAATGGAACATAGTTACCTTTCCCTATATGTTCCTTCCACTTCCCATATATTTTAAAACTCCTAAATATGGGAAGTTATTTCTCTTTATCTCATTTCCTTTCCCTTCCCCTCATTACCTATCATCCAAACATACTGTAAGTTTTATTTTGACAATGAGATCAACATGCTTCGAATCCTTAGAAACCAAACATGGAGCTACAAGCAATAACTTCTTGTCCTCAAACAATGGCAGCTAGAGAAGAACTTGGAGGACTATAACTTTCGTCATTTCCCTTTTGGGTTCAATGTTAGGGCTTACCAGGAGAATGTTGGACAGCGTTGTCAGAAAGGAAATTATGTGAGCACCTTGGCATAGTGGTGGAAGCAGACCTTTACGCTATTCGAGGAGCCCAAGGGTTTGTTCTAAATGCCCACATAACATTGGATGTGCATAATCTCCTTAGGCGAGGAATCAACTATAGGTTGCCCGATGTAGGTAAAATTTGGGTAGATTTTAAATATTAGAAATTTCCTATTTTTTGCTATTATTGTGGAACAATTGGAAATGAGAGGACAACTATTCAAAAATGATCCAAGATGAACTGAGAGGAATGCTAGTAACAAAGAAATATGGAATTTGGATGAAGGCAGATGGTACCAGTGAGAAAATGGAAGCATGCAATCAAGCTGATTCTAGCAGGGGATCTTCCACTAATTCTAAGTCCAAATCCAAAGCTATGGTGCAAGGCCTAGTTAAACAAACCTCTTCTCATTTGTCTTCCTTATCAATCAAGGGCTAGAAAACCACACACCATCCTATTTCACCTCAGTCCAGGGAAGTGATTACTCCTTCATAAGCTCTAGAAATCAGATGCTTAGAGAAACCAATCTCGGTTGAAAACCAAGAGCCCAAAGAGCCTGCAAACAATGCCTATAATACCCTTACTATTATTACTAATAGTGTATCCGAAATTACACCATAGAAACAATAGCAGACACATCTGTAACAACCTAATACTAGTAATAATGATATGCCCAAGATCATGCCTTAATAACTAGCATTACTGATGTCACTTTAAAACTAATAACAAGTTTATGAAAAAAGAATATAACTTATACGAAAATATGAGCCTGATACGAGTGTAATCATATACATATATCAAAATAATCTTTATACAAATACACAGTTCATGATACCAATATACATTATATGCCTTCAAGGTAAGATCTATACAAGTCCTACAAATGCTTTATCTAATAATTACAACAAAACTTTTCTTCTTCAATTCTAGTCTTCCTTTCTGCATGCTCTAATGCCTTCGAAGTTCCTGAAAATAATACGAAAATACAAAAATACGGGGTGAGAATTCAAAGAATTCTCATTAGTTTTATAAAAATATGACATTATAATATTTCCAGTTGTTTCGAAGAAAATCACATCCTTTGTTTAAAACTCAACACACACACACACACATACACACACATATATATATATGAGTTAGAGAGGTGGCAAACTACCAAAGCTGATCCTCTCTCTTCCCGAAACAGAGGTTCAATTATTATCCTTTATAAAACTCATTTACACAATCCAATCAATCATACAATTTCAAATTTAGTATTTTATCACAATCAATTCAAGCATTAGCACTAAGTATGCATAATTTATATAATATGTATTCATATTTCATAATAAAACATAAGATAATAATAATCCATATCATTTATCATATCTCAACATAATCATTATATTTCATTCTTTCTAGATACTCTCAAGTCAGGCATTAACTTTGGTCCTTATTGATTTAATTAAAAAAAACAAGACAATTGCCCATACAATTGTCATTTTATGCAATGCATGGTGATGTATGATTATGCCTAATGGAAGCCCTAAAGTATGCTTATGCAATGTTTATAAAAGATTTTATTTTGGAAAACACATGTCACTTCCGCATTTCCAGGAAAACCTTTATTCTAGGAAGCTCCATTGGTTCCTTGTATATCTTGGGTAGGAAGGAGTAAAAAGCTCTGTTGGTTCCTTACCTCCTTGTACTACTTGGTATGAGTAGTCTATTTTGCCCCACAATAGTGAGGTTACCTGTTACCACTTTTAATACCTCACTCTAGGTGTGAGTACCCAAAACCCTGGCACTAGGAGATCGTTTTGCTCAAGCCATAGGGCCATTCATACAAGGAAATACCAAGCAACAAGTTTGAAAACCAAAACATGCAGAAATATTTTAAAATCATTTCTTCATTCACTTTTCACATAATGTAACTTTTCCTTGCATAATAAGGAAACAACACTTTAGTCATCAAACTTTTCATTTATACATTACATTATGTACATATAGTTACTCAATCCTTTCATATTCCAAGTAGAGATGGAGTGACTCACTCAACCTCAATCTACCTTTATTCTTCCTTAAATAAGACACACTTGCTTGTGACCACCATTCAGTCCATAATTCACAATTTTAATCAAATCATAAGCTCAATGCGTAACAAAATTGCATTCAAAATAAAATCATAACATAGTAACATTCAACCTAGTCTTTCAAGCACCTTTCCAAACTATAATTTCAAGCACATCAACACCAAAATTCTGGTCTCAACGGGCAACTTTGTGCCATGATCTTTAACTATCACATATGTCACAATATCATGCTCCAAAAATAACAACATTTATGGTCACACAAGGCAGCAATTCTGCCGTGTCCATTTATCACCATTAAAGCATCATTTTTTATGCATAACACCTCAAAAACTCTAGTCAACAATGGACAATATTTTATCATGACTTTTCAACAACTTTTTATCATCATTCAAGCCATGTTTTCACACATTAAAATTATTCACTTACAACCTAGAAACAAGATAGCCTTCTACCCTCCTTATAACTCAACAATTCAAGCTCCATCTCAATTCACAATTGCAAGCATTTTAATCATTATAAAATGAGCTTAAAAATAGGGCAGCACAATAAAAGCAGCAACAATAGAATATAAAAAATAGCAGTACCAAAATGAATACAATAGTAGAATAACAAAATAGCAGCAGTAGAATAACTAAACAGCAACCTTGGATTCAAGCTTTCCAAGGCCAAAAACAAGCATTCTTTGAAACAACTTAGTGTTAAAACTCATCAAAACTTTTAGCCAACACCATATAGCCACCAATAATTGTTTTCCAACTCTTAATTTAGTTAGGATTATCATAAAAATCAGTAAATGAAGAAGGTCTAGCTCTGCTGTGAACTACAACAAACAATTCATAATAACACTTCATGTTTCTCATCATTTCCAACATCACAAGTTTAAGTAAGAATCAATGGAAAAAAATAGATAAATTTAAGTTATGTTTCACCACTAAGCCCTAACTTGGCTGTGGCTACGACATACGAAGAACTAGAATTTTAGGTTCAAAAACCACAAAGAAAGAAAAGCAAATGAAGAGCAAATACCCCTACCTCACATCTTAGCCTAGTTTCCTTGATTTCCCCTCACTTTCTTTCTCCTTTTCCCTACTTTTCCTTGCTATTTTCAGCTCTATTCTACTATTGTTTATGCCTTTGTTTTGGGGGTGAAAACCTTAAGAAACAATGGAGGAAAGACAAGGAAGAACAAGGTTTGGTGTAGGTGAGAATAAGTGGAAGAAAGATAGAAAATGAAATATTGTAATGGGTTGCCGTGGGTGAACTTTTCTCCCCCTGTTTTTGCCACTGGTTCGGTGTGAAAGAGAGGAAGAAAATGAGACGGGAATGAGAAGGAAAAGAATGAGAAAAGTGGAGAAATATCTGGAGAGAAAAAGTGGAGGTGGGTGAAGGACAAAATAAGATGCTTGAACTTTTAGATCTGCTACATACATTTTAATTTTCCAAAACTATGCTTTCAAGTGTCCACAAGTATTAAGGAAAATTTTAGGACTCATCTTAGTCCTCAGATCGATCTTTCCATAATTTACCACATACTGCTATTTGTCAAATAAGCTGCATTACTTTTTCAAGTTAAATAGAACCTGTTAATTAAGTAAATATACCTGACTTAAATTATTTTTCATACCAAAATATTCTCCATATTCTACTTGCCACTTCTATGAATTTTTATAATTTTTGGAGTTGTTTAACCATTCCTTCTATTTCTCAACAATATCCTTAAAAGTACCCAACTTGCTCTATTGATTCTTCAAAATTTTCTACAACTCTTATCAATTATTTATAGTTAGGACATAATTTTTTCATATTTATTTCCATCATATCAACTGACTATGCAAATACTTTAATTATCCTCTTGTATTCAGTGTTATAGAATTACGCTCAAACTAGTTCAGAAAATTACCCGAATTACCAGATAACTCTTATCAGTATTATAGAGCTTCTATAACCCTGATTAAGATCATTAGGTTAGGGAGGATGATATAATTTTCTCATCCTTTTAAAATTTTTGTCCTCAAAATGTGATCACTTACTATAAGTAATTCCTAATAATTCCACAAGTTCATGTCATAATATGACATATAAATTCAATTCTAACTTAACCTTACTAACTTAAGGGAGTAAAGCAAATTCAAATTCAAATTCCAAATCCATATTCTAACTCAACTTGAGTTACCTTTTTATCTTTCGAACATACACTCTCCCTGTACTCTTAGGTTTGGAAGTCTCTACCTCTTACTGCCAGGAACATTATCTAACATAAGGCCCCCTTCTCACCACATTTAAAACATTCTATCCAATCAATTATACAAACTCTATATTCATAGTATCCACCACATTTCATACATTGTGACCTTCGATCTTTTATCTAAATTTAGTTTCCTTCTCCTTGTTGTACTGTAAATACTAATATACTTCTCTCAGATCTATCTTCAACTCTTTTCTTTCTATAATACTCTTGTGGTGACCTTGAATTTCCAGACTCCACAATTCTACATTTACCTATTAAGGTGTGAAAGTTCCTGATCACCAAATGTTTTTACCATTTTCTTTGGTGTACTTAATTAAATCTCTTCATATCATATCCAAGGAAACTTCTTTTATTTTTATTCATGCCTGGGGTTCCACAATCTTTTGTTAAGGTTTAATAACCTAAAACTCTGTTTCCTCATGTCCATAACCCTTATCCTTCTTGATAAGTTGAATAAGACATCCAAATTCTAATCTTTTTAACTTGCCCATAATTTGTTATGGGGTCCTAGTAATCGGTTGTGAAGTACCTAATATACTTCACATATTTATGTTTTTGAGCAATAACTGGTTATGCCATCTCGGCTAAATGATTATTAAACCAGATAACTCTCTGCCACTCGGTAGTAGCCAATTAACCTCCTATGCATAATCAATTATTTGGCTAATATACTTGTTCTAAAGCTTCCAGATAATCGGTTATGCATTTCCATAACCATTTATCTGGGCCATTACACACCAGACACATTCCGCAGAATATATTCTGCATAAATATTGGTTTCTAACCAAGTTCTACCCCTCAAGATCAGTTCTTAGAGGATTTATAACCTCAATCAAAGCCTCTAGTCATGTTGTAAATCACTTACAATCTCTTGACTCCTTCGAATTGGATTAAAAAATCAATCTCCACCTGAATCCATTTCTTAACTTGCAACTCAAGTAAAATCAAACGATTCTATGGGATTAAAACTATAATCTAAGATTCAAACAAGCTAACAAGAGACTCATTTCAACCCTAAAAACAAGAAACAAGTATCTAGTTCACTAGACTCGTTCAAGCCCATTTTTTAACTCATCAAGCATGCCTAGAAAACAAGATGAAGAAAAAGGGGAGTGGATGAAATCAAACACTCTTACCTCTTGCTCTTGGAGTTAACCAAGCATTGTTTTTTGAAACTCTTAGTTTGCTTTCCCTTTTCTCTTTTTTCGTCTCTTAATCCATTCTTGAACTTTATACACTTCCAATTCTCATCCAAAATATACTGGAAGTAAAAAAGAGAACTTTAACAATTCTTCAAACTTCACCACATATTGTCCCACTGTTATGTCCCTCTGCTCTAATTTTAAAAATTCTAACTCTTTTGTTTATTACAAATTCCTTGGAAGTATTTATCCAGAAAGGCTGTCCTAAATACTTCCCAAATTATTTGAATACCTATTGGTTCCTTTAATATTTTAATATCATTCCACCAATACTCAGCTTCCCCTTTCAATATATATAGGAAGCAAACAACACCTTTTAATCATCTCTACATCTTATTACCACAAAAATCTTTTCCAACTCTCTCAACCTTTCCTTCGCCTTCGATGAATCATACTCACTGAGGAATGTGGACAAATGATGGAAGTCTTGATTCTCCACCTAAGCCACATTGTTCACTGGTGTTCGTTGCACATTGGCTTTCATTTACTCCATTATCCTATTTGTCGTGGTTGCTTGTGGTCTTATCGCAGTGACTTATCTCTGAAGACTTTAGACATTTCTGGTATATTATCCCTATTTCTATCACTAGCAAGCACTCTCCTACCTTAACTTCAGGTTCACCTGGTCAATGCCATACTTTTCTGCACACACAATACATTACATATTGAGTTGATCAGACTCAATATCATATAACTGTGTGATAGTTAACTATAAACATACAAACTCAAAGCTGTTATGCAATTCTACCTATGCATCTCATCATTAAGACAAGACAAATGCATAACAAACGTAGCTAGTCCATACCCCGACTCAACAGGATGAACTGCTCTGATACTTAAAATGTAACACCCGTACTATTATTACTAATACTGTATCCGAAATCACACCATAGTAACAATAGCAGGCACATCTGTAACAACCTAATACTAGTACTAATGACATGCCCAGGATCATGCCTTAATAAATAGCAATAGTGATGTCACTGTAAAACTAATAACAAGTTTATGAAGAAAAATATAACTTATACGAAAAAATGAGCTTGATACAGGTGCAATCATATACATATATCAAAATAATCTTTATACCAATACACACTTCATGATACCAATATACATTATATGCCTTCATGGTAAAATCTATACAAGTCCTACACAATGCTTTATCTAATAATTATAACTAAACTTTTCTTCTTCGATTCTGGTCTTCCTTTCTGCGTGCTAATACCTTCGAAGTTCCTAGAAATAATACGGAAATACAAATATACGAGGTAAGAATTTTTTTTTAAAAGTGACATCGTAATATTTCCAATATTTTTTGGGGAAAACTCAACATAAAAATATATATATATATATATGTAAGCTAGAGAGGTGGAAAACTGTCAAAGCTGGTCCTCTCTCTTCCCGAAATAGAGATTCAATTATTATCCTTTATGAAAATCATTTGCACAATCTAATCTATCATACAGTTTCATATTCAGTATTTTATCACAATCAATTCAAGCATTAACACTAAGTGTAACACCCCCTCCGAAGGGTATCACATTCATACCAACTCCTTATAATTAATTACCCAAGTTATAAAATATATAATATTATTTAAACACGAGTTTCAAAATTTCTTTTTTTTCGCGAAAACATCAACTTTACTGAATTAGAAAAACACAAATTTTAAGAACTGAACAATTTATATTTTTCATACATAATATAAAATTGTATAACATCTTTATTACATAAAACTTATATATTCTAAACAACATTTAATTACCATATAACAACTCGACCTGGCCCAAGCCAAAACACTTGGAGAGTACCGTTCTGAACCTGATCCTCTCCCGGATCCTCTAAAGGCACGTTCTCTGGTCGGGATGTATCTCTTTGGACAGGAGTCCGAGCAGTTGACTCCGTAGAGTCTTCACTAGGCAAACGGTGAGCAATGTCCCATAGTTTTACAATAGGCATGGAAAACTCTACATGTACACAAGCAACATTATATGTAATAGTAGGGTATCCATGGTAGGTATCACTCTGGGATAGAGTCACCTCTCCTATATAACTAAAACGTTCAGTATCTGAGTCGACATGCCAGACATCAATGCCATCATAGAACTTTGTTTGCATATAATCAGAGAAATTCCTTCTTGTAGCCATCTTGGTCTTCACAAACGTAGGCATAAAAATTGAAACAAATAGAACAATATAGCAAAGAGGTGAGATCCCCTACATCAATACCAGTATGGTAGCAAAGAAACGATACAAACAACAATGTTGTTCCATACACACAGTCCATAGAATAATATAAAATCAGCAGATATATTTCATAGCATTTAATAGATAAATAATCCAATAAACTTGCAAACGCAATATCAAGCATAATGATAACACCACAATCATATTATTCACAAAAATACCATATCACAACAGTATAAATGCTGACTATGCATATGCACACAAACCCATTCCTACTCCATGGAGCTAAACACAATTTCGGAGAGAAGATCCAGAAGATATGTCTATCACTCGGCTGCCGTGGCCAAAAGTGTCATATTTTATAAATTTATCAAAGTGCACATCAGGCATTGGACAAGACATTCTACATTAGATCGTGATTAGCGATAATGTCTCAGTCTGGATTGTCAGTGTGTTTGCATCGGTCTGATCCACGGCACAGGGGCGCTAATAACTGGCCATTGTGGAAAACTCGCACCCCGACGCCCCAAGGTCTACACTTGACCTACACTATGATCATCGCACCCGCACTTAGGTGTAAATCAATCTCCTAGGCACATAACCTTAATCAATAAGCAAACACGCTTTTTTATGTATGATGTATGATCTAAATACACATACTATCATTAATCACACAGTATTTCATATTCACACGCCATCACTTAGCGATATCATTATTCAACATTATCGGGTCCACCATGACAGCCCGACAACAAACTGCTGCTTACGCTCAATCGCATAGTGATATTATCACATTTTCACAATCATGTAACACTTTTGTTACGTTTTCAAATCGCGTAAATATTTTTCAACATTTTTCTCAATCGCTTATAGATTTTAAAATGTTTTCTCAATCGCATAGTTAAAATTCATTATTTTTAAATTGCGTAAAATATTTCTCACATATTCCAAATCCATAATAAGATTTTTCTCATTTTCAAAATCGCGTAGCCAAAAATTACTATTTTTGAGTCGCGTAAAAGTTTTTCTATGTATTTTCAATCGTGTAAAATATTTCTAACATATTCTAAGCCCAAAATAAGATTTTTCTTATTTAATACCAAAAATTGACTTTATTTTTATTATTTGTATAACAGTCCTTCTTTAAATAATAATTTCACAATAGTCCCTTTTCAAATAATAATTTCACAATAGTCCTTTTTCAAATAATAATTTCACAATAGTCCATCTTTAAATAATATTTTTGATATAATCCTTCTAAACATCAATATTACCACTGTTTCCTAGAAATTTGTGTTTTTTTAATTTACTTGAGATATTACAGTTTAAAATTTTCTAACGTGCTTCAAAACCCATAGGATGAGCTATACGTCAGAAAATTTCAAGTATCAGTATTTATTTTACCGTATAACTTAATTATGCCAATTTAATTCTAAAAGCATATTACTTTAATTTTAAGTTCAAAGTCTAGTAAATTAATTTCTTACCATATAAAACACCTAAATCTACACTTAACAAAATAAATTTGGACCTAATTTATTGATTTTGGTTTCTTGGCCAAAATTCATATATATATATGTTTCATAATTCATTCTTTATTTCTTTCCATCATTTATTCTTTATAAAAACTCTTGATTTAATTATTTGTCACAAAGCCAATTAATCCTTGATTAGGAAAACAATTTAGGATCCTTGATCCCTTTTTGTGGTGTGGAGGCCGAATGCCTCATAGGTTCTTTGGAACCTTCATACACATTTCCTTCATGTGGTTCACATCCTAAATTACACAAGTATCATCATGCTTTCAAATTCATATAGACAACTATACTATCAAAGCTATAAGCATATTGAACACACATGCAAGCATATTTTCAAAACCAAAGACTTATCAAACACAAACAAAGAAAGCATAGAGAATCAAGTGAATAAATCCCTATGGATTTTTCACCACAAATAGTCCATTTCCTCACCACCAACACCTAGTTGATGAGGTTAATCTCCCTCTTACCTCAAGGAAGACAAAAACCTCAAGCTTTCTTCTCCTCTTGAATTCGTGCGGCACCAAGAAAAATCCTAAGAAATCTTAAACAATTCTAAAAGTCATAAACAAGGCTTAAAAACAACAAACCATGGATCAATCATGGTCTAAAAAATTAGAAATTCAACTTAGGATCAAAGATTCAAGAAATTACCTTAGAAGTAAGAAACCAAAACTTGATTTTTGATGCCTTTAGAGAAGGATTTAAACACAACTCTCTAAAGGAAAGATGTTTAGAATTGTGTTTGGGTTTAGAAAGTATGAAGAGATAAAATTATTGAAGTGAGGGAGTATGGTTTTGGTGTTAAGGCCGTGGGCTTAGAAAAAGAGAAGATGAAATGTTTTCTTGAGTGTTCTTGAGAGATGAGAGAAAATGAAAGTGAATAGCCAATTTTGAGAGTGAATGGCCATGTGATGTAGTGTGTAGGAAAGTATAAGACTAATCAATATAGTAAAAATATCTAATACATTTCACATGGCTTATGTCACTTGGTGTCATCCATTGGTCATTTAGATAAGCTTGGAACATAGTAGAATGGTCTTCAAATGGTGCATGGCTGTGAGATTTCTTTGGAAAAAAAATGAGAAGTTTGATTGTATCACAAAGTGATAGAATGAAATGAATTAGCCAATTCTTCAATGCATGGCCGTGTAAGTACTTCACAAAGAGAAGTCAAAGACTTAACTTCCAAACTTGAGTAGCACATGGTTTCACTTGGCTTAAGTCATAAAGTGGTCATCAAGTTGTCATATTAGATGCATCAAGAACTTGGTAGAATGGCCATGAGGCCGTGTGACTCAAAGAGGAAAGGAAACTAAATTGGTTCCATTCTAATTCCCTAGTTACACTTAAATTAATTTAGTTAGAATTTCTAGTTACATTCTAACTAGTTGGTTACATCATTATGTCATTGTATATGTCATGGTTATATCATGTTTCTAGATAATTTAGATATTTATTTAGTAACTAGCTTCTAATTATTTGGCAACTAAATTAGTTCATTTAGTTACTAATTAAGCTATTAAGGTAACTTAGTTAAATCATTTAGTTACATTATAACTATCTAGTTACATAATTAAATCATACTCTTGTCATATATAGGTAATGATTCTAGAAATTCTAAATATTTTCTTGTAACTAAAGACTCTAAGCATTTGCAAACTTAGTTTGTTCCATTTAGTTACTAATTAGACTATTAGAGTAACTAAGTTAGATTATCTAGTTACTCAACTAACAAATCTAACCATTAAAATTAACTTCATTTCCTAGCCATTGATTAAATCTAAGGTGAATATCATAAGCTTCTTTATCAAGTTTGTTCTCACACCATTGATTAATCAATGGTGATGATCTACGGCTTATTCATCAAGTTTTCCATCCAACGGTTCATAGCAAAGTCCAAGCTACTATGTTTGACCAATTCTTATTGGTTAGTCATAAAGCTTAGTAATGATGGTTCATGATGACTCTTAAGATATATAGCTTAGATATTTTCAATTAGATATTTTTCAAAAGATATTTTCAACTAAATATTTTGCATAGATATTTTAGTAAGATATTTTCCATTAGATATTTATCCTTAGATATTTATCCGTAAATATTTTACTATCATCTAAAATGTGACGAGTCATTATTCTAGAACATGGCGAGTCATCGCTATCAAGATAATTTTTCAGAACATATTACCCAATGTACAATAGCTACTACTATTATTACATAGTGGGTAATAAAAAACTCAGATAAAGAAATCTCCATCAACTATTCCCGGTTTCGGGTTTAGTAAGATACTTTCTGGTCTAAGAAAATTTTTTATTTTTTCGAGCCCACCTCAAACACATATACAGCTCAATATAATATTAAAATAATCACAAACTCAAAAAATTTCACAAAAATTTTCAAAAATAATAAAAATTATAAAACTCATGTATTTTCAGAAAAAATTGAATTCGGACATATATTTCAAAAATAATATTAAAATATTCAAAATAATTAAAAATTCCTAAAAATTCACAAAAACTCATAAATATTTTAAAACTTATTTATTTCAAGAAAAATAAAAAATTGGGGTCTTACACTAAGTATACATAATTTACATAATATATATTCATATTTCATAATTTACACCTTTTATCATCATTCAAGCCATGTTTTCACACATTAAAATTAGCCACTGACAACTTAAAAACAGGGTAGCATTCTACTATCCTTATAATTCAACAATTCAAGCTTCATTTCAATTCACAATTGTAGGCATTTAATTAATATAAAATGAGCTTAAAAATAAGGCAACACAATAAAAACAACAGTAGCATAATATAAAAAATAACAGCAGCAAAATGAATACAGTAGTAGAACAAAAAAATCGTAACAGCAGAATAACTAAACAGCAGCCTCAGATTCAAGCTTTCCAAGGCCAAAAACAAGCATTCTTTGAAACAACTTAGTGTTAAAACTCATCAAAACTTTTGGCCAACACCATACAGCCACCACCAATAGTTTTCCAACTCTTAATTCACTTAGGATTATCATAAAAATCAGTAAATGAAGAAGGTCTAGCTCAGTTGTGAACTACAACAAACAATTTCACAATAAAATTTCACGTTTCTCATCATTTCCAACATCACAAGTTTAAGTAAGAATCAATGGAAAATAATAGGTAAATTTAAGTTATGTTTCACCACTAAGCCCTAACTTGGCTGTGGCTACTACATACAAAGAACTAGAATTTTAGGTTCAAAAACCGCAAAGAAAGAAAAGCAAATGAAGAGCAAATACCCCTACCTCACATCCTAGCCTAGTTTCCTTGATTTCCCCTCACTTTCTTTCTTCTTTTCCTTACTTTTCCTTGCTATTTTCACCTTTGTTCTGCTATTGTTTTTGCCTTTGTTTTAGGGGTGAAAATCGTAAGAAACAATGGAGGAAAGACAAGGAAGAACAAGGTTTGGTGTAGGTGAGAATGAGTGGAAGAAAGATGGAAAATGAAAGCTTGTAATGGGTATCCGTGGGTGAACTTTTCTCCCCTGTTTTTGATGCTGGTTCAGCATGAAAGAGAAGAAGAAAATGAGATGGGAATGAGAAGGAAGAGAATGAGAAAAGTGGAGAAATATCTGGAGAGAAAAAGTGGCGGTGGGTGAAGGAAAAATAAGATGCTGGAACTTTTAGATTTGTTACGTACACTTTAATCTTCCAAAACTATGTTTTCAAGTGTCCACAGGTGTTAAGGAAAATTTTAGGACTCATCTTAGTCTTCAGATTCATCTTTCCATAATTTTTCATGTATTGCTATTTGTCAAATAAGTTGCACTACTTTTTCAAGTTAAATCGAACCTGTAAAATAAGTAAACATATCTGCCTTAAATTATTTTTCATACGAAAATATTATCCATATTCGACTTGTCACTTCTATGACTTTTTATAATTTTCTGAGCTACTTAACTGTTCTGGCTATTTCTCAGCAGTATCTTTAAAAATACCCAACTTGCTTTGTTGATTCTCCAAAATTTTACACAACTCTTATCAATTATTTATAGCTAGGAAATAGATTTTTCATATTTATTTCTATCATATCAACTGACTTTGCAGATAGTTTAATTATTCTCTTGCATTCAGTGTTATAGAATTACGCTTAAACGAGTTTAGAAAATTACCCAAATTAACTGATAACTCTTACCAATATTATTGCGCTTCTATAACCCTGATTAGGATCATTAGGTTAGAGAGGATGTTATAGTGCCTCTATCATCATTTCTACCAACTAAAACCAACAAGAAATTCACTTGAAAGCATATGATATTGCAAACCTGAAAGAAGGAGTGAAAGTTAATTAAGAGTAAGGTTCCCTCCACTTTGAGCCATATTTCCCCATACAATCTCACTTTCTCAGCAGGCAGCTCCCTTTCATCCATCTTGGGCCACTCAAAGAAGAAAGTTAAGAAAGGATCTCTCAAGCTAAGATAGATGCAAGTTCTGGAGCATCAACTGACTGAAGTTGTTATCAAAGAGGCCATTGAGGTGTCTAATTCGAACAAAGAGCCATCCACAATGAAATGGAAGTGGATGGGAGAAGAATCTGTTTTGAGGTTCCTTAAATTGTAAAGAGAGTGAGTGCATAATGCCTTGTAATTTATAACTCTTGCAAGTATTGGTTCCTCTAGCCTTTATTTCATATCATCTTCTAAATTAGAATATAGAAATAATATCTTTAGGCTTGAGGTATGCACTAAGATTTATATCCTTTAAAGTAAGGAGTGCACTTTAAAGAATAAAGTGCATATATTGATAAGTGAGCATTGATAAGAAAATCAAATGTATCTAATGTTGTGACCTTGGAATAAAGTTACTTCTCACCCTAAAATCTTGGTATTTTGATTGTTTTTCAGAATAAATATCCTTAATATGTTATCAAATAATATTTAAAACTTATTAAATATAATCAACTATTAAGAAATAACTCAATAGTGATTAGTTGCAGTAGAAGTGGATTGTGACCCCAGCCGAACCTTGCCTACAATGTCAAAGGTTTGAATCCTAGAGTTACCACTTTGGGAGGGCTTTACCTAACTACCATCACAACTTGAAATTATAGGAGCAATTAGTCAAAAACTAAAAAACAATTAAAAAATGGTTCTTCATGTGTTAATATTTATGCCCCTCCAAATTTTTTGGCTAATTTCCGCCATTGCCTATAAAACCAATCGTAGTAGGAAAAATGACAATAACATAATGTCTAAAATAAAAAATAATCACCAAACTTTAACCACATGTATGCATGCAAAAACTAAGTCCACATGGGTTAATTAACAATATGAATCCTCTCGATCCCATAACTGCACGAAATTGCATATCGAAATGCATTTTTAAATTTGTACATTTCTAATGAAAATTTCGGTTTTTAACCATTTAACTTACCTACAATAAAAGGGCTAAGATTCATGAAATATGGATTTAGCAAGGAGAGTAGATGATGTGGAGAATACAATATATTATCTCATCATGGGCTTTGACACAATATATATATAGAGAGAGGCTTTAACATTATATATATATATATATATATATATATATATATATATATATATATATATATATATATATATATATATATATATATTGAGTTAAACATTACATGCTGAGATATATTTCAAATCATTTTAACATATTAGTGATTGTCTATCATTAGAGGTCTTGAAATTTTTCTGAGTTTGGAAACTAGCGCCAACATGGAGGGTTATATAAAATATATTTTTTTAAAACCAAAATTGATAGTAATTAATCCTTCGATGTTTGTGAGTCATAAAATGATTTTTAATGATTTTTAACTCATTGCCTTTCTATTACATGCTGACTTCAATTCCTTTTTTTTATTATTTTATTTTCTATTTTTGCCACTAGGATTTCTATCTTTTAAAATTACCTTTTCATTATTTTGAATCCAAATTGATCTTTATCATGGGCTACAACATGATTCTTCCACATCATTAGAAGTTGTCACTTTCTTTAAATCTTACAATTATAACGATAATTAAATAAAATTAGCTTCTCTCAATAATTAAATAATAATCATAAAACCATTAAAATTAATTATATTGAGTTATAATAATGTCTACTTTTTATAAGAAAAATACGTAAAATTAAACTATTTTCACAATCTCTAATCAGCTTATTGCTAGTCCCTAGTAATGAAAGCGACTTAAATAAAAGATCAAAGCAAATAATATATTCAATCAATTCAATCAAATTCAATTTAGCTTAACTCGGGAATATCAGTAATGTATCAGAATACCACAATTGCCACAAATTCTATTATCATTAGACTCAAAGTGTATGAATAATATAACTACTGAGACATATTCCCAATGTCTCCAAATATCCTAACTAGAATCCCCATTAGAAAACACATTTCAATCACATGCAATCCTCACAAGTGTTACCCTCAACAATGAAAATCACTCAAAAATATGGTATCACTTATAGCAAGTTTATGTGAGAAGAGTAGTTGACACAAATCAAAACTAATATCTCACATATAAAATAAATGAAAGAATACTGAGAAAACAAAACAAATATCATTTTAGGGAAGGATGTCAAGAAAAAATTTTACATCACACCTTTAGATTAGCCATGCACATTGAAAGAACCATGCAATACCTTAAGATCAAATAGGACTTTATTAAGCTTGTAATGCGGGTAAAAGAAAAATATGAAGGCAAAAGGGTAACAATGAAAATCAAAAAGTGTTCCAAGAATATATTGAAGCTCACATATTCACTTTCAATATCACTTTATTCTTTCTTTAAATCACTTTATTCTCCTACTCCCAATACCAACATTTTTTCTTCACACTTTTTCTTAAGTTTTTCAAGCTTCACATTTTTCTATTTTTTTTCTTTTCTAACTTTTCCAAAAAAAATTTCATTTTCACTTCAGATTTTTTATAATAACATTCCTCATATCACCCCAGATTGCAATCACAATGCTTCTTTCATGAAACACTTTGGAAAAAGGGTTAAGAAAGAAAGACTTAATAAATAAGTTCAAAGGGGTAACTAGTGGTAAAATGTGAAAGAAAAAATATATATACATATTTCAAGGCTCAAAATAAGAAATATGACGTAATGTCATCTCTTAAAAAAAGTACATAACTCAATCAATTACCATCGCATCAAATTAAATGCAAGTGTAATATAAAAACTTCTATTTAGCCAAAAATAATAATAATGAAACGATCTAGTGAGAAAATAAAAAATAAAATTGTGAGTACTAATAATAAATATTGGAAGGTCAAGAAAATACTCTCACAATAAAAATGAATGACTCAAAACTCACTAGATAAAAATAGTATCCACATGTTCTCATCAAATTCTCTAATTATTTCAATTTTTTAACAATGAGATGTGTATAAGTAGCTATATGAATATTTGAAACAATTTGAGTAAGATGATAAGAAAAAAAAGTAATACAAAAGTAGCATAATGATAACATGACTGAATACTCAAGTAATGCCTACCCCCAATCAAAACCAAACATTATCCTCAATGTTTCAAATTAAATCTAAACTTAAGAAATAATCATCAATATGTATCAAAATAATTATTGGGACAAGAAAAATAAAGAATAATGGGGAAGAGTCACATGCCTGAGATGTTTAGTAATTACAAGGGAAAAAGAAGAGAAGATAACTATGCCTTAAAAGTTGTTAGCAATGAAAAGAAATAACAAAAATAAAATAAAATTGAAATAAAATAAACAAACAAGCAAACTACTTTTCTGTATTTTTACTTTTTTTTTAATTTTTTTGTTGGCCGACACTATTTACATCCCCATACAAAGGCTCCGAACTCTAGGAGGCACTTAAGCTGACTCAAACAGCAAAGTGAAACTAAAAAGTAAAAACTAATCTATCAAAAGAAAATGAAATAAACTTGGATTACCTTCCATATAGAGCTAAATTTAAAGTCTTCAGCCAAACTTGAGTTTCTTACTAACTATTCAATAGAAATTGGGTCTATCAAGTTAATAGACTTAATTAATCCTTCCTTAACAATATTGTCAATAACAGGCTTTAAAAGATGACCATTGACCATAAAAGTACTACCATCTTGAGGATGCTTAATTTGAACAATCCCAGAAGGGAAAACCTGTTGAGCAACATAAGGACCATCCCATTTAGACCTTACCTTACTAGGAAAAAGACACAATTTAGAATTAAAAAGCCAAACATTTTGATTAGGTTCAAAAGATTTACAAAATATCATTTTATCATGAAAAGCTTTAGTTTTGGCTTTATAAATCTTAGCATTCTCATAGGCCTCATTATGTAATTTATCTAATTCATTCAACTGAAGCATACGGTTAAGAACCTACTTGTTTCATATCAAAATTAAATGCTTTAATAGCCCAATAAGCATGATCTTCTAACTTTACTAGTGAGTGACATGCTTTTCCAAAGAGAAGACGGTATGGTGACATCCCTATGGGGGTCTTATATGTAGTACGACAAGCCCAAAGAACATCATTCAACCTCAAAGACCAATATTTCCTATCAGGTCTAACTGTTTTCACAAGAATAGACTTAATCTCATTATTAGAAACTTTAACTTGACCACTAGTCTAAGGGTGATAAGAGGTAGCTACTTTATGTGTCACATAATATTTCCTAAGAAGAGCTTTAAAAGAACAATGACGAAAATGACTACCTTCATCACTAATAAGTGCTCTAGGTGTACCAAACCGACAAAAAATATGATTTTTAACAAATTGAACCACTACATTATGATCATTGGTCTTAGTAGCCATGGCCTCTACCCATTTAGAAACATAATCCACTACAACCAAGATATACATATACTCAAAAGATGGTGAAAAAAGGCCCATAAAATTAATACCCCATACATCACAAATTTCAATAACCAAAATGGGTTGAAGGGGCATCATATCATGCCTAGACAATGCACCAATACGTAGGCAGCCCTCACAAGAAAAATAGAATTGGTGAGCATCCTTAAACAAAGTAGGCCAATAGAATCCACTTTGGAGTACCTTAGCAATAGTCTTATGACTTCCAAAGTGTCCACCACAGGCATAGGAATGACAAAAACATAATATGCTATGAAACTCACATTCAGGAACACACTTACAAATTACCTGATCTGGGCAATGCTTGAACAAATATGGATCATCAAAGTAGTAATGATTTACTTATGCAAAGAACCTATGCTTTTCTTGCTGTGACAAATGTGAGGGGATTTTACTTGAAATAAGGTAATTAACAATGTCTGCAAACCAAGAAAGTTGTGAATGTGTCAAAGAAAATAATTGTTCATCTGGAAAAGTATCCTGCAAAGTAACTAAGTCATCAGTACGATCAATAAGCATCCTAGATAAATGACTAGCTACTAAATTCTCTAAACCTTTCTTATCCCTAATCTCAATGTCAAATTCCTGCAACAACAAAATCCATCTTATTAATCTAGGCTTTGTCTCTTTCTTAGACAACAAATATTTTAATGTAGCATGGTCTGAGAAAATAATAACCTTAGAAAGCAAAAGGTATGAGCAGAACTTATCAAGAGAAAAAACAATTGGTAACAACTCTTTTTTGATGGTAGTGTAATTTCTTTGTGCATCAGAAAGAGTTCTACTAGCACAAAAAATCACATGAGGTATCTTACTCACCCTTTGCCCAAGAATTGCTGTAACATCCTAAATTTAATAACAACAGTATAATATGTATTATACCATAGTAATTACATCCAGACATGCTACTAACTACTAACAACATTTCTAATATTACAAAATCACATATATAGAAAATATGAGTCATGAACGAAAGAATATATATATATAATATATATATATATATATATATATATATATATATATATATATAACGTATGTATTTCTCATAAATACAAAATGTGTACAAAACTTGTAAACTAGGCCTCTCAAGGTACAAAATATACATGTTTCAAAAAGAAACTACAAAATAAAACTAAACTAAGCTTTCTAAGCTCCTACCTGCACTTCACTTTCCATAAGTTTTCTTCCTTGAAATCATTATAAAAATCACAACACACAGGGTGAGAATCACATATTCTTAGTAATTTAATAGTAAAACATGTCATCACAATCATTCTAGCTATTTTGGGGAAAAATATCAAGTAAAAACACAAATTACACTAGAAAGGTGGCAAGAGCCAAAACCACTTCCTTTCTCTTCCTAAAATAGTATCTCATTTTATAAGTTTGTATTGAAAACTCATTTCTACATACAAAGCTCACAAATCTTCATCACAATCTCAAAAATAAGTAATTGCCCATACAATTGCAATGTCATGAATATGTAATAATTAGCAATCGCCCATACAATTGCCACGCATATGCCAAATTATGCCTTATGTTCATGCCTATGCAATAACCTAAAAATGTAATGAATAATGTCATGGTACCATTTATTGGAACCCAGTTCCATGGTAATGTCATGATATGCCATGAGCCTTGAACAAAATAAAGGAACCCAATTCCACAAGTATTGAACAAGCACTGGAACCCAAATCCAGATATTTCTCTGAGTGGTGAGAGAATGGACCATCCTCAGCTCATTACTATGATAGGGAAGGAATATTACCTCTTCACTTACAATCATATATGATCACCCAAAAGTAAGGATCTCATCCTCCATCAAAATGCTATTTACCACCGTAACTAGCATACTAATTGGTTTACATTCATAACCACAAGTATGAAAAACAATTATGCCAATTACCATAATAACTAGCATATCAATTGATTTACATTCATCACATTATCATTTCTTTAAATACCCCTCTTAGTACCATAATACATACTAAAAAGCATGCTTTATTATCTCATTTGAATCTTGGTTATCCATTACATAACCTAAACAAACTTTAAATGGAACCCAAGAACAGGAAACTCTATTTTTGAAAGTCCATAACCGATTATTCATTCAAGATGAATAATCGGTTGAATGAATAATCAGTTAGGACTCATTTCCAAACGTTCTGAAGCATTTTGATAATCAGTTAGCCACTTTGGCTAACCGATTATCAGAGAAAGGAAGTTCTCTGCCAAACAGAATAATTGGTTAGGCTTTTTCCTAACCAGTTATCTGCCACAAATAGAAACAAAGAGAAATCCAGATAACTAATTATTCCTTGTTATACCTGGTTATTTGGTGCATGTCGCACCAAAAAAATAAGGCAAACACTCCTCCTTCCTCACTTGGTTCATCAACTCATAAGTTCCAAGTGGTTTTTAACCACAAACATGATAAATAAACCCGAAGAAACTCTCACACCCTTCGTTCAAAGCACAATCACAATGAAAAATGAATCAAAAGCTCCATGTTCAAACCCATTTTTGAAACCCTAAACTCAAGGATGAACAAAGATACACACATGTTCTAAGCCTCATCCATGATCAAACAAACCACAAACACCTCCTACTAAGTCAAGAAAATAAGAACCAAACAAGAAAAACTCACAACTCACCCAAACCCATTTTCTCATCAAGCAACCTCATGAAGCAAAATGAAAAAAAGGAAGGAAAAGAGTTATGAAACAAGTACCCCCTACCTCTATTGTCCAAGAAGAATTAGCTCAAGGTCTACTCTCTTCTTCTTCCTCATTCTTCTTCCTCCTTTGCTCCTTTGTTTTCTCTTTTTTCTTTTCTCTTTTGTTCTGTGCTGGCCAACGTAGGGAATGGATGAGAATGAGAAAAACGAAGCAAGGAGAGTCAAAGTTTAAAGGATAGAAACATTTGGATATTTAGTAACTTAAGTTATTTTGGCTGGAATTCTATATATGTTAAGAACACTTATATTTCACCAAATCAAATTTCATAAATTCTAAAGGTATTAGAATAAATCCTAATATTCATCTATAACCTAGTTTCACCATTTCCCTAATTTTTCATTTCTGCGACTAGTCAATCCGGTATTAAAACACACCCTTAGTATGCTTAAAAATACTAAACTAACTCCGATTATCCTCAAATTTTAACTACATCCTCTTCCATACATTTATGACCTAGAAATAAATTCTTCATATTTATCTTCATTAACTAAGTAGTTTAAGCTAATTTCAGAGCTAATAACAGCTATTTTTCACACTTAGTGTTATAACAAAGTGACTAAACTTGCTTAGAAAGTCATAAAATTTAACAGATATGTTAAATAAATATTAGGCTACATCTGTAACCATTTATAAGTTTAACATGTTTTTTAGGGTGTTACAATTGTCCCAATATCAAATTTAGAAGCATCGCACATAATCTCAAATGGTAAAGAAAAATCAGGAGGTTATACTATAGGTGCAGAAACAAGAAGGGAACGAAGCTTTTCAAAAGCTTCAATGCAAGATTTATCAAATTCAAAAGGAACATCCTCAGCAAGAAGGTTAGTATGGGGCCTAACAATCTTACTGAAATCCTTTATAAACCTCCTATAAAAACCTACATGACTAAGAAATGATCGCACCTGTTTAACAGAAGTCGGGATGGGGAGATTAGAAATTAAAACAATATTAGCTTTATCTACCTCAATACCCTTCTTTGAGACCTTGTTCTGTAACATCCCAAAAAAACATGTTAGACTTTTATATACGTACAGAGGTAGCATATGACTTGTTTAACATGCTAGTGAAGTTTTGTGACGAACTGAGTTAGTTTAGGAACTTTGCTGCAACACAGAATGTGGTAAATGACCTAAAATGCCTCAGAAAATAGCATAAACTGCTATTTGAAGGTAAATAAGTATGGATAACTTGTTTCTAGGTCACAAATGAGTTAAGTAAGGTGTAGTTAAAGTTTAAGGACAATCAGAGTTAATTTGATATTTTAGCCATACTGGTTGTGCTTTTAATGCCAGATTGACCCCTAGCAAATATAAAAAAATAGAGAAAAAGTGCAACATGATTTTTAATGTATCTTAAGATTTATTTTGAGTCTGTTAGAAGTTAGGAACCTAGATTTGGAGGAATCTAAGTGTTCATATCAGATTAAAGTTTTTAGTACCACTTTAGTGGTTATCTAATGAGAAGCAAAGTGAGAATTTGCAATTCATTTTTCCCATGGCAGAAGGAAACCAAAACAGAAAAGAGAAAAAGAGAAAATAGAAAGAAAGGGAGCAGTTGTAGGAGAGAAAGAAAAGAAGAAAGAGAAGGAGATCAAGGTGAAGATCTAAGAGGACTCAAAGCTTGAAGATCATCATCCAAGACAAGAGGTAGGGGTGTTCTTTTTATCCATTTCCTTCTATCTTCGTCTTATTTCTTGGTTGAATATGATGAGGAAAGAGTAGATTATGGGTGAGAATAGGAATTTAGATGTTAGTTTCTTGCTTATTTAGTTTAAATGAGTTAGATTCTAGCTAGTTTAATGCTTGGTTGATAGTTTGGAAGCCTTAGAACTCATAGTTTCCTTTTGGTTACATAGTTGATATTAGGGGGTTTTGTAACACCCCAAAAATTATTTGTTTCATCATAAATAATTATTTTATAATATTTATGATTTTTGAAAATTTTTCTAGATTTTTTTGGAAATGTCAAATATTTTAATATATTCCTCGTTTTGCATGCACACTGAGCAGATTCAATGTAACACCTCGAAAATTATTTGTTTCATGATAAATAGTCATTTTCTAATATTTGTGATTTTTGAGAATTTTTGTGGATTTTTTCGGAACTACTGATTATTTTAATATATTTCTCAATTTACGTGCACGCTGAGCAGAGCCGGGAAAAATGAAATATTTTCCCCGAGGTTGGTAAACTTTCGACTATGGAAACGTCGATGGGGGATCTTACTAAACCCGAGGTCGAGCACAGTTTATGAGGTTTACGTTTTTTAAAATTTTATCTGATAAATATAATCACTGTACCGTAAAATTATCCGATGAACAATAAATAGTTATTATTAACTGTAATTTTTATTCACTGGATAATAACTCTAGTAGAGTGTTAATCATCTTTTCTAGAGTATTCACTTTAGGAGACAATATTACTTTCATTTTATCGAGAAGCGCACAAAGCTTCTCAAGAAAGCTACACACTCTCTCTCTTCTCCCCGCACCACATGGCCACTAGGCCATTTTGGAGCCAAAAAAGTGATTTCACCTAATTAAGTTTTCTAATCTAAATTTCAAAAACACTAAAAAGCTATAACACTTTTTACTATCAACTTCTCTCTCTGCATTTTCTCTCTCTCTTTTCTTCACATTTTCTCCTCCTTCTCTCTACCTTACCACACGGCCACACCCTTCCATGCCCTCCAAAGATCACAAAAATTTCTAACAGCCACATTTTCTTAATCTCCATCACTTTCTAAACACTTTCCTAGTTTGAATCTACTTGAAAAGCTTCCATCTTCATCATCTTTTTCAAGCTTCAAAGTTGAGACTTTAGGGTAAGATTCTTGATCTGTCATCTTTCCTTTTTCATTTTCATTTTCATGGCCATCACCATGACCTTTGATCCATTCTTTTTCAAGCCTTGGTGTTGATTTATTGAGTTGTGATTCTTAGGGTTTTTGGTGAGCTTGGCCGAAATTCATCAAGGAGTTTCAAGGGAGTTTTTTACTTGTTTTCTCTCTTGGTAAGAGGAAGACTATCCCTTTCAACCTCTATTGGTAGTGGGAGACTTGTAGTGGGTGTTGGTTGTGAGAAACCCTTGTTAGGGTTACTCTTTTGATGTGTGATTTTGATGACTATGTATTGATTTCATCATGTATGATTTATTTGATTGAATGTATATATATATTGATGATCTTGGATTGGTTTTGATTGATTGGAAACATGAATTGGGGGCAAGGATTCCTTGCTTTACCCCATTGAGGCTCACGACCACAACCCCTCCATAGGGTGTTTATGGTTTAAAATTTTGCAACAAGTGAAGAGATAATTAATCGAGTGAATAACAATTAATGAATCAAAGAAAAATTTGGGTTCTCACCCTTTAGAGAGGCTCACAGCCTCTAGAGCCATTTTGGGTCCAATTGTGTAATTTTTGGGTAACCTTGGATATTTAGTAATTAAGAGTTAAGTAATTAACATTGTGATTGGAAAGAAGCTTAAATTAGTAACCTAAGAGTGATGTTTGGAATTTAAGGGAAGAATAAGAGTGTGTGAAACTTAGAAAACCCTAGAACAATTTTCTAAGTGAATATGAATAAACTTAAAACTAAGAACTTAATAATCAAGGGAATCTATCTAGAAAAGAATATCATAAGAAATACTAAATTTAAGTGAAACTTAATTAATTGGATAATTAGGAATTAATTAGGGATTCATAAAATGGAAAAAATCAAGATTAAGGTCTTATCCTAAAACTTAAAATAATTCTAAATTAAAGGAAGGACGTGAGGGTAAGTAAGATGTAAAATAACTCATATTAAATTATCTTAAGAGAAACTTAATGAGGAGAATATAGAAAATTAAGGCATAATTCCATAATGAATCCTAAATGTGTAATGTCTTATTTGAAGACTTGATGATCCTTACCTTGGCCAAATTGTGGCATGTTGTGGAAAAGTATATTATTGTTAAATATACATGAGTATGCATTGAGTCATCATGCATTATGAAAGTCCGAATGGACCATTGTTAAGGCCATGTTGCCTAGGAGATTGAATCACACCTTTGTGTAGGTGCAAGTAGACTAGTGTAGGTCATACTATTGACCTTAGGGGTGTCGGGATGCGGGTATCTCACAATGGTCAGTTGGTAGCTCTTCTAGACCATGGGATAGATCGATGCAAAGGCACCGACGATCCAGACCAAGACACTATCCTATATCGCGATCTAGTGTAGAATGTCTTGTACAATGCCATGATGTGCACGTTGATAAATTGAGAATTTTAGCACTTGTTGGCCTCGACAGCCTAGTTACAGACATGTCTCCTAATCGTTCTCTCTGATGTTTGTGTCTAACTCCATGGAGTAGGATTTTGATATTATGCGCATATGCATAATGGGTCTACATATTATTTGGCATCTATTTATTTATATGATGATTGAGACTATTGCTTTATTAATATCATAACTGCCTGGAACTGCTTAATTGTTTACTATTGCTATTTAATGTTGATTATTATTGCTTTTGAAATGCTATGTGGGCGCTTCGCTCTGTTCTGTTTCTTTACTGTCATAATTAGTAATGATGGTAGGATGTCTTACCTCTTTCCTGTATTTCTACTATTTCTATCTATATTTACGTTTTCTTCGAAGACGTCGGCGAAGAGGGAGAAGTACACGAGTTCTCAGGTTTTTGGCCTGACTTTGACTATTATCTGCTTTGATTATGACGACCTGTTCGCAAAGCTTTTTGGGATACATGCGATTGACTTTTCTTGGAGGTCCGGATTGCTGGCATATCAACCTAGCTACGGATCGCTGTGTTTATCTGGGAGACGTGACGGTGTCGCTAGCTTGGGGGCGATATGATCTGCCTATCTTTACCTGTAGTGTTCGTTTACACTTAGAGTTTTATCAGCCCATTCGTGACATGTGGGGAGAGTGTTACTACTCCCCACAAGAAGATTCATTCCTCTCTACTGCCCGAGCCCCCGCCTGAAATTCGGTGGCTCCGATGAAGGTTTCCTCTAATGAGGAAGACCCTGAAGAGGATCCAGCTTCGGTTCCTTCTCTTTCTCAGTAGGGGTTGATACTGTTGATAGTCACTGATGACTATCTGTCTTTCTTTTTGGGGCCTGATGATTTATCTTTTGGTGGACTGTACATGTATAATCCGTTGGGGCATGCATAGTTTTCCTTTTTGTATATCAAGTGTTGTAACTAAACAAATTTGATATGATTATATATATGTATATGATGTTCGAATACATGGTTTACTTTTATTTTTACTCTTTGTTGTAACTACATCTCGTCACTATATTCTAATATTATTTTATAAAAAAAAAGAATTCACTAATTTAATTATACGATCACAACTAAACAAATATATCTAAAATAAAATGAACCGGGTCTAAGTTTACACTTTTGTTTTTCGCATCGTAATTGATTGTGTGACGTTTCCCTCTTAAAAAGGGGCGTTACAGTTTTAAGGTGAAATATTTAGGTTTAATCAAAGTTTGATTGAGCTAAAGGAAGAAATGAGGTTTATAACATGTTTAGAGACTCTTAGTAATGATAAAAATCATCTAGAAGTGAAGCTTTGAGGTGAAACTTGGTTTAGAACCAAGTTTACACAGAAACGAGTTATGCATAATTTTTTGCAGAAAAGTCATGCCTAGGCGCAGCTTTTTCACGCCTAGGCGTGGGCTGATCAGTTTTTAGTCTAGGCGAAACAGAGAGTGCCACGCTAGGCATGGTAAAACTAAGCCTAGGCATGAGACAGAGTAGCAACCTGACAGCTTGTAGTGTTTGTAGCATAACTCAAGCTGTAGTTATCAAAATGAAGTGAGGTTTTTTCATTTGAAATCTAAGATACAATGCTATTTTCCTATAAAATTTCAGAATTCTTGAAGTTATAATGGGCATTTGGTGCATTTATGAAAATCAACCTTTCTAGGCGCCTAGAGCAGATTTCATCAGAGTTATTATTTTGATGATTTGAGATCTCCAGTTGTTAGGATCCTTTGTTTATGCCTAGAAAAGGGTGTTTAGGCACTAGTGAGGGTGTTTCTTAGAGAGAAAGACCAAGTGACATACAAGGGAAAGTAGAGTGACTTTGTGCATCCATAGCCTATGGATTGCCATGGTTAGGTGTCTAGCTCCCTAGGCAACATGGTGTTGCGCTAGATATCACTTGTGGAGTGATGAATATGTGGGATACTAGATACAAGAGAATTAAGTTTAGTTGGCAAAAGTGGAGTGCCATAGACCTTAGTTGGCAAGGGTGAATGCTATAGTGCGTGAAAGCTCTCTAAGAGTGTAATTGAGTTAGTAATGCAAGCATGGAAGTGTACTAAGTCTAGTTGGCATTGGTTAAATGCCGTAGTGCATGAACTGCTATTACAGGGAAGAGGTAGTCTTAGTGGTGCAAGATGGACTTAGTACAGAGTTATATGGTATTTATGTTAGAATTAGGACATAACTCTGCATTTTCACACACTTCACTTCACATATACTTGCTATCCATAGAGGTCAGTGAGTGGAGGCATCCACTCAATTTGGTGGCAATATCCACCCAGTTTACGGTAGACTACTTGGTAGACTACTTAGTAGGATTAGGCAGATACAAGTTATGGTAACAGACTTTGCTCCTACTAGGTTGGCTATAAGAGGTCACACGTTATTATGGCAAAGTATCTTTTTAATAAAGGGGAATAGTTAAGTATCACGACACTACACCTACACTGCATACACTTTTCTTTGAGCATACATCATCTCACCATTTCATTATTTTAATACTTGTTTTAATTGGATTTTGTGTTCTTGTTGTGAATGTATTGTTATTGCATTGTGCCTTCGTGATAGCTGTATGGGTGGTTATCTAGTCGATGGTATCCAAATGATTGTATAGGCAATTGTTTGTTATCATCATGGTTTCGATTATTAGATCAGAAGTATAGATTGCTTAGGAACGTTACACAGAAGTTTGTGTTTGTTTCTTATGCAAAAAAGTATTAGTATGGTTATCAGTTAAGTTAGGTTTATTCATTTTGAATTTTTAAACTGCTGGTTTTGATTACATATACTGAGAAATATGATTTCTTACCTCGTTTATTGCTATGTAAATCCAGGTGGAAGATCTCCAAAGGCAAGAAGAAAAGTTTGAAGACTAGAATAGTAGTTTTGTGCTTAGTAGTTTTAAAGCTTTGTATTTATTTACTCTACTTTTAATTTGTATAAAGTTTACGTATACAATGAGCCTTTTTGAGGCAAGATGTATGTATATAACTTTTAGTTTCTGCAAGGCTCTCCATTATTATTTGTTTAAATGATATGGATTAGTATGATGTTTATGTTAGAAGTAGCATAACTAATACTATTAATCCTGGAGTATGCTTGATACACTAGGTTATCAGTATTAGGGTGTTACATGTTCCCTAAGACAATTTCCTCTTGAACCATAGAATGACTCTTTTTCTAACTCAAAACAAGGTTTACCTCTTCACATCCTTTTAGAACAGCAGATAAATTATGCAAACATGCATCAAATGATGACCCAAAGATAGAAAAATAATTCATAAATACCTCTAAGAATTTATCAATCATATTAGAAAATATAGCCATCATGCAACAATAGAATGTAGAAGGTGCATCACATAATCCAAAGGGCATCCTTTGAAAAGCAAAAGTACCTACTGGGCATGTAAAAGTTGTTTTCTCTTGGTCCTCGGGGTAAACAGCTGCTTGGTTATACCCAGAATAACTATCTAGAAAGTAATAAAAGCTCTGGCTTGCCAACTTTTCTAAAATTTGATCAATGAAGGGTAAAGGGAAATAGTCTTTCCTAGTCACAGAATAGAGCTTCCTATAGTCAATGCAAACTCGCCATCTTGTGGTCTCTTTAGTAGGCATTAATTGTCCTTCACTATTCTACACCATTGTTATGCCTAACTTCTTAGGAACTACTTGTACAAGACTAACCCATTGGCTATAAAAAATGGGGTATATGATACTCGCATCTAAAAGTTTCACCACCTCTTTTAGCACTACCTCTTTCATATGGGGATTTAACCTAGATTACATAACTCTAGAAGGTTTAGCACTCTCCTCTAAGAAAATCTTATGAATGTAAACAGAAGGATTAATACCCTTTAAATTAGCAACCGACCACCCTATGATAGTCTTATGATTAGACAAGACCCTAATCACCTTTTTTCTTGCTCACTAGACAATTGGGATGAAATAATGACAAGTAGGGTCTCATTAGCTCCTAAAAACACATACTTAAGAGTGGTTAGGAGAGGTTTCAACTCAAGTTTGGGTGGAGAGCCAATAGATGGTGGTGTAGGTGAATCAGCCAAAGGAGGTAAAGGCTTGTACTTAGTTAGCCAAGAAGATGACTCAATAGATGGGGTACTCTCAAGAATAGAAGTCATCTCCTCTATAATACCTTCCAAGTCATATAACTCCAAATCATCATATAAAACACTAACCTCTAATGGATGCTTAGATAAAATGATATATAAAGCTTCCTCAACCAATTCATCAATCATATAAATAAATAAACACTTAGATTCATCCTCAAGAGAAGGTTGGGGAAAAGCCTTAAAAATATTAAGTCTAATTCTCATATTCATAACTAAGACATCCATTACCCCAGACCTATAACTAATGTTAGCATAGGCAATGGCTAACAAAGGCCTCCCCCAAATAATAGGAATTTCCTTTTTTGATTAATGAGCGGGTTCCATATCAAGCACTATGAAATCAACAGGAAAGAATTCCTTATCAATTTTCACTAAGACATCATCAAATCTTCCTTTAGGGATCCTAACTGACCTATCAACTAATTACAAAGAACAATTTAGTGGCTGCAACTCACCCAAGTCTAGCTCTTCATAAACAGAATATGACATCAAATTAACACTAGAATCTAGATCCAAGAGTGCTTTATCAATCCTATGATCACCAATATAACAAGAAATAGTAGGAACATCAGGATCTTTCAACTTAGGTGATGTGTTAAAATGCGAAGATGAGCTCACCTGTTCACTTAAATGAACCTTCTTAGATATATGTGCTTTAGATTTTCTTTTAAATGTGCACATGTTTTTAAGAAAGTTGGCATAAGTAGGAATCTGTTGAATAACATCCAAAAGGGGAAGATTTGTAACACCCTAGATAAACATGTTAGACTTGTAAATCATTACAGAGGTAGCCTAATGCTTGCTTAACATGTTTGTTGAATTTTGTGGCTTTCTGAACATGTTTAGTCACTTTGTTGTAACACTGTGTGTGAGAAATAGCTGGTATTAGCCCTAAAATTGGCTTAAACTGCTTAGTTAATGGAAATAAATGTGGAGAATTTATTTCTAAGTTACAAATGTGTGAATTGTGCTACAGTTACATTTTGAAGATAATCAGAGTTAGTTTGGTATTTTTAAGCATACTGGTTATTTGTTTTAATGCCAGATTGACTAGTAGCTGATATGAAAAAATAGAGAAATGGTGAAACAATAATTTAGATGAATCTTAGGATTTATTCTAAAGTTGTTGGAAGTTAAGAAACTTGATTTGGACAAATCTAAGTGTTCTTAACTAATCGGGGGTTAGGTGACCAAGTCTCTCACGTTTTCTCTCTTTCGTTTTCTGCCCTTGACTCTCTTGTTTATATGAGATATTTATCTCATTTTCTGTTCACTTCTCACAGCTAAAGGAAGCAATAGAAGAGAAGAGGAAGGAGAAGGAAGGGAAGGAGAAGGGAAGAAAGGGGAAGAAAAGTGAGAATCTTCCATAGCTAAGCTAAGGCTTCATCATCTACAAGGTTTTGAGGTAGGGGTTCTTGTCTCTCATCTCCAAACTCCATCTTTTCTCTCTTCATGTTGTTTGATGCATATTGAATGATAGAAAATTAGGTTTTTGGTGTTTTCTATGGTTTGAGATGTGGGAATTAGTTGAGAACTTGGTTTATATCTCAAACTAAGTTAGAATATGATTTTATGTTGTTTGAAACTTGGTTGCATCCTTGGAACCTCACATCCAAGAGTTGAGAAAATGAATGTTGTGATGGTTGGTTGAACCATTTGCTTTGAGGTGATGTGTGGGAAGGTTGTATGATAGTTTCTCTCAGCTTAGAGACCTTTAATGGTGTTGAAGGACTCTTAGAACCTAATTCTAGGTGTTGGAATCTAGTTTGGAAACCAATGGAATAGTGGGTGAAGTTCCAGGCGCTGGGCACTTAGTTGCCCAGTTTTGGTCCTTAATCGGTGAAGGCAGAGAACTCCTATGTATAGTGTGCTTAACCACCTAGTTTGTGAGTGCTTAATCGCCCGAGGCCAGAAGGCTCTGGAGGTCACCGACTAGTCGCTCAAGTTTTGGGCGCTTAAGCATCTAATGACAGATGAAACAGGGGAGTGTTTCTGCTATAGGGCGCTTAGTTGCTGAGAAAATGGGCGCCTAATCGCCCAAGTACAGAGACTTTCAAAGTGTTTATCTTGGGAAATTGGAGTTCCCTACTAATTAGGATCTCTCATATACGTCTTTTAAAGTGTGTTGAGGCACTAATGGAGGTATTTCATGGAGGAATTTACCACCTTGTATATGAGAGAAGTGGAAAACTTTTAGGCATCCAAAGTGTGAAAAATGCCTTAGGATACAGTTAAGGGACCCTAGACACCCAAAGTGAGGTGGAATGTCAAGGGGTAATGTGTTGGAAACCTTAGGCATCCTCTGAGGCGTAGAATGCCATAGGGGAGTACCTAGGACCTTGTTCAACATGAGGTTACTTTTGATATCACTTGGGAAGTGATGAGAAGGCGTACTAGAAACAACTAGTAAGGGTTTGTTTGGCCTAGTATGCCCACTTGTATGCATAGGATGCTCATTTAGTTAAAGTTGTGCATAAGTTGAATAAAAGGTGTATGCTTCCTTGTTAAGTTGAATAAAAGTTGTATTTAGCTTACCCTATCCACATCACCTCATTTGTGATATTAAATGCAACTTTGTGTTGCCTAAGGGTCTAAATACCTATCTATGGCAATCCATTACTCTTGGTTATACTAAGGTCTCTTACTTTCCCATATATGCAATGTAACATCCCAAAAATTATCTCATTCATCACAAATAGTCATTTTATAATATTTGTGATTTTTGAGAAATTTTTGTATTTTTTCTAGATACGTTAAATATTTTAATATATTCTTCATTTTACGTGCACACTGCACAGAGTCAATGTCACACTCCGAAAATTATTTGTTTCATCAAAAATAGTCATTTTCTAATATTTGTGATTTTTGAAAATTTTTCTGGATTTTTCTGGAAACGTCAAATATTTTAATATATTTCTCATTTTACGTGCAAACTGAGTGGACCCAAGAAAATGAGATATTTTTCCCGAGAACCTTGATTTGTGGAAACATCGATGGGGGATCTTACTAAACCCGAGACTGGACATGGTTTACGAGATTTCATGTTTTTCGAGAAATTTGATCTGACAGAGCAATAAATCGCTGTGTAATTTTTATCCGTTGAACAATTAACACTGACTTCTGTCAACTGTAACAATTATCCATTGGGTAATAGCATGCATTAGGAATCCTATCACCTTATCCTAATGCAATCCAATTTATGTCAAATTACATCCACTTTAATTCAAATTTGTGTACTTTCTTCAAAGCTTCTTTGAGAAGCTTTGACCACCAAAGGACAAGAATGCCTTTGGCTTGTTGGAGAAGCCTCTCCACCCCACTCTTCCCTCTCTTTGCCATGGACCCATGGGCATAATGGGAAGCAAAATTGCTTCCCACACTGAACCTAACACACACACAAAAATATCTTCACTTTCCCACACATTTTCTCTCTCTAATCTTCATCTTCTTCAAGTTTCTCCTCCTTCTCTCTACCCTCCTCCATAGCTACGAAATTTGCAGCCCATCCTCCACCATTTTTCTTCATCTTTTCTCTTCATCAAGCTCATTTCTACACTCACCTTTACCTCCTCTACCTTCTTTATTTAGAAAGTTTCTTCATTTTCCATCTTCACCTCCATTTTCTCTCTTCCTCCTCTCTTCTTCCTCTTCACTACCACGAAATTCCAGCCACCATTAGAGATCATTCTCTTCACTTTTCTCTTCATAAACACCATTTCTATACTCCTCTCAACCTCCTCTACAACTTCTATTTGAAAGGTTTTCTTCAAAAACCAACTTTTCCTCCATTGTCATCCAAGACAAAGCTTCAAGCTTTGAGGTAAAGCTTCCATCTTCCTTCCTTTTTCTCTTCATTTTCATGCTCTAGGGTCTCAATGGAGACCAAAGATCCATTCTTTACCATGTTTAATGTTGGTTCTTTGTGTTGGAGATTTTAGGGTTCTTAGAGACCCTAAAACCGAAATCACCAAGGAGGAAGTAGGAGTCATTTTTGTGATTCTCCCTTAGGTAAGAGGAAGACTATTCACTTCAACCATTTATAGTGGTGAGGGAGCCTTGTGTGCTTGTTGATAGAGAAATCCATCTTTGTATACTTACTTTACTTAATGATTTTGCATGATTTAGTGTTTTTGAAATTGGATTAATGCTTGAATGTGATCTTGAATGTGTTGTTTTTAATTTGTTTGGTTTGATTGGTATGGATTGGAAATTTAAATGGAAGCAAATTAATCCTTGTTCTCTTCTAAGAAACTCATGGTCTTAAGCTCCAATGGGGTGTTCTTGGGGAAAAATTGTAATTAGTTGAGGACATGATTCATTAAGAGCATAATATGTAATAAAGTGAATGAAAATTTAGGGTTCCTAGCTTGGGAGAGGCCACGGCCTCAAGAGCCATTTAGGGCTCAACCATGTGACTTTTCACAACTTTGAGATTTAATTAATCAAGTGATTAAGTGGTTGACAATGAGATGGGAAGAAATCAATTTAATAACTTAAAGGGGATTTTCTAAACTCAAGAAAGTGAATAAGGATGTGTGAGACTTGGAATGATTTTCTAAATGAATGTAACCAAACTTAAAATATGGAACTAAATAATTAAAATAATTCCCCTAGAGAAGAATTTCGTAAGGAATACTAAATCAAAGTGAAACTCAAATAAATTGAACAATTAGAATTTATTAGGAATTCATAAAATGAAAATGATCCAAAAATGGAATTATGTCATAAAACTTAGAATAATTCCTATTGAATGGAAGATCATAGTTATCAGTAAAAACCTTAAATATCTCAATTTAAAATTACTCTAATGCAACTTTGTCTATAATTTAAAGGTGAACTTTTATAATTGAAATAATAAAGATAAAAAGAATAATGTGAGAGGAACTTATTAATAAGGGTATAGGAAGTTAAGCGTAAATTTCATAATGTGCCTAAAAGTATAATGTATTAATTGAGGACTAATTGAATAAGAGAAACAAGAATTAAGAGTGTAAGTGAGACTTTGAGAATCATAAGACATTTAATTAAATGAATCTTATTAAGGACAAAGAGAAGAATAATGATAAAACTTTATGAGACAATGGCAAGTCTTAAAAAGATTATGAATGATGACTTTGTTAACGGGCCCTATGAGTGGGACCCAAAATCTGTTGATGCTTACTTTGGCCAATTGTGGCATATTGTGAAAAAGTATGTGATAATAGACATTACCTGATATATGCATGGAGTCATCATGCATTGTGAAAGTCCAATTGACTATTTGTCAAGGCCATGTGGCCTAGGAGTTGAATCACACCTTAGTGCGGGTGCGAATAGACTAGTGTAGGTCCTGTAGTTGACCTTGGGGGTGTCGGGGCGCGGGCGTCTCACAGCGGGCAGTTGTTAGCCCCGCTGGACCGTGGGACAAACTGATGCAAACTCACCGACGATCCTGACCGGGCACTATCCTATATCGCGATCATGTGATAATGCCGCTGTATAGAGCCTTATTGCGCAAAATTGTTGATTATGAATTCTGGAAGCACTTGGTCCTAGGCGGACGAGATACTGGCATGTCTCCTTGATCATTCACTCCGATGTTTGTGTCTAGCTCCATGGAGTAGGGTTTTGATATAATGTACATGCGCATAGTGAGTTAATACATTACTTGGCATTTAATTTATATGATAATTAGATCTGCTATCTTATTGATGATATACTGCCTAAAACTGTTAAACTGCTTAATATCTACTTCTTGATATTGTTTATTATTTTTGTTATGCTATGTGGGCATCCTACACCGTTTATGTTTCTTACTGCCATAATTGGTAATGAAGTTGGATGTCTCACCTCTTTCTGGCACTATTCTTGTTCTATATGGTATTTGGTTAAAGACTGTAGAGGGGACGAGATTGTTTTTCCTAGACTTTACTGGGTATTGATCACCTGCTTTCAAGGATGTCATCAAGAAGGGGTTCTATCAGTTTCGTTAGCATTATGTTCACCGGTGGCGCCAATGCGTGGCGAGTCGACTAGGTTGGACAACGTATACGATATGTTGGAGACCTGATCCTGACCGTAAAGAGGACCAGCGATGGAGATCTTCTCCTGACACTTACTACTTCGGTACATCTGGAGTTCGCCTTGCCTATCCAGGAGCTATGGGGTGATCCGATTCACACCCCTAGAGAGGATGAGGATTCCATGGCATCAGCTGCTAGGGCACTTTCCCGTGGGACCGCACTCGATCCTGACTTATATCTTCAGACGACCCGAGAGAGGATCCCGAGATAGATCCGATGGAGTACCCAACTCCTTAGATGTGGATGTCTTTAGGGGTGGTTTATGTTTTCTTCTGCATTAATTATGTTATGATGTATTTTTAATATATTTACATTTTGAAGTAAATCTTGATATATTTCATTGTGAGTGGTATGAGAAATGCGTCGCATTATGTATGCTTTAAGTTAATTATCTAGTTCTATGAACTGTATTTCGATTTTGGCTTATTGAATTACATGTGCTAATGACGGCCTATTTATTATTGCATCCGTGGCTAATACTTTCCGTATATTCACAATGGAATTAAATTGGATAAATATTGTTTGAAAATCGTATCACGCCAAAATTTAGTGACCGTGGTATAGTGACTATTGTGCCGTGGTTATTAAATCGAGGGGTGTTACATTAGGTGGTATCAGAGCTCAGTTCATCCTGTTGAGCCGGGGTATGGACTGATTATGCTTAGACATTTTAGAAGTTTCTTTGTATGTTGTCTACTTCCTTGTCTCTTACTTGAGATGTTGGAAAAGGAAGGCGTGACTTGCCATAGGTTGAGTGTTACTAGCTACTGTTGCACAGTAACATGATATTGAGTATTGGCCCACTCAATGTTTAATGTTCTGAGTCTATGGGAAACTATGACTTCACCTAGGCGTATTAAGGTAATAGGAGTTCTTTAGAAAGAAGCTCAACTGGTATAACTGAACTTGTTTAGGATTTGTTTGCATTTTCACTCTTGTTGTGTTGTGTGACTCCTTGTGTTTGGTTTCTGAAAGGAGACAATACTGTCTGAAATGGTTACTTGTTGTCTCCATTGCGCCTGACTGTCTATTTTCGAAGGATGACAATGGCTCACGGAAGCCGTACGTGTAGGAATGTGGAATGCAACAACAAAGGAGTGGATGCGACTGTGGAAGCAATGCGGGGAATGGCTGAAGTAGCAGTACAACCGAATCAAAGGACCGTACGGCAGTAGGAGTTAGAAGTCGAGGTTCAGAATTTGTTGGAAGAAAGTCAACTTTGGGGAAACTCAGGATTGCCTAAGTTCCAAAGAAGAAATAATAGAAAGATTAATCATCGTAAGTGGAAACTGTATTCACGGCAACCGAGGGAGCAACAGCGACAGCAAATGCATGACGGAGGTGTGAGTGGTAGTAAATCCAATCCAATCGTGGTATCGTTATCAAGGTGTAAGAAGTGTGGAAAGGACCAGTTAACGAGGGACTGTAAGATCGAAGGAATAATTTGTTTTAAGTGCGGAAAATAAGGACATGTGTCAAGGGATTGTGCTTTACATGGGACGAAGCCTTTATGTGCGATCAAGGGGGTAATTTGTTTCAAATGCAGAGGGCTAGGACATGTGGCTAGGAACTCCACTTCACAAAGGATGAAGCCTTACGTCGGAGATGTACGTACTTCAAAAACTCATGAAGAAGGGAGAGTTGATTCCTCCACCCAGACTGAAGACTGAAATGAAGAAGGGGACTGTGCTACAGTGGATAACCCTGTGATTCCATTGTATGATTCTAGGGATAACCCATTTCCTGGTGACATATGATTGTATGAGCTTGTTAGGATCATTTGTGTCTTTGTTATCTTTCGACTAAGTTATTTTTGCTTTGGCTACTAAGAACCTATCTTTGATAGCCAAGCTGTTTAAATTATCCTACGACCTATTAAAGGATGAACCTTTTTGTTGATCTCAATTGTTTACTTCTCTCGCAAATTTGGTCTCAAAAATTGAATGGTTATCTTCTAACCATATCTTGTAAAATTGTTCCCAATGAGATTTCAAGGGCTCATTTTTAGAATTTGGAATTATTTGTGAATTTGTTTCCTTTTGATTTGAGTACTGTCCCTCTCATTTCTAAGCCTGTTGTTAATACACAAAGTTTGTTTAAACTATCTTATTATCGTTTGAAATTGGAACTTTTCTGCCAACATAATTACTAGCTTTTTCCTATATAGACTTGACCTCAGAAAAGGGATTGGTTATTTTCTGACCATACCTCACCATTTTATTTCGATAGAACCTTAGTGTTTCTTGAAGCGGAGGTTCCTGGATTTGAATCCATGAAACTCATTCCTAAATCTTATCGCATCATATCACGTTCTTCGTCGGATAAGCCTGACAATATACTAAGTGACTTTATTATCTTTTCCTTCTAACCCTTATAATGCTTCTAGTGTACTTCAATTGAGAAAAGGTATTCCCAAACTCAACTCAAACCATAGTGCCGAATGCAACACGATTACATGAGAATTGACCTGTGAGACATTTCTTGCTAAAGTCAAGGTTAATTAGTTTGATAGATCAACCGAAGGGAGCCGCTGTTTTCTCCAAGATCAGCTTGTGTTCTGGACTATCATCGAGTTCGTTTGAAGGTAGAATAATGTTTCCAAGACGACTTTTCGGACACGTTATGGCACTACAGGTGTTTGGTAGCATCATAACGTGCAACGAACGCATCAGTAACATTCATTGATTTCGTGAATGGGATCTTCTTCCCTATTGAAAATAGAATTGTCGTTGTCTTTGTTGGTGACATTCTGAGCTATTCTTAACACTCAGAGGAGCGTACTAAACCTTTTGTTGTGATTCTTCAAATCCAGAAGAAGGAGAAGAAGATATGCATGAAGTTGTTCAAGTGTAAATTCTGGTTAAAGACAATTCAACTTTTAGGTCACATGATCTCAAAGGAAAGAGTTGTTGTGGATCCATCGAAAGTCAAAACAGTTCTTCAATGAGAAAGATCGACGACTGTAACGAAAATTTGTAGCTAGATGGAATTAGTTGGATAATACGGGAGACTCATTGTAGAGTTTTCCAATGTGGCAAGACTTCTCATCTGACTTATACGAGAGAGTCAAATCTTGTGTGGACCGATGCAAATAGAGGAAATTTTTAAGGGTTGAAGAAACACTCAACTACCTTACCAGTGACGATTCTGCTTAATCTCAATGAACCTTTTGAGGTACCTATTGATGCTTCGCGTTAGATTTCGGAACATAAGCTCGTACGGATAGAAGGAGTAGTAGCGCATACTTCAAGACAACTAAAAGCACATTAGAAGAGTTACTCTATACAAAAACTCAAGGTTAGCTGTTGGGATTGCGTTGAAGATCTGGAAACATTCTACAAGGGATCATATCGACGTGTATTCTAAGAAAGATCAAATTTCGAGGATGAAATTTCTTTTTGAAGGGGAGAGTTGTAACATCCCGAAAATTATCTCATTCATCACAAATAGTCATTTTATAATATTTGTGATTTTTGAGAAATTTTCTGTATTTTTTCTGAAAACGTCGAATATTTTAATATATTTTTCATTTTATGTGCACACTGTACAGAGTTAGTGTAACACTCCAGAAATTATTTGTTTCATCACAAATAGTCATTTTCCAAAATTTGTGATTTTTGAGAATTTTTCTGGATTTTTCTAGAAACATTGAATATTTTAATATATTTCTCATTTTACGTGCAAACTAAGCGGACCTGGGAAAATGAGATATTTTTCCTGAGAACCTTGATCTGTCGAAACGTCGACAAGAGATCTTACTAAACCCAAGGCTGGACACGATTTACGAAATTTTATATTTTTCAAGAAATTTGATCTGACAGCGCGATAAATCGCTGTGTAATTTTTATCCATTGGACAATTAACACTGACTTCTGTCAACTATAACACTTGTCCATTGGGTAATAGCATACATTAGGAATCCTATCACCTTATCCTAATGCAATCCACTTTATGTCAAATCAAATCCACTTTAATTTAAATTTGTGTACTTTCTTCAAAGCTTCTTTGAGAAGCTTTGACCACCAAAGGACAAGAATGCCCTTGGCTTGTTGGACAAGCCTCTCCACCCCTCTCTTCCCTCTCATTGTTGTGGACCCATAGGCATAATGGGAAGCAAAATTGCTTCCCACACTTAACCTAACACACACAAAAATATCTTCACTTTCCCACACATTTTCTCTCTCTAGTCTTCATCTTCTTCAAGTTTCTCCTCCTTCTCTTTACCCTCCTCCATAGCTACAAAATTTGCAGCCCATCCTCCACCATTTTTATTCATCTTCTCTCTTCACCAAGCTCATTTCTACACTCACTTTTACCTCCTCTACCTTCTTTATTTAGAAAGTTTCTTCATTTTCCATCTTCACCTCCATTTTCTCTCTTCCTCCTCTCTTTTTCATCTTCACTACCATGAAATTCTAGCCACCATTAGAGATCATTCTCTTCACTTTTCTCTTCACAAACACCATTTCTATACTCCTCTCAACCTCCTCTACAACTTCTATTTGAAAGGTTTTCTTCAAAAACTAACTTTTCCTCCATTGTCATCCAAGACAAAGCTTCAAGCTTTGAGGTAAAGCTTCCATCTTCCTTCCTTTTTCTCTTCATTTTCGTGCTCTAGGGTCTCAATGGAGACCAAAGATCCATTCTTTACCATGTTTAATGTTAGTTCTTTGTGTTAGAGATTTTAGGGTTCTTGGAGACCCCAAAACCGAAATCACCAAGGAGGAAGTAGGGGTCATTTTCGTGATTCTCCCTTAGGTAAGAGGGAGACTACTCACTTCAACCATTTATGGTGGTGAGGGAGCCTTGTGTGCTTGTTGATGGAGAAATCCATCTTTGTATACTTACTTTGCTTGATGATTTTGCATGATTTAGTGTTTTTGAAATTGGATTAATGCTTGAATGTGATCTTGAATGTGTTATTTTTAATTTGTTTGGTTTAATTGGTATGAATTGGAAATTTAAATGGAACCAAATTAATCCTTGTTCTCTTTTAAGAGGCTCACGGCCTCAAGCTGCAATGGGGTGTTCTTGGTGAAAAATTGTAACTAGTTGAGGACATGATTCATTAAGAGCATAATATGTAATAAAGTGAATGAAAATTTAGGGTTCCTAGCTTGGGAGAGACCACGGCCTCAAGAGCCATTTAGGGCTTAACCATGTGACTTTTCACAATTTTGAGATTTAATTAATCAAGTGATTAAGTGGTTGACAATGAGATAGGAGGAAATCTATTTAATAACCTAAAGGGGATTTTTTAGACTCAAGAAAGTGAATAAGGATGTGTGAGACTTGGAATGATTTTCTAAATGAATGTAACCAAACTTAAAATATGGAACTAAATAAATAAAATAATTCCCCTAGAGAACAATTTTGTAAGGAATACTAAATCAAAGTGAAACTCAAATAAATTGAACAATTAGAATTTATTAGGAATTCATAAAATGAAAATGATCCAAAAATGGAATTGTGTCATAAAACTTAGAATAATTCCTATTCAATGGAAGATCATAGTTACAAGTAAAAACCTTAAATATCTCAATTTAAATTACTCTAATGCAACTTTGTCTATAATTTAAAGGTGAACTTGTATAATTGAAATAATAAAGATAAAAAGAATAATGTGAGAGGAACTTATTAATAAGGGTATAGGAAGTTAAGCGTAAATTTCATAATGTGCCTAAAAGTATAATGCATTAATTGAGGACTAATTGAATAAAAGAAACAAGAATTAAGAATGTAAGTGAGACTTTGAGAATCATAAGACATTTAATTAAATGAATCTTATTAAGGATAAAGAGAAGAATAATGATAAAACTTTATGAGACAATGGTAGGTCTTAAAAAGATTATGAATGGCGACTTTGTTAACGGGCCCATGAGTGGGACCCAAAATCTATTGATGTTACTTTGGCCAATTGTGACATATTATGAAAAAGTATATGATAATAGACATTACCTGATATATGCATGGAGTCATCATGCATTGTGAAAGTCCAATGGACTATTTGTCAAGGCCATGTGGCCTAGGAGTTGAATCACACCTTAGTGCAGGTGCGAATAGACTAGTGTAGGTCTTGTAGTTGACCTTGAGGGCATCGGGGCCCAGGCGTCTCACAGCGGGCAGTTGGTAGCCTCGCTGGACCATGGGACAAACCGATGCAAACGCACCGACAATCTTGATCGGGCACTGTCCTATATTACGATCTTGTGAGAATGCCGCTGTATAGAGCCTTATTGCGTAAAATTGTTGATTGTGAATTCTGGAAGCATTTGGTCCTAGGCAGACGAGATACTGGCATATCTCCCTGATCATTCACTCCGATGTTTGTGTCTAGCTCCATGGAGTAGGATTTTGATATCGTGTACATACGCATAGTGAGTCAATACATTACTTGGCATTTAATTTATATGATAATTAGATCTGCTATCTTATTGATAATATACTACCTGAAACTGTTAAACTGCTGAATATTTACTTCTTAATACTGTTTATTATTTTTGTTATGCTATGTGGGCGTCCTACGCCGTTTATGTTTCTTACTGCCATAATTGGTAATGAAGTTAGACGTCTCACCTCTTTCTGGCACTGTTCTTGGTCTATGTGGTATTTGGTTAAAGACTGTAGAGGGGACGAGATTGTTTTTCCTAGACTTTGCTGGGTATTGATCACCTGCTTTCGAGGATGTCGTTAAGAAGGGGTTCTATTAGTTTCGTTAGGATCGTGTTCACCGATGGCGCCAATGCGTGGCGAGTCGACTAGGTTAGACAGCGTACACGATATGTTGGAGACCTGATCCTGACCGTAAGAAGGACCCGCGATGGAGATCTTGTCCTGACACTTACTACTTCGGTACATCTAGAGTTCGCCTTGCCTATCCAGGAGCTATGGGGTGATCCGATTCACACCCCTAGAGAGGATGAGGATTCCATGGCATCAGCTGCTAGGGCACCTGCCCGTGGGACCGCACTCGATCCTGTCCTTATATCTTCTGACGACCCGAGAGAGGATCCCGAGGTGGATCCGATGGAGTACCCAACTCCTTAGACGTAGATGTCTTTAGGGGTGGTTTATGTTTTCTTCTGCATTAATTATGCTATGATGTATTTTTAATATATTTGCATTTTAAAGTAAATCTTGATGTATTTCATTGTGAATGGTATGAGAAATGCGTTGCGTTATGTATGCTTTAAATTAATTATCTAGTTCTATGAACTGTATTTCAATTTTGGCTTGTTGAATTATATGTGCTAATGATGGCCTATTTATTATTGCATTTGTGGCTCATACTTTTCGTATATTCACAATGGAATTAAATTGGATAAATATTGTTTGAAAATCGTATCACGCCAAAATTTAGTGACTGCGGTATAATGACGATTGTGCCATGGTTATTAAATCGAGGGGTGTTACATGCAAGATAGTCTTTCTCTCTTAGAAATACCCCTATTAAGGTCTCAACACATTTTATAAGACATATAAAAGGGATCCTAACAAGTAGGGAAACTCAATTAATCAAAATAAGAATTCTGGTGAATTCTACTCTGGGCTCTTGGGCGCCCATTCTCCAGCGCTTGGGCACTCGTTATGTGCCTGGTTGCTCACTACCCAGTGCCTAAGCGCTAGCTGGGCAGAGACTTGCCCTGTTCTTGCTCTGCGACTGGCGCCTAAGCGCTCAGCATTAGGCACTTGCAGCACGCAAAGTGCTCTCTGGGCTATGGGTGTAACGTCCTAATTACTACGTTGCTTGTAATATAGCTTTCTTCTTAGTTTGTCATAATTGTTATGGAAACATAAAAGTCGTGCTAAATAAAATATATTTAAAAATAAATGAAATCTTATAGCAATAGTTCATCAAATTCTAATTTGTCATTAGTTAAGGTGAAAACATGAGTCTAGGTGGTTACAACAAAATTTGACCTTCCGAGAGGTCATATACAGCCGTCACAAGAAAACTACAAATGACAACATCCATAAACTTCTCCTTCTTTCAAGTAGTACATGTGGAGGAAACTAAAACCACAGACTATCCAACAAACAAGGCTAGACACTGCCAACCATGGGGTCACCAAGAGGGCAAGATCAACTAAAAGGTGAAGTGGCATGAGATCGTGACTATTCCAAACTCCGGATGGACTGATACCTGAACTTGGATGGTTATCTGTCCAATAAAAGTGAGGAGTTGTATGTCCTCATCATAGGTCTACCTACCTTCACCAAGCCACACAACTATAGAACTCATCCCTACTAGTATGGAACACCACGATAACATCAAAAAGGGTGAGAAAGAAGATTTCTCAGCAGAAAAAATTAAAAACAAAACTAACGGCATTCTAGGGGAAATCAATTTTTCAGAAAATGTTAGTTATACAAAAGAACAAAATTTGTATTTTGAAGTCTCCAATTTCCCAAAACTTTTTATTTTCATCTTTCAAAAATTCTTTCTCCATAAGATAAAAAAAAAATTGTGACTAGAAGATAAAAATGAACAATGAGAAGATAATAAGAATACATATATAGGGACAACTTATAACACAAGCACATTACTGTTAGGGGGAAGAGAAACATAAGGAGAAACAAACACTTTAATCATAATGCAAACACCTAATAATGCAAACATGATGAGAAACCAATAAGTTATCAACATGATAACTTTAATCATGAAGAGAATTAAAAGCAAACAGAAATAAGTGTAAAGATTTTAAGTCTTTTACTCAATACTCCATGGAGTGCTCCACTGGGATAGCAGGTTGGATGAGAGTACACATGCGCCCTCTGCATGCTCTCCAATCACCCACAGAGAAGAAAGGTCTGTTGGACGTCACTCCATTTTCGAAAGCGATCTTCATGGTAAAACAAAGTCCTACCCTGACCCGTGAAGTCACAATGGCCTGTTACTCCCAAAGGGTTTCCTCCACCCTCCCAATCTACTCCTCACATATCTTCGTGGCGGCTCATCCCAAGGAACTTTGTTTTTAAAAGTTTTATTCTTATTATAAAGTTTAATATTAACCAAAGTCTCAAAGTAATCCAAGGTTCACGGCCTTCATCATCATTCCCCAAGGTTCATATATTCCATCCAAGCGTGGGTATCATATATGTCATGTTCAAACCAGTCTAATGAACTCCAAACAAAGTATAGGTAAAATTGTTAAGTCCATACAAGTCCAAGAACTCCAATCAAAGCATAGGTAAGGTAATCATGAATGAACAGTTTCAACCCTTAAGTCATAATAAATGTATCCTCTTGATTAATTTAATTGAATACCACTTAGTGTTATATTGTAAATTAGTTAACATAGTACAAGAACAACATAGAACAACATTATGTTTTCTTTAGAAAACGTTTACCCAAGCTCAAAGTAAGTTCACATTGAGATGAAAATACCACACGGTTAGCAATCTAAAATATCTCTAGGTTAACTTAACAAATAAAAAAAGTAACTATAATTAAGAGAGAAAAGAAGGAGTAGAGGTAGAAAGAAATCCAAGTAAAGTTCCAAGTTAAAGAAATGAGTAGAGAAGCTTTAACCCCCATTTTCCTACCTTGGGTATCCTTCTAACAAGAGGAAAGGTTAGTCTGTTACCTCCAAGGAATCACGATCCAAGTAGATGAAAATGAAGAGAAGTAGAGAAAAAGGAAAGGTAGGTGTAGCTTTGGTTGGCTTATAGTTTGGAAAGGGTTCAAGAACAAGAAAAGTGCTGCATGTGGGTTGTAGAAGAAGCTTCAAATCCTTTTATATATCACCTCCAGCCTTGACCTCCATTTCTCTAGGCAAAAACATAGGTGCTATGATTACTAAGGAGACTAGGATAGGCCTAGGTTTGATGTTGTGGCTGTTTGCATGAAGAGCTTTGCATCCAAAGCTTACTGACTTAAGAGGATGGCATTGAGACATCTCAAAATGTCGCTCTATCTTGAAATGAAATGAAGGACGTGAGGTGAAAGGAGAGAGAAACACGACACCCTACATCCTTGTAGGTTTGAAATGATTTCACTTAGTTTTAAGAGGTGTCATCTTGCTTGGGTGAGGGTATGCATGCTACATACTTGTCTTGGCACCTTGAATTGCTTAGAGAGGTGCCATTTGCATGCTTGAGAATGTGCATGCATCTGCACAAGTGTCTTCGCCGTGTGATGTTCATTGTGCATGCCTTGGAAGTGTGCATGTTGCTGTATATGTGTCTTGGCATCTTGAAATGATTTGAGAAGTGTCAATTGTAGGTTTGAAAGTGTGCATGCAGCTACACATTTGTCACTTGCCGTGGGTTCTCTTGGAAATTGAAGGAATATATTCCTTGTTTTCTCTTTGACATGTGTATAGCCTTGTGTGCATGAGGTCCAAGTATTACTCCTCGCTTTCTCTCCTCTTGTAGCCGTGGACTTTAAGTGAATAACATCACTTGATTTAATTCTAATCCTTGCTTAATCCACTAATTCTAGTAATCTAACTATGTTTTACTAATTTTCTAGTTATATTAATTTACTTTTCTTACTATGTTATGATTAGTTTTTCACACTTAGCTTCCTAATGATAACATTCTTATATCAATCTTCACCAAAGAGTGATACTTAGCCTTTAGCATGCAAGCTGCCATATTTATTCTTGCATGGATGCTATAACATCCTAATACCGGTATCTTAGTATATCTGACACATACCTGGATAAACAGTATCAGTCATGCTACTTCTCACCCAAACATCAACTAATCTAAACAAATAATTATGGAGAGCCATAACTAAAAGTCATACTTACATACAACTTTTACATTTTCAAAGCAAATATAAATTAATACATAAGCTTTAAATTGAAAACTTTAACTAAACTAATTTAGTTCTTCTATATCTTTGTCTTCATACCATCTTAAAGGGTCTTCACCTAGATTTATATGGAAACACAGCGAGGTGAGAAATAAAATTCTCAGTATAAGTAACCAATACCAGTAATAAAGCATTTATATAGAATAATTGTTCTCTGAAACTAAATATACAATACTAACTTTTCTGGTCTAGTTATTCATTATCATGATATAAGTACTATACGAATATCACCTTATAATGAATAATGCTATAAACATTTGATTAACAATTGCACTAGGTAAGTGAGACTATACTCACTACCACTAGAACGTTAATAATCATTCACTAAGCTCATACATGTAGCTTAACTATTTTTAGGAAATGAATTCCTACATCTGGCTTGTTACATACTTATCCTTAGCCTGACATAGGATATGCTCATCCTTAGCCTAGTATAGGATATACTAATCCATGTTTTATTAGGCTCATCTTTAATAAATAAAGGAACCAAGCCTTGCTAGGGTTCAACCTTATTAAGGGAACCAAGTCTTGCTAGGGTTCAACCTCATTAAGGGAACTAATTACTAGGGTTCAACCTCATTGCATAAGGGAATCAGATGCGAGGGTTCAATCTCATTGCATAAGGGAACCAGATGCTAGGATTCAACCTCATTGCATAAGGGAACTGGATACTAGGGTTATTTTTGTTGATTCGCAAGTGCACGGGTCGACAAGTAATATATGAGAGTTAGAGTATTGTGTCCTAAGGGATTAACAATTAAAGAAATGCTAAACTTAACCAATTTCCACAAATTCTTGTCCAAACAATCAAAATGTGAGAGTGGTTTGCAATTAAAATAATAACTTAAAAGAAATAAAACAAGAAAGCACCAAACACCAAATCCACAAGAGAAAGATGAGAATGATTAAGGCCTAGGGTCCCTATTCACTTACTACTTCAATGAGTATTTACATTTCACAAGCACCTATCAATGAATTGATTTTGTTAGCTAAAACAAGCAATAGATAAAAGCCTATGTCTAGGACAATTACCCATGTGAAACCTAGTTAATCCACTATGTGTCCATGTGAGTTAACATAAGAACCACTCTTTGAGACCAAATATCAAACACTTGCTATACATCACTAATAGGCATGTGTCCATCTGATGCGGATTAAAATTGCAAACCCAAGTCCAGGTTGTTTCAAGTAATAAATTCTCGGGAGTCCGAGATTGATCCACAGGGAATTGATGAAGAAAAATTCTTTGACGTAAGGAAAATATTTTATCACAACAATAAAAGTAATAAAACTTAGTCATAAATAAAAAAAGATTTACTTAGGTTAGGAGATCTACTCTTGGCAAATAAAATAAGGATAAGATTAATTCTTTTTATAACTCAATTAGAATCCACACATAATGGAGGTTCCAATCAAAAAATACAACAATCAAAGTTCATTAAAAATTATATACGTAATTATATTATGATTCCTTTAATCATTTATTAACACCACCACTCATAAATGGGATTAAGCATTCATTGTGCCAAAATCTTGTCTACAACAAATCAAGAACTCCACTTTACAAGGAAGGTTTCTAAATTGATTGAAAACAAAATACAATACATATAATAATTAAATGAAAATATAAATTAATAAAGCACAAGAGAGGAATAAATCTAACCTTATTTCATTACCAAGAGCTTCACCCTTTCACCCAAGTAAAATAAAACTTAGTTACTCATAGACAAGAAGAAAGAAAGAGAGAAGAAGAAGAAGAAGAATATGACTTCAATTTAGAACAAAGAAAAATTACTACAAGAAAACTTAGTAACAAACTAGCATCATTTTGCTACCTAACACCTAACACCTAACACCTTCAATGATCTGCTAAGGCTCCCTTTTATAGAGGATTAGAGATACAAAATGACAAGGGGGCTAAGTCATTAGTGAGTGGATGAGTGAAAAATGAGTGAAAAATTCCAAATGACTTTGGAGAGTGAAAATTATGGAGATTCTTTGTCTCTAAAATCATTTAGCTCTGAAGTCATTGCATTCGTCATTTTTGAACTAAGTGGTCTTCATAAAAGTTGTAGACCTAGATCCTATCTTTCAAATGCCACCAGAATCACCTCATTTGGCCACCTATAGCCTAAGATATATGCCAATTACTGTAGAGTATTCAGGCCCAGTTCCAGCTCCTCTATTCAGACTTACAAGCCCAATATGACCTCCAAGGAGTCCGATCCGAGTTTTATGTTATTCATAAAAGTTGTAGATATTGGTCTCAACTAGCACATATCAAAATTTTAGCCCAATACAAATCTTCCATCGCAAATTATGCTCTAATTACTGCACAATATTCAAGTTCCAACCACAAAACTCGTATTCTGACTTCCAAGCCCAATTAGTTCTACTAGATGTCTAACTTTGATCTCAAGATCTCATGAAAACTGTAGAGCTCTCTCTTATCTTTCCAACAAGATAAAATACATAATTAGTAGACATCTAGAACTCAAGATATGGCTAAAATACAGAAATAATGTAAGATGTAAATCATGCTAAAAAAATCAATTAAGTCCAATTTGAGTCCAAACTTACAAAACATAACCAAACTTAATCAATTAAGTACATAGAGAGTGTAAATGACTAAAATTAAGGATTTATTAATGTATCAAATACGTGATTATCAAATTTTTTCATACTTAACTTTTTGCACTCTTGGACAAAACACACAAGACTAAAACTAGGGGAAAAAATGACACAGACTCAAAAGCTAAACACTCAAAAGACTCAATTTCTAATAATATTTAAGAATGAAGAGTAACTAATCATTCAAGTAATCAAAACATTTATGAGGTAACGTTTCTTCACATCTCAAACCAACAAGCAAGAATATTTCAATTGAAAAACATGAATTAAGAATGATATATTTTCACAAGATTCACTCTCAATCCCTCAAGTGTTTAAAATGTAAGTATTTCACTCAATTTAACCCATGAAAATTGCACTACCATAAGCTTGCTTATCTTCTACTTCTTCACTACTCAAAACACATACATACACAAATCATGAGGACTTTATTCAAGGTTGTAATGGGGTCAAGGTAAAGGAGAAGGTAATATGGATATGACAAGTTAAATACCAGAGAATAAAAGAGCATGAGAGTTAAGTTCAATTAACAAGCATGAAAGTTCATCCTAACTCCACCTAATACAAATTTCCTTTATATATTTATTCCTTTCCTTTATTGCATTGTTGACCCTTCTTTAAACAATTTTTTTTTATTTTTTTGTTTTATTTTTTTGAAAGATGAACATAATATATACATTTAAACAAATTTTTTTCTCATCCATTCTACACACACCCCCATACTTGTTCAAGAACTCATCAAATGACAGCTAATGTTCTTTTATTCCCTAAGGCCAAGTAAGAACATGATTTTTCATTTAAGGCACATAATGAGTTCGAAACAAAGAATGGTCAAATAAGCTCAAAGGGGTTAAGCAAGGGGAAATAGACCATTTCCAATGCTTTACGTTGGTAGGAATTAGATAATTTCCAAGAAGTCATAAGAGTATTTGATATCATATTAAGACAATATGCTACTAAGCAAGGCTGGCTATTTGATTAAAGTAGCTATTTCAAGAAAAATACCTCAATCATATTTATGTATGCATATAAAAATGTAGTCTAAAAAAGAATCAAAGCAAGCTCTAGAGTAACAATTCCATGAGTGAAATTTACACAAGAAAGAAGAGAATGGTACAAATGTTCAATTCATTCATCAATAGGCTCAAAATCTCACAAGGCATAATTCTATCATTCTCAGTCCACTAATTCAACATCCATAACCAAGCATGTGAATTTTAAGAAAGAAGACAATTTACTCAACCATGCAAATTTTCCTGAATTTGAATTGCTACTTTCACACAAACTAGTTGTCTACGCAATTACTCCTTACTCTACCACCAATTTTGATGCGTCTCAAGAGTAAATAATTTACTCCTTACTTTGCCATCCCTGATTACTTTTGTTGTTAATAAATTACTGACAAACATGTAAACACAATAAACATATTAACAAACATACTTCCTAATTTTTTCTTTACATAACTATCCTTCCCCCCCAACCAGATCACAACATTGTCCTCAATGTCAAAACATAGATAGGTAAAAGATAGAAGATAGTACCTGTTGTTACAATTACTGAAAAGAGAAACTTTACACAAATTAAAACAGAAACAAAGTACGATAAATAAAATTAAACATAAAGGAAAGTTATAGATGAAGTGCCAGATCACACTCTTATTTCTTGCTGCCTTCCTTATTGCTGTCTCCCTTGCTGTTGCCTTCTGACCAATCTATCTGAGCTATTACTGGTTCAGGTTTATAAACAAAAACTTGTAATTTATCAATTAATTCATTAATAGTAGAAGCATATATAAGGAGTCGTCTTTCTGAATGTGTGATAAAGCTCTGTTCCACAACATGGTTAACAAAAGATAACAAATTATCAAAGAAATTATTAACATTCAACAAACCTATGGGTTTATGGTGGATGTTCAGTTGGGCCCAAGAGATAATTTGAAAAACTTATTCCAAAGTACCAAAACCACCCAGTAAAGCAATGAATGCATCAGAGTTTTCAAGCATTATTCTCATTCGTCTATGCATAGATGATACTTGAATTTCCATCCCAATTGTTTGTCCAATGATGTTCCTTCGAGTTAAAGGTTCGGGAATAATACCTAAAACTTGACCACCTCTTATATGTGCAGAAAGTAATACAGCCCCTATTAACCTAATGCTACCTCCCCCATATACAACACGAATGTTCCTCGCAGCAAGTGTTCAACCAACAGTGCTTGCTGCTTTTACAAACTCTAAACCCTTCCCATAACTTGTCCCACAAAATACATATATACTGATAAATCTACAAACTGAAGAAGAAGTTCCCTCCATTTCTAGACTCATACTCTCTTTGAATGATTATGAGTTGCAAGAAAGTAAAGAAAATTGAGTGTTTAAATAGGGAAGAGAATAGAAAAAGTAATAATAGCTCCTATATGGGTAGATTGACTGTTGTCAAAAAAAGTTTGAATTTAAGAAACTTTTTTTTATTTTTTTGTATTTTTGTATTTTTTTATATTTTTTTTAGACTTCAAGAAAACCATCAGGGTAAAGAAGTCTAGAAACTCCTGAAGGATCCCACCCAAAGGATCGTCTGTCCAAAACCAAAATTCAATAAAATCATACAAAGATAAAATAATAATAATCAATGATTACATACCTTTATGTACAAGTTTCATGGCAGATCTTTATACTGCGCATCATGAGTGTAGTAATATCAAGACGGCTTAGCTAATTTGGAAATTCGTCTCCCTTCCGCTTGTGGGATATTTTGGATTGAGCTACAACGCAACTAACTAAAGTGCGTAAATCTGACAGCCACCACCAACGACCACAGCCAGTGAGAGGTCACTGGAGAGCCCATGGCATTAAATCACAGGAACCAGACAGAAACATTGTCACGGGAGAATGCAAGCACAGGACCCTTCTATTTGTCCATCAGCAAGCAGAGCCTATGGTTGAAACCTAAGAATGCTTGCTCGGCTCTCGACAGAGCATGGTACACGAACCTTATTTATGGACCGGCGTGCGAAGGTCCACCCGAGTCAATGACGGGTCTAACCCTTAGGGAATTGATCTGAGGCCCTAAGGTTAGGTGCTCTCCATTTGATTTGAAGCCCTAAGGTTAGGGGCTCTCTATCCAGTTAAGGATAGAGTACACAAAAGTTCGCCCTTCTTTCTTTTTTTTCTTTTTTTTCTTCTTTTTTTTCTTTTTTTCTTCTTCAAGAAATGTACAAGATAATATATACAAGTTGTTGTGATTATGGCTCTGGTTTCACGTCCAGAAATGGCTTAAATGTCTTCTATGAGTCGAGGATAAGCTTCCCATCTAATTTTCTTATAAATTGGCAAACAGGGTCTTTTTGAGTCAGATTTCTAAGACTGTAACGCTCTTGCTTATCCCTAAAAAGATTCCACAAACTAAGAAGTTCACGCTGCACATATCCATAAGAATGCATCTCAAGAGTCAATAAGATATTATTTAATGACTCCTTACTCAGTCCATTCTTAATGAAGAAAATTTTATCTTCTCTGTTTGCAGAAACCATTCCCAAAGAACGACATCGCGCACATTTGTAACAAACTTTCATTCTTTTTACTCTTCTCCTTTTTGAAAATGAACTTTTATTGAGACCCGACATGTATGGGACAAATGAATCTGAAGATTCACTAGTTAAACGAACCTTTGCTTCGATTACGTAGTGTATATCTTCTGGGATACCCTTGTACATAAACAGTCTCAGTCTTTCACACCTAACTTCATAGACTTTTGTTAGAGCATTTAGAGGGAAAGAAGGGAAATGCTTTCTTAGATTTGAGAGAATGACATCCATTTTAAAAGGAGAAGGAATCAGTTATTATGGAAAACTGAAAAACAAAATGACTTGAGAGTCACAGAGTACCGTTATCCGCCACTTAACCAGGAACACAAAGAACTGCAAAAAGAAAGAAACAAAATTAAAATAAATTCTACTCATAACAAGGATTAGAAAGAGATATAGATTCTACCTCAACAACTTGATGTTCTAGAAATGGTTTGAGTCTTTGTCTATTGACCTTAAATACATTACCATTCCTAGGGTTCTCAATGTCTATGGCCCTATGAGGACACATGTTTGACAATAAAAGGACCAGTCCACTTAGACCTCAATTTTTCAGGGAATAGGTGAAGACAAGAATTATAAAGCAGAACTTTTTGACCAATTTCAAAAGATTTTCTCAAAATTGATTTGTCATGAAAAGTTTTTGTTCTAGCTTTATAAATCTTTGAGTTTTTATATGCATCATTTCTCAACTCCTCAAGTTCATTCAGTTGCAATTTGTATAACTTGGAAGCATCATCAAGACTTAAGTTGAAAGCTTTAATGGCCCAAAATGCTTTATACTCTAATTCTACAGGCAAGTGACAAGGTTTTCTATAAACTAACCGATAGGGAGACATGCCTAAAGATGTTTTGAAAGCAGTATGGTAAGCCCAAAGTGCATCGTTTAGTCTTAAAGACTAATCTTTACGATTTGGGTTAACCGTTTTTTCCAAAATTTGTTCAATCTCCCTATTTGCTAATTCAACTTGTCCACTTGTCTAAGGATGATAAGGGGTTGCAATTTTGTGGGTAATGCAATATATATTCATTAAGGATTCAAATGGTTTATTGCAAAAATGTATTCCCCCATCACTGATGATAGCTCGAGGGATTCCAAATCGAATCAAAACATTTTCTTTTAAAAATTTAAGAACAATTTTATGGTCATTGTGTCGACATGGAATCGCCTCAATCCATTTTGAGATATAATCAACTACAACCAAAATATACACAAATCCAAATAATGATGGAAATTGACCCATGAAATCAATTCCCCAACAATCAAAAATTTCAATGACAATGATAGGGTTCAAAGGCATCATATTTCTTTTAGAAATGGACCCCAATTTTTGACAATTTTCACAACTTTTGCAAAAAGTATACCAGTCCTTGAATAAAGTGGGCCAATAAAATCCACACTGAAAGATTTTCACAGCTATTTTCTTTGAACAAAAATGACCCCCGCATGCTTCTGAATGATAAAATTTAATGACACTACCTACCTTATTGTCAGGTACACATCTCCGAAAGATTTGATCAGGACAATATTTGAACAAACATGGGTCATCCCAATAAAAAATTTTCACCTCAATCAAAAACTTTTTTCTGTCTTGGTACGTCCATTGAGGCGGAATCTTACCTGTTACAAGAAAATTGACAATGTTAGCAAACCAAGGCATAGAATTGATAGAAAATAAAAATTCATCGGGAAAAGAATCATTGATAGGTGTGCTATCAAAAGATGAGCCTGTTGTAAGTCTGGACAAATGATCTGCAACAACATTTTCGGCTCATTTCTTGTCTTTTATTGTGATGTTGAATTCTTGAAGCAACAAGATCCACCGTATCAACCTAGGTTTGGCATCCTGCTTAGACATTAAATATCTAATAGCAGCATGATCAGTAAAAATAACAGTGGAAGAACCAATTAAATAAGCTCAAAATTTGTCTAATACAAAAATTACATCAAGTAGTTCTTTTTCAGTAGTTGTGTAATTCATTTGTGTACTATTCAAAGTTTGACTTGCGTAATAAATTACATGAGGCTTACCTTCCTTTCTTTGACCTAAAACAGTGCCAACAGCAAAATCACTAGCATCACACATCAACTCAAAAGACAAAGATCAATCAGGAGATTGCATGATAGGAGCAGAAGTCAAAAGACCGATTAATTTTTCAAAAGATTTCTCACAATCTTGGGTCCAATCAAATTGTGAATCTTTTGTTAGAAGATTACATAATGGTCTAGATATGGCACTAAAGTCCTTTACGAATCTTTTATAGAATCCTGCATGTCCTAAAAAGGAACGAACTTCTCTGACTATTTTTGGGGAAGGCAAATGAGTAATTAATTCAACTTTAGCCTTATCAACTTTAATTCCTTTAGAAGATATCACATGACCTAACACTATTCTTGAAGTGACCATGTAATGACATTTTTCCCAATTCAACACAAATCCTTTTCTTCGCATCTTTAAAGAACTTTTTCCAAATTATCAAGATAATTTTCAAAAGAATTTCCAAAAATTATCAGGTCATCCATGAAAACCTCTAAATAATGCTCAATCATGTCACTGAAAATACTTAACATGCACCTTTATAAAGTTGTCAGAGCATTACAAAGACCAAAAGACATTCTTCTGTATGCAAAAGTGCCAAAGGGACAAGTAAAAATAGTCTTTTCTTGATCCTCTAATGCAATTGGTATTTGATTATACCCTGAATAACTATAAAGAAAATAATAATAGGGATGTCCTACTACTCTTTCTAGAATTTGATCAAGAAATGGCAAAGGGAAATGATCTTTCCTAGTGGCTGCATTTAATTTTCTAAAATCAATACACATACGCGAACTAGATGAGACTCGGGTAGGTATTAATTCTCCTTTTTCATTTTCAACCACTGTTATTCCAAATTTCTTAGGCACAACTTGTGTAGGGCTTACACACTGGCTATCAGAGATAGGATAGATAATTCCAACATCAAGTAATTTAAGAACTTCAGCTCTAACAACCTCTTTCATGTGTGGATTGAATCTTCTTTTGAGGTTGTTGAGATGTTTTAGCATTATCCTCTAAATGTATTCTATGTGTACAAATTAATGGATTAATGCCTTTAATATCCTTTAATGTCCATCCAATTACACTTTTATACATTTTAAGTACTTCTATCAACATACCTTCTTGTTCTTTGGTCAGGGATAAGGAAATTACCGCTGGAAAACTTTGTTCTTCTCCCAAAAATGTGTGCTTCAACCCAGCAGGTAATGGCTTTAGTTCCATTGTGGGTACTTCTTCATGGGTATCATCATTCATGGTTTTTAGCTTTTCGAATCTCGGCTTCCATCCTTTGTATTCCATTACCTGTGTACAGTCAAACAAAGAGCATATTTCAGAAACATCATCATTTAATTGTGTAGCTGAATCAAATGAATTAATTAAACAAATTTCTAATGGGTCAGAAGAACTCCTGATTTGAAGATGATCATCTATAATGGCCTTAATCCCTTCAATTTCTTCATTTCCATCATAAACTTCTTGTGGTTGCTTACACAAGTTAAAAACATTAAGCCCTAGTGTCATATTTCCAAATGTTAACTTCACCACTCCATTTTTGCAATTTATCAAAGCATTAGATGTTGCTAAAAATGGTTGACCTAAAATAACAGGAACTGACTTAGAACTATCAACCATAGGTTCAGTTTTCAAGACAATAAAATCCACAAGATATATGAATTTATCAACTTGTACTAACATATCTTCCACTATTCCTTTTGGAATTTTAATTGATCTATCGGCAAGTAGAAGAGTTACAGAAGTTAGTTTTAACTCACCAAGATTGACTTGCTGATAAACTGAATATGGAAGCAAATTAACACTAGCACCAAGATCAAGTAAAGCTCGTTCAATTTTATGTTCTCCAATAATGCATGAAACTGTAGGACAACTAGGGTCTTTATATTTCAACTCATTATTGTTTTGAATAATGGAGCTTACCTATTCAGTCAAAAAGGCATTCTTTTTTACATTATGTTTCCTTTTAATAGTGCACAAGTCTTTCAAAAATTTGGCATAATAAGGAATATGTTTGATAGCATCTAACAGAGGAATATTCACCTTCACTTGTTTAAAGATTTCAAAAATGTCACTGTTATGGTTCACTTTACTTGAATTGTTTAATGCTTGAGGATATGGGGGTGAAGGCAAGGGTTTGGTCTCCTTTTGGCTAGGTGGCTTATCAACTCCTTCCTCATCTTTGGGACTTGACTCATCATTTTTCTCACAAGGTTCAGGAATTTGTTTTTCAACAATCTTTCCACTCCTAAGAGCTGTCACTGACTTGACTTCATCTATTTATTAGCTTTCTGAACTACCATCATTTAGGCTATATTGACTCTTGGGATTTGGTTGAGGTTGAGAGGAAAATTTTCCTTTCTCGTGAATGGCAAGTGCAGAAGAAAGTTTAGCAAGAGTGTCTTTTATGTCAATCATGGCTTGAGTATTTTGGTTATTAATGGCCTCTTGCTTTTTCATGAATGCATGCAATGTTCCCTCAAGGTTTTTCCTATATGGTGAGACATAAGGTGCATATCCTTGAGAATTTTGTGAATCTTGCTGTGCCTGAGGAGGTGGTGGTTGCATGAATTGTGCTTGATTGTTGGTTCTCCAACTGAAGTTTGGGTGATTTCTCTATCCCGGATTATATGTATCTAAAAAAAAAAGAAGTGAATGACTTTTTAAAATTGTTCATTGCATTTACTTGCTCATGCACAACTTCTTTAAAAATAAAAATTTTTGGACATTCATTTATTGAGTGTCTCAATTCATCACAAATGCTACAAATTTCTTCATTTTACACAGATTTGATTTCTTTTACTTTCCCTGATTCTATGGCTTCAACCTTTCTAGCTAAACTAGCAAACCTAACATTTAGATCTTCTTCTTGACTAAGATGATATTTTCCTTTATTAGCATTTGCAAGGTTATATCTAATTGAATTTTCAGAAGGATTAGTACCATGCCAAGATTGAGAATTTTTAGCCAAATGGTCTAAATAGTCTAAAGCTTCTTCAGGTTCTTTATCAAGAAACTCACCATTATACATTATTTTCACAAATTGTTTAGTTTCGGGTGTTAACCCTTCATAAATGAAGCTTATAGGTCGCCATTTTTCAAAATCATGATGTGGGCAAGAATTCAATAAATCTTTAAAACGTTCCCAACTTTGAAAATATGCTTCATTTGAGTTTTGGGAAAAATTTTGGATTTATCTTTTCAAAGCATTGGTTTTATGTGTTGGAAAAAATTTCTTTAAAAACTCACATTGCATTTCTTGCCATGTGCTAATTGATCTTGGTTTCAAAGCGTTAAGCCAAGTTTTTGCTTTATCTTTCAAAGAAAAAGGAAACAATTTAAGCTTAACAACCTCTTCAGTGCAAGTTTGATCATTAAAGGCAGTACATACTTCCTCAAATTCTTTTAGATGTAAATATGAATTTTCAGATTCTAAACCATGGAAATTAGGAAGTAAAGAAATCATACATGGCTTGAATCTAAAATTGTTAGCAATGAGTGGAAGGATAAAACATGATGGACTAGAATTTCGAGATGGTTGCAAATACTCATGCATGGTTCGCAATGGTTGATTTTCATGTTCATCATGCATACTTTCATTTTCAGCCATTGTGTTTAATGTGTGTGATTATGATTCAGACAAATCAATATGTGAAGTACTAGGATTAACTTTAACTAAATGACCAGAATTTGAATCACGATACTAATTAAGCATAAACAAGTAACTTAAAATATAAAATAAAATGTACAAGCTAACAGTATAAATCGTCCATGAAATATTAATAAAGATGTGGTATAAACTAGCCATCAAATAAATATTAACAATGGTGTGGTATAAACCAACCACCAAATAAGTTAATAAGCAGAAAAATTAAAATGTTAGAAGCAAGAAAATTAAAAGGTTAGCAGGTTAATAAGTTAGAAAGTTAGAAATAAAATACAGAAAGTAAAGTACAGAAATTAAAGTGCAGAAAGTAAATTTAAAATATAAAAACCGGAGAATCGACAAGTCGATTTTTTGCTCCAGCAAGAGAGAAGATAAGAAGAAAGATTATTTCATTAATGATTGCAGATTATAGAGAAATTAGGTAGAGTTTCCCCCACTAAGTTAATACGTCAGTAAGTACAAAGAAAAAAAATTAAAAGAGTAGAAATATATATATATACAAAATATTTACACCATAAATTTGTTCTTCAAATCAAGTCCCCGGCAACGGCGCTAAAAACTTGATGCAGATTAAAAGTTGCAAACCCAAGTGCAAGTTATTTCAAGTAATAAATTCTCGAGAGTCCGAGGTCGATCCACAGGGAATTGATGAAGAAAAATTCTTTGACGTAAGGAAAATATTTTATCACAACAATAAAAGTAATTAAACTTAGTCTCAAATAAAAAAAGATTTACTTGGGTTAGGAGATCTACTCTTGGCAAATAAAATAAGGATAAAATTAATTTCTTTTATAACTCAATTAGAATCCACACATAATAGAGGTTCTAATAGGAAAATACAACAATCAAAGTTCATTAAAAATTATATACGTAATTATATTATGATTCCTTTAATCATTTATTAACACCACCACTCATAAATGGGATCAACCATTCATTGTGCCAAAATCTTGTCTACAACAAATCAAGAACTCCACTTTACAAGGAGGGTTTTTAAATTGATTGAAAACAAAATACAATACGTATAATAATTAATTGAAAATATAAATCATTAAAACACAAGAGAGGAATAAATTTAACCTTATTTCATTACCAAGAGATTTATCCTTTCACCCAAGTAAAATAAAACTTAATTACTCATAGACAAGAAGAAAGAAAGAGAGAAGAAGAAGAAGAAGAATATGACTTTAATTTAGAACAAAGGAAAATTACTACAAGAAAACCTAGTAACAAACTAGCATCATTTTACTACATAACACCTAACACCTTCAATGATCTGGTAAGGACCCCTTTTATAGAGGATTAGAGATACAAAATGACAAGGGGGCTGAGTCATTAGTGAGTGGATGAGTGGAAAATGAGTGGAAAATGCCAAATGACTTTGGTGAGTGAAAAATTATGGAGATTCTTTGTCTCTGAAATCATTTAGCTCTGAGGTCATTGCATTCGTCATTTTTTAACCAAGTGGTCTTCATAAAAGTTGTAGGCCTGGATCTTATCTTTCAAATTCAACTAGAATCACCTCATTTGGCCACCTATAGCCCGAGATATGTCCCAATTACTGCAGAGTTTTCAAGCCCAGTTCCAGCTCCTCTATTCTAATTTGCAAGCCCTATATGACCTCCAAAGATTCCGATTCGAGTTTTGTGTTCTTCATGAAAGTTGTAGATATTGGTCTCAACTAGCACATATCAAAATTTTAGCCCAATACAGATCTTCCAGCCTAAATTATACTCTAATTACTGCACACTATTCAAGCTCCAATCACAAAACTCGTATTCTAACTTCCAAGCCCAATTAGTTCCACTAGATGTCTGACTTTGATCTCAAGATCTTCATAAAAGTTGTAGAGCTCTCTCTTATCTTTCCAACAAGGTAAAATATATAATTAGTAGACATCTAGAACTCAAGATATGGCCAAAATACAGAAATAACGTAAGACATAAATCATGCTAAAAAATCAATTAAGTCCAATTTGAGTCCAAACTTACAAAACATAACCAAACTTAATCAATTAAGTACATAGAGAGTGTAAATGACTAAAATTGAGAGTTTATTAATATATCAAATATGTGATTATCACCATCTCATTAGCTAATCAACACACTCAACCCAATAGAATGTAATTGAACAAGCATCAACCATACCATATCCACATTCACAAATCCCTTTGTCTAGTTCATTTGGAACATAAGATCATGCAATCGATGGCCAAACAATAGCAAACATTAAGCATAGGTATGGAAGAACAAAACCAATATCATTGATAGAAACTCAACAAATCACAAGATATTCAAATCCATAGTAAGATCCTAGAGAGCCCCTAGATTAGAGTTTAGTTACACATCATGAAAGAAGAGAAAAATAATGAAGTCATGAAGCCCATCAAATTACAAATTAAGAGAGAAAAGGGGAAGAATGAATAAGAATGGTGAGAATCCAATGCTTGATCTTCCTCCTTGATCTTGATTCTTCACTTGAATCACCTCTATCTTCCAAGGTTTTCTCCTCCTCTCCCTTTCTCTATGAAGTTCACGCTTGGTGACAACCCCAGATACTCCCTCAAGTCCCAAAAATTAGATATTAAGGGCTAATTTCACGGATTAGGATTTTTCCCACGCCTAGGCATGGTTTTCCACGCCTAGGCGTGGTTATGAATCACGTGCTTGTATCTGTGGACCATGCCTAGGCATGGGTTTTCCATGCCTAGGCTTGGGTGTCTCTGTTTGAAATTCCTGAAAAACTACAAGGGCCACACGTAGGCGTGGGTTTGTCAAGCCTAAGCGTGGGTTGGCAGCTGTAACACCCCTCGATTTAATAACCAATGCACAATCGTCATTATGTCACGGTCACTAAATGTCGGCGTGCTAACTTTGTCAAACAACAAATTTACCATAAAATTTTAAACATTTCTTATATGAGGAAAATAAGAGCCACGAATGAGTAGTTACATATACAACCAGTTAAATTATGAATTATAATATGTACTCAATTTACAACATTTAAGTTTGGATAATTGCCTTGAAGCATACATGTACTCAAAAATACACTTTATATAGGTAATGCAAAATAAAATATAAACTACCCATACTATATCTACGACTAAGGAGTTGGGCACTCCATCGTATCCCGAATGCGTGAGGCAATTCCGGGTTCACCGGTGTAGGGAGAAATACAGGATAAGGTCTTTAAATCGCAGTCCTCATCATGGTCAAAGTCAGATCCCCAGCATGTCACATACGCTTGTCGGTCCAGTCGACTCTACAGGTCTTGGTATCAAGCGAACACAATTCGAACAAAACCCAAAAAGAAGCTCCCTTCGCGACAGCGTCACCGGGTACAACGGGTCAAGCCAATAAAATCCAAAGGAATCCAACTTCGTTCCCACTTATAGTCTTTAACCAAAAATTAACATAGAGCAAGAAAAGTACAAGAAAGAGGTAAGACATCCTACCATCATTACCAGTCATAGCATCAAGAAACCAAACAGCGCAAGGCGCCCACATAGCATTTATGATAGCAATAATGATAATAAACATTTAGTAGCAGTTATAATCAATCAGACAGTTTCAGGCAATCATATATATATATGTATGGATATATCAGAAATACAACAGTTCCAATTATAATAACAATGTATGCCAGATAATTCATGGACTCATTATGCACATGTGCCCTCAATAATCAAAATCCTACTCCATGGAGCTAGACACAAAACAATCGGAGAGAATGATCAGGGAGACATGCCAGTATCTCGTCAGCCATACAAGTGCTTACCATATAATATAATCAGTCATTTTGCGCAACAAGGCTTTATACAGCGGCATTCTCACAAGATCTCGATATAGGACTGTGGCCAGTTAGGATCGTCGGTGCGTGTGTATCGGTCTGTCTCCACGGTCCCAGAGGAGCTACCCGCCGCCTCTGCGAGACGCCCGCGCCCCGACGCCCTCAAGGTCATCTACAGGACCCCACGTGTCTATTCGCACCCGCACTAAGGTGTTATTCAACTCCTAGGCTAAAATCCTCAACAAAGTCCAACAGACATTCTCTTTCTCTTTTTATGCCATGCATGACTCAATCATGCTCCTCATGACAAGCTAAGTCAATCATGCCTCAAATGCATATCATATGATTTAACAATCAGGTTCGTTCCCATTCTTGGATCCACAAGACATTTACAATGCATAATATGTATGATTCAAAATTCCATACAATTTCATAATATGCCACAATTGGCCAAAAGAGCATCAATATACAAGTGGTCATTCACGTGGATCCTTAGCATCATAATATTAAGGTCAAACATTAGGTTCATTATGTTCCTTACTACCTCACCCATACTCTGGTTCTTCCTTTATTCCAAGTTCTCACTAGTTGTAAGGCTCAATCACGCTCCTTGTTTTTCCTTCATTATGTGTCCCTACTTTATTTCTAGTCATCTGATGTTATTTATGATTAATATAGTGTATATTAGTCCCAAAAGTTGAAATCAGGAGGTCACGAGGCCAGAATCATCCATTCGTTTGCTAGGTAAAAGAATTGAAATATACTTATAATTTCGACGGAACAGTGTATCTAGTGAGAAGCGGAGGCTGCCGATTCGACGAGTAGTAGCACGACAGGATCAAGGTAAATGGAAAACAATCGCGGGGGATAAACTCTAAGTCTTTGTCGGTGGGAACGAACTTCGACCGGATGAAGTATATAAGCGTCGAATATGCTACCACATTTACGAGAAAACATGATTCGACGGACACGACATTAGGTCGGTTCCTCTATTAAACCTTGAGAATTCTACTCGACGGATTTGGAGAAAATCTCTCTATTTAATAATCGGGAACTCCACTCGACGGGCATTCACATCCTAACTCGACGGATATAATTCTCTCCCTAACCCGATGGATTTTCACATCTTAACTCGACGGATTTCCACACTTTAGTTCGACGGATATTCTCATTGGGTAAGTTTCTCCATTAAACCTTCGAACTCTACTCGACGGACTTTCACACCTTAACTTCGACGGATATTCCCATCCTAACTCGACAGATTTTTTCACATCTTAACTCGACGGATATGATTCACGGCCTAACTCGACGAATTTTAACTTTGAAGGAGTTTCACTCGTGTTCAACCGACGAATACGATAAAAGTTCAATTCTAACTCGACAGATTTTGGATAATGGGGAAAGTCCCGTTCCTGTCGAACCGACAAGAATGTTAGGGTTACAAGGTTCTAATTCGACGGATTCGGAAACGTTGAGATTTCACTCCTACCGATCCAGACAGATACACTCGACAGATCTGGAAAATGCTAAGGTTTCACTCATGCTAATTCGACAAATACACTCGACGGGTTTTGACATTCAACGGAAAAGTAAGAAGTCTAAACTCGACGGATTTTCACATTGTGTTTTAGTGGTCAGAAATCTAAACTCGACAAGTATGTCACTCGACGGATTCTGACTTTGGGAAAATGTTGAGGTCTCACTTAAGGCGATCGACGGATTTAACTCGACCGATTTACGGAAAAATGTTGAGGTTTCACCTATACTAGTCCGACGAGACACTAAGAGGGCCACACTTTCTAATTCGACGAATTCACCGACGGAGGTGTTAATGGGGGGGGGTCACTAGCTTCGACAACTTTTGACATGATGAAGGGCCCCACTTGTCGACAGGTTTGGCCAGGAGCTCATACTCGACAGGTTTTAACATCTTAATTCGACGGACACTGCTTACTCACTCTCGACGGATTTTAACATTTACTTTAGAATGGATCAGCAAACCAAGTCATTACCATTTTCAATATAGGATCTCTGTTTTCTGGGTTCAAAACCGTGACCATACGAGAACCAAAACGGGGCTCATTTCTTTCCATATTACACATTCCAAATATATATATATATACATACAAAACTCCAGCAATCAGCTAGCATCTATACATCACAAACAACATTTAAAAACAGAAAGACCCTCAACACAAACTACTGACGTTCCTAAATGCTAAGAGAGGTTGAGGAGGAGTGTCTTCCTCTTACCTAAGTGAAGAAGAGGGATAAAAAGCTCCTTTCATGCTTGAAAATCTGATTTTCTTCACCACCACCGAGAACCTTGGGCGTTCAAGATCCACAAAATTTAAGGTCAAAGAGAGAATGGCGGCGAGGAAACCGAGAATGCACGAAAATGAGGAGAAGAGAAAAAGTTAAGAACTTTACCTTAAAGGTCCAAGCTTTGGGGCTGTTTTGAGCGAAAGAAAAATGAAGACACAGGGAGGAGTTCCAGCGAAGCAAGGTGTGAAGGTGGAGAGGGGAAAATGGTCTCTGTCGGGTTGATTAAAGGAGGCTTGAAGGATCAACAATGGTGAATGTGGGTGGTGTGCGGCCGAAGAAGAAGAAGAGAGAAAAGAGAGTGAGAGCTGTGTGAGGGGGGAGGAGCGGCGTGAATGAGAGAAAATGGGAGAAATGAAATGGAAAATGTGAATGAGCGACAGACGTGGGGAGTGGGAAAAATGGAATAGTCAATGTAATAATTCCCTCAACGATGGCCGTGCAAAGCATAAATTGGGGAGGAGAGAGGAAAGGTTGATTAGATGGAAATAGGAAGCTTCCTTGAGAAGCTTTGTGCGCTTCTCGAGGAAATGAAGTGTAAGGTTGTCACCTTAATTAAATTCATCGACGGATGAATAATTAAAATTGCTAAAATTATTTTCTCAATGAAATAAAATTACAATTGATGAAAATAATATTTTATTACTCATCGAGATGATTTTATGATACGGTGATTTCATGTATCGGATAAAGTCTCGTGAAGCGTAAACCTCTTAAAGCGTGTCCACCTCGGGTTTAGTAAGATCCCCGTCAACGTTTCCACGGTCCAAAGTTTATCACCTTTAGGAAAAAAAAATATTTTATTTTTAAAACTCAAACAAAATATACACGTAAAACGAAAAATATATTAAAATATTCATCGTTCACAGAAAAAAAAAATCCAGAAAATTTCCTAAAATTCACAAATATTATAAAATAATTATTTATAATGAAATAAAGAATTTTCAGGATGTTACAATACTCCCCTTCTAAAAGGAATTTCGTCCTCGAAATTAATCATATCTTAAAAATAAATGCTCCTTGAGTCTTCACCCCTTTCGATAGCTAACTCCCCAAACAACTGTACATCACTAAGTGGTTCTATCGAACTTATTCTCCTTGCTTACTGCAGTAGACAACTAAGCTTGTTTACTTCTAAATGCTTCTACTACAACATTTGCTTTTTTCTGGGATTATACCAACACAAAAAAAAAAAAATCAAAATCTTTCAGAATTTCTAATCACTGTTCTGCTTCATATTTCAACTTATTCCGATCAGACAAAATACTTCTGACTCTTACGATCACTACAGACAATGAAAATTTTTCCTTGTAGAAAATGTTTCTAGATCTCTAATACAACTACAAGCTAACTCTAAGTTGTGTAAGGTAGTTCTCCTCATGTATTTTCAATTTGTCTCTAAGTATACGTTATCATTCCTTCTATTCTAATCAAGCACACGCTCTAAACTTCCAATGCGAAACATCACTAGGCATCCCTAAAAGTTCATTAGGACTTGGACAAAATCATCCTTGGCGAAGAAATCAAACGTTTCATCATTCTTCGAAAGTTTTCGCCCGTATACATCAGTTCATACAAAACTTGACCCTCATATATGAGTTAGGTGAGAAATCTTGTCACTTGAAGAACTCTGCTGTGAGTCTCCCGTATCAACCAGCTAATCCAAAAATTACAATTCTTCATTACGGTCGTCGGTTCCTCTCATTTGAATAAATGTTTCGAGTTTCGATGGTTCACAGCAATCTTCTTCCCTTGAGATTGCGTAACCCAAAAGTTGAATTGTCTCCAACTAGAATTCATACTTAGACATCTTCACGCATAACCTCTTCTTCAGGGTTTTAAGGATCACTCCGAGAGATTCAATACGTTCCTCCAAGCATCATGAATAAATCAAAATGCCGTCAATCAAGGACAATGATAAATCTTTGAGCGAACTCGATGATAGTCCATAATATAAGTTGATCTTGGAGAAAATAGCGTCGTCCTTCAATTGATTTGTCAGATCATCTTTTCTTGATTCGAACAGAATGTCTCATAGGGTAAGCTTTCACCTAATTGTGCTACACTTGTCGTGTCGTTAAGGTTCAGATTCGGGAACACAGATACTTAATTGAAGTATACTAGAAACGTTATAAAGGTCGAAAGAAAAATATAGGAAGTCACGTGATTTACCACTGGACCCGCCTAACGAAGAATACGATATGGTCTAATAAAACTTAGGAGTGAGTTTCACGGATTCGCATCTAGAAAATTTCTGTCTCAAGAATCACTAAGTTTCCCTCAAAGCGAGTGACGAGACCCGTTCAGAAAACGATCAATCTCCTTCCCGAGATCAAGCCCATTCATGAAGAAAGCAAATGATGGAATTGGCATAAAGGGTTCCAATATCTAACAACATTAGGATAGTTCTTTAAATAGACTTGTTGTAACAAGAAGTGAGCTTACAAACGAGGATAATATCATTTGAGTTGAAAGAAAGTAAGTACACAGACGATTCAATTCCGTAGATGAACTCTCAGAACTTCATTGGAATATTTCAACAGGATATGGTTGGAAGATAACCAATCCCTTGGCTAACATTACATCAAATTTGCAAGAGAAGTAAACAAATCAGATTAACAAAAGATTAAGTCTTTAACAAGTCATAGGATAATTTAAACAACTTGGCTACCATCAACAAGTTCTTAGTAGCCAAAAGAGATGACTTAGTCAAAAGATGACGATAGTACAAACGTCCCCCTTTGGATTCATACATTCATACGTCACAGAGAAATAGGTTACCCCCGGAATCATACAGTGAAGTCACAGGGTCATCCACTGTAGAACAGTCCTTTCCTTTACTTCGATCTTCAGTCTGGGTAGAGGAATCAACTTTCCCTTCTTCATGAGATTTTGAAATACATGCCTTACCAACGAAAGGCTTCGTCCTCTGCAAGGTACAGTTTTTGGCCACGTGCCCTAACTCTTTGCATCTGAAACAGATTACTCCTTCAATTTCACAGTCCTTGGTTAAGTGATTCTTTCCGCACTTGAGGCAGATTGCCTTCTTGATCTCATATGGAGGCTTCGTCCCACGTAAAGCGCAATCCCTCCATACATGTCCTTGCTTTTCGCACTTGAAACAAATTCTTCCCTCGATCGTACAATGCCTTGTGAAGTGGTCCTTCCCGTACTTCTTACACCTTGATAACGGCACCACAGTTGGGTTTGACTTGCTACTACTCGCACTCCCCTTCAGCGTTTGTTGTTGCCGTTATCCCTTCGGTTGTCGCGAATACAGTTTCTGCTTAAACTGATTAACAATATGGTTGTTCCTCCTTTGGAACTTAGGTAGTTCAAAATTACCCAAAAATTGACTTTCTCCCAGCAAATTCTGAACCTCGATTTCTAATCCCTGCTGTTGTGCGGTCCTCTGATCCGGTTGTACTGTCACGCCAGTCATTCCTTGCAGTGTTTCCACAGTCGCATCCATTCTCCCGTTGTTGCGTACCACATTCCTACGCATGCGTCTTCCGCGAGCCATTACCTTCCTTTGAAAACAGATAGTCAAGCACACTGGAGACAAGAAGTAACCATCTCAGACAATTGCCTCCTTTCTAAATCCAAACACAAAGAGTCACACAAAATACACAAGGGTGAATATGCAAACAAATCCTAAACAAGTTCAGTCATACCAGCTGAGCTTCTTTACTAAGAGAATTTCTATTCACTTAATACGCTTAGGTGAAGTCGTAGTTTTCCGTAAACACGAGAACATTACACATCGAGTGGGCCGAGTACTCAATATCATGTAAGTGTGCAACAAGAGCTACCAACACTCATCCTATGGCAAGTTATGCCTTCCTTTCCCAACATCTCAATCAAGAGACAAGGAAGTACACAACAACTTCTAATATGTCTAAGCATAGTCAGTCCATACCCCGGCTCAACAGGATGAACTGCTCGATACCAAAAATGTAACACCCCTCGATTTAATAACCAATGCACAATCGTCATTATGTCACGGTCACTAAATGTCGGCGTGCTAACTTTGTCAAACAACAAATTTACCATAAAATTTTAAACATTTCTTATATGAGGAAAATAAGAGCCACGAATGAGTAGTTACATATACAACTAGTTAAATTATGAATTATAATATGTACTCAATTTACAACATTTAAGTTTGGATAATTGCCTTGAAGCATACATGTACTCAAAAATACACTTTATATAGGTAATGCAAAATAAAATATAAACTACCCATACTATATCTACGACTAAGGAGTTGGGCACTCCATCGTATCCCGAATGCGTGAGGCAATTCAGGTTCACCGGTGTAGGGAGAAATACAGGATAAGGTCTTTAAATCGCAGTCCTCATCATGGTCAAAGTCAGATCCCCAGCATGTCACATACGCTTGTCGGTCCAGTCGACTCTACAGGTCTTGGTATCAAGCGAACACAATTCGAACAAAACCCAAAAAGAAGCTCCCTTCGCGACAGCGTCACCGGGTACAACGGGTCAAGCCAATAAAATCCAAAGGAATCCAACTTCGTTCCCACTTATAGTCTTTAACCAAAAATTAACATAGAGCAAGAAAAGTACAAGAAAGAGGTAAGACATCCTACCATCATTACCAGTCATAGCATCAAGAAACCAAACGGCGCAAGGCGCCCACATAGCATTTATGATAGCAATAATGATAATAAACATTTAGTAGCAGTTATAATCAATCAGACAGTTTCAGGCAATCATATATATATATGTATGGATATATCAGAAATACAACAGTTCCAATTATAATAACAATGTATGCCAGATAATTCATGGACTCATTATGCACATGTGCCCTCAATAATCAAAATCCTACTCCATGGAGCTAGACACAAAACAATCGGAGAGAATGATCAGGGAGACATGCCAGTATCTCGTCAGCCATACAAGTGCTTACCATATAATATAATCAGTCATTTTGCGCAACAAGGCTTTATACAGCGGCATTCTCACAAGATCTCGATATAGGGCTGTGGCGGTTAGGATCGTCGGTGCGTGTGTATCGGTCTGTCTCCACGGTCCCAGAGGAGCTACCATCGCCCTCTGCGAGACGCCCGCGCCCCGACGCCCTCAAGGTCATCTACAGGACCCCACGTGTCTATTCGCACCCGCACTAAGGTGTTATTCAACTCCTAGGCTAAAATCCTCAACAAAGTCCAACAGACATTCTCTTTCTCTTTTTATGCCATGCATGACTCAATCATGCTCCTCATGACAAGCTAAGTCAATCATGCCTCAAATGCATATCATATGATTTAACAATCAGGTTCGTTCCCATTCTTGGATCCACAAGACATTTACAATGCATAATATGTATGATTCAAAATTCCATACAATTTCATAATATGCCACAATTGGCCAAAAGAACATCAATATACAAGTGGTCATTCACGTGGATCCTTAGCATCATAATATTAAGGTCAAACATTAGGTTCATTATGTTCCTTACTACCTCACCCATACTCTGGTTCTTCCTTTATTCCAAGTTCTCACTAGTTGTAAGGCTCAATCACGCTCCTTGTTTTTCCTTCATTATGTGTCCCTACTTTATTTCTAGTCATCTGATGTTATTTATGATTAATATAGTGTATATTAGTCCCAAAAGTTGAAATCAGGAGGTCACGAGGCCAGAATCATCCATTCGTTTGCTAGGTAAAAAGAATTGAAATATACTTATAATTTCGACGGAACAGTGTATCTAGTGAGAAACTGGAGCTGCCGTTCGACGAGTAGTAGCACGACAGGATCAAGGTAAATGGAAAACAATCGGCAGGGGATAAACTCTAAGTCTTTGTCGAATTGGGAACGAACTTCGACCGGATGAAGTATATAAGCGTCGAATATGCTACCACATTTACGAGAAAACATGATTCGACGGACACGACATTAGGTCGGTTCCTCTATTAAACCTTCAGAATTCTACTCGACGGATTTGGAGAAAATCTCTCTATTTAATAATCAGGAACTCCACTCGACGGGCATTCACATCCTAACTCGACGGATATAATTTCTCAGCCTAACCCGATGGATTTTCACATCTTAACTCGACGGATTTCCACACTTTAGTTCGACGGATATTCTCATTGGGTAAGTTTCTCCATTAAACCTTCGAACTCTACTCGACGGACTTTCACACCTTAACTTCGACGGATATTCCCATCCTAACTCGACAGATTTTCACATCTTAACTCGACGGATATGATTCACAGCCTAACTCGACGAATTTTAACTTTGAAGGAGTTTCACTCGTGTTCAACCGACGAATACGATAAAAGTTCAATTCTAACTCGACAGATTTTGGATAATGGGGAAAGTCCCGTTCCTGTCGAACCGACAAGAATGTTAGGGTTACAAGGTTCTAATTCGACGGATTCTGGAAACGTTGAGATTTCACTCCTACTGATCCGACAGATACACTCGACAGATCCTGGAAAATGCTAAGGTTTCACTCATGCTAATTCGACAAATACACTCGACGGGTTTTGACATTCAACGGAAAAGTAAGAAGTCTAAACTCGACGGATTTTCACATTGTGTTTTAGTGGTCAGAAATCTAAACTCGACAGGTATGTCACTCGACGGATTCTGACTTTGGGAAAATGTTGAGGTCTCACTTAAGCTGATCCGACGGATTTAACTCGACCGATTTCTGGAAAAATGTTGAGGTTTCACCTATACTAGTCCGACAGACACTAAGAGGGCCACACTTTCTAATTCGACGAATTCACCGACGGAGGTGTTAATGGGGGGGGTCACTAGCTTCGACAACTTTTGACATGATGAAGGGCCCCACTTGTCGACAGGTTTGGCCAGGAGCTCATACTCGACAGGTTTTAACATCTTAATTCGACGGACACTGCTTACTCACTCTCGACGGATTTTAACATTTACTTTAGAATGGATCAGCAAACCAAGTCATTACCATTTTCAATATAGGATCTCTGTTTTCTGGGTTCAAAACCGTGACCATACGAGAACCAAAACGGGGCTCATTTCTTTCCATATTACACATTCCAAATATATATATATATACATACAAAACTCCAGCAATCAGCTAGCATCTATACATCACAAACAACATTTAAAAACAGAAAGACCCTCAACACAAACTACTGACGTTCCTAAATGCTAAGAGAGGTTGAGGAGGAGTGTCTTCCTCTTACCTAAGTGAAGAACAGGGATAAAGAAGCTCCTTTCATGCTTGAAAATCTGATTTTCTTCACCACCACCAGAACCTTGGGCGTTCAAGATCCACAAAATTTAAGGTCAAAAGAGAGAATGGCAGCAGGAAACCGAGAATGCACGAAAATGAGGAGAAGAGAAAAAGTTAAGAACTTTACCTTAAAGGTCCAAGCTTTGGGGCTGTTTTGAGCGAGAAAGAAAAATGAAGACACGGGGAGGAGTTCCAGCGAAGCAAGGTGTGAAGGTGGAGAGGGAAAATGGTCTCTGTCGGGTTGATTAAAGGAGGCTTGAAGGATCAACAATGGTGAATGTGGGTGGTGTGCGGCCGTGAAGAAGAAGAGAGAAAAGAGAGTGAGAGTGTGTGAGGGGGAGGAGTAGCGTGAATGAGAGAAAATGGGAGAAATGAAATGGAAAATGTGAATGAGCGACAGACGTGGGGGAGTGGGAAAAATGGAATAGTCAATGTAATAATTCCCTCAACAAGCCGTGCAAAGCATAAATTGGGGAGGAGAGAGGAAAGGTTGATTAGATGGAAATAGGAAGCTTCCTTGAGAAGCTTTGTGCGCTTCTCGAGGAAATGAAGTGTAAGGTTGTCACCTTAATTAAATTCATCGACGGATGAATAATTGTGCTAAAATTATTTTCTCAATGAAATAAAATTACAATTGATGAAAATAATATTTTATTACTCATCGATGATTTTATGATACGGTGATTTCATGTATCGATAAAGTCTCGTGAAGCGTAAACCTCGAAGCGTGTCCAAATTTCGGGTTTAGTAAGATCCCCGTCAACGTTTCCACGAGTCCAAAGTTTATCAGCCTTTAGGAAAAAAAATATTTTATTTTCCCGGCTCAGCAAAATATACACGTAAAACGAAAAATATATTAAAATATTCATCATTCATAAAAAAAAAATCCAGAAAATTTCCTAAAATTCACAAATATTATAAAATAATTATTTATAATGAAATAAAGAATTTTCAGGATGTTACAGCAGCAACTTCTCCTTTGTTGCTTTCTTCCAAATTTGAGCTTCTCTTTGCTTTCCTCATCCCTTCCAATGTCTTCCTTTCTTGAATACCTGTATCAAGACAACACCAAAGTCCATCAAATCATGATCAATCCAAATTCTTTAAATAAAATCCTCAAAGATTCAATTCTCAATCATTTGAGTTAACAAGCTTAAATCCTTAAAGTCATGTATGAATTGAACCTTTGACCTATAAAACTTAAGGATAACATGCTCATATACATTCAAATTCAAGTGAAATAACTTCATTTCCAGAAGTTATCACACCCCAAACCTAAAGATTTGCTAGTCCTTGAGCAAACTAATCCAAGCAAGGGAAGAAGAAATACACTCCAATACGAAGAATAGAAAACATGGGGCAAATTGAACTAGTGTATATCCAGCTTCCAATCATCATTTATACCCTCAGAAATCACCTCTCAACCTCACACATGGTTCACACATGCAAGAAATTTCCAACTATCATGATTACCCTTGAATGTAATTTTTGTACATGAATGATTTCCCAAACTCTTGTGTTTAAGACCCTTTCCTAATCTTGAAGAGCAAGATGGATGAATTTATAAAATGTACATGCACTCTCAAAAGAATGTCTTTCATCCCTTTCTCCACTAATGTAGGCAACACAAAATCAAAGATCATAAGGGTCTTTTAAGGTTGTAATGTGAGGCTAAGGGTAATGGTTAAGAAAGAAGGGGAAGGATTTACATTCAAATATCAAACACATAATCACACATTTCCATTGAATCAAGCCAAGTATGTACGATGCACAAACGGAATCCAAAATGAAGAATCAACCCTCTTTATTCCATTTTCTCATCATTTTCTTTTCTTTTTTTTATTCTTTTTTTATATATATTTCTAAGAACATATTTATATATTTATTTTTATTTCAAAAGGGCTTCAATTTACACAACAAGCCTACTTTTTTTTTTGAATAAGAGTTGGTTACCAAATATTCCTGGATTCCTGGTATCATGCAAAACACTTTGGCTCAAACCAACAAAAAATGCCCAATCATGTGTTCAACAAAGGAACTGTAATGAGGGTAATAAATTTTCTTTTCACAAGCATGGTTGAAGGGGTGGAGAGTATGGGTTTTAAGAAGGAAAAATTAGGCCACACACACACATACTAGGCTTCAAAGGGGGTACTATGGAACTCATTCAGTTAAGGTTAGCTTGAAAGGCCCAATTGGTCCAAAGAATTGCCCTAGTCATTTCTTTAAAAAAAATGTATTGCCTAGAATTTCGCCTCGAAAGGGAATCAGACAACCCTCAAAGATGCAAATTGACTTTACACATGCCATTCGTAAATTTTTTCCAATCATGCATTTCATTCATATTCCAAAATCTACGACACATGCGACAGGGAAATACACTCATACACAAATATAGCAATAAGTGTAAGCACAAAATTTGAATTTTTACATGTGATTTCCCAAGCAATGAGGCATATCTTTGATCCACTCAATCATCGGATACTCAAATCAAAGTTCTAGTATGCACAAGTTCAACTTAACTCCAAGCACACTCATCATTTTAATGCATGTTCTCAGGTAGCCCATTAATCCTAAACAAGCTCTCTCAAATCTATCAATTGCACAACAACAACAAAAAAAATCACTAATATCACTAAAGTAATTAGAACATAAAAACTACTTCATAAAAAAGATGAGGTAAATGCAAAGCCAAAAAGATAAGGTAAATAAAATCAAACGTAATCAAGAAATCAAAAACTCAACAGAATCAAAAGCAAGTAGATAACTAAATTAGGAATGTAAAAATATCAATAAAGCAAAATAAAGATAAGGTAAAGAACTTGGGTTGCCTCCCAAGAAGCACCACGTTTATAGTCCTAGGCTAGACTTTCTCTGTAATAGTAGCTAGAAGACGTAGCTTTGTTACCAAGATAGACATAGCTCAAATGAAATGGTAACAACTTGAGCTCTCTCAATTCCTCATCTTCCCTTTCACATGTAGAAAGTAAAGAAGCTTCAAGAGGGTCACATGGGACACTTGCACCGAATCTTTTAGTTCCCGTCCCACCAAGCATATTCACATACTAACATTCTTCAAGATCTTGAGGTAATTTCATTGCTTTGAAAATATTAAAGGTTACCTCTTGATCTTGCACTTTCATGATAAGCTCCTATTTTTGAACATCAATGAGAGTTCCTCCAGTTGTAAGAAATGGTCTTCCAAGGATGAGATGGATATTTCTATCTTCCTCCATACCCAGGATGATGAAATCAACTGGAAAAATGAACTGGTCCACCTTGACCAAGACATCTTCTATGACTCCCTTAGGATATATGAGAGAACGATCAACTAGTTGCAAAGTAACCAAAGTCAGCTTTACCTCCCCCAAACCTATCTATTGGAAGATGGAAAGAGGCATCAAATTTATGGTTGCCCCTAGGTCACACAAGGCTTTTCCAAAGAAATGACTTCCGATGGTGCATGGAATGGTAAAGCTCCTTGGATCTTTCAACTTGGGAGGTAGCTTGTTTTATAAGATGGCACTACACTCCTCTGTGAAAGTTACAGTTTCATAATCCCCAAGTTTTCTCTTCTTGGACAAGATGTCCTTCATGAACTTCGCATAACTAGGCATTTTTTAAAACGCCTCAGCAAATGGTATGTTAATGTGAAGTTTCTTGAAAATCTCCAAAATTTTTTGAAATTGAGCATCAAGCTTTTGCCTAGCTAACTGGTTAGGGAAAGGTGGAGGTGGTGTATACGACTTGTCCTCCTTCTTCTTGTCTTCAACCTTCCCCTTTGTAATTTCCTCATTTTTCTCCACCTCTTTTCTCAAAACCACTTCATCTTATGCCACCTCAACCTCCTCTTCAATTAGTTTGGTCTTTGGATTTCCTTTTATTTCCTTCCCACTCCTCAATGATATAGTCTTACAATGCTCATTAGAGGAACCCATAGGATTGTTGATGGTGTCACTTGGAAAGCTCTCTGGGGGCCTGTTATTTAAAGCTTGGGCAAGTTGGCTAACCTGAGTCTCAAGATTCCTCAAGAAAGCTGCTTGACTTTGTATCAAAGCATCATGAGAGGCTAGCCTTGCATCAGTTTTAGTCATGTAATCTTGTTGGCTAGTCATAAATTGGGCAAACATCTTCTCCAAGTTGGAAGTTGAAGTTGAACTTTGGGATTGAGGGGGACTCTATTATTGGAAACCTGTAGGGGCACGGGGTGCTTCTCTGGGCTGATAGGAAGAAGAAGAACCTTGAGAATTTTCACCCCAAGAAAGATTAGGATAGTTCCACTAAGTAGAGTTGTAAGTATTACCAAAAGCATTGTTGTGACTACTTGGCTAGAACTGACTAGCATATTGCACACTCTCCAGGCTAACTGTGTAACTCGCAGTAGAGTGACGATCCCTACAATGATCACAAATCTCAACTGAGATATTAGCTCTGGTTACCACTGAATTAGCTTCCATGGTATCAAACTTCTTGGATAGTGCTGCCACTTGAGCTAAATGTGATGTGAGAGCATAAACTTCATGTATACAGCTGCTACTCTCCTAGGAGTAACCCTCTCTGTTGGCCACTGATAGTTATTAGTGGCCATTTCCTCCAAAAGGTCATATGCCGTATCTACAGTCTTGCTCATGAGAGCCCCTCTAGCTATTGCATCTATTATAGATCGAATGGATGTTGTCAATGTTACCAATTGGCTTCCAGTACTCAAGAGGGGGGTGAATTGAGTATAAAACTTTTTTAATCAACCTCTTTTCAATTAATACGAATATCAAAGGCTTAATAAATAAATGCACAGAGGGGATGAGAAGAAGAAAAGAAACAATAAAGAACAGCGGAAAAATAAATATGTAGTAAATTAAATTGCATAAAAAAAGGGACATTAGGGAAAAGAGAAGCAGGCACAGTATTTATCCTGGTTCGACCACTAACCCACTTGTGGTCTACGTCCAGTCCTCGAAAGCCGAGATTTTTCACTAAGTACTCAAGCTTCAATAGGTGCTTGCTACCGTTACAAAATAGAGCACTTTTCACACACAGAGACACTCTACCCTTATGCTAAAGTCTCAGCCTGCAGGGATACCTCACCCTTATACAAACCTTGAGGGATACCTCACCCTCAATACAGAATATCAGAAAATAGAGATGAAGAGAAACTCTCACTCAGAGTAAGTAATACAAATTGAAGTGCTAATAGAGCTTTCACAGAAATATCTCAAAGTTTTTAAACAAGAAGAGCGTAGAAAATAGTTTTCACAAATCAGAGTAATCAGAAAATAGTTCAGAATTATTGGCACTGAAAAACGTGACCCAGGCTTGCTATTTATAGGGAAAACCAGATGAAATTAGTCGTTGGGTATAATTAATAGCAATTAACACAGATTGAAAATCTTGTCTGTTTCCATTTACGTAAACAAAAGCTTCGTGTTTATTCGAATAGAGCACAGGCTTATTTGAATAACACTGTTTCTGAAAACTCATCTGAAATGGGTTATTCGAATAACCAACCTGTTATTTGAATAACTCTGTAAAAACCAGAGTTGTGAAAATGAACGGTTATTCGAATAATAGCTTATCTATTCGAATAACGTATTTAAAAAGAAGTTCAGATAGAATGGTTTTATTCGAATAACGTATGAGTCATTAGAATAACTCACTTAAAAGCACAGTTCAGAAAAACTTCATTTATTCGAATAAAGGAAGGATTATTCGAATAGCCACTTACAAAATAGTGTTCTGAAAAACCTTAGTTATTCGAATAACAGGGTAGTTATCCGAATAACACCTTTTAGAAATCAAACCACGTGAGGATGTTTATTTGAATAGGCAAAGCTCTATTCGAATAACTCAGTTCAAAAAGGATTTTAAAAAGATGTTTTCAAAGACACTAAGTTTAGAACCAAGTTTTCTCTTTTTTGTCAAAAAAATAAAGAGATATTAATGTGGGCTCCGTATAATAGATCCTAAGTCCTAATGCTAATTAAATATAAATTTGGATGTAGTCTATTTATCATCTTCATTTATTCTTCCCGTTTGTTATCATCCAAACACAGTCAAGTTGTTATAAAAGGTATGGACTAACATCTATTTTGCTATGCCATGATTAAGGCACTTCCTCAGCATCTCGTTAAAGCGCTCCCAAGCCTCATATAATGTTTCTCCTTCAAACTGCCTGAAGGACAAGATATCATTTCTGTACTTCATTGACTTCATCGGAGGGAAGAATCGATCCAGAAACTTTTGTGCAAGTTCATCCCAAGTAATGATGGAATGTTCAGGTAAGGATTGTAGCCAAGCCCTGGCCCTATCCCTCAAAGAAAAAGAGAAGAGTCTCAAGCGAGCTACATCATTAGTCATCCCTTGATGCTTGAAAGTATCACAAATCTCCAGAAAGTTGGCTAGATGAGCATTAGTATCTTCATGGGGTAGATCCACAAATTGTAAATTATTCTGAACCATCTGATAATAGCGGGCTTGATCTCAAAAGTTTGTGCTTGTACAGTTGACCTTCTAATGCTAGATCAGATGTCTCTAGCATTTGGAGCGGCATACTCTCAAAGGAGTCTTTCAGCATTTGCTTTTTCTGGCATCTCAAATTCGCTGTCCAAATTTAGTGTTTGCCCTTGTACTTATTATTCTCTTAGTAATCTACGAAAGGTCCTCTCGATCTCAGGATCATAAGGAAATCGAGATATACTTTGAGTCCTTCACATACAAGAACCAAGTACCTGAAAAACAAAAAATAAACAAACAAAACTTGAAATAAGAGTTGTAAATAGATATAAGAAATAAAAAAAATTCTAAACTCAATCCCCGGCAATGGCGCCAAAAACTTGTTTTTGCTGATCCGCAAGTGCACGGGTCGACAAGTAATATATGAAAGTTAGAGTATCATGTCCCAAGGGATTGACAATTAGAGAAATGCTAAACCTAACCAATTTCCACAAATTTTTATCCAAGCAATCAAAATGTGAGAGTGGTTTGCAATTAAAATAACAACTTAAAAAAAATAAAACAAGAAAGCACCAAACACCAAATCCACAAGAGAAAGATGAGAATGATTAAGGCCTAGGGGTCCCTATTCACTTACTACTTCAATGAGTATTTACATTTCACAAGCACCTATCAATTAATTGATTTTGTTAGCTAAAACAAGCAATATATAAAAGCCTATATCTAGGACAATTACCCATGTGAAACCTAGTTAATCCACTATGTGTCAATGTGAGTTAACATAAGAACCACTCTTTGAGACCAAATATCAAACACTTGCTATGCATGACTAATGGGTATGTGCCCATCCCATTAGCTAATCAACACACTCAACCCAATAGAATGTAATTAAATAAGCATCAACCATACCATATCCACATTCACAAATCTCTATGTCTAGTTCATTTGGAACACTAAGATCATGCAATTGATGGCCAAACAATAGCAAGCATTAAGCATAGGTATGGAAGAACAAAACCAATATCATTGATAGAAACTCAACAAATCACAAGATATTCAAATCCATAGTAAGATCCTAGAGAGCCCCTAGATTAGAGTTTAGTTACACATCATGAATAAAGAGAAAACTAATGGAGTCATGAAACCCATCAAATTACAAATCAAGAGAGAAAAATGGAAGAATGAATAAGAATAGTGGGAATCCAATGCTTGATCTTCCTCCTTGATCTTGATTCTTCACTTGAATCACCTCTATCTTCCAAGGTTTTCTCCTCCTCTCCCTTTCTCTATGAAGTTCGTGCTTGGTGACAACCCCAGATACTCCCTCAAGTCCCAAAAATCAGATATTACGGGCTAATTTCACGGACTAGGATTTTTCCCACGCCTAGGCATAGTTATGAATCACGTGCTTACATCTGCTAACCACGCCTAGGCGTGGATTTTCCACTCCTAGGTGTGGGTGTCTTTGTCTGAAATTCCTAAAAAACTGCAAGGGCCATGCCTAGGCCTGGGTTTATCAAGCCTAGGCGTAGGTTAGCAGCAACTTCTCCTTTCTTGCTTTCTTCCAAATTTGAGCTCCTCTTCACTTTCTGCATCCCTTCCAAGGTCTTCCCTTCTTGAATACCTGCATCAAGACAATGTCAAATTCCATCAAATCATAATCAATCCAAATTCTTTAAATAAAATCCTCAAAGGTTTAATTCTCAATCATTTGAGTTAACAAGCTTAAATCATTAAAGTCATGCATGAATTGAACCTTTGGCCTATAAAACTTAAGGATAGCATGCTCATATACATTCAAATTCAAGTGAAATAACTTTATTTCTAGAAGTTATCAGGTTCAACCTCATTGCATAAGGGAACCAGATACTAGGGCTCAACCTCATTGTATAAGGGAACCGGATACTAGGGTTCAACCTTATTGCATAAGGGAACTAGATACTAGGGTTCAACTTCATTGCATAAGGGAACTAGATAGTAGGGTTCAACCTCATTGCATAAGGGAACCAGATACTAGGGTTCGACCTAATCGCATATGGGAACCGGATACTAGAGTTCAACTTTATTGCATAAGGGAGCCAATTTACTAGGGTTCAACCTTATTGCATAAGGGAGCCACCTCTTACTAAACACTCCATTTAATCCCAACTTAATAAGATAACAGAGTATTTCTTTAAGACTAGCATAATCAACTCAACTCCATCTATAATAGAGTAATTATGCCTTAATGATAAGTATCTTTTTCTTATTAAACTTGTATTTAAACTACCTTGCAATCACATCACTAGTTGTATAATAAACCACACTAATTTGATAAAAGGTTCTAAACTTTTGTTCCAAACAAATCCTACTCTTGAAAAGTTTGGAAACTCAACTTGTTCTTACACGCTAGGTGGTTTTTCCCTTTGTGAAATATCCACAAAAGTGTCTTAACACTCTTAAGGAAGCATATATAAATGATCCCAAGTAATAGGGAATTCAAAACACCAAAAATAAAATTCTTGAAGCATCCTAGAGCTCACACCTCGGTGCATGCTTCTCACGCCGCGGCGCGTAGACCACGATCTCACTCACGCCTCGGTGTGACTTCCCCATGCCACGGCGTGCTGCTCTTGGCCACTCTCACGCCTCAGCGTGACTTCCCCACGTCACGGTGTGAGTTGCAAAAACTAGATTCTACAGAATTCTACAGAATCTGAATTTTGTCCCTTTGGGACTTTAGTCATTTCCAATCATTCAAGATCAGATTTGTTGTGATTTCTAACACTAATCTAGGCCCCTAACTTGTTGTAACTTTCATACAACCTATTAATTCACTTAGGCATAGATTTAGGCTAAAAACCACAACAACTCTAATCTATTTTTTCAAATTCTTCATGAACTAAAAATGGATTAACTTAAGTCATAAATGACCATATAGCACTCAATAAGCTAAAATTATCCTAACTTAATCCTCGGAATCAAGAATCAAACTAAGAACTATGATTTGACTCTCCAAATCCCTTTTTCCATTCAAAAACCCTAACCCCATTCAAAAAGAACAAAGAGGGAAAAAGAATAGAAATCCCCTACCTCTTGTGATGATCAAACTTCAATCCTCTTGATTTTGCCCTTGATTTGCTTCCTTGGTCCTTCTTCTCTTCCTTTCCCCTCCTTTCTTTCTTCTCCTTTTCGTTTCTTTCTTTCTCTGTTTCTACTTCTTTTAGTCATGGAGAGAAAAGAGAAATAAAGAGAAAATGGGTAACTTAAGTTTCTACACTGAAACTTATATCTTCTAAGGATACTCGAATCACACTAAATCAAGTTTTTCAACTTCCAACAACTTTAGAATAATTACTAGGATTCATATAAATTGTTGTGTCACTTTTATCCTCTTTTTCCCATATCTGCTGCTAGTCAATCGGTATTAAAACACACAATCAGTACGCTTAAAAATACTAAACTGACTCTAATTATTCTCAAATTTTAACTGCATCTTACTTAGCTTATTTATGACCTAGAAACAAGTTATACATACTTGTTTTCCTTAACTTAGCCTTTAAAGCTATTTTTTGAGTCATTTTAGGCTATATTTCAACTTCTGTGTTGCAACAAAGTGCCTAAACTAACTCAGTTTGTCACAAAACTGAACTGACATGTTAAGCAAGTATTAGGCTACCTTTATAACCTATTTACCAGCCTAACATGTTACGGAGGGTGTTACATTTCTCCCATCCTTTTTAAAATTTTGTCCTCAAAATTGCTTTTCTCTTGCCATAACTTTGGTTAATCTTACTTTATATGGGACTCCAACTCCCAAAAAGGATCCTTCGTGCCAACTTCACCTTTACTATTCTCTAGCAAAAAGGCACCTAGACACCTATTCTGCTATGATCTTTTTTCTCATAGGCCACCAAATATTATCTGAAGATCTTGATACATCTTAGCAGCCTCTAGATGGAGGGCATACTTTCTCTTGTGAGCTTCCTCTAGAATCCCTTCCTTTTATTCTTGACTCTCTTGGAACACAAAGTTTGCCTCTAAACTTCGTCGTTCCATCCTTAGTCATAACAAAATCCTTTTAGGTTCCTAAGAAGATCTGCTCACTCATGTCCCTTGGAGCTTCATCCTCCTTGTTAGTTTCTAAAATCTGAGTCCTTAAGTCACTATTATGCCCACTCTGCTTACTATAAAACTATGTGGCATCATAGTCACTGTGAGACTCAAATTTCTGAAACTCTTAAGAAGTTTACTCTCTCGGACCATCATCGGGGATGCATGTAGGACTTTCCTACCTAGTGCATCAGCCATTGCAGTGGCTTAACTCGGATGATACTATAACTCAAAGTCGTGATCCTTTCATCATAACTGAGTTCTGCTTAGCATTTAATTGATCATCTCTGCCTCATGTGCATCTTCTTCTGATCAAACAAGTGTTGCAGACTCGTATGATCACTGAACACCTCAGCTAACTTAACTTGTACCATACTTATAAAGAGTTCTACTTCTCTCTTAGGTGGTACTCATTTACCTTCCTAAGAAATACCTCTGGATATCTTCTTATCACAGATATGTTCCCTAAGACTTACTCAACTTCCATATTCGAGGAGAAAAAGGAGAACAGATCCTTAAACCCCCTCTACTTAGAAGTTGTTCACTTGTTTAACTCTCAAAACATAGACTCTAATTAAATAGGCATAGAAGAATCATCATATATAAACTCAATGTCCAATCTGATTAATCCAAAACTATGTCTAATCTAACGTCCATGTTAAGAAGAGATAAACTGATAAGATTCACACAAGAAATCTTACCTTCTATCTTTCACAACAATCCAAACTTACTAAGGAAGTTGTGACTAGATTTCCTGTTAGTGTAGACAAGGATAAAACATGGGGAAACTCAAACATAGATAAATCTTATCTCTTTCTATACTCATATGAAATCAAGGAGTGGAAAAGCTCTTGAATCATATACTAAAACTTAGAGATCATCTTTAACTATGTCCTTATGTAACACCCCAAAAAATTGTTTATTTTATCATTAATCATCATCTCATAATATTCATAATTTTTGGAAATTTCTGTGAATTTTTCCGGAAACGTCGAATATTTTAATATATTCCTCGTTTTGCATGCACACTGAGCAGAGTCAGTGTAACACCTCAGAAATGATTTGTTTCATCATGAATAGCCATTTCCCAATATTCATGATTTTTGGAGATTTTTCTGGAAATTTCCGTAAATGTTGAATATTTTAATATATTCTTCATTTTGCGTGCGCATTGAACAGAGTCAGTCAAACGCCCTGGAAAATTATTTTTTTCATGACAAATATCCATTTTTTAATATTTGTGATTTTTAGGAATTTTTGTGGATTTTTCTGAAAGCGTCGAATATTTTTATATATTTCTCGTTTTACATGCGCACTAAGCGGAGCCAGGATAACGAAATATTTTCCCTAAGGCTGGTAAACCTTGAACTGTCAACATATCGACAGGGGATCTGATAAATAAAATCGTTGTATCATAAAATTATTCGATGAATAATAAAATATTATTTTCATCAACTGTAACTTTTATTCATTAGAAAAATTATTCTAACAGTGTAATTAATCATTTGTTTGAGAGTATTTAATTAAGGAGACAAGTTTACTTTGCACTTTATTAAGAAACATGCGAAGCTTCTCAAGGAAGCTTCTAGGAAATTTCCTCCAAGCTTCCTAAGGAAGCTACCCACTCTCTCTCCTCTCTCCCAAGCCTCACGGCTGCTGCACCAATTTTTGGGGGGGAAATTTGTGTTTTCACACAATTAATTATACCACCTTAATTTCAAAAACCTAAAAGTAACTTTCATTTTCCTATGCACTTTCTCTCTCTACCTTTTTCTTCCTTTGAATTTTTTTCTCCTCCTTCTCTCTAAGGGCCACACGGCCAACAGCCCCTCCATGTCTCATCCATCACAAAAAATTTCATCTAACCCCATTTTCTTAATCTCCTCCATCACATAAACACTTCTCTAGTTGATGGTTCTTTGAAAAACCTTCATCTTCACCATTTTCTTCAAGCTTCAAGCTTAGGGTTTTTGGGTAAGCTTTTTGATTCTTCACTCTCTTTTACCCATTTTCATTTTTATGGTCTCCTTTGTGACCATCCATGCCTTATTTTTCAAGCATTAGTGTTGTTTTGATGAGATTGAAATTTTAGGGCTCTTGGTGGTGTCCAATCCAAAAATTGCAAGGAGCTCTAGGAGGGCTTCTTTTGTTTTCTTCTCTTAGGTAAGAGGAAGACACTCCTCCTTAACCTCTATTAGCAATAAGAAACCTTGTTTGTGATTGATTGTGAGAAAACCCTATTGAGGGTTATTCTTTGTTTGCATGATTGGTATGTTTACATGTTGTTTGTAATTTATTTAAGCTATGGGATTGATTGATTATGCATATTGATATGTTTGGATGGATTCGAGGAAAATAATTTTGGATTCCCTCTTAAATGGCTACGATTTTGGGGGCCCAAAATTAGGGTTCTTGATGAACAATTACAATAAGTGAAAGACATAATTAATCAAGTGTACAATGTGTAATTAATGGAATGGAAAATTTGGGAACTTAATTCCCTAGGGAGGCCACGGCCTCTAGGGCCATTTAGGGCTTGATTATGCAACCTTGGTAACCTTGGAACTTAAATAATCAAGTGATTAAATTATTGGTAATAGGATAGAAAATTAGCAAAATTTGAAGATTAGGATATACTTTGAGATTCATAAATTTTAAAGAACCAAGAATGAAATTTATCATAAGACTTAGGGTAATTTTAATTAGGGAAAGAACAAGAGAGTGTGAGACTTTGAGACCCTTAGAATAACTTTCTAAGTGTATGAGAATAAATTACCTTAGAGAATTTAATTAATCAAGAGAATTCCTCTAGAGATGAACTTTGTAAGAAATGCTAAATCTAAGTAAGAATTCATAATAAACCTTAAAAATGTATTAATTCATTTAATTCCAATATTATGATATTGTGGGTCCATGTGAGTGACCAATGATGTGTTGATACTTAGTTTGGCCAATTGTGGCATATTGTGAAAAAATATGTAATGATGAACATACATGTTTATGCATAGAGTTGTCATGCATTGTGAATGTCCATTAGACTGTTGTTAAGGCCGAGTTACCTAGGAGATGAACACACCTTAGTGCGGGTGCGAGTAGACTAGTGTATGTCATATTGTTGACCATGGGGGCGTCGGGGTGTGGTTACCCCGCAATGGACAGTTGGTAGCTCTTCTGTACGTGAGCCAAACCGATGCAAACGCACCGACGATCCTAACCGGGCACTGTCCTATATCGTGATCTAGCGTAGACTGTCTGTACAATGCCTTGATGTGCACGTGAATAAACTAATGAATTATAGCATTTTGGCTGCGGCAGCCTAGTTGCAGACGTGTCTCCTGATCTTTCTCTCCGACTGTTTGTATCTAGTTCCATGGAGTAGGATTTTGAATTTGTATGCATGTGCATAGTGAGCCCACGTATTATCTGGCATCTATTTATTATTATAATTAGAACTGTTGTATTACTGATATATAATTTCCTGCAACTGCTTATTAGTCTATTTCTGCTATTTAATACTTATGATTATTTTTTTGATATGCTTTGTGGGCGCTTCGTGCCGTTTTGTCTCTTGCTGCTATAATTGGTAATGATGGTAGGATGTCTTACCTCTTTCCTGTGTTTCTATTATTTTCCATCTATATATTGTATCCTATCAAAGACGATGGCAATGAGGTTGGAGCTCCTGATTTCTCTGGCTTCTGGCCCGATCACGACTAGCATCTACTGTGGAGCATGGAGGCACGCTCACGCGAATTTCTAGGTGATGTGTGTCTGACCTTCCTTGGAGGGCCAGACTGCTGGCACATCAACCTAAATTCTGATCGCTGTGTATACCTGGGAGACGTGTCGATCTCTTTGGCTTAGAGGCATCATGAACTGTCGATCTTTACTTGCTGCGTCAGCTTACATTTGGAGTTTTATCTACCTATCAGGGAGATGTGGGTGACTGCTACTACACCCCACAGGAGGATTCTTTTGATTCCAATGCTCAGGCTCCAGCCTGTGGCTCGGTGGCTCCTATGGAGGTTTCCTCGGAGGAGGAAGATCCTGAGGAGGTTCCCGAGGAAGATCCCGACACGGTTCCTCCTCATCTCAGGGACTGATACTATTGGTAGCTACTGATGGCTATCAGTATTTATTTTTGGGGCCTGATGTTTTATTATTTTGGTGGGCTATATATATGTATGATCCTTTGGGCAGGTATAGTTTTGCTTTTGTACATCGGGCTTATAATTAAACAGATCTGATATAATTATATATATATGAATATGCAATGTTGATCAAATGTATGCCTTACTTCTGTCTTGCCTTTTAATGCCATTTATGTTTCGTCACTATATTTTATTAATCATAAAAAAAAATGGTCATCATTTTACTTATGCAACCTTAATCAAACAAATAAAATAAAAACAAGAATAAGAACTAGATCTTAACTTTATTTTTATTTTCCACATTGTAAATGATAATGTGACGTTCCCTCCCAAAATGAGGCGTTACACCTTACGTCGAATGAAATCGGGAGTATGAGCCTCCTCCTCACTACTCAGAGTATAAACTCTTACTCTAACTTGAACTTTGAGGTTAGGCACTGCTCTCTGCTTTTGTGTACACTTATTTTAAAGTGCTTTGGTCAGCCATAAGTATAACATATTATTTGGCCAACTCAACCAGGTTTGCCCCCATGTGAACTTCCACATCTATCACACTTTGGTCCCTTCTCTTTACTTAAACTCACTCATGTCCATATAACAGTCACTCTCTACTTCTAGGGGGTCGTTAACATCTACTTAGGTATTGTCTGGCATTAGCACAACATTCAATTCTCACCTTCGGTTTGTAGCCCTTCCTAGGAATTGAATTCATGACCAAGCCTTTTGTTTTTCCAAAGGAAATGCCTCTCACCAGTTGAGCTGCAGCTCAACTGGTTTTTATCTTGAAGATGACTAGGTCTAGAAGCATACTTCTTATACCTCTTATCCTCTTGTGAAAACCTTGTGACTTTTGTTCCACTTGAGGTTAGGTGTAGAGACCATCAATTGTTCTCTTTGATTGGCACTAATAACACCATCTTGCCTTTTTTGATCAATAAAAATTAAGCCTCGCTTTACTTGTTTCGACTAATTGAAACTATGCTAATCAAATAACGCTTATAGTATACTCGATTAACCTTGAACTCCTTCCAAACAGATAGCTCCCTTTGTCTACTTGATTAGCTTAACATACCATTCTGTAATGGCCTATTTGAATAGTTCTCCATTTATTCGATCACCTTCGAAAGTACGTTATTATGAACTACTGCTTGAAAGCTAACGTCATATTTTGATTAACATCAAAATCTTACTTAATCGAATAGCACACTAGGAAGTGTTGTGGCATGAAGGTGGGATTGAATATCCACCCTATGGGTGTACAATACTGAGTATAGTGTTAACGCCGCCGGGATCAGCCTGGGGTGTTACAGATGCTTTCTTCCATTTCGTTGCCAAGTAGCAAATCACATGATGAGATTCCCTTTCTTTGTTCCCTTGGTGAAAAGTGGTTTTTTAGGCTTCTAGATGTATTCTTCCTTGTCCTAGACTTTCCAATTTGACCGTGTACCTATTGATGGTGTCCTAGGAAATCTTAATTAAATTAAAGCTTCTTAATCCATCTTAATTTAATCTTTTCTTACTAGCTACTAATTCATTTAGGACTTATAATTAATTCCCTAAATAAGCTAATCTATGGATTCTTAATATTACTAAATCATAATTTTAAAGTAATAAGAATTTTGGGATGTTATAATGGGCACCTAACCACTCAACTCACAGCGCTTAAGCGCTGGTCGCATAGCCCAGAATTCTACAGAATTCTGGCTACTATTCCATTGGAACATAACCAATTCCAATCACTAAAAATCAGTTCCTATGTGGTTTCTAGCACCACTAACACTCTCTAAAAATGTTGTAACACTTATACAACTCATTATCTTACTTAATCACGGATTAATGGTTAAAACCACTTCTACACATACTTAATTTCCTAAGTTCCCACTCATGGAACTTCTGGGTTTTGTCCAAGGACAAATATGATCATCTTGCTTTCTCTAAGCTGGAAATGACTAAATATAACTAAGGAAATCAAGAATTAACAAAGAAAATGGATTCTTGCTTCTCAAACCAGATTCCTCCATCTAAAAGACCTAACTTCAACCGTTGAATGGTTTAGAGAAAAATATGGAATCAAAGGTTAAGAACCCCTACTTCTTGTAGACCAAATGATCTTTAAGCCTTGAAGTCCTCTTGGATCTTCCTCTTCTTCTCCTCCTCTTTCTCTTCTTCGTTTTCTCTTTTCTCTCTTCTCTCAATTTTTCTCTTTTTTTTTCTGCTCTAAGCCATAGGAAAGGAAGAGAAATAGGAAGAAAAGTCCTATTTTGCCACTCATAAGCCACTTAAGCTATATTAGAACTTTATATCTGCTAAGGACACTTGAATTATGCTAAATCAAGTTTCCTAACTTCCAACAACTTTAGAATAAATACTACGATTCATCTAAATTATTTTTTCACCATTATCCGATTTTTTCATAGTTGCTGCTAGTCAATCCAATATCAAATGCATAACTAGTATGCCTAAAAGTACTAAATTAACTCTGATTGCTCTCAAATTTTAACTATATCCTCTTCCACCTATTTGTGACTTAGAAACAAACTCTATAGGTTTATTTCCCTCAACTTAACAATTTATGCTATTATCTAGGTCATTTCAGGCTACTTTTCACATTTTGGATTGTAACAAAGTGCCTAAACTAAATCAGTTTGTCATAAAACTTAATTGACATGCCATACAAGTAATATGCTACCTTTGTACCTATTTACAAGTCTAACATGCTTTTTGGGATGTTACATAGACTTTGTATTCCAAGGGAGTCTAAAATCAAGGAAAGGATTCGAGAAGAAGCTCATAAGAGTAAGTATACCATCCATCCCGGGGCCACTAAGATGTACCAAGATCTTAGAAAAATGTTTTGGTGGCCTAGAATGAAAATGAACATAGCGGATTATGTGTCCAGGCGCCTAACTTGCCAAAAGGTTAAGATTGAGCACTAAAAGCCCTCTAGACCTTTACAGTCCTTAGAGATTCCTAAATGAAAATGAGATAAGATCTCCATGGACTTTGTAATGGGTTTTCCTAGGACTTAGCCAGGATATGATGTAATTTGGGTCATAATGGATAGATTAACTAAATCTTCCCATTTTTTGCCTATTAGAGCTAACTACTCTTTGGATAAATTAGTTTAACTGTACTTACATGAGATAGTTAGATTACATGGAGTCCCCATCAATATAGTGTCTGATAGAGATCCTAGATTTACATATAGATTTTGGGGAGCTTTGAAAAAGGCATTTGGGACTAAGTTAAGTCTTAGTATAGCTTACCACCCGCAAATAGATGAGCAAACAGAGAGAACTTTTCAAACTCATAAAGATATGCTTAGAGCATGTGTGCTAGAGCAATAGGGGAGTTGGGATAGATTCTTACCATTAGTGGAGTTTTCCTATAACAATAGCTACCACACAAGCATAGGTATGACACCTTATGAGGCTTTATATGGAAAGAAATGTAGATCGCCTCTGTGTTGGTATGAGGTAGGAGAGAGAACCATTCTAGGTCCTGAGTTGACCCAACAGACCACAGAGCAAATCAAAATGATTAAGGACATGTTGATTACTACTCAAAGTCGGCATAAGAGTTATACTGACAATAGGAGGAGACTTCTTGAGTTTGAGGAGGGAGACTATGTTTTCTTAAGAGTCACTCCTACAACAAGAATTAGTAGAGTTTTGAAAACCCAAAAGTTAAATCATCATTTCCTTGGTCCCTACCAAATTCTAAAAAGAATAGGAACAGTGGCTTACCAGATAGCCCTTCCAACCTATTTATCTAACATTTATAATGTCTTTCACGTGTTACAACTAAGAAAGTACTATTCAGATCCTTCATATATCATAGAAAATGAATCTGTGTAGTCAAGGGATGATTTGTCTTATGATATACAATCTGTGAGGATCATGGACAAAGGAGTCAAGGAGTTTAGAGGTAAGCAGATTCCTTTGGTGAAGGTTATTTGGGATGGCATTGGCACTGAGGAGGCTACTTGGGAGTTAGAGTCCCGTATGAGGTAGGATCATCCTGAATTGTTTATATGAGGCAAACAATTTTGGGGACAAAATTTTAAAAAGGATGGGAGAAATGTAACATCCTCTTTAACATGTTAGTTGTGTATATGGTTATAGTGATATCATAATATTTACTTGACATGCCTGTTTAATTTGATGACCATCTGAGTGAGTTTAGGCATTTTGCTATAACACTAAATGTGAAAAATAGCTGTTATTAGCTCAAAAAATGACATAAACTACTTAGATAAGGGAAATAAATATGGAGAATTTATTTCTTGATCACAAATGAAATAAGTATGATGTGGTTAATTTTGGAGAATTCACTAAGTTAGTTTAGTATTTTTGGTAACACTGAGTGAGTGTTTAAGTACAGGACTGACTAGTCAAATATATGGAAATTGTGGAATAATGAAACTAGGATTGACATTAATCCTAAAATTTATTACAACACATATGGAAGTTAGGAAATTTGTTTCTGTAAGATTAAAGTGTTCTTAACAGATATAAAGTTTCAACAAAATATCTTAAGATATTTTTAAGTTTTCCTTTGTACCACGCCCTTCACTTCCTATTTCATTCATTTTCCACTCATTTTTCACCTACTCTCATATTCTACAACCAGAGGCAGCAAAGGGAGAAGAAAGAAAAGAGAGAAAAGGAAAAGGAAAGGAAGAAGGAAGAGGAGGAAAAGAGAAGGAAGGATAAAGGCAAAGCTAAAGCTTGAGTTCATCATCCATATTACTTGAGGTAGGGGTGTTTGTTCTTTTAACTTCATCTTTTTCTTTCAAACTCTTGAAACATGGGGTATGCGTGGTTTGTTAGAAATGGGGTTGTGAGAGTTTTCTCAATGGTTTGAGTTGGATGAACATGATCCAAGGGTTTTGGTGTTTTGGCTGTGTTCATGGAACTCCTTTAAACTTGTTTTGAAAGAACTTGGGTTGAGGAGTGTTGTTCTTAAGTTGAGAGGTGTTTGGGTTGAGTTTCCATGTGGGAAAAACCTAGTTTTCTGCTAAAAAATGCATCATATAATCAATTATGGCAGTAGCCTAACCGATTATCTAGGTTGTTTATGCTGCTGTTGAAGTAGGTAACCAATTATGGGAATGCCATAACCAATTATCTAGTCCTGGCAGACACTTTGGCTAAGCAATAATTAGTTAGGCAACAAGCCTAACGGGATATTGGCTCATGGCAGGGAGTTATACAACTTGATAACAGGTTATCTAGGCATGCTAACTAATTATCCATGCAACCAAAAAACATAAAAGGAAGGTCCTAACCGATAATCAGAGGGTGATAACCGATTATGGACTAGTTGAAAATAGAAATTCAGGGGTCTTACCTAATTTATCAACGGGATAACTGATTAGCAACCTTTTAAAAACAAAGTTTTGCACTCTTGGGGCTGAGATTAACATTAGTTAGGCTATGTATTGGTTATCAATGGCCCAATTAAATTAGTCTGTGGAAGTTAAGAGCCCTAGAAGTTCTAGTTTCTTCTTTATGTGTTAAAGTTGAACTAGTTGCCCCCTTTTTAGGTAAAGTTGAGCTTGATTGGTATGTGAACCATGTTTTGCTCTCTTGTTGTTTAAGGTTAAGCTATGAGAAGTGCTAGAATTATGATTTAGCTCCTCTGGGTAATGAAGTTGAGCTTGGATTTCATGGTTTTCTACTTTTCTCTTTTCACTTGGTCAAGTGGACCTTGTGACATGCTAATGTCGTGTATATGTGATTGTAATATAGCACTGCATGTTTTTATACTTGTTATTCCTATGTATTATAACCTTATATGGTGTGTACAATCATTTGGCCAGAGAGTTATAGGAAATGATCCTTGATAGGATAGAGGATCTTAAATTCTCACCGCGGGCATTGCTGTTATGGTCAGGGTTACTGGTAAAGTGATGTGGTGTGAGACCATTCCTTACTAGGTAGTTTGAGGGCTTAATTGCCTATCCTACTAAGAAAAATTCAAGGAGCGGGAAGGTTCCTAGGTATAAGCAAGGTTTCTCATGGTTTTTGAAAATAAAACTTTGCACAAGCATTTCATAAACATTATCTTAGGACATTTCTTAGGCATAATCATATTGCATAACATAAGCATGGTGTTTAAATGATAGTTGTATGGGCAATTGTCTTGTATGTGGGAAAAGGATATATATGGATTATAGGTTTACTTTGTGAGTATTACATAGAGCAATTATGTTAATATTCCTAAAGTATTGAGAAGCGACTCATTTACTTATTGCGAACATAATTTGTTGTTAATTGATTTATTCATTGTGAATGGTTAAATCGAGCAATAATTATACTATGTTTATGAATAAATGAACTTTCTACCTTGGGAAGAAAAAGGAATAGTTTTTTACTTGTGCCACCTTTCTAAAGTTAATGAGTAATTTGTTTTTCCCCGAAGCAGCTGGAGGTATCATGATGCCCTGTTTTACAAAATGATTAGTGAGAAATGTGAATTCTCACCCCGTTTGTTATTTCCATAATAAATCCAAATCAAGATTCTTCTAAGAGGAAGAAGAAGCAGAAGAGCAAGATAGTTTTATTTTGCTCTTTTTGTATCTAATGCCTGTAAATTTGGTATTTGCATTGTGATTTGTATATTAGTTATTTTGTATTACACTTGTGCCTTGTGAGTCTAATGATGTATATATATATATATATATAACTTTTAATTGCCCTCTTGATTTTCTATAATAACATGTATGGTTATTATGGATATATATTATTGATGTTGAGTTAGAAGTGATGTGTCTATTACTGTATATCTTTATGTTTTGCAAATATATCGAAATGGTATTAGAGCATTACATTGTGGTATCAGAGCAGTTCATCCTATTGAGTCGGGGTATGGACTGACTATGCTTAGGCATATTAGAGATTTCGGTTCTGTGTGTTATGCTTTTCTTGTCTCATTACGAGATAGGAGAAAATGAAAAGGAAAGGAAGAAGGAAGAGGAGGAAAAGAGAAGGAAGGATAAAGGAAAAGCTAAAGCTTGAGTTCATCATCCATACTACTTGATACATGGGGTATGCGTGGTTTGTTAGAAATTGGTTTTTGAGAGTTTTCTCAATTATTTAAGTTAGATGAACATGATCCAAGGGTTTTGGTGTTTTGGTTGTGTTCATGGAACTCCTTTAAACTTGTTTTGAAAGCACTTGGGTTGAGGAGTGTTGTTCTTGAGTTGAGAGGTGTTTTGGGTTGAGTTTCCATATGGGAAAAACCTTGTTTTCTGTAGAAAATGCAGCAGATAACCAGTTATAGCAGTAGCCTAACCGATTATCTGGGTTGTTTATGCTGTTGTTGAAGCAAATAACCAGTTATGGGAATGCCATAACCGATTATCCATCCCTGGCAGACACTCAGGCTAAGCAATAACCGATTAGGCAACAAGCCTAACAAGTTATTGGCTCGTGGCAGGGAGTTATACAACATGATAACTGGTTAGCTAGGCATACTAACCAATTATCCATGCTGTAATATCCTAATACCAGTATCCTAGTGTATCCAGAATATATTCAGATAAACAGTATTAGACATGTCACTTATAAACTAATAACATGAAAACTATCTTCATAATAACCTTACACATTATTATAAAGAGCCAAGAGGGAAAGAAAATATTATATATATAACCTCAGCCTCAAAAGGGTGTATTGTAATACATAAAACTTTTACACAATACAAAGCAAATATAAATATATACAAGCTTTGTCTCTTAAAGCAAATAAACTATACTAGTCCTTATGCTTCTTCTTCTTTCCCTTTGAAGGGTCTTGACCTGGATTTATATGAAGAAAAACAGGCTCAGAATTCACAAATTCTCAATAAAAGTATTCCAAAACTAGCATTTATAACATTTATAATGAATAAGCAATCCATTTACATCAGAATATGTTCGCAGTAGGTATATGAGCCACTATTCATTACCCAAAGAATATTCACATACTAATATTCTATATTATTCCCAAAAACCACATCCCAAGATAAGACAATTACCCATGCAATTTTCATCGAAAGGTAAATGCTCATGTTATGTCATGTGATTATGCCTAAGGTATGTCCTAAGATAATGATTATGAAATGTAGTAAAATAGTGTTGGTACAATGTCATGAAACTCGACTATTTCCAAGAACCCAATTCCTTGTATTCTTTCTGGGTAGTTTGGCTATGAACATTTAACACTACCTAGTAATGAATGGAGTCTTTCTACTCATAACAATGAGTGTACTGGTACCATCACATATACTGAAAACCTAAGTTACAAATACGTAGGAATAGCAAATGTGTGAAAACATGCAAAGTTACTTTTAAAACACATTTCAACACCACAAAGGATACTCTCCTACACGAGCTTATATCCAATGCTCATATATGAAGGATACTCTCCTATACAAGTTTATATCCTTTACTCAAACACGAGTCTATCCTCCTTCACGAGGTTTCCATTCTTTACTATAGGAATACTCACATACTTTAGGATACTCTCTGATCATCCCAAAGCTCCCCAAGGAGCATGTAGAACTCTAAGTGAACATCTGCGTCCATGGTAAATGTAACCGCCTCATACCGAGTCCTGCTCCAACTCAAGGTGACGGCTCCGTCATATCGAATGCGCCCCGTGTCCCACTGGACACTCCATGCTCCGGTGCCTCCATGAAATAGTAGCCTAGTGAAACCTCGCGGGTCTTGCCTTGCCGCCATCCCAGTCTTTTCCATCGTAAATACGAAATAGAAGTAGACAGAATAATACAATAGAACAAGTGAGATCCCCTACATCAATACTATCATGGCAGCAAGAAACATAACGAAAGACAATAATGCCTTTCATACACAACAACATCATATAATAGCAGATATAATCATGTTATTAACTGATAAGTATTTCAGGAATGTACATCAAAACATATATCAATATAAGCATGGATCATGTCACAATAACATATATACTGACTATGTATATGCACGATGTGTATGCTGACCATCTTTATGCACAATGCAATCAGTTTTTACTCCATGGAGCTAATCACAACTTCGGAGAGAATGATCGGGAGAGTCACTGTCTGAACATCGTTAGCCTCAAATCAAGTGCATCTAAAAAATAATCAATATGGGCAACATGGCTGTACAAGACACTCTCAACCAGATCGTGAATAGAGTAGTATTTCGTCGAGATCGTTCGGTGCGTTGCTCAGTTACCACGGCCCAGTGGAGCTACTTACTGTCCACTTGTGGGATACCTATAGCCCGACATCTCCAAGGTCATTCATAGACCTTCACTTATGCAATTCGCACTCGCACTAAGGTGTAATTCAATCTCCTAGGCATTCCGCATTGACAACAAGTCATTCTGACTTTCACGATGTATGATCACATGATAACGAACCTAGGCATTCTGCCTTAACAACAAGTCATTCTAACTTTCACAATGTATGCTCACAATACAATGATGCATAATATTCTTTAGCAACATTAATCTCATCAAGATAAGCCATAACAGGGTTCCAATCAACCATTGACCACCCAAGGCCGAGTCCATTAGCTCAACAACATCATAACATTATATTCGATCGCCAGGCATCTCAAATACACAATTCTTTTCCTTTTTCCCTAAGTCTTTCCAAGTTTCCACTACTTCTCTCCTAAACTTGTTTTTCCTCTCGAGACCGAAAATCACTCTTTTCTTAATGATAAAATTTATTCTTTTCCATCCTTATCTTATAAATTCCTAATTAAAGTTCTCGATTATCAAGTCATCTAGATTCACCACTAATAAATCATTTTCTATTATTTTAATTATCTCCAAAATTGTTTCCATTGGTACATTCAAGAGTTAATACTCCTTAAATTATGACATTATAATTATCTTTAATCTTACTTATAAATCCTTTAGCCCTAATTTGTCTTCCAAATCACCTAAACAATATTTCCTAACACTCTTTCTAAAACTTCTATTATTCAACTTCTAAATAAAATTCTTTCCATCCTAATTACTCTTCCATCTTATTATTAAATATTTTCAGTTTTCAATTCACTCTGACCTCTAATTATCAAATATTATAACCATGGATCAATCCTCTACAATGGTAGAACTTATTTCTTTCTTCATTCAACCTGTAACCTCATAGATCATGTCCTTATCACCTAATCATCTAAGTCCTTAATGACCAATATTTTCTCATGGATATCTCTTCTTAGGCCAAGGTGGCCGTGAGTCTCAAGGGCCAAAGGAGGTCAAATAAATCATTCTTTCTCAACACAATTTTAGCATGCCACTTACTTTAATCACCACAATCAATTAAATTCATGCTCACCATCAAGATCACATAATATCATTAAGTCATCAAAATCATCTTTGCATACAACAACATCATATAGTTATATAAAATCAAATAAGCATAGAACAAAATCACACATTCGGGTGGATGAATCCTCACGTGGACTCTCCAATCCCAACACACTCATTCGTTCCTCACCACCATAGCATGGTTGATGAGGTTAATCTCCCTCTTACCTCAAGTGTAGCTCCCTAGCTCCTTGTGAGTCCTTGTGTAGCAAATTTTCTCCACCAAGAGGTTCTTAGAATCAAAGCAAACATACAAGAATTAGTACCTAGGACTTGAATACGATTATCATAGGTCAAAGTATGGTTTTACATTATTTTAAAATGAAGTAAGAAAGAAGATTCAAGAACTTTACCTTAGGGCTTTAGAACTTGAGGTTTGAAGCAAAACTTAAAGAAATGCTTGAAGATGGATGAACTAAATATGGATTTCCACACAAAATGTCTTAGAATGATATAGAGACTCAAGATTCAAGATTGTCTTGAATTATTAAGGATTTGGTGACGCCTTTTTGGGGGTTGTCCGTGAGCCTTCTAAGGAGAAAAGAAGAAAGTTTTGACAAATGGTCATTTACACATAAACATGGAAAGCTTATGAAAGATGAAAACTTTACCTTAGGAGTTGTCAAACCCTATATTGTAGAATCACTTTAACAAGCCCAAAATCCTCACCCAAATGGTCTTAGGAAAAGGATGTAGATTCAAGAAGGTAGATGAGTGAAAACAAGGAAAATGAGATAGGGGTTTTAGTGGAAGTGGTCGTGAGGTACATAGGAAAAATGAGAGGAGAGCAAATGGAAATCAAGTATTCTCACCTTAGGAGTTTCAAGCTAGGTCTTGAAAGAAAATGATGGAGATGAGAGAACAAGATGATGATCTCAACATAGAAAACTATCCATGAAGTATGTAGATCCTAGAAATGTGATTGAATGGAGGAAACAAAATGGAAGAGAGAAAATGATGAGTGATTGCTATGAGGTTGAGAGAAAATGATGATAGAGAAAGTGATAGAAAGTTTAGGGTAGAGAGAGAAAGTGATAGAAGATTTTGGAAGATAAAAAAATGGTAACTTTTGTGAAATGTGAAAGCTTGTGAAAATATGACAACTTGTCATCTTTTCCTCCTCCAAAGTCATGCCCTCCTAAGAAAATGAGCAAAGCTTCCATTGCAAGCTTCTCCCAAAGCTTCTTTGAGAAGCTTTGTACGTTTCCCAAAAAGGTTAAATCATGTTATCATGAAATGACGTGAGAATGTCACTTAGATGATATCATAAAAGTGACTAGATAGAAATGATCTACTTAGATTTTTATTGCAAACTATTATCCAATGGGTAAAAGTTATAGTTATCACTATTGGTATCTATTGTCCAATGGACAATAGGGTGTACCCAAATTTTATCCGTCAGATAAAATCTCAAAAAATAAAAACTTCATAAACTGTGTCCGACTGCGAGTTTAATAAGATCCTCCGTCACCGTTTCCATAGTCCAAGGTTTTTCGGCCTCGGAGAAAATATTTTATTTTTCCATCTTCGTTCAGTGTGCACGTAAATCAAAAAATATATTAAAATAATCAAATAATTCAAATAATTCCAAAAAAATTCAAAAAAATCATAAATATTATAAAATATGTATTTATTATGAAACTAGCAATTTCTGAGGGGTGTTACATAGTGCACTTGTCAATTTTCTCAACAAGTTTTTACAATCCTTGGTTGATATGGTGGATTTTGTTGCTTCAAGAATTCAACATCACAATAAAAGATAAGAAAGAAGCCGAAAATATTGTTGCAGATTATTTGTCTATACTTACAATAGGCTCACCTTTTGATATCACACCTATCAATGATTCTTTTCCCAATAAATTCTTATTTTCTATTAATTCCAAGCCTTGGTTTGCTAACATAATCAATTTTCTTGCAACATGAAAGATCCTGTCTCAATTATCCTGATCAATCATTTGGAGATGTGTGCCCAACAGTGAGGTAGGTAATGTCATTAAATTTTGTCATTCAGAAGCATGTGGAGGTTACTTTTCTTCAAAGAAAACAGCAGTGAAAATCTTGTAGTGTGGATTTTATTGGCTTATTTTATTTAAAGACAGCCATACATTTTGAAAAAAGTTGTGAAAACTGTCAAAAATAGGGTTCCATTTCTAACCGAAACAGGATGCCTTTGAACCCTATCATTGTCATTGAAATTTTTAATTGTTGAGAAATTGAGAAATGATGCATATGAAAACACAAAGATTTATAAAGTTAGAGTAAAAGCTTTTCATGACAAATCAATTTTGAGAAAAACTTTTGAAATTGGTTAAAAAGTTCTGCTTTATAATTCTCGTCTTCACCTATTCCCAGGAAAATTGAAATCTAGGTGTCGTGGTCCTTTTTATTGTCAAACATGTGTATCCTTATGGAGCTATAGACATTGAGAACCCTAGGAATGATACTGTATTTAAGGTCAATGGACAAAGACTCAAACCATTTCTGGAAAAACCAAGTTCTTGAGTTCTTTGTGCCCCCCAGTTAAGTGGTGAATAACGGTACTCCGTGACTCTCAAGTCAGTTTATTTTTCAGTTTCCCATAATAACTGATTCATTCTCCTTTAAAATGGATGTCATTCTCTCAAATCTAAGAAAATATTTCCTTTCTTTCCCTCAAAATGCTCTGACAAAACTCTACAAAGCTAGGTGTGAAAGATTGAGACTGTTAATGCACATGGGCATCTCAAAAGATATACGCTGGATAATCGAAGCAAAGATTCATTTAGCTAGTAAATCTTCAGATTCATTTGTCTCATACATGCCGGGTCTCAGTAAAAGTTCTTATTCTAAAAAAAGAAGAGCAAAAAGAATGCAAGTTTGTCACAAGTGTGCACGATGGAATTGTAACACGCGATATCGTTCTTTGGGAATGGTTTCTACAAATCGAGAAGATAAAATATACTTTATTAAGAATGGGCTGAGTAAGGAGTCATTAAATGATATCTTATTGACTCTTGAGACGCATTCTTGTGGAGTTGTACATCGTGAACTTATTAATTTGTGGAATCTCTTCAGGGACGAGCAAAAGCATTACAGCCGTGGGAATCTGACTCAAAAAGACCCTGTTTGCCAATTTATAAGAAAATTAGATAGGAAGCTTATCCTCGACTCATAGCAGGCGTTTAAGCCGTTACTAGACATAAAACCAAAGGAAGACGTGAGCCACAATCACAACAACATGTATATATTATCTTATAAATCTTCAAAAAAAAAGAAAAAAAAAGGGCGAAACTACGGTTGTACTTGGTCTTTAATTAGATTAGGAGCCCCTACTAGCGGCAGTCCCATCATTGACTCGAGTGGACCTTTGCACGCTGGTCCGTAAATAAAGTTCGTGTGCCATGCTCTGTAGAGAGTCGCACAAGCATTCCCAAGTTTTAACCATCGGCTCTGCTTGCTGATGGACAGATAGAAGCGTCCTGTGTTTGCATTCTCGCGTGACAATGGCTCTGAGCTTAATTCCTAGTATTGATTTATTGGGTTCCTGAGCGTAGCTCCACTGGCTGTAGTCATTGGTCGTCGTATTCAGATTTTCTCTCTTTAACTAGAGGGACGATGCATAGGCTGAGATATCCCACAAGAGGGATGAGTGCCTTAAGTCTGAATTTCCTTAAGGGAATTTGATGCCGACGATAGGATTGTGAAGGCTACTACACTCATGACACGCAGTATAAAGATATGCCATGAAACCTGTACATAAAAGGTATGTCATCATTTGTTATTATAATTTTATCTTTGTATGATTCTGTTGTATTTTGGTTTTGGACAGATGATCCTTTGGGCGAGGTCCTTCAGGGGTTTCTAGACTTCTTTACCTTGATGGTTTTCTTGATGTAAAAAAAAATGTTTCTTAATTTCAAACTTTTCTGACACCAGCCAACCTACCCATATAGGTGCTATCATTACCTTTTTCTATTCTCTTCTCTATTTAAATACTCTATTTTCTTTACTTTCCTCTAACTCACAATCATTCAAAGGGAGTGTGAGAGTAGAAATGGAGGAAGCTTCTTTTTCTTCTGTTCGTAAACTTACCAATATCTGTGTATTTTGTGGGTCAACTTATGGGAAGGGTTTAGAGTTTATAAACGTAGGAAGCACTGTTAGTAGAACACTTGCTGCAAGGAAAATTCATGTAGTATATGGGGGAGGTAGCATTGGGTTAATGGAGGCTGTGTTACTCTCTGCACATGTAGGAGGCAGTCAGGATTTAGGTATCATTCCTAAACCTTTAATTTGAAAAAACATAACTAGAAAGACAATTGGGGAGGAGCTTCAAGTATCATCTATGCATGGACGAATGAGGACAATGCTTGAAAACTCTTATCCATTCATAGCCTTACCAAGTGGTTTTGTTACTTTGGAAGAAGTTTTTCAAATTGTCTCTTGAGCTTAACTGAACATCCACCATAAACCTATAGGTTTGTTGAATGTTAATAATTTCTTTGATCTTTTGTTATTTTTTCTTGACCATGCTGTGGAACAGAAATTTATCACACCTTCGGCAAAATGACTACTTATCTCTACTTCCACTGTTGATGAGTTGATTGATAAATTAGAAGTTTTTGTTTATGAACCTGATCTAGTAACAACTCAGATAGATTAGTCAGAAGGAAGTGGTAAGGGAAGTAGTATGAAAAGCAAGCCAAATCAGACACTCCAACTATTTAAATAATTACAAGCTTTGGTTTTATTTATTGTACTTTGTTTCTGTTTAAATTTGTCAGGTCTCTCTTTTCCGTAATTGCTACAACAGGTAATGTCTTCTATCCTTAATTCATCTATATTTTAATATTGCGAACAATGTTGTGATCTGGTTAGGGGGAAGGATAGTTGTCAAAAAAAATGGGAAGTATGATATGATTATTAGTAACTTACTAAACCAGTTAAGGATAGCAAAGTAAGGAGTACATTATGCTCTTGAGACGTCTCTTAGTTAGGGAGTATGTTTATTGATATGATTGTTAGAAACCTACTCACAATAAAACCAGTTAAGGATGGCAGAGTAAGGAGTACATTTTACTTTTGAGACGCATCTTTGTTGGGGTAGTAATTAGTTTGTGTGGAAGTAGCAATTCAAATTCAGGGAAATTTGCATGATTGAGTAAATTGTCTTCTTTCTTAAAAATTACATGCTTAGTTATGGATGTTGAATTGGTGGACTGAGAATGATAGAATTATGCCTTGTGAGATTTTGAGCCTATTGATGAATGGATTGAACATTTGTACCATTCTCTTCTTTCTTGTGTGAATTTCACTAATGAAATTATTACTCTAGAACTTGCTTTGATTCTTTTTGAGACTACATTTTCATTGCATACATAAATATGATTGAGACATTTTTCTTGAAATAGCTACTTTAACCAAATAGCCAAGAATGACTGGTGCACAAATAGGTAACCTTGCTCAGCAGCATATTGTCTCAATATGATATCAAGCACTCTTAAGACTTCTTGAAAATTTTTTGATTCTCAATATGATATCAAGCACTCTTATGGATTCTTGAAAATTCTTTTATTCCTGCCAATGTAAAACATTGAAAATGACCTATTTCCCCTTACTTAAACCCTTTGAGCTTATTTGATCATTCTTTATTTCAAACTCATTATGTGCCTTAAATGAAAAATCATGTTCTTACTCGGCATTAGGGAATATGAGAACATTAGTTTTGTCATTGGATGAGTTCTTGAACAAGTGTGGGGGTGTGTGTGCAGAATGGTTAAAAAAATGTTTACTTAAAATAATGTATATATTATGTTCTTCTTAAAAAAATCACAAACAAATCAAAAAATTAAAAATTAAAAAAAATGTGTAATTAAGAGCCAACAAAGCAATAAAGGAAAGGAAAAGAATATGTAAAGGGAATTTGTATTAGGTGGAGTTGGGATGAACTTTCATGCTTATTAATTGAACTCAGCTCTCATGCTCTTTTATTCTCTTTGGTATTTAACTTGTCATATTCATATTACCTCTTCTTTTACCTTGACTCCATTACAACCTTGAATAAAGTCCTCATGATTTGTGTGTGCATGTGTTCTAAGTAGTGGAGAAGTAGAAGATAAGCAAGCTTATGGTAGTGCAATTTTCATGGGTTGAGTTGAGTGAAATACCTACCTTTTAAACACTTGAGGGATTGAGAGTGAATCCCGTGAAGATCTATCCTTCTTGACTCATGCATTTCAATTGACATTTCCTTGCTTGTTGGTTTGAGGTGTGAAGAAACGTTACCTCATAAATGTTTTGATCCCTTGAATGATTCGTTGCTCTTTGTAACATCCCAAAAATTATTTGTTTCATCATAAATAATTATTTTATAATATTTATGATTTTTGAAAATTTTTCTGGATTTTTTCAAAAACGTTGAATATTTTAATATATTTCTCGTTTTGCATGCACACTGAGCAGAGTCAGTGAAACATCCCAGAAATTGTTTTGTTTCGTGATGAATAGTCATTTTCTAATATTTGTGATTTTTGAGAATTTTTGTGGATTTTTCTAGAAATGTCAAATATTTTAATATATTCTTCATTTTGCGTGCGCACTGAGCGGAGCCGGGAAAACAAAATATTTTCCCTGAGACTGGTAAACTTTGAACTGTAGAAGCGTTGACGAGGGATATTACTAAACTCGAGGTCGGGCATAATTTATGAGGTTTACATTTTTCGATGTTTTATCTGATAAATAAAATCTCTGTACATACCGTTAATTAAAATTTTGCAATACGCTTTATTATCTGTTGGATAATTAATACTGACTTTGTGCACTGTAACAATTATCCATTGGGTAATAGCTTGTAGTAAAATCCTAATCACCTTATTATTTTAATTACATTATCACATAATTATCTTATCCAAATGTAATCCACTTTATGTCTAATCAAATCCTTCTTTATTGGAAAAGCTCCCAAGCTTCTCAAAGAAGCTACACACTTCTCTCTCTCTCTCTCCTCCCTTCCCACATGGCAGCATCCCCCTTTTGGAGCCCAAAAATGTGCTTCACTTAATTAACTATTCTATTCTAATTTCAAAATAAAAAAGTCATCATCTTTTTTTACTATCCACTTCTCTCTCTACGTTCATCTTCCTCTCATTTTCTCCTCCTTCTCTCTACACCAACCCACACAGCCAGCCCTCCTCCTTACCTCCACCATCACAAAATTTTCAACCAACCACATTTTCTTAATCTCCACTATATTCTAAGCACTTTTCTAATTGGAGATTTCTTGAAAAGCTTCCATCTTCATCATTTTCTTCAAGCTTCAAGTTTGGAGCTTTAGGGTAAGATTCATGATCTCTTATCTTTTCTTTCTCATTTTCATTTCATGGCCTTCACCATGACCATGGATCCATTCTTTTCAAGCCTTAGTGTTTATTTGATAAAGTTGTAATTTCTAGGGTTTGTGGAGGAGTGAATCCGAATTTCACTAAGAGCTTCAAGAGAGTTTCATTGCTTGTTTTCTCCTCTAGGTAAGAAGGAGACTATCCTCTTCAACCTCTCTTGGTAGTAGGGAACTTGATTTTGTATTGGTTGTGAGGAACCATAGTTAGGGTTACTCTCTTTATTGTATGGTTTTTGTGGTTATGTGTTGATTTTGCTTTACTTAATCTATTTTGTTAATCTTATATATATATTGATGATCTTGGATGGATTGGAATCACGAAATGGAAATAAAAGTCCCTTGCCTTCCTCATGGAGGCTCACGACCATGACCCCCAATTTGAGGGATCATGATTGAAATTTTGTAATCAAGATGGAAACATAATTAATTCAAGTGATTAAAGTGTAATGGAGTTAAGAAAAACTTAAGATTTCTCCCTTGGGAGGCCACGACCTCTAGAGCCAATTTAGGATCAAATTGTGTAACAACATGCAACCTTGGACTTTAAGTGATTAAGTGATTAAATGGCTAATAATATAATGGATGGAAACCAATTTCATAATCTAAAGTAATTCTTTAGACCTAAGACAATAATGAGAGTGTGTGAGACTTGAAAAATTTAGAATAATTCTCTAAGTGAGTTTTGAATAAACTTAAAGTAAAGAACATAACAATCAAGAGAATTCCTCTAGAGAAGAATTGCATAAGAAATGTTAAATTGAAGTGAAACTTAATTAATTAGAATAATTAGGGATTTATTAGGGATTCATAAAATGGAAAGAACCAAGAGTGAAGTTTTATCCAAAAACTTAGAATAAATTTTAATTAAAGCAAGACCATAAGTACAAGTAAGAATGATAAATAATTCAATTTAAATCATTTTAAGGGAATTAGGTTTAAAATTTAATAATGGACTTATGTAATTAAAATAATAATGATTAAATGAATAATGTGAGAGAATTCTACTAAAAGAGAAACTTATTAAGAAGAATGTAGAAATTTAGGAATAATTCCATAATGTACCCTAAAAGTGTAATGTATTATTTAAGGAGTAATAATATTTATTGTGGGTCCATGAGTGAGACCAAGAGTGTGTTGATGCTTATCTTGGCCAAATTATGGCATGTTGTTGAAAAGTATATTATTGTTAAATATACATGAATATACATTGTGCTTTTTGTAACACCCTAGAAATTGTTTATTTTGTGATGAATAGTCATTTTCTAATATTTGTGATTTCTGAGAATTTTTGGGAATTTTTCTGGAAACGTCGAATATTTTAGTATATTCCTCATTTTGCGTACGCGCTAAGTGGAGCCGGGAAAATGAAATGTTTTCCCTAGGGTTGGTAAACTTTGAACTGTGGAAGCGTCGACGGGGGATCTTACTAAACCCGAGGCCAGGCACAGTTTACGAAGTTTACATTTTTTGAGGTTTTATCTGACAAACAAAATCTCTGTACAGTAAAATTTTGCGATACGCTTCCTTATCCGTTGGATAATTAATACTGGCTTTGTTCACCATAACAATTATCCATTGGGTAATAGCTTGTAGTAAAGTCCTAATTACCTTATTATTTTAATACTTTATCACCTAATTATCTTATCTAAAGGTAATCTACTTTATGTCTAATCAAATCCTCTTTATTGGAAAAGCTCCCAAGCTTCTCAAGGAAGCTTCATTTTTTCTCTCCTCCCTCTCACTCTCACATAGCTGCATGCTTTATTTTGGAGCCAAAATAATATGCTTCACCTAACTTAATTACTCACATTTCATTTCTCTCATTTTTTCCTCTCCCTCACGCACGTCTCTCTCTCTCTTTCTCTCTTCTCCCACACGGCTACACACACACACACTCCATTGTTGAGCCTTCAAGCTTCCTTGTTCAAGCCAACTTAGAGCATTATTTCCCCTCATCATCTCCAAGCTTTCTTCTTTGTGGGACTCCTCTTGACTCTTCCATTTTCATCCTTTGCAGCCCAGCTCCAAAGCTTGAAGCTTTGAGATAAAGCTCTCAATTTTCTTCTCTTTTTCTCCTCATTTTCGTGGCCCTTGGTCACCATTGTGACCAAAGGCTCCTCTCTTCAAGTTTTAGTGGTTGACTTAGGGAGTTGATCATCTTAGATTCTTCTTGTGGGTGGTGGACAAAAAGCTTGAAAGGAGCTCACTTTCCTTATTGTCTCTTAAGGTAAGAGGAAGATTATTCTCTTCAACCTAACTTGGTGGTGAGAAGCTCTTTGTTGTGTTGGTGGGGTGAAACCCATTTATGGGATACCTATTTGTTTGAATGATTTTAGTTGTGTTTTGATTGTTTGGATAGCATGATTTTGATGTATGTTGATGGATTAGTGACTTGGTTGAGCCATAAGTGCTTGTATGATATGATTATGATGTTGTAGTTGAGGTTTGATGGTTTGGTTTGGGTTAAAATGATTTAGAGACTCTGTTTTCTGTAAATTTTCACTTCGTAATCGATTACATAATTTATGTAATCGATTACAAAGCTTCTGGAACTGCGAAATGTGTTTCTGGACAGCTTATAATCAATTACATGGCTCATGTAATCGATTACAAGGCTTTTGGATAGCTTATAATTGATTACATGGCTCATGTAATCGATTACAAGGCTTCTGGATAACTTCTAATCGATTACATGGCTCATGTAATTGATTACAAGGTTTCTGGGCGAAATGTAATCGATTACATCCAGCTTGTAATCGATTATAGGGCTTCTGTTAGGCTTGTAATCGATTACAAGGTCTATGTAATCGATTACCAAGCCCAAAATTTGAGGATTTTAGCTTGAAAATGATGGAATTAGAGCTCTCTAACCCTGATAACTTAAATACAAATCGTAAATCTTGAATTGAATGATTAGCATTTATTAAATTATGAAAAGGACTATTCGTTCTAACAAATTGGACAAATAACTTTATGATTTTATTGAATTATATGTGATTGATTTATGAATTTGAACATCCACGGTGAGCATGATTGAAACATGCATTGAGAAAGATTTTATAAGAAAAGTATATCATTGTTGGATATACATGAATATGCATTGAGTCATCATGCCTTGTGAAACTCTGATGGACTATTGTTAAGGCCATGTTGCCTAGGAGATTGAACACACCTTTGTGCGGGGACGAGTAGACTAGTGTAGGTCACACTGTTGACCTTGGGGGCGTCAGGGTGCGAGTACCTCGCAATGGATAGTTGGTAGCTCTTCTGTCCGTGGGGCAGACTGATGCAAACGCACCGACGATCCGGACCGAGACATTGTCCTATATCGCAATCTAGTGAAGAATATCTGTACAATGCCTTGATGTGCACGTGAATAAACTAATGAGTTATAGCACTTTGGCCACGGCAGTCGAGTTGTAGACATGTCTCTTAATCTTTCTCTCCGACTATTTGTGTCTAGCTCCATGGAATAGGATTCTGATATCGTATGCTTGTGCATAGTGGGTCGACATATTTTCTAGCATGTAATTCTTATTATAATTGGAACTGTTGCATTATTGATGTATAATTGCTTGGAACTACTTAATTGTTTATTGCTATTATTTAATGCTTATTATTATTACTTTTGAAATGCTATATGGGCGCTTCGCACCGTTTTGTTTCTTTATTGCCATAATAGGTAATGATGTAGAATGTCTTACCTCTTTCCTGTATTTCTATTATTTCTGTATGTGTTTAAGTTCCATCGAAGACATCAGCGAAGAGGGTGAAGCCCATGAGTTTCTGGGTTTCTGGCCTGACTACGACTAGTACTTACTGTTGATCATGACGGCCCGCCCACAGGTATTTTTGGGATACGTGCGTCTGACATTCCTTGGAGGTCCAGACTATTGGCATGTCAACTTTAGCTTGGATCGCTGTGTCTACATGGGAGACGTGTGTTGTCACTAGCGTGGGGGCGTTATGATCCGTCGATCTTTTCCTGCAGCATTCGTCTACATTTAGAATTTTACATGCCCATTAGGGACATGTGGGGTGAACCTCACTACACCCCATCGGAAGATTCATTCCTCTCCACTGCTCGAGCCCCGACCCATAATTTGGTGGCTCCAATGAGGGTCTCTTCTGATGAGGAAGACCCTGAGGAGGAACCTGAGGAGGATCTTGACATGGTTCCTTCCTTCTCTCCTTAGGGGGCTGATTCTGTCAATAGTCACTGATGGTTATCCATCTTTTGGGGCTTGATATTCTTTTTGGGGATCTATATATCATTTTTGGGAGCTTGTAAAGCTTAGGCTTTCTTTTTGTTGAGCCTTGATGTAACTAAAGACTCATAGTACGTATCTAAAAGATATATATATATATATATATATATATATATATATATATATATATATATATATATATATATATATATATATATATATATATATATATATATGATGTATCTTCTGCATAGATGTATGGATTAGTCTTTATGTTTTTCACTTACAAGTAGTCAAAAATATAAATGCTTACTTGTGAATCTTTTATAAGGGTTAGTACATTTGAATACTTCATTGATGAACAAGTTATTGAGTACAATATATATATATATATATATATATATATATATTCACCATTTTATTTACACAAATATAATCAAATAAGTTTAATTATGATCTAATAAACCGGGTCTTAATTTATGTTTTCATTTTTTGCATCGTAATTCGTAATGATGTGACGTTCCCTCCTAAAAAGGGGCGTTACATTAAGTTGGTATCAAAGCCCCAGTTTATGTTTTCTTTGGATCTTTGTGGTTAGGTCTGTCTTGTGTGTGCTGTGTGATTCTTTGTGATTGGTATTCCGAAAGGATACATCTAATTCTTCATTGTGTGTTTCAGTTAGTATTACTTGAAAGAACGATATAGTACGAGGCGGAGATATAGCAGCAGCAATAAAGGCGATGCAGCGAATGGCCGAGGTTATCGCGCAACAAACAGAGAGAGTTGCTCAATAGCTCGAGGCTACGGAAGATGCGCAAAATTTGGCGGAGTTTCATCACCACAACCCTCCTCAATTCAAAGGAGAATTTGATCTGGAGAAAGCTAGTTTATGGATCAAGGAGCTGGAGAAAGTCTTCCGAGGCATGAACTGTGCCAACGACAAAAAAGTGACTTACACTACTTTTATGCTAATTGGTGATGCTGAGGACTGGTGAAATGGAGCACAGAGAGTGCTAGAAGCTAAAGGTCGTGAAATCAATTGGGAGGTATTTAAGAATAAGTTCTTGGACAAATATTTCCCCGCAAGCGCCAGACATGCAAAGGATATGGAGTTCCTTAGCTTGAGACAAGGAAACTTGTCTGTCAGCGAATACGCCGTGAAGTTTGAAAGCTTATCTAAGTTTTTGACATATTTCTAGCACTAGCTAGACGAGGTATGGAAATGTCAAAAGTTTGAAGAAGGACTGAGGCATGAGGTGAAGAGAGCAGTCATCACCTTGAAAATCAACCAATTTTCGGAGCTGCTAGATACATGTTGCCAAGTGGAAGCTCTAGATCAAGCTCGAGATACAAGAAACTGAAACTTTGGACCTGCCAAGTTCCAAAGAGGAGGCGGTAACAACATAAACCATTTCCAAAAGAAGCCTTATTCCTGACCATCAGGAAATCAACAGTAGACGTCGGGTGGAGGTTCTGGTGGGAACCGAACCGAATCGAATGTGGCATCTTTGCCAAGGTGTATGAAGTGCGGGAAGGATCACCCAACAAGGGATTGTTCTATCAAAGAAATCATTTGTTTTCGATGTGGGAAACCTAGACATGTCTCTAGAGATTGCAACCAAGCTAAGGCTGAGCCTTTAGTCAATGCTACACGAGCTACGAAGCCGGAAGTAGGAGTCCGAGTGTACACCATGAGCGGAGAAGAAGCCTCCAAATCTGAAGATCTGATATAGGGAGAATGTGTCATAGGAGGTAATATTTTAACTGTACTGTATGACTCTGGGGCAACCCACTCTTTCATTTCATATGACTGTGTGCGATGACTTGGTTTGCCTATGTCATCCTTACCTCTTGACTTGACTATTTCTACTCCCACTAATAAACCTGTTGTTACTACCAAAGTCTGTTTGAATTGTCCTTTGACTGTGAAGGTCGAATCTTTTCTGTTGATTTGATCTATTTACCCCTTTCTCAATTAGATGTAATTTTAGGAATGGATTGGTTATCTTCCAACCATGTCCTTTTGGATTGCTCTCGTAAAACCATAGTTTTTCCCATAGATGAGGATTCTAGATTTTTGACGGCTAATCAAGTTCGAGCTTTCTTGAAAGAAGGAGCTCAGGGATACATGCTATTGTCTTCCTTGAAAGGTGAGAGCGAGGCTGATATGAACGCAATTCCAGTGGTAAATGAGTTTTCCGAAGTCTTTCCTAATGATATACTTGGTTTACTACCAAAGCGGGAAATAGAGTTCGCTATTGATCTGGTACCTGGATCTGGTCTAGTGTCTATAGCACCTTACAGAATGTCACCATCGGAATTAGCAGAGCTTAAGAAGCAGTTGGAAGAGCTTTTAGAGAAGCAGTTTGTTAGACCCAGTGTGTCACCCTGGGGAGCACTAGTGTTGCTAGTCCGGAAGAAGGATGGTACCTCGCGATTGTGTGTGGACTATCGCCAACTAAACAAGGTCACAATCAAGAACTCAAAAAGTATATTCTCGAGCATGCTCACACGAGCAAGCTGAATATGCATCTGGGAATAACTAAAATGTATTAAGACTTGAAGAAGTTATTTTGGTGGCATGGAATGAAGAGTAATATTACCAGATGTGTGTCTTCTTGTCTAGTTTGCCAGAAAGCAAAGGTAGAGCATCAAAGACCGTCAAGACTATTACAACCTCTATCTATTCCTGAATGGAAGTGAGATAGCATTGTAATGGATTTTGTGGTTGGATTGCTGAAGATCAGGAAGGGTTATGACTCGATATGGATAATTGTTGATTGACTCACGAAGTCAGCACACTTTTTACCGATCAACATAAGGTACAACATGGAAAGGTTGACCCAACTGTACATCGGTGAGATTGTTAGACTACATGGTGTACCTACCAGTATTATTTCTGACAGAGATCCAAGATTTACTTCCATGTTTTGGCAAAGTTTACAAGAAGCATTGGGAACGAAGCTACGACTGAGTTCTGCTTATCACCCACAAACTGATGGGCAATCAGAAAGGACGATCGTTGGAGGATTTGCTCAGGGCTTGTGCTATAGAACAGACTGGAAGATGGGAAGAAGTTTTACCATTGGTAGAGTTCACTTACAACAACAATTTTCATTCAAGCATAGGGATGGCACCCTATGAAGCTCTGTAGAGACGACGGTGCCGAACACCTCTGTGTTGGTACCAAGATGGCGAGCGCCTTACCATTGGACTTGATATTATACAGAAGATGACTGAGAAGGTCAAGATGATTCAGAAAAAGATGAGGATGACTCAAAGTCGGTAGAAGAGCTATGCGGACAATAGGAGAAAGCCTTTTGAGTTTGAGGAAGGCGAGCATGTGTTTTTGAAAGTCAAGCCAACGACTGGGGTTAGTCAAGTTCTGAAATCTAGAAAACTCACTCCCAAATTTCTTAGACCTTACCAAATTCTTCGCCGGATAGGTCCAGTAGCTTACCAGATAGCCTTACCTCCTTTTCTTTCAAACCTTCACAACGTCTTTCATATGTCGCAACTACAAAAGTATATTCCTGACCTGAACCATGTCTTAGCACCGGACACAGTACAATTGAAAGAGAACTTAACCTATGAGACACCTCTTGTAAAGATTGAAGATAGGAGAGTGAAACAATTCAGAGGAAAGGAAATATTATTTGTGAAAGTGATCTGGAACGAAAAGACCGGAGATGCAACGTGGGAATTGGAAGACAAGATGAAGGAGCAACACCCACAACTATTCTGAGGTATGAAAATTTCGAGGATGAAATTTTTTTTTAGAAGGGGAGAGTTGTAACACCCCAGAAATTGTTTGTTTTGTGATGAATAGTCATTTTCCAATATTTGTGATTTTTAAGAATTTTTGTGGATTTTTCTGGAAACGTCGAATATTTTAGTATATTCTTCATTTTGCATGCGCACTGAGCGGACCCGGGAAAATGAAATGTTTTCCCTGGGGTTGGTAAACTTTGAACTGTGGAAGCGTCGACGGGGGATCTTACTAAACCCAAGGCTGGGCACAGTTTACGAGATTTATATTTTTTGAAGTTTTATCTGACAAATAAAATCTCTGTATAGTAAAATTTTGCGATACGCCTCCTTATCTGTTGGATAATTAATACTGGCTTTATTCACTGTAACAATTATCCATTAGGTAATAGCTTGTAGTAAAATCCTAATTATCATATTATTTTAATACTTTATCACCTAATTATCTTATCTAAAGGTAATCTACTTTATGTCTAATCAAATCCTCTTTATTGGAAAAGCTCCTAAGCTTCTCAAGGAAGCTTCATTTTCTCTCTCCTCCATTTCACTCCCACACGGCTGCATGCTTCATTTTGCAGCCAAAATAATATGCTTCACTTAACTTAATTACTCACATTTCATTTCTCTCATTTTCTCCTCTCCTTCTCACACGTCTCTCTCTTTCTCTCTTCTCCCACACGGCTACACACACACACACTCCATTGTTGAGCCTTCAAGCTTCCTTGCTTAAGCCAACTTAGACCGTTGTTTCCCCTCATCATCTCCAAGCTTTCTTCTTTGTGGGACTCCTCTTGACTCTTCCATTTTCATCCTTTGCAGTCCAGCTCCAAAGCTTGAAGTTTTGAGGTAAAGCTCTCAACTTTCTTCTCTTTTTCTCCTCATTTTCGTGGCCCTTGGTCACCATCGTGACCAAGGGCTCCTCTATTCAAGTTTTAGTGGTTGACTTGGGGAGTTGATCATCTTAGATTCTTCTTGTGGGTGGTGGACGAAAAGCTTGAAATAAGCTCACTTTCCTTATTGTCTCTTAAGGTAAGAGGAAGATTATTCTCTTCAACACATCTTAGTGGTAAGAAACTCTTTGTTGTGTTGGTGGGGTGAAACCCATTTATGGGATACCCATTTGTTTGAATGATTTTGGTTGTGTTTTGATTGTTTGGATAGCATGATTTTGATGTATGTTGATGGATTGGTGACTTGGTTGAGCCATAAGTGCTTGTATGATATGATTATGATGTTGTAGTTGAGGTTTGATGGTTTGGTTTGGGTTAAAATGATTTAGAAACTCTGTTTTCTGTAACTTTTCACTTCGTAATCGATTACATGGTTCATGTAATCGATTACAAAGCTTTTGGAACTGTGAAATATGTTTCTGGATAGCTTGTAATCGATTACATAGCTCATGTAATTGATTACAAGGCTTTTGGACAGCTTGTAATCGATTACATTGCTCATGTAATCGATTACAAGGTTTCTGGGTGAATTGTAATTGATTACAAGGTCTATGTAATCGATTACCAAGCCCAAAATTTGAGGATTTTAGCTTGAAAATGATGGAATTAGAGCTCTCTAACCCTGATAACTTAAATACAAATCTTAAATCTTGAATTGAATGATTAGCATTTATTAGATTGTGAAAAGGACTATTCGTTCTAACAAATTGGACAAATGACTTTATAATTTTATTGAATCATATGTGATTGAATTATGAATTTGAACATCCATGGTGAGTATGATTGAAACATGCATTGAGAAAGATTTTATAAGAAAAGTATATCATTGTTGGATATACATGAATATGCATTGAGTCATCATGCATTGTGAAAGTCCGATGGACTGTTGTTAAGGCCATGTTGCCTAAGAGATTAAACACACCTTTGTGTGGGTGCGAGTAGACTAGTGTAGGTCATACTATTGACCTTGGGGGCGTCGGGGTGTGGGTACCTCGCAATGGACAGTTGGTAGCTCTTCTGTCTGTGGGGCAGACCGATGCAAACATACCGACAATCCGGACCGAGACACTGTCCTATATCGCAATCTAGTGAAGAATGTCTGTACAATGCCTTGATGTGCACGTAATAAACTTAGCACTTTGGCCGCGGAAGCCGAGCTGCAGACATGTCTCCTGATCTTTCTCTCCGACTGTTTGTGTCTAGCTCTATGAAGTAGGATTCTGATATCGTATGCATATGCATAGTGGGTCGACATATTTTCTGGCATGTAATTCTTATTATAATTGGAACTGTTGTATTATTGATGTATAACTACCTGGAACTACTTAATTGTTTATTGCTGCTATTAATGTTTATTATTATTACTTTTGAAATGCTATATAGGCGCTTCGCGCCGTTTTGTTTCTTTACTGCCATAATAGGTAATGATGTAGAATGTCTTACCTCTTTCCTGTATTTCTATTATTTCTGTATGTGTTTATGTTCCATCGAAGACATCAGTGAAGAGGGTGAAGCCCACGAGTTTTTGAGTTTCTGGCCTGACTACGACTAGTACTTGCTGTTGATCATGACAGCATGCCCACAGAGATTTTTGGGATACGTGCGTCTGACATTCCTTGGAGGTCCAGACTGTTGGCATGTCAACTTCAGCTCGGACCGCTGTGTCTACATGGGAGATGTGTCGTTGTCGCTGGCGTGGGGGAGTTATGATTCGCCGATCTTTTCCTATAGCGTTCGTCTACATTTAGAATTTTACATGCCCATTAGGGACATGTGGGGTGAACCTCACTACACCCCACGGGAGGATTCATTCCTCTCCACTGCTCGAGCCCTCGCCCGTAATTCAGTGGCTCCAATGAGGGTCTCTTCTGATGAGGAAGACCCTGAGGAGGAACTTGAGGAGGATCTTGACACAGTTCCTTATTTCTCTCCTTAGGGGGCTGATTCTGTCGATAGTCACTGATGGCTATCCATCTTTTGTTAATCTTTATGTTTTCTGCTTACAAGTAGTCAAAAATATAAATACATACTTATGAATCTTTTATAAGAGTTAGTACATTTGAATACTTCATTGATGAACAGGTTATTGAGTACAATATATAAATATATATATATATATATATATATATATACATATATTTAAATATATATATATATATATATTCACCTTTTATTTACACAAATATAATCAAATAAGTTTAATTATGATTTAATGAATCGGGTCTTAATTTATGTTTTCATTTTTTGCATCGTAATTCGTAATAATGTGTCGTTCCCTCCCAAAAAGGGGCGTTAAACTTTTGAAACTGAAATACCGGACCTAGAAACATCAGATGGACGATTTAGTCAAATGTGGTTTGCTCTTATAACCAGAAACATCAGGTAGACGATTTAGTCAGAAAGGAATGGTTATCAGAGGAAACCCAGATAACAGTGGTACTATGTAGCCGTTTGGACGATTATATAATATCACTGATGCAAATGGTATTGAAACAATTGTATGGACGATTGCTTTAATATCATTGGGAATGGTACAACGGAGGGTTGATCCCGATGAATATGTGTTTGTGCATTATACATTTATGGCGTTTTATGCCTAGGAGTGAACGAGAACTTACAAGATAGTGGGGCCTTGAATAGACCTATGGGGACGTTAGGGCGCGGTGATTCACTTGTGATTATGCTATCACATTGTATACCCCTGGTCGTGAACACTGTTGCAACGCACTGGCAGCTTGACAAACCACTATTGCTTTTCGTGGCCCAGCGTAGACTGTCTATTGAAGGAGGACAGATCTTCTGGGACGTTCATCTCTGAAAACTTTGAGTCTAGCTCCATGGAGTAGGAAATGAGTACATTGTACATAAGTATGGTCAGCATACGCATTGTGCATATACATGGTCAGTTCACATGTTGTCATGGCATGGTCAACATACATATTGTGGAGACATGAATATTATTTATGGATCTATGGTGGATATCTGTTGTTATAGTGCTATTAATATTTATAATATTGTGGCATATATTTTCTGATGATATATAAATGTGAAATTGATAACTTGAATATATTGGTAATATCTGTATGTATGGAATGACTATGTCATTCGTGTTATGTTCCTTTACTGCCATAATTGGTAATGAAGTTGGATATCTCACCTCTTGCTTGCACTACTCTTGTTCTATGTGATATTTGGTTAAAGACTGAAAAGGGGACGAGGTTGATTTTCCTAGATTTCACTTGGTATTGGTCTCCTGCTTTCGGTGATGGCGTCCAAAAGAGGTTCTATTGGCTTCGTCAGGATTGTGTTCACCGGGGGCGTCAATGCTTGGCGAGTCGACTGGGTCGGCGAGCGTATACGGTATATTGGGGATTTGATCTTGACCATGAGGAGGACCCGCGATGGAGATCCTATGCTGACTCTCACTACATCAGTGCATCTGGAGTTTGCCTTGCCTATCCGGGAGCTATGGGGTGATCCGTTTCACACCCCTACAGAGGACAAGGATTCTATGGCATCAGCTGCTAGGGCACCTACCTGTGGGACCACACTCAGTCCTGTCCTTGTGTCTTCAAACCAGCCGGGAGAAGATCCCGAGGTGGATCCGATGGAGTGCCCAACTTCTTAGTCGTGGTGTCGTTATGGGTAGTTTATATTTCTTTTATATCGTCTATATAAGGGTTCTTTGGAGTATAACTGCATTTTGATGTATATCTAAGTGTTTTTGAGCGATATGAGCAATGCGTCGCATTATGTATATTTTAAGGTAATTATCCAGTCTTATGTGCTATATTTTGAGTATACCTTGTCATATTATATTTTCAAATGACAGCATGTGCATCTATTTATTTGTGGCTCATATTTTCTTATATGCAAAATGATTAAAATTTGGAAACTTATTATTTAAGTCGTAGCACGCCAAAAATTTAGTGACCATAGTATAATGACGATTGTGCTGTGGTTACTAAATTGAAGGGTGTTACATTAGGTGGTATCAGAGCGCAGTTCATCCTGTTGAGCTGAGGTATGAACTGACTATGCTTAGACATATTAGAAGTTTCTTTGTATGTTGTGCACTTCCTTGTCTCTTGATAGAGATATTTTGGAAAGGAAGGCATGGCTTGCCATGGGTTGAATGTTGGTAGCTACTGTTGCATAGTTACATGATATTGAGTATTGGCCCACTCAATGTGTAATGTTCTATGTGGACGGGAAACTATGACTTCACCTAGGCGTATTAAGGGAATAAGAGTTCTTTTAGTAAGACGTTCAGCTGGTATAACTGAACTCGTTTAGGATTTGTTTACATTTACACCTTGTTGTGTTATCTCTAGAATTATTTGAGCCAATGGGTTAGAAAAAGGGTAGTTAAATAAGACTCGCAAGGTTTATGGATTGAGGTGTCCAAGAGGTTTTGGAGAATCAATTTTATTGGGAAAAGAGTATCTGACATAAGTTTGGTTTGAGGAGATGCATAGGAGTTAAAGACTTATAGGAGATCGCACCACAGAGGGCAGAATGAAAGAGCTCAAGTTAGAGTCTTTTGGGTTTGTTTTGTGGTGTTATGTGACTCTTTGTGTTTGATTTCGAAAATGAGACAATAATGTTTGAATTGTTTGCCTTTGATTTTCCTTATGCTTCGATCCGTTTGTCCTTGAAGGGAGGCAATGGCTCAGGGTGGACGTAAGCATATGAATGCGGGGAGTGACGGTGATGATACGACTGTAGCAGCTGAAGTGATGCAAAGGATGGTTGATGTAACAACACACCAGGATCAGAGGGCCGCACAACAACAGGAATTGGAAGGCGAGGTTCAGAATTTGATGGAAGAAAGTCAACATTGGGGTAACTTTGGATTACCTAAGTTCCAAAGGAGGAATAATAGAAAGATCAATCAGCGTAAGCGAAAACTGTATACACGATAACCGAGGGAGCAACAGCGACAACAAATGTATGAAGGAGGTGCGAGTGGTAGTAAATCCAATCCGACCGTGGTATCTTTACTAAAATGTAAGAAGTGCGGAAAGGGCCACTTAACAAGACACTATACGATTGAATGAATAATTTGTTTCAAGTGCGGAAAGCTAGGACATGTGGCTAGGAATTGTACTTTGCATAGGACGAAGCTTTCCGTTGGAGATGTATGTACTTTAAAATCCCACGAAGAAGGGATAGTTAATTCCTCAAGTGGAGCGAAAGTCTCTCAGACTGAAGATCTAAACGAGGGAGATTGTACTACAATAGATGACCCCGTGATTTTACTGTAAAATTTTGCGGGGGTAACCCACTTCTTTATGGCGTATGACTGTATGAGTCCATTAGGGCCATTTGTATTTTCGTTATCTTTTGACTAAGTTATTTCTACTGCTACTACTAAGAACTTATTGTTGATAGTCAAGTGTTTAAATTATCTTATGACCTGTTAAAGATGAAATATTTCCTGTTGATCTGATTTGTTTACTCCTTTCACAAATTAGATGTAATCTTGAAAATAGATGGGTTATTTTTCAACCCTATCCTATTAAATTATTCCAATCAAACTTTAGTGTTTCGTGAGATAGGGATTTCTGAATTTGGATCCATGAAGCTCATTCCAAAATTTTGTTAAACCATGTCAAATTCTTCATCAGATAGATCAGTGCTGAATGCGGTATAATTAGAAAAGAACATACCCTATGAGACATTTTCTGTTAAGATTGAGGATAGATGGTTTAATGAATTGACTAAAGGAATCCACTGTTATCCCCACGATTAGTTTGCATTCTGGTTATCATCAAGTTCACTCGAAAGTAGTAGATATTTCTGAAACACCTTTTTCTGATGCGTTATGGGTACTATAAATGTTTGGTAGCGTCATTCTATACAACGAACACGTCAGTAACATTCATTAATTTCATGAATAGGATCTTCTTCCCTGTTGAAAATAGATTTGCTATTGTCCTTGTTGGCGATATTCTGATCTATTCTTAATGTTCGGAGGAACGTACCGAACCTTTCGTTGTGATTCTTCAAATCCTGAAGAAGGAGAAGAAGATATGCGTGAAGTTGTCCAAGTGCAAATTCTGGTTAGAGGCAATTCAACTTTCGGGTCACATGATCTCAAAGGAAAGAGTTGCTATGGATCCGTCGAAAGTCGAAGCAATTCTTCAATGAGAAAGACCAACGACCATAATGGAGATTCGTAGCCAGATGGAATTAGTTGGTTAATACAGGAGACTCGTCGCAGAACTTTTCCAATGTGGCAAGACTTCTCATCTAACTCATACGAGATAGTCAAGTTTTGTATGGATCGATGCATATGGGGGAAATTTTCAAGGGTTGAAGAAACACTTAACTACTTTACTAGTGATGATTCTGCCTAATCTCAACGAACCTTTTGAGATACCTATTGATGCTTAGCGATAGATTTTGGAACGTGAGCTCGTGCAGATAGAAGGAGTAGTAGTGCATGCTTCAAGACAACTGAAAGCATATGAGAAGAGTTACTCTACACAAAAACTCAAAGTTAGTCGTTGGAATTGCGTTAAGGATCTGGAAACATTCTACAAGGAACAATATCCACATGTATTCTGAGGTATGAAAATTTTGAGGATGAAATTTTTTTTTAGAAGGAGAGAGTTGTAACATCCCAAAAATTATTTGTTTCATCATAAATAATTATTTTATAATATTTATGATTTTTGGGAATTTTTCTGGATTTTTTCGAAAATGTCGAATATTTTAATATATTTCTCATTTTACGTGCACACTGAGCAGAGACAGTTAAATATCCCAAAAATTGTTTCTTTCGTGATGAATAGTCATTTTCTAATATTTGTGATTTTTGAGAATTTTTGTGGATTTTTCTGGAAACGTCGAATATTTTAATATATTCTTCATTTTGCGTGCGCGCTGAGCGGAGCCGAGAAACGAAATATTTTCCCTGAGGCTAATAAACTTTGAACTATGAAAGTGTCGACGGGGGATCTTACTAAACCCGAGGTCAGGCACAGTTTACGAGGTTTACATTTTTTAAGATTTTATCTGATAAATAAAATCTCTATACGTACCGTTAATTAAAATTTTGTGATATGCTTTATTATCTGTTGGATAATTAATATTGGCTTTATGCACTGTAACAATTATCCATTGAATAATAGCTTGTAGTAAAATCCTAATCAACTTATTATTTTAATTACATTATCACATAATTAACTTATCTAAATATAATCCACTTTATGTCTAATCAAATCCTTCTTTATTGGAAAAGCTCCCAAGCTTCTCAAAGAAGCTACACATGTAACATCCTGAAAATTATTTATTTCATCATAGATAATCATTTTATAATAATTATGATTTTTGGGAATTTTTCTGAAATTTTTTGGAAACGTCAAATATTTTAATATATTTTTTATTTTACGTGCATACTAAGCAGAGTCAGTGAAACACCCCGAAAAATGTTTGTTTTGTGATGAATAGTCATTTTTCAATATTTGTGATTTTTGAGAATTTTTTTGGATTTTTCTGGAAACGCCGAATATTTTAGTATATTCCTCGTTTTGCATACGCGCTGAGTGGAGCCGGGATAACAAAATGTTTTCCCTGAGGCTGGTAAACCTTGAATTGTGGATATGTCGACGGGGGATCTTACTAAACCCGAGGTTGGGCATAGTTTACTAGATTTGCATTTTTTGAGGTTTATCTGATAAATAAAATCTCTGTACACACTATTAATTAAAATTTTGCGGTACGCTCTATTATTTATTGGATAATTAATACTGACTTTGTGCACTGTAACAATTATCCATTGGATAATAACTTGTAGTAAAATCCTAATTACCCTATTATTTTAACTATTAAATCACATTATCTTATCTAAAGGTAATCTCCTTTATGTCTAATCACATCTCCTTAATTGAAAATGCACCCAAGTTTCTCAAGGAAGCTAACCATTTCTCTCTCCTCCTCCCCACACCCACACGGCTGCTGCACAAAGATTGGGAGCCAAATTTGTGCGTCAACTTAATTTAATTAACCTATTCAAATTTAAAAAAGAAAACCCAAAAAGCATCTTTCACTTTTCTATTCACTTCTCTCTCTACCTTCATCTTTCTCAAACTTTCTCTCCTCCTTCTCTCTAGAGCACCTCACGGCTAGCCCCTCTCCCAAGCCTTAACCATCACAAAATTTTCAACCAACCCCATTTTATTAATCACCTCCATCATCTAAACACTTCTCTAGTTGGCGATTTCTTGAAAAGCTTTCATCTTTACCACTTTCTTCAAGCTTCAAGCTTCAAGCTTTTGGGTAAGGTTCTTGACTCCTTACCCTCTTCTCTTCATTTTCGTGTTCAATGCCTTCATTGTGACCATCTATTCATTCTTTTTCATGCCTTGGTATTGATTGGTTGAAGTCAGAATTTTAGGGTTTTTGGGTGGTGTGGCCGAAATCTTCAAGGAGCACACAAGGAGTTCTTTTGTTTGTTTTCTCTTAGGTAAGAGGAAGATACTCCTCCCCAACCTCTATTGGTAGTAAGGAACCTTGTCTTGTGATTGATTGTGAGAAACCCTTGTAGGATTACTCTCTTTGTTTGTATGATTTGTATGATTGCATATTATTTTTAATTTGTTTAAGTTATTTGATTGATTGATTATGTATACGTATGTGTTTGGATGGATTGGAATCTTGAATGGAAGCAAAAATGACTTTGTCCTCTTCCATGAGGCTCACGGCCTCTAGGGTTAATAATGGCCTAATCATGTAACTTCATACAACTATGACATTTAATTGATCAAGTAAATAAATAAGATGATTATGTAATGGAAGGAAATAAATTTGGTAAACTAAAGGAATTATTTGGACTTTTAGAATAAATAAGGATCTGTGACACTTGGCAAGATTTGGAAATAATTTTCTTAAGTGAACAAGACTAAGTTTAAAGTAAGGAATCTAATTATGAAAAGAATTTCATGAGAAACATCACATTGAAGTGGAACTTAACTAATTTGGATAATTAGGAATTATTTAGGATTTCATAAAATGGAAAGAACTAAGGATGAAACTTTACCTAAAAGACTTAGAATGATTTTCAGTTAAAGTAAGAACATGAGTGTAAGTAAGAACACTAAATAATTCCATAATGTACCGAAAATGTAATGTATAATTGGAAGACTTTAGACCATTTAATGTGGGTCCATATGTGGGACTAAGAATATTATGATGCTTACTTTGGTCAATTGTGGCATATTGTGGAAAAGTATGAAATGATAAACATACATGATTATGCATTGAGTCATAATGCATTATGAAAGTTCGTTAGACTATTGTTAAGGCCATGTTGCCTAGGAGATTGACACACCTTTGTACGGGTGCAAGTAGACTAATGTAGGTCATTCTGTTGACATTGGGGGCGTCGGGGCGCAGGCGTCTCACAGTGGACAGTTGGTAGCCCCACTGGGCCGTGAGATAAACCGATGCGAATGCACCGACGATCCGGACATGACACTGTCCTATATCATGATCTAGTGTAGAATGTCTGTACAATGCCATGATGTGCACGTGGATAAATTGATGAATTATAGCACTTTGGCCGCGGCAGCCGAGTTGCAGACATGTCTCTTGATCTTTCTCTCTGACTATTTGTGCCTAGCTCCATGGAGTAGGATCTTGATGTTGTATGCATGTGCATAGTGAGTCCACATATTACCTGGAATTTAATTCTTATGATAATTGGAACTGTTACCTTACTGATGTATAATTGCTTGGAATTGCTTAATTGTCTATTGCTGCTATTTAATGCTTATTATTATTACTTTTGAAATGCTATGTGGGCGCTTTGCTTCATTTTGTTTCTTGCTGCTATAATTGGTAATGATGATAGGATGTCTTACGTCTTTTCTATATTTCTATTATTCCATCTGTATTTATATTCCATCGAAGATATCGGCGACAGAGGTGAAGCTCACAAATTCCTCAGCTTCTGGCCTGAGCACGACTAGCATCTGCTATTGGATCATGGTGGCACGCCCACACAGATTTCTAGGTTATGTGCGTTTAACCTTCCTCGGAGGGCCAGACTCCTAGTACATCAACCTAAATTCTGATCGTTTCATCTACGAGGGAGACGCATTGATTTCTCTGGCTTGGGGGCGTCATGAACCGCCCATCTTCTCTTGCAGCATCAGTTTACTTTTGGAGTTTTATTTGCCCATCAGGGAGATGTAGGGTAATCATTATTACACCCCACAGGAGGATTCTTTTGTCTCCACTGCTCGAGCCACAACCCGTAACTCGGTGGCTCCGATGGAGGTTTCCTCGGATGAGGAAAACCCCAAGGAGGAACCCGAGGAGGACCCTGACATGGTTCCTTCTCCTCTTAAGGACTGATATTGTCGATAGTTACTGGTGGCTATCAGTGTTTATTTTGGGGGCCTGATGTGTCATTATTTTGGTGGGCTGTATATTTATGATCTCTTGGGGCATATATGTATAATTTTGCTTTTTGTATATCAAGCGTTGTAATCAAACAAGTATAATATAATGATATATCATTGTACATATATGTTGGTTCGATGTATGCTTTACTTCTATTTTACTCTACATTGTAATTATGCCTTATCACTATTTTTATTAACTGTAACAAAAAAATAATACTCGCTAATTTAATTATACAATTACAACTAAGTAAATTTATAATTATAAAAAGAACCGGGTCTTAACTTTTATTTTTATTTTTCGCATTGTAAATGACAATGTGACGTGCCCTCCCAAAAAGGGGCGTTACTTTAAGTTGGTATCAGAGCCCTGGTTTATGTTTCTTTGGGTCATGTGATTGAGTCTGTCTTGTTTGTGCTGTATGAATCTCTATGTTTGGTCTTCCTAGTGGATACAACTGACTTTCCTTATGTTTTCAGTTAATCTGAATTGAGAAAGCAAGATGGCACGAGGTGGAGACATGACAGCTGCTATAGAAGCGATGCAAAGGATGGTTGAGGTCATCGCACAATAGACTGAACGAGCTGCTCAGCAACAAGAGAGAGTTGCTCAACAACAAGAAAGGGCTACTCAACAGCTCGAAGCTACTGCTGACGCTCAAAACTTGGAGGAGTTTCATCGCCACAATCCTCCCCATTTCAAAGGAGAGTTCGATCCAGATAAAGCCAGTCTATGGATCAAAGAGCTAGAGAAAGTTTTCCGAGGCATGAATTGCACCGAGAATAAGAAGGTGACTTATGCTACCTTTATGTTGGTTGGCAATGCTGAGAACTGGTGGTGTGGGATGCAAAGAATGCTGGAGGCTGAAAATCACGAAATCACTTGGGATTTATTTAAGGATAAATTCTTGGATAAGTACTTTCCCACGAGCGCGAGGCACGCGAAGGAGATGGAGTTTCTTAACCTAAGGCAGGGGAACATGACCGTTAATGAATATGCAGCGAGATTTGAAAACTTGTCACAGTTTTCAATGTAATTTTAGCACCAACCAAATGAAACCTGCAAGTGTCAGAAGTTTACAGAAGGACTGAGATATGAAGTGAAGAAAGCTGTTATCTCACTAAAAATCAACGAGTTCTCAGAGCTGCTAGATACGTGCTACGAAGTGGAAGCTCTGGAGCAAGCTAGAGATACAAGGAGCGGGAACTTTGGACCTACAAGGTTTCAAAGGGGCGGTGGCAACAGTTCTAACTGCTTCCAAAAGAAGCCCTATTCCCAACCAATGGGAAGCCAGTAACAGATAGCCAGTGAAAGTTCTGGTGGAGGTTCTACAGGGAACCGGACTGGCCAAAATGTGGCGTATCCCTCAAAATGCCTGAAGTATGGGAAGGATCATCTCACGAGGGATTGCACTATAAAGGGGATTATCTGTTTCAGATATGGCAAGCCTGGCCACGTATCCCGAGATTGCAACCAAACGAAGGCTGAACCTTCAATCAATGTTGCAAGGACCAACAAACCGCAAGCAGGAGGACGGGTCTATACCATGAGCGGTGCCGAAGCCTCCGAGTCAGAAGACTTGATTCAAGGAGAAGGCACCATAGAAGGTAACCTTTTAACTGTACTGTATGACTCTGGGGCAACCCATTTTTTCATATCTTATGACTGTGTGCTAGGACTTGGTTTACCAGTATCTACCTTACCTTTTGATCTGACTATTTCTACCCCCACTGATAAACCAGTAGTTACTACCAAAGTCTGTTTAAATTGTCCCTTGATTGTTGAAGGTCGAATCTTTTCTGTCAATTTGATCTGTTTACCCCTTTCTTAGCTAGATATAATTTTAGGGATGGACTGGTTGTCCTCCAACCAGGTCCTATTAGATTGTTCAAGAAAAATCATAGTTTTACCTATGGATGAGGATTCTAGATACTTAACGGCCAACTAAGTTCAAGCTCTCTTGAAAGAAGGAGCTCACGGATACATGCTACTGTCTTCTTTGAAAGTCAAAAGTGAGGTTGATGTGAACAAAATTCCAGTGGTGAATGAATTTCCCAAAGTCTTTCCTGAGGATGTACCTGGCTTACCACCGGCGCGAGAAATAGAATTCGTTATTGACCTTGTACTGGGAGCTGGTCCTGTGTCTATAGCACCTTATAGGATGTCACCAACAGAATTAGCTGAACTTAAGAAGCAACTAGAGGAGCTTTTGGAAAAGCAATTCATCAGACAGAGTGTGTCACCTTGGGGAGCACCAGTACTGTTAGTTTGAAAGAAGGACGGTTCATCAAGGTTGTGCGTGGACTACCGTCAGTTAAATAAAGTGACAATCAAGAATAAATATCCACTCCCAAGAATTGATGACTTAATGGACCAATTGAAGGGAGCAGCGGTGTTTTCAAAAATCGACCTGCGATCTAGGTATCATCAGATATGAGTGAAGATAGAGGATATACCCAAGACTGCTTTTTGTAACCGATATGGCCATTACGAGTATTTTGTGATGCTGTTTGGTGTGATGAATGCGCCTACTATCTTCATGGACTACACGAACAGGATCTTTCGTCCTTACTTGGACAGGTTTGTTGTTATCTTTATCGAAGACATCCTGATATATTCTCAAAATCAAGAGGATCATGCTGAACACCTCAGTATAGTTCTCTAGATTCTGAAGGAGAAAGAATTGTATGCCAAACTGTCAAAATGTGAATTTTGGCTGAAAGAAGTTAAGTTTTTGGGTCATGTAATCTCGAAGGATAGGATTGCGGTGGATCCATCAAAAGTGGAGGCAGTGCTATAATGGGAAAGGCCTAAGTCAGTGACGGAGATTCGTAACTTTGTGGGATTGGCCGGATATTACCGGAGGCTCATCGAGGGATTCTCCAAGATTGCAAGACCCCTTACTCAACTCACGATAAAGAACCAAGCTTTTGAGTGGACCGACGGCTGTGAACAAAGTTTCCAAGAGTTGAAGAGACGGCTAAATACCTCGCCAGTGTTAGTGCTACCTGATCCGAATGAGCCCTTCGAGGTGTATTGTGATGCTTCATACCAAGGACTAGGATTTGTGCTTATGCAACATGGAAGAGTGGTGGCTTATGCTTCAAGGCAATTGTGAGTGCATGAAAAGAACTACCCGACGTATGACTTGGAGTTAGCGGTTGTGGTTTTCGCTTTGAAGATATGGAGGCATTTCCTCTATGTAGCGACGTTCAACATCTTTAGTGATCACAAAAGCTTGAAATATTTGTATGATCAGAAGGAGTTGAACATGAGGCAGCGGAGGTGGTTGGAGTTCCTGAAGGACTACGATTTCCAACTTCTGTATCACCCCAACAAGGCAAACGTCATGGCAGATGCCTTGAGTAGGAAGATGATCAGTGTCTCTGCCCTGATGATCAAGGAAAAGGATCTAATAGAGTAGTTCAAAGATGTATGGTCTTTTGTAGAATTAGAACCAGGAAAGATCCACATGAACATGGTCACCATCTCAAGTGAGCTAATGGAGGACATACGGGAAAAGCAGAAGGTCGACAAGTTCTTGCAAGAAGAGAGAGAGCTAATGAAGCAAGGCAACAAAACAGCATTTGCGGAAGGAACAAACAGAATTTTGAGGTTTCGAGGTAGAGTCTGTATTCCCCATGACCAAGAGCTTAGAGAGTATATTATCGACCATGCTCACACAAGCCAGCTGAATATGCATCCAGGCATAACAAAAATTATCAAGACTTGAAGAAGTTGTTTTGGTGGCATGGAATGAAGAGTGACGTCACTAGACATGTATCGACTTGTCTGGTTTGTCAGAAAGCTAAAGTGGAACATCGAAGACCCGTAGGATTGCTGCAACCATTGTCTATTCTTGAATGGAAATGGGACAGCATTACAATGGATTTTGTGGTGGGTTTACTAAGGACAAGAAAAGGATATGACTCAATTTGGGTAATTGTGGACCGACTCACGAAATCAGCACATTTCCTTTTGATCAACATAAGATACAACCTGGAGAAACTGACCCAACTGTATATTAGAGAGATTGTTAGACTACACGGTGTGCCTACAAGTATTATTTCGGATAGGGATCCAAGATTCACTTCAAAGTTCTAGCAGAGTCTACAAGAATCATTAGGGACAAAGTTACGCCTAAGTTCTACTTATCACCCACAAACCGATGGCCAATCGGAGAGGACGATCCAATCATTGGAAGATTTGCTTAGAGCTTGCACCATAGAACAGACTGGAAGTTGGGATGACATTCTACCGTTGATAGAATGCACCTACAACAACAGTTATCATTCAAGCATAGGGATGGCACCCTATGAGGCTCTGTATGGACGGCGGTGTCGGACACCTTTATGTTGGTACCAAGAAGGCGAGCGCCTCACTATTGGACCAAATGTTATACAGCAGACGACTGAAAGGTTAAGATGATTCAGGAGAAGATGAGGACGGCTCAGAGTCGACAAAAGAGTTATGCAGACAAAAGAAGAAAACCTTTTGAGTTTGAGGAAGGCGAGCATGTATTTTTGAAAGTCACACCTACGACTGGGGTGGGCCGGGCCTTAAAATCTAGAAAACTTACTCCAAAATTTCTTGGACCATGCCAGATTATTCGCCGAGTAGGTCCAGTAGCCTATCAAATAGCCTTACCCCCTTTCCTCTCAAACATTCACAATGTCTTCCATTTGTCACAACTGCGAAAATATATTCCTGACCCAAGTCATGTCATAACACCAGACACATTACAATTAAAAGAGAACTTAACCTATGAGGCACCTCCTGTAAGAATTGAGGATAAAAGGATAAAGAAACTAAGAGGCAAGGAGATCTCATTGGTAAAGGCAATCTGGAACGAAACGACTGGAGATGCAACATGGAAGCTGGAAGACAAGATGAAGGAGCAACACCTATAACTATTCTGAGGTATGAAAATTTCAAGGACGAAATTTATTTTAGAAGGGGAGAGTTGTAACACCCCGAAAATTATTTATTTCATCATAGATAATCATTTTATAATAATTATGATTTTTAGGAATTTTTCTAAAATTTTTTGGAAACATTAAATATTTTAATATATTCCTCATTTTATGTGTACACTGAGCAGAGTCAGTGAAACACCCCAGAAATTGTTTGTTTTGTGATGAATAGTCATTTTTCAATATTTGTGATTTTTGAGAATTTTTTTAGATTTTTCTAAAAACGTCAAATATTTTAGTATATTTCTCGTTTTACGTGCACACTGAGCGGAGTTGGGATAACAAAATATTTTTTCTGAGACTGGTAAACCTTGAACTGTGGATATGTCGATGGGGGATCTTACTAAACCCGAGGCTGGGCACAGTTTACGAAGTTTATGTTTTTCGAGGTTTATCTGATAAATAAAATCTCAGTACACACTATTAATTAAAATTTTGCGATACGCTCTATCATTCATTGGATAATTAATACTGGCTTTGTGCACTGTAACAATTATCCATTGGGAAATAGCTTGTAGTAAAATCTTAATTACCTTATTATTTTAACTATTAAATCACATTATCTTATCTAAAGGCCCTTTATGTCTAATCACATCTCCTTTATTGAAAATGCACCCAAGCTTCTCAAGGAAGCTAACCGTTTCTCTCTCCTCCTCCCCACACCCACACGGTTGCTGTACACAAATTGGGAGCCAAATTTGTGCTTCAACTTAATTTAATTAACCTATTCAAATTTCAAAAAGAAAACCCTAAAAGCATCTTTCACTTTTCTATTCACTTCTCTCTCTACCTTTATCTTTCTCAAACTTTCTCTCCTCATTCTCTCTAGAGCACCTCATGGCCAGCCCCTCTCCCAAGCCTCAACCATCACAAAATTTTTAACCAACCCCATTTTATTAATCACCTCCATCATCTAAACACTTCTCTAGTTGGTGGTTTCTTGAAAAGCTTTCATCTTTACCACTTTCTTCAAGCTTCAAGCTTCAAGCTTTTGGGTAAGGTTCTTGACTCCTCACCCTTTTCTCTTCATTTTCGTGTTCAATGCCTTCATTGTGACCATCTATTCATTCTTTTTCAAGCCTTGGTATTGATTGGTTGAAGTTGGAATTTTAGGGTTTTTGGGTGGTGTGGCTAAAATCTTCAAGGAGCACACAAGGAGTTCTTTTGTTTGTTTTCTCTTAGGTAAGAGGAAGATACTCCTCCTCAACCTCTATTGGTAGTAAGGAACCTTGTTTTGTGATTGATTGTGAGAAACCCTAGTAGGGTTACTCTCTTTGTTTGTATGATTTGAATGATTGCATATTGTTTTTAATTTGTTTAAGTTATTTGATTAATTGAGTATGTATATGTATGTGTTTGGATGGATTGGAATCTTGAATGGAAGCAAAAATGACTTTGTCCTCTTCCATGAAGCTCACGGTTTTTAGGGCCCAAAAATTAGGGTTCTTGGTGAAAATTTACAACAAGTGGAGGACATAGCTAATCAAGTGGACAATATGTAATTAATGGAATGAAAATTTAGAATCCTAAGACTTAGTGTGGCTCACGGCCTCTAGGGTTAATAATGGCCTAATCATGTAACTTCATACAACTATGACATTTAATTGATCAAGTAAATAAATAAGAGGATTATGTAATGGAAGGAAATAAATTTGGTAACCTAAAGGAATTCTTTAGACTTTTAGAACAAATAAGGATGTGTGAGACTTGGCAAGATTTGGAAATAATTCTCTTAAGTGAATAAGACTAAGTTTAAAGTAAGGAATCTAATTATGAAAAGAATTTCATGAGAAACATCATATTAAAGTGAAACTTAACTAATTTGGACAATTAGGAATTATTTAGGATTTCATAAAATAGAAAGAACCAAGGATGGAACTTTACCTAAAAGACTTAGAATGATTTTCAATTAAAGTAAGAACATGAGTGTAAGTGAGAACACTAAATAATTCTATAATGTACCAAAAATGTAATGTACAATTAGAAGGCTTTAGACCATTTAATGTGGGTCCATGTGTAGGACTAATAATATTATGATGCTTACTTTGGCCAATTGTGGCATATTGTGGAAAAGTATGAAATGATAAACATACATGATTATGCATTGAGTCATCATGCATTGTGAAAGTCCGTTGGACTGTTGTTAAGGCCATGTTTCTTAGGAGATTGAACACACCTTTGTGCGGGTGCGAGTAGACTAGTGTAGGTCATTCTGTTGACCTTGGGGGTGTCAACGCGCAGGCGTCTCACTGTGGACAGTTGGTAGCCCCACTAGGCCGTGAGATAAACCGATGCGAACACACCGATGATTCGGACGTGACACTGTCCTATATCGTGATCTAGTGTAGAATGTTTGTACAATGCCTTGATGTGCACGTGGATAAACTGATGAATTATAGCACTTTGGCCGCTACAGCCAAGTTGTAGACATGTCTCCTAATCTTTCTCTCCGACTATTTGTGTCTAGCTCCATGGAGTAGGATCTTGATGTTGTATGCATGTGCATAGTGAGTCCACATATTACCTGGCATTTAATTCTTATGATAATTGGAACTGTTACCTTACTGATGTATAATTGCTTGGAACTGCTTAATTGTCTATTGCTACTATTTAATGCTTATTATTATTACTTTTGAAATGCTATGTGGGCGCTTTGCGCTGTTTTGTTTCTTGCTGCTATAATTAGTAATGATGGTAGGATGTCTTACCTCTTTTCTGTATTTCTATTATTCCGTCTATATTTATGTTCCATCGAAGTTTTCGGTGACGGAGGTGAAGCTCACGAATTCCCCGGCTTCTGGCCTGAGCGTGACTAGCATCTGCTGTTGGATCATGGCGACACGCCCACGTGGATTTCTAGGTTATGTGTGTTTGACCTTCCTCGGAGGGCCAGACTCCTGGTACATCAACCTAAATTCTGATCGTTTCATCTACGAGGGAGACATGTCGATTTCTCTGGCTTGGGCGCGTAATGAACCGCCCATCTTCTCTTGCAACGTCAGTTTACTTTTGGAGTTTTATTTGCCCATCAGGGAGATGTGGGGTGATCGTTATTACACCCCACAAGAGGATTCTTTTGTCTCCACTGCTCGAGCCTCAGCCTGTAACTCGGTGGCTCTGATGGAGGTTTCCTCAGATGAGGAAGACCCCGAGGAGGAACCCAAGGAGGACCCTGACACGGTTCCTTCTCCTCTTAGGGACTGATATTGTCGATAGCTACTGATGGCTATTGATGTTTATTTTGGGGGCCTGATGTGTCATTATTTTGGTGGGTTGTATATTTATGATCTCTTGGGGCATATATGTATAATTTTACTTTTTGTATATCAGGTGTTGTAATCAAACAAGTATAATATAATGATATATCATTGTACATGTATGTTGATTCGATGTATGCTTTACTTCTATTTTACTCTACATTGTAATTATGCCTTATCACTATTTTTATTAACTGTAACAAAAAAAATAATACTCGCTAATTTAATTACACGATTACAACCAAGTAAATTTATAATTATAAAAAGAACTAGGTCTTAACTTTTATTTTTATTTTTCGCATTGTAAATGACAGTGTGACGTGCCTTCCCAAAAAGGGGCATTACAACAAACTTCTCTCTCTCTCCTCCCTTTCCACACGGCAGCAGCCCCCTTTTGGAGCCCAAAAATGTGCTTCACTTAATTAACTATTCTATTCTAATTTCAAAATAAAAATGTCATCAGCTTTTTCTACTATCCACTTCTCTCTCTACTTTCATCTTCCTCTCATTTTCTCCTCATTCTCTCTACACCAACCCACACGGCCAGCCCTCCTTCTTGCCTCCACCATCATAAAATTTTCAACTAACCACATTTTCTTAATCTCCACTACATTCTAAACACCTTTCTAATTGGAGATTCCTTGAAAAGCTTCCATCTTCGTCATCTTCTTCAAGCTTCAAGTTTGGAGTTTTAGGGTAAGATTCATGATCTCTTATCTTTTCTTCCTTATTTTTATTTTCATGGCCTTCACCATGACCATGGATCCATTCTTTTTCAAGCCTTAGTATTGATTTGATGAAGTTGTAATTTCTAGGGTTTGTGGAGGAATAAATCTGAATTTCACTAGGAGCTTCAAGGTAGTTTCATGCTTGTTTTCTCCTCTAGGTAAGAAGGAGACGATCCTCTTCAACCTCTCTTGGTAGTAGGGAACTTGATTTTATATTGGTTGTGAGGAACCCTAGTTAGGGTTACCTTATTTGTTGTATGGTTTTTGTGGCTATGTGTTGATTTTGCTTTACTTAATCTATTTTGTTAATCTTATATATATATTGATGATCTTAGATGGATTGGAATCATGAAATGGAAATAAAAGTCCCTTGCCTTCCTCATGGAGGCTCATGGCCATGACCCCCAATTTGAGGGATTATGATTAAAATTTTGTAATCAAGATGGAAACATAATTAATTCAAGTGATTAAAGTGTAATGGAGTTAAGAAAAACTTAGGATTTCTCCCTTGGGAGGCCACGACCTCTAGGGCCAATTTAGGATCAAATTGTGTAACAACATACAACCTTGGACTTTAAGTGATCAAGTGATTAAATGACTAATAATATAATGGATGGAAACCAATTTGATAACCTAAAGTAATTCTTTAGACCTAAGACAACAATGAGAGTGTGTAAGACTTGGAAAACTTAGAATAATTCTCTAAGTGAGTTTTGGATAAACTTAAAGTAAGGAACTTAACAATCAAGAGAATTCCTCTAGAGAAGAATTTCATAAGAAATGTTAAATTAAAGTGAAACTTAATTAATTGAAATAATTAGGAATTAATTAGGGATTCATAAAATAGAAAGAATCAAGAGTGAAGTTTTATCCAAAAACTTAGAATAAATTTTAATTAAAGCAAGACCATGAGTGCAAGTAAGAATGATAAATAATTCAGTTTAAATCATTCTAAGGGAATTAGGTTTAAAATTTAATAATGGACTTATGTAATTAAAATAATAATGATTAAATGAATAATGTGAGAGAATTCTACTAAAAGAAAAACTTATTAAGAAGAATGTATAAATTTAGGAATAATTCCATAATGTACCCTAAAATTGTAATATATTATTTAAGGAGTAATAATATTTATTATGGGTCCATGATTGAGACCAAGAATGTCTTGATGCTTATCTTGGCCAAATTATGGCATGTTGTGGAAAAGTATATTATTGTTAAATATACATGAATATACATTGTGCTTTTGAAACTAAAATACCAGACCCAGAAACATCAGATGGACGATTTAGTCAGATGTGTTTGCTCTTATAACCAGAAACATCAGGTAAACGATTTAGTCAGAAAGGACTGGTTATCAGAGGAAACCCATATAACAGTGGTACTATGTAGTCGTTTGGACGGTTATATAATATCATTGATGCAAATGGTATTGAAACAATTGTATGGACGATTGTTTTAATACCATTGGGAATGGTACAACGGAGGGTTGATCCCGATGAATATGCATTTGTGCATTATACATTTATGGCATTTTATGCCTAGGATTGAACGAGAACTTACAGGATAGTGGGGCCTTGAATAGACCTATAGGGACGTCAGGGCGCAGTGATTCACTTGTGATTATGCTATCACATTGTATACCCTTGGCCTTGAACACTGTTGCAACGCACTGGCAGCCTGACAAACCACTATTGCTTTTCTTGGCCCGGCATAGACTGTCTATTGAGGGGGGACAAATCTTTTAGGACGTTCATCTCTGAAAACTTTGAGTCTAGCTTCATGGAGTAGGAAATGAGTACATTGTACATAAATATGGTCAGCATACGCATTGTGCATATGCATGGTCAGTTCACATGTTGTCATGGCATGGTCAACATACATATTGTGGAGACATGAATATTATTTATAGATCTATAATGGATATCTGTTGTTATAGTGCTATTAATATTTATAATATTGTGGCATATATTTTCTGATGATATATAAATATGAAATTGATAACTTAAATATATTTGTAATATCTGTATGTATGGAATGACTATGTCATTCGTGTTATGTTCCTTTACTGCCATAATTGGTAATGAAGTTGGATATCTCACCTCTTGCTTACACTACTCTTGTTCTATGTGATATTTGGTTAAAGACTGAGGAGGGGACGAGGTTGATTTTCCTAGATTTTACTTGGTATTGGTCTCTTACTTTCAGTGATGGCATCCAGAATGGGTTTTATTGGCTTCGTCAGGATTTTGTTCACCGGGGGCGTCAATGCTTGGCAAGTCGACTGGGCCGGCGAACGTATACAGTATATCGGGGATTTGATCTTGATCGTGAGGAGGACCAGCGATGGAGATCCTATACTGACTCTCACTACATCAGTGCATCTGGAGTTTGCCTTACCTATCCGGGAGCTATGGGGTGATCCGCTTCACACCCCTAGAGAGGACGAAGATTCTATGGCATCAGCTACTAGGGCACCTGCCCGTGGGACCGCACTTGGTCCTGTCCTTGTGTCTTTAGATGAGCTGAGAGAGGATCCTAAGGTGGATCCGATGGAGTACCTAACTCCTTAGTCGTGGTGTCGTTATAGGTAGTTTATATTTCTTTTATATCATCTGTATAAGGGTTCTTTGGAGTATAACTGCATTTTGATGTATATCTAAGTGTTTTTGAGCAATATGAGCAATGCGCCTGATGAGCGATGTCGTACTCGCCTCAAAATAGACTAGGATTTAAATGAAATATAGCATAGTGCATAACCTAGGTCATCTCCTAAGGATCAATTCGGATTTCTCAAGCATATTAGAAATTATCAATAAGTAGGGGGTTTTGATCGTCAAGTAAAAGAGTACAAATTCAACAGTAATTAAGAATAAATTCAAAACTGGAAACACCAATCCAAGGTCTTCAATTCAAGTGGCAAAGTAAATCATAGTTCAAAGAGAGTAAATTCTTTATGCAATTACTTCTGTTAATTCGAATTCAACTAGATAATCACCTAGAATTTGATCAACAAAAACAGAATCACAATCGCAATTCTTGATTAAGATTGAATTAAACACAATTTTGAATTAACATAGATTATCAATCGATGATCTATTCTCCATTAAATTCATATTAATCAATCTAAATCTATCTTCAATATACAAAAATATAATCATAAACCAATTAAATAAGGAGAAGAGGAGAGAACACAATCAGAAATCACAATTAAACAAAAGAACTCAAAACTCTAACCACAATCATTGAATTCCTTAGATTGATTGGATCTTTAGCCTTCCATGGCCATCACCATTGAAAAGATACAGATCAGAGAAAGGAGAAAAATGAAAATAGAGAAAATGAAAAGAGAAGAAAAAAAGGGTTTCTTGATTCAAATCGTAAAACTCAAAAATAAGGATTCAGAAAGAGGTACTTTTCGTATTCTGCCTTAACCTATTTGTAACTAAAAATTATTTTGTAATTCCTAATCTACCCCTGGCCCAAACTATAGCCCTCTGAATAAGCTTTTCAAAGACATATAATTTGTCTTATTTGGGTTTAAATTGAGAGAGTTAAGCCCAAATCAGTTATGGAAGGTCCAAGCTTTATGACAGCAATAGCGTCCTAACTTTGAGACTCAATTTTGCCCTGAATCTAGCTGAATTAGAAAAACTGCATTAGACACAAAATTGTGTATCTTTGTCTCAGCTTTTAGGGGACACTAAGATTATCTAAATATGACATTTGTAACCCAAGATATGGCCTGTACAAGACAGAAAGGTCAAAATGAGATAAATTCTGAAAATTAATGAAGCTTTTATAACTAAGCCCAATGAGGCCCAATCATCTAAAACTCACCCACAAACATAATATTGGATACAATTATCATCAATTTGGCTAAATATAAAGCAATAATGAATGCCTCAAAATTGATTGATCAAATTCCCCCACACTTGAACTTTTGCACTCCCGGGCAAAATACAAAAGACCAAAACTAGAGAATAAAGAAAAGCAAATGCAAGAATGCAAGAAAAGTAAAAACTCAAAAACTAAAAACTCTAAAAGACTCAAATTCGAATGACATTCAAGTATGCAAAAGCTTACAAGCAAGAGGAGCAATAGAAGATTCAAAAGAACAAAACATCCATGAATTAAAATTTCTTCACATCTTAAACCAACAAGCAAAGTAGCTTCAACTTGAAAAAGCATGAATCAAGAATGAAAGATCCTCACAAGATACACTCTCAATCCCTCAAGTGTTTACAGGGTAAGTATTTCACTCAATTCAACTCATGAACGATTGCACTACCATAAGCTTGCTTATCTTCTACTTCTCCACTACTCAAAACACATGCACACAAAAATCAAGAGAACTTTGTTCAAGGTTGTAATGAGGTCAATGTAAGGGAAGGAAACAATATAGATATGGCAAAATAAATACCAAAGAGAATGAAAGAGCATTGTGAAGGAACTCAAATGAATGACAAGTAACAAACATGAAATTTTATCCCCCAACTCCAAATAATGCACATTCTCCTTTACAAATGTCCTTCTCTTTTTTTTCTTTCTCAACCTTTCTTGAATTAATTCTTTTTCTTTTCTTTTTCCTTTTTTTTGGCTTTTCTTTTTTTTTTTGGCTTTTTTTTTCTTAATTCTATTTTTTTAAATTTTTTTTTAATTTCACAACTAGACATCTTGCATATTGCTCATCAAAGTACACAACCCCCACACTTGAACATCAAAAGAGCTCCTCCAATGAAAATGAACCAATGCTCTCCTATTCCCTAAGGTAAAGATAAAAACATGGTTTTGTCACATAAGGCACAAAATAAGCTAAAACAAAGAATAGGCAAGTAGGCTCAAGGGGGTTAAACAAGGGAAAGTGATGCAATGTTAGCTATTTGGCCAAAGTAGTTAATCAAGAAAGAATGTCTCAATCATATTCATGTATACAAGTGAAAAATGTAGCCTCAAAAAGAATTTAAGTAAGTTCTAGAGTGATCAAATGACATGAGTGACAATCACACAAGAAAGAAGAGAATGGTGCAAATGTTAAATCCACCAATAGGCTCAAAATCTCACAAGGTATGCATCTATCAAACTTGATCCTCCTATTCAAACATTCACCACCAAGCAAATTAAATTCAAGAAGAAAGAAAATTTATTCAATCATGTTATGAACCTTGAATTCCAATTGTCTCAAACTTTTCAACCTCAAAACATCATTGGAAAGCAACTCAAAACACACTTGTGTGCCCCTTTTTTTTTAATAGAAAATAGAATTAAAAGAAGAAAACAAAAACAAAAATAGCAAAATAACACAAAATACAAAAACAGAAAGCAGAAATAGAAAACAAAAACAAAAACAAAAAAAAATAGAAATGAGAAAATAGCAAAATAGAAAGCAATGAGAATTTGTATGACAAAAATAGAAAACAAAAAAAATAGAAAACAGTGAGAACGTGAGAAACAGAAAATGAAAATGAAAACAAAAACAAAACAGAAAATAGCAAAATAGAAAAATAGAAAAACAGAAAAATAGAAACAAGAAAATAAAAAACAGCAAAATTCCCTCCCCCACACTTAAATCACACATTGTCCTCAATGGCAACACAAATCAAAAGACAAATAGACAAGTGAAATAAAAGAGCAAGGGAAGAGAACACCCTCATCAAGGTGGAAAGATTTGCACTTGGGGAAAGGTGGGCTTGTCCAAGGAGAGCTCCTCCACAAGTGCGGAGTGCGCAGGGCTCTCAAGAAAAGGCTTAAGACGGTGTCCATTAACCTTGAAACTCTTGTTGGTAGCTTCATTTGAAATCTCCACTACACCATAAGGAAAAATGTTAGTGACAACAAAAGGACCATCCCACCTAGAACGGAGCTTACCAGGCATGAGTTAAAGGCTAGAATTGAACAAAAGCACTTTTTGGCCAATGGAGAACTCCTTTCGGGAAATCATCTTGTCATGGAAATGCTTAGTTTTTTCCTTATAGATCTTGGAATTCTCATAAGCCTCCAAACGAAGTTCCTCAAGTTGTTGCAATTGAAGCTTCCTTTCTGAACTCGCTTGGTCAAAAGCTAAGTTGCAACTCTTCACTGCCCAGTATGCATGATGCTCTATCTCCACTGGAAGGTGGTAACTTTTACCAAAGACAACCCTAAAGGGAGACATCCCTATAGGCGTCTTGTAAGCAGTACGATGAGCCCAAAGAGCATCCTTTAACCGGTGGCTCCAATCCTTCCTATTCGGCTGAACCATCTTCTCCAAAATCTGCTTTATCTCTTGGTTAGAAACCTCGGCCTGCCCGTTAGTTTGGGGATGATATGCTGTAGACACTCTATGCACGACCCCATACTTCCGAAACAAGGCCTCCATAGTCCGGTTACAAAAATGAGTCCCTTGGTCACTAATGATAGCGCGACACACTCCAAACCTACAAAATATGTTAGACCTGAAAAAATCCAAAACAACTCGAGCATCATTAGTCCTGGTGGCCTTAGCTTCCACCCATTTAGAAACATAATCAACTGCAAGCACGATATAAGCAAAACCAAAAGAAATAGGGAAAGGGCCCATAAAATCGATACCCCAAACATCAAAGACCTCGCAGAAAAGAATGGGCTGTTGGGGCATCTCCTGCCTGCGAGTAATGGCCACTCCTGCTCTCTGGCACTACTCACAAGTAGTGAAAACCTGATGCGCATCTCTGAAGATGGTAGGCCAGTAGAATCCAGAATCAAGCACTTTCCTAGCTGTTCGCTGTGGTCCAAAGTGTCCTCCGACTGGAGAGGCATGGCAAAAATGAAGAACTGACTAGATCTCATGGTCAGGTATGCATCTGCGAATCAACTGGTCACTACAAAATTTCCACAAATATGGATCATCCCAAACATAATATTTAGCATCACTCTTAAGCTTAGCTCTCTGTGATCTAGATGCATGAGGGGGAAAAACAGATGTAACTAAGTAGTTAACTAAATCAGCAAACTAAGGGGAAAGTGAGGTGTCATGCAGCTGCATAAGCTGCTCATCTGGAAAATCATCTCTGATAGGAGAAGGGTCAACAACTCCTTCAATCCTGCTCAAATGATCCGCCACCAAATTCCCTGCTCCACTCCTATCTCTAATCTCCACATCAAACTCTTGGAGAAGCAGCATCCATCTAATCAATGGAGACTTCGAATCTGCCTTCTTCAACAGGAACTTTAAGGCTGCATGATCAGTAAAAATAACCATGTTAGAGCCAAGCAAATATGATCTAAACTTATCAAGTGCAAATACAATAGCAAGCAACTCTTTCTCAATGGTAGTATAGTTAGCCTGGGCAGCATCTAAAGTTCTAGAAGCGTAGGAGATGACATGAGGCAGCCTGCCAACTCTATGGGCTAGGACAGCTCCCACTGCATAGTTAGATGCATCACACATGAGTTCAAAAGAGAGTGTCCACTCGGGTGGCTGAATGATGGGAGTGGTGGTCAGAGCTATTTTGAGGCAATCATAAGCCTCTCTACACCTGTCATCAAAATCAAAGATAACATCTTTCTGCAACAAGTTGGACATTGGAAGGGCCTTTTTACTGAAATCTTTAATGAACCTCCTGTAGAAACCTGCATGGCCAAGGAAAGAACGAACCTCTCGCACGCAAGAGGGGTAAGGCAACTGGGAAATGACATCAATTTTAGCAGGATCTACCTCTATACCCTTCCGATAGATCACATGGCCTAAGACTATGCCCTGTTCTACCATAAAATGACACTTCTCATAATTAAGAACAAGGTTAGTCTCAATGCAGCGATGCAAAACTCTATCCAGACTGTCCAAATAGGCATCAAAAAAGGAACCATAAACAGTAAAATCATCCATAAACACCTCAATGCAATCCTCTAAAAAGTCTGAAAAGATACTTACCATGTATTGCTGGAAAGTTCCAGGGGCATTGCATAGGCCGAAAGGCATCCTCCTATAGGCAAAAGTGCCAAAGGGGCAGGTGAATGTGGTCTTCTCTTGGTCCTCTGGTGCTATGTGGATCTGGAAATAACATGAAAAGCCATCAAGAAAATAGTAGTAAGATTTTCCAGCCAAGCGCTCAAGCATCTGATTAATAAAGGGCAAAGGAAAATGATCCTTTCTGGTCACTTGGTTGAGCCGCCTGTAATCAATACAAACTCTCCAGCTACTCTACACTCTAGTAGGAATCAGCTCATCGCGATCATTTTTCACTACTGTGATTCCTGACTTCTTTGGAACCACTTGAACTGGACTCACCCAAGCACTATCTGATATCGGATAGATGATGCCAGCTTGCAGAAGCTTGGTCACCTCTTTCTTTACCACATCCAGGATCAAAGGGTTGAGTCGCCTCTGTGGTTGTCTCACTGGCTTAGCTCCATCCTCAAGTAGTATCCTGTGCATGCACATGGAAGGACTAATGCTAGGAATGTCAGCCAAGGTCCACCCGATAGCTCTCTTATGCTTCCTCAGTATTTGCAGCAACCTCTCCTCCTGCTCAGCATGGAGGGCAGTAGAAATAATCACCGGCAACTTCTTACCCTCCCTAAGTATGCATACTTAAGGTCTTTGTGGAAGTTGCTTAAGCTCCAGTGTGTAGGTGGTGAACTACGGATGGAAGTATCCCGGTGGTAGGAGCGTGTCTACAACCTGTAACCCTACACAATCAAGCTGTTGCATTCGACTTCATGGAATTCACATGGCTACACCACCATCAAACCATTCGAACACCGTAAAATCGCATCAAAATTTGCATCAAAATCATCATGTAAATAGGATGCAATCTCAAGTACAAACACTGCACATTTCAGACTCAATACAAGTAGAACAAGTGTAAATATCATCAAAATCATCAAAATCTGGGAAATCAACAGCAAGGAACTCAGACAGGTTATCATCAACTATATCAGCTAGCAAATCTATATGGAAAACAGAATGCTCTTCCATGGGGTGCTTCATGGCATCCAAAATGTTAAATCTGACCACACTATCTCCAAACTCCATGGAAAGAGTGCCTGCATGGACATCAATCTTGGTTCTAGTAGTTTTGAGGAAAAGTCTGCCAAGAATGATGGGAGCCTTGCTGGATTCAGATTCTCCATTCATATCCAAAATATAAAAGTCTGCAGGAAAAACCAAATCATTAACTCTAACAAGGACATCTTCAATGAGTCCAGTAGGGTATGCATTACTCTTGTTTGCCAACTGAATGATAACTCCTGTATTCTGTAAGGGTCCAAGGGAAAGAGAGTTAAACACAGACATAGGCATAACATTAATTGAAGCACCTAAATCCAACATGGCATTTTCGAATTTGCTATTGCCTATGGTGCATGGAATAGTAAAAATCCCTGGATCCTTGCATTTTTGGGGCATTGTAGGCTGAATAAGTGCAAACACATTCCTCCCCATACTGATCTTCTCATTTCCCTTTAACCTCCTTCTGTGAGTGCAGAAGTCCTTAAGGAACTTGGCATATCTTAGAATTTATTTGATTGCTTCAATGAGAGGAATGTTCACCTCAACCTTCCTAAAAGTCTCCAACATCTCCCTATCTGTGTCAGTCTCAAAAGTCTTCTTAAGCTGTACAACCCTCTGAGGAAATGGTAATGGGATGGATTGCTCCTACTCATCAGTAACTACACTAGGATCTGTCTTCTCACTCTCAGAATCTGTTTTCTTTATTTTGCTGCTACATGGAATTTCTGGTATGGCTTGCTGCTCCTTACTCTCCTTATCTAATCCATGTTGCAACTGACAATCTGATGCATCAACAGTCTTACCAGATCTGAGAGTGATGGCACTCACATTTCTTGGATTCACCACAGTTTGTGCAGGCAACTTGTCAGAATCTTGTGTCTGTAATTAGTTCATTGAACTAGCAAGCTATCCAATCTGGTTCTCCAAATTCTGAATGGTAGCTTCTGTTCTCTGATGGAACTGTAAGTTGTTCACTGCCATTTGCTTCATCAATTCCTCCAAGGTTGGCTCAGATTTAGGAGGTGCTATAGTAGGCTGCTGCATATTCTGCTGCTGCATAAAAGGTGGCTAATACGGCCTACTGGATCCTGCAGTGGACTGGAAAGGGAGCTGCTACTGCCTAAATTGAGTAGGGGCAGATGATGAAGAGTTATTCCCCCACCTCAGATTGGGATGATTTCTCTAGCCTGAGTTATATCTGTTGGAGGACAGATCATAACTCGGTTGTTGCTGCTGCTGCTAAGGCCTGCTGTTATAGATGTTTGCTGCATAGGCCTATGGGGTACCATCAGTGTCACCCTCTTGTAGAGTAAGACAAGCATCTGTGGGATGATTAGCAGAAGTGCAGATGCCACAAACTCTGGCAGGAACTACTGCAGCAGGCTGCTGGTGCTGATTCACAGCTAGTTGTCGCACCAAGGATGCAAGATCATCAATTTTGTTTTTCAATTTCCTGTGATCTGCAGAATAGGCAGCTTCAATTTCGTGGACACCTCTAGTCAACACCACTGAGTTACTTCTAGTGCCAAATTGTTAGAAATTAGTGGCCATATTCTCAATTACATTCCTTGCAGCCATAGGAGTCTTGTCTACCAATGCCCCTCCATTAGCAGCATCAACCATACTCCTATCCATAGGAAGCAGACCTTCATAAAAATACTAGATGAGTAATTGGTCACTGATCTGATGGTGAGGACAACTTGCATACATCTTCTTAAACCTCTCCCAGTATTCATATAATGTCTCTCTGTCAAATTGCCTAATGCCACATATTTTTTTTTTCTGATGGAGGCAGCTCTTGATGCAGGAAAGAATTTCTCCAAAAACAGCCTCTTAAGATCATTCCAGCAAGTGACAGAACTTGGATGCAAATAGTATAGCCAATCCTTAGCAGCATCCTGTAAGGAGAAAGGAAATGCTCGAAGTTTAATGTGATCTTCTGGAATGCCTTGAGGCTTCATAGTCGAACACACAATGTGGAACTCCTTAAGATGCTTATGAGGGTCCTCACCTGCATGACCACTGAACTTAGGCAGCAAATGAATTAATCTAGATTTAAGTTCAAAAAGAGCATCAATATCAGGATACTGAATGCATAAAGACTGATATGTAACATTAGGTGCAGCAAGCTCTTTCAAGGTTCTTTCATCCATAATATCAGTGTTCTCAGTAGAATCAATGACAGAATGCACAGAATCAGAAAATTCAGATGCAAAATCACTATTATGATGACTATGTGTAGAAAATTCAGATGCAGAATCACTATTATGATGACTACTTCCTATATGCTCATCAAGTGCAGAATCAATCCTATGAGACCTATGCAAGGAATGAAAAATCCTATCTATCTCAGGATCAAAAGGATGCAATATACCAGGGTTAAACCTAGTCATGTAACATGGAAAACTCAAAAACACAAAATCAGGCAAAATTGACTATCAAACGGCAAAAATGTATCAAAATAAATCTAATTGACCTATCAAATGATTTTTAAAAATTATGGGACCACCACACACTAAAAACTACTCAAAAAAGGAACTTAAAAATGCAATAAAAAATCTTCAAAAATTAAAAAAAGTAGTCTAAACGATGGAATTTGGCTTAAAAATGAGTGACCTTAGTAAAAATACTAAGCCTTTCTTAAAATGCCCTTTTCCTTCAAGGGAACAAGTCTCAGCTCAATCTAAATTTAGGCCATTTTCCCAGAAATTACAAAGCTGCCCAAAAACCTTACCAAATGATGGAAATTAGCTAAAATTTGAGTACCTGATCCTTAAAGGGATCACTTTGCTCTAAATGATGTTTTACCCTTGGAGACCAAACTTCAACTCAATCAGAGTTGGCCAGATTGCACTTTGTTCTCCCCTACTCCAGAAATTAGGAAAAGAGTGCTAGCAGTGTATGAAACAGTGGTAGGAAGCTAGGAACATGCCCAAAATGAATGCATAACACTCACAATGAGGTCTTGTAATGCAATTGGCAATAAGATCAACAAAAGGATGGTCAATAGCAGCAAAAGTCAATGGAACAGTAACAATGCAAAAACAGCAGTAGAATGAACAAAATGCACAATGCAGCAGAATGAAGCTAAGCCAATGGAACAATGACTAGTGCAGCAAAGTGCAAGGTAGCAGCAGGTAGGAGAAGGAAACAAAATGTGAATTATGCAAGGAATTCACACAAGTCCAATGCAATAGTAATCCAATGTAACAGTGCAGCATAATGCAAAAACGACAGAATAAACACAATGCAAAATGGATAATGCACTAGAAATGCAATTACATGAATGTAACAGAATTTGTTTTGACGAAACAGAATGCAAATGCAAAAACAATGTACAAAACAGAATGCAAAAACAGAATGTGGAAACAGGAACAAAATAAAATGCAACTACAACTTAAACTTAATATGATCAATTAAAAATGAAAAGATCCCCGGCAACGGCGCCAAATTTTGATGAATGATGTCGTACTCGCCTCAAAATAGACTAGGATTTAAATGGAATATAGCATAGTGCATAACCTAGGTCATCTCCCAAGGATCAATTCGGATTTCTCAAGTATATTAGAAATTATCAATAAGTAGGGGGTTTTGTTCATCAAGTAATAGACTGCAAATTCAACAGTAATTAAGAATAAATTCGAAACTGGAAACACCAATCCAAGGTCTTCAATTCAAGTGGCAAAGTAAATCATAGTTCAAATAGAGTAAAATTCTTTATGCAATTACCTCTGTTAATTCGAATTCAACTAGATAATCACTTAGAATTTGATAAACTAAAACAGAATCACAATCGCAATTCTTGATTAAGATTGAATTAAACACAATTTCGAATTAACATAGATTACCAATCGAAGATCTATTCTCCATTAAATTCAGATTAATCAATCCAAATCTATCTTTAATATACGAAAATATAATCATAAATCAATTGAATAAGGAGAAGAGGAGAGAACACAATCATAAATCACAATTAAACAAAAGAACTCAAAACTCTAACCACAATCATTGAATTCCTTAGATTGATTAGATCTTTAGCCTTCCATGGCCATCACCATTGAAAAGATACAAATCAAAGAAAAGAGAAAAATGAAATAGAGAAAGCGAAAAGAGAAGAAAAAGGGTTTCTTGATTCAAATTGTAAAACTCAAAAATCAGGATTCAAAAAGAGGTACTTTTCGTATTCTGCCTTAATCTATTTGTAACTAAAAATTATTCTATAATTCCTAATCTACCCCTAGCCCAAACTGTAGCCCTCTGAATAAGCATTTCAGAGACATATAATTTGCCTTATTTGGTTTTAAATTGATAGAGTTAAGCCCAAATCAGTGAGGGAAAGTCCAAGCTTTATGATAGCAACAGCATCCTAAATTTGAGGCTCAATTTCACCCTGAATCCAGCTGAATTAGAAAAACTGCATTAGACACAAAATTGTGTATCTTCATCTCAACTTTCAGGGGACACCAAGATCATCCAAATATGACATTTGTAGCCCAAGATATGGCCTGTACAAGACAGAAAGGTCAAAATGAGATAAATTCCAAAAATTAATGAAGCTTTTACAACTAAGCCCAATGAGACCCAATCATCTAAAACTCACCCACAAACATAATATTGGATACAATTATCATCAATTTGGCCAAATATAAAGCAATAATGAATGCCTCAAAATTGATTGATCAAATTTTGATGAGCGATGTTGTACTCGCCTCAAAATAGACTAGGATTTACATGGAATATAGCATAGTGCATAACCTAGGTCATCTCCCAAGGATCAATTTGGATTTCTCAAGCATATTGGAAGTTATCAATAAGTAGGGAGTGTTGTTCGTCAAGTAAAAGAGTACAAATTCAACAGTAATTAAGAATAAATTCAAAACTGAAAACACCAATCCAAGGTCTTCAATTCAAGTGGCAAAGTAAATCATAGTTCAAAGAGAGTAAATTCTTTATGCAATTACCTCTGTTAATTCGAATTCAACTAGATAATCACTTAGAATTTGATCAACAAAAACAGAATCACAATTGCAATTCTTGATTAAGATTGAATTAAACACAATTTTGAATTAACATAGATTATCAATCGATGATCTATTGTCCATTAAATTCAGATTAATCAATCCAAATCTATCTTCAATATAAGAAAATATAATCATAAACCAATTGAATAAGGAGAAGAGGAGAGAGCACAATAAGAAATCACAATCAAACAAAAGAACTCAAAACTCTAACCACAATCCTTGAATTCCTTGGATTGATTGGATCTTTAGCCTTCCATGGCCATCACCATTGAAAAGATACAGATCAAAGAAAAGAGAAAAACAAAAATAGAGAAAACGAAAAGAGAAGAAAAATGATTTCTTGATTCAAATCGTAAAACTCAAAATTCAGGATTCAAAAAGAGGTACTTTTCGTATTCTGCCTTAACCTATTTGTAACTGAAAATTATTCTATAATTCCTAATCTACCCCTGGCCCAAACTGTAGCCCTCTGAATAAGCTTTTTAGAGACATATAATTTGCCTTATTTGGGTTTAAATTGAGAGAGTTAAGCCCAAATCAGTGAGGGAAGATCCAAGCTTTATGACAACAACAGCGTCCTAACTTTGAGGCTCAATTTTGCCCTGAATCCAGCTGAATTAGAAAAACTACATTAGATGCAAAATTGTGTATCTTCGTCTCAGCTTTCAGGAGACACCAAGATCATCTAAATATGACATTTGTAGCCCAAGATATGGCCTGTACAAGACAGAAAGGTCAAAATAAGATAAATTTTGAAAATTAATAAAGCTTTTACAACTAAGCCCAATGAGGCCCAATCATCTAAAACTCACCCACAAACATAATATTGGATACAATTATCATCAATTTGGCCAAATATAAAGCAATAATGAATGCCTCAAAATTGACTGATCAAATTTTGATGAGCGATGTCGTACTCGCCTCAAAATAGACTAGGATTTAAATGGAATATAGCATAGTGTATAACCTAGGTCATCTCCCAAGGATCAATTCGGATTTCTCAAGCATGTTGGAAGTTATCAATAAGTAGGGGGTTTTGTTCGTCAAGTAAAAGAGTACAAATTCAACAGTAATTAGGAATAAATTCAAAACTAGAAACACTAATCCAAGGTTTTCAATTCAAGTGGCAAAGTAAATCATAGTTCAAAGAGAGTAAATTCTTTATGCAATTACCTCTGTTAATTCGAATTCAACTAGATAATCACCTAGAATTTGATCAACAAAAATAGAATTACAATCGCAATTCTTGATTAAGATTGAATTAAACACAATTTTGAATTAACATAGATTATCAATCGATGATCTATTCTCCATTAAATTCAGATTAATCAATCCAAATCTATCTTCAATATACGAAAATATAATCATAAACCAATTGAATAAGGAGAAGAGGAGAGAACACAATCAGAAATCACAATTAAACAAAAGAACTCAAAACTCTAACCACAATCATTGAATTCCTTGGATTGATTGGATCTTTAGCCTTCCATGGCCATCACCATTGAAAAGATACAGATCAGAGAAAAGAGAAAAACAAAAATAGAGAAAATGAAAAGAGAAGAAAAAAAGGGTTTCTTGATTCAAATCGTAAAACGCAAAAATAAGGATTCAGAAAGAGGTTCTTTTCGTATTCTGCCTTAACCTATTTGTAACTAAAAATTATTCTATAATTCCTAACCTACCCCTAGCCCAAACTGTAGCCCTCTGAATAAGCTTTTTAGAGACATACAATTTGCCTTATTTGGGTTTAAATTGAGAGAGTTAAGCCTAAATCAGTGAGGGAAGGTCCAAGCTTGATGACAGCAACAGCGTCCTAACTTTGAGGCTCAATTTCGCCCTGAATATAGCTGAATTAGAAAAAGTGCATTAGATGTAAAATTGTGTATCTTCGTCTCAGCTTTCAGGGTACACCAAGATCATCCAAATATGATATTTTTAGCCCAAGATATAGCTTGTACAAGACAGAAAGGTCAAAATGAGATAAATTCCAAAAATTAATGAAGTTTTTACAACTAAGTCCAATGAGGCCCAATCATCTAAAACTCACCCACAAACATAATATTGGATACAATTATCATCAATTTGGCCAAATATAAAGCAATGATGAATGCCTCAAAATTGATTGATCAGCGCCACATTATGTATATTTTAAGGTAATTATCCAGTCTTATGTGCTGTATTTTGAGTATACCTTGTCATATTATATTTTCAAATGATGGCACATGTATCTATTTATTCGTGGCTCATATTTTCTTATATGTAAAATGATTAAAAATTGGAAACTTGTTATTTGAGTAGTAGCACGCCAAAAATTTAGTGACCATAGTATAATGACGATTGTGCCGTGGTTACTAAATCGAGGGGTGTTACAATCTTTATTCTTAAATATTATTAGAAATTGAGTCTTTTAGAGTATTTAGCTTTTGAGTCTGTGTCATTTTTTCCCTAGTTTTAGTCTTGTGTGTTTTGCCCAAGAGTGCAAAAAGTTAAGTGTGGAGGAATTTGATTATCACATTTTTTATACATTAATAAACCCTCATTTTTAGTCATTTACACTCTCCATGTACTTAATTGATTGAGTTTGGTTATGTTTTGTAAGTTTAGACTCAAATTGGACTTAATTGATTTTTTCAGTATGATTATGTCTTACACTATTTCTGTATTTTAGCCTATCCTGAGTTCTAGATGTCTAACAATTATGTGTTTTTCCTTGTTGGAAAGATAAGAGATATATCTACAACTTTCATGAAGAGTTCTAGGTCAAAGTCAGACATCTAATGAAACTAATTAGGCTTGGAAGTCAGAATACGGGTTTTGTGATTGGAACCTGAACAATGTACAATAATCAGAGCATAACTCGGGCTATAAGATCTGGATTGGGTTGAAATTTTGGTATCTTTAAGTTAAGACCCATATCTATAACTTTCATGAGAACACAAGACTCAATTCGGACTCTTTAGAGGTCATATTGGGCTTGGAAGTCATAATAGAGGAGCTGTAACTGGGCCTGAATACTGTACAGTGATTGGGCCATATCTCGGGCTGTAGGTAGCTTTTTGAGGTGATTCTGGTGACATTTGAAAGCTAATACAAAAACTACAACTTTTATGAAGACCACATTTCAATATTCTGACGTATTCAATGACTTTATAATTGAATGATTTTGGAGATAAAGAATCTCCATAATTTTTCACTCATCAAAAGTCATTTGGCATTTTCCACTCATCCACTCACTCATGATCAGCCCCCTTGTCATTTTGTATCCCTAATCCTCTATAAAAGGGAGCCTTGGCTGATCATTTAGGAGTCTTGGTCTTAGAGGCCAAGATCATGCTATTGTGTTGTTTGTTTATCTTGTTGTAGTTTTCTTTTGTTCTAAATTGAAGTTATGTTCTTCTTCTTCTCTCTTTCTTTCTTCTTATCTATGAGTAACTAATTTACATTTTACTTGGGTGAAAGGGTGAAGCTTTTGGTAATAAGTTAAGGTTAGATTAATTTCTTTTTTGTGCTTAAATGATATATTTTCAAGTTGTCATTGTACGTGTTGTATTTTGTTTTCAATCAATTTAGCAACATTCCTTGTAAAGTGGAGATCTTGATTCATTGTAGACAAGAGGTTGGCACAATGAATGCTTGAGCCCATTTATAAGTGGTGGTGTTAATAGATGATTAAAAGAATCATAATATAATTATGTATATAATTTTTAATGAACTTTGAATGTTGTATTTTCTGATTGGAACCTCCATTATATGTGGATTCTAATTGAGTTATAAAAAGAATTAATCTTGTCCTTAATTTATTTACCAAGAGTGGATCTCCTCACCCAAGTAAGTCTTTTTTATTTGTGACTAAGTTTTATCACTTTTATTGTTGTGACAAAATGTTTACTTTACGTTAAAGAATTTTTCTTCATTAATTTCCTGTGGATCGACCTTGGACTTCCGAGAATTTATTACCTGAAACAACCTGCACTTGGGTTTGCAACTTATAATCCGCATCACATCAGAACACACCATAAACCCTTCTTTGAAGCATCATAAAACACTTCAAAGTTCTCTAGTGGATCCAGAATTACCAAGACAGATGTAGTAGTTAACCTCTGTTTTAATTCTTGGAAATTATTCTCACAGTCCTGAGTAAACTTAGAAGAACTACCCTTTCTAGTTAATCTAGTCAAAGGTAGTGCTAACTGAGAAAATCCCTCAATAAAACCTCCTATAATACCCAACTAGGCCTATAAAACTTATAATCTCAGTCACCGTGGTTAGTCTATTCCATTATACCACTGCCTCAACCTTGCTAGGGTCCATAAAAATTACTCCTTAAGAAATCACAAGGCCCAAAAACTGCACTTCCTTTAATCAAAACTCATACTTGGTCAGTTTAGCAAACAACTTTTTCTCTTTGAGAATTTCTAAAACCATTCTAACATGCTATTCATATTCTTCCACTGTCTTGGAATAGATACGAATATCATCTATAAAAGCTACTACAAACTTATCTAGGTATGATCTAAAAATTTTAGGTGCATTGGTTAACCCAAAGGACATCACAAGGTATTCATAATATCCATACCTAGTTCTAAAGGTGGTCTTAGGAATATCCTCTTCCCTAACCCTAATTTGATAATATCTCGATCTCAGGTCAATCTTTGAGAAAACCAAAGCTCCTCTTAATTGATCTATCAAATCGTCTATTCTAGACAATGGATAATTGTTCTTAATGGTCACTTTATTCAATTTCTTATAGTCCACACAGAGTCTCATGCTCTTATCCTTCTTCTTTACTAAGAGAACGGGTGCTCCCCACAGAGAGACACTAGGCCTGATGAATTGTTTATCTAACAATTCTTCTATCTATTTTTTGAGTTATGCTAACTCTAGAGGTTTCATTCTACAAGATGCTACAGATATAGGTCCAGTTCCTAGCACTAAATCTATAGTAAACACATTTTCTCACACAGGTGGCAACTCTGTTATGTCACTTGGAAATACCTCAAGATACTCCCTCACCATAGGTATACTATCTAGGTTCTTCTTAATCTCAACATTTAAAGAGAAAAGGAGAACATATCCTACATCCCCTTCTACTAAACAGTGATTGACCTGATTAGTATTAAGATATACAGACTCGGAATGAGTAACACTAGAAGGTATATCAGACATGAAAATTAAGGTCTTGCTCACACAGTTCAACACCACATGGTTAGATGACAACCAATCTATACCAAGGATAATATCAATATCAACTAAGGGTAGACACATAAGATTTACGAAGAAAATCCTATCTTCTATCTTTAAACAACAATTTAAGCATACTTTAGAGGTTGTTACAGGTCTACTAGTGGCTGTAGAAAAAGACAAGTCATATGGAAGTTCTGTCATAGGTAAATCTAGCACTTTTACACAATCATAAGAAACAAAAGAGTATGATGCTTCTGAATCATACATAACAGTTAAAAAATGATTGTGAATTATGCATTTACCTTGAATGAGGTCTGGAGATTGAGTCACCTCTTTTCCGCTTAGAGTATAAACTCTTCACTTAGCTTGAGGCCTCGGATTAGGCATAGCTCCTTGTTTCTGAGGACACTCCTTGGAAAAATGCCCTAGCTGACTGCATGAATAACATACAGACTGTCCCTTCTACTAAACAATGATTAACCTGATTAGCATTAAGATATACAGACTCAAAAGGAATAACACTAGAAGGTATATCAGACATGAAAATTAAGGTCTTGCTCACATAGTTCAACACCACACGGTTAGATGACAACCAATCCATACCAAGGATAATATCAATATCAACCAAGGGTAGACAGATAAGATTTACGAAGAAAATCCCATCTTCTATCTTTAAACAACAATTTAAGCATAATTTGGAGGTTATTACAGGTCTACTAGTGGGTGTAGAAACAAACAAGTCATATGCAAGTTCTGTCATAGGTAAATCTAGCACTTTTACATAATCATAAGAAACAAAGGAGTGGGAAGCTTCTGAATCATACATAACAGTTAAAAGATGATTGTGAATTATGCATTTACCTTGAATGAGGTCTGGAGATTGAGTCACCTCCTTTCCGCTTAGAGTATAAACTCTTCACTTAGCTTGAGGCCCCAGATTGGGCGTAGCTCCTTGTTTCTGAGGACATTCCTTAGAAAAATACCCCAGCTAACCGCATGAATAACATATAGACTGTCTCACCAAACAAGGCTTATCTCCATGGTGTTTTCCACACTTGGGGCATTTAAGCCCCTTATGACCTTCTTGAACTTGCTTACCCTTGTCATTCTTCTTAAATTTTTCATCTACTTTCTTCTTCTTTGATGATGATGTTTATTCCAACTGAGATTTACTATCATGGCCTTCAACAATTCTACACTTGTTCACCAGGGTCGAAAATTTTCAGATCTTAAGAGATCGAGTCGCTTTCATAATTTCATTTCTCAATCCAGTTCAAACTTCAGACACTTCTAGTTTTCATCCGGGTTAAATATGAAATAGGAAGAGAACTTTGATAGTTTATAAAACTTGGCCACATATTGACCAACTGACATACCACCTTGCTCTAGCTTCAAAAACTCTACTTCCTTATCATCTCATAGAGTCTTCGGAAAATACTTCTCGAAGAAGGTTGTCCTAAATATTTCCCATGAAATTGGAGTTCCTGTAGCTTCCATTAATCTTTCGATACTTCTCCACTAATGTTCCGCCTCTCCTTTTAACATATAAGAGTCAAAGAAACCTTCTGGTCTTTCGTACAAACCATAACCTTAAATATCTTCTCCATTTCGACTAACCATTCTTCAGGTTTCACTGGATTGTATTCTCCTCTAAATGGTGGCGGATTTACCTTTCTAAACCCCCAAAGGTATTGAAAATTTTGTTTCCTTCCCACTTGTATCTCTTGTACCAGCTGTGTTAGTTGCTGAGGTGGATTAGCTTCCATCCTCTCGAGCATCCTTGCAATTAAAACAAATTGCTCCCTCATAGCGATTGTAGTAATAACAAATTTCTCCCTTATAGCGGCTGCCATGGCCATACAAGCTTTAGCCATATCAGTTGAATCCTTACTAGAAGAATTTATGTTTCCCCTAGTCTGCCTCAGTGAAACCATAGTTTCCTATACATATAGAATAATACATATTGAGTTGATTAGTCTCAATATCATGTAACAGTGCGACAGTAGCTAACAATATTCAATCCTAGGGCTATCACGTAATTCTATCCATAAATCTCACAATGAGATATGAAAATACACAACACATAACAAAAATCACTAAACATACCTAAGCATAGTCAGTCCATACCCCAACTCAATGGCATGAACTGCTCTGATACTATAATGTAACATCCTAACTCCAACTATCATATTATATCAGACAATTACATAAGTAAATAGAGTCAAGTGCGTTACTTCTAACTTATATACATAATACTATATTCATAATTACCATGTTGTTATTATAAAGAGCCATGAGGGAAAAAGAGAACTCATATACATAACAAAAATATATAAGTCTTTACATTGTATGTACAAACCGTTCCACAAGGGCATGAATACAATACAAGAAAACTTATACAAGTCTTAATATTACAAAAGCATAATAAAAACTAAACTAATTCGTCTGCTCCCCTACTATTGCTTTTCCTCGGAAGGATTTTGACCTAAATTTATCATGAAAACATAAGAGGGGTGAGAATTAACAATTCTCAGTAGTATAAATACCTATATGAAATCATGATAAATCAATTATTCATATTTAACTTTTAATTAAACATTATTTAATGACAAACAATCACCCTTACAGTTGTATAATCAAGTTACTTGACAAAGTATTTTTCTCATTCCCTTATTATGACAAAGTGTTTTTCTCACTACCTTTCTTAATCCACCTTATTACAAAGTGTTTTTCTCACTACTTTGCAACATAAGTGTAATCTCCCTGCTCAACAAAATGAATACACATATCTATGTTAATACTCAACTTTTGTTTAATCAAGGGCTTGCCTTACTATTTATATGCTAGGCGGTTATTTCTCTTTTGAAATATCCCTATAAGTGTCTTAACTCACACTACAAAGCATATATAACCATTCTTAATAAGTAGGGAACTTTGTTTCTTCAAAACAAAAGACTTGGAAGTCACTGCCCTTGGTGCCTACTTTTCTAGTGCTTAGGCGCTTCATGACAAAAAACATCCCCTGTTTTATTTGTCATTGAGGGCTTAGGTGCCCAGAGTCTGAATGCTTAATTACTCAGCTCTAGAACTCTCTGGACTTGCATGCTTAGGCGCTCACTTCTTGAGTGCTTAGGCGCTCAACACTTTTACTCTTTGGCTTTGGGCGCTTAGTTACTCCTTTAAGTGCCCTTCATGCTGGTGCTCTCTGGCCATAAGCTATTAAGCGGCCAAATTCTGGGTGCCAGCCTAGGAACTTATCTTTCTATTTCATTGAACTCCTAACCAAACTTGGACCCTCAAACTTAGGTCCTGGATGGTTTCTAATCCCATACATGATTTCTAATATATTAAAACTCTCATATTTCATTTCAAACAACAAATCATGGATATATGATCAAAGGCAAATCACCCAAGAAACCCATTTCTACTAAACTCAAGATATAAGGTTATAAGGGTGTTTACAAGTTTCAAAACCTCAACCATGCATGAATCAACTCTAAGCAACTTAGTTCTAATTCATACAACTTAAAAACATTGAGAAATCTCTCAAAAACCTATTCATACCCAAACTTGTATACATCTAGCATCAAAAAGGAATAGAAAAGGATAAAGTTAAAGAACAAGCTCCCCTACCTTGACCTCCAAAGATGATGGAGCTCAAGCTTAATTCCTTTCTCTTTCTTCCTTGGCTTCCTCCTCTTCTTTTCTTGCTTCTTCCTCTTCCTCTCCTGCTTCTTCCTCTCCCATTTGCTTCCTTTTCTTTCCTTCTACTAGAACGTGAAAGAGAGAAAATAAAAGAAACCAAGTCAAAGAAACAAAACAAGAAGGATGGTAGAGTTGGCTGGAGTGATAAGGTTAAGTTAGATATTTTGTAGGAAACATTATATCTCTTAGGAATACTTTGATCTCACAAATCCAAGTTTCTTAACTTCCATAGGTGGTTTGAAAAGCCTAGAATTCATCTCAATCTTATTCTCATCATTGTTTTATTTTACATACACCTAAAACTATCACTTTAGTCCTATTACACTTCCTCAAGTTAAACTGAACCTAAGGAAATAAGTTAATAGGCTTACAAGTATCTGTCTTAACATGTATTCATTTCTAAGAAAAAATTTCACTCTTTACTTGATATCTTTACAAAAATTCATAATTTTTTAAGATATCTATCTATTTAATCTGGTCCTTAAACCCTTTATCAGTGTTATTAAAGATATCAAACTAATTTAGTTAATTCTCAAAAATTAACTTCAATTAGTTCTAATCTTAAATAACCTAAAAATAAATCCTTCATATTTATCTCCATCTTTTAAGCAGTTTATACTACTTTCTGAACTATTAACAGTTATTTCACACATTCAGTGATATATCAAAATACTATGAAGCATAGACATGGACACGGGACACGACATGAATATGAATACGGGGACACACCAAATTCAAAAAATTGTAAGACTTGGGCATAATATATATATATATATATATATATATATATATATATATATATATATATATATATATATATATATATCAAAGTAAATTAAAGAACTTGATTTATGTATATATATATATAATTACAAAATTTAAGAAAAAGATTCATAATTCATTAATATCATTTCTATTGGCTTGAAGGTTTACAATATCTTAATATATGTCATATGTGTCAATATTTGCTACCTAGTAAGCCCCTTCCTAAAAATATGGGGCTTAATTTCTTTTGAAACTTTCTAAAAAGTCTCTTAAATCAGTTTCTCCTAATAGAACTAACCATGTATAAGTACATGTGCATCCCGTTGGGAATTACAGATACATCACGCAGCGGAAAAATAGAATTCCCACTAAGGATCCATACGAAAAAACTATAATCCGAGTTTTAAAAATTGTTTACCTCTTGAAGCATGATCAAAGGAAGTGACGTGAAACACCAACACCGTAACAGTGATGATGTCTCTGTGGTATCCACATGAACAGACTCACGAACGTCCAACGTTCGCAAAAAGGAGCCTCGCGTCTTTCACACAGTGCTAGCTGCGAAGAGAAGAGAAGAAACCTATCACTCTCACACTCACTTTTTTTGTAGGTGGCTAGGGTTCTGTAATGCGTGTCTTAGCAGCCCCCTTAGCAGTACTATTTATAATAATGACTACCTTAAGTGAGTATGAGCAGCAGCAAGGTAAGCTGTGTAACCCTAGACTCATCTGTTATGAGTTTGGCCCACATTTGAATCCGAGTCCAACTTAGATCTATTGCTCCAATTTTAGTCTGCTCTATGTGTGTGACCCTGTAGGTTCTTATTACATTGGCAATAATATTAAAATCATATTTTAATATTATAAGTAGTGAGTGATATTTAGCAACACATCACTGCTACCCAAGTAATGAGAATGTCAGTGATTTGACATAACCTTTCCGTGACTAATGTTTTCGTGTTGTTTAGTCTTTTTGTCAAGATATCTATATTGAACACAAGGCATGGAATGCGTCACCCTTGTATAGTCTAATCCTTCGTTTCCTGATACTCGAATAGACTTTGTAACAACAAATAAAATCAATATCTCATATTGACTCATTTTACCATGGCCATGCATTTCGCAGTTTCACTCAATCAGGGGGCCCGAAGATATCGCTCCTATTATATAAGAGTGACAAATGTCATCTAGGTCACTCACATCCCTCTGCATGATTCGCGGTATGTCCAATAACTAACTTTATAATCACCTTGTTACAAATGACGTTTGATGGCATTAAAACACACAGCTCCTCATATAGGAATCGTAGTGATTTCAGGTCAAAGGACCAAAGACACCATTGTCACTATGAGAATTGCTTATGACACTCACGTAACGATCCATGTAATGTTCTCATGGCAAGTCAGTCTAGTACATCATTACTCTAATATGTACCCATATGAAGACTTGATATCTCATATCCATAACCCGTGAGATGTGGTCATCACTCTATGCACATACTAGTTTCAATGCATTATTATTGTCCTAATTAATAATAATACTTGACTAGGGACATTTAAGAATAGTGTTCTAATTTTATCCAATAGGATCTCATGATCAAGTCAACCACTTGATGTCGTATGACATCAAACTTACTATTCTAAGGACTTTATTATGTTTATTAAAAAAGAACACAATAAATGAAATGTCTCATATATTAAAATTAGCATAATAGAATGTATGTAAATATAGACAAATGTATCAACCTCTAGGGCATACACTAACATATCCAAAAAAAAATAACTATAGGGAATAGTGGTGTGAGGCAAGTTTCGATGATGATGAAGTGAATGACTTAGTACGAGCAGCGGTAGAAGGAGCAGATGAAAATATTAATGTGTGAAAAGATAAAACTTAAAAGCCTAATAGTGGTGTGTGAAAAGACAAAACTTAAAAATTGGTAGGTGAAAATAGTGGCTTGGGACGTCAGTCATGTGATTGGGCTTTGGTGGGTTACAGGCTTACTAATTGGACGTTAGTCATAGAAACTAATTTTTTAAAAAAATATATAAATAAGCCATGTCCTAGACGTGTCCACGCATGTTCGAGCCGTGTCTATGATACGTCTAAGACAAAAAAAATAATCTTTTTAATCGGATACATGCAAGACATATGTGTCGTATGCACGTCCTCATGTGTCCGACACAGACATGTGTTCGACACATGGACATGCCTAAAAAATGGTGTGTCCGTGCTTCATAGGCAAAATAACTCAACTAACTTAAAAATGTTACCAAAGTTAACAGGTAACTCATACAAGAGTTACTGGACTCCCATAACCCTAATTAAGACTAATTGGTTAGAGAGGATGTTACAATTGGAGTAGGATGTGAATCTCGAGGCTTGTATCACCTCACTATTCTAGCATCTCCTATTGCTTGTTCTGCCTTTGAGTCACTTGAAATCATTCATCAACGCTTGGGACATCCTAACCTACAGAAATTACATGTTATGGTACCTAGTCTTCCTAAAGTGTTAACACTAGAGTATGAGTCTTGTTAGTTGGGAAAGTATGTCCGTAGTTCATTTCCTGAAAGAGTCAATAAACGAGCTAATGCTCCTTTTGCTTTAATCCATTCAGATATTTGGGGTTTTAGTCGTGTTAGTTCTACATTGGATTATCAATATTTTGTTATTTTTATTGAAGATTTTCCTATTATACTTGGTTATTTCTAATGAAAAATCGCTTTGAACTTTTTTTTTCATATTTAAAGATTTTTATTCAGAAATCCAAACTCAATTTGGTACTTCTATTATAGTTCTGCCAAGTGACAATGTTCGCAAATATTTTTCTACCCATTTTCAATCTTTTTTGACTTCACTGGGCATTTTACATCAATCGTCATGTGCTCATACTCCATAACAGATGGCGTAGCCGAAAGAAACAACCAACATCTAGTCGAAACTGCTTGTACCTTACTCCTTCACTTCAATACACCACTTCATTTTTTGGGCGATGCAATCATGGCTGCATGCTATCTCATTAACCGCATGCCTTCTTTTGTTCTCCAAAATCAAGTGCCCTATTCTTTGTTATTTCCCAACCAGGATCTGTTTTCTCTTCCTCTTCGTGTTTTTGGTTGTACTAGTTTTGTACATTACCTAACTCCAGGAAAAGATATATTGGTTGGCAAATCCCTTAAGTGTCTTTTCCTAGGCTACTCTCGATTGCAAAAAGGTTACCGATGCTACTCCCCAGATCTCAAACGATATGTTATCTTTGCTAATGTCAGCTTTTTTAAGCCTATCCCTTTTTTCCATCTACCTCTAATGGGCATCATGACCTTAACATTATGCTCCCAGTTGGTCTTTCTCCTGTTCAGGTTAGTCCCACACCAGCTCCTCCCTTGATCACATATTAACAGAGACCACGTCCACACCCTATTGATGCATCCCTCGACCCAGTTGATCAGACAGACATTCATATTACTTTAGATCTAGCCCCCAGTCTTCCTTGTGACTCATTTTCTACTCTATAAGACTCTTTGGCTCTATCTCTTGCACCAAAAATGCCCATAGTATTACGCAAATGTATCAGGTCCATTCGTAATCCTAACCTTATTTATGCTTGTCATTTGAGTTATCATCATTTATCACCTCCCTCTTGTGCCTCTGTTTCTATTCCCAAAACTACAAGTGAAGCTCTATCTCATCCAGGATGGCGATAGACTATGATTGATGAAATGGATGCTTTACACTGTTGTGGTACTTGGGAACTTATCCCTTACATCCTAACAAAATGATTGTTGGTTGTTGATGGGTATATACTATTAAGATTGGTCCTAATGGGAAAGTTGATTATTTGAAAGTCAGCATAGTAGCCAAAGGATATACATAGATCTTTGGCTTTTATTATGGGGATACTTTCTCTCCTATAGCTAAGATTACTTTGGTTCACCTCTTTCTTGCCATGGCTGCTATTCACTCTTAGCCCCTTCATCAGCTAGACATTAAGAATATTACCAAGTGACCTCAATACTCAAGAAGGGGGTGAATTGAGTTTATAAAATATTTTCACAAATCTTTCGCAAAACACTTGATTACCAATTTTCGTTGTAGCTATTGATTGATAGAGATTGATGGATAAAGAAAATAGAATAATTTCACTCATAAATGAAATAACCAAAAACAAAGAGTATTCAAGCAAGCATATAAAATAAACACAAATGTAAATGAGTTGAGTTTGAAAGATCAAACACAAGGTTTATCCTGATTTAGCCACCAATCCATTTGTCGCCTATGTCCAGTCCTCAAGTAATTACCCGAGATTTTCCACTATATCTTCAAGCTTCAACATATGCTTGCAACCTTTACACAATAGAGCACTCACCACACCTTAGGATACCTCACCCTTTGTGCTTGAGCCTCAATTCTAAAGGGATACCTTACCCTTACAAATGTTTGAGGGATATCTCACCCTCTTTACAAAGAATCAAAGTGTATAGATGATGAAACTCTCACAATAGTATGTAATACAAATTGAAACCCTAGAATGCTCTTCAAGAAATCTCAAATTGTTGCAAAAACATAGCATAAATGATTCAAAGATTGATTCACGGATTAGAGTGATAAAAATATGTTTTCAGTTGTTGGTTAACCATAAATGATGACCCAAGATATGTATTTATAGAGTTCCAGCATAAAGAAGTCATTGGGTGACATTTATGGCAACATTAAATGCTAAGAAAATAGTTGTTAGCTACTTTCAGACCAATTGTAATCGATTACATGACTCTTAGAACATGTTCTTAGCTTTTTGGGTAGGATGTAATCGATTACATCCTTCATGTAATTGATTACAGAGCATCTTCCAGAGATGTAATCGATTACAACCCTTGTGTAATTGATTACATGGCCTCTGCCAGACTTGTAATCGATTATAACCTCAATGTAATCGATTACAAGGCCTCTATTTGACTTGTAATCGATTACAAACTCATGTAATCGATTACAATCATCCTTAAACACATTTTTTAAGCCCAATTAAGCTTGATGGTCATTTCTAACTTAGAAAAATACTTGAATTTGATAAGATTTAAACTTGAGTACCAAAATGTAAGATTAATATCAACATTTCTTTAGAATATGAACTTTCAATTTCAATTTGATTTATAAAGATCTTTCAAAAACCATTTTGAGATAGTTGAGATATATTGAGAGCATTTTACATTAAGATTATAAGTCTTACAACCTATACGAAAAATACCTCGCTTGAACTTGGTCTTCATCTTGACTTTGTTATCATCAAAAACTTCATTTGATATGTTTCATGACATAAGCATTCACATTCTCCCCCTTTTTAATGATGACAAAATAACATAAGAAAAATAGTAGCGTTTATATGTTAAAGATTTAAGCGCAACTCTTCCCTGTAGTTTTTGCATAATATAAGACTAATAATTTTCATGTAAAAACTCCCTCGTACTCATGCAAACCATGCAACAAATATGTTATCTTTAATACTTTCCCCCATTGGCATTATCAAAAAGACATAAGCATTCAATATTGCACAATAATACTAATAGAATTTCAAGAGCATTTCAGCAGCATTTAGCATGATTAGCCCATAAAACTAGTCATCATAGCAACAGAGAAGAACAGAGTATAACTGTAACACCCCTCGATTTAATAACCACAGCACAATCGTCATTATATCACGGTTACTAAATTTCAGCGTGTTACAATTGTCAAATAACAATTTTCTAAAAATATCATTTGTTTCACATATGAGGAAAATAGGAGCCACGAATGAATAGTTACCTATACCATCAGTTAAAATATACATTACAAGATATACTCAAATTAAAGTATCTAAGGCTAGATAATCACCTTACAACTTACATATACTACCATACATTTTATACAGGTAATGCAAAATAAAATATAAGCTACCCACAACCTCTCCACAACTATGGAGTTGGGAGCTCCATCGGAATCCCGAATGTATGAGACAATTCGGGCTCACCAGTATAGTGAGAAATACAAGATAAGGTCTTCCATCGCAGTCCTCTTCGTCGTCAAAGTCAGATCCCAGCATGTCACACACGCTTACTGGTCCAGTTGACTTGCCAGGTCTTGGTATCACCAGTGAAACAATGCGAACCAAAACCCAAAAGAAGCTCCCTTCGCGACAGCGTCACCGGGTACAACGGGTCAAGCCGATAAAGTCCAAGGGAAAAACCAACCTCGTTCCCACTTACAGTCTTTAACCAAAGATTTACATAGAATAGAGAAAGTACAAGAAAGAGGTAAGACATCCTACCATCATTACCAATTATAGCATCCGAGAAACCAAACGGCGCAAAGCGCCCACATAGCATTTATGACAACAATAATGGATATAAGCATCTAGTAACAAGATTATGATCATCCAAACAGTTCCAGCGATCACATATAGATAGATATAGATATATTAAAAATGTAACAGTTCCAATTATAATAACATTGTATGCGGATAATTCATGGACTCACTATGCACATGTGCCCTCAATAACCAAAATCTGCTCCATGGAGCTAGACACAAAACAATCGGAGAGAATGATTCGGGGAGACATGCCGGTATCTCGTCGGCCATACAAGTGCTTACCATATAATATCATCGGTCATTTTGCGCAACAAGGCTTTATGACGGCATTCTCACAAGATCTCGATATAGGATCGTGGCGTTAGGATCGTCGGTGCGTTTGCATCGGTGCGTCCCACGGTCCCGGAGGGGCTACCATCCGCCCCTTGTGAGACTCCCGCGCCCCGACGCCCTCAAGGTCGTCTCTGGGACCCCACGTGTCTATTCGCACCCGCACTAAGGTGTTATTCAACTCCTAGGCAACTCGGCCTTAACAAAGTCCAACGGACATCCTCTTTCTCTTTTTATGCCATGCATGACTCAATCATGCTCCTCATGACAAGCTAAGTCAATCATGCCTCAAATGCATATCATATGATTTAACAATCAGGTTTGTTCCCATTTTTGGATCCACAAGACATTTACAATGCATAATATGTATGATTCAAAATTCCACACAATTTCATAATATGCCACAATTGGCCAAGAGAGCATCAATATACAAGTGGTCATTCACGTGGACCCTTAGCATCATAATATTAAGGTCAAACATTAGGTTCATTATGTTCCTTACTACCTCACCCATACTACGGTTCTTCCTTTATTCCAAGTTCTCACTAGTTGTAAGGCTCAATCACACTCCTTGTTTTTCCTTCATTATGTGTCCCTACTTTGTTTCTAGTCATCTGATGTTATTTACGATTAATATAGTGTATATTAGTCCCAAAAGTTGAAATCAGAGTCACAAGGCTAGAATCATCCATTCGTTTGCTAGGTAAAAGAATTGAGGTATATTTATAATTTCGACGACAAGTGTATCGGTGAGAAAGCGGAGCTTGCCGTTCGACGAGTAGCAAAGACAACACGGGATCAAGGTAAGTTGAAAACATATCGCGGGGGATAAATTCTAAGTCTTTGTCGAATTGGGAACAAATTTCGACCGGATGAAGTATATAAGCTGTCGAATATGCTACCACATTTACAGAAAACATGATTCGACGGGACGACATTAGGTCGGTTCCTCTATTAAACCTTCGAGAATTCTACTCGACGGGTTTGGAGAAAATCTCTCTATTTAATAATCAGGAACTCCACTCGACGGGCATTCACATCCTAACTCGACGGATATGATTCTGACTTAACTCGACATGATTTTCACATCTTAACTCGACGGATATGATTCACAGCCTAACTCGACGAATTTTAACTTTGAAGGAGTTTCACTCGTGTTCAACCGACGAATACGCTAAAAGTTCAATTCTAACTCGACAGATTTTGGATAATGGGGAAAGTCCCGTTCCTGTCGAACCGACAAGAATGTTAGGGTTACAAGGTTCTAATTCGACGGATTCTGGAAACATTGGGATTTCACTCCCTACTGATCCGACAGATGCAACTCGACAGATCCTGGAAAACGCTAAGGTTTCACTCATGCTAATTCGACAAATACACTCGACAGGTTTTGACATTCAACGGGAAAAGTAAGAAGTCTAAACTCGACAGGTACGTCACTCGACGGATTCTGACTTTGGGAAAATGTTGAGATCTCACTTAAGCTGATCCGACGGATTTAACTCGACCGATTTCTGGAAAAATGTTGAGGTTTCACCTATACCAGTCCGACAGATACTAAGAGGGCCACACTTTCTAATTCGACGAATTCACCGACGGAGGTGTAAATGGGGGGGGTCACTAGCTTCGACAACTTTTGACATGATGAAGGGCCCCACTTGTCGACAGGTTTGGCCAGGAGCTCATACTCGACAGGTGTTAACATCTTAAATTCGACGAACATGGCTTACTCACTCTCGACGGATTTTAACATTTACTTTAGGATGGATCAGCAAACCAAGTCATTACCATTTTCAATATAGGATCTCTATTTTCTGGGTTCAAAACCGTGACCATACGAGAACCAAAACGGGGCTCATTTCTTTCCATTTTACACATTCCAAACATATATATATATATACATACAAAACTCCAAAGAATCAGCTAACATCTATACATCACAAACAATATTTAAAAACAGAAAGACCCTCAACACAAATTACTGACGTTCCTAAATGCTAAGAGAGGTTGAGGAGGAGTGTCTTCCTCTTACCTAAGTGAAGAACAGGGATAAAGAAGCTCCTTTTATGCTTGAAAATCTGATTTTCTTCACCACCACCGAGAACCTTGGGCGTTCAAGATCCACAAAATTAAGATCAAAAGAGAGAATGGCACGAGGAAACCGAATGCACGAAAATGAGGAGAAGGGAAAAAGTTAAGAACTTTACCTTAAAGGTCCAAGCTTTTGGGGCTGTTTTGAGCGTAAAGAAAAATGAAGATACGGGGAGGAGTTCCAGCGAAACAAGGTGTGAAGGTGGAGAGGGGAAAATGGTTTTCTGTCGGGTTGAGTAAAGGAGGCTTGAAGGATCAACAATGGTGAATGTGGGTGGTGTGCGGCAAGTGAAGAAGAAGAGAGAAAAGAGAGTGAGAGCTGCGTGAGGGGAGGAGAAGCGTGAATGAGAGAAAATGGGAGAAATGAAATGGGAAATGTGAATGAGCAAAGCGGAGACATGGGGGAGTGGAAAAAATGGAATAGTCAATGTAATAATCCATCAACAAGATGGCAAAAAGCATAAATTGGGGAGGAGAGAGGAAAGGTTGATTAGATGGAAATAGGAAGCTTCCTTGAGAAGCTTTGTGCGCTTCTCGAGGAAATGAAGTGTAAGGTTGTCACCTTAATTAAATTCATCGACGAGATGAATAATTAAGCTGCTAAAATTATTTTCTCAAGTGAAATAAAATTATAATTGATGAGAATAATATTTTATTACTCATCGATGATTTTATGATACAAGTGATTTCATGTATCGATAAAGTCTCGTGAAACGTAAACCTCGTAAAGCGTGTCCGGCCTCGGGTTTAGTAAGATCCCCGTCAACGTTTCCACAAATTCCAAAGTTTATCGGCCTTAGGAAAAAAATAATTTTATTTTCCTAGGCTCAAAGAAAATATATACGTAAAACGAAAAATATATTAAAATATTCATCGTTCAGAAAAAATCCGAGAAAAATTCCTAAAATTCACAAATATTATAGAATAATTATTTATAATGAAATAAAGAATTTTCGGGATGTTACAATACTCCCTTCTAAAAGGAATTTCGTCCTCGAAATTAATCATATCTTAAAAATAAATGCTCCTTGAGTCTTCACCCCTTTCGATAACTAACTCCCCAAACAACTGTACATCGCTAAGTGGTTCTATCGAATTTATTCTCCTTGCTTACTGCAGTAGACAACTAAGCTTGTTTACTTTGAATGCTTCCACTACAACATTTGCTTTTTTCGGGATTATACCAACACGAAATAAAAAAATCAAGATTTTTCAGAATTTCTAATCACTGTTCCTGCTTCATATTTCAACTTATTCCGATCAGACAAAATACTTCTGACTCTTACGATCACTACGGACAATGAAAATTTCTCCTTGTAGAAAATGTTTCTAGATCTCTAATACAACTACAAGCTAACTCTAAGTTGTGTAAGGTAGTTCTCCTCATGTATTTTCAATTTGTCTCCAAGTATACGTTATCATTCCTTCTATTCTAATCAAGCACACGCTCTAAACTTCCAATGCGAAACATCACTAGGCATCCCTAAAAGTTCATTAGGATTTGGACAAAATCATCCTTGGCGAAGAAATCAAACGTTTTATCATTCTTTGAAAGTTTTCGCCCGTATACATCGATCCATACTGAGAACTTGACCCTCATATATGAGTTAGGTGAGAAATCTTGTCACTTGAAGAATCCTTGTGAGTCTCCGTATCAACCAAAGCCTAATCCAAAAATTACAATTCTTCATTATGGTCGTCGGTTCCTCTCATCTGAATAAATGTTTCGAGTTTCGATGGTTCACTGACAATCTTCTTCCCTTGAGATTGCGTAACCCAAAAGTTGAATTGTCTCCAACTAGAATTCATACTTAGATACCTTCACGCATAACCTCTTCTTCGGGGTTGTAAGGATCACTCGAGAGATTCAATACGTTCCTCCAAGCATCATGAATAAATCAAAATGCCGTCAATCAAGGACAACGATAAATCTTTGAGCGAACTCAGTGATAGTCCATAATATAAGTTGATCTTGGAGAAAATAGCGTCGTCCTTCAATTGATTTGTCAGATCATCTTTCCTTGATTCGAACGGAATGTCTCATAGGGTAAGCTTTCACCTAATTGTGCTACGCTTGTCGTGTCGTTAAGGTTCAGATTCGGGAACACAGATACTTAATTGAAGTACACTGGAAACGTTATAAAGGTCAGAAAGAAAAATAGGGAAGTCACGTGATTTACCACTGGACCCGCCTAACGAAGAATACGGTATGGTCCAATAAAACTTAGGAGTGAGTTTCACGGATTCGCATCTAGAAAATTTGTGTCTCAAGAATCACTAAGTTTCCCTCACAACTGAGTGACGAGACCCGTTAAAACGATCAATCTCCTTCCGAGATCAAGCCCATTCATGAAGAAAACAAATGATGGAATTGGCATAAAGGATTCCAATATCTAACAACATTAGGATAGTTCTTTAAATAGACTTGTTGTAACAAGAGCAGGCTTACAAACGAGGATAATATCATTCGAGTTGAAAGAAAGTAAGCACACAGACGATTCAATTCCATAAACGAACTCTTAGAATTTCATTGGAATATTTTAACAGGATATGGTTGGAAGATAACCAATCCCTTGGCTAACATTACATCAAATTTGCAAGAGAAGTAAACAAATCAGATTAACAAAAGATTAAGTCTTTAACAAGTCATAGGATAATTTAAACAACTTGGCTACCATCAACAAGTTCTTAATAGCCAAAATAAAAATAACTTAGTCAAAAGATAACGATAGTACAAACGTCCCCACTGGATTCATACGTTCATACGTTACAGAGAAATAGGTTACCCCGGAATCATACGGTGAAGTCATGGGGTCATCCACCGTAGAAAGTCCTTTCCTTTACTTGATCTTCGGCCTGGGTAGAGGAATCAACTTTCCTTCTTCATGAGATTTTGAAATACATGCCTTACCAACGAAAGGCTTCATCCTCCGCAAGGTACGTTTTTGGCCACGTGCCTAACTCTTTGCATCCGAAACAGATTACTCCTTTAATTTCACGGTCCTTGGTTAAGTGATTCTTTCCGCACTTGAGGCAAATTGCCTTCTTGATCTCATATGGAGGCTTCGCCCCACGTAAAGCGCAATCCTCCATACATGTCCTTGTTTTTCGCACTTGAAACAAATTCTTCCCTCGATCGTACAATGCCTTGTGAAGTGGTCCTTCCCGCACTTCTTACACCTTGATAACGGCACCACAGTTGGGTTTGACTTGCTACTACTCGCACTACCCTTCGGCGTTTGTTGTTGCCGTTGTCCCTTCGGTTGTCGCGAATATAGTTTCGCTTAAACCGATTAACAACTGGGTGTTCCTCCTTTGGAACTTAGGTAGTTCAAAATTACCCAAAATTGACTTTCTCCCAAAGCAAATTCGAACCTCGATTTCTAATCCTCATTTGTTGTGCGGTCCTACTCGATCCGGTTGTGATCTTGTCACGCCGGTCATTCCTTGCAGTGTTTCCACGGTCGCGTCCATTCTTCCGTTGTTGCGTACCACATTCCTACGCATGCGTCTTCCGCGAGCCATTACCTTCCTTTGAAAACAGATAGTCAAGCACACCGGAGACAAGAAGTAACCATCTCGAGACAATATTGTCTCCTTTCTAAACCCAAACACAAAGAGTCACACAAAATACACAAGGGTGAATATGCGAGACAAATCCTAAACAAGTTCAGTCATACCAGGTGAGCTTCTTTACTAAGAGAATTTCTATTCACTTAATACGCCTAGGTGAAGTCGTAGTTTTCCGTAAACACAGAACATTACACATCGAGTGGGCCAGTACTCAATATCATGTAACTGTGCAACAGTAGCTACCAACACTCAACCTATGGCAAGCCATGCCTTCCTTTCCCAACATCTCAATCAAGAGACAAGGAAGTACACAACAACTTCTAATATGTCTAAGCATAGTCAGTCCATACCCCGGCTCTACAGGATGAACTGCTCTGATACCATTAATGTAACACCCCTCGATTTAATAACCACAGCACAATCGTCATTATATCACGGTTACTAAATTTCAGCGTGTTACAATTGTCAAATAACAATTTTCTAAAAATATCATTTGTTTCACATATGAGGAAAATAGGAGCCACGAATGAATAGTTACCTATACCATCAGTTAAAATATACATTACAAGATATACTCAAATTAAAGTATCTAAGGCTAGATAATCACCTTACAACTTACATATACTACCATACATTTTATACAGGTAATGCAAAATAAAATATAAGCTACCCACAACCTCTCCACAACTATGGAGTTGGGAGCTCCATCGGAATCCCGAATGTATGAGACAATTCCGGGCTCACCAGTATAGTGAGAAATACAAGATAAGGTCTTCCATCGCAGTCCTCTTCGTCGTCAAAGTCAGATCCCAGCATGTCACACACGCTTACTGGTCCAGTTGACTTGCCAGGTCTTGGTATCACCATGAAACAATGCGAACCAAAACCCAAAAGAAGCTCCCTTCGCGGCAGCGTCACCGGGTACAACGGGTCAAGCCGATAAAGTCCAAGGGAAAAACCAACCTCGTTCCCACTTACAGTCTTTAACCAAAGATTTACATAGAATAGAGAAAGTACAAGAAAGAGGTAAGACATCCTACCATCATTACCAATTATAGCATCCAGAAACCAAACGGCGCAAAGCGCCCACATAGCATTTATGACAGCAATAATGGATATAAGCATCTAGTAACAGTTATGATCATCCAAACAGTTCCAGGCAGTCACATATAGATAGATATAGATATATTAAAAATGTAACAGTTCCAATTATAATAACATTGTATGCCAGATAATTCATGGACTCACTATGCACATGTGCCCTCAATAACCAAAATCCTGCTCCATGGAGCTAGACACAAAACAATCGGAGAGAATGATTCAGGGAGACATGCCAGTATCTCGTCAGCCATACAAGTGCTTACCATATAATATCATCAGTCATTTTGCGCAACAAGGCTTTATACAGCGGCATTCTCACAAGATCTCGATATAGGACTGTGGCCAGTTAGGATCGTCGGTGCGTTTGCATCGGTCTGTCCCACGGTCCAGAGGGGCTACCATCTCGCCCCTTGTGAGACTCCGCGCCCGACGCCCTCAAGGTCGTCTGAGGACCCCACGTGTCTATTCGCACCCGCACTAAGGTGTTATTCAACTCCTAGGCAACTCGGCCTTAACAAAGTCCAACGGACATCCTCTTTCTCTTTTTATGCCATGCATGACTCAATCATGCTCCTCATGACAAGCTAAGTCAATCATGCCTCAAATGCATATCATATGATTTAACAATCAGGTTTGTTCCCATTTTTGGATCCACAAGACATTTACAATGCATAATATGTATGATTCAAAATTCCACACAATTTCATAATATGCCACAATTGGCCAAGAGAGCATCAATATACAAGTGGTCATTCACGTGGACCCTTAGCATCATAATATTAAGGTCAAACATTAGGTTCATTATGTTCCTTACTACCTCACCCATACTCGGTTCTTCCTTTATTCCAAGTTCTCACTAGTTGTAAGGCTCAATCACACTCCTTGTTTTTCCTTCATTATGTGTCCCTACTTTGTTTCTAGTCATCTGATGTTATTTACGATTAATATAGTGTATATTAGTCCCAAAAGTTGAAATCAGGAGTCACAAGGCTAGAATCATCCATTCGTTTGCTAGGTAAAAGAATTGAGGTATATTTATAATTTCGATTTAAGTGTATACGGTGAGGCTGGAGCTGCCGTTCGACGAGTAGCAAGACAACAGGATCAAGGTAAGTTGAAAACAATCGGGGGATAAATTCTAAGTCTTTGTCGAATTGGGGCAATTTCGACCGGATGAAGTATATAACTGTCGAATATGCTACCACATTTACGAAAACATGATTCGACGGACACTGACATTAGGTCGGTTCCTCTATTAAACCTTCAGAATTCTACTCGACGGGTTTGGAGAAAATCTCTCTATTTAATAATCAGGAACTCCACTCGACGGGCATTCACATCCTAACTCGACGGATATGATTCACAGCTTAACTCGACAGATTTTCACATCTTAACTCGACGGATATGATTCACAGCCTAACTCGACGAATTTTAACTTTGAAGGAGTTTCACTCGTGTTCAACCGACGAATACGCTAAAAGTTCAATTCTAACTCGACAGATTTTGGATAATGGGGAAAGTCCCGTTCCTGTCGAACCGACAAGAATGTTAGGGTTACAAGGTTCTAATTCGACGGATTCTGGAAACATTGGGATTTCACTCCTACTGATCCGACAGATGCAACTCGACAGATCCTGGAAAACGCTAAGGTTTCACTCATGCTAATTCGACAAATACACTCGACAGGTTTTGACATTCAACGGGAAAAGTAAGAAGTCTAAACTCGACAGGTACGTCACTCGACGGATTCTGACTTTGGGAAAATGTTGAGATCTCACTTAAGCTGATCCGACGGATTTAACTCGACCGATTTCTGGAAAAATGTTGAGGTTTCACCTATACCAGTCCGACAGATACTAAGAGGGCCACACTTTCTAATTCGACTAATTCACCGACGGAGGTGTAAATGGGGGGTCACTAGCTTCGACAACTTTTGACATGATGAAGGGCCCCACTTGTCGACGGGTTTGGCCAGGAGCTCATACTCGACGGTGTTAACATCTTAAATTCGACGAACATGGCTTACTCACTCTCGACGGATTTTAACATTTACTTTAGGATGGATCAACAAACCAAGTCATTACCATTTTCAATATAGGATCTCTATTTTCTCGGGTTCAAAACCGTGACCATACGAGAACCAAAACAGTGGCTCATTTCTTTCCATTTTACACATTCCAAACATATATATATATATACATACAAAACTCAAGGAATCAGCTAACATCTATACATCACAAACAATATTTAAAAACAGAAAGACCCTCAACACAAATTACTGACGTTCCTAAATGCTAAGAGAGGTTGAGGAGGAGTGTCTTCCTCTTACCTAAGTGAAGAACAGGGATAAAGAAGCTCCTTTTATGCTTGAAAATCTGATTTTCTTCACCACCACCAGAACCTTGGGCGTTCAAGATCCACAAAATTAAGATCAAAGAGAGAATGGCAGCAGGAAACCAGAATGCACGAAAATGAGGAGAAGGGAAAAAGTTAAGAACTTTACCTTAAAGGTCCAAGCTTTTGGGGCTGTTTTGAGCAGAAAGAAAAATGAAGATACAGGGAGGAGTTCCAGCAGAAACAAGGTGTGAAGGTGGAGAGGGGAAAATGGTTTTTCGGGTTGAGTAAAGGAGGCTTGAAGGATCAACAATGGTGAATGTGGGTGGTGTGCAGCCGTGAAGAAGAAGAGAGAAAAGAGAGTGAGAGCTGCGTGAGGGGGAGGAGCAGCGTGAATGAGAGAAAATGGGAGAAATGAAATGGGAAATGTGAATGAGCAGCAGACATGGGGGAGTGGAAAAAATGGAATAGTCAATGTAATAATCCATCAACAGTAGCCGTGCAGCATAAATTGGGGAGGAGAGAGGAAAGGTTGATTAGATGGAAATAGGAAGCTTCCTTGAGAAGCTTTGTGCGCTTCTCGAGGAAATGAAGTGTAAGGTTGTCACCTTAATTAAATTCATCTGACAGATGAATAATTAAGCTGCTAAAATTATTTTCTCAGTGAAATAAAATTATAATTGATGAGAATAATATTTTATTACTCATCAGATGATTTTATGATACAGTGATTTCATGTATCAGATAAAGTCTCGTGAAACGTAAACCTCGTAAACTGTGTCCAGCCTCGGGTTTAGTAAGATCCCCCGTCAACGTTTCCACAGTCCAAAGTTTATCAAATTTTAGGAAAAAAATAATTTTATTTTCCTACCAAAAAAAATATATACGTAAAACGAAAAATATATTAAAATATTCATCGTTCACAGAAAAAATCCAGAAAAATTCCTAAAATTCACAAATATTATAGAATAATTATTTATAATGAAATAAAGAATTTTCGGGATGTTACAATAACCATTTCAGCCCATACAGATCAATATTAGAGTATAATCAATTATCAACTCAATAAAGAGATGCATTATAATTAGCAAAATAACCAGATTGTATAATCATCAAAAGCCAAAATTCAAAGTCATATACAAAATCATAAAAGTGACAAAGTGCCAATGGGTTAGACAGAATATATAAAACAGAATAGAATCATCATGACCAAGCCCCATGGTCACTCAGTCACCTCGTTGTCACTGTCAGCAGCCACATCATCAAGGTCTACATCATCGTCATCAGTGTCAAGATCATCCTCTGAGCTAAGAATCTCGTCATTATCATTAGGGACACCAATTGTAGCATTAGAAGGAGCAGCAAAGGAGATGGGCGCACAGGCGCCGGTAGTAGCATCAACGGGCATAGTTGGGGCAACAGATGAAGAAGGAGTAGTGGCACATCTCCTCAGTACGTAATGTAGTCCTTTTAGCTGAGCTCGAATAGATGCCAACTCCTGGTCAGAGTGATCAATCCTCAGCACAAAATGATCTACCTTTTGCTCCAGGCGATCCATCCCAGTCCGCAAGTTGAGCATCTCCTAAAGTAAAAGGTCCAAAGTGGCTAGAGCAGTCTATGGCTAGTCCTCATCCTCATCAGCATCCTCAGCCTCGTGAAGGATGTGTCCATAACTCCCATGAATGAGATAATAGCATTTATCTTTAATTTTTCTCAGCTGAAGCTTTTACACAGTGTGTAAGCCAATGACTGTGGCCCTTTAGAGCTAGTATCCTTTTCCTCCCCAGACAAAGAAATGTGAAAATGCTCAAAGATAAGTGTAATTAACATAGCATAAGGCAAGGCATGAGTTTTCTTTTTGACCTACAACATATGTTGAATAACATAGTAGACCTAGTTGATTGGCCGGTCATTGTTCATAGCCTACAAAATCAATACATCATCTTTGAGTACTTGGGAGTTGTTGCCTCCCCTGGGAACTAAGCCTCTAGCCATAAGGTAGTGGAGCACCCTATTTTCCATTATTAGCCTTGTGGCCATCACCCTCTTTTTGTCCCTAGGAATATCATAGCCAACTCTCAACAATGGGGTCAAAAAAGCCTTGTATTCATACTCATCTCCCCAAACATTTGTACCCCCACAAAAATTTGCACCATCAAATGTTAGCTTAATCAACCTATACCATAAATCCTTATTGACTACAATCTGTTTCTTTTTTACCTAAAAAATTAGGCATTCATCTTCATATTTCAGATTGGCATAAATTACCTTAACTAAGTCCGGGTATATGTCTTTCTTGATGCTCAAAAAGTCAATCAAACCAAACCTTTTTATCATTCTAAAGCTGTCTAATGGTTCACTAGAGCAGAAGTCTTTGGCAACATACCTAGGTGAGACAATTTTTCTCAACTGAAAACTTTTGCAGAAGTATTCAGCTCTCTTTATGGTATTGAAGCGTTGCGTGAGGTCCAACCCCAAAATGGTGACTGGAGGAGTGCTGGAGAACGATCCCACTAAGACCCCTATTTTTGGTCTCTTTGCGCGCTTTAAGGATTCGGCCATTGTGGTGAAATGAGAGGAAATAAATGGGAGGAAGGTGGAGGGAAAGTGTTTTCTTGGTGTTTGGTGATGGAGGAAGGTAGCAATTTGGTGAGAAAAAGGTGGAAAAATGTGGGTTAGGGCTAGAAAGAGAGAGCACGTACGTGAGAGAAGATGGGGGTAAGAATTTGGGGATTTTTGTTGGAAATTAGGTTGGGTTTTGGTAGAGAGGAAGATTTTGAGTGAAATGGAGGTGGAATGGAGTGATTTGGGCAAGATTTGAGAAAGAAATTGGGGATTTTGAGTGAGAGGTTTCGTGAGGCTAAAGAGAGAAGGAGAAGTTGTAGATGAAAAATGGCAGTTCATACACTGAAACCCCTTTTAAACCCCTTATAATCAATTATATTGGGGTTGTAATCGATTACATGCATTTTGGGTTCCTTGTAATTGATTACAAGGTGTGTGTAATCAATTACAAGCTTTCTGGAATGGGTGTAATTGATAACATGATATGTGTAATCAATTACAAGCATTCTGAATTTGCTTGTAACGCTTGGCAGAGCCTCTGTAATCGATTACAAAGCTCCTGTAATCAATTACAAGCCTACTGAACTTGATTTTCTCACTTCAACTTGTAAGAGACTTGTACCAAAGCCTCCAAACCACTTCCAAAACAAGGATCAAACCACTTGAGCAGAAAAATGCTTGTCTAGCTTAATGTTGAGCTATTTGGAGGATTTAGTCAGTTGGAGTACCTGCAAAATGAACTTAGGGGAGCCTCCGACACTCAAGTCAATATTGGATTAAAAAATAACTAAAGCAAGGTAATTATGCAAGGAGTTCAATAATGCAGCAAAGTGTCAAATTATGCTACAAAGTGACAAGTTATGCATTAAAATGACATATTATGCAACAAATGACAGATTTATGCAGCAAAATGATAGATTATGCAACAAAATATCACATTATGCAGCAACATGACAAGTTATGCAGCAAAATGATGAATCATGCAGCAAAATTATGATTTTTAGCAAGAGTTAGATGCATAATTGATCCAATATGCCAAGTTCTCTTCTTATATAAAAGAATGATTCTTTATTCAAAGGCTTAGTAAAGATGTCAGCTAGTTGTTTAGTGGTTTCAAAAAACTCAAGCATGTAATCACCTCTTTGAATATGATCTCTTATGAAATAGTGCCTTATTTCTATGTGCTTTGTTCTTGAATGCAAAATGGGATTTTTAGACAAATTGATTGCACTAGTATTATCACACCTTATTGGGATGTGATCAAGCTCAAGATCATAGTCTAGAAGTTATTATTTAATCCAAAGGATTTGAGCACAACTCCCAACTGCAACATATTCAGCTTCAGTTGTAGACAATGTCACACTATTTTATTTCTTACTATGCCAAGAAACTAGTAAGCTTCCAAGCAAGTGGCATGTCTTACTAGTGATCTTCTTATCCATTTTACATCCAGCAAAATTAAAATCAGAAAAACTAATTAGGCTACATGAGGCACCCTTAGGGTACCACAAACCCATTTGTGAAGCGCCTATTAGATATTTCATAATTCTTTTTCCAGCACTTAGGTGTGATTCTTTAGGATTTGCTTAAAATCTAGCACATATGCACACACTAAACATAATATCAAGCTTACTTGCTGTAAGATAAAGGAGTGAGCCAATCATACCTCTATATTTTGAGATTTCTATAGATTTATCTCCATCCTTGTCCAAATAACAAGTTCCCATTGGTGCAGCCATATGCTTGACATTGTCCATTCCAAACTTCTTGAGCAGCTCTTTGCAATACTTGGATTGATTTATGAAAATCTTATCCCTTATTTGCTTGATTTGGAGACCAAGGAAGAAGTTGAGCTCACCCATCATAGACATCTCAAACTCATTTGGCATAATGTTAGCAAACTCCTTGCAAAGGAACTCATTAGTAGCACCAAATATTATATCATCAATATAAATTTGAACCAGAAATATGTCATGCTTTTTATGCTTGATAAAGATAGTAATGTCAACCTTGCCTCTAGAGAAGCCTTTTTTCGAAAGAAACTTGCTCAACCTTTCATACCAAGCTCTAGGAGCTTGTTTTAAGTCATACAAGGCCTTTCTTAATTAAAAAACATGGTTGGACAGTTCAAAGTTTTCAAAACCAAGAGGTTGTTCCACATACACCTCTTCTTGTATAAAACTATTTAATAAAGCACTTTTTTCATCCATTTGATAAAGCTTGAAATCTATGATGCATGCATATGCAAGTAGCATTCTTATGGCTTCTAATCTAGCTACGGGAGCATATGTTTCTTCATAATCTATGCATTCTTCTTGATTATAACCTTTAGCAACAAGCCTAGTTTTTTTCTTATTATTAAGCCCGTTTCATTAAGTTTGTTCCTAAAGACTCATTTGGTGCTAATTATGGGATGATCATTAGGCCTTGGAACCAATTCTCAAACTTGATTTCTCTTAAATTGGTTTAGTTCATCTTGTGTGACCAAGATCCAATGCTCATCCTTAATGGTTTCATTTATGTCTTTAAGTTCAACTTGAGAGACAAAAGTCATATAGTTACATGCATCTCTAAGAGAGTTTCGAGTGGCTACCCCTTTTGATACATCATCTATCACCTTGTCAAGAGGATGATATCTTGATGTCCTCCATTCTTTGAGAAGGTCCATGATTTGTGCATTTTCTTGCCTTGGGGGATCAAATAGACTCTCTTCTTGCTTCTTGGCTTCTTTCTCCTTATTTTCCAAGTGTGTTTTTGCCAAAATTTCTGCAACATCATCAACCAAATCCTTTCTTAGGACATTTACGATAGTTTCATCAAATACAACATGTATGGACTCTTCTATAGTTATAGTTCTTTTATTATAAACTCTAAAAGCTTTATTATGCATGGAATAGCCAAGAAATATTCCTTCATCAGACTTAGCATCAAACTTCCCCAAGTTATCCTTTTTATTATTTAAAATAAAACATTAGCATCCAAAGACATGAAAATGTGAAACATTTGGCTTCCTTCCTATGTACAACTCATAGGGGGTTTTCTTTAAATTGGCCTTATTAGTGCCCTATTCATAACATAACAAGCGATATATACCGTATCCGCCCAAAAGTACTTAGGAAGGTTGGCCTCATTAAGCATAGTTCTTATCATTTTTTTTAAAAATTGATTTTTCCTTTTTACAACCCCATTTTGTTTTGGAGTTCTAGGGGCAGAAAAATTATGCTCAATGCCATGTTCATCACAAAAGGTTTCAAAATCATGATTTTAAAACTCATCACCATGATTACTTCTTATGGATGCAATACAAAAACCCTTTTTATTTTGGATAACTTTGGCAAATCTTTTAAAAGATGGAAAAGCATAATTTTTGTGAGCTAGGAATAATGTCCATGTAAACCTAGAAAAATCATCCACAATCAATAATGCATAGTAATTCTCACCAAAGCTCATAGTTCTAGAGGAACCAAAAAGATCCATGTGCAAAAGTTGTAAAGGTCTAGAAGTTGAAACCACATTTTTAGCTTTAAAAGAAACCTTTACTTGCTTTCTCTTTTGACATGTATCACAAAGTTTATCTTTTTTAAATTTGAGCTTTGAAAAAATAATTACTAGTTCTTTTGAGACTAACTTATTTAAGTGATCCATGTGAATGTGAGTAGTCCTTATATGCCATAACCATGAATTATCTTCTTTACTCATAAAGCATTGTTGAATCTCTAGCACAAGTAAGTTTTTGGTGTCAAATTAGTTTTAGAATTGAAGAATTTAGGTAGAAATTAGATAAGTTTTAATTGTTTAAGAGTATTATAGGTTTTTGTGTTCACTGGCTAATGGGATTTAAATTTTTGTTGAAACAAGTTTGGATTTAACTTAGAAGAAAGAGGAAGATATTCCTCACTTAGTCTGTCACCTGGCGAGCTTAACATGTCGCAAGGCGAGCCTTCATGCGTTCCATCATAAGGTGAAGAACAGCCATCGCTAGACGAGCTGATTAATGAAAGGATCTTCGAGACTGCAATGGGCTTCGCCTTATACCCGGGCCGTCGCGAGGCGAGAATGGGCCATCGCGAGGCGACGACCGTTACCCAGCCAGTTTTAAATAGTCAGGTGAAATGCTTTTGACGGAATCCTTTTGTTCATTTCTTGATTTCTAATTTTGGGTGTTAGCCAGAGCGTGATAGGGTTTCGTCTTCTTCCACCTACATTGATTATTCAAGCTTGGGAACAAGATTTTGAAGGATCAATGGTTTCTTCTTCCTCCATTAGTTTGATTTTTCTCATCTCTTCTTCTTTCATCATGAGTAGCTAAATCTTTTTAGGCTAGAGTCAGATGAACATTGTAGATACTCTTATGTGATCTGTTTTATACTCTCTTTACAAGTTAATTTCATGTGTTTGAGCACTTTGTTCCTTGCTTAATGGTAATCAATACTTGATCACTATTGGTTTGAATGTGGGTATTTCTTCTAATTGTAAAATTAGTTTTAATGTTGGAACTGAGTTGGGTTGGCATGATTATAATTGAATATAGGAGTATATCATTGTGATTATGTGTTCCATGAAATCACTGTCATTAATGCTTAGTTTGAATTAACAATTACCTAAGGAATTGGGAGTTGTGATTTGGGTTAAAGGGGCTTTGAATCAAGGGATTGATCTTAGCCTAATTTTATTGATTGGAACTTCAAATGCATGATTATTACTTGTTTTGAGAGTTAATCAGTAGCGTAAGAGGGTAAACAATGGGATTCGAACCCTAGCCGCTTTTCTTGATTCATTTTCTTCTCCTTAAAAATCCAAAAATGTTTCTTAATTTGTTAATTACTCTGTTTTTAATACATTTCTCTTATACTTGTTTAAAATCAATACAATTCAAAGTTACCAAAATTATATTTTTAGTTACCAATTGTAATCCTTGTTGAGACGATACTTCTTTTCTCACCATTATATTACTTGTAGTGATTCGATGCAGTTGCTGAAATTGTTCAACAAGTTTTTGGCACCGTTGCCAGAGATTGTTGATTTGATTATCAACAAGGCAAAGGAGTTACTACTTTGGACAATTGTTTTGTTTTTATTTTGTTTGTTTAAAATTTTACTGCATTATCTTAATTCATTTCTAAATATAGTTGACTTGTTACTTACAATTCTCTTATTTTCTATTTATGCGAGGGAAAAAGGTAACTGAATTGTTGTTTGATCCCGATATTGTGAAGACGAAAAAAGTAAATAGGAAGAAAGCTAAGAAAGTAAGGCAGCAAAAAATAACTCAAGAAAAATAAGCATATACTTCTTCTTCTGATACTCTCACAGCAGAAGCCATGGTTGAACAACCACCACCTAGGCGGACTTTGGGAGATTTTGGCCAGAGGAACAACCATTAGAGGTTGGCTATTGATTATCAACTGGTGGAGGCAAATGCATTTGAGATTAGAACTTCTCTATTGAATGTTCTCAAGCAGAATCAGTTTTCTAGAGTGGATAGTGAAGACCCCAACCAGCACTTGGTGAATTTCTTTGAGATTTGTGGTACATTAAAGCTGGATGGTATTTCTGAAGAAGCTAAGAGGATGAGATTGTTCCCTTTTACTTTGAGAGACTGGGCAAAGGATTGGTTGCAAACACTTCCTCAAGGAGTATTACTACTTAGAATGAATTGGATTTTAAATTTATGGACCGGTTCTTGCCTACATTGAAGCTGGATGGTGTTTCTGAATAGGCTAAGAGGATGAGATTGTTCCCTTTTACTTTGAGAGACAGGGCAAAGGATTGGTTGCAAACACTTCCTCAAGGGAGTATTACTACTTGGAATGAATTAGAGGATAAATTTATGGACTGGTTCTTCCCTACCTCCAAGTTCATCAAGAGAAGGGCTAAAATTACTAGTTTTAAGCAAAAAGATGGAGAAAATCTTTATGAGGCATGGGAGTGGTTCAAAGGGCTTTTGAAGAGGTGTCCCGACCATGGCTATGATGACTTGACACAAATGCAAACGTTTTACCATGGGTTGAGACCGAATACAAAGATGATGCTAAATGCTTCAGCGGGGGGTATAATGAATAACAAGACGGCTGAAGAAGTAAAAAGTTAGTGAAAGCAATGGCTTCAAATGAGTATCTTATTCATCATGATAGAGGAGTGCAAGTAAAGAAGGGTGTTTTAGAGCTAGATGCACATAATGCGCTATTAGCCCAAAACAAATTGGTTTCTCAACAATTGGAAGTTCTCACCAAACAACTTCAAGCCTTACAAGCGAGTTCTTCTTAATCTAATCATTCCAAGCTGTGATGCAATGTATGAGGTGTGATTTTTGTGGGGGAGGACATGAGAATGATGCTTGTGAAGCTCAAAGTGATCCAAATGAGTAAGCCAATTATATGGGAAATTTTCAAGGGCAAAGAAGGAATCCTTATTCCAACACCTATAATCTAGGGTGGAGGAATCATCCCAACTTTTCTTGGAAGCAACATGAAGCCCCTCAATCAAGCAAACCTCCTCAACCATAGCAACCTAAAGTGAAGCCTACTGCCTCAGAAGAAGCATTGACTCAATTCATGCATATGACTCAAACTAATTTCCAAAATCATGAGGCTCATTTCAAAAACTAAAAAGCATCCATCAAGAACCTTGAAAACCAAATCGGACAGCTCTTAAAGCAACTTGCTGAATAATCTGGGGGATAATTTTCTAGAAATACAGTGGATAATCCTAAGAATGAGTCGTGCAAAGCTGTAATTTTGAGGAGTGGAAAGATTATCACACCATCCGTGGTGGAGCTATTAGTTTCGGGGTCTGCTGAAACAAATGAGAGGGAGATGTTGGATGAAGAGCCAAATAAAATAAGTGACATTATGAATCTAAAAGAAAATGAAAAAGAAGAAAAGGAAGTGAAGGTTGAAAATCAGAAAAGGGAGGATAAAAAGAGTTCTAACTTAGTAGATGAAGACTCCTTCTTAAGGAGGACAAAGTAAAATTTTGCAAGAAGGGAATAAGCCTCAAGTGATCCCACCACATGTGAAGTTACCATATCCTCACTTGAACAATAAAAAGGAGAAAGAGGAGCAGTTTACAAGGTTCTTGGACATTTTCAAAGGCCTCCAAATCAACATTCCTTTTGCAGAGGCATTGGAGCAAATGCTTATATATGCTAAATTCATGAAGGAGTTGTTGACTAAGAAGAGAAAGTTCAAGGATGATGAAACGGTGGCATTAACAGAGGAGTGCAGTGCAATACTTCAAAGGAAGCTTCCCCCAAAATTGAAAGATCTGGGGAGTTTTACAATTCCGTGCACTATTGGCAACATGACCATTGGTAAAGCTCTCTGTGACTTGGGAGCAAGCATAAACTTGATGCCATTGTCTATGCTTAAAAAGCTTGGGGGAGGTGAGGTCAAGCAAACAAGAATGGCCTTGCAACTTGTGAATAGGTCAATTAAACATCCCTATGGAGTCATAGAGGACGTGCTAGTGAGGGTTGACAAATTCATATTTCCAGTTGATTTTGTCGTGTTGGGCATGGAAGAGGACGCAGAGGTACCTCTGATTCTTGGAAGACCATTTTTAGCCACCGAGAGAGCCCTTATTGATGACCAACAAGGGCAGTTAATGTTGAGAGTGAATGATGAGAAAGTCACCTTTAATGTTTTTGAGGCGATGCAACACCCGGATGATAAAGAAACTTCTTATCGGTGGATTTGATTGGTACTACAGTTGAGGAATCTTTTCAGTAAAATACTCCAACTGCGCCTCTTGAAAGAGTGATTGTGAATGTTATTGAAGAGCATGGAGAGGTGGATGATGAAGTCATTGAGGAGTGTTTACGATATCTAAAAGCACATCAAGTAGAAAGTGTTGTTAACAAGATGAAAGAAGAGCTGAGTAATGACAAGGTGGAGGAAAAAGCAAAACTAAAGTAAAAACCCTTGTCATCCCACTTGAAATATGCCTTTCTTGGCAATCAAGATGCAAATCCAGTGATAATCAGTAGTTTTTTTATCAAAACTTGAAGAAGAGAAGCTTGTAAAGATACTCCGAGAGCACCAAACTGTAATTGGATGGACTATGTCTGACTTAAAAGGGACTAGTCCAGCTTTTTGTATGCACAAGATAAAACTTGAGGAGGAATTCAAGCCAGTGGTCCAGCCACAGAGAAGGTTAAATCCCACAATGAAAGAAATAGTGAGAAAAGAGGTGCTGAAACTCCTTGAAGCCAGAATGATTTACGCTATTTCTGATAGTGCTTGGGTGAGTCCGGTTCAGGTTGTTCCTAAAAAGGGAGGTATGACTATGGTGAAGAACGAGAAAAATGAGTTAATTCCCACTAGAATAGTCACTAGTTGGCGTATGTGTATTGACTACCGGAAGCTCAACCAAACTACCTGAAATGATCATTTTCCCCTCTCATTCATAGACCAGATGCTTGAGAGATTATCCGGACAAGCCTACTATTGCTTCCTTGATGGCTATTTCACTTATAATTATATTACAGTCAATCTAGAAGACCAAGAGAAGATAACATTTACCTGTCCCTATGGAGTTTTTGCATATAGACGGATGTCTTTCGGTCTTTGCAATGTTCCGGCTACTTTTTAGAGGTGTATGCTTTCTATCTTTGCTGATATGATTGAAAAATATGTAAAGGTCTTTATGGATGATTTCTCTATTTTTGATGCATTATTTGATTCTTGTTTGTCTAACCTTACTAATGTTCTTAAGAGATGCATGGAAACCAATTTAGTCTTAAATTGAGAGAAATGTCATTTCATGGTGCAGGAAGGCATTGTACTTGGCCACAAGATTTCAGCCAGCGGTATGGAAGTAGATAAGGCTAAGATTGAAGTGACAGAGAAGCTGCCTCCACCATTGAATGTGAAGGGCGTGAGAAGTTTTCTAGGCCATGCTGGCTTCTACAGAAGATTCATTAAAGATTTTTCAAAAATTGCAAAGCCATTGTGCAATCTGCTCATTAAAGATTCTTCTTCTGATTTTGATAATGATTATTTACATGCTTTAAATCTTTAGAAGGAAAAATTGATTTTTGCCTCTGTTATTGTAGCCTTGATTGGGAGTTACAATTTGAGCTTATGTGTGATGCAAGTGACTATGCAGTAGGAGCTGTATTGGGGCAAAGAAGGGATAAAATTTTCCTTGCAATAAGCAAGGTCCTTAATGAGAACCAAATTCATTATGCCACAACTGAAAAGGAATTGCTTGCCATAGTATTTGCCTTGGAAAAATTTCATCCCTACTTGATTGGATCTAAGATTACTGTGTTCACTGATCATGCAACAATTAAATATTTTCTAACTAAGGGAGAATCAAAACCTAGACTGATTAGGTGGATCTTATTGTTGCAGGAATTTGATCTTGAGATTAAAGACAAGAAAGGAAGTGAAAATATAGTAGTAGACCACTTGTCCAGGCTAGAAAACTCTGAAGTTACTGCTAAGGAGAGAGACATTCTTGAAGAGTTCCCAGATGAGAAGTTGTTTGCAATTGAGGAGAGGCCATTGTTTGCTGATATGGCTAATTTCAAGACTGCTAATGTTATACTGGAAGACTTTACACGGCAACAGAAAAAGAAATTTTTTCGAGATGCCCAATATTACATTTGGGATGATCCCTTTCTTTTCAAAATTGGCCTGAATGGAATTCTCAGGAGGTGTGTGTCACAAGATGAAAGGTGGAAGATATATTGGCATTGTCATGATTCTCCTTGTGGAGGGCATTTTAATGGAGAACGTACTACGACCAAGGTACTTCAGTCCAGTTTTTATTAGCCATCCATCTTTAAAGATGTATACAACCATGTGAAGGGCTGTGACAAATGCCAAATGACTGGCAATATCTCAAGGAGGAGTGTAACACCCTGAATTTTTGTTTTTCTTGATATTTATGAGTTTTAAAATATTTATGAATTTTTGTGAATTTTTGAGAATTTTTAATTTATTTTGATTATTTTAATATTATTTTGGACTGTTCACGCGGTGCCGGGAGATCTTACTAAACCCAACACTGGAGACAATTTTCAAGGTTTTCTTTGTCTGAGATTTTATCTAGCAAATAAAATCTAGGTACGTTCTATTATCCATTGGACAATAGATACTGGTTTTGTTAACTGTAACTTTTGTCCATTAGATAATAGTTTTTAGTAAAATCTAGTAGATGGTTCTAAATATAAACCTAGTCATCTTTTTTTTAGAGGTTTCTCTTTATGACATCACTTTTGGGACCCACACTTTTATGTCTCATCAAATTTGGACCAATAGGAAGGAAGCTTTCAGGAAGCTTGTTGGAGAAGCTTTGGACACCATCCCAAGGAGAAGTGCACGGCCAAGGGGGAGCCAAAGGCCTCTGGCGTACGCTTCAATATAACTCATTTTATCATTTTTCCATTCATCATCATTAACCCAAAAAACTACAAACTTTTCTCTCTCACTCTTTCCTCTCATTTTCTCTCCACCAAGCTCACAGCCACACCCCCAAAACCCATTCTCCAATCTTCTTTAATTTCAATCATCCACATTTCTTGAATCCAAACCTCATTCTAAGACACTTTGGCGTTGTGATCTTGACCTTATTCATCCATTTTTCAAGTGCATCTTCAAGTTAGGGTTTGAAAGCTTTTAAGGTGAAATTCCTCTATCTTCATCTTTCTCTTCATTTTAAATTTCTAAGACCATGATTTTGATCCATGGTCCTTCTATTCCAAGCCTTAGATGTTGATCTCTTTTGCATGTTGTTTTCATTTTCAAGAGCCTCTTGGAAGAGAAAGCTTGATTCAAGAAGGCACACAAGAAGTGGTTAGTCATTATCTAAGGTAGAGGGAGATTAACCTCATCAACCACTTATGGTAGTGAGGAACGAATTCATTTGTGGGTGATAAATCCATGCGGGAATTTATTCACCATGATTGTATGATTTTGTGGTTTGTGATTATATGCTTTATGTGATTTTATTGCTTTGATATTATGCATAAACTTGTTATAGTATGATTGTGATGCTTAAAATTATGTTCTATGCTATAAATTGTGCTAGAAAGGAAAAGTATTTTGGTCCTGATGACCATAGAGGCTCATAGCCTTCATGCCTTTCAAAGGGGAATTCAATGCAAAAAAAAATGGTTTATTAAATGTTAACCTAGAGAATTTAGTGATGAGAAATTTAATTACGAGTTTACAAAACAAAAATGGGAATGAACAAATTTTATTATCAATTAAAAAGGTGATTTTCGACCATGGTATTTGATAATAGGATAAAGAAATAATTTGGAGACTTAAAGTATTTCATATAAGATGATTTTTGATAAGTTAAATGGAAAGGATTTTAATTAGAATAATGAAAGTTTTGGAAAGAATGTTATAAAATATTACTTAGATGATTTGGGGACTAAATTAGGATTAAAGGTTTTAGTATTTAAAAAGAGATTAATTTCTATAATAGAAATGAGTTTTAAGGGATGTTTTGAAAATTAAAGTGAGTTTTTAGTAAAGTGATGGTAAATGCTTCAAAATGTTTATGCAATTGAGAAAATGTTTTAAAGTGTTTATGCATTTGAAAATCTATGTAAAGATGTTTCGTGGTTTTGTAACGTGACAAAAGTGTTGCACGCCTGTGAAATTTCAGTGAAAATGTTTTACGTTTGAGAAAAATAGCAGTTTGTTGTTGGGACGACGTACTGGACCTGGAGATGTAAGTTGTTGACTTAAGCCCTGTTGTGGCTCGTTTTGGTGGAATTTATGCTATAAATGAGTATTATTTTATCATGTCATGTGATCATGCATTGTGAAAGTCAGAATGACTTGTTGTTGAGATTGTATGCCTAGGAGATGAATTACACCTTTGTCCAGGTGCGAATTGGGTAGGGAAGGTCTATGAATGACCTAGGAAGTGTCAGGGCACGGGTATCCAACAAGTAGACAGTTGGTAGCTCCACTGGGCCGTGGTGACTATGCAACGCACTGACGATCTCGAAAAGACCCTATTCCTATTCACGATCTAGTGTAGACTATCTTGTATAAGCCATGATGCGCAAATTGTGAAACTATAGTACTTGACTTAAGGCTGATGAGATACAGACATGTCTTCTAGATCATTCTCTCCGAAATTGTGTTTAGCTCCATGGAGTACGAAATGATTGCATTGTGCATAAGAATGGTCAGTATACATATTGTGCATGTGCATAGTCAGTATACATATTATTGTGGTATGGTTAGTATTCATGTTATTGTGATATACATTACTGAATTATCTATTAATTTATAACATGATTATACTTATTATTTTTGTGATAAATGACATTATTGTCATTATTGTTTCTTTGCTGCCATGCTAGTTTTGATGTAGAGGATCTCACATCTTTATTGTATTGTTCTGTCTATTCTGTTCTATATTTATCTTTTAAGAATACTGCAATGGCGACGAGGCAAGATCTATAAGGTTTCGTTAGTGTACAATATCATGGGGGCAACAAAGCATGGCACGTCTATTGGGACACGGGGTTCAGTATGTTGGAGATGTTACTTTACTTTGGAGTAGGACCCAGCATGGGGTTGCTACGTTTTCTGTGATTGCCGCTGTTTACTTGGAGTTTTATATGCTTGTTGGAGAGTTATGGGATAATCGTCATAACACTCCTAGGGAAGATTCTGAGGTGTCGACCGCTCAGACTCCCGTCCATAGTGACATGCCCTGACTAGGAAATTTTTCCGTTAGGGATCCCGAAGAGGATCTGGAGGAAGATCAGGTGCATGACCCTACGTAAGCTTTATGTATTTAAGTTGTTACTAAACTATGTTATGTACATTGTAACACCCCTCGATTTAATAACCAATGCACAATCGTCATTATGTCACGGTCACTAAATGTCGGCGTGCTAACATTGTCAAACAACAAATTTACCATAAATATTAAACATTTCTCATATGAGGAAAATAGGAGCCACGAATGAGTAGTTACATATACAACTAATTAAATTATGAATTATAATATGTACTCAATTTACAACATTTAAGTCTGGATAATTGCCTTAAAGCATACATGTGCTCAAAATACACTTTATATAGGTAATGCAAAATAAAATATAAACTACCCATAATATATCTACGAGTAAGGAGTTGGGCACTCCATCGAATCCCGAATGCGTGAGGCCATTTCGGGCTCACCGGTGTAGTGAGAAATACAAGATAAGGTCTTCAATCGCAGTCCTCTTCATTGTCAAAGTCAGATCCCCGGCATGTCACATACGCTTGTCGGTCCAGTCGACTCTATAGGTCTTGGTATCACCAGTGAACACAATTCGAACAAACCCAAAAGAGCTCCCTTCGCGATGGCATTACCAGATGCAGTAGGTCAAACCAATAAAATCCAAAGGAATCCAACTTCGTTCCCACTTACAGTCTTTAACCAAAAATTGACATAGAGCAAGAAAAGTACAAGAAAGAGGTAAGACATCCTACCATCATTACCAGTCATAGCATCAAGAAACCAAACGGCGCAAAGCGCCCACATAGCATTTATGACAGCAATAATGGTAATAAACATTTAGTAGATTATAATCAACCGACGTTTCAGTGAGTCATATATATATAGATATATAAAAAATACAACAATTCCAATTATAATAACAATGTATGCCGATAATTCATGGACTCACATATGCAGATGTTTCTCAAGGTACATCCGACTCAATCGTCAACGAGATGTTTCTCAAAGTACATCCGACTCAATCGTCAACAGATGTTTCTCAAAGTACATCCGACTCAATGTCACAATGATAATGCACATTTAAATGTATATGGGTTCAATGCATCACTCAATCATGCTTCTCATACCAAACTAGGCCAATCCTATTTCAAATGCATATCATATCATTTAACAATGAAGTCGATCCCATTCACGGATCCACGTAAAATCAATAGCGCATTTTAAGGATAATCACAATCTCATTCATAGTCATATTAGAAATCAATCATTAGATTCATTATGTGCCTCACCTGGTCACCTATACTCATGTTCTTCCCTGTTTATGAATCCTAATTAATTTCTGGTCATCCAATTCTTTATAATTAATATATCTTTTATTAGTCCAAAGGTTTTGAGTCCAGGAAGATACACGGTCGGAATCACCATTAGATTCACAAATTTAATTATTAGATGTTGGGTGATAAACAGCACTTGTAAGTTCGACGGAGACATATATTTAGTGAAAAACTGAGGCTGCCATTCGACGAAAACAACATGGTAGTAGGATGAAAATAAATGAGGGGCATTTTATAACAAAATTGGCAACAGATCATTTTTACGTCGAACGGGAGTTACTGTCGAACGGCGAAGGACGAGCTGTCGAACCCTCCAGAAGGTCAGCAAAAGCCTCAATTCGACGGGTATGGGTGTCGACATTGGAGAAAATCTCCCAAGCGTCGACCGACGAAACACTCGTCGAAATCTCTAATTTCGACGGGTCTGGAGAAATTCATCATCTCGACAGGCATTGTCTCTCAAACTCGACGATTATTGACTTTGGGGCATTTTCTCTTAAGTGTCCAGGGACTCTATTCGACGGGTTTTGGTCGGAAGATCAATCTCGACGGGCATGATCGGGGTTCATACTCGACGGATTTTGACAATGTGTTTAGTGGTCAAAGATCTAAACTCGACGGATTTTCACATTGTGTTTGGTGGTCAGAAATGTAAACTCGACGGGTTTTGACATTCGACGAAAATGGTCAGAAGTCTAAACTCGACGGATTTTAACATTTTAATAAGTAATTAGGATATCAAATTCGACAGGTTTGGCTAGAAGTCCATACTCGACGGATTTTAACATTTCACTAAGTAATTAGGTTATCAAATTCGACAGGTTTCTGGGACAATAGGGAAGTTTCACTCATGATGATCCGAAGGAATGCTAAGAGGGTCACAATTCCTAATTCGACGGATTTTGAATAATAGGGAAGATTCTCACTCATACTAATCCGACGGAAATGCTAAGAGTCATAAATTTAAAGTCCACGAATTGTGTTATTGGAGAAGTTTCATTCATGTTCGACCAAAGGATGTGCCAAAGGGTCACAAGTTCTAATCCGACGGATTTTGAGTCATAAAGAAGTTTTCTCGCATGTCAAACCGACGGAGGTGTTAAGGGGTCACTAGCTCGAAAAATTTTGACATTGTGAAGGGCCCCATGTGTCGAACCGACGGAAGCATTAAAGGTTTAGAAGTTGGTTGTCAAAAGTTGGACAAGGTTCAGTGTCGAATAATTGAATTCACGGCTTACAAAGATTGGATACCTAACTGATTTGAATTCCATTTATTATCCTAGTTCACCCAGAATCCCAGATTCTGGGCCTCAAAACCATGGCCATCCCAAGGATGAATCCGACATCATTTCCTTCCAATCTCATGCATTCGTCGAATATATATATGGACATGCAAAATCATCCAAGTACCATGCTTTCCAATTTTCAGTCGAACATGTGAACATACTAACATGCAAAATTGTCAAACCAAACATCATGCATTCCACTCTGTCGAATATATTATCAAACTTAACAAATCATGCAAACAGCGTAAACAACTAAATACAGCACAGTAAAGAATCATAAAAACCAAGCAAGCAAAGGATAGCCCTCGTCAGGACTTCCTCACCGACAAGCACAACAGGGTTCCTTAATGCTAGAAGAGGTTGAGGAGGAGTGTCTTCTTCTTACCTTGGAGAAGCACAAAGAAAAACTGCTCCTTTTTGGTCAGAAATCACGTTTTCAGTTCCCAGGAGATCCTTAAACATTCAAGCTCACCAAAATCAGAATCAAGTGTTGAAAGGGATACCCATGGTCATCAAAATGACAGTGGGTTACGAAAATGAGGAGAGATGAGGAAAAGCTAAGGACTTTACCTTAAAGTTCCAACCTTTAAGCTTCAACCGTGGAGGAAAATGAAGATGAAGAAAATGTAGAACTTTGAAGATGATTCCTTCAGATATGGTGTTTCTCCAAACACGAAATGGTGCTAGGAGTGTGACGGTTTTGGAAGATAAAAATGTGAATGTGGGTGGATGGTGCTGCTGTAAGGAGAAATGGAAAGAGAGAAAGATGAGTGAATAGTGAGTGCTACGTACAGGAGGAGGAAAAATGTGTGGATGAAAAATGAATTAGATCCCTTAATTCAAATGTGCAGCCCAAAATGGGAGGAGAGAGAAATAATAAAATAATAGTTGGAAGAAGCTTCCTTGAGAAGCTTCGCGCGCTCCTCGATAAAGTGTATGGTAAGCTAGTCTCCAAATTAAATACATCTGATAGATGATCAATTATACGGTAGAATTATTTTCTCAGTGAATAAAATTACAAGTGATGAAAATAATATTTTATTATTCATCCGATAATTTTATGATACCGCGATTTTATCTAGCAGATAAAACCTTGAAAAATGCAAACCTCGCAAACTGTGCCTGGCCTCGGGTTTAGTAAGATCCCCCGTCGATGCATTGACAGTTCAAGGTTTACCAGCCTCAGGGAGAACATTTCGTTAACCCGGCTCCGCTTAGCACACATGCAAAACGAGGAATATATTAAAATATTCAACGTTTCCAGAAAATTCCACAAAAATCACCAAAAATCACAAATATTATAAAATGATTATTTATAATGAAATAAGCAATTTTCGGGATGTTACATACATGAGATGTATATTATTCAGTTCTTATGTTTTGTGTTTCTAAAATTCGGTAAGTTTAAGTTATACGCGAGAAAGAAATTTTGAAATTCGTATTAAAATAATATTAAATATTTATAACTTGGGTAAAGAATTGAAAGGAATTAGTCTGAAAATGTAATGCCCTAAGGAGGTGTTACATTAGTTGGTATCAGAGCCTAACTTTGAGTTTTTTGGGGTTCGTGGTTAAGTCTGTCTTGCTTGTGTTGTGTGATTCTCTATGTTTGGTTTCCGAAAGGAGACAAAATTGTTTGAAATGATTTCACCTGACTTTCATTGTGTGTTGTTTGGTCTGACTTCAAAGGAACATGATGGCTCGTGGTGGAGGTGTACGTATGAACCCTGAATGAGACAGCGAGAGTATGGCTGCAGCAGCTGAGGCAATGCAGAGGATGGTGGATGTTATAATGCAACAGAACCAAAGAGTTGCCCAACAAGAAGAAGCTACCGCTGAAACTCAGAATCTGTCTGAGTTTCGCCGCAATAATCCACCACAATTCAAAGGAGAATTTGACCCGGAGAAAGCAAACCTTTGGATAAAAGAGTTAGAGAAGATATTAAGAGGAATGGGAAGTACCAATGCTCAGAAGATAATCTATGCCACCTTTATGCTTGTTGGAGATGCTGAAGACTGGTGGGCAGGAGCCCAACGATTGATAGAAGCTGAAGGAACAGTGCTTACCTAGGAATTCTTCAAGAACAAATTCTTGGAGAAGTATTTTCCAGCCAGTGTGAGGCATGTGAAAGAAATGGAGTTTCTAGGCCTAAAACAAGGAAGCATGTCATTCAGTGAGTATGTTGCTAAGTTTGAAAGCTTGTCAAAGTTCTCAAGGTATTTCCAGCTCCAGCTTGATGAGGAGTGGAAGTGTCAAAAATTTGAAGAAGGTTTGAGGCATAACTTGAAAAGAGCAGTTTTACCTTTGGGAATTGAACAATTCCCAGCCTTGTTGGATAAGTGTTGCCGGATTGAAGAGTTGTATCAATCCCAGGATACGAGACCTCATAACTTTGGACCATCTCGGTTCCAAATGGGAAGTAATGGTAATTGTAACACCCTTGTGGGGATGTCATATTTTTTATGCAATAAAAATAAATTCTACCCAAGTTATAAAACATTTGATACTTAATAATATGAGTTGTAAAATTTTTCCTTTTTATACTTGATAATGTTAAACAAAATAACACAGAACACGAAATAATGCAAAACATAATCACACCATAATATACATATGATTTTGTCTTAAGTATACAAATAATTTACAACTACAAATATTTAATAAAGCAGTAAAAAGTCAGTATAATACTAAAACATAACATTACCCAAGTGCACATCAAAGATTTTCTAACCCTCCGATGGATCATCTTCAGAGAGATCATCAAATGACATAAATCCTGGAGGTCCCACAGCTCTACGAACTTGAGTCTGGGCCGTTGACTCACTACTAAGCTCGCTAGGCGCATGGAAAATTCCTTCCCAATAATGTCTAAGAGTTAGAGGCAACTCAAGATGTAAATACGAAGTAGTATTAAATATAATCTCCCCATCAAACTCTCTACTCAGGGACACAGTCAGACGTCCCACGTAGACTACTGATCCTCTATCCTTACGCATTCACCAGGCTTCCGAACCTCCATGAAAATCAAGTCTCACGAAACTGAAGAATCCCAGCAACGCCATGATCACAGGATCAATCCAGATGGTAGGGGTGATCCATCGGCTCGCCGTCCTCGCACTGCTCACTCGGCTGGCGCTCGTCCGGATACTGAATCTCAAGAGGCTGTTCCTCTTCCTTTTCCTCAAACTCTTTACGAAAATATAATAATAATATAGAGAAAATGTATATAGAGAGGTAAGACAATCTACATCATTACCAGCATGGCAATAAAGAAAACGACAATACAAACAAATGTCATAATAATACATACCATCATATCATATACAGTATATCAAATTAATACATCATACATTCTATCATAGATAGTAGTAAACATTAAAATGCAGATAATGAATGATAACACACACTAACTCATTCCTACTCCATGGAGCTAAACACAGATATCTGAGAGAATGATCCAAAAAGAACTAACAGTACCTCAGGCTGCCTAACCAAACTATTACACTATCCAACGTCGTGTCTATAGCCCACAGTCCAAAACATCGTGTAGCAGTACACAGTCCAATACATCGTGTACTACAAGCATTGTACTAAATAGTCTCCACAAGATCTCGATTAAGAATAGTGTTTGTCGAGATCATTAGTGTGTTGCTCGTTACCACAGCCCAGAGGAGCAACCCACTGTCCATATGTGGAATTCTCCGCACACTAATGCCTCCAAGTTCATATAATGAACCACACTACACCTATCACACCCACAACACGGTGTAATTCGTCTCGTCAACCAATCGCCAATTATCAACCAAATTGACACAACTCTCTAAGCATGATCAAGAATTACCAAAATACCCTTAGTTTCAATATATTACCATATTTATGAAAATACCCTCAATCTTAATGTTACAAAATATAGTATGTCTCCACTTGACAGTACTATCTCTCAACATGTCTGGGTCCACCACTTTGGCCTGACAGTTAAACTCACTGTTCCATTTAGTCGCGTAGAAATGTTATCGTGTTTTCACAATCGCATCACTTTTACAAATGTTTTTAAATCGCATAGATATATTTTGACATTTTTGAACATCGCGTAATGTTTTTAAATCATTTTCTCAATCACATAAGATTTTTTAAATAGTTTTCTTAACCATATAGCTTAAAGTCTTTATTTTAACAATGCATAGGCTTTATTTAGTACTTTTAAACTACGTAGAATATTTTCCTTACGTTATAAATATATTATGAAATCTTTTCATTTTATTTGTCTGATTTTAGTAAATTTCAGCAGCATTTTGCCTAAAAAATCAGTATATGATATTTTTGACATTTTTCTCTAAATACTGGTCATTTTAACCTTACCTAACAGTTACACCTTGAAACTTGCTAACGCGCTTCAAAACTCATAGAGTGAGCTCTACGTTAGTATTTTTTAAGTGTTCGCTTTATTTCTTGCTTATAATAAATTCTGCTAATTTAGAATTCTGATTAGCTACTTAACCTACCTTAGAAAATAAATTCAGAATTCAAGTGTACATTAAGTGGCATGTTGGCCAAAATCAATCTAAATCATTCTCAAATTCATTATTTTACCTAGATTCATTAAAATCATTGTCTTAGAAATTGGTTGAGAACATTTTGGTACTCTTTTTCCTGGAGAAGCCGTGAGCCTCTTTTATGTTCTTTGGAACACTCATGCAATCCTTACATGTTATTCACATCCTACTTTAATAATCATACATTTATAAACACATGCAATATATTTTAAAAACTATAGACATGCTTGCAAATAAAATCAACCACAAATAGGAAAAACAATAAACAACCACACAAATGAATCATTATGGATTCTTCACACACATACAATTCCATTCTCTCATCACCACACAAGGTTGATGAGATTAAATCTCCCTCTTACCTCTTGAAGACAAGGATCTCCTAGTCTCCTCCTCTCCTTGGAATTTCGTGTATCCCTCAAAATAAATCCCTAAAATTCTTAAACAACAAGCAAAATCACATATATGGCTTCATAATGGAAAACCATGGAACAAACATGGTTTAGAAAATCACAAGTCAAATTTTAAACCATAAAATCAAAAGCTTACCCTTAGGGAAGTGAACCAAAGCTTGGATTTTGAAGTAGAAAGAGTAGGTTTTTGATAAAACCTTCTAAAGGAAAAGTGTTTAGGAGATAGTTTAGGTTTTGGAAAAGCTAAGAAGAAAAATTATAGAAGATAGATGGTGGATTTAGGGTGAGAGGCCGAATTTGAGAGAGAAAATGGAAAGAAAAGTGTGCTTGGGTTCTTGGAATTTTTGAGAGAAAATGAAGTAAAGTCTTTTGGTAAATGAAAAGTGAATATTGAGAGTGGAATATGGAGGGTGCTGCCGTGAGTGGCTTGTAGGAAAGATTAAGAGATAAGTTTGGATAGTAAATATCCATTTGTGTTCACATTTGAATGGCACATGGCCTATGTCACCAAGTGGTCACCTAATGGTCACTTGGATGGTTCAAGAAGCTTGTGGAACTTGGCAATTTAGCCTTCTTGGCCGTGGGACTCAACGGGATTAGGGGCTTAATTTGATTTCAGTTAAAGGTTAATTATATGCTAATTAGATAGGTAGTTAATTAGGTTAGGTTTCCTAATTACACTTAAATCAACATTCTAATTACATAACTAATTAATTAAATATGTAATTGCTTATATTATAGCTTCTAAATAAAATTAGGATATCTAATTAGTAATTAAATTATAACTAATCAATAACTAGGTTAGCTTACTTAGTTCCTTAATTAGGTAATTAGATTAACCAAATTAGGTTTAATTAGCTACTAAGTGAAAGTCAAGCCACTATATTAGACTCAATCCTAACCATTGAATTTAACTTTGTTTCCTATCCCTTGATGTAATCTAAGGTGGATATCACTTAGTGATTTAATTAGGATTGCTCTCACACCATTGATTTGATCAACGGTTATGATCAAAAGCATCTAAAACAAGCTTTACATCTAATGGTCCTTAATGAAGTCTATGCTTCTTTATTTGACCAATTCTTATTGGTTTAGAATCTTCAAGCCACTTTCGTTGACTAATTCCTTTTGGTTCAAAATTTAGTCCAGTCAGAATCGTTGACTGTTACTCTAAACGTGAATCCCACAGACTTTTTCGGGTCCATGGTCATTTTGAAGCAGATTTCTACTGTTTTTGAGACAGTAGGTACTGTCAAATAAAATAATATTATAATAATATAAAATTATTTTATTACATAATTAAATCCTAAAAATTAAAAGATTAATATATATATCAATCGGAATTGAGTTTAGTAAGATCCCCCAGCTCTAGATAATTAAAATAAGATTTTTCTGGCCAAAAAATTATTATTTTCTTGACTCAGAGCAAATCACATACAACAGTCAAATACACTCACGAAATAGTCAAATTCAATTTACTACTCACAGAAATTACAAAACAGTACATTCAGGATAATATCGTATTTATCCCAAAAGTTGGGGTGTTACAGTAATGGCAACCGATTCCATCAGGAACCGTATTCACAGCCACTGGGGAATCAACAGCAACAACAAACAGTTGGAGGAAATAATAGTGACAACAGATTCAGTCAGACCGTGACATCTATACCAAAATGTATGAGGTGTGGAAAAGATCATTTGACAAAGCAGTGTACGTTCAAAGGAATAATCTATTTCAAGTGCGGGAAGCCCGGACACACTTCCAGAGACTGTACTAAATCAAATATGGAACCTTCCACGAGTAACATCAATGCTTCGAGACCTCAAGCAGGAGGAAGAGTCTACACGATGAGCGGAGCAAAAGCCTCCCAATCTGAAGATCTTATAAAGTGAGATTGTACCATGGGAAGTAAGCTTTAAATTGTACTGTTTGACTCAGGGGCGACCTATTCTTTTGTTGCATATGATTGTGTGAACCATTTGGGTTTATTTGTGTTTTCATTTCCTTTTGAATAGAATATTACTATTCCCATTGCTACGCTTGTTGTTACTATACAAGTCTGTTTAAATTATCCTATTACTATTAGAAATCGAAACTTTTCTGTGAATTTGATTTGTCTACTTCTTTCACAAATAGACATGATTTTAGGAATGGATTGGTTATCTACTAACCATATCTTGTTATATTGTTCCAATAAAACTCTAGTTTTCCTTGAGACTGAGATTTTTGGATTTGAATCCAGAAAACTCACACCAAAATTCATCGAACCGTATCAAATTCTTCATCGGATAGGTCCGGTAGCCTACCAAATAACTTTACCACCTTTTCTTTCTAACCTTCATAATGTCTTCCATGTGTCACAATTGCGAAAGTATATTCTTGATCCAGCCCATGTCATAGAACTAGATACAGTACAACTAAAAAAGAACTTGACCAATGAAACACTTCCTATTAAGATTGAGGATAGGAGAGTGAAGCAACTCAGAGGCAAGAATTGCATTGGTAAAAGTGGTCTAGAATGATGTGACTAGAGATGCAACATAGGAGCTAGAAGACAAAATGAAATAGCAATATCCGTTTTTGCCCTAAGGTAAGGTAATTTCAAGGACGAAATTCTTTTTTTGTGGGGGAGTATTGCAACACCCCAAATTTTTATTTTTCTTGATATTTATGAGTTTTAAAATATTTGTGAATTTTTGTGAATTTTTAAAAAAAATAATTTATTTTGATTATTTTAATATTATTTTGGATTGTTCATGCAATGCCGAGGGATTTTACTAAACTTGACACCGGAGACAATTTTCAAGGTTTTCTTTGTTTGAGATTTTATCTGGCAAATAAAATCTAGGTGCGTTATATTATCCATTGGACAATAGATACTGGTTTTGTTAACTGTAACTTTTATCCATTGGATAATAGCTTTTAGTAAAGATCTAGTAGATGGTTCTAGATATAAGCCTAGTCATCTTTTTGCTATAAGGTTTCTCTTTATGACATCACTCTTGGGACCCACACCTTTATGTCTCATCAAATTTGGACCAATAGGAAGGAAGCTTCCCAAGGAAGCTTTCAGGAAGCTTGTTGGAGAAGCTTTGGACACCATCCCAAGGAGAAGTGCACGGCTAAGGTGGAGCCAAAGGCTTCTAGAGTAAGCTTCCATTTGTGAATGCTTATGTCTTAAAGCATGTCAAATGAGTTTTTGATGATAAAAAAAGCAAAAAGAGAAGATCAAGATAAAAAAGAGAAGATCAAGAGCAAAAGAAAAGACCAAGATCACAAGAAGGAAACTAAGAGGTATATACATATAAGTATTAGAATATCAATGTAAAATGCCCTTTAAGTATTTCAATGATTCTCAAATGGTTTTCCAAATATCATTTTCAAAATCAGCTTGTAAATTCAAAGTTAAACATGTTTTTCAAGAAATGTTGATTTTAATATTGGATTTAACACTCATGAAAGGATTTATGTTTAATCAAATGTCTTAAAGTGTTAGAAATGGCTTATAAACTTAATTGGACTTGAAAAATGTGTTCAAAGGCCAAGGTAATCGATTACATATGTTTTGTAATCGATTACAAGCTAAATAGAAAGCTGGTAATCGATTACATGGAGCATGTAATCAATTACATGAAAGTCAAAGGCCTTGTAATCGATTACACCAAGTTGGTAATCGATTACAATGAGCCCAGAAAGACAAGAACACATTCAAGGAGTCATGTAATCGATTACATGGATATTGTAATCGATTACAAAGCAAGTTAGAGGCCTTATAATCGATTACATCAAGAATGTAATTGATTACACAGAGCCCAGAAAGCCAAGAAAATGTTGGAACAACAATGTAATCAATTACATTTGCTGTGTAATCGATTATAAGCAATCTGACAGAGTCCAACGACTATATTAATGGCATTTAATGCTTAGGTTTAACACCCCCAATGGCTCATTTCTTTGTATAACTTATAAATACTTGCCTTGGGTCTTCACTAAGGGTTGAACTTCAATTTAGAACATCAATCTAACACTCTTATAAGAGAATCAAATCCTGAAAATATTTTTGCCTTATTTTTGTGAGAAAACTTGAGATATTCAAAAGGGGCATTATTAGAGTTTCAATTTGTATCAATCTACTCTTTGAGAGAATTCCTATCTTCTACATCTTTGTATAATGTATAAAGAAAGGGTGAGGTATCCCTCTAGAGAAAAGGGTGAGGTATCCCTTAGTTGAATAGAGGGTGAGGTATCCTTCTAGAGAAAAGGGTGAGGTATCCCTTGAGGGTGAGGCATCCCTGTTTTGAGGCTCAAAGCACAAGGATGAGGTATCCCAAGGTGTTGTTGAGTGCTACAATCTGTAAAGGTTTTCAAGCACCCGTTGAAGCTTAAAGTTTAGTGAAAAATCTCGAGTGGTTCACTTGAGGACTAGACGTAGGTCACAAGGGGTGGCTGAACCAGGATAAATCCTTGTGTTTGATTCTCTCAACCATATCTCTTTATATTTGTGCATTTACTTTACATGCTTGCTTGAATGTTATTCACCTTGGCTTGTTTAATTTGTGAGTGAAGTATTCAATTTCATTTATCTATTCACTTCAATTATCCAATAGTTTCAACAAAAATTGATAAACAAACGTTTTACGAAAGATTTGCAAAAATATTTCATAAACTCAATTCACCCCCCTCTTGAGTTTGAGGCCACTTGGTAACAAGTGGTATTAGAGTTAGGCTCTTGTATAAAGGACTTAGCAGCTTCAAGTGAAAGTGATGGTCTCCTCAAATGAATTTTCAGAAAGTTCTTCCATCTATAGACCTCCATTTTTCAATGGGGATGAGTACGCTTATTGAAAAGAATGAATGAAATTTTTTATTGAAGCTATTGACCTAGATGTGTGGGATGCTATTGAAAATGGTCCTTTTCTCCCCACAAAAGTTGTTAATGGTGTAATGGTTAATACACCGAGAAGTGAATGGACAAATGATGATAAGAAAAAGGTCCAATATAATTTGAGTGCCAAAAACATCATTACTACATCCGTGGGGTATGATGAATTCTTTAGAGTCTCAAATTATAAATCTGCCCAAGAAATGTAGGATACCTTACAAGTAACCCATAACGGTACTAGTAAAGTGAAAAGATCAAGGATCAATACTCTCACTCATGAGTATGAGCTTTTTAGAATGAACCAAAATGAAAGCATTCAAGAAATGGAAAAGCATTTTACACATATTATAAATCATCTTGCTTCATTGGGAAAGACTTTTCCTAATGAAAATCTTATTAACAAAGTATTGAGATGTTTAAGTAGGAATTGGCAACCTAAAGTGACGGTTATTGCAGAATCAAGAAATCTCTCAACCATGACCTTAGCCACACTTTTTGGCAAGCTCCAAGAACATAAATTAGAATTGAATAGACTCAACCAAAGTGAGGAGCTTGACAAGAAAAAGAAGGGGATAGCTCTCAAGGCCACTTCCTCCATGATTATTGACGATGATAATGATGAAGATGATGGAGATGGCTTAGAAATAGATGAGGAGAATCTTGCTCTATTAGTAAAGAAATTTGGAAGATTCTTCAAGAAGAGTGGAGCTCAAAGGAGACCTCTCTTTCCCCAAAAGAATTCTATCACAAAGGGGAAGAAACCTCATCCACTCCTAAATGCTATGAATGTGGAGAATTGGGTCACATGAAGATGGAGTGCCCAATTTATCAAAGTAAAGTGGAAAAATATCACACAAGATCCTCAAGGGAGAACAAAGAAAGAAGAGCCTACATAGCTTGGGATGATAATGACATGGAGTCAACTGATAGCTCGGATAATGAGAAAGCCAATCTATGTTTCATGGCTAGAGGAGAAGAGGAATATGGAGATGACATGGAGGTAACATCCTCAAATTCTGAATCAAACTCTTCCCCTTCCTATGATGAATTGTAAGATGCATTTGAAGAATTACATAATGAATCTATAAGACTTGCAAAACTTGTTTCATCATCCAAGAAATCAATTTCCTCATTTGAAAATCAAATTTTTGCTTTAAACAAAGAAAATGAGGAATTGAAATTAGAAAATAAAACTCTTGGATTGATAGATGCAAATTCTTTATGCATGACATGTTTATCACTTGATAATGCTTCTACACCCTTATCTTGCTCATCAAGCAAAACATTTGAAATTGAGGTTGAGGATTTCAAAAAAACTCTTTTAAAATTTACCTTTGGAAGAGATAATTTGAATATATTGCTTGGGAACCAAAGATGTGTTTTTCAAAAGGCTGGTTTGGGGTATAATCCCAATAAACAACAAAAGTTTCTCAAGAATTTCTTTGTTTCATCAAGTACATCAAGTAGTCCTTTTATTAAATGATTTCATTGTGGTAGAAGAGGGCATAGTGCATCAACTTGCAATGTAAGGAAGAATATCAATAACAAGTTAGGAACTAAAATGGTTTAGGTTCCCAAAGGCACTTTGCCAAAAACTAACACACAAGGACCCAAGAAAATTTGGGTACCAAAAGTCAAAAATTAAAGTGGGTTGTAGGTGTGCTTGAAGGCCAAGAATTGACTTTGGATATCTTGAAAAGTGGCTGCTCTAAGCACAAAACTAGAAAAATACTTCAAGCTATCCTCCTTGTCTCCAAGAAGCTTGAACTTACATCCTTTGGTTAAGTGGAGACTTGCTCTATGCTTTTCTAGTTTAACATCTTGAAAAATATCTCTACATATCTTGACTATGCTTTTTATGTGAAATGGCATGTATAATATCTATATCTTTGAACTTGACATAATGGATCAATTATGCATCTAATTCTGCCGTACAATACATTAACTTGCTGCATAATATGCTATATTGATGCATAATATATTGCTTTGCTGTATAATGTGATATCTTGCTGGATAGTATGATATCTTGATGCATAATATGTTGTTTTACTGCACAATAATGTGTTTCGGATCATAATCTGATTGGACTATATGCTTAAATGATAAATACTATCTAAAGTTCTCTTCATATGCATTTGTTATTGGTATCACATATTGATGTGCTAAACAGTGTATACTCTGATATCGATCTTGTTGGGCTGAAATGATTTTATCTAATCTGAATGCTTATGTCTTCTTTTTGATAATGCCAACAGGGGAGAGATTAGCGAAATATATTGCATGTGTACAAGAGAGTTTTGCGCTTTCACATATTTTATCTTATGCATACATTACGGGGGAGAGTTGCGCTTAAATATCTGATAATCAAATGAATGCAAATATTTCTCCTTCTGTTGAATGTTTAGTTTTTCATCATAAAAAAGAGGGAGAATGTGAATGCTTATGTCTTGAAGCATGTCAAATGAGTTTTCGATGATAACAAAAGCAAAAAGAGAAGATGAAGATCAAAAAGAAAAGATCAAGAGCAAAAGAAAAGACCAAGATCAAAAGAAGGAAACCAAGAGGTATATAGATATAAGTCTTAGAATATCAATGTAAAATGCCCTTTAAGTATCTCAATGATTCTCAAATGGTTTTCCAAATATCGTTTTCAAAATCAGCTTATAAATTCAAAGTTAAACATGTTTTTCAAGAAATGTTGATTTTAATCTTGGATTTAACACTCATGAAAGGATTTATGTTTAATCAAATGTCTTAAAGAGTTAGAAATGACTTACAAACTTAATTGGACTTGAAAAATGTGTTCAAAGGCCAAGGTAATCGATTACACATGTTTTGTAATCGATTACAAGCTAAACAGAAAGCTGGTAATCAATTACATGGAGCATGTAATTGATTACAAGCAAGTCAGAGGCCTTGTAATCGATTACACCAAGTTGGTAATCGATTACAATGAGCCCAGAAAGGCAAGAACACGTTCAAGGAGTCATATAATCGATTACATGGATATTGTAATCGATTACAAAGCAAGTCAGAGGCCTTGTAATCGATTACACCAAGAATGTAATCGATTACACAGAGCCCAAAAAGTCAAGAACACGTTGGAACAACAATGTAATCGATTACATTTGTTGTGTAATCGATTACAAGCAATCTGACAGAGTCCAACAGCTATATTAATGGCATTTAATGCTTGGCTTTAACACCCCCAATGGCTCCTTTCTTTGTATAACTTATAAATACTTGCCTTGGGTCTTCATTAAGGGTTGAACTTTAATTTAGAACATTAATCTAGCACTCTTATACGAGAATCAAATCCTGAAAATGTTTTTGCCCTGTTTTTGTGAAAAAACTTGAGATATTCAAAAGGGGCATTGTTAGAGATTCAATTTGTATCAATCTACTCTTTGAGAGAGTTTCTATCTTCTACATCTTTGTATAATCTATAAAGAGATGGTGAGGTATCCCTATAGACAAAAGGATGAGGTATCCTTCTAGAGAAAAGGGTGAGGTATCCCTTGAGGGTGAGGCATCCCTCAAAAGTCGTAAAGGGTGAGGCATCCCTGTTTTGAGGCTCAAAGCACAAGGGTGAGGTATCCCAAGATGTTGTTGAGTTCTCCAATCTGTAAAAGTTTTCAAGCACCCATTGAAGCTTAAAGTTTAGTGGAAAATCTCGAGTGGTTCACTTGAGAACTAGACGTAGGTCACAATGAGTGGCTGAACTAGGATAAATCCTTGTGTTTAATTCTCTCAACCCTATCTCTTTACATTTGTGCATTTACTTTATATGCTTGCTTGAATGTTATTCATCTTGACTTGTTTAATTTGTGAGTGAAGTATTTAATTTCATTTATCTATTCACTTCAATTATCTAATAGCTTCAACGAAAATTAATAAACAAACATTTTACGAAAGATTTGTGAAAATATTTCATAAACTCAATTCACCCCCTCTTGAGTTTGAGGCCACTTGGAAACACCATTTAACTCATTTTTTTCATTTTTTTCATTCATCTTCATCAACCTAAAAAGCTACACACTTTTCTCTCTCACTTTTTCCTCTCATTTTCTCTCCACCAAGCTCACAGCCACAACCCAAAAACCTATTCTCCAATCTTCTTTAATTTCAACCATCCACATTTCTTGAATCCAAATCTCATTCTAAGACACTTTGGTGTTATGATCTTGACCTTATTCATCCATTTTTCAAGTGCTTCTTCAAGTTAGGGTTTGAAAGCTTTTAAGGTGAAATTCCTCCATCTTCATCTTTCTCTTCATTTTAAATTTCTAAGACCATGATTTTGATCCATGGCCATTCTATTCCAAGCCTTAGATGTTGATCTCTTTTGCATGTTGTTTTTGTTTTCAAGAGCCTCTTGGAAGAGAAAGGTTAATTCAAGAAGGCACACAAGAAGTAGTTAGTCATCATCTAAGGTAAGAGGGAGATTAACCTCATCGACCACTTATGGTGGTGAGGAAAGAATTCATTTATGGGTGATAAATCCATGTGACGATTTATTCACCATGATTGTATGATTTTGTAGTTTGTGGTTATATGCTTTATGTGATTTTATTACTTTGATATTATGCATAAACTTGTTATAGTATGATTGTGATGCTTAAAATTATGTTGTATGCTATAAATTGTGCTAGAAAGTATTTTGGTCCTAATGACCATAGAGGCTCACAACCTTCATGTCTTTCAAAAGGGAATTCAATGCAAAAAAAAAAGGTTTATTAAATGTTAACCTAGAGGATTTAGTGATGAGAAATTTAATTAAGAGTTTACAAAACAAGAATAGGAATGAGCAAATTTTATTATCAATTAAAAAGGTGATTTTCGACCATGGTATTTGATAATAGGATGGAGAAGTAATTTGGAGACTTAAAGTATTTTATTTAAGATGATTTTTGATAAGTTAAATGGAAAGGATTTTAATTAAAATAATGAAAGTTCTGAAAAAAATGTTAGAAAATATTACTTAGATGACTTGGGGACTAAATTAGGATTAAAGGTTTTAGTATTTAAAAAGAGATTAATTTCTATAATAGAAATGAGTTTTGAGGGATGTTTTGAAAATTAAAGTGAGTTTTTAGTAAAGTGATGGTAAATGTTTCAAAATGTTTATGCAATTAAGAAAATGTTTTAAAGTGTTTATGCATTTGAAAATCTATGTAAAGATGTTTCGTGGTTTTGTAACGTGACAAAAGTGTTGCACGCCTATGAAAATTTAGTGAAAATGTTTTACGTTTGAGAAAAATAGTAGTTTGTTGTCGGGCTGACGTACTGGACCCAGAGATGTCAGTTGTTGACTTAAGCCCTGTTATGGCTCGTTTTGGTGGAATTTATGCTGTAAATGAGTATTATTTTATCATGTCTTGTGATCATGCATTGTGAAAATCTCAATGCCTTGTTGTTGAGGCTGTATTCCTAGGAGATGAATTACACATTTGTGCGGGTGCGAATTGCATAGAGAAGGTCTATGAATGACCTAGGAGGCGTCAGGGCGCGGATATCCCATAAGTGGACAGTTGGTAGCTCCACTGGGCCGTGGTGACTATGCAACGCACCAACGATCTCGACGAGACCCTATTCCTATTCACGATATAATGTAGACTATCTTGTATAAGCCATGATGCCCAAATTGAGAAACTAGAGCACTTGACTTGAGGCTGACGAGATACAGACATGTCTTCTAGATCATTCTCTCCGAAATTGTGTTTAGCTCCATGGAGTAGGAAATGGGTGCATTGTGCATAAGAATGGTCAGTATACATATTGCACATGTGCATAGTCAGTATACATATTATTGTGGTATGGTTAGTATTCATGTTATTGTGATATACATTGCTGAATTTTCTATTAATTGATAACATGATTATACTTATTATTTCCGTGATGAATGACATTATTGTCATTATTGTTTCTTTGCTGCCATGCTGGTTTTGATGTAAGGGATCTCACCTCTTTATTGTATTGTTCTGTCTGTTCTGTTTTATATTTATGTTTTAAGAAGACTGCGATGGCGGCGAGGCAAGATCTACGAGGTTTTGTTAGTGTACAATTTTATGGGGGCAACAAAGCATGGCACATCCATTGGGACACGGGACGCATTTAGTATGTTGGAGATGTTACTTTACTTTAGAGTAGGACCTAGCATGGGATTGCTACATTTTCTAAGAATGCCGCTGTTTACTTGGAGTTTTATATGCTTGTTGGAGAGTTATAGGGTAATCGTCATAACACTCCTAGGGAAGATTCCGAGGTGTCGACCGCTCAGACTCCCGTCCGTAGTGAGACTGGGGAATTTGTCTGTAAGGGATCCCGAAGAGGATCTGGAGGAAGATCGGGTGCAGGACCCTACTCTTCAAGTTTTTGGACTTGGGCTAGGTTTAGTCTCGATATAGTAGTTATACATATTATTTGGAGTACGTAAGCTTTATGTATTTAAGTTGTTGCTAAACTATGTTATGTACATAAGATGTATATTATTTAGTTATTATGTTTTGCGGTTCTAAACTTCGGTAAGTTTAAGTTATCCACGAGAAAGAAATTTTGAAACCCATATTAAAATAATATTAAATATTTTATAACTTGAGTAAAGAATTAAAAAGAATTAGTCTGAAAATGTAATGCCCTAAGGAGGGTGTTACAAGGAGTGAAATGCCCTTGAATCCTATTCTGGAGGTTGAATTGTTTGATTATTGGGCCATTGACTTCATGGGGCTATTTCCCTCTTCCTATTCAAATCAATACATATTAGTGGTTGTTGACACTATATCTCAAAATGGGTTGAGGCCATGGCCACTCCTGCAAATGATTCTCAAACCGTGGTTAAGTTTGTCAAAAAGAACATCTTCTCTAGATTTGGAGTTCCGAGGTTGTTGATTAGTGATGGGGGAACTTATTTCTGCAATAATTAGCTGCAAAATGTTCTCTCCAAGTATGATGTTCGACATAAAGTGGCGACTCTCTACCACCCTCAATGCAATGGCCAAGTTGAGGTATCAAATAGAGAGATAAAAAGAATTCTGGAGAAGACGATTGGTAATTCAAGGAAGGAATGGGCAAATATATTGAATAATGCTCTATGGGCATATCAGACGGCCTACAAAACACATTTAGGCTTGTCACCATATTAGCTGGTTTATGTTAAGTCTTGCCATTTGCCAGTAGAACTTGAGCACAAGGCATATTGGGCCTTAAAATTCTTAAATTTTGATCCTACCTTGAGTGGAGAAAAGTGAGTTAATCAGCTGCATGAACTTGATGAACTGCGTGTGCACGCATATGAGAATATGGAGATATACAAGTAGAAAATGAAGGTCTACCATGACAAGTACTTTTCATAGAGAATTTTTTATCTGGGACAACAAGTGTTGTTGTTTAATTCCAGGCTGAAGTTGTTTCCGGGAAAATTGAAGTCTAAATGGCCAGGACCATTCACTGTCAAAGAAGTGACACCTTACGAAGCAATAGAAGTGGAGGATCCAGCTTCAAAAAGGGCTTTCAGAGTCAATGTCCAGAGGCTGAAACCTTATCTTAGTGGGGTAGTAGAAAGAGCAAAAGTTGCTCTTGTTTTACATGAGCATAAAAATCATAAGGCGTCGAGCTAACGACGTTAAACTAGTGCTTCTTAGGAAGTAACCCAAGCAATTGTTCTTTCTTAATCATTTTGAATTAATTTTGAGTAACAATTTTCTTTATTTTTTTAAAGTAAGAATAGAATACTAGGTGTGATCTGATTTTGTGTTTGTTGCTGCAGGAATTATGCTGCAATTCTATTATTTTTAAGCGAGGAATAGAGTGATGGGAGCTAGAGTTGAAGTATGAAGAAGTCAAGCACCGCGCCAGGCGAATGCACTTGCTTGCCCAGCGAAAGTAGTACTTCATTCACCATCGCCTAGCGAGGAAAATACTTTGCGAGGCAGTTTGCAAGAAAAAAGGATCTATGTGCCACGATCTGTTATCACGAAGCGGTGGTTCTTCATCATCATGTAAATTTCCATCAAATGCCTCTGACTTCAATCGCGAGGCAATGAGGAATGCATCACGAGGTGAGAGCAAGTCTTCAAAATTTCAAGTTTTTGCCTAGTGCATTTCATGAGGCGGAGCATGAATTATCGCATGGCGAAAGGGCAACTTTGAAAAGATCAAGTTCTTTGCCCAGTATTCATCGCCTTGCAAAAAACAGTCATCGCTGGGTGAATTTCTAGCTAAATATCTCTGACTTCAATCGCGAGGCAATGAGGAACGTATCGTAGGGCGAGAGATTGAGTTAAAAAGTCTAAGTTTGGCCCAGGGCATATCGCGAGGCGACAGATTATTTATCGCATGGTGAGCTGGGAAGTGTAAATTCAAAGTTTTTCCCTAGTGCCAATCACCTCGTGAGAGTTCATCATTGCGGGGTGAATTTCTAGCAAAAACTTACAGACTTGAATTGCGAGGCGATGGTATAGCATTTGCCAGGTGACAGCTTGAGATCCAGCCCCTATTTTTGCCCAGCGGGTAACGTCGTGGCGCAACAATATGTTGTCGCAAGGCGACGGGTCGCATCCTATAAATAGATGGCCCATTTGAAGTATTTCCCCACGCACACGTTCCACAAGCTCTGCTAGGTTTTTCACTCAGTCCCTTACCTAATCTCAATTTCTTCTATTTCTCTAACTCTAACCCACTCTTTGCACTTCATTTCTCTGCAATCCATTATTAGGTATATCTTCTTCCCTATTTTCACTCTAGGGTCATGGTAAATTTTCATTGTTATGAATGTTATGTTCCTTCCTTTTTCTCATAGTGCTTCCATGATGAGTTCCACGAGTTATGCTTGATAACCAGTGATTTTAATAGTGTTGTGTGGACGAAATAAGTTGTGGATTTGTGATATTGGTTAAAGTTCATGTGGAAATGGTAGTATACGGGTATCTTTGTTCTCAATTGACCCATTGCATGTATCTCACACACCAAGTGTTTGTCAAAAGTTCACATTGATGATTATTTTTTTTCCTGTTATTACCAAGACATGTTTTTGATGTTATGCACTCCCTTGTAATCTAATTGCATGTTCAATTACTTGATGAGTATGCATGAAGCCTTGCTTGCATGAGTGAAAATAACATGATAACAACTTGTTTCCAAGGTGCTTGTTGAATGTTCTGACTTAAGTTTAGGAGTAGCTTTCATGATTATTGGCACTGAATGAGTCTACAGTTGATTGAATGCCATATTTTCATATTTCAGGAACATGGCATCAAAACAGGGAAAACAGAAAAAGAGAAAGCAAGTTGTGGAGGAAGAACCTGAGTTTACGGAGCATCTGTACTATTCCTTCGAACACTAGGAAAGGTTCAAGTCCATCATTAGCAAGAAGAAGATCATCACTAATAGAACTTTTGATTTCCACAATGAGACCATGCCAGAGATCCAATCTGAGATTATCCGGAGGAAATGGGCAAAGTTGGTCATATCTGTCACTAATCATTGTCTGGAACTTGTACGTGAATTTTTTGCTAATGCCTATAGAGTTCCAGGCACAACTCGAGTTTTTGTCAGTTGTGTTTGAGAAAAATCAATCAGCTTTATCGGGAGGAGAATTAATGAGGTTCTAGGTCTCCCTATCCTGCAGGAATGTGCTTACAAGAACAGAACGGATGAGGCGATCGACTATAATGAGTTGATCGAGTACCTCTATAGGCCAGGCGCCGAATGGTTCAGAACCCGGGACAATATTCCTCGGAGATTCAAGAGTGTTGATAGAAACCAATCGCTAAGGCTTAGTCCGTGTTTGTTCATCAAACAGTCCTTCCTTGCTCAAATAGCTCAGACATAATTATTCATAAGGCCCAACTCATTTTTGCGATCATGAAGGGTGAATCCATCAATATGGGGGAGATCATCACTAAGGAGATAAACCATATTGCTAATGATGATACCAGCACATTGGCCTACCCATTCCTCATTTGTTTGTTGTGTGCTAAAGCGGATGTCACTTCTTTGGATACTGACACTATTGGGAAGCCCAAAGCACCAATTACAGCATAGTGGATTAGGAAGCAACTATTTGGGCCACTTGACGCTGCACCTGCACCAAAGTTACCAGAAGAAGAGCCCGAGGCACCTAAGTTAGTTCCTGAGCCACTGTCTTTGGCTGCTATACAGCATCAGCTTTCTGCTATTTAGGACACACAGGCTCTTCATAGTCAGCACATTCAGTCTATTGGCAGGTTGAACGCTTTGTGTTTCCAATCTATGCGTAACATGGAGCTGATGATGCGATCTTGGGCTCCAAAATGGGGATTTGATTTATCTTTGCTAGCTGATGTTTCTCTTGACCTTTCCATAAAGCAGTACATTCAGAATATGATGCACCGGTCCATGGGGGGTAGCCAGGGTGCTAGAGGGTCTGGAGTAGCTGTAGCAGATATTGAGGAGGAGCCAGTAGACGAGCCTATCTAGGCGAACCAGGTTATTGATGATGAGGAGCATCTGGATCATGCTGTAGAGGGAGTCAGGGAGCACCAGGATGACCAGGCTATTGCTGATGATGAGGAGAGCTCAGAGGATGGTGCTGCAGCGAATAATGATGGAGTTTAGATGTTGTGTATTCTGTTTTGAGTCAACCAAGGGTGTTTAGTTTTTATTTTGCTATTTTTCTTGCCCGGTTGAACTCTCTTATTTAATTTTCTTTATTGGTGTTTTGCTTTCCCTCATTTTGGATATTTTCAGTGTTGTTCAGTTTATCTTAGATATTTGTAGTCATTTTGTTTTGGATATTTGCGCCTTGGTTATTTCATTGCTCATCCTTGTTGGTTGTTGTGCATGTGTTGTAGTGATGACAACTCGTTGTCATCTCCATGCATTTCATACTCTGCATCTCCATGCTCGTCAAGCGATATCCAAATGGAGAAGTTTCTCTAATCCCAACTCTTATTGGAATTAATTTATAAATTTTGTGGGGGGGGGGTTATTAACTTGTGCGGGTAGAATAGTTTGATAAGATGATGACTGCCATTTTTCTTGAATGTTGTGTATGCAATGAAATCATTCTATGCTTAAATTCTAATCTTGAAAATAATTGTGAACTTGACACTTAAGGAACTAAAATTTTGCTTGAGTGTGTATCTTTTAAGCAGCTCACTGTAACTTTAATCAAAGTGAAATTGATTATGGCATGTTTTTCCTCACTCTCAAACACTTGCGAGTACTTGGGCCTAAACACTATCATCTCTTTCATGTGTGCTTCTATTGCATGTGGCATTCTTTAGAACTTGACCTAGTTCTTAGTTGTTTTTGCTTGCTTGTTTAGACACACTAAGGCATTTTTCTTGTTCTTAGATAGGGACTAAATAAACCACCTAAACATTTTTGTATTATGCTAGCCCCTTGAGCCTTTAGCCTTTTCTTTGAACTTAACCCTCATTACAAGCCAATAACTGGAAAACCATAGTCCCTACTTACTTGGAGTTAGGTATGGGTAAATTCATGACATGTCTTGGCAAATTACTAAGTTTGGGGTTGCTTGAGGGCAAGCAACGTTCTAAGTTTGGGGTGGGCGTACAAGGACTTTTCCTTGTCCATATTTTTATTTTATTTTATTTTTGTGTCAATTGATAAAAAAAATATAAATTAAAAAAATAAAAAATAAAAAATTATATATATATATATATATGCATAAAAAAAATTGTACATATGTGTAAATATTTTCCTTTTGTTTCTTATTTCATTTGTTTTGAAGAATTGTTTTTGGGAATTTTGTATTGAATAATTTGAGGATTGGTTTATGAATGTCATGAAATTGCTTGTGTCTAATTTCAAGTACAAAAAGCCTCTTATCCAAATGATTTCCTACCTTTACCTAAGCCTCATTACAACACAAAAACATATCTTTTAATGTGTGTGTGTGTGTGTGTGCATTGCATTGCATTTACTTCTCTAGAACTTTGTCAAGCTTATGGTAGGGTGCTGCTTGTGATGTGAATTGAGTGTAAATAACACCTCTAGATACTTGAGTTGAGTGAAACACCTATTTTGGAGAGGAGTAGTGAGGATTGATATGTTGCTCTTAGTGGATCAATGGTTCTGGTTAGCTAAAGTTGTGATGATTGGGAAGCATGAATGCAAAAGAGTAGGTAAATTGATTGTGCAATGATTGTTGCAATTTTTGTGGATTGTTCAATTTTGTGATTTTGTTTGAATGACTTGTTTGAAAAATGAATCAAAATTTGGTTTTATTCTCCAACCCTTGTTTGAAATTGGTTGTTTGCTTGAGGACAAGTAAAACTCTAAGTTTGGAGTCGTGTTGAATCTCTAGTACAAGTAAGTTTTTGGTATCAAATTAGTTTTAGAATTAAAGAATTTAGGTAGAAATTGGATAAGTTTTAATTGTTTAAGAGTATTATAGGTTTTTGTGTTCACTGGCTAATGGGATTTAAATTTTTGTTGAAACAGGTTTGGATTTAACTTAGAAGAAAGAGGAAGATGTTCCTCACTTTGTCTGTCGCTTGGCGAGCTTAACATGTCGCAAGGCGAGCCTTCATGTGTTCCATCGCGAGGCAAGGAATAGCCATCATGAGGCGAGCTGATTAATGAAAGGATCTTCAAGACTGTAGTGGGCTTCACATCATATGTGGGCCGTCGCGAGGCGAGAATGGGCCATCAAGAGGTAACGACCGTTACCCAGCCAATTTTAAATAGTCAGATGAAACGCTTTTGACAGAATCTTTTTGTTCATTTCTTGATTTCTAATTTTGGGTGTCAGCCAGAGCGTGTAGGGTTTCGTCTTCTTCCACCTCCATTGATTATTCAAGCTTAGGAACAAGACTTTGAAGGATCAATAGCTTCTTCTTCCTCCATTAGTTTGATTGTTCTCATATCTTCTTCTTCCATTATGAGTAGCTAAATCTTTTTAGGTTAGGATCAGATGAACATTGTAGATACTCTTATGTGATCTGTTTTATACTCTCTTTACAAGTTAATTTCATGTGTTTGAGCACTCTGGTCCTTGCTTAATGCTAATCAATACTTGATCACTATTGGTTTGAATGTGGGTATTTCTTCTAATTGGAAAATTAGTTTTAATGCTGGAACTGAGTTGGGTTGGTATGATTATGATTGAATATAGGAATATATCATTGTGATTATGTGTTCCATGAAATCACTGTCATTAATGCTTAATTTGAATCAACAATTACCTAAGGAATTGGGAGTTGTGATTTGGGTTAAAAGGGCTTTGAATCAAGGGATTGATCTTGGCCTAATTTTGTTGATTGGAACTTCAAATGCATGATTATTACTTATTTTGAGAGTTAATCAGTAACGTAAGAGGGTAAACAATGGGATTCGAACCCTAGCCGCTTTTCTTGATTAATTTTTTTCTCCTCAAAAATCCAAAAATATTCCTTAATTTGTTAATTACTCTGTTTTTAATACATTTCTCTTATACTTGTTTAAAATCAATACAATTCAAAGTTACCAAAATCATATTTTCAGTTCAAGTATAAACAACCTTTTTTATGTTGATAAAACAATTACAATCCTTGTGGAGATGATACTTCTTTTCTCACCATTATATTACATGTAGAGATTCGGTGCATTTGTCGAAATTGTTCAACAAGCATATAGCATCATTTGAGGATATATCATCAAGGCTAATCATGTATATGTTATTGACCCTATGACCAACAAACTTAACTTGCTTATCATCTTTTCCTTCAATTATGCAACAATTAGAATTAAATATAACTCTATTTCCTTTATCACATAATTGACTAATGCTAAGTAAATTATGTTTAAGCCCTTCAACAAGTAAAACATTATCAATAGAAGAGGAAGGGATTTTACCAACTCCAAGGATCTTCCCTTTGTTGTTGTCACCATATGTTACATGTCCATTCTTCTTGGGGACAAAGAAGGAAAACTTGGAGCCATCACCGGTCATATGCTTAGAGCAACCACTATCAAGATACCAATTTGAGCTCTCGGCCTTCAAGCACACCTCGGTGTCACTTTCTTCTTCTTTTTCTCCTCTAGCCATGAGACATAGATGAGCTTATTCATTTTCTAAAATATCAGAGGAATCCATATCATTGTCTTCCCATGTTATGTAGGCTCTCCTTCCTTTCTTTTCTCTAGAAGGTCTCTTCTCATACTTCTCTGTCTTCTTAAGTTATACGGGACATTTCATCTTCATGTGCCCTGATTTTTCGCATTCATAGCATATTAGAGTAAATGAGGTTCCTTCCCCTTTATGATAAGTCTTCTTAGGAGGGAAATGTGGCCTTCTTTGAATTCCTTTCTTCTTAAGGAATCTTCCCAATTTCCTCACAAGGAGAGTAAGATTCTTCTCATTTAGGTCAAGGTTCTCATCTCCATCATCTTCATCATCATATTCAATTGTTGAATAGGTGGCTTTGAGTGCAATCCCCTTTTTATTCTTATCATGTTTCTTATTTTGATTGAGCCTATTTAGCTCCAATTCATGCTCTTGGAGCTTTCCAAATAGAGTAGCTAGTATCATTGTTGATAGATTCCTTGACTCCGCAAAAGCCGTCACTTTGGGTTGTTAATTCCTAGTCAAACACATCAACACTTTATTAATAAGATCTTCATTAGGAAAAGTTTTTCCTAATGAAGCAAGATGATTTACAATATGAGTGACCTCTTTTGCATTTCTTGAATGCTTTCTCCTTGGTTCATTCTAAATAGTTCATATTCATGGGTGAGAGTTTTTATCCTTGATCTTTTTACCTCACTTGTTCCCTTATGGGTTACTTGTAAGGTATCCCACATTTATTGAGCAGTCTTACAATTTGACACCCTAAAGAATTCATCATACCCCAAGGATGTGGTAATGATATTCTTGACTCTCAGATTGTATTGAACCTTCTTTTTGTCCTTATCGGTGCATTCACTTCTTGGTGTATTGGTTCTTACACCATCATTCATACGTGTGGGAACAAAAGGGCTATTTTCAATGGCATCCCACACATCAAGATCAATAGCTTCAATAAAAAATTTCATCATTTCTTTCCAATAGGCATAATCATCCTCATTGAAATAAGGGTCTATTTATAGAAGAGCTTTCAGAAGAAAAACCATTTGAAGTCATCACTTCTTTTGAAACTACTAAGCTCTTTACACAAGAGTCTAGCTCTGATACCACTTATTACCAAGTGGCTTCAATACTCAAGAGGGAGGTGAATTGAGTTTATAAAATATTTTCACAAAATACTTGATTACCAATTTTCATTGAAACTATTGATTGATAGAGATGAATGAAAAGAGAAGATATAATACTTTCACTCACAAATGAACCAACCAAAAATAGAGAGCATTCAAGCAAGCATATAAAATAAAAACAAATGTAAATGAGTTGAGTTTAGAAGATCAAACACAAGGTTTATTCTGGTTTAGCCACCAATCCACTTGTGACCTACGTCCAGTCCTCAAGCAATCACTCGAGATTTTCCACTGTATCTTCAAGCTTCAACAGGTGTTTACAACCTTTACAAGTTAGAGCACTCAACACACCTTGGGATACTTCACCCTTTGTGCTTGAGCCTCAATTCTAAAGGGATACCTCACCCTTATAAATGTTTGAGGGATACCTCACTCTCTTTACAAAGAATCAAAGTGTATAGATGATGAAACTCTTATAAGAGTATGTAATACAAATTGAAGCCCTAGAATGCTCTTCAAGAATATCTCAAATTGTTGCAAAAAAATAGAGCACAAATGACTCAAAGATTGATTCATGCATTAGAGTGATAGAAATATGTTTTCAGTTGTTGGTTAGTCATAAATGATGACCCAATATATGTATTTATAGAGTTCTAGCATAAAGGAGCCATTGGGTGACATTTATTGCAACATTAAATGCTAAGAAAATAGTCATTGGCTACTGTCAAACCTGTTGTAATCGATTACATGGCTCTTAGAATGTGTTCTTGGCTTTCTGGGCAGGATGTAATCAATTACAGCGTTCATGTAATTGATTACAGAGCCTTTGCTAGAAATATAATTGATTACAGCCCTTGTGTAATTGATTACATGGCCTCTTCTAGACTTGTAATCGATTACAACCTCAATGTAATCGATTACGTGGCCTCTGTTTGACTTATAATCGATTACAACACTCATGTAATCGATTACAATAATCCTTAAACACATTTTTCAAGCCAAATAAGCTTGATGGCCATTTCCAACTTAGAAAATACTTGGATTTGATAAGATTTAAACTTAAGTACCAAAATCCAAGATAAAAATCAACATTTCTTTAAAATATGAACTTTCAACTTCAAGTTGATTTATAAAGATTTTTCAAAAACTATTTTGAGATAGTTGAGATATTTTGAGAGCATTTTACATTAAGATTCTAAGTCTTACAACCTATACCAAATATACCTCTCTTGAACTTGGTTTTCATCGTGACTTTGTTATCAACAAAAACTTCATTTGATATGCTTCATGACATAAGCATTCACAAAGAATGCCTTATTGCATGATGAATTACAAGAAGAGGTCTATATGCAATAGCCACCAAGATTTACTGCTCACGAAGCACAAGACTTAGTTTGTCGACTATGCTAATCTCTCTATAGACTTAAATAATATTCTTGCACCTGATTTGGGAGATTCAACTCTGTCATTCAATAATTTGACATGACTCAATGTGCGGCTGATCACTCTGTGTTTTTCTGGCACTCTTCACCTGACCTTTGTATCATCTATCTTGTTGTTTATGCAGATGACATTGTCCTCATAGAGAATGATAAGGTTGGTATCCAAAATCCAAAGCAACATCTATCAAACCATTTTCAGACAAAAGATTTAGGCCCTTTAAAATAATTTTTGGGCATTGAGGTTGCTCAGTCTCATATAGGAGTTGTCATCATGCAAAGATAGTATACTTTAGACATGCTTGAAGAAATAGGCATGTTGGATTGCCACCCTAGTGATATTCCGATGGATCCAAATGTCAAACTGCTATCAAGTCAGGGGAAGCCATTAACAAACCCTGATAGATATAGACGTCTAGTTGGTAAACTTAACTACCCTATAGTAACTAGACCAGACATTACTTTTGTTGTAAGTATGATAAGGCAGTTTCTAAATGTTCCTTGTGATAGTCATTGGGATGCTGTGACTCGCATTCTTAGATACATCAAGAGTGCACTAGGAAAATGGTTACTGTATGAAAACAAAGGCAATGCTCAAGTTGTTGGCTATTCTGATGCTGATTTAAGGGGTTCACCATCAAATAGAAGATCAACCTTAAGGTATTGTGTCTTTGTTGGAGGTAACTTAATATTATGGTAGAGTAAAAAGCATAATATAGTAGCTAGATCTAGCGCAGAGGCCGAGTATCGCACTATGGCAGCGGTAACATGTGAACTTATGTGGTTAAAGCAATTGCTTCAGCAGCTGAAATTGGGAGATGTTACGGAAATGAAATTGATTTGTGACAACCAAGCTGCTTTACATATTGTTTCTAACCTAATTTTTCATAAAAGAACCAAATAAATAGAGATTGACTGCCATTTTGTCAAAGAAAAGCTTCTTTCAAGTGAGATTACTACTAGTTTTGTCAACTCCAACGAACAGTTAGTCGATACATTTACTAAGTCCCTTAGAGGGACTCGAGTTGATTTTATTTGTAACAAGCTTACTTAACAAATATGACATATGTGTTCTATCTTGAGAGGGAGTGTTATAATTAAGTCATATTTCACATGTTAGAATTAAGTCATATTTCACATGCTTCACATGTTTTCATAGATGACTCATAAGTGATAATTACTAGATATTATAATCATCACTTTATAGGAATTAATGTTCGTATTTACTTATTCAATGTACTACTTCTGTATATGAATACTAATATACTTGTGTATGAATAGACACACAATTCCTTGAATTCTCTCTAATTTTATAGTTTTTATTGAACATGAGGACATCTAGATTTTAATGATTTGATTAGAGTTGGCTCTCAATTAGCAAGTGCGGAATAAAATATTTCCTCATTTTGCATATTTACTCTTACTGTGATGCTATTCTGGCGAGGTGTGAGTGTAATTGTCTTTTGTTTTCTAAAAAAAAGGGATACTCAGGGTTATTGGTTATGCAGTTTTCTTAAATTATCAATATTTGGAACATCACAAGTATAAGGGCATGGCAACTCAGCTAAAAAATGAAAATCAACAAGCTACAAATTCCACCTTGCCTAAGCACTTTATTAAACAGGTAAAGGCGACGACACTCAAGGAAGTAAACGCGAAATTAGTAGTTGTATTCCTAAGGGAAAACATCATCTGCAGATTCGAGTTGCCCAAGCAGATTGTGTCTGAAAATAGCACGCACTTTATCGACAAAAGGGTAGAAAATTTGTTGCAGCAGTACAATATCGAGCATGACAAGTACACACCCTATTACCCTTAGTTAAATGGTCTGGCAGAGTCCACAAACCAGATAATAACTCAGATTATGAGCAGAATAGTGCATGGTGTGCAAAAGGACTGGAGTGAGTCCTTGGCACTTTAGGCTTACTGAAACACCAGGCACAGAGTGACTAAGGTGAGCTCCTTTTCACTGGTGCACAGAGCCAAGGCAGTGCTGGCAGTAGAAATAATGGTACCCTCAGCAATGATAATTTTGGAAACCACAGATGAAGTTGAGTGAGGTAGGACAGCTGACTTAATGGAAGCTCGTAGAGACGAAGCACATGAGAACTTGCTGAGGCATCAGAGGTGAATAATGTTGGCTTATGACAGGATGGTGCACCCCAGAATGTTTGCAAAAGAAGAACTGGTAATAAAAGCCACAGACGTCGTCATGAGAAAGTAGCATGTGTCCAAGTGGATGCCTAAATGGGAAATACCTTATATTGTGCAGGAAGCCTATTAAAGGAAAACAACCAAAGGTTGTTACAAATTATAGGAATAGATCATGATGATAAGTTTAAGTTTGTTAGTGATAGGAATCTTATCTTATCTAGCATTTTGATAAGATAAGTTTGTTATGATGTTACTTGTATAAATATAGGATGCCACTGTAACTTTTGATATCAATTCTATAAAAATATAAAGTTCCATATTTCTGTTATGACATCAGAGACTACGAAAAATGATCCTAAGGTGATCGATCCGGAGAAGAAAACTCATGCCTTTGATGATAGTAACATCACAATTGCGCTAACTCCAAGTTCGCCCTACTACCTGGGTTCCTCTGATAACCCAGGCACACCTTTGGTTGCAATTGCGCTCAATGGTGAGAATTATCGTACGTGGGCTCGTTCAATGAAGACGGCACTGCGAGCGAAAAACAAACTTGGATTCATTGACTGAACGATCAAGAAACCGGGACGTCAGACAGATGACTACTTCAACTGGAAGAAAGCAGATTCCATGGTTATGGCATGGATCATAAATGGCACAGATCCATGACTACACAGCAACATCTCACACGCAACAACAGCAAAAGATGTTTGGCTCGATATGGAGGAATGCTTTGCTCAAACAAATGCACCAAGGGTGCACCAATTGTGGCGCACTCTCTGTTTACTGCAAAAGGAAGATGATAAGAGTGTAACGGAGTTTAACACCAAATTCAAGGGTTTGCTTGAGGAACTCAGCAAACTCCAACCATTACCAGAATGTACTTACGGAGCTTCAAAGGAGCTGATGCAAAGAGAAGAAGAACAAAATATGCATCTCTTTCTTGGAAGCCTCGAGAATGAGTAGTTTGGGCATGTCAAAGCAACCATCCTGAACATAGATCCATTACCTTCACTCAAACGCACTTTTAACCACATCATGAGGGAAGAAGGACGTTTGGTGTGACGCCCTTTTTCTTTTTTCTGACCCAAGGGAACGTCTCACTTTCAATTACAATGCGGAAATAAAATTTATGTGAGTTAAGACCCGGTTTATTTTAATAATATATATATTTACTCAAATGTAGTTGGGTAATTAAATTAGCGAGTATATATATTTATTTTTTTCCTTTGTTACATTTATGTTAACGATAATCAATATCCACAGTGACGAAACATACATGGGAAATTAACATTTCATTCATATATATATATAATTATCAAACTGTTTAGTTACAAAGCCTGGCATATCAAAAAGCAAAACTATACCTGCCCCCAAAGGATTATACATACATATCCCTACGGTATCAGAATATACAGCCCATTACAGACAAAACATCAGGCCCCCAAAATAAAATACTGGTAGCCCTTAGTAGCTACAAGTAAAGTCAATCCCTCAAGTGAGCAGGAATCGAGTCAGGGTCCTCTTCAGGATCCTCTGCGGGGTCGTCCTCAGGAACTTCTTCGGGATCTTCCTGAGGATCTTCTTCATCAGAGGAAATCACCATAGGAATCACAGAGTCACGGGACGGGTCCCGAGCTATGGAACGAAAAGAGTCTTCCCGTGGAGTGAAATAACGGTCACCCCACATCTCGCGTATCGGTAGCTGAAACTCCAAATGTAAACTAATACAGCAAGTGAAGACAGGCGGCTCGTGACGCCTCCAGGCTAGAGATAACGACACATCCCCCGTATAGACGCAACGCTTAGAACCATAGTTGATGTACCAGCACTCTGGCCCTCCCAAGAAAGTCAAGCGCACATCTCCCAAAAATCTTTGCGTGCGTGGCTCCATATTCTTCTGCAGTCGCTCAATCAAGATGAGGCCAAAAACCAGGGAAGTCGGGGGCTTCCGGTTCCTTGCAGTTATCTTCTATGGAATGCAGTATACGGACAAAACAGAAGTGGAGAGACAGAGAAGAGGTAAGACATCCTACCATCATTACCAATCATAGCATCGAGAAACCAAACGGCGCAAAGCGCCCACATAGCATTTATGATAGCAATAATGGTAATAAACATTCAATAGCAATTATGATCAACCAAACAGTTCCAGACAGTCGTATACATATAGGTATATCAGAAGTACAATAGTTCCAATTATAATAACAATGTATGCCAGATAATTCACGGAATTACTATGCACACGTGCCCTCAATAACCAAAATCCTACTCCATGGAGCTAGACACAAAACAGTTGGAGAGAACGATCAGGAGGTATGTCTGTATTCTTGGCTGCCCAGGCCCTCAAGTGCTAAAATTCTCAAATTATCATTTTGTACATCATGGCATTTTACACGACATTCTACACAGATCTCGACATAAGACAGCGTCTCGGTCCGGATCGTCAGTGTGTTTGCATCGGTCTGCCCCACAGACAGAGAGCTACCAGCTGCCCATTGTGAGGTACCCGCATCCTGACGCCCCCAAGGTCAACAAGTAACCTACACTTGTCTATTCGCACCCGCACAAAGGTGTAAGTTTAACTCCTAGGCTACCGGCCTTAACCAAGTCCAACAGACAATCTCTTTCTTTTTGTTCAATGCATGACACAATCATACTCTTCATGACCAACTAGGCCCATCATGCTTCAAATGCATGTCATATGATTTATCAACAAGATCTGATCCCATTCACGGGTCTACAACAATCCAATAGTACATTTTAAGGATATCCATAATTTCCATTCATAGTCATGATAAAAGTCAACCATTAAATTCATTATGTGCCTCAAAAGCTCACCCATACTCATGTTCTTCCTTGTTTATGAATCCCTACTTAATCTCTAGTCATCCAATCATTTATGATTTATGTGCTTTTATTAATCCCAGGGTTTTGAATCCAGGAAGATACATGGCCAGAATCACCAACAACGTCACAGATTTAATTGCTAAGTATTGGGTGATAAACCATAGTTGTGAATTCGACGGAGACAATGCATTTAGTGAAAAATTGAGGCTGCCATTCGACGAAAACTAACATGGCAGAAGGATGAAAGATGGGAGAACATTTTATAACAAGATTGGATAAAAACCAATTTCTGTCGGATGGAGGTTCTGTCGAACAGAGATCAAAACTGTCAAATTTTTCCAGAAGGTCAGCAGAAGTTCTATTTCGACGGATATGGGTGTCGACGTTGGAGAAATCTCCCAAGTGTCGAACCGACGAAAAACACTGTGGTCAGAACTCTAATTCGACGGATCTTGACATTTTACTCGACGAATATTAACTTTGGGAAGCTCCTGATAAATGGACAGAAGATCTACTCGACAGGTATGTCTCTCGATGGGTATTGGCATTCTAACTCGACGAATATGTCACTCGATGGATGTAGTCATTCAAATTCGATGGATTTTGATATTGCACTAAATGACCAGGAATCAAATTCGACGAGCATGGCCAGGGGTTCATACTCGACAGATTTTGACATTACTAAGTGATCAAGACATCACATTCGACGAGTTTGGCCAGGGGTTCATACTCGACGGATTTTGACTTTACTAAGTGATCAAGACATCACATTCGACGGGTTTGGCTAGGGGTTCATACTCGATGGATTTTGACTTTACTAAGTGATCAAGACATCAGATTCGACGGGTTTGGCCAGGGGTTCATACACAACGGATTTTAACTTTACTATGTGATCAAGACATCACATTCGACGGGTTTGGCCAGGAGTTCATACTCGACCGATTTTGACTCTACTAAGTGATCAAGACATCAAATTCGACGGGTTTGGCCAGGAGTTCATACTCGACGGATTTTGACTTTACTAAGTGATCAAGACATCAAATTCGACGGGTTTGGCTAGGAGTTCATACTCGATGGATTCGAACATTTGACTAAGTGATCAAGACATCACATTCGACGAGTTTGGCCAGGGGTTCATACTCGATGGATTTTGACATTACACTTAATGGTCAGAAACTCAAGTTATTACCATTTCTCACTAAGAATCCCAAAATTTTAGTCTCAAGGCGTGGCCATCCGAGAGCTAGCCCGACAGCGTTCCTTTTAGATTATACGTTCCAATACACATAAATATATCAAAACACACAAAACAATCAACTAGCATATGTATACATCACCAGCAGCATACAAACAGAGATGAATCTCAGTGCCAATCACAAAAAACATCCCTAAATGCTAAAAGAGGTTGAGGAGGAGTGTCTTCCTCTTACCTTGGAGAAGTACAAAGAAAGGTGGCTCCTTTTTGGTCAGGATTTCGTTTTCAGCTTCTAGGAAATCCTTAAACATTTAAACTTGCAAGAATCAGAATCCTAATATTGAAATGGATACCCATTGTCATCAAAATGACAATGGGTTACGAAAAAGAGAAGAGAGGGAGAAAAAGCTAAGAGCTTTACCTTAAAGCTCTAAACTTTAAGCTTCAAAGATGTAGGAGAATGAAGATGGAGGAAATGGCAGAACCTTGAAGCTGATTTCCTCAATGATGGTGGTTCTCCAAACACGAAATGGTGTTAAGATTGGGACGGTTTGAAGAACAAAATGGAGGTGTGGGTGGATGGTGTTGCTGTTGTAGGGTGAAAGAGAAGAGAGAAGATGAGTGAATAGTAGCTGTGTATTGGGATGAGAGGAAATGTGAGAAAAGGAAATGAATTTGACCCCTTTAATTTCAGACGTGCTGCATAAATTGGGAGGAGAGAGAAATGATAAAATAATGGTTGGAGGAAGCTACCTTGAGAAGCTTCGCGCGCTCCTCGATAAAACACATAGTAAGCTTGTCTCCAAATTAAATACATCTGACAGATGATTAATTACACTGTGGAATTATTTTCTCAGTGAATAAAATTTACAATTGATGAAAATAATATTTTATTATTCATCAGATGATTTTATGATACCAAAATTTTATTTAACAGATAAAACCTCAAAAAAATGTAAACCTCGCAAACTGTGCCCGGTCTCGGGTTTAGTAAGATCCCCCGTTGACATGTTGACAGTTCAAAGTTTACCAGCCTCAGGGAAAATATTCTAGTTTACCCGGCTCCGCTCAGTGTACACGTAAAATGAAAAATATATTAAAATATTCATCATTTTCAGAAAAATCCACAAAAATTCCTAAAAATCATAAATATTATAAAATGATCGTTTATAATGAAATAAAGAATTTTCGGGATGTTACAATACTCCCCTTCAAAAAGGAATTTCATCCTCGAAATTTGCATACCTTAGAATAACTGTGGGTGTTGCTCCTTCATCTTGTCTTCCAGCTCCCAAGTTGCATCTCCGGTCACCTCGTTCCAGATCACTTTCACCAATGCGATCTCCTTGCCTCTTAATTGCTTTATCTTCCTATCCTCGATTCTTACAGGAGACGTCTCATAAGTTAAGTTTTCTTTTAATTGTACTGCATCCGGTGCTATGACATGACTTGGGTCAGGGAGGTATTTTCGGAGTTGTGACACATGGAAAACATTATGAATGTTTGAAAGGAAAGGAGGTAAGGATATTTGGTATGCTACAGGACCTACACGACGAATGATTTGGTATGGTCCAAGGAATTTAGGAGTGAGTTTTCTATATTTTAAAGCCCGGCCTACCCCAGTCGTAGGTGTGACTTTCAGGAATACATGCTCGCCTTCCTCAAACTCAAGAGGTTTTCTCCTTCGGTCTGCATAACTCTTTTGCCGACTTTGAGCCGTTCTCATCTTTTCCTGAATCATCTTAACCTTCTCAGTTGTCTGCTGTATAATCTCTGGTCCAACAGTAAGGCGCTCGCCGTCTTGGTACCAACACAGAGGTGTTCGACATCGTCGTCCATATAGAGCCTCATAGGGTGCCATCCCTATGCTCGAATGATAACTGTTGTTGTAGGTGAATTCTATCAAAGGTAGAATGTCATCCTAACTTCCAGTTTGCTCTATGGTACAGGCTCTAAGCAAATCTTCCAAAGATTGGATCGTTCGTTCTGATTGACCGTCGGTCTGCGGATGATATGCAGAACTCAAACGTAGCTTCGTCCCCAACGCTTCTTGCAAACTCTCCCAGAGATTTGAAGTAAATCTCGAATCTCTATCCGAAACAATACTCGTAGGCACACCGTGTAGTCTAACAATTTCTCCAATATAGATTTGAGTTAATCTCTCCAGTTTGTATTTTATGTCGATCGGGAGAAAGTGTGCCGACTTCGTGAGTCGGTCCACAATTACCCAAATCGAATCATGACCTTTTCTTGTCCTTGGCAATCCGACTACAAAATCCATTGCAATACTGTCCCACTTCCATTCCGGAATAGACAACGATTGTAGCAACCCCGCTGGTCTCTGATGTTCCACCTTAGCTTTTTGACAAACTAGATAAGTCAATACACGTCTAGTGACGTCACTCTTCATTCCATGCCACCAGAACAACTTCTTCAAGTCTTGGTACATTTTTGTTATGCCTGGATGCATACTCAGCTGGCTTGTATGAACATGGTTAATGATGTATTCTTTAAGTTCCTTGTCACGAGGAATACAAACTCTTCCACGAAACCTCAGAATTCCATCCGTTCCTTCCGCAAACTCTGTTTCACCTCCTTGCTCCACTTGCTCTCTCACTTCTTGTAAGAACTTGTCAATCTTCTGCTTTTCCTTTATGTCATCCAGTAGCTCACTTGTAATGGTAACCATATTCATGCAAATCTTTCCAGGTTCTAACTCCACAAAAGACCACACATCTCTAAACTACTCTAGCATATCCTTTTCCTTGATCATCAGGGCAGAGACACTGATCATCTTCCTACTTAGAGCATCTGCCACAACATTTGCCTTGCCAGGGTGATACAGAAGTTGGAAATCGTAATCCTTCAAGAATTCTAACCACCTTCGTTGCCTCATGTTCAACTCCTTCTAATCATACAAATACTTCAGACTCTTGTGATCACTGAAAATATTGAACGTTGCTCGTAGAGAAAATGCCTCCATATCTTGAGCAAAAACTACGTACCGCTAACTCCAAGTCGTGTGTCGGGTAATTCTTCTCGTGCACTCGCAACTGCCTTGAAGCATAAGCCATAACTCTTCCATGCTGCATAAGTACAGATCCTAGCCCTTGGTATGAAGCGTCACAGTACACTTCAAACTGCTCATTCGGATTAGGTAGCACTAACACCAGTGAGGTAGTCAGTCGATTCTTCAACTCTTGGAAACTTTGCTCATAGCGGTCCGTCCACTCAAAAGCTTAATTTTTCCTCGTGAGTTGTGTAAGTGGTCCAGCAATCTTGGAGAATCCCTCAATGAACCTCCGGTAATATCCAACTAAACCCACGAAGCTTCGAATCTCCGTCACGGACGTTAGTCTTTCCCATTGCAGCACTGCCTCCACCTTCGATGGATCCACGGCAATCCCATCCTTCGAGATCAGGTGACCCAGAAACTTAACTTCTTCTATCCAGAACTCACACTTTGACAGCTTGGCATACAATTCCTTCTCCTTCAGAATCTGAAGAACTATACTGAGGTGTTCAGCATGGTCCTCCTGATTTTGAGAGTATACCAGAATGTCATCAATGAAGACCACAACGAATCTGTCCAAGTAAGGATGAAAGATTCGGTTCATGTAGTCCATAAAGATAGCTGGTGCATTCGTCACACCAAACGGCATCACTAGGTATTCGTAATGACCGTATCGGGACAAAAAGCTGTCTTGGGTATATCCTCCGTCTTCACTCGTATCTGATGATACCCAGACCGCAGATCGATCTTCGAAAACACCACTGCTCCCTTCAGTTGGTCCATTAAGTCATCAATTCTCGGGAATGGATACTTGTTCTTAATCGTTACCTTGTTCAGCTGCCGATAGTCCACACATAATCTCGAGGTGCCATCCTTCTTGCGAACTAACAGCACTGGCGCTCCCCATGGTGACACACTTGGCCTGACAAATTGCTTTTCCAAAAGCTCTTCTAGCTGTTTCTTGAGCTCAGCTAACTCTGTCGGTGCCATCCTATACGGTGCTATAGACACGGAACCAGCTCCCGGTACTAGGTCGATAGCAAACTCTATCTCTCGAGCCGGTGGTAAACCAGGTACATCATCAGGAAAGACTTCGAAAAACTCGTTCACCACTGGAATTGAGTTCACATCAACCTCATTCTCGACTTTCAAAGAAGACAGTAGCATGTATCCGTGAGCTCCTTCTTTCAAGAGAGCTTGAACTCGGTTGGCCGTCAAAAATCTAGAATCCTCCATTATGGGAAAAACTATGGTCTTTCTGGAATAGTCTAACAGAACATGGTTGGAAGACAACCAGTCCATCCCTAAGATAATATCTAGTTGGGAAAGGGGTAAACAGATCAGATCGACCAAAAAGGTTCGACCTTCAACAACCAATGGACAATTTAGACAGACTTTGGTAGTAACTACCGATTTATCAGTGGGGGTAGAAACAGTTAAGTCAAAAGGCAATGACGACACAGATAGACCCAGTCTTTGCACACAGGCATATGATATAAAAGAATGGGTTGCCCTAGAGTCATATAGCACAGTTAAAAGATTACCTTCTATGATACCTTCCCCTTGTATCAAATCTTCGGATTCGGAAGCCTCAGCTCCGCTCATAGTGTAGACTCGCCCTCCAGCCTGTGGTTTCTTAGCTCTTGCAGCATTCACTGAAGGTTCGGCCTTTGTTTGATTGCAGTCTTGGGACACGTGGCCAGGTTTGCCACATTTGAAGCAGACGAATCCCTTCATGGTACAGTCCCTTGTGAGATGGTCTTTCCCACACTTCAAACATCTGGAAGGATACGCCGTGTTCTGGCCAGTCCGGTTCCCAGTAGAACCTCCACCAGAACTTCCACCCATGGCTTATTGTCGATTCCCCGTGGGTCGGGAGTACGGCTTCTTCTGGAAACGGTTAGCACTGTTACTGCCGCCTTTCTAGAATCTCGTAGGCCCAAAGTTTCTGCTCCTCATGTCTCTAGATTGCTCCAGAGCCTCTACATCACAGCAAGTATCCAGTAGTTGTGAGAATTCATTGATCCTCAAGGTGATCATAGCCTTCTTCACTTTATACCTCAGTCCTTCCGTAAATCTTCGACATTTCCATGCTTTATCTGGTTGGTTCTGAAAGTACGTCGAAAACTGTGACAAGTTTTTGAATTTTGCTGCGTACTAGCTAACAGTCATATTTCCTTGTCGCAGGTTGAGGAATTTTCGACTCCTTCGCATGCCTTGTGCTCGCAGGAAAATACTTATCCGAGAACTTTTCCTTGAATAAGCCCCAAGTAATCTCTCGGTTCGCAGCTTCCAGCATTTACTGCACTCCATTCCACCAATTTTCAGTGTTGCCTACCAGCATAAATGTAGCATAGCTCACCTTCTTGTCCTCGGCGTAACTCATTCCTCGAAAAACTTTCTCCAATTCCTTGATCCACAGACTAGCCTTGTCCGGATCAAATTCCCCTTTGAATTGAGGAGGGTTATGGCGTCGAAACTCTACTAAATTCTGAGCATCAGCAGTGGCCTCTAACTGTTGAGCAGCTCGCTCTTGTTGTTGTGCAACTCTCTCTTGTTGCTAGGCAGCTTGCTCAGTTTGCTGTGCGACGGCCTCAGCCATCCTTTGCATCGCTGTAATAGCTGCTGCCATATCTTCCCCTCGTGCCATCTTACTTTCTTAGATCAGATTAACTGAAAACATAGAAAAGTCAGTTGCATTCACTAGGAACACCAAACAATACACCCTTACGTATACTACTCAGAGAATACACAGCACAAACAAGACAGACTCAAACACAAGACCCAAAGAAACATAAACCGGGGCTTTGATACCAACTTAGTGTGATGCCCCTTTTCTTTTTTCTGACCCAAGGGAACGTCTCACTTTTAATTACAATGCGAAAATAAAATTTATGTGAGTTAAGACCCGGTTCATTTTAATAATATATATATTTACTCAAATGTAGTTGGGTAATTAAATTAGCGAGTATATATATTTATTTTTTTCCTTTGTTACATTTATGTTAACGATAATCAATATCCACGGTGACGAAATATACATGGAAAATTAACATTTCATTCATATATATATATATAATTATCAAACTGTTTAGTTACAAAGCCTGGCATATCAAAAAGCAAAACTATACCTGCCCCCAAAGGATTATACATACATATCCCTACGGTATCAGAATATATAGCCCACTACAGACAAAACATCAGGCCCCCAAAATAAAATACTGGTAGCCCTCAGTAGCTACAAGTAAAGTCAGTCCCTCAAGTGAGGAGGAATCGAGTCAGGGTCCTCTTCAGGATCCTCTTCGGGGTCGTCCTCAGGAACTTCTTCGGGATCTTCCTGAGGATCTTCTTCGTCAGAGGAAATCACCATAGGAATCGCAGAATCACGGGACAGGGCCCGAGCTGTGGAACGAAAAAAGTCTTCCCGCGGAGTGAAATAACGGTTACCCTACATCTCGCGTATCGGTAGCTGAAACTCCAAACGTAAACTAATACAGCAAGTGAAGACAGGCGGCTCGTGACGCCTCCAGGCTAGAGATAACGACACATCCCCCGTATAGACGCAACGCTCAGAACCATAGTTGATGTACCAGCACTCTGGCCCTCCCAAGAAAGTCAGGCGCACATCTCTCAAAAATCTTTGCGTGCGTGGCTCCATATTCTTCTGCAGTCACTCAGTCAAGATGAGGCCAAAAACCAGGGAAGTCGGGGGCTTCTGGTTCCTTGCAGTTATCTTCTATGGAACGCAGTATACGGACAAAACAGAAGTGGAGAGACAAAGAAGAGGTAAGACATCCTACCATCATTACCAATCATAGCATCGAGAAACCAAACGGTGCAAAGCACCCACATAGCATTTATGACAGCAATAATGGTAATAAACATTCAATAGCAATTATGATCAACCAAACAGTTCCAGACAGTCGTATACATATAGGTATATCAGAAGTACAACAGTTCCAATTATAATAACAATGTATGTCAGATAATTCATGGATTCACTATGTACACGTGCCCTCAATAACCAAAATCCTACTCCATGGAGCTAGACACAAAACAGTCGGAGAGAACGATCAGGAGGTATGTCTGTATTCTTGGCTGCCCAGGCCCTCAAGTGCTAAAATTCTCAAATTATCATTTTGTACATCATGGCATTTTACAAGACATTCTACACAGATCTTAACATAGGACAGCGTCTCGGTCCGGATCGACAGTGTGTTTGCATCGGTCTGCCCCACAGACAGAGAGCTACCAGCTGCCCATTGTGAGGTACCCGCACCCTGACGCCCTCAAGGTCAACAAGTAACCTACACTTGTCTATTCGCACCCGCACAAAGGTGTAAGTTCAACTCCTAGGCTACCGGCCTTAACCAAGTCCAACAGACAATCTCTTTCTTTTTGTTCAATGCATGACACAATTATACTCTTCATGGCCAACTAAGCCCATCATGCTTCAAATGCATGTCATATCATTTATCAACAAGATCTGATCCCATTCACGGGTCTACAACAATCCAATAGTACATTTTAAGGATATCCATAATTTCCATTCATAGTCATGATAAAAGTCAACCATTAAATTCATTATGTGCCTCAAAAGCTCACCCATACTCATGTTCTTCCCTGTTTATGAATCCTTACTTAATCTCTAGTCATCCAATCATTTATGATTTATGTGCTTTTATTAATCCCAGGGTTTTGAATCTAGGAAGATACATGGCCAGAATCACCAACAACGTCACAGATTTAATTGCTAGGTATTGGGTGATAAACCATAGTTGTGAATTCGACGGAGACAATGCATTTAGTGAAAAATTGAGGCTGCCATTCGACGAAAACTAACATGGCAGAAGGATGAAAGATGGGAGAACATTTTATAACAAGATTGGATAAAAACCAATTTCTGTCGGATGGAGGTTCTGTCGAACAGAGATCAAAACTGTCAAATTTTTCCAGAAGGTCAGCAGAAGTTCTATTTCGACGGATGTGGGTGTCGACGTTGGAGAAATCTCCCAAGTGTCGAACCGACGAAAAACACTGTGGTCAGAACTCTAATTCGACGGATCTTGACATTCTACTCGACGAATATTAACTTTGGGAAGCTCCTGATAAATGGACAGAAGATCTACTCGACAGGTATGTCTCTCGATAGGTATTGGCATTCTAACTCGACGAATATGTCACTCGATGGATGTAGTCATTCAAATTCGACGGATTTTGATATTGCACTAAATGACCAGGAATCAAATTCGACGGGCATGGCTAGGGGTTCATACTCGACAGATTTTGACATTACTAAGTGATCAAGATATCACATTCGACGGGTTTGGCCAGGGGTTCATACTCGACGGATTTTGACTTTACTAAGTGATCAAGACATCACATTCGGCGGGTTTGGCCAGGGGTTCATACTCGATGGATTTTGACTTTACTAAATGATCAAGACATCACATTCGACAGGTTTGGCCAAGGGTTCATACACGACGGATTTTAACTTTACTAAGTGATCAAGACATCACATTCGACGGGTTTGGCCAGGAGTTCATACTCGACGGATTTTGACTTTACTAAGTGATCAAGACATCAAATTCGACGGGTTTGGCTAGGAGTTCGTACTCGACGAATTTTGACTTTACTAAGTGATCAAGACATCAAATTCAACGGGTTTGGCCAGGAGTTCATACTCGACGGATTCGAACATTTGACTAAGTGATCAAGACATCACATTCGACGGGTTTGGCCAGGGGTTCATACTCGACGGATTTTGACATTACACTTAATGGTCAGAAACTCAAGTTATTACCATTTCTCACTAAGAATCCCAAAATTTTAGTCTCAAGGCGTGGCCATCCGAGAGCCAGCCCGACAGCGTTCCTTTTAGATTATACGTTCTAATACACATAAATATATCAAAACACACAAAACAATTAACTAGCATATGTATACATCACCAGCAGCATACAAATAGAGATGAATCTCAGTGCCAATCACAAACAACGTCCCTAAATGCTAAAAGAGGTTGAGGAGGAGTGTCTTCCTATTACCTTGGAGAAGTACAAAGAAAGGTGGCTCCTTTTTGGTCAGGATTTCGTTTTCAGCTTCCAGGAAATCCTTAAACATTTAAACTTGCAAGAATCAGAATCCTAATATTGAAATGGATACCCATTGTCATCAAAATGACAGTGGGTTACGAAAAAGAGAAGAGAGGGAGAAAAAGCTAATAGCTTTACCTTAAAGCTCCAACCTTTAAGCTTCAAAAACGTAGGAGAATGAAGATGGAGGAATTGGCAGAACCTTGAAGCTGATTTCCTCAATGATGGTGGTTCTCCAAACACGAAATGGTGTTAAGATTGGGATGGTTTGAAGAACAAAATGGAGATGTGGGTGGATGATGTTGCCGCTGTAGGGTGAAAGAGAAGAGAGAAGATGAGTGAATAGTAGCTGCGTATTGGGATGAGAGGAAATGTGAGAAAAGGAAATGAATTAGACCCTCTTAATTTCAGACGTGCTGCACAAATTGGGAGGAGAGAGAAATGATAAAATAATGGTTGGAGGAAGCTTCCTTGAGAAGCTTCGCGCGCTCCTCGATAAAGCACATAGTAAGCTTGTCTCCAAATTAAATACATCTGAAAGATGATTAATTACACTGTGGAATTATTTTCTCAGTGAATAAAATTTACAATTGATGAAAATAATATTTTATTATTCATCAGATGATTTTATGATACCAAAATTTTATTTAACAGATAAAACCTCAAAAAAATGTAAACCTCGCAAACTGTGTCCGACCTCTGGTTTAGTAAGATCCCCCGTTGACACGTTGACAGTTCAAAGTTTACCAGCCTAAGGGAAAATATTCTAGTTTCCCCGGCTCCGCTCAGTGTACACGTAAAATGAAGAATATATTAAAATATTCATCGTTTTCAAAAAAATTCACAAAAATTCTTAAAAATCATAAATATTATAAAATGATCGTTTATAATGAAATAAAGAATTTTCGGGATGTTACATTTGGCAGTGGAGAAGGAGAGGAGCAACATCAAGTCTGAGTTGGGAGGAGCCTTTCATTCATCTTGGAAGCAGAAGGGTCGCGATGGGCCCAAACCCAAGTGTGAGCGTTATGGAAAGATTGGCCACAGCAAAGAAAATGCTTTGAAATCATAGGTTACCCTTCCAACTGGGATACTCGACGTACACAGAGGGGAGGCAACAAGCAAGGAAGCCATATGACAGCACATGTGGTGCACACTAATGAGGACCAGACTATGGAAGAGAAGAAGGGAACGGCCAATGCCCGAGCACTGCATAGGATGCAGCTAAGAACCACTCCATCCTCACATGTTAATATGGCTGGTAAAGAACGGATTCAATGGATCCTGGATAGTGGTGCATCGCATCATATGACACATTATTCTCTATTTTAAAGGGAGTATGAAAACTTGAGAACCCTCTCTACATCATAGTGCCCACGGGAAACACTGTCTTGGTAGAGAGAGTAGGAAGTGTTCAGCTTGATGAATCTATTGAACTGAAAAATGTCTTGTATGTGCCCAATTTTAGTTGCAATATGATTTCTATACATAAATTAATTCATGACTCAGATTATGTGGTGACTTATCATTCTAATTGTTGTGTGATACAGGACCATGCCTTGAAGAGGACAATTGGCTCGGGTAACATACGAAGTGGGGTTTATGTGTTTGAAGGGGCCTCCTGAGGAGTTTCTTATGCGGCTACTCATGAGGATATCACCACCCTTTGGCACTCAAAAATGGGACATCTTTCTTTTCAAGTTTTGCAAAGTCTTTCTAAGTTTCTTAAGTGTAGTTTCAATTCCAATAAAGTTGATTGCTGTGACATTTGCCATAGAGCAAAACATTGTAGAACCTCTTTTCCTTTGAGTAATAATAAGGCCAAGGAACCATTTGATTTGATACACTGCGATTTATGGGGGAGATATCACACTCCTTCACATGATGGCTCTCATTTTTTCCTCACTATTGTGGATAACTATACTCACGGGACTTGGGTTTATCTAATGAAGCATAAAGACTAAACGACTGGGATTCTAATGAACTTTTACAACTTGGTTAGAACTCAATTTGATAAATGCATTAAAAGGATGAGGAGTGACAATGGCACTGAGTTTACCAACTCATCTTTGCAAGCTTTCCTACGAGAAAAGGGAATACTGCATGAGACTTCTTGTGTGGCCACACCTCAGCAAAATGGACACGTAGAATGCAAACACAGGCATATTCTAAATGTTGTCAGGGCTCTAAAATTTCAAGCTAATCTGCCCATACTCTTTTGGGGGGAGTGCGTGTTAGCCACAACCTACATCATCAATAGAACTCCCACAATAGCAAACCAGGGTATAACTCCCTATGAGATGCTCTTTGGCAAGCCACCAACCTATGATCATCTAAAGGTTCTTGGTTGTCTATGTTATGCAGCAACTAGTTCTAAGCAAAGGGATAAATTTGAGTCTAGGGAGGAGAGATGCATTTTCATAGGGTACCAACAAGGCCAGAAAGGAAGGAAAGTTTACAACCCGAGGACACGTGAGTGTTATGTCTCGCGAGATATAACCTTTTATGAGCACACATTGCCCTACATGGTGTACGAAGAAAACACAGCATTGGTGCGGCCAGCAAGCATTTTTCAAAATGGTTCTGGGTCTCAGGGGGAGGAGATTCACGTGGACGAAGAAAGACAAAGGGACAATGAAGATAGAAATGTGGAGAGAGAAATTCAAAATGAAAGGGAGACTCAAGAAGAAGTACAGGTTATAGAAAACATGGAAGAAGAAAATCACAGTGAGGTGGAGACACAAGCAGAAGTACAAGTTACAAATCTTGGACCCCGAACGTGGCAACCCCCTGGTTATCTTCATGATTATTTCTGCCACACAGCTAAAGAGAAACCCATTCGCATGAACCCGATCCACTCAGAATCTTTAGGTAAGGCCTATCCTATCACTAATTATATCAATTATGAATGTTTCACAGAAAAGCACCAAGTTTATCTCGCAGCAATCACCAGTCATGAAGAACCGAAAACATATCAGCAGGCCATACAAAAGCAAGAGTGGCAAGATGCTATAGCACTTGAACTCAAGGCACTAGAGGATAACAAGACTTAGGACCTAGCACTGCCACCCAAAGGAAAGAAGGTTGTAGGGTGCAAATGGGTCTACAAGGTCAAGTACAAGGCATCTGGAGAAATAGAGAAATACAAAGCCCACCTCGTGGCCAACGGGTACACACAGGTGGAAGGGGAGGACTTCAACGAGACTTTTGCCCCTATGGTGAAAATGACAACCGTGCGTTGTCTACTTTCAGTCGCGATAGCAAGGGGTTGGGAGCTTCATCAAATGGATGTAAGCAACGCCTTCTTGCACAGAGACTTGGAAGAGGATGTTTATATGAAAGCTCTAGAGGGATACAAGGTACCAAAGGTAGGGATGGTGTGCAAACTAAGAAAGTCACTGTACGGATTAAAGCAAGCCTCTCGTAACTGGTATGCGAAGTTGTCCAGAGCTCTTTTGGAATATGGTTTCAAGGAGTCCCACGCTGATCATAGCCTTTCTACCTTTTCAAATGAAGGCACTTTTCTTGCTGTGTTAGTGTATGTAGACGATCTCGTGATAGCAGGGAATAACAACAGTGTTTGCAGCAATTTCAAACAATATATGTGTTGATGCTTTCACATGAAGGATCTTGGCACACTAAAATATTTTCTTGGATTAGAGCTTGCTCATGGAGCTTCTGGGTTATTCATGAGCCAACGAAAGTATACTCTAGACATCTTGAGTGAATGTCGAATGTTAGATTGCAAACTAGCATAATTTCCTATGGAACCGAATCATAAGCTTGCTCTTGACTCTGGGCATGCCTACTCAAATCCCCCACGTTATCGTCGGCTCATTGGATGACTCATATATCTCACCATAACACGTCCAGAGATCACCTATGTTGTGCACATCCTAAGCCAGTTCATGCAAGCTTCGCAACAAGGCCACTAGGATGCTGCCATGAGAGTGCTACGATATCTCAAATCATCACCGGGCCAAGGCATTGTTCTGCCTAAGGACAATGATCTTACTTTGGTGGCATACTGTGACTCGGATTGAGCATCATGTCCACTCACTAGAAGATCCATATTAGGATACTTGATGAAATTGGGCTCAGCACCCATCTCTTGGAAGACCAAAAAGCAAACCACAGTTTTGAAGTCCTCAAGTGAAGTGGAATATAGAGCAATGGGACAAGCAGTAAGCGAGGTCATTTGGCTGCGAAGTTTGTTAGCAAGTTTGCAAGTTGAATGCAACTTACCTACCACCCTATATTGTGACAACCAAGCAGCAATTCATCTTGCAGCTAACCCAGTTTATTATGAGAGAACAAAACACATTGAAGTGGATTACCACTTCATCTAGACACACCTACAGGAAGGCACAATTGCTACCACTTATGTCCCAACCAAGAAGCAGTAAGCAGTCATCTTCACAAAGGCTTTGGGTGGGAAAACGTTTCAAGAACTAACGGTCAAGTTAGGTGCTCATAGTTTTCACACTCCAACTTGAGGGGGAGTATTAAAGGAAAACAACCGAAGGTTGTTACAAATTATAGGAATAGATCATGATGATAAGTTTAAGTTTGTTAGTGATAGGAATCTTATCTTATTTAGCATTTTGATAAGATAAGTTTGTTATGATGTTACTTGTATAAATATAGAATGCCACTGTAACTTTTGATATCAATTCTATAAAAACATAAAGTTCCATATTTCTGTTAAAGCCTATCCCAATAGATACTGCATCTTGGAAGATCCAGAGACAAAGAAAAGGGTAGGACCCTTCAATTTCGAATATGTCAAGAAATATTACCCGTAAGCATGTAAACTATCAAGTAAAACTATGAATGCATGCCTTTTGAAAATCAGCTGATACTTTTGCCGCCATGTTCTTGCAAAACTTACTAGAATGCTTGATATTGAAATCTGTAAATTAACAATTTTATTCTCACTAGGCGCATTTCAAACTTGGGTTACTGAATAGCTGAAAGCACCCAAGAGTGCTCAGGCCTAGTAACCTGTGTTGAAGTTGCTAGGTGTTTTTAGACTTAGGCTGCTAAAAAATTGAAAGTAACCAAGTGCGCTTAGGCCTAGTGACCTGAACTAATGTTGCTAGGCGCATTTTAGACTTGGGTTGCTAAATAGCTGAAAGATCCCAAGTGCACTCAGGCTAGTAACTAGGTGCATTTAGACTTAGTTTGTTAAAAAGCTAAAAGCATCCAAATGCACTTAGGCCTAGTAACCTAAACAAAAGTTGTTAGGTGCATCTCAAACTTAAGCTGCTAAACAGTTGAAAACATCTAATTTTGTCTGTCATTGTTTTTTAAGCCTTAAAAAAAGAAAAAGGTCAATCAATAAGAAAAAAAAGAAGAAGAATAAAAGAAAAAAATAATGAATGAAAAAAAATTAATGATAAAAAACAAATTATAAAAAAATAAATAAATGAATTAATTTTATTTCCATGACTCAAGATTCATTACTCAAGTCTAATCAAAATGGCAAATTGGACCCTATTTATCTTTGTAATCCAACCTATCAAACTTAACGCACTAAACCTGACCTAATAACAAAAATGATCGAAATCCACTTACTCACGTTGGCCCAATCCATCCGATAACCTATAATCCATCACCACTAATCCTGGCCCATCAACCAAGATCCACCCATTAGTGTAACCCATGACCCATCATCCTCATTTAGGAATCTGAAACCCTAGCCTCCTCTTTCACCCCGAGAACCCTAGCTTCCCTCTCACCTTAACCCCCACTCCACAAGACATAGCTATAGCAATACTAGCTGTTCAACCTCAAGTCTCATCTGCGCCCTTCAATCTTCGCAGGAGCCCTATCTGTGCAGCAACCAAGGAGTAATCCTGTCAAGTCTCAATCGCACCTAGCTCCTACGCGAAAGGATCGAACTCCGCCAGCCACCACTGCAGAGACACAGCCGCCTTAAAGGACCATTGTTCGGTAATTTTTGTTGATTTATTTTATGCCATTTATGTATTGAGAAGCTAGAAAAAGTGAAAATCAATGCATTTTGTTGATATTACACGAATATTTTTCTATGCTTTGGTAAACACGGCTGAAGTTGATCTCTGATGTATGTAAATTGTTTCTCTTCTTTGGTGCTTGTTCTGCTTGCACCCAAGCTACATGATTAAATGCTTGAATGGTCTTCTGAGGAATTGATGGTTGTTATTGAGGAAGGTTTGGGTTCTTGCTACTTTGGCCCCTTTTTATTTGTTCTACTCAGAAGGTGATGGGGTTCGAAACCTAGCTTTATCTCTGCTTTGTATTTGATAGCCAGGAAGGAAGGTGTTTTCTCATTATGCTTCTTTTAAATGCTAGAATGTGTGTAAGGGAGTTGTATGTGTATAGTTTGTTAAAATGCCAATTTGTTTGCTGAAGTAGTGATGAGCATTGATGCTGTTTGAAGTTAGTTTTGGTAATGTATGAATAAAAGATGAAATTTTATTTATCTTGCTGCCTGAAGTTTCGGGTTTGGCCTATTCAAGGGTGTGGTTATCTATGTGCAATGTGTATTATACCAATGCTAATTCCTGATCCCCTCTTGTGCTTGAGCTGAATGTTTAGATCAACATATCTTCTATTTCTTAGCATTTGTGGCTTTTTTCTATTTGCTATGCTTTGTTAACTCTTGGATCTTGAGGTATCTAGTATTTTATTTTTACTTAGTTTGATTTTTGTGATGCTTGTGTTTGACTATTCATAACTTGTTTGGTGCAAGATCCAAACCACATAACCTTTTAAAGTGTGCTGGATGAGTGGACTCGTTTACTTTTTTTAAATGGAGGCTTAGTTGGTTGCTTTGTATTTTGTTCCAGTTCACAGATTATACTTATATGTATGTTGTGCTGAGCTTGAATGAGTAAATGTGATATTGGTAGCAAGCTCTTGGCTGAAGATTGTGTTGCTATTTATGTCAGTAGGTTATTTAGTTTTCCTTTGATGCAAAGTCTTCTTGATGGAGATTTGATTGCATGTTTTAACTGTTGAAATGGAGTTGTATTTTTGCTTTTGGAGCTTTGGTGCTGAGATGTGTACAAACCATGACATTAGGGAGCAAATTGTGTACTAACCAATCATGACATTTTGGGTGCAGGATCGTAATTCATTAGTAAAGGGAGTAATGAAATAGTGGAATCATGTGGTTCAATAATCTTTGTCCGTTTTTCATTTTTTGTTTTGCTTCGAATCATTATGGTGTGCAGCCTTGGTTTGAGTCCAAGGCTCTACCTTTGTTTTCGTGTATGGAGACGTTAGAGTTTGCAAGTTAGGTGCTTTGAGGTGTGATTTTTGGCTTTTAAGACAAAAATCTGGTGCTTAATGTGGTTAAAAAAAATGGAAGAAAAAAGAAAAAAAGAAAGGGAAGGTCTCATGATTAAATGGATATTAACGTGCAATCTTGCAAGGATAATAGATAATGGGAGTTAAATGAATGAAAATAAATTCTAACTTGGTTTGACAAAGGGAGTTACCAGGCGGTTAAAAAATATATATAAGTAAATAAAGTATGTATCGTATCCTGTAGTTTTTAGTTGTAGCCTTTAATTTGTGATAGTTCGTTAACTATGGTTAAGGGTGGAAATAGGTCAAGCTGTTTGTCAGGGACTTATGGCCTGGCCTGCCTAAGGCCTGACCTGGCTTAACTTGTTTACTAAACAAGTTAGGATAAGGCTCTTTTATAAGTCTGTTTAACTAAAAAGGTTAGGTCTCAGGCTATCTAATAGGTTTTTTAAACTTGGCAAGCTGACCTAGTCTATTTAATTATATATAATATAATATATCTTATTATAATAATTATAAATTATAATTATAATTATTAATTCATTATAATATAGTAATATATTTTTTAATAAAATTTTAATAAAAGTCAATAATTAAAACTTAAATTAGTAAGTTAGAATAGAAATAACATATTTATTAATATATTTAATGTAATATATTTATTAGAATGAAAATAATAAGTTAACATTCACCTCCTATTTTTATAGATGCTCACTACTTTCTTGCTTTGATCGTTGGTCGATGTGAGACTTGAAAGATTAAAATAAAAAAGTGAGCAATTTAATATATCTCCAAGTCTCACATCGACCAAAGATTAGAGTAAGAAAGTGGTGAGCATCTATAAAATTAGAAGATGAGTGTTAAATTACAACAAAGGCCTATTGGCTCTGAGTAGACTCGTTGACTTATTTTAAGGCTCAGGCCTGTTAGCCCATGTAAAGGCATATTGACTTATTTAAAGGTAAGTTTATTAGTCTATATAAGACATGTTGACCTATTTAAAGGTAGGCCTGTTAGCTTATGTAAAAGTCTATTAGCCTATTTAAAAATAGGTCTGTTAGCCTATTTAAAGATGTCATTGCAAAGTAGGCCTTTAAATACGCTTTCAGGCCATGCTAGGCTTTTAAAAAGGTCAAGCCAGACCTTAAAAATTAGCCTATTACAGGCTCACAGGCCAGGCTCAAGCCTTATAATTGGGATACAGGCCAAGCCTGTTTAAGCCAAAGCCTGGCCTGGCCTGACCTGTTTCTACCCTTAACTGTGATGTCATCTTCGTCTTATGTTAAGTTTAAGGGAAATGATGTTATCACATCATTTTTTGTGATATATTCATTTTTATATTTTTTTTGAAGGGTTGTGATTAAGTGAGGGAAAGTGATAGGAAAAAAGTGATATGGTTGATGGTATGAAGAAAGATATAAAAAGTGATGTGAAAAAAAAATTGTAAAAAAATCATAATTGTAAGATTTAATCATGATTTATACTGGTGACAACTGGCTTTTTTATTCTCTTAACGTCAAAATAAATTGTTTTTTTAATCATTTTTCCTTTTCTTAAGTAGATCTCTTATTCTCATACTAAAATTTGGATCAGCTCTCTGCTGCGACCACTTATTGGTTTCAAACTTTTTTTTTTAAATATGTAAATTTTTGTGATCACCTTTTTTTTAGAATAATAATAATAATAATAATAATAATAATAATAATAATAATAATAATAATAATAATCAATCAATCAATCAATCAATCAAATAAGGGTTTCCTTTCAATTTAAATCTTTTCCCCAAAATTAAAATCAACCAAGATTTTCATAATTAAGATCATCTAAGCAGTAATAGCTTGATGATCTAAGTTTTTTTCATCTAATCAAATAAATTTCTTAAAAACAAAATAAGCTTTTTTTGTATAATTAAAATAAATAAAATAAATAAATCTTCTCATTTTTTTGTGTGTGAATAATTATTCATTTTAGTTTTTTTTAAAATGGGGTAAAATTAATATTTTAATAATTATCAATAATTTGAACAATTACCTTAGGGTAACCGTCTCAAGGCGAATGTATCTGGGATACTGTGAGATTAAGTTTCCATCATTCCTTGTGCATAAATCGACTCTCGAATCCAATCTCATTTTCAAAGGATTAGTTCACAAATAAAAGATTTTTTAATTTTTCATAATTGACTCTATTTTTCTTTTAAATTCTCCTTTTCACCGTTCTATCGCAATCTTGGTCATGACAACACCCAAGCATGTTCAAGCCTAGTAACCTAAATTGAAATTGCTAGGTGCGTTTTAGACTTGGGTCGCTAAACAGTTGAAAGCACCTAAGCATGCTCAGGCCTAGTAACCTGAACTAAAATTGCTAGCTGCGTTTCAGACGTTGTTCACTAAACAGTTGAAAGCACCTAAGTGCGCTCAGGTGTTACTCAATTGACAAGTATTTCAATTCACAAAAGTAATATAATGATGAGTGAGTATTGCCTCACAGAAATTACATTGTCAAGTATCAAATTCACCAAATCAACACTATCTAGGCTATAGGAAATTGAGATTAAAAAGAGTTCAAAGAAAAACAAGTAATTGAAGAAAAAATAAAATAAGGTAAAAATATATAAATTAAAAATAGTAAGAGAGCAAAATAACAAATTAAGGTGTAAACAAACAATGGTAAAGATGCTAGAGATCCAATTTCACTTAATTCAACAATCTATTATAGACAGTAGAGTAGCTTTCTGATCTTCATTTTAATTAATTTCTGATTTTTCAATTGATGGGGAGAATTGTAACATCTTCCCTAACACATTAGTATTAGTTTATGGTTATAGATTTATGTTAATATTAGTATGAGTTAGTTAGGCATTTTCGACTAATACAAAGTGTGGAAATAAGTTTGCCCTAATGGTTTAATATGTTAAGTTTTAATGATGACAAATACAAGACAAAAAGAATAATGTTTATGATATATAGTTGTGCTTAATAGATTATATTAGATCATGCATGATCTTGTAGTCTATCTTGTTATATTTCATAGAAGAATCATACACAGTGTTGTCAAATGGCGGCTATGGCGGCGCCATGGCGGATTGCGGTGGCAGGATTCTCGGAATCCGCCATTCGCCAGCCGCTGTAATGCGGATTCCGCCTTGTTGGGGATGGCGGCCGCCACAGCCATGGCGCCATGGCGGTTATGGCGTTTCAAGGCTGAAATAGCGGTTCTGCCTCATTTTTTTAGGGGCTTTTTCGGGTTTTCAACGTTAGGGATTTTATAAATCCCTAACCCATTCAACAGACTTCCCACTTACAGCTTCTGCCTCTCAAGACTTCCTCCCACTCCTCTCAACGGCCTCGTCCATCAACTCCGGCGACCGAGCGGCGGGACCAGTGCATCTCCGGCCGACGACCTTCTCCGACGAGGTAATGACAGTCCTTCTCAGCTCCCTGTCTCTCTCTGTTCTCATTTCTCACTTCTTCTTCTTTCTTCACTTCTTCTTTCTTTCTTTATTTCTTTGTTATCTGTTCTCAAACTCATACGATCATACTGTTTTTGTTCATCGTTCTGTCATTCTCATTCTCATTCTTTTTTTTTTTTCCGTTTTGGGTTTTCCATCTTAGCTCCCCCTGTCTCTCTCTGTTTTCACTTCTCATTTCTCAACCTCACTTCTTTCTTTCTTTCTTTGTTCTCTATTCTCAAACTCATACTTGTTTGTTCATTGTTCTGTCATTCTCGTTCTTTTTTTTTTTTCGTTTTGGGCTTTCCTTCTTAGCTCCCAGTCTCTCCTTTCTCACTTCTCACCTCACATTTTCTTCTTTCTTCACTTCTTCTTTCTTTCTTTATTTATTTGTTCTCTATTCTCAAACTCGAACTGTTTGTTCATTGTTCTGTCATTCTTTTTTTTTTTTTTTTCGTTTTGGTTTTTTCACCTCTCTTCATTTTGGGTTTTAGTATTTTACACTCTCAAGCTCAACTCTCTGTTTTACACTTTTTAGTTCTTTGCACTATATTTTCCAATGATCCTATCTAAGTCTCTGTTTTATTTTCACTTCTAGGACCTAACCTAGAACAATGGCATGTCGTGGACAAAGTCAAGTCTCTTCAAACGCTTCAAGGTCTGCTAATAGTAATAGGACAGACCATAGGTGGGAATATTGCCACCACTTGCAGAAAATGATACCAATGATTTGTGTGTGCAATTTTGTGGTAAAGTCACAAAGGGAGGAATCACTAGAGCAAAAGAGCATCTAATGGGGAAGAAGGGCAATGTTGCAGCTTGCTCTAAATGTCCAAAGGAAGTTAGAGAAGAGTTGTGGGGATATTTGAAGGATAAAAGGAAGCGAGAGAGTGAAGCAATTGCTAAAATTCAAAGTTAGAAAGCACAAATGCGAGATATTCTTGATCTTGATGGTGATAGTGATGAAGAACGTGCAATGGATGAAGAGTTTGGGTTTAGAGATACAGCACCTGCACTGCATCTGCTAGTAGGAGGGGTAATTTGAAGGGCCCTATTGATCTATTTTTTAGAAAACCAGAAACTACAATTGAAAAAAATAGAAGAGAGAAGTTGAGGCAAGCAAGCATCAAAGAGGCATGTGATAAACAAGCTACGGCTAGAGTCCATCAATATATAGCTCGATTTTGGTACCAAGCTGGGTTGTCATTTAACATGATCAAATTGCAAAGCTTTCATGACATGGTTGCAGCCATTGGAAGCTTCGGACCACATTTGCGAGTTCCGAGTTATCATGGCATAAGAGTTCCACTTCTCAACAAGGAGTTGGAGTACACCCAATAATTGTTGAAGGGTCAAAAGAAGCAATGGGCAAGTTTTGGTTGCTCTATTATGTCGGATGCTTGGACTGATAGGAAGCAAAGATGCTTGATCAATTTTTTGGTCAACTCTCCCGCTGGGACAATGTTCATAAAGTCTATTGATGGGTCTAACTTTGTGAAGACCGGTGAGAAATTATTTGAGTTGCTTGACTCTATTGTGGAGGAGATTGGAGAGGAAAAGGTTGTCCAAGTTATAACGGACAATGGAAGCAACTATGTTCTAGCCGGTAAGTTGTTGGAAGAAAAAAGACCACATCTTTATTGGACCCCTTGTGCAGCCCATTGCATAGACTTGATTTTGGAAGACATTGGTAAGCTTCCTTTGATAAAGAAGACAATTCAAAGGGGAATCTCTCTTGTTGGCTTCATCTATAGCCATTCTAGTACCTTGAGTTTGTTAAGGTACTTTACAAACAAGAGGGAATTGGTGAGGCATGCAGTCACCCGATTTGCAACATCCTTTCTATCATTGGAAATGATTCATAAAGAGAAAGCAAATCTTAGAAGGATGTTTACTTCGGATGATTGGGTAAGAAACAAGTTGTCTAAGGAGGCTAAGGGGAGGGAAGCAACAAAAACTGTACTCATGCCATCTTTTTGGAATAATGTGGTGTTTATACTCAAAGTGATGGCTCCTCTTGTTCGAGTGCTTCGGCTTGTTGATAGTGAGAAAAAGCCAGCGATGAGTTATATTTATGAAGCAATGGAGAAGGCAAAAGAAGCCATTATTAAGTCTTTCAAAAATAATGAAAGCAAATTCAAAGAGGTTTTTGAAATCATTGATAAGAGGTGGACTTGCCAGCTTCATCGCCCATTACATGCAGCTGGTCACTTTTTAAACCCAGAATTCTTCTATGACAATCCCGACATGGAATATGATTTTGAGGTTACAAATGGGTTGTATGCATGCATCGAGAAGTTGGTGGCAACTCAAGAGGTGAAACAGAAGATACTCTTGGAGTTACCAATTTATAAAGCTGCTAGTGGTATGTTTGGAAATAAATTTGCAATATTACAGAGGAAAGCCATTGCACCAGGTGAGAAACTAAGAATAGAACTTCTAGTCTTCTAAGTAACTTCTAAGTTCTTCTAACTTTTAAAATTTAAGTCATTTTCTTAACAAAATATCTTTGGCTTTGTAGCTCAATGGTGGCGAATGTACGGACAGTCAGCTCCAAATTTGCAGAAACTAGCTATTAAAATCTTGAGCTTGACATGCAGTGCATCGGGATGTGAACGTAATTGGAGTGTGTTTGAGCAAGTAATTATCAATTTGCTTTCATTTTGGTCTACCTCAAATCCTCAATAATAGTCAATACTTTCTTATAATTATTAATACTTTTTAATTATTTATCTTAATGTTGCAGATTCATTCTAAGAAAAGAAATAGGCTTGAGCATAAAAGATTGCACGACTTAGTGTATGTCAAATATAATCAAGCACTCAACCGAAGATACAATCTTAGGGATGAAATTGACCCAATCTCACTCGATGATATTGATGAGTGTAATGAATGGCTACTTGGAGAGATGGATGGTGATGGTGATGATGATGATGCTGCGAATGAGAGGGTTTTTGAGGATGATGATGGTCTTAATTGGGAAACTGTTTATAGGGCTTCGGGGATTGGAGAGCCTAGAACATATACTAGGCGTCAAACTAAAAAAGAAAGGAACCAACAAGTGGTTCAAGCACAAGAATCGCAAGAGTTTCGAAGACCAAGAAAGGTTCAGCAAGTGCATCTTCAACCAAAAGAGGAAAAGAGAAAGTGGTTGAAGTTGAAGACGACAAAGAATTGGAATTTGAAGACCACAATGAGGAGTTGGAAGAAGAATTACAAGAAATTGATTTTGATGATTCGGAAGAAGAAGAACTTGAGGGATATGCCTCACTATCTGACACTGACAATGATGATTATGTTGATGTGGAGGAGCTGGAGGAGGAGGAGGGGGACAAATAGATTTTTAACTTGTTCTTGTCACTTGTGTGATTGTGTCTTGTCTTGAACTCTTGATTTGTGTCACTTTTTGGTCACTTGTTAGTATTGTTAGTTTTTATTTTCTAGTGACCTTATGCTTAATTGCTTATGTTATGACTTATGAAGACTTTGATTATGTTTATGACTAAGTTATGACAGTTATGTTTTTCCCTTTAGCTTTTGATTGTGATACTTTTGATGAATTTTATTTGATAGAATATATTTACAATTTTATTGTTCTTGGTGTATGATGTTAGTTTTTATTATTTATTATATTTATCAGATTTTTTTTTGTATTTTTTCTGTATATATTTTATTTTTTTAATCAGTCGCCATGCTTCCGCCATTTTCCGCAACCGCCATCCGCCATTTTGTATGGTGGATTTTTGGCTTTCCGCCATGGACCGCCATCCGCTATTAACAACATTGATCATACATATTCTTTATAGCATCTTTTATAGGATATATCCATTAATATGTTATATGAGTGGTATTAAATTAATATTAGATTTGACTCTATTTAAATGAAAATGTGCAAAGTGTTTTTTGTTGCATCCTCTATAGATCATATCTATTAGTAATTGATAAATGTCTTATTTGGATGTATCTGTGAAAGTCTTATATGCATGTTAGACTAACTAGAGTTATACATTTATGAATCATGTATATGAAAATATTGAATTATGAATTTAGAGTAACTATGTTTGTTTAAGTGAGTAATACTTTATAGGATAGTTCAAGTACCAAGAGTGAGCATTGCAACAAGAAAGCAAAAGATCACAATTATGTTCAACTCAAGAAGAATGAGAATGATAAAATGTTTCAAGCATTTGCAAGATTTGAAGAGAAGAAATTTTTAGAAACTTGGATTACATTAAGAAGCCTAAGGATTAGAATTTGTATATTTTTCTTTTAGACTTTATCCTACGTAAAGATAGAGATTTTACAAGAAAAGAGTTCAAATATGTTTTTAAATCTTTACAAATGATTCTTACATGCTAAAATGCCCAACAAACATGTTTTGAGAAATTAGTCATGGTGGTAGTTAACAAATATGAAAAATAATCAAGTTTGAATTTGGAAAAGCTGACCTTTGGTTACTTTTTTAATCATAACTTTCAAAATACTTTGATTTTTGTCTTGAACATATGAAAATAGACTCAAAGATCTTTCTAATAAGTAGTTATTTGCTTAAAACGGATGAGAAATGAAGAAGTTATCGGTGTTTAAAGTCATTTTTCAAGCATCAGAATGTTATAAACGTGTAATTAACAAAACAAAAGCATGGTAATTACCATGCTTGATTACCACGAGCCCAAAAACGATTACTAATGACTATAAATAGCTAGTTTTCATAAGAAATCATTTCTAAATACTATCAACGATTATTTTATCACTTGGGCTATATAAATAAGTGTAGATTGAAGCTTTTAAAACTTTAGAACACTTGATTTGATCCTTGAATCATCAAAATCATATTTTGAGCTCTTTATTGCAAAATTTTTCTATTATTTTGTACTTTAAGTTGTATATCTACTCTTGTGAGAGTCTCTAATATTTCTCTTCATCTTAAAATCATAGTAAGAAGGTGAAGTATCCCTCAAGAGAGAAAAGAGTGAGGTACCCCTTATAGTGAGGCTCAAACACTAGGGGTGAGGTATCCCAAAAGTGTTATGAGTGTTCTTGAATGTAAAAGTTTTTCAAGTACCTGTGAAGTTTGGAGATTTGGAGGCTCTAGCACAAGGGTGGAGGATCTCAATGTGTAAGGAGTGCTCTTGTTTGTACAAAGGTTTTCCAAGTACTTGTGAAGTCTAGGAGATAGTGAAGAAAATATCAAGTTAAGCTTGGGGACTAGATGTAGGCCACAAGTGGTTGATGGCTGAACTAGGATAAATTATTGAGTTTGATTCTATCTTTCCTACACTATTTAATTTTAGTATTTGGTGTATATTTATTTATTACATATCTTGTCATCTTAGTACTTTGATGTTAATAACTTAATATCTAGCTTATTTGCTTATTTTCTTCCTTTAATCCAATTTTTAATCGAGTTATCTACAATAGTTATACTTTTGTTATGTATGTTCTGCTGCATTTATTAATTCAGTGCTTCAAAATGCTTAATTTCTTAATGTTGTTTTAAAAACTTGTAAACACCCAATTCACCCCCCTCTTGGGTGATGGTTGTCATGGCTAACAAGTGGTATCAGAGTTTCGTGCTTTATTGAAAGTTTAACTGCTTAGAGTTAAAGATCCTTATTTGTTGGCAACCATTGAAAGTTTTTCAAAATGGAAGGTTTTGAAATTGATAAATCACCATTATTTGATAGTGTGTATTTTGTTTATTGGAAAAGTTAGAATAGAATTTTATATGCAATTTATTGATTTGGATTTGTGGGATATTATGCTTGATGGATTTTCTCCTAAACCAAAACAAGATTGGAATGCTTATGACAAGAAATATTTTTCTTTGAACATTAGAGTTATGCAAATTTTGAAAAATGGCTTGAATGATGAAGATTATACTAAAATTAAGAGTTGCTCTAGTATTAAAGATATATGAGATGCTATTTATCTTGCTAACAATAATTTTTTGCATAAAGTTGTATATAGAGAGCAAGAAGAGCAAAAGCCATTGAAGGAATTTTGTTATGAAAAATATCCTCAAAATGATGTTCAATTTGAAGAGGTGGCAAAGTAAAACCCAATGGTATATACTCTTGAAGCTTTGATGGGAAAGAATGAGGATGATGATTCTCATGAAGAGTCATTGATATAAGAAATTGAGACAACCTCCCACTTGACTCCAAAGAACTTTGAGGTAAATGATGCTTATCTTGATTATGGTCCTTCCTATGATGAGTTACAATGTGCATATGATGAATTTGTATGATGGTTTTTGAATTTAGAAAAGAAAAACTTATCTTGCTTTGAAAACATTTCCTTCTTAAAATTGAGACTTTGAAAAATGAATATGCTTTTCTTGATGAGAAAATGTCTTTAAAATGTGAAACCTCAACTTCTTGTGAAAAGTGCATTGATTTAGAAAATCAAATAGAGACTTGTCTTTCAAATTTGTCAAAGCTAATGATTCTAATTACTTATATTCTATGCTTATTAATAAGAATAAAATTGATATTATTCCACATGAAAATTCAAGTAAGACTTGTGGCAAAAATGCTTAGAATGTAATAACAACCAAAAACTTAAGTTTTTAAAGATGATCTTTAGAAGATCAAGCTATCATCGAATTCAATTGTGTGCAATTATTGTGGTCATCTAGGACATATTTCTTATTTGTGCAAGTATAGAAGAAATCCTTATATGAGAAATAATATGGTATGAGTTCGTAAAGATCTTAAAGGCTCTAGTACTAACACTCAAGGACCCAACATGAAGAGGGTACCAAAAAGTCCTCCTAGTGTTTCAATTATGCAGAGAATTTCTCAAAAGGATGGACTAATTGGTCAAGTGAATCATCCTTCCTCATTTAATACAGTTATTAAATATCTCATAAACATTCCAATATGAAATACAATTCAAAAACAATATAATAATTTTCAAATTCTCAAAACATCTCTATGATCTTCATTGATATCATTTTAGTGAGGGGTTGTCACATCCTCATACTACTCTGATAGGGAGGATATCATCATTCCTCACACTATCAATTTTCTCATTTCAAGTAGAGAGGGAATGTCTGTCCACAACTACTTTGATAGGGAGGGAATCATCCTTCCTAATACTGCTCATCATCTAAGTAAGGGATGGAATCGTCATTCCTCACATTACCTATCATCTAACATAGGAAGGGAATCCTCCTAAATCTATCTTTGGCCAAATCTAATAATGGGCTACCCTTGAAAGGAGATAATATCTCTTAAACATCATTTTCATCATTCTTGTAAGCAAAATACTTCATTATACCATTTCACATTTATGTTAGATGCATAATCATGTCATCAATCCATTTCACATTTATGCTAGATGCATAATCATCTCATAAAGTTTGCATAATCACTTCATAATATTTCACAATTAGTAGGTTGGTTGTAAGAGAAGCTTCTATCTTAATCTCATAGGGAGAAGAACTCTATTTTGGCAAAACAGGGCATTAGTAATCGATTACCATTCGTCCATTCGTGGTAATCGATTACCGCATGCTTATACCTCAAAACAGAGGCTTGGTAAGCGATTACCAAGCCTTGGTAATCGATTACTAGCTGGACAGAAGTTTGGTAATCGATTACCCTTATGTGCTAATCGATTATCACTTACAATTTTCCTCACCTAGAAGCTTGGTAATCGATTACCATATCATGGTAATCGATTACCACGTTTTCAACAACATCATTCGTGGCTTGGTAATAGATTATCCACTCGTGGTAATCGATTACAGTTGGGTTTTTGCAGAAAATGGAGCTTTAAAGGCTGTTAGCCCAAAAACCATCATCAAACAATACCTTATCTCATTCATATTCACAAAACCATAAAATATAGGTTTGTCTTCAATAAACAACCCACAAACCATTTTTTATCAATCTCAAATCCATGAAATTACAAAACTATAACAAGCTCAAAATCAAATATGAAACATGAATATAACTTTCTATTTTCATCAAACCAATTATTCAATTCTAACATTCATTCAAAGTACTAATTCAAAACTCTGTGGAAACAAGAAAAAGATGAGTAGAGCAAAAGAAAATAACCCCCTACCTTAATCTATCTTGGATGATTCTCCTTTGTTTCTTTTTTCTTTCCTTTACTTTCCTTCTTCCTGCTTCCTTTCTTCTCTTGTCTTTCTTCCTTTCTTTTCCTTCTTTTCTTTCGCTTTTCTTTCTACTGAGTTTTCATGAAAGTGGAGAATAAATGACAAGAAAGTCAAAGATAGGATAAGAATGCAGAGAAAGAGAGGCGATGGAGAAGAGAAATGAAGGGAAAAGAATGAAATTCAACTGGAAATGTTGTATCTCATAGGGATACTCTAATCTTCCATTGATGAATTTTCTAACCTTCATAGGTATTATAGAAAATTCTAGAATTTCATTTAATTCTCAGTTTCATTATTCAACAACTATCTTTATACACCATTATCGGCCACCAAGCTTCATTATAACTGCCAGACAAATTCAGTTGATCCTCCAAAATTTACTATAACTCATTTCAACCATTTGTGACCTAAAAATAAATTTTTTATATTTATTTCTGTCAGTTCAGCAATTTATGCTAAATTTTGAGCTTTTTTGAGCCATTTTTCATATTCAGTGTTATAGTATTATGTTCAAACTAATTCAAGAGGTTACCAAAATTAATAGGTAACTTATACCAGAGTTATTGAGCTTCTATAACCCTGATTGAAATTATTAGGTTAGGGAGGATGTTACAATTCTCCCCTCCTTTTAAATAATTTTGTCCTTAAAATTTGATTTTCTGATATGAGAAATTCCAAGTAATCTCATATCATACTAGAATCTAACTTTAACTTTCTCATATAACTTCTTTTTATCCATTTCTATCTCGTGTCATCCTTACTAGTAAAATCTATCTTGGGTTCAAGGAAGGTATGTTTAACTAATTAACTATCAAATTCATTATGCAATCCAACAATTATAACCAAGTATAACCATTTTTCAAGGAAACAGAATTATACAAACATAGTTTATCATCCTCATTCCATTTCCTATTTTCCAAACAATTAAGATTCATAAGAAAATCCTATTACTCCTTTATATGCAATCTTTAAGAGATGAATCCTGGGTGATGTACTCACTTTGTTCTGAATAAGAGGATTGGGTTGCCTCTATGCCTCTCAAGATATACACTCTCCTCGTGGTTTTGGGTCAGGTATTGGGCATTGCCCTTTGTCTCGGAGGGCAATCTCTGGCATAGTGCCCCGATTTTCCACAAGTATAACATAATATGTGGTCAATCCACCATACAAAAAGGTTTAAAATGGCAGTTATTTGTTGCATATTACAGCGATTATAACTGCCATTTTTTTGCCTCAATGGTAGTTTCAAAAACTGACGTAATTACCTCCGCCATTTAGTATAATACAGTGGTTTCCCATTAACCACCACAATTTTATCATATTTAAAGCGGCAGTTTAGTTTTTGCATAAAACGATAGTTTAGAACTGCTATAATTCACCTAAAATCAACAAAAACAAAACACCACCTGGTTTAGTTTTTGCATAAAACGATGGTTTAGAACCGTTGTAATTCACCTAAAACTAACAAAAAAAAATCACCCTCTGATTTCATCAAGCACCCGTAATTGTTGAAAGTAACCGAATTATATGGCATAAACCCTGTTTTACAATTTAATTAGCTTAGCTTCACACTCTAAGCACCCTCCTATATTAGCAATCAAAGCAAAAAGAATAACAAAATGAAATTAAAAGAGAAAAAAATTGTGAACATTCAATTTTTCCCGAGCCAAAAACAATATATAAAAAAATATATAAAAAAAGATGAAAAAAATTAATAATTGTCCAAATTCTTGACTAAATCCTCCAATCATGTTTTAGCCTATTTATTTTATCATTTTATCTTATTGTATTTTGAATGTTAAAAAAAATTAAAAATTAAAAAAGGATAAAAAAAATAATGATGATCTCGGTTTTTAAAAAAATTTAAAGAAAAATTTTTGCAGCTTGTTTACGTTATCTATCTGGCTCCTGCAAACCCAAGGCTCAAGGAGAAACACAAAAATGGTAATTTGACAGAGATGGAAGCTTGGAGAAAGTCACAAAATTAAAGAAAATACATGAAAAACGAAACTAGAAAAGCACCAGCCACTCTATCTGCTACCTAAGTTGGTTTCCTTGGGATTGCAGAATATTTTTCTACTTACAAAGGGGGGAAACGAAAAAGAAAGAAAAAAGGTTAAGAATTGTGGAGAGAACCATCTTAGAGAGCAGAACATTTTGGAGAGACATCTTCACTGCAGTTCAACAACACAACACCTATAGCCACTTTCATCTTCACCTTCCTCACCACTAAAAACCACCTTGCTGCCACCCACACACAAACCATGAACCCACATAGTTACAAGCCTCCATGAACCAAGACCAAACCCAGAAATCATCCACCCACAACACCAGGATCTATCCTTGAAACCCAATGTCTAACCATCTTCAACCTTCAATCACCATAGACCCATAAACACCAAACTCAGCAACCTTCATCCAAAACAGGATTTCAGGCCTCTCACATTCCTTTTCCCCACATTCATTATGCTCATATCCACAATAAACCAACCACCTTGTTGACACCATTAACAACCCAAAACCATTCACCTCCATCACCACCATTAACAACAACCATTAACCACTCATAGCCACCACAAAACGCCCTCATTCACTCAAAACCACCATCAACAACCATTAACCATCCATCAAGAGCCACCATAATAAACCCACTTTCATCATCTTCAACCCATCAACCAAAGCTCCACACCAGGACCGGCCAGCTCCAGACCACAGCCGCCAACCATCGACCCGCGATCTGCCCAAGTAGTAGGTCAAACCAGATCTAAATCACAAAGTCGCAGCGTCCGCGACCCGCCAACCACAGAATCCGCACAGCACCGCACCCGCCATCGTCCTTCCCAAAACCAGCCGCACGACATCACCGCATCTTCCACCGGCGCTGACGAGACCGAAACAACCAACCCAGATCAGAGCACCGTCGTGCCCAGCTCATCTACCCCGAGACTCGTGAGCCTGAACGGCCTTCGCATCGCCTTCATTCTTGCCTCACGCCACCATTCGGCCAACACCATCTCAGCCCTACTTGCTTTGCTCCTCCGCATTATCTGCGTGAATCCAAAAGTCAAAGCCTCACTCTCAGATTTTCTCATTTGATTATGTGTTTCTCAGCATGTGTTTGTTTCTCAAACTTTCTGTAACATGTTGAAATAGGGCTTAAAACATTTTGGGCTGACATGGGTTTTACTTGGACAATTTTGAAACATAGGAAGTCCATAAAAAAAAAACAAAAACAAAAACAAAAACAACAAGAAAACTAAAACATAAAACAAAAAAGGGTTAATATTGGAGAAATGTTTAATTAGTGGGCTGAGTTTCTTGTTTTTCTTTTTTTGGAGGGGGGTAAAGTTTGTTTGCTTAGCAGTTTAGAGACTTAGTGAAAAATGAAATTAAAAAAAATTAGGGACAAAATATGTAGGATTAAATAATAATAATAAAAAACCAAAAAAAATCAAAATGAAAAGATGCCAAGAAAAATGGAAAAAATGAAAAAAAAATGCAAAAAAAATGATAAGAAAAAAACGTAAAAAGGTGATAAAATAATTTTGTGGGTTAGTTTGACTTAATTATGGTTTATCTTTGTCTCTTTGTTGATTATCTTATTTGTTGTCATGACTATTGTGCAGTTTGGTATGCTGCTTTAATTTAATCTTTTATTAACTGTTATGCCAGCTAACATGTTGCTTTTGTTTAAATTATTCCTTTTTCATCAAACTTAATTTGAACTTCTGGAGTTCTCCTTTTTATAATTAAAATCAATCAATCCACACTTATTTTCTAGAGAACTACATGGCTTTGAGTTCCTCATTGCACTTGAAGATACGTAAGAGCTGGATCTTTGTTTTGTTAAGCCAAAAATTAAATTTTCATAATTTATTTGTTAATTTCGTTTTATGTTTTGAAAAGGAGTATAACAAATATTTTTAAGAGTTATCAATATTTGCACAACTGATTTAGGGTAATCGTCTTAGGGAAGATGTGTTAGGGATGCTGTGAGGTTAAGCCTCCACCCTTCCCTATGCATAATCGACTCCCGAATCTAATATAATTTTAAAGACCATTTTTCTTAGGTTTTCCATTTTTTCCTATTTCAAATAAAATTAGTGGCGACTCCATATTCCATCTTAAATTCATATTTTTTTCGCCACTCCCGCCGCGATCCCGGTCGCGACAGATAGTGACTCCACTGGGGATATTTGAGAGTCAAGCCTTTGTATGTTGGTTGTGCAAATTTTGTGACATATATATGCTTGTTTTCCCCTTTTTTGTTTTTGTTCTATTTTTTTGTTTTGTTTAAATTGTTTATTGATTATTTTAACTGTAGTTTTATTTTATTATGCAAACCTTAGGATAGAGAATTTTTTGGAATTTATTTTGCATTTTTTTTTTGTGTTGTAGGATGTGGGTAGTCCTTAGGATTATGAAGGTTTGTACGCTCTCTACACCCATTGCACTCACACATTTCTCACACACATTGGAGTGGAGGCCTTTACCCGAGTCTGAGTGAAGCCTAAGTTAGGTAGAGATTGTGTAGTGGTAGCCATTTTGGATGTACATCCTATTTGATTATCGTGAAAGCTTCATCTAGAGTATGCCTTTTTCACGAATGTTCCACACCTAGTGGTTTACCCATTATTTGTGGTCAACATTCTGAAATTGGACTTAGCTTTAAAGGCCTTTAGAATAGTAAATCCACCCAATGAAAGCTCTCACAAATCAAAAAGACCCATAGACCCCTAGGATAGAATTCCTCAAAATTAAGGCAATCCCATAGGGCACAAAGGGAGCATACCTTTTTGTATCTTTAAATTTATCCATGTCATAATCTCTATTTGTACATATACATCATAAGTAGTGTGGTCTATTAATGTGATAAGTCATAATCATACCCCTCTTAAAGAAAAGTTTTTTTACTCAGATATATAAAAAAAGTTTTTTTTTTTAAAAAGAGAGGGGGAGAAGTCACTGTTAAAGGACCAATTATTGCATTCATACTATGTATTGAAATAAATAAAAATAAAACAAAATTTCATCATGCTTTCTTGTATATGTTCACTTTTTTAAAGGAAAAGAAAAAATGTTTTTTTAATTCCATTAATATTAATATTCTCTTTTTTTTTTTTTAAATTGAACCATTGCTCGTCCTCGAAAAATGTAGATCGCATAAACTCAGACCTACTAGACTAGGTCACAAACTAGGCTAAAAAAATGTCAAACTCGGTAAGAAATTTGGGTCGAGAGATAGATGAAATGTGAGGAAGAATTGATGCGATGAGAGAAGGACAATCAAGGGTCGAGAATTTACTGAGACAGTTAATTGAGACCCTTAGAACAACAAATTGAACCCCTACTGGAATTGGAGTAGATGCAAATGAAAGGGATGATCCGATGAACAGAAATCATGAAGGGGAGAATCACAATGCAGAAGGCACTCATGAGCAGCCAATGAAGACATTCCTGAACAGCAACTCAGAAAAAGAAAAATTAAGAGACGAATTGATCGAAAAAATGCAAGAAAAAACTAAAGCCATTCAAGGTCCTAACCCGTATGACTCGGTGGGAATCGATGAACTGTGCCCAGTGACTGAAGGTAATATCCCTAAGGACTTCAAAATGCCATATTTCTCAAAGTACGATGGAAGTACCAATCCAAAGTTTCATCTGAAGACTTACATCACTAAAATGACCATTTGGTCACGGGATCAAAAATTCCTAATCAATTTCTTTCATGAAAGCTTGACCGGGTCGACTTTAGAATGGTACATGTAACTTAACCATTCAAAGGTTTCTTGCTGAGATGATCTGACAAATCTATTCTTGGAGCAATATCGATTCAACATCGACACTGCACCTACCTGAGAACACCTAGGGGCAATGCAAAAGAAGAATGATAAGACTTTCAAGCAATATGTTCAAAGATGGAGAATGTTGGCCGCCCAGGTTCAACCACCATTGAATTCGTCAAAATTGAGCTCGTACTTTATGGGGACCTTAGGAGCACCTTTTATTGGGTTGGTGGTAGGGGCTGCCTATAGGGATTTTTTTGACCTAACTTTGGTTGTGGAAAAGATTGAGAAGCTTGCAAGATCAGACAAGTTACCTGTTGGAAATATAGAGAGCATTTTCCTGATACGGTGGAACCGACAAGGGAGGAAGAGCCAGAATTCAGTGCTTACCAAACCTCATACCAAGTTCCCTCGTCACGTTCATATGTCCTAACTTATCCTGTCTATACCAATCGCCCTTCAGTAACTCGGAACCTCTGAATAATTGGCGATTTGAGGCGTTAATTGATGTGATTGCCATCTTAGACTTTTGTAATGCTTGAACTTATGTAAACTTTCTTGAAGCATTAATGCAATGGATTTGCATGGATCTCAACATACCTTGTTTCCTTTTCCTATGTTCTTGGCACTTATGTTCTTGTCATGTCTTTCTTGTCATTCTTTTCTTTTCTTTACTTGCTTTCTTTTGGTTCGAATCCCATGGGACTTTCATTCTAGAAAACTTTTAGTGGTCATAAAGCCCACGTGTGCAGGTGCCCATTATCACATTGCATTCTCCATTACAAATTTCTTCAATAGTTCTTTGTAGTACTTAGTTTGGCTTATGAAAGTCCCATCACCACATTGTTTGATTTGTAGTCCAAGGAAGAATGTAAGCTCTCCCGTCATAGACATTTCAAACTCGTTTTGCATTAGTTTGGCAAATTCCTTACACAAAGATTCATTAGTAGAACCAAATATAATATCATCAACATAAATTTGAACAAGCAGTATGTTTTGTGCTTTTCTTTTAGTGAATAGTATTGTGTTAACTTTTCCTCTTATAAATCCCTTTTGAAGTAAGAAATTACTTAGCTTTTCATACCAAGCTTTTAGAGTTTGTTTAAGTCCATACAAGGCTTTAGTGAGTTTATACACATGATTAGGAAATTCATTTATTTCAAATCCAGGGGGTTGACCAACATACACTTCTTCTTGTATATATCCATTTAGGAATGCACTCTTACATCCATTTGATACAATTTAAAATTCATGATACATGCATATGCTAATAACATTCTAATAGCTTCTAATCTAGCCACAGATGCATATGTCTCATCATAGTCAATTCCTTCTTCTTGATTATAGTCTTTGGCTACTAATCTAACTTTATTCCTTACTATGATACCATTTTCATCAAGCTTAAAACACTCATTTTGTACTAATTATTTGTTTATCCTTAGGTTTTGGAACAACTTCCCAAACTTTATTTCTTTCAAACTGATTAAGTTCTTCTTGCATTGCCATAATCCAATTTTCATCAATAATTGCTTCATCTATAGTTTTAAGTTCAACTTGTGATACAAAAGCCATATTATTGCAAATATTTCTTAAGGAATGTCTAGTGGTTACCCCTTTGGATATTTCACCAATTATGTTGTCCAAAGGGTGATTCATTGCAGTTTTCCATTCTTTAGGTAGATCTTCATGTTTAGCCTATCCTGGAATTTCCACTACTTCATCCACTTTGGCATTGTCCTGCTTTTCCTCAAGTTGAATTTCTTCTAAAGTTTCTGCAACATCATCAACAAATTCCTTTTCCAACCTTTTGGGGTGATGATCACATATTTGATACATTAATAAGCTTTCATTCTTAGTCATTTACACTCTCCATGTACTTAATTGATTAAGTTTATTATGTTTTGTAAGTTTGGACTCAAATTGGACTTAATTGAATTTTTTAGCATGATTCATGTCTTACACTGTTTCTGTATTTCGGTCATATCTTGGGCTGTAGGTGGTCTTTGGAGGTGATTCTAGTGGCATTTGAAAGATAAGAGAGAGTTCTACAACTTTTAAGAATACCTCAAAGGCCCAATCACACGAGTAGATAACTCAAATTGGGGTTGAATCAAGAACTAGATTGTTGTTCCTGACAGCTTGACCTATATCTACAACTTTCATGTTGAACACTTTTCAAGAATCGGAGGTCTAGTAGGTGATATTGAGCTTGAAATTCAGAATAGAGGTGCTGGAACTGGGCTTGAACACTTTGCAGTAATTGGCTCATATCTTAGGCTATAGGTGGCCAAATGAGGTGATTCTGGTATCCATTTTGAAGCCAAGATCAAGCCCTGCAACTTTGATGAAGATCACATTTGTTCATTCTGACGCATTCAATGACTTCAGAGTTAAATGATTTTGGAGACAAGAAATCTCCATAATTTTTCACTCACCAAAAGTCATTTGGCATTTTTCACTCATTTTTCACTCATCTACTCACTAATGACTCAGTCCCCTTGTCATTTTGTATTTCTAAGCCTCTATAAAAGGGGGCCTTAGCAGATCATTGATGGTGTTAGATGTTAGTTACCAAAATGATGCCATTTTGTTACTAAGTTTTCTTGTAGTAATTTTTCTTTTGTTCTAAATTAAAGTCATGCTCTTCTTCTTCTTCTTCTTTCTTTCTTTCTTTCTTCTTGTCTATGAGTAACTAAGTTTCATTTTACTTGGGTGAAAGGGTGAAGCTCTTGGTAATAAAATAAGGTTAGATTTATTCTTCTCTTGTGCTTAAATGATTTATATTTTCTAGTAACCATTATACGTGTTATAATTTGTTTTTTATAATTTAGAAACTATCTTTGTAAAGAGGAGTTCTTGATTTATTGTAGACAAAATATTGGCACGATGAATGTTTTAACCCATTTATAAGTGATGGTAATATTTTTTGGAAACATAATATAATTATGTATATTATTTTAAATGGACATTTAACGTTGTATTTTTCGATTGGAACCTCTATGTTGCGAGGATTCTAATTGAGTTATAAAAAGAATTAATCTTACCTTTATTTTATTTACCAAGAGTAAATCTTTTAACCCAAGTAAATAATTTTTATTGTAGTAACAAAATATTTACTTCACATTAATTAATCTTCAACAATTTTCAGTGGATCGACCTCGGACTCCCAAGAAATTTATTACTTGAGACAACTTGCACTTGGGTTTGCAATGCAACAATTAATCCCGCATTAAGTTTGTAGACTTGGTTGAGAAAAGTGTGTATCAAGTTTTTGGCGCCGTTGCAGGGGACTTGATTAGAAGACCGAATTTCTGGTGTAAAAATTTTGTATATATACTAATATACTAACTAGTGGGGGAACTTCTTCCTTTTTAATTTTTGTGCATACTAACTTGTGGGAGAAACTCTCCCTAATTTCTCTGTAATCTTTAATCATTAATGAAATAATCTTTCTTCTTCTCTTCTCTTTCGCTAGAGCAAAAAATCGGCTTGCCAATTCTCCAGTTTTCATATTTTAAATTTACTTTCTGTACTTTATTTTCTGTATTTATCTTTGTCATTTTTTTTGTTATTTATTTTCTGTCATTTATTTTTTGTTTACTAACTTACTAACTTTCTTACTAACTATTTAACTTTTTACTTTATCAGCTATCTAACTTTTTATTTTTTCTGCTTCTAACATTTTAATTTATCTGCATATTAACTTTTTACTTTTTCTGTTTATTAACTTATTTGGTGGTTAGTTTATACCACACCTTTATTAATATTTATTTACTAAGTGTTAATATATATTTGGTGGTTAGTTTATGTCACACATTTGTTAATATTTAATGGACAGTTTATACTGCTAGCTTATACATTTTATTTTATACTTTAAGTTACTTGTTTATGCTTAATTGGTATCGTGATTTAAATTCTGATCGTTTAGTTAAAATTAATCCTAGTACTTTATATATTGATTTGTTTGAATCACAATCACACACATTAAGTACAATGGCTGAAAATGAAAGTGTGCATGATGAACATGAAAATCAACCGTTGCGAACCATGCGTGAGTATTTGCAACTTTCTCGAAATTCTAGTCCATCATGTTTTATCTTTTCACTCAATGCTAACAATTTTAGATTCAAGCCAGATATGATTTCTTTACTTCCTAATTTCCATGGTTTAGAATCTGAAAGCTCATATTTACATCTAAAAGAATTTGAGGAAGTATGTACTTTTTTAATGATCAAACTTGCACTGAATAGATTGTTAAGCTTAAATTATTTCCTTTTTCTTTGAAAGATAAAGCAAAAACTTGACTTAACACTTTGAAACCAAGATCAATTGGCACATAGCAAGAAATGCAAGGAGAGTTTTTGAAGAAATTTTTTCCAACACATAAAATCAATGCTTTGAAAAGACAAATCCAAAATTTTTCTCAAAATTTCAATGAAGCATATTTTCAAAGTTGGGAACGTTTTAAAGATTTGTTGAATTCTTGCCCACATCATGGTTTTGAAAAATGACGCACTATAAGCTTCTTTTATGAAGGGTTAACACCCGAAACTAAACAATTTGTGGAAATAATGTGCAATGGTGAATTTCTTGATAAAGAACCTGATGAAGCTTTAGACTATTTAGACCATTTGGCTGAAAATTCTCAATCATGGCATAGTACTAATCCTTCTGAAAATTCAATTAGATCTAACCTTACAAGTGCTAGTAAAGGAAAATATCATCTTAGTCAAGAAGAAGATCTAAATGCTAGGTTTGCCAGTTTGGTTAGAAAGGTTGAAGCCATGGAATTCAGGAAAGTAAAAGAAATCAAATCTATGCAAAATGAAGAAATTTGTGGCATTTGTGATGAATTAGGACACTCAACAAATGAATGTCCAAAAATTCCCGTTTTTGAAGAAGTTGTGCATGAGCAAGTAAATGCAATGAACAATTTTAAAAAATCATTCACTTCTTTTTTAGATACATACAATCCGAGATGGAGAAATCACCCGAACTTCAGTTGGAGAAATAGTAACCAGGCACAATTCATGCAACCACCACCTCCTCAAGTACAGCAAGATTCTCAAAATATTTAAGGATATGCACCCTATGTCTCACCATATAGGAAAAACCTTGAAGGAACATTGCATGCATTCATGGAAAAACAAGAGACCATCAATAACCAAAACACTCAAGCCATGATTGACATAAAAGACACTCTTGCTAAACTTTCTTCTGTACTTGCCATTCATGAGAAAGGAAAGTTTCCCTCTCAACCTCAACCAAATTCCAAGGGTCAGTTTAGCCTAAATGAAGGTAGTTCAGAAAGTCAAAAAATAGATCCAGTCAACTCAGTGATAACTCTTAGGAGTGGAAATGTTATTAAAAAAAAAATTCTTGAACTTTTTGAGAAAGATGATGAGTCAATTCCTAAAGATGAGGAAGGGGTTGATAAGCCACCTAGTCAAAAGGAGACCAAACCCTCTCTTTCACCCTCATTTCCTCAAGCATTAAACAATTCAAGTAAAGTGAATTATAACAGTGACATTTTTGAAATCTTTAAACAAGTGAAGGTCAATATTCCTCTGTTAGATGCTATCAAACAGATTCCTTGTTATGCCAAATTTTTGAAAGACTTGTGTACTGTTAAAAGGAAACATAATGTGAAAAAGAATGTCTTTTTGACTGAACAAGTAAGCTCCATTATTCAAAACAATAATGAGTTGAAATATAAAGACCCTGGTTGTCCTACAGTTTCATGCATTATTGGAGAACATAAAATTGAACGAGCTTTACTTGATCTTAGTGCTAGTGTTAATTTGCTTCCATATTCAGTTTATCAGCAACTCAATCTTAGTGAGTTAAAATCAACTTCTGTAACTTTTCTACTTACTGATAGATCAATTAAAATTCCAAAAGGAATAGTGGAAGATGTGTTGGTACAAGTTGATAAATTCATATATCCTGTGGATTTTATTGTCTTGGAAACTGAACCTATGGTTGATAGTTCTAAGTCAGTTCCTGTTATTTTGGGTCGCCCATTTTTAGCAACATCTAATGCTTTGATAAATTGCAGAAATGGAGTGGTGAAGCTAACATTTGGAAATATGATACTGGAGCTTAATGTTTTCAACATGTACAAGCAACCACATGAAGTTTATGATGACAAGGAAGAGATTGAAGGGATTGAGGCCATTATAGATCATCATCTTCAAATCAGGAGTTCTTTTGACCCATTAGAAATTTGTTTAATTAATTCCTTTGATTCAGGTACACAATTAGATGATGATATTTCTGAAGTATGTTCTTTACTTGATTGTTTATAGGTAATGGAATACAAGGGATGGAAGCAGAAATTTGAAGAGATAAAATTCATGAATGATGATACCCATGAAGAAGTACCCACACTAGAACTAAAGTCATTACCTAATGGGTTGAAGTACACATTTTTGGGAGAAGAATAAAGCTCTCCAGTGGTAATTTCCTCATCCCTAACCAAAGAACAAGAAGAGAGGTTAATAGAAATACTTAAAAGGCATAAAAGTACAATTAGATGGACATTAAAGGATATAAAAGACATTAATCCATTAATTTGTACACATAGAATACATTTAGAGAATAATGTTAAAATATCTCAATAACTTCAAAGAAGATTAAATCCACACATGAAAGAGGTAGTTAGAGCTGAAGTTCTTAAATTACTTGATGTTGGAATTATCTATCCTATCTCTAATAGCTAGTGGGTAAGTTCTACACAAGTTGTGCCTAAGAAATCTGGAATAACAGTGGTTAAAAATGAAAAAGGAGAATTAATACCTACCTGAGTCTCATCTAGTTGGCGTATGTGTATTGATTTCAGAAAATTGAATGCAGCCACTAGGAAAGATCATTTTTCATTGCCATTTCTTGATCAGATTCTGGAAAGAGTAGCAGGACATCCCTACTATTGTTTTCTTGATGGTTATTCAGGGTATAATCAAATACCAATTGCATTAGAGGACCAAGAAAAGACCACTTTTACTTATCCCTTTGGCACTTTTGCATATAGAAGAATCCCTTTTGGTCTTTGTAATGCTCCGGTAACTTTTCAAAGACGCATGCTACGTATTTTCAGTGACATGATTGAGCGTTATTTAGAGGTTTTCATGGATGATCTGACAGTTTTTGTAAATTCTTTTGAAAATTATCTTGATAATTTGGAAAAAGTTCTTAAAAGATGCGAAGAAAAAAGATTTGTATTAAATTGGGAAAAATGTCATTACATGGTTACCTCAGAAATAGTGTTAGGTCATGTGATATCTTCTAATGGAATTGAAGTTGATAAGGTCAAAGTTGAATTAATTGCTCATTTGCCTTCCTTAAAAACAGTCAGTGAAGTTCGTTCCTTTTTAGGACATGCAGGATTTTACAGAAGATTCGTAAAGGACTTTAGTGCCATATCTAGACCTTTATGTAATCTTCTAACAAAAGATACACCATTTGATTGGACTCAAGATTATCAGAAATCTTTTGAAAAATTAATTGGTCTTTTGACTTCTGCTCCTATCATGCAATCTCCTGATTGGTCTCTGCCTTTTGAGTTGATGTGTGATGTTAGTGATTTTGCTGTTGGCACTGTTTTAGGCCAAAGAAAGGAAGGTAAGCCTCATGTAATTTATTACGCAAGTCGAACTTTGAATAGTGCACAAATGAATTACACCACTACTGAAAAAGAACTACTTGCTATAATTTTTGCATTGGACAAATTTTGAGCTTATTTAATTAATTCGTCCACTGTTGTTTTCACTGATCATGTTATTGTTAGATATTTAATGTCTAAACAGAATGTCAAACCTAGGTTGATACGGTGAATCATATTGCTTCAAGAATTCAACATCATAATAAAAGATAAGAAAGGAGCCGAAAATGTTATTGCAGATCATTTGTAAAGGCTGACAATAGGCTCATCTTTTGATAGCACACCTATCAATGATTCTTTTCCCGATGAATTTTTATTTTTTGTCATTTCCATGTCTTGGTTTGCTAACATTGTCAATTTTCTTGTAACCCCAAGCCGTCGGTCGAACTAGATCTAACCCGCAAAGCCACAGCGTCCGCAACCCACCAACCACAGAATCCACGCAGCACTGCACCCGCCATCGTCGTTCCTGAAACTGACTGTGCGACATCACCGCATCTTCCATCAACGCCGACGAGACCAAGAAAGCCAACCCAAATCGTCGAGCCCCGCTCCTCTGCCCCGAGACCTGTGAGCCTGAACGGCCTTCGCACCGCCTTCGCTCCTGCCTCGCGCCACCATCCGACCAACACCGTCTCTGCCCCACTTGCTCCACTCCTCCGCGTTATCTGCATGAATCCATAAGTCCAAGCCTCACTCTCAGATTTTCTCATTTGATTCTATGTGTTTCTCAGCATGCGTTTGTTTCTTAAACTTTCTGTAACATTTTGAAATGGGGCTTAAAACATTTTGGGCTGATATGGGTTTTACTTGGACCATTCAGAAACATAGGAAGTCCATAAAAAAACAAAAAAGAATAAATACAAAAACAACAAGAAAACTAAAACATAAAACAAAAAAGGGTTAGTATTGGAGAAGCGTTTAATTAGTGGGCTGAGTTTCTTATTTTTTTTTTTTGGGCTAAAGTTAGTTTGCTTAGTAGTTTAGAGACTTACTGAAAAATGAAATTAAAAAAAAATTAGGGACAAAATACGTAGGATTAGATAATAATAAATAAAAAACCCAAAAAAAATCAAAATGAAAAAATGCCAAAAAAAAATGGAAAAAGTAAAAAAATAAATAAAATAAAAATGCATAGCAAATTGATAAGAAAAAAAAGAAAAAAAGTGATAAAAATAACTTTGTAGGTTGGTTTGACTTAATTATAGTTTATCTTTGTCTCTTTGTTGATTATCTTGTTTGTTGTCATGACTATTGTGTAGTTTGATATGTTACTTTAATTTAATCTTTTATTAACTGTTATGCCAGCTAACATGTTGCTTTTGTTTAAATTAATCCTTTGTCATCAAACTTAATTTGAACTTCTGGAGTTCTCCTTTTTGTAATTAAAATCAACCAACTCACACTTATTTTCTAGAGAACTACGTGACTTTGAGTTCCTCATTGTGCTTGAGGATACGCAAGAGCAGAATCTTTGTTCTGTTAAGACAAAAATTAAATTTTCATAATTTATTTGTTAATTTCTTTTTATGTTTTGAAAATGGGTAAAACAAATATTTTTAAGAGTTATCAAAATTTTCATAATTGATTTAGGGTAACCGTCTTAGGGCGGATGTGTTAGGGGTTAGTGGCGACTCCATTTTTCATCTTAAAATCATATTTTTTTCACTGCTCCCACCACAATCCCAGTCGCAACATAAACAATGTTCTACTAAATACAAAAAATATTCAAGGACAATTAAGTGAATAACATTTTTCCTTTTCTAACATGAAAGACAACTCAATAATGATAAATTCATCAGTTAGTGCATTACTTTCATTTGTTCTAATAATCAAGATTCAAAAGGTTTAGTCTAAGAAGGGATCCTGACACACTACCTCTAAAGCCCAATAACAACACATCTAGTAAACAAAATCCAAACACAACTCTATATGAAAAATTATCAAATTCAAGGAATCCAATCAGCAAGATTCAAAATATATATATATATGTTGTTAAAAAACTCATACAATCTAGGAAAGATAAAAGTAGAGTCATTAGTAAGATTGAGTGGAGACCTCTTTGAAGTATTTAGAGTTTGTTGCCCATTTGCTTCTTCGAAAACTTCAGAACTACTACTGCTCATTCCAGAGGTCTGATCTTCATCAATAATTTCATCTTTTAATAAATCCATGCTATTACACGTGAGACTACAATTAACATATTTATCCAATATACCATATCTTGATGCTAAAATTTCTCAAAATTATATCCAACAGAAGTTGATTGAATTGGTTTAAGATCATTGTGAACACCTAATTTTGTCTAGGATATTCTATTAAAAAAAGAGAAAAGAAAAAAAAGAAGAATAAAAAAAGAAAAAAGAAAAAAGAAATGACCCAACTTTCTGGCAGAAACCCATAACCTGACCCATAAACTTATCCTAAACAAACGCCAGCAGTCATCATTAAACTCATCCTAAACAAACGCATCCTAAACCATCACTCTCTAAACCCTAATTTTTTCTATAAATACCCATCACCTATACACTCTTGAGAGGCACAAAAAAACTTTTTCCAACAGCTAATACCCTAGCTCTAGTTTTTTCTTTTCACGTAGCCTTCTTTGCAGCAAGCCTCTACCAAAATACCCCTTCATCACCACCATAAACCACCCATCAAAATCCATCCCTCCATCAACCTCTATTTTCTTCACTGCCAACCGTAATCACCATTCCACTATAACACTAAACCACCTAAACTTTCAAGCACCATCACATATTACCACGTAACCACCTTTCATCAATCCACATTCATGTCCCAACATCATCAAACCGTGAACCTTCACCCACACCATCACCTCACTTTCATCATCCAAAATTCAACCCCTGCCATATCCAAACACAACCCACCAACAGCCACTCAAGCTATCTTCCTCACCGTTCTCATCATGTACCAACACCACCGTGAGACCTCCATATAGCCATCACCCTTCAACCTCCATCAACACAGCATCCACGCTCACGAGAAACACCACACCCCGTGAATCACCATCCTCCAAACAACCACACAACCTCCTATAACAGCCTAATACTGGTATCCTAGTATATCTAACAAATACTTGGATAATCAGTATCAGTCATGCTATTTCTAACTTATACTTCCATAACATTTAAATAAATAATTATGGAGAGCCATAACTAGAAGTCATACATATATACAACTTTTACATCCTCAAAGCAAATATAAATAAATACATAAGCTTTGAATTGAAAACTTTAAAACTAAACTAATCTAATTCTTTTATTTTCTTCATTTTCTTACCCTATTGTAGGACCTTGACCTGCTAACCATGAAACATAAAGGGGTGAGAACATAAAAATTCTCAGTAATACACATATATCTCATGGCACTAATATAAACATACACAAAGGTACATTTACAAACTATAACTCATATCTTATTATCGATATTAAACAAGTGTCTACACAATTGTAAAATATCAAAAGTCTTCTCATGCCTTATCTTTATTCTTTAAAGTAGGCATACTATACTAACTTCTCTAGTCTAGTTATTCATTAACATGATATAAGTACTATACAAATATCAATTCATAATGAATAACGCTACTAGCATTGGATTAACAATTGCCATAAATAAATGAGACTCTACATATTACCACTAGAACATTCACATTCTGACTTATATAAATGTTCATCTAGCAATATTATAATCTAATACTATACTCATAAACTTAACTTAGCTATTCTTAGGAACTGTGTTCCCTTGTATTTATCTAGGTAGAATAGGCTAAATAGCCCTTAGACTACCTGAATGAGTGGATTGTTTCATCACACCGTAGTGTGTGTACTACTTCCACTTCATATTTGATGACGAGTGGACTATTCCATGTACTACTTTCACAACATCATCTCTCATGATGAGTGGACTGTTCCATGTACTACTTCCACAACATATCTCATCCTTTGCTTAGCGTAGGACTTAACTCATCCATAGCCTAGCATAGGATATAACTCACCATAGCCTAGCATAGGAGATAACTCATCCATATCCTAGCATAGGACATAACTCATCCATAGCCTAGCATAGGATATACTCATCCATAGCCTAGCATAGGACATACTCATCCTTAGCCTAGCATAGGATATAACTCACCATAGCATAGCATAGGATATAACTCATCCATAGCCTAGTATAGGACATAACTCATCCATAGCCTAGCATAGGATATACTCATCCATAACCTAGCACAGGACATACTCATCCTTAGCCTAGCATAGGATATACTCATCCATAGCCTAGCATAGGATATACTCATCCTTAGCCTAGGACTTAACTCATCCACCGCCTAGCCGAGGACTTAAATCATCCACCGCCTAGCCGAGGACTTAAATCATCCACCGCCTAGCATAGGACTTAACTCGTCACAACTCCACTTTTAGCAAAGTGTTTTTCTCACTCATTTTCCAAGTGAAGGGGCTTGCTTCACTCCCTTAGTTAGGAATCGTGAACAACTATGGTTCAACCTTATTCATAAGGGATCCATTTCTCTATGGTTCAACTTTGATAAACAAAGGAACCACTCTTACTATGGTTCGACTTTGGTAAAAAGGAACCTCACTTGCAATGGTTCAACTTTGATAAACAAAGGAACCACACTTGCTGTGATTCAACCTTACTAAAGGAACCAACACTTGCTATGCTTCAACTTCAATAAAGGAACCAATTCTTGCTACACTTCCATAACTTAACTTTAACTATTAAAGAAGCTACTAGTGTTTCTAAGGCTTAACCCATCACAAAAATATCTCAACTTTTGCCTAAAAAGGCTAACTTTCAAGAATGCGCCAAATGTGCATCATAACTTCAAAAAATTTGAAATTTTATGGCCAAATAGCCTTCTTTCATATCTTTCAAATGACACAAATCTCACTTCATTTGACTAAGTGTAGCTAAAGTTGTGTCATATTATGCAGAAGCTAAAATAGAAAACTCACTGTTTTACCTGATTCTGACTTAACTTTAATTGAAACTGGGAACAAACTAAGAGTGCGAAAATTCTAAAATTTTTACTCTTATAGCCTTATATGTTAGCTTTAAAATGCCACTACTCACATGCAAAAATGACCCCTGTGCAAGAAGTTATGCATTCTAGTTTGAAGGGTGTCAGTCTACATGTTTCTACAGAATCTGACTCAACTTCAAGCCAAAACTTGTACTGATTGGGTTGTGATAAAATTCTGAAATTTTTACTACATGAAGCCTTATATCTTAGCTTTCAAATGCAATAAGAATCAGGTCAAACCGATGTCTGTAGCTCAAGTTATGCAACAAACATCATAAGCTGCTCGGATGCTGCCCCGATTCTGCAGAATCGGGTTCTGCATAGTCTTGGTTTCTAACCAAGTTCTATTCCTCAAATCATGGATTTTAAGTGTTTCTTAACCCTAATCATGGTCTCTAATCATGACAAGATCATTAAACACTAATTTCAACTCATCAAACTTAGGTTTTGATAAAAAATCTATCAATCAAAACCTAATTCTCAACTTTGGTTTCAAATAGTCAAATGAGTGATTTCGACCTCACAATCAACAACCAAGCATAAGTTAAGCTCAAACAAAACTCAATTCAGCCATTGAAAATAAGTATTAGCTAAAGAAACCATTTTTACCTCAAATACGTATTTTTTCCAAACCATTCATACTTACATATATCACAAGAAATGGAAAGGAAAGTTAGATTTAAGAAAAAACTCCCTTACCTCTTGGTGTAGATGATCTTCAAGCCTCTTGATCTTGCTCTTGATCTTCTTCTTCGATCATTCTTCTTCTCTTCCCCTCCTTTCTTTCTTCCCCTTTCTCTTTTTCTTCCTTTGTTTCTTTCTTTCTCTATTTTTCTATTCTCAGCCGAGAGAATAGGAGAGAAAATAAGGGGAAATGGGTAACTTAAGTTTTTGTACTAAAACTTATATCTGCTAAGGACACTTAAATCACACTAATTCAAGTTTTTTAACTTCCAACAACTTTAGAATAAATACTAGGATTCATCTAAATTGTTATTTCACTTTTATCTTATTTTTTCATATCTGCTGCTAGTCAATTGGTATTAAAACACACAACAATATGCTTAAAAATACCAAATTAGCTATGATTATTCTCAAATTTTAACTGGATCTTACTTTGCTCATTTGTGACCTAGAAACAAGTTATCCATACCTGTTTCCCTCAACTTAATGTTTAAAACCATTTTCTAAGATATTTTAGGCTACTTTTCACTTTTTGTGTTGCAGCAAAATACCTAAACTAATACAGTTTGTCACAAAACTAAATTGTCATGTCAAGCAAGTATTAGGCTACCTCTATAACCATTTACAAGCCTAACAGATTATTGAAGGTGTTACACCTCCACACCGTAACTGAGCCATCTTCACACGACCTAACCGCTCCGTCAACCTCCCACGCCTGATCCGGCCAACCAGAAGCCATTCCTCCATCACTAGTACCAGATCCACATCCAGCACTCGCGAACTGGCTGCAACACAGCTTATAAAGCCTGTGTGTCATCCACCTACAGCGGCCAGGCCGTTACTGTCGTCTGCTTCACCAGGACCGTGAAGACCCAGCCGTTACCCGTAGCAACCATCTTCGTGCCAACGTCCTCCACATCATACCAGACCGAACGCGCCTAGCAGCCATCCCTCCACGTAATAGTCGTTCTGTCATCCCTGCCTCTGCAATTGTCCCATAAACAGAACCCCTTCTTTTTTTTTCCTTTTCTTTCGTAAGCTACTGTATTTTTTTGTTTGTTTTAAATTCTTTTTTTTTTAGAAAATGGTTTGGGTTAATGGGCTCATTGGGCTGAAAAAGCAAAAAAAATAAAAATCTAAAAAATGAAATAAGTAAAAAAAATGATTAAAAAAAGTAAAAAAAATAAAATAATTAAACCCTTTTTTAGAAAAATAAAGTAGGATTATCTGAGTTGTAACAACTTGTTAATCTTGTAACTTTCACAATCATCTGAGTTGTGACAACTTGATGATTCAAATTATTTTTTGTTTTATCTTCAAATTTATTATCTTTTAAATGAAATAAATCACTAATCCATAAGGATTCAAAGTTTTTTTTAAATAAAAATTACGTAATAAACTTGATAATCAACAGGTGACGTCTCTAGCGTGATGTCAAGCTTCACCCATTCAAACCTTAACACGATTAACAGAGTTGCGACGACTTGTTAATTCAAATTATCAAAACCAAAAATTAAATTATTATTTTTAATTAAAATTAATCAACCCACAATTATTTTCTAAAGAACTATATGACTTTGAGTTTCTCATTGCACCTTGAGGATACGTATGAGCGGAACTCCTATTCCGTCAAGCCAAAAATTAAATGTTCATAATTTATTTGTCTATTTAGTTTATTTTTTAACAAAAGGGGTAAAACAAATATTTTCAAGAGTTATACAAAATTTACACAATTAACTTAAGGTACCGTCTCAAGACGGGTGTATAACGGGTGCTTTGGGATTAAGTTTCCACCATTTCCTATACATAACCGACTCCCGAATCCAATCTGATTTCAAAGACTATTTTTATCAGGTTTTTCAATTTTTCCTAATAAAAAATAAAATTGAGTAGTTTATAGGATTGTAAAGGTTTGTATGCTCCCTACACCCATTGCACCTATAGGTTTATCACACACATCCGAGTAGGGTCCTATACCCGGGTCTGAGTGAAGCCTAAATTAGGTAGAGGTTACGTAGTGGTAGCCAATTTGGATGTACATCTTGTTTGGTTATCTCGAAAACCTCATCTAGAGTATGCCTTTTTCACGAATGTCCCACACCTAGTGGTTTACCCATTGTTTGTGGTCAACACTCTGAAATGGGACTTTGCTCTAGAGATCTTTAGAATAGAAGAACCACCCAATGAAAGTTCTCAAGAATAAGAAAGACCCATGGATCCTTAGGTTAGAAATTCCCAAATTTAAGGATATCCCATTAGGACATAAAGGGAGCGTACTTCTTCTTCATCTATTTATTCCTCATGTATTTCATTCTTGCATTTTTTTAAATAAATTAATTAGTTTTTTTAAAAGAAAAAAAAAAAAGAAACATCATCTTGCATTTCCATTGCATTCCTAGCATTCAAAAACAAAAAAACAAAAAAAGATACATCATCTTGCATTTTCATGGCATTCCTAACATTTTTTTAAAGAAATAAAAAGAAAGAAGAGACAATGTTTTCATCACCAAGTTCATTCATTTCATCTTATGCATCTCATGCATCTCATCATATTCATTTCATCTCATTCTTTGTTTGATGTTATTCTGTTTTGATAAATCAAATAGAAGGAACCATTGCGCAATCTAGGAAAGAAGACATCAATCAAACCCAAGTTTACAACACAAGGGCTCAAACAAAGCTTACGGCGATGGCAGCTGAGAACGAAGGAAGAAATCTAAGTATGGAAGTAGATGAAGTGAAATGGAGGATGAATGAAATGACAGAGTCTCAAAGAAGAATGGAGGAAATGTTGTCAGCCATGAGAGAGACCCTCACCTTGATTGGGGCATATTCGCACCCTCCAATATCACTTCCATGATGACAAATCCTGGGGCCACCACTGAGATGCTTTTTGGTGGGGGGGAACCTCAAATACTACATTGCTAGTGATTTCTATCGAAGAAGGGTATCATTCATTGGAAAGTACTCAAAATGAGGTTCATGGTAACAATGAGTTCACATGGGAACAACTGCATGCGTCCATCCTGGTGTCAATAGGATTTCCTGTTGGGACTGGTCATGTAGCCTTTCAAAACGATAAGATGAAAGAAGAATGGATGGAAAATATGGAAGAACAAATCAAAGCAATCAAGGGTCCTAGCACGTATGGTCCCCTTAGGATAGAAGAGTTGTGTCCTACTGCTAACATTGTCATCCCAAAGGACTTTAAGGTTCCAAAATTTGACAAATATGATGAGAGCACTAACCCTTTTTTTCACCTAAAAACATACAATAGCAAAATGTCAATTTGGTCAAAGGACTGGAAGTTCCTTGTTAACTTCTTTCATGAAAGCCTGACTGGGCCTGCTTTAGAATGGTGTATCCAACAAGACCTTTCAAAAATCTCCTCTTGGGATGATTGGGCAAACTTATTTATGGGACAGTATCGGTTCAACCTGGATACAGCCCCAACTAGGGAATAATTGGGAACACTGCAAAAGGAATATAGGAAAACCTTCAAGCAGTATGCCCAGAGATGGAGAGCTCTCGCAGCATAAGTGCAACCACCGTTGACTTTGACGGAAATGTGCTCGTATTTTTTGGAGACTTTAGGAGCTCCTTATATTGGGACAATGGCAGATGCTTCTTATCGAAACTTTGTTGAATTAATCGCTATTGGAGAGAGGATTGAAATTTTGGTAAAGGCTGGCAAATTGCCAACTGGAAACAATGAAAGTAGTTTCAAGAAGGAGTTTTCCCCTAAGAAAAAGGAGTTGGAAGTGAACTACATGCAAAACCAACAACCTTCACAACCCTATTATCCACCGCCTTACCCTGCTTACCGAGCCCCTCCATATAACCCAAACCCTTACCCTTCTTATCAGACACCTGCACCTTCTCATCTACCTGCCCTAAGCACTCCACCTACGAATACACCTCAAATCCCGCAATTTCAAATCAACAATGTTCCCACACTACAATCATATGTACTAACTCACCTAACCTTTACCCAACATCCACATGTACCTTCGCAAAATTTTCCAAGTCACCCACAACTTCGGTCAAACTTCCAAAATCAAGGCTGCTCTCACCCCCAAAACCTACCCTCTTTCCCAAGATTGTCCATTTCAAATGCAGACTTATTCCAGAAGTTGTTTGATGCTCACCTCATTTCTGGAAATATTGTATGTCCCTTTGAACCACCATTTCCAACGTGGTATAACCCAAATTTAATTTGCAAATACCACATGGACATCCTAGGGCACTCAATTGAAGATTATGAATCTTTTAAGACTGTAGTAAAGAAGTTAATTGTTTGTGGAAAGCTAGACATTCAAGAGGAGGCTGAACCCAGTATTGTCAATAACTCAATTCCTAATCATGGTGGAATGAATAGGGTAAATGCTTTGGAGATGGAAGAACAACCAATAAGAAATGTCGTGAGCTTGTATACACCGATGGTGAAAATATTTGAGGGGTTAAAGAAAGTAGGTTATGATATCATTACACCAGTTGTAATGATGAAAGAAGAGGAGAAGCAGGATCAAGAGTCAAGTTATGCTTATCATTGTGGGGGAATAGGATATGATATTGAGAACTGTTGGGACTTTAAGGTTCGAATACAAGGATTGCTCATTTTAGGAGTAATACAAGTTAGACAAGGAGTAAATTCCTCTGAAGAAGTCATTCGCCCTCTAGTAACTCGAAACCTTTGAACAATTAGAGATCTGAGTTAATTGGAGTGATTGCCATAAAATAATTAATGATGTTGAACTTATGTTAACTTTCTTAAAGCATTAATGTAATGAATTTTCATGGATACCTTGTTTCCTTTCATTTTCATCATATTGTCTTTCTTGAAATTTATTCTCTTTCATTTTTTTCAAAGTGTCTTCCTTGTATTTGCACCACATTAGACTCTAATTCTTAATAATTCTCAGTTTGGTAGATGTCAATAAAATCTATGTGTACAACTGTCTCTTGCAAAAAAAAAAAAGAATCAAAAAGAAAAATAGGGAGCAAAGAAGTAATAACTTGGTGTACATTATTTTTTTGTCTCAAAAATTGAAATTTTGAAAATAAGCAATCATGTCATGATTTGAAAATGAAGATTGGTCATCATTCTCTATTCATTACAAATTTCATCATCTTTATTATCCTTTGTTATCCTTTTTGAGCTTAAAATTTTTTTTTCTTCAAAGAACCTTGAACAAGGATCACCTCTACACTAGGGGTTAGCATAAAAGTAAAAAAGGGCGATTTCTAAAAAAAAGGAGGAAGAAGAAGAAGAAAAAAAAAAGGAAAGTAAAAGAAGAATAAGATAGTAAAGGCAAATGTTGAGATAAAAAAAAAAATCAATGCTCTTAATAATGCTAAAGGCAATTGACAAAACTTGCTAAAGATCTTTAGTCTCATTCAACCCTTAAACACTTATTGGAGCCTTATATCTTTCCTTTTATAACCCTTAACCTTAGTCAGGTTACAAGCCTTAAAAAGTCCACTCTGACCAATGAAGGGTTATTATCATTTTCGTTAACTTTAATTTTGAGACAAAAGGTTCGTGCTTTTCTAAGTTTTCAATTCCTTGCTCCTAAAAAAAAAAAAAAAAAATAAAAAAGAAAATAGGAGGAGGAGGTTGTGAACACCCAATTTTGACCGGACTAAAAGAAACAATAATAAAAAAGAAACAAAAAAGAGAAAAATAAAAAAAAAAAAAAAAAAAAGATTTTTGTTATCCTTTTTTTTAACCCATCTTTTTAACCCAAATACATAAGCCCAAAATATAATAGAAAATGAAAAATAAAAAAAAAGTAAAAAAAATGAAAAAAAAGAAAATAATAAAAAATAATAAAAAAAGATTTGTTTTTTTCGTTGGGATAAAAATCATTTTTTTTTCTTTAGCCATGCAGCATCACCACTGCAGCAGGGGACAAGCACTTTTGCCTCCCATTCTCTTTTTCCACAGTGCACAGTTTTTGCTCCCCCACTTAGTTTCCCACTTGCACTACTGAACAAACAGATTCCCTCACTAATTGCACCTACTCCATAACCACTCCACTCCATTATCACCTGGCGGCTAGCAACTAATAAGAGAGGACGAACTTCAAGACCTGGAGAAGGATCTCTCCATCGGAGGCTGATATTAAACTTTCAAAGACCAACCTTCACCAAGACTCTTCAAGCACACCAACTTAATCAACTCACCATCACCTTCTCTCTAAGCTTCAACCGTGAGCATTCTGCACAAACACCGACGAGCTTACCCATTCCCCTTCATCTTCATTATCAATATTCACCTCACTCACCAATTCACCTCCAACACCTTCTGCTGTCTCCATTGAGAGCACATTCACAAAGCCCACCTTCACCTCTAACCCAACTGTCGAAACCATCCCACAAACCAGACCACCTACCTCTCAAATCTCCAAACCTCCATCACCATCAACCAAACTCCATCCCCTCACTCGACCGTCGAATCCATCAACCTTCCTCACCGACCGTCGGACTGCATAGAAGTCAGATCCTTCACTTTACCACCCACATTCATCTCCAATTCGACCGTCGAACCGTGAGCTCCACTCCTCTCACCGACAAGCCATCTAAACCTCCATCACCATCAACCAAACTCCATCCCCTCACTCGACCATCGAATCCATCCTTTCACTCGACCGTCGAACCACACCGCCTATTACCCCTCACTGACAACCCATCCAAACTTCATCACCATCCACCAACCTCCAACTCGATCGTCGAACCCTAAATCTTTCCCCTCACCGACCGACCCAAGATCCTTTCCAACCAACTGTCAAACTCCAAATCCTTCCCAACCGACCGTCGGATCAGATACCAAATCCTTCAACCAACCGACTGTCGGATCAGATACCAAATCCTTCAACCAACCGACTGTCGGGCTGCCAATACCAGATCCCTCTCATACGAGTCACCTCTTGCATTACCAGAGTGTTTATTGAGCAGTCTTGTGCTCAACCGTCGGATCTCAGAAAGTAGCTCCCGACCGTCGGACTTCAGAAAGCAATTCGACCGTCGAACCGAAGAAGCCAGCCACCCTCCCCTGCTAATTTGACCGTAACGAAGTCCTTACTGTTGTATCTCTCAGTTTTGGTTTATCTGTTTCTTGGTTTTCTTTTTACATTTCCTTGTTCTTTTTTTATTGCATTTATTATCAGTTTGTTGGGCTAGAATTTGGGAGTTAAAAATGATAAATAAAAAATAATTAAACATTTTTAAAAAAGGAATAAAAATGGGTTACCTGAGTTGCGACAGCTTGCTAACCCTTATATTTTGTAAATATCTGAATTGCGACAGCTTGATGATTCAATGGGTGACGTCTCTAGCGTGACGCGAGCTTCACCTATTCAATTCTTAATTTGAATAACTGAGTCGCGACGGCTTGTTAATTCAAATTTTCAAATTTTTTATAAAATCAACCAACCCACATTATTTTATAAAGAACTACGTAACTTTGAGTTCCCCATAGCACCAGGGGATACGTAGGAGCAGAATTTCATTTCTGTCAAGGTAAAATTAAATTTTCATAATTTTGTGGTTTCGCTTTGTAAATAGTTACAACGTTTTTGTAAAAAGGGGTAAAATAAATATTCCAAATATTGTTAATGATTTGCACAATTAACTCAAGGTACCGTCTTAGGACGGGTGCGTTAGGGGTGCAGTGGGATTAAGTTTCCACCCTTCCCTAAGCATAACCGACTCCCGAATCCAATCTGGTTCCAAAGACCATTTCCAAATAAGAGGTTTTTCCAATTTTTCCTAAGTTAAAAATAAAATTGGTGGCGACTCCATTTTTCCATTGTCATATTTTAAAATCATAACGAGTCGCTATATCCTTCGCCGCGATCTCCGGTCGCGACAGAGGTACTTACCAGTCTTACACTAGGCAAATATTTTAGTCACTTAGGCGAGTTTTTGCCCTATTCAATTCAGTCCTAGACTGGGACAAATTTCTCTTTGGACAAATCTTTTGGTTCAATTTGACCTTATATTAGGACAAGTTTCTACCCTGTTCAATTTGACTCGAAACTGGGGCAATTTTTCTTTTCTTTAGTTCAATTTGACCTACACTAGGTCAAATCTTTTGGTCATTAGGGTGAGTTGTTGCCCTATGTTGGTGTATGCCCTAGAGGCTAATACATTTTTTGTATTTGCATATATTCTATTATGCTATTTTATATATGAGGCATTTCATTTATTGTGTTCTTTTTTTGATAAACATAATAAAGTCCTTAGAATAGTAAGATTGATACCATAGGACATCAAGTGGATGACTTGATCGTGAGATCCTTTTGGTTACAACACTATTCTTAAATGTCCCTAGTCAAGTATTATTGTTAATTAGGACAACAATAATGCATTGAGACTAGTATGTGCGTAGACTGATGACCACATCTCACGGGTCATGGATATGAGATATCAAGTCTACACATGGATACATATTAGAGTAATGATGTATTGGACAGACCCGCCATGAGAACGCTACGTGGATCGTTACGTGAGTGTCATAAGCGATTCTCATAGTGATAATGGTGTATGTGGTTCTTTGACACGAAATCACTACGATTCCTACATGAGGAGTTGTGTGTTTTAAATGCCATCAAACGTCATCTGTAACAAGATGATTATAAAGTTGGTTATTAGACATATTGCAATGCATGTGGAGGAATGTGAGTGACCTAGATGGGATTTGGCCCTCCTACATAACGAAGTGATATCTTCGGGCCCCCGATTGAGTGAGACTATGAAATGCATGGCCATGCTCAAATGAGTCAATATGAGATATTGATCTCATTTGTTATTACTATGTCTACTCGGGAATCAGAAACCGAAGATTGAATTAAACAAGGGTGACACGTTCCATGCCTTGTGTTCAATCGGATATCCGGACAAAGGGACTAAACTACACGGAAACATTGATCACGGATAGGTTATGTCAAATCACCGACATTCTCATTACTTGGGTAGCAGTGATGTGTTGCTAGATATCACTCCTTGTTTGTAATATTAAAATGAGATTTTAATATTACTACCAACGTCATGAGAACCTACAGTGGTCGCACACTTAGAAACAGACTAAATTGGAGCAATAAGGATCCAAGTTGGACTCGGATTCAATTGTGGGCCTAACTCATGACAGATGGGTTTTAGGGTTGCACTGACTTACCTTGCTACTACTCACACTCACTTAAGGCAGCCACTATTATAAATAGTCTTGTTAAGGGGCTGCTATAGATGTTACATGACAACCCTAGCCGCACCTAAGAAAGTGAGTGAGAGACGGTGAAAAGTTCTTCTCTTCTATTCGCACTAGCACCGCGAAACAGAGGCGTGACTCCTTTTGTAAGTCATTCGTGTGGATACCGCAGAAACATCGTCGCTATTACGGTGTTGGTGATTCACCTCGCTTGTGTTTATCACGCTTCAAGAGGTAATTTTTAAAAACTCGGATTATGGATTTTTCGCATGGATCCGTGTGGGAATCCTATTATTCCATTGCGAGATATTTTGATCAAGCCAATTCCCAACAAGTGGTATCGAGCCACTTGCGAAACTATGATTCGGTTTTTCTGCTTTTCTTGTTATATGCGATAACATGATTCGTTGCTTTCCTTTCATAAAAGATATAATCTTTATATGTTATTTCTGAAATCGAAATAATGCCGTATGAAATCGTGTTCTGTTTTATTTGTTGTTTACGAAACATGTTGATGTTTTTGAAACCATGAAGATGTTCATATAATTCTGCGAAAACGGTTTTGAATGCTTTCTGTTTTTGCATTTTTCTGATATCTATATATGTGATATGTATGATTCTGCGAAAACGGTTTTGAATGCTTTCTGTTCTTGCGTTTTTCTGATATCTATATATGTGATATGTATGATTCTGCGAAAATGGTTTTGAATGCTTTCTGTTCTTGCGTGGTGTGTGATATTCGAAAGCGCGATATTCAAATCTTTGTTTTATAATTCACAAAATAATAATGTGTTATTTCTTTGTGTTTATGTATTCTTAGAGATGCATGGTGCATGGTTATGGCCTTAGTCTTTATTTTATGCTATTTTGGTTATTTTAAATACGACCTGCGTGTCGTGCCTTTCTCTCTACATTCTGATTGTACATTCTCTTCTCATCTAACTCCCCTCGAATGTAAAAGAGGTTTCTATAATGTAATCATCATATGGAGACAAGGAGATGGCATCAAGTGAGGACGTTGGTGGGAGACGCTTGGTGAAGCCGGCTTTTTAAAGCTAATCTCTTAGAGGCCATAACCATGTCACATTTATTATTTGCTTTATATGTATGAGATGCATGGATGATGTTTATGGTATGTTAAACAAGTTTAATAAATGGTGAGATCTAATAATAAAATTCCCTCAAAGAAAATATTAAGTCATTATGTGATGCCTTCCAATGCGTGGCACTCATCAAGACTAATATCGATTAAGTGTAGGTCCGCAAAGCGAGTGCCTTTATCTATATTAGTAAGATGCGATGGGATAAGAGTAATATCCAAATGCCAACCATTGGGTCTCGACTTAACTAGGCCATTTCAATAGGATTGAAGGCTTAGAGGCATGAAGTTGGGCTTTAGTCCATTAGATGGATTAGAATAAGTGTTATTCACCCAACTATCCAAGAGTTGCATGTGATGTAATTGGAAAGAGTTTCCTACCTAAATAATCGAATTTTGGGCGATCAGCCAAAGCTGACTCAAAGCTAGGTAAAATATGGATCTTGGCCCACTAGGAAATCTTTCGATGGGATTTTCCGAGTCAATGTTGAGGGTCATTGACTTGAATAAAATAGTGGGAGGCATATTTAATTAAAAGACCTCATTAAATATGTTTATGGCATGATACTTATATTTTTACATGTTTCTGTTAATAGATAACCATGGCAACAAACACATTGGGTACTTTATCATTGTGATCCGTCCTTGAGAAGGACAAGTTGTCTGGATCAAATTTTCTAGACTGGTACAGGAATTTGAGGATTGTCCTCAAGCAAGAGAAAAAGCTGTATGTTTTGGAATGCCTATTCGAGCCACCTGCTTGCTAATGCCCCTAGAACTGAAAGAGATACTTATAAGAAGCATCAAGATGATGCCTTGGACATTGGATGTGTAATGCTGGCCACCATGAACTCTGAGCTCCAAAAGCAACATGAGAACATGGATGCATACGATATGATCGTACACCTTAAGAAGCTCTATCAAGAGCAGGCCGGGCATGAGAGATTCGAGGTCTCTAAAGCCTTGTTTCGGTGCAAGTAGTAGAAGGAAGCCCTGTTGGTGCTCATGTACTTAAGATGATTGGGTACATTGAAAACCTAGAGAGACTGGGTTTTCCTTTGGGCCAAGAGTTGGCCATCGACTTAGTCCCGCAATTCTTCTTAGGAAAGTTTCAATCAATTTGTCATGAACTACAACATGAATGAGATTGACAAATCACTACCAGAGCTGCTAGGCATGTTGAGAAGCTCGCCGAGCGTAACATCGACAAAGGTAAAGGGAAGGCCATAATGATGGTCCAAAAGAATAAGGGCAAGAGCAGAGAAAAAGCCCAAGGACAAGCTGGAAGGGCAAGGGCAAGGGCAAGGACAAGTCCAAGCCTAGCACTTCTAGCTTGAAACCAAGTGGGTGGAGTGGCTAAGGAAGGTACATGCTTCCATTGGGGTCGACAGGACATTGGAAGAGGAAGCTGTGCCAAGTTCCCTGGAGGAGCTCAAAAAGAAGAAGGGAAGTGAGACTTCCACTTCGGGTATTTTTTTTATTGAAGTCAATTTATCTACTTACGCATCATGGGTATTAGATCTTGGATGTGGATCTCACATTTGTGTAAATGTGCGCAGGATCTAAAAGCGAAGAGACCATTGACGAAGGGCGAAGTCGACCTACGAGTTGGAAATGGAGCAAAAGTTGCTTTGCATTAGGCGTAGGGACTTATTTATTATCTCTGCCCTTTGGGCTTGTAATAGAGTTAGAGAAGCGCTATTTTGTGCCACGCTATTAGTAGGAATATCATTTCTGTTTCTTGTTTGGACAAGAAAGGTTTTTCTTTTATAATAAAGGACAAGTGTTGTTCTATTTATATGAATGATATTTTTATGGTAGTGCACAATTGAGTAATGGACTTTATGTACTTGATCTCGAAACGCCCATTTATAACATAAATACAAAGAGGTTTAAATCAAACGATCTGAACCCAACTTTTCTCTGGCATTGTCGTTTGGGCCACATAAATGAGAAACGCATCTCCAAACTCCATAAAGATGGATTCTTGGACTCATTTGATTTCGAATCATATGAGATATGTGAATCTTGTTTATTAGGGAAGATGACAAAGGCCCCATTCATCTTTGGACAAGGTGAAAGGGCTAGTGATCTTTTAGGCCTTATACATAGTGATGTATGTGGGCCACTAAACACAGTTACTAGAGGTGGTTTTCAATACTTCATTACATTTACTGATGATTTCAGTAGATATGGATTTGTATATCTTATGAAGCACAAATCAGAATCCTTTGAAAAGTTCAAAGAGTTCAAGAATGAAGTACAAAACCAACTTGGCAAAAGAATTAAAATCCTTCGATCAGATCGAGGAGGTGAATACTTAAGCCAACAGTTTGATGATCATCTGAAAGAGTGTGGGATAATATCTCAACTCACTCCTCCCGGAACACCACAATGGAATGGTGTTTCGAAAGGAGGAAGCTGGACTTTGTTGGACATGGTCCGATCCATGATGAGTCATGCAGACCTTCCAGGCTCCTTACGGGGACATGCTCTGTTAATGCCGGCGGTTTTCACACTTAAGCGTGTTCCATCTAAGACGGTTCAACAGACACCATATGAGATATGGACCGGGAGACGGCCCAAGTATGTCTTTCATGAAGATTTGGGGTTGCGAAGCTTATGTGAAACGTCAAGTTTCGATAAGCTTGGCCCTAAATCGATAAATGCTTCTTTGTGGGGTATCCAAAGGAAACCAAGGGATACTTTTTCTATAATCCTACCGAGGGCAAAGTGTTTGTCGCACGGACGGTGTGTTTCTAGAAAGAGAGTTTATCTCCAAAGGAACCAAGTGGGAGAAAAGTAGAACTTGAAGAAGTTCAAGTTTCACAAAGCAAAGAATGAACCAATGGTGGAAATAGAGCGGCTTCCACAAAATGTTGTGGAACAAAGAACAACTGCTCTAGTAGCACAAGACCTGCGTAGGTCTAACGGGATACGTCATCAACCGAGAGAGATATGGATTTCTCATGACCCAACAAGGTGACGTATTGCTCATGGATCAAGATGAGCTGTGACTTACCAGGAAGCCATTATTGGCCCGAGACCGAGAAATGGCTTGAGGCCATGAGATGCGAAATGGATTCCATGTATGCCAACCGGTATGGACCTTGGTTGACCCCTTTGAAGGGTAAAACCCATTGGGTACAAGTGGGTTTTCAAGAAGAAAACTGACATGGATGGTAATGTGCATACCTTTAAGGCGCGATTGGTGGCTAAAGGTTTTAAACAAATTCATGGTGTAGACTATGATGAAACTTTTTCCCCAGTTGCGATGCTTAAATCCGTTCGGATCTTGCTTGTTGTTGCAGCATACCATGATTATTAAATCTGGAAAATGGATGTCAAAACTGCTTTCCTTAATGGAAATCTTCTCGAAGATGTGTACATGACACAACCTGAGGGTTTTGCCACTCCAGAGGATGCTAGAAAAGTATGCAAGTTGCAACGATCTATTTATGGATTAAAGCAAGCTTCCAGAAGCTGGAATCTTCGTTTTGATGATACAATCAAACAGTTTGATTTCATCAAGAATGAAGAAGAATCTTGTGTCTACAAGAAGGTTAGTGGGAGCACAGTTGTCTTTCTAGTATTGTATGTAGATGACATACTACTAATTGGAAATGACATCCCTACCCTACAGTCTGTAAAGACTTGGTGAGGGAAGTGCTTTTCTATGAAGGACTTGGGCGAAGCCACCTATGTATTAGGTATCAGGATCTATAGAGATAGATCACTGAGACTGCTTGGCCTAAGTCAGAGTACATACATAGACAAAGTGTTAAGACGATTTAACATGCATGAATCCAAGAAAGGACTCTTGCCTATGTCACATGGTGTAAGCTTATCTAAGGCTCAATCCCCTTCCACCCAGGATGAGAGGGATCGCACGAGCAAGATTCCATATGCATCTGCAATTGGATCTATCATGTATGCCATGTTATGTACTCGACCCGGACATCTCGTATGCTTTGAGCATGACGAGTAGGTACCAGTCTGATCCCGGTGAAAGTCACTGGACTGCTATCAAGAACATCCTTAAGTACTTAAGAAGGACTAAGGATTCGTTCTTGGTATATGGAGGTAAGGAAGAGCTAGTTGTAAAAGGTTACACCGATGCTAGCTTCCAGACCGATAAGGACGACTCAGATCGCAATCGGGTTATGTTTTTTGCCTAAATGGTGGGGCTGTGAGCTGGAAGAGTTCAAAGCAGAGACAGTCACCGATTCTACCACAGAGGCTGAGTATATTGCTGCCTCCAATGCAGCAAAGGAGGCCGTTTGGATCAGGAAGTTCATTACTGAACTTGGCACTATTCCTAGCATTGTGGACCCAAGTGGACCTCTATTGTGATAATAATGGAGCCATTGCACAAGCTAAGGAGCCTAGATCTCACCGGCCGATCCAAACATATACTTAGGCGCTTCCATCTCATTCGAGAGATCATCGATAGAGGAGATGTAAAGATATGCGCAGAGTACCAACAGATGATAACATTCTTTGATCCACTTGACGAAGCCTCTTGCACAAGAGAAGCATGAGGGTCACACTAGGTCTTTAGGCATTAGATATATGCCGATTGGCTCTAGTGCAAGTGGGAGATTGTTGGTGTATGCCCTAGAGGCTAATACATTTTCTGTATTTGCATATATTCTATTATGCTATTTTATATATGAGGCATTTCATTTATTGTGTTCTTTTTTGATAAACATAATAAAGTCCTTAGAATAGTAAGATTGATGCCATAGGACATCAAGTGGATGACTTGATCGTGAGATCCTTTTGGTTACAACACTATTCTTAAATGTCCCTAGTCAAGTATTATTGTTAATTAGGACAACAATAATGCATTGAGACTAGTATGTGCGTGGACCGATGACCACATCTCACGGGTCATGGATATGAGATATCAAGTCTACACATGGATACATATTAGAGTAATGATGTATTGGATGGACCCACCATGAGAACGCTACGTGGATCGTTACGTGAGTGTCATAAGCGATTCTCATAGTGATAATGGTGTATGTGGTTCTTTGACCCGAAATCACTACGATTCCTACATGAGGAGTTGTGTGTTTTAAATGCCATCAAACGTCATCCGTAACAAGATGATTATAAAGTTGGTTATTAGACATATTGCGATGCATGTGGAGGAATGTGAGTGACCTAGATGGGATTTGTCCCTCCTACATAACAGGAGTGATATCTTCGGGCCCCCTGATTGAGTGAGACTATGAAATGCATGGCCATGCTCAAATGAGTCAATATGAGATATTGATCTCATTTGTTATTACTATGTCTACTCGGGAATCAGGAAACTGAAGATTGAATTAAACAAGGGTGACACGTTCCATGCCTTGTGTTCAACTGGATATCCGGACAAAGGGACTAAACTACACGGAAACATTGATCACGGATAGGTTATGTCAAATCACTGACATTCTCATTACTTGGGTAGCAGTGATGTGTTGCTAGATACCGCTCACTGTTTGTAATATTAAAATGAGATTTTAATATTACTACCAACGTTATGAGAACCTGCAGGGTCGCACACTTAGAACAGACTAAATTGGAGCAATAAGGATCCAAGTTGGACTCGGATTCAATTGTGGGCCTAACTCATGATGAGATGGGTTTTAGGGTTGCACAGCTTACCTTGCTACTACTCACACTCACTTAAGGCAGCCACTATTATAAATAGTACTGTTAAGGGGACTGCTATAGATGTTACATGACAACCCTAGCCGCACCTAAGAAAGTGAGTGAGAGACAGTGAAAGGTTCTTCTCTTCTATTCGCAGCTAGCACCGCGAAACAGAGGCGTGACTCCTTTTGTAAGTCTGTTCGTGTGGATACCGCAGAAACATCGTCGCTATTACGGTGTTGGTGATTCACCTCGCTTGTGTTTATCACGCTTCAAGAGGTAATTTTTAAAAACTCGGATTATGGATTTTTCACATGGATCCTGTGTGGGAATCCTATTATTCCGCTGCAAGATATTTTGATCCGCAATTCCCAACACCCTATTCTATTCAGTCTTAGAATGAGACAAATTTCTCTTTGGTTCAATTTGGCTTGATGTAGATGTTCAGCAGAAGAAAATCCTTGGCCATAATGTCTAGTGGGCAACTAAAGATCGTTTTCATGAGGATCAAATCAATCCATATCGGGGCAACACTTCTTTGAATCTCATACCATCATTTGTGTCTTGTTTCATATAAACCCTTTTGTGTAGTCAAACTTCCAAGACCAATCTGGAAGTTATTTACTTAGTAAATTTATTTTCTGTTGTACTTTTGAATCCATATTTGTCTATTACGTAATGCTTCAAGTAAAGTAAACATGAGTACAACATTATGATTTGACCATCTAATGACAATCCCCTTATGAACAATTCAGATCGAAAAGAACTTAGAAGTTCCAATTAAACGGGAAAATGATATCCCAAGGGATAATCCAAAAACAAGGGGTACCCGAGAAAAAAAAAGGAAAAGATCCTGTTAGGTTGGAAACCCAAAAGGACGATCTAAGCAAAAGTTAGAGCAAATAAATAGGCAAAATCTCAAAGAAAGATAAGCTGTAACTCCTTGAAGGATTCACCAAACTGGGGCAATTTTATTTGCGTTCGATTGGTTACACAAGGGCAACTTTATTCGCATTCAATTGGCCACACTGGGACAAAATTTTTGAAGGATTAAGAAAATATATATTGAAGGAAGTAGTAACAGAGACAACGGTTGAGTCATCAAGCCATTACAGGAAATCAATTGGATGAGGATCAAGGAACAAATACTGGGGTAAAATTTTCTCGCAAAGACTTAGTAGCTTCAAGCAAGGGTTAACAACAAAGGATGATCATCTCACTTCTCAAAAGAAGAGATAAGAAGAAAAAAAGAAAAAAAAAGAGAAAGAAGTAAAAGAAGAAGAGAAAGGAAAGGTAAGTAGAATCAAGGCTATCAGGTCCAATGGGTAAAAGCATGTGAACAAGGGTTTGACTGGTTAAAACTTTCTAGAGTTATCGTTAGTTCAATTGACTTTAAAAAATTGAAAAAAAAAAAAAGAAAGAAAAATAGAGAAAAATAGAAAAGAAAAGAAAAGATAGAGAAAAAATAAAAAAGGGGAAAAGAGAAAGAGAAAGTTAAAATAAAAAATAAAAAAATGAGAAAATGAGAAAGAAAAAGAGAGAAGAAAATAATTTTCCATGTCTACTTAGCAAGAGTGCTTTCAGGAGCGCGTAAGCTCCATGTATTTTTAAATTCATTTGAGTGCATTGGCTCCATGCATTTTGAGCACTTCGACTCCATACATTTTCATTTTGAGCGCATCGGCTCTATGCATTTTTTAGTGCATCAGCTCCATGCATTTTGAGCGCATCAGCTCCATGCATTTTGAGCACATTGGCTCCTTGCATTTTGAGCCCATCGACTCCATGCATTTTGAGTGCATCGGCTCCATGTATTTTCATTTTGAGCACATCGGCTACATGCACTCTTTTAAGCCCATCGACTCCTGTCATACTTTTGATCGCATCGATTCCTGTCATACTTTTGAGCGCATCGGCTCCTGTCATACTTTTGAGCGCATCGGCTCCTGTCTTTTACTTTTGAGTGCATCAGCTCCTTGCATTTTAAATTTCTGTCATTTACTTTTGAGCGCATCGGCTCTATGCATTTTATATTTTTGTCATTTACTTTTGAGCGCATCGGCTCCTATCATTTAAATTTCTATCATTTACTTTTAAGCGCGTCGGCTCCTGTCATTTACTTTTGAGCGCATTGGCACCTGTCATTTATTTTTGAGTGCATCGGCTCCATGTATTTTAAATTTTTGTCATTTACTTTTGAGCACATCAGCATTTCACATTTTATTGTTCTCTTATTTTTTGCATCTTATGCATTCCTAAATAAAATTTGAGTTCATGTCTTTATTTGTTCCTTACAATGATAAAATGAAACTACGATTATTCTTTTTATCTAGTAGGAAACAAGTAAAGAGGGGCAATTGTGAACACTCAATTTTGTTCGAGGCATTTTGTTAAAAAAAAAGAAAAAAAAAGAAGAAGAAAAAAAGAAAAAAGAAATGACCAAATTTTCTAGTAGAAACACATAACCTGACCCATTGACCCATCATCCATCTCATGACCCATATGTCATTAAACTTATCCTAAACAAACCCTAGCAATTATCATTAAACTCATCCTAAACCATCACTCTCCAAACCCTAATTTTTTCTATAAATACCCATCACCTATACACTCTTGAGAGACACAAAAAAACTTTTTCCTACAGCTAATACCCTAGCTCTAGTTTTTTCTTTTCACGTAGCCTTCTTTGCAGCAAGCCTCTGCTAAAATACCCCTCCATCATAACTCCATTACATTCAAACTCCTCATAACCACCATAAACCACCCAACAAAATCCATCCCTCCATCAACCTCTGTTTTCTTCTTTGCCAACCGTAATCACCATTCCACTATAACACTAAACCACCCAAACTTTCAAGCACCATTACACCGCACCACGTAACAACCTTTCATCAACCCCCATTCACGTCCCAACATCATCAAACCGTGACCCTTCATCCATACCATCACCTCATTTTCATCATCCAAAATTCAACCCCTGCCACGTCCAAACACAACCCATCAACAGCCACTCAAGCCATCTTCCTCACCGTTCTCATCATGTACCAACACCACCATGAGACCTTCATATAGCCACCACCCTTCAACCTCCATCAACATAGCATCCACGCTCAAGAGAAACACCACACCCCGTGAATCACCATCCTCCAAACAACCACATAGCCTCCACACCGTAATCGAGCGATCTTCACATGATCCAGCCGCTCTGTCAACCTCCTATGCCAGATCCGGCCAACCATAAGCACTTCCTCCACCACTAGGGTCAGATCCATACCCAGCACCTGCGAATCGGCCGCAACGCAGCTAGTAAAGCTCACGTGTCGTCCACCCGCAGCGGCTAGGCCGTTATTGTCGTCTACTACACCGGGACCGTGAAAACCCAGCCGTGACCCGTAGCAACCATCTCCGTTCCAACATCCTCCACATCGTTCCAGATTGGCTGCGCCTAGCGGCCATCCCTTTGCGTAATAGCCATTCCGTCATCCCTACCTCTGCAACTATCCCAAAAATAGAACCCTCTCTTTTTTTTTCCTTTTTTTTGTAAGCTGCTATATTTTTTATTTGTTTGTTTTAAATTCTTTTCTTTTAAGAAAATGGTTTGGATTAATGGGCTCATTGGGCTGAAAAAGCAAAAAAATAAAAATATAAAAAAAGAAATAAGTAAAAAAAATTATAAAAAAAAAACAAATTTGAACTCCTTTTATTAGAAAAATAAAGCAGGATTATTTGAGTTGTGACACTTTATTAATCCTATAACTTTTATAATCATCTGAGTTGTGACAACTTTATGTTACCAAGTGGCTTCAATACTCAAGAGGGAGGTGAATTGAGTATGTAAAACAAGTTCACAAATCTTTCGCAAAATGTTTGATAAACAATATTCGTTGAAGCTATTTGATGATTAGAGATGATTAGATATATGAGATAAACACTTTTACTTATAAATGCAATAGCCAAAGGGAACAATATTCAAACAATTCAATAAAACAGTACTCAGTGTAAAGAGAATGGTTTAGAGAAAACAAACACAATGATTTATCCTGGTTCGATCACCAATCCACTTGTGATCTACGTCCAGTCCTCAAGCAACCACTAGAGATTTTTCACTATATCTTCAAGCTTCAATAGGTGCTTGACAACCTTTACAACCTTGAGCACTCAACACTTTGGGATACCTCACCCTTGGAGCTTGAGTCTCTTCAACTAAGGGATGCCTCACCCTTTACACTTTTGGAGGGATGCCTCACCCTCTTTACAAAGCAATTTGGATTGATAGAATGAAACTCTCACAAGAGTAGATGATTACAAATTGAAGCTCTAATATGCTCTCAAAGAATAACTCAAGTTTTTCACAAAAACAAAGCGAGAAAGGATTTGAATATTAAATCACGTATTGAAGGATTGATATTCAGTTTTTGGTTCAAGGTCAACCTTTAATGAAGTCCCAACATTGGTATTTATAAGTTTTGTAATAAATGAAGCCATTGGGGACTTTTGCCCAAGCATTAAATGCCATTAATATAGCCGTTGGACTCTGTTAGATTGCGTGTAATCGATTACACAACAAATGTAATCGATTACATTGTTGTTCCAACTTGTTCTTGGCTTTTTGGGCTCTGTGTAATCGATTACATTCTTGGTGTAATCGATTTCATGGCTTCTGACTTGCTTTGTAATCGATTACAATATCCATGTAATCGATTACAATATCCATGTAATCGATTACATAACTCTTTGAACGTGTTCTTGCCTTTCTGGGCACATTGTAATCGATTACCAACTTGGTGTAATCGATTACAAGGCCTCTGACTTGCTTGTAATCGATTACAATGCTCATGTAATCGATTATAAGGCCTCTGTTTACTGTGTAATCAATTACAAATATCATGTAATCGATTACATTGGCCTTTGAACACATTTTTCAAGTCCAATTAAGCTTGTAAGCAATTTCTAACACTTCAAGACATTTGATTAAACATAAATCCTTTCATGAGTGTTAAATCTAAGATTGAAAACAATGTTTCTTTGAAAAACATGTTTAGCTTTGAATTTTCACAATTATTTTGGAAATGATATATTGAAAAACCATTTGAGAAATCTTGAGAGCATTTAACATTAATGTTCTAAGTCTTATGAGTAAATAAACCTCTTGACTTCTTTCTTTGATCTTGATCTTTTCGTTTGCACTTGATCTTCATTTTTGCACTTGATCTTCGTCTTTGACATTGTTATCATCAAAAACCATCTGACATGCTTTAAGGACATAAACATTTACATTCTCCTCTTTTTTGATGATGACAAACTGATCATAGGAAAAAGAGAGAGTTTTTGCATTTGTATATAACAGAGATTTAGGCGCAACGCTCCCCCGGAGTTTATGCATGATATAGAGTAAGATTTAACTTAAAAGCTCAAAAGCTCCCCCGTACACATACAATATTAATTAGATTTCTCCCCCGTACACATGCAACATTAATTAGATTTCATTTTTCACTATTCTCTCCCCCGTTGGCATTATCAAAAAGACAAAAAAATTGGACAGCATTTCAGCTGTATTTCATGATTTCCCAAGTATTGCCAAAACAAGAAATCCAAAGAGAATATAATGAAGCCTAGTAAATTCAGATCAAGAGTAAAGAAAATCAATATAACCAATATTCAATAGCCAATATTTTAGAGAATATAACCAAAGCTGGGCCAAATTCATATATCATCAAAAACATATACAATGTAACCCATCATAGCCAATATAACCAATATCACCAAAAATGTATACCAATGTTATATAACTGAGCCAAAAAGAAAAAAGTACAATGTAGTCATAAGAAAATAATAATGAAAACATTAGGGCAATGAGCCATGATCACTATCAGTAGCCTCGCTGTCATTGTCCAGATTCGCAGCGATGTCTCCTAGATCAACATTATCATCGTCGGGCTAAAGATCGTCCTCAGAGCCTAGGAGCTCCTCATCATCAGCAGGGATGCCAGAGGGACCAGCAAAGGACAAGGGAATAGGAGAGGCAGAGGATGTGGGAGGTGCAGCAGTAGCACTCTGAGTGAAATGATGTCCTGACAGGAGGGAACGAATGGAGGCAAGCTCCTAATCTGAGTAGTCCATCCTCAGCTTAAGGTGATCTACCTTCTGCTCAATACGATCCATGCGTGTGTCCACGGTAGTGCTTAGGTTTCACATCTCTTGGAGCAGGAGGTCTAGTGTGGCTGTAGCTGGAGCAGGAGCAGGAGCAGGGGCAGGAGCAAGATGCTGAGCCTCTTCATCGTCATCACTATCCGGATCATGATGGATATGCCCAAAGCTACCATGGGCAATGTAGTGCCACCTATCATCGACTTTGTAGAGCTGAAGCTTCTTCAAGGTATGCAAGCCAATGGATTGTGGTCCCTTTGAGTTGGTATCCTTGGACTCCTCAGCCAAGGAAATGCAACAGTGCTCCAAGATTGCTGTCACCAGCATAGCAAACGGTATAGCAGAGTTTTTCTTTTTTCTTTACGTCCAACATGTGCTCTATAATGTAGAAACCCCAGTTGATTGGTCTCCCAGTGGTCATTGTCCATAAGGACACCACGTTATCCTTAAGAACCCGAGAGTAATTCCCTCCTCTAGGAATCAACCCCCTGACCAAAAGATAGTGGAGTACCTTGTTCTCCATGGTTAGGCCAGTGGCCATGATTCTCTTTTTGGGATCACTAGGGGGGTAGTACCCTGTCCTTGTCAGAGAAAGAAGAGCAGCCTTGTGCTCAAATTCATGACCCCAAATATTAACATTCCCACAGAAGTTTGCTCCATCAGGAGTGAGTTTGGTCAGCCTATACCATTCAGCCATAGTTATCTTAATCTATTACTTCTTCACCTCAGAGATTAAGCAATCATCCTCATACTTCAAATTGGCATAAAAAACCCTCACTAGATTTGGATAGATGGCCTTCTCAATGCTAGGAAAACCCAACAATCCTAAGTTTTAATGGTTCTAAAACTCTCTAGGGGTTCACTCTCACAGAAGGTTATAGGAAGATACCTGGGGCAAATTATCTTGCATAGCTGGAAGTTTTTCCTGAACAACTCAGCTTTCTTCACGGTGGAGAAATGGCGAGTGAGGTCCAAGCTAGAAATGTTGCGTGAAGCTCCACCTGAGGATTCTCCAATGACAACCCCTGTTCTGGGGCATTTTGAACAGTGAGAAGACTCAGCCATGTGATGAGGAAGAAGAGAGTGGGATGAGGGGAATATGTTTAAAGATGAGAAAGGGATGAGAAAGGGACAGATTAGGGCAGAGAAGGAGAGAGTGTTCGTGAGAGGTGATAGGGAGATTTGGGTAATGGAATGTGATGGATTTGGGAGATGGGCTGTGTAGAGAGGGGATTTTCGAGTGAGAGGGATGAAAAATGGAGGGATTTGAGTGAGATTTGAGTGAGAAAAGAGAGATTGGGAGGTTGGGTTTGCGTGGGAGCAGAGGAGGAAGACGAAGTAACTGAAGAGTTTCTGAGAAAGGAAGCCTGCGCGCGTCAGAAAACCTTTTAAAAAACCCTATGTAATCGATTACATTGGTTTTGTAATCGATTACAAGCCTTCTGTTTCTCATGTAATCGATTACATTTTTGGTGTAATCGATTACCATGCTTCTGGGGAACCTTGTAATCGATTACATGGTTGGTGTAATCGATTACCTGAGTTCTGAGTTAATTGTAATCGATTACAAAAGTTGTGTAATCGATTACATGCTTGACAGAACCTTTGTAATCGATTACAAAGGCATTGTAATCGATTACCAGCACACTTAAACTCAGATTTTGCATTTCAAACAGCATAGAATCAATTTTAAACCATTCAAATCAGTTCCAGAGCATCTTAAATCAATTCAAATCATCATGCAAGCATATAAACTAATCATATTATGATTCAAATCACATAATTTTGCAAGAATACTAATTTTACAAACAATTACACCTTTTTTGGTGAAATTGTGAAGTTGTTGAGTTGGTTGGGAGTTTTTGACATGAGGGAGCACCTATAAAACAACTTAGGGAAAATCTCCAACGCTCAAGTCAGTATTGGATTCAAATATGATTAAAAAATCAAAGATTATGTAGCAAAATGGAATGATTATGTAGAAAGAAACATACTTTGATTTTAGGATTATGCAGCAAATAATCAATTTATGCATGATTGATCCAAAATACCAAGTTCATTTCTTATATAGAAAAATGCTTCTTTTGCTAGGGGTTTAGTGAAAATGTCAGCTAGTTGCTTAGTGGTTTGTACAAATTCAAGCATATAATCACTTTTTTGAACATGGTCTCTAATGAAATAATGTCTTATTTCAATATGTTTAGTCCTAGAATGCAAAATGGGATTTTTGGACAAATTAATTGCACTAGTATTATCACATCTTATGGGGATGTGATCAAGCTCAAGACCATAGTCCAAGAGTTGTTGCTTCATCCAAAGGATTTGAGCACAACAACTCCCAACTACAACATACTCAGCTTCAGCTGTAGATAATGTCACACTATTTTGTTTCTTGCTATGCCAAGAAACTAGTGAGCTTCCAAGCAAGTGGCATGTCTCACTAGTGCTCTTCCTATCCATTTTGCATCCAGCAAAATCAGAATCGAAATATCCAATGAGGCTACATGAGGCACCCTTAGGGTACCACAAACCCATTTGTGATGTACCTATTAGATATTGCATTATTCTTTTAACAGCACTTAGGTGTGATTCTTTAGGATTAACTTGATATCTAGCACACATGCATACACTAAACATTATATCAGGCCTACTTGTAGTGAGATAAAGGAGTGGGCCAATCATACCTCTATATTTTGTAATTTCTACCGATTTACCTCCTTCATCCTTGTCCAAATAGCAAGAGGTGCCCATAGGAGTAGCCATATGCTTGGCATTATCCATTCCAAACTTCTTGAGCAACTCCTTGCAATACTTGGATTGGCTTATGAAAGTTCTTTCTCTTGTTTGCTTGATTTGGAGACCAAGGAGGAAGTTGAGCTCACCCATTATGGACATCTCAAACTCACTTTGCATAATATTTGAAAATTCTTTACAAAGAGAGTTGTTAGTAGCTCCAAATATAATGTCATCAACATAGATTTGAACTAGAAGTATGTCATGCATTTTATGTTTTATGAAAAGGGTAGTGTCAACTTTGCCTCTAGAAAACCCTTTTTCTAAAAGGAATTTGCTCAACTTTTCATACCAAGCTCTAGGAGCTTGTTTCAAGCCATACAAGGCTTTTTTCAGTTTAAAAACATGGTTGGGCAATTCAAAATCCTCAAAACCAAGAGGTTGTTCCACATACACCTCTTTTTGTATAAAACCATTTAAAAAGGCACTTTTGACATCCATTTGATAGAGTTTGAAATCCATTATGCAAGCATATGCAAGTAACATTCTAATGGCCTCTAATCTAGCCACGGGAGCATAAGTTTCTTCATAATCTATGCGTTCTTCTTGATTATAGCCCTTAACTACAAGCCTAGCTTTGTTTCTTATTATTAGGCCCGTTTCATCAAGTTTATTCCTAAAGACCCATTTGGTGCCAATTATAGGATGATCATTGGGCCTTGGAACTAATTCCCAAACTTGATTTCTCTCAAATTGGTTTAGCTCTTCTTGCATGGCCAAGATCCAATGTTCATCATTAATGGCCTCATTTATGTCTTTAGGTTTAACTTGAAAGACAAAAGTCAAGTGATTACATGCATCTCTAAGTGAGTTTCGAGTGATTACCCCTTTTGATACATCACCTATCACCTTGTCGAGAGGGTGATATCTTGATGTCCTCCATTCCTTGGGTAGTTCCATGATTTCTGAATCCTTTTACCATGAGTGATCAAGGAGTCTCTCTTCTTGCTTCTTGGACTCTTTCTCTTGATTTTCCAAGTGTGTTTTTGCCAAGATTTCTGGAACATCATCAACAAGCTCCTTTCTCGACTCATTTGGGTTAGTTTCATCAAATGCAACATGTATAGACTCTTCTATGGTCATAGTTCATTTATTATAGACTCTAAAGGCCTTACTATGTATAGAATAGCCAATGAATATTCCCTCATCATATTTTGTATCAAACTTCCCCAAGTTATCCTTTCCATTATTCAAAACAAAACATTTATATCCAAAGACATGAAAATGTGACACATTTGGCTTTCTTCCTTTGTATAATTCATACGGGGTTTTCTTTAAAATTGGCCTTATTAGGGCTCTATTCATAACATAACAAGCAGTGTTAACCGCATCCGCCCAAAAGTACTTAGGAAGGTTGGCCTCATTGAGTATAGTTCTTGCCATTTCCTCTAAAAATCGATTTTTCCTTTCTACAACACCATTTTGTTGTGGTGTTCTAGGGGTAGAAAAATTATGCTCAATGCCATGTTCATCACAAAAAGTTTCAAATTCATGGTTTTCAAATTCACCACCATGGTCACTTCTTATGGATGCAATACAAAAACCTTTTTCATTTTGGATAACTTTGGCAAGCTTTTTAAATGATTGAAAAGCTTCATTTTTGTGGGCTAAGAATAATGTCCATGTAAATCTAGAAAAATCATCCACAATCACCAATGCATAGTAATTCCCACCAAAGCTCATAGTTCTAGAGGGACCAAAAAGATCCATGTGCAAAAGTTGTAAAGGTCTAAAAGTTAAAACCATGTTTTTAGCTTTAAAAGAGACCTTTACTTGTCTTCCCTTTTGACATGCATCACAAAGTTTATCTTTTTCAAATTTGAGCTTTGGAAGATCAATTACTAGTTCTTTAGAAACCAATTTGTTTAAGTGATCCATGTGAATGTGAGCAATTCTTCTATGCCATAACCATGAATCATTTTCTTTACTCATAAATCATTTAGCATCATTTGAGGAAATATCATCAAGACTAATCATATATATATTATTGACTCTATGACCAACAAAATAAACTTGCTTATCATCCTTTCCCTCAATTATGCAACAAGAAGAATCAAATATAACTCTATTGCCTTTATCACATAATTGACTAATGCTAAGCAAATTATGTTTAAGTCCTTCAACAAGCAAAACATTATCAATAGATGATAAAGGGATCTTACCAACTTTGCCAATTATAAGAATCTTCCCTTTGTTGTTATCACTATATGTGACATGACTATGTTTCTTGTGGGTAAGGGAGGAGAACTTGGAGCCATCACCAGTCATGTGCTTGGAGCAACCACTATTAAGATACCAACTTGAGCTTTTGGTCTTCAAGCACACTTACAACACACATTCAAATTTTAACCTTTGGTACCTAAATTGTTTTGGGTCCTTGTGTGTTAGAGTTAGGCATGGTGCCTTTAGGAACCCAAACCCTTTTGATTCCAACCTTGGTGTTTATGTTCTTTCTAACATTACAAGTGGATGCACTATATCCTTTTTTACCACAATGAAAGCATTTGACAAAGGGGCTACTTGAAGTTTTTGAGGAAACAAAGAAATTCTTATAAGACTTTTGATGGTTATTTGGATTAAATCCCAAACTGACATTTTGAAAAATACATTTTTGTTTTCCTAACAACACATTCAAGTTGTCTCTTCCAAAAGTGAATTTTGCAAGAGTGTTGTTCAAATCTTCAATTTCTTTTTCAAACGCTTTGCATGATGAACAAGGTAATGATATGAATGTATTATCATATGAGGAACAAGTCATGCATAATGAATTAGAATCAATGAGTCCTAAGGTCTCATTTTCAATCTTAAGCTCATTTATCTCCTTGGTTAAAATAGAAACTTTGTTTACCAATAAGGAGATTGTTTTATTAGAAGATAAAATCATTTTTGTGAGCCTCAAAGATTCATCATGTAATTCTTGAAAGGCATCTTGCAATTCATCATAAGAAGGTGGAGATTCTAAGTTAGAAGAAGTTACCTCGGTGTTGCTCTCTCCACTTTCTTCTCCTTGAACCATGAGACAAAGATGGGCTTTTTCATTCTCCGAACTATCGGAAGAGCTTAAGTCATTGTTCTCCCAAGTTATATATGCTCTCCTTCCTTTCTTTTCTTTGGAAGGCCTTTTCTCAAACTTCTCCGTCTTCTTGAGATACATAGGACACTCCATTTTCATGTGCCCTGGTTTTCCACATTCGTAGCATTTTGGAGGAGTAGAGGATCCTTCTCCTTTGTGATACACTTTCTTTTGAGGAAATGGTGGTCTTCTTTGAAATCCCTTTTTCTTTAGGAATCTTCCAAACTTTCTCACAAGGAAACTAAGATTCTCCTCACTTAGCTCAACATTTTCTGCATCCTCTTCACCATCTTCATCACCATCTTCAATTATAGAAGAGGTGGCTTTAAGTGCAATTCCCTTCTTCTTTTTATCAAGCTCTTCACTTTGATTGAGCCTATTTAGTTCCAACTCATGTTCTTGAAGCTTCCCAAATAAGGTAGCTAGAGACATTGTTGATAAATCTCTTGATTCCGCAATAGTCGTTACTTTGGGTTGCCAATTCCTGCTTAAACATCTCAAGACTTTGTTAATAATATCCTCATTAGGAAATGTCTTTCCCAATGAGATAAGATGATTAACAATATGAGTAAATCTCTTTTGCATATCTTGAATACTCTCACCTTGGTTCATTCTAAATAATTCATATTCATGAGTAAGAGAGTTTATTCGAGATCGCTTTACCTCACTAGTACCTTCATGAGTTACTTGTAGGGTATCTCACATTTCTTTTGCGGTCTTGTAATTTGACACCCTAAAGAATTCATCATATCCCAAGGATGTGGTGATGATGTTCTTGGCTCTCAAATTGTATTGACCCTTCTTTTTATCATCATCGGTCCATTCATTTCTAGGTGTATTAATTTTCACACCATCTTTAGTTTGTGTGGGAACAAAGGCATCATTTTCAATGGTGTCCCACACATCTAAGTCAATAGCTTCAATGAAAATTTTCATCTTTTCTTTCCAATAGGCATAACCATCCCCATGGAAATAAGGAGGTCTGTTTATAGAAGAACTTTCATTTGAAAAACCATTTGAAGTCATCACTTCTCTTAAAGCTGCTAAGCTCTTTATACAAGAGTCTAGCTCTGATACCATTTGTTACCAAGTGGCCTCAATACTCAAGAGGGGGGTGAATTGAGTATGTAAAACAAGTTCGCAAATCTTTTGCAAAACATTTGATAAACAATATTCGTTGAACCTATTTGATGATTAGAGATGATTGGATATATGAGATAAACACTTTTACTTATAAATGCAATAGCCAAAGGAAACAATATTCAAACAATTCAATAAAATAGTACTCAATGTAAAGAGAATGGTTTAGAGAAAACAAACACAATGATTTATCCTGGTTCGATCACCAATCCACTTATGATCTACGTCCAGTCCTCAAGTAACCGCTAAAGATTTTCTACTATTTCTTCAAGCTTCAATAGGTGCTTGACAACTTTTACAACCTTGAGCACTCAACACTTTGGGATACCTCACCCTTGGAGCTTAAGTCTCTTCAATTAAGGGATGTCTCACCCTTTACACTTTTAGAGGGATGCCTCACCCTCTTTACAAAGCAATATGGATTGATAGAATGAAACTCTCACAAGAGTAGATGATTACAAATTGAAGCTCTAATATGCTCTCAAAGAATAACTCAAGTTTTTCACAAAAACAGAGCAAGAAAGGATTTGAAGATTAAATAACGTATTGAAGGATTGATAGTTAGTTTTTGGTTCAAGGTCAATCTCTAATGAAGTCCCAACATTGGTATTTATAAGTTTTGTAATAAATGGAGCCGTTGGGGACTTTTGCCCAAGCATTAAATGCCATTAATATAGCCGTTGGACTCTGTCAGATTGTGTGTAATCGATTACACAACAAATGTAATCGATTACATTGTTGTTCCAACGTGTTCTTGGCTTTCTGGGCTCTGTGTAATCGATTTCATGGCTTCTGACTTGCTTTGTAATCGATTACAATATCCATGTAATCGATTAGGTGACTTCTGACTTGCTGTGTAATCGATTACAATATCCATTTAATCGATTACATAACTCTTTGAACGTGTTCTTGCCTTTTTGGGCACATTGTAATCGATTACCAACTTGGTGTAATCGACTACAAGGCCTCTGACTTGCTTGTAATCGATTACAATGCTCATGTAATCGATTACAAGGCTTCTGTTTGCTGTGTAATCAATTACAAATATCATGTAATAGATTACATTGGCCTTTGAACACATTTTTCAAGTCCAATTAAGCTTGTAAGCCATTTCTAACACTTCAAGACATTTGATTAAACATAAATCCTTTCATGAGTGTTAAATCTAAGATTGAAAATAATGTTTCTTTGAAAAACATGTTTAGCTTTGAATTTTCACATTTATTTTGGAAATGATATATTGAAAAACCATTTGAGAAATCTTGAGAGCATTTAACATTAATGTTCTAAGTCTTATGAGTAAATAAACCTCTTGACTTCTTTCTTTGATCTTGATCCTTTTGTTTGCACTTGATCTTCATTTTTGCACTTGATCTTCATCTTTGACATTGTTATCATCAAAAACCATTTGACATGCTTTAAGGACATAAGCATTCACACTTTATGATTCAAATTGTTTTGGTTTTATCTTCAAATTTATTTTTTTTGAAATAAAATAAATCACTAATCCGTAAGGATTCAAAGTTTTTTAAAAAAAATAAAAAATTGTGCAACAAACTTGATAATCAACGGGTGACGTTTCTAGCGTGACGTCGAACTTCACCCATTCAAACCTTAACACGATTAACTAAGTCGCGACGACTTGTTAATTTGAATTTTCAAAATCAAAAATTAAATTGTTTTTTTAATTAAAATCAACTAGCACACAATTGTTTTCTAAAGAACTACATGATTTTGAGTTTCTCATTGCACCCGAGGATACGTAGGAGCGGAACTCCTATTATGTCAAGTCAAAAATTAAATTTTCATAATTTACTTGTCTATTTAGTTTATTTTTTAACAAATGGGTTAAAACAAATATTTTCAAGAGTTATAAGAAATTTGCACAATTAACTTAAGATACTGTCTCAGGACGGGTGTATTAGGGGTACTATGGGATTAAATTTCCACCATTTCCTGTACATAACTGACTCCCATATCAAATCTGGTTTCAAAGACTATTTTTATCAAGTTTTTCAATTTTTCCTAATAAAAATAAAATTGATGGCGACTCCTAATTTTTTTAATTTAAGTTGCTCTTCTGCCGCAATCACAGTTGCGATAATCATGCTGATGCTTGCTTGTCTTGGATCCATCAAAGCTAATTAAAGGGATAATGTAAGATAAATATGAAGACAAAGATCTACCCTCTTTAAAATAGGGGCTAACCTACACAGATAAAAATCTCATATCAAAGATAAAATAAAAAGAAAAAGAAAGGAAAGTTAAGGTTATTATTTTTCCACTTAGAATATGCAGAGCTAATTAGCACAAGTTTCATATGACACACAGACTATGTATGCCATTCTTTGAACTTTATTCTAATTCAATTAGATGTAAAATGAGATGTGTCTACTAAAGGCCATGTCTTTATGAGCTTAACTTGTCTACTGTAAACATGCCATGAGTCAACGAAAACTCAACTTTGTATTTTTTTTTTTATGGAATGAAAATATGAAATACAGATGCTTAGGAAATTCACTATTAATATTGCATTTATTATCATTTAAATAGATCTACAAAAACTAAATAAAAGAACAAAAATATGGGTGTTGATGGTGGAGGCTATAGGAAGATGACAAAAATGACTAATTTCCTTTTCAGAACTTTTTCAGATGAATTGCCAGTATAATGCACGTTTGTGTGAGAGGAGAAAAAACAGGGACAGATTGGAAAATGAGATTAATGTAGTAAACATAAAGAAAATAATTAACCATTTAGGAGAATAAAACAAATACTTTTAGAAAATTAAATTACAACTCTAAAATGATATGCATCTGAATCAATTCCACACACTGTTACCTATGATTCTTCAAGTAGTGTTCTACTTGCTTCCAACTCTCTTTAAGCACAACAACCTCCTCCATAACAGCTTTATGCTTGGTTTTAGTTTCATTCAATTGGTTTGGAAGGAGTGCAAATATTTGAGAGATTGACCCACGTTCCATTAGGATTCCTTGTCAAATATGAATTAGGGAGTTCCGAGAGTGAGAAAAGGAAAACTAAAAATCAATCAAACAAAAATTAATAAAATCAATATTAAGCATTTTTAGATTTAATTATTATTCCAGAAATGATTTTTGGGATAAAATTTAAAGAGATAAACATTTTACTACCTTAAAATTAAACATTATTTGGTATAGAAAATGATACCTTAAAATTAAAAGAGATAAACATTTTCCTAACTTCCAAGTTGTGAAACTCATTCATTTAACCACCTGGATCTCCTCCTCCTCAAATATTGGAAAATGAAAATTCCTTCAAAATAAGGTATCCTCCAAATAGTTTGAAGCACAAAAAACCTTGTATGGTTATCACAGTACAAAGCATCAAGTATCTTTATCACAGAAACATGAAATAATTAGAGCAGCTGAAGATTAGTAACAAACAACAGTTTTAATCTTTTTAAGAATACCTATCACTAATAGCATAACACGGGATTCAAGATGATATCAAGCAATGAGTCCTAGCTTCTAAGTTGCAAAACTCACTTCACTTCACTAAGATCTCCTCCTCAAGTATAGGAAAATAACATACCACAAAAAAAGTGAAGCATGCAGCCAACAAAGCTAGATTGGTAGCAGCACTTCAACCAACAAAACAAAAACTAAACATAAATACAGGTTCTGCCATCACATCCATTTCAACTACTTTATATGGTATTAGGATGTTACAGTTAGGCTGCTCCAGTTCTATGGGCCTATCACATCTAAACACAAAGCTAGGATATTTGGTATTATGATGTTACAGTTAGGCTACTCTAGTTTTATGAGCCTATGACCTAGTCCAGAACATGGAGTATTGACATAAAAGTGCTTAAATAAATCCAATTGTTCATAATTACAAAATTTAGGTACAAATAAAATTTATTTATGTCTTTTTTTTTTAGGGAAAAGAGTATAGAGACTCCTTAAACTTTGACCATTTTACAAATTAGCACCACAAATATTAAAACCTTCCCAATCAGTCCCTAAACTTTAAGTAATGTCTCAATAAATCCTTATGTTTAATTTGGATCCGTTAATTCACTAACGATAATACTGCATGGTATCATTTTATTTGTATTAACAGTAATTAAGAATTGTTTATTAATTTATTTATTAAAATTTAATTTTAAATATATTTTTTCCTTACAAATACAGATAAGATGTTGTTACACAATATCATCGTCAATGAATTAACAGATTCAAATTAAACAAAAGGATATATTAGGATGTTAATTAAAGTTTAGGGACTAATTGAAAAGGTTTTAAAGTATGTGGTGGTGATTTGCAAAAATGTTAAAGTTCAAGGAGGCTAGATACTATTTTCCCTTTTTTTTATCAAACTCAATTGCAAGCCATAGGAAGTGACGGTTTTCTATTGGCATAATCCAAAACATCTATAGAAAAATGGTACTAATTTCTAGAATAGGTGTGTATATATGAGTACAAGAAAGTGAATTAATTTATTTTGATTGAAAACTGTAACTTTCAACATTGTTCCCTATAGTTCTAATGATGATAGATAGGTCTATTAACCTAATATATGTAGTCTTGCTATCTGCATGACAGCTTCTTATATTAGAAATTTTTCTATAAGTTAGACTTCCATTATTTTATTAGTTTGTTAAAAGTAGTTGAATAATAACCCTAAAATAGAAAGAAGGAAAAGGAAATGGGAGGAATAGGAAATAGGAGGAAGAGAGACATTGAGAATAAAGAAAGCAAATTAAAGGCAGAGAAATGATGGAGTTGACTCATGGGTGAAGCTGGAGTGTCTTGAAAGTCTCTTCCTGCAAAGTTTACCTACTGACACTGAAAGAGAAAGAGAAAATAGAAAAAATATTAGCAAGTTAGCAATATTGAGAAGCATATTAGCAATATTCAACTCACCAACCGATAACAATTCTTGTAGAGAAAATGGTACTACAAACTAAAACTAACACCACTCATATATCATTATGATTGATAACTGGTCATGAGGAAGAATGAAAAGGTTCAAGGCACATTTAGAATTGGTTCTGTAGTTCATACCAAATGTCAAATAGGTAGCGGGCATTTGAACATCCAAGATTAAAGTTAAGAGTGAAACTGAAGTTTAGTCATTTCAGTCCCAAAATCCCCACATAAATATTGGCAAATTAAACCCACTAGCAAAATCAATTAGAATTTCACCACATATCAAACAAACATCCACCTTCACCAGCTTTAATAATGGCACGTGGTTCGTGCGCATGTGACATGGAGCAGAGGCAGAGGCTCGTGTTGGCAGGATTCGGGGTGGAGGAGTGATGGTGGCACGAGTTTCACGGTGGCTAGGCAGAGGTTGTGGGTTTGGCTCGCAGTTGCGCGCAGTGCGTTACAAATCTGGACCTGCGACAAGGGTCCTAGTTTCGAGTCAAGACGGAGGCAGAACAGAGGGGGTTTTGGTGTTTGGTGGTTTCAAATGGTGAAGGGTTCTGCTGTGTGCGTTTTTAATGGTGAAAGAGGTGGAGTGGTTTGGGGAGAAATGTTATGTTGGGTTTGGGGAGAAAGTTGTGCAATGAGAGTAGAGAAAGGGCGAGAGAGAGAGAGAGGGTGAGAAAGCGAGAGGGAATATGAAATTGGAGTTTTTGGTTATCAGAAGGGGAATATGAAAATTTAGGATTCATTAAAATATTTTAATTAAATTTTAAAATGAAAATAATGGTAGTTGAAACCATCATTTTATACATTTAACTGTCATTTTTTACTTGTAAAATATGGCAAGTGTGTAACTAATGTCATTTTATACTACATATTATGGCATTTTTTTTAGAACTACTGTATTAAAACTGTCATAATTTATATGTTTTTTTATAGTGATCATACAAACTTTATTACCATGGTATCCACCACATTTCATACATTTTGGCCCCTGATCATCTATCTGAATTTGCTTTCCTTTTTCTTGTTGGTCTTTGAGCTGTGAAGCACTACTTTCGAATCTAGCATCCATCTTTTTCCATTTTTGGAAGTCTTGTGGTCTTTGTTCCTGTTGTGGTTTCAAGTCATTGGACTCTATAATTCTGCATTTGTTCACCAAAGTGAGGAAATTTCGGATCTCAAAAGGTCTTGTCCTCAAACTTCATGCACTTCCAATTTTCATTAGGATTATACTTAACGTAAGAATAAAATTTTGACAATTCCTCAAATTTTGCAACAAACTGTCCCACAGTTATATTCCCTTGTTTAAGTTCCAAAAACTCCAATTCTTTCTTCTTTTGTAAATTGTTCAGGAAGTTTTTATCCAAGAAGGCAGTTTTAAATACTTCCCAAGTAATCTGAGTTCTTGCTGCCTCTATTAGTCTTCTAGCATCGTTCCACTAGTACTTAGCTTCCTCATTCAACATATACATGGCAAAAGATATTTTCTGTTCATCCGTACACCCCGTTACAATAAAAATCTTCTCTAACTCCCTTAACCATTCTTCGACCTTTGCTGAATCATATTCCCTTTTGAAAGATGGAGGATCTGCCTTTCTAAACTCAAATAGGTCATGAAAATTTTAGTTTCCAGCCAAGGCTGCATTGTTTACTGGTGGTGGAGGTTATCATCTCTTCCAATATTCTATTAGTCATGGCTGCCTCCTCTCTCATAGCAGTAGCCATTTCTCCAAAAGCTTCTAACATATCTAGCGTATTATTACCAGCAGATGCTCTATTATCACGAGTTGACCTGGATGATGCCATAGTCTCTTGTACACACAGAACAATATATATTGAGTTGATTAGACTGAATATTATGTAATAGTACGACAGTAACCATTAACAATCATGCTCAAGGTTGTCATAAATTCTATCTATATATCTCATCAACAAGATAATAAAATGCATAACACTTTTATGTTGAAAGCATAGCTAGTCCATACCCCAGCTCAAAAGGATGAACTTCTCTAATATCATAATGTAATGTCTCAATACTAGTACTAATGACATATCTAGAATTACGCATTAATAATTAGAATTAGGCATGTCACTTTTAAACTAATGTCATTCTCTATAAAGCATTTATGATTTATATATATAAAAATATGAGCCTGAAGAGGGAAATATAATATACATATAACTGAAAATGGTCAATATACAAAGTTGTCCATCACAATATATTAAATACAAATAAAAAAATACTTTCAAGGCATTACTCATACTATTAATATACAAATTCTTATACAAAAATGGAATCTACCTATCCCACATCCAATTTCTTCATCTCCTTGCTACAAAGTCCTTTCTTGGAATTATTATGGAAATATAATACAAAAGGAGTGAGAATCTTAAAAATTCTCAATAGATAAAATATATAAATCATGTCATCATAATAATTCTAACTACTTCAAGGAAATCAAATATTTCACAATCATTAATAATAGAAAGGTGGCTAAAGCCAAAAGGATTTCTTTTCTCTTCCCGAAGTAGAAATCTTTAAGTCCTTTACCGAAAATCCATTTTCACATACAATCTGATTTTCATATACAATCTGTATCTCATTATCATATCAGTAAGTCGAGAATGATAAGCTAAGGATAATCATTCAAACATCAATCCTCAATTATCATATTTTAAGCATCAAATAGGTAAAGAGAGAATGTCATCCTTATACTACCTTAATAATGAGGGAATCATCCTTCCTCAATTAATACAGTTATTAAATATCTCATAAACATTCTAATATGAAATCCAATTCAACAACAATATAATAATTTTCAAATTCTCAAAACATCTCTATGATTTTCATTGATATCATTTTAGTAAGGGATTGTCACATCCTCATATTACTCTGATAGGGAGGGTATCATCCTTCCTCACACTATTAATCATCCTTCCTCACACTATCAATCATCTAGATAGGGAGGAAATCATCCTTCCGCACACTACGTATCATCCATGATAGGGAGGGAATCATGCTTCCTCACACTACCCATCATCTAACATAGGGAGGAAATCCTCCTAAATCTAATCTTTGACCAAATCAAATAATGGGCTACCCTTGAAAGTAAGATAATATCTCTTAAACATCATTTTCATCTTTCTTGTAAGCAAAATGCTTCATTATACTATTTCACATTTATGTTATATGTATAATCATCTCATAAAGCCACTTTACATTTATGCTAGATGCATAATCATCTCATAAAGTTTGCATAATCACTTCATAATATTTCACAATTACTAGGTTGGTTGTAAGAGAAGCTTCTATCTTAATCTTATAGGGAGAAGAACTCTATATTTGCAAAACAGGGTATTGGTAATCAATTACCATTCGTGATAATCAATTACTACATGCTTATGCCTCAAAACAGAGGCTTGGTAATCGATTACCAGCTAGACATAAGCTTGGTAATTGATTAGCCTCATGTGATAATCGATTTCCACTTACAATTTTCCTCTCCCAGAAGCTTAGTAATCAATTACCATATTATGGTAATCGATTACCACATTTCCAGCAACATCATTCGTGCCTTGGTAATCGATTACCCACTCGTGGTAATTGATTACTAGCTGGGTTTTTGCAAAAAAAAAACAGAGGTTTAAAGGCTATTAGCCCAAAAACAAATCAAAAACCATCATCAAACAATACCTTATCTCATTCATATTCACAAAACCATAACATATAGGGTTTGTCTTCAATAAACAACTCACAAACCCATTTTTTATCAATCTCAAATCCATGAAATTACAAAGCTATAACAAGCTCACAATCTTATACCAAACATTAGTATAACTTTCTATTTTTATCAAACTAATTATTCAATTCAAACATTCATTCAAAATACTATTTCAAAACTCTATGCGAACAAGAAAAAGATGGGTAGAGAAAAAGAAAACAACCCCCTACCTCAATCTATCTTGGATGATTCTCCTTTGTTTCTTCTTTCTTTCCTTTCCTTTCTTTCTTCCTGCTTCTGTTCTTCTTTTATCTTTCTTCCTTTCTTTTTCTTCTTTTCTTTCTCTTTTCTTTCTGCTGAGTTTTCGTGTGAGTGGAGAAAAAATGACAAGAAAGTCAAAGATAGGATAAGAATGCAAAGAAAGAGTGGCGGTGGAGAAGAGAAATGAAGGGAAAATAATGAAATTCAAGTAGAAATGTTGCATCCTTTAGGGATACTCTAATCTTCCATTGATGAATTTTCTAACTTTCATAGGTATTATAGAAAATTCTAGGATTTCATTCAATTCTCAATTTCATCGTTCAACAACTATCCTTATACATCATTATCAGCCACTAAGCTTCATTATAGCTGTCAAAAAAATTCAGTTGATCGTCCAAAATTTACTATAACTCATTCTAATCATTTATGACCTAAAAATAAATTTTTCATATTTATTTGTATCAGTTCAGCAATTCATGCTAAATCCTGAGCTTTGCTGAGCTATTTCTCACATTTAGTGTTATAATATTATGCTCAAACTAATTCAAGAGGTTACCAAAATTAACAAGTAACTTATACCAGAGTTATTGAGCTTTTATAACCCTGATTAAAGCTATTAGGTTAGGGAGGATGTTACACACTTCACCCACACAATTAGATGAAAATGAAAATGCATTATCCAAATCCATGGTCAAACACCTAATTCCCTATTCCTAGTTCCTTAGGGTTTGCACATCAAACACTTGGTGGCCAATCAAATGCAAGCATTGAGAAAGAGATGGATAAACAAAACCATTTCATTAATAAAGAGCAAGAAGAATTACAAGAAATCCAAATTACTTAGCAAGTTCAAGTGGACCCTAGAAGAGGATTAGAACCTTATCATATTCAAATCCATACAAATTAGATCAAGAAACATAAAGATAAACAAGAAAATCAAGAGAAAAAGGAAAGAATGAACTAGAGTGTGATCTTGAAGCACTTTGATCTTCAACCCACTCTTGATCTCCTTTAAGTCTCAAGCTTCTCTCTCTATAAATCCTCTTTAAACTCATAGCATTTCTCTCTAAAACTAAGAAAGACTAGAAAAATGAAATAAAAAAAACCCCCAAAAACTTATCCAAAATGGATTAAATAGCATCAAGTGTAAACCACGCATATGCGGGGTTGAATCACGCATATGCGTGAGAAAATCACGCATATTTGTGGTTCTCTCACCCTAAAAATTTATTTGTCAACTGCGACAACTACACCTAGATAACCACGCCTAGGCGTGGACTTTTGATTTAAACGGTTGCTTTTTTTATGCTTTCTTAAAGTCCTTGAATGCTCCATTCTTCATGCGCCTTACTTTATAGCTCCATTCCAAGGCATTCCTTGCCTTCCAACACCTACAAAACAAGATCAAATAATAAGTCCAAGATAATGGATCAAAATTGAATCAATTAAGCACATCAAAAAGGTGAAACTAAACTAAAATCAAATGACCATAAAGTGCATGGACTTAGGCTCAATTTCATGCAAAAACCAAGGAATAATGGGAGTAGCATAGACATATTCATGCAAAACAGGCTAGAATAACTCCACTTTCATGGAGTTATCACTGACTTAGGGAGAAAGTGGCTATAGCATCAAAATGGTTTTTCCCTATGCCATGCAAAATATCTAAAGAAGCTTCTAGGACTTTTCCCTATTTGGTGAACTGGCCAGTCATTAGCATTGATGAGAAAATATTCCTATTTTGGATAAGGATGATGATATCCCCCTATGATGACGTGGTGCCTCCACCTTACAAGTGGGTTGGGCCCTTAAAGGCACAATATTCTAGTCCGAAATAGGAAGTTTGAGTGGTATGGAGTGGTTTGAGTACATTCTACTCCATTACTTATAAAACTCAAAAACAATAAGTTAAACTCTTTCTACCACTCCACTTCATTACTAACCACTCCACTCTAGGCATTCAAACACAGCTTAAGTCATAGACCTCTCTTGTAACCAAATAAAAAGGTGGGGGGATCAACATAATTTCACCCTTACTAAATAGACACTAAAAATGCAAGAAATATCCTTGTAAATTTGTTAGATTTCAATCGGACCAAAGAAGTAATTAGTTAAGATACAAGCATAGACAGAGAAAAAGAAAAACTAAACACTCATGAAGATTGATTGGATGTTACCATAGAAATTACCAATGTGAAATAGTCCCATCATAGAACCTAGAAAGCTCACTTCGCAATTTCCCTTTCTATATAATCTTCAACCTCAAAGTTAGATTATACCTTATATATATATATATATATATAGAGAGAGAGAGAGAGAGAGAGGGTGAGGGAGAGATTAAGTTACACTAGTATAAGTCAAAGTCACTCTTACACTATTGAATAACTTTTTATTGAATAATTTTTCCACTAAATCTACCATTGGATTAAAAGTTCTTATCATATAGATTATATGTATGAAAGTTTACATTAATCCAAAATTGTTTAGTATTTCATTGGTATATGTCAAGATTAACGTAATATATATTTTTGAAATATATGAAGATAAGAACTATTTGATTATATTCTTATTGATGTTTAATTTTTTCAAAATTTAACACAAGTAATCAAGGTAATGATAGTTATAATTCAACGGTTGGATCGATAAAAGTCATATTATATTGATTGTTATTAGGTGGTGTAAGAATGTCAAGTCTTATACCGATGTAAAATGATCCCTGCCCAAACATATATGTGTGTGTGTGTGTGTGACGTATCTATAAGAGAAGTTTTTATTGTAAGAGCATGAGAGGAATAAATCTTGATCATATAACTATATGATCAAAATTAAAAGTTACTTAAAGGTCATGTAACTACTCAAAAAAGTCACATGCATTTATGTTTTAATCTTGACCATTCATGTAAGATCTAATGGTTAAGATTCACTTTTCTTACCCCTTATAATAAACATTTATCTCACTATATATGCTTAATATATATATATATACACACACACACACCAGTATAAGAGTTATACCAATCTTTGATCATTGATTTGACTTTAATCTAATGGTTCAAGATCATCCTTATGTAGTGGAGTCTGACTAATTTAATGAAAAAAGAGAAAAATAAAATTTGACTTTAATGATGAGAGAGAGAGAGCCTAACTTTTAAAAAGTACGGACACGCCATTTTTTAGACATGTTCGCGTGTCAAACACGTGTTCGTGTCAGACATATAGGGACACCCCGTATGGCACACGTGTTCTGCGTGTCCGAATGTGTCTGATTAAAAATATTATTTTTTCAGCTTGGGCAAGTCTTGGACACGGTTCAGATACGTCTAGAACACAGCTTGGACATGGTCCATTAATATTTTTTTTAAAAAAAATTAGTTTCCATCACTAACGTCCAATTAGTAAGCCTGTAATCCACTCAAGTCCAATTATATGACTTACGTCCCAAGCAATTATTTTCACATACCAATATTTTAAGTTTTATCTTTTCACACACCACTACTAGGCTTTTAAATTTTATCTTTTCACACACTATAATGCCCCTTTTTGGGAGGGAACGTCACATCATTATTTATGATGCGGAAAACAAAAGTATAAGTTAAAACCCGATTCATTATATTATAATTAAACTTGTTTGGTTACAGTTGTATACATAAAATGGTGAATTTTTTTTTTGTTTCAGTAAGAACATAATACGTGGTTATAACAGAAAATAACATGTGAAGTAAAACATACATCTATACACCATGTTATATATATATATATATATTGACATCATGCCTATTTAGTTACAACGCCTGATATACAAAAAGCAAAACTATGCATGCCCCAAAAGATTATACATGTACAGCCCACCAAAAAGACAAATCATCAGGCCCCAAAAAGAACGCAGATAGCCATCAGTAGCTATTGACAGTATCAGCCCCTAAGAAGAAAGAGAAGGAATTGTGTCGGGATCCTCCTTAAGGTCTTCCTCATCGGAGGAAACCCTCATCGGAGCCACCGAGTTGCAGGCCGAGGCTCGAGCAGTAGAGAGAAATGTATCCTCCTGTGGAGAGTAATAATGTTCACCCCACTTATTCCTAATGGGTAAATAAAATTCTAAATGCAGGCAGACACTACAGGTAAAAATAGGCGGATCATATCGCCCCCAAGCCAGCGACACCGTCACATCTCCAAGGTAAACACAGCAATCCGTAGCTAGGTTGATATACTAGAAATCCGGACCTCCGAGGAAAGTTAGTCGTACATATCCCAAAAAGCCTTGCAGACGGTTCGTCATAATCATAATAAGTGCTAGTCGAAGTTAGGCCAAAAACTTGGGAACTCGTGTACTTTTCCCTCTTTGCCGACGTCTTCGAAGAAACATAGATATAGACAAAAGTAGTAGAAGTACAGGAAAGAGGTAAGACATCCTACCATCATTACCAATTATGGCAGTAAAGAAACGAAACAGTGCGAAGCGCCCACATAGCATTTCAAAAACAATAATAACCAGCATTAAATAGTAACAGTAAACAATTAAGCAGTTCCAGGTAGTCATGATATCAATAAAGCAACAGTCATAATCATCATATAAATAAATAAATGCCAAAATAATATGTAGACCCAATATGCATGTGCACATGATATCAAAATCCTACTCCATAGAGCTAGACACAAACATTCGGAGAGAAAGATCAGGAGACATGTCTGTAACTCGGATGCCACAGCCAAAGTGCTAAAATCATCAATTTATCCACGTGCACATCAAGGTATTGTACAAGACATTCTTCACCAGATCGCGATATAGGACAGTGTCTCGGTCCGGATTGTCGGTGCGTTTGCATCGGTCTGCCCCATGGACAGAAGAGCTACCAACTGTCCATTACGAGGTACCAGCACCCCGACGCCCCCAAGGTCAACATTATAACCTACACTAGTCTACTCGCACTCGCACAACCGCACTAAGGTGTGTTCAATCTCCTAGGCAACAAGGCCTTAACAATAGTCCAACGAACTTTCACAATGCATGATGACTCAATGCATATAGCATATATATTCAACAATAATATATTTTCCATCACATGCCACAATTTGGCTAAGATAAGCATCAGCATATTCTTGGTCTCACTCACGAACCCACGATAAATCCTATTAAGTCCTTAAATAATACCTTACACTTTTAAGGTACATTATGGAATTATGCCTAATTTCTACATTCTTCTTAATAAGTTTCTCTTTTAGAGAAATTCTCTCACATTATTCATTTAATCATTATTGATTTAATTAAATAGGTTCGTCACTAAATTTTAAACCTAATTCCCTTAGAATGATTTAAATTGAGTTATTCAACATTCTTACTTAGACTCATGGTCTTACTTTAATTAAAATTATTCTAAGTTTTGGATAAAACTTCATTCTTGGTTCTTTCCATTTTATGAATCCCTAATTAATTTCCTAATTATCCGATTAGTTAAGTCTCACTTCAAATTAATATTTCTTATGAATTTCTTCTCTAGAGGAATTCTCTTAATTGTTAAGTTCCATACTTTAAGTTAATTCAAACTCACTTAGAAAATTATTCTTAGGTTTTCCCAAGTCTCACACTCTTATTCTTTAGTTAGGTCAAAAGATTCACTTTTAGGTTATCAATTAAATTTCTCTCCATTACCTTATCAACTACTTATTACTTGATTATTGAATTCCCAAAGTTAACTAAAAATTACATCTTTTGGACCTAAAATGGCCTAGAGGCCGTGACCTCTCAAGGGTAGTAACCCTAAAATTTTTCTTAACTCCATTACATCTTCTTCACTTGGTTAATTATGTTTTCATCTTGATTACAAAATTTCAATCATGACCATTCCATTTGAGGGCCATGGCCGTGAGCCTCCATGAGGAAAGCAAGGGACTTTTATTTCCATTTCATGATTCCAATCCATCCAAGATCATCAATATACATATAAGATCAACCAAATAGATTAAACAAAGCAAAATCAACACATAACCACAAAAATCATGCAACAAAGAGAGTAACCCTAACAAGGGTTTCTCACAACCAACACACAATATAAGTCTCCTACTACCAATAAAGGTTGAAATGGATAGTCTTCTTCTTACCTAAGGGAGAAAACAAGCAATGAAACTCCTTTGAAGTTCCAAGTGAATTTCAGTTTCACTCCTCCAAAACCCTAGAAATTTCAACTTCAACCAATCAACACCAAAGCTTGAAAAAGAATGGATCAATGGTCATAGTGATGGCCATGAACACAAAAATGAAGAAGAAAAGGTGAGAAACCAAGAATCTTACCTTAAAGCTTCAAACTTGAAGCTTAAAGAAGATGATGAAGATGGAAGCTTTTCAAGAAATCTTCAACTAGAAAGGTGTTTAGAATGTAGTGGAGATTAAGAAAATATGGTTGCTTGAAATTTTTGTGATAGAGGAGGGCATGGAAGGGGGGTGGCCGTGTGGTGTGGTGGTAGAGAGAAGGAGGAGAAAATTTGAGAGAAGAAGAGAGAAGAAAATGTAAAGAGAGAAGTTGATAGTAAAGAAATGGTAACTTTTTAGATTTGAAATTAGAAATGTAATGATAAGTGAAAAGCCAATTTTTGGCTCCAAATGGCCTTCATGGCCGTGTGGTGAGGGGAGAAGAGAGAGAGTGTGTAGCTTCCTTGAGAAGCTTGAGAGGAAGCTTCCTTGAGAAGCTTCGCACGCTTATCAATAAAGTGAAAGTAAAGTTGTCTCATAAAAGGAACACTCTAGAAAAGAAGACTAACACGCTACTAGAGCTATTATCTAGTGAACAAAAGTTACAGTTAATAAAAATAGTATTTATTGTTCATCGGATAATTTTACGGTAAATCGATTTTATTTATTAGATAAAATCTTGAAAAACATAAATCTCGTAAACTATGCCCAGCCTTGAGTTTAGTAAGATCCCTCGTCGACGTTTTCACAGTCCAAAGTTTACCAGCCTCGGAAAAAATATTTTATTTTCTCAGTTCCGCTCACCGTGCACTTAAATTAAAAAATATATTAAAATAATCGACAGTTCCGAAAAAATTCAAAAAAATTCTTAAAAATCACAAATATTAGAAAATAACTATTCATGATGAAACAAACAATTTTTGGGGTACTACACTGACCCTGCTCAGTGTGCACATAAAATGAAAAATATATTAAAATATTCGATGTTTTCAGAAAAATCTAAAAAAATTCTCAAAAATCATAAATATTATAAAATGATTATTTATGATGAAACAAATAATTTTCGGGGTGCTACAACTCTCCCCTTCTAAAAAGAAATTTCGTCTTCGAAATTTTCATACATTAGAACAGTTGTGGGTGTTGCTCTTTCATCTTGTCTTTCAGTTCCCATGTCGCATCTCCGGTCATTTCGTTCCAGATCACCTTCACCAATGAGATTTCTTTTCCTCTGAGTTACTTTACTCTCCTATCTTCAATCCTTACAAGAGGAGTCTCATAGGTTAAGTTCTCTTTCAATTGTACTGTGTCCGGTGCTAAGACATAGTTTGGATCAGGAATATCTTTCCGTAGTTGTGACACATGAAAGACATTGTGAAGGTTTGAAAGAAAATGTGATAAGGCTATCTGGTAAGCTACTGGACCTATCCAGCGAAGACTTTGGTAAGGTCCAAGGAAATTAGGAGTAAGTTTTCTAGATTTCAGAACTCGGATGACTCCAATCGTTGGCGTGACTTTCAAAAATACATGCTCGCCTTCCTCAAACTCAAGAAACTTTCTTCTCTTATTCGCATAGCTCTTCTGTCGACTTTGATCCGTCCTCATCTTTTCCTGAATCATCTTGACTTTCTCAATCGCCTGCTGTATAATATCAGGTCCAATAGTAAGGCGCTCTCCATCTTGGTACCATACAGAGCTTCATAGGGTGTCATCCCTATGCTTGAATGAAAACTGTTGTTGTAGGTGAACTCTACCAACGGTAAAACTTTATCCCAACTTCCAGTCTATTCTAAAGCGCTTACTCGGAGCAAATCCTCTAACAATTGGATCGTCCTTTCCGATTGCCCATCAGTTTGTGGATGGTAAGCAGAACTCAATCGTAGCTTTGTTCCCAATGCTTCTTGCAAACTTTGCCAAAACTTTGAGGTGAACCTTGGATCCCTATCTGAAACAATACTGGTAGGCATACTATGTAGCCTAACGATCTCACCAATATACAGCTGAGTCAACTTCTCCATGTTGTACCTTATATTGATTGGGAGAAAATGTGCTGACTTCGTGAGTCGATCGATAATTACCCATATTGAGTCATAACCTTTTCTGGTCTTCGGCAATCTAACCACAAAATCCATTGCAATGCTATCCCACTTCCATTCGGGAATAGATAGAGGTTGCAACAGTCCTAACGGTCTTTGATGTTCCATATTTGCTTTCTGGCAGACCAGTCAAGAAGACACACATCTGGTAATAGCGCTCTTCATTCCATGCCACCAAAATAACTTCTTCAAGTCTTGGTACATTTTAGTTATTCTCGGGTGCATATTCAACTTGCTCGTGTGACCGTGTTCGAGAATATAATTTCTAAGCTCTTGATCCCTGGGTATACAAACTCTACCTCGGAACCTTAGAATTTCATCTATTCCTTCCTCGAATGTCGTCGCATTACCCTACCTCATCAGCTCTCTTTCTTCTTGCAAACACTTATCAATTTTCTGCTTTTCCCGAATGTCTTCCATTAATTCGCTTGAGATAGTAACCATGTTCATGCAAATCTTTCCCGGTGCTAATTCCACAAAAGACCATACATCCCTGAATTGCTCTATCAAAATTTTTTCCTTGATCACCATGGATGAGATACTGAGCATCTTCCTACTCAATGCGTCTGCCACGACGTTTGCCTTTCCAGGGTGATACAGAAGTCGAAAATCATAATCCTTCAGGAATTCCAACCACCTACGCTGTCTCATATTCAACTCCTTTTGATCATATAAGTACTTCAAGCTATTATGGTCACTAAAGATGTTGAACGTAGATCCATACAGGAAGTGTCTCCATATCTTCAAGGCGAAAACTATAGGTGCTAACTCCAAGTCATGTATTGGATAGTTCTTCTCATGTACTCGTAACTGCCTCGAAGCATAAGCCACCACTTTTCCATTTTGCATAAGCATAACTCCTAATCTTTGATATGAAGCATCGCAATACACCTCGAAGGGTTCATTCGGATTGGGTAGAACTAACACTAGTGAGGTAGTTAGCCGTCTCTTCAATTCCTAGAAACCTTCTTCGCAAGCATTAGTCCATTCAAAGGCTTGGTTCTTTCTTGTGAGCTAAGTGAGAGGCCCTGCTATTTTAGAGAATCCTTCAATAAACCTCCGATAGTATCCAGCCAATCCCACAAAGCTTCGGATTTTTGTCACTATCTTCGGTCATTCCCATTGTAGAACTGCTTCCACCTTTGATGGATCCACTGCAATCCCTTCCTTCGAGATCACATGGCCTAAAAACTTGACTTCGTCCAGCCAAAATTCACACTTCGACAATTTGGCATACAACTTCTTCTCCTTCAGAATCTAGAGAACTATACTGAGGTGCTCAGCATGATCCTTCTGATGTTGAGAGTAGATCAGGATGTCGTCAATGAAGACAACAACAAATCTGTCCAAGTAAGGATAAAAGATTCTATTCATGTAGTCCATGAATATGGCAGGTGCATTTGTTACACCAAATGGCATCACAAGATATTCGTAATGACCATATCGAGTACAAAAAGCCGTCTTGGGAATATCCTCCGCCTTTACCCGAATCTGATGGTAACCCGATCGCAGATCGATCTTAGAGAACACTGTTGCTCCTTTCAGTTGATCCATTAAGTTGTCTATCCTCGGAAGCGGATACTTATTCTTGATCGTGACCTTGTTTAGTTGGCGATAGTCCACACACAATTGAGAAGTGTCGTCCTTCTTTCGGACGAGCAACACTGGTGCTCCCCATGGTGACACACTAGGTCTAACAAATTGCTTTTCCAAGAGTTCTTCCAACTGCTTCTTAAGCTTGGCTAACTCAGATGGTGACATTCTGTAAGGCGCTATAGATACGGGACCAGATCCCGACACAAGATCTATAGCAAACTCCATCTCCTGCTTTGGCGGTAAACCAGGTACATCATCAGGAAAGACTTCGGGAAACTCATTAACCACTGGGATTGTATTCATATCTACCTCGCTCTCGATCTTCAAGGAAGACAATAGCATGTATCCCTGAGCTCCTTCTTTCAAGAAAGCTCGAACTTGGTTAGCCGTCAAAAATCTAGAATCATCATCCATGGGGAAAACTATGGTTTTACTAGAACAATCCAACAGGATATGGTTGGAAGACAACCAATCCTTTCCTAAAATTACATCTAACTGAGAAAGGGGTAAACATATTAAATCAACAGAAAAGATTCAACCCTCAACAATCAATGGACAATTCAAACAGACTTTGGTAGTAACAACAGGTTTATCAGTGGGAGTAGAAACAGTCAAGTCAAAAGGTAAGGAAGACACAGGTAAACCAAGTCGTCGCACATAGTCATAAGAAATGAAAGAGTGGGTCGCCCCAAAGTCATACAGTACAGTCAAAAGATTACCTCCTATGGCACCTTCACCTTGTATCAGATCTTCGGATCAGGAGGCTTCAGCTCCATTCATGGTATAGACTTGGCCCCCTACCTGCAGCTTTGTAGCTCGTGTGGCATTGACTAAAGGCTCAGCCTTAGCTTGGTTGTAGTCTCTAGAGACATGTCCCGGCGTCCCACATCGGAAACAGATGATCCCCTTGATGGTGCAGTCTCTCGTTGTGTGATATTTCCCGCACTTCAAGCATTTCAAAGAAAATGTCGCATTTTGTCCGGTTCAGTTCCCACCAGAACCTCCACCAGATGTCTGTTGCTGATTTCTTGATGGTCAGGAATAAAGCTTCTTCTGAAAGCGACTCGCGTTGTTGCCGCCTCCTCTTTGGAACATAGTAGGTCTAAAGTTTCGATTTCTTGAGTCCCGAGCTTGATCCAGAGTTTCCACCTGGCAACACGTATCTAACAGATCTGAAAATTAATTGATCTTTAAAGTGATGACTGCTCTTTTCACTTCGTGCCTCAGTCCTTCCTCAAAATTTTGACATTTCCACATTTCGTCTGGCTAGTGCTGGAAATATGTCGAAAACTTGGATAAGCTTTCAAACTTTGCAGCGTATTCATTGACAGACAAGTTTCCTTGCCTCAAGATGAGGAACTCCATTTCTTTTGCATGCCTGGTGTTTGCAGGGAAATATTTTTCCAAGAAGTTACTCTTAAATACCTCGCAAGTGAGCGCATGACCTTCAGCTTCTAACACTCTTTGTGCCCCGTTCCACCAGTCTTCAGCATCCCCAATCAGCATAAAAGCGGCGTAAGTTACCTTCTTGTTGTTGGTACAGTTCATGCCTCGGAAGATTTTCTCCAGCTCCTTGATCCACTGACTAGCTTTCTCCGGATCAAATTCTCCTTTAAACTGAGGAGGGTTGTGGCGACGGAACTCCACCAAATTTTGCTCATCAGCCGTAGCTTCGAGCTGTTGAGCAGCCCTCTCCTGTTGTTGGGCAGCTCTCTCGGTTTGTTGGACAATAACTTCTGTCATTCTTTGCATCGCTTCAATCGCTGCTGCCATATCTCCACCTCGTGCCATTTCACTCTTTCAAATAAGACTTACTGAAAACACAAGAAAGAATTAAATGTATCCTTTCGAAATACCAATCACAGAGAATCACACAGCACACACAAGTTAGACCTAACCATAAAGACCCAAAGAAAACATAAATCAGGGCTCTGATACCAATTGAATGTAATGCCCCTTGATAACACTGTATTTTATACATTTTATAATCCTCTCACTAGGCTTCTTAAGGTTCAATTAGGCTTAATTAAGTTGGTTTTGACACATTTTATGATTTTGAGCCGAATTGGACAATTAAATAAATTATTGCATAAATTAACTGTAATTATCTCTTTGGCAATGTTTAGTAAACTGGCTATAATTTGAGTTTCAAATATCTGATTGATGTGATTTTGGTCTTGTAGGAAAGCTAAGACAATTCCCTACAACTTTCATGTTGAACATTTTTCCAGAATCAGACTCCTTGGAGGTGATATTGAGCTTTGAAGTCAGAATAGAGAAGCTGAAATCGGGCTTAAACACTGTGCAATAATTGGACCATATCTTGAGTTCTCGGCATGATTTTGGACTGAAACCAAAGCCATTTTAAAGCAAATATTCAGGCCTACAACTTTCATGAAGATCACTTCTCTCAAAAATGAAAAGATGACTGGACGCACGGCTGTACATTTACTCAATTGTTATTTGAAAAAAAAGAAAAAAAAAGGAAATAAAACATCATGGCTTACGTTAGGAAACTTAACAATTAAGTTTCACTATTCATGTTACTATGCATTGCACAGTAACATGAATTTGCCTATAAATAGGCAATTGAACATTTGAGAATCCACAATTCCAGACGGAGGGAAGACGAAGAGGGAGAGAGGCTTTTGGGCAGTGCCCTGCTTCTCTCCCCAGTCTCCCTCCAATTTCTTTTCTCTCTCTTTTTCTCTTTTTCTCTTTTCTAGTTTATGTGTAAATAAGTTTTAGTCTACTTGGGTCAAAGTGTGAAGCTCTTGGTAATAAAATAAGGTTAGATTTATTCCTCTCTTGTGCTTTAATGATTTATATTTTTAAGTAGTTATTATGCGTGTTATCTTTTATTTCTGATAATTTAGAAATTACCCTTGTAAATAGAAGTTCTTGATTTATTGTAGACAAAATATTGGCACAGTAAATGCTTTAACACATTTACAAGTGGTGGTAATAATTAAAGAAAATATAATATAATTACGTATATTATTTTATTTCGTATTGTATTTTGTTTCCAATTAATTTAGAAATGCTCCTTGTAAAGTGGAGTTTTTGATTTGTTGTAGACAAGAGATTGACACAATGAATGCTTTAACCCATTTACAAGTGTTGGTGTTAGAAACTCTCCTTGTAATGTGGAGATCTTGATTTATTGTAGACAAAATATTGACACAGTGAATGCTTGATCCCATTTATGAGTGATGATATTAATGGATGATTAAAGGAAACATAATATAATTACGTATATTATTTTAATGAACTTTTAACGTTGTATTTTCCGATTGGAACCTCCATGTTGCGAGGATTCTAATTGAGTTATAAAAGAAATTAATCTTGCTTTTATTTTATTTACCAAGAGTGGATCTTTTTACCCAAGTAAATAATTTTTACTGTAGTAACAAAATATTTACCTTACCATAATTAATCTTCATCAATTCCCTGTGGATCGACCTCGAACTCACCGAGAAATTTATTACTTGAGACAACCTGCACTTGGGTTTGCAAAGCAACAATTAAAAAGTGTGCATCACCCCTTTTTGGGAGGAAACGTCACATCATTATTTACGATGCAAAAAACAAAAGTATAAGTTAAGACCCGGTTCATTATATTATAATTAAACTTGTTTGGTTACAGTTGTATAGATAAAATGGTGAATATTTTTTTGTTTAAGTAAGAACATAATACGTGGTTATAACAGAAAATAATATATGAAGTAAAACATACATTCATACACCATGCTATATATATATATATTGACATCATGCCTGTTTAGTTACAATGCCTAATATACAAAAAGCAAAACTATGCATGCTCCAAAAGATTATACATGTATAGTCCACCAAAAAGATAAATCATCAGGCCCTAAAAAGAACGCAGATAGCCATCAGTAGCTATTGACAGTATCAGCCCCTAAGAAGAAAGAGAAGGAATCGTGTCGGGATCCTCCTCAAGGTCTTCCTCATCGGAGGAAACCCTCATCAGAGCCACCGAGTTGCGGGCCGGGGCTCGAGCAGTAGAGAGGAATGAATCCTCCTGTGGGGAGTAATAACGTTCACCCCACCTATCCCTAATGGGCAAATAAAATTCTAAATGCAGGCGGACACTACAGGTAAAAATAGGTGGATCATATCGCCCCCAAGCCAGCGACACCGTCACATCTCTAAGGTAAACACAACGATTTGTAGCTAGGTTCATATGCCAGCAATCCGGACCTCCGAGGAAAGTCAGTCGCACATATCCCAAAAAGCCTTGCAGACGGGTCGTCATAATTAGAATAGGTGCTAGTCGAAGTCGGGCCAAAAACTTGGGAACTCGTGTACTTCTCCCTCCTCGCCGATGTCTTCCAAGAAACATAAATATAGACATAAGTAGTAGAAGTACAGAAAAGAGGTAAGACATCCTACCATTATTACCAATTATGGCAGTAAAGAAACGGAACGGCGCAAAGCACCCACATAGCATTTCAAAAGCAATAATAACCAACATTAAATAGCAACAGTAAACAATTAAGTAGTTCCAGGTAGTCATGATATCAATAAAGCAATAGTCACAATCATCATATATATAAATAAATGCCAAAATAATATGTAGACCCAATATGTATGTGCACATGATATCAAAATCTTACTCCATGGAGCTAGACACAAACATTTGAAGAGAAAGATCAAGAGACATGTCTGTAACTCGGCTGCCGCGGCCAAAGTGCTAAAATCATCAATTTATCCACGTGCACATCAAGGCATTGTACAAGACATTTTTCACTAGATCACGATATAGGACAGTGTCTTGCTCCAGATCGTCAGTGTGTTTGCATTGGTCTGCCCCACGGACAGAAGAGCTACCAACTGTCTATTGCGAGGTACCTGCACCCCGACGCCCCCAAGGTCAACATTATGACCTACACTAGTCTACTCGCACCCGCACTAAGGTGTGTTCAATCTCCTAGGCAACAAGGTCTTAACAACAGTCCAACGGACTTTCACAATGCATGATGACTCAATGCATATAGCATATATATTCAACAATAATATACTTTCCATCACATGCCATAATTTGGCTAAGATAAGCATCAGCATATTCTTGGTCCCACTCATGAACCCATGATAAATCCTATTAAGTCCTTAAATAATACTTTACACTTTTAGGGTACATTATGGAATTATGCCTAATTTCTACATTTTTCTTAATAAGTTTCTCTTTTAGAGAAATTCTCTCACATTATTCATTTAATCATTATTGATTTAATTAAATAAGTTCATCACTAAATTTTAAACCTAATTCCCTTAGAATAATTTAAATTGAGTTATTCAACATTCTTACTTACACTCATGGTCTTGCTTTAATTAAAATTATTCTAAGTTTTGGATAAAACTTCATTGTTGGTTCTTTCCATTTTATGAATCTCTAATTAATTTCCTAATTATCTGATTAGTTAAGTCTCACTTCAAATTAATATTTCTTATGAAATTCTTCTCTAGAGGAATTCTCTTGATTGTTAAATTCCTTACTTTAAGTTTATTCAAACTCACTTACAGAATTATTCTTAGGTTTTCCCAAGTCTCACACTCTTATTCTTTAGTTAGGTCAAAAGATTCACTTGTAGGTTATCAATTAAATTTCTATCCATTACCTTATCAACTACTTATTACTTGATTATTGAATTCCCAAAGTTAACTAAAAATTACATCTTTTGGACCTAAAATGGCCTAGAGGCCGTGGCTTCTCAAGGGTAGTAACCTTAAAATTTTTCTTAACTCCATTACATCTTCTTCACTTGGTTAATTATGTTTCCATCTTGATTATAAAATTTCAATCATGACTACTCCATTTAAGGGTCATGGCCGTGAGCCTCCATGAGGAAAGCAATGGACTTTTATTTTCATTTCATGATTCCAATCCATCCAAGATCATCAATATACATATAAGATCAACCAAATAGATTAAACAAAGCAAAATCAACACATAACCACAAAAATCATGCAACAAAGAGAGTAACTCTAACAAGGGTTTCTCACAACCAACACACAATACAAGTCTCCTACTACCAATAGAGGTTGAAGTGGATAGTCTTCCTCTTACCTAAGGGAGAAAACAAGTAATGAAACTCCTTTGAAGCTCTTAGTGAATTTTGGTTTCAGTCCTCCAAAACCCTAGAAATTTCAACTTCAACCAATCAACACCAAAGCTTGAAAAAGAATGGATCAATGGTCATGGTGATGGTCATGAACACGAAAATGAAGAAGAAAAAGTGAGGAACTAAGAGTCTAACCCTAAAGCTTCAAACTTGAAGCTTGAAGAAGATTATGGAGATGGAAGCTTTTTAAGAAATCTTCAACTAGAAAGGTGTTTAGAATGTAGTAGAGATTAAGAAAATGTGGTTGCTTGAAATTTTTGTGATGGAGGAGGGCATGGAAGGGGGTGGCCGTGTGGTGTGGTGGTAGAGAGAAGGAGGAGAAAATTTGAGAGAAGAAGAGAGAAGAAAATGTAGAGAGAGAAGTTGATAGTAAAAAAATGGTAACTTTTTAGATTTGAAATTAGAAAATGAAATGATAAGTGAAAAGCCAATTTTTGGCTCCAAATGGCCTTCATGGCCGTGTGGTGAGGGGAGAAGAGAGAGTGTGTGTAGCTTCCTTGAGAAGCTTGGGAAGAAGCTTCTTCCTTGAGAAGTTTTACACGCTTATCGATAAAATGAAAGTAAAGTTGTCTCATAAAAAGAACACTCTATAAAAGATGACTAACACACTACTAGAGCTATTATTCAATGAAAAAAAGTTACAGTTAATAAAAATAGTATTTATTGTTCATCGAATAATTTTACTGTACAGCGATTTTATTTATCAGATAAAATCTTGAAAAACGTAAACTTTGTAAACTATGTCCGACCTCGGGTTTAGTAAGATCCCCCGTCGACGTTTCCACAGTTCAAAGTTTACCAGTCTCGGGGAAAATATTTTATTTTCCCGGTTTCGCTCACCGTGCACGCAAATTAGAAAATATATTAAAATAATCGACAGTACCGAAAAAATCTAAAAAAATTCTTAAAAATCACAAATATTAAAAATGACTATTCATGATGAAACAAACAATTTTTTGGGTGCTACACTGACCCTGCTCAGTGTACATGTAAAACAAAAAATATATTAAAATATTCTACATTTCTAGAAAAATTTAAAAAAATTCTCAAAAATCATAAATATTATAAAATAATTATTTATGATGAAACAAATAATTTTAGGGGTGTTACACACACCACTATTTTCATTTACTCTTTCTACCTCTACTCGTACCAAGCTGTTCACTTCATCGTCACCGAAACTTGTCTCACACTATTATTTCTTCTAATTAATTTTTTTGGAAGCACATGTACTTGTATATAGTTAGTTCTATTAAAAAAAGTTGATTTAGAAAATTTTTAAAAAAATATCAATAAAAATTATACTCCACATTTTTTAAGAGGAGCTTACTAGATAGTAAATATTAACACATATGATATATGTTAAGATATTGTAAATCTTTCAAGCCTATAGAAATGATATTAATAAATTATGAATCTTTTTTTCTTAAATTTTGTAATTATATATATATATAAGTCAATTTTTCTAATTTATTTATATATATATATATATCAATATCCTATAATTTTTAAATTTAATGTCTTTATATTTATATTTATGACGTGTCTCATCTCTGTCCTTTATAGAATTATTATTAACTCTATTTATTATCATTTATATTTTAAATTATTAAATTTTTTTCCACGTGGAAATGAAGATGCTTTATTCAATATGATCTGACAAAACGTCAAGATCAACCAAAGTACAAATATTATGGGAAGCATCCTCAATGCAAATAGTGGGAACAGAATTACATGCTAATTTTGCAAGAGCATGGGCTACAATATTTCCAGTTCTTCTTGTGTGGTTGAACATGCATGACTCCAAGGCTTCACTGATAGACTAGCAATCTTCCACCACTAAGCCAAAATATGATAATGGTTTTGAAGTTTCCTACAAGGCTCAAACCAGCTCAAGGCAGTTGGATTCAGCGACCAGGTTCATGAAGCATAGATCTCGTGCCAACTCAAGACCAAGGCGCATGGCCATTGGCTTCAGCTAGCAAGGGGGGCTCCATGAGAGGCTTCAAAAGCCCACGTTGCAGCAGCTAAAATCTGCCCCTCTGAATTCCTGAACACAGCTCCAGCAGCCCAATTCGATCCTTGAGCATGAGCAGCATCAACGTTCATCCTGACACAATTTGCAGAAGGCGGCAACCATCTGTTGTTACTCTGCGTGTTATGCTCCATTGAAGTCACTTCAACTCTTTGTTGAGACATATTCACCTCCCTGTACGAGTTAAGAACAGACAAAGCTTTAGAAATAACCATCTCAGTAGTAAGAGTTTTACTCTCAAAACAGAGAAGATTCCTAGACAACCATATGCCATGAACCAACATTATTAATAACTCAGTAACCTCTGTTGGGCTGTTCACAATGTACCTTCTCTGCCAGTCTTGAACATTTTGAGATTCTGGGTCCTGAAATCGCAATTCAAGAAGAGAACAAAACCATAACTCTCTGGACCAGCAGCAAACTCGCAGGGCATGAGTCAATGACTCTTCCTCAAGCCACACCTTTGACACCAGATTGTACAATCAACGCCTCTGTTAAACAATTTGCTTCTTACCGGGAGAGCATTGTGGATCACTCTACATGCAAAATTTATAGCTCTAGGTGGTAGCTTTAATTTCCAACATTTTCTCCAGCATGCAGCCTCCTGATTCATAACGTCTTCATTAGCAACTGATCCAGTTGGGTTCCACTCTGTAATGAACCAATATGCTGAGTTGACTCAGAAGGACCCATCCCGAGTTGCACCCCAGATAATGAGTCGTCACAATTTGCATAAGTAACTGGAATGGCAAGGATCTGACTAGCCTCAAAAGGATAGAAAATTGATTCCACCAAGTTTCGGTTCCACTTGTGCATCTCATAATCAATCAACTCTGCCACTGTAGAATTCTCATCCAAGATGGAGCATGGACTCCAAACCTTGTGACCATTTTCGAAGGGTAGCCAACCATCATGCCATATACTGATTGAACGACCATCCCCTACTCTCCAATAGCCACCCTTATCCAAAACCCAAGCTGCATTATAAATACTACGCCATGTGTAGCTGGGTACATAGCCAACTTGAGCCTGAAGAAAATCTTTTCTTGGGAAGTATTTGGCCTTAAGAAGTCTAGTCAGCAGAGAAGATGGGTTTTCCATAATTCGCCAACCCTGTTTTGCAAGCAAAGCTAGATTAAAAGAGTGGAAATTCCTGAATCCCATTCCACCTACTGTTTTTGGTTCACAAAGTTTTGACCACCAAAACCAGTGAATCTTCTTTTCTCCTTCCTTACGGCCCCACCACAAATTGCTAATCATTGATTCCATGTGATCACAAAGCCCTTGTGGTAGAAGAAAACAGCCCATTGTACAATTTGGAATTGATTGGGCAACTGACTTTGAGTACTTGTTTTCCTACTATGAGAAATACTTTTCTTTCCATCCCTTCAACTTTTTCTAATCTCTATGCTGAATAAAATCAAATACTTGAGATTTTAACTTGTTAGAATTTTAGTTGATTATCATAAATTATATTATAATTTTATAAAATTTAAATTAATTAGATAATAAAATTATTAAAATATTTTATTTATTTAAATTATGATCAATATTATTAATAAATTTATTATTATTAAAATATTATTTATATGTAAATTTTATTTTATGAGTCTTATATATAAATTTGTTATAATAAATAAATTTAATATATTTTAATTATTTTATATATAAAAAAATCTCTATTTTTAATCATTTTAATATGTATAATTATCTCATTAATATTAATATGTGAGTGACTATTTTAAGATAAAAATAATATATTTCTCTCATCGAAATTATTTTTAAGAATATTAATAATAATCTTTTTATCGATGTCTTTTTAATATAATTTTAAAATTTTTTTATATGTATTAATGTATCATAAATATTAAAATTAATAAATCTAATAATTTTTTATCAATTAGTATCAGATAAATTTTAATCCTAATTATCATTATTAATTTTTTATTTTATCTATAAAATATGTGAGATTTAAAATTATAAAAATATAAAATATTAAAATATGTGATATTCATTTCAAAGTTTTCTTTGAAAAAATTGAAGGATCACGTCCTTGAAGTGTTGTCTCGAGCGGCGTGCCTTTTGATGTTACAATGTCAAATTCTTTTTTCACGTGATACTTTGAACGGCGCAGTCATTCAATTATTTTTTTTCTTTCTTTCCTCTTTTTCGTGAATGCTCTTCTTTTATCTTTTTTATTTTTTTCTTTGTGTAATGGAATCCCATATAGAGTATTGGACTTCAAAATCTTTTTATTTTGAAGTTACGTGTAATGTAAAATTTTAATAATATAATTTATTTAAGTTATTTTAAGTTTAAAATAAATAAATAAATATATATATATATTAAATTATAATATTATGAATTCATACTAAATTTTATTTATTTATTTATTTATTTCATGTTTATTTATTATTTATTTTAAAAATTTTAGAGATTAAAATTGTTAAAATATATGGTATTTTTCTTTTTTGTCTTTAGAAATTTTTTGTGTATTATTGTGATGTTTTGGACATGATATATATTACACACTCTCAAAATTAATGTTGTTTGGTCATTGAAATAATTTTTGGTGTTATTTTATATATAATTTGATATATAATATTTTGAAAATTATTTATTTTGTTGTTATTTATGTGATTTGATTATGAGATTTTCTATTTAAAATATTATGGTATTATTTTGGGACACTCTTCATGATTGTGAGCTCATCTTCATCGGATCAATTATGTTGAGGTGTTATTTTGTTGATATTTTGTTAATAATGTTATATTGGGGATTATGTTGATAATGTGTTTACCTTATTAGTTTGCCTTTATTGATATAATTTCTAATGATTTGTTAAGTGATACTATTTTGGACACTTTTCATTATTGTGAGCTCACCTTCGCAGGACCAATTGTGGTAATGTGTTATTTTGTTGATAAAATATTATTATGTTGTGGCTTTGGGGTTTATATTGATAATGCGCTTACCCTATCGATTTTCCTTTATTAATGTGATTTCTGATGATTTGTTAAAGGCGTTAAGGTTATGACCTTAAAGTTCTCAATATCCTTTCGGTACTAGCTTTAGGGACATGGTTTTGATGTTTGTGGGAGTCTACTCATGCGTTGTAATTCTGGACCCTTAAGTGGGATTACAATTGCATTGGAAAATTCCATTATGGTTATTTGCTCAAATATTGTACATGTTAATATGCTTGATAAAATCTCCCTTTAATGTATCGTTCTTTTAGCTTCATCAACGCAAATGAGTACTATAACAAAATTAAATGAGACTAATTTTGAGGACTTGGTGGATTCTGTGAAATTGTTCCTTACTATATCTAATGTTGATGCTGCTCTCACCAAGGATGAACCTCAAAGACCCACAAATGCATCTTTCACTGCAAATAAGAAGAAGCATGAAAGGTGGGTTTAATCTAATAAAGTTTGTTTGATGACCATGAAGTATAGCATGGAAAAGACCATTAAAGAGAGCATTCTTGAGACAAATAATGCTAAGGAATTTCTCAAATCTGTTGGTAAGAAATTCTAGAAGTTTGATAAAACTAAAAATACCTACTACCTCTCTTTGTTGACAAAGATTACATATGATGGTGTGAGTGGTATTTGTGAACATGTTTTGAAGCTTGTGAACTAGTACAACAAGTTGGGGTTCATGTAAGTGGAGTTGGGAGAGGATTTCCTAGTTTGACAGGTGTTTGAATTTCTTCTGGCTAGTTTTGATGTTCTGATGACCACTTACAACGCTCAAAAGGATGAGTGAACTGTTGATGAGCTTATATATGTTCTTACTCAAGAGAAGTATACCATAAAGAAGGGCAAGACCCATAGAGTTCAGTTTGTTTCTCACAAGAATGATGACAAGAAGAAAAGATTTGCTAATTAAAGGGAAGAACAGTAAACCTTCGTTTAAAAAGAAGTGGGGTGATAAGCCTGGATATCCTTCTAAGCCATTTTCTGGTCCTGTGAGTTTTCTAGTGTTAAGCCCAGATATCAATTTAATAGAAATTATAAGTTATGTGATATATATGGGCATAAGCAATCTGATTATTTGAAGTTTAAGAGTTGGCTTGAGAAAAAGAAAGGTAACCATTTGACTCTAGTATGTTTTGAATCAAATCTAGTTAATGTTCCTTCAAATACATGGTGGTTAGATACTGGTGCAACTATTCATGTACAAATTCATTGTAGGAATTCAGAAGCAGAAGGAAACCAAGTGAAAGGGAGTTGGTGATCACAGTAGGAAATGGAGCTAAAGTCAGAGTAAAACATATAGGAGTGGTTTCATTAAAGTTATGTATTGGACATGGTTTAGTTTTGAAAGATATAGTTTATGTGCCTTCTATGAGGAGGAATTTGATTTCAGATTCTATTTTGAATGGTTGTAGCTACTCTTTCCATTTTAGTAATGTAAAAATTTCTTTATATTATGATTCTGCTCTTGTTGGTTTTGGAGTCTTGTTTAATGGTCTATACATATTGGATGTCGATTCTCTTTCTGTTGATCAACGGGATTCAGATATCAATAATATTGTTGGGAGCAAGCGTGGTAAAGTTGTTAAAAACTCTTCTATGTTGTGGCACAAACATTTAAGACACATATCTAGAGAGAGAATGGAGAGGTTGATCGAGGAGAATATTCTTCATGATTTAGACTTCTCTGATTTTGATACTTGTATTGATTGTATAAGAGGGAAACTTACAGCCAGAGCCAGGAAGAGTGGGGTTACCAGGAGTGAAAGAATACTACAGTTAATTCATATAGATATTTGTGGGTTCATTATTCCTATTGCTATGGATGATTTTAGGTACTTTATCACCTTTATTGATGACTTCTCTAGATACGGGTGGACTGATTTACTACGTGAGAAATTTGATTCTTTAGATATCTTTAAAGCATTCAAAGCTGCTGTTGAATTGAAATTTAGTAAGCAGATCAAATATGTGAGGTCTGATAAAGGTGGTAAGTACTATGGCAGGTATGATGAAACTGGTAGAAATCCTAGACCTTTTGCTAAGTTCTTACAGGACTGTGGTATTGAGGCATAATACACCATGCCTGGCACTCCGTAACAAAATGGAGTTGCAGAAAGGCGAAATCGTACTCTTATGAATATGGTGAGATGTATACTTAGTCATTCTACTTTTCCAGAATTTTTGTGGGGAGATGCCTTAAAGGCCGTTGATGATATATTGAATCATGTGCCAAGTAAATATGTGTTGAAGACTCCATATGAGCTTTTGACAGGAAAACGGCCTACCTTGAGGCATTTTTGTGTTTGGGGTTGTAGGGCAGTAGTGAGACCTTATAACCCACATTTAAAGAAGCTTGATCCCAAATCATTAGTGGTTTTTTCATTGGCTACTGTATTGACTCAAGAGGTTCTAGATTTTCTTGTCCTTCTCATACTACTAGAGTTATTAAATCTTATCGGGCTGTCTATTTTGAAGGGGACTTAGAACATGGTGGAACTCAGGAGCCGCGTATTATTAATTTCAATGAGGAGCATGTTGTTGTTCCTATTCCTGTTGATCCCTTTCCTAGGATAATGCCATCTCCTTTGATCCATAATGATGATGTTGTTGATTCTGTTGATAATGTCGATATCCCTCAACAAGTAAAAAATGATGTACAGATTCCAGATGTTGTTGTAACTCCACTGAGAAGATCCGAGCGGGTTTCTATATCCACTAAGTCTACTAGGTTCAGGGATTATGTTGTGTAACTGCAGGAGCATGAGTTTAATTCAGTTGAGGATTTTGATCCTATTTCCTTTCAAAAGGCCATGGCTAGTCCTAATAGTGTATAATGGCTAGTGGCTATGGAGGATGAGTTGGCTTCTATGAGAAAGAATAATGTTTGGGAATTGATGGAATTGTTTATTGGATGTAAAATAGTTAGTTGCAAAAAGGTCTTTGTAACACCCCGATTTTTTGTTTTTCTTGATATATATGAGTTTTATAATTTTTGTGAATTTTTGTGAAATTTTTGAAATTTTTGATTTATTTTGATTATTTTAATATTATTTTAGACTGTATGTGTGTTTGAGGCGAGCCCAAAAAAATAAAAAATTTTCTGGACCAGAAAGTTTTGGGCTGTTAATGCAGGGCTGGGGGAACTTACCAAACCCGAAACCGAAAACAGTTGACAAAAATTTTCTTTATCTGAGTTTTTGATACATTCTATTATCCATTGGTTAAATCTATTATCCATTGGTTAAATCTATTATCCATTGTGTAATGTTATTATCCATTGGATAATAACTAGCAGTAGCCTTTGTCCATTGGATAATAATTTCTAAAAAATATCTAGAAAATATCTTGGTTGGTCAAAGATGATGGTTATGACATCTTTATGAATAACCAATTAGAAACAAGCTTGGAGGGAAAGCTTTGGATATCCACCCTTTATTGAATCAATGGTTGTGAGGGGTTGTAGTAAACTAAAATATCTCTCTCACTCTCCTTGTATTTCACGGCCATAAGGGCTTTAGGAGAGAGAAAATAACACATTTTCAAAGCTATCATCTTTCATGCAAAAGCTAAACACCATTTTCTCTCATTTTCTCTTCCTCATCTCATGGCCAAGCTACCCAAAATTACCTTCCAACCTCTCATAATTCAAACCAACCATACTACTTGATCTTAAACACCATTCTAAGCAACTTTGATGTTGTGATCAAGACTTGATTCAACCATTTTCAAGCTTGATTTTTGAGTTCAAGTTCTAGGGTTCCAAGGTAAAGTTCTTGAAACTTGATTTCTTATTTGATTCTTGAAATTCTAAGACCATATTTGATCTATGGTTGTCCTACTCTAGCCTTCGATATTAATATATTTGTGTTTACTTTGATTTTAAGAGTTACTTGGTGGAAAAAGTTGATACAAAAGATCATACAAGGAGCTTAAGAAGTTACATCTAAGTAAGAGGGAGATTAACCTCATCAACCAATTATAGTGGTGAGGGACACAAAATTGGTATGTAAGTGATGAATCCATGTGATGATTTATTCACCATATGTGTGTGATTATGTGATTTGTAATTATTTATTCTATGTGATTTTATTGCTTTGATATTATGCATAAAGTTGTTATAGTAGGATTATGATGCTTTAAGTATGTTGTATGCTATAATTGTGTTAGAAAGGAAAGCAATTTTTGGTTCCAATGACCATGAGGCTCACGGCCTCTATGCCCACAAATGGGTAATCCAATGCAAAAATGGTTTATTAAATGTTAACCTAGAGGATTAGTGAAAAGAAACTTAATAAAGGAATTACAAGATAAAAATGGAAATGAATATATTTTTATCACTAAATCAAAAGTGATTTTCGGTCTAGAGATCAAAATAGGAATGAGAAGTATTTTGGAGACTTCAAATATTTTATTTAGAAGGATTTTGATAAAGCAAATGGAAAAGATTTTATTAAATCAAAATAATAAAGGTTATGAAAAGAATATTAGAAAATATTATTTAGAGGAGTTTGAGTAAGGAAATAATTTTTAAGAATGGTTTGGAGTTTAAAATATTTTATTTAAGAAAGTTTCTATTTAGAGTAAAGAATAAAGAGTGATTTTCGGTCTTAAGTATGGAAATAAAGTTAGAATGATGTTTTGAAATTAAAGTGTTTTATTTATTAAGAATGATGGAGAAGGATTTTTGAGGTATCTTGATTTAATTAAAATAATATAAGTTTTTGTGGAAAATGTTTAGAAATATTATTTAAAGATGGTTTAGTAAGAAAATATTGGAATTAAAGTCCAATACTTATATTAAATGAGAAAAGTTTTAATTTGAGCTTAGAATATTGAGAAAATATTTTACGCAATTAAAAATGTGTAGAAAAACCTTTACGCGATTTGAAAACATAACAGAAGTTTTATGCGATTATGAAAACGCGATAAAAATGCTACACGATTGAGAGGAACAGCAAGTTTTGCTGTCGGGCCGATATACTGGACTCGGAATTATTGTTGTGTGATTTTAGCCGATAGTGGCTTATAGTATGCATTGAGTCATTGGTCATGCATTATTTTACAAACGGTGTCTGTAGAGGCTTTTGTTGCCTAGGAGATGAATTACACATTCGTGCGCATGTGAATTGCATTAGTGAAGGTCTATGAATGACCTTTGAGGCGTCGGGGTGCGAGTATCCCATAAGTGGACAATTGGTAGTTTCACTGGGCCGTGGTGACTGTTACAATCGCATCGATGATCTCGATGAGACACTGCTCTATTCACGATCTAGCGTAGAATGTCTTGTACAAGCCATGATGTGTACATTGAGAAAAATTATAGCACTTGAATTGAGGCGGATGACGAATAGACATATCTTCTAGATCATTCACTCCGAAATTTGTGTTTAGCTCCATGGAGTAAGAAATTGGTACATTGTGCATATGCATATTTTGTTGAGACACTATTGTTGGTATTTATAATTGTATGAGTAGTTGTTTATATTTAACGGTATCTATATATAATTCTTCAATGAGTTATTTGTTGAGATATATCATGACTACAAATGTTGTATTTGCACTGTATGATTTTATTATTATTGTTGTTTTCTTTACTTCCATGCTAATATTGATATAGGAGATCTCACATCTTTGTGTTATTTCTATGTTATGCTTATATCTGTGAAGACTGCGATGGCGACAAGGAGGGATATGCTAGGTTTTGTTAAACTACAGTTTCTTGAAGGCGCTGAGGCTTGGCGTGTCTATTGGGACACAGAGCATATAGAGTATTGTGGTGACATTACTCTATCCGTAAGTAGGACCCACCACGGGGTCACTACTTTTTCTTTTGCTGCTATATATGTAGAGTTTGTTATACCTATCAGAGAATTGTGGGGTGATCTTCACTATACTCCTAGGGAGGACTCCGAGATATCTTTTGCTCGAGTTTCTATCCGTCGAGACATTCCCGGCTAGGGAATTTGTCTTCTGAGAATGACTCTTTTCTTTAGGTATTGTGAACTTAGGCCAGTCTAGGCTGGGTATGTTTGATATTTATGCTTTTTGGGTATGTAAGTATGATGTACTTATGGTTATAGTAAACTTTGTTTATATGTAAAGTATATTATTCAGTTCTTATGTCTTGTGTTTCTAAAATTCAGTAAGTTTATGTTATCCGTGAAAAAGAAATTTTGAAACTCGTATTAAAATAATATCAAATATTTTATAACTTGGGTAAAAAATTAAAAGGAGTTGGCTTGAAATGTAATGCCCTTCAGAGGGTGTTACAGTCTTTAAGACCAAAAGTGATGCTAGAGAAGAAATTGAGAGGTATAAGGTCAGACTTGTTGTTAAGGGATATAATCAGAGGGAATACATTGATTATAAGGAGACTTTCTCACCAATCTCCACTAAAGACTCTTTTCGTGTTGTGATAGCCTTGGTTGCTCATTTTTATTTAGAGCTTCATCAAATGGATGTTAAGACTGCCTTCCTAAATGGTGATTTGTATGAGGATGTGTATATGGATCAACTTGATGGTTTTGTTGAAGATGGTAAAGATCATATGGTATGTAATTTGAAAATATTAATTTATGGATTGAAACAGACTTCCAGGCAATGGTATTTGAAATTTGATTATATTGTTGGCTCTTTTAGTTTTAAAAAAAATATTGTTAACCAATGCATTTATCTGAAGTTTAGTGAAAGAAGATTCATCATTCTTGTTTTCTATGTTGGTGATATATTGTTGGCTAGTAATGATATTGTTTTTTCTGAATGAGACTAGCAGATGTTGATAGCGCATTTTGATATGAAAGATCTTGGTGACGCCTCTTTTGTATTGGGTATTGAGATTCACCGAGACAGATCTCATGATATTCTTGGCTTTTTGCACAAAGCTTATATTGAAAGGATTCTGAATAGATTTAATATGAAATCTTGTAATCCTTGTGCTTCACCTATTCAAAAGGGTGAAAGACTCTCTAATACCTAGTGTCCTCAAAATGATAAAGATATTGTTAAAATGGAGAAAGTACCACATGCTTCCGCTATTGGCAACCTTATGTATGTTTAAGTTTGTACATGTCCTGATATTGATTTTGTTGTTAGTGTACTTGGGAGATACTTGAGCAAATTTTGTGGCTCATTGGCAGGTAGCAAAATTAGTTATGAAGTATCTACAGGATACCAAAGATTATATGCTCACCTATAGGAGGTCGGACCGCCTTGAGGTGATAGGCTATACAAATTCTGATTATAGTGGTTGTCCAAATGACTACAAGTCCATATCAGGGTATATCTTTATGTTAGCAAGAGGAGCTGTTTCTTGGAAAAGTATTAAACAGACACTTACAGCTACTTCTACTATGAAGGCAAAGTATATAGCTTGTTATGAGGCTACACGTTAAGCGGTATGGTTAAAAAATGTAATTATTGAATTTCATATTATAGAGAGTATTCCCAAGCCTCTTATTATTTATTGTGATAACTCTGTCGTAGTATGCTTCTCTCAAATTAATAAAAATTCTAAGCACTCAAAGCATTTTGATACAAAATTCATGTTTGTTAGAGAGACGATTCAAGAGTTTTAGACTTGTGTCGAGCATATCCCTACAGAACTTATAGTTGCAGACCCTCTAACCAAAGGTTTAGCTATTAAAGATTTTGTTGATCATGTAACCCGTATGGTATAGTAAGGTCTTTTGATGTTTTTGGTTAATGGGAGTTTGTTTTATAATTTTGTTACGACCTTATTTTATTATTACGTCTTAAGACCTTAGACAATTATATTGTTATTATTATTGTTGCCATATAATATTGTTATTATCTACGCAGTTTTGTTTATTCATGATATGGCATGTTGTGGAGACATTTTGGACCTAGTCTTATTTTGTTGTTGTGCTGAGATGTTTGTTAAATCTTAGAAAGTATCTTGGGCGGATGCTTAGGGCCATTTTGTTAGGAAATGCACTTTGATCACATATTAGCATGCAATTCTGGATGTGCTTTCCCATTACCCATATACCACATTTTGTTGGGTCACCGAAATATGAGTATCTTGTATATATGATATCAGTACTCCTTTGAGTATAATTTTCTGTATTGTTGAGATGTTTGTACTCTCTTTTTGGACTAGTTGTTGAGAGTGCTAGCTCAATTTTGATATCATGTTGTGACCACATATTGTTTGATTAATCTGGAGAATTATTTTCTTATTAAAGTTATGTAATATGACTTATGTTGTCCAAGTGGGATAATGTTAGAATTTTTATATATGGACTAGCATAAATCATATTATAATTTTATAAAACTCAGATTAATTAGATGTCAAAATTATTAGAGTATTTTATTTAACCCAAATTGTGATCAGTATTGTTAATAGGCCTATTATTGTTAAAGCACTGCTTATATGTGGATTTTATTTTATGGGTCCTGTATATGAGTTTGTCATAGTCGGTAGATTTAACCTATTTTAATTATTTTATATATACATGGAGAGACCCATATTTCTAACCACTCTAGTGCGTACAGTTACCCTATTGATACTGACGCGTGATCGACTACTATAGAATAGAAATAGTATATCTCCCTCATGGAGATTATTTTTAAGAGTTTCAACAATAACTTCTTCATCGGAGCCTTTTCAAGATAACTCTAAAATTTTTTTATATGTATTGATATATCATAAATATTGAGATTAATAGATCCGATAATTTTCTACCATATCTTGCCCACAAAAATTAGCAAACCCAGATATTTATTGGCTCTAAACTACCTTAATATCAATCCTGCCTTGAATAATCATTTATCTGTCTATTGGTATATTTTGGCTAAAAGAGAGCTCAGATTTATCCATCCAGATTAACAAGTTGGCCAAAAGCCTGCTGATAAACATAGAGGATTGATTTCAAACAGTCAATTTCTGAATTAATAGTTCACAGAAAAATTATATTATCATCTGTAAAAAAAATATGAGAAATCTTAAGTGCACCCCTAGCAATACGAATACCATGTAGAGCTCTATCCTCTTGAGTTTTGATAATTAATCCTGACAAAACCTCAGCACAAAAAATAAAAAGATATGGAGAAATAACATCCCCTGACGTAGACCTCTTTGGGGATAGAAAATTTCCCTTAGATAATCATTTAAAAGGATTGAAAAAGAAAATATAGACACACATGTCATGATAAGATCAATCCAATTGGGAGGGAACCACATACTATAAAGCACATGCAATAGAAAACTCCATTCAATTCTATCATAAGCTTTGACCATATCTAATCTTACTACAGTGAAACATTTCTTACCATATTTTTTTCATCCTCATAAAATGGACAGTGGCATAAGTTATAAGAACATTATCAGTAATCATTCTCTATGATAAAAAAACACTCTGAAATTCGTCTATCAACTCCGATAATATTATTTTAAGCCTATTTGTAATAGTTTTTGTAACAAACTTGAAAATAACATTACAGAGAGAGAGAGACAAAAATCCTTGGTGTGAGAGGGCTTTATAATTTTGGGAATGTAATTGATTGGCCTAGGGTCTGTGCCATTATTTAGAATATTCAAAACAGCATATACAACATCATCACCCACAATATTCCAAAATTTTTGGTAAAAAATAGTTGACATACCATCAGGCCTACGGAATTTTGTAGGGCGCATTTGTTTGAGAGAGGCCTCCACTTCTTCGCTAGAAAATGGTTGCTATAGAAAATCTCTATTCTAGTCATTTATTCTCTCATTTGCAATACTACACACTTGCTCCACCTCGTTTGTAACCCCAGATTCAAGCAATTTTTGATAAAAATTTGCCATGACATCAAATATCTCATCTTCTTCTGTATAAATTAGACCACTGTCATCCTTAATTTTATTCGCCTAATTTCTCTCCTTTCTTTGGGATGCTTTTAGATAATAGAAAGAAGTATTCTTGTCTCCATATTTCATATTTCAGCCAAGTTGCACGTGATCTTTGGGACCAGCTAATCTCTTCTTGTTCCAATAACACATCAAGTTCACACTCCACTTTTTTAATCCTATTCACTATTTCCTGCGTGGGCTCCCGCTTGTTCGGATCATACAACCACTTCTTTAGTTTTTTTATCTTATGAGCTACGTCACCAAACGTTCTACCACCCCATTTTACTAGACCCTCCATCCACCCTTGAACCTTAGTGACAATATCTATACCCCAATCATTCCACACAGTTTCGACCTCAGCTGCACACCCCTCATTTGACAACCAAAGCTCTTCAAACCATTGGGACCTCTTTTAGAAGCTGTTCTGAACGGATTCAGAAAGATACTTGTGAAAGGTATGATTTGGTGGTTTCCTCCCTTCAACAGTTGCGTTCTACCGTCAAGGTCTGACGGGGGTGGTACCTGCAAAAAGGACTCCGACGCTCAAGTTAGCTGGTATGCTAAGGTGTCTGTTACTCAATTAAACGTTACCTGTTTAAGTTTATTTAGATTGATCTTTATGGAGCATCATTGGAGTCAGCAGTTAATGCAGGTATTATTGCAATGTGGACGTTATAGTTATTTATTGAGAGGAGAGATTATAGAATCAATGAGATTCGTATTGGCGGTTACGAAGATCTGTTGATTTCCTGATCCTCATGACTTAGGCATTTCGAGGTCTTACAGCACTTTCCGGGGTGTTGATGGAGGAGTAAGGTGGAGCGTGTGCCGGGTTGACCCTTCTGGGTAGGATCCCGGTCCACGGTCCAGAACAGTTGCCCCCAGCTTGGTGCTTCGACGAGGTAGTCAAGTGCCAAGGTATTCAGCTTCATAAAACGTGACGGGCTATACCCTGACTTCAAAGTCAGGTTTCGCGATGTTTCGTGCCGAGGTCGACATTCATTGTATTAAAAAGTCGTCGGGGTTGGAAATCGGTAAATCCATATCCCTTGTCCCGAAGTCTGGATTTTGCTGCTTCCTCGGAGTCTGGATTTTGTTCCTAGACTTCTTGAAACTTGTGGAAATCCGAATCTTTATCTTTGGAAACTGTTGCTTCTGACTTAAATGGGAGATAAGGATCCTTTAAAAGAGGATTAGTTTCAATGTTTCCCAGATATCTATTGCTCTCGTAACCAATAGGAAAGGGAGAGCATTTAATGTCGTTGATTTGATTCGTAGGGTCGGTCAAAGCCTTCCTGTTCTATAAATACCAAGGGTTCACGCCTGGTACAATCATTCCTTTTTCCTCCTAATCCTGCAATCTTCCAAAAAGGTTTTGCTGTTCTTACGCCTGTACTTGTGTTCAGAGGGGATTAGAGAAGATTTGCCTTCTGTAAAGACCACCATTTTTTTGCTTTTCCCAAAATATTTGAAGATACTTCTTTTCCTGCTAAAAACCTTGTTTCATTAGGAACTTTCTTTTCCCAGCGTAATGAGGACGGGGACTTTACCTTCCCAGCGTACGAAGGAATCTCTAATTCATACTTCTTCGCTGGGAAGTTCTGTAATCCCTGTGGTGTTGGACGGAGGTAATTGGAGAAATAGAGTCCTTCTTGGTCTTCCTTTTACGTAAGCCGGGGGGACCATTGAAGTGATTGCTTCCAGGCGTCCCGGGATGATCATGAAGAAGTTCATTCCACGCCCAACTCCGTTCAACCGAAGAGGACGCACGCCAGTCTTCTTTTATCCTTGTGAGTGAAACCCATGAGTGATGTGGCTGAAATTTTCTGAGTCCGCGGCAGTGTTCTGTTCCGGTTATCTTCAGTTTTTTGAAGTCAATCCATTTTTTCAAGAAGCCTCAACAGGGAAGAGACTGGTGTGCGTTCTAGAGAATCGGGATATGGGATGAGCCGAGGTATACGTTGTAGATACTAGGGCTGGTTGGTTCTGCTGAGCGGCCGTCCCCTCAACTGCCATGACAGCGATGTGGGCCACGTGGCTTGCTCTGGTTGAGGAGTCGTGCATAGTGCTTTGCGCGCCATAATGAACATCTTTTCAAATTCACTCACCGATGAAGAGGTTGAGTGTGTAAACTTCTTCGACATGTGGGTTGAAAAGGTCGGCAAGATCCGGCCTAAAGATATTTTAGATAGTCCGGATGACGACGAGCTCTGGACTGTACTAGGTAACGTCGGTTGACCGTGGTGTATATTTAAATGCCCATATTTTAATGCATCTGACTTTTGTTTCTGTTTTGCAGAGAGCTTAGCCGAGATGGTGGGTGGTGACTCTTTGGCTATTCTGGAAGCGCTAAGGGCCAAGAATTCTGACGTTCCAATGAGTCCTCCAATGGGGTACGTGCCGTCCCCTACGAGCATGGTGGCCGAGGTTCCTTTTGAGGTGGTGGAACCTATCAACGTGGATGATTCTCCTAAATCACCTCGGGGACACAAGAGGGCGGCGTTGGAAGAAGGGCAGTCTAGTGGCCGGAGTAAGAGGATGGTGACAGAAGAAATTTCTGGGCCAATAGAGCTGTTCCAGGAGGAAGCAGATCCCCGAAAATTTATTGACTTCAATATCCTTGATGAAGAGGTTGTGGATCACCTCGCCCGACGCAGGCCAAAGGAAGCTTTATTGGCCTTCCAAAACATGGGGATCCAAATTGCTGCCGAGGCTCTGTTCTTAGAGCTCGCCCTTGAGGATCGTGAACGAGAAATGGCAGAAAAGCTGTCCGCGGCCCAGAGTGGTGAAACCAAAGCTCTAAAGGATCTGGAGGATGCCTCAAAGGCCAAAGATGAAGTTTTACTTCAGGTAAAGGAGTTAGAAACCGAAGTAGCTGCTTTGAAGAATGCCAGCAAAGCAAAGGAGGCCACCTTGGCCGAGCAGCAGAAGCAGATTGCCGCGCTCTGGGCTGAAAGTGACAATTCTTGAGCCAAGTCTCGGTGGCGTGAGGCTAAGATTACTGCTCTTCAGGCCGATGTCAACCAGCTGGTATCGTTGTGCACAAAGATAAAAGAATATCAATTCAGCAACACTGTCAGCCAAGTTCAACATTTCAACCCTGGGGTTGCATTGGTTTTGGATGGACTTGACTCCGGAAAGGTGGTTCGGGAGGGATCTCTTGTAGCTCCTCGTGTGGCTTCTTCAGACTTGGCCGAAGATTCCAACATCGGTGGACCGGACTCAGCTGCAAACTAGGGGTTTTTTTTTTTCAATCCTCCTGCGCGAGGTCTTGCTTTATCTGTACCCCGGTTTCTGTAAACATCAACCCAGATTTTGGGCTTTATAAATTATCGTTGTTCTTGCTGATTGAAATGCCATTGTTCTTTATTTTTGGTAAAACTACTTTAAACCTTGGCTTAGGATCCGATGTCCAGAAGAATCCGGCATTTAAGACCCATGCCGAAGGTAGGAAACAAAGCCCGGGGTCCTTTTAAGGGTACCGCATGACAATGTTTTTAAAGGACTAGTCCTTCCCGAGGTCATTTCGTGCTTTTAGTTTGGTGCTAGAATTTTTCCAATATAGGATTTTTCTATTGCACGAACTATGTAACACATCTCGGTTGGTACTATGAAGTAATTGAAAACTTAAAAACTGAGTTGAATAAATGGCACAACAGAAGAAATAACACTTACTTTATTGAATATCATAATGTGCATTTCATAACAATTCTGGGCAGATCAAACAAAGTTTAACTAGGAGACTAGGCCTGACAAGGCACTTAGCTGTAGTATTTTCTAAGTTTGTCTGCGTTCCAAAAATTTTTAACCGGCCTCCCTGTCAAAGTCTCTAGGGTATAAGCTCCTTTGTCGGTGCTGATTACTACACGGTAGGGACCCTCCCAGTTAGGGGCTAGTTTTCCTTGGGAGGTTTTCCTTCCACCGACATCGGCTCTACAGAGTACCAAGTCACCCGGCTGGAATCTTCTCGGAATGACCTTCAGGTTGTACCGGGATGCCGTTCTCTGCTTGATCGCGGCGTCTTGTATGTGGGCAATGCGTCTCCTTTCCTCCAATAAGTCCAAGTCTTCCCTGATTAAACCGGGGTTATCATCCTGCTAGAAGTTCTGAGAACGCCAGCTTGGTTCTCCAATCTCCACCGGGATCATAGCTTCACATTCGAATGTGAGTTTGAAAGGAGTTTCGCCCGTGGAAGAGTGGGGAGTAGTTCGGTAGGCCCAAAGGACGTGGTCCAACTGCTCGGCCCAGTTTCCTTTTGCTTCGTCTAACCTTCTCTTCAATCCTCGGACTATGATCCGATTTGCGGCTTCGGCCTATCCGTTTGTTCTGGGGTTCTCTACTGCGCTACAATGGTGTTTTATTTTCAGCCCAGAAAGTAGTTCTTCGAACCCCTTGTCTTTGAACTGCGTCCCATTATCCGTAACAACTGACTCCAGAATATCGAATCTGGTAATAATGTGACGCCAGGTAAATTTCTGAACTCTAGCCGAGGTGATGGTGACTACGGGCTCAGCTTCAATCCACTTGGTAAAGTAATCCATCGCGACAATCAAAAATTTCAGCTGTCCGGGAGCTTGAGGGAACGGACCCAAGATGTCCATTCCCCACTGATAAAAGGGCTAGGGTATGGACATCGTGGATAGTTCTTCAGGAGGGGCGTGATAGTGATCCGAATGCCGCTGGCACTTGTCACATACTTGAACATGTGCAAGAGCATCTGCTTCCATCGTCAGCCAGTAGTAACCCGCCCTGAGAGCCTTCAAGGCCAAGGCTTTCCCTCCCAAATGGTGTCCACAACTCCCTTCATGGACTTCGGCCAAACGATATTTGGCTTCTTTCGGCGTAAGGCATTTAAGGAGGGGTAAGGAAAATCCACGTTGGTAAAGCTGCCCATTATAGATAGTATACCTGACTGCGGTTCTTTTTAGCCTAGATGCTTCCTTTGGGTCATCAGGGAGGCTTCCAGACTGTAAATACTCCATCAATGGCGTAGTCCAATCGTGTTTCTCCCCGTCAACCTGGAATATTGTCATGTTGGATGACTTCCTGGATCACAGAACGGTTATTGCCTGGGCTTTTAGTGCTGGCCAATTTAGATAAGAGATCGACCCTCGAATTCTGTTCCCTCGGGATGTGTTCTAGCTGTACCGACTGAAAACTTGAGAGAAGCTGCTTTACTTTCAGCAAATACCTCTGTAAAAATGGCTCTTTTGCTTGGTAATCACCTCGGATCTGTGAAGTTACGAGTTGGGTGTCACTGCATAGATTAAGTTTGGTGGCTCCCAAGTTCCTAGCCATCGTCAGTCCGGCAATGCATGCTTCATATTCAGATTGATTGTTCGAGGTGGGAAACTCAAACCTAAGGGAATTCTCAATGGTGACCCCGTCTGAACTTTCTATTATCACCCCAGCCCCACTTCCTTTTGGGTTTGAGGACCCATCAACGAACACGGTCCATTGTTTTTCTTCGATTTTATTTGTTTCCAAGGTTAATTCTGCTAAAAAAATCTGAGAGTGCTTGCGCCTTGATTGCTACTCTGGGTTCGTAGGTGATTCCAAACTCAGAAAGCTCGATGGACCATGCAATCATCCTTCCTGCCAAGTCCAGTTTGTGCAATATCTGTCGGATAGGCTGGTCAGTTCTTACCACTACCGGGTGGCATTAAAAGTACTGTCTAAGCCTTCTGGCCGCAACGATGAGTGCGAATGCGACCTTCTCAATCTTCTGATACCGGAGCTCTGGGCTTTGCAATGCTTTGCTCATAAAATAAACCGGCTTCTGGACACCGTCGAATTCTCTGACGAGTACTACACTGATGGCTTCCTCATGAATGGAGAGGTATATGTACAGCGTTTCTCCTGGCTCAGGTCTTGTGAGAATTGGGGGGGATGACAATATATTCTTCAAGGAGACAAACGCGTCCTCTCACTCCCGAGTCCATTCAAACCCGGTCCCCTTTTTCAACAATTTGAAAAGTGGGAGGGATTTGTGAGCGGCTCCAGCCAAGAAACGCGTGAGAGCCGCGATCCGCCCATTTAACTGTTGTACTTCTTTTACATTCCGGGGGCTGTGCATGTCGAGCATGACCTTACACTTGTCGGGGTTTGCCTCAATTCCCCGGTGTGTCAACATGAACCCTAGAAACTTTCCAGCCTGGACCCTGAATGCACACTTCTCCGGGTTAAGCCTCATATTGTGCTTCCTAAGCTGTTCAAACACTTCTTCTAAATCCGAGGTGTGAGATCCTGATACTGAGGTCTTGACTATCATATCGTCGATGTAGACCTCTAGCATTCTCCCTATTTGATCCTCAAAGACCCTGTTCATCATTCTCTGATAAGTAGCTCTGGTATTTTTTAACCCAAAGGGCATTACTTTGCAGCAGTAACTTGCCTTTTCGGTGATGAACGCAGTTTTATCTTCATCCCCGGGGTACATCGGAATCTGATTGTACCTGGAGTAAGCGTCCATGAAAGACAGCAGTTGGAACCTGGAGGAGCTATCAACCAGCTTGTCCACATTAGGGAGGGGTATGGATCCTTAGGGCACGCCTTATTTAGGTCGGTGTAGTCCACACACATCCTCCACTTGCCGTTGGACTTTTTAACCAAGACAACGTTGGACAGCCAGGTGGTATATGCAATCTCCCTGATGAATCCGGCGTTCAGGAGCTCTTTTACTTGTCCTTCAATGACTTGCTGCCTTTCTAGGCCAACCTTCCTCTTCTTTTGAGAGATCGGCTTTGCATCTCGTTTAATAGATAAACGATGACAGATGAAAGCGAGGTCAATTCCAGGCATATCAGCAGATGTCCAAGCAAAAAGATCTTTGTTTTCTTGCAAGAGTTTTATCAATTGAACTTTTTCCTGCTTGTCGAGGTTCGCCCCAATTTTGGTTGTGTGACTAAGTTCATCACCAAGCTGCAATGGGATCAAGTCTCCGTCGGGTTGGGGTCTAGTGCCTTGGATTTCTTCTCGTGCATCCAGTTCGGTCATCAAAACATTTACTTGGTGGATTGGAATGGGTGTCCGTGCCTTCTTGTTCCTGGATTCCCTACTGATTTTCAGACTTTCGTTGTAGCATTTGCGTGCTGCAATCTGATCGCCCTTGACCGTGACCACCTTATTATCCCGGTTAAGGAATTTTATGGCTTGGTGGGTGGTGGAGATTACAGCAGCCATGCTGTTCAACATAGGAAGCCCCAAAATGATGTTATAGGCCGAGGAACAATCCACAACCAAGAACCTCACCTTCACGGTTCTATACGCGCTATCGTCACCCAAGGTCGGGAAAGTATCGAAGTATCCAACTGGGGTGACCTTCTCCCCAGAGAAACCAGTGAGCTCACCTTCATATGGTGTCAATTCAGATAAAGGGAATTCCAACCTTTCGAAGGCGTCCATAAACATGATATCCGTCGAACTTCCTTGGTTCACAAAAATTCGATGGACTTCAGCGTTGGATATTACTCTGGAGATCACTAGTGGGTCGTCGTGATCCCGAATGATATCGCCGTAGTCATCCTCGGAAAAAGAGATGAGAGGTGCTCCACTATTTCGGGTGGGTGGTCTTAGTGAAGAACTCGACACGCTTAAAACCGCCATCCGAAGTGCCTTTTTTCGGGAATTACTTGAGACTCCTCCCCCAGCGAACCCTCCAGCGATGGTGTGGATTAATCTATCCTTCCGATATCCGCCTTCTTGAGCATCCCGGCTTGGTCCTTGTCTGTTCTCCCCATCTCGGCGTGTCAGGGTTCGAGATCTTCTGACAGGACTCCGGTTTCTTCTGGCAGGGCTGCGGGTTCTTTGCCGATGTTGATTTGGACTTCTCCGTGGACTTCGGCTTTGTCTCTGATTCCTTCTTCCTTCGTGGTCTTGATTACCACGAAAACTACTAATGTACTTCTGCAGACGTCCCTCTTTGATCAGGGACTCAATAACATCTCGGAGCTGATAACAATCTTCGGTCTCATGGCCGTAACTGTTATGCCACCTGCAATGCTTTGAATGATCCCTCTGGGATTGTTTTTTAATAGGTGGTGGCCTTTTGATATCCTGAAACTCGGTTTAAAGGACCTCCTTCAAGATTATCTCTCGAGGGGTGTTCAAAGGAGTATACTCAGAATACTTAGGCCTATACCGCTCGCTCTTGAAGGGATCTCGGGCCTCGCCTGAATGGTGATTCTTTTTCTGAATGGGCTCACCTTTCTCAAGGCTTTCTTTTGCCCTGGTGATCTCTTCCAGTTCCACGTACTTATCTGCCCGTAAGTGGAACTCATCTAAACTAGACGGCTTCTTCTTTGCCAGTGACCAGAAGAAGTCTGAATCAGTCCGTAGACCATTTCTGGCATAGTGGAGGGCTATCGTGTCATCGAGGTTTTCAATACCCACACAAGCATGACTGAATCTCTTGATGTACTTGCGCAGGGATTCATCACTCTTTTGTCGAATTCCAGAGAGAGAATCAATTGACTTTGGTTGTTCCTTGGCAGTAGTATAATGCAACAAGAAACGCTGTGTGAGGTCCCCCTATCCTGTAATTTTTATCTGTAAGGTCACGAACCAACGAAGAGCATCCTTCTTCAGGAAGAGCGGGAAAGCACGGCATAGCAGTTCTGGGGTATACTCGTAGAGCTGCATGGACTGGGTGTAAGCATCCAAGTGCTCCTGCGGATCCGTGGTCCCGTCGTAGGGCTCTAAATTACTCGGGAGCTTGAAGTTCCTCGGGACCCTATATGTCATTAAGGTATCGGAGAATTGCTACTGACGGCCAGGGACCGGGTCACTGTTTTCTACGACCCCGGCACCGACATGTTGGGTTTCCCTTTGAACAGCGGCTCGCTCAACTCCCTCATTGCCAGCCTGCATAAACCTTTCTAGATTGTCCAAACGGCGACGCTGTTCTTCCAACTGACGCCATTGGTTGTCAATCAGTGCGGTCTGTTGGCGCAGTAATTCTCGAAGTTCATTTCTCGCCATTCCAGATTGCGAGTTGTCCTCATAATGTGAATGGTCAGCATCTAAGTTGGGGATTCCCAAGCGGGCATACGCTGGGACCCTTGCACCTTGATTTGCGTTGTTTTCTCCGGTTGGGGGGTAGACCCGTCTATCCCGGACAGAGACCCTTCGCGAGGGGACTGGACTTTCAGCTTACGGCAGAGGTTTTTGGTGGTGCGACGGAAGGAGGGTTACGCTGAACCACTGAGCCCTGTCCGTGAGCAGGGGCAGCATGTGCAGCACTTCCTCTCCGCTGATTTTGCCTCGTACTCACCATGATGAAAGTGGGAATAGTAATTTATCAGAATCCCCACAGTCGGCGCCAAATGTTCTGAACGGATTCAGAAGGATATCTGTGGAAGGTATGATTTGGTGGTTTCCTCCCTTCAACAGCTGCGTTCTACCGTCAAGGTCTGGCAGGGGTGGTACCTGTAAAAAGGACTCCGACGCTCAAGTCAGCTAGTATGCTAAGGTGTCTGTTACTCAATCAAACGTTACCTGTTTAGGTTTATTTAGATTGATCTTTATGGAGCATCATTGGAGTCAGCAGTTAATGCAGGTATTATTGTAATGTGGACGTTATAGTCATTTATTGAGAGGAGAGGTTATCGAATCAAGGAGATTCGTATTGGCGGTTACGAAGATCTGTTGATTTCCTGATCCTCATAACTTAGGCATTCCGAGGTCTTACAGCACTTTTCGGGGTGTTGATGGAGGAGTAAGGTGGAGCGTGTGCCGGGTTGACCCTTCTGGGTAGGATCTCGGTCCACGGTCCAGAACAGAAGCTCTAGAGCTAGTGTCAACATGAATAGCAATGGGATTATGATCAGATCTATGAAGGAATTTTGTTTCAAACTAATTAATGATATGTCAAAATTTCTAAATCTATTTAACCCCAAATTATGGCATGTATCAAATATAATATACAAGAGATCGAGTTATAAAATCACCTGGAAAGGATAAATATGAGCGCAGTCATGCCCGATCTTTAAAGAGAAATCGCGAATGGTGCGTGTGTGTAGAGGAGAGAAACTATCATCATTCCCTATATGCGCAACAAATCCTTGTGGCCTCAATGGGGCAACCACAATACATATAGAATGAGAATAGGGGCCTCTCCTTGTGTTTACAATATGGGTTAACCTACCCATCATAGAAAACCCATACACAAGGCCCACAAACCCAAAATAACATTATCCACATGGGTTTAAGTGCTTATAAGAGCCCAATAACAAAATTGATCACAAATGAGCTAAACTAATAAATGCTCAACAATATTTGATATTCAATTAATCTGGGTTTTAGAAAATTGGTGACTATGCTAGTCCACACATATTAAAAAATCTATCAATCTATACTTGGGAAGGTGATGATGCACCAATAAATCACTAAATAACTATTTCCATGATCCATTAGGTAGGGCCCTGTCGATTCTGGCGTAGATATTGTCATTGCTAGACTGCTTATTAGACCATGTGAAGCACGAGCCAACTGTTATTTCGGTGGCTTGTATATCAAAGTCAACAAAGGGAGGAAATTTTCTTTCCTCCTGCAAAGCCTTTCGGTGGATGGTAGAAGCAAGAAATCGGTGGATAGGTGGTGGTTGGAAGTTGGCCAGCATAGAAGCATTAAATGTAATGCTTGAGAGGTCTCTATAAATAAAGACATTTGCTTCATCTGAAAATCTACCAAGCAAAAGCAAGAAATACAAGCTTCCATAGTGAGAGTAAAATAGAGAGTTTGTGAAGAAATTTTAAGAGTATAGTGTGTGAGCATACACTTAGAATTTTTGGATTTATTCTCTAATCTCTGTAATACTACAAATTGTAGTAGGAGAGAGTCTTATTGGAAAATACTATATTTTATACTTCTTGTGTGAAAGAGTGTAGATAGAATATTGTAATTATCCTTGATATAGTGAAATATTTTCATAATTTGTCCTGTGATTTTTTCCTCAGTTTACAAGGGGATTTTCCACGTTAAAATTTAGTGTGCAGTTCTTTATCTATTTTGCTGGTACAAATAGTACAGACTAGTGGGTCCCACTACAAAGTACTATTCGTGCTTTACTATATTATTGGTTCTTCTTCACAAATTTGAGTGTGCTTCCGCTCATATCTATAAAGTGTTCAAGACACTTGGGGTGTATCCAACTCTGATTTCCTAACAAGTGGTATTAGAGCCACTTGATCAAATTTCAAATCAAAGATGTCGGTGCCAAAATTTGATGTAGAGAAGTTTGATGGATCCAGCGACTTCAGTTTGTGGAAGCTGAAGCTGCAGGCATTGCTAGACCAGCAAGTCTTGTCAAAGGCGTTGGAAGGCGAGAACAAGTTGCCAGAAACATTGTCTTCTGATAAAAAAAGAAGAGATAATGGCCAAAGCACGTAGCACAATACAACTGAGCCTAGCAGATAATGTGCCACAAGAGGTTATGAACGAGAAGACACCAGATGGACTCTGGAAAGCTTTGGAAGAAAAGTACTCTGTAAAGACTTTGTCAAACCAACTTTACTAGAGGAAGAGATTGTACACATTCAAACTTTCAGGAGAAAAACCAATTCGAGATCATATTGACGACTTCAATCGGATGATCTCTGATGTACAAGCGGCTAGAATTATAGTCGAAGATATTGATCAAACTATGATCTTATTGACTTCATTACCTCTGTCCTATGATAATTTTTGTGATACCATGATATATGGTAGGTCCACCATCTCCGTCAAAACCGTCAAGGAGGCGTTGATGACAAAGGAGCATCAAAAATTGGCATCAAGATCTAGTGTTGATAATCTTGCAGATAGGCTGTTCGTGATGAGAGGGCATAGTCAAGAAAGAGGATCGGGAAGCAAAAGTAAGGGAAAATCAAAGTCCAAAAACCACAAGTCCTTAAAGTGTTTTCATTGTCACCAACTAGTGCATATTCAAAAAAATTACCTTGAGAGAAAGGAGAAACCAGGAAACACTGCCAACATAATAGTTGCAAGTTCTGATGATAGTGATGCTAATCTGTCCTAATAGTTTCCACTAGTGACTGAAGCAACGAGTGGATCTTGGATTTTGGCGCATCTTTTCACATGACACCTAATAGAAACTTTTCTCTTCATATCAAAACCTGGAAAGAGAGGTCTGATTGGGAGACAACAGGGTGATTGCTAATGTAGGTAGAGGAGAGGTATGAATCAGATTGGATGATAGTACTGCAAGGACATTTCAAGCATGACATGTACTAGAGCTGGGAAATAACTTGATCTCTTTAAGTGCCCTAGACAACCAGAGGTTCAAGTTCTCTAGAGAGGGTGGTTTTTTGAAGGTGACCAAAGGCTCGATGGTGGTGATGAGAGGAAAGCTGCAAGGCAGAATCTATCTATTGATGGGGAGCACACTTAGTGGCACTGCTACTGTTCTATCCTCTAAAAGATCTGATGATGAAGTTACACGATTGTGGCACATGCGGCTTAGTCATATGAGTGAGAAAGGAATGATAATACTTGATGGCAGAGGACTGTTGAAAGGTGTAAAGAATTATAAACTCAATTTCTGTGAAAATTGTGTATTTGGAAAGCAGAAACGGGAAACGAGTGAAGTTCAGTTCTACAAAACACACCAGCAAGGGCATTCTGGAGTATGTCCACTCAGATGTTTGGGGTCTAGCCCCTGTTAACTCATTGGGTGGTGCTCGTTATTTTTTTACTCTGATAGATGACTATTCCAAGAAGGTCTGGGTTTATTTCCTGAAGCGAAAGGATGAAGTGTTCAACAAATTCAAGCAGTGGAAGGCCATGGTCGAAAAGAAAACTGGGCAGTCAGTCAAGTGGCTGAGAACCGATAATGGTAGTGAATTTTGTAGCAAAGAATTTGAGGAGTTTTACAGGAATGCTGGTATAGTGAGGCACCATACTGTACTCAGAACACCACATCAAAATGGAATTGCAGAACGGATGAATAGAACACTTCTGGAGCGTGCATGATGCATGCGGATTAATGCTAAACTTCCCAAATCATTTTGGGCTGAAGCGGTCAATACAGTTGTATACTTGGTAAACAGATCTCCATCAACTGCAATTGATCTAAAGAATCTACAAGAGGTATGGTCTAGTCAACCTATAAATTATTCTAATTTGAAGATATTTGGTTATCCTGGGAATGCCCATATGAGTCATGGTAAACTTGAGGCGAGGGCAAGAAGGTGTACATTTCTAGGGTATGAATGAGGGGTGAAGGGCTATAGATTGTTATGTACAGAAAAGGCAAGCTCACCCAAGATCATTGTTAGCAGAGATGTCACATTTGACAAGGTGGCGATGGTGAATCAGAAGCGGGAATCTGAAGTAGAACAGGTAGAGACAGATCGTGGTGCTGAGAAATAGGTGGAGCTGGAGATTGGCACTTGGAATATGAAGCAGGAAGAGGACACAAGTCAACCAAGTACTTCAGGTGCTGCTCAACCTGAAGAAGAAGAAGAACAAGATGAACCTGGAGATAAGGGTGCTGGTGAAGAAACCAAAGGAGCAGAGCCATACAGTATTACTACTAGTAGAGAAAGGCGACAAATTCAGAAACCTCAAAGATATATGAATTCTGTTGCTTGTGCACTTGACTCGTCAGATGCAGATTCTATAGCCTTTGCTTTGGCTATGGCGGATGGTGCAGTAGGAGATGAACCATCTACCTACCATGATGCAGTAAACAGCAAAGAGTCAAAAGAATGACTAATAGCAATGAATAAGGAGATTAAATATCTTCAAAAAAATTAAACGTAGAAGCTGGTATAACTTCCAGAAAGGAAAAGAATAGTTGGTTGCAAATGGGTCTTCAAAAGGAAAGAGGGAATCCCTGTCATTGAACCTCCGAGGTTAAAGCCAAGACTGATAGCAAAGGGTTATACTCAAAAAGAGGACATTGACTTCCATGAAGTATTCTCTCTTGTGGTGAAGCATAGCTCTATTTGAATCCTATTAGCTATTGTAAGTACATTTGACTTAGAGCTGGAACAGCTTGATGTGAAGACGGTGTTCTTACATGGTGAGCTAGAGGAGCAGATCTACATGAATAAACCAGAGGGGTTCGTAGTTCCTGAGAAGAAGAATCATGTTTGCCTATTAAAAAAGTCATTGTACGGCTTGAAGCAGTCCCTAAGGCAATGGTATAAAAGGTTTGATGCATTTATGATTGGTAATGGATACAACAGAAACCAATATGATAATTGTATCTACTCTAAAAAGCTTCCAAATGGCTCTCGCATTTATCTGTTGTTGTATGTAGATGACATGCTAATTGCAGTTTGCAACAAGGCTGAAATTAGTATATTGAAAACTCAATTAGGAAAAGAATTTGAAATGAAAGACTTAGGTGTAGCAAAAAAGATTCTTGGTATGAAGACTTATAGAGAGAGGCATCGTGGCAGATTGTGCTTGTCACAGCAAAATTACATTATGAAAGTGCTACAACGCTTCAATATGGATCAGTCTAAACTAGTTGGTACTCCCTTAGTTGCACTTTTAAAGTTATCTTCTGAGGAGGAGGTGGAGCATATGACTCATATACCTTATTCTAGTGTAGTTGGTAGTCTCATGTATGCCATGGTATGCACAAGACCAGATCTTTCACATGCAGTAAGTGTGGTGAGAAGATTTGTGAGAAAATTGGGAAAGGTGCACTGGAAGCTGTGAAATGGATCATGCGGTACTTAAGAGGTTTCACCGATGTCTGTTTGGTGTTTGATGGTCAACAAACTCGTGGGGTCGTAGGCTATGTAGATTCTAATTATGCAGGAGATTTGGACAAAAGGAGGTCATTAACAGGCTATATCTTTACAGTCTTTGGATGTTAATTAGTTGGAAGGCGACATTGCAATCCACAGTTGCATTTTCAACTACTGAAACTGAGTATATGACATTAACTGAGGCTGTGAAAGAGATCATATGAGTGCAAGGTCTTTTGGGTAGTTTTGGACAGAACGAAAAAAAACCAATTATATATTGTGATAGCCAAAGCGCTATTCATCTGGCAAAATATTCAGTCTACCATGAAAGGACAAAGCATATTAATGTTAGACTTCATTTTGTTAGAGAAAGTATCAATAATGGTACAATTACAATTCAGAATATAGTCACAGCTGAGAATCCTGCAGACATGATGAAGAGATCATTGCCAGTTGACAAGTTCAAATATTGCTTGGACTTGGTCAATATTTGCAGAGGTTGAAAACTCTTGAGATGTAAGCCAAGGTAGAGAATTGTTATTTCGGTGGCTTGTATCTTAAAGTCAACAATGGGAGGAAATTTTCTTTCCTCTTGCAGAGCCTTTCAGTGGATGGCAGAAGCAAGAAATCGGTGGATAGGTGGTGGTTGGAAGTTGGCAAGAATAAAGACATTTGCTTCATCCGAAAATCAACCAAGCAGAAGCAAGAAATACAAGCTTCTGTAGTGAGAGTAAAATAGAGAGCTTGTGAGGAAATTCTAAGAGTGTAGTGTGTGAGCATACACTTGCAATTTTTTGATTTATTCTCTAGTCTCTGTAATACTATGAATTGTAGTAAGAGAGAGTCTCACTAGAAAATACTATATTTTGTACCTTTTGTGTGAAATAGTGTAGACACTACTAGAAATTTGGATTTTAGAGATCGAAAAATCAGTCTCTAAATCAAGAAAATCAGTCTCTAAAATAGCTAGAGACCAATTTAAATTGGTCTCTAAAACCCTCGTCACTAAATATTAGTGACTGATATTGGTCGGTCTCTAAATTTAGGGACCGACCAATATCAGTCGCTAATATTGGTCGATTATTTGAAAAAATTGGTCATTAATTTTTGGTCAATTATTGGTCAATTATTTTTCAAAAAAGTACATTAGAGACTGATTTAGAGACCCATTTTTTAGAGACTGATTTTTTAGTCTCTATATCAGTCTCTAAATCAGTCTCTAAATCAGTCTCTAAAAAACATGAATATATTATATATTTTATAAAATTGATCGCTAATGCAGTCTCTAAACTAGAGACCGATTTATCAGTCTCTAAATCGGTCTCTAAAACTCTGAATATATTATATATTTTATATCATCAGTCACTAAATCGGACTCTAAAAGGTTGAATATATTACAAGACTAATTTATCAGTCTCTAAATCGGTTGCTAAATGTCTTTTTTTTATATATTCGGTCCCTAATTCGGTCTCTAATTTGTGATATGGATTTGTAATTATTTTTAAATTTATTAAAATCTAAATTTTTAAAACACCTAACAAACAACAGTCAACAATCTCATATATAACCAAACACATAAATAAAAAATAATGTAAATTAAACTAATTCAGTCTTTATAATATCTCATTTAAACATCAAGGCATTCTAGAATAAATTAAACTAAGCATTGTCTACAATATCTCATTACTACAACATTTCAAATGTAAGAAAGTTGAACACAACACAAACTAAACTGTAATCATAAAAACTCCTCCTCCTCCTCCTCCTCGTCATCCTCCTCCTCTTCTGCTCCATCAGTCACGGGAAATGTTTGAGAATGATGAAAGTTCATCGATTGCATCATCTCTTGTACCAGCCAATTTGTCTCTTGAATCTATCTCTTATTATCTGCCACTTGAGCCCGAAGCTCATTTCTCTCATTTCTTAATTCTTCAAGTTCATCTCTTCGCACCCAGTTAGATGATGAAGAACTTGAGCCACAATATTGTTGTCTTCCAACCACTACGGTTGACTCAATTTCAAGACCATATATTTTACATTTTTTCACTCTAGCCACATTGTGCCACCCATCCAACTCATCTTGGGGAGGAGCTCCCTGCTCTAATGCTCTTTGGGTCATTTCTTGCATTTCGTTTGCAAATTTTGTCTATCAATACCAATATGACACTAATTAATGCAAAAAGTTGAAGCAGCATATAAGTCTAACATAATATATGCCATGACATAAAGTATAAGAATAAATATGGTTTTAATCACATGTTAAAAGCTGCAAGCACACACATAAAAAAAATTATGACTTATATTTAGAGTTCCTTTTAAACATCAAGATAGCAACAAGAATACAATTACTGAACATCATTATTTCAAACCCAAGAGTTCGAATTAGATAAAACAATTGCTTATAGCTATATGCTCTGATCTCCTATCCACCCATGTGTGATCCTTACGTCGTTGTGTGTGGTGAAACAATGTTAGTGCTGATGGAACAATACCATTCAACTTAGTCTGCAGCAATTGTAACAAAACCATTTAACCATATTAGACAACTTCGACAATAATGAAAGATAATAGTGAACTTAACTAGATTAGCTCTATGCTGAGATGAGGTAATAGAGCCACTGGTGTAATATGAACCTCTATATCCTCTACAATCAGATGCCCGATTAGTTATTGTAATTGCACTTTTCTTCTTGAAAGCCTCACTTTCCCAATGTGTACACAATGCATCCCATATCTCATCCCCAAGCCAACTTGGTCTCTCTATTTTCTTGTGAGCCTTTTTCATAACATTCTTCAACAATGTTGCACCCCGTTTCTCAAAGTTTCTTTGAGCCCAATAATTATCTGGTGGAATGATAGTATACTTCCTCTACAATAAATATGAGTAAGTAAATTGTTTATGACCAAAAAAAGTCTATCAAATTTTAAATTGTAGTAATAAAAATTTAAAAATTACCATAAACTCTGTAAATCACATATCTCTTGTGGTATCACCTATCCTTTTCCATGATGTTCATGACTCTAAATAATGGCTCCTAAAGATATCACTGATGCCATTTGCCGCCAAGTATGAAGGCAAAAATCTACTAACAATATTAGTTATAATATACCATACATAGTAATGTAATTTAAACTAAAATGAAACTTATACATACCCATCTCCTTCTAGATATAAAATTGTTTGCTACCAGGCATTTGTGTATCTGATGCATCCTGAGTATGACTTGATCTAGGTGCAGATCCTACATCTGTTGGATAGAAAGATAGATAATCCAACATTATAACGAGACTCCTCTGTCGGAGGCACCACACGGTGAGATGGTTAAGCAAGAGGTGGTGAAAGTGCACTTGGGATCGAATAAGTAAATCCAGGTAATGTGGGTGATGGAGTAGTAGTAGGAGATGGAGAACTAGTAGAGGTTAAAGGTGGGTGAGAAGTAGAATGTCGCATCGACTGTTGCTTTTTTGGGCGACCCTTAGAAACTTTTCCTTTACCTCGATCTCTCTCGGACATCTACAATGAACACAAATGAAATGTAAATTAAAATGCTTATCAAATAAATAATAATTAATTTGTGCAAAATACAAAACACAATTAATTTACCTTTTGTTAACATTTGAAAAAAATAAACATAAATCATAATCATCACATTCAGCACTATCATCGTCATCACGATCATCATCAAGCAATTCATATTGTTGAAGATCTTTATCTTCAATGTCATTTTCAAAATCATTGTTAAAATAAAATTCATCTTCCTCGTTATCCTCTCCTTCATTACTTTCTACCTCATCTTCCTCATCATCCTCGTTGACATCAGCTTTTACCTCATGATTATCACATTCTTCATCTCTCAAGTTATCAAAAGGGTCATTATTTGTTATAAAATCCATATAGGTTGCAGCATCTTGATATGCAACCTCTAATGCATATCGAGCATCAACAGTACCTCTTGGTTTAGTTTTAATGACAACCCACCAATTAGCCTCGTCTTTTATTTTTTCAGGATAAGGTGCATAAGACACTTGAACTGCATTTTGAGCAAATATGAAGGTCTCATATTTTGGATACCGTCGAGTATGTTGAACCTCCACGATTCTATATTGTTTATGAACCTTCACACCACGATTAAGTACAGTATCAAACCATTCACAATTAAACAACACTAACCATTTCATTAGTTCTCCTGGGTATTCTACTTCCACAATTTCTTTAATCATGCCATAATAATAATTTTCCTCTTTTATTTTGTCATCACCCTTAACACTAATCCCACAATTGATGGTTTTTTTACTGATACTTCAATCTTCTGTATGAAACTTATAACCAGTGACAAAGTAGATAGGCCATGTATGAACCTTTCTCTTAGAACCCCATACTAAGTGGTGTAAAAATTGATTTTGTACCAAGTTATTTTTATTGTGAACGTACCAATAATAATAGTAAAATCAATATAATTTATAACATAACTATCAAGTATTTATATCATTAAAAAAAAGTGTTAAGACACTTACGTAACTTTAGAACCAGGATAGAAATTCAGATGCAATCATACCATCAACATCAGTGCAACTGATGTTTGGATTAGCTGCTTTCAAATATTCCTCAAAAAATCTAAAAACATGCATAAGGTTACTAAATATGAACCAATTACATATACATACTAAAATGAACAATTCAAGAATGATTTAGTTCACTTACCCAATATATGGTTGAAACTCTTCACAATTAAGTAGGATATGTAAATGTGTAGTAGTTATTTCCTTATCCATTAAATACCTACTGTTACAAGTTCCAACTGAGCGGTTAGGATGATTGAAAATTGATAAAGTGGGTTAGATTGTCTCATCTAAACCTCCATCATTATTTCGACCAACTCTATTTCTCATTGATTGCACATGAAATTCAAAATAGTAAGGACAAAAATGAAAAGTCTCTTGGCATAAATATGCCTCACATATGGACCCTTCCACATGTGATTTATTTTTAACCATTTGTTTCAGCCTATTCAAGTACCTAAAAGAACCATAATATTATTAATTACTAAAATATGAAATAAAAAGATTACCACATTTAAAACGCAATAAAGTATGTGATTACCTCTCAAATGGATACATCCATTGATATAGAATAGGGTCTCCTACTCTTGCCTCATACGACAGATGAATAGGTAAATGCTCCATTGAGTTAAAGAATCCAGGTGGAAAGATTTGTTCCAACTTACATGTTGTGCTGACGATGTTTTGCTCCATTAGCAACAAATCAAACACACATAACACTGTTGAGCACAAATCTCTGAAGAATTTACTTAACTCAGTTAAAGGCTTCCACACTGAATCTGGCAATGCACCAAAAGCAATTGGTAGCAACTGCTCCATAAACACATGACAATCATGGCTCTTCATCCCAAATAACTTCCCTTCTCTTATGTTTACACATCTATGCAGATTAGAGGCATATTCATCAGGCATTTTTAATTCACTAGCCCATTTACATACAGCCCTTTTTTGCTCCATGGACAACACAAATTTTGCTTTAGGCTTCAAAATTTTTCCATTAGGCAATTCTTGCAGCTGTAGTTCCCTCCGCCTGCAATACTCTTTCATATCCATTCTAGCTTTAACATTGTCTTTGGTTTTGTCTTTAATATCCATCATTGTATTAAAGACATTATCAAACACATTTTTCTCAATATGCATCACATCAAGATTTGTCTAATCATATTAGTTTCCCAATATAGTAACTCCCAGAAAATACTTTGCTTTATCCAATTATGAGTAACCCCGAACCCAGCACATGTACATGTACCCACCTTAGTTACCTTTGGAACATCACAAACATCTTCTCATACCTCGGCCCCAGACAACCTAGGTGGAGGTACAAATTTCTCTTGTCTATTCTTATAAAATGCATCCTTTTTTCTGCGGTATGCATGATCCATAGGCAGAAATTAACGATGACAATCAAATCAAGAACATTTGCCACCATGTTTCAAAGTGAAAGCCTTTGTTCGATTCATACAATATGGACATGTCAATCTCCCTGCTGTACTCGAACCTGACAACATGTCATACGTAGGAAAGTCATTTATTGTCCACATTAATACAACTTTCATTACGAAATTTTCTTTTTTTGAAATATCATAAGTTAGGACACCTTGTTCCCACAACAATTTCAATTTATCTATCAAAGGTTGCAAATACACATCTATTTTACTTTTTGGATTGTGTGGCCCAAGAATAATCAAAGTCAAGAACATATATGGAGTTGTCATGCATAGTTCTGGAGGAAGATTTTACAGAGTGACAATTACAAGCGAACATGAGTAAGGAATAGCTAACTGACTATATGGAGTAAAACCATTAGCACTTAAGCCTAATCTAACATTTCTTCGTTCAGCTTTAAATTCAGGATACGTTTCATCAAAATGTTTCCAGTCTTCTCCATCTGATGGATGACATAACACTATTGATTCTCATCTATTTTCATAATGCCATCTCATGTGCAGTGCAGAACTCATTGAAGCATATAATCTCTTCAGCCTAGGAATGAGAGGTAAATAAATCAACCTCTTTACATGGATCTCCTTGGTTTTTCCCTTACCAATCCCTTTTATTTTATATCGAGCCGCACCACAAAATGTGCATTCTGTAACTCCCTCTTCATTGAACAACATACAACCATTCATGCAACAATAAATTCTCCTTACAGTAAGACCTAGTTTGGAAACTATTTTTTTCGCCTTATAAAAATTTTCTGGGATGAGATTTCTAGGAGGATGTGTCCTTTTCATAAGTGCTACTGTTTGATTAAAAGATCGTTGGGAAATGTTTCCCTCTGATTTGATATTCAATAATTCAACAGCAACAGATAATTCAGTTTCATCTTCACATCCCGGCCACAAAGGCTTTTGGCAACATTGAATTGAAATGGGTAAATGACATTGTGGCTAGAGTTTAATAGATTATTTTGATCACCTGACATATATTGACTTATTAGGTTAAATATAAAATTTTATAAAAAATTTCCCACCACTCTTTCCATTATTAAATTTTGCATTACTAATTATATAATCATAAATTAATAATTTAACGTGTTAATATTCTCAACAAAATAATGGAATTATTAAATAATTATTACAGAGTTTCTAGTTTATTATTTTCATATTTTTATAGTAATTATTTATATTTGAAAAAAACAAATATATATGCCATAATATAAATTGTAAGGGATAACGCATTTAATCATTTTATCCAACGCATTTAATCATTTTTTCATCTTCTAGCTTTTTATGTAAAGGTGAGTCAAATTTTTATGTTTTTATTTACTTTCTTTTACTCTCAATATGTGTTAGGTTCTCGTTGCGGGAGATCTTTAAACGTGCCCATCGTGTAAATGTGCATACAAAGGGTCACTATTCGCCTACTATTAAGAAGGTGTTGGAGGTGAAAATAAAGATTTGACAATTCGTCGGTTGGATGAAGGTATTGAAGAAATTTTTTAAGTATTGAGTTGACAGAAATGTTAAATGGTAAAATCGACAAAAGTATTGAATAAGAGGAGGACTCTAATGTGGCAATTAGGTATTGATGTCGAAAAGAAGAATAATTCGACAGAAAGGTTGTATTGAGTCGACGAAGAATGGTCAAAGCGGTCAAGTGTTGATTCTGTCGAAAAGTGGGTATATGCTGATAGCATAACTGCTAAGACATGTTAAAATTTTAGGGTGTCAGTTATTTTGTAATTTTGTCTATAAATATCAGTAGTCACGATGTAAAAAGGGAGGTTATTTGCTGATACATAATCCTAACATCTCAACTCGAGCAGATTAAAGGATTTTGATCCAACTATGCCTTCCTCTTTTCATTTCAAGTCATTTAAAATTAATGCAATGTCTTTTTAAATTCATTTACTTTTCAGTCTTGTCCTTTAAAATTCTTTTACATTTCTTCGTACTTTTACTTGCTTTTCTTTACTATTTTCCATTCAAATTCTGTACTTTAATTTTACACCATTTACATGCTTTCAACTAATTTCCTGCATTCTTAAATTTCTGTTTAGTTTCTTTAAATTTCTTTAATCTTTTCAAAGTTTCTTTTTAGCGTTTTCTATTCATTTATTTCAAATCTCATAAATCCGTCTTGTTTTACTATTAAAACTATTTTTAAAACGAGATTATCACATAACTCTGAAACTCACATTCGTTTTGATACATTTATTTGTTTGCTGGAATTATTACTAAGTCTCTAAACCAAAATTTCACTTAAACAAATTGGCATGCCCGGTGAGACGAGTTTAGAGTAACTCGTAGTGTCATAGGAAATGGTTTTATGTGTTTAAGAAGTGGAAGATTTATCTACTCTTCTCAAAATACACAAACCATGAGTAATGTAAGTATTTAGGCGTCGGATATACCTTCGACAGCCGTTACTGGGCTACCTTCGACCGTCGCTAGTACTGGTCTGGTGGAGGATGTTATAGCAACTGGTGCTCTTAAGAGTAATCCAGTAGCAGAACAAGTGTTGCCTGGAATGACTCAGTCATCACTGAGTCAGCCAAGTAACCAAAGTATAATAAATTCAAATTCAAGGTTTGTGCCCCAATATGGGTTGCCACCCAATTATGTTCCCCCTATGATGGCACAAATGAGACTTGGCTCCACTTTGGTCAATACAATCGGCCAATCAGTAGCTTCACAAGGCCAACCACAGATAAGTTCGGCCTTAGCAAGTTTTGGTAGTCAAGGAGTAGGGGTTCTAGGCACAAACAATCCAACTCTCTTTCGATAGGAAAGATTAAATTTGGGACCAGTTTTCCCAAATATGTAGAGAGATAATCCCCAAAGTGTAACAGGGCCTACTATAAATTCTTTGGCCAGCTTTCGACAACAAATGGATGAAAGCAACCATGACATGGTGCATATGTTGACTCAGCAAATGAGTGTTGTGATTACGCCAATCATGGAAAATACAAATAATGTTTGCAGCGCATTGGCTCAGCAAATGGCTAGGCTAAACCAAGCCTTGGGAGTAGGTGATTTGGCCAATGACAATGCTCAAGCAGCCCAGCCTGGGGTAAATAGAGAAATGGTTGCACCTCAGCCAAATGTGGGACAAAATCAATAAAACTTAGATCAACCTGGGCAAAATGATCAGCCACGCTTGGAATATGGAAATGTCCATGTGCTCCATCGAGGAAATGAAGATCAAATGGCTAGAATTGATGTAGCCATAAGATTGCTTCGACAAAATCCTGGGGGCACAAAGTGGTTGAACAAAATGTAAACCAAGTAGTGGAACAAATGCTGAACAAGTTTGGGTTTAATGTCGGATAAGTTAATCAACCCTATTTTGTTTCAGCATTCCCTGAATGGGTACAACAAGCAGAGTTGCCTAGAGGAATTAAGATTCCTAAACTCTCTAAGTTTGCAGGAGAGAGTGGGGAATCGACCGTCGAACATATTACATGGTTTACGATAGAAATGGGGGAGTTGGCCACTGTTGAAGGCCTTAAAATGATATTATTCCCAAGTTCCCTTACAAAGAATGTTTTTTCCTGGTTCTCGACATTGAGACCAAACTCAGTACACTCTTGGGCTCAATTGGAAAGAAGCTTTCATGATCAATTCTTTAGAGGAGATTTAAAAGTGGGACTTACAGATCTCTTTAATATTAAAAGGATGTACAATGAAACTGTCAATGACTATCTTACTAGGTTTCAACAAATGAGGAGTAGATGTTTTACCCCTATACCTGAAGTCAAAATAGTAAAGATAGCTATAGGTGGTTTAGATTATTATATAAGGAAGAAATTAGTGAATCAACATTTGGTATGATATTGCCTAACTAGGTGAAAAAGTTAGGCAAATAGAACAACTAAAAGTTGAAAAAATTCAAAAACAGAAAAGATTTTTTAAAAGATAAAAGGTAGCATTTGTCGGATTAAGTGAATCCAATAATGAGTTTGAAGGCAACGATGATGAGTTTGAAGTTAACATTGCTGAACTTCAGAATGGTCCTCCTTATGTTTGCCAGGCCTTACAGCCTACTAGAAATAAGGAGAAAATGGGTTATGTCAATAGGAAAACATATACATTCGACGTAACCAAAACCGACAAGATTTTTAATTTGTTATTAAAAGACAAATAGATTAAATTGTCGGAATGACATAGGTTACTAAAGTTTGATGAAATAAAAGACCAAAAATATTATAAATTTCATAATAATTTCGGTCATGTTACTAATGAATGTGTTCGTTTCAGAGACATAATTCAAAAAGTAATAATGGATGGACTTTTAAAGTTTGCAAACAAGCTTAAAGCGGATATGAAAGTTGACATAGATCCGTTTCAGGCTGAAGTATCTTGTGTTGATCAGCAAGTTCCTTTAAATGTTGGGATGCTCAACATAAGGAAGTTGCAAGAGTTCGACGTGGATACAAAGGATGCAACCGATATATATCCAAAGCCAGGTGAGTCTCTTGAGGAATTTCTTGAGAGAAAGAAAGAAGAGGGCAAGGTAAGGTTATGCCCAAGATGTAACGCAGTATACGATAAGCTCGCTGCGAAGAAAGCTGCTGAAGAACAACCAAGTGTCCAGCAAGGTAAGAAGAAGGTTCTCAACAGGAAAACCTAGAAACCACAAAAGCCTTTTCATGCTCCAAGGCCAAGGCCAGTCTACATGCCTAGGCCTAACATGAATCGTTGGTTAGTCGAACCACATGGGTTTATGGGAAACAGAGCTCAAGTCAGACCAGTTAAGACCAGGGTGCCACCTGCTAATGTTGTCATAGATAGGTGGATGAAGAATTCTATAATGGCTAAACATATGTATTTTCGATGGAATGTGTCTGCCAGGAAGAGTAATTTTCAAAGGGATCAACCTTTTTGGAATGAAGACTACAAGAATGGTAGGATCAATCCAGAAAAAACCTTGATTGGCCAAGATGTAGCAGGGCCATCAAAGGTTCTTCCAATGTCGAAGAGTAAGAAAAGAATATTGCAGAGATTAAGACAAGCACAAAAGAGAAGAGATATGGCTGAAGGATTAGTGATCAAGGAGCAGCCTGTAGAAACAGGTTGTTTGGTGGTCGAAAAGAGGCCAGTGCTTAATCAAGATAAAGATGATAGAAAGCTAAAAAATGTTGTTACCAGGGGATCATTTCCAGGGAAGCTGATAACAAATGCAGTTGGACGGCTTGATACGGATGAATCCCGACGAGAAAGGTTGACAGAAATAAGAAAGGGTAAGCAGGTTCAAAGGCCAATTGGACTGATAGCAGCAGAAAAAGAGGCAAGAAAGAACAGTTTACCAGTCAAGAAGGATAAAGAATTGGTCGGCTCGAATGTTGTAAAACTGACAATGGGAAAGGAGCAGACTAAGGACTCTGGAATTGGAAATAGTAAGAATATTGAAGACTGGTCAAAAGAAGAAATCAGGAGAATCTTAGAAGATCCTGATCAAGATGTTGAGTGGAGGAAAAAGGTACTCGACATAAGTAAGGAGAAAAAAGGATTGGCAAAGTCTGATTGCCAAAGTATGGACTTGGTAGCTGATGAAGTTATTGAAGCTTTAAATGATCCAGATGATCTATTAGGCCTTGGTGACAATGAATTTGATATGGACATCAACTTGGAGGGGGATTTGGACGATATCTTGACGGCTATGGATAGTAGCTTGCCGTCGGAAGATTATTTCAGGATTGGAAGGCATGTAAGTGATGAAGAGTTGTCCGATGAGGAAGAATTCTTGAAGTCAATAAGTGTGAACTTAGTTTCGGTATTGCCTGCAGATTTTGAAGGGTATCACGAAATTGAGTACACTGGGGAGAATGAAGAGGATTTAAATGACCTGGATAATCATTGGCTTCTTTTCCAGGACAATATGGTAACAATATTCGATAATACGGCTCAGCTCAAAAAATTGATAGAAGACCAAAAGGCTCATTTACGACCGTTACACATCAAGGCTCTATTAGAAGGAAAGCCCACCAATAGAGTTTTGATCGATGGGGGGCAGCTATAAATTTAATCCCAAGAGCAATGCTCAAAAAACTTGGGAAAGATGAGTCAGATTTGATGTTGACAAACATGATAGTAACTGATTTCAGTGGTAAAACCTCCCTATCGGACGGAGTGGTGATGTTGAAAGTATAGGTCGGATCTGTTGCAAGGCCGACGCTATTTGTGATAATTCTGACGAAGTCAAGTTACAATCTTCTGTTAAGAAGAGATTGGATTCATGCCATCGGAGCAATACCATCAACGGTTCATCAGAACCTCATTCTTTGGAATGAAGATGACCAAGTTGAAATAATAGAAGCAGATGACAGTCCTTGCTATCTCCAGCAGCTTCATGTCAATTTCAGAATATATGCTCCAAGTGTTAAACCAGTAACAACAAGTGGAGGAGTCATTAACAAAGATGCACTCGAAGTTTGCTTGAAGGATCAGTTTGGTATACGACTGGTGAAGAAGGCCAAAGATGATCGGCCAAGCACTAGTTATGAGTGTTAAGGATCACTCAGAAAGATTATCGGTTTATTTAGCCGACAAAGCAGTATACACTGCTAAAAGCATGCTGTCGGATTGTGTAATTAATGATGGTCCTTTAGGGTTTGAAAAAGGGCTTGATGAAAAGCAGAATGTGGAAGTGGAAGATCCTTTGGAAGAAATAAACTTGGGCACTGAAACAGACAGAAGGCCTATCTTTGTGAGTTCATTTCTACCAAAGGAATTCAAAGAAAAGCTTGTCGAATTAATTTTAGAATACAAAGATTATTTTTCCTGGGATTATGATGAAATGTCTGGATTAAGTAGAGATCTTGTAGAGCACAGATTGCCTCTGAAAGAAGAATGCAGACCTGTCAAGCAAGCCAACAGGATATTTGCACCTGAGGTGATCTTAAAGATAAAAGAAGAGGTCAAAAAATTGCTCAAAGCCAAATTCATCAGAATAACTAAGTATGTCAAATGGCTTTCTAATATTGTTCCTGTAATGAAGAAAAATGGCAAGCTAATAATATATGTAGATTTTAGAAATTTGAATACTGTCACACCTAAAGATGAGTATCCAATGTCAATTGCGGATATGTTAGTTGATGCCGCATCTGGACATGAATTATTGAGTTTTTTGGATGGTCATGTAGGTTATAACCAAATTTTTATAGCCGAGGAGGACGTGTCAAAAACTGTCTTCAGATGTCCAAGAGCTATTAAGACATTTGAATGGGTAGTTATGCCTTTCGGTTTGAAGAATGAAGGGGCCACCTATCAGAGAGCAATGAATACAATTTTTCATGATGTCATTGGAAATTTTATGGAAGTTTACATCGATGATGTCATAGTCAAGTCAGAAATGAAGGAGAGCCATTTGACAAACTTAAGGCAAGCATTCGACAGGATGAGGAAGCACAGCCTTAAGATGAATCCAGAAAAATGTAGTTTTGGAGTGTCGGCTGCTAAATTCTTGGGTTTCTTAGTCCATAAAAAAGATATAGAGGTAGACAAGAATAAAGCCAAGGCAGTTTTGGAGGCTACACCACCAACAAACAAAAAGGAATTACAATCTTTTTTAGGAAAAGTTAATTTCCTAAAACGATTTATATCCAACTTGTCAAGAAGAACCAGAGTTTTTGCTCCATTGATCAAGTTGAAGGCTGAACAGGATTTTGTGTGGGAACCTTACCACCAAGAAGCCTTCGACTAGATAAAGCAGTATTTGACAAAACCACCGGTCATGATGCCTTTAGTGCCCCGTCGACCGTTGAAATTGTATATATCAGCATCAGAAGAAACTATAGGAAGTATGCTGACTCAAGAAGATGTAAATGGCGTCGAGAGAGTCGTGTATTATCTTAGTCGAGTTTTAAATGATGTTGAGAGAAGATATAGTGCAATAGAGAAACTTTGTTTAGCATTGTACTTCTCATGTACTAAACTTAAATATTATATAATGCCTTGTAATGTACTGGTTATGTCGAAAACTGATGTAATAAAATATATGTTATCAAAACCAGTGTTAAATGGACGTATTGGAAAATGGACTATTGCTTTGTCAGAATTTTCTTTACAATATATTCCAATGAGAGCGGTGAAAGGCCAAGCAATTGCTGACTTCTTGGCCAACCATCCTTGTTAAGATATAGATAACATAAATGTTATCGGTTTAAAATCTTGTTGTTTATATTTTGGTGGTTCAAGACATCAGAATGGGATTGGAGTGGGGATTTTAATTGTTTCTCCTCAAGGTACTCCAACTAAGTTCATGTTTGAACTTAAGTATACCTGTTCCAACAATGAGGCTGAATATGAAGCCTTAATTGTCGGATTAGAAATACTAGTAGAAATGAAAGCACATAATGTGCATATATTTGGTGATTCACAGTTGGTCGTTAAACAGCTTGCCCAAGAATATAAATGTGTTAGTGAAAATCTAATGAAATATTATATTGTGGCGAGTAAGTTAATGAAGCAATTCGACGACATAACTGTCGAACATATTTCAAGAGGTCTAAATGAAGAAGCTAATGAATTAGCACAAGTAGCCTCTGGATATAGAATTTCATCTAAGGTTCTTACAAATCTAATGGAAATAAGGGAACTTTTATATCCATTAGAGGAAAGAGATATACTACAAAATGATATTTCGACAATTTAATGACTGGAGACAACCAATACTAAGTTATTTGAAAAATCCAAGTCAAGATGTGAATAGAAAGCTCAAGTATAGAGCGTCGAAGTTTGTAGTATTAGGGGGAACCTTATATAGAAAGTCTGTCGATGGAAATTTAGAGGTTTTCCTGAGTGAAGCAGAGGCTTATATTGCCTTGGCAGAAGTCCACGAAGGAATTTGTAGAGCTCATCAGGCAGGTGAAAAGATGAAATGGGTCCTTCGACGTCAAAGGTACTATTGGCCAACATTGGTTAGGGATTGTATAATGTTTGCCAAGTCTTGTGAAGAATGTCAAAGACATGGCCATATACAAAATGTTCCCGCTAGTGAATTGTATTCTATAGTTAAACCATGGCCTTTTAGAGGTTGGACTTTGGATTTAATTGGCCAAATTCATCCTACCTCGTCGAAGGGGCACAAATATATTTTAGTAGGAGTCGATTACTTCACCAAATGGGTTGAGGCTGTAGCCTTGAAGGATGTAACCCAGCAGGATGTGATTGACTTTATTGAAGATAATATAGTTTATCAGTTTGGAATACCATAAACTTTGACAACCGACCAAGGATCAGTATTCATTAGAAAGAAAGTTGTCGAATATGCCAGTTCAAGAAAAATTAAAATGCTCATGTCGACGCCATATTATGCCCAGGCAAATGGCCAGGTAGAGGCCATGAATAAAATAATCATAAGTCTGATCAAAAAGCATGTTGGTCGACAGCCTAGGAATTGGCATAATACCCTTAATCAAATACTATGGGCATATAGAAATTCACCGAGAGAAGCAACGGGCACATCACCATACAAGTTGGTATATGGTCATGATGCAGTCTTACCCGTCGAAATTAATCTTCAATCAATTCGTATTCAAAAACAAGATGAGTTACCAATTGAGCATTACTGGGACTTGATGTTTGATGAATTGAACGAATTAAGCGATGAAATATTAATTGCTTTGGAACATTTGATTCGACAGAAAGAAAGAATTACAAAGTTTTATGATAGTCGAATTAAGTATAAATCTTTTAAAATTGATGATTTGGTTTGGAAGGTGATTTTGCCCATGGATAAGAAGTGTCGAGAATATGGGAAATGGTCTCCGAAGTGGGAAGGACCATTTAAAGTGACTAAAGAATTTTCAGGAAATACTTATGCACTTGTCAAAATTAATTCTGGTTTAAGAATTAAGTCGATTAATGGCAAATATTTAAAGCCATATAGACCGACAATGTGTGAAGTAAAAATTGACAAAAAATGAGAAGTCTTTATTCATGTGTTTGGCAATTACAAGTTACATTGTCAAAATAAAATGCTAAACAGATGTTACAACTTGATATTGCCAAAGCTTTACAAAAGAATTAACCGACAATTAGCTATAAAAAAAAAAAGCTACACTTAGAATTTTTGAAGAACCCCCCAGGAATCTTCTAAAGATTGCTTGTCGGAATAGGCAGTTTGATATTCCGCTTCAAGGGAATTTATTTTTGCCAATACAGCTTTAGCTTTGACAGCCCATTGTTTGGTATTATTGGCAATACTTTGCTGTCTAGCGGCCCCTTGTTGTAATGCCGTTTGAAGTTTTTGGTTGCGACGACGGGCAGCCTCAAGTTTCTTTTCTAAGTCTTTAATCTCCTTGTCGAGCTCTACCTTTTTGGCTTTTCCTTTTACTAGATTTTCCTTCAAAGTGGCATTTTCACTTTTTGCGTCGGTCAATTGCTTCAAAATTCTGAACTTCTCTTGAATCTCTTTTGTGTAAGCAGGAATGACTTGACAAATGATTGGCATTTTTGCCATTAAGCTTTGAAGAAAATCTTTAACAGTCGTAGGAAGAGCTCGACAGGTTATTGGTAATATCTGAGCAAGAGGCTCAAGTTCAGTTACAATTGCTACCATTCTTTCTTGAAGATGTTGGTCAGAAATTAAGTGCTTGAAAGAATAGGTGAAGGCATTCTTCAATTCAGTTAAGAGTCCAGTAATATGGGAATCACTAGAGTCTTGTCCAAGTTATGTCAAAGAACGAGCCGATTGAGGAGAACTTCTGTGACCGCCTGACAACATTATTATCAATTCGTCTAAATCTGCCTCCATATCTTCAGTATCTTCTAGCATAGCAACAATTAAGTTAGTTGGAGGAGATGAAGGTGGATCAATTGGGGCGAATTCTGCCATCAGAGTATCCATGTCGAATTCTTCTGAGAGAATTTGGACTGGATTGGCTTTGTCTGAATGAGAAGAACCCTCAATGCCTAGGGGAATTGGAGTTTTTTCTAAAGCTTCGACAGTTTGGGTTTCTGTCGAAAGTGGTGAAGAAACAGTAGATGTTGTAAGGGCCAGAGAAGTGTGAGATTATGGAGGATTCTTGGTTCCTGGCCTTTGTGGGCTATTAGCTATAGCCAAATTTGATAAATCCTGTAGATGAGTAGAAAATGTTTCAAAGACAAGAAGTGAAATAACAAGTAATGCTTAGGAAAATATTTTAGTAAGATATATTACCTCAGGTGATTGTCGAATTGATTCCTCAATTCTTGGTTCGAAAATTGTTTCAGGAGGATGATCTGCGGATTGTTCAGCCTCCAGATCCTGAAATGATAGAATCAGGTGTTAAATGAGTGGAAAGAGTCAAGAATATATATAAAAAAAGAGAAGTGTGTTAATTGAAATTTACCTCAGATGAAATAAATATGGTTTCTGTTTCTTCGACATGAGGCTTCGAAGTAGAAATGGTGGTTTGAATCTTCTTCTTCTTTTTCTGTAAAGGTAAAAGGGTGAGATTGTTTCCTGGTATTAAGGGAATGTACAATAATACAAGGCATACCTTTGGATATTGTTCTGGAGATGGAATTGAATATTCGACAGGAAAAGCAAAAGTGGCAGGAGCAGATTCGCTAATCTGCGTTCGATATTAATTTAGACTTGAACAAAATTAAAAACCAAGTCTTAATATATGGTGGGAAAAGTATGTATACCTTGAGAGTTTTTGGTTTTGGAAGTTTTGTGGCAGTAGCATCATGTTCTGAAGAATTTTTTGTCGACATTCATGCAGCTGATTTGACCTTTGAAGCCTTGGGAACGGGGAGGCTTTTGGATCTTCTTGCTTTTCTTCTTTTTTGAGGAAGTGGTTTCATCTTCTTCTTCTTCATCACTTCCTTGATGCTGTTTGTATTCTAAAGGTCTTTTAAATGGATGAGTTGCAAGAAGAAAAATGTATTTAGTAAATGAGGTATAGAATTAGAGATAACAGAATGCAAAGAGAAAAAATACCTTTAGGTATTTCAGTGATGACTCGAGTATTCCTGGCAAATTGTTCATACGACAAGGCAAACCGACGAGTAAACTTGACTTCTAGAGTTCTTGTCAGAAAGATATTACTCACATAATATATCCTATCTGAAATAGGGAAGTTACCAACCCTTGTAGGTTTACTTGGGAATTCGTCGGCCAGTCCAAAACGAGCACAAGGAAAAAGCACTGGCTTTGGAAAAGGGATTTGAAAAGGTTCAAGCCGTGCTAAAGGGTTTTTTTATAGAAACTGAGAGAAAATTGGTAGAACATTTTTCCTTGTGTGCTCGTTTTAGCTTGGCCACGACTTCTTCACAATGTCGAACAATTAAGTTAGGAAACCTGAAGTCCCACTTGATTTTATAATATTTTTCAAAAGTCTTGATATCTTGAATATGTTTACCTTTAGTCTTTGATGAAGGATCTTGACCCTGCACAGGAATCAGAGTTTCAGTAATGCGGATTCAACAGGTTTCAATGTCGACATGATAAGGGCTATAATATCTAGTCCACCAATCTACAAAATCCTTTGAAACTCCTCTGTAGGGGGTGAATGCGGAGATCTCGAAGTGATGCTTGTGCCTTTCATTTTTTGAAGCGACTCGAACTAGATCCGACATGCTTTGTAGGTGGTCATTGATGAGGTGTTCTTTGGACCTATGAGAGGAAGGTGCTGAGATAGCTTGACAAAATCCCAATTGTCGAGCTACTGCGTTTGGCAGACACAACTCTAAAGATTTGTCTGTCGAACCAGGGAGACCAGCCACCAGGACTTGTCAGCAGAGAAAGTTCGACCAAACAGAAATATTGTCGGCTTGAGTAGAATGATCGTTAGAAAGAATTGGTCGAGTGAACCATTTAGGACCAAGAGAACAATCAGCAAATGGAGCAAAGTATATGTCTTCAGTATTAAAGGAGATGGAATGAAAAATACTGAAGAAATGCATGAAATTTTCCAAATTTTGTTTATGGACTTTTTCATGTTTCACATGGCAAAGTTGAATGCCATATGTAGCAAGAGAGACTGTCGGAGGAGAAGAGTCGACCAAGAAATCTCCCAGTATGGCATTCAACCAAAGTTGGAGTAGCCACATTGGACCACCAGAATTGGTTTTCTTTACCTGAACTCTGATGCTTTGGACAATTTCACCTATACTCAAATAGAGATTGGCAAGGAGAAATTGACCAAGGGCTAATGGTCGACCTTCATGAAGAAGGTTAGCAAGTTGAAGAAAGGATATGGATACTTGAACCGACTTAGAACCTATAGCATAGGCTGAAATCCAGAGGAGAAGAAAAGCTATGTGTTCTTCATCAGTCACAGGACCTGATTCAGGGGAATACAAATTAATGAAGCCGGAAAAGGAAGTTAGGGTTTTTGAATATACATCGACAGTGTTTGAAGGTTGAAGAACAGGTGTAATGATTTCCCCATCTGGTCGAAGACCAGTTATGGTAGATACATCGAAAAGTGTTGGACCCATCATGCCATAGGGAAATTGGAAGGAGTTGGTGGTTTTGTTCCAGAAAAAGAAAGAGGCACCCAGCATGCAAGAATCCATTTTTATGAGATAACGAGAAAGCTGGATGCAATCAAAAATACCTATTTCCCTCCATAAGCTTTCTTTAGAAGCTTGAACTCTGTCAAGCCACTCAAGATACCCATTAATATGGGTAGGGGAAGTTCTAAATAGCCTTTCAGATTTTCTGAAATAGCTGATAGGAATAGAAGGAAGGGAAGCCAAGATAGCTTCTTGGGAACTTTTACAAGGAAAGAAAGAATTTATTTCATCAGTAATAAATTCCTTATGCAGAACTGGGCCCAAGAAAGCAGCCGGAGGATCCAAGGAAAGTGGAGAATCGATAATGGGGAGAATTACCTTCAAGAGATGCCAGAGTTCAGACTTTTGTAGAACTGGGTCTTGAACTACGGCATGGTTACCCAAGTTTGCTGTTGGCATGTTAGGAGTTTGAGAGCTGGAAGCCATGGGAGAAGGCAAGAATTTGCTGAGAAAACAGGCGAAGGTAAAGTTGAAGGTGATGAATAGTAAAGAGAGGTGAAATATTGAAGATGATAAACAGTGATAAAGGAGTGAAAAGTCGCATGAATTTGAAAAGTTATTTTTCTACGAGAAAATAGGGATAATTATGAGCCCTATTTATTAGGAATGACTATTCATTGTTTTGCAATAATAGGCTTGATTATAGCTGTCCAGGTACTTGTGGAAGGTTCTGTTGGATTTAAATATATATATATATATATATATATATATATATATATATATATATATATTGAAGGGATTTTTAATTAAAATTTATCTTTCTCATGTCGTTGTCGAAAGAAAAATTTTGGGGGGCATCTGTTGGAGGTGAAAATAAAGATTTGGCAATTCGTCGGTTGGATGATGGTATTGAAGAAATTTTCTAAGTATTGAACTGACAGAAATATTAAATGGTGAAATCGACAGAAGTATTGAATAAAAGGAGGACTCTAATGTGGCAATTAGGTATTGATGTCGGACAGAAGAATAATTCGACAGAAAGGTTGTATTGAGTCGACGAAGAATGGTCAAAGAGGTCAAGTACTGATTCTGTCAGAAAGTGGGTATATGCTGATAGCATAACTGCTGAGACGTGTTAAAATTTTAGGGTGTCAGTTATTTTGTAATTTTGTCTATAAATATCAGTAGTCACGATGTAAAAAAGAGAGGTTATTTGTTGATACATAATCCTAACATCTCAACTCGAGCAGATTAAAGGATTTTGATCCAAGAATGCCTTCCTCTTTTCATTTCAAGTCATTTAAAATTAATGCAATATCTTTTTAAATTTATTTATTTTTTAGTCTTGTCTTTTAAAATTCTTTTACATTTCTTCGTACTTTTACTTATTTTTCTTTACTGTTTTCCATTTAAATTCTGCACTTTAATTTTATACCATTTACATGTTTTCAACTAATTTTCTGCATTCTTAAATTTCTATTCAATTTTTTTAAATTTCTTTAATCTTTTCAAAGTTTCTTTTTAGTGTTTTCTGTTCATTTATTTCAAATCTCATAAATCTCTCTTATTTTATTGTTAAAATCATCTTTAAAATGAGATTACTACATAACTCTAAAATTCACATTCATTTTGATACATTTATTTGTTTATTAAAATTATTACTAAGCCTCAAAACCAAAATTCAACTTAAACAGAAGGGCGGAGAATGGACTCTAGATTATATCAGTCGAGTAGGCTGGACTGGGGTTTTGGGAAAATCTCTACGAATTCTTCTTTGCAAGAGAGATCCCTGGGTTTAGTGATGTCTCCGACAGCCAGCCTTGTCGGAATCTCCAGATCGAATAATTGGTTTACAGGACGCTCTCAGGGGTCTTGTCTTCTCGGATTCCAGCTTTTTACTTTTTTTTTAGTATAAAATTTGGCCTACTCCTTGAACAGAGATGTACGCTTTATACAGGTAGTGGGGTCATTTATTTGACACGGCCTACTCAAAATAAAAGTTTAGCATACTTTCTCGAATTTTTTTTTTATTTCATTTCATTATAATGGAAAAACTATATATCAATAAAATACAAACGAGAACCAACTCGTGTTTAGAATTGCAGCCAAATAAATTTAAACATGAGAAATAATCTTTAGAAAAAAATACCTTATGAATTCGTCAATATTATTATAATTGAAAGGCTTATCGTGAAATTTTTCATGTAAATTAGCATTTATCTTTTTATTTGTATGATTTTTCTTTTTTGTAAATTCAGTTCTTATGTTTAGACATATTATACGTCGGTTTCATGCCATTTGTACTAAGAAAATGATCATCTTATCGCTAATAGTAACTACACCTATTTTAACACTCACTTATCATGTCAGCTTTTATTTAAAAATAAAAATAAAAATCTGTCTTTCTCATGCATTTTTTCCGTCAAATAAAGACTCTGTCGAATGAAGATCAATTCTGTTGAATAAAGATCAATTATGTCGAATGAAGATCAATTCTGTCGAATGATGCATAAAGCTGTCGAATATGCTAGAAGATCAGTTCTGTCGAATGATGTATAAAGCTGTCGAAGATATAGTGACGTCTAAAAATATGGTGTGAAATTGGGTGTGGCACTGTACGCGGTAAGAATATCGCGACCCTTTGTACTATCACATATGTTTTGTTTTGTCAACTTTAAATAACTTTAAAAAATTAAAATGAATTTGCTGGAGATTTTCTAACAAATATTTATCCATTATTTAGTTGATAATATTAATATGTTAAATTATTAATTTATTTTTTATGTTTTGTAATGCAAAATTTTATAATTATAAATGTAATAAATGATATAATAAATAGAGTCAATAATAAAATGAAAAAAACTTAGGTAAAGTACCATAGAGAAATTCTTAAGTGGACACGATCTACCATGTCATCATTTAGATTCTTAAATTATTATTTGACATGTGTAAAAGTATTGTTAATAATTGGTGTAATTCTATAATAGTCTCCACTACTTTACATATGTCAAATAATGATTTGAGTGTCTATAGTGAACCGTGTCCACTTAAGAATTACTCAGTACCATATGCGCTTGTGATACTATTCTCCTATTATAACATAACATGTGTATTATATTTTCTATATCATTATCACCTAATTACCCAATGTGTTAACTCTAAAATTTTTCCCCAATCTTCTTCTTCTTTTCCCGCACACTCCTTCCCCCCCCCAGCACCCCTCTCCATTACACCTACGCCCCAATTCCAGCATTTAAGACTCTAAAACATTTGATCTTATTATAGTTTTCTAATTAGCATTGAGTCATCAAAATGAGTCAAGTTCGATGGGCTGGCCCGAATAGCCCGACAAAATGGACGGGCTGAGCTAGCAAAATACCAGTTCGAAATTAAAAATAATCTGAATGGGCCAGTCCGCAATGGGCTGGACCATCCTGGCCCGTTTATATTGAAAAGAGGCAGGCTAGACTGACAAAATGCCAGCCCGAAACTTACATGGCCCGTTTTGACAGCTCTTAATTAGCATTCAGTTCTGCATAATATTTATACCCAAGTTCTATATGGACAACGATAACACGACTGAGATCAAGGGAAAGCTTTGGAACTCCAATCACAGCTGAAGTTTTTGAATACCTAGTTACCAACACGTAAAATCCTCAACAGGGTATAAAAAAAGAAACAAAATTTCGTGACCGACAAATTTGATTGAATGCATTCGCAGTACCACACTGGGAGTTATCAAAACTAATCTTAAGAGACTTTGACTATGACTCGACTCAAACAAAGAGAAACCCAAAATTTTAGAATGGGAAACGAGCAAAATGGACGCAGAAGGTGGCAAAATAGTTGCAGAGGAAAGCTAGCAGAAGCAGTGACCACTTGAGAATGCTAGAGGTGTGGTTTCTAGAATTAGGGCATAAGTATAATGGAGAAGAGGCGTTGGGGAAAAGAAGTGTGGGGGAAATAAGAAGAAAATAGGGGGAAAATTTTAGAGTTAACACTTGAATGGGTAATTAGGTGGTAATGACAAGGAAAAAATAATCCACATGTTATGTTATAATAGGAGAATAGTACCACAAGTACATATGGTACTTTACCTAAGTTTTCTTCTAATAAAATTGAATTCTTTCTTATCATTAAAGTCATATTCTATTTTTCTCTTTCTTTATTAAATTAGTCAAGCTCCACTACATAAGGACGATGTTGAACCATTAGATTAAAGTAAAATCAATGGTTAGAGATTGGTGTAAGAATAAAAATCTCAAACTGGTGTGAATTGATTCTAACCCATATATATATATATATATATATATATATATATATATATATAAAAGAATTTTTATTGTGAGAGGATGAGAAGAGTAAATCTTGACCATACAACCATACATAAATGGTCAAGATTAAAAGTTACTTAAAAGTCACGTGACCACTTAAAAAAGTCACATGTATTTATATTCTAATCTTAACCAATAAGATCCAATAGTCAAGATTCACTCATCTCACCTCTTATAATAAACACTCGTCTCACCGTATACGTTCTTTATCTATATATATAGCATGTTTGGATGTTTGGAAAATAATTTAGGGATGATTTTTATCTTTGAATTGTTCACATTCAATTTTAAAAGAATATTGAACTAGTTCTAAAAATATAACATTTTATAAAGGAGAATGTTAGGAACACGCTCTCTAACACACTCTTTTCAATACACTATTTTCTATTAGACCACATCACACACTAAAACACCCACATAATTTTGATTAGCGTGTAATGATCTCAATTAACATATAATTAACTCAATTAACGTGTAATCAAGTTTGAGTATATGCTTTAGTGAAGGACGTGGCCCAACAGCAAAGAGTGTGTTGAAAGGAGTATGTTAGAGAATATGTTTCTAGCATTCCTCTTTTATAAATACTTTATACATACTATTGTATTAACCGGCATTACATGTCAGTTAGTTAGCATTTTTTATTTTTTATCATGATGAAAAATTAATAATAGTAGAGTGTTCGAAGTGAATTGTTACTATATAGTGAGAAATTGAGAAATATTTGAAGACAAGTATAATTAAGAAATAAGAAGTATTTATAATAATTTTATATTTATCTTTAAATAAGTAGTGAGATGTATTTACAAATTTATTCTTTTATATTTAAAATTTAAATGAATAATTAATAATGGTAGTTTAAGAAAAACAAAAATTAGATACATTTTTTCCTTTTATGTTTATCTTTAAATATGTAATAAGATATATTTACAAAGTGAAAAGTTTCCTTTATAATAGTATAGATATCCTTTATAATTCAAAGGATATTGACTTGCATTTTCTAAATCGGCCTCACGACGGCTGTGGTATAACGTATTGGGCTAGGGGAGCTTAAAATATTGAGAAGATATTCTTTCACATGGGCTTAGTTTTTTCTTCCATAAGTTAAGTAATGAATCACAATAATTAGTTTGACAATTAATATCATATCTTGATCTAAAATCTTAAGACATTAAGTTTATGATCTAACTACTTATATGACCATCACTTTTTTCATTTCCTTCTCGATGTGAAACTTCATTTTAGTCTTAACAATTTCACAAGTCCTCCACACAAATATGCTTCTCCTTCAGAGAAAGCATTTTTTTTCTACATTTTTTGAATGTTTTAACAGTATCATCAGACCTTGTTTTTCACCTAACCCAATATCATCAAGCACCTAACCTGATATCTAAAAGTTGCATATCTCCATACCACCTTAACCTACACTTTCCAATGTAGACCTACCAATTCTACTTTCCAAAGTATACACTTATCAATTATCCACAACACGAGTACGACTGCTTGAGGATTCAGCTGGTGTTTCAATGGTTCTTAATGTACTTTCTTATTAGGGGCGTGGCCTCTCCTTGTAACGAAAGAAAAGATAGATAACGATAATTTCGAAATAGCAAAGTAGGGAATCCTACCTTATAGTATAGTAGATAGATAAACAAAATTTGCATTTATTTCTAAATCATTTAATTTACTTTTCAATCTATACAATATCACCTTTAAAATTCTTTATAAAATTTTATATTTAACCTAATAAGTCAATATATGTCAGGTGATCAAAATAATCTATTAAACTCTAGCCACAATGTCATTTACCCATTTCAATTCAATGCAAATTTTTAAAATAAAGAAATCATGTAATTTAGATTTGGAATAATTTGATTTTAAATTTTAGTGCAGGTATTCCTTGCTGGTGTCAGGTGCCTTCAGTTTGAAGGCCTTTCTAAGTTTTTGAGGCACTTCAGTGGGGGATGGTACAGTAAGATGGTAATTAAAATTTGAATGCTAAATTTTGAGCACAAAGGATAAGTACTCTACATTAATTCTCCACATCACGGTTCATACCTCCCAAATTATAGACAGAATGCAAGAAGTTACAGAAAAGATGACCTAGCAACTAGATATACCTCCTCAAATCACAAAAACACTAAACTACTACTATTTCAGCTCAACATGTCCTAAGTCCTAACCATTTTCTTGTTGAAAATGAGCTTCAAGCAATATAATTGGTGACTTAAAGCTGCTAGTTGTAAAATTACAAGTCTTAATAGCTCTTCTTGAAATCAATTTTGAAGTTGGAGGCCATGGTACCCTATATGACTAAAGCTCAGCCTAGTGATGTACTTGGACCCATTCGTACCGTCCTGGCAGAGGTACATCATTGACAATGTCGAAATTGTACCTGCAAAATACAGATAGGCATATTTCATATTTACATTAATTAATGGGGAAGAAAGCAAAGAGAAAGTGAAATTGAAAAAATAAATAAATAAACAAAAAACTTGCGGGGATAATTGGATAAAGGCAGCATACTTGTCCATAAATATTGTTTGTTGCTGCTTCTCTGCACAAGCAAAGAACTCCTCCATCTCGTAAGTCGTTGGAATATTTCTTTGTATGTGTTCATGGATTATTTGGTTTGTGAAATTAGACGTCCTTTGCCTTGTGGTTGAACCAGGGGTGTCAATGGCATTCGAATCCCTTATTAAACTACAAGGTGTGCTTTCCCTGGTGCTCCTGTTTAACCAACAAATTTTTTGTAATCAAAATGAATAATGCTTGAACACATCTTTTAAGCTCCTATCACCTCACATCACAGGTGACAAAATTAAAATATAAATATATAAAAAATAAAATGAAATAAAAAAATTATATAAATATAAAATGATAAGTATAAATATGTGTAAATAATATTATTTAATCTAAATATTCTTAGCAAAGAGTCTAATAAAACATTGACAGTCTTATATTATAAATACAAGTAATTGCAGGTAAAATAAAAATCATCAAAAGTTTCTGCACCAGCTGCATGCTAACTGCTGACAGCAACAAGTTATTTGAATTGAAGTGAAAAAAGAACATTATTTCCCACAAATCTCTTCAGCATAGAACTAGAGACAACTTGCTATTCCAAAATGTAGCTGGCATTTCATGGGACAACCTCTGACTCGGTGGGCTCAAGCACTAAAAAAACATACAAGCAAGAGACGGCCAAAATCTGTCACTGACTGCAAACCCAAACAGTAATCCCGTAAACACATCTCATTCTGCAACTAGGCCCCATGTACATGATACTAGGCATAAGAGTTACTGCTGCTAGTATTACTTAAGTCAAATTTTTTTTTCAACATACCCATTATGGAGCGCTAAACTCCAGATAGGCATCTTGCAGATCAAATGACAATCAAGGTGAAAAACATGATGGTTTCTGTTTTTCAGCTCATCAAAATCTTGCGGGAAACATAACTAGAAATAACAAATAAATATAACTGCATGCAAATTTTCTAAATCACAATTAGTCAACAACTAGATCTGCAGAGATAATTAATGTCCACCAATACATCCCAATTTTCAAGTTGGAGATTTTCGTGTTTAGAGGAATCAAGTTAGATAATTTATTTGCCATTCGGTTGGTTCCATTCTATGAAAAAAGATTGAAAATTTATCAACTCCCTAGTGGAGGAGAAAAATGAATAAATATAGCTGCACATCAAAATCAATACTACATCACTCCATCATTGGTGATTTAATAGTTAGAAAATGATATTTGCACATCCAAAAACTTACATCATTCTTATATCATTTCTATTTTAAATAAAAAATAAAAAATAAAAAAATACATATTTAACACCCTCTCTTTCTACTTATTTTTCTCAAATAAGTAAAGATATAGAAATGATGTAAATATTTTGTTGTGCAAGCAGCAAATAAGATTTAATAATAATAAATTATATATAAGAGGCGGCCCGGCGGTGCAATTATTCAAGAGTGATATTGAAATATCAAAATTCCTGAAAAATACAGCATGTAATAAATAACTATTCAGACGGGTAGTAGACAAGTAGTAGAACCTAATCACAAGTCAAACAGTCTGCAAATATGAGACAACCCTTAGGCAATAAGGGACCTTCCCCTTACCTCAGAGAAATATTTAGGTAAAGAAAAACTAATGCAGATAAGGTCTTAATTTTATCTTACCTCAGCACTCAGGTTTGAAAGAGTATAAAATCAAAGTCATCAGAGAAAAGAAAAAGTTTAAATAAAAAATAAAAAATCAGTGACTGAAAGCACACATGGTTTGATTTTTATTTTATTTTATTTTTTCTTAATAAGCAGCAAAGAGTTGTGACTTTTGAGAGGGTAAAAAAGCATTACAACAACATATAAATTCTTTCTGAAACCCCCCTTCTCTTCCCTATCCTGAAATACACTTAAAAAAATTGCAAAAGAGCTACACACACAAATAATTGAGAAACAACCCCAAGAAAGGTAGAAACTAGTGTAAAACAATCAACGAAAAATAAGAAAACACCCACCAAAAAAAAACTCCATACCCATAAATAAATCAGTTTTTTTTAAAAAAAAAAGAGAGACAAAACTTTGAAAACATAACAGAACAATTATATACCTATCTATTCCTTCAACCTCCAACATATTTTCACCGAAAGAACCCTCAACATTTTCCTCCGCTTTGCTTCCCTTCTCATCAATTAGACTCGAATTCACAGCCGCGCAGCAAAAGTCGGACCGCTTGGGCGGCGGCGGCGGCGTCTGCTTCCTGCCTGTGGCGGCGCCGATGAAAACCTTCTGGAGGCGGCGGCTGCGGAGCTGGAGGTAGGCGAAGGAGGAAGGGTCGTTGTCGGAAAGGGAGGATTTCTGGAGGGCAGGGGTCTTGGCTCTGGTGCGAACGCCGATTGAGGACTGATGAGGGGAAGAAGAAACCTCCATGACTGCAACGTCGCCGGCGATTTTGGATTTCTTCATGTACTTGCCCATTTAAGAAATTCAGGGTTTTATTTTTAAACACATGAATTTGGGTTTTGAGTCTGTGAGGAACGACAAGGGATTCAGAATCAAATGGAATTGATTGTGGCGAGAGACAGAGAGACAGAGAGAAAGAAGGGTCCAAATTGTACACCTGCGAAAAGTGGGGGGAAGTTTGAAGTATTTAGGGTTTGGGGCATACAGAACAAGGAACAGTATCTCTCTATATAATTTATTTATTTATTTTTGGGTAATAATTGTTTAATTTAATTTAATTGTTTTTTGTTGTCTTCTTTTTCTTTTGAATGAAAATGACGTGAATTTTGATAAACTTTTTTTTTCAATAAAAAAGGAACATGATAAGCCGGGATTATCATAAAAGAGAAAAACAGCGGATTAATGTTTGGATTAATTGAATTATTTCTTAAAACAGTCTCTTTTATAAATTAAATTGTTTTATCTAAATACTGACTTGTTTGGGTAAAAAATGAACGGGAAAATTAATAACAAGAATCTTTAAGGAATAACATTTAATTTAAAAGATAAACAAAGTTAAAGTTATTAAAAAAGATCATTTAGATTTTAATTAGAGAGAAAAATTATTTATTCTTATCTAATAGAAAATAATTTTTTAATGAGTGATTTTTTATTACTTTTTAGTAAGTGAAAATTAATTATTATTGAATGATTAATAGTTTCAAATTAAGTTATATATAAAAAAAATTATAAATGATTATTACTTTTTATTGAGTAGTTATTTGTTATCATTAAGTGACTATTTAAATGAAATTTAATATATAAAATGCATGTAAATATAAGAAAATTTACAAATGAATATTACCTTTTTGTAAATGACTATTACCTTTTATTGGGTGATCATTATTTGTTATTGATTGATTAATAATATCAAATTAAGTTTTATATAAAAAAAATTTGTAAATGACTAATGTTTTTTATTAAGTAGTTGTTTGTTGGTACTGAGTAGTTACAATAACAACAACAACAATCAAATCTTTTCACACTAGGTGGGGTCGGTTACATAGATCAAACGATATTATTGTACCTTATTATAAACCAAGTTTTTAGAAATTTCTTTCAAATCTAAATCTTTTTTAATTGTTTCACTTATGGTCTTTTTTGGTCTTCCTCTACCTTTAGCTATTGGACTATCCTCCACCTGATCTACTCTTCTTACAGGAGCTTTTAAGGGTCTTCTCTTTACATGTCTAAACCACTTAAGGCGAGATTCTCCTTTCTTTTTCACAATAAGTGCTACCCCTACTTTCTCTCTAATGCATTCATTCTTAATCCTATCTTGTCTTGTATGGCCACACATTCATCGCAACATCCTCATCTTCGCGATATTGATCTTATGCTCTTGCTAACTTTTTACCGCCCAACATTCAATATCATACAACATTGCGAGCCTTATAGTCGTGCGGTAAAAAAGAATGTATTACTTTTACTTTTAAAAACATGAAATTAGGAAGATATTTGCGAACGACTATTTACTTTTAATGAGTGGTTATAAATTATGACCGAATGACTATATGAAAGAAATTTGTGAATAGTTATTACTTTCTTATTGAGTGATCATTTATTGACATTTGAATGACTAATATTTTAAATAAAATATTTTATTAAAAATAATTTTGACTATTAATTAAAATTAAATAATTTTTTTTCTTTAAATAAAAATTGATTATTTTTTTAAATTTTTTTATTCCTCTATATTAAATATTACTCATTAAATTGATTGTGGAGGAGAGGGGAGATTTTGGGCTAGGTCTGAAATTTGAAATTTAAAATTTGGTCAAGGTGGCTAGGAGGGGGGTGGGGGTTGCAAATTGTATGCCTGAGAAAAGTGGGGGGAAGATTGAAGCTTTTGGGCATATGGTAGGGGTGTTCGGATCCAAACTAATCCAAAAAAAAAAAATTGAAAACCGATTCAAAAAATTTGAAAACCGACAAAAATCGAAATGGGATGGATTGATTTAGATTGAATTTGTGAAGAACCGATCAGTTCAGTTCGATTTTCGGTTCAAGTTTATGGAACCAATCTAAACCGAACCGAACCGATTATGCACTTAAAATTACCTAAATATCCCTAACTAAACTTATCCCCCCTTCCCTCCACTTCAGCACAAACGACACTTTCCCTTCCCCTAAATCCCCTAACCCTAACTCCTCCCTGCCCCTTCCATTCCCTCGCTTCCCGTTCTCGGCTCAACGTCAGCGTTAGCATTCCCATCTCTTGCACCACACTTGGTGTTCAAGCCTCCCTTGCCGTTGAGCAATAGACTCAGCATACCACGATTCGTGACTGAGCACGGGTTGAGCACCCCACATTCGTGACCACGATTCTTCCTTGTCACTGATGACTGGAGCACGAGCTAAGAACGAGTTGAGGAGCTTCCAGCGCCACCACTGAGCACCACTGAGGAGCCTTGAAGGCCACCACTGTAACACCCTCCGAAGGGCATTATATTTCGGACCAACTCTTTTTTAACTTTACCCAGGCCTTAAGTTATTTGATATTATTTTAATACGGGTTTCAAAATTTCTTTTTCCAGGATAACATAAACTTATCGAATTTTAGAAACACAAGACATAAAACTGAATAATATACTTTACATAAAAACAAAGTTTACTACAACCATAAGTACATCATACTTACATTCCAAAAAAAAAAACATAAAACATCTAACATGACCGACCTAGACTGGCCCAAATTCACAACACCTAACGAGAAAAGTCCTACTCAGGAGACAAATTCCCTAGCCTAGAATGTCTCGACAGATAGAAATCTGAGCATAAGATATCTCGGAGTCCTCCCTAGGAGTATAGTGAAGATCATTCCACAACTCCTTGATAGGTATAACAAACTCTACATATACAGCAACAAAAGAAAATGTAGTGATCCCATGGCGGGTCCTACTTACGGATAAAGTAATGTTACCATAATACTCTATATGCTCTGTGTCCCAATGGACACGCCAAGCATTAGCGTCTTCGAGAAATTGTAGTCTAACAAAACTTAGCAGATCCCTCTTTGCCACCATCGCAGTCTTCACAGACATAAGTATAAAACAGGAACAGACAGAACAATAATACAAAGAGGTAAGATTCCCTACATCAATACCAGCATGGCAGCAAGAAACAACAATAACAATAATGCCATCCATAAACAGCAATATCACAGAACAACAGGTATAATCATGTTATCAACTAACAGATAATTTAACGATATATACGTCACATTATATGAATACTGACTATACCACAAAAATAAGCATACTGACTATGCCACTACAATATGTACACTGACTATGCATATGCACAATGTGTATACTGACCATTCTTATGCACAATACACTCATTTCCTACTCCATGGAGCTAAACACAATTTCGGAGAGAATGATCCAGAAGATATGTCTATATATCATCAGCCTCAAGTCAAGTGCTATAAAAAGTATCAGCGTACGCATCAGGGTTTATACAAGACATTCTACGCCAGATCAGGAATAGGAATAGTATCTCATCGAGATCATCGGTGCGTTTGCATCGGTTGCCACGACACAGTAGAGCTACTAACCGGTCACATGTGGGATTCCGCACCCCGATGCCTCCAAGATCACTCATAGACCTTCACTACGTAATTCGCACCCGCATGAAGTTGTAATTCAACTACTAGGCAACAATAGCCTTAACAGACACCGTCTGACAAAAATGCATGATCGAGACTCAATGCATGTCACAACCCTTTACCAGCTACAACCATATGTTGATATATCCGGGTCCAATACATAAGCCCGACAGCAAATTACTATATTTCTCAATGTTCTAAGCTCAATTTAAAACTTTTCTCACTTAATATAAAAATTGGACTTTAATCTCAACATTTTCTCACTAAACTTCCTTTAATTAATATTTTCAAACGTTTTCCACAAAAATTTAGATTTATTTTCATTAAATCAAGATACTACAAAAATCCTTCTCCATTACTCTTATTAAATAAGACACTTTAATTTGCAAAACATCATTCTAGCTTTATTTCCATACTAAGGCCGAAGATCACTCTTTGTTCATAAAAACTTTCTTAAATTAAAATATTTGAAATTCTAACTATTCTTAAAGATTATTTCCATTGATATAGTCAAAAGTCATTACTTCTTAAATTATAAAATTGTGTTCATCTTTTTTTTTTAACTTGTAAATCCTCTAATCCTAATTTAGTCCCCTAATCCTCTAAGTAATATTTTATAACATTTTTTTCAAAACTTTCATTATTCTAATTCTAAATAAAATTTTTTCCATTTAACTTATCAAAAATTATTTTAAATAAAATACTTTAAGTCTCCAAATTACTTCTCCATCCTATTATCAAATACCATGACCGAAAATCACCTTTTTAATTGATAATAAAATTTGTTCATTCCCATTTTTATTTTGTAAACTCTTAATCAAATTTCTCATCACAAAATCCTCTAGGTTAACATTTAATAAACTATTTTTGCATTGAATTCCCCTTTGAAAGGCATGAAGGGCGTGAGCCTCTATGGTCATTGGGACTAAAATACTTTTCCTTTCTAGCACAATTTATAGCATACAACATAATTTTAAGCATCACAATCATACTATAACAAGTTCATACATAATATTCAAAGCAATAAAATCAAATAAAGCATATAACCACAAACCACAAAATCATACAACCATGGTGAATAAATCCTCACATGGATTCATCACCTCCAAACAATTCGTTCCTCACCACCATAAGTGATTGATGAGATTAATCTCCCTCTTACCTTAGATTGATGCTTCCTAAGCTTCTTGTATGCCCTTGTGTAGCAAACTTTCACCACTAAGGGGTTCTTAAAATCAAAGCAAACACACAAAAATTAACATCTAAGGCTTGAATAAGATGATCATAGATCAAAGTATGGTCTTACATCTTTAAAAAATGAAACAAGAAAGAAAATTCAAGAACTTTACCTTAAAACTCTTGAACTTGAGATTTGAAGAAAAACTTGAAGAAATACTTGAAGAATGATGAACAAGGTCAAGATCACAATACCAAAGTGTCTTAGAATGAGGTTTGAATTCAAGATATGTGGATGGTTGAAATTAAAGAAGATTGGAGAGTGGGTTTTGGGTGTGTGGCCGTGAGCCTCAAAGAGAGAGAAAAAAGAGAGTTTTGCTTTTGGATTGTTGGTAAAAAGATGAAAGTGAAACTAAGAGAAGTGACTAAGTGAAAAAAATAAAGTCCTAGAACCTTCCTTGAGTGGCTTGGCCGTGGACTTCTCAAGGAGAGAGGGAGACAAGCTTCTCCAACAAGCTTTCTCAAAGCTTCTTTAGGAAGCTAGTTTTCTATTAGTCCAAATTTGATGAGACATAAATGTGTGGGTCCCAAGGGTGATGTCATAAAGAGAAACCTCTAGAAAAATGTGATTAGTTTTATATCTAGAACCATCTACTAGATCTTTACTAAAAGTTATTATCCAATGGACAAAAGTTACAGTTAACAAAATCAGTATTTATCGTCCAATGGATAATAAAACGTACCCAAATTTTATTTTTTCAGATAAAATCTCAGACAAAGAAAACCTTGAAAACTGTCTCCGGTGTCAAGTTTAGTAAGATCCCCCGGCCTCGCGTGAACAGTCCAAAATTTTTTGGCCCGGAAAAGTAAAAATTTTTTCGGGCCCGTCTCAACCACACATACAGTCTAAAATAATATTAAAATAATCAAAATAAATTAAAAATTCTAAAAAATTCACAAATATTTTAAAACTCATAAATATCAAGAAAACAAAAATTTAGGGTGTTACAACTACGTCACCACCGCTCACCACCATGTCTGAGGTAATATTGCAGTCCCTTACTCCCTGATTTTTATGGCTTTGATTTTCGTGATTTAGTGTTCATGTTGGTGAATGGTGACCCAAATCATTGTGATTTTGTGACTGATAAGTGGTTTTGTGATGTTGGTATCCCTTAGTCCCTTTTATATGAGGTGGAGTGCTTGAATGGTAAATTGATTGTAGAGTGCTTATCTAGTAACTGAGGAAATGTAAGGAATTAACTCTGTTCTGAATCGGATTCAGAGGAGTACCTGAGATAGGCACGTTACGGTGGTTCCTCCTTCGAGCAGTAGCTGAGCGTGTAGCACAGGGGGTGGGTACCTGCAAAGGGACTCCAACGCTCAAGTCAGGCAGTGCACAAGAAGGTTTAGGAGACTGGATTCTGAGTTACCTTACTAAGATGACTTAGCCTTGTATTTATAGAGCGTATATAGAATCCTAATAGGATTCTTATTGAATGCAGGTAATTTAGGATTAGTATCCCGATGATGATCACCTTTCCATTATTATAGGATACATCCCTATAAATCCAGGATTAATATAAGGAAAGTATCTAGCCATCAAGGATATCTATAAATCCTATAATATCGTAAGTTGATGATCGACAGTTGCGGATATTTAGGGATTGATCCTATATGAATCTATCAGCCGCGATGTCGTATTCCAACGCCACTTTAGGATCGTAATTCGTGGTCCGGAATACGTCGTGAGTCTTCCTCTACGCCAGCTAGGAGAGTCCGGTAGTGTGCATGCCGGGTTGATCCCATGGAGCAGGATCCCAGATCACGGTCCAGAATAGTTGCCCCCAGCTTGGCTCTTGGATGAGACAGACTAGAGTCAAGTTTAGAACGGATCAACCATCAGATGGCTAATATGGCAATTCGACGGATAGGTGTTAAACCCCGGGTTATTACCGACGTTCTTGACCTATTCAGTTATAAGCAAAGATCACTGCCCCCAAGTATGAGTACTGGAGACATATTCGACGTAAATCCTGAACGCGATCTCTGGTGGTAACAATCTGCGATTCTCTGGGAAATTGATACTTGGACTTTATTAGGAAGTAATGATTCTTTAAAGAAAATGTCAGTTTCACATGAATTTTTTTCAACTGCTCCCTATCTTTGTGACCAACCAGAGATCAAAAGCATTTATTTTGGCTGACTTCATGGGATCAGGTCACCTTTTACGGGACCAATCAGAATCCCTCATGCATGCTATAAGTAGAGAATACTTCTCTGTGAGTTTGCATTCCCTCCTTTTTCATTGTCGAACAGAGATGATTTCTCCCAGGGGAATGAGTGTAGTTCTTTCTTCATTTCTCTCTTTTATGAAGAGAGCTTCATCATCTGCAGAGATTATACTTTTATTTTTTTCAAAGTTTTTGAAGAGGTTTAATCTTCCCCGAGCGTTTTTTCTTTTCGACAGGGGCCTTTCTTTCTTGGCGTAAAACTGGGTTGCTATGCATTTAGGGAGGCGGGAGCCTTTCTCTCCTGGTGTACGCGGTGGTGTCTAATCCAACGTATTACCAGGATGAGACAATGCCTTCGTCTACTACTGCATGGGGACCCGACGGAGCACACTGTTCCCCTCTCCATCTTCTTGGCGGGCTACTTGAAAGCACCTGGCCGGTCTTCTTCGTAGTAACGGCTGGATATACAAGGATACCAGGACAAAGGAAGCGAGGACCCTCTTGGAGCAACCTGGGGTGGTCTGCTTTCTTTGACTTGCTTTCAAGGAAGCAGCGGGTATCTGCTTCTGCCGTTATCCGTCAAGAAGGTGGGAGAAGAACGAGTGAGCGGAGGATTTCTACTCCGGAGTGGCTTCACTCTGTTCCGGGGTGGAAAGGCCGCTGTAGCTGCTTCGTGACTTGAGGCAACTTGGAATGGTTGACACCAGCGGAGGATTCTTCAGCTAGAGAGGTCGTACCCCTTCCAACGAGTGAAAGAAGATCTCGGTCTTTAGTTGCACCGCGGAGAAGCAGTGCAAGGAACTTTGGCATTTTCTCCGGGATTATGATCCCGGTTTGCCAATGTTCTACAAAATCAACCCACTTTTTCAAGAGACCGAGGTTTGGAGATGTGGATGGGGTATGATCCAGGCAGCCGAAGATGTTTGCCCCCTTTCCCGGGATATCTTTATACATTCCTTGTCTCAATATTTTCTTTTTCCTCTTTTTCGGTTGTATGACGATGTATGGAATGAAGATGATTCAATAGACTTTACCTTCTCTGTATTTGTCCTACACTTTCATTATATATATGTTTTTCCACCGAGGTAACACTGCCGGGATGAGTCTAACGCTTATCCTGGTATAACCAAGTAAAGACATTGCCGGGATAGGTCCAATGCCAACCCGGCATAATCGGCACCACAAATGCACCTCGGCGTTAGCACGTTGTCCGTGATGTTCATAGTTAGTTGGAGCTGGAATCCGTGGTACAAACCCGGGTTCTCATCCAACATTCGTACGACGCCTTGGATCACTGCGTAACCATCCTTTCAACTGCTATTACAGCTGTGTGGGCCACGTGTTGCGATTTCATCGGAGGGACGTGCCTAGAGCTCCGCAAGCCATGATGAGCACCTTTTGAACTTGCGTCGGAGAGGACAGAAATGTCTCTTAACTGTTCAACCCTTTATAAATAAGAGTCAAAGGTTCGTCTTCCTCACTTTACTATTTTTGGCCTCCTTCACTGTAAACACCGTGCGTCGAAAGCTTTGGCTTCTTTTTGGGTGCTTTCCACTCGCGGCTTCTCCATTGTTCAAATATTTTGCCTTTACATAGTAAGTAGCTTTCTTTCAACCTTCTTGTTATTTGTGCTTTCAGTATGTTACTTACCTTTTAAAGAGTAGAGTAGCTTCGCATTTCTGGTTTTGCTTTCCTTCAGATAGAGCTTAGTGATTTAGGTAGAATTCGTCGCCTCCTTGAAACACCATCTTCGCTGCGCCATGGGCGGTGGAGGAATTCCCCTGAATGTTTTGTTTCTGGTGGGATAGGAGGTCAGTAGGGGAGGTTTGGATTACTTTGCTCTCCCTGTGTCTGAATCTATGAAACTATTGATTCTGATAGTTGCTTACCGACTTCTTTGGATGTTCTTAGGATTTTCATGGCCAAAGGAAAAAAGGCTAGAGTCCAGCCCCCACTTCACGACGTCCGTGATCCGGCAGAGGACGAGCTGGTTCGAGTTCGACGGGGTCCCGGGCTAGTGTGCCCCTGGGTGGTGGACGACGTATGGGATCGTCAGTCCAAGTTTTCAAGCGAAGCCATACTCCGAGAATCCTTATTTGCCTTGGAGTTAACTATGAACAAAGCTCGAGATGACAAATTTGAAGTTGTCTGCCCAAACTGGAGTGAGAAAGTGTGCTCCTGTCGAGAAGAGGGTTCACACTTCATGTTCCTGTATGAGCCACTTTTTCTCAAGTTGGGGCTTAGGATGCCGTTTTTTGACTTCTAAATAGCCGTTCTCCGTACTCTCCAAGTGGCCCCTTCGCAGATCCATCCTAACGGTTGGGGCTACATCATATCGTTTGAGAGGTTTTGTCGGTTGATGAGCCTTAAGTGCTTGGCGAATACCTTTTTTTATTTTTATACAAAAATAAACACCCAGGGGACGGTAAGACAAACGAGTTGGCTTGTCATCCGATCCCAACTTGGTTGTAAGTCTTTTGACGTTTTCGAAGAAAGCTTCAAAGGGTTTAAGACTGCGTTTTTCAAGGTAAAAGCCAAGGAGGGATGTCAACCATTCTTCCTCAAGCCAGACGGGGAGCTAGAATTTCCTCTTTACTGGACGCAGAGGTGCTGGGACGTGCCCATCGACTTGATTGAAAAAGAGGAGGAAGATCTCGACCCCGAGGAGCTTAGGACCGCGAGGTTCATAACCCGATATGCTGAGAAGCATGAGAACATCAATATTAGAGATGTTCTTTATATCCCTGGTGATGATCTTCTTTACGCTTTATTAGGTAGGAATTAGGGCGTTTTTACCCCTAGTATCCCTAGGTGTTTGCTCTGTCTTCATATATCAATGTTTCGTGATGTGCTGACTGTATTTGTTTCTGTTTCTTTTCAGTTAGCAACATGACTTCTGGGTCTTCCATGGTTACCCTGCAATCTTCAAGGAACCGGAGGAAGGGGAAGAAGACCGCGGCTTCCTCCTCCACATCCATTCTGGACTCCTCCGACCGGGGTGTTGTCATCGGAGAGCAAGATCAGCTAGGATCCCCTACCCACAATTTTAAAGGGAGAAAAAGGCAGGCTATCGAAGAGCCTTCTGAGCACGATGGAAGGTCGTCGGAGGGCGGAGAAAGGGAAAGGGTGAACTTCTTGCCAATCATCACGGGGCTCTTTGATTTGGCCCTTTCATATCTGGGTAATTTTTGGGTGACGAGGTGAGGCAGCATATTGCCGAGCGAGGTCTGGCCCAAACCTTAGCTGCACTTCAGAGGCAAGCTCTCCGGGTAACGGCCGAGATCCGTTTCATCGAGGAGACTATCGAGAATGCTGATCGGCAGGCGTCGGAAGAACTAAAGACTTTGAAGAAAGAAAAGGAGGAAATTAACCAGAAGTTGACCGCGTCGTTAAAAGCCGACGAGGATAGTAGGGCAAGGGCTGTCGAACTGGAAAAGAGGGTCATTGAACTGGAGAAGGCGTTGGCAGACTTTGAGGCTGCCAGGAAGACTGAGAAGCTTAAAGCCGACAGAAGCATTGGCGCACTGAGGGCCGAGGTGACAAAGCTCAAAAATGATGTGGAGGAGCTAGACGGGGTAGCTAGAAAGGTCGGGGGAGAGCAATTCCAAAATGCTGTGGCGCAAATCTAGCATTTCAATCCTAGGGTCGACCTTAACTTGGAGGGTGTTACCCCAGATAAAATCTTTCATAACGGCCAACTTGTAGCTATTGTGGAGTTAGCTACGAAAGCTCCTGGTGGCAACCCGGAGGTTATTCAAATCCCGAAAGGGGAAGAGGCCGCCGTTTAAGCTCTTCTTGCTTTTTCCTATTTTCTGCCCCCTGCGTGGGGTTTTGTTGCTTGTATAGACAATTGCCCCGTGTTTAGGGTTTTATAATTAATTACTTTGTTTAACCATTCATTCTTGTTTTTCATGGTCTGACTTGGGTCCAACGCCCATTTTCATAGTCATTGTAATGGACTTAGAAAACTGTTCGTCGTAGAAAACCATGGTCCGGGATCCTTCACTCATACCGTTGAGTGAATGACATTCCACTTGACTTAGGTAGAAATAACGCCTTAGTCTGTAATCTAACGCTTGTAATAATCAAACGTCAAGAAATTTTAGACTTAGGCAAAGTAAAACCTTAATCCATATTCCAGTGTTTGCTATGGGAAGCATTTGGAATTGCAGACATAGGTAAAAGTAACACCTGGCTTAGGGCATTTTACACAAAAACCTTTTTACCTAAGGCATCAACATTGTTTAACCTTGTCCGGGGTAGGTACCCCAATAATCATATAGATTTTGGGACCCCTTTTTGGCTTAGGTATAAAGAAGGAGGGTGTACATATGATTCGTACTGTCTCCTATCAATTTGACATTTTAGCAGTTAGAGCAGCGCGTTCGACCAACCTTGATACCTGAATAACTATTTTATTGATGATATTGGGAGGACAAAAGTCCGTACATAGCATATTTATTCAAAATAAGAACGGATCAAAGATAATTCTACTAGAGGGTTAAGCCACTACGGGCATTTAGCTATAGTATTTTCTTAGTTTATCCGCATTCCAGTAATTCTTGATCAGGGTTCCGGATAACGTTTCCAGGGTGTAGTCTCCCTTACCCGTACTGGTGACGACACGGTAGGGGCCTTCCCAATTAGGGGCTAGTTTCCCTTGGGAGGCATTTTTCCCTCCTATGTCGGCTCTCCTGAGTACTAGATCGCCGGGCTAGAATTTCCTTGGGACCACTTTCTTATTGTACCTAGCCGCTGTCTTCTGCTTGAGGGCGGCATCTCGTATGTGAGCTACGTTTCTTCTTTCTTCGAGCAAGTCCAGGTCCTCTCTGATTAGACTAGGGTTGCTGTCGGATGAGAATTGTTGGTAGCGCCAGCTGGGCTCCCCTATCTCCACCGGGATTATGGCCTCGCAACCATAGGTCAACTTGAAAGGGGTCTCTCCCGTCGTGGAATGGGGAGTGGTCCGGTATGTCCAGAGAACATGGTCAAGTTGCTCGACCCAGTTCCCTTTGGCTTCGTCTAACCTCTTTTTTAAGCCTCGCACGATGATTCTGTTGGCGGCCTCGGCTTGTTCATTTGTCCTGGGGTTCTCGACAGAGCTGCAGTGGTGCTTTATTTTCAATCCGACTAGTAGCTCTTCAAAAGCTTTGTCTTTGAACTAGGTACCATTATCTGTAACGACAGATTTCAGTATGCCAAACCTAGTGATAATATGACGGCAAGTAAATTTCTGAATTCGCGCCGAGGTGATGGTGATCAGGGGTTTGGCTTCGATCCACTTAGTAAAATAGTCTACTGCTACCACCAAGTATTTAAACTGCCTTAGGGCCTGGGGGAACGGCCCCAAAATGTCCATACCCCATTTGTAAAAGGGCCAAGGGACCGACGTCGTGAATAGCTCTTCAGAAGGGGCTTGAAAGTGATCTGCATGGCGCTGACACTTGTCGCAAATTTGAACATGTGCTTGAGAGTCAGCTTCCATTGTCAGCCAATAGAATCCTGCCCTTAATACTTTTTGGGCTAAGGCTTTGCCTCCTAGGTGATGACCACAGCTTCCTTCATGAACTTCAACTAGGGCGTACTTTACTTTCTTTGGGGTTAAGCATTTTACAAGGGGCGAGGAAAAACCACGTCGGTAGAGGCGGCCATTGTAAATGGTGTATCTGATCGCGGTCTTTATTAACCTGGAAACTTCTTTCGGGTTCGATTGTAGGTTTCCATACTGCAAATAGCCCAGTATAGGGGTGATCCAAGATGGCTGATGGTCCTCCACTTGGGATACACTATGATCCGTTATGAAGGGTTGGGAGAGAGTTTCTTGGATTACCGACCGGTTGTTGCCGGGGCTCTTCGTGCTGGCCAGTTTAGACAGAAGGTCTGCTCTGGAGTTCTGTTCTCTTGGGATGTGCTCTATCTTGACCTCTTCAAAACCTTTCAAAAGTTCCTAGACCTTGTTCAAGTATTTCTACAGGAGAGGTTCTTTAGCTTGATAGTCACCTCGGATTTGGGAGGTTACTAGCTGGGAATCACTGTAAAGCGTGATCCGTGTTGCCTCCAGATCCTTTGCCATTAGCAAACCAGTGATGCAAGCCTCATACTCGGCCTGATTGTTTGAGGTTGGGAATTCAAACTTTAGGGAGTGCTCCAAGGTCAAACCCTCAGAATTTTTGACAATCACTCCGGCCCCGCTTCCTTTGGGGTTCGACGATCCGTCGGCAAAAATGGTCCAGAAGGCTTTCTTGGGGTCACCGTTGTCTGTTGTGAGTTCCGCTAGGAAGTTAGACAATGCTTGGGCTTTTATTGCAAGTCATGGTTCGTATGTGATTCCAAACTCTGAGAGTTCAATTGACCATGTAATCATTCGACCGGCCAAATCTGGTTTGTGTAGCACCTGTCGGATAGGTTGGTCTGTTCTTACCACCACTGGGTGGCATTGGAAGTATTGTCGAAGTCTTCTTGCAGTGATAATGAGCGCAAAGACAACTTTCTCAACCTTTTGGTATCGAAGCTCGGGGCCCTGGAGGACCTTGCTTACGAAGTAGACAGGCTTCTGTCCTTCATCGGTTTCCCGGATCAAGACTGAGCTTACGGCCTCGTCGTGGATGGATAGATACAAGTAGAGTGTCTCTCCGGTGTCCGGCCTCGTCAAGATAGGAGGGGAGGACAAGAGGTTCTTTAATGATGTGAAGGCGTCCTCGCACTCTTGAGTCCATTCAAAACTTTTTCCCTTCTTGAGTAATTTGAACAAGGGGAGAGACTTGTGAGCGGCTTTAGCTAAGAATCTTGTGAGGGCCACTATGCGCCCCGTAAGCTGTTATACTTCTTTGACGTTTCGGGGACTTCTCATGTTGAGGACGGCTTAACATTTATCCGGATTGGCTTCGATTCCTCTATGAGTTAGCATGAACCCCAAAAATTTACTAGCCTGGACCCCGAAAGCGCACTTCTCCGGGTTCAACCTCATGTTGTACTTTTGGAGTTGTGCAAATACTTCATCGAGGTCCGCCATGTGCGATCCGTTGTGTGGGGTCTTTACTATCATGTCATCTATATAGACTTCTAGCATTTTCCCCACTTGGTTTTCAAAAACCTTGTTCATCATCCTCTGGTAGGTGGCTCCTGCATTCTTTAGGCTGAAAGGCATGACCTTGTAGCAGTAGCTCGCCCTGTCGGTAATGAAAGCGATTTTATCCTCATCCCCAGCGTACATGGGAATCTGGTTGTACCCGGAATATGCGTCCATGAACGAAAGCCATCTGAACCCTGAGGAGCCATCCACTAATTTGTCCACGTTGGGGAGTGGGTATGGGTCCTTCGGACAGGCTTTATTCAGGTCGGTATAGTCTACGCACATCCTCCATTTTCCGTTGGACTTTTTCACCAGAACCACGTTGGAAAGCCACGTGTTATAGGAAATTTCTCTGATGAAGTTGCCATTTAGTAGTTCTTTAACTTGGTCTTCGATGACTTGCTGCCTCTCAAGTCCGACCTTCCTCTTCTTTTGTGCGACCGGCCTAGTACCCTCTTTAATTGATAATCGGTGGCAAATAAAGCTGGGGTTGAGTCCGGGCATGTCGGAAGAAGTCCAAGCGAAGAGGTCCTTGTTTCTCAACAAGAGTTCCGATAGTTGTTATTTTTCTTTTTCACCCAGACGAGCTCCGATCTTGGTGACCTGTTCTGAGTTGGTCCCAAGCTGAAGAGACTCCAGTTCACCTTCGGACTGCGGGCGAGTACCCCGGATTTCTTCTCTGACATCCAATTCTATCATTAGAATGTTAACCTGGTCGATAGCCGGGGTGGATACGACGGGGCTCGACCTCCAGGGCACTTTACAAATCTTCAAGCTCTCATTATAGCATTTTCTGGCTACAATTTGGTCGCCTTTTACAGTGACGACGTCATTGTTCTTATTGAGGAACTTCATCACGAGGTGGGTGGTAGATACCACCGCTCCAAGGGCGTTGAGAGAAGGGTGGCCCAGGATAATGTTATAAGCCAAGGGGCAGTCCACAACCAGGAACTTTACCTTGACAGTCCTGAATAGTGTAGATGATCCAAGGGTCAAGTGGGTTTCGTAATATCCGACTGGGGTGATCTTCTCACCGGTGAAACCCGTTAATTCTCCAACATGGGGAGTCAAGTCGGATTGTAGGAGTTCCAACTTCTGATAAAGATCTAGGAACATAATGTCGGCTGAACTCCCTTGATCGACGAAAATTCGGCGGACTTTAGCATTGGAAATCACCTCGGAGATGACGAGTAGGTCGTCGTGATCCAGGATTATTCCACCGTAGTCTTCGTCTGAGAAGGTGATGAGAGGCGCCTTTCTATTCTCTGCTTGTGTTCTTAGTTCTGAGTGGACTACGCTAAAAACTGCCATTCTAAGGGCTTTCTTTCGAGCTCCATTAGAGGATCCCCCTCCGGCAAAGCCACCGGCAATGGTATGGATCGTCCTGTTGGGCTCGGCGCGGTGGTCATCGTTATCAACGGGGGGAGTGTTCTTGGCCCGACCCTGTCGATCGCTGTTATCTCGTCGAGGCGGAGTCCGGGATCTTCTCCTAAGACTTCTTGTCCTTATTCTACACGGAGGGGACGGACTTCGACGCGAGGTACGTCTGCTGTCTCTGCGTCTATTGTCCCATTTGTTGTTTTGTACACGAAGGATATACTGCTGCAAGCATCCAGCCTAGATAAAAAATTCAATGGCATCGCGCAACTGATAGCAATCTTCTGTATCGTGGCCGTAGGCCTTATGCCATGTGCAATGTTTGGAGTGATCCTTCTGCTTGTGTTTCTTGATAGGGGGCGGTCTCCGGACGTTCTGAAACTCCGTGTTCATCACTTCCCTCAAGATTGTTTCCCGAGGCGTGTTCAAAGGAGTGTAGTCAGAATAATTTCTCCGTGGAGGGCTACCCTTTGGGGGTCGTGACCTTGAGGAATTTTGGTTGGGCTTTTGGTGAGAAGGCTCACCTTTGTCCCATCTCCTGTGGTCTTCTGTTGCCTCCTCTAAGTAGACGTACTTCTCGGATCGTTTCTGGAAGTCGGTCAGATTGTCCGGTTTCTTTTTTGCCAGGGACTTGAAGAATTCGGAGCCTATCCGGAGACCGCTCCTGGCGTAATGCAAGGCTATTTTGTCTTCAAAATTTTCAACATTGGTGCAGGCAGCCATAAAGCGCCTAACGTAATCCCGGAGGCTCTCGTCCTTTCCCTGGCAGACTTTAGCTAGGGATTCGATGGATTTGGGTTGTTCCTTGCTCATGGTGTACTGCAGCAGAAAATGTTGTTTAAGGTCCGACCAATCCACGATGATCCCCCGTGGTTGGCTGGTAAACCATTTGAGGGCCCCCTTTTTGAGGGAGAGAGGAAAGGCTCGACACAACAACTCCATGGATCCGCCATAGAAACATAGGGACTGCTCGTAGGCATTTATGTGTTCCTGGGGGTCCGTGGTTCCGTCGTAAATTTCCACGTTTGGAGGAAACTTGAAATTCCTCGGAACCCGGAACTGCATGAGTTGGTCAGAGAAAGGTTGTTCCATAGTTTCGCGATTCCGGTTATTGTCCCCTGTATTGGGAATTCCCTCATCGTCGTGGGCCCTCCTTTTGTTATTTTCCACGTTGGTCTGTCTATCACGTCGGCGCGGCTTTGGTTGGTTTTCATGCATGGCACGCTGCATGTCTTCCAGCCTCCTGAATTGGTCGTTGAGCAAGTCCATATGTTGCTGCAACATATCTTGAAATTGGCGTTGGGAACCCCAAGATTGATGTGTGCGTTCAGAGCGAGATGCACGATCATTGAACTCGTTGTTCGGGATTCCCAAACGTTGGTGTACCAGAATCCTGTGCTCTTGAAGGCTCTGATCACCTCTCTAGGCTGGGAACTTGTAACACCCTCCTTAGGGCATCACATTTCTGACTTCCAACTCATAATCTGAAAATAAGTTCGCACAAAGTTTGAGTTATAAAAGATGAGTTTCAAAATTTCTTCTTTACTGAAATGTAAATTTACTAAAAATATTAGTTAATATTGAAAATCATATTTCAGCTATTCATTATGCAATATTGACACCAATTAATATCACAATTTAAAGAGAAATATAAAATTAACAGACTTATTTTTTTTTAACAGTAGCAAACCCCATGACGGGTCCTACTTAATAGCACGGTACAACACTAACGAGAAACTTTAACATACTTATTCCTTTTTCTGTCCATCTTGATGCATCAGACATCTGTTCCTTTATCAACATTGCACACCTTCAAGTCCTGAATGTCCACTCCTTATTGTTGTCACCAATCTCAGAGTATCCATCGCCCGTTATGTTTAAGACAACTCGATCCTTCTATTATTTGATTTTAACAATACAGACAAAGCAAAACAATATAACAAAGAGGTGAGATCACCTACACCAATATCAACATGGCAGCACAGAGATAACACAAACAGCAATATCATACAGATAGATCATACCGCAATTATGATCATGCCATCAATATTAATCAACTATCATCATCCAATCATTTATTAATTCAATCATCATCCAGGTATTCAAAACAATTGTCATAACCAATAACCAATATTCCTCAATTAATATATCACACAGATATAAATGCTCAGATTTATGCATATGCATAAAGACTCATTTTATCAAAAATAACTCCATGGAGGTTTTCACAATTTCGAGAAGAATGCCCTGGTTAATTGTCAGCCTTAGCCCAAAGACAATCTCTCAGTCGTTGAAAAGAATCGTGTTCTTGTCGGGTATCGTTAATGCGTTGCAATGGACTGCATCGCCAAGTGGCACAGGGTACTCGCCAACTGTCCACTAGTCGACCGCCGCGCCTTGAAGCCCCCAAGATCCATCATAGACCTCACTATCAATTCTCATTCCCTCTTCAACCACAAGGGCCATAATAGCTATTAGCTATATTTTATACAATGCACGAATATATCAGTGCAAGTCCAACCCCAAAGGGCCAAATCTTTTCAATTTCATTTGTTCAATGTAATCATATGCTTCAACGCATATTTTTCCAATGCACGTATAATGCACCAAATCAAATCACAGACATATCTTTCCAATGCATGTATAATGCACCAAATGCCAATCACAGGCAAAACATGTCATTTTCTCACACAGCATCCATATATTGGTTCTACAGTATTTATATTGTATTTTCAACAAGAAAAATCATATTATCACATTTTCATTTCGTTTTCACAATTCCAAAATGTTTCTGTTATATTTTCACAATACCATAACACTTCTTTTACGTTTTTTAAAATTTCGTAACATTTCTGTTATATTTTCAAAATACTGCAACACTTCTGTTGCACTTTTAAATCACGTATTTAATTTTTCAATGTTTTTCTCAATCACATAAAAATATACGTTTCTCAAATTGCGTAACTTAAAAATCATTCTTTTAAGTTGCGTAAATCATTTTTCATCATTCTCAAAATATTTAAAACACTTTCCAAATCACATAAGATTTTCTGTCATTTTCACAATTACGTAAAAATATTTTATCATTATTTAATCACGTAGTGATTTTTCAATAATATTTTCAATAGTGTAAAATATTTAAACGCTTTCCAAATCGCGTAGAAATATTTTAACATTTTTCAAATTGCGTAGAAATATTTTATTGTATTTCAAATCATTTTTAAGATACGTAAAAGATTTTTCAACATTTTACAATTACGTAAAATATTCCTCAATATTCCAAACATTATTTTGGACTTAAATAAATAAATCTTAATTCAAGAAATCCTTTTCCAAAATATAATTCACAAAATCACTTTTCCATTGATATAAATCAACGTTTCAAAACTTAGCATTTTCTAACGTACTTCAAAACTCAAAAATAAGTTATACGTTAGTAAATTTTCAAAATACCATTATATTCTCCATTTTTCCCAAATCATTTCCAAATCAACATTCCTCAAAATAATATAACTTTCTATTTTATTTAATATATCTTCTTATTCAAGAAAATCTTTTTTCATAGTATATTTCACAAATTCATAATTCCATTGAATTAAATCAATGTTTCTAGCTTTAAAAATCACTAACGCTTTTCAAAATCCAACGGGATTTTAATAAATTCTTTTTAAAACAAATTGAGGCTCACTTGCAACCTCTCTTTTCCATCTACATAAAAATTCATTTCTCAAGGGTTAAAATACTCTGATTCCCTTTTCAATTTTCTTGTATTAAATTAATTATATTTCCACTTAAAAAATCACTTTGTTTCATCAAAATCAATGCATTACAAGCCTTCGAAAACGTGGACATGACTATTGAAAATTATCAAAACATTTTTCTTTCTAAATTGATATGGTTTTACATAAACAAAACCATTAAAATTTTATTTTCAAAATCGAAGTGCCGATGGTTATAAAAACCAAACCCATTTGTTCAAATTCATTTTTACTTTCTTTGCAAATCCTTTTTCACTTTCTTTGCAAATCCTTAAAATCAACGTTTGCCCGTTTCATTCAAAACTCATGTTTAGAAAAATACTCAAGATCTTTGTACACAAAATAAATAAATAAAAATTCTTCAAAAACTGTGTTCTTGTTCTCTTGAAAAAACAAATCCTTTGTTTATTTTTTTATACTCTTCAAATCATCCATTTTCATCCTTCATGAAATTATTAATTTATGAACACCTATTTAGAGGTGTCTTGGCCAAAATTCACTAAGTTCTAGGGACTAAAAATTAATTTTCTTATTCTTGAAAAATTTCAACATGAACTCTAATTTTTGGGAGCTCAAAACCGTAGCCTCCCCCTTGGCCTTTGGAGCAAAAAATCAATTTCCTTTTCATCACCACATCATGACATACACATATATATATTTCATCATAAATACTATAAGCATGCCATATACTTATTATGCATAATATAAGCATATCATCAAAGCCATAAAATCATACAAAGCATATCAAGCATAAGCAAATAAATCAAAGCTCATAAACACACATAAATTATTACATGACCATGGATTGGAATCCTCACATGGATTCACCATCCATCAAATATAAAGACCATCTCTCACCACCATACTTGGTTGGTGAGATGGATCTCCCTCTTACCTCTTGAAGATCCTCAAAAACTCTTTGTTTTGCTTCTCTTTCCAAGTCCTTCACCACCAAGGGCTTCTCAAATACAAAACAAAATACATAGAAATTAGTATACTAAGCTTGATTAAGAGGAACCATGGATCAAACATGGTTTAGATCATGAAAAAGAGAAAAGAAATGAAGTTTCCTTACACTTCACCTCAAAAACCCAATAACTTTGATCTTGAAGAAAGTCCATGAAAATGAATGATTTAGAGGAAATCTTTAACATGAAAGTTGCTTAGAATATCATGTACATTCAAGATCTACGGTTGGATGAAATTAAAAGAGATTGGATGGTGGTTTTGAGTGTCTTGACCGAATGGTTTCTCTTGAAGCACAAAGATGAAATTTTTTATTTTTGATAGAAACTTGAAGCTTGGATTTGAAGCCCAAGATGAATGATTTTGGAAAAACTCATAACTAGAGATGTTCTTAGAATGGTGTTTAGGTTTAAAAAATCAAGTTGGATGAAATTATAGAAATTTGGATGATGGTTCTAAGGTGCTTGACCGAAACTTGCTTGGAGAAGAGAAAATAAGAGAATTTCTTGTATTGGTTCTTGGTTCTTTGAATAGAATGATGAGCAATTGAATAAGTGAAATCAATAAATGAGTATTGTCTCCTACTTTTGAGTGTATGACCGTGGGATATCAAGAAGAGAGAAAGTGAGAATTATTTGATAGCTTTAATAGATATTGAGTAGGATGATGACTATAGGGTACATGTGCAAAGTCACTAAAATTGACTAAGCTTTACATTAAAAGATGATAGCTTCCTTTTGTCACAAAGTGAAGACAATGAAATGAAATGTCTTCTTTCTCAAGTGTATGGCCGTAGAGTGTGACGAAAAATGAAGGTGATAATGCATGAAATAATTTTGGCCTCCCTCCAAGAAATTTCCTAAGGATGCAAACAAAGAAATCATAATCAAGGATGATGTAATATTGACCATGACATGTAATAATGGTCATAAAGTTTTTTTTTCTTTGTCTTCTAAACAATCCAAAACCGTCCCATTCCTCCATTTTGCATGCAATAATTTGTCATCTTTTCAAGCCATTATTTGAAGCCTTTCTAGCCATTGATTAATTCAATGGTTAGGATTTAGGTAGACTTTTGATTTAGAAGACTTAATCTAGGCCATTGGATCTTTCTCCTTTAAATTCTAGCCATTAGATGTGTCTCCAAAATAAAGGGTCAAGATTGCTCCTTCAAACTTTAAATCCAAGGGTCATAATTAGTCTTTGTCACTTTTTAAGACTAAATCTTCATCATTGATTAAATCTTCATCCAATGGTTAAATGGTCCTTGTTACTTTACAAGACCAAATCTCCACCCTTGATCACTTCTAAATCTAATGGTAAATGGTCATAGCCATTATATAAAACTAAATCTCTACCCTTGATTTAATCTCCATCTAATGGTTATAAATGATCTTATTCACTTTTAAGATCAAATCTCCTCCGTTGATTAAATCAAGATCAAGTCTCCATCGTTAATTAAATCAATGGTGGATATCCAAACCACCAATATTGACTTAACAGTATAGAAATTTATTTTTATCTGTTATAACCCTACGAAAGAATATATTTACTGTATTTTTATCGTCTGATAAATAAATACAGTACAAAGCACAGTAAAAGAAAATTATAAAAACTGTTTCCAGATTCAGGTTTAGTAAGATCCCCTGTCTCTGTCTAAATAGTATAAATTTTTCTATGCGTAGAAAATTTTTTCACTTTGCGGGACCCACCTGGGCCCACGTATGGCCGCCTAGGCCCACATACACCCCCTGTGCTCACAAATAGTAAAAAATTTTCATAATCACACATAAAAATACAAAAATTAGAAAATTCACAAATATCAAATCAGATCACGTAAAATAATTAAAACCTAATGGTAAAAATTAAATTACGTAAAGTTTTCCTCGGCCCGAAAATTTTATTTTCCTGACACGGAGTAAATCACTCAAAATGATCAAATACGCTGACGGAATAATCAAAATAATTTTACAGTATTCAGAAATTACTAAACAGTAAAATTCTGTTAATTGTCAAAATTACTGTTTAAGAAATAGAAAATTTTGGGGTGTTACAGAACTCAAGTCTTTCCCTGACAGAAATCCTGCGTGATGGGTTAGGAGACTCCTCAGAAAATGAGGTGGAGTGCCCATCACGTCAGCTTCCTGATCCGGGTGCCTGATTTCTCACAGCAGAGGTTTGAGCCACAAGTGGAGGCAGTGGTGGTGGTGGACGTTGCATGTCAAGATCTTGTCTCTGGTTGACAGAGGTTTGAGCAGCGTCTCTTCTCGAGTTTTGCCTCGTATTCACCATGATTGGGTGGGATTAGAATTTTATGGTTCCCCACAGTCGGCGCCAATGTTCTGAATCGGATTCAGAGGAGTACCTGAGATAGGCACATTACGGTGGTTCCTCCTTTGAGCAGCAGCAGCTGAGCGTGTACCACAGGGGGGTGGGTACCTGCAAAGGGACTCCAATGCTCAAGTCAGGCAGTGCACAAGAAGGTTTAAGAGACTGGATTCAGAGTTACTTTACTAAGATGACTTAGCCTTGTATTTATAGAGCGTATACAGAATCCTAATGGGATTCTTATTGAATGCAGGTAATTTAGGATTAGTATCCTGATGATGATCACCTTTCCATTATTATAGGATACATCCCTATAAATTCGGGATTAATATAAGGAAAGTATCTAGCCATCAAGGATATCTATAAATCCTATAATATCGTAAGTTGATGATCGACAGTTGCCGATATTTAGGGATTGATCCTGTATGAATCTATCAGCCGTGATGTCGTATTCCAACGCCACTTTAGGACCGTAATCCGTGGTCCGGAATACGTCGTGAGTCTTCCTCTACGCCATCTAGGAGAATCCGGTAGTGTGCATGCCGGGTTGATCCCATGGAGCGGGATCCCGGATCACGGTCCAGAACAAACTCAATTAAGGAAAGTTGCAAAATATTTTTTCAATTGTGAGTATGTTCTGTGATATTTTGGTATTTTGGTACTTTAAGGAATTGTGTTATTATGTTATTGGTTAACAAAATGAATCATCCAATTCAATCCAAATCAATTAAAATTGGTTTGGTTATTGGAATTCATCCAATCCACTCTGAACCAATAATACGTACCTTATTTGGATTGGATGGTTTTTTTCAAACTGATCCAAGAACACCCCTAACATACGAAACAGGGAACGATATCTCTCTATATAATTAATTTTTATTATATTTTTTAATAATTATTTAATTTAATTTAATTGTTTGTTTTTGTTCTTTTCTTTTTCTTTTGAATGAAAATGAGGTGACTTTTGATTAACTTTTTTTTCAATAAAAAAGGAATATGATAAGGCTAGATTATTATTTAAAAAAATAATAAACAGAGGATTAACAACATGTTTGAATTAACTGAATTATTTCTTAAAATAGCCTCTTTTATAAATTAAGCTGTTTTATCTAAATAATGACATGATTAGGTAAAAAATGATAAAAGCGTTTGATGATTTGTCATAAAGAAGGCAGCTTTTTTTTTTTTTTCCATAAGCTGATTTTTAAGCATTATTTGATTATGATTATTGATTATTTCACAACTTGAACACACAAAGTATTTTTATACTCTCCAACAAATAATATTTTAAATCATTTCATATTTATTTTAGTAATTTATTACATAAAAATTATTTTTTATATAATCTAAACAAAATATATTATTTTAAAATTATTTTTTAGGTAATATATCTAAAAAAATTGATTTTATCATAATCAATTTTAAAGAAAATTGATTATACGCATAATATTTTAATAATCTTTTTTTTCACCATTAATTCGAACATACACTAATTGAGAAAAAATTACAAGCTTGGCTTATAAAAATAAATAAATAAATAAATCAATCAATCGCAAGATGTGATTTCATTTGGCAAATTGAATTTAATGTAAGCCAACTTTACTTATAATAATTTAAAATATACTGTAAGTACCTTTTGTTACGGCCAAGTGAACATTAGTCCCACATTTAAAAAGAGTGTAGAGTAGCTCATAGTCTTCCTAGTTTTCCAAAAAACCAAAAAAGAAATTTTAAGCTTAGGTTATCAAGATTAAAATGTTTTGATAACCTTGGATTATCAAAAAAATAAATAAAATGCACCAAAAATAAAACAAAAATAAACGCATAAGATAAGGTTTGATTAAGTCAGAAATCTATTAGTTTCTTTTCTTAAATTCTATAAAGAATATGATATTGTTGATTGGTAACTAGAATAATTTCAAAATATATATATATTTAAAAAAATATCCCTTTATTCCTCTGGTTATTTGCTCTCTAAAACTTGACATTTTAAAGTTTTTCTTACATAAAGTGTAAAATTAGACAAATTTAAATGCTGATTTTTTAACCCTACTGCTTGTTTTGACTGCAAAGTTTGTATTTTTGGGTCACACTTTTGAGGTGTTCCTTTTAAGTTACAAACAAAAAGAGTATCCAATTTTTTGGTTAGCTCAATAAAATATTCCTCTTTACAGCTTTTAATAACTATACAACTTTTTATTACCATAGCTTTTCTGAAGCTTTTCTAATGAAGCCCGTGCTGTCACTACTTTTTCGTACCATTTATTGCTACTTTTATATGTATTTATAACTTACTATTTACCCTTTTATAATAATAATAATAATTAATAATAATAATAATAATAATAATAAGTATTTCTAAATTTTCTTAATATATCTTCTTAATAATTATTCTAATTATTAAATTAAAAAATATTAATTATTTTTTATGTTCTTAAAATATTAGATACATTTAAATTTTTATTTAATATTTTTTTATTAAATATTAAGAGGATTATTAAAAATGTTTTAGAAAAATATAACAAAATTTAATAAATTTATACATAATGTGCAAGAAATGGATCAATTTAAACAATTTTAAAAAGTAAAAAAAACAATTTTAAAGAAAATATAACCCTTACTAAGGTTTAATAGGTACAGAAAAATTTGAAAAGTTATAAATTTACTCTTATTTTGATTTTTTATACATGAGTAAAAGTTAAAATAAAAGATAAGAGGGATGGATGTATAATATATTTTAAATAATAATAATAATGAAAAGTTATTGCAGTATTTTTCTCTTTTGATGCAATGACTACACATTTCAAATAATCTAACTTCTTATTAGCATATTGATTGGCAATATCTGCTTGTCAATTTGCATTTTTTTCAGATAAAAAAATTATGAAAAGCATTTGAAGTGATTTACAATTATATAATTTGAAGTATTTATAATTTATGAATAATAAGATTTATTTATAATTTTATCTTTTTATATTTATATTTAAATCTTTAAATGAGTAATTAATAATGTAATTTTGAAAATAAAAATTAGCGTTGAAATTTTAAAAATTTAAAATCTATTTAATTATTTTAAATTTTAACATATTCCATTTTTCAAACATTTCAAGTTCATTTTCTTTTTTGGTACATAAATTTACGTGATTTTTTAAGTTAAAAGCCAACAATAAAATTTTAAATATTATTTATAATTTCAAACATATCATACTTGAAAGTAAGTATCAAATTGTGGCCAACATATCATACTTGCAAGTTGCAGCTAGGAATGATGTGGAGGTGTTTGCGGGGAAATTTTGTCAAGTGTGTTAAAAAGGGTGTCATACCGACTTTTGATGGCCGTGCGTTGGTTTGTTGGTCATTCTGACGGTTAGTGTGATTCAAATCTAATTTCTAGGCCGAATCGACTCATTCGAGATTTTTAAATATCTGATAATTTGTAAAATAACTTACCACCTAAGAAAAAAGTGAGAAAGTGTGCATGTCCAATAGGAAATTTGACAGAAATAAAAATGACATTAAGGTATTGTTTGAATAGAGTATTTTAAGAAAAAATGTATTTTTATAAGGAATTTAAAATAATTTGTAATAAAATAATTTGTTTGGATATTTTATAAAATTATTTTAAAAATTTTGAGTATTTTAAAAGGGTATTTTATCAGTTAAAAAAAAAAGAATTTTAATTTTTATCTCTTTAGGTAGAATTTCTAAAATTCTCGTGTGTTCTCTCGTTCTCCCCTTCGCCCCGTTCTCTCCCTTCTCTCTTGTCTCAGTCGTCCCATTCAACGGTAGCGGCGAGATCAAAGATCTGTTGAATTGCGCATCACTGCTGTCGCTAGTTCAAAGATATGCTGAAACGCGTAATGTTGTCGCTAGCTTGCGCATCGCTGTTGCTAGTTCGCGCACAATGCTCGTCGCCGTCAAACAAGGTGGCTATCATTGATGATTCATCATCTACAGTCGCTGTTAGTAGCGGCTACTTCACATGGGGGATGCAACTCCTCCCAGCTTTATTCTTGCCGGCGTTAAGGAAGGAGCTTCTCCTTCGACCATGCCCCACTGTCACCTCGTCGAAGCCATGTTGAAGATGGGTCTTTGGGCAAGGGTGGGGGTGGGGGTGGGGGTAGGGGTGGTGGGGGCGATGACGGTGGTAGACGCGTCTAGGCAACGGTGCGTTTGGTGGTTCTAGTGTGGAGGACGTGGGCGGCGCATTTAGAGGACGTGTCTGGTGGGGCGAGGAAAAGTGGGGGAATGGAGAAAGGGAAGAGGTGGGATTTTTGGGATGGTTACCGTATAGAAGGTTTCTGTTTTCAATCCCAACCCTTCCTTTTTTTTATTAATAAATTAAAGATGAAATCTTTGTATTGTATGGATACATCACAAATTTTTAAATTTAAAACTTATATTTAAGTTGTTTAAAACTATAAAATTTGAGTTCGATTTGTTTAACTCATTTAAATTTTGATTATTATTTTTTTATCATTCTGTCTTTGAAGTATTTTTTAAGTTATTAATTTAATATTTAATAAATATATTTATGTTAGAAGATGAAATAAAAATAAGAAATGAGCAAAATACTCTTTAAAAATTAAAGTTAGTAGAAAAAGATGGAATAATTACTTCAATGAGAGAAGTTGCTAAGTCGTTGAAAGAATTCGTGCAAGCAACTACAAAGAAGACAGAGGAGAAAGATGTTAAAGAAGTGATGAACGAACTAGAGAAAATACATGATCTGTTATATTTAAGTTCATACCATCTCATTTTATTTACATTGCAATTAGATTATGTGATTTGTTAATTTTTAAAAATGATATATTAATCTTTTCATTTTATACAGATCTTTCAATTTTTTTAAATTCATTTTATTTTATTTATTTTTATTTTTACTACAAATAAAAAAATGTTATATAATGTTTATTTTGTTTTGTAAAATTTTGTATTGAAATCTCAATTTTACAAAAATATCTTAAAAAGAGATTTTACAAATGAAGACAATTGAATTGCTTTATCCAAATAAGGAATTTGAAATTCAAGGGAATTTAATTACTTTATCCAAACTAAATATTTTACAAATGAAGAGAATTGAATTGATGCAATTAAAATTTTTTGAATTTCAAATACCTTAAAATTTCAAAATACCTTATCCAAACACAACATAAAGGTAAAATGTTAAGAAGCAAACTGATGTGAAAGTAAACTTTGGAAGTAATTGTCAAGAATAAAAATGACAAATAAAGCAAAGCAAGGTGAATGGGAAAAAGATGTCAAGAAGCAAACATAACTAGTCCTAAATTTTCTTAAAGATAAATTGACAGAAGTGTAACCGGCAAGAAATTTTAAAGTAATGAAAGTATAACAACACAGAAAATTAAAGTGTAGGAATGAAGAATAAACTGCCAAGAACATAAAGAACAACAAGCATAGAGTGCAGTAAAGTAACTTGTAGGAAATGAAGTGCAGAAACACCACTTTGCAGAAAAATAAAGGATGAAGGCAAGTAAATAAGAGTGTGTGTAACCATAAGCGAACAAGTTGCTTAAAAGCAAGAATTTGCAAGAAAACAAAGTTAAAAAGTTACTAAGTTACTGGAATGGACTTGCCTTGAGTTCTTCGTTCTACCCAGTATCTATAGGAAATGGGGTGCTCTGTTTTGGGGCCTAAAATTCAAACCCTAAGTCCCTAAGATGCTTCCATCTATCTGATAGGTGTCATTCATGCAAATTTTTCAAATGCTTTATTTTTTTTACTACTATATTGTTGGAGGTAAAAATAAAGATTTGGTAATTCGTCGGATTGGATGATGGTATTGAAGGAATTTTCTAAGTATTGAGCCGACAGAAATGCTAAATGATGAATTCAACAGAAGTATTGAATAGAATGACTCTAATGTGGCAATTAAGTATTGATGTCAGACAGAAGAATAATTTGACAGAAAGATTGCATTGAGTCGACGAAGAATGGTCAAAGCAGTTAAGTGCTGGTTCTGTCGGAAAGTGGGTATATGCTGGTGGCATAACTACCAGGACGTGTTAGAATTTTAGGGTGCCAGTTATTTTGTAATTTTGTCTATAAATATCAGTAGTCATGATGTAAAAAAGGGAGGTTATTTGCTGATACATAATCCTAACATCTCAACTCGAGCAGATTAAAGGATTTTGATCCAAGTATGCCTTCTCTTTTTCATTTCAAGTCATTTAAAATTAATGCAATGTTCTTTTAAAGTCTTTTACTTTTCAGTCTTGTCTTTTAAAATTCCTTTACATTTCTTCGCACTTTTACTTGCTTTTCTTTACTATTTTTCATTTAAATTCTGCACTTTAATTTTGCACCATTTACACGCTTTCAACTAATTTTTTGTATTTTTAAATTTCTGTTCTGTTTCTTTAAATTTCTTTAATATTTTCAAAGTTTCTTTTCAGCATTTTTTGTTCATTTATTTCAAATTTTGTAAATCCTTCTTGTTTATTGTCAAAACCATTTTTACAACGAGATTGCCACATAACTCTGAACCCACATTCGTTTTGATACATTTATTTGTTTGTTGGAATTATTATTAACTCTCTAAACCAAAATTCAACTTAAACAAATTGGCACACCCGGTGGGACGAGTTTAGAGTAACTCGTAGTGTCACAGGAAATGGTTTTATGCGTTTAAGAAGTGGAAGATTCATCTACTCTTCTCAAAATACGCAAATCATGAGTAATGTAAGTAGCCAGACATCGGATATACCTTCGACAGCCGTTACTGTGCCACCATCGACCGTCGCTAGTACTGGTTTGGTGGATGATGTCATAACAACTGGTGCTCTCCGGAGTAATCCAGTAGTAGAACAAGTGTTGCCTGGAATGACTCAGCCATCGCTGAGTCAGCCAAGTAACCAAAGCATAATAAATTCCAATTCAAGGTTTGTGCCCCAATATGGGTTGCCACCCAATTATGTTCCTCCTATGATAGCACAAATGGGACTTGGCTCCACTTTGGCCAATACTATCGGCCAATCAGTAGCTTCACAAGGCCAACCACAGATAAGTTCGGCTTTAGCAAGTTTTGGTAGTCAAGGAGTAGGGGTTACAGGCACAAGCAATCCAACTCTCTTTCGACAGGAGAGATTGAATTGGGACTAGTTTTCCTAAATATGTCGAGATATAATCCCCAAAGTGTAACAGGGCCAACTATAAATTCTTTGGCCAGCTTTCGACAACAAATGGATGAAAGTAACCATGAAATGGTGCATATGTTTACTCAGCAAATGGGTGCTGTGATTACGCCAATCATGGAAAATACAAATAATGTTTGCAGTGCATTGGCTCAGCAAATGGCAAGGCTAAACCAAGCCTTGGGAGTAGGTGATTTGGCCAACGACAATACTCAAGGAACTCAGCCTGGGGTAAATAGAGAAATGGTTGCACCTCAGGAAAATGTGGGGCAAAATCAATAAAACTTAGATCAACTTGGGCAAAATGATCAGCCCTGCTTGGAATATGGAAATGTCCATGTGCTCCGTCGAGGAAATGAAGATCAAATGGCTAGAAATGATATAGCCATGAGATTACTTCGACAAAATCTTGGGGGGCACCAAGTGGTTGAACAAAATGTAAACCAAGTAGTGGAATAAGTGCTGAATAGATTTGGGTTTAATGTCGGATATGCCAATCAACCTTATTTTGTTTCAGCATTTCCTGAATGGGTACAACAAGCAGAGTTGCCTAGAGGAATTAAAATTCCTAAACTCTCTAAATTTGCAGGAGAGAGTGGGGAATCGATCGTTGAACATATTGCACGGTATACAATAGAAATGGGGGAGTTGGCCACTACTAAAGGCCTTAAAATGAGATTTTTCCCAGGTTCCCTTCCTAGTTCTCGACATTGAGACCAAACTCAGTCCACTCTTGGGCTCAATTGGAAAGAAGCTTTCATGATCAATTCTTTAGAGGAGATTTGAAAGTAGGACTTATAGATCTCTTTAATATCAAAAGGATGTATAATGAAACTGTCGATGACTATCTTGCTAGGTTTCGACAAATGAGGAGTAGATATTTTACCCCTATACCTGAAGTCGAAATAGTAAAGATAACTGCAGGTGGTTTAGATTATTATATAAAGAAGAAATTAGTGAATCAACATTTGGTTGATCTTGCCCAACTAGGTGAAAAATTTAGGCAAATAGAACAATTAAAAGTTGAAAAGATTCAAAAACAGAAAAGATTTCTTAAAAGAGAAAATGTGACATTTGTCGGATTAAGTGAATCCGACAATGAGTTTGAAGGTAGCGATGATGAGTTCGAAGTTAACATTGCTGAATTTCAGAACGGTCCTCCTTATGTTTACCAGGCCTTACAGCCTACAAGAAATAAGGAGAAAATGGGTTATGTCAATAGGAAAACATATACATTCGACGTAACCAAAGCCGACAAGATTTTGATTTGTTATTAAAAGACAAACAGATTAAACTGTCGGAAGGTCATAGGTTACTAAAGTTTGATGAAATAAAAGACCGAAAATATTGTAAGTTTCATAATAATTTCGGTCATGTTACTAATGAATGTGTTCATTTCAGGGACATAATCCACAAAGCAATAATGAATGGGCGTTTGAAGTTTACCGACAAGCCTAAAGTGGATATAAAAGTTGATACAGATCCATTTCAAGCTGAAGTATCTTGTGTTGATCAGCAGGTTCCTTTGAATGTTGGAATGCTCAACATAAGGAAGTTGCAAGAGTTCGACATGGATACAAAGGAGGCAACCGACATATATCCAAGGCCAGATGAGTCTCTCGAGGAATTTCTTGAGAGAAAGAAAGAAGAGGGCAAGGTAAGGTTGTGCCTAAGATGTAACGCAGTATATGATGAGTTCACTGCGAAGAAAGCTGCTAAAGAACGACTAAGTGTCCAGCAGGGTAAGAAGAAGGTTCTCGACAGGAAAACTTGGAAACCACAGAAGCCTTTTCATGCTCCAAGGCCAAAGCCAGTCTACATGCCTAGGCCTAACATGAATGGTTGGTTAGTCGAACCACATAGGTCTGTGGGAAACAGAGCTCACGTCGGTCCAGTTAAGACCAGAGTGCCACCTGTTAATGTTGCCATGGATAGGTGGATGAAGAATTCTATAATGGCTAGACATACGTATTTTCGATGAAATGTGTCTACCAGGAGGAGTAACTTTCAAAGGGATCAACCTTTTTGGAATGAAGACTACAATAATGGTAGGATCAATCCAGAAAAAACCTTGATTAGCCAAGATGTAGCAAGGCCATCAAAGGTTCTTCTAATTTCAAAGAGTAAGAAAAGGACATTGCAGAGATTAAGACAAGCACAAAAAAGAAGAGATATGACTGAAGGATTAGTGAACAAGGAGCAGCCCGTAGAAATAGGTTGTTTGGTGGTCGAAAAGAAGCCAGTGCTTAATCAAGGTAAAGATGATAGAAAGATAAAAAGTGTTGTTACCAGGGGATCGTTTCCAGGGGAGCCGACAACAAATGCAGTTGGACGGCTTGATATGGATGATAAATCCCGACAAGAAAGGTTGGCAGAAATAAGAAAAGGTAAGCAGGTTCAAAGACCAATTCCAAATAAAACAAAGAGGAAATGGCCAATTAGATTGATAGTAGCAGAAAAATAAGCAAGAAAGAATAGTTTACCAGTCGAGAAGGATAAGGAGTTAGTCAGCTTAAAAGTTAAAAAATTGACAATAGGAAAGGAGCAGACTAAGGACTCTGGAATTGGAAATAGTAAGAATATTGAAGACTAGTCGAAAGAAAAAATCAGGAGAATCTTAGAGGATCCTGATCAAGATGTTGAGTGGAGGAAGAAGGTACTCGACATAAGTAAAGAGAAAGAAAGATTGGCAAAGCCTGATTGCCAAAGTATGGACTTGGTAGCCGATGAAGTTATTGAGGCCTTAAATGATCCAGATAATCTACTAAGCCTTGGTGATAATGGGTTCGATATGGACATCAACTTAGAGAGGGACTTGGATGATATCTTGATGGCTATGGATAGTAGTTTGCCGTCGGAAGATTATTTTAGGTTTGGAAGGCATGTAAGTGATGAAGAGCTGTCTGATGAGGAGGAATTCTTGAAGTTAACGAGTGTGAACTTAGTTTCGATGTTACTTGCAGATTTTGAAGGGTATCACAAAATTGAGTACACTGGGGAGAATGAAGAGGATTTAGATGACCTGGATGATCATTGGCTTCTTTTCCAAGACAATATGATAACAGTTTTCGATAATACGGCTTAGCTCGAAAAATCGATAGAAGACTAGAAGACTCATTTACGACCATTACACATCAAGGCTCTATTAGAAGGAAAACCCACCAATAGAGTTTTGATCGACCGGGGGGAGGGGGGCAGCAATCAATCTAATCCCAAGGGCAATGCTAAAAAAACTTAGGAAAGATGAGTCAGATTTAATGTCGACAAACATGATAGTCACTGATTTAGTTGTAAAACCTCCCCGTCAGATGGAGTGGTGATGTTGAAAGTACAAGTCGGATCTGTTGCAAAGCCGACGCTATTTGTGGTAATTTCGACGAAGTCAAGTTATAATCTTTTGCTAGGAAGGGATTGGATTCATGCCGTCAGAGCAATACCATCAACGGTTCATCAGAAGCTTATTCTTTGGAATGAAGATGACCAAGTTGAAATAATAGAAGCAGATGACAGTCCTTGTTATCTCCAGCAGCTTCATGTCGATTTCAGAATATATGCTCCAAGTGTTAAACCAGTAACAGTAAGTGGAGGAGTAATTAACAAAGATGCACTCGAAATTTGCTTGAGGGATCAGTTTGGCATACGACTGGTGAAGAAGGCCAAAGAGGATCGGCCAAGCACTAGTTATGAGTGTTAAGGATCACTCAGAAATATTGTCGGCTTATTTAGCCGATAAAGCTGTATACACTGCTGAAAGCATGCTGTCAGATTGTGTAATTGATGATGGTCCTTTAGGGTTTGAAAAAGGGCTTGATGAAAAATAGAATGTGGAGGTGGAAGATCCTTTGTAAGAAATAAACTTGGGCACTGAAACAAATAGGAGGCCTATCTTTGTGAGTTCATTTCTGCTAAAGGATTTCAAAGAAAAACTTGTTGAATTAATTATGGAATATAAAGATTATTTTGCCTGGGATTATGATGAAATGCCTGGATTGAGTTGAGATCTTGTCGAGCACAGATTGCCTCTGAAAGAAGGATGCAGACCTATCAAGCAAGCTAACAGGAGATTTGCACCTGAGGTGATCTTAAAGATAAAAGAAGAGGTCAAAAGATTGCTCAAAGCTAAGTTCACCAGAATAACCAAGTTATAACCAATTTTTTATAGCTGAGGAGGACGTGTCGAAAACTGCCTTCAGATGTCCAGGAGCTATTGGGACATTTGAATGGTAGTTATACCTTTCGGTTTGAAGAATGCAGGGGCCATCTATTAGAGAGCAATGAATACAATTTTTCATGATGTCATCGGGAAATTTATGGAAGTTTACATCGATGATGTCATTGTTAAGTCGGAAATGAAAGAAAGTCATTTGACAAACTTAAGGCAAGCATTCGACAGGATGAGGAAGCACAGCCTTAAGATAATCCAGAAAAATGCGGTTTTGGAGTGTCAGCTGCTAAATTCTTGGGTTTCTTAGTCCATAAGAAAGGTATAGAAATGGACAAGAATAAAGCCAAGGTAGTTTTGGAGGCCACACCGCCGAAAAACAAAAAAGAATTATAATCTTTTTTAGGAAAAGTTAATTTCCTAAGAAGATTTATATCTAACTTGTTGGGAAGAACCAGAGTTTTTGCTCCATTGATCAAGTTGAAGGCTGAACAGGATTTCATGTGGGAACCTTGCCACCAAGAAGCCTTCGACTAGATAATGAAGTATTTGACAAAATCACCAGTCATGATACCTCTAGTGCCCCGTCGACTGTTGAAATTGTATATATCAGCATCAGAAGAAACCATAGGAAGTATGCTGGCTTAAGAAGATGTAAATGGCGTCGAGAGAGCCGTGTATTATCTTGTCGACTTTTAAATGATGTTGAGAGAAGGTATAGTGCAATAGAGAAACTTTGTTTAGTATTGTACTTCTCATGTACTAAACTTAAATATTATATGATGCCTTGTAATATACTGGTTATGTCAAAGACCGATATAATAAAATATATGTTATCAAAACCAGTGTTAAATGGTCGTATTGGAAAATGAACTATTGCTTTGTCAGAATTTTCTTTACAATATGTACCAATGGGAGCAGTAAAAGGCCAAGCAATTGTTGACTTCTTGGCTGACCATCCTTGTTTGGATATAGATAACATAAATGTTATCGGTTTAAAACCTTGGTGTTTATATTTTGATGGTTCAAGGCATCAGAATGGGATTGGAGTGGAGATTTTAATTGTTTCTCTTTAAGGTACTCCAACTAAGTTCATGTTTGAACTTAAGTATGCCTGTTCCAACAATGAGGCTGAATATAAAGCCTTAATTGTCGGATTAGAAATACTAGTAGAAATGAAAGCACATAATGTGCATATATTTGGTGATTCATAGTTGGTCGTTAAACAGCTTGCCTAAGAATATAAATGTGTTAGTGAAAATCTAATGAAATATTATATTGTGGCGAGTAAGTTAATGAAGCAATTCGACGACGTAACTGTCGAACATATTTCTAAATGTCTAAATGAAGAAGCTAATGAATTAGCACAAGTAGCCTCTAGATATAGAATTTTATCTAAGGTTCTTACGAATCTAATGGAAATAAGGAAACTTTTATATCCATTAGAGGAAAGAGATATACTACAAAATGACATTTCGACGATTAATGACTGGAGACAACCAATACTAAGTTATTTAGAAAATTCAAGTCAAGATGTGGATAGAAAGCTCAAGTATAGAGCATCAAAATTTGTAGTATTAGGGGAAGCCTTGTATAGAAAGTCTGTCGATGAAAATTTAGAGGTTTGCCTGAGTGAAGCAGAGGCTTATATTGTCTTGGTAGAAGTCCACGAAGGAATTTATGGAGCTCATCAGGCAGGTGAAATGATGAAATGGGTCCTTCGACGTCAAAGGTACTATTGGCCAACACTAGTTAGGGATTGTATAATGTTTGCCAAGTCTTATGAAGAGTGTCAAAGACATGGCCATATACAAAATGTTCCCGCTAGTGAATTACATTCTATAGTTAAACCATGGCCTTTTAGAGGATGGGCTTTGGATTTAATTGTCCAAATTCATCCTGCCTCGTCAAAGGGATACAAATATATTCTAGTAGGAGTCAATTACTTCACCAAATGGGTTGAGGCTGTAGCCTTGAAGGATTTAACCCAGTAGGATGTGATTGACTTTATTGAAGATAATATAATTTGTCGGTTTGGAATACCGCAAACTTTGACAACCGACCAAGGATCAGTATTCATTGGAAAGAAAGTGATCGAATATGCCAATTCAAGGAAAATTAAAATTCTCACGTTGACGCCATATTATGCCTAGGAAAATGGCCAGGTAGAGGCTTTGAATAAAATAATCATAAGTTTGATTAAAATGCATATTGGTCGACAGCCTAGGAATTGGCATAATACCCTTAATCAAATATTATGGGCGTATAGAAATTCACCGAGAGAAGCATCGGGCACATCACCATACAAATTGGTATATGGTCATGATGTAGTCTAGCCCGTCGAAATTAATCTTCAATCAATTCGTATTAAAAAACAAGATAAGTTTCCAGTTGAGCATTACTGGGACTTGATGTTTGATGAATTGAACGAGTTAAGCGATGAAAGATTAGTTGCTTTGGAACATTTGATTCGACCAAAAGAAAGAATTACAAAGTTTTATGATAGTCGAATTAAGTATAAATCTTTTAAAATTGATGATTTGGTTTGGAAAGTGATTTTGCCCATGGATAAGAAGTGTCGAGAATATAGGAAATGGTCCCCAAAGTGGGAAGGACCATTTAAAGTGACTAGAGTATTTTCAGAAAATGCTTATGCACTTGTCGAAATTAATTCTAGTTTAAGAATTAAGTTGATTAATGGCAAATACTTAAAGCCATATAGATCGACAATGTGTGAAGTAAAAATTGACAAAAAATGAAGTCTTTATTCATGTTTGGCGATTACAGGTTACATTGTCAAAATAAAAATGCTAAACAGATGTTACAACTTGATATTGCCAATGCTTTACAAAAGAATTAACTGACAATTAGCTAATAAAAAAAGGTTACTTAGAATTTTTTAAGAACCCCCAGGAGTCTTCCAAAGACTGTTTGTTGGAACAGGCGGTTTGATATTCTGCTTCAAGGGAATTTATTTTTGCCAATATAGCTTTGGCTTCGACAGCCCATTGTTTGGTATTATTGGCAATACTTTGCTGTCTGGTGGCCCCTTGTTGCAATGCCGTTTGAAGTTTTTGTTTGCGATGACAGGCTGCCCCAAGTTTTTTCTCTAAATCTTCAATCTCCTTATCGAGTTCTGCCTCTTTGGCTTTTCCCTTTACTAGATTTTCCTTCAAAGTGGCATTTTCACTTTTTGCGTCGGTCAACTGTTTCAAAATTGTAGACTTTTCTTGAATCTCTTTTGTATAAGTAGGAATGACTCGACGAATGACTAGCATTTTTGTCGTTAAGTTTTGAAGAAAATCTTTAATAGTCGTAGGAAGAGCTCGACTGGTTATTGGTAATTGCTGAACAAGAGACTCAAGTTCAGTTACGATTGCCACTATTCTTTCTTGGAGAGGTTGATCAGAAATTAAGTGCTCAGAAGAATAGGAGAATGCATTCTTCAATTCAGTTAAGAGTCTAGTAATATGGGAATCACTAGAGTCTTGTCCAAGTTGTGTCGAAGAACAAGCCGATTAAGGAGAACTTCTGTGGCCGCCCGATAACATTGTTATCAATTCATCTAAATATGCCTCCATATCTTCAGTATCTTCTGGCATAGCAAACAATTAAGTTAGCTGGAGGAGATAGAGGGGGATCAATTGGGGTGAACTCTGCCATCAGAGTATCCATGTCGAATTCTTCTGAGAGAATTTGGATAGGATTGGCTTTGTCTGAATGAGAGGAACCCTCAATACCTGGGGGGATTGGAGTTTTTTCTAAGGCTTCGACAGTTTGGGTTTCTATCGGAAGTGGTGAAGAAATAGTAGATATAGTAAGGGCTAGAGAAGTGTGAGATTCTGGAGGATTCTTGGTTCCTAGCCTTTGTGGGCTATTAGATATAGCCAAGTTTGCTGAATCTTGGAGATGAATAGAGAAGATTTCAGAATAAATAATACTTTGAAAATAGTTGAGTTTGGTAAGATACATGACCTCGGGAGATTGTCGAATTAGCTCTTCAACTCTTGATTCGACAACTAGTTCAGGAGGATGATCTGCGGATTGTTCAGCCTCCGGATCCTGAAATGATAGAATCAGGTGTTAAATAAGTGAAAAGAGTCAAGAATCTAAAAAAAAAAAGGTGTGTTGATTAAAATTTACCTCAGATGAAAGAAAGATGGTTTCTGTTTCTTCGACAAGAGGCTTTGAAGTAGAAATGGTGGTTTGAATCTTCTTCTTCTTTTTCTGTCAAGGTAAAAGGGTGAGATTGTTGCCTGGTATTAGGGAATGTACAATAATACAAGGCATACCTTTGGATGTTGTTCTTGAGATGAGATTGAAGATTCGACAGGAGAAACAGAAGTGGCAGGAGCAGGCTTACTAATCTGAATTCGACAATAATTTAGACTTGAACAAAATTAAAAACTGTCTTAATATGTGGTCGAAAAAGTATGTATACCTTGAGGGTTTTTGAATTTGGAAGCTTTGTAGCAGCAGCATCATGCTTTGAAGAGCTCTTTGTCGACATTGATGTAGCTGATTTGACCTTTGAAGCTTTGGGAACAGGAGGTTATTGGGTCTTTTTGCTTTTCTTCTTTTTTGAAGAAGTGGTTTCATCTTCTTCTTCATAATCACTTCTTTGAGGTTGCTTGTATTCTAAAGGTCTTTTCAATGGAAGTGCTACAAGAAGAAAAGTGTATTTAGTAAACGGGGTATAGAATTAAAGATAACAGAATGCAAAGGGAAAAATACCTTCAGGTATTTTAGTGATGACTCGGGTATTCCTGGTAAATTGTTCGTACGACAAGGCAAACTGATGAGTAAACTTGACTTCTGGAGTTCTTGTAAGAAAGATATTACTCACAGAATATATCCTATCTGAAATAGGGAAGTTACCAGCCTTTGTAGGTTTACCTGGGAATTCGTCGGCTAGTCCAAAACGAGCACAAGGAAAAAGCACTGGCTTTGGAAAAGGGATTTGAAAAGGTTCAAGCCGTGCTAAAGGGTTTTTTTTATAGAAACTGAGAAAAAATTGGTAGAACATTTTTCCTTGTGTGCTCGTTTTAGCTTGGCCACGACTTCTTCACAATATCAAACAATTAAGCTAGGAAACCTGAAATCCCACTTGATTTTGTATTATTTTTCAAAAGTCTTGATATCTTGAATATGTTTACCTTTGGTCTTTGATGAAGAATCTTGACCCTGCATAGGAATCAGAGTTTCAGTAATGCGGCTTCGAAAGGTCTCAATGTCAACATGATAAGGACTATAATATCTAGTCCACCAATCGACAAAATCCTTTGAAACTCCTCTGTAGGGGGTGAATGCAGAGATCTCGAAATGATGCTTGTGCATTTCATTTTTTGAAGCTACTCGAACTAGATGCGACATGCTTTGTAGGTGGCCATTGATGAGGTGTTCTTTGGCCCTATGAAAAAAAGGTGCTGGAATAGTTTGACAAAATCCTAATTATCGAGCTACTAAGTTTGGCAGACACAACTCTAAAGATTTGTTTGTCGAACCAGGGAGACTAGCCACCAGGACTTGTCGACAGAGAAAGTTTGACTAGACAGAAATATTGTCTACCTGAGTAGAAGGATCGTTGGAAAGAATTGGTCGAGTAAACCATTCTGGACCAAGGGAACGGTCAACAAAAGGAGCAAAATATATGTCTTCAGTACTAAAAGAGATGAAATGAAAAATACTGAAAAGGTGCATGAAATTTTCTAAGCTCTGTTTATGGATTTTCTCATGTTTTACATGGCAAAGTTTAATGCCATATGTAGCAAGAGAGACTATCGGAGGAGAAGAGTCGACCAAGAAATCTCCTAGTATGGCATTCAACCAAAGTTGGAGTAGCCACATTGGCCACCAGAATTGGTTTTCTTTACCTAAACTCTGATGCTTTGGACAATTTCACCTATACTTAAATAGAGATTGACAAGGAGAAATTGACCAAGAGCTAGTGGTCGACCTTCATGAAGAAGGTTAGCAAGTTGAAGAAAGGATCTGGATACTTGGACTGACTTAGAACCTATAGCATAGGCTGAAAGCCAAAGAAGAAGGAAAGCTATGTGTTCTTCATCGGTCACAGGACCTGATTCAGGGGAATAAAAGTTAATGAAGTTGGAAAAGGAAGTTGGGGCTTTTGAATATACGTTGATGGTGTTTGAAGGTTGAAGAACAGGCGTAATGATTTCCCTATCTGGTTGAAGACCAGTTATGGCAGCTACATTGAAAAGTGTTAGGCCCATCATGCCATAGGGAAATTGGAAGGAGTTGGTGGTTTTGTTCCAGAAAAAGAAAGAGGCACCCAACATGCAAGAATCCATTTTTATGGAATAACAAGAAAGTTGGATGCAATAAAAAATACCTATTTCTCTCCATAAGCTTTCTTTAGAAGCTTGAACTCTGTCAAGCCACTCAATATATCCATTAATGTAGGTATGGGGAGTTCTAAACAGCCTTTCAGATTTTTTGAAATAGCTGATAGGAATAGAAGGAAGAGAAGCCAAGATAGCTTCTTGGGAACTTTTACAAGGGAAGAAGGAATTTATTTGATCAGTAATAGATTCCTTGGGCCTAACTGGGCCCAAGAAAGCAGCCAGAGGATCCAAGGAAAGTGGAGAGTCATTAATAGGGAGAATTACCTTCGAGAGATGCCAGAGTTCAGATTTTTGTAGAACTGGGTCTTGAACTACAGCATGGTTACCCAAGTTTGTTGTTGGCGCGTTAGGAGTTTGAGAGTTGGAAGCCATGGGAGAAGACAAGAGTTTGCAGAGAAAACAGGAGAAGCTAAAGTTGAAGGTGATGAACAGTAAAGAAGGTGAGAGGTTGAAGATGGTAACCAGTGATAAAGGAGTGAAAAGTCGCGTGAATTTGGAAAGTTATTTTTCTGCGAGAAAATAGGGGTAATTATGAGCCCTATTTATGAGGAACAACTATTTATTGTTTGCAATGATAAGCTTAATTGTAGCTGTCCAGATACTCGTGGAAGGTTCTGTTGGATTTAAATATATATATATATATATTGAAGGGATTTTTTGATTAAAATTTATCTTTCTCCTGTCGGTGTCGAAAGAAAATTTTTGGAGGGCATCTGTTGGAGGTAAAAATAAAGATTTGACAATTCGTCGGATTGGATGATGGTATTGAAGAAATTTTCTAAGTATTGAGCTAGCAGAAATGCTAAATGATGAATTCGATAGAAGTATTGAATAGAAGGACTCTAATGTGGCAATTAAGTATTAATGTTAGACAGAAGAATAATTTGACAGAAAGATTGCATTGAGTCGACGAAGAATGGTCAAAGCAGTTAAGTGCTGGTTCTATCAAAAAGTGGGTATATGTTGGTGGTATAACTGCCAGGACGTGTTAGAATTTTAGGGTGTCAGTTATTTTGTAATTTTGTCTATAAATATCAGTAGTCATGATGTAAAAAATGGAGGTTATTTACTGATACATAATCCTAACATCTCAACTCGAGCAGATTAAAGGATTTTGATCCAAGTATGCCTTCCCTTTTTCATTTCAAGTCATTTAAAATTAATACAATGTTCTTTTAAAGTCCATTACTTTTCAGTCTTGTCCTTTAAAATTCCTTTACATTTCTTTGCACTTTTACTTGCTTTTTTTTACTGTTTTCCATTTAAATTCTGCACTTTAATTTTGCACCATTTACATGCTTTCAACAAATTTTTTGCATTTTTAAATTTCTGTTCTGTTTCTTTAAATTTCTTTAATCTTTTCAAAGTTTCCTTTCAGCATTTTCTGTTCATTTATTTCAAATTTCATAAATCCTTCTTGTTTACTGTCAAAACCATTTTCACAGCGAGATTATCACATAACTCTAAACCCACATTCGTTTTGATACATTTATTTGTTTGTTGGAATTATTATTAACTCTCTAAACCAAAATTCAACTTAAACATATATACACTATGCACAATTACTCCATTCGTGTATTGGTGCTTCTTTTATGCTTGTAACTGCTGCCTTACCTAGTTAGCAATGCTTTCTTCATAATTTGTTTTTGCTTTCATGGTAATTGCTCCATTCTCTGATGAGGGGCCATTTAGTGCTTCTTGTCTAATTTCTGCTTAGTTTTGTTGAATAACCATTTCAACACTAACACTGGCTTTGCAGGATTAATTCGGTTAACACTTGTGCACTTTTCCACGCTTTGTCAATGATGCTCTTCTCGACTTGGCTTCGTCAAGGATCACTAACATCTTAAGCTTAGAATCTTGATTCTCACTCTAAGTGTGTTGCATACCGTTGAATCCTAGCTTTGACATGTTCTTAACACTTAGTCATTTCACGGCATGTTATTGCCTACTTAACTTATAGAGTTCACAGTATGTTACTACCAGCTCACCATGGTTTGTCGAAATATTTATTTTAACCCCTAAGTAGAGGCTTGGAAATGGCTTCTCAATTGATATATGGAAGGATCTGTGGCTCCCAACTTAATAACCATTTAGAATATAACTAATGGATGTCATTCATTCCACCATATTTAACCTTGCAAATTAATTGTAGTATAGATATGAACTTAATTTAGTAGTGAACAAGGGTCATTTCTAGAGAGTGTTATGATCATTTCATCATAAAGCTTACTAAACCAAACACAAACACAAAAAGAGTTTTTGCTTAACAGTAAGGGCCCATTTGGTACGAAGGATAGGATAAGACCTGATAATATTATACCCGATAGTATAAAATTTGATAGTATAAAGCCTAATACGTAAGGGTTGGGGATATCGAGGTGTTTAGAATTGTAATGAAAAAGTCTTTATAAGAGCTTATATATCAAAACCCTATCAAGTCTAATCCTTCCCTCTGAGGCTTGATTAAGTTATCCATCATTTTAACTTATAAGATAAATTTGATAGATAAGCTTATACAATACAGTGTTTACACCAAACAACTGATAAGGTCATAATGTATTGTATTAGCTTATCCTATCATGCCTAATACGACATGCCAAACAAGCCCTAAAAGTAAATAACATAAACAATGATAAACTAACACAACAAGAAATTCACAGATTAGCAACAGACGTGTTCCTTGCTATTCCCTCGCTATTCTGTTGATTTTTTTTCTCTCGCTAAGAAGCGATGGTATTCCGTCGTTAACCCCTCACAAATTTTCTCAAAATGGGTGCTTGTATTCCCCCACAAATCATCGAGGGAAAATTTTGTCGCTATAGTTTAGAAATTCGTATCCCTCGCTAATCCCTCACTAATCCTTTGCTAATTTTCCTCGCTAATCCCAGTCACAGCAAGAAAAAGAAAGAAAGAAAGAAAAAAGCAAAAGCCACTAGTAATTCTGAGCTTAAATATAACAGTTACTTCTAACCAAAATTGCACAACCAAATAAACAGTAATTTCATACATCAATCTATTTCTGCATGTTTATACATGAAACAACATCAAGTGTAAGTTTGTAGTCAAAACTAAAGCCTATGACCAAGTTCATCAAAGGCAAGAGATTCAACATTGATTATTGATGTATGAAGTAAACAACAAAAATGGAGACTTTTGATAGTGGCATATAACACTCCCAAGTGCAAATATGAAGAATGACAAAAACTATATAAAAAATAAAAGAATAGCACGGTCACAGAACCTCACAAAGCCTTAGTTTTAAAGCCAACCACAAGAACTCATTTTCAATTATATTCTTAACAGCAAAGGCATCACTCCACTAGAATTAATATAAACTGTAATTTGGAAGTTATTTTGAGTTATAAAATTTACTATGCCAAGAAAATAGCAAACAACAATGAATTACATGGATTCCAATAGGGTAAAAAATGAAACACTTGGATTCTAATTAGGTAAATTTGATAGTAACATATGTCAATGAATGCAGAGCACTAATGGAGAGCAACAATAGAGACTAGATTACCAACCCATCAGTTTGTTTACTAGTATCTCCAGTATCAACCAAAGGACCATCAACATCTGTTGAGAATTTTTACGGATACATCACGTAGCGAAAAACAGGGATTCCCACTGAGGACCCATGCGAAAAAGCCATAATTCGAGTTTTTTTAAATGATTTACCTCTTGAAGCGTGAATCACCAACACTGTAATAGAAACGATGTCTCTGTGGTATCCACACGAACAGACTCACGAACGTCCAACATCCGCAAAGAGGAGCCTCACGTCTCTCACACAGTGCTAGCTGCGAAGAGAAGAGAAGAAACCTGTCACTTTCTCACTCACTTTTCTGTAGGTGCAGCTAGGGTTCTGAATTATCTATCTTAGCAGCCCTTTAGCAGTACTATTTATAATAGTGATTGCCTTAAGTGAGTGTGAGCAGCAGCAAGGTAAGCTGTGCAACCCTAGGCCTATCTGTTATGAGTCTGGCCCATATTTGAATCCGAGTCCAACTTGGATCCATTGGTCCAATTTTAGTCTGCTCTATGTGTGTGACCCTACAGGTTCTTATTACATTGACAATAATATTAAAATCTCATTTTAATATTACAAGCCGTGAGCGGTATCTAGCAACACATCGCTGCTACCCAAGTAATAAGAATGTCAGTGATTTGACATAACCTTTCCATGACCAATGTTTCTGTGCCGTTTAGTCCTTTTGTCAAGATATCTAGATTGAACACAAGGCATGGAATGCGTCACCCTTGTATAGTCCAATCATTCGTTTCCTGATATTCGAGTAGACTTTGTAACAACAAATGGGATCAATATCTCATATTGACTCATTTGAGCATGACCATGCATTTCACAGTCTCACTCAATCAGGGGGCCCGAAGATATCGCTCCTGTTATGTAGGAGTGACAAATCCCATCTAGGGCACTCACATCCCTCTGCATGACTTGCGGTATGTTCAATAACTAACTTTATAATCACCTTGTTATAGATGACGTTTGATGGCATTAAAACACACAACTCCTCATGTAGGAATCGTAGTGATTTCAGGTCAAAGGACCACAAACACCATTGTCACTATGAGAAGCGCTTATGACACTCACGTAACGATCCATGTAGCGTTCTCATGGTGGGCCAGTCTAGTACATCATTACTCTAATATGTACCCATGTGAAGACTTGATATCTCATATCCATGACCTGTGAGATGTGGTCATCAGTCTCTGCACATACTAGTCTCAATGTATTATTGTTATCCTAATTAACAATAATACTTGACTAGGGACATTTAAGAATAGTGTTGTAACCAAAAGGATCTCACGATCAAGTCATCCACTTGATGTCCTATGGCATCAAACTTACTATTCTAAGGACTTTATTATGTATATAAAAAAGAACACAATAAATGAAATGCCTCATATATAAAATAGCATAATAGAATGTATGTAAATACAGAAAATGTATTGGCCTCTAGGGCATACACCAATAATCTCCCACTTGCACTAGAGCCAATTAGGCATATATCTAATGCCTAAAGACCTAGTGTGACTCTCATGCTTCTGTTGTGCAAGAGGCTTCGTTAGTGGATCAACAATGTTATCATCTGTTGGTACTCTGCATATCTTCACATCTCCTCTATCGATGATCTCTCGAATGAGATGGAAGCGCCTAAGTATATGTTTGGATCGCTAGTGAGATCTAGGCTCCTTAGCTTGTGCAATGGCTCCATTATTATCACAATAGTGGTCCACTAGGTCCACAATGCTAGGAATAGTGCCAAGTTCAGTAATGAACTTCCTGATCCAAACGGCCTCCTTTGCTGCATTGGAGGCAGTAATATACTCAGCCTTTGTGGTAGAATCAGTGACTGTCTCCTACTTTGAACTCTTCCAGCTCACAGCCCCACCATTTAGGCAAAAAACATAACCCGATTGCGATCTGAAGTCGTCCTTATCAGTTTGGAAGCTAGCATCAGTGTAACCTTTTACAACTAGCTCTTCCTTGCCTCCATATACCAAGAACGAATCCTTAGTCCTTCTTAAGTACTTAAGGATGTTCTTGAGCAAAGTACCGATCGATTACTCACTAGGGATTAGGCGGTACCTACTCGTCATGCTCAAAGCATACGAGATGTCTGGTCGAGTACATAACATGGCATACATAATAGATCCAATTGCAGATGCATATGGAATCTTGCTCATACGATCCCTCTCATCCTGGGTGGAAGGGGATTGAGCCTTAGATAGGCTTACACCATGTGACATAGGCAAGAGTCCTTTCTTGAATTCATGCATGTTAAATCGTCTTAACATTTTGTCTATGTATGTACTCTGACTTAGGCCAAGCAGTCTCAGTGATCTATCTCTATAGATCTTGATACCTAATACATAAGTGGCTTCGCCCAAGTCCTTTATAGAGAAGTAGTTCCCTAACCAAGTCTTTACGGACTGTAGGGTAGGGATGTCATTTCCAATAAGTAGTATGTCATCTACATACAATACCAGAAAGACAATAGTGCTCCCACTAACCTTCTTGTAGACACAAGATTCTTCTTCATTCTTGATGAAACCAAACTATTTTATTGTATCATCAAAACGAAGATTCCAGCTTCTGGAAGCTTGCTTCAATCCATAAATAGATCGTTGTAACTTGCATACTTTTCTAGCATCCTCTGGAGTGGCAAAACCCTCAGGTTGTGTCATGTACACATCTTCGAGAAGATTTCTATTAAGGAAAACAGTTTTGACATCCATTTGCCAGATTTCATAATCATAGTATGCTGCAACAGCAAGCAATATTCGAACGGATTTAAGCATCGCAACTGGGGAAAAAGTCTCATCATAGTCTACACCATGAATTTGTTTGAAACCTTTAGCCACCAATCGCACCTTAAAGGTATGCACATTACCATCCATGTTGGTTTTCTTCTTGAAAACCCACTTGCACCCAATGGGTTTTACCCCTTCAGGTGGGTCAACCAAGGTCCATACCTGGTTGGCATACATGGAATCCATCTCAGATTTCATGGCTTCAAGCCATTTCTCAAATTCTGGGCCAATAATGGCTTCCTGGTAAGTCACAGGCTCATCTTGATCCATGAGCAATACGTCACCTTGTTGGGTCATGAGAAATCCATATCTCTCTGGTTGATGACGTATCCTGTTAGACCTACGCAGGTCTTGTGCTACTAGAGCAGGTTGGTGTTCCACAACATTTTGTGGAGGTTGCTCTCCACCATTGGTTCATTGCTGCTTTGTGAAACTTGAATTTCTTCAAGTTCTACTTTTCTCCCACTGGTTCCTTTGGAGATAAACTCCCTTTCTAGAAACACAGCTGTCCGTGCGACAAACACTTTGCCATCGGTATGATTATAGAAAAAGTATCCCTTGGTTTCCTTTGGATACCCCACAAAGAAGTATTTATCTGATTTAGGTCCAAGCTTATCAAAAACTTGACGTTTCGCATAAGCTTCGCAGCCCCAAATCTTCAAGAAAGACATATTGGGCCGTCTCCCAGTCCATATCTCATATGGTGCCTTTTGAACCTTTTTAGATGGAACACGGTTAAGTGTGAAAGTTGCTGTTAACAGAGCATGTCCCCAGAAAGAGCCTGGAAGGTTTGCATGACTCATCATGGATCGGACCATGTCCAATAAGGTCCGGTTCCTCCTTTCAGAGACACCATTCCATTGTGGTGTTCCTAGTGGAGTGAGTTGAGATATTATCCCACACTCTTTCAGATGATCATCAAACTGTTGGCTTAAGTATTCTCCTCCTCGATTTGATCGAAGGATTTTAATACTTTTGCCAAGTTGGTTTTGTACTTCATTCTTGAACTATTTGAACTTTTCAAAGGATTCTGATTTGTGCTTCATAAGATATACAAATCCATATCTACTAAAATCATCAGTAAATGTAATGAAGTATTGAAAATCGCCTCTAGCGAGTGTGTTTAGTGGCCCACATACATCACTATGTATAAGGCCTAAAAGATCACTATCCCTTTCACCTTGTCCAGTGAATAGGGCCTTTGTCATCTTCCCCAATAAACAAGATTCACAGGTCTTATATGATTTGAAATCAAACGACTCCAAGAATCCATCATTATGGAGTTTAGAGACGCGTTTCTCATTTATGTGGCCCAAACGACAATGCCAGAGAAAAGTTGGGTTCAGATCGTTTGATTTAAACCTCTTTGTATTTATGTTATAGACGGACGATTCGAGATCAAGTACATAAAGTCCATTACTCAATTGTGCACTACCATAAAAAATATCATTCATATAAATGGAACAACACTTGTCCTTTATAATTAAAGAAAAACCTTTCTTGTCCAAACAAGAAACAGAAATGATATTCCTACTAATAGCAGGCATAAAATAACAGTTCTCTAACTCTATTACAAGCCCAGTGGGCAAAGATAATAAATAAGTCCCTACAGCTAATGCAGCAACCTTTGCTCCATTTCCCACTCGTAGGTTAACTTCGCCCTTCGTCAATGATCTACTGCTCTTTAGATCCTGCACATTTACACAAATGTGAGATCCACATCCAGTATCTAATACCCATGATGCAGAAGTAGATAAATTGAATTCAATAACAAAAATACCTGAAGTGGAAGTCTCACTTCCCTTCTTCTTTTTGAGCTCCTCCAGGAACTTGGCATAGTTCCTCTTCCAATGTCCAGTCTGACCACAATGGAAGCATGTACCTTCCTTAGCCACTCCACCCACTGGTTTCAAGCCAGAAGTGCTAGGCTTGGACTTATCCTTGCCATTGCCCTTCCAGTTGTCCTTGGGCTTTTTCAGCTATTTTTTGCTCTTATTCTTTTGGACCATCATTATGGCCTTCCCTTTGCCTTTGTTAATGTTCTGCTTAGCAGTTCTCAACATGCCTAATAGCTCTGGTAGTGATTGGTCAATCTCATTCATATTGTAGTTCATGATAAATTGACTAAAACTTTCCAGCAACGATTGCAGGACTAAGTTAGTGGTCAACTCTTGACCCAAAGGAAAACCGAGTCTCTCTAGGTTTTCAATGTACCCAATCATCTTGAGTACATGAGCACCAACAGGGCTTCCTTCTACCAGCTTGCACTGAAATAGTGCTTTAGAGACCTCGAATCTCTTATGCCTAGCCTGCTCTTGATAGAGCTTCTTAAGGTGTACGATCATATCGTATGCATCCATGTTCTCATGTTGCTTTTGGAGCTCAGAGTTCATGGTGGCCAGCATTATACATCCGATGTCCAAGGCATCATCTTGATGCTTCTTATAAGTATCTCTTTCAATTCTAGGGGCATTTGTAGCAGGTGGCTCAGGAATAGGATGTTCCAAAACATACAACTTTTTCTCTTGCTTGAGGACAATCCTCAAATTCCTGTACCAGTCTAGAAAATTCATTCTAGACAACTTGTCCTTCTCAAGGATGGATCGCAATGGTAAAGTACCCGATGTGTTTGTTGCCATGGTAATCTATTAACAGAAATATGCAAAATATAAGTATCATGCCATAAACATATTTAATGAGGTCTTTTAATTAAATATGCCTCCCACTATTTTATTCAAGTTAATGACCCTCAGCATTGACTCGAAAAATCCCATCGTAAGATTTCCTACTAGGCCAAGATCCATATTTCACCTAGTTTTGAGTCAGCTTTGGCTGATCACCCAAAATTCGATTATTTAGGTAGGAAACACTTTCCAATTACATCACATATAACTCTTGGATAGTTGGGTGAATAACACTTATTTAAGTCCATCTAATGGACCAAAGCCCAACTTCATGCCTCTAAGCCTTCAATCCTATTGAAATGGCCTAGTTAAGTCAGACCCAATGGTTGGCAGTTGGATATTACCTTTATCCCATCGCGTCTTACTAATATAGATAAAGGCATCCTACTTTGGCAGACCTGCACTTAATCGATACTAGTCTTGACGAGTGCCACACATTAGAAGGTATCACATGATGACTTAATATTTGCTTTGTGGGAATTATTATTATTATTATTAGATCTCACCATTTATTAAATTATTTATCATACCATAAACATTATCCATGCATCTCATACATAAAAGGCATATAATAAAAGTGACATGGTTATGGCCCCTAAGAGAGTAGCAATAACTAAGCCAGCTTCACCAAGCATCTCCCATTAACGTCCTCACTTGATGCTATCTTTTTGCCTCCACATCATAATTACATTATATAGAAACCTCTTTTACATTCGAGGGGAGTTAGGTGAGAAGAGAATGTACAATCAGAATGTAGAGAGAAAGGCACGACACGCAGGTTGTATTTATAAAAACCAAAATAGCATAAAAAGAGGACTAAAGCCATAACCATGCACCATGCATCACAAAGAACATATAAACTCATAACAATAATACATTATTATTTTCACGAGTCATAAAATGGATATAAAAAATCGCGCTTTCGAAAAAACACACTAGGCAGAGGTAGCATGGGGGTCCCGCTGCCCACTCTTGCGCCTCCCTTGAGCCCATGTGCTGCACGGAACCCTAAGCCCGAACAACATGAACACTTCATGTGCCGCAGGGAACCCTTGAGCCGTCGTTCAACACTTGAACCTCAGGCGCCTCGTTGGTGGCTTGACATCAACACTTGATGCTACTGTTGCAAAAAAAGAATAGGGTTTCTAAAACCCCTTGCGCTGCGCCTCTTGTGCAGAAACAAGGATTCCATAACCCCTGCTGCTGCAAACCAAGAACAAGGTTTCTCAAACCCTTGCGCCACACATTAAGAATAAGGATTCCATAACGCTGTACGTATCACATACATACCTGAAAGCTTTGCAAAAACATACATCTTAAAATAAAACAGTTTTCACAAAACATATGAATATCTTCATGAAGTTTTGAAAACAACATCACGGTTTTGCATACAACATAAGAAACAGAACATATTTTCGCAAAAGGTTTCATACGGTTTTTAGAAATAACATATTAAAGATCATATCTTTTGTCAAAAACAAGAACAGAAAACATGTTATCTCATGTAAACGAAAATAGCAAACTAAATCATGGTTTTGCAAGACTCTCTGATACCACTTGTTGGGAATTTTTGCGAATACATCACGCAGCGGAAAACAGGGATTCCTACCAAGGATCCATGCGAAAAAGCCATAATATGAGTTTTTTTAAATGATTTACCTCTTAAAGCGTGAATCACCAACACCATATGTTGGTCCGTAATTGATCCGTAAATCCGCAAGCGCACGGGTCGACAAGTAATATAAAGGAGAGTTAGAGTGTCGTGTCCCAAGGGATTGATTAATTAGAAGAATGTTAAACTTAATCAAAATTCACAAATTTTTATCCAAGCAAACAAATTGTGAGAATGGGTTGCAATTGAAATAACAATTTAAAGAAACAAAATAAGAAAACACCAAACACTAATTCCACAAGAGAAGATGAGAATGATTAAAGCCTAGGGGTCCCTATTCACTTGCTACTTCAATGAATAAATGCAATCAACAAGCACCAATCAATAAAATGGTATTTGTTAGCTGATAACCTTCAATAGATAAGAGCCTATGTCTAGGACAATTACCCATGCAAAACCTAGCTAATCCACTATGTGTCCATGTGAATTAATATAAGAATCACTCATTGAGACCAATTATCAAACACTTGCTATGCATGACTAATGGGTATGTGTCCATCCCATTAGCTAATCAACACACTCAATGCAATAGAATGTAATTGAACATACATCAACCATACCATATCCATATTCACAACTCCCTATCTCTAGTTCAATTGGAATACTAAAATCATGCACTTGATGGCCAATCAACAACAAGCATTAAGCATAGATATGGATGAACAAAACCAAATTCATTGAAAGGATACCCAATTAATTACAAATTAATCAAATCCATAGCAAGATCCTAGAGAGCCCCTAGATTAGAGTTTAGCTACACATCATGAAGGAGAAGAAAACAAATGAAATCAAATGATCCATCAAGTTACAATCAAGAGGTAAAGGGAGAGAATAGACAAAAATGGAGAGATTCCAAGCTTGATCCTCTTCCTTAATCTTGATTCTCCCTTGAGTCACCTTCAATCCAAATGGGTTCCTCCTCTTCTCACTTGCTCTCTGAAATTCGTGGTTTAGTGTCTCAAAAACAGAATCTCCTCTTTTCCCCCAAAAATCAGAATGAGAAGGCTAAAATTTGCGTGCCAGGGTTTTTCCCACGCCTAGGCGTGTATTTACCACGCCTAGGCGTGGTTATGAATCACGTGCCCTTCTCCTGCTTGTCACGCCTAGGCGTGACTTTACCACGCCTAGGCGTGGTGGTCTCTGCATGGGATTCCTGATAAACTGCAAGGAACACGCCTGGCGTGGATTAGCCGCGCTTAGGCGTGGATTTCTTTGCCTTTGCTTCCTTTTTGCATCTTTCTTCATTTTGAACTCTTCTATGCTTTCATTCCAAGGTCTTTCCTTCTTGAATCTCTGCAACAAAAACAAAGCTTTAACTCATCAAGCCATGATCAATCTCAATTTCTTATTACAAGCATTAACAATTAAAGTATCAAACAATTGAGATACAAAGCTTAAAGAATCAAGATCATGCATGAATTTGGACCATTGGGTAATGTCAATTTAAGGAAAGCATGCTCCTATACATTTAAAGATATGTGAAATAACTTCATTTTCCGAAGTTATCACCATAATAGAAACGATATCTCTGCGGTATCCACATGAATAGACTCACGAACGTCCAACGTCCGCAAAGAGGAGCCTCACGTCTCTCACACAGTGCTAGCTACGAAGAGAAGAGAAGAAACTTGTCGCTCTCTCACTCACTTTTCTGTAGGTGCGGCTAGGGTTCTAAATTATCTATCTTAGCGGCCCCTTAGTAGTACTATTTATAATAGTGACTGCCTTAAGTGAGTGTGAGCAGCAGCAAGGTAAGCTGTGCAACCCTAGACCCATCTGTTATGAGTCTGGCCCATATTTGAATCCGAGTCCAACTAGGATCCATTACTCCAATTTTAGTCTGCTCTATGTGTGTGACCCTGCAGGTTCTTATTACGTTGGCAGTAATATTAAAATCTCATTTTAATATTACAAGTAATGAGTGGTATCTAGCAACACATCGCTGCTACCCAAGTAATAAGAATGTCAGTGATTTGACATAACCTTTCCGTGACCAATGTTTCCGTGTCGTTTAGTCCCTTTGTCAAGATATCAAGATTGAACACAAGGCATGGAATGCGTCACCCTTGTATAGTCCAATCATTCATTTCTTGATATTCGAGTAGATTTTGTAACAACAAATGGGATCAATATCTCATATTGACTCATTTGAGCATGGCCATGCATTTCGCAGTCTCACTCAATCAGGGGGCCCGAAGATATTGCTCCTATTATGTAGGAGTGACAAATCCCATCTAGGTCACTCACATCCCTCTGCATGATTCGCGGTATGTCCAATAACCAACTTTATAATCACCTTGTTATAGATGACGTTTGATGGCATTAAAACATACAACTCCTCATGTAGGAATCATAGTGATTTCAGGTCAAAGGACCACAAACACCATTGTCACTATGAGAATCGCTTATGAAACTCACATAACGATCCATGTAGCGTTCTCATGGTGGGTTAGTCCAGTACATCATTACTCTAATATGTACCCATGTGAAAACTTGATATCTCATATCCATGACCCGTGAGATGTGGTCATCAGTCTCTGCACATACTAGTCTCAATGTATTATTGTTGTCCTAATTAACAATAATACTTGACTAGGGACATTTAAGAATAGTGTTGTAACCAAAAGGATCTCACGATCAAGTCATCCACTTGATGTCCTATGGCATCAAACTTACTATTCTAAGGACTTTATTATGTATATCAAAAAGAACACAATAAATGAAATGCCTCATATATAAAATAGCATAATAGAATGTATGTAAATACAGAAAATGTATTGGCCTCTAGGGCATACACCAACAACATCTACAAGTGCTCCAGTAGGTTCAGGCTTCAATTTCTCGGTGTGATTTTGAGTAGAAGATCCTGAAGCAATGGATTCATGCTTGGCCAGTACATGGTGCAGATCATCATTCAGAGCTAGTCCTTTGCATAGCAGTGACTCATCCCTAGAAAAATAGACACAAAAACACCATAATAATAAGCTGGTTATTTTTCTTTGGATTTAAATAAGAAAATTTATTAAGAATACAATTAACATAAATCAACCAGGTAAAGAATATGAAAATATGGTCATCATTATATCATAATGTCATGAAAAGGGACATCAGGCCTTACGAAGTTGAGTTAACAAGGTGTACCACTCTTTGTTTGTATGTTCGACACTACTCCACCAAATCAACAATAACCTCCTACCTAAGCCCCTGAAAATTGAAATAAAGGTCATACATGACATGTCACGTAGGAGTTCAAAATTTAAAACATGATAATCAATACCTTGAATTTAAATGTTTAAAGGAGATCATATTTAGAGCCTATTTTTCGGTGGGTTCAAAAAGGCCAAATCAATTGCAAAACTATAGTGTCAAAGAAATGATCATAAGGATGTTTGACAGTCGTGAAAATCTAATTTAGTTTTACAACTTCATTAATCAAATTTGTGGTTCCATTTGTAGAAAAACCAAACTCTAAAAGCAGAAATAATATTTCTCCACTATTTTGAGAATGATTCTTATTTTAATCAGAATAACAACTTGGCTTATATATAGCCAATACAAGAGGCAGTAAATTAAAAATACAGCCCACGTTTTAACAAACCTGTTTTAACAAACCTATAACATGGTAGATAACTAAAAAAAAAGGTCAAGCCCCTAACTGATACAAATAACAAATAACAAGCTCCTAACAAATAGGAGTTATTGACTCAGCAAGAATAAGATAAGACCTAACAACTTTATCTCATATAACCACCAACTCTGAACTCCACTTACTCGATATTTCCTCCTCTAAACTGAAATTGCTGTTACTAAAACTACTAACAGTAATCAGTTTATATCTGCTATTGATTGAACTCCAAGGAACTCACGAAGCTTTACAAAAGCCTTCAACTTCAATGGCTTGGTCATAATATTTGCAATCTGCTCACTAGTGCCACAGTGCTCCAGCTTCACAACACCATCTCTAGTGAGATCACGCAAGAAGTGAAACCTCACTTCGATGTGTTTGCTTCTTCCGTGTAAAATAGGATTTTTTGATTACTTAATTATAGAACTATTATCACAAAATACTATAATGCACTTACAATGAAAATGACTGAGCTGATTGAGTATTCTTTTCATCCAAATTCCTTGGCATGCACAAGCAGCAGCTACAACAAACTCTGCTTCGGTTGTTGACAAAGATACAACAGGCTACTTTCTTGAACTCTAAGATACAGCTCCATCACACAACATAAATACATATCTTAACGTACTCCTTCTATCATCTATGTCACCGGCATAATCACTTTCAGTGTAGGTCAGTAGAACATCCCCAGCTCCTCTCTTATAGAACACCCCCATCTCTATGGTTCTTTTTAAATACCGGAGCACCCTTTTTACAGCTAACATGTGTGCTTCCTTAGGCTTAGCCATGTACCTACTTATGAGACATACAACATACATTATATCAGGTCTGGTAGCTTCCAAATACATGAGGCTACCAACCATTTGTTTAAACAATGTTGCATCCACATCTGCACCTCCATCTTCCTTAGTCAGCTTAGTACCTGGAACAATGGGGTTCTTCACCAGATTACATCTCCTCATTCTGAACCTATCAAGAATTTCTAGAGCATATTTTTTTTTTGGCACAAATGAATACCTTCGGAACTTTGTTGTACTTCTACACCTAGAAAGTATTTCATCTTTCCTAGGTCTGTCATGTCGAATTCCAGCTTCATAGAATTTTTAAACTTCTCACACATGCCAACATCATTCCATGTAAATATCAGGTCATCAACATAAAGGCTTACAACAAGGATTTTACCTTCTTCTTCAGTCTTGACAAATAGAGTAGGCTCATAGCTGCATCTCTCAAATCCTTCCTTAATAAAATATGCCTCAATTCGACTATACCAGGCCCTAGGAGCCTGCTTTAACTTGTATAAAGCCTTCTTAAGTTTGTATACTTTGTCTTCCTCACCGTTTCACACATACCCCTATGGCTGCTCTACAAACACAATTTCACTCAGTTCACTGTGCAATAATGCACTCTTCACGTCCAATTAAAACACTGTCCATCCTTTTTGTGCAGCCAAAGCCAAAACCATACGTATTGTATCCCATCGTGCTACTAGAGCAAATACTTCATTATAGTCTATTCCATGTTTTTTAGTATAACCTTTTGCCACCAGATGCGCGTTGCATTTGTCGATCTCTCCATTTTCATTCAGCTTGGTCTTATACACCCATTTGACACTAATTTTTTTCGCTACATCTGGCAGACTCATTAATTCCCAGGTTTCATTTTTCACTATAGCTTCAATTTCTAAATCCATTGCCTTTCTCCACTTCTCACTTTTTGCAGCCTCTTCATAATAGGTTGGATCTTCATGTGACATGAACAAAGCTAAGTTTTGCAATTCCTCCTCTTAAGATAGCCCTTCCCCACTGACATAATCTTGCATCCACACCGGTGCTCTTCTATTTCTTTCTCTAAGTGAATTTGGTGTGTTTCCTTTGATTGAGCTTGATCCACTTTCTTCATTTGAGCCACTTGAGGCTGATGCTTCCTCTTATTGCTCTTCATCTGCAGCTTCTTCGTTTTCATCAATGTCATTGAATTCATAGTCACTATCTCCCAAATCAAGTACATAAAGCTTTACCTCTTCATTACTCCTCCTCCAATTCTAACTCTCATTTTTTTCGAATACCACATCTCTACTTGTCACAACCTTCTTGGCAATGGGATCAAAAAGTATGTAAGCCTTAGATTCATCACTTATCCCGAGAAGTACACACTTGTAACTTTTGTTGCCCAACTTCAATCTCTTGCTATCTGGTATATGCACATGGCCAATGCACCCAAAGACTCTAAAGTGCTCCACATTAGGCTTGATTCCACTCTAGCTTTCTTCAGGAGTCTTGTCTTTCACTGCCAAAGTTGGGCTCCTGTTTAACATATGCACTGTCCAGCGAGCAGCTTCTGCCCAAAATGTCATTGGCATTTGCTTCTCCGTAAGTAAGCATCGGACCATATTCATGATAGTTCGATTCTTAAACACCGCAACTCCATTCTGCTGTGGTGTGTAAGCTGCTGTAACCTGTCTTTTTATGCCATGAGCCATACAAAAATCATTAAACTCACGTGAAGTGAATTCACCACCTCAGGTCAGTTCTTAAACAACATATACCACTTCCTATCTTATTTTCTACAAGACTCTTAAAACTCTTGAATATTGTAAATGCTTCACTCTTTTTAGCTAGAAAATAAATCCAAGTTCTTCTGCTAAAATCATCAATGAAACTTAAAAGATACCTCTTGTTGCTATTTGACATTGGTGTTATGGGACCACAAATATTAAAGTGTATCAATTAAAGCCTTTGAGATGCTCTCCACTGGCTTTTCTTTGGCATTGCTTCTTGGTGTTGTTTTCCCATATTACAGATAGTGCACACCTTATTCACCACTTTGAGTTAAGGCAAGCCTTTCACAAGTTGCTTGTACTACAAGATCCTGAGACTTTTGTTGTTCAGGTGACCATATCTTCGATGCCAGAGGTCAGTAATGTTGTCAGCAGCTGCTTGGAAACATGTTGGGGACTGTGGAATAAAAGCAAGCAATACGAACATTTGATTTGCAGATATCTGAGTATGCATTATAAGCCCCCTTCTAGGATGATAAATTTTACACACTCCACCTTGAATCAAAATAGCCAGCCCTTTTTCTTGTAAATGACCTATACTTAGTAGGTTATTCTTTAATTCAGGTATATAAAATACATCTGTCACTACCTGAGTTACTCCTCCAACTTCGAGCTTAATATTTCCTCTTCCCATCACCAGCATTCTTGAATCATTTCCCAGCTTCACAGAATGTCTGAATTGCTCATCCAGATTCACAAACCACTGCTTGTTCCCTATCATGTGGTTAGAACAGCCTGAGTCAAGAAACCAGATGCTTTCCCTCTTTTCTTTATTCAATTCAACATAGGACATCAAAAGAAGCTCATCTTCTTCACCTAGCTCGGCATAATTTGCATCCTTCTACCAACTAGCGCATTCGTACTGAAAATGCCCTAACTTGTGACATTTATAACACTCAACAACAGCTTTATTGAAGCCTTTCCTATAACATCCCAAAAATTATTTATTTCATTATAAATAATCATTTTATAATATTTATGATTTTTAGGAATTTTTGTGGTATTTTCTGGAAATGTTAAATATTTTAATATATTTTTCGTTTTGTGTGCCCACTGAGTGGAGCCCGAAAAATAAAATATTTTCCTAAGGCTGATAAACCTTGGACTGTGGAAACGTCGATAGGAGATCTTACTAAACCTGAGGCTGGAACAAGTTTACGAGATTTTTGTTTTTCAAGATTTTATCTGATAAATAAAATCACTGTATCATAAAATCATCTGATGAATAATAAAATATTGTTTTCATCAACTGCAACTTTTATTTACTGGGAAAATAATTCTAACAGTGTAATTAATCATCTGTCAGATGTATTTAATTGAGGAGACAAGCTTACTATGCATTTTATCGAGAAGCGCGCAAAGCTTCTCAAGGAAGCTACAAGGAAGCTTCCTAGAAGCTTCCTCTTCAACTACTATTCACTCTCTCTCCTCCCTCTCATTGTGCAGCATAGTTTTGGGGGTAATATCACAAGTATTCCCTCCCATTTTCTCTCATTCACGCTACTCTTTCTTTCTTCCTCTCACTCTCTTCCTCTCTTTTCCATACAACTACACACCCACAAACACCATTGTTAATTTTCAAGCTTCCCTTGCCCAAGCCAAACTTAAACCATTGTTTCCCCTCTCCATCCTCAACCTTTCCTCTTTGTGAAACTCCACCTTTCTCCTCCATTTTCGTGGTTGGTAGCCCAACACCAAAGCTTCAAGCTTTAAGGTAAAGCTCTCAACTTTCTTCTCTTTTCTCCCCATTTTCGTGTTCCATGGTCACATTGGTGACTATGGATGCCATTTCCACCCTTTGATCTTTATTTTTATGGATTTGAACACCAAGGTTTCTGTGGTGGTGAAGCACGAAATCCCTAAGCAAAAAGGAGCTTACTTTTCCTTGTTCTTTACTAAGGTAAGAGGAAGATTATTCTCTTCCACTTGTTTTGGTAGTGAGAAACTCTCTATTTGTGGTTGATTGTAAGAAAACCCTATTGAAGGTTACCCTCTGTTTATATGTTGTTTATGATGTGTTTGTGCTATTAGATTATTTGTTTGTGTATATTCATGTATCTGAGTGGATTGGAATGCATGACATGGAGGAAAATGATGTCGAATTGGTTCCCGGATGGCTACGGTTTTGAGGCCCAAAATTTGGGGATTCTTTGTGAACAATTGTAAAATTTGAATTTCTGACCATTTAGTACAAGGACCATATCCGTCGAATTTGATCTTCTGACCATATCCGTCGAATTTGATCTTATGACCATTTAGTCCAATGTCAATATCCGTCGAGTAAGAATTTCTAACCATTTAGTGGAGAAACTTCTCCAATGTCAATATCCGTCGAGTTAGGATGCCAATATCCGTCGAGTAAGAATTTCTGACCATTTAGTAGAGAAACTTCTCCAACGTCAATATCTGTCGAGTAAGAATCTCTGACCATTTAATAGAGAAACTCTTCCGATGTCGATATCCGTCGAGTTAGGATGCCAATATCCATTGAGTAAGAATTTCTGACCATATCGGTTGAATTTGATCTTCTGACCATATCCGTCGAATTTGACCTTCTGACCATGTCCGTCGAATTTGAGCTTCTGACCATTTAAGTGCAATGTCAATATTCGTCGAGGTTGAACTTCTGACCATCTAGTAGAGAAACTTCTCCAATGTCAATATCCGTCGAGTTAGAATGTCAATATCCATCGAATCAGAGTTTCTGACCATTTAGTGTTTTCGTCGGTTCAACACTTGGAAGATTTCTCCAACGTCAACACCCATCTGTCAAATTAGGATTTCTACTGACCTTCTAGTATATTTGACAGTTTTTGACCTTCATTCGACAGAATCTTCATTCGACAGAAATTGATTTTTTGCCATTCTTGTCAAAATTGTAACTCAGCCATTCTGTCACCAAATCCCCTTTTTGGCTGACATCTTTCATCATTCTGTCATATTATTTTTCGTCAAAAGGTAGCCTCACATTTGTACACTAAGGGCATTTTCTCCGTCGAATCCAGAATTAAAAATTGATCACCTAACACCTAGTGATTAAATTAATGGTAATAGGATGCAAGGATTAGTAAATTGGAAAACTTAATTGTACCTTGAGATTCATAAATTTTAAAGAACCAAGAATGATAATCTGCCTTATAGTTTAGAGCAATTTTTGGAATAAAGGAAGAATAAGAGTGTGAGAAGGGCTGTGAGGAACTTAGACTAGACATTCTCAGAGAGTTAACACGAGAACATAATGGACTTAAAGCATAACTTTCATAGTAACTTTGAATAGCATGTGTTCACTTATGAGATATTAGTATTGATTCGTTGTGGTGTGTGAATTTGAATAAATCATGCTATCATTGTGAATATATATATATATATATATATATATATATATATATATATATATATATATATATATATATATATATATATATATATATATATGTATGCATTGAACCCATATGCATTGAAACATGCATTGTCATTGTGACATTGGGCCGATGAACTAGACCCTGGGAAACATCTGATAGACTACTGAGTCTGATGTGATTTGAGTTCATTGGATATGCAGTTGAGCATTATACAGTTATGGCGTATTATGCCTAGGAGTGGACGAGGACTTACAGGATAGTGGGGGCTTTTTAAACCTAGGGGATGTCAAGGCGCGGTGTTTCACCTGTGATCCGGTTATCACCTTATATATATACCCCTGGCTGTGAAACACTATTGCAACACACTGGCAGCCCAACAATGCACTATTACTTTCTATGGCCCGACGTAGACTATCTATTGAGGGGGGACAGATCTTCTGGGGCGTTCATCTCCGAAAACTTTGAGTTTAGCTCCATGGAGTAGGAAATGAGTGCACTGTACATGAGAATAGTCAGCATACGCATTGTGCATATGCATGATTAGTCCACATATTATCATGGCATGGCTAACATACATATTGTGGAAACATAAATACTTGTTATATATCTATAGTGAGTACTTGTTGTTATAGTGCTATTGATGATTGTATTATTGTGGTATATGTTTTCTGAGAATATTTATGAAGTTGATAACTAGAACATGTTTGTAATATCTGTATGTATGGAATGACTTCATCATTCGTGTTATGTTTCTTTGCTGCCATCATAGGTAATGAAAGTAGAATGTCTTACCTCTTTTCTGTATTTTGTGCTATTCTGTATGGTTTTTAGTTAAAGTCTGAAAAGGGGGTGAGTTTGAACCTACTAGAGATATTGGTTTGATTTTCTGTGTTCGGTAAGGACAACTTGAAGGGATCCCATCGGTTTCGTCGTATTTGAGTTCACCGAAGGTGCCAGGGCTTGGCGAGTCGACTGGACTGACAAGCGTACGTGATTTGTTGGGAATCTGACCTTGACTGTGAAGAGGATTGCAATTGAAGACCTTATCCCGTATTTCTCACTACACTGGCGTGCCCGGGGTTGTCTCACGCATTCAAGATCCGAGGGAGTGCCCAACTCCTTAGTCGAGGATATGTTGTGGGTAGTTTATACTTTATTTTGCATTATCTGCATTAAGTGTATTTTGGGTATATGTATGTTTTAAGGTGATTATCCAGTCTTAAATGTTGTAAATTGAATACATCTTATAATTCACATTTGCACTGGTTGTATATGTAACTATTCATTCGTGGCTCCTATTTTCCTCATATGCGAAATGTTTAATATTTTTATAAAGTTTGTTATTTGACAATGATAGCATACCGAAATTTAGTGACCATGACATAATGACAATTGTGCCGTGGTTATTAAATCAAGGGGTGTTACATTAAGGTGGTATTAGAGCTCAGTTCATCCTGTTGAGCCAGGGTATGGACTGATTATGCTTAGACATGTTAGAAGTTTTTGTTTGTTGTGTACTTCGTTGTCTCTTGAATTGAGATGTTGGGAAAGGAAGGCATGGCTTGCCATAGGTTCAGTGTTGGTAGCTACTATTGCACAGTTACATGATATTAAGTACTGGCCCACTCAATGTGTATTGTTCTGTGTCTACAGGAAACTATGATTTCACCTAGGCGTATTAAGGTCATAGGAGTTCTTTAGAAAGAAGCTCAGTTGGTATGACTGAACTTGCTTAGGATTTGTTTACATTTATACCCTTGTTGTGTTACCTCTAAAATTATTTGGGCCATTAGGTTAGAAAAGGTAGTTAAATAAGACTTACAAGGTTTGTGGACTGAGGTATCCGAGAGGTTTTCGAAAATTGATTCTCTTTGGAAAAGTGTATCTGGCGTAAGTTTGGTTCGAGGAGCTACGTAGGAGTCAAAGACTTACAGGAGATTGCGTCGCAAAGGTGGAATGAAGGAGCTCAAGTTAGAGTCTTTTGGGTTTGTCTCGATTGGGTTGTGTGACTTTATGTGCTTGGTTTCCGAAAGGAGACAATATTGTTTGGACTGAATGCTTTTGATTTTCCTTATGGTTTGATTTGTTTGCCCTTGAAGGAAGCCAATGACTCAGAGTAGACATAAGCGTGTGAACGCGGGGAGTGAAAATGATGGTACGACTGCGGCAGTTGAAGAAATGCAAAGAATGGTTGAAGTGACAACACACCAGGATCAGAGGGCCGCACAACAGCAGGAATTGGAAGTTGAGGTTCAGAATTTGATGGAAGAAAGACAGCTTTGGGGTAAATCTGGATTACCAATGTTTCAAAGGAGGAATAACAAGAAGACCAATCGGTTTAAGCAGAAACCGTATACACTACGATTGAAGGAGCAACAGCGACAGCGAACGCATGAAGGAGGTGCGAGTGGTAGTAAATCCAATCCAACTGCGGTACCGTTATCAAGGTGTAAGAAGTGCAGAAAGGACCACTTCACGAGGGACTATAAGATCGAAGGAATAATTTGTTTCAAGTGCGGAAAGCGAGGACATGTGTTAAGAGATTGTGCTTTACATGGGTCGAAGCCTCCATGTGTGACCATGGGGATAATTTGTTCCAAATGCAGAGGGCTAGGACATGTGGCAAGGAACTGTACTTCGCAAAGGATGAAGCCTTACCTCGGAGATGTACGTACCTCAAAATCTCATGAAGAAGGGAAAGTTAATTCCTCCACCCAGACTGAAGATCGAAATGAAGAAAGGGACTGTGCTACAATGGATGACCCTGTGACTTCATTGTATAATTCCGGGGGTAACCCGTTTCTTTATGATGTATGAATGTATGAATCCAATAGGGATGTTCGTACCTTCATTATCTTTTGACTAAGTTGTTTCTATTTTGGCTGCTAAGAACTTGTTGATGGCAGCCTAGTTGTTTAAATTATCTTATGACCTGTTAAAAATTGAATCTTTTGGTGATCCGATTTGTTTACGTCTTTTACAATTAGATGTAATGTTAATAAAAGGTATTGGTTATCTTCCAACCATACCCTGTTGAAATATTCCAATGAAATTCTAAGAGTTCATTTATGGAATTGAGTTGTCTATGTATTTACTTCCTTTCGACTCGAATGATACTATTCTTATTTGTAAGTCTGCTATCGTTACAACAAGTTTATTTAAAAACTATCCTAATGTTGTTAGAAATTGGAACCCTTTTTCCAATTCAATTATCCACTTCATGAATAGGCTTGATCTCAGGAAGGAGATTAATCATTTTCTAAACGGGTCTCGTCATTCGGTTTCAACGGAAACTTAGTGTTTCTTAAGACAAAAATTTCCTAGATGCGAATCCATGAAACTTACTCCTAAGTTTTATTGGACCAAATATCATACTCTTCGTTAGGCGGGTCCAATGATAAATCAAGTGACTTCCCTATTTTTCTTCCTAACCATTATAACGTTTCTAGTATACTTCGATTGAGTAAATGTATTCCCGAATCTGAACTATAACAATGTGCTAAGTGTAGCACAATTAGGTGAGAACTTACCCTATGAGAGTCAAGTTTGTAGGATTGGTGCATATAAGGAAGGATTTCAAGGATTGAAGAGACACTCGACTACCTTGCCGGTGATGATTCTGCCCAATCCTAACGAGCCTTTTTGGGATGCCTAGTGATGCTTCGCATTAGAAGTTTAGAATGTGTGCTTGATCAGAATAGAAAGAATGGTAATGTATGTTTTGAGACAATCGAGAATACATGAGAAGGATTACCTTACACCAACTCAGAGTTAGCTTCGTAGTTGCATTGAAAGATCTGGAAGTATTTTCTATAAGGAGAAATTCTCAATGCCTATGGTAATCTCAAGAATCAGAAGTATTTTGTCTTATTGGAATGAGTTGAATATGAGGCAGAGACGATGATTAGAAGTCTCGAAAGATTTTGATTTTTTGTTTTCGTATAATCCCAGAAGAGGCCAATGTCGTAGCAGATGCCCTAAGAAGAAGACAAGCTTAGTTTATTTACTACGGTGAGTAAGGAGAGTAAGTTCGATAGAGCCACTCAACGATGTACAGTTGTTTGGAGAGTTGGCTATTGGATGGCTGAAGACTCAAAGGGCATAGAATCTTTTATTGATCGGCCTATGACGTCAACACGTGTTTGCCCATTAATATAAGATACTCAGTGGAAGGAAGCAACCTTATTGCCAGTGATTTGGATTGATGCAGCTGAAGATACAACATGAGAACTAGAAGACAACATGAAAGAAACACAGTTGCGTTTGTTCTAAGATATGATGAATTTCGAGGATGAAATTCCTTTTTAGAAGGGGAGTGTTGTAACATCCTGAAAATTATTTATTTCATTATAAATAATCATTTTATAATATTTATGATTTTTAGGAATTTTTGTGAAATTTTCTAGAAACGTTGAATATTTTAATATATTTTTCGTTTTGTGTGCCCACTGAGCGGAGCCGGGAAAATAAAATATTTTCCTAAGGCTGATAAACCTTGGACTGTGGAAACGTCGACGGGGAATCTTACTAAACCCAAGGCTGGACACAGTTTACGAGGTTTTATTTTTCAAGATTTTAACTGATAAATAAAATCACTGTATCATAAAATCATCTGATGAATAATAAAATATTATTTTCATCAATTACAACTTTTATTCACTGGGAAAATAATTCTAATAGTGTAATTAATCATCTGTCAGATGTATTTAATTGAGGAGACAAGCTTACTATGCACTTTATCGAGAAGCGCGCAAAGCTTCTCAAGGAAGTTACAAGAAAGCTTCCTAGAAGCTTCCTCTTCAACCACTATTCACTCTCTCTCCTCCCTCTCATTGTGCAGCACAATTTTGGGGGTAATATCACAAGTTTTCCCTCCCATTTTCTCTTATTCACGCTGCTCTTTCTCTCTTCCTCTCACTCTCTTCCTCTCTTCTCCATACGACTACACACCCACAAACACCATTGTTGATTTTCAAGCTTCCCTTGCCCAAGCCAAACTTAAACCATTGTTTCCCCTCTCCATCCTCAAGCTTTCCTCTTTGTGAAACTCCTCCTTTCTCCTCCATTTTCGTGGTTGGCAGCCCAACACCAAAGCTTCAAGCTTTAAGGTAAAGCTCTCAACTTTCTTCTCTTTTCTCCCCATTTTCGTGTTCCATGGTCACATTAGTGACTATGGATGCCATTTCCACCTCAACTTTATTTTTATGGATTTGAACACCAAGGTTTCTGTGGTGGTGAAGCACGAAATTCCTAAGCAAAAAGGAGCTTGCTTTTCCTTATTCTTCACTAAGGTAAGAGGAAGATTATTCTCTTCAACCTGTTTTGGTAGTGAGAAACTCTCTGTTTGTGGTTGATTGTGAGAAAACCCTATTGAAGGTTACCCTCTGTTTACATGTTGTTTATGATGTGTTTGTGCTATTAGATTGTTTGTTTGTGTATATTCATGTATCTGAGTGGATTGGAATGCATGACATGGAGGAAAATGATGTCGAATTGGCTCCCGGATGGCTACGGTTTTGAGGCCTAAAATTTGGGGATTCTTTGTGAACAATTGTAAAATTTGAATTTCTGACCATTTCGTACAAGGACCATATCCGTCGAATTTGATCTTATGACCATTTAGTCCAATGTCAATATCCGTCGAGTTAGGATGCCAATATCCGTCGAGTAAGAATTTCTGACCATTTAGTGGAGAAACTTCTCCAATGTCAATATCCATCGAGTTAGGATGCCAATATCCATCGAGTAAGAATTTCTGACCATTTAGTAGAGAAACTTCTCCAACGTCAATATCCATCGAGTAAGAATCTCTGACCATTTAGTAGAGAAACTCCTCCGATGTCGATATACGTCGAGTTAGGATGCCAATATCCGTTGAGTAAGAATTTCTGACCATATCCATCGAATTTGATCTTCTGACCATATCCGTCGAATTTGACCTTCTGACCATGTCTGTCGAATTTGAACTTCTGACCATTTAAGTGCAACGTCAATATTCATCGAGGTTGAACTTCAGACCATCTAGTAGAGAAACTTCTCCAATGTCAATATCCGTTGAGTTAGAATGTCAATATCTGTCGAATCAGAGTTTCTGACCATTTAGTGTTTTCGTCGGTTCAACACTTGGAAGATTTCTCCAACGTCAACACCTATCCGTCGAATTAGGATTTCTACTGACCTTCTAGTCTATTCGACAATTTTCAACCTTCATTTGACAAAATCGTCATTCGACAGAAATTGATTTTTTACCATTCTTGTCAAAATTATAACTCAGCCATTCTGTCACCAAATCCCCTTTTTGGCTGACGTCTTTCATCATTCTGTCATATTATTTTTCGTCGAAAGGTAGCCTCACATTTGTACACTAAGGGCATTTTCTCCGTCGAATCCAGAATTAAAAATTGATCACCTAACACCAAGTGATTAAATTAATGGTAATAGGATGCAAGGATTAGTAAATTGAAAAACTTAATTGTACCTTGAGATTCATAAATTTTAAAGAACCAAGAATGATAGTCTGCCTTATAGTTTAGAGCAAATTTTGGAATAAAGGAAGAATAAGAGTGTGAGAAGGGCTATGAGGAACTTAGACTAGACATTCTCAGAGAGTTAACGCGTGAACATAATGGACTTAAAGCATAACTTTCATAGTAACTTTGAATAGCATGTGTTCACTTATGAGATATTAGTATTGATTCGTTGTGGTGTGTGAATTTGAATAAATCATGCAATCATTGTGAATATATATATATATATATATATATATATATATATATATATATATATATATATATGTATGTATATGCATTTATACATATGTATGCATTGAACCCATATGCATTGAAACATGCATTGTCATTGTGACATTGGGCCGACGAACTAGACCCTGGGAAACATCTGATAGACTACTGAGTCTGATGTGACTTGAGTTCATTGGATATGCAATTGAGCATTATACAGTTATGGCGTATTATGCCTAGGAGTGGACGAGGACTTATAGGATAGTGGGGGATTTTTAGACCTAGGGGAAGTCAAGGCGTGGTGTTTCACCTATGATCCGGTTATCACCTTATATATATACCCCTGGCCGTGAAACACTATTGCAACGCACTGGCAGCCCGACAATGCACTATTACTTTCCATGGCTCGGCATAGACTATCTATTGAGGGGGAATAGATCTTCTGGGGTGTTCATCTCTAAAAACTTTGAGTTTAGCTCCATGGAGTAGGAAATGAGTGCACTGTACATAAGAATAGTCAGCATACGCATTGTGCATATGCATGGTTAGTCCACATATTATCATGGTATGGCTAACATACATATTGTGGAAACATAAATACTTGTTATATATTTATAGCGAATACTTGTTGTTATAGTGCTATTGATGATTGTATTATCGTGGTATATGTTTTCTGAGAATATTTATGAAATTGATAACTAGAACATGTTTGTAATATCTGTATGTATGGAATGACTTCGTCATTCGTGTTATGTTTCTTTGCTGCCATCATAGGTAATGAAAGTAGAATGTCTTACCTCTTTTCTGTATTTTGTGCTATTTTGTATGGTTTTTGGTTAAAGTCTGAAAAGGGGGTGAGTTCGAACCTACTAGAGATATTGGTTTGATTTTCTGCGTTCGGTAAGGACAACTTGAAGGGATCCCATCGGTTTCATCGTATTTGAGTTCACCGAAGGTGCCAGGGCTTGGTAAGTCGACTGGACTGACAAGCGTACGTGATTTATTGGGAATCTGACCTTGACTGTGAAGAGGACTGCGATTGAAGACCTTATCCCGTATTTCTCACTACACCAGTGTGCCCGGGGTTGTCTCACGCATTCAGGATCCAAGGGAGTGCCCAACTCCTTAGTCGAGGATATGTTGTGGGTAGTTTATACTTTATTTTGCATTATCTGCATTAAGTATATTTTGGGTATATGTATGTTTTAAGGTGATTATCCAGTCTTAAATGTTGTAAATTGAATACATCTTATAATTCACATTTGCACTGGTTGTATATGTAACTATTCATTCGTGACTCTTATTTTCCTCATATGCGAAATGTTTAATATTTTTGAAAAGTTTGTTATTTGATAATGATAGCACGCCGAAATTTAGTGACCGTGACATAATGACGATTGTGTCGTGGTTATTAAATCGAGGGGTGTTACATTGCTTACCTCTTCCTTGGCCTCTTCCTCTGAATGCTCCTCGTCCTCTTCCTTTGCCTCCAAACCTGTCCTCATACGAGACTTTGAGTGCTTGTTCTTCACCTCTATGTCCCTTTATCCTCTATTCATGTACCAGCAAGCTGCTCTGTAGCTCGTCGATTGTCAAAGTGTCCAAATCATTAGATTCTTCCATTGAACAAACGACATAATTGAATTTAGAGGTCATGGACCGCAGGATCTTCTCAACTATAACCACTTGCTCCATCTTCTCACCGTGCATCTTCATTTTGTTAGCAATTGTTAGAGTACGAGCAAAATACTCATCAACTCCTTCTCCTTCCTTCATCTGTAAAATCTTGAACTCTCTTCTTAGGGCTTGCAGTTGCGCTCTTTTGACTCTGGTTGTCCCCCGATGCTTCTATTTCATAGAGTCCTAAATCTATTTTGTTGTTTCCTTAACGAGAATAGTCTCCATTATTGTTCTGTCTATAGCCTGGAACAAATAATTCTTGACTTTGAGGTCTTTTAACTTCTGATCCTCAATCTGCTTACGCTGAGCCTTTGTCAATTCTGTACCAGTTGGAGGTGTAACAATCCCAGTCTCCACTAAGCTCCAATACTCCTTCGACCGAAGGAAATTTTCCATCAACATCGACTAATGGTCGTAATGACCATCAAATTTGAGAATCGCCGGCTGAACGAAATTCCCTTCACTAGCCATCTCTAACGGTCTCCTTTATTTTTTTTTCACCCAATCAGGCCCCGTGAGGTGCTTTAATACCAAAATGTAGAAAAACCAGACTCTAAAAGTAGAAATAATATTTCTCCAGTCTTTTGAGAATGATTCTTATTTAAATCAGAATAACAACTTGGCTTATATATAGCCAATACAAGAGGTAGTAACTTAAAAATGCAGCCCACGTTTTAACAAACCTATAATGTGGTAGATAACTAAAAGAAAAGGTCAAGCTCCTAACTGATACAAATAACAAATAACAAGCTCCTAACAAATAGGAGTTATTGACTCAGCAAGAATAAGATAAGACCTAACAACTTTATCTCATACAACCACCAACTCTGAACTCTGCTTACTTAACACCAATAGCAACACCTATGATGCTTTTGAGTTAAGAAATTATAAGGACATGCCAAACTAAGAGTACCAATCCCAAATCACTTGTTGCAAAAATTAATTAATAAATATGTTCAAATGCTAAAGAGACTAAGAGAGAATCAATATAAATTTCTATCATTACCTTCACAAGGTCTCAAGTTTGTCCTCTGCTAGCCAATTCTCCAAAAGATTTTTTTTGTTCTGATTTACCACAAGTCATGACAGTTCCAATGACTCAAAAGCATTGAGTTTTCCCCCGGTTAATAGAGTACCAAAGTACTACAACAATGTTGGTGTTTGCCCAGCTTGCATAGGTACATTTTGAAGAAAATTAACAAAAGAAATCAAGAACTTGATGAGAAGAGCATATTAAGCTCCCATATAATGTGCCACAATCTTAATAAGCACACCTACAATTGAATGAAAACACTTAACAAGAACAAAAAGTATCAAATGGTCCACGTGTAAAACAATAGTATACCTGAAATTTAGCAACAGTGTCAAGAGTTCGAAGTATTCCTCGACGAGATTCTACAGCAAGCTTTGCGGCTTCCTTATACTTGGTCTTACATATGCAAAACTCAGCATATAGCAATCCTTAAATAGGCAAACCAGACTTGATAACCAGGCAATCCTAAATGACTAAAAATATCAATTAAATTTATGAAAAATATCCTAATAACCTGAAAAATACTACAAATTCCAAAATTACAACAAACAATCAATATATTTATACACTTAATAATCCTAATATCGACATTCTATGTATTATTTCATACAATGAAGGTGTAATATTTTTCACATGTTTTGACATTTGTAGTGCAGCAACTATTAGTCTATTTGTTTATTCACAAAAATAAATGTATTTCCAATTTCTGAGGGTTAGGGTTTAGTAATTTGGGGGTTAGGGTTTGCAGCACCTAGCCACCAAGTCAAAAGAAAGAGCCTTCTTAGTTTCTGAATTGCAAAATGAAACAAAGGATAAAAAATGGGGTTTGAGGGTGCCAACCACGCAATGGCAGGGGTGAAGGTCGAGGTTGGCTCGGTGGTGCGCCCGGAGGAGGGATGCACAGGAATGATGGACTCTCGTAGGAGCTTGAGACAGAGGCACGACTTGATGGGCGAAGGCTCACTGATCTGGTGGAGGCGTGACGTAGATATGGATAGAGGCGCAACAGGGTGGTCCTGGGTCACAGTTTTGATGGCAGATTTGGGGTGATTTCTGGGCGGAGGAGCGATGCAAGCAGTGGTGCAGCGAGACAGTGAGAGGGCGCACGCAATGGGTGTCAACGGCTTTAGAGTGAGGGTGTGGCAGAGTGGTAGTGGCCGGTGTAGGCTTAGTTCTGTTTTGGGGTGGCTGTTCGCGAGTGGGTAGTGTGTGGTGGTCGCGAGTGGTTCTGTTTTGGAGTGACTGTTTGATCGCAGTGATGGCTGAAACACAGGGTTCATAAGGTTAGGAGATAAATTTCTAAAATTTCAGCAGAAATGAAAACTGTTTAGTAAGTTTTGTCGATTTTAAAATTTCAATTTTAAAATTTTATCAAGTTTTGGAGGGATTTGTAAGGGAATTCTTTCGTTAATTCTCTTCTTAAAAATGATTAAACTGATACTTATATTAGCTCAATAATTCTTTTTATCTTGAATTTATTTTTGGAATTTAGCGAGAGATTATTTTCTTATCGTTAATCCCTCATAAATCCGTCGTTAATTAGTGAGAGAATTGTGAAAGAAAATTCCCTCACTAAAATCTATCACTAAATAACGAATTTCTTGTAGTGTAAATAAACTAACAAAAGCAAACAATGAATTAAATAACAAGAGCAAACAATAAAGGTGAGTTGGTTAAACAATAGTGATTTGATTGGTTAAAGGTTTAATATCCACGCTACACTATTGACAGGTAAGACTTATCACTTATGATTGCTTGACTTCAATGTTATTCCTTACTCTTTAATTGAAACTAATAATCGTAAATACCTAAGGTTTTAGCCCATACTACCCTCATATTTTCTTAGTTCGTCATTAAGCAAAAGTTCTAGTCACTACCTAATCTCTAATCATAAACACCCGGTTAATTTGGACCCGTTCATTCCTACATTAAGATGAGAAAGATATTAGGATATTCTAAACAATATCCACTAAGAGAATGAATATTCAAACTTATGTTGTGTTCTCACCAAGAATAACGAGCACCTCCCCATTACCCTTGATTTGCCATCGGGGTTAGGAAAACACAAGGTCTACTGGTTAGTGAATTCCTAAACTAGCATTAGAAACATGTAAAGATCTATTTAGTTGCATACCCTAAATGAATCAAAACATGAATAATAAACAATAAGAATAGAAGAACACAAGCAATCTCAATTAACAAGAAGAAAATAACATCAACATCAAAGAAATAGAGTTAAGTCTAAAGCACATTACCCTTAACTAGAGTTGTCAAAATGGGCCAACCCGTCCCGAGTCGGCTCACCACGAGTTGCACAAAAAGTGAGCCAAGCTTGTAAGATCCAAAGTCCTTTTAGTGGTTAACACTACATAATTTGTTTTGATGATAACAACTATATTGAAAATATGGTTTGAATCTTCTCACAATTCAGTTCATTTATATTTAATCTTTGTGGAGTGTTTTTTGTTCTATTAAGCTTTTCAGGACTAAAATGAAGTTTAAAGAAGCCTTTTGGTCATTTGAAACAACATGAGAAGATCAATTAATGACTTGAGAAAGTTCAAGTAAGACTTGAGAAGCTTTCAAAAGAACATGAGAAAGTTCATTATGAATAGGTCCTAAGAAGATTGAAAGATTGTGTAAAAAAGAACTCTCACGAATGATTACTCCATTAGAAGAAACTCAAACCAACATTAACATAAGAAGAATAAAGACTTATCACTATGATGGTGAAGATCAAAGTTGAGAAGGTTGAAGTTTTTAGGCAAGAGATGGTTGGGTGAGAAAGCTCTTGATAAGCTTCATGTCGAGAAGCCTCAGTGAGAAGGTAGACCTTGAGAAGGTTTTTGGTGAACCTTCTCACCTTAAAGTAGAATGTTGGTGTGTCTAGGAAAAGGATAAAATAACGATCACCTTTAACCAGCAAGTATAAACATCGTTTAGAGTGCCCAACAGATATATTTTAAAGCATATATAAGAGATCAAGCCTAAAGATTGTAACACCCCAAAACTAATGCTATAAGTATATCTGGATTACACAAAAGTAATTAGGTTTAGGCATGTCACAACTAAACTAATTCTATTATATATTTGAGCCTTGTGAGGGAAAGTTAATATTTTCAAGTATAAATATACATCTAAAATACTCGATTTACTTGACTTATACAAGCCATATTGTCAATAACATTCCATAAAACTAGTACATTAGTGTTCAAGTGATACAAACTAAGCCTTTATAGGTGTTCTGAACTGGATTCAGAGGGAACCTGAGATAGGCACGTGACAGTGGTTTCCTCCTTGAGTAGTAACAGTCAAGCGTGTTGAAAAAGGGGGTGGGTACTTGCAAAGGGACTCCAACGCTCAAGTCAAGCTATGCACAAGTTAGGCAATTTATAGTGAGTAATTTACTGATACCCAATTAAGGTTACTTAGCCTTGTATTTATAGAGCGTATATAAAATCCTCATGCAATGAATGCAGGTATTTAGGATTAGTATCCTAGTAAAGCTTACCTTCCCTTTATTGTTGGGGTGAATCCCTATAAATTAGGAACTCTTGATACGAGAGCTACTTATCAATCTGAGGCAATTATGGGTCCTATAATATCGTAACTTGATGATTAGCAGTTACGGATATTTAGGGATATATCTTATGTATCTAACAATCTTGATATTATAGCCCATCGTTGCTCAATGTGGATGGTTGCGAAGCACAGACTACTTTCAAGGCCTTAGCTAAGTCATCCAGGGTGGAGTCCGGTTATACGTGTGCCGGGTTGATCCAACTAGACGGGATCCCGGATCACGGTTTAGAATAGTTGCCCCTAGCTTGGCACTTGGAAGAATAACCAAGTGTCAAGCTTCAACAGGATCACCCAAGCATGCGATTAACATTGGAGTTCAAAATTTAACATCGGATCCCGGATGTTTTATGCGAAATGTTGGCACCCGTTGCATGCTATTATGTTCCATTAGTTCATTGTCCCCGAGAATTAATTCTTGGGATTTCCTTAAGTATTTTCCATGTGAACTCTCTGATATTGCAAGAAGTAACAATTTACGATTCTCTAGAAAACTGTTGCTTTGACTTCATTGGGAATTAAATATCCTTTAAAGAGGATCTCAGTTTAGTACTGTTTCCCTGCCCGCTGCTCCCGTGACTAATCAGAAACTGAGAGCGTTTAATGTGGCTACCATCATGGGATCAGTTCACCTTTCACAGGACTAATCAGAGTGCTTCATTCTCTCTATAAATAGGGAATGTTTGCACTGAAGCTGGCATTGCCTTATATTCCTTTTGGCTTGTAGTTCCATGCGAGGATGATTATCTTTGAGATAGTGGTTCTTTCACTTTTTGCATTTGCGTGGAGGGTTTCATCTTGTGCAAAGATTATCCTCTTGCTTTTTCCAAAATTTGTGAAGGTGTTTGACTCTATAAACAACTTCTTCTTTCGTGGGAGCCTTTCTTTCTTGGTGTAACGTTAAGTCGCTATGCATTTAGGGAGGCGGAAGCCTTTTTCTCCTTGCGTACATGAGGGTGTCTGACCCAACGTGTTAATAGGATGGAGTGATGCTTCCGTAAACCGATGCATGGGGACACTAGAGGGCACTTTGTCCCTCTTCCTTATTCTTTCCTGAGTGATTTGGAGGTACCAGGCCAGTCTTCTTCGTAGTGCGGTTGGATATGCAAGAATGCCACCCTTTTGGAAGGGAAAATCCTCTTGGAGCAACTTGGGGTGATCCATTTCCTTAGACTTGCTCTTAGGGTGGTTACTGGCTTTTTATTATCATTGTGAAGGAGGCAATGAAGAAGAAATGGGATAGAGTGGCTTCAGTCTGTTCTGGTGAAGAGAATGGAGGAACTGTGGATGCGACAATACAGCTGGGTGCCTCAGTGGTGATGTTGGTTCTGTCCTCAAGCTCTCCTATGAACACTATTTTCACTTTCCTTTTAGTGTACTTTTTCTTCTCCTTCCATGGAGGTTGATGATGTATGGAATGAGATTAATAAAATTCTTCTTTTTGAAAATCTGTCTTGTATCTCTAATTTTTCTTTTTCTGCTTTCCACTTTATAATATCCAGGGTGAGTCCAACACTTACTCCGTAGTCATACTTAGTTGCCCCCAGCTTGGCTCTTAGTTGGTTCAATCAAAGCTCCAAGTTTTAATTCTTACCCCCGAGTTCCGTGGTCCTCAAGGAGTTAAGAATTATACCTTTGGCTTTTCAGAATAAACTTTTTGACTGTTCGTGGGGTTGCCGTGGTCTGTACTAGACTTCTTTACTATGGATTATGCTTGGGTCCGTGATAAAATTCCATACTTAATTTGCTGAGTTTGCGCGTCTTTTGATTTTCTATGCAACCATCTCTTCAATTGCAAGAACAACTACGTGGGCCACACAGAGCATTCTGGTTGGGAGATCGTGCTTGGTGCTTCGCATGCCATAATGAGTATCTTTTGAAATCTGTATCAACAAGACAGAAATGCCGCCTAATCGTCTGGCCCTAATAAATAGGGGGAAAAACCTCCTTTCTGCGTTCTTCTTTGTCCTTTATCAATTTTGGTGGTCTGAGGTGATTTCCTGTGACTTCAACAACGAAGAAAACTAACTTCCAGTGGTGTCAAGCCTCCACTTCGTCAAGCAACCACTTTCCTACAAGGTATTTCCTTTTCTTATTATCTACTTAAGTCATTTTTTGAGTCATGAAGTGGGTGTATATTCCTCTCTAGAAATGCACTTCACTATTTTCAGTGAAAAGGGTTTGGAGTGGCTGTTTGCTAGTTCTTGTGTCCCTTCAATGGCACTACCTTGAGGAACACCTCCTTCACGACGATATGTGTGGTGGGGTGCCTTCCTGAGGTTTTTTGCCTTGGGAGGACCGGAGGCCTAAATGTGGGCGTAAATAGTCTTCCCTATTTTCCCCCTTTTTATGTGTGAATCTCTGGTGTTATATGATTCTGACCATCAGCCTTTGGGTGTTTCCAGGACTTTAATAGCCAGAGGGAAAAGAAGGGTTAGACCCCAGATCCCGGTTCCCGAAGTCCAGAAATTATCTGAAGAAAATGCTATCCAGATTCAACGTGGTCTGGGATTGATATACAATTGGGTTGGGTATGACGTCTGGGGCCATTTATCCGAGTTTGCTTCTGAGGACATCCTTAGGTAGTCATTCCAATACTTAGAACTGACAAAAAAGAAGGCTCGAGATCAAGAGTACCAAGTTCTATCTCCGGAGTGGAACGAAAGGGTATACTCGTGCCGGGAAGCAGGCTCACACTTTATGTTTCTATATAAGCCCCTATTTATCAAACTGGGGCTCTGGCTACCCTTTATCAATTTCTAAAGTGTAATTCTCCAGACTCTATGCGTAGCCCCAGCTCAGATTCATCCTAATGGCTGGGATTACATGTTGTTTTGGAAAGGTTCTGCTGAATAATGGGGCTGCGGTGCTCAGAGAATGCCTTTTTCTACTTTTACACTCGTGTGAGTCCCCAGGGTACGGTGTATCAGAAGATTTGGCTTACTATTCGATCTAAGCTCGGTCACAAATTCTTCAGTGTGTTCCAAGATAGCTTTAAGGGTTTTAAAGGTAAGTTTTTCAAGCTTATGGGGGCATCGGGATATCACCCTTTTTTCTGAAAGTTAATAGGGAGCCGATGTTCTCATTGTATTAGACACAAAACGCTTGGAGCACTCCCATTGTGCCTCTTGAAAAAGAAGAAGAAAACCTCAATTTGGATGAGCTTGAGTGTGTGTGTTAGGTTCATAACCCAATACGCCAGGGATTATGGAATGATCCAGATCAAAGATGTCCTCAATACCCCTGGTGATGATCTTATCTTTGCTTTGTTAGGTAGGGGTTAGGACATTGTTGTCTGTAGTCCACCTTAGGTTTTTATGCTTTACCTTTTTCAAACTTGCAATTTTCCTTTTTCTGACTCCTTTGTTCTTTTTCTTGTCTTGTTTCAGTTAGCATAGCCACTAAAAGGGGTCTTCCATTGAAGCGCTCCAAGCTTTGAAGGCAAAAAAGGATGGAGCTGGGACTTCTTGCCCCCAAATAGTCGCGCACCTTCCCTCGTTATCAGGGAACCCATTTCAGACCCTTTTGCCTTGGTCCCTCAAGGGAGAAAAAGGAAAGCCACAAAAACTACCCCGACAGAAGACACTGGGATAGGGAAGATGATTGCTGTGGAGGGAGATGCCAGGCAGAGAATCAAACCTCTGCCTCTAATTTTCGGGGACAGGTCGCCCGTTGAATTTGTGGACAATATTCTCCTAAGTTGTCAAATTCAATACTCAGAGGCCAATACCCGCGGTTCTTTCAGTGTTCCAAACTCTTGCCCTCTGAACTACTGCAAAGGTCTGACTTATTGAAAAGACCTTTGTTGGTTTCGAAAGGAAGGTAGTGGAGGAACTGAAGGCAGCGGAGGAGGGAAAGCGGCTACTCAATCTGGCCCTCAAGGGTAAAGAGGTGGTGGAAGCCAAAGCTGCAAGATTGGAAAAAGAGCTTGTGAACCTCCAAGTTTTGTTTGCTAGTGAGAAAGCTTACTTCGAATCAGCCCACACCGACAACGTCGCCCTCAAGGCTAAGGTGGTAGAGTTAGAGGAGGAGAATGCTGAACTATTCACCATCAGCACCAATATTGGTGTTAATCAATTTCATAATGCAATTGCCCAAATTCAGCATTTCAACCCCGCGGTTGAACTAGCCTTGCAGGATCTGAGTCTTGACAAAATACTATGGGATGGATTCCTGATTCAGGTCGGGTCAGCTGACCAACCGGCCTCTGAGGTCCAAGCAGACGAGGCTCCCTCTGCCGTGCTGGATCTGACTGAAAGGGACTCGGGTGAAGAGCAGCAGAGTATGGACGAAGATGAGGTTGAGGGGTAACTTGTCCTCTTTTTGTGTTTTGCTGCCCCCTGCGTGGGGTTTTTCCTTTTTTACCTTTGTAAAAACAATTGCCCTAGGTTTTGGAGTGTTTAATTTACTTCTCTTGGTCTTTAAATTTGCTTTGTCTGCTTGTTTATTTCCATGTCAACCTTTTTGGGTCTAATGCCCATTATGGTGTTTATTTTACAACCCTTTTATGACTTAGGAAATTTTCATGTATTAGAATCCATGGTTCGGGGTCCAGCGCCCTTTTGTAGACTTATGGTACCCTTAAGGACTTATACATTTTCCATACATTAGGAACCATAGTTCGAGGTCCAACGCCCTTAATGGACTTGTGGTCTCCTTTAGGACTTATATATTTTCTATACGTTAGGAACCATAGTCCGGGGTCCAACGCCCTTTATGGACTTGTGGTCCCTTTTAGGACTTAGGAATTATCTATATGTTAGGAACGATAGTCCGGGGTCCAATGCCCTTTATAGACTTGTGGTCCCCTTTAGAATATTTGCCCTTAGGACTTAGGACCACGTGGTCGTGGGTTCAATTCTCCCAGAAGAGGCCAATGTTCTGAACTGGATTTAGATGGTACCTGAGATAAGCACGTGACGGTGGTTTCCTCCATGAGCAGCAGTAGCTAAGCGTGTTGAAACAAGGGGGTGGGTACCTACAGAGGGGCTTGATAATCATATATTTTATATATTAATAAACCCTCATTTTTAGTGATTTACACTCTTCATGTACTTAATTGATTGAGCTTGGTCATATTTTGTAAGTTTGGGCTCAAATTGGACTTAATTGATAATTTTCAGCATTGTTGAGACTTTACGCTGCTTCTGTATTTCAACCATAACTTGAGTTCTAGATATCTGATAATTATGTATTTTATCTTGTAGAAAAGATAAGAGAGAGCTCTACAACTTTTATGAAGATCTAGAATTCTCAATCAGACATCTAGTAGAGCTAATTGGGCCTGGAAATCAGAACACGGGTCTTGTGACTAGAACTCGAATAGTGTGCACTAATCAAGGCATAACTTGGGCTGTAGATGTGATATGGGCCTGAAACTAGTGGAATTTGAAAGCTAAGACATAAATATACAACTCTTATGAAGACTAATAAGCCAAAATATGTCGTTTTGGGTGTGCAATTGTAGCTGGAAAATAGATACGAGTTAGTGACAAGTTTATGTCACTTAATTGGGTATAACTTGAGTTGTAGGCCTCTAATTGACATGGGACTTGGGCCCAATGATTCCTAATAGACCCAAATTTGTAGCTAATAGGTTTCTAACCATGTGATCCAAATTTAGGAGGTAGTTATAGGGGGTAGAAGGCATAAATCCGAGATCAATCATTTATTCTCATCTTCTCATCCTCTCTCTAGATCTAGATCTAGATCTAGATCTAGATCTAGATCTTTTCTCTCTTCTCTCCCTTCTCTCTAGTTTTTCTCTTATTTTTTTGAGTTCTTCCCTTCTATTCATGGAGGGTTAGAGCCTTTAATCAATTCAAGAGATTGACATTCTAGATGATTAATCTTGAGATCTTGTTTTAATTGCTATACATTCATCTATTAATCAAGTTTCTCTTTTTCTTCTTCTCTTGTTTAAATTCTGATTTAATGCTTAATTTGATTGGGATTTACATATGTTAATTGCTTAATTATCATGTGCCAAGAGATGAATTTAGAGGTTAAACAATGCATCAAAGGTGTTTGATGAAATGTTTAACTTGGTTGGATCTTGATTTTTAAGTTGATTTGGGTTTTGGATGAATGCTTAATTTGTCTAACCTCAATTAATTGAATTCTAGAAGCGTTTATAGTAGACGATCCATGGATCATTGAGAGGCGTCTTGATGTGATCTAAGACCAAGGATTTGGTTGATAGTTGAATTGATCTATAAAGATCAAGCATGAATTAAAATCAAGATTGGTTAATTCTCTTGGATTGATTGTTTTCCTAATTTTGTTTACTCCTTTTAATTACTTTTTGTTGTTTAATCTTGCAAACCCCTTTCCCCCCTATTTATTAACCTCTTAATCTGACTTCATAATTAGAGTGATCTATGGGCTCGACCCGATGTTACCTTATGCTGTAAGTAATTTTGGTAAATCGATTATAAATTGATTTAAATTTGGTAATCTCGACAGTTATCAAGACTCCAACGCTCAAGTCAGGCTGTGCACAAGTTAGGCAGTTTATAGTGAGTAATTTACTAATACCTGATTAAGGTTACTTACCCTTGTATTTATAAAACGTGTATAGAATCCTCATGCAATGAATGCAGGTATTTGGAATTAGTATCCTGGTAAAGATTACTTTCCCTTTTATTGTTGGGGTGAATCCCTATAAATTAGGAACTCTTGATACGAGAGCTACTTATCAATCTGAGGCAGTTATGAGTCCTATAATATCGTAAGTTGATGATTAACAGTTACTGATATTGAGGGATATATCTTATACATCTCTCAATCTTGATATTATGGCCCAACGTCGCTCAATGTGGATGACTCTGAAGCCCAGACTGCCTTCAAGGCCTTAGCTACGTCATCCAAGGCGGAGTCCGGTTATACATGTGTCTGGTTAATCCAACTAGATGGGATCCCGGATCACAGTCTAAAACAATAGACTTATGTGTATATAAACTATATACAAACCACTACATAGTTATAAATACAAGCAATGGTAAAAAAATGGTAGTTAATCCTATACTACATCAACATCTTCTCTTTTACTTCATAGATGGATCCTGTGCTGGAATTATCATGGAAAGAAAAGATATAAAGGGGTGAGAATTCTATAAAATTCTCAGTAGTTTTAACATATAAAATGTCATCATAATAACTCCAACTGCTTCGGGGAATTAAATCAATACTACTAATATCATATAGAAATGTGGCTAAAGCCAAAATAGTCCATTTCTCTTTCTGAGACAAAAATTCAGTTATTATCATTGATTAATAACACATATTCAACCAATATATCTAAATTCAACACATCATCAATAAATCATAGATTCCATCAAGAATGTATCAAAATATAAACCATAACTCACTACCACTAGAATATTTACATTCTCTCATGATGCAAATACTCATTATCAAATATATGATTTATATAAACAACATCTTCATGATGATATAAAAATGCTCACACATTTATAAATCTTTTATTAGTGCTCATTAATTATCATATTTCTAAGTATATTCGCAGGAACCATGTTCCTTTATATCATTAGGTAGGGAGGGAATGTCATGTCTTCACATTACCAAACACTCGGTGATAGTCTGCTTATCAGTCCTGAGTACTTATCCTATACATAATAGGACTTCATTACACAACACTACCCCAAGTAACCCTGACCAAATCCATAAGGAATCACATTTGAGGATTTAAGATCACCCCCTTAGGAGGATCATTTTCAAAATCCAATATTGGCCAAAAGAATCAATAGGATACCCTTCATAAGGGAATAACTGTAACACCCACCTTAGGGTGCCACATTTATGTTACTTAATTACTAAATTACCCTTTCGTTATATAGTATGCTTTGTAATGTAAATACGAGTTATAAAATTTCTTAATAACAATAAGATAAACTTAGTGAAAAATAAAAACATTACAACATCATCTCAAATAATTTACATCATATATACATACAAGTCTTAGTATTGTCATACTTAAATATTTACAAACTAGACTTTCAAAATATTTAAACTTTAATTTAAACTAACATACTGCCCAAGTACTGCTAGACAGTAGAACCCTCAGACGGGTCCTCAGATTCCTCAGCAGGTAGGAATCCAAATTGACGCGAAGTCCTACGGACATGTGTCTGCGTAGACGACACAACACTGATCTCACTAGGAGTATGGTAGTAAGTTCCCCAATACTGTCTAATGGATAGTGGAAACTTTAGGTGTACATAAATATTCACACTAAAATAAGGATGTCCAAGATGTAGTCTACTCAAAACAATATTTAAGTCTCCCATGTAGTAAATATGCTCTCTATCCAGATCACGGTGCCACGCCTCCGATCCCCCACGAAACGTCAATCTTATATACCCTAAGAAACAGGGCATCTCCATTTTCTCAAAACTCAGCTCCCTCCACAAGAATCTGCTCTTCCTCGCCTTCTCGATCAACTTCTTTCTCAATGTCTTTACAAATATAAATACAATACAGAATAGGCATACGAAGAGGTGAGATCACCTACGCTAATACCAGTATGGTAGCATGAAGATAAACACATACAATATCTTATACAACTATCATACCATAATTATAATTATGCCATCAACATCATTTATCATCACAATACATGTAATACATAATAATTATGATCATGCCATTAACAATATCCAAATATTCAACAATTCAATTATCATAAATAATAATTACGATAATGCCCTCATTAACTATGCATATGCACATAGACTCAATTTCTTACTCCATGGATCTAAAACTCAGGTCGGAGAGAGTGATCGAAAAGATTTGTCTGTACCAACATGCCTCAGACCACGTGCTCAAATTTACACATCTAGCATATACACGACAGTCTTTATCAGATCTTGATTAACAATAGTGTTTCGGTTAGGATCATCGGTGTGTTGCGTCTGTCTAACCCATAGTACAGAAGAGCTACTAACTGCCCATTGTAGGCAACCCGCACCCCAATGCCCCCAAGGTCAACAAGTGACTTACACTACGCATATCATACCCACTCAGGAGGTGTATTCTCTTCTAGGCAATTAGCCTCATATAGTCCATGGGACCTTCCCAATGCATGTATTATGCACCATTCATAGTTCCAATTCATTATCTCATACTCGGGGTCCACATATTAACCCAACAGTATTTTTACTGTATTTTCATCGCGTAGTCATATTTTCACATTTTCTCAATCGCGCAACAATTCTGTCGCATTTTCAAATCGGGTATTGATTTTTCAACGCTTTCTCAATCGCGTAAAATATTTCTCACACATTTTAAATCAAAAATACGATTTTTCTCATACTAAAATTTGACTTTATTTTCCATATTTGCATAATAGTCCCTCAAAAACATAATATTTATATTATAGTCCTCATTTTAAATAATATTTTCACAATAGTCTCTTATAAAATAATATTTACAAAATAGTCTCTCTTTTATAAAATATTTACAATATGACCCCTCTTTATAAAATATTTACAATATGACCCCTCTTTAAATAATAATTACAATATAGTCCTTCTTAAAACAATATTTGTAATATAGTCCCTCTTTTATAAAATAATTGTAATATGACCCCTCTAAAAATCAATATTTGTTCTATGTCCCAGAAAATGGTAATTCTTTCTTTTACTTCCAATAATACAGCTCAAATTTTTCGGACACGCTTCAAAACTCATAGGATGAGCTATATGTCAGTAAACTTCAAGTATTGACACTCATTTTATTTCATAATTTCATTACTTAATTGTATCGATTTGTTTTCTAAAATGCATTTTGCTTGCTAATAATTTCAAACTCTTCCAAAACAATTTCCTTCTCAATTAAACCTTCAATCCTCAATTAAAACCATCATTTTAGGACTCTTGGTCCTCTTTTGAATAGTAAGGCCGTGTGCCTCTAAGCACTTTGGAGCTCTCATGAATTCATTCTATCATGTTATTCACATCCTAAATTACACATACACTTGCATGCTTCCACATTCACACATACAAACATATTATCAAGGCCATAATCATACTATCACACATGCAAATCATAATTACAAATTCACAAACAACACAATCACAAACAAAGAGACATCAAACAACAAGTGAATAAACCCTTATGGGTTTTTCACCATACACAACCATCTTCTCACCACCAAAACTTGGTCAGTGAAGTAAATCTCCCTCTTACCTCTTGAAGACAAGAATCCTCAAGTTCCTCCTCTTCCTTAATTTTCGTGTGAACCACAAACAATTCCCTAAAAATTCTTAAACAATTAGTAAAATCACAAACAAGGCTTAATAATGAAAAACCATGGAACAATCATGGTTTAGAAAATCAAAAACTTAATTTAAAACTAAAGAATAAAAAATTTACCTTTAGGAAAGTAAACCAAAGCTTGGATTTTGAAGCACTAGGAGTAGGATTTTCACAAAACTTTCTAAATGAAAAGTGTTTAGAAGGTTGTTTAGGTTTAGGAAATGTAGAGAAGAAAAATTATAGAAGATTGATGGTGGTTTTAGGTGATAGGGCCGAAACTCAAGGAAGAAAAGAAAAGAAAATATGTTCTTGTGTTCTTGGGAATTTTGAGAGAAAAAGATGCTTAGCTTTTTAGGTGAGAGAAAAGTGAATAATGTGAGTAAAAATGAGGGTGCAGCTATGCGAGTGTGTATAGGAGAGATTAGGAGATTAACTTGAAACCAAAATATCACACTTCTGTGTTCACATTGAAAGCACATGGCTTGGTCACCATTTGGTCATCAAAGTGTCACATAGATGAACCTAGAACCTTATAGAACATAGTAGAAATGGCCCTCTTGGCCGTGGAACACTAGGGGATTTAGGGACAAGGTTTGACTTCAATTAAAGCTTAATTACATGCTAATTAGATGGCAAGTTAATTAGATTAGGTTTCCTAATTACACTTAATTAACTATCTAATTACATAGGTAATTAATTAAATAGGTCATTGCATATGTCATGCTTAGTCTTGGCTTCTAGATGGAATGAGGATAATTAGTTAGTAACTCGATCATAACTAATTAGTAACTAGGTTAGTTCACTTAGTTTCTTAATTAGGCAATTAAACTAACCAAATTAGGTTTATTCAGTTACTTAGTAACTAGTCAAGCCATTATTATTGACTAAATCCTAACTATTGAAATTCACTTCATTTCCTAATCATTGATTTAATCTAAGGTGAATATCATAAGTTGCTTTATCAAGATTGTTCTCACACCATTGATCAGATCAATGGTGATGATCAAAGGCTTTCTAATCAAGTTTTTCATCCAACGGTCCACAATAAAGTCTATGCCACTATATTTGACCAATTCCTATTGGTTAGAAAAGTCCAGCCATTATTTTTGACTGATTCTTATTGGTTCATTCTAATTTAGGTTACAAAAAATATTCTAAGCACATTTTCTGTCAGTTAAAATATATCAGGTCCAATAATTCATAGCAAAAGCTGTTATAAATAAAACAGCAAATATTTATCAGTGAAATATTTTTATTTTACAGATAAATTTTAAAAATTAAAAGATTCTTTTTGTGTCATTCAGATTTGGGTTTAGTAAGATCCCCCGCCTCCGAATAAATCAGATAAGAATTTCCCCGGCCCAAAAATTATTATTTTCCTGATTCAGAGTAAATCACACAAAACAATCAAAAACAGTATCAGAATAATCAAATTATTTTTCTAACACACAAAAAATACAAATCAATGGATTTCAGTCATTTCTGTAACATAGTCTAAAATTTGGGGTGTTACAATAACAACTAAGGATCATTCCTATTCGAGGATCATGTGCATTTTCACAATCAGAATAAATTCTCAAATATGGTAATCACTTTCCTTTCAATTTCAACTAAGATAACAACATGCATCTATACATATACATCCTCAACTCATATTCCACTAAGTTTAATAATAAGGATCAACCAAAGAAATTTCTCATATCATCAATCTCAAATCCTTACATATATATATATATATATATATATATATATATCCTGGTGAGATGAATATTTATTATAAGAGGTGAGATGACCATTGGATCTTATATGAATGATCAAGATTAGAACATAAATGCATGCGATTTTTTTAAATGGTGACCTTTAAGTAACTTTTAATTTTGACCATCCATGTATGGTTGTATGGTCAAGATTTACTCCTCTTACCCTCTCACAATAAAAACTCCTTTCACTATATTTATATATATATATAATTTGAGAAATTCTCAAAACAACATAAATTTCACAAGGAAATTCTCAAACCAAATCTTTCATACAAGTTTTGAGAAAACAAGAAGAGATAAGAATAAGGTAAAGATACACAAAACCCCTACCTAAGCTCCTTCAAAGATGGTATTTCTTTCCTCTTCTTTGTTCCTCCTTTATTTCCTTATTATTGGTGGTCTTCCTCTTTTCTTTCTTCTTTCTTTCTTATCTCCTTTCTTTTGCTACTATTCTACGTGTGTGAGAAAGTGAAATTGTGAGAGAGTGAGGCGATGGTAAAACAGAAGGAGGATAAGACCAAAAGGGTAATGAGCTATCATGGCTAAGTGGAAGAAATTTATCTCTTAGGGATACTTTGATCTTCCATTGATGAGTTTTCTAACTTCATAAGTGTTGTAGAAAATCCTAGGATCCAATTCGATTCATCTACACATCATTTAATAACTATCTATACACACTATTGGCAGCCATTATACTTTATTAATCTTGCTTAAGTTGAGATAAACATAAGGAGTTAAACTTATATGCTTACATGTATCTGCCTTAACTTGTAATCATTCTTATAATAATCTTCATCCTTTATTTGATCTCTTCACAAGATCTCATTATTTTCTAAATTACTCTCCTATTTAATTTGACATTTAAACACTCATTCTGTTTTATTAAAAATGTCATACTAACTCATTTAATTTCCCAAAATTTACCACAACTCATTATAATTATTTGAAATAAATTTTCCATACTTATTTCTATCATCTAGACAATTTATGCTAAATTCTGAGCTAATATGAGCTATTTTTCATGTCTAGTGTTATAGCATTATACCTAAATTAACTAAGGAAATCACCAAAATTAATAGGTAACTCATACATGTGTATTTATATGCTACTATAACAATCTTTAAGGTTAATAGGCTAGGAGGATGTTACAATTCTCCCCTCTTTTAAAAAATTTTATCCTCAAAATTTAGTTACCTGATATGAAAAGCTTTGGGTAGTCTTGGATCATGTTATACTCTAACTCCCAAGTGGCTTCCTCTAAGTTAATCCCATCCTATACTGTAAAATCCTAATACCAGACACCTTAGCATACAACATTAGCAATGTCACTACTAAACTAAGAACACAATAACATATATAAAATATCCATAATCACATCGTAGTCATTACAAAGAGCCTTATGAAATGCAGAAACATGCATACATATATTTACAACATTAGCCTCAAAAGGCATATTGTACTACATAATAGTTTTTACATTACAAAGCGAATATAAATAAATCCATAAGTTTTGTCTACTAAAGCATATAAAACTATACTAGTCTTCAAGCTTTTTCTTCTTTCCCTTTTTAAGGCTTCCACTTGGATTTACATGGCAACACAACAAGGTGAGAATTCACAAATCCTCAGTATAAGCATTCCAATACCAGCATTTATCCCTTCACAATGAATAAACAAACCAAATCAATCAGGAATATATTTGCAACAAGTATATAAGTCACTACTCTATACTAAAGGAACAATCACATACTCACTCTATGTGTTACTCCCAAGCAAATAAAAACTCGAAAGTAAACAAGACAATCACCCATACAATTGTCACCAAAAGGCAAATGCAACATAAATATAATATGTTCATACTTATGTCATATGATTATGCCTAACGTATGTCTAAAGTAATGAATATGAAATTTAGTAATACAATGTTTGTACAATGTCATGATCTTGACTATTCCTAGGAACCCGGTTCCTTATATTATTCTGGATAGTATGATCATAACCATTTCTTACTACCTGGTAATGAATGGACTATTTTCTACTCATTACAATGAGTATACTTGTACCACTACATATAACGGTAACCATTATTACAAATACACAGGAATAGCAAGTATGTGGAAACATACAAAGCTATTTTATGTAACATAAACAACATCACAAAGGATACTCTCCTACATGAGTGTATATCCAATGCTTACATATAAGTCTATCCTCCTCCACGAGGTTTTCACTCTTTTACTATAGAAATACTCACATACTTACTCTATTTATTATTCTCATCACATAATTAATATCACTAGGTCCACACTAATCCAAGTGAAGTATACTACACCTAGTACACCACAATATCACATCACAAGTGATATCACATGCTACAACATGTTAATTAAGAAGTTTGACTCCTATCTATGATACCTCACACCCATAGGATTCACAAGTCCTAAACTTTTACACATACCCTAGGTTCTCATTTCCTCCATGAAATATCCCTAACAGTGTCTTAACTCACACTAAAAGGCATGCATAAGGGATCCCGTCACCTAGGGAAGTCCATTTTCCTAAGAACAAAATGGCCTGGTGAAATCTGCTCTAGGCACCTAGAAAGGTTAATTTTCATGAATGCGCCAAATGTACATCCTACCTTTAAAAATTCTTGAATTTTATAGGCAAATAACATTATCTCATATCTTTCAAATGAAATAAACCCCACTTCATTTGACTTAGTGTAGCTAAAGTTATGCAATTTGGTTTACTAGGTATTAGTCTGCTTGTTTCTGCAGCATTTGTCTCAAATTCAAACTGAAACTGGTGCTACTTGGGCTGTCCTAAAAATCTAAATTTTTTAGTACATGAAAAGTTATATCTTAGCTTTCAAATGAAATAAGAAGCAGGTTATTTCGATAACTATAGCTCAAGTTATGCTACAAATATTACAAGCTGTCAAGATTGGGTTTTCTCTTTATTTGGTGTTTATTCGAATAACACACATGAGACTTCACTTCCTGGAGCTCTTTGTGATGTTTTATTCAAATAGTAACCTTGTTATTCGAATAAGGCATTGTAGAACAATATTCCTGGTGTAGAAAACAGCTGTGTTTCCTGTTCCATTGATTTCTAAACTAGTTCCAATCCTCAACTCATGGATTCTAAGTGATTTCCAATCACAACTAAGGTCCCTAATCATATAGCAACCCTCAAACAACTCTATAACATCTAGCATGGATTTATGACCATGAATCACAACTCAAAATACCCATTTCTCAAACTCAAATACAAAGAGTTTCATGGACATTCCTATGATCCAAACTATCAACCATGTATCAATTAACCCAAATACAATCATACCTCAAGTTTCTAATGAGTTCATCTAACTTAATCTCTAAGAAACTCATAAAAGACCCACTTTCTATTCTAATATACATGAACCATGTATCAAGAAGGGTAGAAAAGAATGGTTAATCAAACACCCCTACCTCTTGTAGACAATACAATGATCAAGCTCTTGCTTTGCTCTTGATCTTCCTTGGTTCCTCCTTCTTTTTCCTCTTCTTTCTTTCTTCCCCTTTCTTTCTCTCTTCTTTCTCCTTTGTTTTCTGTCTCAGCTGTGAGAAAAGGAGAGAAAATGAAGAAGTAAAGTCAAAGATGGCTTCTTAAAGGATAGGATCCAAGATAGGCTGGAACTTTATACCTCTTAGGAATACTTTGATCTCACAAATCTAAGTTTTCTAACTTCCAAAGGTATTATGGAAAATCTTAGGATTCATCTAAATCCTATTCTCATCATTTCCATTAATTGTACCGATTCATTTTCCAAGATGTGTGAAGAATCTGGATTATATTTTCTGAGTTGAGAAACATAAAATACATTGTGAAGATTGGACAAACTAGGTGGAAGAGCTATTTGATAAGCAACAAGTCTAATTCTTTTCAGGATTTGAAAAGGACTAAGAAATTAAGGGTTTAACTTTTGAGATTTCACAACTCTACCAACCCTAGTAGTTGGAGTAACTATTAGAAATACATGTTCTTATTCCTCAAACTCTAGAGGTCTCATTTTTTATCCACATAACTATTTTTCCTACTTTGAGCAGTTGCTAACCTATCCCTAATCATCTTAATTTGTTCTATGGTTTGTTGCACTAGTTCTAGACCTAGGATGGTTTTCTCACTTGTTTCATACCAACATAGAGGTGATCTGCATTTCCTGCCATACAATGTCTCATAGGGTGCCATTCCTATACTGGTGTGATAGCTATTGTTGTAGGCAAACTCTAAAGGTAGAAACTTATCTCAACTACCCTACTATTCTAGCACACATGCTCTGAGCATATCTTCTAGGGTTTGGGTAGTTCTTTTAGCCTGTCCATCAGTTTGCGGATGATAAGCTGTGCTTTAAGCCATACTGAAGCACAACTTAGTCCTAAAAGCTTTTTGCAAGGCTCCCCAAAATCTAGAAGTAAATCTAGGATGTCTATCAAACATTATACTTGAAGGGATTCCATGCAATCTAACAATCTCTTATAGATATAATCGAGCTAATTTATCCAAAGAATAATTAGCTCTCACTAACAAGAAGTGGGCAGATTTAGTTAATCTATCTACTATGACCCATTATAACTTGATTGGGTTCTTGGCAATCCCATCACAAAGTCCATTGAAATACTTTCCCATTTCCATTCTGGGATTTTTAATGATTGCAGAGGTCTAGAAGGATTTTGGTGTTCTATCTTAACTTTTTGGCAAACCAAATGCTTGGATACATACTTAACTATGTCTTCCTTCATCTTGGGCCACCAAAACAATTTCTTAAGATCTTGATACATTTTTGTTGCACCTGGATGTATTGTGTATTTACTCTTATGCCTCTTCCATAATTCTATCTTTGATTTCGATTTCCTTTGGGATGCAATGTCTATTCCTAAACATAATTATCCCATCATTTACTTTACTAAATTTCTTTTGCATTCCCAACAATAAGATTTGTTCACTTATTTCTTTTAAGGCTTCATCTCTTTCTTGAGTTTCTCTAATTTGAGTTTTCAAATCATTAGTTATGTTTAATTTACTCATGCAGAGATTATGTGGTGACACAGTCACTTTCAGACTCAAGTTTCTAAAACTTTCCAAAAGCTCCGAGATACATATAGAAAATTTTTACTAAGTGCATTGATAGTTGCCGAAGCTACCAGATTTAATAATTTATAACTAGTTTACCAAAATAAATTGTAGTAAACGGTAACACTGGGTCAAGCCCACAGATCACTCTAATTATGATCACAGATTCAAATTAGGATGTTAATGAACAAAATTAGAAACATAATAAAAAAAAGGAGGTTTGCAAGATAAAGAATTAAGAAGCAACCAATCCAAGAGAATTAACCAATCTTGATCTTAATCCATCCTTGATCACTAAAAGTCCATTCAACTATCAATCAAATCATTGTCTTAGATCACATCAAGATGCCTCTCAATGATCCACAAATATTCTACTAGGAACGCTTCCAGAATTCAATTAATTAGGGTTAGACAAATTAAGCATCCATCCAAAACCCGAATTAACTTAAAAACCAAGATCTAACCAAATTAAACATTTCATCAAACACCTTCAATGCCTTGTTTAGTCTCTGAAATCCTCTCTTAGCACATGGTAATTACGCAATTATCAAATGCAAAATCTCAATCAAATTAAGCACCCAATCAGAATTAGAAAAAGAGAGGAAGGAGAGAAACTAGATTAACAATTGAATGTAAATAATTAAAATGGAATATCAAGATTAAGCATCAAGAATGTTCATTCTCTTGGATTAATTAAAGGTCCTACCCCTCCATGAATGGGAGGGAAGAACTCAAAAAAATAAGAGCAAAATGAAAACCTAGAGAGAAGGGAGAGGAAGAGAGTTCTAGAGAGAAGGTGAGAAGTGTAGAATGAGAAGAAGACAAGTCTCGGTTTTCTACCTCTGTCCCTTATAAATAACCCCTAATTTTGCCTTACATAATTAGAAACCTATTAGTTACAAAGTTGGGTCCATTAGGAATCATTGGGCTTAAGTCCTATATCAATTAGATGTCTACAACTCAAGTTATGCACATTTAAGTGGCATAAACTCATCAACAACTAGTCTCTAAATTCCAGCTGCAATTGAATGCCCAAAACGATGTAGTTTGGCTTAGGAGTCTCATAAGAGTTGTTGCTATGGATCTTAGCTTTCATTTGGGCTTAGGTTGACATCCATTGCATTCCTATAACTCAAGATATGGGCCAATGAGTGCGCATAGGTCAAGCTGTCAGGATTAGCATTCTGGCTCTTGCTTTAACTACAATTTAAATTATCCAAATATGTGTGATTCAACTCCCAAGGTCTTCATGAAATTTGTAGAGATTTGTCTTAACTTTCCTACAAGACAAGAATCACATCCATCAGATACTTGAAACTCATATTATAGCCAAAATACTGAACAATATCCAATAGACAATTTAAGACCAATTCATGCAATAATTCCCACAATGATCTAATTAGGCCCAATATCATAAAATGTGATAAAACTAATTTCATTAATCCAATTAAACCTTAAGAAGCTTAGTGAGAGGATTATTAAGTGAATAAAATATATTGCTATCATGCATCAACCACTACATTGGCTTTACCCAGATGATATTTCAATTTAAAATCATAATCCTTCAAAAATTCTATCCATCTTCTTTGTCTCATGTTTAATTCTTTTTAATCAAAAAAATATTTTAAACTCTTATGGTCATGGAACACGTCAAACTTAATACCATGTAGGTAGTGCCTCCAAATTTTCAAGACAAAAACAATCGCTACTAACTCTAAGTCATGAGTAGGGTAATTCTCCTTATGAGGTCTTAATTGCCAGAAGCATAGGCAACTATCCCTCTATTCTGCATCAAAACACAACCTAATCCCTTCTTTGAAGCATTACAATATACTTCAAAATTCTCTTGAGGATTCAAAATTACTAGCACAGGTGTTGTGGTCAAACTATGTTTCAACTCTAGGAAACTAGTTTCACATTCTGGTGTCCAATCGAATGAGCTACCTTTCCTAGTCAAGCTAGTTAAAGGTAAGACTATTTGAGAGAATCCTTTTATAAACCTTCTATAATATCCAACCAGTCCTAAGAAACTCCCGATCTCTGTTATAGTAGTGGGCTTTTCCCATTCCAGTACTACTTCTACCTTGCTTGGATCCATTGATACCCCTCCTTGGGATACTACATGACCCAAGAATTGTACTTCCTTCATCCAAAACTCACACTTTGCTAATTTGGCAAACAATTGTTTCTTCTTCAAGATTTTCAAAACTATCCCAAGGTGTTGCTCATGTTCTTCTGCTATCTTTGAATAGATAAGAATGTTTTTTATAAAGACAACTACAAACTTATCTAGGTAAGGTCTAAAGATTCTCTTCATGTAATCCATGAACACTATGGGTGCATTAGTCAAATCAAAGGACATCACAAGATATTCATAATGTCTATACCTAGTCCTCAAAGCAGTTTTAGGAACATCCTCCTCCCTAACTCTAATATGATGATATCCAAATCTTAGATCAATTTTTGAGAAAATAGTAGCTCGTCTCAATTGATCCATCAAATCATCTATCCTAGGTAAAGGGTACTTATTATTGATGGTTACTTTATTTAATTGCCTATAATCCACACACAACCTCATACTACCATCTTTCTTCTTTACTAGGAGCACTGGTGCTTCCCAAGGTGACACACTAGGTCTGATGAATTTTTTATCCAACAATTCTTCTATTTGCTTCTTGAGTTCTGCCAGCTCTAAAGGTGACATCCTATAGGATGCTATAGATATAGATCCAGTTCTTGGTACCAAATCTATAGTAAACTTTATTTCTCACTCAGGTGGCAACTTAGTTATCTCATTGGGAAATACTTTCGGGTACTTCCTCACCACAAGTATGCTTTCTAAGTTTTGCTCAACTTCAGAATTTAAGGAGAAAAGGAGAACATATCCCTGAGCCCCCTTTACTAAATAGTTTATAACCATGTTGGCATTTAAATACATAGGCTCAAAAGAAATAGTCATGGAAGGGATATAAGACATAAACATCAAGGTCTTATCTGAACAATTCAAGGAAACATGGTTTGCAGACAACCAATCCATATCCAAGATGATATTAATGTTAACAAGAGGCAAACAAATAAAATTCACAAAGAAAGTTCTATCTTCTACTTGTACACAACAATTTAGACAAATATGAGAGGTTGTTATTGGCTTTCCTATTAGTGTAGAAACAGAAAAATCATAGGGAAGCTCAGACACAGGTAAATATAACATCTTCACACAATCATAGGAAATAAAGGAGTGAGATGCTCCTGAATCATACAATACAGTTAACAAATTATCTTTGATTATACATTTACCTTGTATTAGATTGGGAGATTGAGTCACCTCTTTTCCACTCAAAGTGAAGACTTTTCCCTTGGTTTGGGGTCTGGGGTTAGGTGTCATTCCTTGTCTCTGAGGCAATTCTTGGCGTAATGTGTAACACCCTCCTTAGGGCGTCACACTTGGTGTTATTTAATTACCAAATTACCCTTCAATTAAAAATGGAGCTTGTATTATAAATACGAGTTATAAAATTTCTTGATGATAATAAGATAAACTTAGCAGAAAATAAAAACATAACAACAATGTCACACATAATTTACATCATATATATACATACAAGCCTTTAGTACTGTCGTACTTAAATATTTTACAAACTAGACTTCCAAAATATTTAAACTTTAAACTTTAATTTAAACTATTATACTGCCCAAGTCCTACTAGACAGCAGAACCCTCAGACGGGTCCTCCTCAGATTCCTCAGCATACTGGAATCCATCATGAGGTGCAGTCCTACGGACAGGTGTCCGAGCAGATGACACAATACTAATCGCACTGGGAGTACGATAGTAAGCTCCCCAATACTGCCTAATGGATATTGGGAACTCTAGTTGTACATAAATATTGACAGAAAAGTAATGGTGTCCTAAATGTTGTCTACTCAATCTAATATTTAGGTCTCCCAAGTAATAAATACTCTCTCTCTCTAAGTCTAAAGTCCATGCCTCATCTCCTCCGATGAATGTAAACCTCAGGTAGCCAAGGAAACTAGGTATTTGCATCTCTTCAAAACTCGACGTCCTCAGCAGGAATCTGCTCCTCCTCAGCTTCTTACTCTTTTTCTTGCTCGACGTCTTAACAAATATAAATATAATACCAAACATACATACAAAGAGGTGAGATCACCTACGCCAATACCAGTATGGCAGTAATGAAGATAAACACATACAATATCTCATACAGTTATCATGCCATAATTACAATTATGCCACTAACATCATCATCATCACAAAACATGTAATACACAATAATTACGATCATGTCATTATCAAATATCAGACAATCAATAAATCAATTATCATAAACAGAGATTACGATAATACCCTCTATCATTATATGTATGCACACAGACTCAATTTCCTACTCCATGGAGCTACAACTCAAGTCGGAGAGAGTGATCGAAAAGAATTGTCGGTACCAACATGCCTTGGACCACGTGCTCAATTTTGCACATCCAGCATATACTCGACAGTCTTTATTAGATCTTGATTAGGGATAGTGTCTCGGTCTGGATCATTGGTGTGTTGCGTCGGTCTAACCCACGGTACAGAAGAGCTACCATCTGCCCATTGTAGGCAACCCGCACCCCAATGCCCCCAAGGTCAACGAGTGACTTACACTACGCATATCACACCCACACAGGAGGTGTAGTCTCTCCTAGGCAACTAGCCTCATACAGTCCATCAGACATTTCCAATGCATGTACCATGCACTATTCACATTTCTATTTCATATCACATATTCGGGTCCTATACAATAATCTAACAGTATAATTACTGTATTTTAATCGTGCGGTCATATTTCCACGTTTTCTCAATTGCGACTCAATTCTGTCGCCTTTTCAAAATCGCGTAGCGATTTTTTCAACATTTTCCAATCAGGTAAGTATTTTTCTTATGTTTTAAATCAAAAATACTATTTTTCTCATTTTAATACTAAAATTAACTTTATTTTTCATATTTGCACTTTAGTCCCTCAAAATTAATATTTACGAAAAAGTCTCTTATAAAATTCATATTTACAAAATCATCCCTCTTTTATAAAATATTTACAGTTTAACCCCTCTAAAAATAATATTTACAATATGACCCCTCTAAAAATAAGTATTTACACAATGGCCCCTCATTTTGATAAAATTTATAATTTAGTCCTTCTTTTATAAAAATTTGCGGTATAACTCCTCTAAAAATCAGTAAATGGTATTGTTTTTCAAAAATCATTATTTCTTTTCTTTACTACTCATAAAATTATTTTATTTTACTATACTCAAATTTTCCCAAATTCATTTAAATCTCTTAGTTCTCATTTTAATTCATCAGTGTAAGGACTTTGGTCCTTTTTCCATTGTATGGCCGTGAGCCTCGGTACTCTTTGGAGTACACATACAATCGATTCATCATGTTATTCACATCCTAAATTACGCATACAGTCTCATGCTTTCATAATTACACATACACACAGAATATCAAAGCTGTAAGCATTTAATCACACATGCAAGCATAGAAACACAATTAAACACAACACAAACACAATCAAAGCACCTCAAATAATCGGTGAAGAACCCTTATGGATTTTTCACCGTACAAAACCATCCTCACACCACCAAAACTTGGTTGGTGAGGTTAAATCTCCCTCTTACCTCTTGAAGACAATTTAATCGGTTAGTTCTCCTCCTTTCCTTCAAATTCTTGTAATCCACCAAACAAATCCCTAAAATTCTTAAACAATTAGTAAAAACACAAACAAGGTTTAATATTGAAAAACCATGGAACAATTATGGTTAGAAAAATTAAAAATCCAATTTTGAACCATAGAATCAAGACTTACCCTTAAGTAAGTAAGCAAAAGGTTGGATTTTGGACAAGCTAGAGTAGTTTTTTAGAAAAACTATGTGAATGAAAAGTGTTTAGAATGGGATTTTGGTTTAGAAAATATGATGAGATAAAATTATAGAGGTTTGGTTGTGTGGTTGATGCTCTTGGCCGAATATGGAGAGAAAGAAAGAAAGAAAAGTGTGCTTGGTTCTTGGTAGCTTTTGGAGAGAAAATGGATGCTTGATTTTGTGATAAGTGTAATAAATGAAAGTGAAATGTAAAAGCACATGCTGCTGCCGTGAGTGAGCTTTAGTGAGGTTGAGTGAATGAATTTGCATGTTAAAATATCCTAAAGTGTTCACACTTGTTTAAGCACATGGCTTATGTCATTGGATGGTTCTTGAATCTTGTAGAACCAAGCCAACTAGCCTCCTTGATGCAGCCCAAAACCATGCAGCCCTCCCTCATTTTAATGACTTAATTTTTTCTAAATTACTCCTAATTCCATGCTAACTAATTAGGAAATTAGTTAGGTTAAATATCCTATCCAATTTTAATTAATATACTAATCATATAACTAACTAATTTAATATATATTAGCATATATTATAACCTTTAATTAATATTAGGATATCTAATTAGTATTTAGATTATAATCAATTAATAACTAAGCTAGTTCACTTAGTTTGCTGATTAAGTAATTAGATTAGTCAAATTAAGCTTAATTAGCTACTAACCAATTTCAAGTCTACAATTTTTGACTTAATTCTAACTATTGATTCATCTTTAATTCCTAGCCATAGATCACATCTAAGGTAGATATCAATTGGTCATAAAACTATCATTCTAATCTCACCATTGATTAGATCAACGGCTAAGGTTAAAGCTTCTAAAGTAAGCTTTACAATCCAATGGCTCACAAAGAAGTCAATGCTTCTTTTGTTGACTCATTCTAATTGGTTTAGAAAGTCAAGCCTACTTTCCTTGACCTTCTCTCATTAGCTAGAATTTGTCCAGTCAGTTGTGCTGACTGTTTTTCATAAACGTGGGCCTACGAACTTTTTCGGGTCAACAAAATAATTTTTCTACTGTTTTTGAGGCAGTAGGTACTGTTGAATAAAATAATATTATAAAAATATAAAATTATTTTATTACACAGTTAAATCCTAAAAATTACGAGATTAATATATATATCAATCAGAATTGGGTTTAGTAAGATCCCCCAGCTCTAATTAATTAAAATAAGATTTTTCCCGGTCAAAAAATTATTATTTTCTTGACTCGGAGCAAATCACACAAAATGATCAAAAATGATCTCAGAACAGTCAAACTATTTTTATAACACACAAAAAATCTAAAACAGTGTAATTCTGCTATTACTATTCACATAGTCAGAATTTGGGGTGCTACATAATGTCTTGGTTTGTCACAAGTATAACACACTGTCTAATCTATCATACAGGGTTTTGCACCATGATACCTCCCACATTGGGTATATTTTCACCCCTCAGTTCCTACCTAAACTAGTTTTCCTTTATCTTGTGGGCACTTGGGCTGAGAAGCACCCCCTTTGAACCTATCATCTGTTTTCTTCCTTTTTTGGAAGTTCTGTTACCTTTGCTCCTGTGGAGGCTTAACCAAGGTAGCAAAATCTCTAATCTCCAAATGCCCTATGTTCCTCTTAATGTCTTCCCTCAATTCTGCCTCAAATTTTACACATTTCTATTATTCATTAGGATTGTATCTAAAATAAGAGGAAAACTTAGACAATTCTTCAAATTTGGCCATATATTGGCCCACAAACATACTTCCTTGTTCTACCTTCAGAAACTCTAATTCCTTTGCATTCTACAAATTCTTAGGGAAATATTTATCTAAAAAGGCAGTCCTACACACCTCCCAAGTGATTTGAGTTACAGCTATTGTAACACCCCAAATTCTGATTATGTTAATAGTAATAGTAGAATTTCACTATTTTGTATTTTTTGTGTGTTATAAAATTAATTTGATTGTTTCGAGACTATTTTTTATTGTTTTGTGTGATTTGCTCCGGGTCAGGAAAATAATAATATTTGGGCCGAGAAAATTCTTATCTGATTTATTCGGAGGCGGGGGATCTTACTAAACCCAAATCTGAGTGACACAGAAAAGAATCTTTTAATTTTTAGAATTTATCTGTGAAATAAAATATTTCACTGATAAATATTTACTATTTTACTTATAGTAGCTTTTGCTATAATTTATTGGACCCGATATATTTTAATTGACAGAAAATGTGCTTAGAATATTTTCTGTAACCTAAATTAGAATGAACTAATAGGATCTAGTCAAAATCGATGGCTGGACTTTTCTAAACCAATAGGAGTTGGTCAAATAAAGTGGCATAGACTTTATTGTGGACCATTGGATGAAAAGCTTGATTAAGATGTCTTTGATCATAACCATTGATCAGATCAATACTGTGAGAACAATCCAGATAAAGTAGCTTATGATATCCACCTTAGATTAAATCAATGGTTAGGAAATAATGTTAATTTCAATGGTTGAGATTTAGTCAACGAAAGTGGCTTGACTAATTACTAAGTAGCTAACTAAACCTAATTTAGTTATCTTAAGTACCTAATTAAGAAACTAAGTGAACTAACCAAAATATTGATTAGTTATAATCTAGTTACTAAGTAAATATCCTAATTTCATCTAGAAGCCATGACTATGCATGATATATACAATGACCTACTTAATTAGTTAGATAGTTAATTAAGTGTAATTAGGAAACCTAACCTAATTAACTAGCTATCTAATTAGCATATAATTAACATTTGATGGAAGTTAAATCTTAACCCTAATTCATTAGAGGACACATGGCCAAGGAGCCTTGGGAGGCTTCTCCAAGCTTCTTGAACACTCTTGCATGACCATTAGGTGACCAATTGGTGACATAGGCTATGTGCCTTCCTAATGTAAACACAACATGATATTTTACTATCATAGCTATCCTTTAATCTCTCCTATACACACTCACACGGCTGCACCTTCACAATTCACTCTCATTATTCACTTTTTCACTCACTTAAAAAGCTTAGCTTTATTTTCTCTCAAATTTCCAAGAACACCAAGAACATTTTCCCTTTCTTTTCTCTCTTGAGTTTCGGCCCAAGCACCTTGAACCACTATCTATCTTCTATAATTTTTCCTCTTAATATTTCCTAAACCTAGACAACCATCTAAACACTTTTCATTTAGGAAGTTTTGTCAAAAATCCTATCCTAAGTGCTTCAAATCTAAGCTTTGGTTTACTTTCCTAAACGTAAACTGTTGATTCTTTGGTTTAAAATTTAGTTTTTGATTTTCTAAACCATGATTGTTCCATGGTTTTTCATTATTAAGCTTTGTTTGTGATTTTACTTATTGTTTAAGAATTTTAGGGAATTGTTTTAAAGTCACACGAAAATCAAAGAAGGAGGAGGAGCTTGAGGATTCTTGTCTTCAAGAGGTAAGAGAGAGATTTACCTCACCAACCAAGTTTTGGTGGTGAGAAGATGGTTGTGTGGTGAAAAAAAGATAAGGGTTTATTCACCTATTGTTTGATGTCTCTTTGATAGTGATCGTGATGTTTATAGTTTTGTTTTATGATTGCATGTGTAATAGTATGTCTATAGCTTTGATAATATGCTTGTCTGTATGATTTTGAATGCATGCAAGTGTATGTGTAAATTAGGATATGAATAACATGATGAAACGAAATTTATGAGAGCTCCAAAAAGCTTGAAGGCTCACGGCTATACTAGGTTAAAGAGGACCAAAGTCCTGAAAATGATGGTTTTAGATTGAGGTTAATGGTTTAAATGAGAAGGAAATGAATTTGGAAAAGTTTGAGTGTAGCAAGCAAAATGATTTTGGGAAAACAATTTGTTATAATTAAATAAATGAGTTATGAAATAAAATGGAGGTCAATACTTGAAATTTGCTGACGTATAGCTCACCCTATGGGTTTTGAAGCGCGTTCAAAAAATTTGAGATGTAATATCTGTAGTAAAATAAATAATTGCCAATTTTGGGGAAACAGTATAAATACTAATTTTTAGAGGGGTTATATTGTAAATATTTTCTAAAAAGGGGCTATATTATAATTAGTATTTAAAGAGGGGTCATATTATAAATATTTTATAAAAGGAGGGGTTGTATTGCAAATACTTGATAATAGAGGGATTATTTTATAAATATATTTTTATGAGGGACTATTGTGAAAATATTATTTAAATGAGGACTATAATGTAAATATTATATTTTTGAAGGACTATTATGTAAATATGGAAAATAAAGTTAATTTTTAGTGTTAAAAGAGAAGAATAGTATTTTTGAATTAAAACGTATGAAAAATATTTTACGCAATTAAAAAACATTGAAAAATCGATACGCGATTTGAAAATGCGATAGAATTGTTACGCAATTGAGAAAATGTGAAAATATGACTACACGATGAAAATACAGTAAAACTACTGTTGGGTTAATGATTGGACCCCGAATATGAGATAATAAATTGGAACTGTGAATGGTGCATAGTACATGCATTGGAAAGGTCCAATGGACTGTATGAGGCTAATTGTCTAGGAGAGACTACACCTCCTGAGTGGGTGCGATATGCGTAGTGTAAGTCACTCGTTGACCTTGGGGGCATTGGGGTGCGGGTTGCCTACAATAGGCAGTTGGTAGCTCTTTTGTACCGTGGGTTAGACCGACGCAACACACCAATGATCTTAACTGAGACACTATTCTTAATCAAGATCTGATAAAGACTGTCGTGTATACGCTAGATGTGCAAATCTGAGCACGTGGTCTGAGGCATATTGGTACAGACAGATCTTTTCCATCAGTCTCTCCGACCTGAATTTTAGCTTCATGGAGTAGGAAGTTGAGTCTATGTGCATATGCATAGTTATTGAGGGCATTATCGTAATTATTGTTTATGATAATAGAATTGTTGAATATTTGAATATTGGTAGTGGCATAATTATAATTTTGGTATGATAGTTGTATGAGATATTATATATGTTTATCTTCATTGCTACCATACTGGTATTGGCGTAGGTGATCTCACCTCTTTGTATGCCTATTCTATATTGTATTTGTATCTGAAAAGATGTTGAGCAAGGACTTGAGCGAAAGCTGAGGAGGAGCAGATTCCTGTAGAGGAGGCTGAGTTTTGAGACAATGTAGATGCCTTGTTTCCTTGGGTATATGAGATTGACGTTTCGTGGAGGATCGGAGGCATGACACGTTGATCTAGATAGAGAGCGTATTTACTATATCGGATATTTAAATATTGTTTTGAGTAGATTACATCTTGGACATCCTTATTTACAATCCAGATAAAGTAACTTATGATATCCACCTTAGATTAAATCAATGGTTAGGAATTAAAGTTAATTTCAATGGTTGAGATTTAGTCAACGAAAGTGGCTTGACTAATTACTAAGTAGCTAACTAAACCTAATTTAGTTATCTTAAGTACCTAATTAAGAAACTAAGTGAACTAACCTAGTTATTGATTAGTTATAATCTAGTTACTAAGTAAATATCCTAATTTCATCTAGAAGCCATAACTATGCATGATATATACAATGACCTACTTAATTAGTTAGATAGTTAATTAAGTGTAATTAGGAAACCTAACCTAATTAACTAGCTATCTAATTAGCATATAATTAACATTTAATGGAAGTTAAATCTTGTCCCTAATTCATTAGAGGCCACATGGCCAAGGAGCCTTGGGAGGCTTCTCCAAGCTTCTTGAACACTCTTGCATGACCATTAGGTGACCAATTGGTGACATAGGCTATGTGCCTTCCTAATGTAAACACAACATGATATTTTACTATCATAGCTATCCTTTAATCTCTCCTATACACACTCACATGGCTGCACCTTCACAATTCACTCTCGTTATTCACTTTTTCACTCACTTAAAAAGCTTAGCTTTATTTTCTCTCAAATTCCCAAGAACACCAAGAACATTTTCCCTTTCTTTTCTCTCTTGAGTTTCGGCCCAAGCACCTTGAACCACTATCTATCTTCTATAATTTTTCCTCTTAATGTTTCCTAAACCTAGACAACCTTCTAAACACTTTTCATTTAGGAAGTTTTGTCAAAAATCCTATCCTAAGTGCTTCAAATCTAAGCTTTGGTTTACTTTCCTAAAGGTAAACTTTTGATTCTTTGGTTTAAAATTTAGTTTTTGATTTTCTAAACCATGATTGTTCCGTGGTTTTTCATTATTAAGCTTTGTTTGTGATTTTACTTATTGTTTAAGAATTTTAGGGAATTGTTTTAAAGTCACACGAAAATCAAAGAAGGAGGAGGAGCTTGAGGATTCTTATCTTCAAGAGGTAAGAGGGAGATTTACCTCACCAACCAAGTTTTGGTGGTGAGAAGATGGTTGTGTATGGTGAAAAATAGATAAGGGTATATTCACCTATTGTTTGATGTCTCTTTGATAGTGATCGTGATGTTTATAGTTTTGTTTTATGATTGCATGTGTGATAGTATGTCTATAGCTTTGATAATATGCTTGTCTGTATGATTTTGAATGCATGCAAGTGTATGTGTAAATTAGGATATGAATAACATAATGAAACGAAATTTATGAGAGCTCCAAAAAGCTTGAAGGCTCACGGCCATACTAGGTTAAAGAGGACCAAAGTCCTGAAAATAATGGTTTTAGATTGAGGTTAATGGTTTAAATGAGAAGGAAATGAATTTGGAAAAGTTTGAGTGTAGCAAGCAAAATGATTTTGGGAAAACAATTTGTTATAATTAAATAAATGAGTTATGAAATAAAATGAGGTCAATACTTGAAGTTTGCTGACGTATAGCTCACCCTATGGGTTTTGAGGCACGTTTGAAAAATTTGAGATGTAATATCTGTAGTAAAAGAAAGAATTGCCAATTTTGGGGAAACAATACAAATACTAATTTTTAGAGGGGTTATATTGCAAATATTTTCTAAAAAGGGGCTATATTGTAATTAGTATTTAAAGAGGGGTCATATTATAAATATTTTATAAAAGAGGGTTGTATTGTAAATACTTGATAATAGAGGGACTATTTTATAAATATAATTTTTATGAGGGACTATTGTGAAAATATTATTTAAATAAGGACTATAATGTAAATATTATATTTTTGAGGGACTATTATGTAAATATGAAAAATAAAGTTAATTTTTAGTGTTAAAAGAGAAGAATAGTATTTTTGAATTAAAACGTATGAAAAATATTTTACGCAATTGAAAAACGTTAAAAAATTGATACGCGATTTGAAAATGCGATAGAATTGTTGCGCGATTGAGAAAATGCGAAAATATGACTACGTGATGAAAATACAGTAAAACTACTGTTGGGTTAATGATTGGACCCCGAATATGAGATAATAAATTGGAACTGTGAATGGTGCATAGTACATGCATTGGAAAGGTCCAATGGACTGTATGAGGCTAATTGTCTAGGAGAAACTACACATTCTGAGTGGGTGCGATATGCGTAGTGTAAGTCACTCGTTGACCTTGGGGGCATTGGGGTGCAGGTTGCCTACAATGGGCGGTTGGTAGCTCTTTTGTATCGTGGGTTAGATCGACGCAACACACCAATGATCCTAACCGAGACACTATTCTTAATCAAGATTTGATAAAGACTGTCGTGTATATGCTAGATGTGCAAATCTGAGCACGTGGTCTGAGGCATATTGGTACAGACAGATCTTTTCCATCACTTTCTCCGACCTGAGTTTTAGCTCCATGGAGTTGGAAATTGAGTCTATGTACATATGCATAGTTATTGAGGGCATTATCGTAATTATTATTTATGATAATAGAATTGTTGAATATTTGAATATTGGTAGTGGCATAATTATAATTTTGGTATGATAGTTGTATGAGATATTATATATGTTTATCTTCATTGCTACCATACTGGTATTGGCGTAGGTGATCTCACCTCTTTGTATGCCTATTCTGTATTGTATTTATATATGTAAAGACGTTGAGCAAGGACTTGAGCGAAAGCTAAGGAGGAGCAGATTCCTGTAAAGGAGGCTGAGTTTTGAGACGATGTAGATGCCTTGTTTCCTTGGGTATATGAGATTGACGTTTCGTGGAGGATCGGAGGCATGACCCGTTGATCTGGATAGAGAGCGTATTTACTATATGGGATATTTAAATATTGTTTTGAGTAGATTACATCTTGGACATCCTTATTTACTGTAGATATTTATGTACACCTAGAGTTTCCAATATCCATTAGGCAGTATTGGGGGACTTACTACCGTACTCCTAGTGAGATCAGTGTTTTGTCGTCTGCTCGGACACCTGTCTGTAGGACTTCACGTCAGGTCGGATTCCTACCTGCTGAGGAATCTGAGGAGGACCCGTCTGAGGGTTCTACTGTCTAGTAGTACTTGGGCAGTATGTTAGTTTAAAATTAAAGTTTAAATATTTTGAAAGTTTAGTTTGTAAGTATTTAAGTATGATAGTACTACGACTTGTATGTACATATATATGATGTAAATTATTTGTGATGATGTTATAATGTTTTTATTTTCCTCTAAGTTTATCTTATTGTTATTAAGAAATTTTACAACTCGTATTTACATTACAAAGCCCGATTTTTAATGAAGGAGTAATTTGGTAATTAAGTAATAATAAATGTGATGCCCTAAGGAGGGTGTTACATTAGTTGGTATCAGAGCCCAAGTTAGAGTCTTTTTGGGTTTGTGGTTAGGTCTGTCTTGTTTAAGTTGTGTGATTCTCTGTGTTTATTTTCTGAAAGAAAATAATATTGTTTGGAAAATTAACTTCAGCTCTTCTTTGTGTTGTTCAGTCTATTTGAGAAAATGAAATGGCTGGACGAGGAAGAGGACGCGCGAATACGAGGGCAGGAGCTGGAAATGATGGTGACGACAATCAAAACATGGCTGCAGCTGTAGCAGCAATACAATGGATGGCTAAGGTTGTTGCACAGCAAAACCAAATAGCAACTGAGGATGCTCACAGCTTGTCAGAATTTCAGCGGAACAATCCACCGAAGTTTCATGGAGAGTTTGATCCAGAGAAAGCTGATCTGTGGATCAAAGATCTGGAAAAGATATTTGAAGGCATAGGTTGTACTGATGAGCGGAAGCTTACTTTCGCAACATTTGTGTTAGTCGGTGATGGAGAGGCTTGGTGGGCAGGAGCCCGGAGATTGATTCAAGCTGAGGGGAGAGTTGTGACATAGCAGCTCTTTAAGCAGAAATTTCTGGGAAAGTATTTTCCAGCGAGTGTTCGTCATGCTAAGGAGATGGAGTTCCTTAGTTTGAAACAAGGAACAATGACTGTAAGTGAGTACGCGGCGAGGTTCGAAAGCTTGTCTAAGTTTTTGAGGTACTTCCAGATGCACCCAGATGAGGAATGGAAGTGCAGGAAATTTGAAGAGGGGTTGAGGCTTGATATCAAGCGAGCTTTAGCAACCGTGGATATTGATCAGTTTCCAGTGTTATTGGACAAGTGCTGCAAAGTCAAAGAAATTGATCAATTACGTGAGGCAAGGAATCGGAACTTTGGACCTGCGCGGTTCCAAAGAGGAAATAATAGTGGTGGCAACTATTATCAACAGAAACCATATACTAAACTAGCAGGAAGTCAGAATCGGCAACAATCTTATGGAGGAAGTTCTAGTGGCAGTAGGGCAGTTTCAACTGGGACTTCTGCACTTAAATGTTTCAAGTGTGGGAAAGGACATCTCACCAAGGATTGTCAGCATAAGGGGGTGATTTGTTATCAATGTGGGAAGCCTGGACATTTTTCTAGAGAATGTGATCAACCGAAGGCGGAACCATCAGTGGGCAGTGTTCGTACTGCGAGGCCATAGGCGGGTGGTTGTGTGTATACTATGAGCGGGGAAAAAGCCGCTAAATCCGAGGACTTGATTATGGAGGAGTGTGCTATTGAAGGTAATCCTTTAACAGTATTATATGATTCGGGAGCAACACATTCTTTCATTGCATGTGATTGTGTGGAGCATTTGGGATTAACTGTGACTACATTGCCGTATGATTTGAGTGTTGTTACTCCTACTGATAAGCCTGTGATAACTACAAAAGTATATTTGAATTGCCCTGTATGTGTTAGGGATAAAATCTTTCATGTGGACTTAATTTGTTTGCCTCTTTCTAAGATTAATGTAATCTTAGGAATGGATTGGTTATCTTCTAACCATATCCTGATAGACTTTCCAGTAAGACATTAGGCTTTCCTAAGGTTAAGGATTCTAGATTCCTAACGGCTACTCAAGTGGAAGCTTGTTTGAAGGAAGGAGATCAGGGGTACTTGTTGATGTCTTCTTTGGAGGTTCAGTGTGAAGATGTTTTGAAGGATATTTTCGTCGTTAATGAATTTCCTGAAGTGTTTCCTGAAGATATACCTGGACTATCGCCGGAAAGAGAAATAGAATTTTCTAATGATTTAGTACTTGGAGCTGGACCTATATTTATGGCGCCTTACAGGATGTCGCCAGTCGAATTGGCAGAGCTTAAGAAAGAATTGGAGGATTTATTAGAGAAGCAATTTGTGAGACCAAGTGTATCACCATGGGGAGCTCCGGTATTGTTGGTAAAAAAGAAGGATGGGACTTCTCGTCTATGTGTAAACTACTGGCAATTGAATAAGATTACGATCAAGAATAATTATCCACTACCAAGAATTGATGATCTGATTGACCAATTGCGAGGAGCCGCAATATTTTTCAAGATCGACTTACGTTCTGGTTATCACCAGATACGTGTGAAGGCAGAGGATATTCCTAAAACTGCGTTTTGGACACGTTATGGACATTATGAATATCAAGTGATGCCATTTGGTGTGACTAATGCACCTATGATATTCATGGACTTTATGAATCAGATTTTTCGTTCATACTTGGATAAGTTTATTGTTGTCTTTATTGATGACATTTTGATTTATTCTCGAAGTTAGGAGGAGCATGTTGAGCATCTCAGAGTGGTTCTCCAGATTCTGAGGGAGAATAAGTTATATGCCAAGTTGTCTAAATGTGAATTTTGGTTAAGCGAAGTTCAATTTTTGGGGCACATTATATCAGAGAATGGAATTGAAGTTGATGCTGCAAAAGTGGAGACAGTTGTTGAATGGGAAAGACCGAAGACTGTATCAGAGATCCGTAGCTTTGTCGGATTGGCCAGTTACTATCGATGATTTTTTGAGGGGTTTTCGAAGATAGCAGGACTTCTTACCCAACTTACACGAAAGAATCAACCATTTGTATGGACTGAAGCATGCGAAGAAAGTTTTCAGGAGTTAAAAAGACGACTGACTACTTCACCGATTTTGATTCTGCCTGATCCAAATGAATCTTTCGAAGTGTATTGTGATGCTTCGTACCAAGGATTGGTTTGTGTACTTATGCAGAATCGTAAGGTTATGGCATACGCGTCGAGACAATTGAAAGTGCATGAGAGGAATTATCTGACTCATGACTTGGAGTTAGTAGCAGTAGTATTTGCATTGAAAGTATGGAGACATTTTCTCTACAAGGCAACGTTCACTATTTTTAGTGATCATAAAAGTTTGAAGTATCTGTTTGATCAGAAAGAGTTGAACATGAGACAAAGGCGTTAGCTAGAGTTTCTGAAGGATTATGACTTTCAGTTACAGTATCATCCCAGAAAGGCAAATGTCGTAGCGGATGCTTTAAGTAGAAAAATGCTTAGTGCTAATGTTATGATGATTAAAGAGAAGGAACTGATAGAAGAATTTTGGGATATGCGTCTATCTGTGAAGTTGACACCGGGGAAGATGTGTTTGAACATGATCACTATTTCAAATGATTTGATGGATAGAATACGAGTAGGACAAAATAGTGATCAGTATTTGCAAGAAGTAAAGGAAGCAAGGAGTCAAGGAGCAGAATTGGAATTCAGCGAAGGTGTTGATGGAATTCTGAAGTTCAAAGGAAGAGTTTGTTTGCCAAATGATACAGAACTTAGGAGATTGATTTTGGATGAAGCTCACAGTAGTAAGTTGAGTCTGCATCCAAGAGCCATGAAGATGTATCAAGATTTGAAACAACTGTATTGGTGGCAAGGAATGAAGAGGGATGTCACTGAATATGTATCATCCTGTTTAGTCTGTCAAAAGGCTAAAGTGGAACATCAAAGACCATCGGGAATGTTATAACCTTTACCTATTCCTAAATGAAAATGGGATGGCATAGCAATGGATTTCGTAACAGGACTACCAAAGACTCAGAAAGGTCACGATTCTATATGGGTAATTGTTGATCGACTTACAAATTCGGCGCACTTTTTACCGATTAATATTAAGTACTTAATGGAAAAGTTAGCTCAAGTGTACATCAATGAAATTGTTAGACTTCATGGTGTACCATCCAGTATTATCTCTGATCAAGATCCGCGATTCACGTCAAGATTTTGGAATAGTTTGCAAGAAGCGATGAGAGCAAAGCTACGTTTTAGTTCTGCTTACCATCCACAAACAGATGGTCAGTCAGAAAGGATGATTCAGTCATTGGAGGACTTGTTGAGAGCTTGTGTTCTAGAGCAAACTGGTTGTTGGGATGAATTTTTACCATTGATAGATTTCACATACAGCAAGAGTTTCCATTCGAGCATAGGGATGGCACCCTATGAGGCATTATATGGGAGAAGATGTAGAACGCCATTGTGTTAATACCATGATGGTGAAAGTACTGTGGTAGGACCAGAATTTGTGTAGCAGACAACTGAGAAAGTGAAGATGATCCAAGACAAGATGAGGACAACTCAGATGCGGCAAAAGAGTTATGCTGATAAGAGACGAAGATCGCTTGAATTTGAAGAAGGTTACCATGTGTTTCTACGTGTGATACCCATGACTGGAGTTGGACGAGTGATTAAGTCAAGAAAACTCACTCCGAAGTTTATTGGACCGTATCAGATACTCCGTCGGGTAGGTCTGGTAGCTTATCAGATTGCATTACCACATTTCCTATCAAATCTTCATAATGTATTTCACATAACATAACTACGGAAATATATTTCTGATCCGACTCATGTTATCAAACCAGACACCGTACAACTAAAGGATAATTTAACCTATGAGACATTTCTGGTCAAGATTAAAGATCGAAGGACAAAGCAACTTTGAGGTAAAGAGATTGCATTGGTTAAAGTGGTTTGGAACGATGTAAGTGGTGAAGCCACATGGGAGTTGGAAGAGAAGATAAGAGAGCATTTCTGTTTTTATTTTAAGGGTGTGTCAAGTTTCGAGGACGAAACTTCTTTTTAGAGGGGGAGAGTTATAACAACCCAAATTCTGATTATGTTAATAGTAATAGCAGAATTTCACTGTTTTGTATTTTTTGTGTGTTATAAAATTAATTTGACTATTTTAAGACTGTTTTTGATTGTTTTGTGTGATTTGCTCTAGGTCAAGAAAATAATAATTTTTGGGCCGGGAAAATTCTTATCTAATTTATTCGGAGGCGGGGGATCTTACTAAATCCAAATTTGAGTGACACAGGAAAAAATCTTTTAATTTTAAGAATTTATCTATGAAATAAAAATATTTCACTGATGAATATCTACTGTTTTACTTATAGCAGCTTCTGCTATAATTTATTGGACCCGATAAATTTTAATTGACAGAAAATGTGCTTAGAATATTTTCTGTAACCTAAATTAGAATGAACCAATAAGAGCCAGTCAAAATTGATGGTTGGACTTTTCTAAACCAATAGGAGTTGGTCAAATAAAGTGGCATAGACTTTATTGTGGACCATTGGATGAAAAGCTTGATTAAGATGTCTTTGATCATGACCATTGATCAGATCAATGGTGTGAGAACAATCAAGATAAAGTAACTTATGATATCCACCTTAGATTAAATCAATGGTTAGGAAATAAAGTTAATTTCAATGGTTGAGATTTAGTCAACGAAAGTGGCTTGACTAATTGCTAAGTAGCTAACTAAACCTAATTTAGTTATCTTAAGTGCCTAATTAAGAAACTAAGTGAACTAACCTAGTTATTGATTAGTTATAATCTAGTTACTAAGTAAATATCCTAATTTCATCTAGAAGCCATGACTATGCATGATATATACAATGACCTACTTAATTAGTTAGATAGTTAATTAAGTGTAAATAGGAAAGCCTAACCTAATTAACTAGCTATCTAATTAGCATATAATTAACATTTAATGGAAGTTAAATCTTGTCCCTAATTCATTAGAGGCCACACGGCCAAGGAGCCTTGGGAGGCTTCTCCAAGCTTCTTGAACACTCTTGCATGACCATTAGGTGACCAATTGGTGACATAGGCCATGTGCCTTCCTAATGTAAACACAACATGATATTTTACTATCATAGCTATCCTTTAATCTCCCCTATACACACTCACATGGCTGCAGCTTCACAATTCACTCTCATTATTCACTTTTTCACTCACCTAAAAAGCTTAGCTTTATTTTCTCTCAAATTCCCAAGAACACCAAGAACATTTTCCCTTTCTTTTCTCTCTTGAGTTTTGGCCCAAGCACCTTGAACCACTATCTATCTTCTATAATTTTTTATCTTAATATTTCCTTAACCTAAACAACCTTCTAAACACTTTCCATTTAGGAAGTTTTGTCAAAAATCCTATCCTATGTGCTTCAAATCCAAGCTTTGGTTTACTTTCCTAAAGGTAAACTTTTGATTCTTTGGTTTAAAATTTAGTTTTTGATTTTCTAAACCATGATTGTTCCATGGTTTTTCATTATTAAGCTTTGTTTGTGATTTTACTTATTGTTTAAGAATTTTAGGGAATTGTTTTAAAGTCACACGAAAATCAAAGAAGGAGGAGGAGCTTGAGGATTCTTGTCTTCAAGAGGTAAGAGGGAGGTTTACCTCACCAACCAAGTTTTTGTGGTGTTAAAATGGTTGTGTATGGTGAAAAACCCATAAGGTTTTATTCACCTATTGTTTGATGTCTCTTTGATAGTGATCGTGATGTTTATAGTTTTGTTTTATGATTGCATGTGTGATAGTATGTCTATAGTTTTGATAATATGCTTGTTTGTATGATTTTGAATGCATGCAAGTATATGTGTAAATTAGGATGTGAATAACATGATGAAACGAAATTGATGAGAGCTCCAAAGAGCTTGAAGGCTCACAGACATACTAGGTTAAAGAGGACCAAAGTCCTGAAAATGATGGTTTCAGATTGAGGTTAATGGTTTAAATGAGAAGGAAATGAATTTGGAAAAATTTGAGTATAGCAAGCAAAATGATTTTGGGAAAACAATTTGTTATAATTAAATAAATGAGTTATGACATAAAATGGAGGTCAATACTTGAAGTTTACTGACGTATAGCTCACCCTATGGGTTTTGAATTGGCGTCCGAAAAATTTGAGATGTAATATCTGTAGCAAAAGAAAGAATTGCCAATTTTGGGGAAACAGTATAAATACTGATTTTTAGAGGGGTTATATTATAAATATTTTCTAAAAAGGGGCTATATTGTAATTATTATTTAAAGAGGGGTCATATTATAAATATTTTATAAAAGAGGGCTGTATTGCAAATACTTGATAATAGAGGACTATTTGGTAAATATAATTTTTATGGGGACTATTGTAAAAATATTATTTAAATGAGGACTATAATGTAAATATTATATTTTTGAGGGACTATTATGCAAATATGGAAAATAAAGTTAATTTTTAGTGTTAAAAGAGAAGAATAGTATTTTTTATTTAAAACGTATGAAAAATATTTTACGCAATTGAAAAACATTGAAAAATTGATACGCGATTTGAAAATGCGACAGAATTGTTGCGCGATTGAGAAAATGCAAAAATATGACTACGCGATGAAAATACAGTAAAACTACTGTTGGGTTAATGATTGGACCCCGAATATGAGATAATAAAGTGGAACTGTGAATGGTGCATAGTACATGCATTGGAAAGGTCCGATGGACTGTATGAGGCTAATTGCCTAGGAGAGACTACACCTCCTGAGTGGGTGCGATATGCATAGTGCAAGTCACTTGTTGACCTTGGGGGCATTGGGGTGCGGGTTGCCTACAATGGGCGATTTGTAGCTCTTCTGTACCGTGGGTTAGACCGACGCAGCACACTAATGATCTTAAGCAAGACACTATTCTTATTCAAGATCTGATAAAGACTGTTGTGTATATGCTAGATGAGCAAATCTGAGCACGTGGTCTGAGGCATGTTGGTACAGACAGATCTTTTCGATCACTCTCTCCGACCTGAGTTTTAACTCAATGGAGTAGGAAATTGAGTCTATGTGCATATGCATAGTTATTGAGAGAATTATCGTAATTATTATTTATGATAATAGAATTGTTGAATATTTGAATATTGGTAGTGGCATAATTGTAATTTTGGTATGATAGTTGTATGAGATATTGTATGTGTTTATCTTCATTGCTACCATACTGGTATTGACGTAGGTGATCTCACCTCTTTGTATGCCTATTCTATATTGTATTTATATCTGTAAAGATGTTGAGCAAGGACTTGAGCGAGAAGCTGAGGAGGAGCAGATTCCTGTAAAGGAGGCTGAATTTTTGAGATGATGGAGATGCCTTGTTTCCTTGGGTATATGATATTGACATTTCGTGGAGGATTGGAGGCATGGCACGTTGATCTGGATAGAGAGCATATTTACTATATGGGAGATTTAAATATTGTTTTGAGTAGACTACATCTTGGACATCCTTATTTTACTGTAGATATTTATGTACACCTAGAGTTTCCAATATCCATTAGGCAGTACTGGGGGACTTACTACCATACTCCTAGTGAGATTAGTGTTGTGTCGTCCGCTCAGATACTTGTCCATAGGACTTCACGTCAGGTCGGATTCCTACCTGCTGAGGAATCTGAGGAAGACCCGTCTGAGGGTTCTACTGTCTAGTAGTACTCGGGCAGTATGTTAGTTTAAAATTAAAGTTTAAATATTTTGAAAGTTTAGTTTGTAAGTATTTAAGTATGACAGTACTACGACTTGTATGTACATATATATGATGTAAATTATTTGTGATGATGTTGTAATGTTTTTATTTTTCGCTAAGTTTATCTTATTGTTATTAAGAAATTTTACAACTCGTATTTACATTACAAAGCACGATTTCTAATGAAGGAGTAATTTGGTAATTAAGTAACAATAAATGTGATGCCCTAAGGAGAGTGTTACAGCTATCTCTAATAGTCTTCTAACATTAGTGCACCAACTTTTTGCCTCTCCTACTAGCATATAAGAGGCAAAAGATACCATTTGTTCATCAGTACAACCTTTAACAGCAAAAATCTTCTCTATCTCTCTAATCCACCCTTCAGCCTTAACCAGATTATATTCTCTTTTAAAAGATGAAGGATTAGCCTTCCTAAACTCAGAAAGGTCATGAAAGTTCTGGTTTCTTACGAGTGCCGCATTATCTACTAGGTGTAGAGGTGGATTTGTTCCCATCCTTTCTAACATTCTATTTGTGATGGCAATTTGCTCCCTTATGTAACATCCCAAATTTAATAACAACTGTATAATCTGTATTATACCACAGTAATTTGATCTAGGCATGCTACTAACTACTAAAACATTTCTAATATAACATAACAACATTATATAAGAAAATATGAGCCACGAACTAATGAACATATACATAATGTCGATATTTCTCATAAATACAAACTATGTACAAACTAGCAAACTAAGCCTCTCAAGGCACAAAATATACAAGTTTTTAAAAAGAACTTAAAACAACACTATTCTAAGTCTTCCGGTTCTTGCTTTGTCTTCACTCTCCATAAGTCTTCTATCCTAGAATCATTATGAAAACACACACACGAGGTGAGAATCACATATTCTCAGTAGTTAAATCCACAAAACATGCCATCACAATCATTCAAACCATTTCAAAAAAAAAAAAACACAATTCTAAACTCAAGTCTTATACGTATATAAACTAGAAATGTGGCAAAAGCCAAAAATCATGTCCTTTCTCTTCCCGAAATAGATTCTCATTTTATAAGTTGTATAGAAAACTCATTTCCATAAACACAACTCACAAACCATCATCTCAAATATCAGCAATCGCCTATATAATTGTCATGTCATGAATATGTAATGATTAGCAATCGCCCATACAATTGCCATGCTATGCCAAATTATGCCTTATGTTCATGCCTATGCAATAACCTAAACATGTATGTGGATAATGTCATGATTCCTTAGAGTTAGTGAAGAAACTCATCCTCAGTCCCTCAGCAAATGTATGATATAAATGAGCCTTGAACAAAGCAAAGGAAATCAGTTCCATAAGCCTTGAACAAGCATTGGAACCCAGTTCCAAAAGTATTCAATTTTGGGTAGTGAACTCATCAACTACAGGGTCTTCAACAATTTCGGGTAGTGAACTCAACAATTACGCGGTCTTCAACCATGATCAATATGATAGGAAGGGTTGGTTACCTTCTCATTCAAAATCGTATTTGATCAACAACAATGAGGACTTCATCCTCATCCACATAGATATAAAAAACAATGAAGCCAATTACTACTAAGTAGCATGCCAATTTGTTTACATTCATAACTACAAGCATGAAATACAATGATGTCAATTATAATAATAGATAGCATACCAATTGAATTACATCCATAATCTCAAATATAACAACAATGATGCTAAATATCTCCATAATTAACATACCAATTGATTTACATTCACCACACAAATACTTCATTAAATACTCCTATTAGAGTCTCAACACTTATTAAGAAGCATATAAGAAGAAACTATACCCATAGGAAACTCCATTGCATTAAACAAAGCTTCCTATCCATGACTAGAAGGTGGCAAGGCAATGCCCTATTACTGGCAGGAAGCAACACCTAGGCGTAGCTCTGTCACGCCTCGGTACCAGACTCTCTGCCTCACCCATGCCTAGGCGTGACCTTGCAATAGAGAATTCTGTAGTATTCTGCAGAAGGCAGCCACTGTTCCATTGGGAACAAGTGTCATTCCAACCACTCAAGCCTTCATCTCAAGTGATTTCCAACACCTCACAAGGTCCATAAACTTGTTATCAAGTGGCTCCAGTACTCAAGATGGGGGTGAATTGAGTATAAAAACTTTTTCAAATACTTTTAAAAAAACACAAATATTAAAACTTTTAAATAAATAAAGTGAAATTACGAGAGGAAGAAGAAAAGCTTAAAGAACAACAAATAAATAAATATGCAATAATATTAAACTGTATTAAATAAAGATTGAGAAGAGAAGAACAGGTATGATATTTATCCTAATTCGACCATCAACCCACTTGTGGTCTATGTCCAGTCCTCGAAAACTATCCGAGATTTTTCACTATGTATACAAGCTTCAATAGGTGCTTGCAACCGTTACACAAAAGAGCACTTTTTACACACAGAGAAACTCTACCCTTGTGCTAAAGCCTCAGCCTGCAGGAATACCTCACCCTTATACAAACCTTTGAGGGATACCTCACCCCTATTACAATAGAGCAGAAGAGTAAAAGAAAATAAACTCTCTTGAAGAGTAAATAATACAACTTGAAGAACTTAAAAAGCTCTCTTAGTATATCTCAAAAATTAACGTAAAAAAAGCGTAGAAAAAGACTAGAAATTATAAATCACGAGTTAGAGCAAGCAAAGAATTAATCAGAGTGTTAGGCACTGCTCAGAGATGACCCATGGTCTCTATTTATAGAGCAATTCAAAAAAATAGTTGTTGGGTGCATTAAAAACTCGTAATTAAAACAAATACGAACGTTTCTTTCCATATCAGGATCAATGTTTATTCGAATAACCTTTGTGTTATTCGAATAACATATTTTGTAAAAGCTTCGTGAAAACTAGTCTGATATGAGTTATTCGAATAATATGTATCTTATTCGAATAACACTGTTAAAAAAGGAATTCTAAGAAAGCTGATCTATTCGAATAACTGATGAGTTATTTGAATAGTTTATTCAAGAAAAACTATTTGGAGAAAGCCTCGATTCAAATAACAGCAAGGTTATTCGAATAGCCTATTTGAAATAAGAAACGCGTGGCAGGATTTTTGAAAGCGTTATTCGAATAACCATTGAGTTATTTAAATAACTCTATTATGAACAGAGTCTACTAGGCTTAGTTTATTCGAATAAAGGAAACTTTATTCGAATAACCCTATTAAAAACTAGTTTTAAAAAACCATTTCAAAAGACTTCCAGATTTATTTTCAAAGACACCCAAACTCTTTTAATTTCTTTGGGTTTTAATAAAAAGATATTTTTATCTTTTCTTCCAAAATAATGAGATATTAAAAGAGAGCTCCATTCAAAAAGACTCTAAATCCTAAAGTTATTCTTCGTGATACTTTTGGACTTAGTCTTCTTATCATCTTCATGTTTGTTATCATCAAAACTAAACTTCACTGTAGCATAGTCAAACACATTCTCTCCCTTTTTGATGATGACAAACTATCATTGAGAAAAGCATTAGTTTACAAAAATTGGAATTCATAAAGATAAAGTTTGGAGAGAAATTACTCGCCTTTTTTTCATAAGAGGTGCTTTCAAATATCAGATGTGCTCAGCTCCCCCTTTCTTTTGGAATCCAATAACTGATTTATTTTTATCATACTTTTCTCAAGAAGTACTTGTTACTTATTTTACTTATTTTTCTCCCCCTTTGGCATAATCAAAAAGCATAGGAGATCAAGGCAAAAACATGTAATAGGCATGGCAAACATATAATATGTGTATAAACTCAAAAGCATAGAAACAGATAACAAGATCAAAACATCAATATCATTTATATTAAATTTTCAAAGTCATGTATAGCTAGAACAAAACAAATACATCAAGAAACAAACAATAAAAACAAAGTAAAACAAAGCAAAGCCTAAAAGTAGGCATCTGGTGGCAAAGGAGGGGAGTCAGAGGCACGCTGGGTCAGCAAATAGCGAAGAGCAGCCTGCTCACGTTCTACACCTTCTATTCTGTCAAACAAAATAGAAAAGGTGTTCTTCATGTAGGCTCTGTTATCCTGCAAAGCTGCTATGATCTGATCCAAAGTAACTGGTTCAGGAGCAGCAGGAGCAGGAGCATTAGCAGCAGGGGCTTCTTCTTGGTCTTCGTCTTCAACTTCATCAGGATACACCCAATAATCTTCATTTTGTTCAGGGTAAAGGACCCAAAAACATGATGGTGGGTCAGCTTTATCGCCCACTTAGTTTCCACAATCTGAGGATACTTGCCTAAGAAGGCAGAGATGATCAAACCATAGGGCAAATCAGACCTTTCGTTGCCCTTTGCCTTCATCATATGCTTCATGATAAAGGCAGGTCAGTTCACCTAATATCCTTTCTTGATGAGCCACAGCATGAAGATGTCGTCCTTACTCAGGTAGGTGTAGTTGCCTCCCTAAGGTGCTAAGATATGAACAAAGGCATAGTGTAAGAGCCTATCTTGGCTCTTCATCATGCCTCCCTTGACGCTCTTAGGAGGCAGGGCCAAACCAAGCTTCATCAGGTCTTCAATGGCTTGAAGCTTTTTGTACTCATGATCCAGAGCTTCAATATCATCATCAAGGTTGCGCCTAATGGATTGCAACCCAAACATCTATTGCCAATCACTAGGAGTGATGACCATGTGCTGATCAGAGACATCGGAATGTAAGTCTTCACCAACTATCTTCATGTTACAGTAGAACATCTTTACCAAGTCTGGGTAAAGAGAAGCTTAGTGTGAGCAGAAGTGAAGAACACCCTGTGTGTCCAGAAGGTTGAGGAAGTCAAAGCCGCCTTCGTTCTAGAAGAAGTTGAGGTCCATGTACTTTGGGTGCACAAGGTTACGCTCCCGAAAGTGCGTAACGAAGCGACCTAGTTCATCCTGGTTAGAGGACAGCCTTCAAAGATCTAGAGGATTGTTGCAGGGGCTGTCTTCATGCGTGGGCGCTTTGCACGTGAAGAGGAGGAGGCCATGGTGGGATGGTGGTCACGGTGAGAAAGGGTTGAGAAGGTGAAGAAGATGGAAGGAAAGAGAATGGGTGGAAAAACAAAGAAGAGAGAAAAGGTGATGGAGAAGATGGAGGATACGAGAGAGAGAGGCTCGTCATAATAGAAGATGAAAAATAGATAAAAGACGTGAGACAAGGCTGGGATTTATAATAAACTCGTGTTTATTCGAATAACAAGGGCGTTATTTGAATAAATCAGTGTGGAGACCGAAAGGTCATGACATTATAGCCTCAAGTTATTTGAATAACTTTTAGTTTATTCAAATAACAAGCTTTGTGAGGGGGCTATCTGCTAAGGTTTTATTCGAATGACCCTATGGTTATTCGAATAACCAAAGCAGAAAAAATGCCTTATCAAGGCATTTATTCAAATAAGGGTGAAATATTCGAATAAGGCAGAATAAATAAAACATAGGAACAGAGAAACCACTTCAAGTTTATTTGAATAGAGCGTTGCTTATTTGAATAAAATATGAAGACAAAAGCACATTTAACACATATATTCGAATAATAGTGGAGTTATTCGAATGAGATAGATAAAAGAAAATAAAAATTGTAGTTGCTTAACTCAGTTTATTCGAATAATTGGAGGTTTATTCGAATAACACTGATATACAACACTTCGATTTCAATAGCTGATGATGTTTATTTGAATATCCATAGGTTTATTCGAATACACCTATTAGAAAAACATTAAAAGCATGTGCAGAAGATGCAATCTCAAATTTAGAGACTTACCTCATGATATTTTACCTACAAAAAGAGAATTTGAGGATATCTCCAACGCTCAAGTCAGTAAAAATTCAAGTTTAATAATCCAATAATAGATCAATAAATATAAACACTATATGAAAAATTGATCTAGAATTCCAAGTTCTCTTCTTAAATGGAAGGAGGTGTCTTTAGGCAAAGGTTTTGTGAAAATATCAGCAAGTTGATTAGTTGTTTCAACAAATTCTAAAATACAATCACCTTTTTGAACATGATCTATTATAAAATGATGTCTTATTTCAATATGTTTAGACCTTGAATGCATGATAGGGTTCTTAGTCAAGTTGATTGCACTAGTATTGTCACATCTTATAGGAATGTGATCAAACTGAAGACCAAAGTCTAGAAGTTATTGCTTCATCCATAGGATTTGAGCACAACAACTTTCGGCTACAACATATTCAGCCTCAGCGGTGGATAAAGCCACACTGTTTTGTTTCTTACTATACCAAGAAACTAAGGAATTCCAAGCAAGTGGTATATTCCACTAGTGCTTTTCCTATGCAATTTGCAATTAGCGAAATCGGAGTCGGAATAACCAACAAGACTACAAGTGGCACCTTTAGGGTACCACAAGCCCACTTGTGAAGTGCCACTAAGATATTTCATAATACGTTTTACTACACTTAAGAGCGATTCTTTAGGATTAGCTTGGTATCTAGCACACATGCATACGCTAAACATAATATCAGGTCTACTAGTAGTGAGATAAAGAAGGGATCCAATCATACCTCTGTATTTGGTGATTTCAACAGATTTACTTACTTTATCCTTGTCTAAGTAGCAAGAGGTGCTCATTGGAGTGTCCATATGCTTTGAGTTATCCATTTCAAATCTTTTGAGGAGTTCTTTGCAATACTTAGATTAGCTAATGGATGTTCCACTCCTTGTTTGTTTGATTTGAAGTCCAAGGAAAAATTAAACTCTCCCATCATGGACATCTCAAATTCGTTTTTCATGATATTAAAAAAATCCTTGCATAGAGACTCGTTAGTAGTACCAAATTTAATATCATCTACATAGACTTGAACAAGGAGGATGTCATGCTTTTTATTTTTAATAAAAAGAGTTGTATCAACTTTGCCTTTTGAAAAATCATGTTCCAAAAGAAACTTACTCAACCTTTCATACCAAGCTCTAGGAGCTTGTTTTAAACCATATAAAGCCTTTTTAAGTTTGAAAACATGGTTGGGTAGTTTATGATTTTCAAAACCTAGAGGTTGTTAAACATATACCTCCTCTTGAATAAAATCATTTAGAAAAGCGCTTTTAACATCCATTTGATATAATTTAAAATCCATGATGCAAGCAAAAACAAATAACATTCTAATAGCTTCTAGTCTAGCTACAGGCACATAGGTTTCTTCATAGTCTATTCCTTCATCTTGATTATACCCTTTAGCTATAAGCCTAGCTTTATTTCTTGTTATTAGGCCACCTTCACCAAGCTTGTTCCTAAAGACCCATTTGGTGCCTATAATTGGATAATCATTGGGCCTTGCAACCAATTCCCATACTTAGTTTCTTTCAAATTGATTTAACTCTTCTTGCATTGCCAAGATCCAATGTTCATCATCAAAGGTTTCATTTAAGTCTTTAGGTTCAATTTGAGAAACGAAAGCCATATGGTTGTATGCATTTCTAATTGAGTTTCGAGTACTTACACCTTTGGATACATCACCTTTTACTTGGTCAAGCGGATGGTATCTTGAGGTTCGCCATTCTTTGGAAAGGTCCATGGCTTGTGAATTCTCTCAAGTTGGGGGGTCCTCTTGACTTTCTTCTTGCTTTCTTTCTTCTTTCTTCTATCTCCTTGTCATCCAAGTTGGTTTTTGCTAAGGCTTCTGCAACATCATTTACAACAAGATCCTTTCTCGATCCATTTGGGTCAGTTTCATCAAATGTAACATGAATGAATTCTTCAATAATCATAGTTCTCTTATTATAAATTCTAAAAGCTTTACTATGATTAAAATAACCAAGAAATATACCTTCATCAGACTTAGCATCAAACTTACCTAGGTTATCATTTCCATTATTCAAAACAAAACATTTGCAACTAAAAACATGAAAATGTGAGACATTTGGCTTTCTTCTCTTGTATAATTCATACGTGATTTTCTTTAAAATTGGTCTTATAAGGGCCTTGTTCATTACGTAACAAGCTGTACTTACAGCGTCTGCCAAAAAATACTTAGGAAGAACAGCCTCATTAAGCATAATTCTCGCCATTTCTTCTAAAGAACGATTTTTCCTTTCTACAACTCCATTTTGTTGTGGAGTTCTAGGGGTAAAAAAATTATGCTCAATGCCATGTTTACCACAAAAAGTTTCAAAAGCATGATTTTCAAATTCACCACCATAATCACTTCTTATAGAAGAAATTGAAAAACCTTTTTCGTTTCAGATAACTTTGGCAAGTCTTTTAAAAGCTAGAAATGCGTCATTTTTATTTGAAAGAAATAAAGTCCATGTGAACTTAGAAAAATCATCCACAATCACTAAAGCAAAGTAATTCCCACCAAAGCTCGTAGTTCTAGATGGTTCAAATAGATCCATGTGCAAAAGTTATAAAGGTTTAGAAGTTGAAATTATATTTTTTGCTTTAAAAGAAACTTTTACTTATTTATCCTTTTGACATGCATCACATAATTTATTTTTTGCAAAATTGAGCTTGGGTAGTCCAATTACTAGTTCTTTAGAGACCAACCTTTTTAAGTGATTCATGTGAATATGTGCAATTCTCCTATGCCATAACCATGAATCATCATTCTTACTTAAAAGGCATTTCACATCATTTGAAGATATATCATCAAGACTAATCATATAAATGTTGTTAACTCTATGACCGATGAACTTAACATGCTTATCATTTTTATCTTCAATTATGCAATAATTTGAATAAAAAATAACTCTATTTTCTTTATCACATAATTGGCTAATGCTAAGCAAGTTATGTTTGAGTCCTCCAACAAGTAATACATTATCTATAGAGGAATTAGGGCTCTTACCAACTTTGCCGATTCCAAGAATCTTTCCTTTGTTGTTATCACTATATGTAATGTGTCCATGATTCTTGGGAACTAGAGATGAGAACTTAGAGTCATCTCCGATAATGTATTTGGAGCAGCTATTATCGAGATACCAATTTGAGCTCCTGGCCTTCAAGCACACCTACAATACATGTTTAATTTTTAACTTTTGGTACCCAAATTTTCTTGGGTCCTTGAATGTTAGTTTTAGGAATAATGCCCTTGGGAACCCAAATCATTTTTGTTCCACTCTTTATATTTATATTTTTCCTAGCATTGCATGTTGACGCATTGTGTCCTTTCTTTCCACAATAAAAACATTTAATAAAAGGACTACTAGAAGTATTTGAATGCACAAAGAAATTTTTATAAATTTTATGTTGATTTTTGGGGTTGTAACCTATCCCAGCTTTTTAAAAAATAGCTTTTCGTTTTCCTAATAAAATATTTAAATTATCTCTTCCAAAAGTGAATTTAGAAAGTGTGTTCTTTAAGTTTTCAACTTCTTTTTCAAAATTTTGGCATGATAGACAAGATGAAGAAGTTAAGATATGTGAAGAACAACTCGTACAAGCATCAATTAATCCTAATATTTTATTTTCAATTTTTAATTCTTCAATTTCTTTGTTTAAAACAAGAATTTGATTTTCTAGAGAAGAAATTGTTTTCTTAGAAGAAGAAATTAATTTTGTAAGCCTTATTGACTTTTCATGTAATTTTTCAAAGGCATTTTGTAATTCATCATAAGAAGGTAACAAGTCACAATTAGAACTTACCTCATTGCCTTTCATCTTCTTCTTCTCCTTTGGCCATAAGACATAGATGGGCTTCTTCACTATCTGAACTGTCAGTGGAGTCCATGTCTTTGTCATCCCATGCTATGTAGGCTCTTCTCCTTTTTCTGTCCTTGAAGAAATTCTTTTCAACTTTCTCTATTTTCTTTTGATAGATTGGGCGCTCCATCTTCATGTGGTCCGATTTTCCACATTCGTAGCAAGTTGGAGTTGATGACGCTCCTTCTCCTTTATGATAATTATTCTTTTGAGGAAAAGGCGGTCTTCTTTGTGTTCCTTTCTTTTTGAGGAACCTCCCAAATTTCTTCACTAGGAGACTGAGATTCTCTTCATTCAGCTCAAGGTTGTTCGCTTCATCTCCATCATTTTCATCTTCATTATCGATATTAGAGGAGGTAGCTTTAAGTGCAATGCCCTTTTTCTTCTTATCATTTTCTTCGCTTTGGCTTAACCTACTCAACTCCAGCTCGTGTTCATGAAGTTTTCAAATAGGGTAGTTAATGTCATTATTGACAGATCCCTCGATTCTGATATGGTTGTTACCTTGGGTTGCCAAATCCTACTCAGACATCTCAAAACTTTGTTAATCAAATCTTCGTTAGAGAAATTCTTTCCTAATGATGCAAGATGATTAACAATGCGGGTGAACCTCTTTTACATTTCCTGAATGCTTTCTCATTGGTTCATTAAGAATAATTCATATTCACAAGTAAGAGAATTTATTCTCGACCTCTTTACTTCACTAGTACCCTCATGGGTAACTTGTAAAGTATCCCACATTTCTTTAGCAGTTTTACAATTTGAAATTCTAAAAAATTCATCATACCCCAAAGCAGTGGTAATGATGTTTTTGGCCTTTAAATTATGTTGAACTTTTCTTTTATCCTCATATGACCAATCACTTCTTGATGTCTTAGTTTTTACACCATCGACCTCTTTTGTAGGTATAAATGCGTCGTTTTTGATAGCATCCCACACATCGAGATCAATAACTTCAATGACGATTTTCATTCTTTCCTTCCAATAGGCATAACCATCCCCATTGAAAAAGGGTGGTCGGTTTATGGAAGATCCCTTTGAAAAGTCACTTAAGGAAGCCATGTTCTCTTGAAGCTGCTAAGCTCTTTAAACAAGAGTTTAGCTCTGATACCACTTGTTACCAAGTGGCTCCAGTACTCAAGAGGGAGGGTGAATTGAGTATAAAAACTTTTTGCAAATACTTTAAAAAAAAACACAAATATTGAAACTATTAAATAAATAAAGTAAAATTACGAGAGGAAGAAGAAAAGCTTAAAGAACAGTAAATAAATAAATATGCAATAATATTAAACTGCATTAAATAAAGAGATTGAGAAGAGAATAGCAGGCACGATATTTATCCTGGTTTGACCACTAACCCACTTGTGGTCTATGTCCAGTCCTCGAAAACTATCCGAGATTTTTCACTATGTATACAAGTTTCAATAGGTGCTTGTAATCGTTACACAAAAGAGCACTTTTCACACACAGAAAAACTCTACCCTTGTGCTAAAGCCTCAGCCTGTAGGGATACTTCACCCTTATACAAACCTTTGAGGGATACCTCACCCCCGTTATAATAGAATAGAAGATTAGAAGAAAAGAAACTCTCTTTAAGAGTAAATAATACAACTTGAAGCACTTAAGAAGGTCTCTCAGTATATCTAAAAAAATAATGTAAAAAGAGTGTAGAAAAAGAGTAAAAATTATAAATCACGAGTTAGAGCAAGCAAAGAATTCATTAGAGTGTTAGGCACTGCTCAGAGATGACCTAGGGTCTCTATTTATAGAGCAATTCAAGAAAATAGCCGTTGAGTGCATTAAAAACTCGTAATTAAAACAAATACGAACGTTTCTTTCCATATCAGGATCAATGTTTATTCGAATAACCTTTATGTTATTCAAATAACATGTTTTGTAAAAGCTTCGTGAAAACTAGTCTGATATGAGTTATTCAAATAATATGTATCTTATTCGAATAACACTGTTAAAAAAGGAATTCTGAGAAAGCTGATCATTCAAATAACTGATGAGTTATTCGAATAGTTTATTCAAGAAAAATTATTTGGAGAAAGCCTCTATTCGAATAATAGCAAGGTTATTTGAATAGTGTAACACCCCAACTTTTTGGTTAATTACAATATAGTCTCAAATGTACTGTTTTGTAATTTTTGTGTGTAGTAAATTAAATTTGATTGTTTCGTCAGTGTATTTGACTGTTGTATGTGATTTTCTCGAGTCAAGAAAATAATAATTTTTTGGCCGAAAAAATCTTATTTTAATTAATTAGAGCTGAGGGATCTTACTAAACCCAATTCTGATTGATATATATATTAATCTTTTAATTTTTAGGATTTAACGGTGCAATAAAATAATTTTATATTATTATAATATTATTTTATTTGACAGCACCTACTATCTTAAAAATAGTAGAAATCTGCTTCAAAATTACCATGGACCAGAAAAAGTCTGTGGGACCTGCGTTTAGAAAAGCAGTCAACGATTCTGACTTGGCTAGATTCTAAGCCAATAGGAACAAGTCAACGAAAGTGGCTTGACTATTTTAAACTAATAAGAAGTGGTCAAATAAAGAGGCAAAGACTTCTTTGTGGACCATTGGATGAAAAGCTTGATTAAGATGCTTTTGATCATAGTCGTTGATCAAATCAATGGTGTGAGAATAATTCTAGTTTAATCACTAAGTAATATCTACCTTAGATCAAATCAAGGGCTAGGAATTAAAGTTAAAATCAAAGGTTGAGATTGAGTCAAACATAGTGGCTTGACTTTACTTAGAAGCTAATTAAACCTAATTTGGTTAATCTAATTACCTAATTAAGGAACTAAGTAAGCTAACCTAGTTATTGATTAGTTATAATCTAATTATTAATTAGATATCCTAATTTTATTTAGAGGTTATGATATATGTAATTATATATTTAATTAAATTATTATGTAATTAGAATGTTAATTAAGTGTTAATAGGAGACTTAACCTAATTAACTAGCCTTTTAATTAGTATGTGTTTAGCCATTAATTAAAATCAACCCAAGCCCCTAATCCTATTAAGGCTACACGGCCAAAGAGCTTGGGAAGCCTCTCCAAGTTTCTTGAACCATCTTGCATGCACATTAGGTGGCCAAATGGTGACATAAGCCAAGTGCTTCAAGTCTGAACCCATTTGTGATATTTTGCTATTCAAGTAAATCCTCTAAACTCTCCTATACACTCACGACAGCCCCTCCTCGAATTCACTCTCTATATTTGTTGTGGTGTAATCGCAAGTGTACGATTTCGTCAAGTAATAAAATTATCGATCCACGAGGACTGAGTTTATGACAACCAATTAAGTTTAATTATGATTATCTAGACCAAACTAGTGATGTAAAGTTGTGATGGTAGACCAGAACGCAGAAATTAAAATTCGAAAGTAACAAAGAAGATAAACTTTGGGATTTGAACACAGAAATTGGTATTAAGAAATCAGTTTTTAAGGAATCTAGGATATGGGTTCACCACAATGGAAATCAACAAGTTTTGAAATTCTTTCCTCTCTTCTCAAACTAAGTTAATCTTGAAGGCGAATTATCCTAAAGAATTATTGTTTCCTTTCAGAATACAATAACGTATCCAATCTAATCCAATTCCTATTTTCACAACAATTGCATTAGATAGAATCCAATAAGAACAGAGATAATTCAAGTAGAAAACCTCAAGAGAATTAATCTACTTTCGTGATTTAAAAGCTCGAGTTCAGTTTTTAGGGTTCGAAATCAAGAGTCACCTTTCAGTTCTTCCCTTAATATCAAAGATCATGCAAACATGTGGCCAGGCATATTCACAAACAGTTGGTGTGCCCAAAAATTAAATCAAGAGAAACTTAGTATTAAAGAGGCGAGTAAATTCATGCATCAAACATTGCCAATTGTTCCAATGGGTTACTACCAAATCCTAGAACAAAGAATTACTCAATCATATTCATTGTAATACAAACCATAATATATCCAGAAACAAACCAAAAGAAAAATCCAAGAGAAGAGAAACAATTCTTGTGAAGCCTTCTTGTCTTCTCTAACTCTTCTTCCAATCCAAGAGTCTCCCCCTTTTGCCTTGTTTCAAGCTTCAAAATCTCCAATTTAGGTCTCCTCGTGCCTTAGCCTGCTGTATTCTTTTGACAATCCCTCCCCCCTTTAAAAAGGGAAAACAAGTCACTTAAAATTGTTCGTCAAGCGAACCACGGCCGTGGTGGGGACCACGGCCAGGCCGTGGTCAGTTCTGGACCAAAATTTCTAACCCTGCTTTCTCAACCACGGCCGTGGTTGAGTCTGGACTTCTGGTTCTCTTCTTTCTTGACTCCCTCGAACCATGGCCGTGGTGGGGACCACGGCCAGGCCGTGGTTGAGTCTGTTTGTCTTCTTTTCGGTGCATTTTTGTCCCTAATTCAACATCAATTCAAGCTTAGCTCCATTCCACTTCAATTTGCCTCATTCCTGCATTATAACACATGCCAAACCGCGATTATCCGAACTAAAAGAAAAAACGAATGATGAAATAAACAAATATGCATAAAAGACTATGAAAATGCATGCAAAACATATGCAAAATGTGATGTGGAATCACACGCATCAAATTACCCCAAGCTTAAGATTTTGCTTGTCCTCAAGCAATCACTAAGGCCAAAATCGAACTTTGAAATATGACAGTGAATGAAGAACCCGAAAAACAACGAATGGAAGTAATAGGCATAAACATTCAACCAGTGTAGAGATGATCAATGTCCAGTCCAATAGAAGCTTAGGTTCCCTAAATTCATGCTTTCCATCAATTAGGGTCACTCATCTAATCACTCTCAAAGTGTGTAAGGGTAAAGAAACATCACTCAAGCTCCTCAAAAAGCACTTTTATGAACTTGATAGGAAACCAAATTTTCACTAATAATCAGCATGCATGCAAGAATCAAAAGGTCTTTCAAAAGGGTTGTAATGAGGCCATGGGAATGATTTTTGGTAGGATAAAGAAAGGAAAATATGTACAAAGGGTTAGCGAAATTTCTAATAACAAGAAACCCTCTAGAACATATATGAAGCAAAGGTATTATACAATAACAAGCATAGCTTCGCATTTCCAAACAATTTTCTCATTTCTTTTCCTTCTTTGTCAAGCATTCATTTCAATATATTTTTTTTTTTTGTCAAGCTTCTTATGATTTTCTTTTATTTGCAGAAGACTCAAAAACACATGATTCTAAGCACAAGCTTAAGTTTTTGCTCCATTAACGTTCTAGATGGTTACCAACGGTGTATCCTCATAGGTACCAAGAAAATCAATTATGCATAAGGCTCAAAATGGGCAACTAGCGGATGAAGATGTGACAATAAGTTCGAGAAGGCCATGAAAAATACCTAAGATGCCTTAATCACATTCAAGCATGCAACCAATAATTCCGCTTCAAAATGGTTTCAAATCAAATTCTAAAGCACCAAATCCAAGAGTATGAATTTCACTCAACAGAAAAGAGGGTTAACATCAATGTAAAGCACATACCCCTTATTAGGCTCAATTCTCACCTTTAGTGGCTAAATCAATGAAAAGCTCAAAAATAGAGAACCTTACGCTAACCATTGCTATCAAAAGATCTCCCTTTGAAAACTTGCCTATCACAGGAATAAAAACATGGGTTCCACATTCACTTTCTTTAAAATTGGCAAAAAATGTTCATACAGGAGGATGCAAACCTATACTGGGGTAACAAGATGGTGTGATCATGCAACACAATGCAATGTGCAATATGAAAAAGCTAAAATGCAACTAAGCATGCGGCATGAAAACATGAAAATAAATGTAAATACCCCACCCCAAGCTTGAGATTTACATTGTCCCCAATGTAAACCATCAAGTCAGAGAGAGAAGAAAAAGAAGTGGACTCACTGCGGTGGAAAGTGATGCTGGCTCATATGCCAGTCATACATAGCACGGATCATGGTCTCCATGCTCTGGCCCTGTTGCTGTAGTTGCTCCATCATCACTCTATGCTGAGCTTGCTCTGACCGGATGTGTGCCTGGTCGGCTCGAATGAGCGCCTGCTTAGCCTGATTGGCGTCAAGGGAAGTGTAGATCCGATCAAAAGCATCAGAAGAAGTACCTGCAGAAGAGGAAGGAGGCCTAGATGGCCGACCTTGGGGTGGTGGACGAAGAGGCTGCTGAACGTTAAGTGGTTCAGGTTCATCCACCACTGGCACACACGCCTGTTCGGGTTTCTATGAGAGATGGCAGCGGGGTTAGGGAGGGAAAAGGGTGCAGCCGATCAGGAATTACTAAGCAATATGACTCTTCCTCCCTAACAATCATCTTCATAGCTATACAAGTGTGAGATCAATTCTATTGCGCCTTCGGCTTCGACGAAACCATCCAAGTCATACTCAAGATAGTGGGCTATTGCGGTGATAAGCCCACCTATGACTATTGAACCCTCTCCTTTCTTGGCAACTTTGAGTAAGTGTCGAATCATGTGAGACCCGTGTCCAAGTGAACACCGTGCAACATAGCCCATAAGAAAAGGAGTTCGTCTGGCGGACGGCTCCATCGCTATCCCCGCGGCCAAATAAGGTATTAGCCATAATGCGGTGGAGATAGCGAAACAGGGTTGACTAAGGCGGTGGCCTTAGCTTTGGATGAATCATAGCTACCTCCACTAAAGCTTATTTGACTCCGAGAAATTCCCAACATTAAATTCTCTAGGGGAACGTCTTTCCCCACCCACCGAAAAGGAGAAAATGGAGTTAAACTCCTCTAAATTCAGGACATGATCAACATTAAATAGCTAGAAACTGATTCGGCCATCTTGACACCCCTCCCCTTGCAAAATATTGGCCTCAAGAGAGCTCAAAAACTCTAATGTAGGCCCAAGAAATGTAACATAACGGGTGCGAGCAAAGGTGCTCCACCCTATATTGTCCAGATCCAATTTATCTCCTCAGTCAATCCTAAAGTGTCTAGAACTTGGTCATCTAGGTACCTAGTGTTTACTATTTTTCTTTTGGCTAACACATTGTACCTATCTTTTTGTTCTCTATTTTTAAACACAATGCCAAAAGGGTTAGAGTCGGGAGAGTTACCTCTTGAAGGAGCGCCTGCGGCTCACGGGAAGATGAAGATTGATCCCCACGTTGCCGTTTGCTAGCCATATGAACTCTTAATTCGCAGGAGATTATTGAAAATCAGGAAGCTAGGGTTTCCATCTTCAAAATTGTGGATTTGAAATCGGTGCAAATGTGAGAGTTTGAATGTGTGGGTGTGGGTTATGGAGGTTGGGAATGATGGAAAAGATGAAGAAAATGGGTGGTGAAAGGGAGGAAAAAAATGGTAAAATGGCAAGGGGAGGGACGTGTGGTGTTAGCTATGGAGGAAGGAGGAGAAGAATGGGGAAGAAGAAGAAGAAAATGGTAAAATAGAGGTGGAGGATGGAATTTAGGGGTGGATTTGGGAAGGTTTAGGGTGATTTATGAGAGAAGGAGTGAGGGATGGAGGTTGAGGAAGGTGGCTATGGAGGTGGGGGAAAGAAGAAGGAGAAGACGTGGGGGAAATGAGTGAGTTAGGGGGGGTTCGTATGGTTAAAAACCCACCAGAACACGCACCACGGCCGTGGTTCCCATAATGGCCAGGCCGTGGTGGGTTCTGGATTCTGAAACCCATCTTTTTTTTTTTTTGAATCAGGAAGTGAACCACGGCCATGGTGTACACCACGGCATGGCCGTGGTTGGTTCTGGAAAAACACATTTACACCTTAATTTGAACCACGGCCATGGTATCCACCACGGCCAGGCCGTGGTTGGTTCTGTTTTTTGCGTCTTCCCCTTCTTTTTTTTTTTTTTAAACCAGAAGCCACGACCGTGGTAAACACCACGGCCATGATGGAACCACGGCCAGCCGTGGTTGGTTCTCGAATTGTTTTTTTTTAGTATTAAAGAGTAGCAAGAGTGAATTATGGTTGTGGTACATACCTCATCCTAACCGTTGTTCCCTTTGGACTTGGAATTTGAAGCCTTGAAGTCCCAAAAGAGGTTCAACTTGAAATACACTCATCAGTAAGTGTTCATTGCCCTGCAACTTTGTTAAATTTATCCAAATAACAAATGCAAAAACATAAAGAAAAAGAAATTTTACAATGGAAGAGAACTTGGGTTGCCTCCCAAGAAGCGCTTATTTATGGTCTTAAGCTCGACCCCTGCCATTTTTAGTTTGAAGCACTTGGACAGAGAAGGTTGTGTGTCACCCCTTCTCTATAGGTTCATCAACAAGATAAGACTTCAACCTTTGTCCATTTACTTTGAAGGACCCCGTGGCTTCGCTCCACACCTCTACAGACTCCATAAGGAAACACTTGGCGAACTTGAAATGGCAGGACCATCTAGACTGAGCTTACCTGGAAATAGCTTCAATCTTGAGTTGAAGAGCAGCACAAGATCTCCTTCTTTGAACTCTCTGCGTAAGATGTGCTTGTCATGCCAACGCTTGGTCTGGCTCCTTGTAAGTCTTGGCATGTTCATATGCATCAAGCCTCAATTCATCCAAATCTCATGAAGTTGTAACTTCCTTTTCTCCCCACCATTTTCATGTCAAAGTTCAATAGCTTGATGGCCCAAAATGCCTTGTGTTCTAGCTCAACTGGAAGATGGCATGACTTACCATAAATCAACCGGAATGGAGTCATACCAATGGGAGTCTTATAAGTTGTTCTGTATGCCCATAGAGCGTCATCAAGCTTCGAGAGACCAATCCTTCCTCGATTTCGAAACAGTCTTCTCCAATATGCTCTTGATTTCTCTATTGGAAACCTCTACTTGTCGTTGGTTTGGGGATGGTATGGTGTAGCGACTTTGTGAGTCACTCCGTACTTTTTCAAGAGGTTTTCAAATTGTCTTTCGATGAAATGCGAACCTCCATCACTTATAACTGCTCTTGGAACTCCGAACCTTGGAAATATGATCTTTTTGAATAGCTTCATAACGGTTTTAGCATCACTCATTGGGGATGGTATTGCTTCTACCCACTTTGAGACATAATCCACCGCCACAAGAATGAACTTGTTGTTACAAGATGGTGGAAATGGTCCCATGTAATCAACTCCCCAAACATCAAAAATCTCAACTTCCAAGATGGGATTGAGAGGCATTTCATGTCTTTTAGATATATTTCCAGTTCTTTGACAAGCTGTCACAAGAGATAACAAAGTTTCGAGCATCTCTGGAAAAATGAGGCCGAAGAAACCAGATTGAAGAACTTTGGCTGCTTGTCTTTGAGGCACTAGCATGTCCTCCATAGGATGAAGAATGACAACAATTCAATATACTCTAACCTTCATCCTCTGAGACACATCTTCGATAGATACCATCAGCACATCTCCGGAAGATATACGGCTCATCCCACACAAAATGCTTCAAATCAGAGAAAAATTTCTTTTTCTGTTGATAATTAATTTCTGGTGGTAGAATTCCGCAAGCTAAGTAATTCGCAAAGTTGGCATACCAAGGAACCTCTTCCTTTGAAATGGCAAATAGTTGCTCATCGGGGAAGGAATCATCAATAGGCAAGTTACCTTGCTCATTCACCGGTGGTTCAAGTCTGGATAGGTGATCCGCAACTAAGTTCTCCACCCTTTCTTGTCTAGAATCTCCAAGTCAAATTCTTGCAAGAGAAGTATCCAAAGCGGATAAGTCTAGGCTTTGCTTCCTTTTTGCTCATGAGGTATTTGAGTGCGGAATGATCAAGTGTACACAGTCACCTTTGAACCCACAAGGTATGATCTGAATTTCTCAAAGGCAAAAACCACCGCAAGCAATTCCTTTTCAGTGGTTGCATAATTGGCTTGGGCTCCATCAAGAGTTTTGCTTGCATAATAGATGGCATGGACCTTCTTGTCTTTCCTTTGCCCCAAAACAGCTCCTATGGCATAGTCACTGGCATCGCACATAACCTCAAATGGTAGATTCCAATCCTGACTGTAAAATGGGAGCTGTAATCAAAGCTTCTTTCAATCTGCAAAAGGCTTGCAAACAATCAGTATTAAAATCAAATGGAACATCTTTCACTAAGAGATTAGACAATGGTTTAGCAATTTTTGAAAAATCCTTAATAAATCTCCGGTAAAAACCGGCATGTCCCAAGAAACTCCTCACTCCTTTCACATTCACTGGTGGAGGCAATTTTTCAATTACTTCAATCTTTGCCCTATCCACCTCAATCCCTTTTCCGGAAACTAAGTGTCCAAGCACTATTCCCTCTTGTACCATAAAATGGCACTTTTCCCAATTCAAGACGAGGTTAACCTCTTCACAACGCTGCAAGATCTTAGACAAATTAGACAAACAATCATCAAAGTTAGTACCATATACAGAGAAATCATCCATAAAAACTTCCATGATGTTTTCAATAAAATCAGAAAAAATTGCAATCATGCATCTTTGAAAAGTAGCCGGAGCATTACACAAACCAAAAGGCATTCTCCTATAAGCAAAGGTGCCATAGGGACAAGTAAATGTGGTCTTTTCCTGGTCACTAGGATGAATGGGGATTTGGTGGAATCCCGAATAACCATCTAGGTAACAGAAATATGCATGCTCAGCTAATCTCTCTAGCATTTGATCAATGAAGGGGAGGGGGAAGTAATCTTTCCTAGTGGCTTTATTCAACTTCCTATAATCAATGCACATTCTCCATCCCGTGACCGCCCTTGTGGGAATCAGTTCATTTTTCTCATTTTTGGTCACAGTTATTCCCCCTTTCTTAGGAACCACATGCACTGGACTAACCCATTCACTATCTGAGATTGGGTAAATTACTCCAGCATCTAACAACTTAAGAATTTCTTTCTTAACCACCTCTTTCATATTAGGATTCAACCTACGTTGATGATCAATGAATGGTTTATGGTCAACTTCCATCAAAATCCTGTGCATGCAAAAGGAAGGATTTATGCCCTTAATATCATCAATTGTGTATCCTATGACCTTTCGATGCATTCTAAGTGCTCTAAGTAATTTCTCTGTCTCTAACTCATTCAAACTAGCACTTACAATGACGGGATAAGAAGAGTTTGGACCAAGAAATTCATACCTGAGAGTGGAAGGGAGGGGTTTGAGTTCTACCTTTGGAGCCTTGTCCTCTTTCCAATCTTCGGGTTTGGGTTTAGACTCAAGCTTTTCCATTTTTGCATTTTGAGGTGGAATCACTGGGTTTGCCTCTAACAAACGGGCATACTCAGCTACTTCAACTTCAAATTCGATGAGTCTCTTCCAACCAAGCACATTTCCAATGGATCTTCCAAGTGCATCTTGATGGTTTCTTCTTTCACTACCTGATGCAATAAATCAATCCTGCAACAAGAATCCTCAAAAGAAGGTTGCTTAATTGATCTAGATATATCAAACTCAACCTTATCATCACCAATCAATGACAACTTACCATTTTTCACATCAATAATAGCACCTGCAGTAGCCAAGAAAGGCCTACCAAGAATAATGGGAATTTGTGCATCCTCTTCCATTTCAAGAACCACAAAATCAGCAGGAATAAAGAACTTACCCACTCTAATAGGAACATCCTCCAAGATGCCTATTGGGTATTTGACGGATCGATCCGCCAATTGAAGGGAGATAATTGTGGGCTTTAGTTCACCCACCTCCAACTTCTTACAAACAGATAAGGGCATAAGACTAACACTAGCCCCCAAATCACATAAGGCTTTATCAAAACTGGTGTTTCCAATCAAGCAAGGAATAGAGAAGCTGCCAGGATCTTTGAGTTTAGGAGGCAACTTATTTTGAATCAAAGCACTACACTCCTCAGTTAATGCTACGGTCTCATACTCCTCTAGCTTTCTCTTATTGGACAAAATGTCCTTAAGAAATTTAGCATAAGTAGGCATTTGTTGCAACGCCTCAGTGAAGGGTACATTAATGTATAATTTCTTAAGGACTTCAAGAAACTTTCCAAACTGCTTATCTAGCTTGGCCTTGGCCAATCTTTGAGGGAAGGGCAGGGGTTGGTAAGGTTTAGGGGGTACATACTTAGACACTTTCTCATTGCTCTCCTTTTCTTCTAAAGGTTGTGTCCTAGTTGTTTCTTCCTCTTCATCCCTCCCTTCCTTGTCATTCTCCCCCTTTGCTTTAGAATCTTCTAATTGCTTCCCACTCCTTAAACTCACAGCCTTATAATGTTCATTAGGATTTATTTGGGCTGTCCTGGAAATTTCCCATGTGGTCTATTTGAAGAGCTAGCTTGTTGGGCTATTTGAGTTTCTAACATCTTGTTATGAATAGCTAAATTATCAACCTTAGATGTCAAATCCTTAATAGCCTCACTAACAACTTGACCATGGTGCCTAAACTCTTCATTTTGCTTGGTTTGACTCTCTACAAAATTTTCAAGAAGAGATTCAAGTTTAGACTTTTGTACCTGGGGGAATCCAATAGGAGGTTTAGCACCACTTTGCCCAACTTGATTTTGATTGTTCCTATAGGAGAAATTGGGATGAGACCTCCAACCGGGATTGTAAGTCTGGGAATATGGATCATTGTGCACCTTCGGTGGAATGTCATAGAAATTATGGCATGATTCCATTTGTTCCACCGAAGTGCCTTGCGAGGAACCATTTTCAGCTTGGCATTCCGCACTCATATGTCCCTGCATTCCACAAATCTCACAAAAGGTGTTAGCAAGCATTTACATATTAACACCAGCTTTTTCAAGCTTATCAAAGTGTTTATTCAATGAGTCAAACTTAGCCATAATTAAACCAACACCATCCAACTCAAACTTACCTCCCGAGAGTTTTCTCGGGTTGTTACCTCTTTCATTGGCCCACTTGGTGATGGTTTGCAGCGACATTCTCAATAATGTCATAGGCTTCCGTAAGCCTTCTATTCATCGAGCTCCTCCTACGCAGAATCAAGTGACACCTTTGAAGGATATTCCAATCCATTGTAGAAGGTGTGAATGATTAGCCATTTTTCTAACCCATGATGTGGGCAAGATTCCAACAACCCTTGTATCTATCCCAAGCTTTGGATAACGATTCTCCTTCCTTTTGAATAAAGCTTGTGATTTGAGTTCTAAGATGTGCGTCTTAGAAGGAGAGGAAGAACTTATTCAGGAACGCTTGCTCCAATTGATTCCATGTGGTCAATGTGTCGGTGGGTACCGACTTCAACCAAGCTCGAGCCTTGTCCCTCATGGATAATGGAAATAACCGGAGCCGAATGGCATCGACTGAGGCACCTTCAATCTTGAGAGTCTCACAGAATTCCAAGAACATCTCAACATGATCATTTGGGTCCTCCGAAGGTAAACCTCCAAACTGGTTTTGCCTTATCATGGATAGTAAGGAAGGTGGTATAGTGAAGTTCTCAGCTTCAATGGCTGGCCTAGCAATCCCAGATCGCAAACCCCGAGCATTAGGGGCTGCATACTCCTTCAATGGTCTATTGTCTTCAGCTGCTGCCATGGTAAGTTGTGGTTCAGGTATTTCTCTTACTCTTTGTCTTTGCTGTCTTCTCCTTCGATGAAAAGTCCTTTCAATTTCAGAATCTGCTTCAATAAGAGTCCTGAAACGTCTAGAACTTCGCATAAACAAGAAACAAGTCAATTGCAGAGAGCACAGGAAGAGAAATATCCAACACAGAAATTCAAATGCCTAGAAGAATCAAATTAAATCTGAATTGATAGTCAAAGAAAACACAGTCCCCGGCAACGGCGCCAAAAACTTGTTGTGGTGTAATCGCAAGTGTACGATTTCGTCAAGTAATAAAATTATCGATCCACGAGGACTGAGTTTATGACAACCAATTAAGTTTAATTATGATTATCTAGACCACACTAGTGATGTAAAGTTGTGATGGTAGACCAGAACGAGAAATTAAAATTGAAAGTAACAAAGAAGATAAACTTTGGGATTTGAACACAGAAATTGGTATTAAGAAATCAGTTTTTAAGGAATCTAGGATATGGGTTCACCACAATGGAAATCAACAAGTTTTGCAATTCTTTCCTCTCTTCTCAAACTAAGTTAATCTTGAAGGCGAATTATCCTAAAGAATTATTGTTTCCTTTCAGAATACAATAACGTATCCAATCTAATCCAATTCCTATTTTCACAACAATTGCATTAGATAGAATCCAATAAGAACAGATAATTCAGTAGAAAACCTCAAGAGAATTAATCTACTTTCGTGATTTAAAAGCTCAGGTTCAGTTTTTAGGGTTCTGAAATCAAGAGTCACCTTTCAGTTCTTCCCTTAATATCATGCAAACATGTGGCCAGGCATATTCACAAACAGTTGGTGTGCCCAAAAACTAAATCAAGAGAAACTTAGTATTAAAGAGGCAGAAATTCATGCATCAAACATTGTCAATTGTTCCAATGGGTTACTACCAAATCCTAGAACAAAGAATTACTCAATCATATTCATTGTAATACAAACCATAATATATCCAGAAACAAACCAAAAGAAAAATCCAAGAGAAGAGAAACAATTCTTGTGAAGCCTTCTTGTCTTCTCTAACTCTTCTTCCAATCCAAGAGTCTCCCCCTTTTGCCTTGTTTCAAGCTTCAAAATCTCCAATTTAGGTCTCCTCCTCGTGCCTTAGCCTGCTGTATTCTTTTGACAATCCCTCCCCCCTTTAAAAAGGGAAAACAAGTCACTTAAAACTGTTCGTCAAGCGAACCACGGCCGTGGTGGGGACCACGGCCAGGCCGTGGTCGGTTCTGGACCAAAATTTCTAACCCTGCTTTCTCAACCACGGCCGTGGTGGCCACTACGGCCAGGCCGTGGTTGAGTCTGGACTTCTGGTTCTCTTCTTTCTTGACTCCCTCGAACCATGGCCGTGGTGGGGACCACGGCCAGGCCGTGGTTGAGTCTGTTTGTCTTCTTTTCGGTGCATTTTTGTCCCTAATTCAACATCAATTCAGCTTAGCTCTATTCCACTTCAATTTGCCTCATTCCTGCATTATAACACATGCCAAACTGCAGTTATCCGAACTAAAAGAAAAAACGAATGATGAAATAAACAAATATGCATAAAAGACTATGAAAATGCATGCAAAACATATGCAAAATGTGATGTGGAATCACACGCATCAATATTCACTCTTACACTTATCTAATAGCGTAGCTTATTTTTTGTCTCCAAAATTCCCAAGAACACCAAGCATCTTTTCTCTTCTATTTTCTCTCTAGATTTCGGCTCACACACCCAAATACACCACCAATCTTCTATAATTTTACCTCTTCAAATTTCCTAAACCAAAATTATCTCCTAAACACTTTTCCTTTACAAGGTTTGTCAAAAACCTACACATTCTACTTCAAAATCCAAGCTTTTTGTTTACTTCCCTAAAGGTAAACTTTGGTTTTTATGGTTTAAAATTTAGTTTGTAATTTTCTAAACCATGTTTGTTCCACGGTTCTTCAATATGAAACTTTGTATGTGATTTTGCTTATTGTTTAAGAATTTTAGGGATTTATTTTGAAGGCTACACGAAAATCAAAGGAGAGGAGGAGACTAGGAGATCTTTGTCTTCAAGAGGTAAGAGGGAGATTTAATCTCATCAACCTTCTATGGTCATGAGAAAATGGATTGTATGTGTGTGAAGAATCCATAAGGATTCATTTGTGTGGTTGTTTATTGTTTTTCCTATTTGTAGTTGATTTTGTTTGCAAGCATGTTTATAGTTTTAAAAATATATTGCATGTGTTTATAGATATATTATTATTAATGTAGGATGTGAATAACATGTAAGGATTGCATGAGTGTTCCAAAGAACACAATAGAGGCTCACGGCTCTTCCAATAAAAAGAGAACCAAAATGGTCTCAACCATTTTCTAAAACAATGATTTAATGAATCTAGGTAAAATAATAAATTTTTGAATGATTTAGATTGATTTTGGCCAACATGCCATTTAATATACAATTAAATTCCAAGGTTATTTTCTAAGGTAGGTTAAGTAACTAATCTACAAAAGAAATTGATTTCAATGAATCTTTGGGAAATAAAGTGAATAAACTTAGTTTAGAATTCTAAATTAGCATAATTTATTATAAGTGAGAATTAAAGAGAACGCTTGAAAAATACTAACGTAGAGCTCACTCTCTGAGTTTTGAAGCACGTTAGCAAGTTTCAAGGTGTAACTGTTGGGTAAGGTTAAAATGAACAGTATTTAGAGGAAAACGTCAAAAATACCATATACTGATTTTCTAGGCAAAATGCTGCCGAAATTTACTAAAATCAGACAAATAAAATGAAAGGATTCCATAATATATTTATAACATAAGGAAAATATTCTACGTAGTTTAAAAGTACTAGATAAAGCCTATGCATTGCTAAAATAAAGACTTTAAGCTATATGGTTAAGAAAATGATTTAAAAATCTTACGTGATTGAGAAAATGATTTAAAAATATTATGTGATGTTCAAAAACGTCAAAATATATTTATGCGATTTAAAAACATTTGTAAAAGCGACGCGATTGTGAAAACGTGATAAAATTTTTACGCGACTAAATGGAACAGTGAGTTTTACTGTCGGGCCAAAGTGGTGGACCTGGACATGTTGTGAGATAGTACTGTCAAGTGGAGATATACTATATTTTGGAACATTGAGATTGAGGGTATTTTCGTAAATATGATAATATACTGAGACTAAGGGTATTTTTGTAATTCTTGATCATGCTTAGAGAGTTGTGTCAATTTGGTTGATAATTGGCAATTGATTGACGAGACGAATTGCACCGTGTTGTGGGTGTGATAGGCGTAGTGTGGTTCATTATTTGAACTTGGAGGCATTAGTGTGCGGAGAATCCTATATGTGGATAGTGGTAGCGCCTCTAGGCCGTGGTAACGGGCAACACACTAATGATCTTGACAAGCACTATTCTTAATCGAGATCTTGTGGAGACTATTTAGTACAATGCCTGTAGTGCACGATGTATTGGACTGGGTACTACTACACGATGTTTTGGATTGTGGACTATAGACACGACGTTGGACAGTGTAATAGTTTGGTTGGGCAGCCTGGGGTACCGATAGTTCTTTTCGGATCATTCTCTCTGATGTTTGTGTTTAGCTCTATGGAGTAGGAATGAGTCAGTGCGTGTTATCATTCATTATCTGCATTTTAATGTTTGCTATAATCTGTGATAGAATGTATGATGTGTTAATTTGATGTACTGTATGTGGATTGCTGGTATGTATTATTGTGATATTTGTTTGTATTGTCATTTTTTTTATTGCCATGCTGGTAATGATGTAGATTGTCTCACCTCTTTATTGTATTGCTCTGTCTATTTCTATTTTATGTTTAGATCATCAAAGACTATAATGGTGGCAAGGAGAGGTCAATTAGGTTTCTTTAGACTCCAGTTTCTCGAAGGCGCTGAGGCTTGGTATGTCCATTGGGACACAGGACACATAGAATACAGTGGTGACGTTACTTTATCAGTAAGTAGGACTCGCCATGGGTTCGTTACTTCATTTTATACAGTTGCTTTCATAGAGGTTATTTTACCTATTAGGGAGTTGTGGAATGAATTTCACCATACTCCTAGAGAGAACTTCGATATAATTTTGGGTCGAATTTCTATCGGTCAAGACATTCCTAACTGGGAAATTTGTCTTCTGACAAGGGCTCATGTCTTAGGTGTTATGTTTTAGTATTATACTGACTTTTTACTGCTTTATTAAATATTAATAGTTGTAAATTAATTGTATTCTTCAGACAAAATCATATGTATATTATGGTGTGATTATGTTTTGCTTCATTTTGTGCCCAGTGTCATTTTATTTAACGTTAATAAATATAAAAAAGAAAAATTTTACCACTAATATTATTTATGTACCAAACGTGTTACAACTTGGGTAATAATTTTATTTTATTTTATTTTATTGCATTAAAAATATGACATCCCCACAAGGGTACTACATTAGTTAGTATCAGAGCCCAAGTTAGAGTCTTTTGGGTTTGTGGGTAGGTTTGTCTTGTTTGTGCTGTGTGAATCTCTGACACTGAAGATAGAGATATATTTTGATTTCCGAAAGGAAACGATTTTGTGCGAAATCGCTACATTTAGTTCGTTGTGTGTTGATTTTGTTTGTCTTTGAAGAAAGATAATGAAATGTTATGAACATGAGCACGTGGACGCAAAACGTGATGAAGATCGTATAGCTGCAGGTAGAAGTATGATACAAAAGATTATTGAAGTGGCAGTACAACAGAGACAAATGATCGCTTAGCAGCAGGAACTGACAATCGAACTTCATAGCTTAGTAGGATTGGAGCAGTCATCGGATGCGAGAAGCTGTAACTTAGAATCTTCGATAATTCAAAGTAGAAGGAAGCGTAAGGTCAATCGTTTTCAGCGAAAGTCGTATGTACAATCACCGAGGAAGCAACAACGAACAAAGAAAGGAAGTACTAGTGGCAACGATTTTGGTCAGACTATGGCATCACCAATGAAGTGCTTGGAGTATGGAAAGAATCATATGACAAGAAACTGCATGATTAAGAGTATAATTTGTTATAAATATGGAAAGCCTAGACACTTCTCCAAAGAATGTGATCAGTTGAAGATGGAAACTTCCATTAGTAATACACGTGTTTCAAAATCTCAAAAAGAAGAAAGAGTCAGTGCAAAGAGTGTAATGAGAACGTTCAAATACAAAAACTTAAGAAGCGAGAAAGTTGTGCCATAGAGGGCAATCTTAAAACTGTACCGTATAATTCGCGAGGTAACCCATTCTCTTATGACCTATGATTGTATAAATCTTTTGGGGTTATCTGTGTTTTACTTCTTTTCATAATGTCACTTCAACTTCTAAATTTGCTATTCCTACTTGAGCCTGTTTAAAACTATCCTATTATTATAGGAGTTTGAAACTTTTTATTGATCTAGTTTGTCTATTTCTTTCTCAAATAGACTGAGTAAATCAATTTGATTTATCTGTGTCTTTGTTATAGTATGATCTGAGTATTTCTACTTTTCTTGTTGAACTTGTTGTTTATACTCAAGTTTTCTAACTCTACCCTATATCTATTGAGTATCAAATCTTTTCTGTTAATTTGATTTGTTTATCTAAAATCACATCTATTTGAGATCCTGACTTTTAAATGGATTGGTTATTTTCCAACCATATCCTACTAGATTGTTACAATGCAACTTTAGTGTTTCCTTGACCTGAGATTTTTGGATTTGAATCCAGAAAGTGCATTTCTAAAATTGGACTATGTTCATTTCGAAATCTATTAGACCATCTCAAATTCTTTGTTGGACTAATCTAGTAACCTACTGAATAGTCTTATTACTTTTCCTTATAACCTTTATAGTGTCTTCCATGTATCTCAATTAAGAAGGATTATTCTTGATTCAATTTATGTCATAGTACCAAATACAGTACAATTAGAAGAAAACTTGATCTATGAGGCATTTTCTGTTAAGATTAAAAATAGGCAAGTAGAACAACTTATCTTAATGAAGAAAATCTGGAATGGTGTGACGATAAAGGAACTAAAAGACCAAATGAAGGAAATTGCTATTTGCTTCAAGATCGATTTGCGTGCTGCTTATTATCAGATTCGCGTAAAGGTAGAGAATGTTCCAAGACAGTTTTTCAGATGCGTTGCAGGCACTATGAATATTTAGTACTACCATTTGGGGTAGGGAATGTTTTGGCGATGTTCACAAATTATATAAATAGGATCTTTGTTTCCCATCTAGGCAAATTTGTCATTATCCTTATTGGCAATATTTAGACCTAATCTTGAAATTCGAAGGAACATGCTGAAGACCTCAATGCAGTTCTTTAATTTTTACAGAAGAAAAAGGAGTTATGCGCGAAACTAGTCGGATGCAAATTCGGTTAGAAGAGGTTCAACTCGTGGATTTAGATTGAGTGTTGAGATTAAATAGAAAGGTGGTGACGTATACTTCAAGGTAGTGGAACATGCATGAGAAGAATTATTCGATTTACGTTTTAGGATACGCGATAGTCGTTGTGCAAAGAAGATTTGAAGAAATTTTCTTTCCTATAAAATTCACAATAATTTCAAGGGCTTGAAGTACCTGTTCAATCAAGAGGGACTTGGATATAAGGAAGAGACAAATAGGTAGAATTTTCAAAGGACTTGTTGGGATGAATATCTAGCATTGATAGAGTTCACATACAATAATAGTTTCGTTCAAGCATAGGGATGACACCCTATGAGGCATTATATGGGAGACGCTGTAGAACGCCGTTGTGTTGGTATCATACTGGTGAAAATAATATTGTAGGACCTGAATTTGTGTAGCAGATAACTGAGAAAGTGAAGATGATTCAAGACAAGATGAGGACAACTCAGACGTGGCAAAAGAGTTATGCTGATAAAAGATGAAGACCGCTTGAATTTGAAGAAGGTGACCATGTGTTTTTTTTTTACGTGTGACACCTATGACTGGAGTTGGACGAGTGATCAAGTCGAGGAAGCTCACTCCAAAGTTCATCGAGCTGTATCAGATACTCCGTCGGGTAGGTCCGGTAGCTTATCAGATTGCACTACCACCATTCTTATCGAATCTTCATAATTTATTTCACGTATCACCACTATGGAAATATATTTCTGATCCGACATATGTTATCGAACCAGACACCGTACAACTGAAGGAGAATTTAACCTATGAGACGTTTTCAGTCAAGATTGAAGATCGAGGACAAGAGAATGAAACAATTTTGAGGGAAGATGATTGAGCTGGTAAAGGTAGTACGGAATGATGTAATGGGAGATGCTACTTGGGAGCTAGAAGATAAGATGAGGGAGCAATACCCTCAACTATTCTGAGGTATGATGAATTTCGGGGACGAAATTCTTATTAGTAGGGGAGAGTTGTAACACCCCAACTTTTAGGTTAATTACAATATAGTCCCAAATGTACTGTTTTGTAATTTCTGTGAGTAGTAAATTGAATTTGACTATTTCATGAGTGTATTTGACTATTGTATGTGATTTGCTCCGAGTTAAGAAAATAATAATTTTCTGGCCGAAAAAATCTTATTTTAATTAATTGAAGCTGGGGGATCTTACTAAACCCAATTCTGATTGATATATATATTAATCTTTTAATTTTTAAGATTTAACTGTGCAATAAAATAATTTTATATTATTATAATTTATTTTATTTGACAGTATTTGCTATCTCAAAAATAGTAGAAATCTGCTTCAAAATGACCATGGACCCGAAAAAGTCTGTGGGACCCGTGTTTAGAAAAACAGTCAACGATTCTGACTGGACTAGATTCTAAGCCAATAGGAACAAGTCAACGAAAGTGGCTTGACTATTTTAAACTAATAAAAAGTGGTCAAATAAAGAGGCAAAGACTTCTTTGTGGACCATTGGATGTAAAGCTTAATTAAGATGCTTTTGATCATAACCGTTGATCAAATCAATGGTGTGAGAACAATTCTAGTTTAATCACTAAGTAATATCCACCTTAGATCAATTCAAGGGCTAGGAATTAAAGTTAAAATCAAAGGTTGAGATTGAGTCAAACATAGTGGCTTGACTTTACTTAGAAGCTAATTAAACCTAATTTGGTTAATCTAATTACTTAATTAAGGAACTAAGTAAGCTAACCTAGTTATTGATTAGTTATAATCTAATTATTAATTAGATATCCTAATTTTATTTAGAGGCTATGATATATGTAATTATATATTTAATTAAATTGTTATGTAATTAGAATGTTAATTAAGTGTTAATAGGAGACTTAACCTAATTAACTAGCCATTTAATTAGTATGTGTTTAGCCATTAATTAAAATCAACCCAAGCCCCTAATCCTATTAAGGCCACATGGCCAAAGAGCTTGGGAAGCCTCTCCAAGTTTCTTGAACCATCTTGCATGCACATTAGGTGGCCAAATGGTGACATAAGCTATGTGCTTCAAGTATGAACCCATTTGTGATATTTTGCTATTCAAGTAAATCCTCTAAACTCTCCTATACACTCACGGCAGCCCCCCCTCAAATTCACTCTCAATATTCACTCTTACACTTATCTAAAAGGTTAGCTTATTTTTCTCTCCAAAATTTTCAAGAACACCAAGCATCTCTTCTCTTCTATTTTCTCTCTAGATTTTGGCTCACACACCCAAATACACCACCAATCTTCTATAATTTTACCTCTTCACATTTCCTAAACCAAAATTATCTCCTAAACACTTTTCCTTTACAAGGTTTTGTCAAAAACCTACTCCTTCTACTTCAAAATCTAAGATTTTGTTTACTTCCTTAAAGGTAAACTTTGGTTTTTATGGTTTAAAATTTAGTTTATGATTTTCTAAACCATGTTTGTTCTATGGTTCTTCAATATGAAGCCTTGTATGTGATTTTGCTTATTGTTTAAGAATTTTAGGGATTTATTTTGAAGGCTACACGAAAATCAAAGGAGAGGAGGAGACTAGGAGATCTTTGTCTTCAAGAGGAAAGAGAGAGATTTAATCTCATCAACCTTGTATGGTGATGAGAAAATGGATTGTATGTGTGTGAAGAATCCATAAGGATTCATTTGTGTGGTTGTTTATTGTTTTTCCTATTTGTGGTTGATTTTGTTTGCAAGCATGTTTATAGTTTTTAAAATATATTGCATGTGTTTATAGTTTTTAAAATATATTGCATGTGTTTATAGATATATTATTATTAATTTAGGATGTGAATAACATGTAAGGATTGCATGAATGTTCCAAAGAACATAATAGAGGCTCACGGCTCCTCCAATAAAAAGAGAACCAAAATGTTCTCAACCATTTTCTAAAACAATGATTTAATGAATCTAAGTAAAATAATAAATTTAAGAATGATTTAGATTGATTTTGGCCAACATGCCATTTAATATACAATTAAATTCCAAGGTTATTTTATAAGGTAGGTTAAGTAACTAATCTACAAAAGAAATTAATTCCAATGAATATTTGGGAAATAAAATGAATAAACTTAGTTTAGAATTCTAAATTAGCAGAATTTATTATAAGTGAGAATTAAAGAGAACGCTTGAAAAATACTAACGTAGAGCTCACTCTCTGAGTTTTGAAGCACATTAGCAAGTTTCAAGGTGTAACTGTTGGGTAAGGTTAAAATGAACAGTATTTAGAGGAAAATGTCAAAAATACCATATACTGATTTTCTAGGCAAAATGCTGCCAAAATTTACTAAAATCAGACAAATAAAATAAAAAGATTCCATAATATATTTATAACGTAAGGAAAATATTCTACGTAGTTTAAAAGTACTAGATAAAGCCTATGCATTGCTAAAATAAAGACTTTAAGCTATATGGTTAAGAAAATGATTTAAAAATATTATGTGATGTTCAAAAACGTCAAAATATATTTATACGATTTAAAAATGTTTGTAAAAGTGACGCGATTGTGAAAACGTGATAAAATTTCTACGCGACTAAATGGAACAGTGAGTTTTACTATCGGACCAAAATGGTGGACCCGGACATATTGTGAGATAGTACTGTCAAGTGGAGACATACTATATTTTGGAACATTGAGATTGAGGGTATTTTCGTAAATATGGTAATATACTGAGACTAAGGGTATTTTGGTAATTCTTGATCATGCTTAGAGAGTTGTGTCAATTTGGTTGATAATTGGCGATTGATTGACGAGACGAATTACACCGTGTTGTGGGTGTGATAGGCGTAGTGTGGTTCATTATTTGAACTTGGAGGCATTAGTGTGTGGAGAATCCCATATGTGGACAGTGGTAGTGCCTCTGGGCCGTGGTAACGGGCAACACACTAATGATCTCGACAAGCACTATTCTTAATTGAGATCTTGTGGAGACTATTTAGTACAATGTCTGTAGTGCACGATGTATTGGACTGTGTACTACTACATGATGTTTTAGACTGTGGACTATAGACACGACGTTGGACAGTGTAATAGTTTGGTTGGGCAGCCTGGGGTACTGATAGTTCTTTTCAGATCATTCTCTCTGATGTCTGTGTTTAGCTCCATGGAGTAGGAACCAGTCAGTGTGTGTTATCATTCATTATCTGCATTTTAATGTTTACTATAATCTGTGATAAAAATGTATGATGTGTTGATTTGATGTAATGTATGTGAAATAATGGTATGTATTATTATGATATTTGTTTGTATTGTCATTTTCTTTATAACCATGCTGGTAATGATGTAGATTGTCTCACCTCTTTATTGTATTGCTCTGTCTGTTTCTATTTTATGTTTATATCATCAAAGACTACAATGGTGGCAAGGAGAGGTCAATTAGGTTTCTTTAGACTCCAGTTTCTCGAAGGCGCTGAGGCTTGGTATGTCCATTGGGACACAGGACACATAGAATACAGTGGTGACGTTACTTTATCAGTAAGTAGGACTCGCCATTGGTTCTTTACTTCATTTTATACAGTTGCTTTCGTAGAGGTTATTTGACCTATTAGGGAGTTGTGGAATGAATTTCACCACACTCCTAGAGAGAACTTCGATATAATTTTGGGTCGAATTTCTATCAGTCAAGACATTCCCAACTAGGGAATTTGTCTTCTAACAAGGGCTCATGTCTTAGGTGTTATGTTTTAGTATTATACTGACTTTTTACTACTTTATTAAATATTAGTAGTTGTAAATTAATTGTATACTGCAGACAAAATCATATGTATATTATGGTGTGATTATGTTTTGCTTCATTTTGTGCCTCGTGTTATTTTATTTAACGTTAATAAATATAAAAAGGAAAAATTTTACCACTAATATTATTTATGTATAAAACGTTTTATATCTTGGGTAAGAATTTTATTTTATTTTATTTTATTTTATTGCATTAAAAATGTGACATCCCCACAAGGGTGTTACAAATAGCCTATTTGAAATAAGAAGCGCACAATAGGATTTTTGAAAGCATTATTTGAATAACCATTGGGTTATTCGAATAACTCTGTTATGAACAGAGTCTGCTGGGCTTGGTTTTTTTGAATAAAGGGAACTTTATTTGAATAACTCTATTAAAAACCAGTTTTTAAAAACTATTTCAAAAGACTTCCAGATTTATTTTCAAAGATACCCAAACTCTTTTAATTTCTTTGGGTTTTAATAAAAAAATATTTTTATCTTTTCTTCCAAAATAATGAGATATTAAAAGAGAGCTCCGTACAAAAAGACTCTAAATCCTAAAGCTATTCTTCATGAGACTTTTGGACTTGGTCTTCTTATCATCTTCATGTTTGTTATCATAAAAACCAAACTTCCTTGTAGCATAGTCAAACTCAAAACTCATTTTAACTCTCAAACCATTTTCAAATCACTCCCACATAGATCAATGAATCACTCATCATCCTAAAAACCTAAACCCCCCTCTTAGCTCAAGTGAGGTCCTAAGTGTTTAAGTGATGAAAAATTCATCACCAAGTATGCAACAAACCAAAAAAAAACCATCCTCAAGTTCTACAACAAGATTCAAGCCAATAACACCAAAATCACACTAAGGAACCATTTCTCACGTCAAGCCCTCTCACGAACCAAATGAAGAACAAGGAAGAAAAGTGTGAAATACAAAGTCCCCTTACCTCAATCTTCAGAAATTGAAAGAATTGAGAAGCTCCTCTCCTTCTTTTCCTTCTTCCTCCTCTTTGTTGGTTGATTCTCCTCCTTTGCCTTGTTTCTTTCCTTTCCCTTTGTTTCTCCCTGCTGCAGCCATGGGATGTGAAGAGAATATGAGAAAATATCTCATTTTAAAGATTCAAAAGTCAAGACAGCAGAAAGGGTGAGGGAACGTGAGAGACTTGGTCACTTAAATGACCAAGCTGTAACTCTCGATCTGTTAAGAACACTTAGATTTCACTAAATCCAGCTTTCTAACTTCCAACAAGTTTAAAATAAATCCTAAGATTCATCAAAAATCTTGTTTCACCATTTTCATATTTTTTCATATCTGGTACTAGTCATTCCGGCATTAAAATAAACACTTAGTATGCTTAAAAATACCAAACTAACTTTGATTAATCTTAAATTTTAACTATACCATCTTCCTCACATTTGTGACGTAGAAACAAATTCTCCACATTTATTTCTACTAACTAAGTAGTTTAAGTCAATTCTGGGGCTAATAACAACTATTATTTACATATAGTGCTACATCAAAGTGACTAAACATGCTCAGGTGGCCACAAAATAAAACATGCATGTTGAGCAAGTATTAGGCTACCTCTGTATCCATATATAAGTCTAACATGTTTTCTAGGGTGTTACACCTTACAACAATAACCATCTCCCTAGATGCTCCCATCATCTCTGTCGTATTTTCAATGGCAGGTTCTCTATTACCATGAGTTCGCTTGGTAGATGACATAGTTTACTGTACACATAAAATAATACATATTGAGTGGATCAGTCTCAATATCATGTAATAGTGTAATAGTAACTATTAACATTCATACCTAAGGCTGTTATGTAATTCTATCCATATATCTCATCATCAAGATAAGAAAATGCATAACATATAATAGGAACATCAAAACATGCCAAAAGCATAGCCAGTTCATACCCTAGACTCAACAAGATGAACTGCTTTGATATCATAAATGTAATGCCCCAAAACTAATACTATAAGTATATTTGGATTACACAAAAGTAATTAGGTTTAGGAACGTCACAGCTAAACTAATTCTATTACATATTTGAGTCTTGTGAGGGAAAGTTAATATTTCTAAGTATAAATATACATCTGAAATACTCAATTTATACTTGACTTATACAAGCCATATTGTCAATAATATTCCATACAAACTAGTGCATTAGTGTTCAAGTGATACAAACTAAGCCTTTATAGGCATATGTACACATAAACTATATACTGACCATTGCATAGTTATAAATACAAGCAATGGTAAAAAATGGTAATTAATCCCATACTACATCAACATCTTCTCTTCTACTCCATAGGTGGATCTCGTGCTGGAATTATCATGGAAAGAAAAGATATAAAGGGGTGAGAATTCTAAAAATTCTTAGTAGTTCTAACATATAAAATGTCATCATAATAATTCCAGCTGCTTCGGGGAATTAAATCAATACTATAAATATCATTTACAAAGGTGGCCAAGGCCAAAATAGTCTATTTCTCTTCCTGAGGCAGAAATTCAATTATTATCATTGCTCAATAACACAAATTCAACTAATATATCTAGATTCAACATGTCATCTATAAATGATAGATTCCATCAAGAATGTATCAAAATATAAACCATAACTCACTATCACTAGAATATTTACATTCTCTCATGATACAAATACTCATTATCAAATCTATGATTTATATAAACAACATCTTCATGATGATATGGAAATGCTCACACATGTAGAAATTTTTCATTAGTGCTCATTAATTATCATATTTCTAAGCATATTCCTAGGAACCATGTTCCTTTATATCACTAGGTAGAGAGGGAATGTCACATCCTCACACTACCAAACACTCGGTGATAGTCTGCTTATCAGGCTTGAATACTTATCCTATACGTAACAACACTTTGTTATACAATACTGCCCCAAGTAACCCTAGCCAAATCCATAAGGAATCACATCTAAGGATTTAAGATCACCTCCCCTACGAATATCATTTCCAAAATCTAATACTGGCCAAAGGAATCAATGGGCTACCCTTCATAAGAGAATAACAACTAAGGATCATCCCCATTCAAGGATCATATCCAATATCTTTTAAGCTTTAAGCACATTACATGTCAATTCAATACTAGCTCAACGTTAACAATTTAAAGGAGTAATTCATAATTCATTATTCAATAATAGCTCAACTTTAGCAATTTAAAGGAGCAATTCATAATTCATTATTCAATACTAGCTTAACTTTAACTTTATAAAGGAGCAAATCATTTTTTAGTACACCTCATAAACATAACAAGTGTACATCTCAATTTATCTCATCACATAGATATATCTAGTTCATAATATCATCATTTCACTATTTTATCAAGTGCACATTGATAATACAAGTCACTTCACTTAGTGAACTTAATCAAATCTCTTCACATTATATAGCATAGAACTTTGTTTACTCAAAATAAGGGACTGATAATTAATTATCATACTCTAGTAATTGATTATTACTATCCAGTAGTTACATTCTGTAAGCTAATAATCGATTACCTCATGCTAGTATTAACATTCTGTAAGTTGATAATCAATTAGCACCTTTGTATAATCAATTATCACCCAGGAACATAGCATTCTGGAAGTTGATAATCATATATCACTACTAGATAATTGATTATCACTCACGACTATGGCATTCTGGATGTTGATAATCGATTATCACTCATGAATGTGGTATTCTGGAAATTGATAATCGATCATCATGTGCACTATCACAATCAGAAAAAGTTCTCGAATATGGTAATCACTTTCCTTTCATTTTCAACCAAGATTACAACATGCATCTATACATATACATCCTTCACTCATATTCTACTAGGTTTAATAATACAGATCAACCAAAGAAATTTCTCATATCATCAATCTCAATTCCTTAAAGATTTACGAATAACCTCAAGTTCATCAACTATATATATGCTATCAATACAACATAAATTTCACAAGGAAATTCTCAAACCAAATCTTTCATACATGTTTTAAGAAAATAAGAAGAGATAAGAATAAGGTAAAGATACCCAAAACCCTTACCTAAGCTCCCTCAAAGATGGTATTTCTTTCCTCTTCGTTGTTCCTCCTTTGTTTCCTTATTATTGGTGGTCTTCCTCTCTTTCTTCTTCTTTCTTTCTTATTTTCTTTCTTCTGCTACTATTCTATGTATGTGAGTGGAGAGAAAAGTGAGAAAGTAAAATTGTGAGAGTGTGAGGCGATGGAAAAATAAAAGGAGGATAAGAAAAAAAGGGTAATGAGCTGTCATGGCTAAGTGGAAGAAATTCATCTCTTAGGGATACTTTGATCTTCTATTGATGAGTTTTCTAGCTTCATAAGTGTTGTAAAAAATTTTATGATCCAATTCAGTTCCTCTGCACATCATTTAATAATTATATATACACATCATTGACAACTATTATACTTTATTACTCTTCCTTAAGTTAAGATAAACCTAAGGAGTTGCATTTATATGCTTATAAATATCTATCTTAACCTGTAATTATTCCCAGAATAATCTCCATCCTTTATTTGACTTCTCTAGAAAATCTTATGATTTTCCAAGCTACTCTCCTATTTAATTTGGTCTTTAAACACATATTCTGTTTTATTAAAAATGCCAAACTAACTCATTTAATTTCCCAAAAATTACCATAACTCAGTCTAATTATTTGTAACCTAAAAATAATTTTTTTATATTTATTTCCATCATCTAGACAATTTGTGCAAAATTATGAACTAATATAAGTTATTTTCCATGTCTAGTGTTATGGCAGTATACCTAAACTAGCTTAGAAAATCACCAAAATTAACAGGTAACTCATAATGGTGTATTTATATGCTACTATAACAATCTTTAAGGTTAATAGGCTAGGAGGATATCACAAAGATCATAAAGAGAACTTTGTTAAAAAATTTTCTGACAAGTTGACAAGAGCTGAACCTTTTCACCTTTACCTACATGAATATGATTTGTGTAAAATCGATAGTAGGTGTTGTTTCTGGTCTATATAAGTGTTTGTATCCATTCCTAGAGTGATTTTGAGAGCTAGACAAGTCAAACAAACACTTCTTTCAACCTTTGATTCCATCTTGTAGCGAGAGAGCTTGTGAGGTTATTCAAGCCACTTGATTATGAGTTTGTTGGCCTAAAGTGTAACACCCTAGATAATCATGTTAGACTTGTAAATGGTTACAGAGGTAGTCTAATACTTGCTTAACATGTCTATTGAATGTTGTGGCTATCTAAGCATGCTTGGTCACTTTACTGTAACACTATGTGTGATAGATAGCTATTATTAGCTCCAGAATTGACTCAAACTTCTCAGTTAATGGAAATAGACGTGGAGAATTTATTTCTAGGTCACAAATGTGTGAATTATGTTACAGTTAAAATGTAAGGATAATCAGAGGGTATTTTTAAGTATACGAGTTGTGTGTTTTAATGCCGGTTAAACTAGCAGTTGATATGGAAAATGGTGGTTTTGGTACACCAAGATTTTCTATGAATCTTAGGATTTATTTTAAATTTGTTGGAAGTTAGGAACCTGGATTTGGTGAAATCTAAGTGTTCTTAGCAGATCGGGAATCATCACATGGTCACTTAAGTGACCAAAGTCACTCACGACCATTGTGTTATAGCCATGCTATATTATGGCTTGAGATAAGATATTTTATCTCATTATCACTCTTTTCTCTCATCTTCTCTCATGGTTAAAGCTTCCAAAGGAGAGGGAAAGGAAGATCAAGCAAAGAAGGAGGAAGAAGAGGAAAGGAAAAGGAAGGGGAAAGCCAAGGCTTCATCATCTTCATCATCTTTGATCAAAGAGGTAGGGGTTTTCTATCCATTGAGTCTCTTTTGTTCATGTTGAATGATTTTAGGGTTCATGGATAGGAGATTTGGTTTGGTGAGCCAAATCCTTGCTCTTAACTTGGTTCTTGATCCTAAAAGTTAAGTTAGAGTGTTTTCAACTCATTGGAAACTATGGTAGCTTGCTTTGCTTGATAGATGTTCATATGCCTTTTTTTTTTTAGTCAAAAGAGGATATGCAAAGGCATCACTGTAGGGAAAGGCATCCCAGCCTATTTGAGGAGCTTTTAGGTTTTGCATAATTCCATGACTTGATTTAGTTTAAATCCATGTTTGATGAGTTGAGTTAGTGATTTATGATTCCATAATGTTAGAGAGCATGATAGGGATTAGAAATCATCTAAAATTTGGCTATGATTAGCTAAATATCATTTTGTTCCTTAATGGAACAGTAACAGCTTCTGCAGAATCTATTCTAGGTGACCAGTGCCTAGGTGCCCTGAGTAGAGCGCCTAAGCGCGTTTAGCCCAGAAGGTTTCACGTGTTGCTTTGAGAGGAGTGCCTAAGCGCCCTTGTAAGAGCGCCTGAGCGCCCATCGCTAGGAAGAACAGGGGAGATGCTCTGCTACCCGAGCGACTAAACGACCTAGGTGGAGCGCCTAAGCACCCGTTCCAAGATTTCACAAGATTCTTATCTTGGTGAAATGGAGTTCTCTATCACCTGGGACCATTCATATATGTCCTTTTAAGTGTGTTAAGACACTAATGAGAGTATTTTCAAGGAGGAAATTACTACCTAGTATGTGTGAGAAAAGTATGAAACCTTAGGAAACTAATGGTTTGAGAGTGCCATAGGCTAACACTTGGATTCTTGATCCATATAGGATTGTTTCTATTATCACTTGTGATGATGATATATGATGGGAATGGCACATAGTGTGAGTATGTGAGTATTCCTAATTTGATAGTTGGAAAATCTCGTGGAGGAGGATAGACACGTTTAAAGGCATTGGTTATGAACTCGTGCAGGAGAATATTCGATGTGGCGTTGAATATGTGTTAAATATCACTTTGTATGTTTTCTCACACACTTGCTATTCCCACGTATCTGTGATTAGTAAATGAGATGGTAATAATACACTCATTGTTGTGAGGTGGAATAGTCCATTCATTATCAAGTAGTGTTAAATGGTCGGAGTCATACTACTCAAGAGAAATACAAGGAACAGAGTTCTTGAGAATAGTCGAGTTTCATGACATTGCACTAGCACTATTTAATTTCATTGCATAACCATTGTCTTCGGACATGTTAGGCATAAACATACAACATAACAAGCATTGCATTTACATGGTAATTATATGGGCAGTTACCTTAATTAATGATATTTACGATTGTATGGGCAGTTGTATAATATTGTTGATAGTTTCTTTTAATGCGTGTTCAGGAATATGGTTTGCTTGAGAATACTGCATAGAGTTGCTATGAGAGTTTTTCTTTTGGTAGTAAGTTGTGATGCTTATACCTATTGTGAACATATTCCTAATGTAACTGTTGGTTTATTCATTGTGAATGGATAAATGCTGGTTTTGAAATACTTATACCAAGAAATTGTGATTTCTCACCCTATTTTTATGTAAATCTAGGTGGAAGCGTATCTAAAGGAAAGAGGAAGTCATTTGAAGGCGCATAGTATAAATGCTCTTTTAGGCTAAGCTTGTAAATATTTTACAGTTGTTTAGTTATTTAAAGTTATGTATGACAATATGCCCATTTGAGGCAGTGATGTATAAATATATATGTATATATATATATATATATATATATATATATATATATATATATATATATATATATATATATATCTTTTGTTATCGTAGCTCTCCACAATTATTTGTATAAATGTTATGGGTTTTGTGTGTGTGATATGATATTGAAGTAGCATGGCTAGTATTAGTTATTCTTATATATGTCAATATATCGAGATAGCAATATTAGGATGTTACATAAAGAGGCTGTTGGCAAAGAATACTTGTAAGTAAGCCTGGAGAGGCTTGGTTGATTATAGAATACTCACTTTAGTGAAAATCTTAGTGGTTTGCTTGGCACTAAACGTAGCCCCACGTGGTTTAGGGGTGAACTAGTATAAATTTCTAGTGTGGTCTTCCTTTCCTTCATGTCTTAATTTACTTCTGCTTGTTCAAAGGCTTTAAAGAGTAAAATCTTGGTGTGTTTTTTAAGAAGTTCTTTAAACCATATTTTATTAAAGTTTATTAGTTGAATCTGGTTAATTTACTAAATCTCAAGTTTTTTATTCAAGGAAATATTTTTTAAGAAGTTATAAGACCCAATCTGATTAAGAGAAAGAACTTGAAGTGGTGAGAAGGTTGTTTTTACTCAATTACTAAAGCTTCTCATGAACTTTCTCACCTTGGTATGTCTAAGTTATTTTTGAATCTTCTCATTAATAACTTGTATTGAGTTATAACCTTCCCACCTCCAAGTATACCAACTTGAGAAAGTTATGAGAAAGTTAATTTTTAGGAAAAAGAGGAACACGATTCAACTCTCTTCTTGTGTTGCTTCCAGCTTCAGAATCAAGTTTGCTCACTTTAGTGGTGAGTAAAAAAAAACCAACCCGGCTCAACACACCAGGGTTGATGGGTTATACGGGTTAGTTCACCAAACAATTTAAACAATTAAAAATATAAAAAAATACAAAAATTAGGAAAAATGAAAAACAATAAAGAAAATTGAAAAAAATTAGGGAAGACTAGAAGGGGTTGTTTGTTAGGGATCTACACAAGGGTGGTGGTTAGTGGGCTGGTTCAATCTTTGATGGCAGATCTGGCCTTTGGTTTGTCGGTGGCCACAAATGTAGTTCATTCTTAGTCTTCAAGCATGACCATAGATTTGGTTCGTTCATGGTCTTCAAGCATGACTACAACCATGGATCTGGCCTCTGCTTGCTTGGCTGGTCAGCATCGCAAGTGGTTGTTTGTCTGGCAGCCCGATGGTTTGACAATGGCCTCTGGCTACTTGGTTAGTTGGCGTCGTGTAACATCCTCCCTAACCTATTAGCCTTAATTATTGTTATAGAAGATTCTTAATATTGTATGAGTTACTAGTTAATTCTAGTGACCTTCTAAGTTAGTTTGGGCATAATGCTATAACACATAATGTAAAAAAATAGTTCATATTAGCTTAGAACTTAGCATAAATTGCTTAAATGATAGAAATAAAAATGGAGACTTCATTTGTAGGTCATAAATACTTAGAATGAGATGTGGTAAATTTCAGAGAATTAATTGAATTAGTTTGGAATTTTTAATAACACTGGAGAATTGCTTAAATGCCAAATTAAATAGATAAGTAACTTAGAAAATCATGAGATTTTGTACAAATGTCAAATAGGGGATGGAGGTTACTCTGGACATGATTACAAGTTAAGGTAATACCTGTAAGCCTATTAACTTAACTCCTTAAGTTTACCTTAACTTAAGAAAGAGTAATATAGCTTAGTGGCTATCAATGATGTATATAGATAGTTATTAAATGATGAGTATAGAAATTGAATGAAGTCTTAGAATTTTTTTTAATACCTGTGAAAGTTAGAAAACTCATCAATGAAAGATCAAAGTATCCCTAAGAGACAAAGTTCTTCCATTGAACCAAGATGTCACAAAAATCTTCCAACCTTATCTCTCCAATTTTCTCCACGGCCTCTCTCTTCATTTTCCATTTTCTCACTTTTTCACTTTTCTCATTTTCTCTCCTCTCACACGGTCCAACAGCTATAGGGGAAGAAGAGAAAAGAAAGAAAGAAGGATAAAAAGGAGAATCAACAAGAAGGAAATCAAGGAGGAATAAAGGAAAAGAAGGAAATACTAATACTAAGGGAGATAAGGTAGGGACTTGTGTCTCTATCCTACTTCTTTCTCTTCTTTTTTTTCTTTCCAAAAGTTAGTATTAGTAAACTTGATTGAAAGTTGAGGATTGTATGTTTTATATATATATATATATATATATATATATATATATATATATATATGGATATTCAACATAAGAGTTTCTATAAAACTCTATGAATTTGAGGTTGTTGATTTGGGTTTCAATGGTTTAACCATTGTTGATATGCCCTGTTGATGTTGCTTTAAGAATATGTGTTGAGGATTGATGTTATTTTGATTTCTTAGTGGTTTGTTTTGGGTTTGATATGTTTAAGACCCCTTCATGCTGATGAACACTAGGTGGTAATCGATTACCATGAGTAGGTAATCGATTACTAACCCTCTGTTTTGAGACAACAACCGGTGGTAATCGATTACTATAACATCCTCTTTTTAGCATGTTAGACTTGTATATGATCATAGAGGTATAATAATACTTGCTTGACATGTCTGCTTAATTTTGTGACAAACTGAGTTAGTTTAGGCACTTTGTTGTAACCCAGAATGTGAAAAGTAGCTTAAAATGACTCAGATAGCAGCATAAATTGCTAAGTTGAGAGAAATAAATCTAGAGAATTTGTTTCTAGGTCATAAATAGATGGAAGAAGGTGTAGTTGAAATTTAAGGATAATCAGAGTTAGTTTGGTATTTTCAAGCATACAGAGGGTGTGTTTTAATACCGGATTGACTAGTCGCAAATATGAAAAAATAGGGAAATGGTAAAACAAGAATTTAGATGAATCTTAGGATTTATTCTAAAGTTGTTGGAAGTTAGAAAACTTGAATTGGTGAAATCTAAGTATTTTTAATAAATCAAAAAGTTGCAGCAAAATATCCTAAGTGTTATAAGTCACATATGTTGCAGCCCTTTATGTTGACTTTTCCATGATTACACTTTCCTCGTGTTCTCATCTACTCTCTCTGTTCTCTCATGAAAGGACCATCAGTAGCAACCAAGGAAAGAAATAGAGAAAGAAAAGAAGAGGAAACAAGGGAAGAAGAAGAGAGCAAGAGGAGGAAATCAAAAGGGAAAGCCAAGCTTGATCATCCAACCACTTGAGGTAGGGGTTCTTAACTCTTAATCTCATCTTTTTCCTTCACTAACTTTGTAGTTGAGGTTAGGTTATATAGTTGAAGAAAATGTGTTTGAGAAGCAAAAATATATTTTCTTTGCTTAGTTCTTGTTTTCATTGGTTAGAATTAGTCATTTCCAGCTTAGTGAATGCATGGTAGTTATTTTTGTCTTTGGACAAAACCTTTTGGTTCCTTGAGATGGAACTTAGTGAATGGGTATGTGTGGGTGTGGTTTTGACCCTAAATACATGCCTAAGTGAGCCAACAAGTTGTATAAGTGCTACAACATGTTTAGAGGGTGTGAGTGATGTTAGGAATCACCTAGAAACTGCTTTTGGATGGTTAGAATTTGATTTGTTCCCAATGGAACAGTAACCAAATTCTGTAGAATTTGTGTTGGGTGACTAGCACCTAGGCACTGGGAGTTGAGCACTCAGGAGCCCGCAGGTCAGAGAGTTTTTAGAACGTAGTAGAGCATTGGGCGCTCAAGCACCAGATGCTGGGTGCTTAGGCTCTAGCAGCAGAACAGAACAGGGCAAGTTTCTGCCCAGCCAATGCCTAGGCCCTAGAGAGTGGCGCCTAGGCGCTTGGTCCAGTTTTTGCTAGGATCATATTTTTTGATGTTTTGAGCTTCCTTACTTGTTGGGATCATATGTATATGCTTTCTTAAGTGTATTATCACACTTTTAGGGATATTTCACAAAGGAAATAACCACCTACCATATAAGAACAAGTTTGAGTTTTTAAGCTTTCAAAGAGTCAAGAATTGCTTGAAATAGTTGTCTAGAACCTTAAGCACATTAGTGTGGCTTAGAAAACCACTTGTGGTGTGATTGTAAGGTAAGCTAGATACAAGTTTGATAAGAAATTTATACTTGTCATAGAAGCATAATTTACTCTCGTAGTTAAGGTTGAGGTAAATATGCAAGTTTTTAAAAGAACATTCTATTATCTCATTAAGTTGGGTTGAAATGGAGTGTTAGCAAGAAGCAGTTCCTTTAATTGTTAAAGTTGAACCATAGCATAATTATCCTAACTAAGGGAGTGAGTTAAACCCCTTAACCTTCCAAAGCAACGAATAAAGCTCTTTATCAAGGATGAAGTTGTGAGGATAAAGTAGTGAGTTAAGCTCTTTGTCAAGTAACATGAGGAACAAGATAAGACCTTATGTGAGTATAGTAAAGTGAGTCAAGCTTACTATAAAAAACAATAGGATGAGTTAAGTCCTAAGTTAGGCAAAGAAATGAGTTAAGTAATTTGCCAAGTATAGTTAATGTTATACAATTGTATGAGCGATTATGTAATATTACAACAAATTAAATATGTATGCAATTTACATAGTTTAATGCCATGAAATATATGTATATTACTAAGAATTTTCTTGTTCTCACACCATTCTGTGTTTCTATGGTAAAAGCAGGTCAAGACCCTTTAAAAGGGAAAAAGGAAATGCAGAAAGAATAACAAGATTAGATAGTTTTAGTTTATGTTCTATGTACAACTCTTGTATATTTTTACTTTGAGTTGTAAAATGTTGTATATATAACACCCTTTGAGGCTTTTGATGTATATATGTATGACCATCTTTTATCGTGGCTCTCCATGTTTATTTGTTTTAATGATATGGCATTAGAATGTTTATCAAGAATAGTAGTAGCATGGCTAATGCTTTATGTCTTAATATATGTAGATATATTGAGATATCTGTATTAGGGTGTTACATTATGGTATCAGAGCAGATCATCCTGTTAAGTCGGGGTATGGACTGACTATGCATAGACATGTTAGTAGTTTTGTTGTGTGTTGTGCATTTCTTATCTTTTTTGTGAGATGTTTGCATAACTTGCTTTTTGTTTGAATGTTATCAGTACTATTACATTATTACATGGTATTGAGACTAATGAACTCAATTTTAATGTTTTGTGTGTACAAGAAACCAAGGCGTACTAGAGGAAATGAGAATTCTTCTGGTGAGGGCCCTAATATGGCCGAGGCAGTGATGACAATGGCTAAAGTTATGCAAGAGCAGACGACTGTTGCCAATAGGTTATTGGAGAGGTTAGAAGCTGATCAACTTCAACAACTTCTACTGCCACCAGTTCAGCTGGTGCAACCAGTCCAAGAGGTACCAGTGAGAAGAAATTAGAACTTCCAAGACCTCTCAGAATTCAAAAAGTCTACCCCATCATCCTATAAGCGTGTGTAACACCCTAAAATTTAGACTATGTTACAGAACTGACAGAATTACACTGTTTTGTGTTTTTTGTGCAATATAAAAATAATTTGACTGTTCCGATACTGTTTTTGATTGTTTTGTGTGATTTGCTCTGGGTCAGGAAAATAATAATTTTCTGGCCGAAAAAAAACTTATTTTAATTATTCGGGACTGGGGGATATTACTAAACCCAATTTCGAGTGATATATATATTAATCTTTTAATTTTTAGGATTTAACTGTGTAATAAAATAATTTTATATATTATTTTATTTGACAGTAGGTACCTACTGTCTCAAAAATAGTAGAAATCTGCTCCAAAATAACCATGGATCCTGAAAAGTCTGTGAGACCCACATTTAGAAAAGCAGTCAACGATTCTAACTGAACTAAATTCTAAGCCAATAGGAACAAGTCAACGAAAGTGGCTTGAAAATTCTAAATCAATAAGAATTGGTCAAATAAAGAAGCATGGACTTCATTAAGGACCATTGGATGAAAAGTTTGATTAAGATGCTTTTGATCATAACCGTTGATCAAATCAATGGTGTGAGAGCAATCCTAATTAAATCACTAAGTGATATCCACCTTAGATTATATCAAGGGCTAGGAGTTAAAGTTAGTTTCAATGGCCAAGATTGAGTCAAATATAGTGGCTTGATTAGTAGCTAATTAAACCTAATTTGGTTAATCTAATTACCTAATTAAAGAACTAAGTAAGCTAACCTAGTTATTAATTAGTTATAATCTAATTTCTAATTAGATATGCTAATTTTATTTAGAGGCTATGATATATGCAATTATATATTTAATTAATTAGTTATGTAATTAGAATGTTAATTAAGTGTAATTAGGAAACCTAACCTAATTAATTAGTTATTTAATTAGCATGCAATTAGGCTTTAATTGAAGTCAATCCTAATTCCTAATTTCCTAGAGGCCACACGGCCAAGAAGCTCAAGGAGGCTTCTCAAGTCTTCTTGAATGGTCTTTTGTGACCATTTGATGACCACATGATGACCATAGGCCATGTGCTTCCTAATGTGAACATATCATGATATTTTCCTATCAAACTTATCTCCTAATTTCCCTACACAAGGCTTACACGGTTGCACCTCTTCAATTACTATCATCATTCACTTTTCTCTCACCAAAAAGCTTGCATCATTTTCTCTCCAAAATTCCCAAGAACACCAAGCATCTTTTCTCTTCTATTTTCTCTCTAGTTTTCGGCCCAAGCACCAAGCACCACCACCTATCTTCTATAATTTTATCTCTTAGCTTTTCCTAAACCTAAACTATCTCCTAAACACTTTTCATTTAGAAGATTTTGTGAAAATCTTACTCCTTCTACTTCAAAATCCAAGCTTTTGTTTACTTCCCTAAAAGTAAACTTTGATTTTTATGGTTTAAAAATTTAGTTTGTGATTTTCTAAACCATGTTTGTTCCATGGTTTTCCATTATGAAGCCTTGTATGTGATTTTGCTAATTATTTAAGAATTTTAGGGATTTATTTAGAGAGCTACATGAAAATCCAAGGAGAGGAGGAGACTAGGAGATCTTTGTCTTCAAGAGGTAAGAGGGAGATTTAATCTCATCAACCTTGTGTAGTGATGAGAAAATGGATTGTATGTGTGTGAAGAATCCATAAGGATTCATTTGTGTGGTTATTTACATGTTTTTCTATTTGTGATTGATTTTAATTGTGTGCATGTCTATAGCTTTAAAATATATTGCATGTGTTATTAATTGTATTATTATTAATGTAGAATGTGAATAACATGTAAGGATTGCATGAGTATTCCAAAGAACACAAAAGAGGCTCACGACTTCTCCAAGAAAAAGGGAACCAAAATGTTCTCAACCATTTTCTAAAATAATGATTTAATGAATCTAAGTGACACAATGAATTTAAGAATAATTTAGAAGTTAGAAAATGATTTAATGATTAGTGATGAAGGATAGGTTAATTTTGGCCATCATGCCATTCAATGTATATTTGATTCCTAAAATTATTTTCTAAGGTAGGTTAAGTAGCTAATCTACAAAAGAATTTAATTTCAATGAATATTTGGGAAATAAAATAAATGAACTTAGTTTTAGAATTCTAAATTAGAAGAATTTGACATAAGTAAGAAATAATGGAAGCACTTGAAAAATACTAATGTAGAGCTCACTCTATGAGTTTTGAAGCACGTTAGCAAGTTTCAAGGTGTAAATAATGGTTGAGGTTAAAATATGCAGTATTTAGAGAAAGACGTAGAAAATATCATTATATAGATTTTTTAGACAAAATGTTGCCAAAATTTACTAAAATTGGACAACTAAAAGAGAAGGTCTCATAATATGTTTATGACATATGGAAAATATTCTACGTAGTTTAAAAGTATTAGAAATAGCTTACACATATTTCAAATAATGATTTTTAAGCTATATGGTTAAGAAAACGATTTAAAAATCTTACGCGATTGAGAAAATGATTTGAAAAACATTAAGCAGTATTTAAAAATGTCAAAATATATTTACACGATTTAAAAACATTTGCAGAAGTGACGCGATTGTGAAAATGTGATAAAATTTCTATGCGACTAAATGGAACAGTAAGTTTTACTGTCGGGCCAAAGTGGTGGACCCGGACATATTGAGAGATAGTACTGTCAAGTGGATACATACTATATTTTGGATATTGAGACGAAGGGTATTTTTGTAAATATGGTAATATATTGAGATTAAGGGTATTTTTGTAATTGTGATTCTTAATCATGCATTGAGAGTCGTGTCAATTTGGTTGATAATTGGTGATTGATTGACGAGACAAATTACACTGTGTTGTGGGTGTGATAGGCGTAGTGTGGTTCATTATTTGAACTTGGAGGTATTAGTGTGCGGAGAATTTCACATGCGGACAGTTGGTAGCTCCTCTGGGCCGTGGTAACGGGTAACACACTAATAATCTCGACAAACACTATTCTTAATCAAGATCTTGTGGAGACTATTATGTACAATGCCTGTAGTGCACGATGTATTGGACTGTGTACTACTACACGATGTTTTGGACTGTGGACTATAGACACGACGTTGGACAGTGTAATAGTTTGGTTGGGTAGCCTGGGGTACTAATAGTTCTTTTCGGATCATTCTCTCTGATGTCTGTGTTTAGCTCCATTGAGTAAGAATGAGTCAGTGTGTGTTAGCATTCATGATCTGTATTTTAATGTTTACTATAGTTTGTGTTCGAATGTATGATGTATTAAATTGATATTCTGTATATGATATGATGGTATGTAATTATTGTGATATTTGTTTGTATTGTCATTTTCTTTATTGCCATGCTGGTAATGATGTAGATTGTCTCACCTCTTTACTGTATTATTTTGTCTGTTTCTATTTTATGTTTATATCTTCGAAGACTACAATGGCGGCAAGGAGAGGTCAATTAGGTTTCTTTAGACTACAGTTTCTCGAAGGCGCTGAGGCTTGGCATGTCCATTGGGACACAGGACACATAGAATATAGTGGTGACATTACTTTATCAATAAGTAGGACTCGACATGGGATCGTTACTTCATTTTATACGGTTGCTTTCATAGAGGTTATTTTACCTATTAGGGAGTTGTGGAATGAATTTCACCACACTCCTAGAGAGAACTTCGATATATTTTTGGGTCGAATTTCTATCGGTCAAGACATTCCCAACTAGAGAATTTGTCTTCTGACAAGGGGTCATGTCTTAGGTGTTATGTTTTAGTATTATGCTGACTTTTTACTGCTTTATTAAATATTTGTAGTTGTAAATTAATTGTATACTTCAGACAAAATCATATGTATATTTTGGTGTGATTATGTTTTGCTTTATCTTGTGTTCCGTGTTATTTTATTTAACGTTATCAAGTATAAAAAGGAAAATTTTTATCACTAATATTATTTATGTACCAAACGTTTTACAACTTGGGTAAGAATTTTATTTGATCTTATTTTCTTGCATTAAAAATGTGACATCCCCATAAGGGTGTTACAGGGTGAGTACAACCCGGTCAGAGCGGAAGGTTAGATCAAGGAATGGAAAAGATTTTTACTGTCATAGCTTGCTAGGACAAGCATAGAGTGCTCTTTGCTTCCTATATGTTGGAGGGGGAAGTAGAGGATTGGTGGACGGATGTTAAGAGAGTGTTTGATGCGTCAGGGACTCCGATCACGTGGGAGATCTTCAAAGGTTCTTTCCTAGAGAAGTTCTTCCCTCAAAATTAGCATAATGCAAAGGAGATGGAGTTTTTGAAGTTAGATCAAGGCAGTATGTCGATTGGTTAGTATGTGGCCAAGTTCAACAAGTTGTCGAAATTCTCATCCTATATCAAATTCCACACATATGCAAGATGGAAGCGTGCGAAATTTGAAGAAGGATGGTACCATGAGACTTTGTGTATATTATAGGTAATTGAACAAGGTAACCATCAAGAATAATTATTCGTTTCCTAGGATAGAAGATTTGATGGATCAGTTGAGGGGAGCATCAATGTTTACAAAGATTGATCCAAGATTGGGATTTCACCAGATAAGGGTTAGGGATAAGGATATTCCTAAAACTGCTTTCAGGACTAGGTATGGACATTATGAGTATCTTGTGATGTCCTTTGGGTTGACGAATGCACCGGTAATATTCATGGACTACATAAACATAATTTTTAGACCCTACATAGATAAGTTTGTAGTAGTGTTCATAGACGATATCCTAATCTATTCCCAGACAATGGAAGAGCAAGAGTTGCATATCAAAACAGTTTTAGAAATCTTTAGGGAAAAGAAGTTGTTTGCCAAGCTATCAATGTGTGAGTTTTGCCTTATAGAAGTTCAGTTTCTAGGGCATGTGATCTCTCGATGAGGGATTTCAGTTGACCATAGTAAAGTTGAAGCAGTGTCACAGTGGGAGACACCCACCACTGTGACTGAGATCAGGGGATTTATAGGCCAGGATGGGTACTGTAGGAGATTCATTAGTGGGTTCTCCTAGATATCACTACCCTTAACTAGATTAACTAGGAAAGATAGTACTTTTGATTCGAATCAAGAGTGTGATGATAGTTTCCAAGACCTTAAGTTGAGGTTGACTACTACACCAGTTTTGGTGATTCCGGATCCACAGGAGAACTTTGAGGTGTTTTGTGATGCTTCAACGATGGGCATAGGGTGTGTTCTGATACAACATAGGCAAGTAGTTGCTTATATATCAAGACAGTTGAGGCCTCATGAAGAGAACTACCCCACTCACGATTTGTAATTAGCCGCCGTAGTGTTTGCCTTAAAGATATGGAGACATTATCTTTATGGAGTTCAATTTGACGTGTTTAGCGATCATAAGAGTTTAAAATACTTATTTGATCAGAAGGAGCTAAACATGAGACAAAGAAAATGGATGGAGTTTTTAAAGGATTATGACTTTGAGCTTAAGTATCACTCGGGTAAGGCTAATGTAGTGGCCGATGCACTAAGTAAGAAATCCCTACATGTGTCTCAGATGATGGTTCAAGAGGGTTAGCTTCTTGAGAGGTTTAGAGACTTGAGCCTTAGGGTAACTGTGACACCACATAGTCTCTTTAAGAGTAGGGTAAACATAGTTAGTGACCTGAGAGCTCAAATTTTAGAAGCTCAAAGCGAAGATGAAACCCTAAGTGAGATAATAGGGCAAATATTCTTAAGGGATCAATCAGAGCTTGACATGGTGGATGATGGAGTGATTAAGTTTAGAGATAGACTTTGCATTTCAAGAGATTCTGCAATTAAAGAAAATATCTTAGAGGAGGCTCATAGGAGTCAATACACCATCCTTCCCAGGCCCACTAAGATGTATCAAGATTTAATAAAGATGTTTTGGTGGCCAAGAATGAAGAAAGAAATAGTGGAGTTTGTGTCTAGGTGCTTTGTGTGCCAGAAAGTTAAGATAGAGCACCAAAAACATTTAGGACCTCTCTAATCTTTAGAAATCTCTAAATGGAAGTGTGATAACATCACAATGGATTTTGTAATGGGTTTTCCCAAAACTCAGCCAGGACATGATGCAATTTGGGTCATAGTGGATAGACTAACCAAATCTTTTCACTTTTTACTAATGAGAGTTAACTACTCCTCAGATAAACTAGCCCAGTTATATTTACAGGAGATAGTTAGGTTGCATGGAATTTCCCTTAGTATATTTTCAGATAGAGATCCTAGATTCACATCTAGATTTTGGGAAGCCTTGCAAAAGGCCTTCGGGGCTAGGCTAAGTCTTAATACAACTTATCACCCACAAACAGATGGGCAGTTAGAGAAAACTATCCAGACCCTAGAGGATATGCTTAGAGCATGTGTACTAGATCAGTAGGGTAGTTGGGATAGACTCTTGCCTTTAGTGGAATATCCCTATAACAATAGTTATTATACTAGCATAGGAATGGCACCGTATGAGGCACTTTATGGTAGGAAGTGTATGTAATAGCCTAATGCCAGCACCCTAATGTATCTGACATATACCTGGATAAGCAGCATCAGCTATGCTACTTCTAACTCAACCATAAACTAATCCATAACATTTAAACAAATAATTATGGAGAGCCATATCTAAAAGTCATACATATATGCAACTTTTTACATCCTCAAAGCAAATATAAATAATTACATAAGCTTTGAACTGAAAACATTAAAACTAAACTAATCTAGTTCTTCTGTTTTCTTCATCTTTTTACCCTCTTGTAGGGCCTTTACCTGGATTTACATGGAAACACAACAGGGTGATAAATCATAATTCTCAGTAATGGTATTCCAAAACCAGACCTTTATAACATATAATTACAACCTTATCACCTAAGAAGTAAAACATGTTATAAAAGTCCTCTTATTAATGTGATATAAGCTTTGTACAAATATCGACTCACAATGAATAACACTACTAAAATTGGATTAACAATTGCAATAGGTAAATGAGTCTCTACTTACTACCAGTAGAACATTCACATTCTGACTCTATGTAAACATTCATCTAGCAATCTCATAATCTAATACCAAACTCATATACATAACTTATCTATTCTTGAGAATTGTGTTCCCTTGTGTTTATCTGTGTAGAATAGGCTAAATAGCCTTTAGACTATCTGGTAAAGAGTGGACTATTCCATCACATAGTAGTGAGTGTACTACTTCCACTACATACCTGATTATGAGGGGACTGTTCCATCTCACAATAGTGAATGTACTACTCCCACAACTTATCTCATCTAGAGTTCATTCATAAACATGTTATAAGTACTACACAAATAACTATCTTCTATGAACAAATTTACTAACTTAGGATTTAGGATTTGCAACAGGTAATAGAGTCTCTACTCTATACCACTGGAATGATTATAACTCCTTATTCTATGTAAGTATTCCCTAAACTAATTCACAATCCTTAACTATCTCAGTTGAAGATAAGACAATCGTCCATACAATTGTCAAATATCAACTTTTCTTGATAAAATGCTTATCCCACAACTCCACCTTTAGCAAAGTGCTTGTCTTACTACTTTGTAAGGTGAAGGGGCTTATCTCGCTCTCTTAGTTAGGAATCATGGTGAACTATGGTTCAACCTTTGTAAATAAGGGAACTAACTCTTGCTAGTTCTGGTTCAACCTTAATAAATAAGGGATCCATCTCTATAGTTCAACCTTAATAAATAAGAGATCCATCTCTATGGTTCAACCTTAATAAATAAGGGATCCATCTCTATGGTTCAACCTTACTAAATAAGGGATCCATCTCTATGGTTCAACCTTGGGATCCATCTTTATGGTTCAACCTTACTAAATAAGGGATCCACTCTTGCTAAACACTCTATTTGATCCCAACTTAATGAGATATGGAATATTTCTATTAAACTAGCATATACTTACTATGTTAATTCAAACTAGATAAAATAAATGAGTAACCTTCTATATACATGCTTGTTTTCACCCAAAAAGGTGTAACTAGAGCTGCTAGAGATCATATCTTACTTACTTATCTTAATTGGTTCACTAATTACCAATGCTTAGCTTTACTAGGGTTATTTTTAACCCTAATAATACAAAACTCTTTACTTTCCCTTGTATACAAGTCAATCTTTTTTTTCTATTAACTTTTTATACTAGTACCTCAATACCCTTAAAAAGACCTAAACAAGGGATTAAAACTAGTAGGATAGCTCAATTCCTCATAAAAAAACACCATGGTAGATTCTGCTCTAGGTGCCTAGGTGCCTTCTTCCCAGTGCCCTCTTCCCAAGGCTTGAGCACTCACTGCTCGCCTGGGTGCTAGCTACCCGACGCCTGAGCACTCACTGGGCAGCGCCAAAGGAAATCTCTCTGGGTGATGGGCGCTTGAGTGCCTAAACATTGGCACCCTAGCGCCTGTGGCCTAGAGTGCTTGCTATATTCTGTGAAGCACTAGGCACCTAGGCACCCAATTTCTGGCGCCTAAGTTCCCATGCATCGACATGATTATGCAGAAGCTGTTTCTACATAATCTTGATTCCCAAAACCAAATTTCACCCTCAACTCATTTTATGCTTGATTTCTATCGTCACTAAGGGTCTCTAATTGTAACACCCTCCTTTGGGTGTCACATTTTCGAATAACTCCTTTAAATCCCTTTACCCAAGTTTTTAAAATATTTGATGTTATAAAGTATAAGTCCCAAAATGTAGGTCTCTTTTTCGCGGATAACATATATGACATATTAAAAGATGGGTTCCAAATTCCTTTTTATAGAAGCGTAAACTTTGAAGTAAGGTAATAGCACAAGATATAGCTACTTAATATTACACACCAAAAAGATTATATACATGTCAGTGGCATGGATTACAACCCACCCAAAATATACAAGTTAAATATACAAGTTTATAGCCAAAAGACATATAGTGCCCACTGACTCCAAAATATACATTGGCCCAAATCTAGACCTCTAGGGAGTAGGGTCCTCTCCTAGATCCTCCATAGGATCCTCCATGGGGTCCTCCTCGGGGTCTTCCTCGGGGTCTTTCTCGTCCTTAGATCCCAAGTCAACAAAGTTCCTCAACTGAGGTAGCAGTTCATGAACTAGTGTCCTGGCAGAAGACACTACAGGTTCTGGATCCTCCCTAGGGGTGTAATGTAAATCACCCCACAGCTCCCTAATCGGCATGAAGAACTCTAGATATACAACAATAGTAAGAGAAAAGAAAGGAACATCATTACAGGTCCTACGGATGGTTAAAGTTACATCTCCTACATATCTAATATGTTCATTATCCCAATCAATGCGCCAGGCGCTTGCACCATCATGAAACTGAACTCGAACGTAACCAAAAAGATCTCTTCTAGCAGCCATCCCAAAATAAGATAATAGCAACTGCAACTCTTCCTCTCAGTCTTTATCCACAGGAACACATAAATCAGAAATAGGTAGTACAACAATACAAAGAAGTGAGACTCTCTACATCATTACTAACATGGCAGTAAGAAACAACAAATAATAATACAATCACAGAGTACAAATATAACAATTTACAATTATAAGGTTATCTAACAGATATCTCAATAATGTATACCAACAGGAAAATCCACAGTATAATAATTAATTTCACAGTAAAATGATCAATGATGTGTGGATGCACAACAGACCGACACCTACTCCATGGAACTAAAAACCAACATCGGAGAGAATGATCAGGATCGGGAGAACCACTGTCTGTATATCGTTAGCCTCAAATCATGTGCTTTTCAATATAATCAATATGCGTAACATGGCTATACAAGACACTCTCAACTGGATCGGGAATAGGATAATGCCTGGTTAAGATCGTCGGTGCATTGCACAGTCACCATGGCCTAGTGGAGCTACCAACTGTCCACTTGTGGGATACCCGCGCCCCGACACCTCCAAGTTCAACAAGTGAACCACACTACACAATTCGCACCCACACAAAGGTGTAATTCATCTCCTAGGCATTCCACCTTGACAACAAGTCATTCCGACTTTCACAATATATGATCACATGATAATGAACCTAGGCATTCCATCTTAATAACAAGTCATTCCGACTTTCACAATGTATGATCACAATACAATGATACATAATATTCTTTAGCAACAATAATCTCATCAAGAGGAACCATAACAGGGTTCAAACTAACCATTGACCACTCAGGGTCCAGTTCATTAACTCAACAGCACATTAACATTATGTTCGATCACAAGGCATCCCAAATACACAATTTTCAGAAAATCATCCTCTTTAAAATTTCATGAAGTATTCTCTACAAACCATACTTATCAAAATTTTCAAGAATTAATATGAAATAGCACTTTAAATTTAAAACCATTCTAGTTAAGTTCCATTAAGTGATGTCTCCTCACATTCTTCACAAAGGGCCTAAAAAGGAATTACATGGTATTAACTTCCCAATCTCACTTCTCTTTTTCCCATAAGTCCTAAAGGTGCTCCAATTTATTATGAATTCTATTCTTCACCCATTTTTCCTCTTAAGGCCGAAACCTCTCTCCATCTAAGGGACCAAATTTTTATTTTTCCACTCAACTATTACTTCAAATCCTCAATTTACTTCTTTTCTCATTTTAACACTTTAGTTTTAATTTAGCATAACATTTTTATCTTGGATGCCTCATTTTAAGTCTCGTGGCCGTGAGCTTCTAGGTCATTAGGGCCTCAAATTTTTTTTTTCAACTTCCACAAGGAATCTCAAGCAAATAACTTATATCAACAATCAATAATTTCATTTACCACCAAAATCATAAACATCATCATCAAGCCACAAATCACATAAGGCAAAATAATAACAAAATCACCAAGAAATCAAACACAAATCAAGTGAAGAATCCTCACATGGATCCTTCACTCTCAATACATCCAAACGTCCCTCACTACCATAGGAGGTAGATAAGAGAAATCTCCCTCTTACCTTTAGAGGTATCCAACCACTTATGTAGAACTTTTTGAAGCAATATTCCTCCTTCAAGAACCCCCTTAAAATAAAAAATGACATACCAAAAGTTATCATTTTTAGACTTGAAAAAGAGTAGCCAAGAATATACATCAAAGCTTTGGAAGGAATAAGAGAAGAATGATGAAAAAAGAGAGAACTTTTTACCTTAAAAAATCACAAATCCTAACTTGAAGGATTCTTGGAAAAGTGATGAACAACCAAGATCTTCACACTAGATGATCTTAGGAGGAAGTATAGATTCATGAAATATAGTTCTTAGAAATTTTAGAATGTGAAGTGGTGGTGCAAGGGTGATGGCTGTAACACCCTTGTGGGGGTGTCACATTTGTTATTAAAATAAAATAACGATTAATGAGAATAATTAAATTATAAGGTTTTGATATAAATAAATAATAAAAGTACACTTAGAAAACATAAAAGTTGAAGATATTTCACCTAAAAAAAAAATTATTCTTATACATCCATACATAGATAATATCAGCACACCCCTGTACAATATACATTATTTCATAAACATATCCATCAGATACTAATATACAAAAATTTACATAAGTTTTGTTTTCAGAAGTCGTACAAATAATTTACACATAATTTACAAACCCAAATAAAAATACATACCAAAAGAAAAAAGAAAGCATGAAAGGTTTATATTTACAACCCAAAGATCAAAAGGATAACAAACCCAAGTGCACGTCATACATTTTTAGTCACTTGGAGAAACATTCTGGATGATTCCTCCAATGACATAAATGCATGACGCCTCCCGTAAGACACTGTGAGCGGGAACTCGGGTGCTACGTGGGCCGGAATATAGTTAGGGGTCCGAACGGCGGGTGTTCTAGCAGAAGACACAACACTAAACTCATAGGGAGTCCGAAATAGACCGTTCCGGTGACGGCGAACTCCTAACGGTAGTCTCTAATGAACATAGAAATCGACACAAAAAGCGGGACGGATCTGAGACTCGGTCGCAAAGACATAGTAATAAGTATAAGCGACAACATTCGTTCACCATAGATGGCCAAATGTCCGCTCCTCGTGGAATTCCAACCGATAAAACCCAAAAACCGGTGTCGACATCTCACCCTAAAGTACTAACACTAGAGATGATCTAAGGCTTCGGGTCTTTGGTGAAAATCTGTGGATCGTGGTTCTTCCTACGCTATGTACTCACCGCCCAACTCGGTTCTTCAACCCCTTCTTCATAGTCTAAATATATATATATATACATACAACAAACAAAACAAACAATATATACAACAAATAGAGAGGTAAGACAACTTAAAATAACCAATAAATATCACATATGGAATAATAATACAACATTAACATAAATAAAATCCATAATGTACATAAATCCCATAGCAGTTCAAAATACTCATCACACAATATAATGAATTTAAAATGAATATGACAAAGTATAAAATGACTCATTCCTACTCCATGGAGCTACAATACATACTCGGATATCGAGAGAGAATGAGATGAGACTTCTATTAATCTTGCCCACCAATCCATATTATTGTTACCTTGTCACCCTTTGTGTCTATAGCTTTTAACCATCGCCTATTACTTTGTCAAAACTTTGTGTCTATAGGCGATCGTTGTGATTGCTATTGCCTTGTCAATACTTTGTGTCTATAGCCCACGAAAATAAATATAACAATAGTGGCATGACATGAGTCAATCAATTGTGTACTAGCAAAGTCGATAGTCCTCTCAAAACTTGATTAAGGTTAGTGCTCGTCGAGAACATAAGTGTGTCATCAGCACCACGGCCCTAGAAGGAGCTACCTCTTGTCCACATATGGAATAGTGCACACTATGAACTCCAAGTTCATATCAGAAAATGAACACACTATGCCTATCACATCGACAACACGATGTTATTCATCTCGTCAATCAAATCACCAAATTTCGAATTTGGCATGACTCAATGCATGAACAGATGCGTAATTACCAAAATACCCTCAGGTTTTAATTATTTATATAAATGCCATAAATTTCTGAATTATTAACAGAAGTACCATTAAATCTTCATTATTTACAAAAACGCCCTTAACTTCTATTATTTACAAAAATGCCATCAAACTTTGAATAATTTCAAAAATACACTTCAAACTTTAATTATTTACGAAAATACCCTCAAACTTAATTTATTTACAAAAATACCCTCAATGGCAAAAATCTTCAAATCAAGACGCTCCCACTTGGCGCACTTATGCAGTCCACACATCCGGGTCCACCACTTTGGCCCAATAGAGAAAACTCTCATTGTTTCCATCAATCGCGTAGAAATTTTATTTCGTTTTCAAAAATCTTGCCGTTTTCACAATGTACATCACATTTTCAAATCGCGTAAATACATTTTTTGTTTTCTCAATCGTGTAAATTTTTAAATCATGTTCTCGTCATTTACTCACATAAATACTTCTAAACTATAAAAATAATTATTAAATCATCTGAGACCATTTAAAATATTTTTCCTAATTACGGTAAAATATTTTATATTATTATGTATTCTTTATAAATACTAACAATACTCAAATTAGTTTCTAAATATATTTAGTATTCATTAACAACATTGTAAAATACTTTAATTCTTCCCATTCAGTAATGTGACCGAACCTAGGGTTTGCACTCTTTGGAATGCTCATGCATTTCTAACACTAATCTAACACATACAATGTAAAACATATACAATGTATAATACATACAATACATCAAAGCTTAAACAATTAATAAAAGCTATAAAAATCAACACATAAAGGAATCCTTATGGATTTTACAAATTCAATCAAACCTTAATTTCTTAATAACTCTTTAATTTAATTAAATTTTGGTCTTCCTCTTACCTAAAATGATGAAAATTTCTTCTTTTCTTCTCCCTTGTGTTTTCGGTTTTGCCTCCTTAGAATCCTAGGAAAATAAATAAAAATTTATAAAGGCTATTACTAGAAAAAGGAACAATACCATGGTTCAATCATGGCTTAGAAGCTTAGAAATGAAAATAGAATTGAAAAACAAGAAAGTTTACCTTTGAAGAAGAATCTCCAAAGTGATCTTCAAGCTTGAAAATGGAAGAAATAGAAGAAGCTTCCAACTAGAGATAGTCTTATAGTAAGGTTTTGAAGTAGAAAAGTAAGAAAAAGAAAATTTTGGGTGAAAGGGTGATATATTTTGAAGCTTGACCGAATGGGTTCTTGGAGCACTAATGGTGGACGGTGAAACAAAGAGAGAAGGAAGGGAATTATTTGGTTAATTGTTGGAGTGCTAGCCGTAGAAGTGAGTAGGAAAAAGTCTAAATGCATGTGTTAAAATTCAAGAATGAATCTAGGCCATCCAATGGTTCAAAGGCTAGGATTTGGTCTTACAAGATAAGCTTGTTTCCTATTGGTTGATGGGTGATGAATCATGGCATGAATAAGCATTTATCTAGAGCTTTCTCGGTTGCTCTCCCACTTGGCCGAATTCTCCATGTAAAAAGCCATCTAAATTTGTTTCTTCCAATTAATTAGTTATATATTTAAATGTAGGTTTAGTTACATATTAAATTAATTAGTTACTTCAAGTTACATTAGGTTAACTTAATTAGTTTAGGATTCTAGTTAGTTAGGCCTAACTAGATTACTATCTAGTTATCACTATTTAGTTACACTAAGGTTGTAGTAATTAATTTAGTTAGATCCTAAGGTAACTATACTAACTAAATTAAATATTCTAGTTCTAATCTAACTAGCTTAGCCATTTTTGTTGACTTAGCTTTATTAATTTGACTTCTAGGTGTCTTGTTCCTATTGGTCCAAATTTTCTAATTTCCTTATTGTTTACTTTATTTATACGTGGGTCCCACACATGAAGATGATCGGGTCCATTGTCAAGTTTTATCTTGAGTAATAAAATAAAATGAAAATTATTTTATCGCATGAGTTAAATTCTAAAAATTAAAATATTGAAGCAGTGTCTTTCTAATTGAGTTTACTAAACTCCTTCGCTCTAAAAAAAAACAAAACAAAAATAACATTTTATACAGACAAGCATAAAACAGTACATTGGGGACATAATTGTCATTTACCCTAAAGTCAGAATTTTTAGGGTGTTACAACTGTGTAGTGTAGGAGAGAAAATGGAAGAAGATGAAGAGAAAAAGTGAGAGAAAACGTTTTAGTGAGGAGAGAGAAAGTGATAGGAAGGTTTGATTTGAAAAGATGATAGAAATTGTTCAAAAGTTCCTTTTCCCCACATGTGGCCGTGTGCCTCCTTAGAAAAGGGGAAATGAAGTTTCTCTTGGAAGCTTCTCCAACAAAACCTATTCCATCCCAAAGCACCTTCACCAGAGGAATCTGCTTACCTCTAAGCTCTTTGACCCCTCTGTTCACGATCCTTATCGGTTGCATTGCATAAGACAAATCATCCTTTAACTAGAAAAATTCATTCCTTATGACATGTGAAGGACCTTGATTGTACTTTCTTAGTTGTGACACGTGAAAGACATTATGAAAGTTTGACAAACTGGGATGAAGGGCTATTTGATAGGCTACAAGTCCAATTCTCTTTAGGATTTGGTAGGGACCAATGAGACGAGGATTTAACTTTCGTGTTCTCAAAGCTCTACTAATCCCTGTTATAGGAGTGACTCTCAAGAAAACATGTTCTCCTTCTTCGAACTCTAAAGATCTCATCCTTTTATCAGTATAACTCTTCTGCCTACTCTAAGCCATAACCAACATATCCCCGATCATCTTAATCTGATTTGTGATCTGTTGTACTAACTCAAGTCCTAGGATGGTCTTCTTTACAATTTTATACCAACATAAAGGGGACCTACACTTTTTACCATAAAGTACTTCATATGGTGTCATACCTATGCTGGAATGATAACTACTATTGTAGGAAAACTCCACTAAAGGTAAAAGCATCTCAACTACCCTTTTGCTCCAGCACACATGCTCTAAGCATATCTTCAAGGGTTTGGATAGTCCTTTCTGATTGACCATCGGTCTGTGGATGATATGTTGTATACAAACTAAGCTTTGTCCTAAAAACTTTCTGCAAGACTCCCCAAAATCTAGATGTAAATCTAGGGTCTCTATTAGAAACTATTCTAAGGGGAATACCATGCAATCTAACTATCTCTTATAGGTACAACTACACTAGTCTATCCAAGGAGTAGTTAGCTCTAATGGGTAAAAAGTAGACAGACTTGGTTAGTCTATCCATAATGACCCAAACTGCATTAAACCTTGGCTGAGTCCTGGGTAACCCCATGACAAAATCCATCATTATGTTATCATATTTCCACTCAGGGATTCCTAAGGACTGTAGAGCTCTTGAGGGTCTTTGGTGTTCTATCTTGACTTTTTGATAAGTTAGGCACCTAGGCACAAACTCTGCTATATCCTTTTTCATTCTAGGCCACCAAAACATCTTCCTCAAATCTTGATACATCTTAGTGGTCCCGGGATGGATGGTGTAATGACTTTTGTGAGCCTCTTCAAGGATTCGTTCCTTGATTTCAGACTCACTTGGAATACAAAGTTTACCTCTAAACTTAATCATTCTATCATCTGCCACATCAAACTCTTTTGGGTTTCCTAAGAAAATTTGCTCAAGTACATCCCCTAGAGTCTCAACTTCTTTTTGAGCTTCTAAGATCTGAGTCCTCAAGTCATTAACTATGTCCACTGTACTCACACAAAGACTAAGTGGTAACACAGTCACTACAAGACTCTAATCTCTAAAACTCTCAAGAAGTTCACTCTCCTGGATCATCATTTGAGACACATGTAAGGATTTCCTACTTAGCGCATCGGCCACTACATTGGCCTTACCCGGATAGTACTTCAACTCAAAGTCATAGTCCTATAAGAACTCCATCCATCTTCTCTACCTCATGTTTAGCTCTTTTTTATCAAATAAATACTTTAAAGTCTTATGATCACTGAACACCCCAAATTGGACTCCGTAAAAGTAATGTCTCTAAACTTTTAAGGCAAACACCACCGCAGATAACTCCAGATCATGAGCAGGGTAGTTCTCCTCATGCGGCCTCAACTGACTCAATGCACGGTAGTATATTCGTAATATACCAGAGTAAAGAGAGTGAAGTATGTCACTTCTACTTTACAATATGATAAAGTAATCCATAATAACTACACATGCTATTATAGAGAGCCAAGAGGGAAGAAACGTTAGATATATACATTAGTGGCCACAAACAGGCTCATTGTTATATATAAACTTTACACAAACTCAAGCGATATAAATAAATATATGCTTTGTGCCAAAAGAAACAAAATAAACTACTTCAAGTCTTTTTCTTTTTCTTCTTCCTCTTGGAAGATTTTTGGCCTGGATTTATCACAGAAACGAGTAAACGGGGTGAGAATTTGTATTTCTCAGTGAAGTTTAAAACATACCATCTTAATAAGTCCAACTGCTTCAGGGAAAAATAAGTTATACACAAATAACTAGAAAGGTGGCATAAGCCAAAAATAGACCTTTCTCTTCCCGAGGTAGTAAGTTCATTCATTTACAAAATAAGGTTTAATCATCACACAATTAATCAAATTCTATGAACAAAACTATCAAAAATAACATATTATGTTTGCAATAGATAAACGAGACTCTATTCATCACTATAAGAATATGTACATACTCACTATGTAATACTCATAAAGCAAATCATAACTCTATCGCACTTCGATACCCATAAAAGAGACAATTGCCCATACAATTGTCCAATAATGCAATGTATAACATGTAATATGATTATGCCTAAGAAATATCCTAAAAGTATGCTTATGCAATGCTTGTGTAGGTTTTTATTTTAGAAAACACATGATACTTGTTCAATCTTAGGAACCACATTCCCTTGTATTTGTCTAAGTAGGATAAGCAAAAGGGCCCTTACACTACCTGGCCATCGATGGATTCCTTCCCCTCACTAAAGTAAGGGTACTGTGTAACACCCTCCTTAGGGTATTACATTTGACTAAAACATTTGAAAACTAAAAACCCAAGTCATAATTAATTTATTTAAATAGTATACGAGTTGTAAAATTTCTTTTTCACAGATAACATAAATTTAACAGAATATTAAAACCACGAAACACAGCGCTAAATAATATACATCTCATGTACATAACATAGATTAGTAACAATTTAAATACATAAAGCTTACGCACTCCAAATAATATGTATAACTACTATATCAAAACTAAATAATATAGGTTAACAATTAATAAATTATTTTTGCATTGAATTACCCTTTTGAGGATATGATGGCCTTGAGCCATAATGGTCATTGAAACCAAAATTTCTTTCCTTTCTAACACAATTTATAGCATACCACATACTTTAATAATCACAATCCTAATATATCAAGTTCATGCATAATATGAAAGCCATAAAAAAAATCACCTATAGCATATAAATATAAATCACACAATCATACAAACATGGTGAATAAATTCTCACATGGACTTATCACCTACAATCAAAACTTCGTGCCTCACCACCATAATTGATTGATGAGGTTAATCTCTATCTTACCTTAGATGATGCTTAAAGATCTCCTTAGTTGCCTCCTTAGAGAACTCCTACCACCAAAAGCTCCTTAAAAACAAATAAAACACACAAATATTAAGATCTAAGGCTAGTGATAAGATAACCATAGATCAAAATCATGGTTTAGAACTTTGAAATGAATTTAGAAGTAAAGATCAAGAACTTCACCTAAAAACCCTTAAACTTGAACTTGAAGAAAAAGGTTGAAGACGGATGAATTAGAAGATGGTCACAACACCAAAGTGTCTAGAAATGGTGTTTAGGTTCAAGATATGATATTAACTTGAATTATGGAAGATTGGATGATAGGTTTTGGGGGCTTGGCCATGGGCTTAGAGAGAAGATGTGAGAGAGTTTTGTGTTCTTTGTTTCATGAAAAGATGATAAGTGAATAATGAAGAAGCAAAACCAATTTTTTTTTTTGGCTCTCCAAAACTCTATGGTCGTGAGACTCAAAGGGAGAGAAAATGAGAGAGTTTTGTGTAGCTCTTTGATATTTGTTTTCTTGAAAGCTAAACAAGATAAACATAGAGGAAGGAGTGATCAAATTGATCACTTAAGCTTCTCAAAATTGTGGATCACATCAAGGGTGGAGATTAAAACTTCTCCTCCAAGCTTGTCATCCATTGGTGCATCATAATGAGTCACATCATGAGTCATAGGGTGAGTCACAATAGTGAGTCATATGATGAGTCATTTGATGAGAAAGAAAAATGAAACCTATGACTAGGCTCATGATTAAGCACCTATAAGATATATTCTGGTAGCTAATAACCAATGGACAAAAGCTACTGTTATTTATTGTCCAATGGATAATAACATTATCAATTGGATAATAGAACGGAATAAAATCTCAGATAAAGAAAATTTTCAAAAATTGTTTCCAGTTTTGGGTTTAGTAAGCTCCCCCGGCCCTGCATTAACAGTCCAAAACTTTCTGGTCTGAAAAATTTTTATTTTTTTGGACCTGCCTGAAACACACATATAGTCCAAAATAATAATAAAATAATTAAAATAAATTAAAAATTCATAAATAATCCCATAAATCATAAAAATCATGAAAATCAAGAAAAATAAAAATTCGGGGTGTTACATACTGCTACCACCCTATGTATCAGTAACCCTGACCATATTCCTTGTAAACTCAATTCCGTAACTTTGAGACCCATATTCCTTGCACAAAACTCACCTTCTCCACCTTAAAGAAACAAAATGAAGACATGATAGTTTACAATGAGGTTGTTAGTGAACCTAAAGAAGTCGCTAATTAAAACTACCAAAATCAACAAATTTAAAGATAAAAAAGTAAAGAAAAAGAAAGAAAACTTGGGTTGCCTCCCAAGAAGTGCTTGTTTATATTCATTAGCTTAACTTAGCCCTTTGTTCAAGTTGATCAAGGTGGCTTAAAGTAACAGAAAGAGGATAACTCCTTACCTTTTTCAAAGTAATGCTTCAATCATTGGTCAATGACCATAAAGATGCCTTCAAAGGCATTTTGATCTCTAAATAGTACTAGTTGTCCTAAATGTGCCTTGGCATGAGAGATTCCACTAGGCCATGGTGGTTTCAATTGATCAAAAGATGAAGGACTAGTTTGCAATGAATCATGGACATGAGAGGACCATTCTCTATTTCAATAATTATAGAAATGGGAAGGTCAACAACAATTAATGGTGAAGAATCCTTGCTAGCTAAATCCTTTTATACTTATCTTGAACACAATTAACGGGGGCATAAAGATCTGATGTTGGTGAAGACTTAGCAAAAAGATTGATAGTCATTTGATCTCCATCCCCCCTCAAAATGAGTTTGGCTCTAGGTATATTAATCAATGCTCTAGATGTTTCTAAAAATAGCCTCCCAAAGATCAATGGAATGTGGTGGTCTTCATCCGCGTCTGCAATGAAGAAGTCTATGGGAAAAATGAATTTGTCTACCTTTACAAGCACATCCTCGACCACACCCCAAGGATATAAATATGATCTATCAGCAAGTTATAGTATAGTGAAGGTGGGTTTTGGATCTCCTAAATCTAGTTTTTCATAAATAGACAATGGCATCAAGTTGACACTAGTCCCCAAATCACAAAGTGCTTTTTTTGAAAATTGTGAACCAATATCACAAGGAATGGTGAAACTACTAGGATCCTTGAGCTTCGGTGGTAACTTTTTTTGTAAAATAGCATTGCACTCTTCAGTAAGTGTCATAGTGATGTCGTCCTCTAACTTCCTCTTCTTAGATAAAAGCTATTTTATAAACTTGGCATAGGAGGGTATTTTTTCAAGCGCTTCTGCTAAAGGGAATGCTGATATGTAGCTTCCAAAACACATCTAGGAACTTAGAAAATTAATTCTCTTAGTTTAGCTTCTTCAATAGTTGAGGATATGATACTTTATCATAAGGTGATGGAACATAGGGCTTATCCCAGTCAAGCTCCTCTTTTTTTCTTTCGCCTTTTGCTTTGTTCTTCTTGTTTGACAATCTTGCTTGAACTTTGATCCGAAAGAGAGTCTTCTTCTACTTGCTCATAAATAACCTCCTCCATAGGCTTCTCCACTTTGTCTTCAAGTTTGGTATCACTTCGAATGGTAATGGTCATGCATTGTTTTTAAGGTCATCTTTTGGGTTAGTGATGGTATCACTAGGAAATGAATCTAGTTGCCTACTACTTAATATCTGGGCTAGTTGCCCTATTTGAGTCTCCAAATCTTGAAAAGAAGCTTCATAGTTCTTGAAATTAACCCTTGTCTCTTGCATTAGATCTGAGGTTTGCTAGACAAAGGTAGATGTTTGCTTGAAAAGCTTTTTAATAGCAGCCTCCCAAGAAGTTGTCTTGCTTTGTATGTCATTTTGCTGCACTCCTTGATTGCTCTATGAGAGATTTGGGTGATTCCTCTATCTCGAATTATAAGTGTTGGAATATGGGTTATATTGGGATTTTGAAGGATTTCCCATGTAATTAACCTACTCTTAGAATGTTGAACCATTAGCTTCACAATTGCCATTAACATGATTACCACCACAAAAGTCATATACCAAAGGTGAAGAATCCAAATTCACTATACTAACTTGCATTTGGCCTAATTACTTGGTGAGGCTTGAAACTTGTTAAGAGAGTGTTTTGTTTTGAGTAAGAATCACATCCAAAGTGTCTAATTTCGTTAATCCCCTCTTCACTACTGACCTTCCACTGGGCATTTGGTACTCATTAGCTACTATATTCTCAATCAATTGCTTGACTTCTTCAGGAGTTTTGGTATTGAGAGAACCTCCAGCTGATGCATCAACCATATACCTTGTGTAACATATTCTTTTTAGCATGTTAGGATAGTTTATGGTTACAAAGGTAGTATAACACTTACTTGACATGTCTGCTTAATTTTATGACAAAATGAGTTAATTTAGGCACTTTGCTGCAACACAGAATGTAAAAAATAGCTTAAAATGACTCAGAAAGTGGCATAAATGGCCTAGTTGAGGGAAATAAATAAAAAGAATTTATTTCTAGGTCAAAAATAGGTGGAAGAAGATATAATAAAATTTTGAGAGCAAACTGAGTTGATTTGATATTTTTAAACACACTGAAAGAGTGTTTTAATACCGGATTGACTAGCAGCAAATATGAAAACTTAAGAAAATGGAGAAACAATAATTTAGATAAATCTTAAGATTTATTCTAAAGTTGTTAGTAGTTAGGAAACTGGATTTAGCAAAATCTAAGTATTCTTAATAGATAAGAAGTTTCCAATATAAGTTTAAGTGGTTTTGATCTTATCTTTGTCTTTGACCTTAACTCTTCTTCTCTCACACGTTTCTATTGTCAAACACAAAAATAGAAAACAAAAGAAAAGAAGAGGAAACGAAGGAGAAAGAAGGGGAGGAGAAAAGAGAAGAGAAAGAGAGGAAGACTAAGAGCAATCCAAGAATTGAAATCTATCATTCAAGACCTTAAGGTAGGGGAGCTTCTTTCTCATCTTTTTCTTTTGTTTCATTTGGAATGAAACTAGGTTGTATAAGAAGAGAGAAATGGATTTGAGAAGTAAATTTATTTTTCCTTGCTTGATTTTGGGTTTCAAGGATTAAGTTAGGATAACTTTAGCTTATAGAGAGTAAGATAGTCATTTGTGGCTTAAGATACACCATTTTGGATTCTTTGATGAGGAACCTAGGAAATGGGTTTAGTTAGTGTGATTTTGGACCTAAAGACACGCTTAAGTGAATTAATATATTGCAAGAGAGTTGCAACAAGATTAAAGGTTATTTTTGGTGCTAAAAATCACAAGGAAGCTAATCATGTTTGATTGAAAATGACATTTGACCCAAAGGAACAAATCTCGATTTCTGCAGAATTCTACAGAATCCAATCTGGGCAATTAGCACCCAGGCGCTATGTGCTGGGCACATAGGAGCCCATTGCCCATTAGTTCAATTTCAGGTTTCTGCATGACCAATGCCTAGGCGTTGCATGTTGAGCGCCTGAGTGCCAGTCGCAGAACACAACAGGGTAGATCTCTGCTAGGATAGCGCTCAGGAGCTGGAGAGTTAGCGCCTAGGCGCCCAGTGTTCATTTTCTCAAGATTTCTATCTTGATTAAATACAATTCCCTACTAGATGGGACCCTTTATACATGGTTTTTGGAGTGTGTTAAGATGCTAATGTGGATATTTTAAGAGGGAAATTATCACATGGCAAGAGTTGGTTCCTTTATGCAATAAGGTTGAACCATAGTAAAAGTTGGTTCCCTTATGCAATAAAGTTGAACCATAGTAAGTGTGGTTCCTTTGTTTACAAGGTTGAACTATACTTCACCATAATTCCTAACTAAAGGAGCGAGACAAGCCCTTTGAACTTACAAAGTAGTGAGGCAAGCACTTTGGTAAAGGTGGAGTTGTTATGAGTTAAATCCTATGCTAGGCTAAGAATGAGTTAAGTCCTAAACCAGGTGAAGGATGAGTCAAGTTTTCAATCAGGTGAAGGAGTGAGATAAATGCTTTGCATTGTGAAATTGATATTTTTACATTTGGGTAGACATTTGTTTAATATCGAAAGTAAGTCATGAGTTATAGTTTGCAAATGTACTTTTGTGTATATTTATATTAGTGCCATGAGATGTATGTGTTATTACTGAGAATGTCTATGTTCTCACCCCTTTTATGTTTCATGGTTAGCAAGATAAGACCCTTCAGAGGAAACAAAGAAGAAGAAAAAGATTCTGGAATAGATAGTTTAGTTTATGTTTTTGATAACAACTCTTGCAATTTAATTACTTGGAGTTGTATTTTGTTATATATATTACATTTGCCCTTAAGGCTCTTGATGTAAATATGTATAACTTCTGTTTAACATGGTTCTCCATATTTATTTATTTAAATAATATGGGACTAGTTTGTTGACTAGGTTAGTAGTAGCATAGCTAATACTGTTTATCTTTATATATGGTGAATATATCAAGATAATTATATTAGGGTGTTACATTATGGCATCAAAGTAGTTCATCCTGTTGAGTCGGGGTATGGACTGACTAGGCTTAGGCAAGTCTAGTGTTTTTCTGCTAAGTGTTATGCATCTTTTGTCTCTTTAGTGAGATGTTTGCATGAGTTACTTTTTGTTGAATGTTATTAATTACTATGGCACTATTACATTATATTGAGATTAATCAACTCAATATTTAACGTTGTGTGTGTACATGACACTATGACTTCTCCGAGGAGCACTAAAGAAAATGAGAATTCTTCTAGTGAGGGACCGAGCATAGCCGAAGCAGTAATGGTTATGGCCAAGGCTATGCAAGAGCAAACGACTACTACAAATAGAATGTTGGAGAGGTTGCAAGCTAACCAACCTCAACAACTAGAGCCTCCACCAGTACCACCTCCAGTGCATGAGGTACAAGGAGGGAGGAATCAGAATTTCCAAGATCTTGCAGAGTTTAAAAGGTTAAACCCTCCATCGTTTAAAGGCGAGTACAATCTGGTGAAATCCGATGAGTGGTTAACCTAGATAGAAAAGATTCTTGAAGCCATGCAATGTTCGGATGAACAAAGAGTATCTTTCGCTAGTTTCATGTTTAGTGGAGAAGCGGAGTGTTAGTGGAGGAATGCTAGAAGGTTACTGGAAGCTGCAGCAACACATATTACCCGGGAAGTGTTCAGAAACACTTTTTTGGAGAAGTACTACCCAAAGTTCATGCAAGAGGAAAAGGAAGTTGTGTTCTTGAAGCTTGAGCAAGGAAGCATGACCGTGGGTGAGTATGAAGCAAAGTTTGACAAGTTGTCAAAGTTTTCACCTCAATACAGGCTTAACCCGGACGAGAACTCTATATGTGTTAAGTTCAAATCCGGATTAAGAGAAGACATCAAAAGGATGATTCAGTCGTTGGAAATCAGAGACTTCCCTTCTTTGGTAAACAAGTGTAGAATAGTGGAAAGGGGTTGTCTCCAATTCTAACCAGAGCAGAAAATAGAAGGCTCCCTTAAGTGGAAGAAGATGGATGAGAAGAAGAGCACTCCTAAATTGGGTTACACACAAGATAAGGGTAAGCAGGTTCAAGGAGGAATAGGGGGACCTAAGTGTCCCAAGTGTGGGAGATTATATGGGAACAAACCTTGTTTGGCAGGGCAAGCAGTTTGTTATTCATGTGGTCAACTAGGGTATATGTCCAAGGAGTGCCCACAGAAGCAGAAAATAGTGTTCACCCTAAGACCGCAAGCTCTAGGATGAGTTTATACTCTGAGCAGTACTGAGGTAACTCAGTCTACAGATTTGATCTAAGGTAAATGCATAATCCATAATCACCTGTTAACTATCTTATATGATTCGAGAGCAACACACTCCTTTGTTTCTTGTGATTGTGTGAAGATGTTGGGTTTACCTATGACAAACCTTCCTTATGATCTAGTTGTTTCCACTCCCACCAGCAAATCTGTTACAACTTCTCAAGTTTGCCTAGATTGTTGTATCAAGATAGAAGATATGATTTTCTTTGTGAATCTTATTTGTTTACCTCTTGTAGATATTGATGTTATTCTTAGTATGGATTGGTTGTCCTCCAACCATGTGGTTTTAAACGTGTAGATAAAACCCTTGCCTTTATGTTAGATATATCTACCAAAGTTACCCTTTCTGATTCAATGTTTCTCAATGCAAACCAAATGCATCACTATTTAGAGGAGGGAGCTCAAGGGTATATTCACATTTTCTCTCTAACTACAGAGGTTGAGCAGAGCTTAGGGGATATATCAATAGTGTGTGACTATCCTGAAGTGTTTCCAAAGGATATAGTGGAGTTGTCACCCATAAGAGAGATAGAGTTTATTATAAATTTAGTATCAGGAGTGGGACCTATTTCTATAGCACCCTATAGGATGGCACCTCTAGTGCTAGCTAAGCTTAAGAAACAGATAGAAGAATAGTTAGAAAAATAATTCATCAGACTAAGTGTTTTTTCTTGGGGAGCACCTGTGTTGTTAGTGAAGAAGAAAGATGGTACCATGAGGCTTTCTATAGATTACAGGCAGTTGAACAAGATAATCATCAAGAACAAATATCCATTGCCTAGGATATATGATCTAATGGATCAATTGAGAGGAGGTGTTCTCAAAAATTAACCTAAGATCAAGATATCACCAGATAAGGGTTAGGGGAGAAGATATTCCTAAGATCGCTTTTAGAATTAGGTATGGACATTATGAGTACCTCGTGATGTCCTTTGGGTTAAAAAATACACAGCTATATTCATGGATTACATGATCAGGATTTTCAGGCCCTACTTAGACAAGTTTGTAGTAGTGTTCATAAATGATATCCTAATCTATTCTAAGACAATGGAAGAGCATGAGTTGCATCTCTGAGTAGTTTTAGATATCCTCAAGGAAAAGAAGTTGTATGCCAAACTATCAAAGTGTGAGTTATGGCTTTCAGAACTTCAGTTTCTAGGGCATGTGATTTCTAAAGAATGAATTTCTATAGACCCTAGTAAAGTTGAAGCAGTGTTGCAATGGGAGAGACCCACCACTATGACTAAGATAAAGAGCTATATAGGCCTGGTAGGGTACTATAGGAGATTCATTAGTGGATTTTTATTAGATAGCACTACCCATGACTAGATTAACTAGGAAAGGTGGTACTTTTGTATAGACTCAAGAGTGTGAAGATAGTTTCCAAGAGCTTAAGAGGAAGTTGACAACTACACCAGTTTTGGTAATTTCGAATCCCTAAGAGAGTTTTGAGGTGTTTTGTGACTCTTCTAGAATGGGTTTAGGGTGTGTTCTCATGCAAAATAGATGAGTAGTTGCTTATGCATCGAGGCAGTTGATGCTTCACGAGGAGAACTATCCCACCCATGATCTAGAATTGGCCGCAATAGTGTTTGCCTTGAAAATTTGGAGACATTATCTTTATAGAGTTCAATTTGAGGTGTTTAGCAACCATAAGAGTTTAAAATACTTATTTGATTAAAAGGAGCTAAACAAGAGATAGAGGAGATGGCTGGAGTTCCTAAAGGATTATGACTTTGAGCTTAAGTATCACTCGGGTAAGGCCAATGTAGTGGCTGATGCACTGAGTAGGAAATCCATACATGTGTCCCAGATGATGATTCAAGAAGGTCAGCTTCTTAAGAAGTTTAGGGATTTGAGCCTTAGGGTAGCTGTGACACCACAAAGTCTGTTTATGAGTAGGGTGGACATAGTTAGTTATCTAAGAGCTCAAATTCTAGAAGCTCAAAGTGAGGATGAGACCTTAAGTGAGATAAGAGAGAAAATCTTCTTAGGGGATCAAACAGAGTTTGATATGGTGGATGATGGAGTGATTAAGTTTAGAGATAGACTTTGCATTCCAAAGGATTCTGCAATCAAAGAAAAGATCCTAGAGGAGGCTCACAGGAGTCAATACACCATCCATCCATGAGCCACTAAGATGTATCAAGACTTAAGACAGATGTTTTGGTGGCAGGGAATGAAAAAGGAAATAGTGGAATTTGTGTTTAGGTGCTTAGTGTGCCAGAAAGTTGAGATAGAGTACCAAAAACCTTTAAGACCACTCTAATCTTTAGAGGTTCCCGAGTGAAAATGGGATCATATCACAATGGACTTTGTGACAGTCTACCCAGAACTCAGCTAGGAAATGATGCAATTTGGGTCATAGTGGACAGACTAACCAAGTCTGATCATTTTTTGCCAATTAAGACTAACTACTCCTTAGATAAACTAGCTCAATTGTATTTACAGAAGATAGTTAGATTGCATGGCATTCCCCTCAGTATAGTTTCAGATATAGATCCTAGGCTAAGTTTTAGTACAGCATACCATCCACAGACAGATGGACAGTCAGAGAGAACTATCCAAATCATAGAAGATATGCTCAGAGCATGTGTTTTAGATCAGCGAGGTAGTTGGGATAGACTATTGCCCTTTGTGGAATTTTCCTACAACAATAATTACCATACCAACATTGGAATGGCACCTTATGAAGCCCTTTATAGTAGGAAGTGTAGGTCACCATTGTGTTGGTATGAGGTTGGAGAGAGAGCTATTCTTGGACCTGAATTAGTGCAACAAACTTTAGATCAAATTAGAAAAATCAAGGATAGGATGACTGATGAACCTGCAAAAATTCATATTTTTACGGTTCAAAATATTGGGTTTTCATTCTCTTTTAATCTTTTTGATTGAGTTTATTCTCAAGTTTCTTTTATTTTTTTAGTTATTTTAATTTATGTTTTAATTGTGTGTTTTTATGTAATTTTGTAGATAATTACACATGGAGAAGACGGCCATTTAAAGAAGCGAGAAAATAATTCGAAGCCCAGTAACTTGAAGGCTGGCCCTCACCGCTGAGCGCCGATTGCGTATCTTTGCACCGTAACTTTAGTGGGCTGCTAGGCCAGGCTGGAGAGTTAGCGCCTGAGCGCCGAACGCGTAATGGCAGCGTGAATTTCTTATAAATAGAAAGTTACGCCAAATTTCAAGATACTCTGAGTAGCCGTCAAGACAACTCAAATCCTAATTTCGTATGGGCGCATCAAGACTTGAAGATTGGGATTCTCTTCAATCTTGCCACTAATTATCAATGGAGTTTGTCATCTTCTATTCTTTGTTTTGTTCTTTTCCTATGTGTAACTAACTTTCCCTCGTTAGGGGGACGATGGATCTTGATACTTTGATGATGTAATTTCTTTTATGGGTTTAATGCATGTTTTTATCTCATGATTTACGTGTTTATCTCTGTTCTTAATACTTTTCTAAACCTGATCAATTTAGGAATGATAAATTGGGTTTATGTATGATTTGGGAAAATTTGCATGAACCTAGACCTTGTGATAAACACCATAATTTCTGCAATCGCTAGGGATAGACGTTGTGGGTTATGTGGTCTTTCTTATAATTCCTCTGTTCTTGATAATGCCTTTCTAATTGGAGTTAGACTAAGGGATTAGTTAATTTCAATCAGCGTAAGAGGATTAGTATACCAAGGGATTGGATATTAATTAATGTTGGAAATTGACCATGAATCATTGAAATAGAACATGTTTTAAACCAATTTTTAGAAGTACATTTGAAAGAGTTCAAGTGAAGTCTGAACCCTAACACTTTCTTATTCTTGATTTCATCTCTTGTTAAATTGATTGATTTTACTTTGTTGAGTTTTATTTACTTTCTTTTAATTATCTTTATTTTCACTTTTTTTCAACTTCCATATTTTGATTGGCTTAAATAGTGTTAATTTAACGAATTTGGTAATTGGCAATATAATCCTCGTGGGACGATTCTCTTTTCACTACTTTATTACTTTTTTGATTCGGTGCACTTGCCGATTTTCAACATCAAGTTTTTGGCGCCGTTCTTGAAGGGGATTATTAATTGCTAATATCAATTAGTAGTTAAAAGAGCACTAATTTAAGTATTTTTTTTAATTGTTTAATTTTATTTTTAATTGTTTCTTTTTAATTTTAATTTATTTTTTTAATTTTCTTTTATTTATAGATAATTATTTTTTTATTTAATTTCATTTTTTTCATTTAATTTTATTTTTATTTTGTTTCTTTATTTTTTTTATTAGTCATTTAATTTAATTTAATTTTATTTTTATTTTTATTTTCTTTCTTTACTTCACTCTGGTTTGCTTGTTTGTGTTTATGCAAGGTTCTTTGGAATCAGAAGAATTACTTTTTGATCCAGAGATAGAGAGAACTGCTAGAATGTAACAGAAAGAGCTAGAGAGAGGAAGAGACTTGAAGAAGTTGAGCAAAAGATGGCAGAAATTGTTGTAACTGCAGAGCAAAGACGTACATTGGCTGACTATGCTACCCCATCTGCTGAGAATATTTCTACCAGTATTGTGCGTCCCTGCTATTCGAGGCTAATAATTTTGAGATTAAACCAGCACTTCTACAAACTAGTGCGTAGATCGGTTGGGGAGGCCATGCGAGAAGATCCAAACTTGCATATTGTGAATTTCTTGCGGCTCTGTGATACTTTTAAGTATAATGGCGTTATCGATGATGCCATTAGATTACGATCGTTCCCATTTTCGCTCGAGAGATAAAGCAAAGAGCGGCTACAAGCCCGGCCCACAAGGGAGCATCTCTACTTGGGAGGATTTGGTTAACAAATTTTTGACTCGATACTTTCCTCCATCAATGTTTGTGAAGATAAGGAGTGAGATTGCTTGCTTTACTCAGAATCAGGGAGAATCTCTCTATGAAGCATGGGAGAGATTCAAGGAGCTATTAAGGAGATGTCCTCACCATGCATTTGAGGTTTGGCAGCAGGTGCAGATATTTTATAATGGGTTAAATCATTCCACAAGACTTATGGTGGATGCGTCTGCAGGTGGGTCTTTAAACACTAAGACTCCTGAAGAGGCTCAGGAATTATTTGAGGTTATGGCCACTAATGAATATCAGTTGCCTAGTGGGAGAGCAGTAGTCAGACAAGGAGTGATGGAGCTTGGTACTTTCGATGCCTTACTTGCTCAAAACAAAAGTATTTCTCAACAGTTGGCCAACCTAACTAAGCAAGTGGAGAGCATGCAGGTAAATTCTGTGAACCATCAAAGGTTAATTTGTGACTTCTGTGGAGGTAATCATGCTAATGGTGGATGTGAAGTAAGCAATTCTGGTTTTAGTTCTCAAGAGCAGGTAAATTATATGGGTAATCCTTCCAGACCTCAGGGTGTTCCATTTTCAAATACATATAATCCGGGGTGGAGGATTCATCCCAATTTTTCTGGAGCAATCAAATAGTGCCATTGAATCCTCAACCGAACGAAGTCTCCTCTTGAGATTACAAGTGGAGAAACTTTCTTTGCAGACCTGCTTTTATGCAACAGACTTCAAATTTTATGGAAGAGTCGAGGGCCAATTTTAAGAATCATGAGGCGGCAATTAGAAGTTTAGAGAATCAAGTGGGGCAAATAGCAAAACAGCTTCAAGAGAGACCTCCAGGCACCTTCCTGAGTGATACTGTTGTCAATCCAAAGGAGCAATGTCATGCAATTACACTGAGAAGCGGCAAGACTTTGGATGGACCAGTTAAGGAAATTGATGTTCTTGTTGCAAATGTCCCATCTCAAGACTACTGTAATAAAGAAGCTAAAGAGGAGCAACCAAAGTGGCAGAGAAAGAAGAAGGAATGTGAGAAGAAAATAGTTGATCCTTCATTGTATGCTAAACTTCCTTATCCTCAAAGATTCAAGAAGGAGATTCAAGAAAAGCAATTCTCCAAGTTCTTAGAAGTCTTTAAGAAGCTGCAGATAAACATTCCTTTTCTTTGAGGCACTTGAGCAGATGCCCTCTTATGCAAGGTTCATGAAAGATTTGCTCTTGAAGAAAAGGAAGTTGAAAGAAGATGAAAGCGTGGCACTTTTCGAGGAGTGCGGTGCTATAATTCGAGAGGAAGCGCCACCTAAATTGAAAGATCCAGGTAGTTTCTCTATTTCTTGCACCATTGGCAACCGACTATTGAGAAAGCTCTTTGTGATTTAGGAGCTAGCATCAATTTAATGCCATTGTCAATTCTCCGCAAGTTTGGGATTGATAAAGTGAAGCCAACTACAATGTCTCTTCAACTAGCTGATCGGTCAATTAAACATCCATATGGTATAGTGGAAGATTTGCTAGTGAAGGTTGACAAGTTTATTTTCCCAGTGATTTTGTGATTTTGGATATGGATGAGGATGCGATATTCCTCGATTCTTGGAAGACCATTCTTGGCTACTTCAGAGCATTGATTGATGTACCTAGAGGAGAGCTTATTTTGAGGGTAGATGGTGATCAGGTGACTATTAATGTTTTTGATAAATCAGACCGACATCGATCTCTATGCCCCTGTCAAATGCATTCAAGACAAGCCTCTACAAGATTTAGCTAATAAGAGTCCTTCATCATCATCAATGCTGATTTTTCTACTCCCAAGATGGTTGACGAAAAGGAGAAAGGACCTCCTCTTTCTCAAAGTCTTTCGCAATTGAAAAAGATCCTCCGGCTTCCACCGATTTATTGAAGATTGATTCGAGAGTGATGCGGTGTGTGGAGGCAAAGAGCGATAAGAGAAAAATGTCATCCTACTTCTCTTGCTTCAAGCCACCATGACTAGTTATAAAGGCAACGTCGAGCTAATGACGTTAAACAAGCGCTTTTTGGGAGGCAACCCGAATTTTCTCTCATTTTCTCTTTTATTTTTATTTTTGTTTTTGTTTTTATTTTGTTATTTTCTTATTTCATTGACTAACATTTTTTTGTTTTGAAGTTTGCTAATGTTGAGTCGGCTTAGGTGCCTCCACGAGTTGAGCCTTTGTAAGGGGATGTATATAGCTATCGGCCATCAAAAAGATTTTTGTTCTTTCCTTTAGCTTTTAATTTTTGTATTTATTTATTTATTTTATTTTATTTTATTTCCATCATCCCTATTGTGTTTTGAGTCATTTTATGCATGCCGGTGTGTTAAATTGAATATCCAATGATTGTTTGAATTGTGGATTGATCTGATTTCTTGGGATAGCACATGAGAATTTATGAGTTGCATTTATCTCTATTGTTTTAATTGTGTATGGATGTTCTTCCCATCTTTATGATTGATAGACTTTGGAATTTAATTGCATGTCAAGCTTAGAGAAAGTTTATGGGATTGCATGTGTGTGGATGATTTGCATCTATAAGTTGTTTGATTCTCTCTTAAGGCGAAATCCTAGGCAGTGCATGATTAAGGAAATGATAAGGGCCTTCTTTGGACCGTTTGAGCCTTTCAAGCCAACCTGTATACACAGTTTATCCTTAGTTCCCTTTTGCAGCTTTGTTATTGTTTGGCCTCTGTTTCTTTTCTTTACTCACATTTTCCTTTTTCCCATACCCACAAAAAAAAAAAAATCTCTTACATAACCTCTGTTGAGTGCATATTTTGTATTATTTTATTATTCAAGTCTTTGTTATTTTTGTGCATGAAGTTTTGTGGAGCTGAAAAATTTCAAAAAAAAAAAAAAAAAAAGAAGAAGAAAAAGAAAGAAAGTTCACCCAAAGTATTGCAAAGAAATAAGTTTGGGGGTGGAGATTGTTGAAAAAGAAAAAGAAAAGAAAGAGAAAAAAAAAAATAAAGTGAATGTTGTGTTGATTCTTTTGCTCCGTTTTGCACTTGTCTTATATTTTGAGGCTTGAATTTTGAAATTTGCATGATTTTGTATCTCAACTTTTGTTTTCATTTTCCTACCGCTTCTTTCTTAATCCATACCCTTGGCTTTACATTACAAGCTTATAAAGTCCCTTTTGATCCTTGGTTGTGAGTTGTTTACATTAGTGGAGAGAGAGATGAAAAACAACCTTATGGATGTGGGTTTGATGTGCATTTGCTGTTTTATAAACTCATTTGGGCTTGTACTCTATGAGGAGATTGAGTCTTTCATTCATGTTTTTGGGAAGTCATTTGTGCATAAAAGTTGCATGTGAGAGACGATGTGATAATTGGATTGTTCATGTGTGATACTTTGGAATTAGATTTTGAATTAGTTTTTGAGGATATGAATGATCTTTAATACCCGGTATTGCCTTTTTGAGTCTGCTTTGAGTTTTAGTTTTGTTTTTATTTTGATTTTCTTTTACTTGAGGACAAGCAAAAGCTTAAGTTTGGGGGAGTGATGAACTGCAAAAATTCATATTTTTACGGTTCAAAATATTGGGTTTTCATTCTCTTTTAATCTTTTTGATTGAGTTTATTCTCAAGTTTCTTTTATTTTTTAGTTATTTTAATTTATGTTTTAATTGTGTGTTTTTATGTAATTTTGTAGATAATTACACATGGAGAAAGATGGCCATTTAAAGAAGCGAGAAAATAATTGAAGCCAAGGCCAGCTTGAGAGACAGGCCCTCACCGCTGAAATTGATTGCGTATCTTTAGCACCGTAACTTTAGTGGGCGGCCATTGGCCTTTGGAGAGTTAGCGCCCGAGCGTGAGCGCCGAGCAATGCGTAATGAAGCATGAATTTCTTATAAATAGAAAGTTACGCCAAATTTCAAGATACTCTGAGCGGCGTCAAGACAACTCAAATCCTAATTTCGTGTGGGCGCATCAAGACTTGAAGATTAGGGATTCTCTTCAATCTTGCCACTAATTATCAATGGAGTTTGTCATCTTCTATTCTTTGTTTTGTTCTTTTCCTATGTGTAACTAACTTCCCTCGTTAGGGGACGATGGATCTTGATACTTTGATGATGTAATTTTTATGGGTTTAATGCATGTTTTTATCTTATGATTTACGTGTTTATCTCTGTTCTTAATGCTTTTCTAAACCTGATCAATTTGGGAATGATAAATTGGGTTTATGTATGATTTGGGAAAATTTGCATGAACCTAGACCTTGTGATAAACACCATAATTTCTGCAATCGCTAGGGATAGACGTTGTGGGTTATGTGGTCTTTCTTATAATTCCTCTGTTCTTGATAATGCCTTTCTAATTGGAGTTAGACTAAGGGATTAGTTAATTTCAATCAGCGTAAGAGGATTAGTATACCAAGGGATTGGATATTAATTAATGTTGGGAATTGACCATGAATCATTGAAATAGAACATGTTTTAAACCAATTTTTAGAAGTACATTTGAAAGAGTTCAAGTGAAGTCTGAACCCTAACACTCTCTTATTCTTAATTTCATCTCTTGTTAAATTGATTGATTTTACTTTGTTGAGTTTTATTTACTTTCTTTTAATTATCTTTATTTTCACTTTTTTTTCAACTTCCATATTTTGATTGGCTTAAATAGTGTTAATTTAACGAATTTGGTAATTGGCAATATAATCCTCGTGGGACGATTCTCTTTTCACTACTTTATTACTTTTTGCGATTCGGTGCATTTGCCGATTTTCAACATCAATGACTATAGCTCAAAGTAGGTAAAATAATTATGCTGATAGAAGGAGGAGACCTCTAATGTTCAAAGAAAGAGAACATGTTTTCTTGAGAGTCACTCCTACAAAGGAATTGGTAGAGCATTGAGAACAAGGAAATTAAACTCTCGTTTCATTGGTCCCTACCAAATTCTTAAAAGAGTCGGACCTGTAACCTACCAGATAACCCTTCCTCCCAGTTTGTTGAACCTTCACAATGTGTTTCATATGTCTCAACTCAGAAAGTACAATCCGGACCCTTCACACATCATAAGAAATGAATCTATACAGTTAAGAAATGATTTGTCTTATGTAGTGAAACTGATAAAGATTGTAGACAGAGGAGTCAAAGAGCTCAGAGGTAAGCAGATTCCACTAATGAAGATACTCTAGGGTGAAGCAGATGCAAAAGAGGCTACATGGGAATTAGAGTCCCAGATGCAGCAAGATTATCCAGAGTTATTTATATGAGGTAAATAATTTTGAAGACAAAATTTTAAAAAAGAGGAGAGAAATGTAACATCCTCTTTTTAGCATGTTAGGCTAGTTTATGGCTACAAAGGTAGTATAACACTTGCTTGACATGTCTGCTTAATTTTTTGATAAACTGAGTTAATTTAGGTACTTTGTTGCAACATAGAATGCGAAAAAAAAGCTTAAAATGACTCAGAAAGTGGCATAAATGACCTAGTTGAGGGAAATAAATAAAAAGAATTTATTTCTAGGTCACAAATAGGTGGAAGAGGATGAAATAAAATTTTGATAGCAAAATGAGTTGATTTGGTATTTTTAAGCACACTGAGAGAATGTTTTAATACTAGATTGACTAGCAGCAGATATAGAAACTTAAGAAAATGGAGAAACTGTAATTTAGATGAATCCTATGATTTATTCTTAAGTTGTTAGAAGTTAGGAAACTGGATTTAGCAAAATCTAAGTGTTCTTAACAAATATGAAGTTTCTAGTATAATTTAAGTGGTTTTGATCTCATCTTTATCCTTGACCCTAACTCTCCTTCTCTCACACGTTTCTATTGTCAAACACATAAACAGAAAACAAAAGTAAAGAAGAGGAAATGAAGGAGAAAGGAGGAGAAAAGAGAAGAGAAAGAGAGGAAGACTAAGAGCAATCCAAGAATTGAAGTCTATCATTCAAGACCTTGAGGTAGGGGAGCTTCTTTCTCATCTTTTTCTTGTTTCATTTTGAATGAAACTAGGTTGTATGAGAAGAGAGAAATGGATTTGAGAAGCAAATATATTTTTCCTTGCTTGATTCTGGGTTGTAAGGTTTTGCAAATGGATGGCCATTTGTGGCTTAAGATAAACCATTTTGGATTCTTTGATGAGGAACCTAGGAAATAGGTTTAGTTTGTGTGATTTTGGACCTAAAGACATGCTTAAGTGAATTAATATATTGCAAGAGAGTTGCAATAAGATTAAAGGCTATTTTTGGTGCTAAAAATCACAAGGAAGCTGATAATATTTGATTAGAAATGAGATTTGACCCAAAGGAACAAATCTCAGATTCTACAAAATACTGTAGAATCCAGTCTGGGCAACCAGCACCCAAGCGTTGTGTGGTGGGCGCTTAGGTGCCCATTGCCTAGTAGTTCAGCTTCAGGTTTCTGCGCGACCAGCACCCAGGCGATGCATGTTGAGCGCCTGAGTGCCAGTCGCAGAAAAACACAACAGGGCAGATATCTGCCAGGACAGCGCTCAGGCATTGGAGAGTTAACGCCTAGGCGCCCAGTGTTCATTTTCTCAAGATTTCTATCTTGATTAAATATAGTTATGAGACCTTTTATACATGCTTTTTATAGTGTGTTAAGATGCTAATGGGGATATTTCAAGAGAGAAATTATCACATAGCAAGAGTTGGTTCCTTTATGCAATAAGGTTGAACCTTAGTAAAAGTTGGTTCCCTTATGCAATAAAGTTGAACCATAGTAAGTGTGGTTTCTTTGTTTACAAGGTTGAATCATAGTTCGCCATAATTTCTAACTACGAAAGCGAGACAAGCCCCTTGATCTTACAAAGTAGTGAGGCAAACACTTTGCTAAATGTGAAGTTGTGGTGAGTTAAATCCTATGCTAGGCTAAGGATGAGTTAAGTCCTAAACCAGAGAAAGGATGAGTCAAGTTTTAAGTCAGGTGAAGGAGTGAGATAAACACTTTGCATAGTGAAATTGATATTTTTACATTTGGGTAGACATTTGTTTAATATCGAAAGTAAGTCATGAGTTATAGTTTACAAATGTACTTTTGTGTATATTTATATTAGTGCCATGAGATGTATGTGTTATTACTGAGGATGTCTATGTTCTCATCCCCTTTATGTTTCATGGTTAGTAGGACAAGACCCTTCAGAGGGAACAAAGAAGAAGAAAAAGAAAAAGAAGAAAAAGATTCAAGAATAGATAGTTTAGTTTATGTTTTTTATAGCAACTCTTGTAATTTAATTACTTGGACTTGTATTTTATTGTATATATTACATTTGCCCTTAAGGCTCTTGATGTAAATATGTATAACTTCTGTTTAACGTGGCTCTCCATATTTATTTATTTAAATAATATAGAACCAGTTTGTTGACTAGATTAGTAGTAGCATAGCTAATATTATTTATCTTTATATATGGTGAATATATCAAGATAATTGTATTAGGGTGTTACAATATGTAGACCGGTTCAAGTTGTTGTAAAAGATTTGCATATATTGAAACTCATCAAACCTATGATTTGGACATTTCCTCAGCATCTCCTTATATCTTTCCCATGCCTCATATAGGGATTTAGCCTCCTTTTACGAGAAACATGTGATCTCACTCCTTATCTTCATGTACTTGGATGGGGGAAAGAATTGAGTAAGGAACTTGTTAGCTAAATCATTCCTTATGGTAACACTCCCATTAGGCAATGATTGCAACTAATTCCTCGCCTTGTCCCTTATAGAATATCTAAAAAAGCCTGAGTTTGATAGCATCTTCAGTTGCCCCATTAATCTTGATATTTTCACACATGTGTATAAAGTTGGAGATGTTCATATTAGGGTCTTCATCATCATTTCCGCCAAATTGCTCTTGTTGAACAAGATGGATAAGGGCTAGCTTAAGCTCAAAATTGTTTGCTTCAACAAGAGGAATCACTATGCTTGACATGCTCCCTTAAGCACTAGGTGTAGAATACTCGCCCAAAGTTCTATGAATAGGTTGTGTTTTCCCTTCAGCCATAGTTCTTTCTCATCTTTCTTTTACCTTAGTGTCATTTCTATTATTTCTTATTGTCTTTTCAATTTCTGGATCAAATAGCAATACTTTTGGATCAATCATACCTCACATAAAAAAAACCTATTAAAAACTAAAAATAATAAAAATTAAAATGATTAAAAAGCAAAATAAAATGACGCCTAGATTAGTATCTTCCTAAGTATTAATGATATTGACTAAATCACTCAATCCTCAGCAACGACGCCAAAAACTTGTTGAGAAATTTGGCAAGTGCACCAAATCACATAATAATAAAGTGATAAGAAAATATTATTCCCACAGAGATTGAGTTGTCAATTACCACTTCGCTAATCCAACTACTATCTAGGCAAAGATTTGATTCAAAGAGAGTTCAAAGGAAAACAAGTAATTGAAGGAAAAATAAAACAAGGTAAAAACATTAAATTAAAAACACTAAAAAGGGCACAATAAAAAATTAAGGTGAAAACAAGTAATGAAAAAGACGCTAAGGATCTAACTTCACTTAATTGAACAATCTATCATAAACAATAGAATAACTTTGGAGCCTTCATTCTAATTAATTTCTAGTCATTCAATTGATGGGGAGAAATCCTTAATTAATTAAAACTCAATTCCTTGGTGGATTAATTCTTTTTAACAATCAAAGCCTAGTCAATTCCTTGATCTGAACCCCAAATCTTAAAGGCATGACCTTCGCTCTATAGATTCTTATGGAAAATACCACAATTCTCTCACACAACCTATAACCTCTATTCCTAGATGATTATAAACCAAGGTACTTATTATTTATGGTTTAAGTCATATGCAAACTTTTCAATTCTACATACCTCACACTAGATCAATTTACGAAGGCACCTAATTCATAAAAACATTAAGAATCATAATAAACACTTAAATTAATTAGAAAAGAAATTAATTAAAAATTCAATCTTAATATATGTTGATTGAATCAAGTTACATCTTTACCCTAATAAGAGAAAAGTTTAGTCACTCATGGCAAAAGAAGTACAAAACAAATAAATGGGTAAAAGAAACATCATGAAGAAAATCCTAGAGTAGAACAATCTTGAAAGTCTTCAATGGTGAACTCGTATAAGCGTCCAAAGTGAATTATTTTCCTCCACTACTGCTGCCCCAAATCCTTAGTCATGCCCTCTATTTTATAATAAATTCAAGGAATCTATAATAAAATAGGGCAAGCCTTACTTTGCTGCTACTTGGGGCGCAAATTTTGCATTAATGCCAGCTTAATTAAGGAAAGTTATCAACATGAGATTTGTATATCTCTTTCTTAGCTTTCAAATGCTACTAGAATAAGGTAAATCACATACTTGTAGAGAAAGTTATGCCTAATTTACTAAGACAGGTTTGACAATGATACTTTTCTTAATTAATCTTTGACCAAATTTCTTGTTTCTTTTTTTTTTTTTCTTTCTTGTTGAATCCATATAAATTAGTGAACAAATATCACACTCAAATTAGGAAACTCTTCTTGAGATCTTTGCATTAAATACAGAGATACTTGATTATCAAGTAGAGATTACTTGTACTTCAATTAAGAATCTAACTTGATCCTTAAAATTTGTGATTGCTAATTGACTTGGTCAAACTTCGTCAGCAATATTGAACACAATTTTTCACCTTCTTAATGCATGAATTGGGTTTTTATGTTCTCATGAAAGTTGTAGGAATTTTTCTTATCTTTCCATAAACACCAAGATTAGCTCAATCAAATATCTGTAGCAAAAGTTATACCCAAAATATCATAAAAGCCCTTAAATTTCTTCAAAACACAATAAAAACACATTTAATTCAATGAGTTCAGAATTCACTCAATATAATAAATAAATGACATAATTTTTATTACAGAGCATTCAAATCCATGTTTAAACAAATATAAAATATATGAGTTTTGCACACATATCAATCCACATACAAGACCCAATAACAAAACTCACTTATGAATAGTATTTAATAACAATAATACTGATCACTATTTGAGTTACAATAATATAGTCTAATTATTTTGACATCTAATTAATTTGGATTTTTATAAAACATAATGTCACTTATGCTAGACCACATAAAATTAATTGAACTAATAAAATTAATCTAACAGAAAATGCATCAAAACCATATGAAGAAGAATTCATAAAACATTTTGGACTGATGGATTGTATGGAAATTTGCCCATGCATCTTGTTTTGAAGGACAAGGTCCAATCTTTGGGGATATGGGCTACATAGAAAAACCATTGCAGAACAGTTCATATGGTCACTTGTGCAGAAAGGAAGCAACAACGTGAAGTAGACCCTTGGTGTCTGTTATCGATTCTCCCATGGAATAACCTTCAATATGTTGCTACTGCTTCTTTTGCAGTAATTTTTTGCTTTCAATATCTAGATGTAGATCATGGGTGTCTCTAGTGCAGTGGTGGTTGGGCTCGAGTCTCTGATCATGATCTTAGCAATTCATCTTAAATCTCAACTTCCTGGACGTTTAGCATTGATGTGCAGTTGTGCACTAATCAAAACTTCTTAACTTATAATTATGCTACAAAAAGAATAATTTAGAGAACCGAAACAAAGAGGCAAACAATAGCAAACTTGCAAAAATTCTCCCCCCAATCTGACTACCAGCAGATCAACCATCCAAATAATGGTATACATCCTTTATGCCATTCAAATGGGACAAGTTCCATATTGGATTTAGCCTTCAACACATCCATGACTAGAACTTACAAGGTTTCCTCTATCGGTACTTGAGGAGCATAACCTTCTTCTCTCATTCTTGCATCTAATTTTCTCAGCATTTCATAAATCTGATCAGATTCATCATGGAATCTATCACCAGCTACGAAACTGAGAACCTCATTCTTTAACTCAACCATACTTTGACCTACATTCTTCTTCAACCTATTCTCCTTTATCAATGTCCTGATTTTTGCAGCATTATGCCAATTCTTGTCCACACAAAAAATATTTGATAAGAGTATATAATACCCTGCGTGATTAGGGTCTAATGGGAAAAGATTCTTAGCCGCAACCTCTCCCATCTTTATATTTTGATGTATCCGACATGCACCAAGTAAAGCTCCCCATACATGAGGTCCAGCTTGGATGGGCATGTGATTAATTATGTCCAATGCCCTATCTAACTCTCCCATGCGACCAAGAAGATCAACCATTATCCCATAATGCTCTGAGTTGGGCTTCAATTGGTATTTATTCACCATGATATCAAACATCTGTATCCCTTCTTTAATCAAACCTGCATGACTACAAGCAGATAGAATTGAGAGGAAGGTTACATTGTTAGGCTTAACATCTGAGCTGTTAACCATCTGATAAAATAAATTCAAAGCCTTTTCTCCTTGCCCATGGAATCCATAAGCTGCAATTATTGAGCTCCATGTAACAACATCTTTATATGTCATTCCTTTGAAAACCTTGTAAGCATTATCTATGCTACTACATTTTGCATACAACTCTATGAGAGATGCACCTATAAATAAGTTATTGTTGAACGCAATTTTAGTTACAAAACCATGAAGACACACAGCTTGTTGAAGAATCCCCAATTCTGAACTAGCAGCAAGAATTTTCACTAGAGCAATAGCATCAGGTTGTATTCCATTAGATAACATGTTGCAGAAAACCCCCATTGACTTGTGTGCCATTCCAATTTCAGCATACCCACTAAACAAAACAGCCCAAGAAACTACATCCTTCTTGGGCATTCTGTTGAAAAGGCCAACTGCATTTTCAGGTGAAAAGCACTTCATGTACATGTCAATCAGAGCTGTAGAGACCACCATATTCAACTCAAAACCACAATTGACTGCTAATTTATGAATCTTGATACCTTCTTCCAAATTGAAAGTGGAAGCACATGCTCGCAATGCACTAATGACAGTAACCCAGTTGGGTTCAATTCTCTTATCTATCATTTCATAGAAAAGATCTAATGCATTGGTTTCTGCTCCATTATCAGCATAACAAGCAACCATTGAACTCCAAGATATAATATCCTTATTAGGCATTTCCCTGAACAAATTAGCTGCACTCTTGATAGAACCAGTTTTTCCATATAAATTTAGCATTGAGTTGGCCAAACATAACTTACTGTCAAAACCCCTTCTTTTTATAAATCCATGTACACTTCTTCCACGCTTAAAATCATATAATTGAGCACAAGCAGAAGCAGCACTAACAAGTGTCACTGGATCAGGACTTACAGGCTCTGACACAACCATGCGGGAGAAAAATGCAAGTGCAAGTTCAGGACTGCCACTCTGCTCATAACCTGTAACCATTGAAGTCCATAAAACCACATCTGGTTTTGGATACTCCATAAACAATTTCACAGCATCATTCATTTGTCCACATTTTGAATACAACTCAATCAAAGCAGACCCCACAAACATGTCGTTATCCATCTTCTCCTTCTTGAGAAATCCATGAATCATTTTACCCAACTCAAGCCTTTGCAAACCTGCACATGATTTCAAAGCAATTGATACTGTGTAATTGTCAGGTCTTTCTGCAGTGGATATAGCATTGGCATTCATTTGAAGGAATAGACATAATGTCTCTACCCATTCTCCTTTCGAACAATAGCTCCTAAGCAAAGCATTCCATAGATAGACAGTTTTATGAGGTGTTTCTTGAAACAGCTTATATGCATGGCTAATTGATGCATATCTAGCATAAAGAACATTAAGCTTGGTCGCAATGAAACTATCATGGGCAAGGCCCACTTTCAAACATTGCGAGTGCAACTGAGCAATTGATATCTTACTGCAGCAAGCTTCCAATAGTTTCACTAAAAGATTCCTCCTTTCCATGTACAATGACTAATGACTTTTATAACTTTCTAAAGTTCATCTTCGTTGTCAAGTTACTGAAATTTATAATCATGTCTCTCAATCACAAATCTCCCTTGTCAGTAGCTTCTGGGTTTCAATGTCACTCGTATTCTATCTATGCAAGCGGCTCTGTTTTTGGTGGCCTTAGCAACACGTCCTGTTGAGCAAACCATGTCATTGAAACAATTAGTTCAGCAGAATTTAACAGCCCTCAGTTGAAACAAAGAACACATAGACAGACTGGACTAACAATCAATTAATTACAATTAACAAATTATGCCATGCTACTTCCTATATAGCTTTCTCCTTTATTTTCACTTTGGTTGGAAATGAAAAGGCAACAGATCAGGAAGCACAATACTTTTCCAATGCATAGATATATTAAAGAAGAAACTAGCAAAATAGAGACCCTTCTATCTAGAAAAGTGGAAAAGTAAAAAGAACCAAGACTGCCTAATGACAAAGCATGGTCAGCAGCCTCTCTATCATTAAGATTCCTATACTGAGTGTCAGTTTGTAATGAGGGTTAAAACAGGGGTGGAAAATTCATGGATCAATTTTCAATACAATTTTACTAATAAAATTTATTCATGAATTTTTCACCTCATTTTTACCCCCATACCAAACTGAAGATAAGTACTCTTTAATAATGAATAATAGTGACCAATATAATATCTTCAACCAAATATAATTGCATTTAAACCATATTTAAAATAATCTAGTTTCGAAGCCTGCAAACATTGTTAACATATTAAATACTGCCACATTACATAGTCATGTCAACCTATATCCCTTTAAATCATTTTATTTTATTTTATTTTATTTTTGGAAAAAACCCTTTAAATCATTTTATCAAACACGCATAAAGCAAGGTAAGCAAGGTCATCAATTAATCAAAGTAAAGCCACCACCAGATTTTAATTTTTAAGCATAATCAGACTCAAAGAAACAAATTAGATAAGGAAGAAAATAAAACCAACTTTGCAAGGAAAATTGAATTGGCTTGCAGGTTGCAGCAACTTGAGATTTAACAGAAGGAAATCCATTGCAGGAAGGAAAGGAAAGCAAGTAGCGGTCACACTTACCGGATAGAATTCTTCAATGGCCAAAGCTCTTAAGCTTTGGTTGCCAGCAAGTTGGAGAGGGAGAGACGAACAAGAAGGTGAAGGTGAAGGTGAAGGTGAAGGTAGAGCTTTAGTACAGACTTGGACACTAAAGACGGAAGAGAGAGCAGTCGGTCATTTTTTGCCGCTGGGGCTGGGGGAGTGCCGTGGTGGAGGTACACATTAAAAATGTGTATATCACACTTGATTTTATGGAAAAATGATAATATGACTTTTAGTAATTTTGTTATTGTATATATTTAATTAAATAATATTTTATTTTCAATTTAACGTGCGTTAGATTTTCGTTTTAATAGAATTGATGTGAGAGTTTATTTAAAAAAATTGATGTTAAAAAAGTTAATTTGTATTTATAATGATATTTGAAAAGTAATTTCAAAATAATTAATTTTATTTAATTAGTATAAAATAAAATCACTTTTAGATATAAAATTATTAAAAATTTATTAAAATTAACATAATTCTCTAAATTGGTATGCACTGTAATTATAACAATGATGTGGTGATAAATGAGTTGTTCTTCTAGGTAGAGAATTAAAGTTTAAATATTGAATAATGCAATTAGAGTGGAGTTATTGGTACTCTAATATGTTTATTTATATTTCACTTATTAGTCATGACAGTCATCATCTAAGAGGGAGGGTGAATTAGATAATTATAAATTTTTAAAACAATATTGAGAAATTTAGTATTTTAATGCACTCAATTAATAAATGCAGTAAAATAAGCATAATAAAGATACACCTATTATAGATTACTCAATTAAAACTTAGATTGAAAGAGAAATCAACAAACAAGCTAGATATTAAGTTTTTAACATCATAGCACCAATTTTATAAGATATGCAATAGATAGTTATAGTGCAACAAATATAAGAATTAAAGAGTTGAATAGTGTAAGTAAGAGAAAAATCAAACTCAAGAATTCATCCTGATTCAGCCACAACCGCTTATGACCTACATCTAGTCCTTAAGTTAAACTTAAGATTTTCTTCACTATCTTCAAGTTTCAATTAGTTGTTTGATAAACCTTTACAAAGAAGAGCAGTTCTCACACTTTCGGGATACCTCACCCCCTTAGTGTTTGAACCTCACAACCAAAGGGTTATATGTAACATCCTCCCTAATCTAATAGTCCTAATCAGGGTTATAGAAAGCTCAATAACACTGATATAAGTTATCTGTTAATTTTGATAACCTCTTGAATTAGTTTAAGTATGATACTATAACACTGAATGTGAGAAATAGCTTGGAAAAACTCAAAATTTAGCATAAATAGTTGAGATGATGAAAATAAATATGAAAAATTTATTTTTAGGTCACAAATGGTTAGAATGAGTTATAGAAAAATTTGGAGGATCAAATGAATTAGTTTGTCAGTTATAATGAAGCATAATGACTGATAATAATGTATAAGGATAGATGTTGAATAATGAAATTAATAATTGAATGAAATCCTAGAATTTTCTATAATACCTATGAAGGTTACAAATTTCATCAATGAAAAATTAGAGTATCCCTAAGGGACACAACATTTTCAGTTGGATTTCATCTTTATCTCTCATTTTTTTCTTCTCCACCGCCTTTCCCTCTATATTATTATCTCATTATTTGAATTTTCTTTCTCATTTCTCCACTCTTTCTTCATGCTATTTAGTAGAGAAAGAGAGAAAAGAGAAGGGAAAGAGAGGAGGAAAAGAAGAAGAGGCAAAGGCAAAGGAATTAAGTCATCAAAAGGAAAGAAGAAAGAAAGAAAGAAAAAAGCTATTCACAGAGTAAGGTAGGGGTTATTTTCTCTATTCCTTATAGTTCATCTTTTCCCCTCTTAGGATTTGGAGTTGATAGTTTAAATGAAAGTTTTGTAATAATCGGTTGAATGAATGGAATAGTAAGATTACATATGTTATTAAGCTTGTTCTTGTTAAATATGAGTTTGTGAAGAATGAGATGGGTCTTTGTGTAATACCCTCAATAACATGTTAGGCTCGTTTAGGTTTACAGAAGTAGCCTAATACCTACTTGACATGCCTGAGTAGTTTTGTGATAAACTGAGTTAGTTTAGGCACTTTATTACAACACAGAATGTGGACAGTGACTTAAAATGACTCAGATAATGACTTTAAAGGCTAAGTTAATGGAAACAAATATTGATAATTTGTTTCTAGGTCACAAATGAGTTAAGTATGTTGTAGTTAAAGTTTGAGGATAATCAGAGTTAGTTTAGTATTTTTAAGCATACTAGTTATGTGTTTTAATGCCGGATTGACTAGTAGCAAATATGGAAAGATGAGGAAATGGTGAAACAAGATTTTTGATGAATATTAGAATTTATTTTAAACTTGTTAGAAGTTAGAAAATTGGATTTGGTGAAATCTAAGTATTCTTAGCAGATCGGGAGTTTTAATACCATATTAGTGGTTATCCTTAAGAAGCAAAATCTGACTTGGTTTCTTATTCTTTTCTTTTTATTTCCCACGACTAAAGGCAAAAATAGAAGAGGGAAATGAGAGAAGAGAGAAAAGGAACTGAAGGAAGAAAGTAAGAGAAAGGGAAAAATGAAGGACAAAGCTTGAACTTCATCTTCAAGAGGTAGGAGTGATTTCTATCTTATTCCTCCATCTTCTATTCTTTTCTCTATGTTTGTGGTTTGAGGGTTTGGAATGGAAAATGGGTTGGTTGAATTTTCTTAGAGTTTGAGTTCAAGGAACTCTTAGGAAACTTGAGATAAGATTATTTTTGAGCTAGACCATGCACGATTATTGGTTTGGATCATAGAAATATTCATGAAACAACTTGGTTTAGGAGTTGTAAATAGATGTTTAGAGTTTATGGTTAGGTTCCTAAAATCATGCTTAGGTGAGTTAAAATTATACATAAGGTGTAATTGTTAATTATAGGTGTTTAGGGATCTTTTATATGATAAGAAATCACTTAGAATCCATAGATTAAAGATTGGAAGTGAGATTGTTCCTTAATGGAACAATGTTGTTTCTGCAGAATTCTGTAGAAGTACTCTTGGCGCTGCGATGTGACTGAGAACAACGCCGAGGCATGGGAGAGGCCAAGAGCTAGGCACTGCGACGTGACTGAAGCACGCCTAGGAGTGAGAGAGGTAAAGAGCTAGGCGCCGAGGCATGACAGAGCTGCGTCGGGGCGTGGGTTCTAGGAATTCACCAAAATGCTTATTTTGATGAATTGAGTTTCTCTACTTGTTAGGATCCCTTTTATATCCTTTGTAGATTGTGTTGAGACACTAATAAGGGTATTTCTAGGAGAGAAAAACCATCTTGCATATATGAGAAAGTAAGGAGACCTTGTGCATCCATTAGCTATGGATTGCCATAGTTAGGTGTCTAGCTCCCTAGGCAACATAATGTTACATGAGATATCACTTGTGAAGTGATGAGGAGGTGGGATACTAGATACAAGTATACTAAGTTAGTTTGGCAATAGTTGAGTGCCATAGTGCATGAAGTGCTCTCATATAGTTAAGGTAGAGCTAGTAATGCATGGATAGACTTAGTATAGAGTTATTGTGGTGTTTATGTAAGAGTTAGACATAAATCCAAAATCTTACACACACACTTGCTATTCCTAACAGTTTGAGGTAGTATAAAAGTCCACTCAGTATAAGATAGGGAGGTAACATATTCCCTCCTACCAGGTAGGTTAAGGAGGTAACAGATTCCCTCCCAACCATAGAGAGGAATAGTTAAGTTCCATAACATTGCATATACACTATCATATACTTTTCTTTGAGCATAATCATACATAACATTATCATTTCGTTTCTTGGTAATGTTTTATGTTTCTTTTGTGCATGTGTTGCTTTTTCCTTCTGCGACAGTTGTATGAGCGGTTGTCTTGCTTGATGATATCTTATAATTGTATAGGTGGTAGTTTTATATCATTGGTTGTTACAAATTTGAGATAAGATTATAGCTTGCCTTGTGAATACTGCATAAAGTTGATGTATATATTCTGATAGTGTTGAGCAGAGGCTTATTTATCTGTTGCAAGCATGATCTTATGTTTTAGTTTGGTTTACTCATTGAGAATGATTAAACTCTGGTTTTGGAATACTTATATTGAAAATTATGAGTTCTCACCCATGTATTGCCATGTAAATCCAGGTGGAAGCTCTTCCAAAGGAAAAAAGAAGTATGAAGACTAGACTAGTTTTTGTACTTAGTAGTTAAAGCTTGTATTTATTTATACTGCTTTAAGTTTGCATAAAAGTTTATATATTGTAATGTGCCCTTTTAAAGCAGTTATGTATATATATCTTTTAGTTTCCGCAAGGCTCTCCATTATTATTTGTTTAAATGATGTGGATTAGTTTGTTGTTTAAGTTAGAAGTAACATAGCCAGTGCTGGACATCCTTGTATATGTCACCTATATCAGGATACTAGTATTGGGATATTACACTTTGGATGCCTACCCATTTTTGTGATACCATTTTAAGGTTGTTTCGGATGCATTTACATGAAGTATTGGTATTGTGTTTGAAATATAAATGGTTTGTTTTGGGGTGTTGCACTTCAAACCTCTATTTCTGCAAAATTCTAGGTGGTAATCAATTACCACAAGCTAGTAATCGATTACCAAGCTGCGAAATGCATTTCTAGCAAAGTGGTAATCGATTGCTAGAGGCTGGTAATCGATTACCAAGCCTCTCCCAAGTTAGTAATCGATTACCAGAGGCTAACAATCAATTATTAAGCCTCTGTTTTGTGATTTTAGAGATTTTAACATGTGATAATTGATTACTACTACAAATAATAATCGATTACTAATGCCCTATTTTGTAAAAATAGAGTTCTTTTCCCTATGAAATTAAAATAGAAGCTTAACTTACAAACCAAACCATTTATTGTGATACCCTATGAAGTGATTATGCAAACTATATAAGATGATTATGCATTTGGTATAGATGTGGAATGATATAATGGAGCATTTGGAGTGATGAAAATGATATTTAAGAGATAACCCTCATATCTTGGGTATGATTTATAATTGGCTATTGACCTTTGAAGACTTTGTTTGATGATAACAAACAAGACGATGTTGCAAGATCAAGTCCAAGACTTTCAAGAATAGCTTTAGGACTTAAATCATTGTGTAAAAGTTAAAGAGGTTCTCACTAATGCTCTAAAACTTGTTTTTCAAAGAACCCAAATAGCACACATGTTTTTAAGGCTTCAAAATGGCTTTTGGTTTCCAAAGAAATAATCACTAAGTGCCCAAAAGCTTGTTAGATCATTTGGAATTAATTGACAGTGTTTAAAAGCTATATGAAATGTTTTCAAATAGGTTTATTCGAATAAAGGATATTCGAATAACCAAAGTTAAAGAAGCCAAGAATTCCATCTGGTTAAGCTTTATTCGAATAAAGCCCTGCTTTATTTGAATAAAGGTTTAAAATAAGCCTTGGCCTTTCAACTATATTCGAATAACATACTTGTTATTCGAATAACGTATTTTTCTAGAAACCAATTTTTAATGGTTTAATCGAATAACAGAAGTGTTATTTGAATAACACATTACAGAGACAAATTGTCTACATGCTATTTGAAACTTTATTCGAATAACAAAGTTGTTATTCAAATAAATGTGTATACTACAAAATAGAAACAACAGCTAGTTTAAAGCATTTAATGCTCCAACCCATCCCCCAATGAATCTAATCTTTATTGAGCTATAAATACAAGTTGTTGGGCATTAAATGAGGCTATAAAATCAATATAAAAATCTTTGTTGAGTATTAATATGAGCTTTCACAGCCATTTCATTAAGTCCTTTATTTTGAACTTCAAAGTATGAATCCATATACCCATTAAGCCTCAGTTTGTATTATTCACTCTTGAGAGAGTTTTATTTCATTCATACTTTGATTATCTTGTAAAGAGGGTGAGGTATCCCTCAAAGGATTGTAAAGGTGAGGCATCCCTTGTTGTTGAGGCTCAAGCACAAAGGGTGAGGTATCCCAAGGTGTAGTGAGTGCTCTAGTTTGTAAGGTAGCAATCACCTATTCAAGCTTGAAGTTTTAGTGAAAAATTTGGGTGATTACTTAAGGACTGGACATAGTGATGAACCGTCAACATGTCATATTTTTACAGTTCAATTCCTTGGTTTTTCATATTCTTTTTATTTATTTTTAATGAATTTTATTTGTAAGTTTTATTCTATTTTTAGTATTGTTTAATTACTTTTTTATTAAGTATTTTGTGTGTTTTTATCAGGTAATTGTACGGAGAGAAGATTGAATGTGCAAAGGAGCAAGAAAAAGAAGAGTTTTGCAATAGTGACCAGTGCCTAAGCGCTGGTGTTGGGGTGCTCAGGCGCCCAGAGCGTATGCAGTAACGGTGATGAAGTGTTTCAGCGCTTGAGCACTGAGAGGGAGCGCCTGAGCACGCAGGAGGTTGCAGCGCGTATATAGACTTAAGTGGCTGAGCACTTGAGCGCTCAGAAGTGAGCGCCTAGGCGCTGAGAGCGTAACAGCAGACGTGAATTTCAATATAATGGGAAAGTTACGCCACAGACAACACATTGAGCACATTACACAGAAAATCCCTAATCCTGAGAGAGTTGTTTTGCGACAGCAGACCTTAGAGGAAGGCTTAAAGGAGGATTCTTAAAGGCTTGAAGATCTTAATCTCCATTAAAGGGGTTTTGATTTCTCTTTCTTTTTAGTTTTCCTTTTCTTTGGGTTTTCTTTCTACGGATTTGTATTCTGATATGGGTATGTTTTTATTGAACATGAGTAGCTAAACCTATAGCTAGGGCTATGGGGGATCTTGTTTTCCATATTATTTGGATTTGATTTCTAATTTGATTATGATAATTTCTTTTTAGATTTATCATATTGCTTGTATTCTTGTCAAAATTTGATCACTTTTGGCATGTGTTAATTCATTGTTTGACCGGTGACCATCCGCATTCAATGAGTGGATCTATATGGTAAGCCTAGGATTAGATTGGTGAATGACCAAACATCGATTTATCCTACCAATGGAATTGACAGTATGTTAGTTCATCTCTTGAATTGAAACTTAATGCATTCTTAATTAATTCAACTAAATGACCAAATAGGTTAATTAAATTGGGAATAGAATATTGTTTCATCCATGACTATTGGGATTCAATAGCAAATATGAGAATATTGGCAAAAGAATTACCTAATTCATAATTGAAAGAAAATCTGAATAATTGGATTCAAGTGAACCTTACGCCCTAGTCTCTCTTTCATTGATTATCTTTTCTTTGTTTTATTGTTCATTGTTTTTCTTTATTTGTTTATTTTGATTTTAACTTGAAATTATTCATACACTTTCGATTGTCTGAATAACAAAGAGTTTAGCGAATTTAGTAATTATCAATTATTCCTCGTGGGATCGATAACTGAGACTCAAGTCCTATATTATTTGGCGATAGAGTGCACTTGCTCTTAGTGTATTTTACGCCTACCAAGCTTTTGACGCCGTTACCGGGGAATAAGTTTGGTAATATTAGAAGCAAAAAGCTTTAGTTAATTTAGACGTCATTTTCTTTTATTCATTATTTTATTTTTATTTTTTATTTCTTATTTTATTTGATTTTATTTTATTTTATTTTTAATTAATTTTTCATTTTTTTTTATATATCTTATTTTAATTTTTATTTCTTATTTTATTTTTATTTATTTTTATTTAATTGTTCTCTTCTTATTTTTGTTTATACTCACTCGATCTCAGTGTCCTGATTTGGCTTTTGATCTTGAAATTGAGAAAACAGCTCGCAGGTTAAAGAAGTAGACTTTTATTGCAGTTATGACAGAAGATATTAACAGGATGGAGAGGCAACCAGTTGTTGAGGCCAATCGTGAAGAAAGAGCTATCCCAGCAGAGCGGACCATGTTTGAGTACTCTATGCCCACTGCTGAAGGGTATGGAGGGAGTAATATAAGACCAGCTGTGGTAGCTAATAATTTTGAGATCAAACCAGCACTGATCTCCATGATGCAGAACTTAGTTTAGTTTAGTGGATTGCCTTCGGATGATCCTAATCAGCATTTGGCCAGGTTCTTACAGTTGTGTGATACTATCAAGTACAATGGTGTGACAGATGATGCAATCCAATTGCGACTCTTTCCTTTCTCTCTTAGGGACAGAGTGAGTCAATGGTTAATGTCACTTCCAAGGGGTTCCATCACTACATGGGATCAATTGACAGAACATTTTTTGTCTAAGTATTTTCCTCCTTCTAAATCTACTAAGTTAAGAAATGACATATCTTCTTTTGTGCAGTTTGAAATGGACACTCTTTATGAAGCTTGGGAGTGTTTTCAGGAGTTGTTGAGGAGATGTCCACATCATGGATTTCTTGTATGGCAGTAGGTTCATACTTTTTACAATGGTTTGTCGCCTGCAAACCGTTCACTCATTGATGCTGCTATGGGAGGTACTATATGAAGGAAAACACCTACTGAGAGTCAAGCTTTGATTGAAGAAATGGCACTAAACAGTTATCAGTGGCAGAATAAGCGCCAGGCTCCTAAGAAACAAGCAAGTGTACATGCTATTGATTCCTCTGCTGCCATTCTGAGTCAATTGGAAGCTTTGACGAAGAAGGTGGAGACTTTGATGGTGACAAATAGTGCAACCCCACCTATCATCTGTGAAGCATATGGAGGACAGGGTCATACTAGTGCAAATTGTCAAGTTGGTAGTCCTTTTGCCCCCGAGCCTGAAGTAGCAAATTTTGTTGGTAATTCCAACTAGCAGCAGTACAATCCATATTCAAATACGTACAATCCTGGTTGGAGGGACCACCCGAATTTCAAATAGGGAAATCAGCAAGGCTATTAGCAGAATCAGCAAAGGTTTCCACCACCACCTCCAGGTTTCCAAGCACCTGCAGAGAAGCCGAGTTTTGAAGATCTGGTTATGAAGTACATGTAGAATTCCGATGCCAGAATGAAGAACATGGAGACTTATATTAGTCAGCTGACTACGTTAATGACAGTGAGGGCACCAGGGACATTGCCTAGCACTACTAAGACTAATCCAAGGGAACAGGCCCATGTAATTTTCCTTAGAAGTGGTAAGGAACTTGAGGAGTCCTTTCAAAAGAAGGAAATACCAGAGCTTGGAGATACTCCTATTAAGTCAGTGCATGAAGAAGAGAAGGCAACTGAAGATGTCCTTACTGAAGATGTCAATCAAGAAAGAGAGGTTGAGAAGAAAGCACCAAAGTGGTGGAGAGCGAAGAAGGATCGTGAGTAGAGTGCAGTTTATGAACCATATACCCATTAAGGTCAACCAGATCAGCAATTTACCAAATTCTTGGAGATATTCAAGAAATTGTAAATTAACATACCATTTGTTGAAGCCATCTCTCAAATACCTAAGTATGCGAAGTTTCTAAAGGAAATACTTATAAAGAAACATAAACTTGAGGAATTTGGGACGATATGTCTAACTGAGGAGTGCTCCGCTATTCTCTCAAAGAAGTTACCCCCAAAATTGAAGGATCCAGGGAGTTTTACTATTCCTTGCACTATTGGTAACTCTTATTTTGATAAGGCATTATGTGATTTGGGTGCTAGTGTTAATTTGATGCCTTTCTCTGTGTTTAAGAAATTAGGGATGCAGGAACTGAAGCCCACCAACATTTCACTACAATTGGCTGATAGATCCATCACTTACCCGCGTGGTGTGGTGGAGGATGTTTTTTTGAAGGTGGACAGATTCATATTCCCAGTTAATTTTGTGGTGCTAGATATGGAAGAGGATGCTGATATTCCTCTCTTTCTTGGAAGATCATTTTTGGCTACTTCTGGAGCTGTGATTGATGTACCTTGGGGTGAGCTCATCTTGAGAGTGAATGGAGATCATGTAATCATTAATGTCTTTAGGGAAGCTAAATCTTCCCCAATGTCAAATCTCCATGCCTCGATCAATTTTGTTCAAGTAAAGAAGCAGGAAATCTTAGCTATCAAAGATCCCCCGCCATCATACAGTGTTGATATTGATCTTTTGGAAAGTCAAGCTGCTGAGACAGATAAAGGTCCTCCTAAGATTCATGCTTCTTCACAGATTGGTCATTCATCTGTTGATCGAGTGCGACCACCATGGCCTAGTGGAGTCAAGGTGCAATTGGGACAGTCAAGGTCTTATTAAGTTCACAATTCTGTTGGAAGCAGTCCCAAAGTCATTATTGAAGGGAGGAAGAACTATTTTGAAAAGAAAAAGGTGTCCTCCTATTTCTCTTGCTTTAAGCCACCTTAATTCATCGGAAAAAGGCAACGTCGAGTTAATGACGTTACACAAGCGCTTCATAGGAGGCAACCTGTGTTTTTTCTTCTTTTATTTTATTTTAGTTATTTTTGTTTTTCTTTTAGATTCTACTCATGTGTTTGGGATTTCATTTTTCAGATTCTGTTGCTGCGCTGACTATTGTACTTCTCCTTTGCCTGACATTGTGTCACTATCCATCAGGTTGTGTTGTTCTTTTCTTTACTCCCTTTATTTCTTTTTCTTTCACATTGAGGACAATGTTTATCTTACGTGTAGGGGGTACTTTTACAATTTTTGTCAAAAAAAATTTGCTGAAGCACTTGAGTAATGTTAGTAATTAAGCTGGAATTGTGTGTTATTTCTTGATTTATTCTGAGCTGATGGAGATATGTTTTGAAGGGGATTCCATTGATCATGAGCTAATAATGTGTGAAGTAATCTTTTTCAATGAAGAAAAGTGAAATTTAGCATCTTAGTTGGAAATTAGCCATGTCTGCTTGCTTTTGTTCTATTTATCAACTTAGCCAGAAAGTGAGTTTTGAGCTTTAATGTTTGGATTTTTCATAAATGAAATCCTATCTTTCTTCTGGAGTGAGTTTTCTCTTGATTGATATGCACTAGAACTTGCTTTGATATCTTGTTGAGGCTTTAATGATTCACATACAGACTTAAACATGATTAAGGCAATTAGGCTTGATTCTTTCTTGACTTCCAGAGTTGCATTGATTAAATAACCCCTTAGTTATCCCATTTGAGCTTGAAATTGATTTCTTTGAATACCCAATTGAATAATCAGGTTAAATTCTTTGGAGCAATTGATGTGTTGATTGAAAAGTTTTGAAAGGTTGCTTTTCTCTTCAAGGGTTGAAAAAAAAAAAAAAAAAAAAGAAAGTTTGAAAAAAAAAGAGGAAAAAAATGAAAAAGAAAGAAAAGAAAAGAATTGTTGGTGAAGAATAATGAAAATATTGGGTTGTAAGTGAGAAGTTGTTATATTTTTGTGCATCATGCTCTATCTATCATCTCTTCAGCCTGATTCTACTTTGTATTGATTTATTCATGAGTATTCATTACCCTATTTTATCCTTTCTTCCTACCTTTCATTTTATCCTTGACCCCGTTACAACCAAAGGAAAGTCCTTTTGATTCTTGTATTGTATGTGAACTTGAAAGTGGAGATGAGATTCATAAGCAAGCCTATGGTATTGCATTTTTCAAGAGAAATTTGAGTGATCTCTTTGTCCTTTAAACACTTGAGCGATGGAAAGTTGAGTGATCTCAGATGTTTGATGAAGAGAATAGTTGCAAGCTAGATTCAAGCCTTTAATTGTTTAAGTGCTAAACGATCTTACTTGATTGAATTTGATTGTTGAACTTGAATTTCTTTTAATTGTGGAATTTTCCTTTGATTCATGTTTCTTGATGTTGAGTTTGATCTTGTTGTTGACTCCTATTCTTTGCTTGAGGACAAGCAAAGCTCAAGTGTGGGGGAGTTGATGAACCATCAACATGTCATATTTTTACGGTTCAATTCCTTGGTTTTTCATATTCTTTTTATTTATTTTTAATGAATTTTGTTCGTAAGTTTTGTTCTATTTTTAGTATTGTTTAATTGTATTTTTATTAAGTATTTTGTGTTTTTGTGTAATTGTACGGGGAGAAGATTGAATGTGCAAAGGAGCAAGAAAAAAAAAAGAGTTTTGCAACAGTGACTAGCGCCTAAGCGTTGGTGTTGGGGCGCCTGAGTGCCTAGAGCGTATGCAGTAACGGTGATGAAGTGTTTCAGCGCTTAAGCACTGAGTGGGAGCGCCTGAGCGCGCTAGAGGTTGCAGCGCGTATATAGACTTAAGTGGCTGAGCGCTTGAGCGCTCAGAAGTGAGCGCCTAGGCGCTGAGAGCGTAACATCAGACGTGAATTTCAATATAATGAGAAAGTTACGGCACAGACAACACATTGAGCACATTACATAGAAAATTCCTAATCCTGAGAGAGTTGTTTTGTGGCAGCAGACCTTAGAGGAAGGCTTAAAGGAGAATTCTTGATGGCTTGAAAATCTTAATCTCCATTAAAGGGGTTTTGATTTCTCTTTCTTTTTAGTTTCCATTTTCTTTGGGTTTTCTTTCTATGGATTTGAATTCTGATATGAGTATGTTTTTATTGAGCATGAGTAGCTAAACCCATAGCTAGGGCTATGGGGGATCTTATTTTCCATATTATTTGGATTTGATTTCTAATTTGATTATGGTAATTTCTTTTTGGGTTTATCATATTACTTGTATTCTAATCAGAATTTGATCACTTTTGACATGTGTTAATTCATTATTTGACCGATGACCATCTGCATTCAATAAGTGGATCTATATGGTGAGCCTAGGATTAGATTGGTGAATGATTAAACATCGATTTATCCTACTAATGGAATTGATGGTATCTTAGTTCATCTTTTGAATTGAAACTTAATGCATTCTTGATTAATTCAACTAAATGATCAAATAGGTGAATTAAATTGGGAATAGAATATTGTTTCATCCATGACCATTGGGATTCAATAGCAAATAAGAGAATATTGGCAAAAGAATTACCTACTTCATAATTGAAACAAAATCTGAATAATTGGATTCAAGTGAACCTTGTGCCCTGATAACTCCATAAAATGTAGTTATTTGTGCCTTATCTCTGTATTAGAATGAATGTTTAGTCCTTGTTTATAATGCATATTTGGAGGGTTTGGTGCTTATATTTGTCGTATTCTGATTCTAAGCTTTTCTTGTATGTTTTATAGCAAATTGAGCTTTAATGGTTATTGATTAAGTAGATTTATATATGTTACTGATTTGGTGTTTTCTCTATGATAGGAAGGGCTCTAAACAAGGTCAAATATGGAGCATGTGAGCTTAAAGAGGAAGAGAAACCCAAATTAGCATTTCAGCATATTACGCCACGGCGCAAGGTAGTGCGCGCCACGGCGCAAAGAGGCATTATCAGCTATGCCATACTTCAACCCTAGGCGAGAGGGCCGCGGTCCAGAAGAAGTGGGCGCTGCGACACAAGTAGACTGACTGTGTGGGAGCCGTGTCGGTCGTATGTGGGGGCCGCAGCGCGAAGGCGGCAAGCTGAGCCTATGAATAGATTTTTCACGTTTTTCTCTGTGTTCTCACCATTTTAGGCCATTTCCATTTTTAGTTTTCTCTCTTAGTTTAGGTTTAGGTAGTTTTAGGTTAGAAAGCTTTGGCTAGATCTCCATTGATGGTGGATTGGAGGCTAGGAACAAGGTTGAAGGAGGATTCAAGCTTCAAAGAGACAAAATCAATGAGCTTCCTTTCTCTTTTTCCCTTTCTCTCTTCTCTTCCTTATCTATTGTATAGCTGAGTTGTGTTTAGGAATACTTTGGATCCGTTTATATATTAATGATGTGTTCTTCTCTGAGTTTGTGTGGATGTTTGGTTATTGTTCAATCATAATCTATGCTTAATGCTTGCTATTGGTTGGCCATTAATTGCATGATCCTAATATTTACAAATGAACTAGACATAGAGATTTGTTGATGTGGATATGGTATGGTTGATACATGTTCGACGATTTCAATTAGCTTGGATGAGTTGATTCGTTAATAGGATAGAAATATACCTATTGGCCATGTATAGTGTGTGATTGAGAATAGATCGTTTATGAGTGGATGTTGCGCTAGCTTTCAAGGAAACTTAGTGAGTTGGGCAATAGAAACTAGGGTTGATTGACCTAGACATAGGCTTTTGGCTAATGAAGATTCTCAAGCTAACCTAATCAGTGCATTTATGTTTATGAGGAGGATTGCATGTTGTTGGTAGATGTAGGGGGTGAAGAAGGATTTCCTGAAACCTAACCATTTATCTTTATTGCTTTTGTAGATTAGATTTAGTTTAGTTTATTGCTTTCTTATTTTTATGTCCTTGAATAGAATTGATTAAGCTATTGGTTGGTACTTAGCTTTATAACCAAATATCCTCATGGGAACGAACTTTTACTTTTTATCTGTATTACTTGAGCGATCCGTGCACTTGCGGTAGCAATCAAGTTTTTGGCACCGTTGTCGGGGATAATTGTTTTTATATTGCTAATATTGACAATGAGTTTGGTTAGTCCTAATTCAAGTTGTATATAGTTGTATATAATCTATGTTTCTTTTATGTCTTATTTTAGTTTCAATAAAGAAGTTGGGTGATTTCAATCATACGAGGCCCTTGAGGGAATTCGCGACTCCTGAAAGGATAACCCTTGGACCAAGTTCTTGAAGACTACTCATCCGTAGCACTTCAATTTTGGTGACAAAGTCTTGCTGAGACTATAAACTAGGTCCTTCTTGGGGAGGAAATCCCAAGTTTATGTTACATTAATGGTTTTACTTTGTGCATAAATAGTTAGTATCTTGTGTTTTGTACGTTTGTATATATATGTTCATGTTTTGTTAGTTTTGTTAATATGTTTTTGTTAGTATGTTAGTATATATATATGTTGATTAGGTTAGTTTAATGATTTTGTTGTTTTTAGGTTTTAAGTTTGTTTTAGGTTTATAAATAGGTTAATATGTTATTTTTGTGTTTTATTATGTTTATGTTGTACAATTTGTAATTTAGCTTTTTGAACAAGTTTTGTTGCTGCTAGAGACCCATATGAGCCAAATTTAACAAAGAAAGCGTGTTTCTTTGCTAAATTTAGCATTTAGGTTATCATGCCATGGGCGCAAGGTAGTAGGAGCGCCGCAGCACAACACCCCTGTTTTTGCTTTTTCTATTGTTTTTCTATTTTTCTTTATTTAATAATGCTCAGTAGTAGTTAAGCTACTATTTTGAGAGTCTCAGGTACCCTATAGACCATTTTCATTAATGATACATTTTATTTTGGTTTGGGGGAGTATCTTTACATGTTTTATTACTTTTATATTTAATGTTAACATGTATGGGTATTTGAAGTATGCAGTGGTGTTAGTCATTATATTTTCATGATATTATATCTTGTTTTGACTATCACTGATGTGTTGTTGACAAGATTTTTAATTTTCACATTATGCAAATGATGTTGTGCATGCTTGAATTGAGAAGATTGAATCTATTTGAATGCATGACATGTTGCAAGAATGGTGGTGTTGTGTTGGTTGTTCATGATACGAAAGGTTGCTATTTGTCCCCTTTTCAATGAAACCTTATGTGATCTTGAAGATGTGAAAAATTTAGTTACTTGTGATGCATGATTTATATCTCACTTAGATGCAAGTGTAATTTTGAAAATGATAAGAGTGCATGTTTTGAGAATGTTTATGGATGTACATGTAGAGTTTTGATTATCCTAGAAATTGTTTGTGAACTCTCTTAAGGTGAAATCCTAGGTTGTGCATGATTGAGGAGATGATTAGGGCATTGTTTGGATTGATTGAGCCTTAAAAAGCTTACCCTGATATGATGATATCTCTAGGTCCATTTTTGAAGCCTTATACTGTTTGGCCTTATTTGTTTTTCATAACCATTGGGTTCGTTAACCTGTTAACCATTCTAATACATGTGAAAGCATGTCATTTTTCTTCCTACCCTTATTGTTTGTTGAGTTCATGGTATGCTATTTCTTGAGATGAGTCTATTGATTAGGGGTATGATATTCAATTCAAAATGAGCCTGAAGGAACCAGATGAAGTCAAAAGAAAAGAAAAAACAATGCTTTGCAAAATAAAGAAAATCAAAAGAAAGAGAAAAGAAAAGAAAAAAAAATGAAAAAGAAAAGCAAAGCTTAAGAAAAGTAAAGTCGAAAAGCATCAAAAATGGTTCTGGCAAGTTTTATGATCTCACTATTGAATACCCTGCTGATATCAGTTGGTGGCTCATGTCTTGGAATATCATGTTTATGTGTCTCAATGTTTGTATTGTATCCTTTTCCTTCATTTCTTTCGGCCATACCATTGGCCTAACATTATAAGCTGATAAAGTTCCTTTTGATCCTCAATCTTGTATTATTTACATTAGTGGAGAGAAAGCTGATTTACGATCTTGTGGATTCTTTGAATCATATATATGTATGCTTATAAACTTATCTGAATGTGTATGACTTGATTAGGAGAAGTTTATCTTGCATGTTTGTGAAAATGTGAATTGTATGAAGAGTTGTTTGGATTGTTAGCATGTTAAGGATTGTATTTGTGTGGAGCTGTTTACGGGGCATTTGCACTTTTTGAGGATTGATGTAGTCATGATATACTAGCTGTGCTTTAATTGAAAGAAAAGGAAATTGAAATTTGTTAGTAGCTGAATGAAAGTTGATTTTAATGTTTAAGTCATTTACTTAGTTCTATTTTGTTTTGCTCGAGGAATAGCAAAATGTAGGTTTGGGGGTGTGATAACTCCATAAAATGTAGTTATTTGTGCCCTATCCCTGTGCTAGAATGAATGTTTAGTCCTTGTTTATAATGCATATTTGGAGGGTTTGGTGCTTATATTTGTCGTATTCTGATTCTAAGTCTTTCTTGTATGTTTTATAGTAAATTGAGCTTTAATGGTTATTGATTAAGTAGATTTATATATGTTACTGATTTGGTGTTTTCTCTATGATAGGAAGGACTCTAAATAAGGTCAAATATAGAGCATGTGAGCTTAAAGACGAAGAGAAAGCCAAATTAGCATTTCAGCATGTTACGCCACGGCGCAAGGTAGTATGCGCCGTGGTGCAAAGAGGCATCATCAGCCATGCTATACTTCAACCCGAGGCGAAAGGGCCGCAGCTTAGAAGAAGTGGGTGCCACGGCACAAGTAGACCGACCGTGTGGGCGCCGCGATGCTCATATGTGGGGGCCACGGCGCGAAGGCGGCAAGCTGAGCCTATAAATAGATTTTTCACATTTTTCTCTGTGTTCTGGCCGTTTTGGGCCATTTCCATTTTTAGTTTTCTCTCTTAGTTTAGGTTTAGGTAGTTTTAGGTTAGAAAGCTTTGGCTAGATCTCTATTGATGGTGGATTGGAGGCTAGGAACAAGGTTGAAGGAGGATTCAAGCTTCAAAGAGACAAAATCAATGAGCTTCCTTTCTCTTTTTCCCTTTCTCTCTTCTCTTCCTTATCTATTCTATAGCTGAGTTGTGTTTAGGAATACTTTGGATCCTTTTATATATTAATGATGTGTTCTTCTCTGAGTTTATGTGGATGTTTGGTTATTGTTCAATCATAATCTGTCCTTAATGCTTGCTGTTGGTTGGCCATTAATTGCATGATCCTAATATTTGCAAATAAACTAGACATAGGGATTTGTTGATATGGATATAGTATGGTTGATATATGTTCGACGATTTCAATTGGCTTGGATGAGTTGATTCATTAATAGGATAGAAATATACCTATTGGCCATGTATAGTGTGTGATTGAGAATAGATCATTCATGAGTGGATGTTGTGCTAGGTTTCAAGAAAACTTAGTGAGTTGGGCAATAGAAACCAGGGTTGATTGACCTAGACATAGGTTTTTTGCTAATGAAGATTCTCAAGCTAACCTAATCAGTGCATTTATGTTTATGAGGAGGATTGCATGTTGTTGATAGATGTAAGGGGTGAAGAAGGATTTCCTGAAGCCTAACCTTTTATCTTTATTGCTTTTGTAGATTAGATTTAGTTTAGATTATTGCTTTCTTATTTTTATGTCCTTGAATAGAATTGATTAAGCTATTGGTTAGTACTTAGCTTTATAACCAAATATCCTCATGGGAACGAGCTTTTACTTTGTACCTGTATTACTTGAGCGATCCGTGCACTTGCGGTAGCAATCATGCCCTAGTCTCTCTTTCATTGATTATCTTTTCTTTGTTTAATTGTTCATTATTTTTCTTTATTTCTTTATTTTGATTTTAACTTGAAATTATTCATACACTTTCGATTGTCTGAATAAAAAAGAGTTTAGCGAATCTAGTAATTATCAATTATTCCTCGTGGGATCGATAACTGGGACTTAAGTCCTATATTACTTGGCGATAGAGTGTATTTGCTATTAGTGTTTTTTACGCCCACCAATAGGTCACAAGGAGTAGCTGAACCATGATAAATCTTGTGTTTGATCTTCTAAACTCTACTCCTTTACTTTTGTGCATTAGTTTTTATTTGCTTGCTTGAATACTATCTTCCTTGGCTAATTTATTTGTGAGTGAAAGTATTCAATCTTCTTTATCCATTCATCTCTATCAATCAATAGCTTCAACGAAAATTGATAATCAACTATTTTGCAAAAGATCTGCGAAAATATTTTATAATCTTAATTCACCCCATTCTTGTTTATTGAAGCCACTTGGTAACAAGTGGTATCAAAGTTAGACTCTTATATAAAGAGCTTAGAAGTTTCAAGAGAAGTGATGACTTCAAATGTTTTTCTTTTGAAAGTTCTTCTATAAATAGACCTCCATTTTTCAATGGGGATGGTTATGCCTATTGGAAAAAAGGATGAATATTTTTATTGAAGCTATTGATCTTGATATGTGGGATGCCATTTAAAATGGCCCCTCTATTCCCACAAGTATGGTTGATGGTGTAAGAACCAATACACCAAGAAATGAATGGATCTATGAAGACAAGAAAAAGGTTCAATACAATTTGAGAGCTAAGAACATCATTACTACTTCCTTGGAGTATGATGAGTTCTTTAGGGTATCAAATTGTAAGACTGCCCAATAAATATGGGATACTTTACAAGTGACCTATAAGGTTACAAGTGAAGTAAAAAGATCAATAATAAATACTCTCACTCGTGAGTATAAACTGTTTAGAATGAACCAAAGAGAAGCATTCAAGAAATGCAAAAGAGTTTCACACATATTGTAAATCATCTTGCTTCATTAGGAAAAACTTTTCCTAATGAAGACCTTATTAACAAAGTTTTGAGGTGTTTGACCAGGAATTGATAACCCAAAGTAATGGCTATTGTGGAGTCAAGAAATTTATCAACAATGACACTAGTCATTCTATTTGGGAAGCTTCAAGAACATGAGTTGGAGCTAAATAGGCTCAATCAAAATGAAGAGCATGACAAGAAGAAAAAAAGGATTGTACTCAAAGCCACCTCCTCCACAATTGATGACGATGACGAAGATGATGGAGATGGCATAGAAAACCTTAAGCTAAATGAAAAAAAATCTTAGTCTCATTATAAGAAAGTTTGGAAGAATCCTTAAGAAGAAGGGAATTCAAAGAAGGCCACCTTTCCCTTTAAAGAAGACCTACCATAAAGGGGAAGGAACCTCATCTACTCCAACATGCTATGAATGAAAACCGGAGCACATGAAGATGGAGTGTTCCGTTTATCAAAAGAAGATGGAGAAATTTGAAAAGTGACCTTTTAAAGAAAAGAAAAGAAGGAGAGCCTACATTGTATGGGATGACAATGACGTGGACTCTATCGATAGCTCAGACAATGAGGAAGCCCATCTATGCCTTATGGCTAAAGAAGAAGAAGATGAAGAAAGTGACATGAAGGTAATTTCTTCTAACCTTGACTCTTCACCTTCTTATAGTGAATTACAAGATGCAATTGAAAAGTTACATGATGAGTCTATGAGACTCACAAAATTAGTTTCTTCATCCATGAAAATAATCTCATCTTTGGAAAACAAAATATCTACTTTAAATAAGGAGATTGAGGAACTCAAAATTAAAAATGAGACTCTAGTACTAATTGATGCTAACTCACAATATATAGCTTGTTCTTCACATGATAATGCATTCATATCCTCATCTTGCTTATCATGTAAAGCATTTGAAAAAAAATTGAGGATTTGAAAAACACTCCTTCAAAATTTACCTTTGGAAGAGACAACTTGAATGTATTACTTGGGAAACAAAGATGTGTTTTCCAAAAGGCCAGTTTAGGGTATAATCCTAATAATCAACAAAAGTTTTACAAAAATTTCTTTGTTTCCTCACATTCATCAGGTAACCCCTTCATTAAATGCTTTCATTATGGGAAGAAAGGGCATAGTGCCTCAACATGCAATGTTAGGAAGAATATCAACACCAAGGTTGGGACTAGAATGATTTGGGTCCCTAAGGGCACCTTACCCAAAGCTAATATACAAGAACCCAAGAAAATTTGGGTACGAAATGTTAAAATCTAAATGTGTGTTGTTGGTATGATCGAAGGCTAAGAGCTCAAGTTGGTATCTTAATAGTGGATGCTCCAACCACATGACTGGAGATGACTCCAAGTTTTTCTTCCTTGTCCCTAAGAAGAATGGGCATGTAACATATGGTGACAACAACAAAGAGAAGATCCTTGGAGTTGGCAAAGTTAGTAAAATCCCTTCCCCTTTTATTGATAATGTTTTACTTGTTGAAGGGCTTAAACATAATTTGTTTAGCATCAGTTAATTATGTGATATTATATTTGATTCTAATTATTGCATAATTGAAGGTAAAGATGATAATCAAGTTAAGTTTGTTGGTCATAGGATCAATAACATATACATGATCAGCCTTGATGATATATCTTCAAATGATGCAAAATGCTTTATGAGTAGGGAAGATGGTTCATGGTTATGGCATAAAAGAATTGTTCACATTCACACGGATCACTTAAATAAGTTAGTCTTTAAAGAGCTAGTAGTTGGACTTCCCAAGCTCAAATTTGAAAAAGAAAAACTATGTGATACATGTTAAAAGGGAAAACAAGTAAATGTCTATTTTAAAGCTAAAAATGTTGTTTCAACTACTAGACCTTTAGAACTTTTGCACATGGATCTTTTTGGTCCCTCTAGAATAATGAGCATTGATGGGAATTACTATGCATTAGTGATTGTGGATGATTTTTCTAGGTTTACATAGATATTATTCTTATCTCACAAAAATGATGCTTTTCAATCTTTTAAGAGACTTGCCAAAGTTATAAAAAATGAAAAAGGTTTTTGCATTGCATCGATAAGAAGTGAAAAACCAAGAGTTTGAAACCTTTTATGATGAACATGACATTAAGCATAATTTTTCTGCCCCTAGAACTCCATAATAAAATGGGGTTGTAAAATGGAAAAATCGATCTTTAGAAGAAATGACAAGAACTATGCTCAATGAAGCTAACCTTCCTAAGTACTTTTGGGTAAATGCGGTAAATACCGCTTGTTATGTTATGAATAAGGCCCTGATAAGGCCAATTTTAAAGAAAATCCCCTATGAGTTGTACAAGGGAATGAAGCCAAATGTTTCACACTTTCATGTCTTTGGATATAAATGTTTTATTTTAAACAATAAAAAGAATAACTTGGGAAGTTTGATGCTAAATTGGATGAAAGTATATTTATTGGCTATTCAATGGATAGTAAAGCTTTTAGAGTTTATAATAAAAGAATTTTGGCCATAGAAAAGTCTATTCATGTTGCTTTTGATGAAACTAACCCAAATAGATTCAGAAAGGATTTGGTTGATTATGTTGCAAAAATCTAGGCAAAAACACACTTGGAGAATAAGGAGAAAGAAGTCAAGAAGCAAGAAGAAAGCCTATTTGATCCCCCAAGGCAAGAGGATTCACAAATCATAGACTTCCCAAGGAATGAAGAACATCAATATATTATCCTCTTGATAATGTGATAGGTGATGTATCAAAAAGGGTAACCACTTGTAACTCTCTTAAAGATGCATGTAACCATATGACTTTTGTCTCTCAAGTTGAACCTAAAGACATAAATGAAACCATTAATGATGAACACTGGATCTTGTCCATACAAGATGAACTAAACCAATTTGAAAGAAATCAAGTTTGGGAGTTAGTTTCAAGGCCCAATGATCATCCCATAATTGGCACCAAATGGGTCTTTAGGAACAAACTTGATGAAACAAACTTAATAATAAGAAACAAAGCTAGGCTTATAGCTAAAGGATATAATCAAGAAGAAGGCATAGATTATGAGGAAACATATGTACTTGTAGCTAGAATAGAGGCTATAAGAATGCTACTTACATATGCATGCATCATGAATTTCAAACTTTATCAAATGGATGTCAAAAGTGCTTTCTTAAATAGTTTTATACAAGAAGAGGTGTGTATGGAACAACCTCCTAGTTTTGAAAACTTTGAACTGCCCAACCATGTTTTTAAATTGAAAAAAGTCTTATATATCTTAAAACAAGCTCCTAGAGCTTACTATGAAAGGTTGATAAAATTCCTTTTAGAAAAAGACTTCTCTGGAGGAAAGGTTGACACTACTTTCTTTATCAAGTATAAAAATCATGACATACTTCTTGTTCAAATATATGTTGATGATATAATTTTTGGTGCTACTAATGAGTCTCTTTGTAAGGAGTTTACTAACATTATGCAAAATGAGTTTGAGATGTTTATGATAGGTGAGCTCAACTTCTTCCTTGGACTCCAAATCAAGCAAATAAGGGATGAAACTTTCATAAGTCAATCCAAATATTGTAAGGAGCTACTCAACAAGTTTGGAATGGACAACACCAAGCATATGGTTACACCAATGGACACTTCTTGTTATTTGGACAAGGATGGAGGAGGCAAACCTGTAGAAATATCAAAATATAGAGGTATGATTGACTCACTCCTTTATCTTACTGCAAGTAAGCCAGACATTATGTTTAGTGTATGCATGTGTGCTAGATTTCAAGCAAATCCTAAAGAATCACACCTATATGTTGTAAAAAGAATTATGAAATACCTAATAGGCACTTCACAAATAGGTTTGTTGTACCCTAAGGGTGCCTCATTAGTTATTCTGATTCTAATTTTGCTGGATACAAAATAGATAGGAAAAGCACTAGTGGGACATGCCACTTGCTTAGAAGTTCACTAGTTTCTTGGCATAATAAGAAACTAAATAGTGTGACATTGTCTACAGCTAAAGCTGAATATGTTGCAGTTGGGAGTTGTTGTACTCAAATCCTTTGGATGAAGCAATAACTTCTAGACTATAGATTTTAGCTTGATCACATCCCTATAAGATGTGATAACACTAGTGCAATTAATTTGTCTAAAATCTCATTTTGCACTCAAGAACAAAGCACATAGAAATAAGGCACCACTTCATTAGAGACCATGTTCAAAGAGGAGATTGTATGCTTGAATTTGTGGAAACAACTAAACAACTTACAGATATTTTCACTAAGCCTTTGGTAAAAGAAGTATTCTTTTCTGTTATAAGAGAATTAGACATAATTGATCAATCATGCATATGAATGAATATTTGTATTTATTGCTTTATCATTGATTTATGTCTCTTGAATTATTACTGACTTGAGCATCAAAGGTATCCCAAAATTTGTTTTGTAGGTACTCCACAATTAGGTAAGAAACCTCCTCTTAAATTGATGTTTTAAACATGCTTATTGATGTTTTTAAGTTAGTTTTATTCAAATAAGAACTTTCTTATTTGAATAACGTATCCTAGTAGCCCCCAATATTTACTGGTTTATATGTCTTATTCGAATAAGGCATACCTTATTCGAATAACGCTTAACAGAAGCGTTCTCAAAATCTGATCTTTTCTGTGTTATTCGAATAACCATATGGTTATTCGAATAAGGCTTGGCAGAAAACCAAGGTCTAAGTGCTGTGTTATTGAATAACGCTTAGTATAAGTCCAAGTCGTTTGAGTTACCACGTTTTTATTCGAATAAGGTGGTTGTTATTCAAATAAAATGCGAGTTATAAAATGGAAACCAAGCGTTCTATGTTCATTTCTCACCGTTTCTCTTTCCATTCTCTATTTTTCTCTCTTCTTCTCCCTGCGCATCTCTCCCAAAACTCCATTTTTGTTCCTTTGCACCCCTCTCTCTCCCATCACCTTTCTCACACCCCAAACACCATACCCAAACACTCCAAGCTTCACCTATGGCATTCTCATCCAAACAACCAAGAACCAAAACTGCTCTCTGCAATAACCCATTGGACCTTCGAAGACTCTCCTCTAATGAGGAAGATATGGGTAGCTTCAGGACTCAATTTCGGGACAGAAATCTTGCGCAACCAAAGCACATAGATCTGGCGTTCTTCAAAGCAGAAAGAGGATTTGATTTTCTGGACCTTCTGAATCACCAAGGGGTACTGAAACTATGTTGCTACAAAGATACCATCTTTCTGGACCTCGTGAAGATTCTCTACTGCAACTTGAGATTAGATGGTCCTAACATTATCTCTGAAGTCAAAGATTTACAGATAGTAATCACTCCTGCTGACTGGTTGGAACAATTTGATTTGAGAACTGATGGTCTTGCCATTAAAGAAGATAGCGGGCCAAATGTTAAGGACTACAAGAAGGATGATGCTCTTTCTCTGATTATGAAACCTGGGATGGAGTTGTCTAAGGTTGGCTTGAAGGGTGGGATGCTCAAGAGTCAGGATAGGCTGTTGCATTATGCATACACGCATATTCTTGCCCCTCACAGTGGCAATTATGCCTATCTGACAGAAGATGATATCTTCATGGTATGGATTCTGCGAAAGGGTTGGAAGATCAATTGGCCCAACTTCATTGGGAAGCACACAATGAAGGCTAAAAGTAAGGAAAAAATTGACCTACCTTATACTCTCCTGATATCTGCCTTTCTCAAGAAATACTCACACATCAAGGAGACCGAGCGACCAGTCAAGCTGACTCATTTCAACATCTTTAGGTCCTACACCTTGAAGAAAATGAAGATGGTTCAAGATGATAATGGCGGTTGGGTGTACCCAGATGAGCTAAAAGAGGTTGGAGCTGATGAGGAGGCTGATGGAGCTCCTGCTGCTGGCCCAGTCACAATGGAGCAAATAATGGCGACGCTACTGGACAACCGTGCCTATATGGAGAACACCTTTTCTACTATGTTTGATAGGATAGAAGGTTTGAACGTGAGCTGGCAACCTTACGGGATTTGTAAACAGATAGAGCACCAAACTCCTTTCCTCCACCATTGAATGCGTACTTTTAGGATTTGTAGTTTATAGGATCCTTGTTTGGCTTTTTGCTTGTGCTGGCTTTTTTTTTTATGAAATGTAAATGTAATTGATAGCCTTGATATATTTGATGAATAAAATGACTATTTTTTTGCATTATCTTATGTCTCATATGCAATTTAGTTCCTTTGCTATTCTAGACTATTATAAATGAACATATATTACTGAGAAGTGCTTAAAGTAAAACATTGGACTTGAATGCATATCAATTGCTTATGCTTTGGCTTTCTCTTGCCCCATCTTTTTTATCATGACAAAAGGGGGAGAAAAAGCTAGAGTTCTCACATTTTGAGAATGTTTTTGAGAAAAGACAGGATAATATAAATCAGATTTTGGGATTCCAAGAATAAGGAGGAGCCACTCATATCTCTAAATTAAATTCACCTCTTACAAAAAAGAGGGGGAGTAAGTCTCTCTAATGACCTAGTGAATTCCAATTTATGAAACTAATTCTTTTCTCAATGTTTGTTTGTCATCATAAAAAATGGGGAGAATGTAATTGGCTATTGACCTTTGAAGACTTTGTTTTGATGATAACAAACATGAAGATGTTGCAAGATCAAGTCCAAGACTTTCAAGAATAGTTTTTGTTTTCACACTAATGAAACTTATTTTTCAAAAACATGCAAGATGTTTCAAGATCAAAAGTTTCCAAGACTTTCAAGAATAGATAATTTGGAATTAGATCATGGAATGTGTCAAAAGGTATAAAGAAGTTCACAATAATCCATCTAGTTAAGCTTTAAAACTTATTTTTCGAAAAGAACCTAAATAGCTTTACACATATGTTTTCAAGGTTTCTAGAAATGATTTTTGGTTTCCAAGTGTTATTTGAATAACAACCACTAAGTGCCGAAAAAGTTTGTTAGATAATTTGGAATCAATTGACTAATATTTGTTTAAATAAAGTTGTATGGAATGTTTTTCAAACAGTGTTTATTCAAATAAAAAAAGATCATTTTTATTCAATAACCAAAGTCAATTATAAAAGATTTCTCAAATACCACTTGAGCTAAGCCAAGCATAATTCCATCTAGTTAACTTGTGGCCTATCTTATAACATCCGCATCATTGTGTAAAGGTATAAAGAAGTTCACATCTAGTAGTTTAAAATGGCTTTATTAGAATAAATCCCTCGCTTTAATCGAATAAGGGTTTAAAACAAAGAACCTAAATAGCACACATGTTTTAGGTTTCAAAATGGTTTTTATTCAAAGAAATAACATACTTGTTATTCGAATAACGTGTTTTTCTAGAAACTAGATTTTAACCAAAGTCGAGGTTTATTAGAATAATAGAAGTGTTATTTGAATAACTACATTCTAGAGACAAATTGTCTACGTGCTATTTGAAGCTTTATTCGAATAACAAAGTTGTTATTTGAATTAATGCGTAGACCAAAAACAAAAACAATGACTAGTTTGAAGCATTTAATGCTCTAACTAACCCCCAACGACTCTAATATTTAGTGGGCTATAAATATAAGTTGTTGGGCACTAAATGTTAGCCATGGCAACCATCACCCAAGAGGGGAGTGAATTGGGTGATTACAAATTTTTAAAACACATTTCAGAAATTATACATTTTGATATTTTCAATCAACACATGCAGTAGAATAAGTTTAACAAAGGTACAACTATAAAAGATTTCTCAAATACCACTTGAGCTATAGGATAAATCAAGCAAATAAGCTAGATATCAAATTCAACTCAGGCATATATAATTAAGGCACAAATGTAAATGAGATGAAGTTGAGAGAAGCAAACATAATATTTATCCTAGTTTAGCCACCAACCACTTGTGGCCTATCTTATAACATCCCAGATCATTGTGTAAAGGTATAAAGAAGTTCACACTAATGCTCTAAAACTTATTTTTCAAAGAACCTAAATAGCACACATGTTTTCAAGGTTTCAAAATGGTTTTTGGTTTCCAAAGAAACAACCACTAAGTGCCCAAAAGTTTGTTAGATAATTTGGAATCAATTGACAATGTTTAAAAGTTGTATGGAATGTTTTTCAAACAGGTTTATTCAAATAAAAGATCTCTTATTCGAATAACCAAAGTCAGAGAAGCCAAGAATTCCATCTAGTTAAGCTTTATTAGAATAAATCCCTGCTTTAATCGAATAAGGGTTTAAAACAAGCCTTGCCACTTTAGCTTTATTCGAATAACATACTTGTTATTCGAATAACGTGTTTTTTCTAGAAACTAGATTTTAAGGGTTTATTAGAATAATAGAAGTGTTATTTGAATAACACATTCTAGAGACAAATTGTCTACGTGCTATTTGAAGCTTTATTCGAATAACAAAGTTGTTATTTGAATTAATGCGTAGACCAAAAACAAAAACAATGACTAGTTTGAAGCATTTAATGCTCTAACTAACCCCCAACGACTCTAATATTTAGTGGGCTATAAATATAAGTTGTTGGGCACTAAATGTTAGCCATGGCAACCATCACCCAATAGGGGAGTGAATTGGGTGATTACAAATTTTTAAAACACATTTGAGAAATTATACATTTTGATATTTTCAATCAACACATGCAGCAGAATAAGTTTAACAAAGGTACAACTATAAAAGATTTCTCAAATACCACTTGAACTATAGGATAAATCAAGCAAATAAGCTAGATATCAAATTTAACTCAGGCATATATAATTAAGGCACAAATGTAAATGAGATGAAGTTGAGAGAAGCAAACATAATATTTATCCTAGTTTAGCCACCAACCACTTGTGGCCTATCTTGTAACATCCCAGATTTTGGCTATTTTATAGTAATGACTGAATTTCACAGTTTTGTGTTTTCTGTATGCTATAAAATTAATTTGACTGTTTCTGAGACTGTTTTTGATCATTGTGTGAGATTTGCTCTGGGTCAGGAAAATAATAATTTTTGGGCCAAGGAAAATCTTATTTGATTTATTCAGAGACGGGGGATCTTACTAAACCCGAATATGAGAGACACATAAATTAATCTTTCAATTTTTAGAATTTAACTATGAAATAAAAATATTTCCCAGAAAATTACCCTTTGTTTTATTTATAGCAGTTTCTACTATAAATTATTGGACCCGGTATAATTTATTTGACAGAAAATGTACTTAGAATATTTTCTGTAACCTAATTTAAAATGAACAAATAGAAACAAGTCAAAAATGATGGTTGGACTTTTCTAACCAATAGGAAATGGTCTATGTTGAAAAGTTTGACTAGTTACAAAGTAACTAAATAAACCTAATTTAGTTGCCTAAATTGCCTAATTAGAAACTAAATGAAACTAACCTAATTACTAATTAGTTAGGATCTAGTTACTAGGTAAATATCCTAATTTCATCTAGAAACAAGTGATTAGGCATGACATACTCAATGACCCAATTCACTAGTTAGCTATGTAACTAAATAGTTAATCAAGTAACTAGAAAACCTAATCTAGTTAATTGTTATTTGATTAAAATGTAACTAGAACTAAATTAGAAACAAACTTGGTTAGCTTTTCCTATAGAGCCACACGGCCAATTGGATTCTCCAAGCTTCTTGAATGGTCTTTTATGACCATTTGGTGATCATAAGGTGACATAGGCCATATGATGTTTAATGTGAACACAAAGGTGATATTCTTACTATCATAATTATCTTCTAATTTTGCTATACTCCTACATGGTTTTAAGTCTCCAAGTTTACTATCCATATTCATTTTCTCTCACCAAAAAGCTAAAGCCTTCATCTTCTCTCAAAACTTTCAAGAACATAAGAACTTTTTTCTTTCTTTTTCTTCCTTGGAGTTTCGGCCAAACCACCCAAGTACCACTTCCAATCTTCTATAATTTTACTTCTCTACACTTTCTAAACCTAAATCATATTCTAAACACTTTTCATCTTGGAGGTTTTGCCTAAATCAATCTCTAAGGGCTTCAAAAAACCAAGCTTTGGTTTACTTCTCTAAAGGTAATCTATTGAATCTTTGATTCTAAATTGGAGATTTGATTTTCTAGACCATGATTGATCCATGGTTCTTTGTTCTTAAGCCTTGTCTGTGACTTTTAGAATTGTTTAAGATTTTAAGGGATTTGTTTGTGTGTCACACGAAATCAAGAAAAGGAGGGAACTTGAAGATTCTTGTCTTCCTCGAGGTAAGAGGGAGATTAACCTCATCAACTAAGTGTTGGTGGTGAGGAAATGGTTTTGTGTGGTGAAAAATCCATAAGGGTTTATTCACTTGTTGTTCTATGCTTCTTTGTTTGTGATTGTGGTGTTTATGATTTTGAATTTATGGTTGCATGTGTGATGGTATGACTATAGCTTTGATAATATACTCGTATGTATAATTTTGGAAGCATGCAAATTTATGTGTAATTTAGGATGTGAATAACATGTTGGAAAGATTACATGAAAGCTCTAAAGAGCTTAGAGGCACACGACCTCACTACTCTCAAGAGGACCAAGAGTCCTAAAATTATGATTTCAAATTGAGGATTAAAGGTTTTGTGACAATAAAATTAATTAAGAGATTTTACAAGGATTTAAAGTGTTAGAAAATAAATTACAATGAATTTTAAAGCAAGAATGAAAATTCAGCCAACATGCCAAATTTTGTTATTTAAGATCCAAAAATATTTTACTCAGTATAGAATTAAGTGTTTTAATAGTAAGAATTCATTTTAGTAAGTTTGAGAATTTAAAATGAAAGTAACTTGATTTTTTAGAATTAAAATTAGCTTACTAGGCTATGTAGTAAAATAAATGTAAGTACTTGAAATCTACTGACGTATAGCTCACCCTATGGGTTTTGAAGCGCGTTAGAAAAATTTGAGCTGTAATATCTTAAGTAAATCAAAGAATTACAACTTTTTGAGAAATAGTAAAAATACTGATTTTTAGAGGGACTATATTACAATTATTATTTAAAGAGGGACTATGTTGCAAATATTTTCTAAAAGAGGGACTATCTTGTAAATATTATTTTAGGAGGGACCATTATGAAAAATATTATTTAAACAAGGATTATTAGGTAAATATTGTTTAAATGAGGGACTATTATGCAGATAATGGTAATAAAATTAAATTTTTGAGAAAAACATTATTTTTGGGTTTAAATAAGTTAGAAATATTTTATGTAGTTGAAAATACGTTGAAAAATATTTATGTGACTCAAAAACAGTAATTTTAGGTTACACAATTGAGAAAATGCAATAAAATATTTACGCGATTTGAAAAATCCTTACGCAAGTTGAAAACGTAAGAAAAGTGTTCTGCAATTTCAAAAATGCAATAATATCGCTACGCGGAATGATGCACGGCCGTGGATCGCAGTACGCATTGTAACACCCCAACTTTTGGGATAATTACAATATAGTCCCGAAATGTACTGTTTTGTGAATTCTGTGAGCAGTAAATTAAATTTGACTGTTCCGTGAGTGTACTTGACTGTTGTATGTGATTTGCTCCGACCTAGGGAAATAATAATTTTCTGGCCGGATAAATCTTATTTTAATTAATTGGAGCTGGGGGATCTTACTAAACCCAATTCTGATTGATATATATATTAATCTCGTAATTTATCAGATTTAACTATGTAATAAAATAATTTTATATTTTTATAATATTATTTTATATTACAGTACCTACTGTCTCAAAAAGTGTAAAAATCTGCTTCGATTTGACCATAGATCTTTAAAAGTGCTGTAGGACCCGCATTTAGGAAAAACAGTCAACTGTGCTGACTGAACAATTTCTAACCAATGAGAGCAAGTCAACAAAGGTAGGCTTGACTTTCTAAACCAATAGGAATTGGTCAACGAAGGAAGCAAAGACTTTCGTGTGGACTGTTGGATGAAGACTTAGTTAGGAAGCCTTTGATTTCAACCGTTGATCAAATCAATGGTGAGATTAGAATTCAAGATTTATGACTAATTCATATCTACCTTAGATCTAATCTATGGCTAGGAATTAAAAATGAATCAAGGGTTAGGATTAAGTCAAAAATTGTAGGCTTGACTTTGATTAGTAGCTAATTAAGCTTAATTTAACTAATCTAATTACTTAATTAGCTAACTAAGTGAACTAGTTTAATTCTTAATTTATTATAATCTAAATACTAATTAGATGTCCTAATATTTATTAAAGATTATAATATATGTTAATATATATTAAACTAATTGATTATATGATTAGAATATTGATTTAGTTTTAATAGGATAATTAACCTAACTAATTGTCTAATTTATTAGCATATAATTAGAGGTAATTGGAAAGCAATTAATTCCCTAAATGGATGAAGATCTACACGGTTTAGGCAAAGAGCCAAAGGGGGCTTGGTGGCTTGGTTCTACTAGCTTCTTGAACTCTCCAAAGTTGTCATAAACCATGTGCACCATTATGTGCAATTAATTGGATATTTACTAAGCCAAATCAAACACTCAACCTCACTCACAAGAGCACCTCACGGCAAGCAGCCCTCTCATTTTCTCTCTTCACTTTTATTTTCACACTTATCTTAGTTTAAGTTATTCATCTTCTCTCCAAAAATACCAAGAACCCATGCATACTTTTCCTTTCATTTTCTTCTCTCTATTCGGTCAAGCCCTCACCCCACACCACCAAACCTCTATAATTTTATCTCTTAGCTTTTCTTGAACCCAAATCCTATTCTAACACTTTTCATTCACAAAGTTTTCCCAAATTCCTACTCTATCTTGTCCAAAATCCAACCTTTTGCTTACTTACTTAAGGGTAAGTTTGGTTTCTATGGTTCAAAATTGAAATTTTGATTTTTCTAACCATGATTGTTCCATGGTTTTTCTATTTTGTACCTTGTATGTGTTTTTACTAATTGTTTAAGAATTTTAGGAATTGTTTTGGAGCTTGTACGAAATTTAGAGGAAAAGAGGAGAACAAACCGATTAATTTGTCTACAAGAGGTAAGAGGGAGATTTAATCTCATCAACCCTAAGTGGTGATGGGAAAATGGATTTGTTTGTGTATGGAATCCATAAGGATTCATTTGTGTGGTTGTTTGTTGTATTTATTATTTATTTGTGTGATTGTTTAAATGCTTTCCTATTTGTGATTTATTTTGCTATGCATGATTATAGCTTTCATTATTTTTGCTATGCATGTTTATGGCTTTAAAATATATTGTATGTATATTATATGTGATTATATAATTGCATGTATTTATAATTGTATATAATTGTATAATTATTAAAATAGGATGTGAATAACATGTACGATTTGCATGAGTGTTCCAAAGAACACACTATGAGGCTCACGACTTTACACCAAATAGAGAACCAAAATGTTCTCAGTAATTTTCTAAATTACTGATTTAAGGAATCTAGGTAAAATAATTAAATTAAAGTTGATTTAAGTTAATTGTGGCCAATATGCCATTTAGTGTATAATCAAATACCATGTTATTTTTGATTTGGCTAACATGCCATTTTATTTGCTAAGGTAGGTTAGGTAAGTGATTTACAACATAAATGAATTCCAATGTTTCATTGAGAAAAATAAAAGGAATAAATTCAGTTCTAGAATTTTAACTTAGCAGAAATTAGTTTAAATAAGAATTAAATTAGACGCTTGAAAAATACTAACGTAGAGCTCATTCCATAAATTTTGAAGCGCGTTAGTAAGTTTCAAAGTGAAATTATTCGGTAAAAATAAAATAAACTATATTTAGAGAAAAACGTTAAAAATACCTTATACTGATTTTATAGGCAAAATGCTGCCAAAATTTATTAAAATCAGATGCATAAAATGAAAAGATTCCATACTATATTTAGAACACAAGAAAAATACTCTACGTATTTTAAATATACTAGATATAGTTTTACACATATTGAAAATAATAATTATAAGCTATTCGGTTAAGAAAATGAATTAAAAATCCTACGCGATTGAGAAAATGATTTAAAAAGATTTTGCGATATTTAAAAATGTCAAAATATATTTACGCGATTTAAAAATGTTTGTGAAAACAACGAGATTGTGAAAACGCGATAAAATTCCTATGCGATTAAAAGATACAGTGAGTTTTGCTGTCGAGCCAAAGTGGTGGACCCAGACATATCGTGGTATAGTATTGTCAGGTGGGACGTACTATACTTTGGTTATTTTGTGACATCAGGTGGGACGTACTATACTTTGATATTTTGTGACTAAGGGCATTTTGGTAATTTTTTGTAATTATGGTAAAATTTGGATAATAAGGGTATTTTTGTCATTTTAGATCATACTTAGAGTGTTGTGCCAATTTGGGTTATAATTGGTGATTGATTGACGAGGTGAATTACACCGTGTTTGGTGTGATAAGCATAGTGTGGTTCATTTATGAACTTGGAGGCATTAGTGTGCGGAGGATTCCAAATGTGGACGGTGGTAGCACCTCTGGGCCGTGGTAACGGGCAACACACTAATGATTTTGACAAGCACTATTCTTAATCGAGATCTTGAGGGGACTATTAAGTACTATGCCTGTGGTACACGATGTTGGATCGTGTGTAATTGCTACACGATGTTTTGACTGTGGCTATAGACACAAAGATTGGACAAAGGCAATAGTTTGGTTGGGCACCATAAAGTATTATTAGTTTCTATTCGGATCATTCCCTTAGATATCCGTGTTTAGCTCCATGGAGTAGGAGTGAGTCAGTGTGTGTATCATTCATCATCTGCATTTTAAATGTTTGTTATGTTCATGCATTATTTGCATTTTACTGTTCATGCATCCTTCAGTACTTTCTTGTTTACCATATTCTCGTGATAAATCGTATGATGTATTGCTTTAATATATATTGTATGATATGATGATATATGTTATTTAATATATATATATTGCTTTGTTATATTATGTATGATGTATTAAATTGCTATACTGTATATGATGTAATAACATATGTTATTGTAATATCTGCTTGCCATTGTAATACCTGTTTGTATTGTCATTTTCTTAATTGTCATGCGGGTAATGATGTTGATTGTCTCACCTCTTTATTGTATTGTTCTGTTTTGTTTTCTACTTTATGTTTATATCATCGAAGACTAGAATGGCGGCAAGGCGAGATCAATTAGGTTTCTTTGGACTTCAGTTTCTCGAAGGCGCTGAGGCTTGGTATGTCCACTGGGACACAGGACACATAGAGTACAGTGGTAATGTGACTTTATCAATAAGTAGGACTCAACATGGGGTTGTTACTACACGTTATACAGTTGCTTTCGTAGAGATCATTTTACCTATTAGGGAGTTGTGGGACGAGTTTCACTATACCCCTAGAGAGAACTTCGATACACTTTTGGGTCGAATTTCTATCGGTCAAGACATTCCCAACTAGGGAAATTGTCTTAAGACAAGGGCTCGTATCTTAGGTGTTATGTTTGAGTAGTATACTGTCTTTTATTGTTTCTATTAAATATTAATAATTGTAAATTAATTGTATACTTCAGACAAGAATCACATGTATATTATGATGAGTTTATGTTTGTTATATTTTGTGTTCCGTGTTATTTTATTTAATATTATAATTATGAAAAAAAATATATGTATATATATATATACCACAAATATTATTCAAGTATCAAGTGTTTTACAACTTGGGTAAGGATTTTATTTATTTTTATTTTTCGCATCATAAATGTGACATCCCCAGAAAGGGTGTTACATGCATCAGTTTTTAAGTTTTATTTTTTATTTCTTTTGGGGCTTTTTAGCCAATTAAAACCCTAGGGGTATAAATAGATGTTCTGAATATAATTTTGGGGTTCCAATTTGGTTTGAAGGAGACACACTTGGAGGCTCTAGATCTTGATCTTTCTCTTCTCTTTTCTCTTTGATTACGGGTTTGGATGTTCTTGAATTTGTTTTCTTGTTTCTTCTTCTCCATGTCTGAGTAGTTCTCTTTGTTTCTAGGATTGGGCAATGCCCTTTGATACATTGATGATGATTAATTGACTTTGTTTCCCCTTTTATTAATCTTGAATGTTATTTGATTCAATCCTTATTGCGCTTATTTATGTGAATTTGTTGGCCACATATTTGCATCTCATAGATATCTAGGGACATACTGAGAGGTGAACCTAGGTGTTGGAACTATAAGAATTGAACTTAAGGTCTAAATCACGAGAGTAGGTTTAACCTTTCGAGGATTCAATGAATTACCATAAAGCATAATGGGTTTAATTTAAATTCAATTACCACGAGAGTAGGAATTGGTTTAATTGGGCACGGTTCTTATCTCTTGAGAAAGAACATTAACTAATTCAGGGTAATTCACCTTCAATTGAATTTCAATTTTAATAAAAGGGTTATCAATTAGGATTTATCTTGTATCATTGTGGTTACCCCAATCTTGGAAGCTTTCTTGAATCTGAAAAACCTTTCTTAATAATTTGCTATTTTTGTTCTTAATTTTGTGCTTTAGTATTTATTTACTTAATTGCTTGGTTACCACATTCTTATCACTCAACAGTTTTATCCCTTTTGTTTAATTTAATTGAATTAATTAATTAATTGGTATTCATAGGCACAGTCCTTATGGATTCAATCTTTTTATTACTTGATGACGAAATCGTACACTTGCGGATTTCACACACCACTTAACTTATGTAGTTCCTTCTTATATGCTTCTTAATGGGTGTTGAGACTCTAATATGAGTATTTAATGAAGTATTTGTGTGGTGAATATAAATCAATTGGTATATTAATTATGGAGATATTTAGCATCATTGTTGTTCATATTTGAGATGATGGATGTAATTCAATTGGTATGTTATCTATTGCTATAATTGACATCATTATATTTCATGCTTGTAGTTATAAATGTAAACCAATTGGCATGCTAGTTAGTAGTAATTGGAATCATTGTTTTTCATAACTATGTTGATGAGGACAGATTTCTCATTGTTGATGAGGATGGATTTCTCATTGTTGATGATCAAATATGATTTTGAATGAGAAGGTAACTAACCCTTCCTATCATAGTGATCATTGTTGAAGACCACGTAGTTGATGAGTTCACTACCCAGGATTGTTGAAGACCGCGTAGTTGATGAGTTCACTACCCAGAGAGAAGACTTCTGGAATTGGGTTCCAGTGCTTGTTCAGGACTTGCGGAACTGGGTTCCTTTGTTTTGTTCAAGGCTCATAACATATCATGACATTACCATGGAATTGGGTTCGCGTAAATGGTATCATAACATTACTTATTACATACTTAGGTTATTGCATAGGCATGAACATAAGGCATAATTTTGCATAGCATGACAATTGTATGGGAAGTTGTTAATCATAACATATTCGTGCATTGCAATTGTATGGGCAATTACGTATCTCTGAGATGGAGATGTTGTTTTTGTGAATATGATTACTAGTTGAAGACTGTTTGTCGAAATGAGTTTTTCTATACAAATGTATAAAATGAGAATCTATTTGGGAAGAGAAAGGACATGGTTTTGGCTTTTGCCACCTTTCTAGTTTGTATATATTTGAAACTTCAGTTTAAAATTGTGTTTTTCCCTAAATGGTTGGAATGATTGTGATGACATGTTTTATGGATTTAACTACTGAGAATATGTGATTCTCACCCGTGTGTGTGTTTCCATAATGATTCCAGGGAAGAAGACTTTTGGAAAGTGATGGGCAAGCAGGAGCTTGGATAGCTTAGCTTAGTTTATTTTTACAATTTCTTTTGAAACATGTATCTTTTGTGCCTTGAGGGGCTTAATTTACCAATTTTGTACATAGTTTGTATTTATGAAAAATATTGACGTTATGTATATATTCGTTAGTTTGTGGCTCATATTTTCTTATATAATGGTGTTATGTTATATTAGAAATGTTTCAGTAGTTAGTAGCATGTCTAGATCTAATTATTGTGGTATGATATAGATCATACCGTGGTTATTAAATTTAGGATGTTACACAACATGGATATAAGATTCTTATATACATATATGCACTAACTACATTTACCAATTACTACTTGATATGTTCTATAAAAATGCAACATACAACATTTTACCCAATATGCATGATTTCTTGTGTGTGTACATGTGTCTATATATATATATATATATATATATATATATAAATAGAGTCAGTCATATCCAATATTAGACCATTAAAACACATATAAAGAATTGTAGGATATATTTTATAAATGATTCTACACATATCTCATTGCATGATTCTTAAGCGAAATATAACTAGATAGAGAAAATAATCATGCATAATACAACATATTTCATTAAGGACATCTATGTAGCATAATCATAATCTTTTTGTAATGTATTTGTCATCATCAAAATTTAATACATTAAACCATTGGACAAACACATTTACACAATCTTCCCATTTTTTATGATGACAAATCACTAAAGAAAAAAATTGTTAAACAAGATATATAAATAGATATTCATATAAGCATATCAAACAATAAGTACAAGAACATATATGTTTTTTTAATTCTCACTCCCCTTATTTGACATCAACAAAGAGGTTTAGGAAGGAAAGATAATATTTTCTCTCTCCTTATTTTCTCTCCCCCTAGATAAAACTCATGATCCCAAAAAGACTACTGTAACGTCCCTTTTAGGAAGGGAACGTCACATTGTCAATTACAATGCGGAAATAAAATTATATAAGTTAAGACCCGGTTCCTTTTAATATAATATATATTTACTTGATTATAGTTATGTAATTAAATTTATGAATATTTTTTTTCTTCCTAACAATAATAATAACAATAGTTAATGAACACATTAACAAAACATAAATGGAAATAAAGAATAAAAGCAGAGGTAAAGCGTACATTGGAATTAACATTGCATCTTCATATATATATTCATCAAACTGTTTGGTTACAAAGCCTGGTATATCAAAAAGCAAAACTATACCTGCCCCAAAGGATTATACATACACATCCCCACGGTATCAGAAAATATACAGCCCACTACAAAAGACATCAGGCCCCCAAAACAAAAACAGTGGCAGCCATCAGTAGCTACCAGCAATATCAGTCTCTCAAATGAGGAGGAATCGTGTCAGGATCCTCTTCAGGATCCTCCGCAAGGTCATCCTCAGGGACCTCCTCGGGGTCTTCCTCATCAGAGGAAACCACCATAGGAGCCACAGAGTTACGGGACGGGGCCCGAGCTGTGGAATCAAAAGAGTCCTCCCGCGAGGTGTAGTAGCGGTCACCCCACATCTCCTGTATAGGAAAATGAAATTCCATACGTAGGCTGATACAGCAGGTGAAGATCGGTGGCTCGTGAAGCCTCCAAGCCAAAGCTAATGACACGTCTCCCAAGTAGACGTAGCGTTGAGAGTCAAAGTTGATGTGCCAGCACTCTGGCCCTCCTAGGAAGGTCAGACGCACATCTCCCAGAAACCCGTGCATGCGCGCCTCCATGCTATTTAGTAGTTGCTAATCGAGATTAGGCTAGAAGCCGGGGAAATCGGGAGGAGCTTCGCCCTCTTTGCCGTCGTCTTCAATGGAACACAATATACCGATGGAAAATAATAGAAAGACAGGGAAGAGGTAAGACATCCTATCGTCATTACCAATCATAGCAACAAGAAACCAAACGGTGCAAAGCGCCCGCATAGCATATTTTGACAACAATAATGATAATAAACATTAAATAGCAGTAACAATCCACCAAACAGTTCCAGGCAATTATATATATCAGTAATACAACAGTTCCAATTATGATAATAATAAATGCCAGGAAATTCATGGACTCACTATGCACATGCATACAATAGTCAAAATCCTACTCCATGGAGCTAGACACAAAACATTAAGAGAGAATGATCAGGGAGACATGCCAGTATCTCGTCAGCCATAAAAACAAGTGCTTTCCAATATGCTAGGATCGTCAGCCATAAAATAATCAGTCATTTTGCACAATAAGGCTTTATACAGCGGCATTCCCACAAGATCTCGATATACGACTGTGTCCAGTTAGGATCGTCGGTGCATTTGCATCGGTCTGTCTCACGGTCCAGAGGGGCTACCACTGCCCTCTATGAGAAGCCCGCGCCTCGATGCCCCCAAGGTCAACTACAGGACCACACATGTCTATTCTCACCTGCACTAAGGTGTGATCATCTCTTAGGCAACTCGGCCTTAACAAAGTCCAACAGACGTTCTTTTTTTTTTTGTTCAATGCATGACTCAATCATGCTCCTCATGACAAACTAGGTCAATCATGCTTCAAATGCATGTGGGTTCAATGCATATATGTACATTCATATATGAGATCATAATCATATCATATCATGTCTAAAATTGCATGTCATATCATTTAACAACAAGGTTTGGTCCCCTTCACAGATCCACATCAAGCCAATAGCACATTTTAAGGATAACCACAATCCCATCCATAGTCATGATAAAAGTCAAACATTAGGTTCATTATGTTTCTCACAACCTCACCCATACTCATGTTCTTCCTCTGTTCAAAGTCCTTGTAAGTTGTAAGGCAGGCTCACCTATGTTCTATCTTTATTCAAAATTCTCACTAGTTGTAAGGCATGCTCACGTTCCTTGTTTTTCCCTCTTTATGAATCCCTAATTAGTTTCTAGTCATCCAATTATTTAAGATTAATATGCTTATATTAGTCCAAAAGCCTTGAGTCCAGGAAGATACACGACTAGAATCACCAGCAAAACCACTAATTTAATCACTAGGTGTTAGGTGATAAATTATACTTTTGAATTCGACGGAGACAATATATCCAGTGTAAAATTGAGGCTACCTTTCGATGAAAAATAACATGGCAGAATGATGAAAGATGTCAGTCATAAGGTGATTTGGTGACAGAATGGGTTGTGTTACAATTTTGACAAGAGTGGTTAAAAATCAATTTCTGTCGAATGAAGGTTCTGTCGAATGAAGATCAAAAACTGTCGAATATACTAGAAAATTAGCAGAAATCCTAATTCAACGAGTGGGTGTTGACGTTGGAGAAATCTTCTAAGTGTTGAACCGACGAAAACACAAAATGGTCAGAAATTCTAATTCGACGGATATTGACATTCTAACTCGATGGATATTGATATCCTAACTCGATGGATATTGACATTGTACTTGATGGTCAGAAGATCAAATTCAATGAATATGGTTAGAAGATCAAATTCGACGGATATTGGCATTGTACTAAATGGTCAGAAGTCCAAACTCGACGGATATTGACATTCTACTAAATGGTCAGAAGTCTAAACTCGACGGATATTGACATTCTACTAAATGGTCAGACGTCCAAACTCGACGGGCATTGACATTCTACTAAATGGTCAGAAATTCAAATTGTTACAATTGTTCACAAGGAATCCCCAAACTTTGGGCTCAAAACCGTGGCCATCCGAGAACCAATCCGATGTCACTTCCTTCCATGTTATACATTCCAATCCATTCAGATACATCAATATACACAAAAATAATCCAATAGCACAAACACATTACAAACAACATGCAAACAAAGGATGACCCTCAATAGGGTTCCCTCACTATCAATCACAAACAACGTTTCTAAATGCTAATAGAGGTTGAGGATGAGTGTCTTCCTCTTACCTTAGAGAAGCACAAAGAAAGGATGCTCCTTTTTGCTTAGAATTTCGTGCTTAGCTTCCTGAAAGCCCTAGAACATTGAAACTTACAAAATCAAAACCAAATCTTGAAATGGATACTCATGGTCACCAAAATGATCGTGGGTCATGAAAATGAGAAGAGAGGAAGAGGAAAGCCATGAGCTTTTACCTTAAAGCTCCAACCTTTAAGCTTCAAAGTTGGAAGAGGATGAAGATGGAGAGAATGGTGAACTCTTGAAGATGACTTCCTCAAAGATGGTGGTCCTCCAAACACAAAGTGGGTGCAAGGAGTGTGATAGCTTGAAGATAAAATGGAGGTGTAGGTGGTAAGGGTGTTGCTGCTGTGGAATGAAAAGAGAAGGGAGAAAGAGAGCAGACGTGAGGGAGAGAAAATGAGAGAAGTGAAAATGTAATATGCCCCCTTAGTCAACCGTGCAGCACCAAAAAGGGAGGAGAAAGAAAAGTGGTTGGGAAGGAAGCTTCCTAGAAGCTTCCCTCAAAGCTTCCTTGAGAAGCTTCGTGCGCTTCTCGATAAAGTGCATAGTAAGCTTGTTTCCTTAATTAAATACATCTGACAGATGATTAATTACACTGTTAGAATCATTTTCTCAGTGAATAAAAGTTACAATTGATGAAAATAATATTTTATTATTCATCAGATGACTTTATGATACATCGATTTTATCTAGCAGATAAAACCTCAAAAAACGTAAACCTCGCAAACTGTGCCTAACCTCGGGTTTAGTAAGATCCCCTGTCGACACGTTGACAGTTCAAGGTTTACCAGCCTCAGGAAAAATATTTTGTTATCCCGGCTCCGCTCTGTGCGCACGTAAAATGAAGAATATAGTAAAATATTCATCATTTCCAGAAAAATCCACAAAAATTTCTAAAAATCATAAGTATTATAAAATGATTATTTAAAATGAAATAAAGAATTTTCGGGATGTTACAACACTCCCCTTCTAAAAGGAATTTCGTCCTCGAAATTTGCATACCTTAGAATAACTGTGGGTGTTGCTCCTTCATTTTGTCTTCCAGCTCCCAGGTTACATCTCCAGTCACCTCGTTCCAGATTACCTTCACCAACGCGATCTCCTTGCCTCTTAATTGCTTTATTCTTCTATCCTCGATTCTTACAGGAGACGCCTCATAAGTTAAGTTTTTTTTTTAATTGTACTGTATCCGGTGCTATGACATGACTTGGGTCAGGAAGGTATTTTCGAAGTTGTGACATATGGAAAACATTATGAATGTTTGAAAGGAAAGGAGGTAAGGCTATTTGATAGGCTACAAGACCTACTCGGCGAATGATTTGGTACGGTCCAAGGAATTTTGGAGTGAGTTTTCTAGATTTCAGGGCCCGGCCTACCCCAGTCGTAGGTGTGACTTTCAGGAACACATGCTCGCCTTCCTCAAACTCAAGAGGTTTTCTCCTTTGGTCTGCATAACTCTTTTGCCAACTCTGAGCCGTCCTCATCTTTTCCTGAATCATCTTAACTTTCTTAGTTGTCTGCTATATAATCTCTGGTCCAATAGTAAGGTGCTCGCCGTCTTGGTACCAATACAGAGGTGTTCGACACCATCGTCCATACAGAGCCTTATAGGGTGCCATCCCTATGCTCGAATGATAACTGTTGTTGTAGGTGAATTCTATCAACGGTAGAATGTCATCCCAACTTCCCGTCTGTTCCATGGTACAAGCTCTAAGTAAATCTTCCAAAGATTGGATCGTCCTCTCTGATTGACCATCGGTCTATGGGTGATAAGCAGAACTCAGACGTAACTTCGTCCCTAATGCTTCTTGCAAACTCTTCCAGAAATTTGAAGTAAATTTCGGATCTCTATCTGAAACAATACTTGTAGGCACACCGTGCAGTCTAACAATCTCTCCAATATAGATCTGAGTCAGTCTCTCCAGTTTGTACTTTACGTTGATTGGGAGAAAATGTGTCGATTTCGTGAGTCAGTCCACGATTTCCCAAATCGAATCATGACCTTTTCTTGTTCTTGGCAATCTGACTACAAAATCCATTGTAATGCTGTCCCACTTCCATTCAGGAATAGACAATGGTTGCAGCAATCCCGTTGGTTTCTGATGTTCCACTTTAGCTTTTTGACAAACTAGATAAGTCGATACACTTCTGGTGACGTCACTCTTCATTCCATGCCACCAGAACAACTTCTTCAAATCTTGGTACATTTTTGTTATACCCGGATGCATACTTAGCTGGTTTGTATGAGCATGGTTGATGATATATTCTCTAAGTTCTTGGTCTCGGGGAATACAAACTCTCCCACGGAATCTCAGAATTCCATCTGTTCCTTCCACAAACGTTGTTTCATCGCCTTGCTCCACTTGCACTCTCACTTCTTGTAAAAACTTGTCAACCTTTTGCTTCTCCCTTATGTCATCCATCAGCTCACTTGACATGGTAACCATATTCATGCAAATCTTCCCTAGTTCTAACTCCACAAAAGACCACATATCTCTGAACTGCTCTAGCATATCCTTTTCCTTGATCATCAAGGCAGAGACACTGATCATCTTTCTACTTAGGGTATCTGCCACAACATTTGCCTTGCCAGGGTGATAGAGAAGTTGGAAATCATAATCCTTCAGGAACTCCAGCCACCTTCGCTACCTCATGTTCAACTCCTTCTGATCATACAAATACTTCAGACTCTTGTGATCACTGAAAATGTTGAACGTCGCTCCGTAGAGAAAATGCCTCCATATCTTTAGAGCAAAAACTACAACCGTTAACTCCAAGTCGTGCATCGGGTAGTTCTTCTCGTGCACTCACAACTACCTTGAAGCATAAGCCACTACTCTTCCATGCTGTATAAGTACAGATCCTAGCCCTTGGTATGAAGCATCACAGTACACTTCAAACTGCTCATTCGGATCGGGTAGCACTAACACTGGTGAAGTAGTCAGCCGATTCTTCAACTCTTGGAAACTCTGCTCACAGCTGTCGGTCCACTCAAAAGCTTGGTTCTTCTTTGTGAGTCGTGTAAGTGGTCCAGCAATCTTGGAGAATCCCTCAATGAACCTCCGGTAATATCCTGCTAAACCCACAAAGCTTCGGATCTCCGTTACTGACGTTGGCCTTTCTCATTGTAGCACGGCCTCCACCTTTGATGGATCCACTACAATCCCATCCTTCGAGATCACGTGACCCAAAAACTTAACTTCTTCCAGCCAAAATTCACATTTTGACAGTTTGGCATATAGTTCCTTTTCCTTCAGAATCTGAAGAACTATACTGAGGTGTTCAGCATGGTCCTCCTGATTTTGAGAGTATACCAGAATGTCATCAATGAAGACCACAACGAATCTATCCAAGTAAGGACGAAACATTCGGTTCATGTAGTCCATAAAGATAGCTGGTGCATTCGTCACGCCAAATGGCATCACGAGATATTCATAATGACCGTATCGAGTACGAAAAGCAGTCTTAGGTAATCCTCCGTCTTTACTCGTATCTGATGATACCCAGATTGCAAATCAATCTTTGAAAACACCGCTGCTCCCTTCAGTTGGTCCATGAAGTCATCAATTCTTGGGAGTGGATATTTGTTCTTGATCGTTACTTTGTTCAGCTGCCGATAGTCCACACATAATCTTGATGTGCCATCCTTCTTGCGAACTAATAGTACTGGTGCTCCCCACGGTGACACACTTGGTCTGACAAATTGCTTTTCCAAAAGCTCTTCTAGCTGTTTCTTGAGCTCAGCTAACTCCGTCGGTGCCATCCTATAAGGTGCTATAGACACGGGACCAGCTCCCGGTACTAGGTCGACAGCAAACTCTATCTCTCGAGCTGGTGGTAACCTAGGTACATCCTTAGGAAAGACTTCGAGAAACTCATTCACCACTGGAATTGTGTTCACATCAACCTCGCTCTCGACTCTTAAAGAAGACAGTAGCATGTATCCGTGAGCTCCTTCTTTCAAGAGAGCTTGAACTCGGTTGACCATCAGAAATCTAGAATTCTCATCTATGGGAAAAACTATGATCTTTCTGGAACAGTCTAACAAAACATGGTTGGAAGACAACTAGTCCATCCCTAAGATAATATCTAGTTGGGAAAGGGGTAAACAGATCAGATCGACTGAAAAGGTTCGACCTTCAACAACCAATGAACAGTTTAGACAGACTTTGGTAGTAACTACTGGTTTATCAGTGAGGGTAGAAACAGTTAAGTCAAAAGGTAAAGACGACGCAGGTAGACCAAGTCTTTGCACACAGTCATATGATATGAAAGAATGGGTTACCCAGAGTCATACAGTACAGTTAAAAGATTACCTTCTATGGTGCAATCCCCTTGTATCAAATCTTTGGATTTGGAGGCTTCAGCTCTGCTCATGGTGTAAACTTGCCCTCCAGCTTGTGGTTTATTGGCTTTTGCAGCATTCATTGAAGGTTCAACCTTTGCTTGATTGCAGTCTCTGTAGATGTGTCCAGGTTTTCCACATCGGAAACAGATAATCTCTTTGATAGAACAATCCCTTGTTAGATGATCCTTCCCGCACTTCTGGCATTTAGAGGGGTACGCCACGTTCTGGCCAGTCCAGTTCCCAGTAAAACCTTCACCTGAGCTTCCACCCAAGGCCTGTTGCTGATTTCCTATTGGTCGGGAGTATGGCTTCTTCTGGAAGTGGTTAGCACTGTTACCATCGCCTCTCTGGAACCTCGTAGGCCCAAAGTTTCTGTTCCTTGTATCTCTAGATTGCTCTAGAGCCTCTACATCACAGCAAGTATCCAATAGTTCTGAGAATTCATTGATCTTCAGGGTGATCACAGCCTTATTCACCTCATACCTCAGTCTTTCTGTGAATCTCCGACATTTCCATGCTTCATTTGGTTGATGCTGAGAGTATGTTGAAAACTGTGACAACTTTACAAATTTGGCTGCATACTCACTAACGGTCATATTCCCTTATCGTAAGTTGAGAAACTCTGACTCCTTCGCATGTCTTGCACTTGCAGGAAAATACTTATCCAAGAATTTCTCCTTGAATAAGTCCCAAGTAATCTCACGGTTCGCAGCTTCCAGCATTCTCTGCACTCCATTCCACCAGTTTTCAGCATTGCCCACCAGCATAAAAGTTGCATAGGTCACCTTCTTGTCCTCAGCGCAATTCATACCTCGAAAGACTTTTTCTAACTCCTTGATCCACAAACTAACCTTGTCCGGATCAAACTCTCCTTTGAATTAAGGAGGGTTGTGGCGTCGAAACTCCGCCAAGTTTTGAGCATCTGTAGTAGCCTCTAGCTGTTGAGTAGCTCGCTCTTGTTGTTGTGCAACTCTCTCTTGTTGCTGAGCAGCTTGCTCGGTTTGTTGTGCGACAGCCTCAGCGATCCTCTGCATCACCGTAATAGCTACTGACATGTCTTCCCTTCGCGCCATCTTACTTCCTTAGATCGGATTAACTGAAAACACAGAAAAGTCAGTTATACCCACTAGGAACATCAAACAATACACCTTTGTGTTTATTATTCAAAGAACACACAGCACAAACAAGACAGACTTAATCACAAGACCCAAAGAAACATAAACCGGGGCTCTGATACCAACTTAATGTAACGTCCCTTTTAGGAAGGGAACGTCACATTGTCAATCGCAATGCGGAAATAAAATTATATAAGTTAAGACCCGGTTCTTTTTAATATAATATATATTTACTTGATTATAGTCATGTAATTAAATTGGTGAATATTTTTTTTTCTTCCTAACAATAATAATAACAATAGTTAATGAACACAGTGACAAAACATAAATAGAAATAAAGAATAAAAGCAGAGGTAAAGCGTACATTGGAATTAACATTGCATCTTCATATATATATTCATCAAACTGTTTGGTTATAAAGCCTGGTATATCAAAAAGCAAAACTATACCTGCCCCAAAGGATTATACATACACATCCCCACGGTATCAGAAAATATACAGCCCACTACAAAAGACATCAGGCCCCCAAAACAAAAACACTGGCAGCCATCAGTAGCTACTAGCAATATCAGTCTCTCAGATGAGGAGGAATCGTGTCAGGATCCTCTTCAGGATCCTCCGCGAGGTCATCCTCAGGGACCTCCTCGGGGTCTTCCTCATCAGAGGAAACCACCATAGGAGCCATAGAGTTACGGGACGGGGCCCGAGCTGTGGAATCAAAAGAGTCCTCCCGCGGGGTGTAGTAGCAGTCACCCCACATCTCCCGTATAGGAAAATGAAATTCCAGACGTAGGCTGATACAGCAGGTGAAGATCGGTAGCTCGTGAAGCCTCCAAGCCAAAGCTAACGACACGTCTCCCAAGTAGACATAGCACTCAGAGTCAAAGTTGATGTGCCAGCACTCTGGCCCTCCTAGGAAGGTCAGACGCACATCTCCCAGAAACCCGCGCATGCGCGCCTCCATGCTCTTCAGTAGTCGCTAATCGAGATTAGGCCAGAAGCTGGGGAAATCGGGAGCTTCGCCCTCTTTGCCTTCGTCTTCAATGGAACACAATATACCGATGGAAAATAATAGAAAGACAGGGAAGAGGTAAGACATCCTACCATCATTATCAATCATAGCAATAAGAAACCAAACGGCGCAAAGCGCCCACATAGCATATTTTGACAACAATAATGATAATAAACATTAAATAGCAGTAACAATCCACCAAACAGTTCCAGGCAATTTTATATATCAGTAATACAACAGTTCCAATTATGATAATAATAAATGCCAGAAAATTTATGGACTCACTATGCACATGCATACAATAGTCAAAATCCTACTCCATGGAGCTAGACACAAAACATTAGGAGAGAATGATCAGGGAGACATGCCAGTATCTCGTCAGCCATAAAAACAAGTGCTTTCCAGAAAATAATCACTCATTTTGCGCAATAAGGCTTTATATAGTGACATTCCCACAATATCTCGATATAGGACTGTGTCCAGTCAGGATCGTCGGTGCGTGTGCATCGGTCTGTCTCACGGTCCAGAAGGGCTACCACTGCCCTCTATGAGACGCCTGCGCCCCGACGCCCCCAAGGTCAACTACAGGACCACACATGTCTATTCGCACTCGCACTAAGGTGTGATCATCTCCTAGGCAACTCGGCCTTAACAAAGTCCAACGGACGTTCGCTTTTTTTTTTTGTTCAATGCATGACTCAATCATGCTCCTCATGACAAACTAGGTCAATCATGCTTCAAATGCATGTGGGTTCAATGCATATATGTACATTCATATATGATATCATAATCATATCATATCATGTCTAAAATTGCATGTCATATCATTTAACAACAAGGTTTGGTCCCATTCACGGATCCACATCAAGCCAATAGCACATTTTAAGGATAACCACAATCCCATCCATAGTCATGATAAAAGTCAAACATTAGGTTCATTATGTTCCTCACAACCTCACCTATACTCATGTTCTTCCTCTGTTCAAAGTCCTTGTAAGTTGTAAGGCAGGCTCACCCATGTTCTATCTTTATTCAAAATTCTCACTAGTTGTAAGGCATGCTCACGTTCCTTGTTTTTCCCTCTTTATGAATCTCTAATTAGTTTCTAGTCATCCAATTATTTAAGATTAATATGCTTATATTAGTCCAAAAGCCTTGAGTCTAGGAAGATACACGGCCGGAATCACCAGCAAAACCACTAATTTAATCGCTAGGTGTTAGGTGATAAATTATACTTTTGAATTCGACGGAAACAATATATCTAGTGTAAAATTGAGGCTACCTTTCGACGAAAAATAACATGGCAGAATGATGAAAGATGTCAGTCATAAGGTGATTTGGTGACAGAACGGGCTGAGTTACAATTTTGACAAGAGTGGTTAAAAATCAATTTCTGTCGAATGAAGGTTCTGTCGAATGAAGGTCAAAAACTGTCGAATATACCAGAAAATTAGCAGAAATCCTAATTCGATAGGTGGGTGTTTACGTTGGAGAAATCTTCCAAGTGTTGAACCGATGAAAACACAAAATGGTCAGAAATTCTAATTCGACGGATATTGACATTCTAACTCGACGGATATTGACATCCTAACTCGATGGATATTAACATTGTACTTGATGGTCAGAAGATCAAATTCGACGAATATGGTTAGAAGATCAAATTCGACGGATATTGACATTGTACTAAATGGCTAGAAGTCCAAACTCGATGGATATTGACATTCTACTAAAGTGTCAGAAGTCTAAACTCGATGGATATTGGCATTCTACTAAATGGTCAGACGTCCAAACTCGACGGGCATTGACATTCTACTAAATGGTCAGAAATTCAAATTGTTATAATTGTTCACAAGGAATCCCTAAACTTTGGGTTCAAAATCGTGGCCATCCGAGAACCAATCTGACGTCACTTCCTTCCATGTTATACATTCCAATCCATTCAGATACATCAATATACACAAAAATAATCTAATAGCACAAAGACATTACAAACAACATGCAAACAAAGGATGACCCTCAATAGGGTTCCCTAACTATCAATCACAGACAACGTTTCTAAATGCTAATAGAGGTTGAGGAGGAGTGTCTTCCTTTTACCTTAGAGAAGCACAAAGAAAGGATGCTCCTTTTTGCTTAGAAATTTCGTGCTTAGCTTCCTGAAAGCCCTAGAACATTCAAACTTACAAAATCAAAACCAAATCTTGAAATGGATACTCATGGTCACCAAAATGACCGTGGGTCACGAAAATGAGAAGAGAGGAAGAGGAAAACCATGAGCTTTTACCTTAAAGCTCCAACATTTAAGCTTCAATGGTGGAAGAGGATGAAGATGGAGAGAATGGTGAACTCTTGAAGATGACTTCCTCAAAGATGGTGGTCCTCCAAACACAAAGTGGGTGCAAGAAGTGTGACAGCTTGAAGATAAAATGGAGGTGTGGGTGGTAAGGGTGTTGCTGCTGTGGAGTGAAAAGAGAAGGGAAAAAGAGAGCAGACGTGAGGGAGAGAAAATGAGAGAAGTGAAAATGTAATATGCCCCTTTAGTCAACCGTGCAGCACCAAAAAGGGAGGAGAGAGAAAAGTGGTTGGGAAGGAAGCTTCCTAGAAGCTTCCCTCAAAAACTTCCTTGAGAAGCTTCACTTGCTTCTCGATAAAGTGCATAGTAAGCTTGTCTCCTTAATTAAATACATCCGACAGATGATTAATTACACTGTTAGAATCATTTTCTCAGTGAATAAAAGTTACAATTGATGAAAATAATATTTTATTATTCATCAAATGACTTTATGATACAGCAATTTTATCTAGCAGATAAAACCTCGAAAAATGTAAACCTCACAAATTGTGCCCGCCTCGGGTTTAGTAAGATCCCCCGTCGACACGTTGACAGTTCAAGGTTTACCAACCTCAGGGAAAACATTTCGTTATCTCGGCTCCGCTCAGTGTGCACGCAAAATGAAGAATATATTAAAATATTCATCATTTCTAGAAAAATCCACAAAAATTCCTAAAAATCATAAGTATTATAAAAAGATTATTTATAATGAAATAAAGAATTTTTGGGATGTTACAAATACGATCATCAAAACTTAAAGCTTTTAAACTTTCTCAAAATATAACCAATTACCCCTATTTGATTATACATGTGATTCAGTTATAGTGAGATATAACAAATATGCTTTCAAGATATCAAATATGATGGCTCTAATGCTTGTCACTTATGGTACATCAACATATATCATAAGAAAGTAATAACCTTTAGAGATCATGTCTAACATATAAAATATTATACCACATGTTAAATAACAACCACTTGATTAAAGTTACAAACGAGTCATATAAGAGCATGACATTAAAGTTATCAAATGAAAGATCATTCACTTTTCCACATATCAAGCACTCATCAATGAAAGAGTCAAAAGATAAAGAAGTGAAGAGTGAAGAATGAAGAATATTTACTTTCTTTCAACGAAGAATATTTGATTAAGAGTTTTACTATTGAATAATTTTATATCAAACAAAGATAAAGCCAAGATATAAACCAAGATATATGATGCGTGAAATCTGCAAGTGTACGGTTTTGTCGTCAAGTAATAAAAAGATCGAATCCATAGGGACTGTGTCTATGAATACTAATTTATTAATTAATTCAATTAAATTAAACAAAAAGGGAATATGATTGTTGATTAAGAAGAATGTAATAACAAACCAATAAAATAAAAATCAAAGTGCAGAATTTAGAACAAAGATAGCAAGTTATCAAGATTGGTATTCAAATTCAAGAAAGTTGTAACACCCTTGTGGGGATGTCACATTTAAGATGTAGTAAAATAAAATTAAATAAGACTCTTACCCAAGTTATAAAATGTTTGGTTTGGTACATAAATAATATTAGTGGTAAAATTTTTCCTTTTTATGCTTATAACATTAAATAAAATAACACGAAGCACAAAATAAATCAAACATAATCATCCACTATAATATACATATGATTCTTGTCTGAAGTATACAATTAATTTACAGCTATTAATATTTAATAAAAATAGTAAAAGACAGCATACTGCTCAAACGTAACACCTAAGATATGAGCCCTTGTCATAAGACAAATTCCCTAGTTAGGAATGTATTGACCGATAGAAATTCGACCCAAAAGTATATCGAAATTCTTTCTAGGAGTATAGTGAAACTCATCCCACAACTCCCTAATAGGTAAAATAACCTCTATGAACGCAACCGTGTAACGTATAGTAACAAACCCATGTCGAGTCCTACTTACTGATAAAGTAACGTTACCACTGTACTCTATGTGTCCCGTGTCCTAGTGGACATACCAAGCCTCAGCGTCTTCGAGAAACTGAAGTCTAAAGAAACCTAATTGATCTCCTCTTGACGCCATTATAGTCTTCGATGATATAAACATAAAATAGAAACAGATAGAACAATACAATAAAGAGGTGAGACAATCTACATCATTACCAGCATGGCAAATAAAGAAAACGACAGTACAAAATAATTATCACAACAGTACATACCAATATATTATGCATAATTTTAACAAAGTAATACATATCAATATATCACATGCATTATTGGAAAGTAATAAATCATACATTTCATCACAGATTATGGTAACCAGTAAAATGCAAATAATGCATGAACATAATAAACATTTAAAAATATAGATAATGAATGATACACACACTGACTCGTTCCTACTCTATAGAGCTAAACACGGATATCTGAGAGAATGATCTGTATAGAAACTAAGAATACTTTATAGCTGCCCAACCAAACTATTGCACTGTCAAACATTGTGTCTATAGTCTACAGTCCAAACATCGTGTAGTAGTACACAGTCAATACACCGTGCACTACAGGCATAGTACGTAATAGTCTCCTCAAGATCTCGATTAAGAATAGTGCTTGTCAAGATCATTAGTGTGTTGCCCGTTACCACGGCCCAGAGGTGCTACCACTATCCACATATGGGATTCTCCGCACACTAACGCCTCTAAGTTCATAAATGAACCACACTATGCTTATCACACCAAAACACGGTGTAATTCGCCTCATTAATCAATCGCCAATTATCAACCAAATTGACATAACACTCTAAGCATGATCTAAAAATTATAAAAATACCCTTATTATCCAAATTTTACCATAATTACGAAATTACCCCTAGTCACAAAATACCAAAGTATAGTATGTCCCACTTGACAGTACTACACCACAACATATCCGAGTCCACCACTTTGGCCCGACAGCAAAAACTCACTGTATCGTTTAATCGCATAGGAATTTTATTGCATTTTCACAATCTCATCGTTTTCACAAACGCTTTAAACGTAAATATATTTTGACATTTTGAACATCGCTTAATGTTTTTAAATTATGTTCTCAATCGCGTAAGATTTTTAATTCATTTTCTTAATCGAATAGCTTAAAATCATCATATTAAATATGTGTAAACTATATCTAGTACTTTTAAAATACGTAGAGTATTTTCCTTGTGTTCTAAATATAGTATGGAATCTTTTCATTTTATTCGCCTGATTTGAGTAAATTTTGGCAGTATTTTGCTTATAAAATCAGTATAAGGTATTTTTAACGTTTCCTCTAAATCCTATTTATTTTAATCTTACCCATCAGTTACACACTGAAACTTGCTAACGCGCTTCAAAACTTAGAGTGAGCTATACGTTAGTATTTTTCAAGTGTTCTATTTAATTCTTACTTTAAACTAAATTCTGCTAAGTTAGAATTCTAGAACTGAATTTATTCCTTTTGTTTTCAAAAAGATTCATTGGAATCAGTTTATTTTGTAAATCCATTACCTAACCTATCTTAGAAAATAAAATGGCATGTTGGCCAAAATCGAAAATAAAATGGAATTCAATTTTACACTAAATGGCATGTTGGCCATAATTAAATCAAAATCATACTTAAACTTATTATTTTACCTAGATTCATTAACTCATTGATTTAGAAAATGGTTGAGAACATTTTGGTTCTCTATTTGATGTAAGGTCGTGAGCCTCATTCTGTGTTCTTTGGAACACTCATGCAAATCGTACATGTTATTCACATCCTACTTTAATAATTATACAATTATAAACATATGCAATATTTCATACAATATATTTTAAAGCTATAGGCATGCATAATAAAAATAAATCACAAATAAGAAAGCAATTAAACAATCACACAAATAATAAAAATAATAAACAACCACACAAATGAATCCTTATGGATTCTTCACATACATACAATCTATTTTCTCATCACCACACAAGGTTGATGAGATTAAATCTCTATCTTACCTCTTGAAGACAATAATCGGTTAGTCTCCACCTCTCCTTGAAAATTCGTGTAACCTCCAAACAAATTCCTAAAATTTTTAAACAATTAGTAAAAACACATACAAGGATCAATATTGAAAAACCATGGAACAATCATGGTTAGAAAAATCAAAAATCAAATTTTGAACCATAGAAACAAAAACTTACCCTTAGGGAAGTAAGATAAAGGTTAGATTTTGAACTAGATAGAGTAGATTTTTGACAAAACTTTGTGAATGAAAAGTGTTTAGAATATGATTTGGGTTTAGAAAATATGAAGAGGTAAAATTATAGAGGTTTGATGGTAGTGTTTGGGTGCTTGGCCGAACCATGTGGAGAGAAAAGGAAAAAAATGGTTACTTAGTTTCGTGGGATTTTTGAGAGAAAAGATGAATGTTTTTTATGAGAGAGAAAATAAATATTGTGTGAGTGAAAAATAAGTGGGCGGTTGTACCGTGAGATAAGCATAGAAAAATTAGGATTTACTTGAAGTAAAATATCCAATTTGGGTACACATGGCTAATGTCACCATTTGGCCACCTAGTGTGCATGTAGGATGGTTCAAGAACCAATAGAACTTGTCAAATTTGCCTCCCAAGGCTGCTGCAAAACCATGTGGTTCAAGGGCATTTAGGGATTCAATTTGCTTTTAATTCAAGTCTAATTACTTACTACTTAATCCAATCTTAATTATCCGACTATACATGTCTCTAGTGTACAATTTGTGAGGCTACCTTTCAACAAAAATTAACGACAGAATGAAGTAAGATGGGAGAACATTATTTTACAGGAATGGCTAAAAGTCAAATTCTGTCGAATGAAGATAAAAAACTGTTGAATATACTAAGTCAGCAGAAATCCTAATTTGACGGACGGGTGTTGACATTGGAGAAACCTTCCAAGCGTTGAACCGACAAAAATACTATATGGTCAGAAATTCTAATCCGACGGACACTGACATTAAAGAAGTTTCTCTCCTGAATGGTTAGAAATTCCAACTCGACGGACATCGACATTTTAACTCGATAGATATTGACATTGTCCTAAATGATCAGAAGATCAAATTTGACGATAAATGTTTATCTAATAATAAGCAGCCTTCGACATAGAATAGTGTTCGACAACGAATAGTAGTACTACTCATCATCAGTTAAGTCGATTACATAGCACTCATCTTCATTTTGATTTGCAGAATCGTCTGACAAGATTGAGGGAGAAGGAGAACCAGATTGTTTTCATTGACTGATTCTCTGCTAATAGCAACGTCCATCTCTTTGTTGAGTCTGAGGACGTCTTCCATGTTTTTGAATAAATGGTCTTTGTCAGAATGAACAATAATAATAGCCAAAACCTTTGATTTCTAATTTAAGAACTGAGAATCAGCTTCATCCAGTCTTGAGGTACTTTGGGTTCTGTCAAACTACCAGTTGATGTTGTCGGGAAATACTCTGGAAGTGTCGAATTCAGCTCACGACTTAGCATATGCTTGCATGTAATCTCAGTAATTAAATTCGATGGAAATCAAAATGTTAGGAAAATTTCTTCAAAAGTGTTTGGATCTTGTCCAAATTCTGTTGGTGTCGAGACCTTCAAAACAAAAATCTGGATTGTCGAATGAGTTATGTAAGATTAGTCTTTTGGGTCCCTGTAATGCTTGAGAGAGAACAAGTCAGTATCGACGAGAATATATTCATAAAATTGTAGTTTTGTTTATCGAAATATGCTTGAAATGAAAACCATTAGGGACAATCTTGAGGAACTTTGGTCGGATTGGAATTCCAGAATTTTGGTCGGATTGGGATTACTGGCCAAAAGCTTTCTTTTGAAATATAATGAGCTTTGGAAGAAATATGTCAAGTTTGGGTGACTATATCCTAACCAGTGATTTCAACTTTAATTCCTATCCATGGATTAGATCTATGGCCAATATTCAATGCTTGCTAATCAAGTTCACATCCACACCATTGATTTGATCAACGGTTGAGGTTAAAGGCTTCCTAACTAAGTTTTCATCCAACGGTACACATTAAAGTTCATGCTCCTTTTGTTGACCCATTCCTATTGGTTCAAAATAGTCAAGCCACTTTCGTTGACTTGCTCACATTGGTTTATAATTTGGTTCAGTCAGAATCGTTGACTGCTTTTCCTAAACGCGGGTCCCACAGACTTTTAAAGATCCGTGGTCATTTTGAAGTAGATTTCTACTGTTTTTGAGATAGTAGGTACTGTAACATAAAATAATATTATAATAATATAAAATTATTTTATCGCACAGTTAAATCCTAAAAATTACAAGATTAATATATATATCAATCAGAATTGGGTTTAGTAAAATCCCCTAACTCTAATTAATTAAAATAAGATTTTTCCGGCCAAAAAATTATTATTTCCTTGGCTCAGAGCAGATCACATACAACAGTCAAGTACACTCACGAAACAGTCAAATTTAATTTACTACTCACAAAATTCACAAAACAGTACCTTTCAGGATGATATTGTAATTGTTCCAAAAGTTGGGGTGTTACAAAAGCTTCCAAGATTGGGATATCACAATGATACAAGATAAATCTAATTGATAACCCTTTTATTAAATCTGAAATTCAATTGAAGGTGAATTACCTTAAATTAGTTAATGTTCTTTCTCAAGATACAATATTCGTGCCCAATTAAACTAATTCCTACTCTCATGGTAATTGAATTTGAATTGAACTCATTACGCTTTGTGGTAATTCATTGAATCCTCGAAAGGCTAAAACTACTCTCGTGATTTAGACCTTAAGTTCAATTCTTATAGTTCCAACACCTAGGTTCACCTCTCAGTACATCCCTAAATGCCTATGAGATGCAAATAAGTGGCCAGCAAATTCACATGAATAAGAGCAATAAGAATTGAATCAATGAACAATCAAGATCAATAAAAGGGGAAACAACATCAATTAATCATTATCAATGTATCAAAGGGCGTTGCCCAATCCTAGAAACAAAAGAAACTACTCAGACATAGAGAAGAAGAGACAAGAAATCAAACTTAAAAACATCCCAAACCCGTAACAATGGAAGAAGAAGGGAGAAAGATGAATATCAAGAGCCAAAGCCTCCAATGTGCCTCCTCCAAAACCAAATTAGAACTCCCTAATTGTATTCAGAACATCTATTTATAGCCTAGGGTTTTCATGGGCTAAAAGGCCCCCAAAAGAAATAAAAATAAAAACTTAAAAACTGCTGCGCGCTGCGAACCACGGCCGTGGTAGGCACCACGGCCAGGCCGTGGTCAGTTCTGGATTTAAGTTTGTCAAGCCGACTCTCAACCACGGCCGTTGCGGACACCACAGCCAGGCCGTGGTTGATTCTGGAATTTTGATTTTGCTTTTCTTGACTCCCTCGAACCATGGCTGTGGTAGAAACCACGGGTAGGCCGTGGATCCCTCTGGAATGGTCTTTTTGCACCTTTTTGCTATCCATTAAGCTCCAACTTCAAACATGCAAGCATTCCATTCAATCCAAGGCCAATTCAACATTAATCCTGCATAAGAACACCAAAAATACCGCAGTTATCTGAACTAAGGGAAAAATAAACCAAAAAGGGAAACTAAAATGCCTAAAATGCTCAAAAACGCATGCAAAACAAGAACAAAACATGATGTTGTTTCACACACATCAATATATAATGAATGAATAAAAATAATTTTATATCAACAAGAGTAGGCAAGCATGACATTTGAGATGATAAGGATAAACAACCATTATAAATCAACAATTAATAGAAGTTAAAAGAATTTTTTATTTTAAGGAAAAAGAAACACACGATAGATAAAGTAAAATATGTAAGTCAATACCATGTAAGCACATTACCATAAAGAGAGTAAGGCAAAACATAATTTTTTCCTAATTCGTCAATCAAAAACCAATTTAAGAACTTACTGCGGTGGTGGGAAATCTTCTAGTGTTTAATCTATGGGCTGGGTGTGGAGCTTTCTGACTTCACACTTCACTCTCTTTCTAAATTTAGCTTCAAAAGGGGTCAAACCTAGACAAAATCCATAAGATAAAGATCAAACCAACAAAACAACACACAAAATCAAAAGAAAAAGAAGAAATTAAAAGGAAAAACAAAAACAAAGAAACTTGAGTTGCCTCCCAAGAAGCACTTGTTTAAAGTCATTAGCTCGACTCTGGTTTGATTTTTTTTTGCGCTCAGGTGATGTCAATGGAGTAGTGCTCAGTCCCCACTCCTTCAAAGTATTTCACTCTCTGGCCATTTATCACGAAAGGCTTATGACCTTCTTTCTTCACCTCAAGCACACCGTAGGATAAAACTCGAACAATCTCATATGGTCCTGACCATTTCGACCATAACTTATTAGGACAGAAACGTAGAAGCGAGTTATTAACAAGAACTTTATCCCCGATTTTAAATCACGCTTTTCGAAACACTTGTCACTATGCTTCTTAGGTCCTTCCTTGCAGGGCATAGCATCAGTCACTGATTCCTGTATACCTGAAAGAACAACACTATCCATAACTTTAGTAGCATCAATGCGATTACATGAATTTAAGGAATTAGAATTATTTTCAGATTTAAAAACATCAAAAACTACTTCCTCATCATTCAATCGCAAAGTCAATTTTCCTTCATGGACATCAATGATCGCCCTTCCAGTGGCAAGGAATGGACGCCCAAGTATGATCGGCATTGTAGCATCAGCTTCCATGTCAAGCACAACAAAATCCACCGGCATATAAAACTTACCAACCTTAATAGGAACATCCTCCAAGATGCCTATGGGGTACTTGACAGACCGATCCGCCAATTGAAGTGAGATTATCGTGGGTTTCAGCTCATCCACTTCTAACTTCTTACACACAAAATGGGGCATAAGACTAACACTAGCCCCCAAATCACACAGAGCTTTATCAAAGTTTGTATTGCCAATCAAACAGGGAATAGAGAAGCTACCTGGATCCTTTAACTTAGGAGGCAATTTATTTTGAATTAAGGCACTACACTCCTCAGTTAAAGCTACCGTCTCATATTCCTCGAGCTTTCTCTTAACGCCTCAGTGAATGGTACATTAATGTACAATTTCTTAAGAACCTCTAAGAACTTCCCAAATTGTTTATCTAACTTGGCCTTAGCCAATCTTTGAGGAAAAGGCACTGGGGGTTGGTAAGGTTCAAGGGGTACATACTTTGACACTTTCTCACTAGTTTCCTCCTCTTCTAAGGGTTGTGTCTTAATCTCTTTTTCCTCATTCCCCTCATCTTTGTCAAACTCCTTTTTACCCTTGGGATCTTCTAATTTCTTACCACTTCTCAAACTCACAGCCTTACAGTGTTCATTACCTGGATTTATTTCAGGTTGACCAGGAAACATACCCTATTGCCTATGTGAAGTGCTCACTTGTTGGGCAATCTGGGTTTCTAACATCTTATTATGAATGGCCAAATTGTCAACCTTAGCTGATAACTCTCTATTGGCCTCAGTCACAACTTGCCCATGTTGCCTAAACTCCTTATTCTGCTTAGATTGACTCTCAACAAAATTCTCAAGAAAAGACTCAAGTCTAGATTTTTGTACCTGTTGAAATCCAGAAGAGGGTTGAGCACTACCTTGCCCAGCTTGATGTTGACTATTCCGGTAAGAGAAGTTAGGATATGACCTCCAACCGGGGTTGTAAGTTTGGGAATACGGATCATTCCTACCCTTTTGGTTGAAGTCATGGAAATTGTGGCATGATTCCACTTGCTCCACCGGTGCACCATGTGAGGATCCCATTTCAACTTGACATTCAGCACCTATATGTCCCTGTGCTCCACAAATCTCACAAAAATTATTAGAGGCACCTATGGCATTAACATGAGCTTTCTCAAGCATGTCAAAACGTTTATTCAAAGAATCAAACTTTGACATAATTAAATCGACACCATCTACCTCAAACTTACCTCCCGAGAGCTTTCTCGGGTTGTGCCCTCTTTCATTGGCCCATTGGTGATGATTTGAAGCTACACTCTTAATTATCTCATAAGCCTCTGTGAGCCTTCTATTCATCAGAGCTCCACCAGCTGCGGAGTCAAGAGACACCTTCGAAGAATATTCTAAACCATTGTAAAAGGTGTGGACGATCAACCACTTCTCTAACCCGTGGTGTGGGCAGGCTTCCAGCAAAGCCTTATATCTATCCCAAGCTTCTGACAATGACTCGCTATCTTTCAGAACAAAGCTTGTGATTTGTGTCCTTAGGTGAGCAGTCTTGGAAGGTGGAAAGAATTTATCCAAAAAGGCTTGCTCCAATTAATCCCAAGTAGTTATCGTCTCAGCAGGAACAGATTTCAGCCAAGCTCTAGCTTTATCTCTCAACGATAGAGGAAACAGGCGGAGACGAATAGCATCAACAGAGGCACCTTCGATCTTGAGGGTCTCACAGAACTCCAAGAACATATCCACATGATCATTAGGATCCTCTGACAGCAATCCTCCAAACTGGTTCTGCCTTATCATAGACAGTAAGGCAGGAGGTATGGTGAAGTGCCTAGCTTCAATGTCTGGCCGAGCAATTCCATATTGTAAACCCCGAGCATTAGGGGCTGCATACTTTTTTAACGATTTATCATCCTCAGCTGTTGCCATGACAAGTGGTGGTTCAGATATTTCTCTTACTCTTTGCCTTTGTTGTCTTCTCCTTCTACGTAAAGTTCTTTCAATTTCAGGATCTGCTTCAACAAGAATCCCGGAACGTTTAGTACTTTGCATAAACAAAAGAAATTACTTGCAGAGAGTCAAAGAGAAATCAAGAATGTAAGAACCAAATAAAAGAAAAAGGTTTAAAATAATTAAATTAAAAATTAAATTAATATTCAAGAAAAACACAGTCCCCAGCAACGGTGCCAAAAACTTGATGCGTGAAATCCGCAAGTATACGGTTTCATCGTCAAGTAATAAAAAGATCGAATCCACAGGGACTATGTCTATGAATACCAATTTATTAATTAATTCAATTAAATTAAAAAAAAGGGAATATGATTATTGATTAAAAAGAACGTAATAACAAACTAATAAAATAAAAATCAAAGTGCAGAATTTAGAACAAAGATAACAAGTTATCAAGATTGGTATTCAAATTCAAGAAAGCTTCTAAGATTGGGATACCACAATGATACAAGATAAATCCTAATTGACAACCCTTTTATTAAATCTGAAATTCAATTGAAGGTAAATTACCTTAAATTAGTTAATGTTCTTTCTCAAGATACAATATCCTTGCCCAATTAAACCAATTCCTACTCTCGTGGTAATTGAATTTGAATTGAACCCATTACGCTTTGTGGTAATTCATTGAATCCTTAAAAGGCTAAAACTACTCTCGTGATTTAGACCTTAAGTTCAATTCTTATGGTTCTAACACCTAGGTTCACCTCTCAGTACGTCCCTAAATGCCTATGAGATGTAAATAAGTGGCCAGTAAATTCACATGAATAAGAGCAATAAGAATTGAATCAATGAACAATCAAGATCAAAAGGAGAAACAACGTCAATTAATCATTATAAATATATCAAAGGGCATTGCCCAATCCTAGAAACAAAAGAAACTACTCAGACATAGAGAAGAAGAGACAAGAAATCAAACTTAAAAATATCCCAAACTCGTAACAATGGAAGAAGAAAGGAGAAAGATGAAGATCAAGAGCCAAAGCCTCCAATGTGCCTCCTCCAAAACTAAATTAGAAATCCCTAATTGTATTCAGAACATCTATTTATAGCCTAAGGTTTTCATGGGCTAAAAGGCCCCCAAAAGAAAATAAAAATAAAAATTTAAAAACTGCTGCGTGCTGCGAACCACGGTCGTGGTAGGCACCACGGCCAGGCCGTGGTCAGTTCTGGATTTAAGTTTGTCAAGCCGACTCTCAACCACGGCCATTGTGGACACCACGGCCAGGCCGTGGTTTATTCTGGAATTTTGATTTTGATTTTCTTGACTCCCTCGAACCATGGTCGTGGTAGAAACTATGGGCAGGCCGTGGATTCCTCTGGAATGGTCTTTTTGCACTTTTTGCTATCCATTAAGCTCCAACTTCAAACATGCAAGCATTCCACTTAATCCAAGGCCAATTCAACATTAATCCTACATAAGAACACCAAAAACACCGCAGTTATCCGAACTAGGGAAAAAACAAACCAAAAAGGGAAACTAAAATGCTTAAAATGCTCAAGAATACATGCAAAATAAGAACAAAACATGATGTTGTTTCACACACATCAATATATAATGAACGAATAAAAATAATTTTATATCAACAAGAGTAGGCAAGCATGACATTTGAGATGATAAGGATAAACAACCATTACAAATCAACAATTAATAGAAGTTAAAAGAATTTTTTATTTTAAGGAAAAAGAAACACACGATAGATAAAGTAAAATATGTAAGTCAATACCATGTAAGCACATTACCATAAAGAGAGCAAGGCAAAACATACTTTTTTTCTAATTCGTCAATCAAAAACCAATTTAAATTGCCCCATTTCAAAATGAATTTTACAAAGACACATTATACTTTTGAAAAGCATTTTAGAAGGGTAGAAGAGTTTTATATTAAACCCACATATTTCTTGAGAGTGATCAAATCCAAATCAAAAGAATGTCTGAAAGTATATCTCCTCTTTCTCTCATTAATCAAGAGTCTTGAGAAAATAAAAGGACTTTGAAGAATAAAGCTTATCTTTAGAAGTTTCAACTTAGGCATTATAGAACATTTCAAAGGATTTATGTTAGGAACTTTCTTGAACATTTTCTCAAGATTTGATAAAACTTTTCAATGGAAGTTGAGAAAGTACAACTTTAATAGCATATGTCCAAACAAATAACTTTTCGATTTTCAAGAGAATTAGAAGGTGAAAATACTTTTAGTGTCTTGAGATAAGTTCAAATTAATCTTAAGAATATTTGAATTTAGAAAACTTCTTTCAAAATAGATATGGAAAGCTTTCTTTTGAAAATATTTTCATTCACATAAACATTCATTTTCAAAGAGAGGTATGATTCATAAGAGTTATACCACTAAGAAATAAAAGAACCATAGATATCAAGTATTCAACATAAAACATAGGGATCAAAGCATGTATAGAACTAAGATCATCCACCCTATATGCAATGACAAAACTAAAGAGAAAATAACTAATTAGGCACTTTGTTAATGCATAGCATACTTCTTATGCAAGGAAAACATTGAGTCAATAAGATCACTTTATCAACAAGTATATTAATATAGAATACCATAAAAGTTTTGGGATAGAGATACCTATTGAGTTAGATAGAGAGTGATGGTCCTTTAAAATGCTATTCACTTATTGATCCTTTGAGTTTGAGCTTTCTTCCTTTGAGTATTTCATTCCATTACACTTGAAGAAAGTCCTCATGTCCCTCTTTATTTGTCCTTCATTCAATTCTTGCCATTGTCTACTTGTGTTTGTATTGCAATATTTGATAGCTGCATTTGAAGTGCATAAAGAGATTTCCATAGCCAACTCTTAAAGCTCTCCAAATCAAAAGTTTGCTTTAAGAATATTTAAGCACATTTACAAGCATAATTTAGGTTGATGTGTAATGTAAAACATGTATCACATTATCAACCACATAATTTTAATAGGCTTAAATATGTTTTTAGTCCCCAAAATATCATGATTTTCCCCTTTAGTCCTCCATTTTCAAAAGGTTTCCTTCATGTTCCACAAAATATTTTTCCACTCCCATATGGTCCCTCTATTAGCTTACCATTTAACAGAGCCGTTAAATGCATACATGGCATCCTACGTGGTGGCTAGGATCCTTACATGTTTAATGATGTGGCACTCCTCAATCCAACTATATAAATGAACTACTGAGGTGGAATTTAGGGGGGAACTAAGATTGTTCCCGCATGACAAGCCTTAATGTTAGGGTTTAGGTCTGAAAGTTCATTCCCATAACTTAACTAAATCTTATTCCTTTATTCTTTCTTCAACATTTATAAAATTTTCTAACAAATCGAAGTTCATGGAGCAAGAATTAAAGATCAGGGACAACAATTTGGCAAAGGAAGGCAATAATCTCCATAGTTGAGGAGCTGTTGGTTCAAGGTATTGTCATAATCCAAGTTAATGGCTATTGTTTTTCTTAAAGGGGAGTGAATGTAGGTTTTTTTTGGGGACCACTATTGAGTGAAGCAATTTTCTATTCTGATGTATGTGGGTTAAAGGTTTAGGACCACTGCTGTTTTTTATCATTTTTCTATTCTGACGCATATGGGTTAAGGTTTAGGGACCACAACTAATGTTTAGAATTTTTTAATCAGATGCATATGAGTTTAGTGTTTAGTGACTATGTTATTTTTTAATCATTTTTCTATTCTGATGTATGTGGATTAAGGTTTAGGGATCACTATTGAAACCTGATCCATAGCTAATGCTTGCATCTTTCTATTTTTCTATTTGTGTCTTATTGTTTCTAGTAACGGATGACTTTTATCTCCACACACATTACTCAAGGAGGTTTTTCCATGGACCTAATTAAAGTATGTAAATGGTAAAATTTCTATAGTAGTCATTGATGTGGACAAGTGGTCTTATTTTGAAGCTCTAGACTATGCCAAGGAATATGAGAACTCTAGTAAATGTAAGTTATGGTACCTGATTCCTGGCAAGAGTTTGACTCATGGTCTGAGAATACTTAGTTTGGATAGCCATGCTATGGACTTGGCAAATTATGCTTTAGCAGTAGATGATAAAGTAGTGGAGTTGTATTAGAAGATGAAAAATGGTGGTGGGGATTTGCAAGGCATGGATGTTGATGGTCTTAACAGTGGTATAGAGGCTACAAATATGTGTATGGATGAAAGGGAAAATGCTAAACAAAATGTTGGTGAAAATGGTGATGGTAACTGTTAGGGTCAAAACGTGTTTGCCCATTTTCTAACCGCAAGTGCACGGGTCGCACAAGTAATACAGTTATAGAGTAAGGGATCGATCCCACGAGGAAAACGTATTTCAAAGTAAAGCTGAGTATTAACCAATAGTCTAGTTAATGCTATCCAAAAGCATTAAATTTATAAATGAATGGTTAAAGAAATATAAAGACTGAAAAGTAATAACTCTAAGATAAATAGATAAATAGAGAAATAAGAATTACTTTTCATTTCCTATTTCAACTAATGAATTGCAATCATTACAAGCAAAATCGAAGATTGGTTTAGTTAGCTTGAGAATCTGATTTAGTTAAAAGCCTATGTCTAGGTCAATTAACCCTGGTTTCATTTACCCAGCTCACTAAGTTTCCTTGAGAACCAGTGCAAAATCCACTCATTAATGATCTATTCTCAATCACACACTATACATGGCCAATAGGTATATTTCTATCCTATTAACGAATCAGCTCATCCAAGCCAATTGAACTTGCCGAACATGTATCAACCACATCATATCCATATTAACAAATCCCTATGTCTAGTTTATTTGTCAATATTAACATCATGCAATTAGTGATCAGCCAACCACAAGCATTAAACACAGATTGTGATTGAACTCAACTAAACTTCAATATATACTCAAAAGATTACAAATTTCTCAGTATCTATAAGAAACTACAAAGTAAAACTTATATACAGCCTAGCTAGCCATGAATCATGAGAGTACAAACATATAAATCATGATCATGCGGCAAGAAAAGAGAGAGAAAAGAAGGAAGGAAAGGAAGGAAGCTCAATAGATTGTATCCTTTAAGCTTGATTCACCCTCCACAGGAAGGATGGCCTCCAACCTTAGCCTTTTCTGCTTCCTCTAGGTCTAAAAAACCAAAAACCAGCAGCTGCTCTCCAAAAAATGATGAAAACTCTCGTAGAAATTCGGTGCAAATCTATTTATAAGCTGAATAAAACAGGGTCACGCCGCGGCGTCCAACATGTCCCGCCGCGGCGCGCTCGTAATTAGGTCACAGGCGCCTGAGGCGCCTACTCTTCAACGTTGCGGCGCTCCAGCCTCGGATTTTATCTACTGATGCAGGGGAACGCCGCGGCGCAACCTTATCCACGTCGCGGCGTTGAGTGCTGATCTGCACTTTTGAGCTTCTCTTAGGCTTCCTGGTCCAAAGCTGCTTCAACTTCTTCATTTCCATGCTTCTTTTAAGACCTGCCTATATAAGAGAATTTATCAATTCTTTAAATCATGCAAATGTACTCAATTTGATCATAATCTTGAAAATATTTATTCAGAATCACAATGGAAGTCATTAGAATGAAATCAGATAGAAATGATGCTAAAACCTTCCATCAATGCTTACAAACAAGGACTAAACTTGCCATGATGCATGAGATATAGGGCAATAATAACTTAACTCTACAAAGAGTTATCACACCCCAAACCTAGATTTTTGCTAGTCCTCAAGCAAAACAAAGTACATTCACAAAGATCAACTGGCAACCTATTTTCAGCCATTTTTAAACATTCCATTTTCACTTAACTCAGGCTAGTATATGATGAATGCATAAACCTCAAAGAATACAGATACCTTAGAATAAGTGTCAAGCATACACAATCCTCATCATGCTAGCATTCATAGCTTCCTTTCATACAAGATACTCTTCCCAAACCATGCAAGAAAAACCTCTTTCATTCAATTCCAATTCACCCAAATGAGGTTATAAACATACAAATGAACATAATTCACAAAATCCACAAGATTGTAATACAACTCTCTCCACTAATGTAGATCATGCAAGATTAAGGATCAAAAGGGTCTTTATTAGCTTATAATGTTAGGCCAAGGGTAATGGGTAACAGAATAAACGGATAGAATTAACACAAACATTGAGAAACATAAATATAATATTCCAATTCATGAGTCAACAATGATATAGCAGGGTATTCAACAATGTAATCAGAAAACTTGCCAGAACCACTTAGATGCTTTACAAACTTTACTTCACTTTTGCTTTCCTTTTTTATTTTTTTCTCTTTCTTTGCTCTATTTTTTTCAAAGCAATGCTTTTTCTTTTCTTTGGTTTGCATCTGGTTCCTTCAGGCTCATTTTGAATTGAATATTTATACCCCTAATCATAAGACTCACTTCAAGAAATAACATATATAATGCACTCAATAAACAAAGAAGGTAGGAAGAAAATGGCATGCTTTCACATGCATTAGAACGGTTAACAGGTTAACGATCACAATGGTTATGAAAAACAAATAAGGCCAAACAGTATAAGGTTTCAAAAAGGGACCTAAGGATATCATCATATCAGGAAAAGCTTTTTAAGGCTCAATCGGTCCAAACAATGCCCTAATCATTTCCTCAATCAGACACAACCTAGGATTTCGCCTCAAGAGAGTTGCCAAACAATTTCAAGGATAATCAAATTTTTCACATGTATCATTCATAAACTTTCTTCAAGCAAACATTCATATCCTATCCAAAGTTCAAAAAACATGCAATTGGGAAATTCACCAAGTATAAAAAGAAACTAGAATGCTTAAGCATGCACCAAAGATTACATATGAATTCACAGAACAATAAAGGTCAAATGTATCCAAATCTATCATTGGAACAACCATACACACTAGCCTTTAAACATTACAAAGACACCAAGTGAAAGGAACGACGATTGTATCTTGAATGAAATTTTCATCAAAACTTTCAAGATAACTGCTCCTAAAGTTAATATTTAAGCTAAAATACTTTAACACATATATAAACTTCCACAAAAAATATAACACTAGCAAACATACATAATAACAAAACATAGACATATAAACATAATATCGAAAACATAATGTACTTGCATAAATAATCAAAACATAATGTTAAAGACACCCCCAAAACCGAGGGAAATAAAGTGTCCGCCTTTGTATAAAAGATAAATACAGATAGCAAAAAGTAAATAAATACAATGAAAGAAAAATGCCCTGAATGCACAACTAGAAGAACGGATCATCACTGTCAGGACCCGCGGTATCAGAACCATCACCATCCTCATCATCATCAGAATCAGGTACATCAGCATCAGGTGCATGAGAAGGACCAGCCTGAGGTGGTGCAGCGACCGAAGTGGGTGGAAATGAAGGAACTGGATAATCATGCAACGGAAGCCCTAGACGCTCCGCCATCCACCTCTGTGTCTGCATCTGATATACCAGCATAGCTTCCATCCTAGCACGCCAATCGAATCGTCCGCAGGTTTGCCGGGATGGAGCTACGCCTCGGAGAGTATGAGCGGTCGAAATGCTTGGTCTAGGCTCTCCACGAGCCTGCCTCTGGCGCGCTGGTGTGCAGCAGGAGCTGCCCCGACTCGCTCAATAAAGGTATCGTTCAGCGGCTGCCGAACGTCGGTAAGTTCTTCATGAGGCCCCCAGCGGACCTGATGTCGACTGCACAGGGTATGTATGAGAAATGGAAAGAAGAGACTCCGATACTCCCGAGCAGACCACTGGATCTGATGGAAGATGAGCATAGAAATATCAATCGACCGACCCTCCATGATAGCATAAATCAAAATGGCTCGATCGCGCGTAACCTCTGAAAGGTTAGCCGACGACAGGATGCGTGTGCTGATGAAATGGTACCACGCCCGAGCCTCTAAGGTCAAATGAGTACGTGCAAAATATCGAGGCCTGTTCGTCTGAATACTCATGGTCCACATGACAGGCTGAGATTCAGCCAAACAAATCCGTGCCGTGACCACGTTAACATCCAGACCCTCCTCCGGCTTCCATCTACAAAACTCAGTATATTCGCAAATCTCCGGAGGTGGAGGAAGTCCCAACGCAGCTCGAATAGCAGCTGGAGAAAATGAAACCACACGACCATGAACTCGAACCGTGGTACTCCCCTCAGTTAGGAAAGCAGCATTCGCGTAGAACTCGCGAACAACTGGAAGCACTGCAGATGACTCTGGATGTTGAGCAAAGGTGCTCCAGTTTAGGTGGTTCAATCTCCGCTCCAACTCTGAATGCAGAGCGCGTGTAAAGGCAAAGCCTCTCTCCAATATGAGAGGACGGGTGATAAGAAGAGTGTACCGCTCAGCCACCTCAGCTGATATAAAGCGCCTCCTGTCAAAGTCAGCAGGAGGGGGAGAAGCCTCCCTAGGTGGACGACTGGATGAACCTCTAAGCATTACACGGCCTCTTTTTGGAGCCATAACCTGAAACAAAAAATGGCAGAAATCAGATTAGGGAAGAATAGAAAACAGAAAGCATATGGAAAACAATGAACTATTCTGCCAATTTTTAGGACTCAACGCCGCGACATGCACAAAGGGCGTCACGGCGTGCAAAACACAACACAGCACCGTGACATTCAAAATAACGTCACGATATTCAATCTGTTCTTATTAATGCCGCGACATTCAATCTAACGCCGCAGCGCGCAGCTCTGAAAATTCCAGGAACTCATACCACAGGGCGTCCAATCTAACCCAATAATGCATACAAGCATTGTGAAACACTAAAAGCTAATAAAACCTAAACCTAATTAACAAATACTAACTATCTATTTAAGTGAAAATTAACATTATAAGTAGAAACCCGTAACAACCGAGAAACAATCGAAAAAAGAAAAAAATAAAGTAAAAAGTGACAAAAATTGAATAATAATGTAAAACATACCTTAAAAGAGAGGAGAGCGTGGTGAAAATAGAGAAAAAGGCAGAGTTACGCAGGTAACGTGAAAGAGAAAGAACAGAGAAAATGAAAATGAGAAAGTAAAAGGGTAAGAAAATGAAGATACCCAAGCGCCTCTGCAATAAACACCACCGCCCACACGCGCCGCGGCGTGAAACCTATGGCGCCGCGGCGTGCATTAATTCCCTCCAAATTTAAATATTTAAATTATTACTATTTACTAATTACCTTTTTCTTTTTTTTTCTTTTTTTTTTACTGCTGCGCACATTGCGCCGCGACGTTAGGATCTACAAAGTCGCGGCGCTGTGCTCCCTGTTTTGAAGCCCAACACACATCACGTCGCGACGCTATCAATTCCACGCCGCGGCGTTATCAGTCATACTGCATAATTATGCAGCAAATTCACTTCAGCTGTGATTTTGACTAAAATGTAGCCTTTAGCAGTACAAAAACTTGCCTACAAGGTTAATTTACACAATATAATACATAAATATACAAAATCTTAAAAAGTGAAATATTTACATAAATATACCTAAAAAGCAAAAATTTGGGTTCCCTCCCAAAAAGGGCCTAATTTATAGTCCCGGCAGGACTTGTTTGCTGTTCCAAATGCATTTCTATCAATAAGGAGGAGCTTCCTCCTGATATAAAAAATAAGTTTGATGCAATTGGGATGGCAAGACTTGCAACTCCAAGTTTGGAGTGTGCTTAACAGGTGCATTTAACAAAGGTACCACCATAGTAGCCTGTATCTGGTTCATTTCACTATCACAAATGACTGGACCTTGGGCAGGAATACAGGTTTCACTGACACCTCCTTCCTTGGATGTCTTCTTCCCATCAAAAGTGTTCACCAATGCACAATCTGCTAGATCGTGAGGGCTTTGTTGTGCATCAAATATATGAAACTTCACCTCTTGATCTTGAACCCTCATGATGAGTTCACCCTTCTCTAAATTGATCTGAGCTCTTCCTGTTGCGAGAAATGGCCTTCCAAAAATCAAAGGGACTTTGCTATCCTCCTTCATATCAAGTATAACAAAATCCGCAGGGAAGATAAACTGATCCACTTTAACCAACACATCCTCAATAACCCCCTTCGGATGAGCAAGGGTTCGGTCCGCCAACTGGAGTATAACTGAAGTAGGCGAAACTTCTCCCAAACCTAATCTTTGATAGATAGAATAGGGCATGAGATTGATACTGGCTCCTAAATCACACAGGGCATGGCCAGTGAACTTATCACCAATTGTACATGGTATGGTGAAACTTCCAGGATCTTGGAGCTTAGGAGGGATTCTGTTAAGAAGAATGGCACTGCATTCTGCTGTCAGGGCAACTGTTTCAAAGTCACCAAGCTTTCTCTTCTTTGATAGAATTTCCTTCATGAATTTAACATAGCTTGGCATTTGTTCTAAAGCTTCTGCGAATGGAATATTGATTTGTAGCTTTTTGAACACTTCAAGAAATTTCTGAAATTGGTGCTCAAGCTTTTTACTCACTTGCCTATTAGGGAAAGGCAAAGGATGAACATATGGCTTGAACTCCTTCTTCTTCTCCTCTCCATTCCCAATAACAATATCTTGACTTTGCCTGACTTCTGGTCTCTCAACTTCCTTTTCTCGGACAACTGCATGATCCTCTTCAAGCAGCCTGGTTCGCGGATTCCCTTGAATGGTTCTCCCACTCCTCAGTGAAATGGCATGGCAGTGCTCATTCGAGACACCCTTTGGATTTTTCTCAGTGTCACTAGGAAGGGTGCCTTGAGGCCTATTATTGATAGCACTAGCCAACTGCCCTACTTGAGTTTCTAAGGCTCGCATGGAAGCAGTTTGGCTCTGCAACATCACTTCATGTTTTGCCAACTGAGAGTCGGTCTTTGTCATGTAAGAATCCGTCTTGACCATATACTGTGAAAACATATCTTCCAAAGAGGGTTTTCGATCTTGGCCCTGTTGTCTTAATTGGGAAGGATAACCTGATGAATTATAAGGTCTGTTATTAATTTGAGCAGATGAGGAAGCCCCTGGATTGTCCCTCCAGGAAAAATTGGGATGATTTCTCCATCCTGGGTTGTACTGGTTAGAGTATGGATTACTTTGTTGAGGGCGGTAGTTACCAATATATTGAGCAGTTTCAAGACTGAAAGGGCAACTATCACTGGAATGATTCTCTCCACACTTGTTACACAAAGACAAATGGGCTTTTTTCGATGGCTAATCCCCAAACGATCCACTTTACTTGCAATTGTTGCCACCGAGTGATAATGCCGCCATTGGTTCAAGTTCATGCACACCACCACTCGCCTTGAAGTATTTCGTTCCAAAGGCCATTGGTAGTCATAGCGCCAATTCATCAAGCAATTGGAATGCATCATCAAATGACTTGCTCAATAAAGAGCCTCCAAAGAAATGCCGCATCAACTATCGGTCGATGGTGGGGTAGTAATCCTTTATGAAATGAATAAACTTGGTGCCATGGTGGAATATCATGATGAGGACACCTTCGAAGCAAATCCTTGTATCTCTCCCATGCTTCATACAAGGACTCAATATCAGCTTGAGTGAATGATGTGATATCATTCACCATCTCAGCAGTCTTAGCCGGTGGGAAATACTTATTTAGGAATTTACCACACAAGTCATTCCAAGTGCTGATGGATCCCGCAGGTAGAGCAACTCTTGGCTCTATCTCGGAGAGAAAAGGGAAAAAGCCGTAAGCGAATAGCATCATCAGAGACACCATTATGCTTGAACGTATCACAGACCTCCAGAAAATTGAAAAGATGAGCATTAGGATCCTCCTTAGGCAAACCGCCAAATTGCACAGATGTCTGTATCATTTGAATGATGGCAAGTTTGATTTCAAAATTATTAGCATGGATGGCAGGCCGCCTAATACTGGACTGCAAGTTCTCCATGTGAGGGGTTGCAAACTCCCTTAATGGTCTTGTATGACTTTCATCCTCCAACTGGAGCGTAGCATTATCGTCTGCCATGTTAGTACCTATAACAGAATAGATAAACTGAAAACTTAGAATAATATGTACAAATCAAAATTTGAATTAGCATTAATTAGACTCATTGCTAATATCAACTAAACAGAAATAACCGTGATTCCCCGGCAACGGCGCCAAAAACTTGTTAGGGTCAAAACGTGTTTGCCCATTTACTAACCGCAAGTGCACGGGTCGCACAAGTAATACAGTTATAGAGTAAGAGATCGATCCCACGAGAAAAACGTATTTCAAAGTAAAGCTGAGTATTAACCAATAGTCTAGTTAATGCTATCCAAAAGCATTAAATTTATAAATGAATGGTTAAAGAAATATAAAGACTGAAAAGCAATAACTCTAAGATAAATAGATAAATAGAGAAATAAGAATTACTTTTCATTTCCTATTTCAACTAATGAATTGCAATCATTACAAGCAAAATCGAAGATTGGTTTAGTTAGCTTGAGAATCTGATTTAGTTAAAAGCCTATGTCTAGGTCAATTAACCCTGGTTTCATTTACCCAGCTCACTAAGTTTCCTTGAGAACCAGTGCAAACTCCACTCATTAATGATCTATTCTCAATCACACACTATACATGGCCAATAGGTATATTTCTATCCTATTAACGAATTAGCTCATCCAAGCCAATTGAACTTGCCGAACATGTATCAACCACATCATATCCATATTAACAAATCCCTATGTCTAGTTTATTTGTCAATATTAACATCATGCAATTAGTGATCAGCCAACCACAAGCATTAAACACAGATTGTGATTGAACTCAACTAAACTTCAATATATACTCAAAAGATTACAAATTTCTCAGTATCTATAAGAAACTACAAAGTAAAACTTATATACAGCCTAGCTAGCCATGAATCATGAGAGTACAAACATATAAATCATGATCATGCAGCAATAAAGAGAGAAAAGAAGGAAGGAAAGGAAGGAAGCTCAATAGATTGTATCCTTTAAGCTTGATTCACCCTCCATAGGAAGGATGGCCTCCAACCTTAGCCTTTTCTGCTTCCTCTAGGTCTAAAAAACCAAAAACTAGTAGCTGCTCTCCAAAAATGATGAAAACTCTCGTAGAAATTCGGTGCAAATCTATTTATAAGCTGAATAAAACAGGGTCACGCCGCGGCGTCCAACATGTCCCGCCGCGACGCGCTCGTAATTAGGTCACAGGCGCCTGAGGCGCCTACTCTTCAACGTTGCGGCGCTCCAGCCTCGGATTTTATCTACTGATGCAGGGGAACGCCGCGGCGCAACCTTATCCACGTCGCGGCGTTGAGTGCTGATCTGCACTTTTGAGCTTCTCTTAGGCTTCCTGGTCCAAAGCTGCTTTAACTTCTTCATTTCCATGCTTCTTTTAAGACCTGCCTATATAATAGAATCTATCAATTCTTTAAATCATGCAAATGTACTCAATTTGATCATAATCTTGAAAATATTTATTCAGAATCACAATGGAAGTCATCAGAATGAAATCAGATAGAAATGATGCTAAAACCTTCCATCAAAGCTTACAAACAAGGACTAAACTTGCCATGATGCACAGATATAGGGCAATAATAACTTAACTCTACAGAGTTATCAGTAACCAAAGTGATGATGATAACGTTAGAGGTATAAAATTTAATGATTTTGAGGAAGAAAGGGAGAAAGGTGGAGATTCATTTGATCAGTATGGTATAATTGGGCCTATGGATGGCAACAATAATGGGCTTGTGGATGGTGTCAGTAATGGGCCTGTGGTGGTTAAAAGTAATGGGTTTGTGGAGAGACTGAATATGGGTAGAACCAATCTGCCAGCAGTCAATTGGGTGAGGCAAATGTGGATGGGAATTCTGTTGTGAATGAGGGGAGTATTGGTGTGCCTAAGGTTGGTGGGCATACAGCAGGTAGGTTGAAGCTACCCATAAAGTCCAAAAATAAAAAAATAGGGCCCTTCATCTGATGATGCCCCTCACCCTCTCCTCAAATTACAGCTGCTGCAGAACCCCCAGCCTTCCCTGAAATTATTATTGCAGTACCACCCCAACCTCTACCCCAAATAGAATTTGACATATCATCACCACTTACCTCCACCCCCAAGTACTGACCATGCAAAGATCCCAATACCTCTTACTTGTACTAAGGACATTGATTCTAGTTATGATAATGGTGAGTTGGATAGTCTGGATTCAAACTCTGAAATAGATAATGAGAGGAAACTAAGATCCCAGAGGTATAGGAATGAAGAGATGGGCAAAGATTTCAGATTCAAACTCAAGATAGAGTTTACTTCAACAGAGGAGTTCAAAGAAGCTATTCAAGATTATGCATTACTCATTGGTACAGCACTAAAATTCAAGAAAAATGATGCGAAGAGGGTTAGAGTTGAATGCCAAGGTTCTTACAAGCTTGTTGCATTATGTAGTAGAATTGGCAAGACTAACACTTTAAGGATGAAGCCCTTGGTGGATGATAACTCCACAAAATCTAGTTATTTGTGCCCCATATCTGTGCTATATTGATTGCTTAGTCTTTGCTTTTATGCATGAATGGAAGATTTTACCATCATATTCATCTGATTTTATCTTGATGACTTCTAATATGTTTTTGAGAAAATACTTCCAAAACTTTGATAAATTGAGTACATTTGCATTTGTTATTAAAGTGGTAATTTCTCTATTATAGGAATGGCTCCAATCAAGCATAAATTTGGAGAATTTGGACAAACATTGGACCAGGAAGCCTAAGAGAAAGCCAAGTTTAAAAATCAGAATTCAACGCTGCGGTGCAAGCATGTCAATGTCGCGGCATGGTGCATCCCCTGCTTCAGTACAAAAGACCTGTGGCTAGAGCGTCGTAGCGCAAATCAATAGGCACTGCGGCGTTTGTGACCTAATTGAATGAGCACCACGGCGTGATGTGTTTAATGCCACGGCGTGACCCTGCTTTTCTCAGCCTTTAAATACTATTGTATCAATTTTATACGGGAGCTTTTATCAATTTTAAAACACAGTTGCTAGGTGATAACTCCATGAAATGTAGTTATTTATGCCCCATATTTATGCTTCATGGCATGCTTAGTCCTTGTTCTTATGCATATTTGGAAGGTTTTATGCTTATATTTATGGAATTCTATTTTGCGATCTTCCTTTATGTTTTTGAGCAATTTATGCATATTTCTTGATAGATTAAGTAGATTTGTAATTATATTTAATTTGGTGCTTTCTCTAATGCAGGAGGGGCTCAAAAGAAACAAATTAATGCAAGTCAAGGCCCAACATTGGAGGAAAGAAGCCAAGAAGGCATTCCAAAACTCCACGCCGCGACGCAAACATGCGCATGCCGCGACGTGATGGTTTCAGCCAGCACAAGTCAGAGAAGAACATGGCCTACCACATGTTCTCACACATGGGCTCCATGCCGCGGCGTGGGCTTGTTCACACCGCGGCGCACATCGGTGAGCTGAGCCTATTTATTCTATTTTTCACGCTCTTTTTCTCTCTCTCTCAGTTTTCTCTGTTAGGCTTTTAGGTTTTTAGCTTTTAGGGTTAGAGGCTGCGACTGGGATCTCCATTGGAGGTAGAGATGGAGCTTGGGGAGCTGATCTGTTGATTATTCCTATATTTTAATCGCCTTGTAATTGATTCATTGAACTCCATTTGTGCTTAATTGTCATCATTTAGCTTAGTTTCTGATATCAAACCCTAATTGGAACATTATTATGAAACTTTACTTAAATGTGTTCATTTGCACTCATAATTGAATTATGCTTTTCAGTCACTGGGCTTCTTAAGGTTCAATTAGGTTTAATTAAGTTAGTTTTGACACATTTTATGATATTGAGCCTAATTGGATCATTGAAGGAATTATTGCATGAATTAGCCCTAATTTATCTCTTTGACAATGTTCAGTAAAATAGCTATAATTTGAGTTTTAAATATCTGATTGATGTGATTTTGGTCTTGTAGGAAAGCTAAGACAATTCTCTACTACTTTCATGAAGACCTCAAAGGCCTAATCACACGTTTGGATGACTCAAATTGGAGTTGAAGCAAGAACTAGGGTGCTGATCCTAACAGCTTGACCTTTTCATACTATTCATGACATATCTCGAGCTACAAGTTGTCAAATGGGCTGAAATTTTGATGGTTGATATTTAAGATCCAAATCTACAACTTTTATGTTGAACACTTTTCCAGATTTGGAGGTCTAATGGGTCATATTGAGCTTGGAAGTCAGATTACAGGGCCAGAGTCAGAATACAGGGCCTGCGTCAGAATACAAGGCCTAGGTTGCTTAAAAATACACAGCCATGTGAGAATACACGGCCTAGGCCGTTTATGCATACACAACCATGTATTTATGCTAGAAACTCAATTATTGAGACTTCTACGCGAAGTTTGTGTTGGAGGCCTATATATTGACACTCTTAGCACATTTTGAAGGGAGTTCTGACCTAGGAGAGCAGCTACAACTCCTTGGAGAAGGAGAGGGGAGTCTTGGATCAAAGATTGGAGTCTCGGGTTCGAGCAATCAGAGATCCGTCATCCTCAATCTTCAGAAACTCGTTTGCTTTAGTTTTTCTTCTGCACTTTGTTTCTTATGATGTTCTTTCTCAGTTTTTCTTGTGATTTCCTTCTAGCTATGTGTAACTAAATCTCCCTTGGTTAAGGGGGTGATGAAACCACTAGTATTGATGTTGTGAATCTTGCATATTTGATTATTTCAACACAGTTATGTTTTTATTCATATATTTTTGAATCTATTGTTCGTATGAAGGTTTTTGTACTTGTTCCCACTTTCAAAGTGGTAGATCTGGGTTTATTATGCGCGATTTTGGTAGTAGATCTAGAGGAATATATGATGTTCATGTGGGTATAATTATCTTTGTGCTATTTGCTAGTTATAAAAGTGGTAGATCTGGGTTTATTATGCGCGGTTGCGGTAATAGATTTAGAGAAATATATGTTCTAAGTAGTTTAATCCCGGTATGTGATTAAATCTTAGTGTAATTGGTTTTCTAAAACTTAATGCAATTATTAGATAGTTGTAAGAGCGGTTGCTTTATGACTAATCAGTGATTAGGAGTTGATTTGAGCAGTTGCTGAATTGGCCAACACGTAAGGAAAACAGAGATTTACTCTCACAATTGCATAAAAACATAATTGAGCATGTTGGAATAAAAGGATATGTGGATTTACATCATCATATAAATCTAGTGATGGATTCAATCTCTTAACCAATTTTCTTATATTGTTGATTTCAGTTTGTTTATTGTTATTGTCTTTGAAACTGTTCATTGTTCATCAAAACTCCAAAACCCCCTATTTACTGTTTATTGTCAATCAGAGTCTAAATTGGGAATTGTTTAATAGTGTTAACTGAATTAGTTCTCTGTGGATTGACCCTTACTAACTACAACTAGTTGTACGATTTTTATTTTCTGGCGGGCCTGACAACTGATTTTTATCTTGAAATTTTAATCACTATATCCTAACGCATCAAAATTTTGGCGCCGTTGCCGGGGAACCAATTTTTTCAATTACACTATTAATTTATTTCCTATTTTTATTTTGTTTTTATTTTTGTTTTTATTTTATTTTTAGTTTTTGAATCTTTCTTTCTGAGTATCTTGTAGGTGTTGATGTCCCTTGAAGGGGTAGACGAAGGATTGCTAAATTTGAGGAACTATATTGATCAACTCACTTCACATCCTCAATTTCCCTTCCATCCGGCTAACTTTCAAATCACACCTGCTAACATTGAAGCTGCCCGTTATATTGATCTATCAAGTTCAGAGACATTTGAGCCATCTGAAATATCTGAAGAAGTGACAATGGTAGAAAACACTTTAAGGGCATTGGGTGCTCCAGATCTAGATCAACAGCCTCTATGCATAGACATTCTTGAAAATGAAGAGGCATTTGAATTGAAATCCGGCTTAATCCATCTCTTGCCATCTTTCAATGGATTACCTGGAGAGGACCCCAACAAGCACTTGAAGGAAATCCATGTGGTGTGTTCTAGCATGAAGCCTGCAGGAATTCATGTAGAGCAAGTCAAGTTGAGAGCTTTTCCATTCTCATTGAAAGACTCAGCAAAGGAGTGGCTTTACTACTTGCCACCCGGATCCATCCAATCATGGTAGGACATGGCCCAAACTTTCCTAGACAGATACTTCCCTGCCTCAAAAGCTACAACAATCAGAAAAAAAATCTGTGATATTCAACAAAGGCATAGGGAATCACTCCATGACTACTGGGAGAGATTTAAGAAGCTATGTTTCAGCTGCCCTCATCATCAAATAAGTGAGCAGCTCTTAATTCAGTATTTCTATGAAGGCTTACAAGTGATAGATCGCAACATGATTGATGCTGCTAGTGGAGGAGCATTAGTTGATAAAACTCCTCAAGAAGCTAGAAACTTGATCTCAAGAATGGCTGCCAATACTCAATAATTCTACTCTAGAAATGACACTAGAGTAAGAGCAGTGAAAGAAGTAGAGACAACCAGTCTACAACAACAAATGACTCAATTGACTGCTATGGTTCAGCGGTTAATGGATTCAGGCAAAGCACCAGTTCATGCTTGTGGGATCTGCTGTTCATCTGGACATCCCACTGATATGTGTCCCACTCTCCAAGAGGACACAAATGAGGAGGTAAGAGCAGTAGGGGGATATGCTAGACTTTCAAAAAATTACAATCCCTACTCAAACACATATAATATGGGTTGGAGGGATCATCCTAATTTCAGCTATGCAAAGCAATCTCAAAATCAACCTCCAGCTTATGGACCTCCAGGATTCCAACAAAGACAAGCACCTTTCCCTCAGAGACAGCAGCAAGTTCAAGCTCTTAAGCAATCTGAACCTTCACTAAAGGAGCTAGTGAAACAAATAGCCACTGATAATTTGCAGTTCAAACAAGAAACAAGGACTGCAATCAATAACTTGCAAAATCAGATAGGACAGCTGTCCACAGAATTCAACAAGTTTCAATGCCAAGCTTCAGGGAAACTACCTTCACAGCCAGAAGTGAATCCGAGGGAAAATGCTAGTGCTGTCATATTGAGAAGCGGGAAGACGATGGATGAGCCTACATCTCTTCCATTAACCACTCAAGAGAAAGATGAACCACCCAAAGAAGTAAATGATAAGGGGCAAAATTCCAAAGCCCCTAAGGTAAGTATTTCTGAACCCCTTCCTAAATATGTCACTAAAGCTCTTTTTCCTAGTAGGTTGATTAAAACCAAGAAAGAAGAAGCAGAAAAAGAAATACTTGAGACTTTTAGGAAGGTAGAGGTTAATATCCCTTTGTTAGATGCCATTAAGCAAGTACCTAGGTATGCAAAATTTTTGAAAGAATTATACACTAACAAGAGGAAACTAAAAGGAAATGAAAAGGTCCAAGTGGGAGAAAATGTTTCAGCTGTAATTAAAAAGAAACTCCTAACCAAATGTAAGGACCCTAGCACATTCACCATTCCATGCACTATAGGTAACACAAGGTTTGAAAGGGCAATGCTTGATTTAGGAGCATCTATAAATGTCATGCCATATTCTATTTATGCATCTTTATACTTAGGTCCCTTGGAACCTACTGGTGTTATTATTCAATTGGCTGATAGATCTAATGCATACCCTAAGGGTGTGGTTGAAGATGTTTTGGTGCAGGTGAATGAATTAGTATTTCTGGCAGACTTCTATGTTTTGGACATGGAAGAGGATGAGTTTCCCAAATCTGCTCCTATTTTGTTAGGGAGACCATTTTTGAAGACTGCATGGACAAAAATTGATGTGCACTCAGGAACTCTAACAATGGAATTTGATGGGGAATTAATTAGATTCAATATTTTTGAAGCTATGAGATACCCAAGTGATGTGCATTCTACTTGTTTAATTGATTCTTTTGATCTTTTTGATTCTTTAACTTCTGCAGCTTTTGATACTGACCATTTTGATGCTCTTGACACAATTCTAACTCATAGCTTAGATGTACAGGAGGAAAAGAAGAAGAGTGAAGAAGAGCCATGGAGTGAAGACATTGATGAAATTGTTGCTGCTTTACAAGAGCTCTCTTCCACTCTAGAAGAGCATGAGGTAACTTTTGTTGATTTACCAGTTATTACTGATATACCTCAACCTTCCGTTATGCAGGCACCTGAATTGGAACTTAAAGCACTGCCTGATCATCTTAAATACATCTTCTTGGGGGAGAAGGACACCCCTCCAATAATAATTGCAAAGTCACTCACTCAAGAGCAAGAAGAGAAACTGGTAGCTATTTTGCAAGAACATAAGATAGCCATTGGTTGGTCAATAGCTGATATCAAGGGTATTAGTCCCTCTATTTGTATGCACAGGATATTAATGGAGGAGGATACTAAACCTGTGAGAGGCCCCCAGCAGAGGTTGAATCCTCCCATAATGGAGGTTGTGAAAAAGGAGATACTGAAGCTCCTAAGTGTGGGGGTGATCTACCCCATTTCTGATAGTAAGTGGGTAAGTCCAGTCCAGGTAGTACCAAAGAAATCTGGAATTACTGTGGTAAGAAATGCTGAAAATGAGCTTATTCCCACTAGGTTGCAGACAGAGTGGCGTGTTTGTATTGATTACAGGAAGTTGAATGCCGCCACGAGAAAAGACCACTTTCCTTTACCTTTCATTGATCAAATGTTAGAGAGATTAGCTGGTCATTCTCATTATTATTTTCTGGATGGTTTTTCAGGTTACAATCAGATTGCCATAGCTCCAGAAGACCAAGACAAGACTACATTCACTTGTCCATTTGGTACCTTTGCATATAGGCGAATGCCTTTTGGACTCTGCAATGCACCAGGAACTTTCCAGAGATGCATGATGAGTTTATTTTCTGATTACATTGAAAATATTATTGAGGTTTTTATGGATGACTTTAGTGTCTTTGGAAATGGTTTTGAAAATTGCCTGGAACATTTAACATTGGTGCTTAAAAGATGCATTGACACTAACCTGGTACTGAATTGGGAAAAATGTCATTTCATGGTTAAGAAAGGTATTGTGTTAGGTCATGTAATTTCTGCTAGGGGAATTGAAGTAGATAAAGCTAAGGTAGAACTCATGCATTCTTTGCCCCCACCCACTTGTGTGCAGGAGATTCGTTATTTTATTGGTGATGCAGGTTTCTACCGGAGATTTATTAAAGACTTCTCTAAAGTCTCATTGCCCCTTTGTAAACTTCTTCAAAAAGATGTCAATTTTAACTTTGATGAGAAATGTATGGAAGCTTTCAATAAGCTTAAGAAGTTGTTAACTGTTGCGCCTATCATCAGGCCACCCAATTGGGAGTTACCGTTTGAACTAATGTGTGATGCCAGTGACTTTGCAGTAGGAGCTGTCTTGGGATAGCGAGTTGATAGGGTTCCTTATGCAATTTACTATGCATCAAGGACTCTAAATGATGCTCAGCTTAACTACTCAACCACAGAAAAAGAACTTCTAGCTGTTGTATTTGCTTTGGAAAAATTTAGATCATATCTAATTGGTTCTAAAGTAATTGTGTTTTCAGATCATGCAGCTTTGAAGTATCTACTAACCAAGAAAGAAGCAAAGCCTAGATTGCTCCGATGGATTTTATTGCTCCAGGAATTTGACTTGGAGATTAAAGACAAGAAAGGGAGCGAGAACTTGGTGGCCGATCACTTGAGTAGGTTGGTAACTGAAGAGGAAGAAATGCCTATCATGGAGACTTTTTCGGATGAATATTTGATGGTTGTCAACGCCATAATCCCTTGGTATGCTGACATTGTTAACTACCTGGTTACTAAGGACTTTCCGGAGGGTTTGAACAAGGCCCAAAGAGATAAATTAAGGAGTGACTGTAAATACTATATCTGGGATGACCCGTACCTATGGAAGCATTGTGCAGATCAAGTCATTAGGAGGTGCATTCCTGATTCTGAGACACACTCCATCCTCTCCTTTTGTCACACCTATGCATGTGGAGGACACTTTGGCAGTAAAAGGACAGCCAACAAAGTGCTTGACAGTGGTTTCTATTGGCCCACAATTTTCAAAGACGCTTACAACTTCTGTAAGTCTTGTGACCACTGTCAGAGAACAGGTAACATTGGTCCTCGTAATCAAATGCCTCAAACTCTGATCATTTTTGTGGAAGTCTTTGATGTGTGGGGTATTGATTTCATGGGACCATTCCCTCCCTCATTTGGTTTTACATACATTCTTTTATCTGTTGATTATGTGTCTAAATGGGTGGAAGCGAAAGCCACTCGATCTGATGATTCTAAAACTGTTGCAGATTTTGTTAAAACACATATTTTCTCCAGGTTCGGGACCCCAAGGGCTATCATTAGTGACCAAGGGACATATTTTTGCAACAGAACCTTTGATGCTCTATTGAAGAAATATGGAGTAATGCACAGAATTTCCACTCCTTACCATCCACAGACAAATGGGCAAACTGAAGTGTCCAACCAGGAGATTAAATCAATCCTTGAAAAGACAGTGAATCCTTCAAGAAAGGATTGGAGTACTCAACTTGAAGATGCTTTATGGGCTTATAGGACTGCCTATAAGACTTCTATTGGCATGTCACCATTTCGGTTGGTGTATGGAAAGCCCTGTTATTTGCCCGTTGAGCTGCAACATCACTCTTACTGGGCCATTAAACAAGTAAATATGGAATTGGAAGGTACTGGAAAGCAAAAGAAGTTCCAGTTACAGGAACTGGAAGAACTAAGAAATGAGGCCTTCGAGAATGCCCCGATTTATAAGACTAAAGCTAAGGCATTCCACGACCAATTGAATTCCAGAAAGAAATTTCACAGAGGACAAAAAGTTCTGCTATTCCAATCAAGACTCAAATTGTTTCCAAGTAAACTGCAATCTAAGTGGATTGGGCCATTTGTGGTAACTAATGTCTTTCCTTTTGGTGCAGTTGAGATCAGGAGTGAAATTTCAGGCAAAGTATTTAAGGTAAATGGTCATCGTCTCAAACCTTATCATGAACCTCATGACAGTGTAGAGATGGAAGTGATGACCTTCATCCTTCCACAATATGAGGAGCATTGAAAGTGTCACAATGTCGGGCTGAGGACAATAAACTAAGCGCTCATTGGGAGGCAACCCAACCAGATTTGCTCTCTTTATCCCTTTTTATTTTGCATTTTTATTAGTTTCTTAGATTATGCTTTTATCTGTTTGTTGGTTGTAAGCATTTGCATCTTTAAAAAACCTTGTGTTTGGTTTGATTAAATGTGTGTTGGAATGCATGGATTGTTTGTTTGATATTTGCATTGATTAAGTACAGTGGAAACCAAGCGAAACTATAGGAATTAGTTCATTTGTAAATTGTTGTTTTGTTCTTCTGAATGCTGAACTATGTCTTTGGGAATGATTTCATTCAATTGAGAAGTTAAATTTTAAGTTCGTGATGAATGGACTGAGTAAAGAGTTATACTCTTGAGACGCATTCATATGAACTTGTGCCTTATGAATTTCGTAGATTTTTGACATTCCCTCAAGAATGATGAGTAAATGTACCCTCTTAGTTTCCATTATATTTTCATTCTCTTGTATTGTGTACATTTGGGAATTGATTTGCACTATTGATTTGCTTGTTTCATTCATAGTAGATTTGTTTTTGCTTTCGGTTGTGGTATATTTGTTTTTGCTTGTTTTCCTTTTTCGGATGTGTGTAGCATTCTCTTTGTCATTATTTTTTCTTTTCTAGATGTGTGTATTATTTCTTTTATTTTCCTTTTTGAATGTGTGTAGCATTGAGGACAATGCTTAGTTTAAGTGTGGGGGTGTGGATTTGATGTTCTATTGAATAATTTGTGGATACTTTGATGTTCTATTGTGAATATTGTTGATATTCTGAATTGTTCTCCTGGGGTTTGAATGACTGATTAAACTATATTGACTCTCTTGGGGTAAGTGTATTTGATCTTGATGATGTTGTTCTTCTTGTGATACTTTCTATTGGGCTTTAAGTTTCTGATAAGCTTTCAAGTGTTGTGATTATTGAGCAATTGACCCAAATTTTTGAAAGAAAAAAACTTAATAAACCTTTGAGCTTGATCGAATGAACTTTCTGGTTATCAATTTTTTCTGGTGAAATTCTAAAAATTAAAGGGTTTAATTGAAATTGATGAATCGAAACCTAGTGAGTTTTTGGGCTTTGTTGTAAATGGCTAACTTTAGGCCATTTTGGATCCTTGATTGTGTGATTCCACTCATGATTATTGTGTTTTTCAGAACTTGTCTTGGTTCTCTTTTAAGCTGCTAATGACCACTGCATGCATTTGAAATGATAAAGGTATTTTTCTTTTAAATAATTACTAGCCAAATAGTCATCCTTGCATTTTATCCATTGATTAACCCCTTTGAGCCTAATTGACACAATTTCCTTCTATCTAAGCTCAATTTAAACCTAAAAGTGAAAGAACTATTTTACTACCCTACCTTAGGGAGTAGAAGAGCTTAAGGATTGCATTGGAAAGTGGCTTTTGAATAAGTGTGGGGGTGTGAATTAATGATGTATTTGCCTAACTATGTTTGTATATAAAAGTCTCATACTGGAAAAATATCATTGTGAATTGAATGCAAGGTGTATATATATATATAAATAAAAAAAAAGAAAAAAAAGAAAAAGAAAAAGAGAAGTCAGAAAAAGGATAAGGTACATAATAGGAATTTGAATTTGAAGATTATTGGGAAATTCTGTGTAATGATTGAATATCTCTCCATTTTGCTCTTCTAGTTCCTATGGTCTAACTTTGTCTATCTTTGATGTATCCTACCTTAACCCTGACCCCATTACAACCTGAATAAAGTCCTCTTGATCTCTGTTTGCATGTGGTCTGAGTAGTGGAGAAGTAGAGGCTTGACAAGCCTATGGTAAAGCATATTCTCATGAGTCGGTTAAGTGAAAACACAAGCCTGAAACACTTGAGTGAGAGAGCATTTCAGTGAGGATTTATCATGTTGATTGAACCCTGAAATTTGATTGATTTTGCTTGTAAACTTGGATTGCTAAGAAAGGGAATTTTGAATTGTTTAAATGCTTTGAAAACTAAATGCACAAAGGTCGTTGCTCATTATTCTGCATTTGCTTGGCATGTTATGAAACTGTGTTGAACTGTATATTTTTGTCCAAGAGTGCAAAAGGCTAAGTGTGGGGGTAATTGATCTGTTGATTATTCCTATATTTTAATTGCCTTGTAATTGATTCATTGAACTCCATTTGTACTTAATTGTCATCATTTAGCTTAGTTTCTGATATCAAACCCTAATTGGAACAGTATTATGAAACTTTGCTTAAATGTGTTCATTTGCACTCATAATTGAATTATGATTTTCAGTCACTGGGCTTCTTAAGGTTCAATTAGGTTTAATTAAGTTGGTTTTGACATATTTTATGATATTGAGCCTAATTGGATCATTGAAGGAATTATTGCATGAATTAGCCCTAATTTATCTCTTTGACAATGTTCAGTAAAATAGCTATAATTTGAGTTTCAAATATCTGATTGATGTGATTTTGGTCTTGTAGGAAAGCTAAGAAAATTCTCTACTACTTTCATGAGACTTCAAAGGCCCAATCACACGTTTGGATAACTCAAATTGGAGTTAAAGCAAGAACTAGGGTACTGATCCTGACAGCTTGACCTTTTCATACTGTTCATGACATATCTTGAGCTACAAGTTGTCAAATGGGCTGAAATTTTAATGGTTTATAGTTAAGATCCTAATCTACAACTTTAATGTTGAACACTTTTCCAGATTTGGAGGTCTAATGGGTCATATTGAGCTTGGAAGTTAGATTACAGGGCCAGAGTCAGAATACAGGGCCTGCGTCAGAATACAGGGCCTAGGTTGCGTAAAAATACACAGCTGTGTGAGAATACACAGCCTAGGCCGTGTACGCCTCTGACTTTGCAATTGAAATAGTGAAATTTTGCCCCCAAACTCAGTGTCATACACGGCCTAGGCCGTGTATGCGTACACGACCGTGTATTCATGCTAGAAACTCAATTATTGAGACTTCTACGCGAAGTTTGTGTTGGAGGCCTATATATTGACACTCTTGGCACGTTTTGAAGGGAGTTCTGACCTAGGAGAGCAGCTACAACTCCTTGGAGAAGGAGTGGGGAGTCTTGGATCAAAGATTGGAGTCTCGGGTTCGAGCAATCGGAGATCCATCATCCTCAATCTTCAGAAACTCGTTTGCTTTAGTTTTTCTTCTGCACTTTGTTTCTTATGATGTTCTTTCTCAGTTTTTCTTATGATTTCCTTCTAGCTATATGTAACTAAACCTCCCTTGGTTAAGGGGGTGATGAAACCACTAGTATTGATGTTGTGAATCTTGCATATTTGATTATTTTAACACAGTTATGTTTTTATTCATATATTTCTGAATCTATTGTTGGTATGAAGGTTTTTGTACTTATTCCCACTTTCAAAGTGATAGATCTGGGTTTATTATGCACGGTTGTGGTAGTAGATCTAGAGGAATATATGATCTTCATGTGAGTATATTTATCTTTGTGCTATTTGTCAGTTATAAAATGGTAGATCTGGGTTTATTATGCGCGGTTGCGGTAATAGATCTAGAGAAATATATGTTCTAAGTAATTTAATCCCGGTGTGTGATTAGATCTTAGTGTAATTGGTTTTCTAAAACTTGATGCAATTATTGGATAGTTGTAAGAGCGGTTGCTTTATGACTAATCAGTGATTAGGAGTTGATTTGAGCGGTTACTGAATTGGCCAACACGTAAGAAAAATAGAGATTTACTCTCACAATTGCATAAAAACATAATTGAGCATATTGGAATAAAAGGATATGTGGATTTACATCATCATATAAATCTAGTGGTGGATTCAATCTCTTAACCAATTTTCTTATATTGTTGATTTCAGTTTGTTTATTGTTATTGTCTTTGAAACTGTTCATTGTTCATCAAAACTCCAAAACCCCCTATTTACTATTTATTGTCAATCAGAGTCTAAATTAGGAATTGTTTAATAGTGTTAATTGAATTGGTTCTCTATGGATCGACCCTTACTAACTACAACTAGTTGTAAGGTTTTTATTTTCTGGTGGGCCTGACAACTGATTTTTATCTTGAAATTTTAATCACTATATCCTAACGCATCAGGAGCTAAGGATGGAAGCCTTCTTTCCATTGGAGGAGGATCTAAGCTTCAATGGCAAAATCCATAAGCTTTCTCTTTCCTCCTTTGCTCTTTTCTTTTCCTCATTTGTTGAACATGTATTTTGTATTTTTTTTTCATGTTCATTGTATAGCTGAGCTGTATTTAGGGATGACTTTGAATCCTTTTTATGAATATTAATCATTTGTTCTTCTCTGAGTTTGTGTGGATCTTTGATTTTGTTCAATCATATTGTTCTTAGTGCTCTTGAGTGTTTGGCCAACATTTAAGTTGATTTGATAAAGTCCAATGAACCTAAACATAGGAATTTGGGTTTGAGATCGTATGTATGATCGATGCATGTTCGATTCTATTCCAATGGGGGGATGAGTTGATTCGCTAATGGGATAGAAATATACCTCTTAGCCATGCATAGCACATGTTTGAGAATAGACCTTAAAGAGTGGATTTTGTGTTAGCTCTCAAGGACACTTAGTGAGTTAGGCAATTGAAGCCATGGTTAGATGACCTAGACATAGACATTTAGTTAATGTAGATTCTCAAGCTAACCTAATCATTGCATTCACATTTATGAAGAGGTTTGCATGTTGTTGGTTAAAGTAAAGGGTGAAGAAGGATTTCCCTAATCTCTAACCATCATCTTTATCACTTTTTAGTCTTTAGTTTAATTGCTTTCTCCTATTTTTATGTTCTTGAATAGAATCAGGTAAGCTATCGATTAATACTTAGCACTGGAAATAAAGTTATCCTCGTCGGAACGATATCTATACTCATCATTTTATTACTTGCGTGACCCGTGCACTTGCGGTTAGCAAATAGGCAAACACGTTTTGGCCCTAACAAGTTTTTGGCGCCGTTGCTAGGGGTAAGGCATTATTTCTGTATTGTTAATATTGACAATGAGTTTGCTTAGTTCTAATTCAAGTTTTGTTTTTAGTTTAATCCAATAAGTCCATTTGGGCATGTTTTGGTTCTTAGCTTTTTAAGTCTTTAATTATGGAGTCATAGTGTGATTTTGTGTTTTCTTGCATTTTTGTTGTTTGCAACCTGTTTAGTTCATTCAATAAGTCCATTTGGATATGTTGATCTTTTAGCTTTTATAGTTTTGTTAAGTTTTTGTGTTTTTGTTGTTGATTTGCTTAAATATGTAGTTATAGTTTGATTTTGTATTTTTGTTAAGTTTTTGTTGTATATTCTATGTTTTAAGTTTTTAGACATGTTTTGCTAGAGCTGATTCTGCTGTAGAATTTTACTGTCAGACCTCTCACGCCGCGACGTAACCTACTCCACACCATGGCGTATGCTCAATTTTCTGCAGAATTCTGCAGCATTTTAATCATGCCTAGGCTCACCAAGTCCACGCCTAGGCGTGCTAGTCTCTGTCATATCAGGAAAATGCACCTGAGAGCTACGCCGCGGTGCACACTTGTTCACGCCTCGGCGTGGACCCCTATTTTTGCATTTTTCTGTTATTTTCTCTATTTTTCTTTATTTAGTATGCTCAGTTCTAATTTGGATGCTATTTTGACTTGCTCAAGTATCCTATAGACCATGAACACCAAGAACACACATTCACTTTGGTTTGGGGGAGTATCATTGCATGTTTTTCACCATTAATGTTTACACATGTTTTGATATTTTAAGTATGTGCTAGTGATAGTCATCATGCTTTCATGATTATATCCTGTTTTGGCTATTACTGGTGGGCTGTTGATAAAAGTTTCAATTTTGAACATTCTCTACATGATATTATGCATGCTTGAGTGAAAAAAAATGATGAATCTTTTGAATGTATGATTTATTGCCATTTGCTAGTGTAGTTTTGGTTGGCCAATGATATAAATGCTTGCGATTGTCCTCAATTCTTTTATGAAACCATTTGTAATCTTGAAGCATACTTAAGCAATCTTGTTTGTTTTTATGCATGATGTGTTTTTCACTTAGATGCTTGTTTAACTTTGGAAAGATATGAGTGTGTGTTTAGAGAATGTTTATGAATTGTGCATGTGGATGATTTCTTTTATCCTTGAAATTATTTTGGAACTCTCTTGAGGCGAAATCCTAGATTGTGTATGATTGAGGAAATGATTAGGGCATTGTTTGGACCGGTTGAGCCTTTCAAGCTTACCCTTACATGATTATATCCTTAGGTCCCCTTTTGAAGCTTTCTAAATGTTTGGCCTTATATGTTCTTCTTTCACCTTCATATTTCCTACCTTGTAACGATTCTAATGCATGTGAAAGCATTGCATTCTTTTCCTTCCCTTTTATGTTTGTTGAGTACATGATATGTTATTTCTTAAAGTGAGTCTTAAGATTAGGGGTGTTAATGAATATTCAATACAAAATGAGCCTGAAGGAACCAGATGCAGAAAAAGAGAAAAAAAAAAGAAGCATCGCTTTAAAAAGAAAAAAAAGAAGAAGAAAGAAAGAAGAGAAAAAGTAAAAGCTTAAGAAAAGTAAAGTGTAAAAAACATTAAAATGGTTCTGGCAAGTTTTCTGCATTCACTATTGAATACCCTGCTAAATATCAAGTAGTAACTCAAGTCTTGAAATAATATATTGTGTTTCTCAATGTTTATATTGTATCCTTTCCCTTCATTTCTTTCGCCTATACCATTGACCTTACATTACAAGCTATTAAATTACCTTTTGATCCTCAATCGTATGTGATATACATTAGTGAAGAGAGAGTTGTACTACAATTTTGTGGAATTCTTGATTTGTATCCATGTGTAGGTTCATAAACTTATCTAGATGAGCATGATTTGAAAAAGATAAGTTTAACTTGCATGTTTGTGGGAGATGTCATGTGCATGATTGGAAGCTTAATAAATGGCGTGTTAAGAATAGTGTAGGTGTTGAGCTTAACTATGAGGCATGTGCATTCTTTGAGGGCTATTATAATCATTGTGCACTGGTTATGGTTAAAAGAAAATTGAATTTATCATTGTTGAATGCATGTGAGCATGAATTGTCAAAGTGAGTTTTCTTAGTCATACTTTGTGTTGCTCGAGGACTAGCAACATCTTAAGTTTGGGGGTGTGATAACTCCATGAAATGTAGTTATTTATGCCCCATATTTGTGCTTCATGACATGCTTAGTCCTTGTTCTTATGCATATTTGAAAGGTTTTATGCTTATATTTGTGGAATTCTATTTTGAGATCTTCCTTTATGTTTTTGAGCAATTTGTGCATATTTGTTGATTTATTAAGTAGATTTGTAATTATATTTAACTTGGTGCTTTCTCTAATGCAGAAGGGGCTCAAAAGAGACAAATTGATGCAAGCCAAGGCCCAACATTGGAGGAAAGAAGCCAAGGAGGCATTCCAGAACTCCACGTCGCGACGCAAACATGTACACGCTGCAGCGTGATGGTTTCAGCCAGCGCAAGTCAAAGAAGAACACGACCTACCACGTGTTCTTGCATATGGGCTCCACGCCGCGGCGTGGGCTTGTTCAAGCTGTGGCGCACATCGGCCAACTTAGCTTATTTATTCTATTTTTCATGCTCTTTCTCTTTCTCTCTCTCTCTCTTAGTTTTCTCTCTTAGGTTTTTAGGTTTTTAGCTTTTAGGGTTAGAGGCTGCAGTTGGGATCTCCATTGGAGGTGGAGATGGAGCTTGGGGAGCTAAGGATGCCCTCTTTCCATTAGAGGAGGATCTGAGTTTCAATGGCGAAATCCATAAGCCTTCTCTTTCCCCCTTTGCTCTTTTCTCTTCCTCATTTCTTGAACATGTATTTTGTATTTTGTTTTCATGTTCATTGTATAGCTGATTTGTATTTAGGGATGACTTGGAATCCATTTTATGAATATTAGTGATTTGTTCTTCTCTGAGTTTGTGTGGATCTTTGATTTTGTTCAATCATATTGTTCTTAATGCTCTTGAGTGTTTGGGCAACATTTAAGTTAATTTGATAAAGTCCAATGAACTTAGACATAGGGATTTGGGTTTGAGATCGTATGTATGATTGATGCATGTTCGATTCTATTCCAATGGCGGGATGAGTTGATTTGCTAATGGGATAGAAATATACCCCTTAGCTATGCATAGCACATGTTTGAGAATAGACCTTAAAGAATGGATTTTGTGTTGGCTCTCAAGGATACTTAGTGAGTTGGGCAATTGAAACCATGGTTAGATGACCTAGACATAGGCGTTTAGCTAATGTAGATTCTCAAGCTAACCTAATCATTGCATTCACATTTATGAAGAGGTTTGTATATTGTTGGTTGAAGTAAAGGGTGAAGAAAGATTTCTCTAATCTCTAACCATTATCTTTACCACTTTTTAATCTTTAGTTTAATTGCTTTCTCCTATTTTTATGTTCTTGAATAGAATTAGGTAAGCTATCGGTTAATACTTAGCATTGAAAATAAAGTTATCCTCATGGGAACGATATCTGTACTCATCATTTTATTACTTGTGCGACCCGTGTACTTGCGATTAACAAATGGGCAAACACGTTTTGGCCCTAACATTACGTTTTAGGTTTTTAGACCTAGAGAAAGCTAGGGAAGCCAAGGTTGGAGGCCATCTTCTATATGGAGGATGATTTAAGCTTAGAAGATCACATCTATTGAGCTTTCTTCCTTTCCTTTCATCTTTCTCTCTTTATTGATTCATGAACATGATATATATGTTTGTATTTTCGTGTTTCATGGCTAGCTAAGCTATGTATAGGGTTTTCTTTGGATCTTCCTATGGATATTGAATGATTTTGTATTCCTTTGAGTTTATATACATGATTTGGTTTTGTTTAATCATATTGTTCTTAATGCTCTTGAATGTTTGATCAACTTTTAAGTGATTTGTTAAAATCTAATGAACCTAGACATAGGAATTTGGATTTGAGATCATATGTATGGTTGATGCATGTTTGATTTCATTCAATTGGCTTGGATAAGTTGATTCGCTAATAGGATAGAAATATACCACTTAGCCATGTATAGTGTGTGATTAAGAATAAATCTTAATGAGTGGATTTTGCATCTAACTAAGGAGTTAGGTAAATGAAACTATGGTTGATTGACCTAGACATAGGCTTCTAACTAAGTTAGATTCTTAAGTTAACCTAATCATTTTGTTTATATTACTCTTAAGAATTACATGTTATCAATTGAAGTAGGAGATGAAGAAGGATTCCCTATTTTCTAATTATCATCTTTAATTTAGATTTATTGCTTTTTAGTCTTTACAGTTATTTTAAACACTCTTTTATAAATTTAATGTTCTTGGATAGTGTTAACGAAACTATTAGTTAATATTTGGTTTTTGAGATTAACGTAATCTTCGTGGGAACGATATCTGACTCTTTACTATATTGCAAGTGCGACCCGTGCACTTATGGTAAGCAAAAGAGTGAACAAGTTTTTGACGCCGTTGCTAAGGATTACAGTTTAATTTTGTTATAGCCAATAGTAACAATGAGTTTAGTTAATTCTAGTTCAAGTTTCTTTTTGTACAGTTTAATTTAAGTTCTTAAACCATTTTGTGGTACAGGTACTGAGATGGTAGAAGATCACAACCATACGAGGCCTTTGAGGGAGTTTGCAACTCCTCAAATGGAGAACTTACAGTCGAGCATAAGACGACCTACCATCCGTGCTAACAATTTTGAAATCAAACCGGCCATCATCCAAATGATACAAACCTTTGTACAGTTTGGCAGTTTGCCTAGAGAGGATCCCAATGCGCATCTGTCTATCTTTCTGGAGATTTGTGACACTTTTAAACACAATGGTGTTGATGCTATTTGTTTAAGGCTCTTTCCATTCTCTCTCAAAGATAGAGCTAAGAGTTGGTTGCAGTCTCTACCTGTGGGATCAATAAGCATTTGGACCGATGTCTGTAGTAAATTTCTGAACAAATATTTTCCACCGGCCAAGATAGCTAAAATGGTGAATGACTTCACATCATTCACCCAAACTGAATCTGAGTCCTTTTATGAAGCATGGGAGAGATACAATGATCTGCTTCAAAGGTGTCCTCATCATGAGATTCCACCATGGCACCAGGTCTATTCCTTTCATAAAGGCTTACTGCCACACCATCGCCCCATAGTGGATACAGCCGCTGGAGGCTCTTTATTGAGCAAATCATTTGATGATGCCTTTCAACTGCTGGAGGAATTGGCTGCCAAGAGCTACCAATGGCCTTTTGAAAGAAACACTCCAAGGAAGGTAGCTGGAGTGCATGATATTGATGCAATAACGGCATTATTAGCTCAGGTGGTAGCATTAGCAAGTAACCTGGATCCTATGGGACATAGCCATCACCAAAGCCCATTTGTGCTGTGTGACAAGTATGGAGACAATCATTCAATCGATAGTTGCCCTTCCAACTCTTAAAGTGCACATTATGTTGGTAACTGTCGTCCACAACAAAATAATCCATACTCAAACCAGTACAACCCAGGATGGAAGAACCATCCCAACTTCTCCTAGAGGGAAAACCAAGAAGCCTCCTCCTCAGCTCCCGGGAATGACAGACCTTACAATTCTCCTAGATTCCCCTCCCAATCAAGGCAACCAATGCAAGACAAGAAACCCTCTTTGGAGGACATGTATATACAGCTAATGGTTAAGACAGACTCCTATATAACGAAGACTAATGCTCAGTTGGAAAAGCAAGATATAATGATTCAGAGCCAAAATGCTTCAATGAAAGCATTAGAGACACAGGTGGGGCAGTTGGCAAAACCAATAAATAATAGGCCCCCAGGAACTTTTCCAAGTGACACTGTCCCCAATCCCACTGGAGCATCTAATGAGCATTACAATGTCATCTCACTGAGGAGTGGAAAGGAAATAGAAAGGAATCCGAAGACAAGGCTGCTTGATGTGGATACTGAAGTTGCCCAAGAAAAAGAGGCAATGAGCAAGGATGTCGAGCAAAATCAGGATAATGCCAACAGGAATGGTGAGGATAAGAGCAAAGAGTTCAAACCTTATATACACCCTCTTCCTTTCCCCAGTCGCCAAGTAAAGAAAAAGCTTGAGCACCATTTTCAGAAATTTTTAGAAGTGTTCAAGAAGTTGCACATAAACATCCCATTTTCTAAAGCTTTGGAGCAAATTCCAAGCTATGTAAAATTCATGAAAGAAATCTTATCAAAGAAGAGAAAGCTTGGTGAGTTTGAGACTGTTGCCCTTACAGAGGAATGCAGTGCTATATTGCAGAACAAACTTCCTCCTAAGCTTAAAGATCTTGGAAGATTCACCATCCCCTGCGCACTTGGTGAGAAGTTCACTGGTCAGACATTGTGTGATTTAGGAGCCAGTATCAATCTCATGCCCTACTCTATATATCAAAGATTAGGTTTGGGAGAAGTTACGCCTACTTCAGTAACCTTACAATTGGCGGACCGAACCCTTACTCATCCGAAGGGGATAAGTTTATCTTCCCTGCTGATTTTGTCATAATAGATATGAAGGAGGATAGCGAAGTTCCATTGATTTTTGGCTGGCCATTCCTAGCAACAGGAAGAACTGTAATTGATGTGGAGAAAGGAGAACTCACCATGAGGGTTCAGAATCAAGAGGTCACTTTCAATATTTTCAATGCGATTAAGAGTCCTCAAGATGACGAAGATTGTTCTTTGGTGAGTATTGTTGATAGGATGACATCCGAGGCAAATGATGCAAGTGTAGCCTGTGCTCCTAGTGATGGTCATGTCAATTTTGAAGGTGATGTAGAAAATGAGCAGCTGGAGCAGCTGAATTCAAGCATGGTGGTTAAGTTTTGTAATCCACCTTTTGCGAAAGCTTCAATTTTGGAGCCTAAATCTATGCCATTGCAAGTGTTTCAAGCCGATTTTGAGGAAAAGGAGGAAGATCCTCCTCCCTTAGGTAAATGTGCATGAAACTGTAGATAAAGTCCTGTCGAGACTAGAAATCAGGCCCTTCTTGGGAGGGAACCCAACTTATTTATTTTATGGCTTAAATATGTCAATATTTTAATTTTAAAGTTTTTGTATATTTTTGTATTACATTTTGTAATTTAACCTTATAGGCATGTTTTGCAGGTGCTGGAGGCCATATTTAAGCATAGTCCTGGCTCAAGTGAATTTGCTGCAGAATTTTGTAGACAGACTCCTCACGCCACGGTGTCAAACATGACACGCCGTGGCGTTATGCTAATTTGGGCCAAAATCTAGTGAGCACAATGCCACGACTCACAAGACCATAATTGTGAATGTTTATGTCCCTAAAGCATGTCAAATAGTTTTTGATGATAACAAAGGCCAAAGTGAAGATCAAATGCAAAAGTGAAGATCAAGCGCAAAAGGAAAAATCAAGATCAAAGAAAGAAATCAAGAGGTTTATTTAGTTATAAGACTTAGAACATTAATGTTAAATGCTCTCAAGATTTCTCAAATGGTTTTTCAATATATCATTTCAAAATAAGTGAGAAATTTCAAAGTTAAACATGTTTTTTAAGAAACTTAAGTTTCTATCTTAAATCTAACACTCTTAAAAGGATTTACGTTTAATCAATTGTCTTAAGGTGTTAGAAATGGCTTACAAGCTTTATTGGACTTGAAAAATGTGTTCAAAGGGCAATGTAATCGATTACATGATGTTTGTAATTGATTACACAGCAAATAGAGGCCTTGTAATCGATTACATGAGCAATGTAATCGATTACAAGCAAGTCAGAGGCCATGTAATCGATTACACAATAAATGTAATCGATTACAATAAGCCCAGAAAGGCAAGAACACGTTCAAAGAGTCATGTAATCGATTACATGGATATTGTAATCGATTACACAGCAAGTCAGAAGTCATGTAATCGATTACATAGATATTGTAATCGATTACAAGCAAGTCAGAAGCCATGTAATCGATTACACCAATAATGTAATCGATTACACAGAGCCCAGAAAGCCAAGAACACGTTGGAACAACAATGTAATCGATTACATTTGTTGTGTAATCGATTACATGCACCCTGACAATGTCCAACGGCTATATTAAATGCATTAAATGCATGGCTAAAACCCTCCAACGGCTCCATTTATTGAGAAACTTATAAATACCAATGTTGGGTCTTCATTTAAGGTTGACCTTGAACCAAAAACTGATTACCAATACTTCCAAACGTGAATTAATCCTCAAATCCATTTCTTGCTCTATTTTTTGTAAAAACGTGGAAAAATCTTTAAGAGCATATTAGAGCTTCAATTTGTAATCATCTACTCTAGTGAGAGCTTCATTCAATCAATCTATATTGCTTCGTAAAGAGGGTGAAGCATCCCTCCAAAAGTGTAAAGGGTGAGGTATCCCTTAGTTGAAGAGACTCAAGCTCCAAGGGTGAGGTATCCCAAAGTGTTGAGTGCTCAAGGTTGTAAAGGTTATCAAGCACCTATTGAAGCTTGAAGAAATAGTGGAAAATGTCTAGCGGTTGCTTGAGGACTGGACGTAGATCACAAGTGGATTGGTGATCGAACCAGGATAAATCATTGTGTTTGTTTTCTCTAAACCCTTCTCTTTACATTGAGTACTATTTTATTGAATTGCTTGAATATTGGTACCTTTGGCTATTGCATTTATAAGTGAAAGTGTTTATTTCTTATATCCAATCATCTCTAATCATCAATTAGCTTCAACGAAAATTGTTTATCAAACGATTTGTGAAAGAGTTGCAAACTTAGTTTTCATACTCAATTCACGCCCCTTCTTGAGTATTAAGGCCACTTAGTAACAAATGGTATCAGAGCTAGACTCTTGTATAAAGAGCTTAGCAGCTTCAAGAGAAGTGATGGCTTCAAATGGTTTTTCAAATGAAGGTTCTTCTATAAACAGACCTCCTTATTTCAATGGGGATGGTTATGCCTATTGGAAAGAAATGATGAAAATTTTCATTGAAGCTATTGATTTAGATGTGTGGGATGCCGTTGAAAATGGTGCTTTTGTTCCTACACAAACTAAAGATGGTATGAAAATCAATACACCTAGAAATGAATGGACTGATGATGATAAAAAGAAGGTTCAATACAATTTGAGAGCCAAGAATATCATCACCACATCCTTGGGGTATGATGAATTTTTTAGTGTGTCAAATTGCAAGACCGCAAAAGAAATGTGGGATACCCTACAAGTAACTCATGAAGGTACTGGTGAAGTAAAATGATCTCGAATAAACACTCTTAATCATGAATTCGAATTGTTTAGAATGAACCAAGGTGAGAGTATTCAAGATTTACAAAAGAGATTTACTCATATTATTAATCATCTTATCTTATTGGGAAAGACATTTCTTAATAAGGATCTTATTAACAAAATCTTAAAATGTCTAAGCAGGAATTGGCAACCCAAGGTAACGGCTATTGCGGAATCAAGAGACTTGTCAACAATGTCTCTAGCCACCCTATTCGGAAAGCTTCAAGAACATGAGCTGGAACTAAATAGGCTCAATCAAAATGAAGAGCATGACAAAAAAAAGAAGGGAATCACACTCAAAGCCACCTCCTCTACAATTAAAGATGATGATGAAGATGGTGAAGAGGATACTGAAAGTGTTGAGCTAAGTGAGGAGAATCTTAGTCTTCTTGTAAGAAAATTTGGTAGATTCCTAAAGAAAAAGGGATTTGAAAGAAGACCACTATTTCTTCAAAAGAAAGTGTATCACAAAGGAGAAGGATCCTCTGCTCCTCCAAAATGCTATGAATGTGAAAAATCGGGGCACATGAAAATGGAGTGCCCTATGTATCTCAAGAAGACGAAAAAGTTTGAGAAAAGGCCCTCCAAAGAAAAGAAAGGAAGGAGAGCATACATAGCTTGGGAGGACAATGACATAAGCTCCTCCGACAATTCAGAGGATGAAGAAGCTCATCTTTGTCTCATGGCTCAAGGAGAAGAAAGTGAAAAGAGTGACACCGAGGTGTGCTTGAAGACCAAGAGCTCAAGTTGGTATCTTGATAGTGGTTGCTCCAAGCACATGACCGGTGATGGCTCCAAGTTCTCCTCCCTTACACACAAGAAACATGGTCATGTCACATATGGTGATAACAACAAAGGGAAGATTTTTGGAATTGAAAAAGTTGGTAAGATCCCTTCATCATCTATTAATAATGTTTTGCTTGTTGAAGGACTTAAACATAATTTGCTTAGTATTACTCAATTGTGTGCTAAAGGCAATAGAGTTATATTTGATTCTTCTTGTTGCATAATTGAGGGAAAGGATGATAAGCAAGTTAAGTTTGTTGGTCATAGAGTCAATAATATATATATGATTAGTCTCGATGATATCTCATCAAATGATGCTAAATGTTTTATGAGTAAAGAAAATGATTCATGGTTATGGCATAGAAGAATTGCTCACATTCACATGGATCACTTAAACAAATTGGTTTCTAAAGAACTAGTAATTGGTCTTCCAAAGCTCAAATTTGAAAAAGACAAACTTTGTGATGCATGTCAAAAAGGAAAACAAGTAAAGGTCTCTTTTAAAGCTAAAAACATGGTTTCAACTTCTAGACCTTTACAACTTTTGCACATGGATCTTTTTGGTCCCTCTAGAACTATGAGCTTTGGTGGGAATTACTATGCATTAGTGATTGTGGATGACTTTTCTAGGTTTACATGGACATTATTCTTGACCCACAAAAATGATGCTTTTCAATCATTTAGAAAGCTTGCCAAAGTTATCCAAAACGAAAAAAGTTTTTGTATTACATCTATAAGAAGTGACCATGGTGGTGAATTTAAAAATCATGAATTTGAAACTTTTTGTGATGAACATGGCATTGAACATAATTTTTTTGCCCTTAGAACACCACAACAAAATGGTGTTGTAGAAAGGAAAAATCGGTCTTTAGAGGAAATGGCAAGAACTATGCTCAATGAGGCCAACCTTCCTAAATACTTTTGGGCGGATGCGGCTAACACCGCTTGTTATGTTATGAATAGAGCCCTAATAAGGCCAATTTTAAAGAAAACCCCATATGAATTGTACAAAGGAAGGAAGCCAAATGTGTCACATTTTCATGTCTTTGGATGTAAATGCTTTGTTTTGAATAATGGAAAGGATAACTTGGGCAAGTTTGATGCAAAATCTGATGAGGGAATATTCATTGGCTATTTTATACATAGTAAAACCTTTAGAGTCTATAATAAACGAACTATGACCATAGAAGAGTCCATACATATTGCATTTGATGAAACTAAGCCAAATGAGCCGAGAAAGGAGCTTGTTGATGATGTTGCAGAAATCTTGGCAAAAACGCACTTGGAAAATCAAGAGAAAGAGTACAAGAAGCAAGAAGAGAGACTCATTGATCACTCATGGCAAAAAGATTCAGAAATCTTGGATCTACCCAAGGAATGGAGGACTTCAAGATATCATCCTCTCAACAAGGTGATTGGTGATGTATCAAAAGGGGTAATCACTCAAAACTCACTTAGAGATGCATGTAATCACCTAGCCTTTGTCTCTCAAGTTAAACCTAAAGACATAAATGAGGCCATTAATGATGAGCATTGGATCTTGGCCATGCAAGAAAAACTAAACCAATTTGAGAGAAATCAAGTTTGGGAATTAGTTCTAAGGCCCAATGATCATCCTATAATTGGCACCAAATAGGTCTTTAGGAACAAACTTGATGAAACGGCCTTAATAATAAGAAATAAAGCTAGGCTTGTAGCTAAGGGATATAATCAAGAAGAAGGCATAGACTATGAAGAAACTTATGCTCCCGTAGCTAGGTTAGAGGCCATTAGAATGTTACTTGCATATGCTTGCATCATGAATTTCAAACTCTATCAAATGGATGTCAAAAGTGCCTTTTTAAATGGTTTTATATAAGAAGAGGTGTATGTAGAACAACCTCCTAGTTTTGAGGATTTTGAAATGCCTAACCATGTTTTTAAATTGAAAAAGGCCTTGTATGGCTTGAAACAAGTTCCTAGAGCTTGGTATGAAAGGTCGAGCAAATTCCTTTTGGAAAAAGGTTTTTCTAGAGGCAAAGTTGACACTACTCTTTTCATAAAACATAAAATGCATGACATACTTCTAGTTCAAATCTATGTTGATGACATTATATTTGGAGCTACTAACAACTCTCTCTGTAAAGAATTTTCAAATATTATGCAAAGTGAGTTTGAAATGTCCATGATGGGTGAGCTCAACTTCTTCCTTGGTCTCCAAATCAAGCAAACAAGAGAAGGAACGTTCATAAGCCAATCCAAGTATTGCAAGGAGTTGCTCAAGAAGTTTGGAATGGACAATGCCAAGCATATGACTACTCCTATGGGCACCTCTTGCTATTTGGACAAGGATAAAGGAGGTAAATCAGTAGAAATTATGAAATATAGAGGTATGATTGGCTCACTCCTTTATCTTATTACAAGTAGGCCTGATATAATGTTTAGTGTATGCATGTGTGCTAGATATCAAGCTAATCCTAAAGAATCACACTTAAGTGCTGTTAAAAGAATAATGAAATATCTAATAGGCACATCACAAATGGGTTTATGGTACCCTAAAGGTGCCTCATGTAGCCTTATTGGGTATTCTGATTCTGATTTTGTTGGATGCAAAATGGATAGAAAGAGCACTAGTGGGACATGCCACTTGCTTGGAAGCTCACTAGTTTCTGGGCATAGCAAGAAGCAAAATAGTGTGACATTGTCTACAGCTGAAGCTGAATATGTTGCAGCTGGGAGTTGTTGTTCTCAAATCCTTTGGATGAAACAATAACTATTGGACTATGGTCTTGAGCTTGATCACATCCCCATAAGATGTGACAATACTAGTGCGATCAACTTGTCCAAAAATCCCATTTTGCATTCTAGGACTAAACATATTGAAATAAGACATCATTTCATTAGAGACTATGCTCAAAATGGTGATTGTATGCTTGAATTTGTAAAAATCACTAAGCAACTAGCTGACATTTTTACTAAACCCCTAGCAAAAGAAGCATTTTTCTATATAAGATATGAACTTGGTATATTGGATCAATCATGTATAAATTAACTATTTGCTGCATAATCCTAAAACTAATGCATAAACTTGTGTTTTTCTGCATAATTATGCCACATTGCTGCATAATCTCTGAATTTTTCATCATATTTGAATCCAATACTGACTTGAGCGTCAGAGATTTCCCCTAAGTTGTTTTACAGGTGCTCCCTCATGTCCAAGACTCAAAAGCGACTCAATAACCTCAAAATTTCACCAAAAAGGGTGAAATTCTTGGTAAAAATAGTAATTTTTGAACAATTATGTAAGTTGAATCATAATATGATTAGATTATATGTTTGCATGATGATTTGAATTGATCTAAGTTGCTTTGGAACTGATTTGAATGAAGTAAAATTGATTCCATGCTGATTGGAATGCAAAATCTAAGTTAAAGTATGCTGGTAATCGATTACAATGCCTTTGTAATCGATTACATAGGTTCCGTCAAGCATACAATCGATTACACAACTTTTGTAATCGATTATAATTAACTCAGAACTCAGGCTATGTTGTTTTTGATTTCAAGAGGCTCTTGGAGGTGGAAGGTTTCTTCAAAAAGTTCTTCAAGAAGTGATTGGATATCTTCTAAGGTAAGAGAGAGATTAACCTCATCAACCGCTCATGGTGGTGAGGAACGAATTTCTTGTGGGTGATAAATCCATGTAAGGATTTATTCACCTTGATTGCATGACTTTGTGGCTTGTAGTTATATGCTTTATGTGACCTTATCACTTGATATTATGTATGAATTTGTTATAGTATGATTTTGATGCTTGAAAATTATGTTGTATGCTTTAAATGGTGCTAGAAAGAAAAAATATTTTGGTCCCAATAGCTATTGAAGCTCACAGCCATAGTGTGGAAAAATAGGGTTTCAAGGCTAAAATACTCCATTGTTTAAGAACTTAGATGATTAGGTAGCAAGAATATAATTTATGAGGTTACAAGTTGAAAGAGAAAAGGAATAAAGTTCTTACCATTGAAAAGAATTGATTTTTGGTCATGGTATTTGATAATTGGATGAAAGAGTGAATTTGGAGACCTAAAATAAATGATAATAGGATGGAAAGGATTTTATTTACAATTTGAATAATGGAAGTTTTAGAAAGAATGTTAGAAAATATTACTTAGATGATTTGGGTGACTAATTAGGATGAAAGGATTGATAAGTAAAAAGAGAATATAATCACAATGTTGTGATTTGAGGAGTAATGACTTTTGGATATACTAATGGAAATAATTTTGGAGATAATTGGAATGATGAAAATGATTTATTAGTAGTCAATCAAGCTGGTTTGATAGTAAAGAAATTTAATTAATGATTTATAAGATGAGGATGAAAAAGAACAAATTTTTATCATTAAGCAAAATAGTGATTTTCGATCTTGAGAAAGAAAATGAGCGTGACGAAGAATTAGTGAAAACTTGAAAGACTTAGGGAAAAAGACAAGGAATCGTGAGATTAAGACAACGTGTTTCTTTTTTTTCTTAATTTTTCATGAATGATATGAGGAAAGGTCACTCGAGGAACTTAGTTAGAAGAGTCTACTGATTAGGGTTAATTCCTACCCTTTTCTTGAAAGTGTTACAATTAAAGCCTAAAGATGAAACAATGGTTCTATGAACTTGAGAAATTTATGAGAATTACCTCATGTGATTTAATAGTAATGATTCTTGAATTTGCACGACTGTGATACCTTGTGAAAGAAAGCATTAGCATTGTGCTTTTGGGCCGACGTACTGGACCTGAGTGGATCATGGAACCAAAGTACTGGACCCGAGTGGATCATTGGTATTATGTAATTGTATGGGCAGTTATATAATATCATTGATACTAATGGTATTAGACAATTGTATGGGCGGTGACTTTAATACCATTGGGAACGGTACAACGGTGGTTTGATTTCATCGTTCATGCATTGAACATTATACAGTCAGCTTTTGTTGGCTAGGAGTGAATGAGAATTTGGATAGTGTGATTCTGGATGGATCTCAGGGGGCGTCAGGGCGAGGTGATCCACCTGGTGATCCGTTATCACATTGTATACCCCTGGCCGTGGAAAACTATTGCAATGCACGACGAGGACCCGACAAACACTATCCTTTTCGTGGTTTGGCGTAGACTGTCTTTTGAGGGGGGACAGATCTTCTGGAACATTCAACTCTGAATTTTAGCTCCATGGAGTAGGAACCGGTTGCATTGAGCATAAGGATGGTAAGCATACACATGGTGCATATGCATAGTCAGTGTACATCTTGTTGTGGTATGGTCAGTGTTTATGTATTTTGATGTAGCTTGCTGAATCCCATATTAGTTGATAACATGACTATACTTGTTGATCTTTCATATCCCTGTGTTAATTTGATTATATCTGTCATCTATTGATATCTTTGTTTATGAAAGGCATTATTATCTTTCATTGTGTTTCTTACTGCCGTGATAGTATTGATGTAGGGGATCTCACCTCTTTAAATGTATTATTCTGTCTGCTTCTATTTTTATACTCATGTTGGAAAAGACTATGATGGCAACGAGGTAAGATCCGCGAGGTTTTACTCGACTGTAGTTTCACGGGGGCATCGAAGCGTGGAGTGTCTATTGGGGCACGGGACATATTCAATATATCGGAGATGTCACCTTACTTTGGAGCAGGACTCAACATGATGTTGCTACATTTACAGTGGATGTAGCTGTTCAGTTGGAGTTTTGCATGCCTCTTGGGGAGCTTTGGGATGATTGGAGAGTTTCCTCTAGGGAGGACTTTGTGGAGTCAACTGCTCGGACTCTTGTCCGTAGTGATATGCCCCGACTGGGGGCTTTGTCTGTTAGGGATCCCAAAGGAAATCCAGAAGAAGATCGGGTACCGGACCTTATTCTTCAATTGTTTGGACTTGGGCTAGGCTCAGTCTTCATATGGTAGTTATATATATATTTATTTATTTTTGGAGTATGTGAGTTTTATGCTTTTGGATCATGAGATAATATATTCATGGATGTAGTAAACTTTGCTTTATGAAAAGTCTTTTATTCAGATCTTATCACTTGAGTTTCTCTATTTCAACAATTTTAACATTATTTCCTTAAAAAGAAAAGATTTTGAAACTTGTATTTTGTAATGCCAATTATTTCATGGTTTGAGTAAAGTTTTAAATAATAATAATTCTTTGAGAGAAAAAGAGTTAGTCTGAAATAGCATAACGCCTCATTTCTTTTTCCTTCGGAGAGAGGAAGGGGTGTTACATTAGGTGGTATCAGAGCCGTTCATCCTGTCGAGCTGGAGTATGGACTAACTGTGCTTAGGCATGTAGAAATTTCTATATGCGCATTGTGTATTTCCTTGTCTCTTGTTTGAGATGTTAAGAGAGGATTGCATAAGTTGCTTTAGATTGGATGTTAGTAGTTACTGTTACATGGTTACATGATATTGAGGACTGGCCAACTCAAAATGTAATGTTCTGTGTGGACAGGAAACTATGACTTCAACTAGGCGGACTAGGAGAATTCGGGTTCTTCTAGTAAGAGTCCAGTTGGATGACTGAAATCGTGCAGAATTGTTTATACCTACACCCTTTGGAGTGGTACCTCTAGTGTGAGTAAATCCCAAGTCTGAATCTTTTGGGTTTGTGGGTAGGTTTGCCTTGTTTGTACTGTGTGTTTCTCCGAAACTAAACACAGAGACATACTGTTTGGTCTCTGATAGGAGATAATATTATTTGAAATGGTTACTTCTTGTTTCCTTTGTGTTTTGATTTGTCTGTTTTCAAAGAAAAGGCAATGACTTGTTGTAGACGTATGCGTGGGAATGTGGAACGCAACAAGGAAGGGATGGCTGCGACTGTGGAAACAATGCAAAAAGTGGCTGGGGTGACAATACAATAGGATCAGAAGGTCGCTCAGCAGCAAGAATTGATAACCGAGGCTCAGATTTTATTAGAGTTGAATCAGTCTCAGGATATGGGACCCCATGACATTGAACCATATTGGTTTCGAAAAAGAAGGAATTGCAAGGTCAAGCGATTCTGGCAGAAATCGTATTTACGGCCACCGAGAACGGTTGGAAGAAGTACTAATGACAACAAATTCAGTCAGACCGTAAAATTTTTACCTGTAACGCCCCTTTATAGGAGGGAACGTCACATTGTCATTTACAATGCAGAAGATAAAAATAAAAGTAAAGACCCGGTTCTTTTCATGAATATAAATTTACTTAGTTATAATCGTGTAATTAAATTAACGAGTATTTTTTTTTTGTTATAATTAATAAAAATAGTGAAAAGGCATAATTGCAATGAGGAGTAAAATAGAAATAAAGCATACATCAAACCAACATACATGTACAATGATATATCATTATATTAAACTTGTTTGATTACAGCGCCTGATATATAAAAAGTAAAATTATACATATATGCCCCAAGAGATCATAAATATACAGCTCACCAAAAATGATGACACATCAGGCCCCCAAAATAAACACTAATAGCCATCAGTGGCTATTTAATAGCATCAATCCCTAAGAGGAGAAGGAACCATGTCAGGATCCTCTTGGGTTCCTCCTCAGGGTCTTCCTCATCCGAGGAAACCTCCATCGGTGGCATCGAGTTACGGGCCGGAGCTCGAGCAGTGGAGACAAAAGAATCCTCCTGTGGGGTGTAATAACGATCACCCCACATCTCCCTGATGGGCAAGTAAAACTCCAAACGTAAACTGACGCTGCAAGTGAAAATGGGCAGATCATGACGCCCCCAAGCCAGCGAAATTGACATGTCCCCCTCATAGATACAGTGATCAAAATTTAGGTTGATGTGCCAGCAGTCTGGCCCTCCGAGGAAGGTCAAACGCACATAACCTAAAAATCCGTGTGGGCGTGCCGCCATGATCCAACAGTAGGTGCTAGTCGCGGTTGGGCCAGAAGCCGAATTTGTGAGCTTTACCCTCCTTGCCGACATCTTCGATGAAACATATTTATAAAGGGGCAGAAATAATAGAAACACAGGAAAGTGGTAAGACATCCTACCATCATTACCAATTATGGCAATAAGAAACAAAACGGCGCGAAGCGCCCACATAGCATTTCAGTAGTAATAATAATAAGCATCAAATAGCAGTGATAAATAATTAAGCAGTTCTAGGCAATTATACATCAGTAATACAACAGTTCCAGTTATAATAAGGATTAAATGCCAGATAATATATGGACTCACTATGCACATGCGTACAATGTCAAAATCCTACTCCATGGAGCTAGACACAAATAATCGGAGAGAAAGATCAGGAGACATGTCTGCAACTCGGCTGCCGCGGCCAAAGTGCTATAACTCATTAGTTTATCCATATGCATATTAGGGCATTGTACAAATATTCTACACTAGATCACGATATAGGACAGTGTCTCAGTCCGGATCGTTGGTGCGTTTACATCTGTCTACCCCACGGACAGAAGAGCTACCAACTTCCATTGCTAGGTACCCGCACCCCGACGTCCCCAAGGTCAACAATATGACCTACACAGGTCTACTCGCACCCGCACTAAGGTGTGTTCAATCTCCTAGGCAACACGGCCTTAACAAGAGTCCAATGAACTTTCACAATGTATGGTGACTCAATGCATATATTATGTATATTCATCAATAATATACTTTCACAATATGCCACAATTTGACTAAGATAAACATCTTCATGTTCTTGGTCCCATATTTGGACCCGTATTGAATAGTATTAAGTTCTCCAATTATGCATTACGCTTTTAGTACATTACGGAATTATTAGGCACCCTTACTAACACTCCTTTTTTTTTCTTCTTTAATTATTCGAAGTCTTTGGATAAAACTCTATTGTTGATTCTTTCCATTTTATGAAATCCTAAATTAATTTCTAATTGTCCAAATTAATTAAGTTTCACTTTGATTTAGTGATTCTTATGAGATTCTTTCCTAGATGGGTTCATTTCATTATTGAGTTCCTTACTTTTAAACTTAGTCATGCTCACTTAAAGAATTATTTCTAAGTCTTACCAAGTCTCACACATCCTTATTTGTTCTTAAAGTTCAAAGAGTTCTATTTGGTTACCTAATTAATTTCCTTCCATCACATAATCCACTTGCTTAATCACTTGATTAATTAGAGGTCATAGTTGTATGAAGTCACATGATTAGGCCAATATTAGCCATAGAGGCCGCGAGCCTCTCCAAGTTTTAGGATTCTAAATTTCCATTCCATTAATTACATATTGTACACTTGATTAGCTATGTCATCCACTTGTTATGATTTTTCATCAAGAACCCTAATTTTGGGCCCCAAAACCGTGAGCCTCCTAGAGGGAATCTAGGTCATTGCCTTCCATTTTAAGTTTTCCAATCCATCCAAGTATATTAATATACATAACCTATCAATCAAATAACTTAAACAAATTAAAAATAATATGTAATCATACAAATCATACAAACAAAGAGAGTAACCCTACTAGGGTTTCTCACAACCAATCACAAAACAAGGTTCTTTACTACCAATAGAGGTTGAGGAAGAGTATCTTCCTCTTCCCAAAGAGAAGAAAACAAGCAATAGAACTCCCTTGAAGCTCCTTGCAATTTTCGGATTCACACCTCCAAGAACCCTAAAAATTACAACTTCATTAAATCAACAAGAAGACTTGAAAAAGAACGGATCAATGGTCATAAATAAGACCTTGAACACGAAAATGAAGAGAAAAGGGTGTGGAACCAAGAACCTTACCCAAAAGCTTGAAGCTTGAAGCTTGAAGAAGAAGATGGTGAAGATGAAACCTTTTCAAGAAATCACCAACTAGAGATGTGTTTAGATGATGAAGAAGATTAAGAAAATGTATTTGGTTAAAAATTTTGTGATGGTTGAGGGCTTGAGAGTATGGTGGCCGTGAGGTAGGGTGTAGAGAGAAGGAGGAGAAAGTTTGAGAAAGATGAAGGTAGAGAGAGAAGTGAATAGAAAAGTGAGATAGCTTTTAGGATTTTTGAAAATTAGAATAAATTAATTAATTAGGAGAAGCACAATTTTGGCTCCCAAATTTGGGGCTGCTGCTGTGTGGGAGTGTGAGGAGAGGGAGAGAGATGAGTAGCTTCCTTAAGAAGCTTGGGAGCTTTTTCAATAAAGGAGATGTGATTAGACATAAAGGAAATTGCCTTTAGATAAGATAATGTGATTTAATAGTTAAAATAATAGGATAATTAGGATTTTACTACAAGTTATTACCCAATGAATAATTGTTATAGTGCACAAAGCCAGTATTAATTATCCAATGAATAATAGAGCGTATCGCAAAATTTTAACTGACAGTACGTACAGAGATTTTATTTATCAGATAAAAACTCAAAAAATGCAAACCTTGTAAACTGTGCCCGACCTCGAGTTTAGTAAGATTCCCCGTTGACACATCCATAATTCAGCCTCAGGGAAAACATTTTGCTTTTACGGCTCCGTTCAACGTGCACGTAAAATGAGGAATATACTATAATATTCGACATTTCTAGAAAAATTCAAAAAAATTCTCAAAAATAAAAAATATGGGAAAATGACTATTCATCACAAAACAAACAATTTCTGGGGTGTTTCACTGACTTAAAAATAAATGAGGAATATATTAAAATATTCGATATTTTCAAAAAATTCCAGAAAAATTCCCAAAAATATTAAATATTATAAAATAATTTTCTATGATGAAATAAATAATTTTTGGGGTGTTACAACTCTCCCATTCTAAAAAGAAATTTCATCCTCGAAATTTTTATACTTTAGAATAGTTGTGGGTGTTGCTCCTTCATCTTGTCTTCTAGCTCCAATGTTGCATCTCCAGTCGTTTCGTTCCAGATCACCTTTACTAATGAGATCTCCTTGCCTCTTAGTTGCTTTATCCTTCTATCCTCAATTCTTACAGGAGGTGCCTCATAGATTAAGTTCTCCTTTATTTGTACTGTGTCTGGTGCTATGACATGACTTGGGTCAGGAATGTATTTTCGCAGTTGTGACACATGGAAGACATTGTGAATGTTTGAGAGGAAAGGGGGTAAGGCTATTTGATAGGCTACTGGACCTACTCGATGAATAATCTGGTATGGTCCAAGAAATTTTGGAGTAAGTTTTCTAGATTTCAAGGCCCGGTCCACCCTAGTCGTAGGTGTGACTTTCAAAAATACATGCTCACCTTCCTCAAACTCAAGAGGCTTTCTTCTTTTGTCTGCATAACTCTTTTGTTAGCTCTAAGCCATCCTCATCTTCTCCTGAATCATCTTAACTTTTGCATTCGTCTGCTATATAACATCTGGTCCAATAGTGAGGCGCTCGCTGTCTTGGTACCAACATAAAGGTGTCCGACACCGCCATCCATACAGAGCCTCATAGGGTGCCATCCCTATGCTTGAATGATAACTGTTGTTGTAGATGAATTCTATCAACGGCAGAACGTCATCCTAACTTTCAGTCTATTCTATGGTGCAAGCTCTAAGCAAATCTTCCAATGATTAGATTGTCCTCTCCGATTAGCCATCGGTTTGTGGGTGATAAGCAGAACTTAGACGTAATTTTGTCCCTAATGATTCTTGTAGACTCTGCCAGAACTTTGAAGTGAATCTTGGATCCTTATCCGAAATAATACTTGTAGGCACACTGTGTAGTCTAACAATTTCTCCAATATATAGCTAGGTCAGTTTCTCCAGGTTGTACCTTATGTTGATTGGGAGGAAATGCGTTGATTTCGTGAGTCAGTCCACAATTACCTAAATCGAGTTATGCCTTTTTCTTGTCCTTGGCAAACCCATCACAAAATATATTGCAATGCTATGCCACTTCCACTTAGGAATAGACAATGGTTGCAGCAATCTTACGGGTCTTTGATGTTCCACTTTAGCTTTCTGACAAACCAGATAAGTCGATACACATCTAGTGACGCCACTCTTCATTCTATGCCACCAAAATAACTTCTTCAAGTCTTGATACATTTTTGTTATGCCCAGATGCATATTCAGCTTACTTGTGTGAGCGTGGTCGAGAATATACTCTCTAAGCTCTTGGTCACGGGGAATACAGACTCTACACTCTTCATTCTATGCCACCAAAATAACTTCTTCGAATGTTGTTTCGTTGCCTTGCTTCATTAGCTCTCTCTCTTCTTGTAAGAACTTCTCGACCTTCTGCTTTTCCCGGATGTCTTCCATCAATTCACTAGAGATAGTAACCATATTCATGCGAATTTTTCCCAGTTCTAATTTAACAAAAGACCATACATCCCTGAATTGCTCTATCTGATCTTTTTCCTTAATCATCATGGCTGATATACTGAGCATCTTCCTACTCAATGCGTCTGCCACATCGTTTGCCTTTCCAAGGTGATACAGAAGTTGGAAATCATAGTCTTTCAGGAACTCCAGCCACCTCCGCTGCCTCATGTTCAACTCCTTCTTTGAAGAAAACTTGAACTTGGTTGGCCGTCAAGTATCTAGAATCCTCATCCATAGGAAAAACTATGGTTTTTCTTAAACAATCTAATAGAACATGGTTGGAGGACAACCAATCCATCCCTAAAATTATATCTAGCTGAGAAAGGGGTAAACAGATCAAATCGACAGAAAAGATTCGACCTTCAACAATCAAGGGACAATTTAAACAGACTTTAGTAGTAACTACCGATTTATTAGTAGGGGTAGAAACAGTCAGATCAAAAGGTAAGGTAGACACTGATAAACTAAGTCATAGCACACAGTCAAAACATATAAAAGAATAGGTTACCCCAGAGTCATATAGTATAGTCAAAAGGTTACCTTCTCTGGTGCCTTCTCCTTGAATCAAGTCTTCTGACTCAGAGGCTTCAGCTCTGCTCATGGTATAGACCCGTCCTCCTGCTTGCGCTCTGTTGGCCCTTGTAGCATTGACTGAAGGTTCAGCTTTCGCTTGGTTGCAGTCTCGGGACATGTGGCAAGGCTTGCCATATCAAAAACAAATAATCCCCTTTATAGTGCAATCCCTCGTGGGATGATCCTTCCCATATTTCAGGCATTTTGAGGGATACGCCACATTTTGGCCGGTCCTGTTCCTAGTAGAACCTCCACTAGAACTTCCACCCACTGTCTGTTGCTGGTTTCCCATTGGCCGGGAATAAGGCTTCTTTTGGAAGTGATTAGAACTATTGCCACTGCATCTTTGGAACCTTGTAAGTCCAAAGTTCCTGCTCCTTGTATCTCTAGCTTGCTCCAAAGCTTCCACTTCGCAGCAGGTATCTAGCAGCTCTGAGAACTCGTTGATTTTTAGCGTGATAACAGCTTTCTTCACTTCATATCTCAGTAAACTTCTGACACTTCTAGGTTTCATTCGGTTGGTGCTGAAAGTACGTTGAAAACTTTGACAAGTTTTCAAATCTTGCTGCATATTCACTAATAGTCATGTTCCCCTGCCTTAGGTTGAGAAATTCCATTTCCTTCGCATGCCTCGTGCTCGTGGGAAAGTACTTATCCAAGAATTTATCCTTGAATAAATCCCAAGTGATCTCGTGATTTTCAGCCTCCAGCATTCTTTGCGCCCCACACCACCAGTCCTCAGCATTGCTAACCAACATAAAGGTAGCATAAGTCACCTTCTTATTCTCGGCGCAATTCATGCCTCGGAAGACTTTCTCTAGCTCTTTGATCCATAGACTGGCTTTATCCAGATCGAACTCTCCTTTGAATTGGGGAGGATTGTGGCAATGAAACTCCGCCAAGTTTTGAGCGTCAGCAGTAGCTTCGAGCTGTTGAGCAGCCCTCTCTTGTTACTGAGTAACTCTATCTTGTTATTGAGTAGCTCGTTCAGTCTGTTGTGCTATGACTTCAGCCATCCTTTGCATTGCCTCTATAGCAGCTGCCATGTCTCCACCTCATGCCATCTTGTTTTCTCAAATCAGGTTAGCTGACAAACACACGGAAGGTTAGATGTGTTCACTCGAAATACCAACACAGAGATTCACACAGCACAAACAAGGCAGACTCAATCACAAGACCCAAAGAAACATAAACCAGGGCTCTGATACCAACTTAATGTAACGCCCCTTTTTGGGAGGGAACGTCACATTGTCATTTATAATGTGGAAGATAAAAATAAAAGTTAAGACCCAGTTCTTTTCATGAATATAAATTTACTTGGTTATAATCGTGTAATTAAATTAGCGAGTATTTTTTTTTGTTATAATTAATAAAAATAATGATAAGGCATAATTGCAATGAGGAGTAAAATAAAAATAAAGCATACATCAAACTAACATACATGTACAATGATATATCATTATATTAAACTTGTTTGATTACAGCGCCTGATATACAAAAAGCAAAATTATATATATTTGCCCCAAGAGATCATAAATATACAGCCCATCAAAAATGATGACACATCAGGCCCCCAAAATAAACACTGATAGCCATTAGTGGCTATTAATAGCATCAATCCCTAAGAGGAGAAGGAACCGTGTTAGGATCCTCCTCGGGTTCCTCCTCAGGGTCTTCCTCATCCGAGGAAACCTCCATCGGTGCCATCGAGTTACAGGCCGAAGCTCGAGCAGTGGAGACAAGAATTCTCCTGTGGGGTGTAATAACGATCATCCCACATCTCCCTGATGGGCAAGTAAAACTCCAAACGTAAACTGACATTGCAAGTGAAAATGGGCGGATCATGACGCCCCCAAGCCAGCGAAATCGACACGTCCCCCTCGTAGATAAAGCGATCGAAATTTAGGTTGATGTGCCAGCAATCTGGCCCTCTGAGGAAGGTCAAATGCACATAACCTAAAAATTCGCGTGGGCGTGCCACCATGATCCAACAGCAGGTGCTAGTCGTGGTCGGGCCAGAAGCCGGGGAATTCGTGAGCTTCACCCTCCTTGCCAACGTCTTCGATGAAACATATTTATAAATTGGCAGAAATAATAAAAACACAGGAAAGAGGTAAGACATCTTGCCATCATTACCAATTATGGCAATAAGAAAAAAAATGGCGCGAAGCGCCCACATAGCATTTCAGCAGTAATAATAATAAGCATCAAATAACAGTGATAAATAAATAAGCAGTTCCAGGCAATTATGCATTAGTAATACGATAGTTCTAATTATAATAAGGATTAAATGCCAGATAATATATGGACTTACTATGCACATGCGTACAATGTCAAAATCTTATTCCATGGAGTTAGACACAAACAGTCAGAGAAAAAGATCAGGAGACATATCTACAACTCGGCTGCCACGGCTAAAGTGCTATAACTCATCAGTTTATCCATGTGCACATCAAGGCATTATACAGACATTCTACACTAGATCACGATATAGGACAATGTCTCGGTCTGGATCATCGGTGCGTTTGCATCGGTCTGCCCCACGGACAAAAGAGCTACCAACTGTCCATTGCGAGGTACCCACACCCCGACGTCCCCAAGGTCAACAATATGACCTACACTAGTCTACTCGCACCCGCACTAAGGTGTGTTTAATCTCCTAGGCAACACGGCCTTAATAACAGTCCAACGGACTTTCACAATGCATGATGACTCAATGCATATATTATGTATATTCATCAATAATATACTTTCACAACATGCCACAATTTGACTAAGATAAACATCTTCAGGTTCTTGGTCCCACATTTGGACCCATATTGAATAGTATTAATTCTCCAATTATGCATTACGCTTTTAGTACATTACGGAATTATTAGGCAACCTTATGGATAAAACTCTATTCTTGATGCTTTCCATTTTATAAAATCCTAAATTAATTTCTAATTGTCCAAATTAATTAAGTTTCACTTTGATTTAGTGATTCTTTTGAGATTCTTTCCTAGATGGGTTCATTTCATTATTGAGTTCCTTACTTTTAAACTTAGTCATGCTCACTTAAAGAATTATTTCTAAGTCTTACCAAGTCTCACACATCCTTATTTGTTCTTAAAGTTCAAAGAGTTCTATTTGGTTATCTAATTGATTTCCTTCCATCACATAATCCACTTGCTTTATCACCTGATTAATTAGAGGTCATAGTTGTACGAAATCACATGATTAGGCCAATATTAGCCATAGAGGCCGTGAGCCTCACCATGTTTTAGGATTCTAAATTTCCATTCCATTAATTACATATTGTACACTTGATTAGCTATGTCTTCCACTTGTTATGATTTTTCATCAAGAACCCTAATTTTGGGCCCCAAAACCGTGAGCCTCCTAGAGGGAATCTAGGTCATTTCCTTCCATTTTAAGTTTTCCAATCCATCCAAGTATATCAATATACATAACCTATCAATCAAATAACTTAAACAAATTAAAAACAATATGTAATCATATAAATCATACAAACAAAGAGAGTAACCCTACTAGGGTTTCTCATAACCAATCACAAAACAAGGTTCCTTACTACCAATAGAGGTTGAGGAAGAGTATCTTCTTCTTACCAAAGAGAAGAAAACAAGCAATGGAACTCCCTTGAAGCTCCTTGCAATTTTTGGATTCACACGTCTAAGAACCCTAAAAATTACAACTTCATTAAATCAACAAGAAAACTTGAAAAAGAATGGATCAATGGTTATAAATAAGACCTTGAACATGAAAATGAAGGGAAAAGGGTGAGGAACCAAGAACCTTACCCAAAAGCTTGAAGCTTGAAGCTTGAAGAAGAAGATGGTGAAGATGAAACCTTTTCAAGAAATCACCAACTAGAGATGTGTTTAGATGATGAAGGAGATTAAGAAAATGTATTTGGTTAAAAATTTTGTGATGGTTGAGGGCTTGAGAATGTGGTGGCCATGAGGTAGGGTGTAGAGAGAAGGAGGAGAAAGCTTGAGAAAGATGAAGGTAGAGAGAGAAGTGAATAGAAAAATGAGATAGCTTTTAGGGTTTTTGAAAATTAGAATAGATTAATTAATTAGGAGAAGCACAATTTTAGCTCCCAAATTTGGGGCTGCTACTGTGTGGGAGTGTGAGGAGAGAGAGAGAGAGAGATGTGTAGCTTCCTTGATAAGCTTGGGAGCTTTTTCAATAAAGGAGATGTGATTAGACATAAAGGAGATTGCCTTTACATAAGATAATATGATTTAATAGTTAAAATAATTAGGTAATTAGGATTTTACTACAAGTTATTACCCAATGGATAATTGTTACAGTGCACAAAGCCAGCATTAATTATCCAATGAATAATAGAGCGTATCGCAAAATTTTAACTGACGGTACGTATAGAGATTTTATTTATTTGATAAAATCTCAAAAAATACAAATCTCGTAAACTGTGCTCAGCCTTGGGTTTAGTAAGATCTCTTGTTGACACATCCACAGTTCAAGGTTTATCAGTCTCAGGAAAAATATTTCACTTTCCCGGCTCTGCTCAGCGTACAAGCAAAACGAGAAATATACTATAATATTCGATGTTTCCAGAAAAATCCAAAAAAATTCTCCAAAATCACAAATATTGAAAAATGATTATTCATCACAAAACAAATAATTTTTGGGGCGTTTCACTAACTCTGCTCAGTGTGCATGTAAAATGAAAAATATATTAAAATATTTGACATTTCCAAAAAATTCCAGAAAAATTTTCAAAAATCTTAAATATTATAAAATGATTATCTATGATGAAATAAATAAATTTTGGGGTGTTACATTATCACATTGTAAGAAGTGTGGAAGGAATCACTTAACGAGGAACTGTGCGAGCAAGGAAACAATCTATTTCAAGTGCAGAAAGCCAAGACACGTGTTTAGGAATTGTCCTTCACAAAAGACGAAACCTTCCGTTAGTAGTGGGCATGCGAAAGGATCTCAAGCCAGAGGAGGAGTCGGTACATTGAGTGGAGCAGAAGCTTCCTATCCAAAGGTTTAACCAAGGAAGATGGTACCATAGGAAGTAAGCCTTAAATTGTACTATTGACTCAGGGGCGACCCTTTCTTTCGTTACCTTTGACTCTGTGAACCATTTGGGTTTTGTGTTGACATTTCCCTTTTGACTTGAATATCACTATCTTTTTTTTCTAAACTTGCTATTACTACTCAAGCCTGTTTAAAATGTCCTATTATTATTGGAAATCGGAACCTTCCTGCCAATTTGATTTGTTTATCCCTTTCATAAAAGACATGATCTCAGGAATGGATTAGTTATCTTTAACCACATCTTGTTATTTTGTTTCAATAAGGCTTTATCATTCCCTGAGGTTGAGATTTCTAGACTTGAACCTAGAAAGCTTACTCTTGAATTCATTGGACTATATTGAATTTTGTTGGATAGGTCCAATAGCATACTAAATAGCTTTACTGTTTTTCTTTCTAACCTCCATAATGTTTTTCATGTGTCTCAATTAAGAAAATATGTGATGATCTAAACTATGTCATAGTGCTTAATACAGTACAATTAGAAAAAGACTTGACCTATGAGATAATTCCTGTTAAGATTGAGAATAGATGATCTAATAGACCAACTAAAGGGAGCCGCTATTTTCTCGAAGATTAATTTGTGTTCTGGTTACCCTCAGATTCACGTAATAGTAGAAGATGTTCCCGGAACAACTTTTTTGACGCATTATGAGCGCTACGAGTATTTAGTAATGCCGTTTGAAGTAACGAATGCTCCAACAATATTTGTGGATCACATGAATAGGATCTTTCTTTCCTACCTAGATGGATTTGTTGTTGTCCTTATTGACGACATTTTGACCGATTCTCGAAGCTCAGAAGAATATGCTGAACTTCTCAGTGTGGTTGGTTCTTCAGATTCTGAAGGAGAAGGAGTTGTGTAAGCCAAGTTATCAAAATGTGAATTTTGGTTGGAGGAGGTTAAATTTTTGGGGCATATGATTTCAAAAGAAGGAATTGCTGTGGATCCGTCGAAAGTTGAAGTAGTTCTTCAAGGGGAAAGATCGAAGACCGTAACGAAGATTCGTAGCTATATGGGATTAGCTAGTTTATATCAGAGATTCACCGCAGAATTTTTCAAGATGGCAGGACCTCTCATCTAGCTCACGCGAAAGAGTCAAGCTTTTGTATGGACTGATGCATGTGAGGGAATTTCTCAAGAATGGAAGGGAAACTCGACTACCTTGCTAGTGATGATTATGCCCAATCCCAATGAACCTTTTGAAACGTCTCGTGGTGCTCCATGCTAGAGTTTAGAACGTGTGCTTGTGCGGAATAGAAGGGGTAATAGCGTATACTTCAAGGCAACTGAGAATACATGAGAAGAACTACTCTGCACAAACTCAGAGTTCACCTTTGTGGTTTCATTAGAGATCTGGAGACATTTTCTACAAGGAACAATATCTGCATGTGTTCTAAGGTATAACAAATTTCAAGGATGAAATTTCTTTCTAGAAAGGGAGAGTTGTAACACCCTGAAAATTGTTTGTTTCACGATAAATATTTATTTTACAATATTTGCGATTTTTGTGAATATTTCTGGAATTATTTGAATTGTTTGATTATGTTAATGTATTCCTCGATTTGCATGTGCGCTGAGCAGGGCTGAGAAAATGAAATATTTTTTTCGAGGCCAGAAAACCTTGGACTGTGGAAACGGTGACGGGGGATTTTACTAAACCCGAGGTCGGACACAGTTTACGAAGTTTTTATTTTTTGAGATTTGATCTGATAAATAAAATCGTGGTACGTTTTATTATTCGTTGGACAATAAATACTGATTTTGTTAACTGTATCTTTTGTCAACTAGGTAATAACTTTAGTAGAGTGTTAGTCATCTTTTTTAAAGAGCACTTTAATAACATCACCAAGATGACATCATCAAAGTGACATCACACTTGACTTTTTGGGTAATGTGAGAAGCTTCTTAAGGAAGCTTTGGGAGAAGCTTGCAAAGGAAGCTTTGCTCCTTCTCCCAAGAGGTGCACGGCCAAAGAGGGTGAGAAGAGCTTCTTGAACAAGTTTCCTTCATTTTTCAATTCATAACTTTCTATTACTTTCTCTCTCCTCACCCAAAAGTTTTCCTTTCATTTTTCTCTCATCTTTCTTCCTTCATTTCTCTCCCTACCTCATGGCCACTACCCCCAAATACCACCATCTCACCTTCTAAAATTCTAACAACCACATTTCTTGAATAAACATCCTTCTCTAAGACCACTGGGAGTGAAGATTGTTGATTGTTCATCACTTTTCAAGCCTTCCTTCAAGCTAGGGCTTGGAGATTTTTAAGGTAAAGATTCCACCTTTTTCATTCTTCTTCCTTTTTCTTTCTTCCAAGACCTTGATTTTAATCCATAGTTACACTTTCCAAGTCAAAAGTATTTATCCTTGGCTATGTTGTTTTCAATTTCAAAAGGCTCTTGGAGGTGGCAGGTTTCTTCAAAAAGTTCTTCAAGAAGTGATTGGATATCTTCTGAGGTAAGAGGGAGATTAACCTCATCAACCACTCAAGGTGGTGAGGAACGAATTTCTGGGGGGTGATAAATCCATGTGAGGATTTATTCACCTTGATTGCATGACTTTGTGGCTTGTAGTTATATGCTTTATGTGACCTTATCACTTGATATTATGGATAAATTTGTTATAATATGATCCTGATGCTTGAAAATTATGTTGTATGCTTTAAATAGTGCTAGAAAAGAAAAATAGTTTGGTCCTAATAGCTATTGAAGCTCACAGCCATGGTGTGGAAAAATAAGGTTTCAAGGCTAAAATACTCCATTGTTTAAGAACTTAGATGATTAGGTAGCAAGAATATGATTTATGAGGTTACAAGTTGAAAGAGAAAAGGAATAAAGTTCTTACCATTGAAAAGAATTGATTTTTGGTTATAGTATTTGATAATTGGATGAAAGAGTGAATTTGGAGATCTAAAATAAATGATAATAGGATGGAAAGAATTTTATTCAGAATTTGAATAATGGAAGTTTTAGAAAATGTTAGAAAATATTACTTAGATAATTTGGGAGACTAATTAGGATCAAAGGATTGATAAGTAAAAAGAGAAGATAAATGTTATGATTTGAGGAGTAATGACTTTTGGACATACCAATGGAAATAATTTTGGAGATAATTTGAATGATGAAAATGATTTATTAGTGGTGAATCTAGTTAGTTTGATAGTAAAGAAATTTAATTAATGATTTATAAGATGAGGATGAAAATGAACAAATTTTTATCATTAAGCAAAAGAGTGATTTTCGATCTTGAGAAAGAAAATGAGCTAGAGGAAGAATTAGTGAAAACTTGAAAGACTTAGGGAAAAAGGAAAGGAATCGTGAGATTAAGACAACGTGTTTCTTTTTTTTCTTAATTTTTCGTGAACAATATGAGGAAAGGTCACTCGAGGAACTTAGTTAGAAGAGTCTAATGAATAGGGTTAATTCCTACCTTTTCTTGAAAGTGTTACAATTAAAGCCTAAAGATGAAACAATGGTTCTAAGAACTTGAGAAATTTGTGAGAATTGCCTCATGTGATTTGATAGTAATGATTCTTGAATTTGCACGATTGTGATACCTTGTGAAAGAATGCATTTGCATTGTACTTTTGGGCCAACGTACTGGACCCGAGTGGATCGTGGAACCAAAGTACTAGACCCGAGTGGATCATTGGTATTATGTAATTGTATGGGCAGTTATATAATATCATTGATACTAATGGTATTAGACAATTGTATGGGCAGTTGCTTTAATACTATTGGGAATGGTACAATGGTGGTTTGATTTAATCGTTCATGCATTGAACATGACACAATCAACTTTTATTGCCTAAGAGTGAACGAGAATTTGGATAGTGTGATCGGGGATGGATCTCAGGGAGCGTTAGGGCGAGGTGATCCACCTGGTGATCTGTTATCACATTGTATACCCCTAGCCATGGAAAATCGTTGCAACGTACGACATGGACCCGACAAATACTATCCTTTTCATGGTCTGGCGTAGACTGTCTTTTGAGGGGGGACATATCTTCTGGAATGTTCGTATCTGAATTTTTGCTCCATGGAGTAGGAACCGGTTGCATTGAGCATAAGGATGGTCAGCATACACATGGTGCATATGCATAGTCAGTGTACATCTTGTTGTGGTATGGTCAGTGTTTATGTATTTTGATGTATCTTGCTGAATCATATATTAGTTGGTAACATGACTATACCTATTGATCTTTCATATCCCTATGTTAATATGATTATATCTATCATTTGTTGATATTGTTGTTTATGAAAGGCATTATTGTCTTTCATTGTATTTTTTGTTGCCATGATGGTATTGATGTAGAGGATCTCACCTCTTTTATTGTATTATTCTATTTGCTTCTATTTTTGTATTCATGTTGGAAAAGACTATGATGGCGACAAGGCAAGATCCGCGAGGTTTCACTCGACTGCAGTTTCATGGGGGCATCGAAGCGTGGAGTATCCATTGGGACACGAGGCGTATTCAGTATATCGAAAATGTCACCTTACTTTGGAGCCAGACTCGGCATGACGCTGCTATGTTTACTGTGGATGTAGCTATTCACTTGGAATTTTGCATGCCCCTTGGGGAGCTTTGGGATGATTGGAGACTTTCCTTTAGGGAGGACTCTGTGGAGTCAACTACTCGGATTCCCGTCCGTAGTGACATGCCCCGACTGGGGGCTTTGTCTCCTAGGGATCCCGAAGGGAATCCAGAAAAAGATCGGGTACAGGACCCTATTCTTTAAGTGTTTGGACTTGGACTAGGCTCAGTCTTCATATGGTAGTTATATATATATTTATTTATTTTTGGAGTATGTGAGTTTTATGCTTTTGGAACATGAGATAATATATTCATGGATGTAGTAAACTTTGCTTTATGAAAAGTCTTTTATTCAGATATTATCACTTGAGTTTCTCTATTTCGATAATTTTAACGTTATTTCCTTAAAAAAAAAAGATTTTGAAACTTGTATTTTGTAATGCCAATTATTTCATGGTTTTAGTAAAGTTTTAAATAATAATAATTCTTTAAGAGAAAAGGAGTTAGTTTGAAATAGCGTAACGCCTCCTTTCTTTTTCCTTCGGAGAGAGGAAGGGGTGTTACACTGAATACCCTGCTAATATTAGTTAGAGACTCAAGACTTGGAATAACATGTTTATGTTCCTCAATTTTTGTGTTAAATCATTTCCCTTTGTTCTTTTACCCATTACCCTTAGCCTTAGATTACAAGCTATTAAAGTCCCTTTTGATCCTCAATTTTGTGTGATTTACATTAGTGGAGAGAGAGTTGTATTACAATCTTGTGGATTCTATGAATTATATTCATGCGTATGCTCATAACCTTATCCGGCTGAATATGATTTGAATAGAAGAAGTTTTGTTTGCATGATTGTGGGAAAAATATCTTGTATAAAAGGAAACTACGAATGCTAGCATGATGAGGATTTGTATGTGTGAAACTGATTGTGAGGCATGTGCACTCTTCGATGTTTTATGCAATCATCATATACTAGTTTGGTTTATGTGAAAGTGGAATGTTAAAAGCCGCTAAATGCAGGTTGAATATGTTGATCAATGTAAGTGTACTTTGTTTTGCTCGAGGACTAGCAAAAATCAAGGTTTGGGGGTGTGATAACTCCACAAAATGTAGTTATTTATGCCCTATATATATTGATTGCTTAGTCCTTGCTTTTATGCATGAATAGAAGAATTTAGCATCATATTCATTTGATTTTATCTTGATGACTTCCATTATGTTTTTAAGAAAATACTTCCAAAACTTTGATAAATTGAGTACGTTTGCATTTGTTATTACAGTGGTAATTTCTCTATTACAGGAAGGGCTCTAATCAAGCATAAATTTGGAGAATTTGGACAAACATTGGACCAGGAAGGCCAAGAGAAAGCCAAGTTTAAATATCAGAATTCAACGCCGCGACACAAGCATGTCAATACCGCGGCGTGTTGCATCCCCTGCTTCAGTACATGAGACCCGAGGCTAGAGCGCCGCAGCGCAAATCAATGGGCGCTGCGGCATCTGTGACCTAATTGAACACGCATCGCGGCGTGATGTGTTTAATGTTGCGGTGTGACTCTATTTTTCTCAGCCTATAAACACTGTTGTATCAATTTTATACGGGAGCTTTTATCATTTTTAGAACACAACTCCTAGGTTTTAGGTTTTTAGACCTAGAGATAGCTAGGGAAGCCAAGGTTGGAGGCCATCTTCTATATGGAGGATGATTTAAGCTTAGAAGATCACATCTTTTGAGCTTTCTTCCTTTCCTTTCATCTTTCTCTCTTTATTGATTCATAAACATGGTATATATGTTTGTATTTTCGTGTTTTATGGCTAGCTAAGCTATGTATAGGGTTTTCTTTGGATCCTCCTATGGATATTGAATGATTTTGTATTCCTTTGAGTTTATATACATGATTTGATTTTGTTTAATTATATTGTTCTTAATGCTCTTGAATGTTTGATCAACTTTTAAGTGATTTATGAAAATCTAATGAACCTAGACATAGGAATTTGGATTTGAGATCATATGTATGGTTGATGCATGATCGATTTCATTTAATTGGCTTGGATAAGTTGATTCGCTAATAGGATAGAAATATACCTCTTAGCCATGTATAGTGTGTGATTGAGAATAGATCTTAATGAGTGGATTTTGCATCTAACTAAGGAGTTAGGTAAATAAAACTATGGTTGATTGACCTAGACATAGGCTTTTAACTAAGTTAGATTCTCAAGCTAACCTAATCATTTTGTTTATATTACTCTTAAGGATTGCATGTTATTAATTGAAGTAGAAGGTGAAGAAGGATTCCCTATTTTCTAATTATCATCTTTAATTTAGATTTATTACTTTTTAGTCTTTACAGTTATTTTAAACACTCTTTTATAAATTTAATGTTCTTGGATAGTGTTAACTAAACTATTGGTTAATATTTAGTTTTTGAGATTAATATAATCCTTGTGGAAACGATATCCGACTCTTTACTGTATTACAAGCGCGACCCGTGCACTTGCGGTAAGCAAAAAAGCAAACAGTGGACAAACACACTTGTAGCAGAATTTTCAAGAACAAGAATGCTAGATCTGCATGGGTTGCTGGAAAAGTGATTGACAAGATCATAGGATCATCACAGAGTAAGCTAAATGAGATAATTGCTGAGACACAGTCCAAGTATTCTGTTGTGACTTTTTTGCAAGCGCATAGATCATACAAGTAGTAAAATAAAAATCGTTCCCACGAGAATTGATTGATTACCAATTCTTAAAGCTACTTTGACTATTTAAGTGATAGAAATCAGATGAAACTCAATCAAGATCAAAACGAAAATCAAAGCAATAAAGTAAGCAAATAATTTTAGAAAAGTCAAGATTCAACCAAGATTTAAAGGCCTAGGACTAGGAATTCACTACACTATCCCCTATGATAAATTGTAATCCTATCTTAGCTAATGTTCAATTATGTTCTTGAAGGCGATTTGTCCCAAATTATTTAAAGCCCAATTTCTGGGCACAAAAAACGTGCTAAAACTGCATCAATCCCATTCTCATGGCAATTAATCCAAGTTCCAACCCATTAAGTTTTATGGTAATCGTTTACTCCTCAAAGGATTTAAGCCTATGTCTAGGTCTCAATTCCTAAGTTCAATTCTTGGATTATCTAGCAATGAGGTTTCATGTTTTGATTGTTCACCTAAAGCATAAAATCATGTAAATATGGTTGGCACTATACCACAAGCATTAAGCATACCAAGAATGAATCAAGAACAATAAAATTTTCTATTAACAAAGAATCAAATTAACAAATCAACATAGAAAAGTAGAGACTTGCATCCTAATCCTAGAAAATAGGAATTTAGCCACTCATGGCCGATGTAGCATAAACAAGAACAAAAGTTAAAGAAATAGCCATGATTCTATCTCAAGAAAATAGGAAAAAGATGATAAAAAGAGAAGATGGAGAATATGAAGATGGAGAAGATGTCTTCAATGGTTGAACTTCAGCTACTCTTGCACTTGTCTTCAAAACCCTAGCCTCCAATCTTTGGTTTTCTACCGTTGCAAAAAGTGTGCTTACGAATTAGGGATTCGCTTCTATTTATAATGTTTGGGGTGAAAAATTGCTATTTTTAGTCACATGAGACCTCACACGGCCGTGTCTAAGCTCGACACGGTCATGTGAGCTTGAATTATATAACTCACACCGTAAGTGAGACATGACCATGTGACCAAGAAACATGGTCGTGTCTCCTAAAAATAGTCACACAGAAGCATTCTTCAAGTTAGACACGGCTGTGTCTAACTCCTCAATCGCTCACAGGGCCCTGTCTAAGCCAAAATGGTCCTTTTTTACTTTGAAATCACAGTGTCTTCGCTTGCTTTCACTCCAAATGTGTTAAATCTCTCTAAATTTCCAAAATCAAAGACAAGGATAAGAATCCATCTAAAATTCACCAATAAATATAAACAAATCACTTCAATTTATCTAGTATAAGACTATAAAATATAGGTTTATCAAATTCCCCCACACTTGAGCTTTTGTTTGTCCTCAAGCAAAGAATAAGCATCAAAACAAGATTAAACTCAACATCCAGAAACATGAATCAAGGGAAGTTCCACAATTTAATAATTCAATAAAGTTCAGTAATTAAATCCAATCAAGTAAGATCATTTAGTACTTAAAACAATTAGAGGTTTGGGTCTAACTTGCTTCTTTTCTCTTTACCAACCAATTGAGGTCACTCATTTTTCCATCGCTCAAGTGTTTAAGGACAAAGAGATCACTCAAATTTCTCTTGAAAAATGCATTACCATAAGCTTAGTTATCAATCTCACTCTACTTCCAAGTTCACATACATCACAAGAATCAAAAGGTCTTCTTTTGGTTGTAATAGGGTCAAGGGGAATAATGAAAGGCAGGAAAAAGGTAAATAATGGTAAATAACGTTTAGGGATAAATCAATACAAAACAGAATCAAGTTGAAAACATAATGCACAAGGGGATAACAGATTCTCACTTTCAACCCAACATTCTCATTATTCCTCACCAACAATCATTTTCTTTCTTTTTCCTTTTTCATCATTTTTTTCTTTTCTTTTTAGTCGTTGAAGACTAAAACAATTCTTTATAAATTCTCAATTAACACATCAGTTGCTCCAAAGAATCCAACCTGATTATTCAAATAGGTATCCAAAGAAATCAATTTCAGACTCAAAATGGGGCAGCTAAGGGATTATTTTATCAATGCAACTTTAGAAATCAAGAAAGAATTAAGCCTAATTATCTTAATCATGTTCAAGTATGTATGTGAATCATTAAAGTCTCAACAAGATATCAAAGCAAGTTCTAGCATACATCAATCAAGAGAAATATCACTCTAGAAGGAAAAATAGGATTTTTTTAAAAGAAAAATCTAATCATTAAAGCTCAAAAGTCACTTTCAGGCTAATGTTAATAAAGAGAACAAATGCAAGCAGACATGACTAATTTTCAAATAAGATGCTAAATGTTTCAATACTTAATTGAAAAACATTGCCTTGCACAAAAATAGCTTATGAATAGTAGATTTTGTAACATCCCCTCCGAAGGGTATCACATTTGTACCAACTAAATATAAATAATCAATTTCCTAAGTTATAAAATAATAAATCTCATTTAAATATGGGTTTCAAAATTTCTTTTTCGAGAAAAACGTTAATTGATCAAATTAAAGCAACTCAAAATGTAATAACTCAGTAAATATACTTTTCATATAAATAGAGTTTACAACAACTATACATTCATTATCTGTACATACCCAAAAACATAACATCTAAGACATGAGCCCTTGTCAGAAGACAAATTCCGTAGCTGGGAATGTCTCTACGGATAGAAATCCGAGCCAATGATAAATCAAAGTCCCCTCTAGGAGTATAGAGGAAATCGTTCCACAACTCCCTGATAGGTAAAACAAACTCTGCATAAGCAATCGTAATAGATGTAGTAATGACCTCATTGTGAATCCTACTTGCGGATAAAGAAATGTCACCACAATACTCTATATCCTCGGAGTTCCAATGGACACGCCAAGCCTTAGCGCCTTCAAGAAACTGTAGTCTAAAGAAACCTAATTGACCCCTCCTTGCCGCCATCGTAGTCTTCGAAGTTGTAAGCATAAAATAGAAATAGACAGAATAATACAGCAAAGAGGTGAGATCCCCTACATCAATACCAGTATGGTAGCAAAGAAATGATACGAACAACAATGTTGTTCCATACATATAATCCATATATATATATATATATATATATATATATATATATATATATATATATATATATATATATATATATATATATTAATATAAAATTAGCAGACATATTCATGATATTAAATAGATAAACAATCCAATAAACTTGCAACACAATATCATGCATAATGATAATACCACAATCATATTATTCACAATAAGACTATATTACAATAGTAAAAATGCGGACTATGCATATGCAAACAAACTCATTCCTACTCCATGGAGCTAAACACAATTTTGGAGAGAAGATCCAGAAGATATGTCTGTCACTCGACTGTCGTGGCCAAAAGTGCTATAATTTATCAATGTATCAAAATGTACATTAGGCATTGGATAAGACATTCTACATTAGATCACGATATAGGACAGTGTCTCGGTCTGAATCGTCAGTACGTTTGCATCGGTCTGCCCCACGGACAGAAGAGCTACCAACTGCCCATTGTGAGATACCCGCACCCCGACGCCCCCAAGGTCAACGAGTGACCTACACTTGTCTACTCACACCTGCACTTTAGGTGTAAATCAATCTCCTAGGCATATAGCCTTAATCAATAAGCAAATACGTTTTTCTATGCATGATGTATGATTCAAATCCACATACTGTCATTAATCACACAGTATTTCATATTCACACCTCATTATTTGGCGATATCATTATTCAACATAACTGGGTCAATCACCGTTGAACCATTCCCAATGGTATTAAATCAACCGCCTATACAATTGTCTAATGCCATTAGTATCAATGATATTATATAACCCCCCATACAATTACATAATACCAATGATCCACTCGGGTCTAGTACCCTGGCCCTACAGCAAAACTCACTGTTCCTCTCAATCACATAGTGATATTATCGCATTTTCACAATCGCATAACACTTTTGTTACGTTTTCAAATCACGTAAAGATTTTCCATCATTTTCTAAATCGCGTAAATATCTTAACGCATTTTCTCAATCGCGTAGCCAAAAATTATTATTTTTGAGTCGCATAAAAATTTTTCAACATATTTCCAAACGCATAAAATATTTCTAACATGTTTTAAATCCAAAATAAGATTTTTCTCAATTTAATACCAAAAATTAACTTTATTTTCATTATTTGCATAATAGCCTTTCTATAAAATAATATTTACATTATAGTCATTCATTAAATAATATTTCCAAAATAGTCCTTCTTTAAATAATATTTGTAATAAAGTTCATTTTTAAAGAATATTTTCAATATAGTCCCTCTTTAAATCATATTTTCAATATAGTCCCTCTAAAAATTAGTATTTTTATTGTTTCCTAGAAATTTATATTTCTTAATTTTACTTGGGATATTACAGCTCAAAATTTCCTAACGCGCTTCATAACCCATAGGGTGAGCTATACGTCAGTAAATTTCAAGTATCAGTATTTATTTTACCGTATAACTTAATTATGCCAATTTAATTCTAAAAAAAACATATTACTTTAATTTTAAGTTCAAAGTCTAGTAAATTAATTTCTTACCATATAAAACACCTAAATCTACACTTAACAAAATAAATTTGGATCTAATTTATTGATTTAAGCATCTTGGCCGAAAATTCATATATATATATATATATATATATATATATATATATATATATATTTCATAATTCATTCTTTATTTTTTTCTATCATTTATTCTTTATAAAACTCTTGATTTAATTATTTGTCACAAAGCCAATTAATTCTTGATTAGCAAAACAATTTAGGATCCTTGATCCCCTTTTGTGGTGTGGAGGCCGAATGCCTCATAGGTTCTTTGGAACCTTCATACACATTCCCTTCATGTGATTCACATCCTAAATTACACAAGTATCATCATGCTTTCAAATTCATATAGACAAGTATACTATTAAAGCTATAAGCATATTAAACACACATGCAAGCATATTTTCAAAACCAAAGACTTATTAAACACAAACAAAGAAAGCATAGAGAATCAAGTGAATAAATCCTTATGGATTTTTCACCACAAATAATCAATTTCCTCACCACCAACACATAGTTGATGAGGTTAATCTTCCTCTTATCTCAAGGAAGATAGTAAACTTCAAGCCTCTCCTCCTCTTGATTTCAAATCCTAATCAAACTTAAACAATTTTAAAAGTCATAAACAAAGCTTAAGAACAAAGAACCATGGATCAATCATGGTCTAGAAAATAAAAAATCTAACTTAGAATCAAAGATTCAAGAAATTACCTTTGATATAGGAAATCAAAGCTTAATTTTTTGAAGCACTTAGAGAGAGATTTAGACAAAACTCACTAAAGGAAAAGTGTTTAGAATGATGTTTGGCTTTAGAAAGTAAGGTTAGATGAAATTATAGAAGTGTGGAGGTGGGATTTTGGTGTGAAGGCCGTGGGGTTCAAGAGAGAAAGAAAAGAAATGTTTTTGTGTTCTTGAGTTTTGAGAGAAAAAGATGAAGAATTGATATTTCAAAGTGTGATAAAATGCAATTGAATAGCTATTATTGAAGTGCATGTTCGTGTGATGTAGTGTGTAGGACATATAATTGTTTATTCAAGACAATAAAACATGACATGGTGTTCACATGGCTCTGACATGGTCTATGTCACATAATGATCATCACTTGGTCACTTAGAAGAATCAAGAACATGGTAGAATAGCCATGTTGGCCATGTGGCTCTATGGTGAGTGTAACTAAGTTTGTTTTAGTTATAACTCCTAGTTACACCTTAATTAAATAGTTAGTTCATCTAGTTTCTCTTAAACTAATTTAGTTAGGATTTCTATTTACATTCTAATTAGTTAGTTACATTATTATGTCATTGTATAGGTCATGATTATGTCATGTTTCTAGATAATAGATATTTATCTAGTAACTAGCTTCTAATTATTTAGCAACCAAATTAGTTCCTTTAGTTACTAATTAAGCTATTAGAGTAACTAAGTTAACTTATCTAATTACTTAGTAATTAATCTAGCCATTTTTATTGACTACATCCTAACCATTGATTAAAGATAAGGTGGATATTATAAGCTTCTTTATCAAGGTTGTTCTCATACCATTGATTAGATCAATGGTGATGATCTAAGGCTTTTTCATCAAGTTTTCCATCCAACGTTTCATAGCAAAGTCCAAGCCACTATGTTTGACCAATTCCTATTGGTTAGTCATAAAGCTTAGTAATAATGGTTCATGATTACCCTTAAGATATTTCGCTTAGATATTTTTTGCTTAGTTATTTTCCAACAGATATTACCCAATGGACAATAGCTACTGCTATTATTACTTAATGAATAATAGAAAATTCAGATATAGAAAATCTCCGTCAACTGTTCCCGGTTTCGGGTTTAGTAAGATCCCCCGATCCCGCCTTGACAGTCCTAAACTTTCTGGTCCAGGAAAAAAATTTATTTTTCCTAGCCCGCCTCAAACACACATACAACTTAAAATAATATTAATAAAATCATAAACTCAGAAAATTCTACAAAAATTCTCAAAAATCACAAAAAAATATAAAACTCTTATATTTTCAGAAAAAATAAAGTTCCGACATATATTTCAAAAATAATATTAAAATAATCAAAATAATATAAAAATATTTAAAATAATTAAAATTTTCCAAAAATTCACAAAAACTCATAAATATTATAAAACTCATTTATTTCAAGAAAAACAAAAAATCGAGGTGTTACAGATTCCCATCTCAAACATATTTCTATCAGCTCAGAATTAATCAAGAAATTAATACACAATTCCCACTTGATTACTAACAATACTTAAGTGTTCATTGATTTCAAAAAAAATTTAAATAAAATTTCATCAATTTTATGAGTACTCCCCCTATACTTAAAATAAACATTGTCCTCAATGTTTAAATAAGAAAAATAGCAGAACAAAGTACAATGAAACTTCCTTGAAAAATGGAAACGCAAGATCATGAAGGTGGTGGGAGAGGTGAAACCAGAGGGAGGTATGTAGCCATGAACTCAAACATCAAGTCTAACTGAGTGGTGACATGTTGTTGAAAACTGTGTAAGAGAAAAAAAACAAAAAGGGTAAAGACAATATTTTTAATGGGAAAAATAAAGCAAAAACTAAAAAACCAAATGCAAAAACTAAAAGAAAATATGAGAAAGGAAAGAAACACAGATTGCCTCTTGTGAAGCGCTAAGTTATAGCCATTAGCTTGACTATGGGTTGATGCCATGCGTAGGTGATGCCAATAGAGTGGTGCTCAGTCCCCCACTCCCTCTTCATAGTGTTTCACCCTCTGACCATTTATTAAGAATGTCTTTTGGCGTTCTTTCTTCACCTCAAGCACTCTGTTAGATAAAACTCGAACAATCTCATATGATCTATACCACTTTGACCACAACTTACCAGGACAGAAACCTAGAAGTGAGTTATCCACAAGAATTTTATCTCCAAGCTTAAACTCACGCTGCTTGACATGCCTGTCGTGCTTCTTCTTTGTTCTCCCCTTGGAAAGCTTAGCATTCTCAAAGTTGGTGACAACCTTGGGTAAGGTATTCTCTAGCATATCATCAGTCACAGATTTCTGTACATCTAAAAGCATAACACTATCCACAACATCAGTAGCATCCACGCGATTACAAGAATCAAAGGAACTAGGATTTTTGATAGAATAAAAAACATGAAAAACCATTTCCTCATCATTTAATCACAAGGTCAACTTCCCTTTATGGATATCAATCATGGCTCTTCCAATGGTGAGGAATGGACGCCCAAGTATGATTAGGATCTGAAAATCTACTTCCATCTCAAGCACAACAAAATTGACTAGTATGTAAAACTTTCTCACCTTCAATGGTACATTCTCTAATATGCCAATAGGAAGTTTGATTGATCTATTTGCCAATTGAAGAAAGATGGTGGTTGGTTTGAGGTCCCCAATATCAAGTTTCTCATAAATAGAAAGGGGCATCAAACTCACACTTGCCCGAAGATCACACAAAGCCTTGTTAATATTCATGTTCCCAATTGAGCACAGAATTGAAAAGCTACTCGGATCCTTAAGCTTAGGTGGAAACTTATTATGAATGATTGCACTATATTCTTCAGTCAAAGCAACAGTTTCATAATCGTCAAGCTTCCTCTTATTAGAGAGAATCTCTTTCAAGAACTTTGCATAAGAGGGCATTTGGGAGAGAGCTTCCATAAAGGGAATATTAATTTAAAGCTTCTTAAGTACCTCCAAGAATCTTTCAAATTGATGGTCAAGCTTTGCCTTTTGATAACTTTGAGGGAAGGGCAAAGGTGGAACATATGCTTTTAGAGGAACATACTTTTTAGTGCTTTCTTCATCTCCTTCTTTATCCTTGCTCTTCTCTTGCTTCTCCTTCTTTTCATGGGTTTCCTTATCTTTAAGCTTTTCTTCCCTTGTGGGGCCTTCAAGTTGCTTAACACTTCTCAATGAAATTGCATGAACTTGCTCCCTTAGATTAGTTTCCGATTGACTTGGCATCCGCCCTTGAACCATGCTGAACAAGCTTGCTTGTTGGGCTATTTGAATTTCAAGTACCTTGGAGTAGTAGCAATTTGATCTAAGCGAGTATTGATTTTCTTGATGGACTCCCCATGTTGTTGCACTTGTACTTGAATGGCTTGATTTTGCACCTTTTGGGTAACTATGAAGTTCTCCACGAGGGCTTCTAAATTGGACTTTGCTCCTTAAGAAGATTGTTGAGGTTGTTGGAATTCGGGTGGAGGTCAATTATTGGATGAAGCTCCTTGGTTTTGCTGGTTACCATATGAGAAATTAGGGTGGTTTCTCCATCCGGGGTTATATGAATTGGAGAAGGGATTTCCTTGAGCCTTGAAATTGCCATTTTGAAAATAATTCACTTGCTCCAAAGATGGGTCTTGAGAATACATTTCCACTGCATTGCATTCTGAAGCCAAATGCCCTTCTCCACATATTTCATAAATTATGTTAGGTGTAGCGACAACATTGACATTCAGCTTCTCAAGTGACTTAGTCAAGGCATCAAACTTGGCATTCAACAAAGTAATGGCATCAAGTTCTATCATTCCAGCTTGCTTCTTTGAAGATGATCTCTCACTTGACCACAAATAAATGTTTGAAGCGACCTCATTAATCGAAACCCTTGCCTCTGTTGGAGTCTTTGCCATCAAAGCACTGCCAGCTACGGCATTAAGAGTTGCCTTTGTAGGAAAAGTTAACCCAGCATAGAATGTCTGCATAACAACAAAATCTTGCAAGCCATGATGTGGACACTGAAGAATGAGATCACTGTACCTCTCCCATGCATCATAAAGCGATTCATCTTCCTTTTGGGAGAAAGTAGTGATGTCTTGATGAAGTTTGATTATTTTTTCAAGTGAATAGTACTTGTCCAAGAAAGCTTGGTCCATCAAGTCCCATGTGGTAAGTGAATTGACTTCTTTGCCTTCCCCCTAAGAGAAAAGATGAAAAGTCTGACCCATATAGCATCAATTGAAACCCCATTTATCTTTATCGTGTCACAAAGCTCCAAGAATTCATCCAAATGATATTTTGGGTCCTCATTTGTTAACCTACTAAATTGTAATTATTGGACCATCTAGATTAATGACGTCTTGATCTCGAAATTGTTAGCCTCTACCTATGGCCTTACAATTGAAGATTGACGAGCATTAGCATTGGGAGTTCCATAATCCCTCAGCCTTCACTCTTGATTGGCGACTTGGTTATTGTTGTTCGCCATGTGGTATTCCTTAACTCTCACTGTTTTTCTTTCACTTCTAATATTACGAAGTGTCCTCTCGATCTCATGATCAACGAGGATAGCAAGATCTTCTTGACTCCTCGTTCTACGCATAAGGAAGAAATAACACCTAAAAATTCAAAGAAGAAATTATATAAAATAAAAATAAAATAAAATAAAAAATAATAATAAAATGCTTAAATCAATCAAATTGCTGCTTATGTTAATATCAACACGATCCCCGGCAATGACGCCAAAAATTTGTTGTGACTTTTCCGCAAGCGTACAAATCGTACATGTAGTAAAATAAAGATCGTTCCCACGAGGATTGATTGATTACCTACTCTTATGACAACGTTGATTATTCAAGCGATAGAAATCAATGATGAAACTCAATCAAAATCAAAATCAAAGCAATAAAGTAAGCAAATAAATATAGAAAAGTTAGGATTCAACCAAGATTTGGAGGCCTAGGACTAGGAATTCACTACACTACCCCCTATGACAAATTGTAATCCTATCTTTGCTAATTTTTAATTATATTTTTGAAGGCAATTTGTCCTAAATTATTTAAAGCCCAATTTCTTGGCACTAAAAACGTGCTAAAACTCCATCAATCCCATTCTCATGGCAATTAATCCAAGTTCCAACCCATTAAATTTTATGACAATCATTTACTCTTTGAAGGATTTAAGCCAATGTCTAGGTTTCAATTGTTAAGTTTACATATTCTTGGATTATCTAGCAATTAGGTTTCATATTTCGATCTTTCACCTAAAGCTTAAGATCATGTAAATATGGTCGACAACATACCACAAGCATTAAGCATACTAAGAATGAATCAAGAACAATAATTTTCCATTAACAAAGAATCAAATTAACAATTCAACATAGAAAAGTAGAGAGTTGCATCCTAATCCTAGAAAAAGGAATTTAGCTATTCATGGCCAATGTAGCATAAATAAGAACAAAAGTAAAAGAAACAACCATGATTCTATCTTAAGAAAATAGGAAAAAGAAGATAAAAAGAGAATATGGAGAATATGAAGATGGAGAAGATGTCTTCAATGGTTGAATTTCAACTACTCGTGCACTTGTCATCAAAACCCTAGCCTCCAATCTTTGGTTTTCTGCCATCGTAAAAAGTGTGCTTAAGGATTAGGGATTTGCTTCTATTTATAATGTTTGGGGAGAAAAATATTGTTTTTAGTCACAGGAGACCTCACACAGCCATGTCTAAACTCGACACGGTCGTGTGAGCTTAAATTGCGTAACTCACACCGTAAGTGAGACACGACCATGTCTCCTAAAAATAGTCACACAGAAGCGTTCTTCAAGTTAGACACGACCGTGTGAGCTTGACAGAAATGTTTCCCAAGTTAGACACGACCATGTCTAACTTCTCAATCGCTCACAAGGCCTTGTCTAAGCCAAAATGGTCCTCTTTTACTTTGAAATCATAGTGACTCCACTTGCTTTCACTCCAAATATGTTAAAGCTCTTTAAATTTGTAAAAACAAAGACAATGATAAAGATCCATCTAAAATTCACTAATAAATATAAATAAATCACTTTAATTTATCCAGTATAAGACTATAAAAGATAGGCTTATCACATTCAGCAAGTATAACCATTAACATAAGCTACAAATCAAATTATAGTGCATTGTTCTTGTTTTCAAAAGCTTAAAGTATATACTATTTTAAGCACTATCATGTTTGGACTGTAGGTATATCCATTCATTGTGTCTTCAATACATTGAGGGAAGCTAAGAATATATTAGAGGGCTCAGATAAGGAGTAGTATACTAAGTTGCACAAGTATTTTGTAGAGGTTAGGAGAGCTAGCATCCATAACACATCTAAACTGGAAATGAAAAGGGCATAAGGAAGTCTACAGCCTATATTCCAGAGAATGTATATATGCTTTAAGGGAAGTAAGAAAGGGTTTTGGAAGGCTGCAGGCCCTTTATTGGAGTTAATGGATGCCACCTGAAGACTCAGTATGGTGGTGTGTTACTGGAAGCTGTGGGGAGAGATGCTAATGATTTGCATTTTTCATCGGCCTTTGTAGTGGTTGAGTCAGAAACCAAAGAGTCTTGGAGGTTTTTTCTAACCTTATTGCTAGAGGACAATGGTGACACTATGAAACATAGAAGGGTCTTCATGTCAGATCAACAAAAGGTAATGCATTGTGATACTTAAGATATTTTTATACTTCACATTATGATTGTGCTAATTGTTTGTGCCTTGTTGTAGGGTCTGTTACCACTCTTTGAGGAGCTGCTTCAAGGAGTGGAGCACAAATTTTTCCTTAGACATCTATACAATAATTTCAAGAAGAAGTTTGAGGGAGGACTTGTGATGAAAACATTGATGCTTGGTGCAGTAAAGGCCACATATGCAAGGGCATGTAGAGAGAAGATGTGTAATACCCTAGGAAACATGTTAGACTTGTATATGGTTACAAAGGTAGTCTAATACTTACTTAACATGTCTATTAATTTTTGTGGCCATTTGAGTACGTTTAGTCATTTTGTTGTAGCACTACGTGTGAAAAATAGCTGTTATTAGCCCTGAAATTGGCATAAACTGCATAGTTAGTAGAAATAAATATTGAGAATTTGTTTCTAGGTCAAAAATGTGTGGAAGATGGTGTAGTTAAACTTTGAGAATAATCGGAGTTAGTTTAGTATTTTTAAGCATACTGAATGTGTGTTTTAATGCCAGATTGACTACCAACAGATATGGAAAAATATAGAAATGGTGAAACAAGAATTTTGATGAATCTTAGGCTTTATTTTAAACTTGTTGGAAGTTATGAAACTTGGTTTGGTGAAATCTAAGCATTCTTAATAGATTGAGATTTATCAGTTAGTCACTTAACCTCACGTTTTTTCTCAGTTTTCTGCCCTTGACTTTATTTCTTTAAATAAGATATTTGTGTCATTTTTCTTCATTTCTCACAGCTGCCATCAGGGAGAATTAAAGGCAAAGCAAAGAAAGGAGACAAAGGAGGAGAACCAACTAATAAAGAGGAGAAAGAAGGAAAGGGAGGAGAAGAGCTTCTCAGTTCTTTCAATTTCTGAAGTTAGAGGTAGGGGAAAAACTGTTTTACACTTTCTTTTCATTTTCTCCATCTTGTTCATGAGTTGGCTTGATGTGAGCAAGGGGTTTTTAGTGTGATTTTTAGTGTTCTTGGCTTGAATCTTGTTGTAGAACTTAAGGATGACTTGTTTTTGCTTTGTGGTATGCTTGGTGATGCATTTTTCATCCCTTAAACACTTATGGCTTCTCCTAAGCTAAGAGAGGGGTTTTAGGTTTTTAAGATGATGAATGATTCATTGATCTATGTTGGAGTGATTTAAAAATTTTATAAGAGTTGCAATATGTTAATGAACCTTGTGAGGTGTTGGAAATCACTTGAAATTGAGGTTTGAGTGATTGGAAGGCCATTGTTCCTCAATGGAACAGTGGCTATTCTATAGAATTTGGCCTTTAACAACCAGCGCTTGGGCACTTAAGCGCCCAATGCCAAACAGAGAGCAACTTTGATAATTATATATTTTATACATTAATAAACCTTTATTTTTAGTCATTTATGTTTTCCATGTACTTAATTGATTGAGCTTGGTCATGGTTTGTAAGTTTGGGCTCAAATTGAACTTAATTGATTTTTTCTAACATCATTGAGGTTTGACACTATTTTTGTATTTCAGTCATATCTTGAGTTCTAGATTCAAAAAATTATGTATCTTACCTTGTAGAAAAATGAGAGAGAACTCTACAACTTTCATTAAAAGCTCTAGGGTAGAATCGGGCATCTAGTGTAGCTAATTGGGCCTAGAAGTTAGAACATGAGTTTAGAGACCCTTTGAGAATGTTTTGTCCATAACTTGAGTTGTATACCTCCAAATGACATGGGGTTTAGGCCCAATTGCTCATAATGGACCCAGATTTGAAATAATGGGATTCTAATGATGTGAGGCTAAAATAGGAGTTAGTTTATAGATGTAGAAGCAAAAAATTGAGATCAGTTTTTGGATTCCACACTTTTCTCACTTTCTCCCTCTAGATCTATATTTTTCTCTCTTCTTCTTCCTTCTTCTTCAAGCCCCTTCACGGTGATGGTTATGGAGAGATAAACTTCTGTATTCAATTCAGAGATTCTTGAAGAAATTATGGTTTGGATTCTTGACATCTTGGTTTTGTTTTGTGTTTGAATTGTATTTGGATTCCTCTTCTTCTTATTATTATTGATCTTGAATGCATGAATGGTGATTCTGTTTATGTTTAATCTGATTAGGTCTTAATTTAAGATTGAGAATTATGATGAACTTAGGATTGATTGATCTCAATTAATCACGAAATTAAAGAGGTTAAGTTACTGATTTGTGCCTAGGTCAATTGAATTTAAAGATCAAATTAACATAGATCTAACATAAATTATACGATTGCGAATTTGTGTGTCAATCATTAATTGAATTCTAGATGATTGTCTAGTATAAATTATGGATTTGATGCAGAGATTTCAGTTGAATCCAAATTAACCATTTAAATGCACTTCAAATGTTTGTTGAATGATCTATGATAGAATCAACCCAATTTCGGATAGGTTTCTGAATTAATTGATCTTTTAATTAAATTTCTCACTTTAATTTTGTTATTTATATATTTTGAATTCTCAAATCTTTTCCCCTAATTTTGACTTGATTTGATCAAATTGCATTTACAATCCTTGAGAGACAATTCGGTGTTGTTTCCGATGCTACAAGTCGTAGGCATAACTCAGTTACAATTTTGATTGAGTTCGGTGCTCGTCAAAATTTTGGTACTGTTGTCGAGGATTGTTAGTTGCAATTTGATCATATTAAGTGACCATACTAACTCTTGTTCTTACTAACAATTAACTCTTGTTCAATCCATAACTGTTGCATTGCATTCTGTTGTTGATCATTGGTTATTGTTACATTGGCTTTTGTTACTGTTGATCATTCTTTTGCTACCTTTATTGATAATTGCATTGAAAGATCTCCTTATAAGTGTCATTCAATCATTTTGGATGTGTTCCTAACTGCCTAACATCGTTTCATACCTAGCTAACATTTTTTCTCCTAGTTTCTGATTTCTTTTGGTGCAGGGGGAAACTAGTGTTGATCTGACTGTGGAGTTTGGAGTTGAGACTTGGTCCCTAAGGTTAAACCATCATTTTGAGCAAAGTGATATCCTAAGGATCATCCCCTCGGATTTTATCCAAATTTCATCATTTGATAGGGTTTTTGAGAAAAATAAGGACATGACAGTAATTTCAATAATTATTTTCGTAAATTAGAATGACCTATTTTTTGCCAGTTGCTAGAAAAAATTTCAATAAACCTAGCCAATGATAGCCAAGGCTATGCTCCTTTTTCCTAAAATCCATTGGTTGGGCCACTTTTTCAATTTTTGAAGTATTTTCTTTGCATGATAATTTTCTAAATCAATGTAGTTTTCATTCTGTGGTGGTCTCATGATTTTTAAAATTCAGTTTATATGTTTTTCATTTTTTATAACCATTTCTGTAGTTTAGATTTGTGTGTTTTTGTGTTTTTAGCATTCTGACACCTCTATAGCCCTCATTGGTGCATGACTAGGTCTAATTCTGATAATTTGCTTGATTTTGATCATGAGATTGATAAAACTTTTCATACACTAATTAGAGCTTATAAGCTTAGTCAAAGAATTGCTTTTGAATTTGATTGTGACATTGAATCTGCCAGTGCATCTGAGAGCTTAAGTGATTTTGCAACCATGACTGATAATATGCATAATAGGACTCTTAAAGAGCTTGCTACCCCTGATGTCACTTATCAATCATTATGCATTCATTATTCTGATATTGATGCTGACTTTGAATTAAAGTTTGGACTAATTCATTTATTAGCTAAGTTTCATGGACTTGCAGGTGAGGATCCCCACAAGCATTTGAATGAGTTCCATATTGTATGCTCAACCATGAGACCTCAAGGCATCCATGAAGATCACATCAAGTTGAGAGCATTTACCTTCTCCCTTGCTGATGCAGCCAAGGACTGGCTTTATTATCCTTCACCAAGTTCTGTCACTTGCTGGAATGATACGAAGAAACTATTTTTAGAGAAGTTTTTCCCTGCCTCCAGAGCTACTACAATAAGGAAAGACATATGTGGCATCAGAAAGATTTTAAGTGAAACCTAGCATGAGTATTGGGAGAGATTCAAAAAGTTGTGTTCAAGCTGTCCACACCGCCAAATTAGTGATTAGTTGTTAATCTAATACTTTTATGAGGGACTAATGTCAATGGACAGATCCATGATTGATGCTGCCAGTGGAGGAGGTTTGGTGGATAAGACCCCTATTGCTACTAGAGACTTGATCGATAACATGGCTGCCAATTCACAGCAATTTGGGACAAGAATGGTAACTCCAAGTAGAAGTGTAAATGAGATCCTTATGGCTTAGGTAGACCAGAAGAGGATGGAAAACAAGCTTGATGAGTTAACCTCACTGGTACGGTAATTAGCAGTGGGACAACATGTACCAGTTTCTGTACAAGAGCCTGCAAGGGTGTGTGAAATTTGCTCTTGTCCATCTCATCTTACAGATGCCTATCCAACACTTTAAGAAGATAATTCTGCCATCCAAGCTTATCTTATTGCTGTAGCAGGCATTTTTCCTGGTAGACCCCAATATTAGCAGTCATAGTAGCTACCCAGCTATGATCTATTTTCTAGTACTTATAACCCTAGTTGGAGGGATCATCCCAAATCTAAGATATGGGAATTCTGGTCAGCAACAGCAGCAACAATTTAGATACCAACCACCTGCATTCAAACAGTAATAACCTGTGCAGTAGCCTATCCAAGCCACTCCAGCCGAGCCATCATTAGAAGATTTGATGAAACAGATGGCCATAAATAACATTCAGTTCTAGCAGAATGTCAATGCCACCATTCAAAATCTACAAACTCAGATTGGGCAATTGGCAACCACTGTAAATGAGTTGAAAAGTCAAGGGTCGAGCCAATTGCCTTCACAAACAGTCAATAACCTAATAGGCAATGTGAGTGCCATTACCTTGAGAAGTGGCAGAGAAGTTAATGGTCCTAGTCTACCACAACCAAAGCTACCAGTGCAGCAACCAAAGATTGACCAGAAACAGCACAATTCGCAGAAAATAAATAGCTCAGTCCAACAATCCGTGATACAGATAAAATATGTAGAGCATTCAGACATGGCCATTCGACTACCTTTCCCAAATAGGATCACATAGTCCAAGCAAATAGTGCAAGCAAAAATGGAAACAGAAGTCATGGAGACATTCAAGAAGGTGGAAATCAATATCCCTCTCTTGGATGCAATCAAGCAGATGCCAAAGTATTCCAAATTCTTGAAGACATTGTGCACTCATAAGAGAAGGTTGAAAGGAAATGAGAAAGTGAGCATGGGAAGACATGTTTCTGCCTTGATCCAACCAAATATGCCTCCTAAATGCAAGGATCCTGGAACATTCATCATTCCTTGCATAATAGGCAACAAGCAATTTACTCATGCAATGTTGGATTTGGGTGCTTCAATCAATGTAATGCCAAAATCAGTTTTTGAATCTCTGCGGCTTGGAGAATTGAAGCTAACCAAAGTAATCATTCAGCTAACAAATAGGAGCATGACTCATCCTGTAGGAGTGTTTGAGGATGTTTTGATAAGGATAAATGATTTAATATTTCCAGCAGATTTTTATATTTCGCACATGGATGAGGAATTTGCATCTAGTCAGCTGCCATTGATTTTAGGTAGACCAGTTTTTAAAACTACCAAGACTAAGATTGATGTGTATACTGGTACCCTTTCTATAGAATTTGGGGATAACATAGTTCAATTTAACATCTTTGATGCCATGACATATCCTTTAGAAGAGTATTCTGTTTTTTAGTTAGATGTCAGTGATTTGCTTGTTGATGATATGCATGCTGATATGCTAGCTGAATTTCCTAAAATTGGTGGATTTATGGATAGTGTTGATTTTCCTGGATGTTCTGGATGTGTTGTTTCTGATTGTGATGAGGCTAGTATGTATGCTGCATTTTTTGAAATTTTTACTACTGTGGGAAATAATACTATATTTTCTGACCTTCCTTCTTCTATGAGATATGATCATACTGTTTTGGAAGATTGTACACATATTACAGGTGATGCTACAGTTAAATGAATAGAATTAATTTCTTCAACTAGATTGATACCTTCAGTGCAACAACCACTTACTATTGAGTTGACGGCCATTGAAGAATTTTTAGAGAAAGGAGAAGAGCACCGGATAGCGGTCACTACTGTGGTGGATTTTGTTTTTGGGTCATGGTCCAACATAAACAATGAAAATAAAGTTAATAAAATCCACATATTGCATTCTTATGGTGAAGCCAAGGAAATTAAGGAAGGCTAATAGGATCCCAGCGGAAGCTCTCATGTTTCAAGTCATGCTTCAAGCTTAACTTGGTCATGGTTATTACACTTCAAGTAATGAGACCCTGGAGGAAATCTCTCCATCTACTTCATTTGATAAGAATGGTTTTTTTCTTCCTCTTTCTCTTATTTTACTTGTCCTAGATTAATTGATGATTTTGATAGATGTTGTTTTTCTTTTGAGCTTTACATTGAGGACAATGTAAAATTTAAGTGTGGGGGAGGACTTTTAGCATTTTATTTTTCTGCTGTTTGCCTTTTTAGTTCCAACTTGTTTTTAATGTGTTTTTATATTTTGTTGATTTTTCTGTTAAAGTTTTGTTATTTATTGTTTAATTTTATGGTTCTACTATTTCTATTTTTTTTTTCTATTTTCTATTTTTTGCAATTAAATTCATTTTTGTTTTAATTTTCTGTCTTAATTTTGTTTCTATTTTTAATTTACTATTTCTATTTCTGTTTCTATTTTTGTTTCGACGTTTCTTTTATTTTTGCTATTAATTTTTGTTTTTGTTGTTATTCTCTCATTTTGTCTTAATTTATGCTATTTCTATTTTTCTTGTTTGTTTATGTTATTTTTTTTGCTATTTTGTTTCTATTTTCTATTTTTAATTCTATTTTTATTTTTAATTCTATTTTCTATTTTTAAAGAAAAAATTTCATGTGTTTTTAATTATTTTCCAATGATGTTTTGAGATTTGTGAAGTTTATGAGTTTGAAGCAATTAAATTTCAAGGTTCATAGCATAATTGAATTATTTTTCTTCCTTCTTAAAATTGACATGCTTGATTTTGGATGTTTGATTAATGGATTGAGTTTGATAGATGCATACCTTATGAGGTTTTGAGCCTATTCATGGATGGATTTAGCATTTATGTCATTCTCTTCTTTCTTATATGATTTTCACTCATATTAATTGATCAATCTAGAACTTGCTTTGATTCTTTGTTAGGATATATTTTCACTTGCATGCATAAATATGATTGAGGCATTCTTTCTTGAATTAGCTACTTTTGTCAAATAGCTAACCTTGCATCATTCCCCTTTGATTAACCCCTTGAGCCTATTTGCCTATTCTTTGTCTTAGCTCGTTATATGCCTTATGTGAAAAACTATGTTTTTACCTTACCTTAGGGAATAGGAGAGCATTGGTTCATTTTCAATGAAGGAGCTCTTTTGCTTGTGGATAATTAATAGTTCAAATGTGGGGGTTATGTAATTTGATGTGCAATATGCTAAGTGTTTGTTGTAAAAAAAAAAGAAAGAAAGAAAGAAAGAATGTATAAAAAAAAGAAATAGAAAAAAAAACCAATACACGGGGAGAGAATCCACAATTCTCAGTTTAAGTAACCAATACCAAAGTCTAATCAATTGCAATGAATAAACTACACCATAAATATAAGATTATACCTGAACAGATAAATGAGCCACTACTTAACACTAACAGAATATACATACAACTTTATGTAACATTCACAAGGAACGCCATAAACTTAACTCACAAGTATAACAACCAATGATATTGAACAACCGCCCACACAACTGCAAAATATCATCGAGTAAGCAAGACAACCGCCCATACAGTTATCAACAAACGTAATGTGTAATATCCTTAATAACATGTTAGACTTGTGTATGTATACAAAAGGTAGCATATGACTTACTTAACATGCATGTTTAATTTTGTGACAAACTGAGTTAGTTTAGGTACTTTGTTGCAACCTAGAGTGTGAAAAGTAGCTTAAAATGACTCAGATAATAACATAAATTGTTTAGATGAGGGAAATAAATATAAATAATTTATTTCTAAGTCACAAATGTATGAAACAAGATGTAGTTAAAGTTTTAAGGTAAACTGAGTTAGTTTAGCATTTTTAAGCATATTGGTTGTGCATTTAAAGCCAGATTGACTAGTAACAGATATGAAAATATCAGACAATACTTTTTATATGAATGTTAGTATTTATTTTAAAGTTGTTGGAAGTAAAAATCTTGATTTAGCTAAATCTAAGTGTTTTTAGCAGATCGAGAAGTATCAATGAAATATCTAAAGGGTATAAGTCACTTAAGGTTTTAGTAGCCTATTGTTAGCTTATATTAAGGTGTTTCATTCCTTTTCTTTCTCACTTCACTCGTTTCTCACTCACCAAACAACAGCATCATCTAAAACCAAGGAAGACAAACAGGAGAGAGGTAAGGAAGAAGAGGAAAAGAGAAGGAAAGGAAAAGGAAAAGTCAAGGGTTGATCATCCACCATCAACAAGGAACCCAAGGTAGGGGTTTTATATTCATCTTCACTTCTTTTCATCATTTTCACTATAGATGCACTTTTGGTGCATAATGAGTCAAAATGAGTTATAGAGGTATTTTATGTGTTTAGCTTACATGATTGTGTTTCTATGATTGTTTATGACTTGTTCATAGTATAAGTTGAAGTTAGAAACTTAGAACATCTCATTTGAACCCTTAATTCACAAAATGAAGCTTTAGGTCAAGTTTTGTAGGATTTTACTTCATAATCCAAATTAAGATATTTAAGTTAGTAATTAATGTCTCCAATCTGTTAATGAACTAATTAGGGACATAGGATCACACAGAAATTGGTTTGGAATAGCCAAAAACCATGAAAGATTCCAATGGAATAGTGGCACAAATTTGCAGAATTATGTAAATTTGCTGTCATATGTAGAGTGCCCAGGTGCTCTATACAGAGCGCTTAGGCACTAGCGATCTAGAGTTATTTGATCACGCAGCAGGGTGATGTGCGCTTAGACGCTTAGTTAGGAGCGCTTAGGCGCTGATCACGAAACAATACAGGGCTGTGCTCTGCCTAGGGAGCACTCAGGCGCTCAAGGAGAGGGCGCTTAGGCACCCATTGTAGAAATCAACATAAAGTTGATTATGTTGTTTTGAAGTCCTTAGCCCATTAGAATAAGTTATGTATGTTTCTTAAGATATGTTAAGGCACAAATAGGGATATCTCATGAGAGGATTTATCACCTAGCAAGGCCATGAGAAAGCTTAGACCTTTGAATATCCAAGAGTAAAGGATTAAAATAGGTTATGAATGGTATAACACTAGAGGTAATTAGGTATGGGAATGATCCTTTGGTATGTATATTATATGTATGAAACTTTAAGCAATCAAGAGTTATGGTTTGCTTATGGTACAAATCTATCATCTTAGGCCACTATTGTGGTATATGTATATCACTTGATAGTAATGAGTGATGATGTGATGTTTAGATGTATGTATGAAGGATTGTCTAGTAGTATTGATCATTGTGAGTGTCCTTTGACATTGTGCACCATCATGTAGGCCAAGGAAGATAATGGGAAATCCAAAAGGTTCTTTGAACAAGGATTATGTCCTAGCATCTTGATAGTGACAACGCCAAGGGAGATAATTGGGAAATTCATAAAGGTTCTTTTGAGCTTGAATTCATGCCCTAACTTCTCGATAGAGCTAGGATATGTGTAATGTGAGGATGAGTTTTCCCTCTATTTACCACAAGATAATACACTAAACTAGAAATCCTAGATAAACATCTTAGTTATAGGTTGGACTAAGTATGTATGATAACTTAGTTTATCTAGATGTTAAAGTTAAACCTTGTAGATGCTTTAAACATATCTTATTTAGCATGTGTTAAGATTATGTTTATTATGCTATGTATGAGTAGTTTGGTTTACTTATACTGAGGATTTATTGAATCTCACCCCATTGTGTTACCATGTAATTCTTGGTGAAAGTTCTTCAAAGAACAAGAAGAAAAAGGAAGCTAAAGATTAGATTATCTTTATAGTTTATATTACAACTGTTGTATTTACTAGTACCTCTTTTGTAATATAAAGAGTTATGTATTACTTCAAATCCTTGCTAGGGATAATGTTGTATATATATATGCATTATGTTATATATGTGTTTTCTGCATTTTATATGACTCTCTATAATGTTTCCAATGAAAATTATGGATATATGTATTAGATTTATACGTAAGTAGTGACGTTGTAATGCTAAGTATCTCCTTGAGTACTAAGTATATTGGGATATTAGTATTAGGACGTTACATTATGGTATCAGAGCTGTTCATCCTGTTGAGTCAGGGTATGGACTAACTATGCTTAGGCATGTTAGGAGTTCCTTTTTAAGAATTGTGCATTTCTTGACTCTTGTTTGAGATGTTGGTATAGAATTGCATGATTTTCCTGAGATTAGTTTGTTATTGGCTACTGTTGCACGATTACATGATATTTAGACTGCAGCTCAATATATGTTATTTCTGTGTGTACAGTAAACTATGGCACCAAAAAGGCAAACTAGAGAAACGAGGAAATCGACCTCAGAAGGTCTAGATATAGCTGAAGCATTCATGGCTATGGCCAATGTTAAGACAAGGGTGCTTGAGAGGATGGAAGAAAATCCACCTCAGCAACCTCCACTGCTTGTGCAACTAGTGCCAGAGGTTCAAGTCGGAAGAAACCAGAACTTTTAAGACTTGACAAAATTCTATCAAATAAACCCTCCACCATTCAGAGGCAAGTAAAATCCTTCTAAGGCTGAGGAGTGGCTTAGTGAGATGGAGAAGTTCTTCGAAGTAATGGTTTGCTTGGAGGAGTAAAAAGTGTCCTTCGCCTCCTATATATTGAAGGGTAAGGCAGAGCATTAGTGGAAAGTTACCAGGAGGGTACTAGAAGCCACAGAAACTCAGATGTCATGGGAAGTCTTCAAAACAGCCTTTCTGGAGAAGTTTTTCCTGCAAACTCTACATGATGATAAGGAAGTGGAGTTTATGCAGTTAAGACAAGGAAGCATGTCAGCAGGCTAGTATGTGGCTAAGTTTTATGAGTTGTCGAAATTCTCTTCACATTTTCGTTATCATTCGGATGAGAAATGGCAATGCTTAAAATTCGAAACTGGTTTGAGAAGTGAGATCAAGAGTATGGTGAGACCTATGGAGATTAGGGACTTTCGGTCATTGGTCAACAAATGCAGGATTGTGGAGTCAAGTGCTCAAAGCCCTCACTTAGAGGAAAGGGCACAAGATGTCCCAAATAGAAAGCGAGAGGATGACAAGAGTAAGCAGGGTACTCCTAAGATGAGCAACATTAAGGGAAAAGGCAAGAAGGGGTCTAAGGTACCTCAGTGCACAAAATGTGGGAAGACACATAGAGGTAAGACATGTTTGGCAGGCCAGTCTGTGTGTTACACCTGTGAGAAGCCAAGAAACTTTTCAAGAGATTATCCTATGAAGAAGGAAGATGCGCCTATCCCAAAGCCGCTAGCCAAGGAACGAGTTTACACTCTAGGCAGAACCGAGGTGGCCTAGTTTTTTGACCTTATCCAAGGTAAAGACATAATTTGTAATCATATTTTAAATGTCATGTATGATTCAGGAGCATCCTACTCCTTTGATTCTTATGATTGTGTAAGGATGTTGGATTTGCCTATATCAGATTTACCATATGACTTATCTGTTTCTACACCCACTGGTAAGCCAGTCATAACATCAAAGGTATGTTTTGACTGTTGTATAAGGATCGAGGATAGAGTCTTCTTTGTAAGTCTTATCAGTTTACCCCTTGTGGACATAGATATCATCCTTGGTATGGATTGGTTATCGTCCAATCACATGGTCTTAAACTGTTCAGATAAGACTCTAGTTTTTCTGTTTGATGTTCCTACCAGAGTTGTTTCTTCTCAGTCTGTCTATCTCAATGCTAATTAGGTCAAATGTAATGCCCCAAAAATTTCTTATTTTATGATAAACGCTCATTTTATAATATTGGTAATTTTTGTGAATTTTCGTGAATCTTTTTGAAAATGTTAAATATTTTAATATATTTCTCATTTTGCGTGTGGACTGAGCGCAGTTGGTGTAACACTCTGAAAATTATTTATTTTATGATAAATAGTCATTTTATAATATTTTATAATTTTTGTGAATTTTTTCTGGAACTGTTAATTATTTTAATATATTTCTCAATTTACGTGTGCATTGAACGGAGCCAAAAAAATAAAATATTTTCCCCGAGATTAGTAAACCTTGAACTTTAGAAACGTCAACGGGGGATCTTACTAAACCCGATGTCGGGGACAGTTTACGAGGTTTGCGTTTTTCAAGATTTTATCTGATAAATAAAATCGTGGTGCGTTCTATTATCTATGGGGCAATAAAATATTATTTCCGCTAACTGTAATTTTTGTCCACTGGGTAATAACTCTACTAGAGTGTTAGTCATCTTTTCTAGAAGAGCACTTTAATGACATCATCACTCTTCACTTTTTTGAAAAGTGTACAAAGCTTCTAAAGGAATCTTCAAGGAAACTTCAAGGAAGTTTCCTACCGAGCTTCTCAAGGAAGCTTCACTTTCCTCTCTCCTCCCTTGGGTTACACGGCCATGAAGGGGCAAAAGATGACAATTTGTCATCTTTTCATCTAACACTCAATCACATGTCATCTTTACTATTTGAAAAATCTCACTTTTTCTCTCTCCAAATTTTCTCTCCTCTCACTTTTTCTTCACACTTTCATCTTCTCCATTTTCTCTCTAACTCCACGGCAGCCCCACATCCTTCCATCCTCCATGGTTGCTTGATTTCAAGATCACACATTTCTTGAATCGACATTTTCTTTGAAAACTTTCTTTCTTGTTGAAATCACCTACAAAGAACTCAACTTTCCTCTCCATTCTCTCCCCATTTCTACAGCCAAACCCACCATTTTTGGCCACCCAAGTTTTCATGCTCAATCAACCTCATTTCTTGAATCCTCTCATCCCTTAGAAGTTTTTCTCGTTTGTGAGCATCACTTGGTTCTTCCTTTTTCAAGAAATTTCTTCAAGCCCTAACTTGAAGGTCTAAGGTAAAGTTCTTGGCTTTTCTTTTCTTTCTTCTCTTTTTCATTTTCTTGGTCACCTATGTGACCAAGAACTCCTATTTTCATGGTTTGAGTGAGGATTGTAAAAGTTTGCTCACCTTGGGGTTCTCTTGAAGGTGGAGGATAAAAATTGTAACAAAAGGATCAAGAGGCTTGCTTTCTTGTTTTGTCTTCTATAGGTAAGAGGGAGATCATCCTCATCAACTACCCATGGTGGTGAGGAATGAATTTGTGTGTTGAAATTAGAGGATCCATGTGTGGATTTCTCCTCTTGATTGCTTGATTTTTGATGATTTGTAATTTTGTGCTTGTATAATGTTGTTACTTGATGTTATTTTATTATATTGCATGGATAAATTGTGATATTTTGTGTGCATGAAATCAAGTGTGAAAGATAAGGAATCCTTATCTATGTTGAAGGGGAGCTCATGACCTTGTGGCCTTAGATGATGAATCAAGAACCAAACCTTGTGTTAAAATGGAACATGAGTAACTAATTGATGAGTTGATGGAAATTTTGGGTTTAGAGACCATGGTTGAGTGTCTCGGCCAAGAGAAGGCAAATTAGAAAACTTGTGATTAAAATTGGGATGAATTGGAACTTAGAAGTTTAAGTGGGAGAATGGATTGATTGGGGAATTAAAATGATGGATTAAGAAGATGAATGTTGAATTCCATGAACTTAGGGCTCACGGCCATTTAGGGTAACTAAGAGGAAATTTTGTATTAAAATGGAACTTTGAATACTTAAGTGATTAGACATTCAATTAGGGATTCATAAGATGGAAAGAGAAAGGAAATGAAATTTTACCATAAAACTATGAGTAGAACTTGACCTTTAAAGGAAAATGAGTGCAAGTGAGACTTTGAGAATCATAAGGCATTTAATTAAATAAGTTTTATTAAGAATAAAGAGAAGGACTAATTGAATTAGAGAAACAAGAATTAGGAGTATAAGGGAGGATTTGAGAAATATAAAATACTTATTTTAGTTGAATTTTATTAAGGACAAAGAGAAGAACTTTTTGAATTACAGTAAAATGAATTCAGTGATATTCTTATACTAATTTTGAAGATTCAACGTTTATTTTAATATGGCTTATCGTTATGAAATGCATGATTAAAATCCTTGTGATAGCATGTATTGACATTGTGCTTTTGGAACTGAAGTACCGGACCCATGAAACATCAGATGAACGATTTAGTCAGATGTGGTTTGCTTTTATAACCAGAAACGTCAGATAGACGATCGAGTCAGATGGGACTGGTTATCAGAGGAAACCTAGATATTAGTGGTATTATGTAGTCATATGGACAGGTATATAATATCATTGATTGAAATGGTATTGAAACAATTGTATGGACGGTTGCTTTAACACCATGAGGAATGGTACGACGGTAGTTTGATGTCATTGAATATGTATTTGAACGCCATACAGTTGTGGCTGTTGTGGTATTTTATGCCTAAGGAGTAAGCGAGAACTTACAAAATAGTGCTATCCATGATGGATCTCAGGGGGCGTCCGTGTGTGGTGATCTACTTAGTGACCTATTTGTCACATTGTATACCCTTGGCCGTGGTGATTCATTGTAATGCACGACGAGAACCCAACAAATACTGTTACTTTTCGTGGTCCGGCGTGGACTGTCTTTTGAAGGGGAACAGATATTCTGGAACGCTCATCTCTGATTTTGTGTTTAACTCCATGGAGTAGGAAATCAGTACATTGTGCACAAAGATGGTCAGCATACGCATTGTGCATATGCATAGTCAACATACATATTGTGGTGACATAATTATTATTTATATATCTATGGTGGATATCTGTTGTCATAGTGCTGTTAATATTTATATTATTGTGGGATATGCTTTCCGATGATATCTATGGAATTGATAACTTGAATATATCTGCAATATCTGTACGTATAGAATGACTTTGTCATTCGTATTGTTTTCCTTCGCTGCCATGTTAGTAATGATGTAGGATACCTCACCTCTTGTTTATACTATTCTTGTTCTATGTGATTTTGATTAAAGACTGTAAGGGGGACAGGGTTGAATCTCCTAGATTTTACTTAGTTTGATCTCTTGTGTTCGGTGATGGCGGTAAGAAAGGGTTCTGTTGGTTTCATCAGGATTGTGTTCACCGAGGGTTCCAATGCTTGGCGAGTTGTCTAGGCTGGTGAGCGTATACGGTATATTGGGGATCTGATCTTGACCGTGAGGAGGACCCACGATGGAGATCCTATACTAACTCTCACAACATCCATGTATCTGGAGTTTGCCTTACCCATCCGGGAGCTGTGAAGTGATCCGATTCACGCCCAAAGAGAGGATGGGGAATCTGTGACATCAGCTGCAAGGGCACCTGCCTGTGAGACCGCACTCTATCCTGTCCTTGTGTGTTCAGATGAACCGGGGGAAGATCCCGAGGTGGATTCAATGGAGTGCCCAACTCCTTAGTCGGGGACATCGTTATGGGTAGTTTATGTTTCTTTTGTATTACCTGTGTAAAGGTTCTTTTGAAGTATAACTTGGTGTATTTTTGTTTTGACCGGTATGAGTAATGCGTCGCGCTATATATGTTTTAAGGTAATTATCTAGTCTTGTGTGATGTATTTTGAGTATATCTTGTTGAATTATATTTTCAAAATGACAGCATGTGTATCGATTAATTCATGGCTCATATTTTCTTTATATGCACAATAATTAAATTTTGAAAATATAGTATTTGAGTTATAGCATGCCAAAAATTTAGTGACCGTGGTTACTAAATCGAGGGGTGTTGCATTAGGTGGTATCAGAGCAGTTCATCCTATTGAGTCGGGGTATGGACTGACTATGCTTAGACATGTTAGAAGTTTCTTTGTATGTTGTGCACTTCCTTGTCTCTTGATTGAGATGTTTAGGAAAGGAAGGCATGGCTTACCATAGGTTAAATGTTGGTAGCTACTGTTACATAGTTACATGATATTGAGTATTGACCCACTCAATGTGTAATGTTCTGTGTGGATGGGAAACTATGACTTAACCTAGGCGTATTAAGGGAAAGAAGAGTTCTTTTAGTAAGAAGCTCAGCTGGTATGACTGAACTTGTTTAGGATTTATTTATATTTACACCCTTGTTGTGTTACCTCTAGAGTTGTTTAAGCCAATGGGTTAGATAAAGGGTAGTTGGATAGGACTTGCAAGGTTTATGGACTGAGGTGTTCAAGAGGCTTTGGAAGACTGATTTTCTCAGGAAAAGAATATCTGGCGTAAGTATAGTACAAGGAGCTGCTTGGGAGTTAAAGACTTACAGGAGATCGCACCATAGAAGGCAAAATGAAGGAGCTCAAGTTAGAGTCTTTTGGGTTTGGTGGTTAGGTTTGTCTTCTTGTGTTGTGTGGCTCTTTGTGTTTGGTTTCTAAAAGGAGACAACATTGTTTGAATTGATTGCCTTTGATTTTCCCTATGTTTCAATTTGTTTGTCCTTGAAGAGGGGCAATGGCTAGGGGTAGACATAAGCGTGTGAATGCGGGGAGTGACGATGATGATACGACTGTGACAGCAAAAGTAATGCAAAGAATGGATGATGTAATAACATACCAAGATCAGAGGGCCGCACAGCTGCAGGAATTGGAAGTCGAGATTTAGAATTTGTTGGAAGAAAGTCAATTTTGGGGAAACTCTAGACTGCTTAAGTTCCAAAGGAGGAATAATAGAAAGGTTGAGCATTTTAAGCGGAATCCATATCCATGATGACCGAGGGAGCAACAGCAATAATAAACGCATGAAAGAGGTGTGAGTGGTAATAAGTCTAGTCCGATTGTGGTATCTTTACCAAAATGTAAGAAGTGTGGAAAGAACCATTCAACGAGGGAATGTAAGATCAGGAAGGTAATCTACCTCAAGTGCAGAAAGGGCCACTTAACAAAGGACTGTACGTTCAAGGGAGTCATTTGTTTCAGATGCGGGAAGCCTGGACATGTACCTAGAGACTGTACTCAATCAAAGATGAAGCCTTTCGTTGGTGAGATACGTGCTTCAAGACCTCAAATTGAAAGAAGAATTTACACCCTGAGTGGGGTAAAAGCATCCCAATCTGAAGACCAAACCAAGGGAGATTGTATCTCAGCGGGTGATCCTTTGACTATGTTGTACAACTCAGGGGGCAACCCATTCCTTTATGGCCTATAACTGTGTGGATCGATTAGAGTTATTGGTGTTTTTGTTACCTTTTGACTTGTTTATTTCTACCTCTATCACTAGACCTATTGTTGCTATTCAGTATATTAAACTGTCCTACTTTTGTTAAAGACTAAATCCTTTTTGTTAAATTGATTTGTTTACCTCTTTCTCAAATATCCGTAACTTTAGGAATGTATCAATTATTTTCTAATCATATCCTGTTAGATCATTTCGATAAAACCTTAGTATTTCTTGAAACTAAGATTTCTGGATTCTAGCGACTAACCAAGTTGAAGTTTACTGAGGAAAAGAGCCCAATGATGCATGTTATTATCTTCTTTCGAGGTCAAAAGTAAGGCGAATGTGAATGTCACTCTTGTAGCCAATGAGTTTCTCATGACGGGCTCTAGTGCTGTTGGTTAAGGGGAAGGATGGAACTTTTTGGTGATGTATGGACTATCGCCAATTGAAGAAGATTACGATCAAGAATGAGTATCCCAAGAAGAAGATAGACAAAATGATGGATCAACTAAAGGGAGCCACTGTTTTCTTCAAGATTAATCTACGCCCCGATTATCATCAAATTTATGTGAAAGTAGAGGATGTTTCCAAAATGACCCTTTGAACACGCCATGGGCATTATGAGTATTTTGTGATGCCACTCAGAGTAACAAATGCTCCTTCCGTATTCATGGATTTCATGAATTGGATCTTTTGTCCTTATCTAGACAAATCTATCGCTGTCTTAATTGATGACATTCTGATCCATTCTCAAAATCAGGAGGAACATGCTAAACATCTCGGTATGGTTCTCTAGGTCCTAGAGAAGAAGAAGTTGTACGCCAGGAGGTCAAGATACGAGTTGGTTGGAGGAAGCTCAGTTTTTGGGGCACATAAATTCGAAGGAAGGAATTTCTGAGAGTCCGTCAAAAGCTGAAATAGTTTTACAATGGGGAAGACTGAAGACCGTGACACAAGTTAGTAGCTCCGTGGGATCAACCGGTTATTAGTGACGAATCATCAAAGGATTTTCTAAGATAGCAGGACCTCTCACTTAGCCTACGGGAAAGAATCAAGCTTTTCTATGGACCAAGGCATGTGAAAAAAGTTTTTAAGAATTGAAGAGACACTTGACTGTTTCGCCAGTGTTGATTCTGCTAAATTCTAACCAGCCTTTTAAGATGACTCGCGATGTTTCATGTTGGAGTTTAGAACGTATGCTCGATCGGGATGTAAGGAGTAGTAGCGTATGCTTCAAGACAACTGAAAGCACATGAGAAGAGTTACTCTACACAAAAACTCAAAGTTAGCCATTGGGATTGCGTTAAAGATCTGGAAACATTCTACAAGGAACAATATCCGCATGTATTCTAAGATACACTAAATTTCGAGGATGAAATTTGTTTTTAGAAGGGGAGAGTTGTAACGCCCCGAAAAATTCTTATTTCATGATAAACGCTCATTTTATAATATTGGTAATTTTTGTGAATTTTTGTGGATTTTTCGGGAAACGTTGAATATTTTAATATATTTTTCGTTTTGCATGCGCACTGAGCAGAGCTAGTGTAACACTCCAAAAATTGTTTGTTTTATGATAAATAGTCATTTTATAATATTTTTAATTTTTGTGAATTTTTTTTGGATTTTTTCGGAATTGTTGATTATTTTAATATATTTCTTGATTTGGGTGCACGCTAAGCGGAGCCGAGAAAATAAAATATTTTTTCCGAGACTGGTAAACCTTGAACTGTGGAAATGTCGACAGGAGATCTTACTAAACCCGAGGTCGGGCACAATTTACGAGTTTTATATTTTTTAAGATTTTATCTAATAGATAAAATCACGGTACGTTCTATTATCTATGGGGCAATTAAATATTGTTTCTGCTAATTGTAATTTTTGTCCACTGGGTAATAGCTCTAGTAGAGTATTAGTCATCTTTTCTAGAAGAGCACTTTAATGACATCCCTTCACTTTTTCAGAAAACGTGCAAAACTTCTCAAGGAAACTTCAAGGAAACTTCAAGGAAGCTTCACTTTCCTCTCTCCTCCCTTGGGTTACACAGCCATGAAGGGGCAAAAGATGACAATTTGTCATCTTTTCATCTAACACTCAATCACATGTCATCTTTACCATTTGAAAAACTATTTTTTTTCTCTCTCCAAATTTTCTTTCCTCTCACTTTTTCTTCACACTTTCATATTCTCCATTTTCTCTCTAACTCCACGGCAGCCCCACATCCTTCCATCCTCCATGGTTGCTTGATTTTAAGCTCACACATTTCTTGAATCCACATTTTTTTGAAGACTTTTTTTCTTGTTGAAATCACCTACAAAAAACTCAACTTTCCTTTCCATTCTCTTCCCATTTCCACGGCTAAACCCACCATTTTTGGCAACCCAAGTTTTCTTGCTCAATCAACCTCATTTCTTGAATCCTCTCATCCCTTAGAAGCTTTTCTCTTGTGTGAGCATCACTTTGTTCTTCCTTTTTCAAGCATTTTCTTCAAGCCCTAACTTGAAGCTCTAAGGTAAAGTTCTTGGCTTTTCTTTTCTTTCTTCTCTTTTTCATTTTCTTGGTCACCTATGTGACCAAGAACTACTCTTTTCATGGTTTGAGTGAGGATTGTAAAAGTTTGCTCACCTTGGGGTTCTCTTGAAGGTGGAGAACGAAAATTGCAACAAAAGGATCAAGAGGCTTGCTTTCTTGTGTTGTCTTCTATAGGTAAGAGGGAGATTATCCACATCAACCACCCATGGTGGTGAGGGACAAATTTGTGTGTTGAAATTGGAGGATCCATGTGTGGATTTCTACTCTTGATTGCTTGATTTTTGATGATTTGTAATTATGTGCTTGTATAATGTTGTTACTTGATGTTGTTTTATTATGTTGCATGGATAAATTGTGATATTTTGTGTGCTTGAAATCAAGTGTGAAAGATAAGGAATCCTTGTCTATGTTGAAGGGGAGCTCATGACCTTGTGGCCTTAGATGATGAATCAAGAACCAAACCTTGTGTTAAAATGGAACATGAGCAACTAATTGATAAATTGATGGAAATCTTGGGTCTAGAGACCATGGTTGAGTGTCTCGGCCAAGAGGAGGCAAATTAGGAAAACTTGTGATTAAAATTGGGATGAATTGGAACTTAGAAGTTTAAGTGGGAGAATGGATTGATTGGGGAATTAAAATGATGGATTAAGAAGATGAATGTTGAATTCCATGAACTTAGGGCTCACGACCATTTAGGGTAACTAAGAGGAAATTTTGTATTAAAATGGAATTTTGAATACTTAAGTGATTAGAAATTCAATTAGGGATTCATATGATGGAAAGAGAAAGGAAATGAAATTTTACCATAAAACTATGAGTAGATCTTGACCTTTAAAGGAAAATGAGTGTAAGTGAGACTTTAAGAATCATAAGACATTTAATTAAATAAGTTTTATTAAGAATAAAGAGAAAGACTAATTGAATTAGAGAAATAAGAATAAAGAGTGTAAGGGAGGATTTGAGAAATATAAAATACTTATTTTAGTTGAATTTTATTAAGGACAAAGAGAAGAACTTTTTGAATTAGAGTAAAATGGAGTCGGTGAAAGATAGGAGGATATATTCCCTAGTGAAACTCAATAGGAAAAGTGTTGAAGTTGAGGTGATATTCTTATACTAATTTTGAAGATTCAACGTTTATTTTAATATGGCTTATGGTTATGAAATGCATATTGAAATCCTTGTCATAGCATGCATTGACATTGTGTTTTTGGAACCGAAGTACCGGTCCCATGAAACATCAGATAGACGATTTAGTCAAATGTGATTTGCTTTTATAACTAGAAATGTCAGATAGATGATCGTGTCAGATGAGACTAGTTATCAGAGGAAACCTAGATATCAGTAGTATTATGTAGTCGTATGGATGGTTATATAATATCATTGATGCAAATGGTGTTGAAACAATTGTATGGACAGTTACTTTAACACCATTAGGAATGGTATGACGGTAGTTTGATGTCATTGAATATACATTTGAGCATCATACAATTGTGGCTATTGTGGCGTTTTATGCCTAAGGAGTGAGCGAGAACTTACAGGATAGTGCGATCCATGATGGATCTCAGGGGGCGTCCGTGTATGGTGATCCACTTTGTCACATTGTATACCCCTGGCCGTGGTAATCCATTGCAACGCACGACGAAGACCCGGCAAATACTATTACATTTCGTGGTCCAGCGTAGACTGTCTTTTGAGGGGGGACAGATCTTCTGGAACGCTCTTCTCTAATTTTGTGTTTAGCTTCATGGAGTAGGAAATGAGTACATTGTGTACAAAGATGGTCAGCATACGCATTGTGCATATGCATAGTCAACATTTATATTGTGGTGGTATAATTATTATTTATATGTCTATGGTGTATATCTGTTGTCATAGTGCTGTTAATATTTATATTATTGTGGGATATGCTTTCCGATGATATCTATGAAATTGATAACTTGAATATATCTGCAATATCTGTACATATGGAATGACTTCGTCATTCGTATTATTTTCCTTCGTTGCCATGTTGGTAGATGTAGGATATCTCACCTTTTGTTTGTACTATTCTTGTTCAATGTGATTTTGATTAAAGGCTATAAGGGGGACGAGGTTGAATCTCCTAGATTTTACTTGGTTTGATCTCTTGCGTTTGGTGATAGCGGCAAGAAGGGGTTCTATTGGTTTCATCAGGATTGTGTTCACTGGGGGTACCAATGCTTGGTGAGTCAACTGGGCCGGCGAGCGTATACGGTATGTTGGGGATCTAATCTTGACCATGAGGAGGACCCGCGATGGAAATCCTATACTGACTCTCACTACATCTGTGCATCTGGAGTTTGCCTTACCCATTCGGGAGTTGTGGGGTGATCCGATTCACACCCCTAGAGAGGACAAGGATTCTATGGCATCAGTTGCAAGGGCACTTGCCCATGAGGCCACACACTGTCCTTTCCTTGTGTCTTTAGATGAACCGGGGGACGATCTCGAGGTGGATCCGATGGAGTGCCTAACTCCTTAGTCGGGGACGTCGTTATGGGTAGTTTAAGTTTCTTTTGCATTACCTGTGTGTTGATACCCAATTTTGTCCATTTTTTTTTATTTTTGTTTTTTGTTTTATTTATTTAATTAATTTAATTTCTTTCTTTAAGAAAAAAAAAGGAAAAAATAATTTTATATAAAAAAGAGGAGAATGGGTTACGAATCAACCCATAACCCAATTCATTTCCCTTCATGCTGCTGCAACCCTAGCCATCAAACCCTAGCCTCTACAAACAGATGCATTAAATTAGATTAAAAGCGTCAGACAGTTTTCTTTTCCATTTGCCTTCCAATCATCATGTTGAGATAGTTTTGATTCTTCTGCCTTCCAAACGTAAAAAGTAATTTGAAAAATTATGGCATTGAATGATATTTTGGGCACAATAAGAGGGGGAATCATTCAGAAATTGAGGGGAGACACACACGGAGATTAAACACGGAGACCCATTGAACAAGCCACCACGCCTATTACCTTTCTCACCATTTTGCCTCCATGTACCACCACTCTCCCTCCTCTAAAACCTTCTGAAATAACTGCCCATTCCACCAATCAATCTTCCTTAACGCATCCTGCTGCCACCCCTCAGCCATCTTCACTTTCACCCACCATTCCAAACGGTCACCACGACCCAAACACACCATAACCACGAAGACCACCAAATCGGAGCTCCACCGTTAGTGAACGCAGCCGCTCGAGCCATCCACACCGTGACCCGAGCGACCCAACCGAAGCCATCATCGTTGCCTCACCGTCGCCATCGCGCAACTGTGCTCCCCTGAACTAGACGACCGTGACCAAGCTGTCCACCATAATCATCACCCCCCTGCACCCCACGCAAGACAACCGCGCCATCCACCGTCCTTGAGCCTCCACGACGCCGTCAACACCGACCCGTATCCCTGTGCGAACCGCTCCACCAGATCCGGCCATCGTGCTCAGATCTATTGCCGTCCTCCTCGTCGCGAACCAGCATCGGGTCAGACCCACCGTCTCCTTTGTCTGCACCGCCCATCACCCCCTTTGCCGGCACGCTGCTCTGCTGCCCATCGCGCCATCGCTTGCCCCAGATCCCGTGAACAGCCCTCAAGTTTCCTTCCTCTATTTTCGTTTTCTAACTTTCAGAGACAAAGTCTCATTTCTCTTAAGTTCCTGTTTTGTTTTGTTTTTGTTTTTAAATGTTGTTATTATTATTATTATTATTATTTAATTATTTATTTGTTTATTCTTTTAGACCAATACGTATTTGCTGATTTGGGGTTTGTATATTGCTTATTTTTATTATCTATTCATCTGTTTATTCTTTTGGGATTGATTGTATTCGTTAATTTGATGTATATATTAATTGTTTGAATTTAACTCATTCATCTTTGTATTAATGTATTAATTAAACATTTTAAAATTGGCCGATGATAGAAAAATTAGGAGAGGATCGGAGCACCGATCAAATAAACTTTTTCCAATAATCTTTAGGCTTTATATTGAATTTTACCAGGAGCGCTGGCGAGGTCTAATCCCCACATAAAAATTAAAACAATTATGTAACTAAAATACAACCTTTTTTTATAAACTAAGATAAATTTCTTTTTGTAAAATAAAATATTCAAATAAAAGTGAACAATTTCATACAGTTTCAACATCATGATTGTGGTGAATTAAAGTTTTATTTTCCATGAAGACATTTTTTTTTGGAAATTACTAATATCTCATTATGCCTAATTTTTTTTCTTGATTATAAATGAGATTTTATTTGACCATTTACTTAAAAAAAACATTTTCTTACCTCCAACAAATTTCTTTGAATTTAAATTTATTCATTGAAATAATATTTTATTTGGCCATTTATTTTGAAAATTATTTCTCTTCAAAAAATAAAATTTTGATTCACCACTTTTTATATAATATGTTGCAGACTTAAAATTTGTTCCAAAATAATGGCTATTTAGCCACCCATTTCCGGTCTTAGTCATTTATCATTCTTGATATTATGCTTGACAAACTAAGACATAACAAAATAAAAATAAAAAATAAATTTTTTTAATAAAGGACTAATTTAATTAATCTTACAAATAATATTTGATTAAATAGGTAACCGTTTTTAGAACGAACGGTGTAGGGTGCTAACACCTTCCTTGCCCGTAATCAACCCCCGATCCACGAACTCTGAAACGCAGATAATCTTTTAGGTGTCCAATACATCATTCCATTTAATGGATAAAGCGATTGGTGGCAACTCTCAACACCCCGAGGTCTTCTCCTCCTTATTTTTTTTATTTTTACGGCGCCCTTTGGGACGATTGCGACAGCTGACGACTCCGCTGGGGAGACCATTAGAGGGTTAAGCCTTGTTTTAATCTCATGTTATTTGTTCTTTATTTATGTTGGTCTATTTTTTTTATTTGTTTATTTGCTATTTGTTTCATATTGTTGTACATTTTTTGTTTGCATTACATGCATTGTATTTATACTTTGTGAATAAATTTGCTTGCACGTTCCCTCATGTACACTTGCATACACAAGCTCCATACCCGAGCTCGGTACCTTGTAGGCTTAGATAGAGCGTGAATTAGTGTTACTTTGAGAGACCTTTGGTCTCTGAACAGGCACATGAAAACCTTTTACTCAAATTGAACTCTTTCCGCTTATAACCTATCATGGGTGAGGATGGAGGACTCTTGCTAGCCAAAGTGTTGGTGATAGCAAGGGGCAATTTGGGGACATTTTGTCTGATAGGGGTCTAAAACTAAAGCTATCACTTGTTGAAATAACCTTAGAGCTACCATGGTCCATAGAACCCGTCCTTTAGGATAGGTACCAAGCTTAGGTAACACATGAGGAAATTATGTTTGTTTGCTTTTTATAATTTCATTTCTGTAGATGTTAATTTCCTTTTTGTTTTCATTTATTTTGCATTTGCATGTGTGATCCAATATTGTGAAGATATCGATAAACCTCAAGCATGAATAAAGGAAAGATGGCTCTAATGTCTGAGGTGGCGGAGAGTATTTGGGCTGTCAGTGAAAAGTCTACAAGAATTCAAGCCAAGGAAGGAAATAGTTTGCATTACGAGGATGCTCCTTTACCTCCCCTAATGGGGAGCCATGACTTTGAGCAAAATGACCTAAGGAGGCTCTGTAATGTGTGGTGTAGTATGGGAAGACAAGAAGAGTTCAAAGACAAGTATGGAGATATTGCAACTCTCATGTTCAACACCCCTGACTCCAAATGTTGAAAGCTATACTTCATTTTTGGGACCCCTCATATCTATGTTATACTTTCCAACAATTTGACTTGGTGTCAACAATTGAGGAGTATGCTAGGCTTCTTAATAAAGACGACATGCCAAAGGACAAAGTATACTCATATAACCCTAAGAAGATGCTAAGAAGGATGCTGTCCAAATTGATAGGGATTCATGCCAATGAATTGGACAAGTATATGAAGGATGGAGGATGAAGTCTAGATTCGGAGTTCTTGCTTAGGATGGTTGAAGCTCAAGTCAATCAAAATCTTAGTTTGGTAGCACTAGCCCTCGCTATTTATGGGTTAGTAATTTTCCCGAGAGTGAAGAATCAAATAGATGGACATGTGATCAATTTGTTCGAGTAGATTGAGCATGGGGTACACCCAGCCCCACCAATTTTAGCTGAAACAATTTGATCCCTGAATTATTATCGAGTCCATTAGAAAGGAAGATTTTGGGGATGTGCACCATTGCTTGCAGTACGAATGCTTAGTTATATACTGACCTTGAAGTGCTTTAACCATCCAGAAGTTGATCTAAAATAGTATGTCATACTTAAGTACCCGCTCTCTTTATATGGTCGCGATAATTGGCCTCCCCGAACTCCAATGATGAGACAATGGATAAATTTTTTCATGGAAATGAAAGAAGTGGTCTGGAGGGCCAAGTGGTTTCCTCTCACTTATACCATATATAGATGTGGAAGCAAACCTTGGGTTCCACTTATTGGCCCATGGAGGTGGTGGGCTATGCTCCAGCTATGGTCCGAAGACAAATGGCATCCCTGCGATTCATTCCCATGACTCATGGGCTGTCCAAATTTGAATTCTCGTATGGCGATGAAGGAACCATCCGTAAGATAAAAGAGGTCATTGGAGATTGGAAGGACACAAGAAGTGTGAAGCCCGGTCTCCCATCATCTGAAATGACACCAGAATACCTAATTTGGCAGGATAGTAGGAAGAAGGGGTTTCTTACTCCTAAGGTACAGGGTCCAGAGCCACCAATGCACCAATTTAAAGAACCCATTGACTACTATACTGAAGTAGAAGGACGGTATAAAATCATTTATCGGCAGTGGGCCACTGAGAGAAGGTCCTTGAAAGATCAACTTAGCACTGCAAGAAGGAAAATCCAAAGTCAAGAATAGGAGACAGCCTCTAAAGAGATCGGAATAGAGAGGTTAAGGAAAATATGTCAAGCCCTCGAAACAATCATTCAAGGGAAAGATGGTCAACTTCAAGAATTCAAGAATGAAGTTAAAATCTTGAATCAACATTTGGAAAAACATGTTGAATGGTCTACTTTCTTGGAAAGTAAGAAGAATCGATTGGAGGATGATGTTCTTTTCTTGACTAATAAAAAGGATTTCTACCTTAATGCAAGCCAAGAAATGGAGCGGAAAGCCGAAATGGTAATTTACAATATGAGGGAAATCTTCAACCATTCAAGAAAAAGGGCAAGAGAAATCATCAAATTGGAAGCCAAGCTAGCACTAGGAGAAAACTAGGATATTCTGACTCGGGTTAGGAAGGACCTCGACTTCCTAGGGAAATTTCACTAAAAAGGACCACTGAAATTAGTTTCTTGTTTTAGGAGTGTTGATGTAATGATCAATATGTAAAGGCTCACTCTCTGTGACCATAAAGCTCTTCTCTTTGAATGAATGAGGTTTATCGATATCGCTTACTGCTCTGGATCACGTCTCTACATGCATAATTTTACTTTTGTTTGTATTTCTTTTTCTTTTTCATATTTTCTAATAAAAAATAATGAATACAAAAAGGAAAACTGTCTCTACAACACCCATATAGGACTTGCTCTCAATCAAAAGTCATGGATGAACTGGGGCAGTCACAAGAAGAGTTGAGAAGTAAAGTAAGCTAATTAAAGGAACAAATGGCCAAGGTCTTAGAAGTTTTGCAAGTTTTGGAAAGAATGAAGAACATAGAGGGGACTCTTTCAAGGGTAAATGATGATCCTTCAGCCACGCCTACTCACCCACTTGGCTTTACGCTAATTCCTTGGCAATATCCTAGTGTCACCTCTCAAGGGGCCATGATGCCACTCACCTTCTACTCAAATAATCTTGAAACACATGCATCTTCATTCCCACCATATGGCCTTCCACCTAGTTATGTGCCATCATTATCCACCAATACTCCTGAGGGCAGTGTACCGACAGTCACAACAACTTCAAACCCTCCAAACACTACCCAAGGATCTCAGCCAAATACCAGTGAGATTCCTTAGTACCCTATTTCTATTCCACCTTATGGCCTTCCCTCTGGTTTTGTGCCGTCACAAATTACCAATCCTCCTGAGAGTGGCTCATTATTAGTAATACCTACTTCAGGGCCACAAAGCTCAACTCCGGCCCAACCTCCTTTTTACATGCCACAGTTTTTCCTTCATAAGATCACTGGTACTTCTCTGCTAAACCCTTCAACTGAAAGCTTTCAATTCAAGGAGAAACTAGAAGTTCTTGAAGAAAGACTGTGAGCCATAAAAGGAGCAAGTAGCTATGGTCTTTTAGATGCCTCAGCACTCTATCTTGTCCCAAATGTGGTGATTCCTCCAAAGTTTAAGGTCCCAGATTTTGAAAAATATAAGGGAACCACTTGCCCAAAGAACCATCTAACCATGTACATCCGTAAGATGGTTTTGCATGGTCATGATGACAAGTTGTTGATTCATTTCTTCCAGGACAGCTTAGCTGGAGCAGCTTCTAATTAGTATACACATCTTGAACGTGCCCATATACGATGTTTCAAGGACTTGGCTGATGCTTTCTTGAAGCAGTATAAATACAACATCGATATGGCACCAGATAGGCTACAGTTACAGAATATGGTAAAGAAATAAGCTGAAACCTTTAAGGAATATGCTCAGCAGTGGAGAGAGATAGCTGCTCAGGTTGAACCCCCACTGACAAAAAGAGAAATGGTGGCCATATTCATTGACACTCTCCAGTCACGCTTCTATGACAAGATGATAGGAAGTGTGTCATTGAATTTCTCAGATATGGTTATAATCGGGGAAAAAGTTGAAGGAGGAATGAGAAGTGGGAAGATTGTTGAAAGTTCAACGGGGATATTTAGTGCCAAAAGGCCCCCAATAGGGAAGAAAACAGAAGAGGAAGCCCATGCTGTGACTTTCGATCAGAGGAGTTTTGCCCAAGGGAGACATAGCCAAGCACCTATTAACCCTCAACCGTCCTTCCGACCTCTTTACATGCTTTACAACCCATACATTGCTAATGTCTCTCAAGCTCCATACCCTCAACCTTATCACCCAATGATCCCTTATCGTGCACCGTCTCCTATCCCAAACCAAACACTCCCTACCATGCCATATCAACCAACTCAACCGTGGGCCCAAAACCTAAATACAAACCAAAAAAGATCACCAGCTAACCAAGAGAAGAAACCCATCCAATTTGACCCAATTCCCATGACCTATACTGAGTTGCTACCATAACTTTTTTGAAACTCCTTATTGGTTCCTTGCCCAATGAAGCCAGTGGAACCCTCTTACCCAAGAGGATTTGACCAAAATGCTAAATGTGAGTACCATACTAGGGCTGTAGATAACTCAACAGAAAACTGTAGAGCCTTGAAGTTCAAAGTGCAAGACTTGATTAATGCCAAATGGTTAAACTTTAAAGAAAAAACTCCTAATGTAGGCCGCAATCCCTTACCTGATCATGGAGGTCCTGTAGTTAATGCTATAGGGAAGTCTTCTGGACGATGCCTCATAAGTCGGGTAGTTGATGTGAAAACTCCCATGAGAGTAATTTTTCGAGAGCTTTGTAAATTTGGGTTAATACAAAACCAAGTTGAGATTAAAAAGGTCAATGAAGATGAAACAGTGTGCAAGATCCACAGGAAAGTAGGACACTCTATGGAGGAATATGATGAATTTAAGCAGATCCTCCAAAGTTTAATGGACAGTCACCTAGTACAAATAAATAATCAGTACGATAATGGTGATGTCTATATGGTCAAAGAAATTACACCTCCACCAGTTTAAGAGGCTGCCAATATCAATGCAACGCAACCAATCATAGGGTAAGCTTCAGGTATATCAAGGCCATTGACAATTCATTATAGTAAAAAGGTGTCTCCATAAGTCTCTCTTGGTCGGAATCCTATCACCATCCAATTGTCGACTCCTTTTTCTTATAAGGATACCAGAGTTGTGCCTTGAAAATATGATATGTAAGTTATTGTGAATGACCTCCAAGACAATCAAATGAAAATCCCATCAGCTATCTCTAGCATATCTGGGATCGGTGGAATGACTCGGAGTGGTCGTATTTATACACCTGAGAATCTGTGTAAAGAGCAAGTGGAGGAAGTGGAAAGAATTCAGAAAGGGAAAGGTAAAATAGGGGAAACTTCTACTGAAAAAGCCTTGAAAGAGAAGGAAGAACCAAAGGCAACAAAGCAAGAGGTCTATAAGAAAGAAGTGACCAAGGAAGAAGCTTGTGAGTTCTTAAAATTCATAAAGCAAAGTGAATACAGGGTGGTGGATCAACTGAACCGCATCCCTGCAAGAATATCACTCTTATCCTTATTAATGAACTCTGAGCCACACAAGAAGGTGCTAATGAAAGTGCTTAATCAAGCCCATGTTTCTCATGACATCATGGTTGACAAGTTGGATAGCGTTATCAGCAACATCACAGCAGATAATTACATCACTTTCACCAATGATGAAATACCCAATGAGGGAAGGGGACATAATAAAGCACTTCACATCTCAGTAAAATGTCAAGACCATATCATGGCTAAAGTACTGATAGATAATGGCTCTTCCTTGAATGTGATACCAAAGTCGACACTCTCCAAATTGCCATTTGATGGGTCACATATGAAATCAAGTATGATGATAGTAAGGGCATTTGATGGCATAAGGAGAGAGGTCGTAGGGGAGATCGAAATACCAGTTCAAATTAGTCCCTGCACTTTCAACATACTCTTCCAAGTGATGGACATTGCACCATCATACAGTTGTTTCTTAGGACGACCATGGATTCATTCTGCTGGAGCTGTGCCTTCCACCTTGCACCAAAAAGTAAAATTCATATTTGATAACAAGATGATTACTGTCTTTAGTGAAGAAGACCTGCTGGTGAGCAAGCCACCAGAAACTCATTATATTGAAGCGACAAAAGAGGCTCTAGAGACTACATTTCAAGCACTCGAGGTTGTCAATACAATTTATATAAAAGAAGGAGCTCCAATTCCCAAACCATAGCCCTCTGTTGCATCTGTAATGATGGTTGAAGTCATGCTAGAAGGGGGTTATTAGCATGGAGAGGGGCTGGGTAAGAAACGACAAGGTGTCACAAGACTTTTACAACCCTTGGAAAACAAAGGTAAGTTTGGGCTGGGATATAAACCCACCAAGGCTAACAAAAAGAGGATCATGGAGGAGAAAAAAGAGAAAAGGTTGGCTCGCTTGGAAAATCGAGAACCTAAAGTGGAAGGAGTCCCCATCTATGATATACGACAAAGCTTCCAGAGTGCGGGAGTTGTGTTCGTAGACCAAGTGACCGCAGTTGAAGATGATGACTTTGTTAGTCATACGAACCTAGTATATGCATGTTCTTCAGATACAAGACTCGACAATTGGGAGATCATCGAGCTTCCCATAACCTTAGAGTCTATTTCAAAGTAACTCTGTAGTGCTATTCCTTTAGCTCTACCCAAGGCTTTAGGATTTTCATTTGTAAAATGGGCTTACATGTTTCCTTTCCAATAATTATTATTAATAAAATACATTTTGAGTTTTCTCATTCCATAGCTTTCATCCGACCATTATCATGACCTTCTATTCATTTCATCTTTCTTGTGTCAACATCACTTAATGTAGATCTGAAAGTGACTCTCTTGAAAGTGATAGTGTCAAGATCTCATCATATAATTTTGAACACCCCGTTAATCATGCCGACGAGGATAATGTGGATGATTGGGAAACTTCACTTGAGTTAATGAGATTACTAGAACATGAAGCTAAAGAAATCAAACCCCATGAGGAACCAATTGAAGTAATTAACTTGGGGACTAAAAATGATAAGAAAGAAATCAAAATTGGTACCTCGATGAAAGAAGATGAGCGTAACATGTTGATTAAACTCTTGTTTGATTATAGTGATGTCTTTGCATGGTCATACCAAGATATGCCTGGGTTAGACACTGACATAGTTGAGCATAAACTGCCACTAAAACCTGGGTACCCTCCGGTTAAGCAAAAATTGAGACGAATGAAAGCTGAGATGTCCCTAAAAATCAGAGATAAAGTAAAAAGACAGTTTGATGCTAGATTTTTTACAGTTGCAAAATACCTACAATGGGTTGCCAATATTGTTCCTATCCCAAAGAAAGACGGGAAAGTCCGAATATGTGTGGACTATCGAGACTTAAATAGGACCAGCCCTAAAGGCGACTCCCTGTTACCTCACATTGATGTTTTGGTGGACAACACTGCTTAACATTCATTTTTTTCTTTTTGGATGGTTTCTCGGGATACAATCAGATCAAGATGGCACCGGAAGACATGGAGAAGACCACATTCATCACTTTATAGGGAACTTTCTGCTACAAAATGATGTCTTTTGGTTTAAAAAATGCAAGGGCAACGTATCAAAGAGCTATGGTGACATTGTTCCATGATATGATGCACAAAGAAATAGAAGTTTATGTGGATGATATGATTGCGAAGTCAAAAACAGAAGAAGATCATATAATCAATCTACAAAAGCTTTTTGAGCGATTGAGGAAGTTCAAACTCAGACTAAATCCTACAAAATGTACTTTTGGTGTCAGATCAGGCAAACTATTAGGGTTTATGGTGAGCCAAAAAGGAATAGAAGTTGATCCTAACAAGGTCCGAGCAATACAGGATATGCCAGTCCCTCGCACTGAAAAGGAAGTTCGGGGATTTTTAGGAAGGTTGAATTACATCACTCAATTCATATCCTAGCTCACAACAACATGCGAACCGCTCTTCAAGTTGTTACGCAAGAATCAGCCAGTCAAGTGGAATGAAGATTGCCAAAAAGGCTTTGAAAAAATCAAGCAATATTTACAAGAACCCCTAGTTTTGGTGCCTCCAGTGCCTAGGAGACCTATCATTATGTATTTGACAGTGCTTAATAAGTCTATGGGTTGCATACTAGGACAGTATGATGAATCCGGTAGGAAAGAACGTGTCATCTATTACTTAAGTAAAAAGTTCACTGATTATGAGTCAAAGTACTCATTGTTAGAGTGAACTTGTTACGCCTTGGCATGGGCTGCCCATCGATTGAGGCAATACATGTTGTGTTACACTACTTGGTTGGTGTCCAAAATGGATCCTATCAAGTATATCTTTGAGAAACTCGCTCTCACTGGGAGAATCGCGCGATGGCAAGTTTTATTATCAAAGTATGAAATTGTTTATGTCACCCAAAAGGCAATTACGGGAAGTGCCCTTGCAGATTATCTAGCTAACTAACCTATAGAAGATCATGGGTCGATGTAATGTGAGTTCCCTGATGAAGATATAATGGCTCTGTTTAAAAATGAGGAATCCTCTGAAAAAGAAAAATGGACTATGTGGTTTGATGGAGCCTCTAATGCACTGGGGTATGGCATTGAAGCCATCTTGATCTTCCCTGAAGATAAATTCATCCCAATCACAGCAAGATTGTGTTTTAACTGTACTAACAATATAGTAGAATACGAAGCGTGTGCTTTGGGTATTCAGGCGGCATTAGAATCAAAAGTGAAGATCTTGGAAGTATATGGGGCTCTGCTTTGGTCATTCATCAACTAAAAGGAGAATGGGAGACCCGTGATACCAAATTGATCCTATACTATGTTTACATCAAAGAATTGATCGAGCAATTTGATGAAGTCACTTTTCATCATGTTCCTCGAGAAGAGAACCAGTTAGCTGATGCTTTGGCCACACTATCATCAATGTTCTAAGTAAGTTATGAAAGGGACCTACCACTTATAAAAATAGAAAGTCGTGACTATCCTGTATATTGTCAAGTAGTTGAAGATGAGCCTGATGGGAAGCCGTGGTCCCATGACATCAAATATTTCATCAAGAATAGGGAGTACCTTGCAGGCGCTTCAGAAAATGACAAGAGGACCTTGAGGAGGCTCGCGATGGATTACTTTTTGAATGGGGAAATACTTTACAAAAGAAACCATGATATGGTGCTTCTAATATGTGTTGATGCAATGGAAGCAGAAAAGATTATTGAAGAAATACATAAGGGTTCCTTCGAAACTAACTCCAATGGACATACAATGGCAAGAAAAATCCTAAAATCTGGTTATTATTAGTTAACCATGGAAACTGACTGCTTCAATCATGTAAGGAAGTGCCATAAGTGCCAAACATATGCTGATAAGATCAATGCGCTGCCAGTCCCCTTGAATGTCCTAGTAACACCTTGGCCATTCACCATGTGGGGTATGGATGTCATAGGACCTATTGAACCTAAGGCCTCAAATGGGCATCGCTTTATCCTTGTCTCGATAGACTACTTCACCAAATGGGTTGAAGTTGCTTCTTATGCCAATGTGACTAGGAATGTGGTGATTAAGTTCATCAAAAGAGAGTTGATATGTCGTTATGGTCTACCAAATAAGATCATCATCGACAATGCAACCAACTTGAATAACAAAATGATGAAGGAAATATGCAAGAATTTCAAGATCCAACACCATAACTCCTCGCCATACCGCCCAAAGATGAATAGGGTTGTTGAGGCAGCAAACAAAAACTTCAAAAAGATCATCCAAAAAATGGTCATGACATATAAAGATTGGCATGAGATGCTTCCCTTTGCTCTGCATGGTTATCGCACGTCTGTCCGTACCTCAATTGGGGTAACTCCTTTCTCTTTAGTTTACGAAATGGAAGCCATACTCCCTATTATGGTAGAGATCCCCTCATTAAGAGTACTGATGGAGACAAAATTGGAAGAGGCTGAATGGGTCCAACCCCGACTAGATCAGTTGAATCTTATTGAAGGTAAAAGGTTAACTGCACTGTGTCATGGCCAGTTATATCAAAGGAGGCTTATGAAATCCTATGCGAAAAAAAGTGCACACCTCAAGGGTCATCCCGGTTAGACATTTCAACCATCGGCTGAATAGACAAATGAAAGGATGCCAATAAATCCCATTCCAGTTTATCTTTGAAAATGATTGCAATCATGTCCTCAAGGGTCGTGGAGACACAAAAAAGAAGAAGAGAAAACCAAAAAAAAAAAGTTTTTCGTACTCTCATACATCTGAAGCATACATAGCGCACTATTTCATTTTGCTGGCCTTGACTTACAAAGGTCCAACTTGCTGTTTTCAGTCAAATCAAAGCCTTATGTCCATTACCTTTTCTTTTTGGTCCTCGCACCCATTGTTTCTAGTTTCTGTGATAAGTCAGGGTAACATACCCATTGTTTTATGTTTTCGGGTCCCTGTACCCATTGCCTTTAAGTTTTTTTGTTAAGCTTCAATGGATACCCAACTCCGTAAGTTTCTTACCTTGTTTTTTGTTAAGTTTCAACGGATATTCGACTCCGTAAGCTTCTTACCTTGGTTTTTGTTAAGCTTCAATAGATACCCAACTCCGTAAGCTTCTTACCTTGTTTTTTATTAAGTTTCAATGGATATCCGACTCCGTAATCTTCTTACCTTATTTTTTGTTAAGCTTCAATGGATACCCAACTCCGTAAGCTTCTTACCTTATTTTTTGTTCAGTTTCAACATATGTTCGACTTTGTAAGCTTCTTACCTTGTTTTTGTTAAGTTTCAGCGGATACCTGACTCCGTATTTTTTTACCTTTTTGGGTTCCCATACCCATTGTTCTATGTTTTTGGGTTCCTGTACCCATTGCCTTTAAGCTTTTTTGCTTTAAGTTTTCTGTTATGTTTCAGCGGATACCCGATTCCACAAGCTTTTTCTGCTTTAAGTTTTCTGTTAAGTTTCAGTGGATGCCCAATTTCACAAGTTTTTTGGCTTTAAGCTTAAGCGGACACTTGACTCTGCAAGCTTTTTATCTTTTCATGGACAAAATTGAATCAATTCATTTGCTTTTCATTTATTCTAAATGTAAAACAAAGGGGGACAACTGTTGATACCCAACTTTGTCTATTTTCTTTTATTTTTGTTTTTTATTTTATTTATTTATTTAATTTAATTTCTCTCTTTAAGAAAAAAAAGGAAAAGATAATTTTATAAAAAAGAGAGGAGAATGGGTTACGAATAAACCCATAACCCAATTCTTTTCCCTTCATGCTGCTGTAACCCTAGCCATCAAACCCTAGCCTCTACAAACAGATGCATTAAATTGGATTAAAAGCGTCAGACAGTTTTCTTTTCCATTTGCCTTCCAATCATCATATTGAGACAGTTTTGATTCTTTTGCCTTCCAAACGTAAAAAGTAATTTGAAAAATTATGGCATTGAATGATATTTTGGGCACAATAAGAGGGGGAATCATTCAGAAATTGAGGGGAGAGACACACGGAGATCAAACACAGAGACCCATTGAACAAGCCACCACGCCTATTACCTTTCTCACCATTTTGCCTCCATGTACCACCACACTCTCTCCTCTATAACCTTCTCAAATAACCATCCATTCCACCAATCAATCTTCCTTAACGCATCCTACTGCCACCCCTCAGCCATCTTCACTTTCACCCACCATTCCAAACGGTCACCACGACCCAAACACACCATAACCACGAAGGCCACCAAACCGGAGCTCCACCGTTAGCGAACGTAACCGCTCGAGCCATCCACACCGTGACCCAAGCCACCCAATCGAAGCCATCGTCGTTGCCTCACCGTCGCCGTCGCGCAACTGTGCTCCCCTAAACCAGATGGCCGTGACTGAGCCGTCCACCACGATCGTAACCCCCCTGCACCCTGCGCAAGACAACCGCGCCATCCACTGTCCTTAAGCCTCCATGCCACCGTCAACACCGACCTGCATCCCTGCGCGAACTGCTCCACCAGATCTGGCCATCGTGCTAAGATCTGTTGTCGTCCTCCTCGTCGTGAACCAGCATCGGGTCAAACCCACTGTCTCCTTTGTCTGCGCCGCCCATCGCCCCCTTTGCCGGCACGCTGCTCTGTTGTCCATCGCGCCATCGCTTGCCCCAGATCCTGTGAGCAGCCTTCAAGTTTCCTTCCTCTATTTTTGTTTTCTAACTTTCAGAGACAGTTTCATTTCTCTTAACTTCTGTTTTATTTTTTTTTGTTTTTAAATGTTGTTATTATTATTATTATTATTTAATTATTTATTTGTTTATTCTTTTAGATCAATACGTATTTGCTTTGATTTGGGGTTTATATATTGCTTATTTTTATTATCTATTCATCTGTTTATTCTTTTGGGATTGATTGTATTCGTTAATTTGATGTATATATTACTTGTTTGAATTTAACTCATTCATCTTTGTATTAATGTATTAATTAAACATTTTAAAATTGGCCGATGACGGAAAAATTGGGAGAGGATCGGAGCACCGATCAAATACACTCTTTTCGATAATCTTGAGGCTTTATATTGGATTTTACCAGGAGTGCTGGCGAGGTCTAATCCCCACATAAAAATTAAAATAATTATGTAACTAAAATACAACCTTTTTTTTATAAACTAAGATAAATTTCTTTTTGTAAAATAAAATATTCAAATAAAAGTGAACAATTTCATACAGTTTCAACATCATAATTGTGGTGAATTAAAGTTTTATTTTTCATGAAGACATTTTTTTTGGAAATTACTAATATCTCATTGTGCCTAAATTTTTTTTCTTGATTATAAATGAGATTTTATTTGGCTATTTACTTAAAAAAAACATTTTCTTACCTCAAACAAATTTCTTTGAATTAAAATTTATTCATTGAAATAATATTTTATTTGGCCATTTATTTTGAAAATTATTTCTCTTCAAAAATTAAAATTTTGATTCACCACTTTTTATATAATATGTTGCAGACTTAAAATTTATTCCAAAATAAAGACTATTTAGCCACCCATTTTTGATCTTAGTCATTTATCATTCTTGATATTATGCTTGACAAAATGAGACATATCAAAATAAAAATAAAAAAATAATTTTTTTAATAAAGGACCAATTTAATTAATCTTGCAAATAACATTAGATTAAAAAGGTAATCATTTTTAGAACGGACGGTGTAGGGTGCTAACACCTTCCTTACCCATAATCAACCCCCGAACCACGAACTCTGAAACGTAGACCATCTTTTAGGTGTCCAATTGCACCATTCCATTTAATGGATAAAGCGATTGGTGGCGACTCTCAACACCCCGAGGTCTTCTCCTCCTTATTCTTTTTATTTTTGCAGCGCTCTTCGGGACGGTTGCGACACTGTGTAAAGGTTCGTTTGAAGTACAACTTGGTGTATTTTTGTTTTGAGCGGTGTGAGTAGTGCACCGCGCTATGTATGTTTTAAGGTAATTATCTAGTCTTATGTGATGTATTTTGAGTACATCTTGTTGAATTATATTTTCAAAATGACAGCATGTGTATCTAATCATTCGTGGCTTATATTTTCTTTATATGCACAATGATTAAATTTTGGAAATATGGTATTTGAGTTGTAGCACGCCAAAAATTTAGTGACCGTGGTATAATGACGATTGTGCCGTGGTTACTAAATCGAGGGGTGTTACATTAGGTGGTATCAGAGTAGTTCATCTTGTTGAGTCGGGGTATGGACTGACTATGCTTAGACATGTTAGAAGTTTCTTTGTATGTTGTGCACTTCCTTGTCCCTTGATTGAGATGTTTGGGAAAAGAAGGCATGGCTTGCCATAGGTTGAATGTTGGTAGCTACTGTTACATAGTTATATGATATTAAGTATTGGCCTACTCAATGTGTAATGTTCTGTGTGGATGGGAAACTATGACTTCACCTAGGCGTATTAAGGGAATAGGAGTTCTTTTAGTAAGAAGCTCAGCTGGTATAACTGAACTTGTTTAGGATTTGTTTACATTTACACCCTTGTTGTGTCACCTCTAGAGTTGTTTGAGCCAATGGGTTAGATAAAGGGTAGTTAGATAGAACTTGCAAGGTTTATGGATTGAGGCGTACAAGAGGCTTCGGAAGATCGATTTTCTTAAGAAAAGAATATCTGGCATAAGTATGGTTCGAGGAGCTGCTTGGGAGTTAAAGACTTACAGGAGATCACACCATAGAAGGCAAAATGAAGGAGCTCAAGTTAGAGTCTTTTAGGTTTGGTGGTTAGGTTTGTCTTGTTGTGTTATGTGACTCTTTGTGTTTAGTTTTCGAAAGGAGACAACATTGTTTGAATTGATTGCTTTTGATTTTCCTTATGTTTCGATTTATTTGTCCTTGAAGAGGGGCATTGGCTCGGGGTAGACGTAATAATGTGAATGCGGGGAGTGACGATGATGATACGTCTATGACAGCAGAAGTAATGGAAAGAATGGGTGATGTAACAACACACTAGGATTAGAGGGCTGCACAGCAGTAGGAATTGGAAGTCGAGGTTCAGAATTTGTTAGAAGAAAGTCCATTTTGGGGAAACTCTGGACTACCTAAGTTCCAAAGGATGAATAATAGAAATGTTAAGCAGTTTAAGCGGAAACTGTATCCACGACGATCGAGGGAGCAACAACAACAACAAACGTATGAAAGAGGTGCGAGTGGTAATAAGTCCAGTCCGATCGTGGTATCTATACCAAAATGTAAGAAGTATGGAAAGAACCATTCAACGAGGGAATGTAAGATCAGGAGGGTAATCTGCTTCAAGTATGAAAAAGGCCACTTAACAAGGGACTATACGTTCAAGGGAGTCATTTGTTTCAAATGCGGAAAGCCCAGACATGTACCTAGAGACTATACTCAATCAAAGACGAAGCCTTCTGTTAGTGAGATACGTGCTTCAAGACCTCAAACTGAAGGAAGAATTTATACCCTGAGTGGGGCAGAAGCCTCCCAATCTGAAGACCAAACCAAGGGAGATCGTGTCTCAGGTGTTACCAAGTGGCCTCAATACTCAAGAGGGGGGTGAATTGAGTATGAAAACTAAGTTCGCAAATCTTTCACAAATCGTTTGATAACTTATTTTTGTTGAAGCTATTGAATGATTAGAAATAATTGGAAGGATGAGATAAACACTTTTACTTATAACAAAAATAGTCTACGGAGACAGTATCCAAGAAAATCAATAAAACAGTATACAAAATAAACAGAGGAGGGTTTAGAGATAACAAACACAGTCGTTTATCCTGGTTCAATCACCAATCCACTTGTGATCTATGTCCAGTCCCCAAGCAACAACTTGAGATATTTCACTATATCTTCAAGCTTCAATGGGTGCTTGACAACCACTACAACCTTGAGCACTCAACCTTTTTGGGATACCTCACCCTTGGAGCATGAGTCTCTTCAACTAAGGGATACCTCACCCTTTACACTTTTGAAGGGATGCCTCACCCTCTTTACAAAGCAGTAATGATAGATAGAATAAAGCTCTCAATAGAGCAGATGAATACAAATTGAAGCTCTAATATGCTCTCAAATATTTTTCACGTTTTTGACAGAAAACAGAGCAAGAAAATGATTTGAGGATTAATTCACATTTGGACGTATTGGTAATCAGTTTTTGGTTCAAGGTCAACCTCAAATAAAGACCCAACTTTGGTATTTATAAGTTTCTCATTTAATAGAGTCGTTGGGGTTTTCTGGGCACGCATTAAATGCATTAAATATAGCCGTTGGACGTTGTCAGGATTCTTGTAATCGATTACTCAGCTCAGGTAATCGATTACATATGTTGTTCCAACGTGTTCTTGACTTTCTGGGCTCTGTGTAATCGATTACATTCTTGGTGTAATCGATTACATGGCTTCTAACTTGTGTGTAATCGATTATATTCTTGGTGTAATCGATTACATGACTTCTGACTTACTGTGTAATCGATTACATTCTTGGTGTAATCGATTACATGACTTCTGACTTGCTGTGTAATCGATTACAATATGCATGTAATCGATTACATGACTCTTTGAATGTGTTCATGCTTTTCTGGTCTTGATGTAATCGATAATATATATTGTGTAATCGATTACATGGCCTCTAACTTGCTTGTAATCGATTACATTTCTCATGTAATCGATTACATGCCTTCTGTTTGCTGTGTAATCGATTATAAACATCATGTAATCGATTACATTGACCTCTGAACACATTTTTCAAGTCCAACAAAGCTTGTAAGTCATTTCTAACACCTTGAGACAATTGTTTAAACATGAATCTTTTTAAGAGTGTTAGTTTTAAGATTGAAACACAAGTTTTCTTGAAAGCCATGTTTATCTTTGAAATTTCCCATTAATTTTGAAATCATATATTGAAAAACCATTTGAGAAATCTTGAGAGCATTTAACATTAGTGTCCTAAGTCTTATAACTAAATAAACCTTCTTGTCTTCTTTCTTTGATCTTGATTTTTCCTTTTACTTTGATCTTCACTATTGCACTTGATCTTCGCTTTTGTCTTTGTTATCATTAAAAACCATTTGACATGCCTTAGAGACATAAGCATTCACATTCTCCCCCTTTTTGATGATGACAAACTGATCATAGGAAAAAGAAAGAATTTTTGCAATTTTATATAATAGACATTTAGGCGCAATGCTTCCCCGGAGTTTATGCATGATATTGGGTTAGATTTCATGTAAAAAGCTTAAGAGCGCAAAAGCTCAATAACTCCCCCGTACTCATGCAGCCTTAATTACTCATGCAACCTTTATTTCATTTTTCCTTATTTTCCTTATTTTCTCCCCCATTGGCATTATCAAAAAGACATAAGCATTAAAAAAAAATGGACAGCATAACAGCTATAGTTCATGATTCCCTAAATTTTGTCAGAACAACACTGCCAAGAATATCAATCAGTTCATGCAATATTGACAAACAGCCAAACATTCAAAGCGGAAACAAGTTCATATTTTATTAATCAACCATGGACAAAGTAATGTTCTCACAGTCAGTATACCCAATAATCAAAGAACATCATAAATGTATACCAATGAAATATAATCAGAGTCAAAACAAAATAAATACATGGTGTTTATCAAAACAAATATCAAGGCAAGGAGCCATGATCACTGTCAATGGCCTCGCTGTCACAAAAGACATCACCCTATGGATTTGCAGCAGTATCATTGTTATCATCATTGTCATCGCTGGGCATAAGATCATCGTCAGAGTCTAAAGGTTCCTCATCATCAGCAGGAACTCCAGATGGGCCAGCGAAAGAGAGGGGAGCCGGAGAGGCAGGGGATGTACGAGGTGCAGCAGCAGCGCTCTGAGGAATAGGAGGTCCACCCAGGAGAGATTGGATGGAGGCAAGCTCCTGATCAGAGTAGTCCATCCTCAGCTCAAGATGGTCAATCTTCTGCTCGATATGATCCATGCGTGTGTTTACATTAGCGCTCTGTTGAAGGTGCAAACGTGTTTGCCCTTTTTGCTAACCGCAAGTGCACGGGTCGCACAAGTAATACAGTTATAGAGTAAGAGATCGATCCCATGAGGAAAACGTATTTCAAAGTAAAGCTGAGTATTAACCAATAGTCTAGTTAATGCTATCCAAAAGCATTAAATTTATAAATGAATGGTTAAAGAAATATAAAGACTGAAAAGCAATAACTCTAAGATAAATAGATAAATAGAGAAATAAGAATTACTTTTCATTTCCTATTTCAACTAATGAATTGTAATCCTTACAAGCAAAATCGAAGATTAGTTTAGTTAGCTTGAGAATCTGATTTAGTTAAAAGCCTATGTCTAGGTCAATTAACCCTGGTTTCATTTACCCAGCTCACTAAGTTTCCTTGAGAACCAGTGCAAACTCCACTCATTAATGATCTATTCTCAATCACACACTATACATGACCAATAGGTATATTTCTATCCTATTAATGAATCAGCTCATCCAAGCTAATTGAACTTGCCGAACATGTATCAACCACATCATATCCATATTAACAAATCCCTATGTCTAGTTCATTTGTCAATATTAACATCATGCAATTAGTGATCAGCCAACCACAAGCATTAAACACAGATTGTGATTGAACTCAACTAAACTTCAATATATACCCAAAAGATTACAAATTTCTCAGTATCTATAAGAAACTACAAAGTAAAACTTATATACAGCCTAGCTAGCCATGAATCATGAGAGTACAAACATATAAATCATGATCATGCAGCAATATAGAGAGTAAGAAGAAAGGAAAGGAAGGAAGCTCAATAGGTTGTATCCTTTAAGCTTGATTCACCCTCCATAGGAAGGATGGCCTCCAACCTTAGCCTTTTTTGCTTCCTCTAGGTCTAAAAAACCAAAAACCAGCAGCTGCTCTCCAAAAATGATGAAAACTCTCGTAGAAATTCGGTGCAAATCTATTTATAAACTGAATAAAACAGGGTCACACCGCGGCGTCCAACATGTCCCGCCGCGGCGCGCTCGCAATTAGGTCACAGGTGCCTGAGGCGCCTACTCTTCAACGTTGCGGCGCTCCAGCCTCGGATTTTATCTGCGATGCAGGGGAACGCCGCGGCGCAACCATATCCACATCATGGCGTTGAGTCGATCTATAATTTTGAGCTTCTCTCAGGCTTCCTGGTCCAAAGCTGCTTCAACTTCTTCATTTCCATGCTTCTTTTAAGACCTGCCTATATGAGAGAATTTATCAATTCTTTAAATCATGCAAATGTACTCAATTTAATCATAATCTTGAAAGTATTTACTCAGGATCACAATGGAAATCATCAGAATGAAATCAGATAGAAATGATGCTAGAACCTTCCATCAATGCTTACAAACAAGGACTAAACTTGCCATGATGCACAGATATAGGCCAATAATAACTTAACTCTACAGAGTTATCACACTCAGGTTGCGCATTTCGTGGAGCAGGAGATCAAGAGTAGTAGGAGTGGGAGCTAGAGCAGGGGCAGGAGCAGGATGCTGAGCCTCCTCATCCTCGTCACTATTTGGGTCGTGATGGATATGGCCAAAAGTGCCATGAGCAATGTAATGCCATCTGTCATCCACCTTATAGAGCTGGAGCTTCCTCAGAGTATGCAGCCCAATTGATTGTGGTCTTTTGGAGCTGGTGTCCTTAGACTCTTCAGCCAGTGAAATGCGACAGTGCTCAAGTATAGTGGTTACCAATATGGCGAAGGGGAGAGCAAAGTTCTTCTTTTTCTTGACGTCCAGCATGTGCTCTAAGATATAATAACCCCAGTTAATAGGCCTCCCTGTAGTCATTGCCCATAATGCAATCACATCATCCCTGAGGACTTAGGAGTAATTCCCTCCCTTGGGAATTAAGCCACGGACCAAAAGATAGTGGAGAACCCTGTTCTCCATGGTAAGGCCAGTAGCCATAATTCTTCGTTTAGGATTACTCGGGGGGTGGTAGCCAGTCCTAATCAAAGAGAGAAGAGCAATCTTATGCTCAAACTCATGTCCCCATACATTGGCATTCCCACATAACTGAGCTCCATCTGGAGTGAGCTTTGTCAGCCTATACCACTCTGCCATTGATAACCTGATTTGTTACTTTTTCACTTCAGAAATGATATAGTTATCCTCAACTTTCAGGTTCGCATAAAAGACACGTACAAGATTAGGGTAGATGGCTTTCTCTATGCTCAGGAATCCCAGCAAGCCTAAGTTTTCTATTGTCCTAAAGCTCTCTAATGGTTCACTCTCACAGAAGGTGATGGGTAGATACCTGGGAGAGATGATCTTGCGAAGCTGAAAGTTCTTCTGGAACAATTCAGCTCACTTCACAGTGGAGAAGTGCCTCGTGAGGTCCAGGCCGGATATGTTACGTGAAGAACCACCAGAAGACCCTGTAATGGCAGCCCCTGTTCTTGGGCGCTTTGAACGATGAGAAGATTCAGCCATTGTGGAGTAGGAGTGGAGTGGGAGGAGTGGAAATGGTTGGGGATGAGTGAGGAGAGAGAAAGGGACAAAATTAGGTTAGAGAAACCGAGATGGGGTTTGTGAGAGAAGGTAGGGAGATTTGGGTGAGGGATGTGAGGAGATTTTGAGAGATGGGTTGTGTGAGAGGGGATTTCCGAGATTGAGAGAGGTAAAATGAGGATTTTGATGGAGATTTGAGTGAGAAATGAGAGATTTTGAGGTTTGAGAGGTTTAGGGTGCGTGGGAGCAGAGAAGGAGGACGAAGAAGATGAATAGGTTAAAAAAAATGAGCTCTACGCGCGTCAGAAACCTTTTTAAAATACTCTGTGTAATCAATTACATTGAGTGTGTAATCGATTACATGTATTCTAGTGGGTGTGTAATCGATTACATTTTGGTGTAATCGATTACATGCCTTCTGGGAACCTTGTAATCGATTACATTAATATTATAATCGATTACCTGAGTTCTGAGTTTATTGTAATCGATTACAAAAGGTGTGTAATCGATTACATGCGTGACAGAACCTGAGTAATCGATTACAAAGGCATTGTAATCGATTACTAGTATTGTTAACTTAGATTTTGCATTCCAGACAGCATATAATCAACTTTAATCAATCCAAATTAGTTTCAAAACAGCTTAGATCAATTCAAAGCATCATTCAACCATATAATCTAATCATATTATGATTCAACTCACGTAATTTATCAAAATTTACTATTTTTACCAAGATTTTTACCATTTTTGGTGAAATTTTGAGGATGTTGAGTTGCTTGTGAGTCTTGGTCATGAGGGATCACCTGTAAAACAATTTAGGGGAAATCTTCGACGCTCAAGTCAGTATTGGATTCAAATATAATGAAAAATTCAGAGATTATGTAGTAATTTGGCGTGATTATTCAGAAAAAATGCAAGGTTATGCATTAGATTCAGGATTACGCAGCAGAAGTTAATTTATACATGAATGATCCAATATACCAAGTTCATTTCTTATGTAGAAAAATGCTTCTTTTGCTAGGGGTTTAGTGAAAATGTCAGCTAGTTGCTTAGTGGTTTCTACAAACTCAAGCATACAGTCACCCTTTTGAATATGGTCTCTAATGAAATGATGTCTTATTTCAATATATTTAGTCCTAGAATGCAAAATGGGATTTTTAGACAAGTTGATTGCACTAGTATTATCACATCTTATGGGGATGTGATCAAGTTCAAGACCATAGTCCAAGAGTTGTTGTTTCATCCAAAGGATTTGAGAACAACAACTCCCAGCTGTAATATATTCAGCTTCAGTTGTAGATAATGCCACACTATTTTGCTTCTTGCTATGCCAAGAAACTAGTGAGCTTCCAAGCAAGTGGCATGTCCCACTAGTGCTCTTTCGATCCATTTTGCACCCAGCAAAATCAGAATCAGAATACCCAATAAGACTACATGAGGCACCTTTAGGGTACCATAAACCCATTTGTGATGTGCCTATTAGATATTTCATTATTCTTTTAACAGCACTTAGGTGTGATTCTTTAGGATTAGCTTGATATCTAGCACACATGCATACACTAAACATTATATCAGGCCTACTTGCAGTAAGATAAAGGAGTGAGCCAATCATACCTCTATATTTTGTAATTTCTACTGATTTACCTCCTTCATCATTGTCCAAATAGCAAGAGGTGCCCATTGGAGTAGCCATATGCTTGGCATTGTCCATTCCAAACTTCTTGAGCAGCTCCTTGCAATACTTGGATTGGCTTATGAATGTTCCTTCTCTTGTTTGCTTGATTTGGAGACCAAGGAAGAAGTTGAGTTCACCCATCATAGACATCTCAAACTCACTTTGCATAATATTTGAAAATTCTTTACAAAGAGAATTGTTAGTAGCTCCAAATATAATGTCATCAACATAGATTTGAACTAGAAGTATGTCATGCATTTTATGTTTTATGAAAATGGTTGTGTCAACTTTGCCTCTAGAAAATCTTTTTTCTAAAAGAAATTTACTCAACCTTTTATACCAAGCTCTAGAAGCTTGTTTCAAGCCATACAAGGCCTTTTTCAGTTTAAAAACATGGTTGGGCATTGCAAAATCCTCAAAACCAGGAGGTTGTTCTACATACACCACTTCTTGTATAAAACCATTTAAAAAGGTACTTTTTACATCCATTTGATAGAGTTTGAAATCCATGATGCAAGCATATGCAAGTAGCATTCTAATGGCCTCTAATCTAGCTACGGGAGCATACGTTTCTTCATAGTCTATGCCTTCTTCTTGATTATATCCCTTAGCTACAAACCTAGCTTTATTTCTTATTATTAAGCCCGTTTCATCAAGTTTGTTCCTAAAGACCCATTTGGTGCCAATTATTGGATGATCATTGGGCCTTGGAACTAATTCCCAAACTTGATTTCTCTCAAATTGGTTTAGTTCTTCTTGCATAGCCAAGATCCAATGCTCATCATTAATGGCCTCATTTATGTCTTTAGGTTCAACTTGAAAGACAAAGGCTAGGTGATTACATGCATCTCTAAGTGAGTTTTGAGTAATTATCCCTTTTGATACATCACCTATCACCTTGTCAAGAGGATGATATCTTGAAGTCCTCCATTCCTTGGGTAGATTCACAATTTCTGAATCTTCTTGCTTTTTGGATTCTTTCTCTTGATTTTCCAAGTGTGTTTTTGCCAAGATTTCTGCAACATCATCAACAAGCTCCTTTCTCGGCTCATTTGGGTTAGTTTCATCAAATGCAACATGTATGGACTCTTCTATGGTCATAGTTCGTTTATTATAAACTCTAAAGGCCTTACTATAAATAAAATAACCAATGAATATTCCCTCATCAGATTTTGCATCAAACTTCCCCAAGTTATTTTTTCCATTATTCAAAACAAAGCATTTACATCCAAAGACATGAAAATGTGACACATTGGGTTTCCTTCCTTTGTACAATTCATATGGGGTTTTCTTTAAAATTGGCCTTATTAGGGCTCTATTCATAACATAACACGCGGTATTGACCACATCGGCCAAAAAATACTTAGGAAGGTTGGCTTCATTGAGCATAGTTCTTGCCATTTCCTCTAAAGATCGATTTTTTCTTTCTACAACACCATTTTGTTGTGGTGTCCTAGGGGCAGAAAAATTGTGCTCAATGCCATGTTTATTATAAAAAGTTTCAAAATCATGATTTTCAAATTCACCACCATGGTCACTTCTTATGGATGCAATACAAAAACCTTTTTCGTTTTGAATAACTTTGGCAAGTTTTCTAAATGATTGAAAAGCATCATTTTTGTGGGCCAAGAATAATGTCCATGTAAACCTAAAAAAATCATCCACAATCACTAATGCATAGTAATTCCCACCAAAGCTCATAGTTCTAGATGGCCCAAAAAGATCCATGTGTAAAAGTTGTAAAGGTCTAGAAGTTGAGACTATGTTCTTAGCTTTAAAAGAGACCTTAACTTGTTTTCCCTTTTGACATGCATCACAAAGTTTGTCTTTTTCAAATTTGAGTTTTGGAAGACCAATTACTAGTTCTTTAGAAACCAATTTGTTTAAGTGATTCATGTGAATGTGAGCAATTATTCTATGCCATAACCATGAATCATTTTCTTTACTCATAAAGCATTTAGCATCATTTGAGGAGATATCATCTAGACTAATCATATATATATTATTGACTCTATGGCCAACAAATTTAACTTGCTTATCATCCTTTCCCTCAATTATGCAACAAGAAGAATCAAATATAACTCTATTGCCTTTATCACACAATTGACTAATACTAAGCAAATTATGTTTAAGTCCTTCAACAAGTAAGACATTATCAATAGAAGATGAAGGAATCTTACCAACTTTGCCAATTCCAAGAATCTTCCCTTTGTTGTTGTCACCATATGTGACATGACCATGTTTCTTGTGTGTAAGGGAGGAGAACTTGGAGCCATCACCGGTCATGTGCTTGGAGCAACCACTATCAAGATACCAACTTGAGCTCTTGGTCTTCAAGTACACCTCGGTATCGCTTTCTCCACTTTCTTCTCCTTGAGCCATGAGGCAAAGATGGGCTTCTTCATTTTCCAAATCGTCGGAAGAGCTTAAGTCATTGTCCTCCCAAGCTATATATGCTCTTCTTCCTTTCCTTTCCTTAGAAGGCCTTTTCTCAAACTTCTCCGTCTTCTTGAGATACATAGGACACTCTATTTTCATGTGTCCCGATTTTCCACATTCATAGCATTTTGGAGGAGTAGAGGATCCTTCTCCTTTGTGATATGCTTTCTTTTGAGGAAAGGGTGGCCTTCTTTGAAATCCCTTGTTCTTTAGGAATCTTCCAAATTTTCTCACAAGGAGACTAAGATTCTCCTCACTTAGCTCCCCACTTTCACCATCATCTTCACCATCTTCATCATCATCTTCAATTGTAGAGGAAGTAGCTTTGAGTGCGATTCCCTTCTTCTTTTTGTCATGCTCTTCATTTTGGTTGAGCCTATTTAGTTCCAGCTCATGTTCTTGAAGCTTTCCAAATAAGGTGGCTAAAGACATTGTTGATAAATCTCTTGATTCCGCAATCGCTGTCACTTTGGGTTGCCAATTCCTGCTTAGACATCTCAACACTTTGTTAATAAGATCCTCATTAGGAAATGTCTTTCCCAATGAGATAAGATGATTAACAATATGAGTAAATCTCTTTTGCATATCTTGAATACTCTCACCTTGGTTCATTCCAAACAATTCATATTCATGAGTAAGAGTGTTTATTCGAGATCGTTTTACCTCACTAGTACCTTCATGAGTTACTTGTAGAGTATCCCACATTTCTTTTGCAGTTTTACAATTTGACACCCTAAAGAATTCATCATATCCCAAAGATGTGGTGATGATGTTCTTGGCTCTCAAGTTGTATTGAACCTTCTTTTTATCATCATCGGTCCATTCATTTCTAGGTGTATTAATTTTCACACTATCTTTAGTTTGTGTTGGGACAAAAGCACCATTTTCAACGGCGTCCCACACATCTAAGTCAATAGCTTCAATAAAAATTTTCATCCTTTCTTTCCAATAGGCATAACCATCCCCATTGAAATAAGGAGGTCTGTTTATAGAAGAACCATCATTTGAAAAACCATTTGAAGCCATTACTTCTTTTGAAGCTGCTAAGCTCTTTATATAAGAATCTAGCTCTGATACCACTTGTTACCAAGTGGCCTCAATACTCAAGAGGGGGTGAATTGAGTATGAAAACTAAGTTCGCAAATCTTTCACAAATCGTTTGATAACTTATTTTTGTTGAAGCTATTGAATGATTAGAAATAATTGGAAGGATGAGATAAACACTTTTACTTATAACAGAAATAGTCTACGGAGACAGTATCCAAGAAAATCAATAAAATAGTATACAAAATAAACAGAGGAGGGTTTAGAGATAACAAACACAGTCGTTTATCCTGGTTCAATCACCAATTCACTTGTGATCTACGTCCAGTCCCCAAGTAACAACTTGAGATTTTTCACTATATCTTCAAGCTTCAATGGGTGCTTGACAACCACTACAACCTTGAGCACTCAACCCTTTTGGGATACCTCACCCTTGGAGCTTGAGTCTCTTCAACTAAGGGATATCTCACCCTTTACACTTTTGGAGGGATGCCTCACCCTTTTTACAAAGCAGTAATGATAGATAGAATGAAGCTCTCAATAGAGCAGATGAATACAAATTGAAGCTCTAATATGCTCTCAAATATTTTTCACATTTTTGATGGAAAACAAAGCAAGAAAATGATTTGAGGATTGATTCACGTTTGGACGTATTGGTAATCAGTTTTTGGTTCAAGGTCAACCTCAAATAAAGACCCAACTTTGGTATTTATAAGTTTCTCATTTAATAGAGCCGTTGGGGTTTTCTAGGCATGCATTAAATGCATTAAATATAGCCATTGGACATTGTCAGGATTCTTGTAATCGATTACACAGCTCAGGTAATCGATTACATATGTTGTTCCAACGTGTTCTTGACTTTCACGGCCTCGTGTAATCGATTACATTCTTGGTGTAATCGATTACATGGCTTCTAACTTGTGTGTAATCGATTACATTCTTGGTGTAATCGATTACATAACTTCTGACTTGTTGTGTAATCGATTACAATATCTATGTAATCGATTACATGACTCTTTGAACGTGTTCATGCTTTTCTGGTCTTGATGTAATCGATTACATATATTGTGTAATCGATTACATAGCCTCTAACTTACTTGTAATTGATTATAAACATCATGTAATCGATTACATTGACCTCTAAACACATTTTTCAAGTCCAATAAAGCTTGTAAGTCATTTCTAACACCTTCAGACAATTGTTTAAACATGAATCTTTTTAAGAGTGTTAGTTTTAATATTGAAACACAAGTTTTCTTGAAAGCCATGTTTATCTTTGAAATTTCCCATTAATTTTGAAATCATATATTGAAAAACCATTTGAGAAATCTTGAGAGCATTTAACATTAGTGTCCTAAGTCTTATAACTAAATAAACCTTCTTGTCTTCTTTCTTTGATCTTGATTTTTCCTTTTGCGCTTGATCTTCACTATTGCACTTGATCTTCGCTTTTGTCTTTGTTATCATAAAAAACCATTTGACATGCCTTAGAGACATAAGCATTCACATCAGGGGGTGATCCTTTGACTATGTTGTACAACTCAGGAGGCAACCCATTCCTTTATGGCCTATAACTGTGTGGATCGATTAGAGTTATCTGTGTTTTCGTTACCTTTTGACTTGTTTATTTCTACCTTTATCACTAGACCTAGTGTTGCTATTCAGTCGATTAAACTGTCCTACTTTTGTTAAAGACTAAATCCTTTCTATTAAATTAATCTGTTTACCTCTTTCTTAAATATCCATAACTTTAGGAATGTATTGATTATTTTCTAATCATATCCTGTTAGATCGTTCCAATAAAACCTTAGTGTTTCCTGAAACTGAGATTTCTGGATTCTAGTGACTAACCAAGTTGAAGTATACCGAGGAAAGGAGCCCAAGGATGCATGTTATTATCTTCTTTGGAGGTCAAAAGTAAGGAGAATATGAATGTCACTCTTGTAGCCAATGAGTTTCTCATGACGGGCTCCAGTGCTGTTGGTTAAGGGGAAGGATGGAAATTTTTGGCGATATATGACTATCGCCAATTGAACAAGATTACGATCAAGAATGAGTATTCTAGGTATAGACAATAGGATGGATCAACTGAAGGGAGCTGCTGTTTTCTTCAAGATTAATCTATGCCTCGATTATCATCAAATTTGCGTGAAAGTAAAGAATGCTTCCAAAATGACCCTTTGAACACGCTATGGGCATTATGAGTATTTTGTGATGTCGTTCGGAGTAACAAATGCTCCTTCCATATTCATGGATTTCATGAATCAGATCTTTCGTCCTTATCTAGACAGATCTGTCACTGTCTTAATTGATGACATTCTGATCTATTCTCAAAATCAGGAGGAACATGCTAAACATCTCGGTATGGTTCTCCAGATCCTGGAGCAGAAGAAGTTGTATGCCAGGAGGTCAAGATGCGAGTAGGTTGGAGGAAGCTCAGTTTTTGGGGCACGTAAATTCGAAGGAAGGAATTTCTGAGAGTCCGTCAAAAGCCGAAACAGTTTTACAATGAGAAAGACTGAAGACCGTGACACGGGTTCATAGCTCCATGGGATCAACCGGTTATTAGTGATGATTCATCAAAGGATTTTCCAAGATAGTAGGACCTCTCACTCAGCCTACGGGAAAGAATCAAGCTTTTCTACGGACCAAGGCATGTGAAGAAAGTTTTCAAGAATTAAAGAGACATTTGACTATTTCACCAGTGTTGATTCTGCTGAATTCCAACTAGCCTTTTAAGATGACTCGCAATGTTTCACGTTGGAGTTCAGAATATATGCTCGATCGGGATGGAAGGAGTAGTAGCGTATGCTTCAAGACAACTGAAAGCACACGAGAAGAGTTACTCTACACAAAAACTCAAAGTTAGCCGTTGGGATTGCGTTAAAGATCTGAAAACATTCTACAAGGAATAATATCTGCATGTATTCTAAGATAGACCAAATTTTGAGGACAGAATTTCTTTTTAGAAGGAGAGAGTTGTAACGCTCCGAAAATTTCTTATTTCATGATAAACGCTCATTTTATAGTATTGGTGATTTTTGTGAATTTTTGTAGATTTTCTCAAAAATATTAAATATTTTAATATATTTTTTATTTTGTGTGCACACTGAGTGCTGCCGGTCTAATACTCCAAAAATTGTTTGTTTTATGATAAATATTCATTTTATAATATTTATGATTTTTTTGAACTTTTTCTGGATTTTTCTGGAACCATTGATTATTTTAATATATTTCTCGATTTGCATGCGCATTGAGCGGAGCCGGGAAAATAAAATATTTTTCCTGAAGTTGGTAAACCTTGAACTATGGAAACGTCAACGGGAGATCTTACTAAACCCGAGGTCGGGCACAATTTACGAGTTTTACATTTTTTAAGATTTTATCTAATAGATAAAATCACGGTGCGTTCTATTATCTATGGGGGCAATTAAATATTGTTTCTGCTAATTATAATTTTTGTCCACTGGGTAATAGCTCTAGTAGAGTATTAGTCATCTTTTCTAGAAGAGCACTTTAATGACATCATCACCCTTCACTTTTTCGAAAAGTATGCAAAGCTTCTCAATGAAGCTTCAAGGAAACTTCAAGGAAGCTTCCTTCCAAGCTTCTCAAGGAAGCTTCACTTTCCTCTCTCCTTCCTTGGGTTACACGGCATTGAAGGGGCAAAAGATGACAATTTGTCATTTTTTCATCTAACACTCAATCAGATGTCATCTTTACTATTTGAAAAACTATCACTTTCTCTCTCTCCAAATTTTCTCTCCTCTCACTTTTTCTTCACACTTTCATCTTCTCTAATTTCTCTCTAACTCCACGGCACCCCACATCCTTCCATCCTCCATGGTTGCCTGATTTCAACCTCACGCATTTCTTGAATCCACATTTTCTTTGAAGACTTTCTTTCTTGTTGAAATCACCTACAAAGAACTCAACTTTCCTCTTCATTCTCTCCCCATTTCCATGGCCAAACCCACCATTTTTGGCCACCCAAGATTTCTTGCTCAATCAACCTCATTTCTTGAATCCTCTCATCCCCTAGAAGCTTTTCTCCTTTTTGAGCATCACTTGGTTCTTCCTTTTTCAAGCACTTTCTTCAAGCCCTAACTTGAAGCTCTAAGGTAAAGTTCTTGGCTTTTCTTTTCTTTCTTCTGTTTTTCATTTTCTTGGTCACCTATGTGACCAAGAACTCCTCTTTTTATGGTTTGAGTGAGGAGTGTAAAAGTTTGCTCACCTTGGGGTTCTCTTGAAGGTGGAGGACGAAAATTGCAACAAAAGGATCAAGAGGCTTGCTTTCTTGTGTTGTCTTCTATAGGTAAGAGGGAGATCATCCTCATCAACCACCCATGGTGGTGATGGATGAATTTGTGTGTTGAAATTGGAGGATCCATGTGTGGATTTCTGCTCTTGATTGCTTGATTTTTGATGATTTGTAATTATGTGCTTGTATAATATTGTTACTTGATGTTGTTTTATTATGTTGCATGGATAAATTATGATATTTTGTGTGCTTGAATTCAAGTGTGAAAGATAAGGAATCCTTGCCTATGTTGAAGGGGAGCTCATGACCTTGTGGCCTTAGATGATGAATTAAGAACCAAACATTGTGTTAAAATGGAACATGAGCAACTAATTGATGAGTTGATGGGAATCTTGGGTCTAGAGACCATGGTTGAGTGTCTCGGCCAAGAGGAGGCAATTAGGAAAACTTGTGATTAAAATTAGGATGAATTGGAACTTAGAAGTTTAAGTGGGAGAATGGATTGATTGAGGAATTAAAATGATAGATTAAGAAGATGAATGTTGAATTCTATGAACTTAGGGCTCACGGCCATTTAGGGTAACTAAGAAGAAATTTTGTATTAAAATGTAACTTTGAATACTTAAGTGATTACACATTCAATTAGGGATTCATAAGACGGAAAGAGAAAGGAAATGAAATTTTACCATAAAACTATTAGTAGATCTTAACCTTTAAAGGAAAATGAGTGTAAGTGAGACTTTGAGTATCATAAGATATTTAATTAAATAAGTTTTATTAAGAATAAAGAGAAGGACTAATTGAATTAGAGAAACAAGAATTAGGAGTGTAAGGGGAGGATTTGAGAAATATAAAATATTTATTTTAGTTGAATTTTATTAAGGACAAAGAGAATAACTTTTTGAATTAGAGCAAAATGGATTCGGTGAAAGATAAGAGGATATATTCCCCAGTGAAGCTCAATAGGAAAAGTGTTGAAGTTGAGGTGATATTCTTATACTAATTTTGAAGATTCAACATTTATTTTAATATAGCTTATGGTTATGAAATGCACGATTGAAATCCTTGTGATAGCATGCATTGACATTGTGTTTTCGGAACTGAAGTACCAGACCCATGAAACATCAGATGGACGATTTAGTCAGATGTTGTTTGCTTTTATAACCAGAAATGTCAGATAGATGATCCAGTTAGATGGGACTGGTTATCAGAGGAAACCTAGATATCAGTAGTATTATGTAGTCGTATGGACGGTTATATAATATCATTGATGCAAATGGTATTGAAACAATTGTATGGACAGTTGCTTTAACACCATTAGGAATGGTACAACGGTAGTTTGATGTCATTGAATATGCATTTGAGCACCATACAGTTGTGGCTGTTGTGTGTTTTATGCCTAAGGAGTGAGCAAGAACTTACAGGATAGTGCAATCCATGATGGATCTTAGGGGGCGTCTATGTGTGGTGATCCACTTAGTGACCTACTTGTCACATTGTATACCCCTGGTCGTGGTGATCCGTTGCAACGCACGATGAGGACCCGACAAACACTATTGCTTTTCATAGTCCGACGTAGACTGTCTTTTGAGGGGGGACAGATCTTCTGGAACGCTCATGTCTAATTTTGTGTTTAGCTTCATAGAGTAGGAAATGAGTACATTGTGCACAAAGATGGTCAACATATGCATTGTGCATATGCATAGTCAATATACATATTGTGGTGACATAATTATTATTTATATATCTATGGTGGATATCTGTTGTCATAGTGCTATTAATATTTATATTATTATGGGATATGCTTTTCGATGATATCTATGAAATTGATAACTTGAATATATCTGTAATATCTGTACGCATGGAATGACTTCGTTATTCGTATTATTTTCCTTCGCTGCCATGTTGGTAATGATGTAGGATATCTCACCTCTTGTTTGTACTATTCTTGTTCTATATGATTTTGATTAAAGACTGTAAGGGGGACAAGGTTGAATCTCCTAGATTTTACTTGGTTTGATCTCCTGCGTTCAGTGATGGTGGCAAGAAAGGGTTCTATTGGTTTCGTCAAAATTGTGTTCACCGGGGGTACCAATTCTTGGCGAGTCGACTGGGCCAGTGAGCGTATACGGTATGTTGGGGATCTGATCTTGACCATGAGGAGGACCCGTGATGGAGATCCTATACTGACTCTCACTACATCCATGCATCTGGAGTTTGCCTTACCTATTCGGGAGCTGTGGGGTGATCCGATTCACACCCCTAGAGAGGATGAGGATTCTCTGGCATCAACTGTAAGGGCACCTATTCGTGAGACCGCACTCTGTCCTGTCCTTGTGTCTTTAGATGAACTGGGGGAGCATCCCGAGGTGGATCTTATGGAGTGCCCAACTCCTTAGTCAGAGACATCGTTATGGGTAGTTTATGTTTCTTTTGCATTACCTATGTAAAGGTTCTTTTGAAGTATAACTTGGTGTATTTTTATTTTGAGTGGTATGAGTAATGCGCCGCGTGTAACACCCTGAAAATTATTTGTTTCATCATAAATAATCATTTTCTAATATTTGTGATTTTTGGGAATTTTTCTGGATTTTTTCAGAAATATTGAATATTTTAATATATTTTTCATTTTACGTGCATACTGAGCAGAGTCAGTGTAACACCCCAAAAATTATTTATTTCATGATAAATATTCATTTTCTAATATTTGTGATTTTTCAAAACTTTTGTGAATTTTTTCAGAAATATTGAATATTTTAATATATTTTTCATTTTGTGTGCACATCGAGCTGGGCCAGGAAAATGAAATATTTTCTCCGAGGCTGGTAAAATTTGAACTATGGAAACATCTATGGGGGATCTTACTAAACCCGAGGTCGGACATAGTTTACGAAATTTATGTTTTTCGAGATTTATCTAATAAATAAAATTGTTGTACTGTTAAATTATCCAATGAACATTAAATATTGTTTCTATTAACTGTAACTTTTGTTTACTGGATAATAGCTCTAGTAGAATGTTAATCATCTTTTTTAGAGTATTCCCTTTAGGAGACAATATTATTTTTCACTTTATCGAGAAGCGCGCGAAGCTTCTCAAGGAAGCTTCCTACCAAGCTTCTCAAGGAAGCTACACACTCTCTCTCTTCCTCCCACACTCCACGACTGCAAGGCCATTTTGGAGCCAAAGATGTGCTTTCACTTAATTAAGTTTTCTGTTCTAATTTCAAAAATCAAAAGTCATCATCATTTCTATTATCACTTTCTCTCTCTTCACTCATCTTCTCTTCACATTTTCTCCTCCTTCTCTCTACCACACCACACGGCCTCACCTCTTCCAAGGCCTCCAAGATTACAAAAATTCCTAATAACCACATTTTCTTAATCTCCATCACATTCTAAACACTTCTCTAGTTTGGATCCACTTGAAAAGCTTCTATCTTCATCATCTTCTTCAAGCTTCAAAGTTGAGACTTTTAGGTAATATTCTTGATCTCTCATCTTCTCCTCTTCATTTTCGTTTTCATGGCCATCACCATGACCATTGATCCATTCTTTTTCAAGCCTTGGTGTTGATTTGTTAAGTTGTGATTTCTAGGGTTTTTGGTGAGCTTGGCCGAAATTCATCAAGGAACTTCAAGGGAGTTCTTTTCTTGTTTTCCCCTTAGGTAAGAGGAAGACTATCCACTTCAACCTCTATTGGTAGTAGGAGACTTGTATTGTGTGTTGGTTGTGATAAATCCTTGTTAGGGTTACTCTCTTTGATGTGTGATTTTGATGACTATGTATTGATTTTACCTTGTATGATTTATTGGATTGAATGTATATATATATTGATGATCTTGGATTGGTTTTGATTGATTGGAAATATGATTTGGGGGCAAGGATTCCTTGCTTTCCCCATTGAGGCTCACGGCCACAACCCCTCCATAGGGTGCTTATGGTTTAAAATTTTGTAACAAGTGTAGAGATGATTAATCAAGTGAATAACAATTAATGAATCAAAGAAAAGTTAGGGTTTTTACCCTTTTGAGAGGCTCTCGACCTCTAGGCCATTTTGGGTCCAATTGTGTAATTTTGGGCAACCTTGGAAATTTAGTAATTAAGTGTTAAGTAATTAACATTGTGATTGGAAAGAATATTAAATTGGTGACCTAGAGTGATTTTTAGAACTTAAGGAAAGAATAAGAGTGTGTGAGACTTAGAAAACCTTAAAATTAGTGAGTATGAATAAACTTAAAACAATGAACTTAATAATCAAGAGAATTCCTCTGGAAAAGAATTTCCTAAGAAATACTAAATTAAAGTGAAACTTAGTTAATTGGATAATTAGGAATTAATCAGGGATTCATAAAAATGAAAAAATCAAGAATGAGACCGTATCCTAAAACTTAGAATAATTCTAAATTAAAGGAAGGACATGATTGTAAGTAAGATATTCAATAACTCAAATTAAATTATCTTAAGAGAAACTTAATGAGAAGAATGTAGAAAATTAAGGCATAATTCCATAATGAACCTTTAATGTGTAATGTCTTATTTGAAGACTTGATGATAATTATTATAGGTCCATGAGTGAGACCAAGAATGTGGTGATGCTTATCTTGGCCAAATTGTGGCATGTTGTGGAAAAGTATATTATTGTAAATATACATGAATATGCATTGAGTCATCATGCATTGTGAAAGTCCGATGGACTATTATTAAGGTCATGTTACCTAGGAGATTGAATCACACCTTTGTGCGGGTGCAAGTAGACTAGTGTAGGTCATATTGTTGACCTTGGGGGCGTTGGGTGCGGGTGTCTCACAATGGTCAGTTGGTAGCTCTTCTAGACCGTGGGATAGATTGATGCAAATGCACTGACGATCCAGACTGAGACACTGTTCTATATCGCGATCTAGTGTAGAATGTTTTGTACAATGCCATGATGTGCACGTTGAAAAATTAAGAAAATTATAGCACTTGTTGGCCTCGGCAGCCGAGTTACAAACATGTCTCCTCATCATTCTCTCCGAATGTTTGTGTCTAGCTCCATGAAGTAGGATTTTGATATTATGTGCATAGTGAGTCTACATATTATTTGGTATTTATTTATTTATATGGTGATTGGAACTGTTGCTTTATTGATATCATGACTGCCTGGAACTGCTTAATTATTTACTGTTGCTATTTAATGCTGATTATTATTGTTCTTGAAATGCTATGTGGGCACTTCGGGCTGCTCTATTTCTTTACTGCCATAATTGGTAATGATGGTTGGATGTCTTACTTGTTTTCTGTATTCCTACTATTTTGTCTATTTGTATGATCTTCGAAGACATCGGTGAGGAAGGGGAAGTACACGAGTTCCCGAGTTTTTGGCCTGACTTTGACTAGTACCTGATCTGATCATGACGTCCCGTCTACAAGGGTTTTTGGGATATGTGCGACTGACTTTCCTCAGAGGTCTAGATTGCTAGCATATCAACCTGGCTTCGGATTGCTGTGTTTATTTGGGAGATGTGACGGTGTCGCTAGCTTGGGGGCGTTATGATCCGCCTATCTTTACTTGTAGTATTTGTTTGCATTTAGAATTTTATATGCCCATTAGGGATATGTGGGGTGAACGTTATTACTCCCCACAGGAGGATTCTTTCCTCTCTACTGCTCGGGCCCCCGCCCCTAACTCAGTGTCTCTGATGAGGGTTTCCTCTGATGAGGAAGACCTTGAGGAGGATCTAACTTTGGTTCCTTCTCTTTCTCAGTAAGGGCTGATACTGTTGATAGTCACTAATAACTATCTTTCTTTCTTTTTGGGGCCTGATGATTTATCTTTTTGGTGGGCTGTACATGTATAATCCTTTGGGGTATGCATAGTTTTGCTTTTCGTGTATCAGGTGTTGTAACTAAACAAATTTGATATGATTATATATATATATATATGTATGTATGTTGTTCGAATGTATGGTTTACTTTTATTTTACTCTTTTCTGTAACTACGTCTCGTCACTATATTTTATTATTTAAAAAAATTCATTAATTTAATTATATGATTACAACTAAACAAATATATCTAATCTAAAATGAATTGGGTCTTAGTTTACACTTTTGTTTTTCGCATTGTAATTAATTATGTGACGTTTTCTCCCAAAAAAGGTGGTGTTACACCGCGCTATGTATGTTTTAAAGTAATTATCTAGTCTTATATGATGTATTTTGAGTATATCTTGTTGAATTATATTTTCAAAATGACAGCATGTGTATTTATTCATTTGTGGCTCATATTTTCTTTATATGCACAATGATTAAATTTTGAAAATATGGTATTTGAGTTGTAGCACGTCAAAAATTTAGTGACTGTGGTATAATGACGATTGTGCCGTGGTTACTAAATCGAGGGGTATTACATCAAACACTGTTTAGTAGAAAGAGCTCTATGATATGTTCTTCTTTTCTCATTAGATGTAGAGGTTGAGCAGAGCCTAGACAGTATACCTATGGTGAGGGAATACCCTGAGGTATTTCTGAGTGACGTAGCAGAGTTGCCACCAGAGTGAGAAATAAAGTTTACTATAGATTTTGTGCCGGGTACAGGACCTATATTTATAGCACCCTATAGGATGGCACCTTTAGAGTTAGCAGAACTCAAGAAATAATTAGAGGAGTTATTGGATAAGCATTTCATTAGGCCTAGTGTTTCTCATTGGGGAGCACCAATGTTACTAGTGAAGAAGAAAGATGGTACCATGAGATTATGCATTGGCTACAAGTAGTTGAACAAGGTAACCATCAAGAATAAGTATCCCTTGCCTAGAATAGATGATCTGATGGATCAATTAAGAGGAGCTTCAGTGTTTTCAAAGATTGATCTAAGATCTGGATATCATCAAATCAGAGTTAAGGGAGAGGATATCCCTAAGACCGCTTTTAAAACTAAGTATGGGCATTATGAGTATCTTTTGATGTCTTTTGGGTTGATGAATGCTCCAACAGTGTTTATAGATTACATAAACAGACTTTTTATACCTTACCTAGACAAGTTTGTGGTAGTGTTTATTGATGACATCCTTATCTTTTCAAAGAAGAGGGAAGAGCATGAGCAGCATGTCAGGATAGTTTTAGATATCTTAAAGGAAAAGAAACTGTTTGCCAAATTGTCTAAGTGTGAGTTTTGGCTAGCGGAAGTTCAATTTTTTGGTAATGTTATTTCTCAAGGAGGAATCTCAGTGGACCCTAGTAAAGTTGAAGCAGTGTTGCAGAGGGAAAGACCCACCACTGTGACCAAGATCAGAAGCTTTATAGGCTTGGCTAGGTACTATAGAAGGTTCATCAAGGGTTTTTCTCAGTTAGCGTTGTCTTTGATTAGGAAGGGTAGTACTTTTGAGTGGACTTAGGAACATGAGAATAGTTTCCAAGAATTAAAGAGGAGGTTGACTACTATGCCAGTGTTGGTAATTAAGGATCCCTATGAGAACTTTGAGGTCTTTTGTGATGCTTCAAAGATAGGACTAGGGTGTGTTCTGATGCAGAATGTAACATCTCGAAAATTAATAATTTTAGGATAAATGATCATTTTACAATATTTGAGATTTTTTGGAATTTTTTTGGATTTTTATGAAAATGTGAAATATTTTAATATTATTTCTCGTTTTGTGTGCACACTAGGCAGAGTTGGCAAAACGACTGTAACACTCCCAAAGTTGGAAAATTTTATTACGAATAGTTATTTTCTAATATTTTTGTGATTTATGTGAATTCTTTCAGAATTTTTCGGAAACGATGAATATTTTAATATATTCCTCGTTTTGCGTTTGTATTGAGCAGAGTCGGAAAAACGTCTGTAATGCTTCAAAAATTAGAAAATGATAAGACGAATAGTCATTTTATAATATTTGTAATTTTTGAGAATTTTTTTGGGATTTTTCCGGAAACGTTGAATATTTTAATATATTTCTCATTTTGCGTGCGCACTGAGCGAAGCCGGAGAAACGAGGTGTTTTCTCCGAGAACCTTGAACTATGGACCTGTCGACGGGAGATCTTACTAAACCCGAGGCTGGACATAATTTACGAGGTTTCACATTTTTTGAGAAATTTAGCAGTCAGAATAATAAAACGCTGTGTAAATTTCATCTGTCAGATAAATTAATACTGACTTCTGTCGACTGTAACTATTATCCATTGGATAATAGCATGCATTAGAAATCCTATCACCCTATCCTAATGCAATCCACTTTATGTCAAATCAAATCTACTTTAATTCAAATTTGTGTACTTTTTCAAAGCTTCTTTGAGAAGCTTTGACCACCAAATGACCCAATTATCCTTGGCTTGCATGAGAAGCCAAATTTTTCCCCTCACTCTCTCCTCTATTCAGCAGCCCACACTAGCCAAGGAGGGCAAAATTGTGACTTGCACACTAAAGCTAAATCCATCAAACCCTAATTCACTTTACCTATCATTTTCTCTCTCTTCACTTCATCTTCTTCATCTTTTTCTCCTCCTTCTCTCTACCTCCACCATGAGCACGAAAATGGCAGCCCCTCCTCCTCCATTTTTGCTCATCTTTTCTCCTCTCTAAGCCCATTTCCACACTTACACTCACTTCCTCTACCTTCTTTGTGCAGAAAGTTTCTCCATTTTCCATTTCTACCTCCATTTCCTCTCCACCTCTTCTCTTCTTCCTCCTCTTAGATCCGAAATTTCCAGCCACCATTAGAGAGTCTTCTCTTCACTTTTCTCTTCATAAACACCATTTCTAGACTTCTCTCAACCTCCTCTACACTTTCTCTTTAGAAAATCTCTTCAAAAATCCATCATTTCTACCCCTCCTTCTTCAAATCCGAAAATCACTCCTCCATGGATGGCCAAGCTTTTTGATTTTTCCCTCCACTAAACACATTTATACACTCATCTTCATCTTCTCTACAAGTCTCATTTGGAAGGTTTGCTCAAAATCCAACCTTGTCTCCATTGTCTTCCAAGGTAAAGATTCTTGATTTCTCTCCATTTTCTTCTCATTTTCATTTTCCTTGGTTGCTATGTGACCAAGGGCTTCTCTTTTTGAGCATTGATGAGTGATTTGAGTGATTTTGAACACTCTAGGGTTCTTGGGAGAGTGGAATCCGAAAATCACCAAAAAAGGAATCTCATTGAGTTCAAGCTTAAGGCTTTAGGTAAAGTTCTTCCAATTCACCTATCAATTTCGTTTTCCTTGTTTACCTATGTGACCAAGGATCATTCTTTTCAAGCTTTAGTTTGTAAATATGAGCATTTGACCACTTTATGGTTCTCTTCAAGGTGGAATCCGAAATTTACAAATCAAGGAACCAAGGAGTTGTTTTCTTGCATTGTCTCCTCTAGGTAAGAGGGAGACTACTCACTTCAACCATTTATGGTGGTGAGGAGACTTTGTATGTGTGTTGATGGAGAAATCCATCCTTGTATGCTCTTTGTATGCTTGCTTGAATTATAAATTTTGTATGATTTAGTATTCTTGAATTTGATTGATACTTGATTATGCTCTTGAATATGTTTGATATATTAAGTGTGCTTGATCATGTTGGGGTTGCTAAATGAAAAATTTGGAGTTTCCTACCTCAACATGGTGCCACGGTTTTGACTAGAATTTAAGGGTGAAAATTGGTTTTGTATACAAGTGAAATAAGACTTATGTAATCAAAGGTTGAATGATAGTATTAACACAAATGAATGGAGGACCTTGAAAGTTTAATACCCAAGAGGGGTGCCACGGTTTTGGTCTTGGTAAAGAGACAAATGGATTAATTTTGATGAACTAAATTTAAGTGAATTAGTGTTAAGAAAACTAATGCATAAAAGTGGAAAGAAAAATTGGATAACGGACATCATGAAGCCACGGTTTTGGCATTGAATTTTGGGTACTTGGATTGATTTTAATGAACTAAAACTTAAGTGAATTAATAACAAGAAGTTAATACCTAAAAGAGAAGGAAAGATTGGACATTGAAGACTCATTGATGGCCACGGTTTTAGCTTGAGCAATAAGGCAAATGGAATGACCTTGATACATTAAACTTAAGAAAATTGATCTTAAGGAATTAATACACAAATGAGGAATAAAAAGTGGAACTTAGAAGACCTATGAAGCCATGGTTTTGGCATGGATCTTAGGCAATTAAATTAATCTTGTGAGAAATGGAAATTGAGTAATTAAGTATCAAGTAACTAACACATGATATGTGAAAGAATAAAATTTTGAGGATTTAGGAAGGTCACGGTTTTTGAGTCCAAAATTGGGGTTCTTGGTGAACTAATTTAACAAATGAAAGATTAAGTAAATCAAGGGTATAACATGTAATGTGATGACTTCAAAATATTTGAGAATTGAATCCCTTGAGAGGCCACGGCCTCTAAGGCCTTTTGAGGCTTGATTATACAACTTTAGTAACTTAGAAGTTTAGGTAATCAAGTGATTAAAAATCTATGTAAGGGGATAGGTAATTAATGAATTTGAAGGCAACCTCAATTTTATACTAGATACATTGTCTCCGTCGAATTCAAAAGTATAATTCATCACCCAACACCTAGCGATCAAATTAAGGATTTTGCTGGTGATTCTGACCGTGTATCTTCCTAGACTCAAGGCTTTTGGACTAATATAAGCATGTTAATCATAAATAATTGGATGACTTGAAACTAATTAGGGAATTCATAAAGAGGGAAAAACAAGGAATGTGAGCATGCCAATACAATTAGTGAGAATTTCGAGTAAAGAAAGAACATGAGTATGGGTGAGGTTGTGAGGAACATAATGAACCTAATGGTTGACTTCTATCATGACTATGAATGGGATTGTGGTTATCCTTAAGATGTGCTATTGGCTTGATGTGGATCCGTGAATGGGATCAAACCTTGTTGTTAAATGATATGACATGCATTTGAAGCATGATTGACCTAGTTTGTCATGAGGAGCATGATTGAGTCATACATTGAACAAAAAGAAAGAGAACGTCCGTTGGACATTGTTAAGGCCGAGTTGCCTAGGAGTTAAATCACACCTTAGTACGGGTGCGAATAGACATATGTGGTCCTGTAGTTGACCTTGAGGGCGTCGAGATGCGTCTCACAGAGGGCAGTGGTAGCCCCTCTGGACCGTGAGACAGACGGATGCAAACGCACCGATGATCCTGACTGGACACAGTCCTATATCGAGATCTTGTGGGAATGCCACTGTATAAAGCCTTGTTGCGCAAAATGACTAATTATTTTCTAGAAAGCACTTGTTTTTATAGCTGACGAGATACTGGCATGTCTCCCTAATCATTCTCTCCGACTGTTTTATGTCTAGCTCCATGGAGTAGGAATTGTGGTATCATAATGCATTGTGCATCGTTCGTTGTCAGTCTTATAAACTGTTGAGCATGAACACCTGTGAATGTGAAGATAACTGTTGTACTTCTGTAAATGATTATCTGATTGTTGTGTTGATTCCTGGAAATACTATTGTGATCTGCCTGCTACTACTTACTGTTGTTCTACCTTTACTATAAATATCACTGTTATTATTGACTCTGATTATTGCTTAGAATTGAATTACTTTTATTATAAATTTTGCTGTTGTTGTCGATGAATATATGAACTGTATTGCTTGGTGGGCGCTTTGCGCTGTGCTATTTTCTTACTGCCAATAGTGGTAATGAAAGATAGGTGTCTCACCTCTTTCCTATACTTGTGCATTTCTGTTTTATATTTATATTTGATAAAAGATCGTGAGGAAGATAAAGAGGGACCATACCTTGGTTGATTGGCTTGAGCGTTTGGACAAGATTTCTTCGACTACGTAAGAGTGCAGCCGCGTGGAGGCATTGATGCCTGTCATGTCAACTGGGACGCTGTGCGTCATGTACATATGGGGTTGCGACTTTTTCTGCTGGTAGTACCCATCCCTGGGTTACTACTTTTCCCCCTTTAGTGTTTTATCCCCGCTATATTTTTATTGGACTCTGTAATTGTTATATTCTATGTCATCAGTGATTTGTGTAAATTGACTATAAAATATATATATAGAATATGATTTTATTTCAGTGGTTGTATTATGGGTTGAATATATTTATATTTCATTCGAGGCTCATATTTTCTACTTATGCAAATCATCAAAAAAAAATATATATAGACTCTTGAGAATTTAAATTACTATTATCATAACTCTGACGCACTTGGATTTAGTAACTGTGGTGTAATGACGATTACGCTCCGGTTGCTACATCAAAGGGTGTTACACAGAATAGGAGAGTAGTTGCTTATGCATCAAGGCAGTTAAGGCCACATGAGGAGAACTGCCCTACGCATGATTTGGAGCTAGCCGTTGTAGTGTTTGCCTTAAAGATTTGGAGAAATTATCTCTATGGAGTCCAGTTTGAGGTGTTCAGTGATTATAAGAGTTTAAAGTACTTGTTTGATGAAAAGGAGCTAAACATGAGGTAGAAAAGATGGATGGAATTCTTAAAAGACTATGACTTTGAGTTAAAGTATCATCCGGGTAAGACCAATGTAGTGACTGATGCACTAAGTAGGAAATCCCTATATGTGTCCCGAATGATGGTCCAAGAGAGTGAACTTCTTAATAGTTTCAAGGATTTGAGTTTAACGGTGATTGTAATGCCACATAGTCTCTTTGTGAGCAAAGTAGACATAGTAAATGACTTAAGGATTCAAATTTTGGAAGCTCAAAATGAGGATGAAGCTTTAATGGACATCAGTGAACATATCTTTTTAGGAACCCAAAAGGATTTTAATATGATTGATGATGAAATAATAAAGTTTAGAGATAGACTTTGTGTTTCGAGAGAGTCAAAGATCAAAGAAAGGATTATAGAAGAAGCTCACCACAGTAAGTATACCATCCAAACTAGAACCACTAAGATGTATCAAGATTTAAGGAAAATGTTTTGGTGGTCTGGAATGAAAAAGAGACATAGCAGAATATGCCTGAATGTGTTTAATTTGTCAAAAAGTGAAGATTGAACACCAGAAACTTGCAAGACCATTACAGTCTTTGGGAGTCCCAGAGTGGAAATAGGATAAGATTTCTATGGACTTTGTAATGGGTCTACTCAGGACTCAATAAGGTTATGACACAGTTTGGGTCATGGTGGATAGATTAATCAAATTTGTCACTTTTTGCCTACAAGAGTTAACTTTCCTCTAGAGAAATTAGCTCAGCTTTATCTGAAGGAGATAGTTAGATTGTATGGAATCCCCATAAGTATAGTTTCAGATAGGAATCCTAGATTCTAGATTCTGGGGAACCTTGCAAGAGGTGTTTAGGACTAAGTTAAGTCTTAGCATAACTTATCACCCGCAGATTGATGGACAAACAGCGAGGACTATCCAAACCCTTGAGGATATGTTTAGAGCATGCATTTTAGAGTTTGCCTATAATAATAGCTATCATTCCAACATAGGTATGGCATCTTATGAGGCTTTGTATGGAAGAAAGTGTAGATCGCCTTTATGTTGGTATGAAGTAGGTGAGAGAACCATCCTAGGTCCAGAGTTGGTCCAGCAAACCACAGAGCAAATAAAAATGATTAAGGATATGTTGGATACTGTTCAGAGTCGGCAAAAGAGCTATGCTGACAAGAGAATGAGACATTTTGAGTTTAATGAGGGAGACCATATATTTTTAAGAGTTACTCCTACAATAGGGATTGGTAGAGCATTGAAAACCTGAAAGTTAAATCCTTATTTTCTTGGTCCCTCCCAAATTCTGAAGAAAATTGGACCCGTAGCTTACCAGATAGCCCTTCCTCCCAGTTTGTCTAACCTTCATAATGTTTTCATGTGTCTCAATTAAGAAAGTATAATCCAGATCCTTTACATATCATAGAGCATGAATCTGTACAGATAAGTGATGATTTGTCTTATGATATACATTCGGTAAGGATTATGGACAGAGGGGTCAAAGAGATTAGAGGTAAGCAGATTCCTCTGGTAAAGGTTTTATGGGGTTGCAATGACACTGAGGAGGCTACTTGGGAGTTAGAGTCCCACCTATAGCAGGACTACCTAGAGTTGTTCCTTTTAGGTGAGCAATTTTGGAGTCAAAATTTTAAAAAAGATGGGAGAAATGTAATACCCTTAATGACATGTTAGACTTGTATATGTGTACAAAAGGTAGCATATGACTTGCTTAACATGCATGCTTAATTTTATGACAAACTAAGTTAATTTATGTACTTTATTACAACCTAGAGTGTGAAAAGTAACTTAAAATGACTCAGATAATAGCATAAATTACTTAGATAAGGGAAATAAATATGGATAATTTATTTCTAGGTCACAAATGTATGAAACAAGATGTAGTTAAAGTTTTAAGGTGAACTGAGTTAGTTTGACATTTTTAGGCATATTGGTTGTGCATTTAAAGTCAGATTGACTAATAACTGATGTGAAAATATTAGAAAATGGTGAAACAACTTTTCATATGAATCTTAGTATTTATTTTAAAGTTATTGGAAGTTAGAAATCTTGATTTAGTTAAATCTAAGTGTTTTTAGTAGATCAAGAAGTATTAGTGAAATATCTAAAGGGTATAAGTCACTTATGGTTTTAGTAGCCTATTGTTGGCTTATATTAAGGTGTTTAATTCCTTTTCTGTTTCACGTCACTCGTTTCTCACTCACCAAATAGTAGCAGTAGCTGAAACCAAGGAAGACAAAGAGGAGAGAGCTAAGGAGGAAGAGGAAAAGAGAAGGAAAGGAAAAGGAAAAGTAAAGGGTTGATCATCCACCATCAACAAGGAACCCAAGGTAGGGGTTTTATGTTCATCTTCACTTCTTTTCATCATTTTCACCATAGATGTACTTTTGGTGCATTATGAGTCAAAATGAGTTCTAGAGGTGTTTTATATGTTTGACTTGCATGATTGTGTTTTTATGGTTGTTTATGACTTGTTCATAATATAAGTTGAAGTTAGAAACTTAGAACATCTCATTTGAACCCTTGATTCACAAAATGAAGCTTTAGGTCAAGTTTTGCGGGATTTTGGTTCATAATCCAAATTAAGAAGTTTAAGCTAGTGATTAATGTCTCGTATCTGTTAATGAACTAATTAGGGACTTAAGATCACATAGAAACTGATTTGGAATGGCCAAAAACCATGAAAGGTTCCAATGGAATAATGGCACAAATCTGCAAAATTATGCAGATTTCCTGTCGTGCATAGAGTGCCTTATGTGCTAGCAATCTAGAGATATTTGATTACGTAGCAGGGCGATGAGTGCTTAGATGCTCAGTCAAGAGTGCTTAGGTGCTGATCGCGAAACAGCATAGGATTGTGCTCTGCCTAGGGAGCACTCAAGCACTCAAGGAGAGGGCGCTTAGGTGCCCATTGCAGAAATCAACATAAAATTAATTATACTGTTTTGAAGTCCTTAGGCCATTGGAATCATTTATGTATGTTTCCTAAGGTGTGTTAAGGAACAAATAGGGATATCTCATGAGAGGATTTATCACCTAGCAAGGCCTTGAGAAAGCTTAGACCTTTGAATATTCGAGTGCAAAAGGATTGACGTAGGTTATGAATGGTATACCACTAGAGGTAATTTGGTAAGGGAATGATCCTTTGGTATGTATATTATATGTATGAAGCTTTGAGCAATCAAGAGTTATGGTTTGCTTAAGGTACACATCTAGCATCTTAGGCCACTATTGTTGTATATGTATATCACTTGACAGTAATGAGTGATGATGTGATATTTAGATGTATGTATGAAGGATTGTCTAGTAGTATTGATCATTGTGAGTGTCCTTTGATGTTGTGCACCATCATGTAGGCCAAGGGAGATAATGGGAAATCCGAAAGGTTCTTTGAACAAGGATTATCTCCTAGCATCTCGATAGTGCCAAGGCCAAGGGAGATAATTGAGAAGTTCGTGTTCTTTTGAGCCTGGATTCATGCCCTAACTTCTCGATAGAGACATGATATGTGTAACGTGAGGATGAACTTTCCCTCTATTTACCACAAGATAATACACTAAACTAGAAATACTAGTTAAACATCTTGGTTCTAGGTTGGACTAAGTATGTATGATAGAATGTATGATAACTTGGTTTATCTAGATGCTAAAGTTAAACCTTATAGATGCTTTAAACATATTTTATTTAGCATGTGTTAAGATTATATTTATTATGCTATGTATGACTGGTTTTGATTTACTCATACTGAGGATTTATTGATTCTCACCCCACTGTATTACCATGTAATTCCAGGTGAAAGTTCTTCAAAGAACAAGAAGAAAAAGGAAGGTAAAGATTAGATTAGTTTTGTAGTTTATATTACAACTATTGTATTTACTAGTACTTCTTTTGTAATGTAAAGAGTTATGTATTACTTCAAGTTCTTGTTAGGTCTAATGTTGTATATATATATGCATTATGTTATGAGATATATGTGTTTTTCGCATTTCATATGGCTCTCTATAATGTTTCCAACGAACATTATGGATATATGTATCAAATTTATACGTAAGTAGTGATGTTGTAATTGTAAATATCTCCTTGAGTACTAAGTATATTGGGATATTAGTCTTAGGATGTTACATAATGTTTTATGTTATGATGCATGGTTATGCTCATACAATGTACTAATAATATAATTATACAATGCTAATACAAATTTTAGTTTTTGAAAACACATATTACTTGCTTATTTCCAGGAACTGTGTTCCCTTGTATATATTGGGTAGGATAGGCACGAAAGCCTGACGCTACCTAGTAATAAGTGAATTCCTTCCCCTCACCACTGTAAGAGTACCGCTACCACCCCTATACCGGTAACGTTGACCTTAATAGCCTTGCCCACTATGAGAATTTAGGATCCTCTATCTCTTTAAGGTTATTTCCTACAACTCTCTAGCTACATGGTTGTGCAAACCATTTAAGGTTACAATATGTAGGAAATAGCAAATAGCAAGTTTGAAATCAAAACATGCAAAGTTATTTTAAGTGCATACATACTCATCACAAGGTTCAAAACAACCAAGTGAAAAGCAACACTAGTAACTTAAGACTTTACCTTAACTTATCACATAAGCAGTAAAACTCATGTCACTAGTGCTCTTATATCTAGCACCTTGCACCATCACTTCGCAAGTGATTTCAAGGCAACCTTAAGTTGCTCAAGGTTTTAGACATTACCTTATAGCATTCCACAACATTTGGATGCCCCAAGGTTTCACCAAATTCTATCATAAGGTTCACCCTAACCAAATGAAAGAGTGATAACTAGAAAAAATTCACTCTAGGCTCAACTCTATCTCATAAGGAACCAACCCATGTCTCTAGTAATACACAAAGCTTAACCTTGATAAACAAGGAAGCATACATCATTTATGCATCTTAAGCTCAACTTTAACTCTAAAGGAGCAACCTATGCATACAGGTAGGCATACTATACCAAACAAACCCACACTAGTTGTTTTTAGCACATCTCCTTATCACTTCCCAAGCGATACCAAAAGAAACCTCATGTTGATTAAGGTCTTAGGTACTCACCTATGGCATTCTGTATCTCAAAGGATGCCTAAGGTTTCTTAACCCTACCCTGTGGCATTCCACCACACTATGAATGCCTAAGGTTTACTCAAATTTTCATTTATACTTGGTGGTTATTATCTCCAAGAAATATCCCTATGAGTGTCTCACCACTAACACTCTTGTATCTAGAACCTCACACTATCACTTCACAAGTGATTTCACAGTCAACCTCATCTTGAACAAGGTCCTAGGTACTCATCCATGGTTTCTCAAGGTTCTCATCAACTAAAAAGAAGAAGGAAATCTAGCAAACTTACAAATCATGCTAGCCTTTAGCACACAAATAGGCAAGATCGTGTTTTTAGAACTTCCCATAGCTCAACCTTAGCAAATAAAAAAGTGATTGTATCACACATGCTTTCTAGCTCAACTTCACTCGTGAAAAAACATTCTAAGCACTTAGACAATCGTAATTGGCTCAACTCTATCTCATAAAGGAACTAACCCCCTTTTATCATAAATGCCTAGCTCAACCTTACCCACAAAGAGAGCAAAACATAGCTCACACACCATGTAAACTTAACCTCAACCTATAAGGAAGCAACTAAGGCTTTAAGCATTGTAAAAATACCCTCGGGGGAGGATTTTACAAGTATTCTGATGTGAAAATCGGCAAGTGCACCGAATCGCAAAAAAGTAATAAAAAGTGAGTAGAGTATCGTCCCACGAGGATTAAGTTATTAATTACTAAATTCACTGAAAATAACACTATTTAAGCTAACAAAAAGAGAGTTGTTGAAAATTAAATTAAAAATAAAAATAAAAATTAGCAAACAATAAATCAAAAGGGGTGAAAAATAATAATGTTAAAGCGTTAGGATTCAGATTTCACTTGAACTCTTTAGATGCACACTCAAATATTGGTTTAACTATGTTCTATTTCAATGATTTATGGTCAATTCCCAAAATTAATTAATACCCAATCCCTTGGTATATTAATCCTCTTACTGATTGAAATTAACTAATCCCTTAGTCTAACCTCAATTAGAAAGGCATTATCAAGAACGAGGGAATTAACAGAAAGACCACATAACCCACAACGTCTATCCCTAGCGATTGCAGAAGTTATGGTGTTTATCACAAGTTCTAAGTTCATGCAAATTTTCCCAAATCATACATAAACCCAAAAAATCATTCCCAAATTGATCAGGTTTAGAAAAGCATAAAGAACAGAGATAAACACGTAAATCATGAGATAAAAACATAAATTAAACCCATAAAAGAAAGTTACATCATCCAAGAACAAGATCCATCATCCCCCTAACAATGGGAAATTAGTTACACATGGAAAAAGAAGAACACAAAAGGAAGAATATGACAAACTCCATTGTAGAAAGGTGGAAAGGTTGAAGAAAATCCCTAATCTTCAATCCTAATTGCGCCCACACCACATTAGGGTTTGTGCCTCTTGACGACTACTGCCTTCTCTCCAAGTGTCTAAGAATATGTAAAAAGAAAAGTGAGCTCAAGAGTGAGCTGCTTTGCTAAATTCGTTTTTTCCCTTTTTATAGAAAAATTGACAGATTTTCGTATCTGACTTGCATGATTTTTCTCACCTTCTAGGTGGCCTAATTTGCCCTTGATCTCAACAGAGAAGTTGTAGGATTTTCTGTTAGCTTTCTAATGCTGCAAACGGTGCATCAATCTGATCTCTGTAGCCCAAGATATGACTCAATTAATGAGGGATGGTCGGGATAGTGCGGGAATCCAAATTTTGCTCCAAATCAAATCTCTTTGAGAATCCATATCTAATCTTCAATCTAATCATTGTTTGAGATTTTACATCCAATTAAAGCTCTAATTAGCATTTAAGAATAAGATATGAATTCTTCAAATATTTATTTTCAGGAATTTATTATTTTTTACACAAAATCTGATGATTTATCCTGAAAACTTGTTTCTTTGATTTCTTTCTTCTTTAAGCATCCAATCTCTTTCCATGTGTATTTACCTATCAAAAATACATAAAAAAAACATAATAAAAACAAAATTAAAATAATAAAAAATATAATCAAATTTAAGAACAAACTAAATCAAAAAGATTAAAAGAGAATGAAAACCCAAGATTTTGAACAGTAAAAATATGAATTTTTGTAGGTTCATCACTCCCCCAAACTTAAGCTTTTGCTTGTCCTCAAGTAAAAAAAATAAAACAAAAACAAAACAAACTAAAACTCAAAACAGATTCAAACATGACAATACTGGGTATCAAAAATCATTCATATCCTCAAGAACTAATTCACAATCTAATTTCAAAGTGTCACACATGAACAATCCAATTATCACATTGTCTCTCACATGCAACTCTTATGCACAAATGACTTCCCAAAAACATGAATGAAAGACTCAATCTCCTCATAGAGTACAAGCCCAAATGAGTTTATAAAACTGCAAATGCACATCAAACCCACATCCATAGGATTATTTTTCATCTCTCTCTCCACTAATGTAAACAACACATAACCAATGATCAAAAGGGACTTTATAAGCTTGTAATGTAAAGCCAAGGGTATGGGTTAAGAAAGAAGTGGTAGGAAAATGAAAACAAAAGTTGAGATACAAAATCATGTAAATTTCAAAATTCAAGCCTCAAAATATAAGACAAGTGCAAAACGGAGCAAAAGTATCAACACAACATTCACTTTTTTTTTTCTTTCTTTTCTTTTCTTTTTCAGCAACCTCCACCCCAAACTTATTTCTTTGCAATACTTTGAGTGGACTTTCTTATTTTTTTTTTTTCAATTCCTTTTTTTCTTTTTCTTCTTTTTTTCTTGGAAATTTTTTAGCTCCTCAAAACTTCATGCACAAAAATAATGAAGACTTGAATAATAAAATAATACAAAATATGCACTCAACAGAGGTTATGTAAGAGAAAAAAAAATTTTCTTTTTCTTTTCATATGGGTATGGGAAAAACAAAATGTGGGTAAAAGAAAAGAAATAGAGGCCAAACAATAACAAAGCTGCAAAAGGGAGCTAGGGATAAACTGTATATACAGGTTGGCTTGAAAGGTTCAAACGGTCCAAAGAAGGCCCTTATCATTTACTTAATCATGCACTGCCTAGGATTTCGCCTCAAGAGAGAATCAAACAACTTCTAGATGCAAATCATTCACACACATGCAATCCCATAAACTTTCTCTAAGCTTGACATGCATTAAAATCCAAAGTCTATCAATCATAAAGATGGGAAGAACATCCATACACAATTGAGACAATAGAGATAAATGCAACTCATAAATTCTCATGTGCTATCCCAAGAAATCAAATCAATTCATAATTTAAACAATCATTGGATATTCAATTCAAAACACCAGCATGCATAAAATGACTCAAAACACAATAGGGATGATGGAAACAAAATGAAATAAAATAAATAAATAAAAACAAAAATTAAAAGCTAAAGGAAAGAAGAAAAATCTTTTTGATGGCCGACAGCTTTATACATCCCCCTACAAAGGCTCCGAACTCAGGGAGGCACCTAAGCCGACTCAATGCTACCTTCAAAACAAAAATAGAAAAATGTTAATCAACAAAATAAGAAATAACAAAATAAACAAAAATAAAATAGAAAAAGGAGAGAAAATTTGGGTTGCCTCCCAAAAAGCGCTTGTTTAAAGTCATTAGCTTGACGTTGCCTTTTCAACTAGTCATGGTGGCTTGAAGCAAGAGAAGTAGGATGACATTTTTCTCTTGTCGGCTCTTTGCCTCCACACTCTGTCTCTGAGAGAAAATGGGAACAGTCGTAATCTAATGGCATCATCAGTAACGCCATTATACTTAATAGTATCGCAGAGCTGCAAGAAATTTGCAATGTGCAAGTTTGAATCTTCTACATGGCCTCCCCCAAACTGATTCTGCTGCACCAGATGTAGAAGGTGGTTTAATCTCAAAATTATTGGCCTGAATAGCAGGACGCACAATCCGGTAGAAATATTTTCAATGAGATGGGGTAGCATAGTCAGCCAATGTACGTCTTTGCTCTACAGTTACAACTCTTTCTGTCATCTTTTCCCCTACTTCTTCAAGTCTCTTCCTCTCTCTAGCTACTTTCCTGTTTGCTCTAGCTGTTCTATCTATCTATGGGTCAAAAAGTAATTCTTCTGACTCTAGAGAACCTTGCATAAACAAACAAACAAACAAACAGAGTGAAGTAAAGAAGGAAATTAAAAATAAAAATAAATAACTAAAAAAAATAAACAAAGAAAACAAAACAAAAAATAAATAAAAGAAACAAATTAAATAGAAAATTAAATGAAGAAAAATGAAATTAAATAAGAAAAAAATTATCTATAAATAAGAAAAAATTTAAAGAAAAGAAAAAAAAATTAAATTAAAAATAAAATTAAACAATTAAAAATAAAATTAAACAATTAAAAAAATACTTAAATTAGTGTCTTTTCAACTACTATTTAATATTAATAACAATAATCCCGCAAAGCGCCAAAAACTTGATGTGAAAATGGCAAGTGCACCGAATCGCAAAAAGTAATAAAAAGTGAGTAGAGTATCGTCCCACGAGGATTAAGTTATTAATTACTAAATTCACTGAAAATAACACTATTTAAGCTAACAAAAAGAGAGTTGTTGAAAATTAAATTAAAAATAAAAATAAAAATTAGCAAACAATAAATCAAAAGGGTGAAAAATAATAATGTTAAAGCGTTAGGATTGATTTCACTTGAACTCTTTAGATGCACACTCAAATATTGGTTTAACTATGTTCTATTTCAATGATTTATGGTCAATTCCCAAAATTAATTAATACCCAATCCCTTGGTATATTAATCCTCTTACGCTGATTGAAATTAACTAATCCCTTAGTCTAACCTCAATTAGAAAGGCATTATCAAGAACGAGGAATTAAAAGAAAGACCACATAACCCACAACGTCTATCCCTAGCGATTGCAGAAGTTATGGTGTTTATCACAAGTTCTAAGTTCATGCAAATTTTCCCAAATCATACATAAACCAAAAAATCATTCCCAAATTGATCAGGTTTAGAAAAGCATAAAGAACAGAGATAAACACGTAAATCATGAGATAAAAACATAAATTAAACCCATAAAAGAAAGTTACATCATCCAAGAACAAGATCCATCATCCCCTAACAATGGGAAATTAGTTACACATGGAAAAAGAAGAACACAAAAGGAAGAATATGACAAACTCCATTGTAGAAAGGTGGAAAGGTTGAAGAAAATCCTAATCTTCAATCCTAATTGCGCCCACACCACATTAGGGTTTGTGCCTCTTGACGACTACTGCCTTCTCTCCAAGTGTCTAAGAATATGTAAAAAGAAAAGTGAGCTCAAGAGTGAGCTGCTTTGCTAAATTCGTTTTTTCCCTTTTTATAGAAAAATTGACAGATTTTCGTATCTGACTTGCATGATTTTTCTCACCCTCTAGGTGGCCTAATTTGCCCTTGATCTCAACAGAGAAGTTGTAGGATTTTCTGTTAGCTTTCTAATGCTGCAAACGGTGCATCAATCTGATCTCTGTAGCCCAAGATATGACTCAATTAATGAGGGATGGTCGGGATAGTGCGGGAATCCAAATTTTGCTCCAAATCAAATCTCTTTGAGAATCCATATCTAATCTTCAATCTAATCATTGTTTGAGATTTTACATCCAATTAAAGCTCTAATTAGCATTTAAGAATAAGATATGAATTCTTCAAATATTTATTTTCAGGAATTTATTATTTTTTACACAAAATCTGATGATTTATCCTGAAAACTTGTTTCTTTGATTTCTTTCTTCTTTAAGCATCCAATCTCTTTCCATGTGTATTTACCTATCAAAAATACATAAAAAACATAATAAAAACAAAATTAAAATAATAAAAAATATAATCAAATTTAAGAACAAACTAAATCAAAAAGATTAAAAGAGAATGAAAACCCAAGATTTTGAACAGTAAAAATATGAATTTTTGTAGGTTCATCATATTCCACAGCCTCACATCTCAAATCATCAATCTTATATCATGCCATCGTGCATAAGGATAAAAAATCACACAAGGAGACAAGTCTGGGCAAAATTCTACAGGGGTGTCGTGGCTTCACTTCCAAGTGTGTCGCCGCTCCCTATCTATTTTGGTTTATGTTGTGGCACATACTCCATTTGTGCCATGACTTCCCGCTCTCTGGTTACATTTCCCTGCGTTCCAGAGTGTGGAGTATCGCGGCTCTCCCTGGATGGTGCCGCTGATCTCCCTCAAATTCTAGGTTCCATAGAAATTTTCCAGAACACACTCTGAGCTTGATCATTTTCAACCATTCAAAGGGTTTCTAATCATAAACATGATCCTTAAACACCTCTAAACTTCAAATACATCACATGTATGCTTTCTAAACCATCTAAACATGATTTTTGGAACCAAAACCCTAACTCTTATACCCCTTTTTCTACCTTCAACCCAAGTAGCTTCATGAGTACAACTAGGATTCAAGCCATAAATCATGCATAGATCAACTTAGAAACAATTCTATTTCAAGATTCCTAAGAGTTCCTTTAACTCAAACTCAAAGAAACTCATCCAAACCCAAATCCTATTCCAAACTCACATGACAACATAAATGGAGAAAGGAAGAAGAAGATGGAGGAACAAGATACAAATTACCTCTACCTCTTGAAGATGGAGATCACACTTTGGCCTTCCCTTTCTCTTCTTTTTTCTCTTCTCTTATTTTCCCCTTTTTTGCTGCTGCTCCAGCCATGGAAAACAAGTGAGAAAAATGAAGAAAAGTGAAAGCTTTGTGGCTTCTAAAGAGCTGTGAAACACTTAAGCAAAAACTGGATATTTTACTAAAACTCATACTTGTTAAAAACACTTAAATTTTGCCAATTCAAGTTTCCTAACTTCCATAGGCATTGAAATAAATCCTAAAATTTATCTAAATCCTAATCTCACCATTCTCATAAGTTTCTATATCTGCGACAAAACGATCCAGTATTAAAATACACTCTTAGTATACTTAAAAATACCAAATGACCTCAGTTAACTCTAAAAAATTAACCATATCGCATTCCACACATTTGTGACTTAGAAATAAATTCTCCATATTTATTTCTATTAGTTAAGCCATTTATGCTAATATCTGAGTCATTTTAAGCTACTTTTCACATTCTATGCAGCAACAAAGTGCCTAAACTAGCTCAAATTGTCACAAAATTTAACAAGCATGTTAAGCTAGAATTACGTTACCTCTGTAACTATATATATGCCTAACATGTTATTGAGGGTGTTACACTTAACAGACATGTTAAGCAAGTATTAGGCTAACCTTGTAACCATTTACAAGTCTAACATGTTTCCGAGAGTGTTACATTACTTCCTTAACCTGTGAGCTATTTTCTCAATTTCTAGATCAAATGTCAAATTAGGAGACTGAGAACGAATAAGTATAAACAAGAAATATAAGCAGTGAGATGAAGTGACAAAAAAAATAAAAATAAAAATAAAATAAAAGTTGGTCTAAATTAAATAGAGTTTTTTGCCTTTAATATTACCAAACTTATTCCCCAGCAACGGCACCAAAAACTTGATTCACGTAAAATACACTAAGAACAAGTGCACTCTATCACAAAATAATAGCAGACTACTCCCTCATCGCTGCTGCCAATGCCATGCATGCTTCAGCCATATTAGCTGAACCCTCATTAAAAGAAATTATGTTTCGTCTGGTCTGCCTTGGTGAAGCCATAGTTTCCTGTACACACAGAATAATACATATTGAGTCGATCAGTCTTAATATCATATAGCAGTGTGACAATAGCCAAAAACAATCATACCAAAGGCAAGTTATGCAATTCTATCATATAACTCACTTATGACACAAGAAAAGCACAATATACTACAAGAATTTTCAGAATATGCCTAAGCATAGTCAGTCTATACTCTAGCTTAAAAGGATAAACTACTCTGATACCATAATGTAACTCCCTAACTCTAGATAACATAGTATAAACAAAATATACATAATCAAACAAAGTTAAGCTAGTTACTTCTAGCTAATAAACATAAAACATAAAACCATAATAACAATCATGTCATTATAAAAACCTTTAAAGGAATAAAGATACATGTTTGTACAATAAAAGCCTCAAAAGGGCAAAATGTAATACACATCATCTTTATACATCTTAAAGCAAATATAAACAAAATACAAGCTTTGACAAAAAGAAACTAGCTATCTAATCCATTTGTTTTTCTCTCTTTTCCTTTGAAGGATCTTAACCTGGATTTACATGGAAACACAAACGAGGTGAGAATTCACAATTCTAAGTACAAGTATTCCAAAACCATTCATTTATAACATTAAATACATAGTCATAGCAAATATAAAGTAAGACATGTTATAAAAGCTTTTGCATGACTCATCGTTAATAACTAATGTAACACCCCTCGATTTAATAACCACGGCACAATCGTCATTATGTCATGGCCATTAAATTTTGGTGTGTTACGATTGTCAAACAACAAAATTTCCAAAGAGAATTAATCATTTTGCATAAGAGGAAAAATAGGAGCCATGAATGAATAGTTACATATACAATCAGTTAAAAATATGAATTATAAGATGTACTCAATTTACAACATTTAAGACTGGGTAATCACCTTAAAACATACATATTCCCAAAAATACACTTTATACAGGTAATGCAAAATAAAGTATAAACTACCCACAACATATCCACGACTAAGGAGTTGGGCACTCCATCGAATTCCAAATGCGTAAGGCAACTCCTAACATCGGTGTAGTGAGAAATACAGGATAAGATCTTCAATCGCAGTCCTCTTCACGGTCAAGGTCAGATCCCCAACAAATCACCTACGCTCGTCGGTCCAGTCGACTCGCCAAGCCTTGGCACCTCCGATGATCTCAATCATGATGAAACCAGTAGAGTCCCTTCAAGTTGTCCTTACCGAACGCAGAAGATCAACCCAAGTGAAATCTAGGAGATTCAACCTCGCCCCCTTACAGACTTTAACCAAAACCACACAAAATAGCAACAAATACAGAAAAGAGGTAAGACATTCTATTTTAATTACCTATGATGGCAGTAAAGAAACAAAATAGTGCATGACGCCCACATAACAATTCAATTATAACAAGCAGTATTAAAGCAGATAGTGAACAACTTAGCAATTACAAGTAGACACAAAAGTAATAAGACAGCAGTTTAAACTTTCATATGAATAAGCAAATATCAAATGATATGGTGACTCACTATACACATGCATATGATACCAAAAATCCTACTCCATGGAGCTAGACACAAAACAGTCGGAGAGAATGATCAGCGGGACATGCCAGTATCTCCTCAGCCATAAAAATAAGTGCTTTCTAGAAAATAATCAATTATTTTGCGCAACAAGGCTTTATACAACGGCATTCCCACAAGATCTCGATACAGGACAGTGCCATAGTCAGGATTGTCGGTGCGTTCGCATTAGTTTGTCCCACGGTCCAAAGGGGTTACCAACTACCCACTGTGAGACGCCCGCGCCCCTACGCCCCCAAGGTCAACTACAGGACCTACACTAGTCTATTCGCAGCCGCACTAAGGTGTGATTCAACTCCTAGGCAACTTGGCCTTCACAATAGTCCAACGGACATTTTCAATGCATGACTCAATCATGCTCAATGCACATATCTTCAATGCATACTCATATGTACATTTACAAAATCACAGTTATAACATTTCAAGTCTAAGATCACATGTTATGTCATTCACCATCAATATTCACTCCTGTTCAAGGGTCCATACTAAGTCAATAATAAGTTTCTAAGCATTCACGCCCTATTCAAAGTGATCAAGTAAGTCAATTCTCAATTCCATTATGTTGCTCGCAATCTCTATCACGCTCATGTTCTATATCCAGTCAAAGTTCTTATAAATTGTAAAGCATACTCCCATTCCTTGTTTTTCGCTCTTTATGAATCCCTAATTAGTTCTAGTCATCCAATTATTCTCGATTATTACACTTACTTTAGTCCAAAAGCCTTGAGTCAAGTGTCCAAGGGGACCTTGAACCTCCAAGGGGCTAGAAAAGCCTCAATTCGATCACTGATCATGATACACGGTCGTGTGGTCATACACAGCCCCGAGTACACGGCCGTGTGGTCATACATGGCCTAGGCCGTGTACTCCTCTGGAGTGCACCAGAAAACACATACAGTCATGCAGTGAGATACACGGCCGTGTATCCCTCTGTGACACAGAAACTCACCAGAAAACCATTCCAATCATCCAACATCCCAAAATCTATCATCATACAACTAATTTCTACCAATCAAAACACCATTAAACAACCAAAATCACTCAAATAAAGGGGTACCCACAAATGGGTTTCACCCCATCAACACAACAAAGACGTTTCTCACTACAAAATGGGTTGAAGAGAATAATCTTCCTCTTACCTTAGTGAAGAACAAGGAAAGCAAGCTCCTTTTGTCCTTGAAATTTCGTGCTTCACCACCACAAGATCCTTGGGTGTTCAAATCCAACAAATCAAGATCAAAGAGTGGAAATGGCATCCAGAGTCACCAATGTGACCATGGACCACGAAAATTGGGAGAAAATGAGGAGAAAGTTGAGAGCTTTACCTTAAAGCTTGGAGCTTTGGTGTTGGGTTGCCGACCACGAAAATGGGAGAGCCAAGAAGAGTTCCACCAAGAAGAAAGCTTGAAGATGGTGAGGGAAGACAATGGCTTGAGTTAGCTTGAGCAAGGAAAGCTTAAAAGCTTAACAATGGAGTATGTGGGTGTGGGAGAAGAGAGGAAGATGAGTGAAAGCTGCGTGAGGGAGGGAGAGAGGAAGAGAAAATGAGAGGAAAATGTGAAATGAGAAAATGAATTTTGCCCCCTCCAAATTGTGCAGCAACATAAGAGAGGGAAGAGAGAGAAAAGTGGGTGGGGATGAAGCTTCCTTGAGAAGCTTCACACGTTTCTCGATAAAGTAAAATGTGTAGTCACTTAAATGATGTCATAAAAATAACTAGATAGAAATAATCTACTAGAACTATTTCTCAGTGGACAAAATTTTATAGTTAGTGTAATAACATTTTATTATTCCACAGATAATAAAATATACTGCGATTTTATTTATTAGATAAAATCTTGAAAAATATAAACCTCGTAAACTGTGTCCAGCTTTGGATTTAGTAAGATCCCCCATCGACGCTTCTACAGTCCAAAGTTTATCAGCCTTAGGGAAAATATTTCGTTTTTCCGGCTCCACTCAGTTGGTACGCAAAACGAAGAATATATTAAAATATTCAACGTTTCCAAAAAATTTCACAAAAATTCCTAAAAATCAAAAATATTGGAAAATAACTATTTATCGTGAAATAAACAGTTTTTTGAGACGTTACACTGACACTGCTCAGTGTGCACGTAAATTAAGAAATATATTAAAATATTCAACATTTTCAAAAAAATCTAGAAAAATTTTCAAAAATCATAAATATTATAAAATGATTATTTAGAATGAAGTAAATAATTTTCGGGATGTTACAACTCTCTCCTTGTAAAAAGGAATTTCATCCTCAAAATTCATCATATCTTAGAACAAACGCGACGATGTTTCCTTCATCTTGTCTTCTAGTTCTCATGTTCTATCTTCAGCTGCATCAATCCAAATTACTGGTACTAAGGTTACTTCCTTCCATTGAGTATCTTATATTAACGGGCAAAAGTGTGTTGACGTCGTAGGCCGATCAATAGAAGATTCTACGCTCCTTGAGTCTTCTGCCATTCCAACAGCTAACTCCCCCAACAACTGTACATCGCTGAGTGGCTCTATCGAACTTACTCTCCTTGCTCACCGTAGCAGACAGACTAAGCTTATTTTCTTCTTAAGGCATCCGTTACGACATTGGCCTCTTCCGGGATTATACCAAAATGAAAAAATCAAAATCTTTCGAAACTTCTAATCATCGTCTCTGCCTCATGTTTAACTCATTCCAATAGGACAAAATACTTCTGACTCTGGAAATTACTATAGACATTTTAAATTTCTCCTTGTAGAAAATGCTTCCAGATGTTCAATGCAACTACAAAGCTAAAACCGAATTGGTGTAAGGTAACCCTTCTTATGTGCTCTCGATTGTCTTAAAGCGTACGTTACCATTCCTTCTATTCTGATCAAGCATACGTTCTAAACTTCCAATGCAAAGCATCACTAGGCATTCCAAAAAGTTCATTGGGATTTGGGTAGAATCATCTTTAGCGAAGAAATCGAGTGTCTCTTCAATCCTTGAAAAATTTCCCCCGTATACATTAGTCCATACAAAACTTGACCCTCATACATGAGTTAGATGAGAAGTCTTGCCACTTTGGAGAATTCTGCGACGAGTCTCCCATATTAACCAACTTATTCTAAAATTACGAATCTTCATTACGTTACGACCGTCGGTCTTTCCCATTAAAGAAATGCTTCGAGTTCCGATGGGTTCATAGCAATTCTTTTCCTTGAGATCGCGTAACCCAAAGGTTGAACTGCCTCCAACTAGAATCCGTACTTAGACAACTTTATGCATAACTTCTTCTTCTTTTTCAGGATTTAAAGAATCACTACGAGAGATTCGGTACGTTCTTCCAAACGTTAAGAATAGATCAGAATGTCGCCAACAAGGACACGACAAATCTGTTTTTCAACAAGGAAGAGAGATTCTATTCAGGTAATCGATGAATATTACCTAAGCATTCATTACTCAGAATGACATTGCAAAATACCCGTAGTGCCCATAACGCGTCAGAAAAGTTATTTCAAAAAAATCTCCTACCTTTGAGCGAACTCGATGATAGTCCTGAACACAAGCTAATCTTGAAGAAAACGGCGGCATTTTTCGATTGATTTGTCAATCCATCTTTCTTTGATCCGAACAAAATGTCTCATAGGATAAGTTCTCACCTAATTGTGCTACACTTGGCGCATTGTTATGGTTCAGATTCGGGAACATAATTACTCAATCGAAGTATACTATGTTACCAAGTGGCCTCAATACTCAAGAGGGGGTGAATTGAGTATGAAAACTAAGTTCGCAAATCTTTCACAAATCGTTTGATAAACAATTTTCGTTGAAGCTAATTGATGATTAGAGATGATTGGATATGAGAAATAAACACTTTCACTTATAAATGCAATAGCCAAAGGTACCAATATTCAAGCAATTCAATAAAACAGTACTCAATGTAAAGAGAAAGGTTTAGAGAAAACAAACACAATGATTTATCTTGGTTCGATCACCAATCCACTTGTGATCTACGTCTAGTCCTCAAGCAACCGCTAGAGATTTTCCACTATTTCTTCAAGCTTCAATAGGTGCTTGATAACCTTTACAACCTTGAGCACTCAACACTTTGGGATACCTCACCCTTAGAGCTTGAGTCTCTTCAACTAAGGGATACCTCACCCTTTACACTTTTGGAGGGATGCCTCACCCTCTTTACAAAGCAATATAGATTAATTGAATGAAGCTCTCACTAGAGTAGATGATTACAAATTGAAGCTCTAATATGCTCTCAAAGATTTTTCCACGTTTTTACAAAAAGTAGAGCAAGAAATGGATTTGAGGATTGATTCACGTTTGGAAGTATTGGTAATCAATTTTTAGTTCAAAGTCAACCTCAAATGAAGACCCAACATTGGTATTTATAAGTTTCTCAATAAATAGAGCCGTTGGAGGGTTTTAGCCATGCATTTAATGCATTTAATATAGCTGTTGGACGTTGTCAGGGTGCGTGTAATCGATTACACAACAAATATAATCGATTACATTGTTGTTCCAATGTGTTCTTGGCTTTCTGGGCTCTGTGTAATCGATTACATTATTGGTGTAATCGATTACATGGCTTCTGACTTGCTTGTAATCGATTACAATATCCATGTAATCGATTACATGACTGACTTTTTGTGTAATCGATTACAATATCTATGTAATGATTACATGACTCTTGAACGTGTTCTTGCCTTTCTGGGCTTATTGTAATCAATTACATTTATTGTGTAATTGATTACATGGCCTCTGACTTGCTTGTAATCGATTACATTGCTCATGTAATCGATTACAAGGCCTCTGTTTGCTGTGTAATCGATTACAAACATCATGTAATCGATTACATTGGCCTTTGAACACATTTTTCAGGTCCAATAAAGCTTGTAAGCCATTTTTAACACCTTAAGACAATTGATTAAACATAAATCCTTTTAAGAGTGTTAGATTTAAGATAGAAACTCAAGTTTCTTAAAAAACATGTTTAACTTTAAAATTTTCCATTTATTTTGAAATGATATATTGAAAAACCATTTGAGAAATCTTGAGAGCATTTAACATTAATGTTCTAAGTCTTATAACTAAATAAACCTCTTGACTTCTTTCTTTGATCATGATTTTTCCTTTTGCGCTTGATCTTCACTTTTGCATTTGATCTTCAGTTTGGACTTTGTTATCATCAAAAACTATTTGACATGCTTTAGGGACATAAGCATTCACATTCTCCCCTTTTTGGATGATGACAAGCTGATCATAGGAAAAAGAAAGAGTTTTTGCATTTGTATATAATAGACATTTAGGCGCAATGCTCCCCGGAGTTTATGCATGATATTGGGTTAGATTTTGCATATAAAAAGCTTAAGAGCTCAAAAGCTCAGTAACTCCCCCGTACTCATGCAACCTTAATTACTCATGTAACCTTTAATTAGATTTCATTTCATTTTTCCTTATTCTCTCCCCCTTTGGCATTATCAAAAAGATATAAGCATTTAAAGAAAAATGGACAGCATGATAGCTATATTTCATGATTTCTCAAATTTTTCCAGAATAAGAAATCTAAAGAGATTAATCAGTCCAATTAGTTTTTCAAAAAGCCAAACATTCAAAGAATAGAAGCGAAGCTGAAACAAGTTCATATATAATTAATCAGCATGTACAAAGTAACTTTTCACAACCAGTATAGCCAATAATCAAAAACACCAGAAATGTATACCAATGTTATAGAGTCAAAACAAAAAAATATACAAGGTAGTCATCAAAAACATCAGGGCAATGGGCCATGATCACTATCAGTAGCCTCGCTGTCACTGTCTAGATCCGCAGCAATGTCTCCTAGATCAACGTTATCATCGCTGAGCTCAAGATCATCCTCATAGTTTAGAAACTCCTCATCATCAGCAGGGACGCCAGATGGACCAGCAAAGGACAGGGGAACCGGAGAGGCAAAGGATGTGGGAGGTGCAGTAACAACACTCGGAGGAATAGGAGGTCCACCCTAGAGGGATTGAATAGAGGCAAGCTCCTAATCTAAGTAGTCCATCCTCAGCTCAAGGTGATCTATCTTCTGCTCTAAGTGATCCATGCGTGTGTCTACAGTAGAGCTCATGTTTCGTATCTCTTGGAGCAAGAGGTCAAGTGTAGCTGGAGCAGGAGTAGGAGCAGGGGCAGGATGCTGAGCCTCTTCATCATCATCACTATCCGGATCATGATGGATATGACCAAACGTGCCATGAGCAATGTAATGCCACCTATCATCCACTTTGTAGAGCTGGAGCTTCTTCAGGGTATGCAAGCCAATGGATTGCGGTCCTTTCGAGCTGGTGTCCTTGGACTCCTCAGCTAGGGAAATGCGACAGTGCTCTAGGATGGTTGTGACCAACATAGCAAATGGGAGAGCAGAGTTCTTCTTTTTCTTTACATCCAACATATGCTCTATAATGTAGTAACCCCAGTTTATTGGCCGCCCTGTGGTCATTGCCCATAAGGACACCACATCATCCTTGAGAACCTGGGAGTAATTCCCTCCCCTGGGAATCAATCCTCGGACCAAAAGGTAGTGGAGAACCCTGTTCTCCATAGTTAGGCTAGTGGCCATGATTCTTCTCTTAGGATCACTAGGGGGTAGTAGCCAGTCCTATTAATGAGAAAAGAGCAGCCTTATGCTCAAACTCATGCCCCCAGACATTTGCATTCCCACAGAAGTTAGCTCCATCAGGAGTGAGCTTCGTTAGCCTATACCACTCAGCCATTGTTATCCTTATTTGTTGCTTTTTCACTTCAGATATTAGGCAATTATCTTCAAATTTCAGATTTGCATAAAAGACTCTCACAAGGTTTGGGTAGATAGCCTTCTCTATACTCAGGAAACCCAACAAGCCTAAATTTTCTATGGTTCTAAAGCTCTCCAAAGGTTCACTCTCACAAAAGGTGATGGGAAGATACCTGGGAGAAATGATCTTGCGTAGCTAAAAGTTCTTCTGGAACAACTCAGCTTACTTCACTGTGGAGAAGTGGCGCGTGAGGTCCAGGCCAGAGATGTTGCGTGAAGCACCACCAGAGGACCCTCCAATGGCAGCCCCTGTTCTTGGGCACTTTGAGCGATGAGAGGATTCAGCCATGTGATGAGAAGGAATAGATTGGGATGAGTGGTAAGTGGTTGGGGATGAATGAGGAGAGAGAAAGGGACGAGGTTAGGGCAGAAGATTGGGGATGGGGTTCGTGAGAGGTGATGGTGAGACTTGGGTGAGGGATGTAAGGGGATTTGACAGATGGGCTGTGGAGAGAAGAGATTTTCGAGTTAAATGGAGGTGAAATGAAGGATTTTGAGGGAGGTTTGAGTGAGAAATGAGAGATTAGGAGGTTTGGGTTGTGTGGGAGCAGAGGAGGAGGACGAAGAAGATGAAGAGGTTTTGAGAAATGAGCTCTGTGCGTGTCAGAAACCTTTTAAAAAACCCTGTATAATCGATTACATTGGGTGTGTAATCGATTACATACATTCTGGTGGATATGTAATCGATTACATTTTTGGTGTAATCGATTAGCACGCTTCTGGGGAACCTTGTAATCGATTACATAGTTTATGTAATCGATTACCTGAGTTCTGAGTTAATTGTAATCGATTACAAAAGTTGTGTAATCGATTACATGCTTGACAGAACCTGTGTAATCGATTACAAAGGCATTATAATCGATTACCAGCACACTTTAACTCAGATTTTGCATTCCAATCAGCATGGAATCAATTTTAATCCATTCAAATCAGTTCCAAAGCAACTTAGATCAATTCAAATCATCATGCAAACATATAATCTAATCATATTATGATTCAACTTACATAATTGTTCAAAATTACTATTTTTACCAAGAATTTCACCCTTTTTGGTGAAATTTTGAGGTTGTTGAGTTGCTTGTGAGTCTTGGACATGAGGGAGCACCTGCAAAACAACTTAGGGGAAATCTCTGACGCTCAAGTCAGTATTGGATTCAAATATGATGAAAAATTCAGAGATTATGCAGCAATGTGGCATAATTATGCAGAAAAACACAAGTTTATGCATTAGTTTTAGGATTATGCCACAAATAGTTAATTTATGCATGATTGATCCAATATACCAAGTTCATTTCTTATATAGAAAAATGCTTCTTTTACTAGGGATTTAGTAAAAATGTCAGCTAGTTGCTTAGTAGTTTCTACAAATTCAAGCATACAATCACCCTTTTGAACATGATCTCTAATGAAATGATGTCTTATTTCAATATATTTAGTCTTAGAGTGCAAAATGAGATTTTTGGACAAGTTGATCGCACTAGTATTGTCACATCTTATGGGGATGTGATCAAGCTCAAGACCATAGTCCAAGAGTTGTTGTTTCATCCAAAGGATTTGAGAACAACAACTCCCAACTGCAACATATTCAGCTTCAGCTGTAGACAATGCCACACTATTTTGCTTCTTGCTATGCCAAGAAATTAGTGAGCTTCCAAGCAAGTGGTATGTCCCACTAGTGCTCTTTCTATCCATTTTGCATCCAGCAAAATCAGAATCAGAATACCAAATAAGGCTACATGAGGCATCTTTAGGGTACCATAAACCCATTTGTGATGTGCCTATTAGATATTTCATTATTCTTTTAATAGCACTTAGGTGTGATTCTTTAGGATTAGCTTGATATCTAGCACACATTCATACACTAAACATTATATCAGGCCTACTTGCAGTGAGATAAAGGAGTGAGCCAATCATACCTCTATATTTCGTAATTTCTACTGATCTACCTCCTTCATCCTTGTCCAAATAGCAAGAGGTGCCCATAGGAGTAGCCATATGATTGGCATTGTTCATTCCAAACTTCTTGAGCAGCTCCTTGCAATACTTGGATTGGCTTATGAACGTTCCTTCTCTTGTTTGCTTGATTTGGAGACCAAGGAAGAAGTTGAGTTCACCCATCATGGACATTTCAAACTCACTTTGCATAATATTTGAAAATTCTTTATAGAGAGAGTTGTTAGTAGCTCCAAATATAATGTCATCAACATAGATTTGAACTAGAAGTATGTCATGCATTTTATATTTTATGAAAAGAGTAGTGTCAACTTTGCCTCTAGAAAAACCTTTTTCCAAAAGGAATTTGCTCAACCTTTCATACCAAGCTCTAGGAGCTTGTTTCAAGCCACACGAGGCCTTTTTCAGTTTAAAAACATGGTTAGGCATTTCAAAATCCTCAAAACCAAGAGGTTGTTCTACATACACCTCTTCTTGTATAAAACCATTTAAAAAGGCACTTTTGACATCCATTTGATAGAGTTTGAAATCCATGATGCAAGCATATGCAAGTAACATTCTAATGGCCTCTAACCTAGCTACGGGAGCATAAGTTTATTCATAGTCTATGCCTTCTTCTTGATTATATCCCTTAGCTACAAGCCTAGCTTTATTTCTTATTATTAAGCCTGTTTCATCAAGTTTGTTCTTAAAGACCCATTTGGTGCCAATTATAGGATAATCATTGGGCCTTGAAACTAATTCCCAAACTTGATTTCTCTCAAATTTGTTTAGTTCTTCTTGCATGGCCAAGATCCAATGCTCATTATTAATGGCCTAATTTATGTCTTTAGGTTCAACTTGAGAGACAAAGGCTAGGTGATTACATGCATCTCTAAGTGAGTTTCGAGTGATTACCCCTTTTGATACATCACCAATCACCTTGTCGAGAGGATGATATCTTGAAGTCCTCTATTCCTTGGGTAGATCCAAGATTTCTGAATCTTTTTGTCATGAGTGATCAAGGAGTCTCTCTTCTTACTTCTTGGACTCTTTCTCTTGATTTTCCAAGTGCGTTTTTGCCAAGATTTTTACAACATCATCAACAAGCTCCTTTCTCAGCTCATTTGGGTTAGTTTCATCAAATGCAACATGTATGGACTCTTCTATGGTCATAGTTCGTTTATTATAGACTCTAAAGGCCTTACTATGTATAGAATAGCCAATGAATATTCCTTCATCAGATTTTGCATCAAACTTCCCCAAGTTATCCTTTCCATTATTCAAAACAAAGCATTTACATCCAAAGACATAAAAATGTGACACATTTGGCTTCCTTCCTTTGTACAATTCATATGGGGTTTTCTTTAAAATTGGCCTTATTAGGGCTCTATTCATAACATAACAAGCGGTGTTAACCGCATCCACCCAAAAGTATTTAGGAAGGTTGGCCTCATTGAGCATAGTTCTTACCATTTTCTCTAAAGATCGATTTTTTCTTTCTACAACACCATTTTGTTGTGGTGTTCTAGGGGCAGAAAAATTATGCTCAATTCCATGTTCATCACAAAAAGTTTCAAATTTATGATTTTCAAATTCACCACCATGGTCACTTCTTATGGATGCAATACAAAAACTTTTTTCGTTTTGGATAACTTTGGCAAGCTTTCTAAATGATTGAAAAGCATCATTTTTGTGGGCCAAGAATAATGTCCATGTAAACCTAGAAAAGTCATCCACAATCACTAATGCATAGTAATTCCCACCAAAGCTCATAGTTCTAGAGGGACCAAAAAGATCTATGTGCAAAAGTTGTAAAGGTCTAGAAGTTGAAACCATATTTTTAGCTTTAAAAGAGACCTTTACTTATTTTTCCTTTTGACATGCATCACAAAGTTTATCTTTTTCAAATTTGAGCTTTGGAAGACTAATTACTAGTTCTTTAGAAACCAATTTGCTTAAGTGATCCATGTGAATGTGAGCAATTCTTCTATGCTATAACCATGAATCATTTTCTTTACTCATAAAGCATTTAGCATCATTTGAGGAGATATCATCGAGATTAATCATATATATATTATTGACTCAATGACCAACAAACTTAACTTGCTTATCATCATTTCCCTCAATTATGCAACAAGAAGAATCAAATATAACTCTATTGCCTTTATCACACAATTGACTAATACTAAGTAAATTATGTTGAAGTCCTTCAACAAGCAAAACATTATCAATAGATGATGAAGGAATCTTACCAACTTTGCCAATTCTAAGAATCTTCCATTTGTTATTATCACCATATGTGACATGACCATGTTTCTTGTGTGTAAGGGAGGAGAACTTAGAGCCATCACCGATCATGTGCTTGGAGCAACCACTATCAAGATACTAACTTGAGCTCTTGGTCTTCAAGCACACCTACAACACATATTCAAGTCTTAACCTTTGGTACTCAAATTGTCTTGGGTCCTTGTGTGTTAGAGTTAGGCATGGTGCCTTTAGGAACCCAAACTCTTTTTATTCCAACTTTAGTGTTTATGTTCTTTCTAACATTGCAAGTTAATGTACTATGCCCTTTCTTACCACAGTGAAAACATTTAACAAAGGGACTACTTGAAGTATTTGAGGAAACAAAGAAGTTCTTATAAGATTTTTGATGGTTGTTTGGATTAAATCCCAAACCGATTTTTTGAAACACACATTTTTGTTTCCCTAACAACACATTCAAGTTGTTTATTCCAAAAGTGAATTTTGCAAGAGTGTTATTCAAGTCTTCAATTTCTTTTTCAAATACTTTGCATGATGAACAAGGTAATGATGTGGATGTGTTATCATGTGAGGAACATGTCATGCATAGTGAATTAGCATCTATAAGTCCTAAGGTCTCATTTTCAATCTTAAGCTCATTTATCTCCTTACTTAAGATAGAAACTTTGTTTACCAATAAGGAAATTATTTTGTTAGAGGACAAAACCATTTTTGTGAGCCTTAAGGATTCATCATGCAATTCTTGAAAGGCATCTTGTAATTCATCATATGAAGGTAGAGATTCTGAGTTAGAAGAAGTTACTTCGGTGTCACTCTCTTCACTTTCTTCCCCTTGAGCCACGAGACAAAGATGAGCTTCTTCTTTCTCTGAATTGTCGGAGGAGCTTATGTCATTGTCCTCCCAAGCTATGTATGCTCTCCTTCCTTTCTTTTCTTTGGAGGGCCTTTTCTCAAACTTTTCCGTCTTCTTGAGATATATAGGGCACTCCATTTTCATGTGCCCTGGTTTTCCACATTCATAGCATTTTGGAGGAGTAGAGGATCCTTCTCCTTTGTGATACACTTTCTTTTGAGGAAATGGTGTTCTTCTTTGAAATCCCTTTTTTTTTAGGAATCTTCCAAATTTTCTCACAAGGAGACTAAGATTCTCCTCACTTAGCTCAACACTTTCAGCATCCTCTTCACCATCTTCATCATCATCTTCAATTGTAGAAGAGGTGGCTTTGAGTGCGATTCCCTTCTTCTTTTTGTCATGCTCTTCATTTTGATTGAGCCTATTTAGTTCCAGCTCATGTTCTTGAAGCTTTCCTAATAGGGTGGCTAGAGACATTGTTAACAAGTCTCTTAATTCCGCAATAGCCGTTACCTTGGGTTGCCAATTCCTGCTTAGACATCTCAAGACTTTGTTAATAAGATCCTCATTAGGAAATGTCTTTCCCAATGAGATAAGATGATTAACAATATGAGTAAATCTCTTTTGCATATCTTGAATACTCTCACCTTGGTTCATTCTAAACAATTCGTATTCATGAGTAAGAGTGTTTATTCGAGATTGTTTTACTTCACTAGTACCTTCATGAGTTACTTGTAGGGTATCCCACATTTCTTTTGCGGTCTTGCAATTTGACACCCTAAAGAATTCATCATACCCCAAGGATATGGTGATGATGTTCTTGGCTCTCAAATTATATTGAACCTTCTTTTTATCATCATCGGTCCATTCATTTCTAGGTGTATTGATTTTCATACCATCTTTAGTTTGTGTAGGAACAAAAGCACTATTTTCAACGGCTTCCCACCACATCTAAATCAATAGCTTCAATGAAAATTTTTATCATTTCTTTCCAATAGGCATAACCATCCCCATTGAAATAAGGAGGTCTGTTTATAGAAGAACCTTCATTTGAAAAATCATTTGAACCCATCACTTCTCTTGAATCTGCTAAGCTCTTTATACAAGAATCTAACTCTGATACCACTTGTTACCAAGTGGCCTCCATACTCAAGAGGGGGGGTGAAATGAGTATGAAAACTAAGTTCGCAAATCATTTGATAAACAATTTTCGTTGAAGCTAATTAATGATTAGAGATGATTGGATATAAGAAATAAACACTTTCACTTATAAATGCAATAGCCAAAGGTACCAATATTCAAGTAATTCAATAAAACAGTACTCAATGTAAAGAGAAGGGTTTAGAGAAAATAAACACAATGATTTATCGTGGTTCGATCACCAATCCACTTGTGATCTACGTCTAGTCCTCAAGCAACCGCTAGAGATTTTTTACTATTTCTTCAAGCTTTAATAGGTGCTGGATAACCTTTACAACCTTGAGCACTCAACACTTTGGCATACCTCACCCTTGGAGCTTGAGTCTCATCAACTAAGGGATACCTCACCCTTTACACTTTTGGAGGGATGCCTCACCCTCTTTACAAAGCAATATAGATTGATTGAATGAAGCTCTCACTAGAGTAGATGATTACAAATTGAAGCTCTAATATGCTCTCAAAGATTTTTCCACGGTTTTACAAAAAGTAGAGAAAGAAATGGATTTGAGGATTGATTCACGTTTGGAAGTATTAGTAATCAGTTTTTGGTTCAAGGTCAACCTCAAATGAAGACCCAACATTGGTATTTATAAGTTTCTCAATAAATGGAGCCGTTGGAGGGTTTTAGCCATACATTTAATATAGCCGTTGGACGTTGTCAGGGTGCATGTAATCGATTACACAACAAATGAAATCGATTACATTGTTGTTCCAACGTGTTCTTGGCTTTCTGGGCTCTGTGTAATCGATTACATTATTGGTGTAATCGATTACATGGCTTCTGACTTGCTTGTAATCGATTACAATATCCATGTAATCGGTTACATGACTTCTGACTTGCTGTGTAATCGATTACAATATCCATGTAATTGATTTCATGACTCGTTGAACGTGTTCTTGCCTTTCTGGGCTTATTGTAATCGATTACATTTATTGTGTAATCGATTACATGGCCTCTGACTTGCTTGTAATCGATTACATTGCTCGTGTAATCGATTATAAGGCCTCTGTTTGCTGTGTAATCGATTACAAACATCATGTAATCGATTACATTGGCCTTTGAACACATTTTTCAGGTCCAATAAAGCTTGTAAGCCATTTCTAACACCTTAAGACAATTGATTAAACATAAATCCTTTTAAGAGTGTTAGATTTAAGATAGAAACTCAAGTTTCTTAAAAAACATGTTTAACTTTGAAATTTCCCACTTATTTTGAAATGATATATTGAAAAACCATTTAAGAAATCTTGAGAGCATTTAACATTAACGTTCTAAGTCTTATAAGTAAATAAACCTCTTGACTTCTTTCTTTGATATTGATTTTTCCTTTTACGCTTGATCTTCACTTTTGCATTTGATCTTCAGTTTGGCCTTTGTTATCATCAAAAACTATTTGACATGCTTTAGGGACATAAGCATTCACATACTAGAAATGTTATAAAGGTTAGAAAGAAAAGTAGAGGAGTCACTTGGTTCCCCACTGGACCCGTCCAGTGAAGAATACGATATCATCCAATAAAACTTAGGAGTGAGTTTCATTTATTCACATCTAGGAAATTTCTATCTCAAGAAATACTAAGTTTTCGTTGGAATCAAATGACGAGACCCGTTTAGAAAACGATTAATCTCCTTCCTAAGATCAAGCCTATTCATGAAGAAAGTAGATGATTGAATTGGTAAAAAGAGTTCCAATTTCTAACAATAATAAGATAGTTTTAAATAAACTTGTTGTAATGAGAGTAGGCTTACAAATGAGAATAGTATCATTTGAGTTGAAGGGAAGTAAGTACACAGATAATCCAATTCCAGAAACGTACTCTTAGAATTTCATTGGAATATTTCAACAGGATATGGTTGAAAGATAACCAATCCCTTTATTAACATTACATCCAATTTGTAAAAGAAGTACACAAATCAGATCACCGAAAAGATTCAGTCCTTGACAAGCCATAGGATAATTTAAACAACTAGGCTACCAACAACAGGTTCCTAGTAGCAAAAGTGGAAATAACTTAGTCAAAAGATGACGAAAATTCAAATGACCTTAATAGATTCATATAGTCATACGTTATAAAGAAACGGGTTACCCCCGGAATTATATAGAAAAATCACAGGATCATCAGTTGTAGTACGAGCTCCCTCATTCAGGTCTTCAGTCTTGGATGTTTCTACTCCACTTGAGAATTTAATTCTTCCTTCTCCATGAGATCTTGAAGTACATACATCTCCAATGAAAGGCTTCATCCTTTGCGAAGTACAGTTCTTAGCCACATGTCCTAGCTCTCTGTATTTGAAACAAATTATTCCTTCAATCGTACAATGCCTTGTTAAGTGGCCCTTGCTACACTTCTTATATTTTGGTAAGGATGCCATGGTCGGATTGGACTTACTACCATTCGCACCTCCTTCATGCGTTCGCTATTGCTGTTGCTCCCTCAATTGTAGTGTACACGATTTCTGCTTAAACCGATTGGCCTTCCTATTGTTCCTCATTTGGAACTTATGTAATCCAGAGTTACCCCAAAGTTGGCTTTCTTCCATCAAATTCTGGACCTCAACTTCCAATTCCTGCTATTGTGCGGCCCTCTGATTCGGTTGTACAATTACGCCAACCATTCTTTGCATTACTTTGGCTGCCGCAATCGTACCGTTGTTGTCACTTCCCGCGTTCATGCGCTTACGTCTACTTCAAGTCATTGTCTTCCTTCAAGGACAAACAAATCAAACTATAAGGAAAATCAAAAGCATTCAGTCCAAACAATATTGTCTCCTTTCGAAAACCAAACACAAAAATTCACATAATCCAATCGAGACAAACCCAAAAGACTCTAACTTGAGCTCCTTCACTCTGCCTTCGTGGCACGATCTCCTATAAGTCTTTGACTCCTATGTAGCTCCTCGAACCAAACTTATGTCAGATACTCTTTTCCAAAGAGAATCGATTTTTGAAAACCTCTTAGGCACCTCAGTCCACCAACCTTGCAAGTCTTATTTAACTACCTTTTTTCAAACCCAACGGCTCGAACAATTCTAGAGGTAACATAACAAAGGTGTAAATGTAAACAAATCCTAAACAAGTTCATTCATACCAGCTGAGCTTCTTTCTAAAGAGCTCCTATTACCTTAATACGCCTAGGTGAAGTCATAGTTTCCCGTAGACATAGAACATTACACATTGAGTGGGGCAATACTCAATATCATGTAACTGTGCAACAGTAGCTACCAACACTCAACCTATGGCAAGCCATGCCTTCTTTTCCCAACATCTCAATCAAGAGACAAGGAAGTACACAACATACAAAGAAACTTCTAACATGTCTAAGCATAGTCAGTCCATACCCCGGCTCAATAGGATGAATTGAGCTCTGATACCACTTAATGTAACACCCCTCGATTTAATAACCACGGCACAATCGTCATTATGTCATGGCCACTAAATTTCAGTGTGTTACGATTGTCAAACAACAAAATTTCCAAAGAGAATTAATCATTTTGCATAAGAGGAAAAATAAGAGCCACGAATGAATAGTTACATATACAACCAGTTAAAAATATGAATTATAAGATGTACTCAATTTACAACATTTAAGACTGGGTAATCACCTTAAAACATACATATTCCCAAAAATACACTTTATACAAGTAATGCAAAATAAAGTATAAACTACCCACAACATATCCACAACTAAGGAATTGGGCACTCCATCGAATTCCGAATGCGTAAGGCAACTCCTAACACCGGTGTAGTGAGAAATACAGGATAAGATCTTCAATCGCAATCCTCTTCATAGTCAAGGTCAAATCCCCAACAAATCACCTACGCTCGTCGGTCCAGTCGACTCGCCAAGCCTTGGCACCTCCGATGATCTCAATCATGATGAAACTAGTAGAGTCCCTTCAAGTTATCCTTATCGAACGCAGAAGATCAACCCAAGTGAAATCTAGGAGATTCAATCTCGCCCCCTTACAGACTTTAACCAAAACCACACAAAATAGCAACAAATACAGAAAAGAGGTAAGACATTCTACTTTCATTACCTATGATGGCAGTAAAGAAACAAAATGGCGTATGACGCCCACATAACAATTCAATTATAACAAGCAGTATTAAAGCAGATAGTGAACAACTTAGCAATTACAAGTAGATACAAAAGTAATAAGACAGCAGTTTAAACTTTCATATGAATAAGCAAATATCAAATGATATGGTGACTTACTATGCACATGCATATGATACCAAAAATCTTACTACATGGAGCTAGACATAAAACAGTCGGAGAGAATGATCAGGGGGCCATGCCAGTATCTCGTCAGCCATAAAAACAAGTGCTTTCTAGAAAACAATCAATCATTTTGCGCAACAAGGCTTTATACAGTGACATTCCCACAAGATCTTGATATAGGACAGTGCCATAGTCAGGATCGTCGGTGCATTCACATCGGTTTGTCCCACGGTCCAGAGGGCCTGCCAACTGCCCACTGTGAGACGCCCGTGCCCCGACGCCCCCAAGGTCAACTACAGGACCTACACTAGTCTATTCGTACCCACACTAAGGTGTGATTCAACTCCTAGGCAACTTGGCCTTCACAATAGTCTAACGGACATTTTCAATGCATGACTCAATCATGCTCAATGCACATATCTTCAATGCATACTCATATGTACATTTACAAAATCACAGTTATGACATTTCAAGTCTAAGATCACATGTTATGTCATTCACCATCAATATTCATTCCCGTTCAAGGGTCCATACTAAGTCAATAATAAGTTTCTAAGCATTCACGCCCTATTCAAAGTCATCAAGTCAATTCTCAATTCCATTATGTTGCTCACAACCTCTATCACGCTTATGTTCTATCTCCATTCAAAGTTCTTATAAATTGTAAAGCATACTCCCGTTCCTTGTTTTTCACTCTTTATGAAACCCTAATTAGTTCTAGTCATCCAATTATTCTCGATTATTACACTTACTTTAGTCCAAAAGCCTTGAGTCAAGTGTCCAAGGGGACCTTGAATCTCCAAGGGGCTAGAAAAGCCTCAATTCCATCATTGATCATGATACACGGCCGTGTACTCCTCTGGAGTACACCAGAAAACACGTACAGTCACGCAGGGAGATACACGGCCGTGTATTCATACACGACCCAGGCCGTGTATCCCTCTGTGACACCGAAACTCACCAGAAAACCATTCCAATCATCCAACATCCCAGAATCTATCAACATACAACTAATTCCTACCAATCAAAACACCATTAAACAACCAAAATCACTCAAATAAAGGGATACCCACAAATGGGTTTCACCCCATCAACACAACAAAGACGTTTCTCACTACCAAAATGGGTTGAAGAGAATAATCTTCCTCTTATCTTAGTGAAGAAGAAGGAAAGCAAGCTCCTTTAGTCCTTGAAATTTCGTGCTTCACCGCCACAAGATCCTTGGGTGTTCAAATCCAACAAATCAAGATCAAAGAGTGGAAATGGCATCCATAGTCACCAATGTGACCATGGACCACGAAAATGGGGAGATAATGAGGAGAAAGTTGAGAGCTTTACCTTAAAGCTTGGAGCTTTGGTGTTGGGCTGCCAACCACAAAAATGGGAGAGCCAAGAAGAGTTCCACCAAGAAGAAAGCTTGAAGATGGTGAGGGAAGACAATGGCTTGAGTTAGCTTGAGCAAGGAAAGCTTAAAAGCTTAACAATGGAGTATGTGGGTGTGGGAGAAGAGAGGAAGATGAGTGAGAGCTGCGTGAGGGAGGGAGAGAGGAAGAGAAAATGAGAGGGAAATATGAAATGAGAAAATGAATTTCCCCCCTCCAAACCATGCAGCAACATAAGAGAGGGAGGAGAGAGGAAAGTGGGTGGGCTGAAGCTTCCTTGAAGCTTCCTTGAGAAGCTTCGCATGCTTCTCGATAAAGTGAAGTGTGTAGTCACTTAAATGATATCATAAAAATAACTACATAGAAATAATCTACTAGAATTATTTCTCAATGGACAAAATTTTACAGTTAGCGTAATAACATTTTATGATTCCACAGATAATAAAATATATTGCGATTTTATTTATCAGTTAAAATCTTGAAAAACGTAAACCTCATAAACTGTGTCCAGCCTTGAGTTTAGTAAGATCCCCCGTCGACGTTTCTACAGTCCAAAGTTTACCAGCCTCAGGGAAAATATTTTGTTTTCCCGGCTCCGCTCAGTGGGTATGCAAAACGAGAAATATATTAAAATATTCAACGTTTCCAGAAAATTCCACAAAAATTCCTAAAAATCACAAACATTGGAAAATAACTATTTATCGTGAAACAAACAGTTTTTCGAGACGTTACACTGACACTGCTCAGTGTGCACGTAAAATGAGAAATATATTAAAATATTCAACTTTTTCAAAAAAATTTAAAAAAATTTCCAAAAATCATAAATATTATAAAATGATTATTTATAATGAAGTAAATAATTTTCGGGATGTTACAATTAAAGAAGCCAAGCTACATAAATATACACGAATAAATAAAGACCTAAGCTAATAAACTACCATGGAATAAAGAGCCAAGCTGATTTTATTACCATGGCTCATTAAAGAATCAAGCTCATATACCTACCATTGCTCATTTAAGAACCAAGCTCAATGCATTACCATGGTCCAATAAAGAACCAAGCTAGTGTTTTCTTTCAGAGTTCCTCAAGGAAACTAAGCTTATACTATCCATAGTTCATGAAAAAAAACTAAGCTTACTTCATTATATAAGTTAAACAAGCCATACATAAAGCCCAAGAACAGAAGACTCTGTTTCCTTAAGTCCCTAACCGGTTACCCTTCTTGGATAATCAGTTAGGACTAACCAAATCTAATTTTTGGCTTGCCCATAATCGATTAGCTCTCTCTAGTAATCGGTTAGGAGCCAACTAATTGACTACGTGAGTTTTTGTCATAAACCAATAATCAATTATGACTTCATTCCTAACCAGTTATTGGACAACAAAACTCTCTGCCATGCATCAATAATCGATTAGGCCTTGTGCCTAACTGGTTATTGCTCAACATGTGGTCATTTGTGTATTATGAATAATCAATTAGCCACTTAGACATAACCAGTTATTCTACTACTATGACCCTCTGGAAAACACAGATAATCAATTAGCCTTGTGCCAAACTAGTTATCTGCTGCATTTTTAAGTAGAAAATAAGGAAACTTATAGCCCTTTCTCATCCTAAAACCCATATAAACTTGAGAAAAACACTTCACCATGTAAGTGTTACCAAAACTAGTTTAGTTAGGGTTCCATAACAACAACCAAGTTATCAAAACATGGATTCATGTCAACTTATATCAATGAAATACCCATTTCACAACTATCAACTTAAGCATACAAATGGGTGTTTCTAAACTCATAAACCATAACCTTGCATAGGTTAAGCTGAAAGCAATCCAAACTCAATCATTGGAAGCACTAGCTAAGCAAGAAGGCAACCTAAGTCTCTCAAATCCATTATTCATCTATTAACATACAACATGCATAAAAGATGGAGATTATAACATCCTAAATACTAGTACTAATGACGTCTGGTTTGTGCATCAGTAATTAGAATTTGGTACATTACTTATGAATATCATTAATTTTACAAATACATGATTTGAATAAAATATTAAGACATGAGCCTTTCACGAAAGCATAATATACATATATCAAGAAATTGAATTTATACAAATTGTACATTATATACCTAGATTGCCTCATGGCATAGAACCGCTATAACTATATACCATTATCTAAGCAAAAGTACTAAACTGAGTCTTCATGCCAAAGCTCCATCTCGCTTGGCTGTTTGGATCCTTCTTGAAATTATCATGGAAATCATAGAAGTAGTGGGGTAAGAATCATATAATTCTCAATAGTTTATAAAAATCGTGTCATCACAATAATTCTAACTATTTCGAGGAAAAATCAATTTCAAAGGAATAATCATCAATCCATAGAAAAGTGGCCAAATGCCAAATCAAGTTCTTTCTCTTCCTGAAATAAAGGTTCATTTTATATCCTTTATCGAAAATCATTTGAATGATTAAATGAATCATCACATCTTATCCAAATCTCAAATTCATGTCAAGGGATCTCATTCCCCAAATTCATGTCTCAACTCATAGTTCATTTCATCAAGCCTCAAGAAATCAAATCGTGGTTCATATCATCAAAACTCGAATAATCAAATCATAAAATCATTTTATGAAATCTCAAGTCATCAAATCATCAAGCCTTACATCATGATTCACATCATGAAACCCCAAGTCATCAGATCATATATCATTTTATCAGATTTATATGAAGACTCATCTATATCATATAAAGAAATCTCATTTCTCAAGGTTCATATCTCAAATTATTAGGACATATGTGTCATCTCAAATCAAGGTATAGAGGGAATGTCCATGCTCACAATACTAATCACTTGGCAATAGCCTGCTTTCGAGTCGATGCACTACAACCCATCTACGACGGTATGTTGTCACACAAAGCTACTCTGAAGTCTGAGTAACCCAAATCAATCCACAACTTACGAGGGAATTATCCATCCTCATTTCAGAGTTGTGAGTAGAGAGAGAATTATCCGTCCTCATTCTATCTCTTATCCAGAAATGCCTCAAGTATACAGAGGGAATTATTCATCCTCAACTACACATTATCCCTGGAGGGCTTAGGTGATGAAGAGGGAGGGAATTTTCTGTCCTCAACCTCAGTACTCAGGTGGTAAGGAAATATCCATCCTCAACCACCCTTTCTAAGCCTCCTCCTAGGACCAAGGATATCCTCGAGAATAGGTTACTTATAAAATCAATCGTTATTTCAATCGTCAATCTCATATCATGATATCATGCATAATGATCAAATCAATTATACATTACGATATCTATCTCATCATCTCATATCATGACACAAGGCCTCACATTTCATTAATATGCAATAGTATGCAAATACACCAGTCAATCTCATAACATGGCATAATGCATTAACATCTCATCAATCAAGTATTAATGTATTCCATTATATCATTTTATGCCTAAACATAATGCAATTCATAGGAAAAACCACACACAGAAACAAGTTTGGAAGCACTTTCCAGGTTGTGCCGTGGCTCTGGTTCATTTTGTGCTACGGCTTCATGGGTTGTGTCATGGCTCCCTACTCTCTACCTGTATTTTCTACATTCCACAGAATGGGGTGCTATAGTTCTTCATGGAGAGTGCCGCGACTCTCCCTATTTTTTGGGGTTTTCCATATTCTTTTCAAAATATAACCCAAGCTTGAATCTTTCAACCACAATCATGCAACCCACACTTTTTAAAACTCTCATTCAACCTCAATAGTTAGTTAGCATGGTGATTCATGAATCAAAACATCAAACAAAGGTGGGTTTCAAACCCCTTTTCAATTGTCAAGTTCATCAAGAAATCAAAAGCAAAGCTTGAAATTTTACTCATCATCAAAGTTTAAAAGCATAAATCTTTCATCATCAAGTTAAGATCTCAATCAAAATCAGAAATCTATCATGCTCAAGTGGAAGGAAAAGATGAACAAGAGAGGAAAACCCCTACCTTGCTTTCCATGGCTCCTAGATCTCTTGTTCTTTCTTGGTTGATCTTCATTCTTCTTTCTCTATTTCCTATTTATTCTCCATTTTCGTTTCTGTCTCGCGCCCTCTCTCTTTTCTCTTCTCCCTATTTGTTTTGTTTCTCTTTATTTTCTTTTTGTCTTTCTTTTTGTTACTGTTGGCCGAATATGAGTGAAAGAAGAGTGAGCGATAAATATCTAAAAGGGGTAATGATAAGGGTATGGGCGGTGGGGGAGGAAAATAGAAGGAAAAAAGTGAAATCCAGCTGGAAATATTATATCTATTAAGAACACTTAAATATTTCCATAAAAAATTTTCTAACCTTCATAGGTATTATGGAAAAGTCTAGGATTTCACGCACTTCCTTATTTTATTATTCCACAGTCTTTGATATACACCTTTATCAGACACTAAGCTTCACCATTCATCCCTGGGTTAAACTAAACCTTATGGAATTAAACTAAGAAGCTTTCAAGTATCAATTTCATCCTTTAAAACTTAGAAATAAATGTTCTATATTTATTTCTTTCTCCATAGCTAGTTAAGCTAAATTCTAAGTTTATTTGAGTTGTTTCCCAACTTCAGTGTTATAGATTTATGCTCAAATCAACCTAAATAATTGCCAAATAATTATCAAAATTATTAAATAACTTTTATCAATTTTTATGAGCTACTATAACTTTGATTAAGACCATTGAGTTGGAGAGAATGTTATAGAGATAGAAAGAGATGATCAAATAGGTTCAAGCACCCCTACCTCAACTAGTTTAGATGATCTTTAAACTTTAGCTTTTTCTTTTGCCTTCCTCTTCCTTCCATTGTCTTCCTCCTTTTTCCTCTTCTTTCTTTTCTCTATTTTCTTCCCTTGCTATTGTTGCAGTGTTTACATTAGAGAGTGAGTGAGAAATGAGAGAAAAGAGTGACAAAAGTCAAAGAAAACAGCTGAGAATGAGAGGGCAGTGGAAGCAAAGAAAAAGAGGTAAAAACTTAAGATATTTAGCTGAAACTTTATATTTGTTAAGAATATTTTGATTTTTCAAAATCAAGTTTCCTAACTTCCATTAACATTATAAAAATTCCTAGGATTCATCTCAACCCTAGTTTTATCATTTCCATAAATTTCTATATCTGTGTTAAGTCATTCTGGTATTAAAACACTTATTCAGTACGCTTAAAAATACCAAACTAACTCAATTTATCCTCAAACTTTAACTACATCAATTTGCTTACATTTGTGACCTAGAAACAAATCCTCCATATTTATTTATTTTATCTAAGCAATTTATGTCATTATCTGAGTCATTTTAAGCTACTTTTCACAGTCTATGTTACAACAAAGTGCCTAAATTAACTCAATTCGTAAAAAAAAAAATAGACATATCAAGCAAATATTATCATACCTCTAAGACCATATACAAGTCTAACATGCTATAAAGAGGATGTTACACCCATATTGGGTCATGGACCTTTTAGGGCGCAGAGGTCGGTAACTGTAATGGGTGTACCTGGCTGGGTACGGAGAACAGTGTCTTCCCTCCAAGTCTAAATCTAATGTAGATAGTCTTGATTACGATAGCGCCTTACCAGCCTCTATGAGTGTTTCCAGGGATTCATGGCGAGGAGACGAGTGCCTGGGCCCTAGAGACTGGTTGCAGAAAGCTCCATGGTAATTGTCTGCGAAAGGCGGGTGTATCCTTGAGTTGGTGATGACGTTTGGAACAACAAGTCCTATTTCTGGACTAGGGAAAAAGTAGAAAGCCATGTGAGCTACATGGAGCTGATAAAGTATGGCAGGTAAGACCATGAGTTCTAGATCTCGGTTCTAGAGCAGGATGAAAAAGTGTGTTCATCCGACTGGGGCTCCGACTTCCTTTGCCAACTTTCAAATTTCCATACTTCATACTCTGAACGTGGCTCCATCCTAACTTCACCCTAATAGTTGGGGCTTCATCCTTGCCTTCGAATGATTTTCTGAAGTGGTCGGACTTTGGTACAAAAAAAATGCATTTTTCTATTTCTTCACTCGGTGGTCACCCCAAATAGAAAGGGCGCCATAGAAAAATTGGCTCACTCTTCAGTCAAGAAGTGGACAGAAAATACCTTCAAGAACTATAAGACCAAGTTCTTTAAGCTGATGGCAGCTCTAAGATCTTGTCCATTCTTCTTAGGGGTTGATGGGACCCTAGTGTTCCACTTGTATTGGATCATGCATGTAACATCCCAAAAATTAATAATTTTTATGACAAATGATCATTTTACAATATTTGGGATTTTCTGGAATTTTTTTGAATTTTTCTGAAAATGCAGAATATTTTAATATTATTCTTCGTTTTGTGTGCACACTGGGCAGAGTTGGCAAAACGATTGTAACACTCCCAAAGTTGGAAAATTTTATTACGAATAGTTATTTTCTAATATTTGTGATTTATGTCAATTCTTTCAGAATTTTTCGGAAATGATGAATATTTTAATATATTTCTCATTTTGCGTTCGTATTGAGCAGAGTTGGGGAAAACGACTGTAATGCTTCAAAAATTGGAAAATGATACACGAATAGTCGTTTTATAATATTTGTAAATTTTGAGAATTTTTTGGGATTTTTTCGGAAATGTCGAATATTTTAATATATTTTTCGTTTTACGTGCACGCTGAGCGAAGCCGGAGAAACGAGATGTTTTCTCCGAGAACCTTGAACTATGGACTCATAGATGGGGGATCTTACTAAACCCGAGGCTGGACATAGTTTACGAGATTTTACGTTTTTCGAGAAATTTAGCAATCGAAATAATAAAATGCTGTGTAAATTTCATCTGTCGAATAAATTAATATTGACTTCTGTCGACTGCAACTATTATCCATTGGATAATAGCATGCATTAGAAAATCCTGTCACCCTATCCTAATGCAATCTATTTTATGTCACATCAAATCTACTTTAATTCAAATTTGTGTGCTTTTTCAAAGCTTCTTTGATAAGCTTTGACCACCAAATGACCCAATTACCCTTGGCTTGCATGAGAAGCCAAATTTTTCCCCTCACTCTCTCCTTTATTCAGCAGCCCACGTTAGCCAAGGAGGGCATAATGGTGACTTGCCCACTAAAACTAAATCTACCAAACCCTAATTTCACTTTACCTATCACTTTCTCTTTCTTCACTTCATCTTCTTCATCTTTTCTCCTCCTTCTCTCTACCTCCACCATGAGCACGAAAATGGCAGCACCTCCTCCTCCATTTTTACTCATCTTTTCTCCTCTCTAAGCCTATTTCCACACTTGCACTCACTTCCTCTACCTTCTTTGTGTAGAAAGTTTCTCCATTTTCCATTTCTACCTCCATTTCCTCTCTACGTCTTCTCTTCTTCCTCCTCTTAGATCCGAAATTTCCAGCCACCATTAGAGAGTCTTCTCTTCACTTTTCTCTTCATAAACACCATCTCTAGGCTTCTCCCAACCTCCTCTACACTTTCTCTTTAGAAAATCTCTTCAAAAATCCATCCTTTCTACCCCTCCTTCTTCAAGTCCGAAAATCACTTCTCCATGGATGGCCAAACTTTTTGATTTTTCTCTTCACTAAACACATTTATACACTCATCTTCATCTTCTCTACAAATCTCATTTGGAAGGTTTGCTCAAAATCTAACCTTGTCTCCATTGTCTTCCAAGGTAAAGATTCTTGATTTCTCTCCATTTTCTTCTCATTTTCATTTTCCTTGGTTGCTATGTGACCAAGGGCTTCTCTTTTTGAGCATTGATGAGTGATTTAAGTGATTTTGAACACTCTAGGGTTCTTGGGAGAGTGGAATCCGAAAATCACCAAATAAGGAATCTCAAGGAGTTCAAGCTTAAGGCTTTAGGTAAAGTTCTTCCAATTCACCTATCAATTTCGTTTTCCTTGGTTACCTATGTGACCAAGGATCATTCTTTTCAAGCTTTAGTTTGTAAATATGAGAATTTGACCACTTTATGGTTCTCTTGAAGGTGGAATCCGAAATTTACAAATCAAGGAACCAAGGAGTTGTTTTCTTGCATTGTCTCCTCTAGGTAAGAGGGAGACTACTCACTTCAACCACTGATGGTGGTGAGGAGACTTTGTATATGTGTTGATGGAGAAATCCATCCTTGTATGTTCTTTGTATGCTTACTTGAATTATAAATTTTGCATGATTAGTATTCTTGAATTTGATTGATACTTGATTATGCTCTTGAATATGTTTGATATATTAATTGTGCTTGATCATGTTGGGGTTGCTAAATGGAAAATTTGGAGTTTCCTACCTTAACATGGTGCCACGGTTTTGGTCTTGGTAAAGAGACAAATGGCTTAATTTTGATGAACTAAATTTAAGTGAATTAGTGGTAAGAAAACTAATGCGTAAACGTGGAAAGAAAAATTGGATAAAGGACATCATGAAGCCACGGTTTTGGCATTGAATCTTAGGCACTTGGATTGATTTTAATGAACTAAAAACTTAAGTGAATTAATAACAAGAAGTTAATACCTAAAAGAGAAGGAAAGATTAGACATTGAAGACTCATTGATGGCCACGGTTTTAGCTTGAGCAATAAGGCAAATAGAATGACCTTGATACATTAAACTTAAGAAAATTGATATTAAGGAATTAATACACAAATGAGGAATAAAAAGTGGAACTTAGAAGACCGATGAAGCCATGGTTTTGGCATGGATCTTAGGCAATTAAATAAATCTTGTGAGAAGTGGAAATTGAGTAATTAAGTATCAAGTAACTAACACATGATATGTGAAAGAATGAAATTTTGAGGATTTAGGAAGGTCACGGTTTTTGAGCCCAAAATTGGGGTTCTTGGTGAACTAATTTAACAAATGAAAGATTAACTAAATCAAGGATATGACATGTAATGTGATGACTTTAAAATATTTGGGAATTGAATCCCTTGAGAGGCCACGGCCTCTAAGGCCTTTTGAGGCTTGATTATACAACTTTAGTAACTTAGAAGTTTAGGTAATCAAGTGATTAAAAATCTATGTAAGGGGATAGGTAATTAATGAATTTGAAGGACTCAATATGATTAGAGGATTCATAAATTTTAAAAGAACCAAGAGTGAAACTTTCATAAGACTTAGGATAGGTTCAAGAGAGCAAGAACAAGAGAGTGTGAGTCTTGAGAACTTATGAGAACGAATTGTATTAGGAAGATTAGACTAATTATGGGAATTTAATTAGAAATGAACCTTGTAGGAAAGACAAAATTTAAGTCAGGATTCATAACGGACCTAGGAATGTACCATGTGATTTGATCTCAATATTATGATACTATGGGTCCGTGTGAGTGACCATTTGTATATTGATGCTCTCTTGGCCAATTGCGGCATATTATGGAATTATATGAAATTGTGAATCATACATATTAATGAATGGGATTGTGGTTATCCTTGAAATGTGCTATTGGCTTGATGTGGATCCGTGGATGGGATTAAACCTTGTTGTTAAATGATATGACATGCATTTAAAGCATGATTGACCTAGTTGTCATGAGGAGCATGATTGAGTCATGCATTGCACAAAAAGAAAAAGAACGTCCGTGGGACATTGTTAAGGCCGAGTTGCCTAGGAGTTGAACACACCTTAGTGCGGGTGCGAATAGACAAGTGTAGGTCTTCTGTTGACCTTGGGGGCATCGGGGTGCGGGTTGCTCGCAATGGACAGTTGGTAGCTCTTCTGTACCGTGAGTTAGACCGATGCAACACACCGATGATCCGGACCGAGACACTGTCCTATATCATGATCTAGCGTAGAATGTCTGTACAATGCCATGATGTGCACGTGGATAAATTGATGGATTATAGCACTTTGGTCACGGTAGCCGAGTTACAGACATGTCTCCTGATCTTTCTCTCCGACTATTTATGTCTAGCTCCATGGAGTAGGAATTGTGGTGTCATAATGCATTGTGCATCGTTCATTGTCGGTTTCATAAACTGTTGAGCATGAACACCTGTGAATGTGAAGATAACTGTTGTACTTCTGTAAATGATTATCTTATTGTTGTGTTGATTCCTGGACATACTATTGTGATCTGCCTGCTATTGCTTACTGTTGTTCTACCTTTACTATAAATATCATTGTTATTATTGACTCTGATATTTGCTTAGAATTGAATTGCTTTTATTATAAATTTCACTATTGCTGTTGATGAATATATGAACTGTATTGCTTGGTGGGCGCTTTGCGCCGTGCTGTTTTCTTACTGCCAATAGTGGTAATGAAGGATGGGTGTCTCACCTCTTTCCTATATTTGTGCATTTCTATTTTATATTTATATTTGATAAGAGATCGTGAGGAAGATAAAGAGAGACCACACCTTGGTTGATTGGCTTGAGCGTCTGGACAATATTTCTTCGACTACGTAAGAGTGCAGCCGCGTGGAGACATTAATGCCCGTCGTGTCAACTGGGACACCGTGCGTCATGTACATTTGGGGTTGCGGCTTTGTCTGCTGGTAGTACCCATCCCTGGGTTACTACTTTTCCCCCTTTAGTATTTTATCTCCATTTGTATTTTATTGGATTCTCGTAATTGTTATATTCTATGTCATTAGTGATTTGTGTAAACTGACTATAAAATATGTATATGAAGAATATGATTTTATTTCAGTGGTTGTATTATGGGTTGAATATATTTATATTTCATTCGAGGCTTATATTTTCTACTTATGCAAATGAAAAAAAAATATATATATATAGACTCTTGAGAATTTAAATTACTGTTATCATGACTGTGACACACTTGGATTTAGTAACTGTGGTGTAATGACGATTATGCTCCAGTTGCTACATCAAGGGGTGTTACAATGCAGGCCTGGGAAACTCCTATTGAAATGATCGAGATAGAGAAGTCCAAACTTGGTCGGGAGGACACCGAGTGTGTAGATTTTATCAATAAATGGGCAGAGGAAGTTTAGCGCATTTCTTGTAAGGATATTCTAGACACCGCTGATGACGAAACTCTTGAGGCCATATTAGGTAGAGCATAGGCCGCATTCTACCTTTAAATTTTTTTTGGCATTTTCCTTTCCTGTCACTTCTAACTTGTGCTTTTCTTATTTTGTAGAAAGCATGGCCTCCGGATCATCTCTTGCGGTCTTTCAAGCTTTGAAAGTGAGGAAAGGGGGATCAGACCTTCAAACGTTCCCATATGCATTGCTCCGGTACTCGCTGTAACGTCCTAATTTGATTTACTATAGTACATTAGAAAATATACTTAGATAAGTCTTATTAGGCAGTTACTACTAACTTTTAAAACATAAATCTGTTGTAACTATACATTTCAAAGATATACATGTAATCAAAAAATAGAGCCTTGAAAAGAAGTAATCGAAATAGAGTATTCGAATACATAAACACCCATCTAAAAATTTTATTTTTTACCGATATATTGAATATACACAATTGTGCCTATATACAAGATTTACAAAATCGAAAGAAAAGTACTCTAATTGAAGCTACAACTTCATTTTCCTTCCTTAGAAGGGTCTTGATTTTGATTTGTAAATATCATGAAAATAGACAAAGGGTGAGAATTCAAAAATTCTTAGTAGTACAACATCAAACAGAAACATTTGAAATACAAATCCATGATAATTACACAATATAACAGTTTGAATAGAATAATATGTGGATGCTCATTGAAAAGATATATATGATGATGATAAAATGTATTATGATGATGATTATGAGATGATAAATGTTAATGTTGATGAAATGTATTATGATGATACTTGTGCAATGTCATGTTATGCGACAAAAGGCATTTCTCGCTCCTTTGACCTTAGTAAAGTGCTTTTCGTGCTCCTTTACTCTGGGCAGTGTTTTTCTTACTCCTCTACTGATTTTGCAAAGGGCTTTTCATGCTTCTTTGACCTGGGCTAAGTGCTGACCACTCTTTAGCCATGCAATAATGCTTATGATATACTAATGACATTCTAAATTCAGTTATTCGAGCAGCATCTCTAGCCTTTTTGAATGGCACTAAAAACACCACTTTTGGGTTTTACTTTTTAAAATAATTCACTTGTCATTTTCGATCAGAATCGAATACATGCCTTACTTTGCATTTTTCAATCTTAATTGAATACATGCCTTACTTTGCATTTCTCGATCATAATCGAATACATGCTAGCCGAATAACTCTCAAATCTATTCGATTATTCTCGAAATTATGCCTGTAGAATAGCTTTCTATTCACTATACCTTTTTCAAACATAATCGAAAGCTTGCTAGTCGAATAACTCTTGTAGTATATTCGATTAGCCTCGAACTTTTTCTAATCGAATAGCTCTCTTAGTCTACTTGGTTAGCTTGACTTGCCATTCTGAAATGATCTATTCGAATAGCTCTCTTAGTTTATTCAATCAATATAAAAAACATATCATTCTGAACTACTATTAATATTTCAATTAACCTCGAAACCACACTAAATCGAATAGCACACTTAGTCTACCTGATTAACACTAGTATGTTTTTCTGAATTGTGTCAATCAAATAACTCTCCTAGTCTATTTTGATTAGCCTTAGAATCATACCATTTGAATTGCTCAGTTTATCATTGAAATCATACAAATTTGAATAGCTGACATATCAAAAATCTAGAACAATCTATAATATTCTATTCGAATTTGCCCTTTGGCCTTATTTGAAAAGAATACTGTAGAAACACACTCTATTTGTATAGTCCCTTGGCCTATTCGATTAGAACACTGCAAAAAGACAATTTGAAAGATTAGAATAACAACTTTCTTGTTCACTTCACTCCTATACCAATTCTTCTACTCTACAAGTATCTAATGATACCATAAAATCATGTAGTAAAGTATTGGAAAATCAACAACAACAAGTTCTGATAATTGTTCTCATATAAATACATATCTATGCAAATATATGCTCAAGTCTCATAAGACAATTTTTGTTGCACTCAATCATGATTTTTCTTCGAGTATTATGAAGAACTCGATTCTGTCCATTCTTTGTCAGTTTTCACAAACAAAGAATGATAGAACATAGAACAAAAACACAACAACCCCTACCTTAGTTTTCTATGGATTGAAGTTCAATTATGTTTCTTGTTTTGCACCGAGTTCTTGTTTCTTCCTCCTCTTTCTTCTTTCGATGTCACTTTCTCTTTTCTGTTTCGTTTCTTTCTTCTCTATTTCTTCTTTCCATTCTTATCTCTAGTTTTTCTCCTCTTTTCAACTGCTAAGAGCCGTATGAAATAGCATAAAATAAGAGATATATAGGCACAAGTCATAGATGGTGGGAAAAAAAGAAGAATCAGATAATCTATTTGAGTTTGGGGTAACTTTGAAAATGTAAAACTTCTTAAGACATTTTAGTGTTATATGTTCACCAAAACTGCCATTCTACATATATTAAGTATTACTACACTTCTATAACCAAATTAAAACTATTAGTCAGGGAGGATGTTACACCCGTCGCTTAGGATCCCGTTGTTGAGGTAGCTTCAGATCAGTCGGAATCTCCTACTCAGCCCCTTCAGAGGAAGAGAAAGGTTGCAAAAGGTAGTAGGGCAGCAGATCGTAAAATAAGAGTAGCCACGAAGGCGAATGAAGGAGAGGGTCCAATAGCCTTATGTAAGAAGGACACGGAGTTCAGATCGTTCCTTGACTAGTAACTCTTAGATGAAGAGGTAGTGAAACACATTACCCAGAGGAGCCCGCCTGAGATTCTTGATGTGTATGAAGTAACACCATATTTTGTTCTTGTTTTGCATGCATTTTTAGGCATTTTAGACATTTTAGTTTCCCTTTTTCTTTGTTTTTCCTTTAGTTTGGATAACTGTGGTGTTTGTGGTGTTGTTGTGCAGGATTTATGCTAAATAGGCTTAGAAATGAGCGGAAAGCTTGCATGATTGAAGTTGGAGCTTAAAGGAAAGCAAATTGGGATAAAAGATTCATTCTAGAAGCATTCACAGCCTGGCCATAGAATTTTCCATGGTCATGGATCGAGCAGCTGTGCAAAAGAAGCAAATGTAGCTTGGCAGAAGAGTCCACGGCCTGGCTATGGAATGGCCCACGGCCGTGGAATGTAGGAGTAGTTCAGAATCCCCTTAGCAGTAAGATCCACGGCCTGGCCGTGGAATGGTCCACAGCCGTGGATCGCGGTCTGACACAATTTTCAAAATTCGTTTATCTTTCTTATGGGCTTGGACCAGTTTAGACCCTTAGGGTATATATAATTGTTCTAAATAAATATTAGGGTTCAAATTCTATTTGAAGGAGGCACGTTTGGAGGCTCTAGATCTTCATCTTCCTCCTCTTTTTTCCTTTCGCTATGGGTTTGGATGTTCTTTATTATATTTTCTTGTTTCTTCTTCTCCATGTCAGAGTAGTTCCCTTCATTTCTAGGTTTTGGCAATGCCCTTTGATACATTGATGATGATTAATTGACTTGATTTACCTTTTTTATTAATTTTGAATGTTCTTTGATTCAATCCTTATCGCGCTTATTCATGTGAATTTGCTGGCCACATATTTGTATCTCATAGATATTTAGGGACATACTTAGAGGTGAACCTAGGTGTTGGAACCATAATAATTGAACTTAAGGTTTAAATCAGGAGAGTAGATTTAGCCTTTCGAGGACTTAAATAATTACCACAAAGCGTAAAGGGTTCAATTTAAATTCAATTACCACGAGAGTAGGAATTGGTTTAATGGGGCACGGTTCTTGTCTCTTGAGAAAAAACATAAACTAATTTAGAGGAATTCACCTTCAATTGAATTTTAATTTTAATAAAAGGGTTGTCAATTAGGATTTGTCTTGTATTATTGTGGTTACCCCCAATCTTGGAAGCTTTCTTGATTTTGAAAACCATTCTTAACAACTTGCTATTTTTGTCTCAACTTTGCACTTTAATATTTATTTATTTATTTAATTGCTTGGTTACTACATTCTTATCACTCAACAATTATATTCTCTTTGTTTAATTTAATTTAATTAATTAATTAATTGGTATTCATAGACATAGTCCCTGTGGATTCGATCTTTTTATTACTTGACGACGAAATCGTACACTTGTGGATTTTCCATATCAAGTTTTTGGCACTGTTGCCGGGGATTATGTTTTTCTTGAATATCAGTTTAATTTTTAATTTAATTATTTTAAACATTTTTTTATCATATTCTTACTTTCTTATTTTTTCTTGGAAGTACTAGATGTTCTGGGACTCTTATTGAAGTAGATCCTAAAATTGAAAGAACTTTTCGTTGAAGGAGAAGACAACAAGGGCAAAGAGCGAGAGAAATACTTGAACCAACACTTATCATGGCTGAACCTGTGGACAATAGACCACTAAAAGAGTATGCAGCCCCCAATGCTCGAGGTTTGCGATCTGGAATTGCTCGGCCAGCTATTGTAGCTGGACACTTCACCATACCACTTGCTTTACTCTTTATGATAAGGCAGAACCAGTTTGGAAGATTACCATCAGAGGACCCGAATGATATGTGGATATGCTCTTGGAGTTCTGTGAGACCCTCAAGATTGAAGGCACCTCTGTTGATGCTATTCGCCTCCGCCTATTTCCATTATCACTGAGAGATAGAGCTAGAGCTTGGTTGAAGTCTGTGCCCGCTGAAACAATCACTACTTGGGACCAATTGGAGCAAGCTTTCTTGGACAAAATCTTCCCACCTTCCAAGGCTGCTCATCTTAGGACCCAAATCACAAGCTTCATTCAAAAAGATGGAGAGTCATTGTCAAAAGCTTGGCATAGATATAAGGCTTTGCTGGAAGCCTGCCCACATCATGGGTTAGAAAAATGGTTAATCATCCACACCTATAATGTTCTAGAATATTCTTTGAATATGTCTCTTGATTCCGAAGCTAGAGCTTTGATGAATAGATGGCTAACAGAAGCTTGCGAGATCATTGAGAGAGTTGCTGCAAATCATCACCAATGGGCACATAAAAGAGGCAATAACTTGAGAAAACTCTCGGGAGGTAAGTTTGAGGTAGACGGTGTTGATTTAATTATGTCAAAATTTGATTCTTTGAATAAGGATTTTAACAAACTTGAAAAAGCTAATGTTAATGTCATAGGTGCTTCTAACATTTTTTGTGAGATTTGTGGAGCACAGGGACACATGAGTGTCGAATGCCAAGTTGGAATTGGCTCCTCACAAGGTGCATTGGTTGGAGGTCACATCCTAACTTCTCCTACTGGAATAGTCAACACCAAGCTGGGCAAGGTAGTGTTAAACCCTCTTCTGGATTCCAACAAGTACAAAAATCTAGACTTGAGTCTCTTCTTGAGAACTTTGTTGAGAGTCAATCTAAGCAAAATGAGGAGTTTAGACAACATGGGCAAGTTTTGACTTAGGCCATTAGAGAGTTGTCATCTAAGGTTGATAATTTGGCCATTTATAATAAAATGTTAGAAACTCAGATTACCCAACAAGCAGACACTTCACATAGGCAACAGGGTAAGTTTCCTAGTCAACCTGAAATGAATCTAGGTAATGAATACTATAAGACTGTGAGTTTGAGAAGTGGTAAGAAATTAGAGGATCCCAAGGGTAAGGGAGAGAGTGACAAAGATGAGGGGAATAAGGAAAAAGAGACTAAGACACAACCTTTAGAAGAGGAGAAAACTAATGAGCATGTGTCTAATTATGTACCCTCTAAACCATACTAACCCCTAGTGCCCTTCCTTCAAAGATTGGCTAAGGCCAAGCTAGATAGGCAATTTGGGAAGTTCCTAGAGGTCCTTAAGAAATTGTACATTAATGTACCCTTCCCTGAGGTATTGCAACAAATGCCTACCTATGCTAAATTTCTTAAGGACATTTTGTCTAATAAGAGAAAGCTCGAGGAATATGTGACAGTAGCTTTAACTGAGGAGTGTAGTGCTTTAATTCAAAATGAATTGCCTCCTAATCTAAAAGATCTAGGTAGCTTCGCTATTTCTTGTTTGATTGGTAACACTAGTTTTAATAAAGCTTTGTGTGATTTAGGGGCTAGTGTTAGTCTTATGCCCCTTTCTGTCTGTAAGAAGTTAGAGGTTGGTAAACTAAAACCCATAACTATCTCCCTTCAATTGGCAGATCAGTCTGTCAAATACCCTGTAGGTATCTTGGAGGATGTTCCTATTACAGTGGGTAAGTTTTTATACCTGTTGATTTTATTGTGCTTAAAATGGAGGAGGATTCCTAAATCCCCATTATTCTTGGTAGGCCTTTCTTAGCTACTGTTGGTGCTATAATTGATGTTAAAAATGACAAATTGTCTTTAACTGTTGGTGATGATAAGGTTGAGTTTGATCTTTCTAAATCTATTAAACAACCTTCTTTTAAGGACTCTTGTTGTAGGATTGATTTATTGCACCAGGTAGTGAAAGAAGAATCCACCAAGATTCACTTTGAAGATCCATTAGAGAGATGCTTGGTTAGTGGCGGCTCATTAGATTCTAGAGGTGAGGTAGCCGAGTATGCCCATTTGTTGGAGGCAACCTCGAAAATTCCACCTTACAAAGCCAAAGTGGAAAAGCTTGAGCCAAAGCCTAAGTCTGAAGATTGGGAAGAGGAAAAGGCTCCTAAGGTAGAACTTAAAACCCTTCCTTCCACTCTCAGGTATGAGTTTCTTGGTCCCAACTCTTCTTATCCTGTCATTGTTAGTGCTAGCTTGAATAAGTTAGAGACTGAGAAATTGCTTAGAGCTCTTAGAGTGTATAGAAAGGTCATAGGATACACTCTCGATGATATTAAAGGCATAAATCCTTCTTTTTGCATGCATAGAATTTTGATGGAACCTAACCATAAACCCTCTATTGAGCATCAACGTAGGTTGAATCGTAATATGAAAGAAGTTGTTAAAAAAAGAGATTCTTAAGTTGCTTGACGCTAGGGTAATTTACCCAATTTCTGATAGTGAATAGGTTAGTCTTGTGTATGTAGTTCCTAAGAAAGGGGGATGACTGTAATTAAAAATGAGAAAAATGAATTAATTCCCACTAGGACAGTCATAGGTTAGAGGATGTACATTGATTATAGGAAGTTGAATAATGCAACTAGGAAAGATCACTTCCCCCTACCCTTCATTGATCAAATGCTTGAGAGGCTTGCTAGGCATACATACTTTTGTTACTTAGATGGCTATTCGGGATTCCACCAAATCCCCATCCATCCTAGTAACCGAGAGAAGACCACATTTACTTGCCTTTGTGGCACTTTTGCCTATAGGAGAATGCCTTTTGGTCTATGTAATGCACCTGCTACTTTCTAAAGATACTTGACTACAATATTCTCTAAATTTATTGAAAACATCATGGAAGTTTTTATGGATGATTTTTCGGTATATGGTACTAACTTCAATGATTGTTTATCCAATTTGTCTAAGATTTTGCAGAGATGTGAAGAGGTAAATCTTGTCTTGAATTAGGAGAAGTGTCATTTTATGGTACAAGAGGGCATAGTGCTTGGACATTTGGTTTTTTGGAAAAAGAATTGAGGTGAATAAGGCAAAAATTGAAGTGATTGAGAAATTGGCTCCACTAGTGAATGTGAAGGGAGTGCGAAGTTTCTTGGAACATATTAGTTTTTACCAGAGATTTATTAGAGATTTTTCTAAAATTACTAAATCTTTGTCTAATCTCTTAGTAATAGATGTTCCATTTAATTTTAATAGTGACTGTTTGAATGCCTTTTGCAGGTTGAAAGAAGCTTTAATCATCGCTCCCATTTTGTAAACACCAGATTAGAATCTATCATTTGAGGTCATGTGTGATGCCAGTAACTATGTCGTAGAATCTGTGTTGGGGCAAAGAAAAGACAAGAAAGTGCATGCTATTTACTATGCTAGCAAGACACTTGATGGAGCTCAAGTAAACTATGCCACTACAGAGAAAGAATTACTAGCTCTTTGGCTTTGAGAAGTTCAGGTCCTATCTAGTGTGTTCAAAGGTGACTGTGTACACTGACCACTCAACACTTAGGCATCTCATGAGTAAGAAGGAAGCAAAGCCTAGACTTATTCATTGGATCCTTCTTCTATAAGAGTTTGATTTGGAGATTCTTGATAGAAAAGGAACTGAGAATTAAGTGGCATATCATTTATCCAAGCTTGAGCAACCGATGAATGGGGAGAGTGAATTACCTATTGATGATTCTTTCCCTGATGAGCAATTATTTATAGTTTCTGCGAAGAATGCTCCTTGGTATGCTGACTATACAAACTACTTGGTTAGCAAGGTTCTACTTCTCGAGCTTAATTATCAGCAAAAAAAAATTTTTTTCTCAAATCTGAAGTGTTTTGTGTGGGATGACTCATACATATACCAGAGGTGTGCTGATGGTATCTATAGGAGGTGTGTCTGAGAGGAAAAGGTTCCGAATATATTGAGTTGCTATCAATTCGCATCTTATGGAGGACATGCTAGTGCCTCCAAGATGGCAGCCAAAGTTCTTCAGTCTGGCTTATTTTGGCCTCATATTTTCAGAGATGCTTAGAATTTTGTGCTATCATGTGACCCATGTCAAAGAATTGGAAGTATCTCCAAGCAACATGAGATTCCTATGAACACTATTCTTGAGGTAGAGGTCTTTGATGTTTGGGGAGTTAACTACATTGGCCCTTTTCTATCCTTCTGCAACAACAAATTTATTCTTGTAGCCGTTGATTATGTATCTAAGTGGGTGGAGGTCATTCCATCCCCAACAAGTGATGCAAAGACCGTAATCAAACTATTTAAGAAGATCATTTTTCGGAGGTTTGGAGTTCCTAGGGCTATGGTTAGTGATAGAGGTTCACACTTCATTGAGAGACAGTTTAAGAACCTCTTGAAGAAATATGGAGTTACTCATAAGGTTGCTACACCTTACCATCCTCAGACTAGTGGCCAAGTGGAGGTGTCTAATAGAGAGATAAAGAGTATTCTGGAGAAAACTGTGTCTAGATCAAAAAAGAATTAGTCATTGAAGCTTGATGATACTCTTTGGGCTTATCGCACTACTTATAAGACTCCTATTGGGATGACACTGTTTAGATTGATTTATGGGAAGCCCTGCCATCTACCCGTTGATCTTGAGCATAAAACTTTTTGGGCTATTAAGCTTCTAAATTTTGATTTAAAAGTGACGGGAGAAAAGAGAAAGCTTCAACTTCATGAGCTTAATGAGTTGAGATTGGATACTTATGAGACCACTAAATCATACAAAGAGAGAACCAAGAGGTGGCATGACAAGCATATTCTTCGTAAAGAGTTTTATGAAGGAGAATTAGTGCTTCTTTTTAATTCTAGATTGAAACTCTTTCCCAGAAAGCTTAAGTCAAGATGGTCTAGGCCATTTCTAGTAAAGAAAGTGTTTCCCTATGGTGCAGTAGAGGTTTGGAATGAAGAGCGAGGGACTTTCAAGGTTAATGGGCAAAGATTGAAGCATTATCTAGTGGAGGAGCAACTTGAGAAGAGGAAGAACATTGCCCTATGTGACCTAACTGAAAAAGGATGAAAGCACAAGAGTCGAGCTAATGACTTTAAACAAGCGCTTCTTGGGAGGCAACCTAAGTTTCTTTGTTTTTTCCTTTTAATTTCTTCTTTTACTTTTGATTTTGTGTGTTGGATTGCTGGTTTGCTCTTTATCTCAGGGATCTTGTTTAGGTTTGACCATTTTTGAAGCTCAAATTAGAAGGAGAGTGAAGTCAGAAAGTTCCACATCCAGCCCATGGAAAATTCTATGGCCATGGATTAAAGACCAAAAGAAGAATACAAAAGTCAGAGAGATCCATAGCCTGGCCGTGGATCCAACCATGGCCGTGGAATGCAAGGGGCTCTCTAAAAAAAAATCATGCAGCAGTATCCGCGGCCTAGCCATGGAATGGCCCACGGCCCTGGAACGCATCAGAGAACCAGCACGTGCCTAGCTAGCAACGTCCACGGCCTGGCTGTGGTTAGCTCCACGGTCGTGGATCGTCCCAGTGCTGTAAATTTAAAAAAAAATGAAGCCCACTCCCCTTATTCATTCCACCCACTTCCCTCCTACTTTATCTTCTTCCTCTCTCACCTAACCTCCATACCTATAACCCCAAACCTCCATTACTCCTCCTTTCCCTCACAAAAACACATAAACCACCTTCATCCCCACTCTTAAACCTCGTCCTTCACCTCTATTCTTCCTTCTTCTCCTTCTTTCTTCTCCACCATAACCCACCATGCCTAAACTTTCAAAATCGCCTCTTTCACTCCATAAACCACCTTTCTCTTCCACTTTTCTACCATATCTAACCCCCCTAAACACTACCCAACCACCAATTCCTTCAATTTAGGCAAAATAAAAAAAAACCAAATTTGAAAAAACCTAACCCCAATTTCAAAAATTGACTCTAAAAGGGAAGGGGCTTTACTGGATTGCTGCCATTGTAGTGTGGAAAAGCATAATGAGACCCAAGCATCAGAGGGCAAATGATGCTTCAAGAGGTAATCCACATGGCTTTAACTTTAAAAATAATGAGCAGAGGGATAGGTATAATGTGCTTGTGAATAGAAAAATTGTTAGCACTAGGTACATGGATGACACTGTCTTAGATACCTTAAGTTTGAGGGTTGATTTTGAATGGATGCTTGAAAGGGCGGGGTGGACCAACTTTTTGAATTTAAAATACCCCATATACACTGAGCTTACATTAGAGTTCCTGAGCTCTATTGAGGCTAATAAACAGGGGGAGGGATGCATTGAAGGCCGAATCACTTTCTAGATATTCAATAATGACCACTGCCTAAACCTGGCACAATTTAATGAGATTTTTGGGTTGCCTGCTGGGGGATAAGAAACACCCACCTGGTTTTTTTGTAATATCTTTTTGGGCTGACATCTATCATGGGTCCAGAGAGTATGATTCCTACAATAATAAGGCAACCTTTATGCCCAATCATTGCTTCCGCTATCTCCACCGTATCATGTCTCATACTTTATTTGGGCATGGGGATAGTGATGGAAATGTCCATTCTGACGAGCTTGCTTTTATGTAGGCTATTCTTAATAATGTAAAAATGGACACAGGGTCTTTTCTTGCTAGGAATCTGCTTAAAGTGGGTAGAGCCCAATCGGGGACCATTACTGTAGGCGAGCTTAACACAGCGATAGCTTATTTCTTTGAGTATGACTTGGCTGGTTTGGAAGTAGTTAGGGGTAACTCTAAGATTGATCTAGAGTCTTGTTTGTCTATGAAGATGGTCCTTAAGGAGGACGGTATCTACTGCCTCCACTTGCGTAATAGAGAACACCCCGTACCCCTTCCTAACCCTTTTGCTATCAATGTGTGCAAACCTAAAAATTGGTGTATACATGGGAGTGAAGCAGATGAGCCGATTGATGTTCAGCGCCCCCTTCGCCCTCTACTAAGGGCAGGCGCCTCTCGCCCTTCTTCTTCCTCTTTTATAAGTCCTTCGGAGGATGCTCTCACTCGGATATATACCTCTCTAGAGGGACTTCATGCTGAGCAAGTGCAGCAACGCCACATGATAGAGCAGTAGAATATTTTCATAGAGGAGCTTCGTCAATAGGGTCAGGCTACTAATGGCCGCCTGCAGCCCTTGGAGGGCACGATTCAGAGCATGGCGAGCATGGTCTAGGCCATCCATAGTTGGCATCTGAGCCAGAATCCTTTCTCACCACCGTAGTCAGTCCTTTTTCTTTTATCCCTTCTTTTGTTATAGATTTTTACATTGGAGGCAATGTAAATTTCTAAGCTTGAGGGGGGTACTTTTATTTTTATTTTTATTTTTCATTTTATTTAGATTTTGTAGATCATTAGTTTCATGCATTCTCATGTCTCATATTGCATTGCATCTTCATATTGCATTTTCACACCATCATATCTCTTGGCTTTTTGGTTGAACTTTGTGTCCCTCTTTTTTGAGAATTTTGAGATGGTATTGATTTGGAACCCAACTTGTTGATTCTTATGGTAGGCAACAGGCATTGTTTTAATTGATAGTGAAGGTGATTTCTTGATAGTTGATAATTAGTATATGTTCTCTGAATTTGTTCTTTTCATTGATTTTTGAATATCTAAATGTGGGTTTTGAGCCTGTATGGGATTTATGCACTATATGATTTTTGCTCTCATTCTTTGTGTTGAGTGATAATTTCTCATTGATTTTGTGCTCTAGAACTTGATTTGAAATCATTTTGAGGCGAAATTTTTGTTTGCATGCTTGGATATGATTAAGGCATCTTAGGTATTTTTTTGGCTTTTTGAAATAATTGTCACACTTTCATCTACTAGTTGCCCATCTTGAGCCTATTGCATAATTATTTTTCTTGATGTCTATGATGATACATTGTCGGTAATCATTTAGAATATTAAATGGAGCAAATTGGGTTTGAAAGTTGTGTTAGGAATCATATGTTTTTGAGCCTTCTCTTTCTCAAATGAAAAAAAAAGAAGTCTCTCTCCCATGTTAAATAAAAAAAAAGAGAAAAATATAAGGGGAAAGGGAAAGAAAATAAAAGAAAATTATGAGATGAAAGCTTGAAAAAGAAGGAAAAGAAAAGAAGAAAATGCTTGGAAATGTGGAGTTATGCTCTTGATTGAAAAATGCCTTTGCTCCATTTATATTCTAGTGAGTTTCTTGTGCTTATTGAAAATTTTGTTAGCCCTTTATGCATACCTTCCTTTCTTTACCCTACCTAACATCATTCCCATGATCTCATTACAACCCTTGAAAGATCTTTTGATGCTTGCATTCATGCAAATTATTAGTAGAAATTTGGTTTCTTATCAAGATTATGGAAGTGTTTTTTCTTTGAGGAATTTTGAGCGCATTATCTTCACCCTTAAACACTTTGAGTGCGGTTAGTAGAGTGAACTTAATTCAGTGAGAAGCATGATTTCTGAGAACTTTAACCTTTAATTGGACTTGATTTTGATTACCTCTCTAACATTTGGTTTGCCTTTGCCTATTGCTTGGTTAGTTATTTTCTCGGGTTCCTCATTCATTATTATTTCTTGATCGCACTTCTTAGTTTGGCCTTAGTTATTGCTTGGGGACAAGCAAAATCTTAAGCTTGAGGGAATTTGATGTGTGTGAAACAACACTATATTTTGTTATTGTTTTGCATGTATTTTTAGGCATTTTAGGTTCCCTTTTTATTTATTTTTCCTTTTTTAGTTTAGAGAACTACGGTGTTTGTAGTGTTGTTGTGCAAGATTAGTGTTAAATTGGCTTAGAAATAGGTGGAAAGCTTGCATGATTGAAGTTGGAGCTTAAAGGATAGCAAATTGGGATAAAAGGATCATTCTAGAAGCATCCACGACCTGGCCATGGAATTTTCCATCGCCATAGATCAAGCAGCTGGGCAAAAGAAGCAAATGTGGCTTGGCAAAAGAGTCCACGGCCTGGCCGTGGAATGGCCCACGGCCGTGGAATGCAGGAGCAGTTCAGAATCCCCTTGGTAGCAAGATCCACGGCCTAGCCGTGGAATGGTCCACGACTGTGGATCGCAGTCTGACACAATTTTCAAAATTCATTTTTCTTTCTTTTTATGGGCTTGGACCAGTTTAGACCCCTAGGGTATATATAGTTGTTTTGAATATAATATTAGGGTTCGAATTTTGTTTGAAGGAGGCATGTTTGGAGGCTCTAGATCTTTATCTTCCTCCTCTCTTTTCCCTTTGCTATGGGTTTGGATGTTCTTTATTATGTTTTCTTGTTTCTTCTTCTCCATGTCTGAGTAGTTCCCTTCGTTTCTAGGTTTAGGCAATGCCCTTTGGTACATTGATAATGATTAATTGACTTGGTTTACCCTTTTTATTAATTTTGAATGTTCTTTGATTTAATTCATATCGACCTTATTCATATGAATTTGCTACCCACATATTTGCATCTCATATATATTTAGAGACGTACAGAGAGGTGAACATAGGTGTTGGAACCATAAGAATTGAACTTAAGGTTTAAATCACGAGAGTAGGTTTAGCCTTTCGAGGACTTAATGAATTACCACAAAGCGTAAATGGTTCAATTTAAATTCAATTACCACGAGAGTAGGAATTGGTTTAATTGGGCACGATTTTTGTCTCTTGAGAAAGAACATTAACTAATTTAGGGGAATTCATCTTTAATTGAATTTCAATTTTAATAAAAGGGTTGTCAATTAGGATTTGTCTTGTATCATTGTGGTTACCCCCAATCCTGGAAGCTTTCTTGAATTTGAAAACATTTCTTAATAACTTGCTATTTTTGTTCTCAACTTTGCACTTTAATATTTATTTATTTAATTGCTTGGTTTCTATGTTCTTATCACTTAACAATTATATTCCCTTTGTTTAATTTCATTGAATTAATTAATTAATTAGTATTCATAGACATAGTCCCTGTGGATTCGATTTTTTTATTACGACGATGAAATCGAACACTTACGGATTTCACATATCAAGTTTTTGGCGCCATTGCCAAGGATTGTGTTTTTCTTGAATATCAGTTTAATTTTTAATTTAATTATTTTAAACCTTTTTTTATCTTATTCTTATTTTCTCGTTTTCTCTTTGACTCTCTGCAGGTAATTTCTCTTGTTTATGTGAAGTACTAGATGTTCCGGGACTCTTATTGAAGTAGATCCTGAAATTGAAAGAACTTTTCATAGAAGGAGAAGACAACAAGGGCAAAGAGCGAGAGAAATACTTGAACTAACACTTATCATGGTTGAACTTGTGGACAATAGATCGCTAAAAGAGTATGCAGCCCCTAATGCTCAGGGTTGGCGATCTCGAATTGCTCGGCTAGTGTAACATCCCGAAAACTATTCATTCATTTATAAAATGTCATTTTATAATATTCTTGATTTTTAGGAATTTTTCTAGAATTTTACGGAAACGTCGAATATTTTAATATATTTCTCATTTTGCGTGCACACTCGGCTGAGAATTTCGAGACCAAGTGTAACACTCAGAAATTGATTATTTCATCATCAATAGTCATTTTCTAATATTTGTGATTTATGGGAATTTTTCTCGAATTTTACTAAATGATGAATATTTTAATATATTCCTCGTTTTGCGTGAATACGAAAGTAGTCGTGAAAACGACTGTAACGTTTCAAAAACTGGAAAATAACATGACGAATAATCGTTTTACAATATTTGCAATTTTTGAGAATTTTCTGGGAATTTTTCGGAAACGACGAATATTTTAATATATTCCTCGTTTTGCGTGCGTACTGCGCGGAACTGAGAAAATGCGACATTTTCTCTGTGAATCTTGGACTATGGATAAGTCGACGGGGGATCTTACTAAACCCGAGACTTGACACAGTTTACGAGGTTCGCACCATTTTTTGAGAAATCTTAACAGATAAAATAAATTAATACAGCGAAAAATTCATCTGTCAGATTAATTAAATTTCGATTTCTATCAACTGTAACTATTATCTATGGGATAATAGTGTGTAATAAAAATCCTATCACATTATCCTAATGCAATCTACTTTATGTCTAATCCATTCACTTTAATTCAAATTTAACATTAAATAATCAAAGCTTCTTTGAGAAGCTTTGACCAAATAATGACCCAAATGCCCTTAGCTTCCTTTGGAAGCCAAAAATTCTGATCACTCTCTCCCCCTCTCACGTGCTGCTGCTGTTTGGGAAGGGAATTAATTGGTTTCAATAAACCAAATATTAGAATTACATCATTTATCACCCAAAACACACTTTTCCTTCTTCATTTACGTTCTTCCTCTTCCATTTCCTTCTTCAACCTTTTTTCTTTTCTCTTCCACGTGACCACATAGCAGCCCACTCTCCCATTCCCCCAACCATCACAAAAATAATACTTGATCATACTTTCTTAATCTCCTACTCATTCTCTTCAACATTTGTGCTTGGAGTTTTCAAGAAAGTCATCATCTTCAACCTCTTTTCAAGCTTTATGAAGGTAAGCTTCCATGGCTGAAAATTTTCAGAATTTAACACCATTTTCGTTTTCCATTTTCACCTTGATTTTATAGCTATTCTCTTCTTCATTTTCACACCATTACCTTGTCCTAATTCATGTTGCATTTTCTAGGGTTTTTGGAGCCAAAATCCGAAAATCAAAGGGGTTCTTGGAAGTGTTCTTGGTTCTTCTTCTTGGTAAGAGGAAGATTAATCCCCTCAACCTCTTTAGCAACTAGGGACCTTGTATTTAATTTTTGGAAGAAGAACCACATAGTGGTTATTCTTGAATATGCTTGTAAATTTGCCTACTTGATTGCTATCTTTGTTTAGCTTTGAGAAATGGATTGAATGGTTGTTTAATCATGTATGTTTGTGATTAGAATCCATGTTTGATTGCTGAATTTTCTGGTTGCTGGACACTATGAGAAGGCCACGGTTTTGGGGCTGTTTTTGCTTGGAAATTGCATGGTGAATGATGCTTAATTTTTGGTCAATGCATGCTTAATTTAATCAAGTGTTTAATGTTGATTCAAGTGGAGAAAAATTCTGGCTGCTGGACCCCTGAATGTGTCACGGTTTTGGGGCTGTTTTGGGCTAGAAAATGAAGGGAAATGATGCTTAAATTTTGATCAATGCAAGGCTAATTAAATCAAGTAGTTAAGGTTGATCCAAGTGGACAAAATTCTGGTTGTTGGACCTTAGTGAGTGCCACGGTTTTAGAACTAGTTGGTTCTTGAGTTTGAACCTAGGTCATGAACAACTAAGAGAGTGATTTTTGGGTTTGATTCAAATCAAGAGGTTTAAGTTAGTGATTAATGTTTTCTAAGTGTTAATGAACTAGTTAAGAACTTAAAATCACATAGAAAATGATCTTGAGTGATTGAAATTGAGAATTGTTTCAAAAGAACCATTTTCGGATTCAGCAGAATCCAGTGAGCAGTCAGCGATGTTTGCTGCATAACTCGAGCTACGGATATCGGAATGACCTGATTCTAGATCCATTTGAAAGCTAAGACATAAGGCTTCATGTAGTAAAAATTTCAGAATTCTTGAGCAAGCCAATCAATACCAGTTTCTGTTTGAACCCACGACAGATTCTGCCGAAAAATGTATTCTGGCAGTCAGTAAACATGATTGCATAATTTCTTGATCCGATGTCGTATGGACATGAAACCGGTGCCATTTGAAATTTAAGACGTGAGGCTTCATGTGATAAAAATTTTAGAATTTTCCCCCATGTAGTATATTCCCAGTTTCAATTTAAAGTTAAGTCAAGAAATTAGGGTTCTTGGTGAGTTAATTTAACAAGTGAATAACTTAAATAAATTAGAGGAATGACATGTAGTTGATGACTTGAATGGATTTGAGATTTGAGCCATTGTGAGGCCACAACCTCTAAGGTATTTTTGAGTGTAAGTATTGGATTTTGATAAATTGGAATCATAAGGAATTAAGAAATTAGGAACCTATTTAATGAAATGGATAATTAATGAGTTGGAAGGATTTAATAAAATCAAGACTTCATAAATCTTAAAGGACTAAGAGTGAAAGCATCATAAAATTTAAGGTAATTCTAAATGAGTGAAGAACATGGGAGTGTGAGGCCTAAGAGCTTAAATAAATTACAAGTTTTGGGAAATTGAATGGCCTTGGAATGTTAAATTGATTTTAAGAATTGATTTTGAACATGAACCTTGAAAACGGGAAACAAATACTAAGTTAGGATTCATAATGAACCTAATGACGCATCAATTGACTTGATCCTTGTATTCGATGATATGAGTCCATGTGAGTGACCATTTGTATATTGATGCTTATATTGGCCAATTATGCATATTATGGAATTGTATGAAATTGTGAATCATACGTATTAATGAATGATATTGTGATTATCCTTGAAATGTGTTATTGGCTTGATGTGGATCCGTGGATGGGATTAAACCTTGTTGCTAAATGTTATGACATGCATTTGAAGCAGGATTGACCTAGTTGATATGAGAAGCATGATTTAGTCATGCATTGAACCCATATGCATTTAAATACGCATCGTTATGGTGACATTGGGCCGTTGAATTATACTATGGAAATATCTGGTTGACGATTGAGTCGGATATACTATGGAAATATCTGGTTGACGATTGAGTCGGATATACTATGGAAATATCTGGTTGACGATTGAGTCGGATATACTATGAAAATATCTGGTTGACGATTGAGTCGGATATACTATGAAAACATCTGGTTGACGATTGAGTCGGATGTACTTTGGATTCATCTCCATGGAGTAGGGTATTGGGCGTCCATGCATATGCATCACATTATTATACATTTATTTATTGATGCTGCTTTGTATACTATGAATGGTTGACTGCTCTTATTATTATGGACTGCCTGGATTTAACTGGCTGGATATAACTGCCTGGATTTAACTGTCTGGATATTATGACTTATTCATTATCCCCGTCGATGAGTACCGATCGGTTATCTGTTTAGAAATTTATTTATTGCCTTTACATGCTACGTGGGTGCTATGCGCCGTTCGGTTCTTGGTTGCTGTATTGGTATTGATGGTAGGATATCTTACCTCTTTTCTGTATTACTATTGTGCATTATTTGTATATACTTTATATTTGTCGAAGACGACGGCAAGGAGGTCGGTGCTACTGAACCTTCGAGCGGGTGGCCGTACCTCAACTAGCATTTGCTTGGAGATGGAGGCGCGCATGCACGGACTTCTGGGCGACGTGCGTCTGACCTTCTTGGGAGGGCTAGAATGCTGGCACATCAACCTCAGCTCCGATCGCTGTGTGTACCTCGGCGACGTGTCTATTGCTCTAGCCTGGAGGCGACACGAGATGCCAGTTCTCACCTGCCATATTCGACTACGTCTGGAGTTCTATCTACCCATTCGCGAGATGTGGGGTTCTCGTTTCCACAACCCGCGTGAAGACTCATTTGATTCCACGGCTCGGCCCCGTCCCGTGTCTCGCTATTCCTATGGTGATTTCCTCTGATGATGAGGAAGATCCCGAGGAAGATCCCGAGGAAGTCCCCGAGGACGACCCCGAAGAGGACCCCCCGAAGAGGATCCCGACACGATTCCTCTTCACATGAGGGATTGACATCACTGGTAGCTACCGATGGCCGCGGTCTTTTATTTTGGGGCCCGATGGTATTTTTGTCTTATGGGTTGTATATTTTGTTATTCGGAGTAGTGTTGATATGTAAATCCATAGGTGTATAATTTTGCTTTTTGGATTGATTCCATGCTTGTAACTAAAACACCGTTATATTTAAGTATATGTATGTATGTTATTCAGGTGAAATTTCATTTACTGTTTTATTTTATGGTAATTAACATTCCGCGTTGTCATCATTATTATATAAGAAAAAAAAATATACTGCTATTTTTACATATTAAGTATCAGGTAATTCAACCTTTAATTATTTAAACCGGGTCTTAAGTGATTAATTATTTAATTTCTGCATTTTATTTTATTAGACAAATGTGACGTTCCCTCCAGAAAAAGGGCGTTACATTTCTTTGGTATCAGAGCCCCGGTTTATGTTTTCTTTGGGTCTTGTGTGTGAGTCTGTCTTGTTTGTGCTGTGTGAAGTCTCTGTGATTGGTATTCGAGTGAATACATTTAACTCTCTCTATATGTTTCAGCTTACATAACTTAAGAGAAAGTGAAATGGCGAGAAGTGGAGATATTGGTACGGTAGAGAAGCGATGCAAATGGATGGCGTAACTTATTGCGCAACAAAATGAGCGTGTTCAACAAAGAAGAACAATCTACTCAACAACATGAGGCGACTGCGGATGCGCAGAATTTAGCAGAATTTCGTCGTCACAATCCTCCGCAATTTCAGGGAGAATTTGATCCTGGCAAAGCTAGTCTATGGATCAAGGAGCTGGAAAAGGTCTTTCGTGGCATGAACTGTGTCGAAGACAAGAAGGTGAATTATGCTACTTTCATGCTTACGGCAATGCCGAAAACTGGTGGAACGGAGCTCAGAAAGCATTGGAAGCCGCAGGAACTGATATCACCTGGGAAATGTTCAAGAACAAGTTTTTGGACAAGTATTTTCCTGAAAACGCGAGACATGCAAAGGAGCTGGAATTCCTCAACTTGCGACAAGGAGGTATGACCGTCAGCGAGTATGCAGCTAAATTTGAGAGCTTGGAGCAATTTTCTACACACTACCAACACCAAACCGATGAAGTCTGGAAGTGTTGGAAATTCACCGAAGGATTGAGATATGAGGTGAAGAAAGCCGTCATCACTCGAAGATGAAGGTATTCTCGAGTAATTGCTAGACACGTGCTGTGAAGTTGAAGCCTTGGAACGGGCTAAAGACTCGAGAAACAAAAACTTCGGACCTACTAGGTTCCAAAGAGGTGGAGGCAAAGTGGTTCAAACCGCTTTCAGAAGAAACCTTATTCCCGACCGGCACGGAAATCAGCAACAATTCGGTGGAGGTTCTACTGGGAACCGATCTGGTCAGAATATGACACATTCTTCTAAGTGCCTGAAGTGCGGAAAAGATCATCCTACGAGGGAGTGCACCATCAAAGGAGTCATTTGTTTCCGATGTGGCAAACCAGGTCACATATCTAGAGATTGCAATCAAACGAAGGCTGAACCGTCAGTCAATGCGACTCGAGCCAAGAAACCGCAAGCTGGAGGTCGAGTTTACACTATGAGCGGAGCCGAAGCTTCTGAATCCGGAGACTTGATTCAAGGGGAAGGCACCATAGAAGGTAATCTTTTAAAAGTACTGTATGACTCTGGGGCAACCCATTCTTTCATATCTTATGACTGTGTGCTACGACTTGGCTTGTCTGTGTCTGAACTACCTTTTGAGTTGACTGTTTCAACCCCTACTGATAAACCTGTAGTTACTACCAAATTCTGTCTAAAATGTCCTCTGATTGTTGAAGGTCGCGTCTTTTTTGTTGATCTAATCTGTCTACCTTTAACACGTTAGATATAATCTTAGGAATGGACTGGTTATCTTCCAATCATGTTCTGTTAGACTGTTCTAGAAAAACTATAGTCTTTCCTGTGGATGAGAATTCTAGATACTTGACGGCCAACCAAGCGCGAGCTCTATTGAAAGAAGGAGCTCAGGGATACATGCTGCTATCTTCTTTGAGAATCGAGATTGAGGCTGACTTGAGCACTATTCCTGTAGTGAGGGAATTCTCTGAAGTCTTTCCAGAAGAAGTGCTTGGATTACCACCAACTCGTGAGATAGAGTTTGCTATTGATCTGGTACCGGGAGCTGGTCCTGTGTCTATAGCACCCTATCGGATGTTACCAACGTAACTGGCAGAGCTTAAGAAGCAGCTGGAAGAGCTTTTGGAGAAACAGTTCATCCGACCAAGTGTATCACCTTGGGGAGCGCCTGTGTTATTAGTTAGGAAAAAGGACGGTACTTCAAGATTGTGCGTGGACTACAGGCAATTGAACAAGTTGACGATCAAGAACAAGTATCCTCTCCCTAGAATTGACGATTTGATGGACCAACTGAAGGGAGCAGCGGTGTTTTCGAAGATCGATTTGAGATCTGGGTATCATCAGATAAGAGTGAAAACAGAGGATGTACCCAAGACTGCTTTTCGTACCCGATACGGTCATTACGAGTACCTTGTGATGTCGTTTGGCGTGACGAATGCACCTGCTATCTTCATGGATTACATGAACCGCATTTTTCGTCTGTACTTGGATAGGTTTGTTGTCGTCTTCATTGATGACATCCTGATATATTCTCAGAATCAGGAGGATCATGCTGAACATCTCAAAGATAGTTCTTCGAATTTTGAAGGAGAAAGAGTGTATGCAAAACTATCGAAGTGTGAGTTTTGGCTTGACGAAGTGAAGTTTTTGGGCCATGTGATCTCAAAGGAAGGAATCGCGGTAGATCCGTCAAAAGTGGAAGCAGTGTTACAATGGGAACAGCCAAAGTCCAGTAACGGAGGTTCGTAGCTTCGTGGGCTTATTTGGATATTACAGGAGATTCATTGAAGGATTTTCCAAAATTGCCGGACCGCTCACCCATTGACAAAGAAGAATCGACTTTTGAATGGACCTGATAGCTTGCAGCGAGTTTCCAAGAATTGAAGGAACGACTCACTACTTCACCGTATTGGTATTACTCGATCCGAATGAGCCATTCGAGGTGTATTGTGATGCTTCGATCAAGGATTGGGATCTGTCCTTATGCAACACAGAAAAGTGGTGGCCTATGCTTCGCGACAGTTGCGAGTGCACGAGAAGAACTACCCGACACACGATTTAGAGTTGGCAGCTGTGGTCTTTGCTCTAAAGATATGGAGACATTTCTTTTATGGAGCAACGTCCTGAATTGTTTTGAGGTATGTAAATTTCGAGGACGAAATTTCTTTTTAGTTGGGGAGTGTTGTAACATCCCGAAAACTATTCATTCATTTATAAAATGTCATTTTATAATATTCTTGATTTTTAGGAATTTTTCTAGAATTTTACTAAAACGTCGAATATTTTAATATATTTTCGTTTTTGCGTGCACACTGGCTGAGAATTTCGAGACCAGTGTAACACTCCGGAAATTGATTATTTCATCATCAATAGTCATTTTCTAATATTTGTGATTTATGGGAATTTTTCTGGAATTTTACGGAAATGATGAATATTTTAATATATTCCTCGTTTTGCGTGAATACGGAACAGAGTCGTGAAAACGACTTTAACGTTTCAAAAATTGGAAAATAACATGACGAATAATCGTTTTACAATATTTGCAATTTTTGAGAATTTTTTGGGAATTTTTCGGAAATGACGAATATTTTAATATATTCCTCGTTTTACGTGCATCGTCTTTGTTTAACCGAGAAAATGCGACATTTTCTCTGTGAATCTTGGACTATGGATAAGTCGACGGGGGATCTTACTAAACCCGAGACTTGACACAGTTTACGAGGTTCGCACCATTTTTTGAGAAATCTTAACAGATAAAATAAATTAATACAGCGAAAAATTCATCTGTCAGATTAATTAAATTTCGATTTCTATCAACTGTAACTATTATCTATGGGATAATAGTGTGTAATAAAAATCCTATCACATTATCCTAATGCAATCTACTTTATGTCTAATCCATTCACTTTAATTCAAATTTAACATTAAATAATCAAAGCTTCTTTGAGAAGCTTTGACCAAATAATGACCCAAATGCCCTTAGCTTCCTTTGGAAGCCAAAATTTGATCACTCTCTCCCCTCTCACGTGCTGCTGCTGTTTGGGAAGGGAATTAATTGGTTTCAATAAACCAAATATTAGAATTACATCATTTATCACCCAAAACACACTTTTCCTTCTTCATTTACGTTCTTCCTCTTCCATTTCCTTCTTCAACCTTTTTTCTTTTCTCTTCCACGTGACCACATAGCAGCCCACTCTCCCATTCCCCCAACCATCACAAAAATAATACTTGATCATACTTTCTTAATCTCCTACTCATTCTCTTCAACATTTGTGCTTGGAGTTTTCAAGAAAGCCATCATCTTCAACCTCTTTTCAAGCTTTGAAGGTAAGCTTCCATGGCTGAAAATTTTCAGAATTTAACACCATTTTCGTTTTCCATTTTCACCTTGATTTTATAGCTATTCTCTTCTTCATTTTCACACCATTACCTTGTCCTAATTCATGTTGCATTTTCTAGGGTTTTTGGAGCCAAAATCCGAAAATCAAAGGGGTTCTTGGAAGTGTTCTTGGTTCTTCTTCTTGGTAAGAGGAAGATTAATCCCCCTCAACCTCTTTAGCAACTAGGGACCTTGTATTTAATTTTTGGAAGAAGAACCACATAGTGGTTATTCTTGAATATGCTTGTAAATTTGCCTACTTGATTGCTATCTTTGTTTAGCTTTGAGAAATGGATTGAATGGTTGTTTAATCATGTATGTTTGTGATTAGAATCCATGTTTGATTGCTGAATTTTCTGGTTGCTGGACACTATGAGAAGGCCACGGTTTTGGGGCTGTTTTTGCTTGGAAATTGCATGGTGAATGATGCTTAATTTTTGGTCAATGCATGCTTAATTTAATCAAGTGTTTAATGTTGATTCAAGTGGAGAAAAATTCTGGCTGTTGGACCCCGAATGTGTCACGGTTTTGGGGCTGTTTTGGGCTGGAAAATGAAGGGAAATGATGCTTAAATTTTGATCAATGCAAGGCTAATTAAATCAAGTAGTTAAGGTTGATCCAAGTGGACAAAATTCTGGTTGTTGGACCTTAGTGAGTGCCACGGTTTTAGAACTAGTTGGTTCTTGAGTTTGAACCTAGGTCATGAACAACTAAGAGAGTGATTTTTGGGTTTGATTCAAATCAAGAGGTTTAAGTTAGTGATTAATGTTTTCTAAGTGTTAATGAACTAGTTAAGAACTTAAAATCACATAGAAAATGATCTTGAGTGATTGAAATTGAGAATTGTTTCAAAAGAACCATTTTCGGATTCAGCAGAATCCAAAGTGAGCAATCAGCGATGTTTGCTGCATAACTCGAGCTACCGATATCGGAATGACCTGATTCTAGAGCCATTTGAAAACTCAGACATAAGGCTTCATGTAGTAAAAATTTCAGAATTCTTGAGCAAGCCAATCAATACCAGTTTCTGTTTGAACCCACGACAGATTCTGCCGAAAAATGTATTCTGGCAGTCAGTAAACATGATTGCATAATTTCTTGATCCGATGTCGTATGGACATGAAACCGGTGCCATTTGAAATCTAAGACGTGAGGCTTCATGTGATAAAAATTTTAGAATTTTCCCCCATGTAGTATATTCCCAGTTTCAATTTAAAGTTAAGTCAAGAAATTAGGGTTCTTGGTGAGTTAATTTAACAAGTGAATAACTTAAATAAATTAGAGGAATGACATGTAGTTGATGACTTGAATGGATTTGAGATTTGAGCCATTGTGAGGCCACAACCTCTAAGGTATTTTTGAGTGTAAGTATTGGATTTTGATAAATTGGAATCATAAGGAATTAAGAAATTAGGAACCTATTTAATGAAATGGATAATTAATGAGTTGGAAGGATTTAATAAAATCAAGACTTCATAAATCTTAAAGGACTAAGAGTGAAAGCATCATAAAATTTAAGGTAATTCTAAATGAGTGAAGAACATGAGAGTGTGAGGCCTAAGAGCTTAAATAAATTACAAGTTTTGGGAAATTGAATGGCCTTGGAATGTTAAATTGATTTTAAGAATTGATTTTGAACATGAACCTTGAAAACGGGAAACAAATACTAAGTTAGGATTCATAATGAACCTAATGACGCATCAATTGACTTGATCCTTGTATTCTGATGATATGAGTCCATGTGAGTGACCATTTGTATATTGATGCTTATATTGGCCAATTGCGGCATATTATGGAATTGTATGAAATTGTGAATCATACGTATTAATGAATGATATTGTGATTATCCTTGAAATGTGTTATTGGCTTGATGTGGATCCGTGGATGGGATTAAACCTTGTTGCTAAATGTTATGACATGCATTTGAAGCAGGATTGACCTAGTTGATATGAGAAGCATGATTTAGTCATGCATTGAACCCATATGCATTTAAATACGCATCGTTATGGTGACATTGGGCCGTTGAATTATACTATGGAAATATCTGGTTGACGATTGAGTCGGATATACTATGGAAATATCTCGGTTGACGATTGAGTCGGATATACTATGGAAATATCTGGTTGACGATTGAGTCGGATATACTATGAAAATATCTGGTTGACGATTGAGTCGGATATACTATGAAAACATCTGGTTGACGATTGAGTCGGATGTACTTTGGATTCATCTCCATGGAGTAGGGTATTGGGCGTCCATGCATATGCATCACATTATTATACATTTATTTATTGATGCTGCTTTGTATACTATGAATGGTTGACTGCTCTTATTATTATGGACTGCCTGGATTTAACTGGCTGGATATAACTGCCTGGATTTAACTGTCTGGATATTATGACTTATTCATTATCCCTGTCGATGACTGCCTGACTGGTTATCTGTTTAGAAATTTATTTATTGCCTTTACATGCTACGTGGGCGCTATGCGCCGTTCGGTTCTTGGTTGCTGTATTGGTATTGATGGTAGGATATCTTACCTCTTTTCTGTATTGCTATTGTGCATTATTTGTATATACTTTATATTTGTCGAAGACGACGGCAAGGAGGTCGGTGCTACTGAACCTTCGAGCGGGTGGTCGTACCTCAACTAGCATTTGCTTGGAGATGGAGGCGCGCATGCACGGACTTCTGGGCGACGTGCGTCTGACCTTCTTGGGAGGGCCAGAATGTTGGCACATCAACCTCAGCTCCGATCGCTGTGTGTACCTCGGCGACGTGTCTATTGCTCTAGCCTGGAGGCGACACGAGATGCCAGTTCTCACCTGCCATATTCGACTACGTCTGGAGTTCTATCTACCCATTCGCGAGATGTGGGGTTCTCGTTTCCACAACCCGCGTGAAGACTCATTTGATTCCACGGCTCGGGCCCCGTCCCGTGTCTCTGTTATTCCTATGGTGATTTCCTCTGATGATGAGGAAGATCCTGAGGAAGATCCCGAGGAAGTCCCTGAGGACGACCCCGAAGAGGACCCTGAAGAGGATCCTGACACGATTCCTCCTCACATGAGGGATTGACATCACTAGTAGCTACTGATGGCTGCCAGTCTTTTATTTTGGGGGCCTGATGGTATTTTTGTCTTATGGGTTGTATATTTTGTTATTCCGGGAGTAGTGTTGATATGTAAATCCATAAAGGTGTATAGTTTTGCTTTTTGGATTGATTCCAGTGCTTGTAACTAAAACACCGTTATATTTAAGTATATGTATGTATGTTATTCAGTGAAATTTCATTTATCGTTTTATTTTACGGTAATTAACATTCGCGTTGTCATCATTATTATATAAGAAAAAAAATATATTGCTATTTTTACATATTAAGTATCAGGTAATTCAACCTTTAATTATTTAAACCGGGTCTTAAGTGATTAATTATTTAATTTCCGCATTTTATTTTATTTGACAAATGTGACGTTCCCTCCAGAAAAGGGGCGTTACAGCTAGCCATTGAAGCTGGACACTTGACCATACCACCTGCTTTACTCTCTACGATAAGGCAGAACCAGTTTAGAGGATTACTATCAGAGGACCCGAATGATCATGTGGATATGTTCTTGGAGTTCTGTGAGACCCTCAAGATTGAAGGCACCTCTGTTGATGCTATTTGCTTCTGGCTATTTCCATTATCACTGAGAGATAGAGATAGAGCTTGGTTGAAGTCTGTGCCTGCTGAAACAATCACTACTTGGGACCAATTGGAGCAAGCTTTCTTAGACAAATTCTTCCTACCTTCCAAGACTGCTCATCTTAGGACCCAAATCACAAGCTTCATTCAGAAAGATGAAGAGTCATTGTCAAGAGCTTAGGATAGATATAAGGCTTTACTGGAAGCCTGCCCACGTCATGAGTTAGAAAAATGGTTGATCATCCACACATTTTATAATGGTCTAGAATATTCTTTGAATGTGTCTTTTGACTCCGTAGCTAGTGGAGCTTTGATGAATAGAAGGCTAATAGAAGCTTGCAAAATCATTAAGAGTGTTGCTGGAAATCATCACCAATGGGCACATAAAAGAGGTAATAACCAGAGAAAACTCTCGGGAGGTAAGTTTGAGGTAGACGGTGTTGATTTGATTATGTCAAAAATTGATTCTTTGAATAAGCATTTTGACAACCTTGAAAAAGCTAATGTTAATGCCATAGGTGCTTCTAACATTTTTTGTGAGATTTGTGGAGCACAAGGACACATGAGTGTCGAATGCTAAGTTGGAATTGGCTCCTCACAAGGTGCATCGGTGGAGCAAGTGGAATCATACCATAATTTTCATGACTTCAACCAAAATGGGAGAAATGATCCATATTCTCAAACTTACAACCCTGGTTGGAGGTCATATCCTAACTTCTCCTACCAGAATAGTCAACACCAAGCTGGGCAAGGTAGTGTTAAACCCTCTTCTGGATTCCAACAAGTACAAAACTCTAGACTTGAGTCTCTTCTTGAGAACTTTGTTGAGAGTCAATCTAAGCAAAATGAGGAGTTTAGGAAACATGGACAAGTTGTGACTGAGGCCATTAGAGAGTTGTCATCTAAGGTTGACAATTTGGCCATTCATAATAAGATGTTAGAAACTCAGATTGCCCAACAAGCAGGCACTTCACATAGGCAACAGGGTAAGTTTCTTGGTCAACCTGAAATAAATCCAGGTAATGAGCAGTGTAAGGCTGTGAGTTTGAGAAGTGGTAAGAAATTAGAGGATCCCAAGGGTAAGGGGGAGAGTGATAAAGATGAGGGGAATAAGGAAAAAGAGACTAAGATACAACCCTTAGAAGAGTAGGAAACTAATGAGAAGGTGTCTAATTATGTACCCCCTAAGCCATACCAACCCCCAGTGCCCTTCCCTCAAAGATTGGCTAAGGCCAAGCTAGATAGGCAATTTGGGAAGGTCCTAGAAGTCTTTAAGAAATTGTACATTAATGTACTCTTCACTGAGGCGTCGTAACAAAATGCCTACTTATGCTAAATTTCTTAAGGACATTTTTTCTAATAAGAGAAAGCTCGAGGAATATGAGACAATAGCTTTAACTGAGGAGTGTAGTGCTTTAATTCAAAATAAATTGCCTCCTAAGCTAAAAGATCCAGGTAGCTTCTTTATTCCTTGTTTAATTAGTAACACTAGTTTTGAAAAAGCTTTGTGTGATTTGGGGGCTAGTGTTAGTCTTATGCCCCTTTCTGTGTGTAAGAAGTTCGAGGTAGGTGAACTAAAACTCACATCTATCTCCCTTCAATTGGCAGATCGGTTTGTCAAATGCCCCGTAGGCATCTTGGAGGATGTTCCTATTAGAGTGGGTAAGTTTTTCATACCTGCTGATTTTATTGTGCTTGAAATGGAGGAGGATTCCCAAATCCCCATTATTCTTGGTATGCCTTTCTTAGCTATTGCTGGTGTTATAATTGATGTTAAAAATAGCAAATTGTCTTTAACTGTAGGTGATGATAAGGTTGAGTTTGATCTTTCTAAATCTATTAAATAACCTTCTTTTGAGGACTCTAGCTGCAAGATTGATTTATTGCACCAGGTGGTGAAAGAAGAATCCACTAAGTTTCACTTTGAAGATCCATTAGAGATATGCTTGGTTAGTGGTGACTCATTAGATTCTGGAGGTGAGGTAGCTAAGTATGCCCGTTTGTTGGAGGCAACCTCGAAAATTCCACCTTACAAAGCCGAAGTGGAAAAGCTTGAGCCAAAGCCTAAGTCTAAAGATTGGGAAGAGGAAGAGGCTCCTAAGGTAGAACTTAAAACCCTTCCTTCCACTCTCAGGTATGAGTTTCTTGGTCCCAACTCTTCTTATCCTGTCATTGTTAGTGCTAGCTTGAATGATTTAGAGACTGAGAAATTGCTTAGAGCTCTTAGAATGCATAGAAAGGTCATAGGATACACTCTCAATGATATTAAAGGCGTAAATCCTTCTTTTTGCATGCATAGAATTTTGATGGAACCTGACCATAAACCCTCTATTGAGTATCAATGTAGGTTGAATCCTAATATGAAAGAGGTTGCTAAAAAAGAGATTCTTACGTTGCTTGACGCTGGGGTAATTTACCCAATTTCTGATAGTGAATGGGTTAGTCCTGTGCATGTGGTTCCTAAGAAAGGGGGATGACTGTAATTAAAAATGAGAAAAATGAATTAATTCCCTCTAGGACAGTCACAGGTTGGAGGATGTGAATTGATTATAGGAAGTTGAATAATGCAACTAGGAAAGATCACTTCCCCCTACCCTTCATTGATCAAATGCTTGAGAGGCTAGCTAGGCATACATACTTTTGTTACTTAGATAGCTATTCGGGATTCCACCAAATCCCTATCCATCCTAGTGATCAGGAGAAGACCACATTTACTTGCCCCTGTGGCACTTTTGCCTATAGGAGAATGCCTTTTGGTTTATGTAATGCTCCTGCTACTTTCCAAAGATGCGTGACTACAATATTCTCTGAATTTATTGAAAACATCATGGAAGTTTTTATGGATGATTTTTTGGTATATGGTACTAACTTCGATGATTGTTTGTCCAATTTGTCTAAGATTTTATAGATATATGAAAAGGTAAATCTTGTCTTGAATTGGGAGAAGTGCCATTTTATGGTACAAGAGGGCATAGTGCTTGGACATTTAGTTTCTAGAAAAGGAATTGAGGTGAATAAAGCAAAAATTGAAGTGATTAAGAAATTGCCTCCATTGGTAAATGTGAAGGGAGTGTGAAGTTTCTTGGGATATGTCAGTTCTTACCAGAGATTTATTAGAAATTTTTCTAAAATTGCTAAACCTTTGTCTAATCTCTTAGTAAGAGATTTTCCATTTAATTAGATAGTGACTGTTTGAATGCCTTTTGCAAGTTGAAAGAAGCTTTGATCACTGCTCCCATTTTGCAAACACCGGATTGGAATCTACCATTTGAGGTCATATGTGATGCCAGTAACTATGCCATAGGAGTTGGGTTGGGGCAAAGAAAAGACAAGAAAGTGCATGCAATTTACTATGCTAGCAAGACACTTGATGGTGCTCAAGTAAACTATGCCACTACAGAGAAAGAATTGCTAGCAGTAGTCTTTGCCTTTAGAAGTTCAGGTTATATCCAGTGGGTTCAAAGGTGACTGTGTACACTGACCACTCGGCACTTAGGCATCTCATGAGCAAGAAGGAAGCAAAGCCTAGACTTATCCATTAGATCCTACTTCTGTAAGAGTTTGATTTGGAGATTCTGGATAGAAAAGGAACAGAAAATCAAGTGGCAGATCATTTATCCAAGCTTGAGCAACCGGTGAATAGGGAGAGTGAATTACCTATTGATGATTCTTTTCCCGATGAGTAATTATTTGCAGTTTCTGCGGAGAATGCTTCTTGGTATGCTGACTATGCAAACTACTTGGTTAGCAAGGTTCTACCTCCTGAGCTTAATTATCAGCAGAAGAAGAAAATTTTCTCAAATCTGAACTGTTTTGTGTGGGATGACCCATACATATACCGGAGGTGTGCTGATGGTATCTATAGGAGGTGTGTCTCGAAGGAAGAGGTTCCGAGTATATTGAGTTGCTGTCATTCCGCATCTTACGGAGGACATTCTAGTGCCTCCAAAGTTATAAAATATTTAATATTATTTTAATACGGATTTGAAAATTACTTTTTCACGGATAACATAAACTTACTGAATTTTAGAAACTCAAGACGTAAAACTGAATAATATACTTTACATATAAACAAAGTTTACTACAACTATACGTACATTATACTTACATACCCAAAAACATAAAACGTCTAACATAACCAATCTAGACTGGCCTAAATTCACAATATCTAAAGAAAAGAGTCCTCCTCAGAAGACAAATTCCCTAGCAGGGAATGTCTCGACAGATAGAAATTCGAGCAAAAGATATCTCGGAGTCCTCCCTAGGAGTATAGTGAATATCATTCCACAACTCCCTGATAGGTAAAACAAACTCTACATATGCAATAGTAAAAGAAGAAGTAGTGACCCCATGGTGGGTCCTACTTACAGATAGAGTAATGTCACCACAATACTCTATATGCTCTGTGTCCCAATGGACACACCAAGCATTAGCGCCTTCTAGAAATTGTAGTCTAAACAAACTTAGCATATCCCTCCTCATCGCCATCGTAGCCTTCACAGACGTAAGCATAAAACAGAAACAAACAGAATAATATAATAAAGAGGTGAGATCCCCTACATCAATACCATCATGGCAGCAAAGAAACAATAATGACAATAATGTCATTCATACAAAGCAATATCACAAAATAACAGATAAAATCATGTTATCAACTAACAAATAATTTAATAATATAGATATCACACATATGAATACTGATCATAACACAAAATAAGTGTACAGACCATGCTTATGCACAATGCACCCATTTCCTACTCTATAGAGCTAAACACAATTTCGGAGAGAATGATCCAGAAGATATGTCTGTACATCGGCCGCCTCAGACCAAGTGCTATAACTTCTCAATGTGTACATTAGGCATTATACAAGACATTCTATGCCAGATCGGAAATAGGAATAGTATTGTGTCGAGATCGTCGGTATGTTTGCATCGGTCACCACGGCACAGTAGCGCTTTCTAACTGACCATAAGTGGAATCCCGCGTCCCGATGCCTCCAAGATCCATTATAGACCATCACTACGCAATTCACACCCGCACAAGGTGTAATTCAACTCCTAGGCAACAATAGCCTTAACAGACACCGTCTGACAAATAATGCATGATCAATGAATTAATACACAATATAAGCCACTATTGACCATTACACTTAGTGATAATTCTGGGTCCATTATATTGGCCCGACAGCAACACTTGCTGTTCCTCTCAATCGCGTAGCATTTTTATCGCATTTTCACAATCGCAAAAAACTTCTGTTATGTTTTCAAATTACATAACAGTTTTTCAATGTTTTCTCAATCGCGTAGGGATTTTAAAACATTTTCTTAATCACATAGCTAAAAATCATCATTTTTAAATCGCGTAAGAGTTTTTCTATATATTTTCAATCACGTAAAACATTTTCTCAATATTCTAAGCTCAAATTAAAACTTTTCTCATTTAATATCAAAATTGGACTTTAATTCCATTATTTCCTTAATAAATCACCTTTAAATAATATTTCTAACATTTTTATGCTAAACCACCTCCAAATAATATTTCCTAACGTTTTACACAAAAACTTATATTATCCAAATTAATTCAAGATATCTCAAAATCTTTATTCTTTACTCTTAATAAAACTTTCTTAAATAAAATATTTTAAACTCAAAGCGATTATTATTAATCATTTTCTTGCTAAAACTCCTCTAAATAATATTTTATAATATCTTTTCCAAAACTTACGTTTATTTTAATTAAATAAAACCTTTTCCATCTTCCTTATTAAAAATCCTCTTAAATAAAATACTTTAAGTTTCAAATTTAATTCTTAATCCTATTTCCCAATATCATGGTGAAAATCACTCTTTTGCTTAATAATAAAATTTATCCATTTCCATTCTTATCTTAGAAATCCTTAATTAAATTTCTTAACATTAAACCACTAAATTTACAATTTATAAATCATTTTCAACCTTCCAACCAAAACTCCATTAAATAAAATACTTCAAATCTCCAAATTACTTCTTAGTCCTGATTTCACTATATTAGTCAAAACTCACTTTTAAATTAGTAATAAAAATATATTCATTTCCATTTTTATTTTGTAATCCCTTAATTAACTTTCTTATCACTAATCCTCTAGGTTAACAATTAATAAAATATTTTGCATTAGATTACCCATTTGTGGGCATAGAGGCCGTGAGCCTCATGGTCTTTGGAACCAAAAATTGTTTCCTTTCAATTACAATTTATAGCATACAATACAACATAAAGCATCAAAATCCTACTTAAACAAGTTCATGCATAATATCAAAGCAATAAAATCACATAAAGCAAAATAAATACAAATCACACAAGCACACACATATGGTGAATAAATCCTCACATGGATTCATCACCATCATACAATTTCATGTCCCTCACCACCATAATTGGTTGATGAGGTTAATCTCCCTCTTACCTTGGATGTAGCCTCCTAGCTCCTTGTGTGATCCTTTCTATCAACTTTCTTCACCAAGTGATTATTAGAAATCAAAGCAAACACAAACATATTAACATCTAAGGTTAGAGTAAGACAACCATAGATCAAATATGGCCTTACGATCTCAAGAATCAAATAAGAAATGAAAACCCATGAACTTCACCTTAGAACCCTAGAACTTGAATCCAAAAATCAAGCTTGAAGATGATGGAATCAAGCGTTGATCACAACTTCAAAGTTGCTTGGAATGGTGTTTAGGATCAAGAAGTATGGTTAGTTTAAATTATAAGTGATTGGAAGGTATATTGGTGTAGGGAAGCCATGAGGTAGAAGAGAGAAAATGTGTTTAGATTTTAAGAGAGAAGTTGATAGCTTTTTGCATGTGAAAGAAAAATGAATTTTAGTCACTTTAGGGCTATATGGCCATGAGCCTCCATGAAGAGAGAGAAAGAGATATTTGATTTACTACAAGCTATCACAACCATTGATTTAATCAATGGTAGACATCCAAGGCTTCAACATTAAGCTTGCTCCCACAACCGTTGATTAGATCAAGGGTTGATATGCAAAGCTTCTCCTCCACGCTTGCTTCTAATTAGTTGATCATAAAGGTGTCATAGCCATCTTCCATGACCAAGCTAGATATTTTCAGGTAGATATTTTTCAAAAGATATTTTCTAAAAAATATTTTTCAATAGATATTTTCAGAAACTATTACCCAATGGATAATAGCTACTGCTAGTTATTGTCCAATGAATAATAACATTACACAATGAATAATAGCTTTACCCAATGAATAATAAAACTCAGATAAATAAAATTTTCGTCAACTATTTCTGGATTTGGGTTTAGTAAGTTCTCGCGGGCCTCAAAATTTTTTTATTTTTCTGGGCCCGCCCCAAGCCCACATACAATCCAAAATAATATTAAAATAATCAAAATTTCAAAAAAATTCACAGAAATTCACAAAAATCATAAAAATTATAAAACTTATATATATTCAGAAAAAATGAAATTTGGGCATACAGTTCAAAATAATATTAAAATAATTAAAATAAAATAAAAATTCTCAAAATTCTCAAAAATTCTCAAATATCATAAAACTCATAAATATCAAGAAAAATAAAAAAATGGGGTGTTACACAAGACACCAAGTGCATTTAGAGCTAGATGACCCAAGATGATGTTGTACACTAAGGGGCAGTCCACAACCAAAAACTTGACCTTGATAATCCTGAAGAGTTTAGTGCTCCCCAAGGTCAGGTAAGTCTCAAAGTGAAGCCGGTGAGCTCCCATTTATAGCGAATTAGCTTTACGCGTGGAACTTCTAGCTTTTGGTATAACTCTATGAATATGATGTCAACCGAGCTCCCCTAGTCCATGAAAATGCACCGGACCTCAGCATTAGAGATTATCCTAGAAACCACCAATGGATCATCTTCATCAAGGATGATCACACTGTAGTCTTTGTCTGAAAAGGATATGGGTGGTGCCTTTTGATCTCTAGCCCGTGGTTTGGATGCAAAGTGGGAGACTCTCAACACTGTCATCCTTAGCACTTTTTTCTGGGCACCATTGGATGATCCTCCACCCGCACAGCCACCTGTGATAGTATTGATGGTATAGTTGACCTGCGCATGGAGATCATCATTGTTGTCTGATGAGGTGTTTTGATTTTGATTCTGTCAGTTATCAGTATCACGGCGAGGTGGAGCATGGGATCTTCTCGTAGGACTCCGAGGTCTTCTCCTTTGGTGCAGAGATGGGCTTCGTCAAGGGCTCCATCTTCTTACCCTCTATCCTTCATGGTGTCCATTGTTTTGGATATGACTGATGTACTGATCCAGCCATCCTTCCCAAATTAGGGACTCAATAGTATCGCGGAGTTGGAAACAATCTTCAGTGTCATGACCATGGCCTTTGTGCCATGAATAATGTTTTTTTACGATCCTTCTGCACAGGTTTCTTCAAAGGGGCTCGCCTCTTAATATTCCAAAACTCAGACTAAAACACCTACCTCAAAATTGTTGCACGTGGAGTGTTCAAAGAAGTATAGCCAATGTATTTGGCCCAGGGTAGGTCATCCATAGAAGAGTTCTGGGGCTGAGAGGAGTTCTGATTGCCTTTCGCGTGAGAGGGCTCACCTTTCTCTAGACTCCTCCTAGCCTCGGTAACCTCCTCTAGGTTTATGTACTTTTGGGACTGCTGGTGGAATTTTTCCATGTTCTATGGCTTTTTCTTTGTTAAAGATTGAAAAAAATGTGAATCAGTCTAGAGGTTGCTTCTAGCATAATGGAGAGCAATCCTATCATCAAGGTTTTCCTTAATTATACAAGCCATATTGAACTTCTTAAGGTATTCACGAAGGGGTTCGTCATGCCCTTGGTGAATCTTGGAGAGAGATTCAATATATCTGGATTATTCCTTGCTAGTAGTGTAGTGGAGTAAGAAATATTATCTAAGGTCTGGCCAATTGGTGACTGATCCCCGTGGCAAGGTCATAAACCACATAAGGGCCTCCTTCTTCAAAGAAAAGGGGAAGGCACGACATAGTAGTTGAGAGGATCCCCCAAGGAAATGCATAGTTTGGACGTAGACGTCTATCTGTTCCTGAGGGTCTGTGGTCCCGTTATAGATCTCCACATTGGCTGGAAACTTGAAGTTTCTTGGAACTCTAAACTCCAAGAGTTGGGTAGAGAAAGTTTGCTCTTGATTGTCAAGGTCTGAGTTGTTATTAACAACATTGGATTTTTCAACATTAGTGTACAACATTCTCCTCTAGCCATTGGCCACGTTTTGCCTTCTGTTGTCATGCAATGGCCTGGTGATAAACATAATTTTCATATATCAGTTAACCTTCATATTTAGCCTCTTAAACCTCTTATATGCTCAATTGATTGGTTTTGGTCACATTTTATAAGTTTGGGTTCAAATTGGGCTTAATTGTATTTTTCAGCATTATTGTGAATTTTATACTGTTTCTATATTTTGAGCGTAACTTGAGTTCTAGACATCTAAAAATTATGAATTTTACCTTGTAGGAAAGTTGAGATACAACTTTGAGGAGAGCTCGAAGTTTGAATCAAATATCCAGTAGGTCATATTGGGCAATGAAGTCATAATAGAGATGCTATAACTAGAACCTAGAAGATGTGCAAAGATTGGGCCATAATTTGGGTTGCAGGTGTGAAATGGACCTGAAACAAGTGGCATTTGAAAGCAAAAACATATATATTTCTTATGAACACCACTTATTAAAACTATGACATTTTGATGGTGTTTTCTCCCTTTGAAGTCGGCTAACAGGTTTAGAGAGTTGTAAAGAATGTTCTGGGCATAACTCTCTCATCTTAAGCCTAAATTATGCGAATTAGGTGTCCAATTAAAGCTAAGAGGAAGAGGATTAACCCAAATATGAGGAAAGCCTTAGATTTTTAATTTTAGGGATAGTTATTTAAGCAGCAATAGCAACCACGAAACTCAACCCTAATTTTCTCCTAGTCGCTCTTACTTACACTTCCTCTCTTCATCTTTCTTCTCCTCCTTTCTCTCTAGTTTTCTTTCTTTTATGTTTTTCTCTTCCATCCATAGAGGGTTAGACCCTTTTAAATCAATCCTAGGGTTGATAATCTTGATGTTTAATTCTAAGATCTTGTTTTGATTGTTTTACATTTAATTGCTAATCAAGTTTCTCTTTTACTTGTTGATCAAGTTTATCTTTTACTTACTAATCAAGTTTCTCTTTTACTTTGTTAATCAAGTTCCACTTTGATTTTTTTAAATCAAAATTAAATTGCTTAATTCAATTTGAATGTTGATTTGATAATTGCATAACTATCACATGTTTAATGAGGATTACAAAGACTAAACAATGCATCAAAGGCTTCTTGGATATTTTTTGTAACACCCTCCTTTGAGTGTCACATTTTCAACTAACTCCCTTTAAATCCTTTTACCCAAGTTATACAATATTTGATGTTATAAAGTATAAGTCCCAAAATGTAGGTCTCTTTTTCGCGGATAACATATATGACATATTAAAAGAAAGGTTCTAAATTGCTTTTAATAGAAGCAAAAACTTTGAAGTAAGATAACAACACAAGATATAGCTACTTAATATTATACACCAAAAAGATTATATACATGTCAGTGGCATGGATTACAACCCACCCAAAATATACAAGTTAAATATATAAGTTTATAGCCAAAAGACATATAGTGCCCACTGGCTCCAAAATATACATTGGTCCAAGTCTATACCTCTAGGGAGCAGGGTTCTCTCCTAGATCCTCCATAGGATCCTCCTTGGGGTCTTCCTCGTCCTCAGACCCTAAGTCAACAAAGTTCCTCAACTGAGGTAGCAGCTCACGAACTGATGTCCTAGTAGAAGACACTACAGGGTCTGGACCCTCCTTAGGGATGTAATATAAATCACCCTACAGCTCCCTAAATGGCATAAAGAACTCTAGATATATAGCAATAGTAAGAGAAAAGAAAGGAATGTCATTATGGGTCCTACGGATGGTTAAAGTTACATCTCCTACATATCTAATATGTTCATTATCCCAATCAATGCGCCAGGCGCTCGCACCATCATGACGCTGCACTTGAACATAACCAAAAGATCTCTTCTAGCAGCAATCCCAAAATAAGATAACTGCAACTGCAACTCTTCCTCTTAGTCTTTATCCACAAAAACATATAAAACGGAAACAGGCAGTACAACAATACAAAGAGGTGAGACTCTCTACATCATTACCAACATGGCAGCAAGAAACAGCAAACAATAATATAATCACAGAGTACAAATATAACAATTTATAATAATAAGGTTGTCTAACAGATATCTCAATAATGTATAGCAATATAAAAATCCACAGTATAATAATTAATTTCACAGTAAAATGCTCAACGATGTGTGAATACACAACAAACCGACACCTACTCCATGGAGCTAAAAGCCAACATCGGAGAGAATGATTGGGAGAACCACTGTCTGTATATTGTTAGGCTCAAATTATGTGCTTTTTAATATAATCAATATGTGCAACATAGCTATACAAGACACTCTCAACCGGATCGGGAATAGAATATTTCCTAGTCGAGATCATTGGTGTGTTGCATAGTCACCACGACCCAGTGGAGCTACCAACTGTCCACTTATGGGATACCCGCGCCCCGACGCCTCCAAGTTCAACAAGTGAACCACACTACGCAATTCGCACCCGCACAAAGGTGTAATTCATCTCCTAGGCATTCCGCCTTGACAATAAGTCATTCCGACCTTCATAATGTATGATCACATGATAATGAACCTAGGCATTCCGCCTTAACAACAAGTCATTCCGACTTTCACAATGTATGATCACAATACAATGATGCATAATATTCTTTAGCAATAATAATCTCATCAAGAGGAACCATAACAGGGTTCAAACTAACCATTGGCCACTCAGGGTCTAGTCCATTAGCTCAACAGCACAATAACATTATGTTCGATCACAAGGCATCCCAAATACACACTTCTCAGAAAATCATCCTCTTTAAAATTTCATGAAGTATTCTCTACAAACTATACTTATCAAAATTTTCAAGAATTAATATGAAACAGCACTTTAAATTTAAAACCCTTCTAGTTAAGTTCCACTAAGTGATGTCTCCTCACATTTTTCACAAAGGACCTAAAAAGGAATTACATGGTATTAACTTCACAATCTTACTTCTCTTTTTTCCATAAGTCCTAAAGGTGCTCCAATTTATTACGAATTCTATTCCTCACTCATTTTTCCTCTGAAGGCCAAAACCTCTCTCCATCTAAGGGACCAAATTTTTATTTTTCCACTCAACTATTACTTCAAATCCTCAATTTACTTCTTTCCTCATTTTAACACTTTAGTTTTAATTTAGCATAACATTTTTATTTGGATGCCTCATTTTAAGCCTCTTGGCCGTGAGCTTCTAGATCACTAGGGCCTCAAATTTTGTTCAACTTCCACAGGGAATCTCAAGCAAATAACTTATATCAAAAATCAATAATTATTTTTACCACCAAAATCATAAACATCATCATCAAGCCACAAATCACATAAGGCAAAATAACAACAAAATCACCAAGAAATCAAACACAAATCAAGTGAAGAACCCTCACATGGATCCTTTATTCTCAACACATCCAAACGTCCCTCACTACCATAGGAGGTAGATAAGAGAAATCTCTCTCTTACCTTTGGAGATATCCAACCACTTGTGTAGAACTTTTTAAAGCAATACTTCCTCCTTCAAGAACCCCCTTGAAACTGAAAATGACATAACAAAAGTTATCATGTTTAGACTTAGAAATGAGTAGCCAAGAGCATACATCAAAGCTTTGGAAGGAAGAAAAGAAGAATGATGAAAAATAGGAGAACTTTTAGCTTAGAAAATCACAAACCCTAACTTGAAGGATTCTTGGAAAAGTGATGAACAACCAAGATCTTCACACTAGATGATCTTAAGAGGAAGTATAGATTCAAGAAATATAGTTGTTAGAAATTTTAGAATGTGAAGTGGTGGTGTAAGGGTGATGGCCGTGTAGTGTAGGAGAGAAAATGGAAGAAGATGAAGAGAAAAAATAAGAGAAAACATTTTGGTGAGGAGAGAGAAAGTGATAGGAAAGTTTGATTTGAAAGGATTATAGAAATTGTTCAAAACTTCCTTTTCCCCACATGTGGCCGTGTGCCTCCTTGGAAAAGGGGAAATGAAGCTTCTCTTGGAAGCTTCTCCAAAGGTTGCTTAAGAAGCTTCTCACGCTTCCCAGAAAGGTAAATCAACGATGTGACGTGATGATATCACTTAGATGGTGTCTTAAAAATGACTAGATAAATATAATCTACTAGATTTCTACAACAAACTATTATCCAATGAATAAAAGTCACTGTCAATAAATCTGGTGTCTATTATCCAATGGTTAATAGAGTGTACCCAAATTTTATCTATCAGATAAAATCTCAAAAAACAAACTTCGTAAACTGTGTCTGACTTCGGGTTTAGTAAGATCCCCTGATCCCGGTTTAACAGTCCAAAGTTTTTTAGCCTCGAAGGAATATTTTATTTCTCTGACCCCGCTTAATGCCACTTAAATCTAGAAATATAATAAAATAATCAAACAATTCAAATAATTCTAGAAAAATTCACAAAAGTCACAAATATTATAAAATGCATAAATATCATGAAATAATAAATTTTTGGGGTGTTGCAACTCTCCTCCTCTAAAAGGAATTTTGTCCTCGAAATTCATTGTACTTTAAAATAAATGTGGATATTGCTCCCTCATCTTATCCTCTAACTCCCAAGTTGCATCTCCGGTCATGTCATTCCATATTACTTTGACTAATAAAATTTCTTTGTCCCTGAGTTGCTTCACCCTTCTATCCTCAATCTTGATGGGAAGTGTTTCATAGGTTAAGTTCTCTTTCAGCTGTACCGTATCCTATTTTATGACATGAGCTGGGTCGGGAATATACTTTTGAAATTGTGACACATGGAATACATCATGAAGATTGGAAAGAAAAGGTGGTAAAGCTATTTGGTAGGCTATTGGACCTATCCGAAAAAGATTTTGATAGGGTACAATAAATTTTGGAGTGAGTTTTCTAGATTTAAGAACCCTTCCAACACCAATCGTAGGTGTGACCCTAAAAAACACATGCTCTCCTTCCTCGAATTCAAGGGGTCATCGTCTCTTGTCAGCATAGCTTTTCTGTTGGCTTTGAGTTACTTTCATTCTTTCCTTAATCATCTTAACCTTTTCAGTTGTCTGCTGTACCAGTTTAGGTCCTACCGCAAAACTTTCACCATCTTGGTACCAACACAATGGTGTTCTACACTGTCGCCCATACAATGCTTCATAAGGTGCCATTCTGATGCTTGCATGGAAACTTTTATTATAGGTGAACTCTATTAAAGGCAAGAATTCATCCTAATTCCCAGTCTGCTCCAAAATGCAAGCCCTTAACAAATCCTCCAATGATTGGATTGTTCTCTCTAACTGACCATCCGTCTGTGGGTGGTAAGCAGAACTCAAATGAAGCTTCGTTCCCATGGCTTTTTGTAGACTTTGCCACAATCTTGATGTGAACCTTGGATCTCTATTAGAAATAATACTCGAAGGCACACCATGTAGTCTTATAATCTCACCAATGTACACTTGAGTCAACTTCTCCATGGAATACTTTATATTGATTGGCAGGAAGTGCGTTGACTTCGTAAGCCGATCAATAATTACCCATATCGAGTCGTACCCTTTCCTAGTTCTTGGTAGTCTACTCACAAAATCCATTACAATGCTATCCCACTTCCATTCGGGAATAGCCAAGGGTTGCAGCATTCCAGAAGGTCTTTGGTGTTCCACTTTAGCTTTTTGGCAAACTAAGCACGATGAAACATACTCGGCAACATCCCTCTTTATCCCCTACCACTAATACAGTCATTTTAGGTCTTGGTACATTTTGGTAGTTCTGGGGTGCATACTTAGCTTGCTCATATGGGCTTCCTCAAGAATCACATTCCTGAGTTTGGGATCATCCAGTACACAAACTCTGCTTCTGAATCTTAGGACTCCATCTGGTCCTTCCGAGAATTTAGATATAGCGCCTCGCTTTACTAGCTCCTTCTCCTCCTGTAAATATAGGTCACTTCCTTGTTTCTCTCTAATCTCTTCCATTAATCCACTGGAAATGGTGATCATACTCAAACATATCCTTCCCTGAGTCTGTTCCACGGACAACGACATATCTCTAAACTATTCTATCAACTCTCTTTCCTTGAGCATCATAGCAGAAACACTAAGCGTCTTTCTACTCAAAGCATCCGCTACGACGTTCGCCTTCCTGGGATGATATTAGAGTTGAAAATCATAGTGTTTTAGGAACTCCAACCACCGTCTTTGTCTCATATTCAGCTCTTTCTGATCAAACAAGTATTTCAGGCTTTTATGATCACTGTAGATGTTGAACGTTGCTCCATACAAAAAATGTCTCTAGATTTTTAGTGTAAACATAATGGCGGCTAACTCCAAGTCATATGTAGGATAGTTCTTCTTGTGTATCCTCAATTGCCTTGAAGCATATGTCACCACTCTTCTATTCTGCATGAGAACGCATCCTAAACCTTGATGTGAAGCATCACAGTATACCTCAAAAGGTTCGTTGGGATCTGGTAGAATCAGCACTGGCGAATCAATTAATCGTCTCTTCAATTCTTGGAAGCTTTCCTCACATGCATCCGTTCATGCAAAAGGTTAATTCTTCCTTGTAAGTTGAGTGAGAGGTCCTGCTATCTTAGAGAACCCTTTAATAAACCTTTGATAGTAACCAGCTAATTCGAGAAAACTACAGATCTCTATTACCATCTACGGTCTTTCCCACTGAAGAACTGCTTGGACTTTTGACGCATCTACTTGAATTCCTTCTTCTGAAATCACGTGTCCCAAAAATTGAACTTCACTCAACCAGAACTCACACTTGGATAGCTTTGCATATAGCTTGTTTTCCCTCAAAATCTGAAGAACCACTCTGAGATGTTCAGCATGTTCCTCTTGACTTTGAGAGTAGACCAATATGTCATCAATAAAGACAACAACAAATCTATCCAAGTAGGGGTGAAGAATTCTGTTCATGAAGTCCATGAATACAATAAGAGCATTAGTTACTCCAAACGGTATCACAAGGCACTCGTAATGTCCATAGCGGGTCTGAAAGACCGTCTTAAGAACATCTTCTACTTTCACACAGATCTGATGGTAGCCAAAACGTAAATTAATTTTGGAGAAAATAGCAGCTCCCTTCAACTGATCCATCAAATCATCTATTCTCGAAAGTAGATACTTATTCTTGATTATGACCTTATTTAACTAGTGATAGTCTACACATAATTGAGAAGTCTCATCCTTCTTCTTGACCAACAACACTGGAGCTCCCCACGGTGAAATGCTAGGTCTCACAAACTTCTTCTCTAACAGATCCTCTAACTGTTTCTTGAGCTCGGCTAATTCTGATGGTGACATCCGATACGGTGCCATGGATATAGGACCTGATCTTGGCACAAGATCGATAAAGAATTCTATCTCCCTCTTTGGTGGTAATCCAGGTATCTCATCAGAAAAGACTTCGGGAAATTCATTCGCCACAGTAATAGCATCCACACTGGTCTCACCCTTGATTTCTAAGGAAGACAAGAGCATGTATCCTTGAGCTCCTTCTCTCAAGAGAGTCTCGACTTGGTTGGCAATTACAAATCTAGAAATCTCAGAATCAGGAAATATTAAGGTTTTACTAGAACAGTCCAACAGGACATGGTTAGAAGACAACTAATTCATTCCTAGGATAATATCTATTTGTGAAAGGGGTAAACAGATCAAATTGACTGAAAAGTCTCGATCTTCTACAGAAATAAGATAATTCAAACAAACTTGGGTAGTAACAACGAGTTTAGCAGTAAGAGTAAAAATACTCAAATCAAAAGGTAAAGAAGACACAGGCAAACCTAGTCGGTGTACACAATCAAAGGCAATAAAAGAATGAGTTGCCCCTGAGTCAAACAGTACAGTTAAAAGATTACCTCCTATTTCACAATCTCTCTGTATCAGATCTTCAGATTGAGAAGCCTCCACTTCACTCATGGTGTAAACTCTACCTCCCGCCTGGGGCCTTTGCAACTCGCACATTACTAACAAAGGGCTCCGCCTTAGGTTGATTGCAATCTTTGGAAATATGTCCAGGCTTCCCACATCTGAAGCAAATGATCCCTTTAATTCTGCAGTCCCTTGTCCAGTGGTCCATTCCATACTTTAGACATTTTGGTGTAGACACCTCGGCTATACCAAACTTGCGGCCACTAGAACCTTCTCCATGGGGTTGTTGCTGAGCTTGACTTCCCAATGGTCTCGAATATGGTTTTTGCTGAAAACGACTGCCACCGCTACTCCTCCCCCTTTGGAATCGAGAGGGTCCAAAGTTGCGATTTCTTTCCTCTCGAGACGGCTCTAACTCTTCGAGTCGACAACATATATCCATCAAGGCTAAGAATTGATTCATCCTCATTGGTAGTACTCCTTTCTTCAATTCAACTCTAAGGCCTTCTTCAAATTTACGGTGTAACACCCCAAAAATTTCTTGTTTCACAATATATATTCATTTTATAATATTTGTGATTTTTGTGAATTTTTTTGGAATTATTTGAATTATTTAATTATTTTAATATATTTCTCGATTTATGTGCGCATTAAGTGGGGCCAGGAAAATAAAATATTTTTCCCGAGGCCAGAAAACTTTGAACAATAGAAACGTCGATGGGGGATCTTACAAAACCAAAGGCCGAACACAGTTTATGAAGTTTTTAATTTTTGAGATTTTATCTGATAAATAAAATCGCGGCACGTTTTATTATCCGTTGGACAATGGATACTGATTCTATCAACTGTGTCTATTATCCGATGGATAATAGCTTGTAATAAAAATTTAGTAAATTATTTCTGTCTATTTACTCTTACGACAGTATCTAAGTGACAACATCACATTTCACTTTATCGAGAAGCGTGCGAAATTTTCAAGGAAGCTTCAAGGAAACTTCAAGGAAGCTTCCTACACACACTCTCTCTCTCCTCTCAATTTTGGTTCCACGTTTTGGGAAGGAAAGAAAGATGACAAAGCCATCATCTTTTTCATTTTCCCTATCACTTTCCATTTTCAAGCAAAACTATCATTTTCTCTCTCATCTTTCTCTTCTTCCATTTTCTTTCTTCTCTCTCACGTTCTCTCCTCTCTTTTCTCCTCCACTCACACGACCAAACCTCCATTAATGGCCATTCAAGCTCATTTGCTCAAGCCAACCTAAAATCTTGACTCTCCTCATCATCTTGAAGCTTTCTTCCTTGATGGACACCTCTTGATTCCTCCATTTTCATCATTTTCTATCAAGCTCTAAGGCTTGAAACTTTGAGGTAAAGCTCTCAACTTTCTTCTCTTTTTCTTCTCATTTTCGTGGTCCTTGGTCTCTATTGTGATCAAGGACTCTTCTTTTCAAGTTTTGGTTGGTGATTGTTGAGTTGTCTATCCTAGGGTTTTCTTAGTGGGTGATGGAAATCTTGCAAGGAGCTTGCTTTCTTTGTTGCCTTTTGAGGTAAGAAGGAGATCATCCTCTTCAACCTATCTTGGTGGTGAGGAACATGTTTTTGTATTAATGGTGAGGAACCCTTGTGTGGGTTACTCATTTGGTTGTGATTTTTGGTAGTGTTATGTTTGATTGTGTGGTATGATTTTAATATATGTTGTGGTATAACTTGATGGAACTTGATTGAACCATGAGTATTTGTATGACATAATTATGATATTGTTGTTGAAGTTTGATGGTTTGGTTTGGGTTAAAATGGTTTAGAGACTCAGTGTTTTACAAATTTTTGCTTCGTAATCGATTACATGGTTCATGTAATTGATTACCAAGGTTCTGGAGCTGCGAAATGTGTTTTTAGGCAGCTTGTAATCGATTACATGGCTCATGTAATCGATTACAATGCTTCTGGACAGCTTGTAATCGATTACAGGGAACTTGTAATCGATTACAAGGCTTCTGGGCAAGATGTAATCAATTACATCCTATTGTAATTGATTACATGGCTTCTGTTAGGCTTGTAATCGATTATGAAGATTGTGTAATCGATTACCAGGCCCCTAAATTGAGAATTTTAGTCTGAAAATGATGGAATTAGAGCTCTTTAACCCTGGTAACCCAAATGTAAACCATAAGTCTTGAATTCAATGATTAGCATTCATTAGATCATGAAAGGACTATGTGTCCAAACAAATTTGAGAGATGACTTCATGATGATAATGAATAATATGTGATTGACCAATGAATTTGAATATCTATGATGAACATGATTGAAACATGCATTGAGAAAGTCTAACATGATGAGTATGATTCTTGAAATATGCACGACTGAATATACCTTGTGATAGCATGCATTTGGCATTATGCTTTTGGAAACGGAGTACCGGACTCAGAAACATCAGGTAGACGATCAAGTTAGATGTAGTTTACTTTTATAACTAGAAACATCAGATAGACGATCGAGTCAGATGGGACTGGTTATCATACGAAACCTAGATATTAGTGATATTATGTAGTCATATGGACAGTTATATAATGTCATGGATACAAATGGTATGGAACAATCGTATGGACGGTTACTTTAATGCCATTGAGAATGGTACAATGGTAGTTTAGTGTCATGGAATATGCATTTGAGAATTATACAATTTGTGGCTGTTGTGGTGTTTTATGCCTAAGGAGTGAGCGAGAACTTATAAGATAGTACGATCCATGATGGATCTCAGGGGGCGTCTATGTGTGGTGATACACTTAGTGACCTGTTTGTCATATTGTATATCCCTGGCCGTGGTGATGCGTTGCAACGCACGACGAGGACCCGACAAATACTATTTCTTTTTGTGGTTCGGCGTAGACTATCTTTTGAGGGAGGGACAGATCTTCTGGAACGCTCATCTCTAACTTTGTCTTTACCTCCATGGAGTAGGAAAATGAGTACATTGTGCACAAAGATGGTCAGCATACGCATTGTGCATATGCATAGTCAATATACATATTTTCATGGCATAGTCAGTATTCATGAGTTGTGATATATATATGTATATTATTGAATTACTTACCAGTTGATATTATAATTATGCCTATTGTCTTGCGATATCCCTGTAATAATGTGATTATGTTTGTTATTCGGTAATGTTCTTGTATTGACATGATGTTATCTATCTTTATTTAATGTTGTTGTATGTGAAAGGCATCATTGTCTTTCATTGTGTTTCTTGCTGCTTGATGGTAACGAAGTAGGATATCTCACCTCTTGTTTGTACTATTCTTGTTCTATGCGATTTTGGTTAAAGACTGTAAAGGGGATAAGGTCGAATCTCCTAGATCTTACTTGGCTTGATCTCCTACATTCGGTGATGGTGGTAAGAAGGGGTTCTATTAGTTTTGTCAGGATTGTGTTCACCGAGGGTGCCAATGCTTGGCGAGACGATTGGGCCGGCGAGCGTATATGGTATGTTGGGGATCTGATCTTGATTGTAAGGAAGACCCGCGATGGAGATCCTATCCTGACTCTCACTACATCAGTGCATCTGGAGTTTACCTTGCCCATTCGGGAGCTATGGGGTGATCCGCTTCACACCCCTAGAGAGGACGAGGATTCCATGGCGTCAGCTACTAGGGCACTTGCCCGTGAGACCGCACTCTGTCCTGTCCTAGTATCTTCAGATGAACCAGGGGAGGATCCCGAGGTGGATCTGATGGAGTGCCCAACTCCTTATACGTGGGCATCATTATAGGTAGTTTATGTTTCTTTTGCATTACCTGTATAAAGGTTCTTTTGAGTATAACTATATTTTGAAGTACAACTTAGTGTATTTTGAGCGGTATGAGCAATACGCCACGCCATGTATGTTTTAAGGTAATTATCCAGTCTTATATGCTGTATTTTGAGTATATCTTGTTGAATTATATTTTCAAATGACAGTATGTGTATCTATTCATTTGTGGCTCATATTTTCTTTATATGCATAATGATTAAATTTGGAAACTTGTTATTTAAGTTGTAGCACGCCAAAAATTTAGTGTCAGTGGTATAATGACGATTATGCCGTGGTTACTAAATCGAGGGGTGTTACATACGGCATTTCCATGCTTCATCAGGCTGGATTTGAAGGTACCGGGAGAACTTTGACAAGCTCTCAAATTTAGCAGCATACTCATTTACTGACATGTTCCTTTGCTTCAGTCCTAGAACTCCATCTCCTTGGTGTGTCTCACACTGGCTATAAAGTACTTCTCTAGGAACTTGTCCTTGAAGGCTTCCCAAGTGATTATGATTCCCTCAGTTACCTTGAGTCGTCGAGCCCACTTCCACCAATCTTCGGCATCTCCCATGAGCATAAAGGTAGCATAGGTTACCTTTTGAGCATTAGTGCATCTCATTCCTTCGAATATCTTCTCCAATTATTGAATCCAAAGACTCGCCTTCTTCGGGTCAAACTCTCCTCTGAATTGGGGTGGATTATTGCGATGAAACTCTGATAAATTATGAGTCTCAGCAGCAGCTTCGTGTTGTTGGGTAGCTCTTTGATTTTGTTGCATTATAACTTCTGCCATTCTCTGCATTGCCCCTGCCGCTGCAGCCATACTCTCGCTATCTCTATTAGGGTTCAAACGTGCAGCTCCGCCTCATGCCATTTTGTTCCTTCAAAGTCACACTAAACAATATATAATGAAAGTCAGATGAGATCTTTTCAGACAATTTTGTCTCCTTTCAGAAATCAAACAATACATCTATGTATTCAGTCTCAGATAAAACACACAGCACAAACAAAACAAACCTACCCATAAACACAAAAGACTCAAACTTGGGCTCTGATACCAACTAATGTAACACCCTCCTTTGGGTGTCACATTTTCGACCAACTCCCTTTAAATCCCTTTACCTAAGTTATAAAACATTTGATGTTATAAAGTATAAGTCCCAAAATGTAGGTCTCTTTTTCGTGGATAACATATATGACATATTAAAAGACGGGTATCAAATTCCTTTTTATAGAAGCATAAACTTTGAAGTAAGGTAACAATACAAGATATAGTTACTTAATATTACACACCAAAAAGATTATATACATGTCAGTGGCATGGATTACAACCCACCCAAAATATACAAGTTAAATATACAGGTTTATAGCCAAAAGACATATAGTGCCCACTAACTCCAAAATATACATTGGTCCAAGTCTAGACCTCTAAGGAGCAGGGTCCTCTCCTAAATCCTCCATAGGATCCTCCTCGGGGTCTTCCTCGTCCTCAGACCCTAAGTCAACAAAGTTCCTCAACTGAGGTAGCAGCTCAAGAACTAGTGTCCTGGCAGAAGACACTACAGGGTATGGATCCTCGCTAGGGGTGTAATGTAAATCACCCCACAGCTCCCTAATTGGCATAAAGAACTCTAGATATATAGCAATAGTAAGAGAAAATAAAGGAACGTCATTACGGATCCTACGGATGGTTAAAGTTACATCTCCTACATATCTAATACATTCATTATCCTAATCAATGCGCCAAGCGCTCGTACCATCATGAAACTGAACTTGAACATAACCAAAAAGATCTCTTCTAGCAGCCATCCCAAAATAAGATAACAGCAATTGCAACTCTTTCTCTCAGTATTTATCCACAAGAACACATAAAATGGAAATAGGCAGTACAACAATACAAAGAGGTGAGACTCTCTACATCATTACCTACATGGTAGCAAGAAACAGCAAACAATAATATAATCACAGAGTACAAATATAACAATTTATAATTATAAGGTTGTCTAATGCATATCACAATAATGTATAGCAATAGGAAAATCCACAGTATAATAATTAATTTCACAGTAAAATGCTCAATGATGTGTGAATGCATAATAGACTGACACTAACTCCATAGAGCTAAAAACCAACATCGGAGAGAATGATTGGGAGAACCACTGTCTGTATATCGTTAGGCTCAAATCATGTGCTTTTTAATATAATCAATATGCGCAACATGGCTATACAAGACACTCTCAACCGGATCGGGAATAAGATATTGCCTGGTCGAGATCGTTGGTGCGTTGCACAATCACCACGGCCCAATGGAGCTACCAACTATCCACTTGTGGGATACCCGTGCCCCGACGCCCCCAAGTTCAACAAGTGAACCACACTACATAATTCGCACCAGCACAAAGGTGTAATTCATCTCCTAGGCATTCTACCTTGACAACAAGTCATTCTGACCTTCAGAATGTATGATCACATGATAATGAACGTAGGCATTCCGCCTTAACAACAAGTCATTCAGACTTTCGCAATGTATGATCATAATACAATGATGCATAATATTCTTTAGCAATAATAATCTCATCAAGAGGAACTATAACAGGGTTCAAACTAACCATTGACCACTTAGGGTCTAGTCCATTAGCTCAACAGCACAATAACATTATGTTCGATCACAAGGCATCCCAAATACACACTTCTCAGAAAATCATCCTCTTTAAAATTTCATAAAGTATTCTCTACAAACTATACTTATCAAAATTTTCAAGAATTAATATGAAATAGCACTTTAAATTTAAAACCCTTCTAGTTAAGTTCCACTAAGTGATGTCTCTTCACATTTTTCACAAAGGGCCTAAAAAGGAATTACATGGTATTAACTTCAAAATCTCACTTCTCTTTTTTCCATAAGTCCTAAAGGTGCTCCAATTTATTATGAATTCTATTCCTCACTCATTTTTCCTCTCAAGGCCGAAACCTCTCTCCATCTAAGGGACCAAATTTTTATTTTTCCACTCAACTATTACTTCAAATCCTCAATTTACTTCTTTCCTCATTTTAACACTTTAGTTTTAATTTGGCATAATATTTTATCTTGGATGCCTCATTTTAAGCCTCTTGGCCGTGAGCTTCTAGGTCACTAGGGCCTCAAATTTTTTCAACTTCCACAAGGAATCTCAAGCAAATAACTTATACCAAAAATCAATAATTTCATTTACCACCAAAATCATAAACATCATCATCAAGCCACAAATCACATAAGGCAAAATAACAACAAAATCACCAAGAAATCAAACATAAATCAAGTGAAGAACCCTTACATGGATCCTTTATTCTCAACACATCCAAACATCCCTCACTACCATAGGAGGTAGATAAGAGAAATCTCTCTCTTACCTTTGAAGATATCCAACCACTTGTGTAGAACTTTTTGAAGCAATACTTCCTCCTTCAAGAACCCCCTTGAAACCGAAAATGATATAGCAAAAGTCATCATTTTTAGACTTGGAAAAGAGTAGTTAAGAACATGCATCAAAGCTTTGGAAGGAAGAAGAGAAGAATGATGAAAAAGGAGAGAACTTTTACCTTACAAAATCACAAACCCTAACCTGAAGGATTCTTGGAAAAGTGATGAACAACCAAGATCTTCACACTAGATGATCTTAAGAGGAAGTATAGATTCAAGAAATATAGCTGTTAGAAATTTTAGAATGTGAAGTGGTGGTGCAAGGGTGATGACCGTGTAGTGTAGGAGAGAAAATGGAAGAAGATGAAGAGAAAAAGTGAGAGAAAACGTTTTGGTGAGGAGAAAGAAAGTGATAGGAAGGTTTGATTTGAAAAGATGATAGAAATTGTTCAAAAGTTCTTTTTTCCCACATATGGCCATGTGCCTCCTTGGAAAAGGGGGAATGAAGCTTCTCACGCTTCCTAAAAAGGTCAATCAACGATTTGACGGGATGATATCGCTTAGATTGTGTCATAAAAATGACTAGATAAAAATAATCTATTAAATTTTTATTGCAAACTATTATCCAATGGATAAAAGTCACTGTCAATAAATCTGGTATCTATTATCCAATGGTTAATAGAGTGTACCCAAATTTTATCTATCAGATAAAATCTCAAAAAATAAAAACTTCGTAAAGTGTGTCTAACTTCGAGTTTAGTAAGATCCCTCGGTCCCGGTTTAACAGTCCAAAGTTTTTTGGCCTAGGAGGAATATTTTATTTCTCCGGCCCTACTTAACGTATACGTAAATCGAGAAATATAACAAAATAATTAAACAATTCAAATAATTCTAGAAAAATTCACAAAAATCACAAATATTATAAAATAAATAAATATCATGAAATAATAAATTTTTGGGGTGTTACATTATTTGTTAAGCTTGGATGAATTCTGGGCTTTAGATTAATTTAAGATTAGATGGGTGCTTAATTTGTTTAACCTTGATTAATTAAATTTTGGATGCTTATCTAGTAGAGACTTCATAGATCATCTTAAGGCTTCTTGATGTGATCTAAGACCAAGAATCTGATTAGCAATTGAATAGATTCCTAGTGATCAATGATAGATTAAATTCAAGATTAGTTGATTTCATTGGATTGATTATTTGCTTAATTCTGTTTATAATTTTTAATTACTTTTTGTTAATTAATTTTGCAACCCCTCACTAAAAGATTATCTTTAACTATGCATTTACCCTGTATTAGATATGAAGATCAAGCAGCTTCCTTGCCACTCAGAGTGAAGACTCTTCCTCTAGTTTGTGGTCTAGGAGGAGGTGACAATGCCTCTTGTTTCTATGGACGGCTCCTTGCAAAGTGCCCTTTCTAACCGCAGTTGAAATATACTGTCTAGTCTGCAAGACAAGGCTTATTCTCGTGACTCTTTCCACACTTAGGACATCTTTGTCCATAAGACTCTACTTGAACTTGCTTTCCCTTTTCTTGTTGAATTTTAAACCATGGCACATTCTTCTTGAATTTCTCATCTACTTTCTTCCTCTTCTAAAATCGTTGTTGTTTATACTCTAGTTATGGCTTGGAGGTTTTAGACTCCACAATTCTACATCTATCTACTAGAGTAGGGAAATCTCTAATCACTAGAGGTCTCACCATCTTTCTTATCTCATCTTTTAATCTAGTTTCAAATTTCACACACTTCCAGTTTTCGTCTGGATTATACCGGAAGTATGATAAAATTTTTGACAATTCCTCAAATCTTGCCAAATATTAACTAACTGTTATAATTCCTTGTTTAAGCTCTAGAAATTCCATTTCTTTCTCTTCTTGTAAATTTCTTAGAAAACATTTATCCAAGAAAATGCAACACCCTAATACCAGTACCCTAGGACATCTAACATATATCTGGATAAGCAGTATTAGTCATGCTACTTCTGACTTATACTTCCACTAATCCAAAATATTTAACAAATAATTATGGAGAACCATATCTAAAAGTCATACAAATATACAACTTTTTACATCCTCCAAAGAAAATATAAATAATTACATAAGCTTTGAACTAAAACATAAAAACTAAACTACACTAGTTCTTCTATTTTCTTCATCCTCTTACCCATTGTAGGCCTTGACCTGCTAACCATGAAACATAAAAGGGTGAGAACATAAAAATTCTTAGTAATACACATATCTCATGGCACTAATATAAATATACACAAGGGTACATTTACAAACTATAACTCATATCTTGCTATTGATATTAAACAAGTGTCTACACAATTATAAAATATCAAAAGTCTTCTCATGCCTTGTCTTTACTCTTTAAAGTAGGCATACTATACTAACTTCTCTAGTCTAGTTATTCATTAACATGGTATAAGTACTATACAAATATCAATTCATAATGAATAACGCTACTAGCATTGGATTGACAATTGCACAAGTAAAAAAGACTCTACTTATTACCACTAGAACATTCACATTTTGACTTATGTGAATGTTCATCTAGTAATATTATAATCCAACACTATACTCATACACTTAACGTAGTTGATCTTAGGAACTGCATTCTTTTATATTTTTTGGGTAAAATAGGCTAAATAGCCCTTAGGTTACCTTGTAATGAGTGGATTGTTCTATTACACTGTATAGTGTGTACTACTTCCACTTTATATCTAATGACGAGTGGACTGTTCCATGTACTACTTCCACAACATCATCTCTAATGACGAGTGAACTATTCTATGTACTACTTCCACAACATCATCTCTCATGACGAGTGGACTATTCTATATACTACTTGCACAACATCACATCTTATCCTTCGCCTAGCATAGGATTTAATTTATCCATAGCCTAGCATAGGATATACTCATCTATAGCCTAGCATAGGATATACTCATCCTTAGTCCAGCATAGGATATGCTCGTCCTTAGCCTAGCATAGGATATACTCATCCATAGCCTTGCATAGGATATGCTCATCCATAGCCCAGCATAGGATATGCTCGTCCTTAGCCTAGCATAGGATATACTCATCCATAGCCTAGCACAGGATATACTCATCCATAACCTAGCATAGGATATACTCATCCATAGCCTAGCATAGGATATACTCATCCATAGTCTAGCATAGGACTTAACTCATCCTTAGCCTAGCATAGGATTTAACTCATCCTTAGCCTAGCATAGGACTTAACTTATCCTTAGCCTAGCATAGGATTTAACTCATAGATTCACTATTGATATTTAAAAAATGACAACTCAATTGTAGAATATCAATTTCACTTGTATACTCTAGTTCAACTTTAATTAAATAAGGAACCAATCTTAGTATGGTTCAACCTTGTTTCATAAGGGAGCCAATTTACTTGGGTTCAACCTTATTGTATAAGGAAGCCAATTTACTTGGGTTCAACCTTATTTCATAAGGAAACCAATTTACTAGGGTTCAACCTTATTACATTATGGAGCCAATTTACTAGGGTTTAACCTTACTGTATAAGGAAGCCAATTAACATAAGGAAGCCAATTTACTAGGGTTCAACCTTATTGCATAAGAGAGCCAATTTACTAGGGTTCATCCTTATTGCATAAGGGAGCCAATTTACTAGGGTTCAGCCTTATTTGGCTTCAACCATTTTGCATAAGGGATCTAATTTACTAGGGTTCAACCTTATTTCATAAGGGAACTAACTCTTGCTATGGTTCAATCTTAATACATAACGGAACCATCTCTAAATACCTCAATACTTGCTTAAAAAGGCTGATTTTCAAGAATGCACTAAATGTATATCCTAACTTCAAAAATTCTAAAATTTTACAGGCACATAGCCATATTTCATATCTTTCAAATAAAATAAGCCTCACTTAATTTGACCTAGTATAGCTAAAGATATGCCACAAAATGTAGCAGCTGAAACCAGGCAATTAACTAACTTACCAAATTCTGACCTTACTTTAAATAGAAATTAGGAATGCATAAAGAGTGATAAAATTTTGAAATTTTAACCACTCACAGCCTTACATGTTAGCTTTAAAATGTCACTAGTCTCATGCAAAAATGACTTGGGAGCAGGAAGTTATGCAATTTGGTTTAACAAGTGTTAGTCTGCTTGTTTTTGCAGAATCTGACCCAAGTTTAAACCTAAATTGGGCCTAACTGGGTTGTAGGAAAAATCTAAAATTTTTACCACATGTATGCTTATATCTTAATTTTCAAATTCAATAAGAAGCAGGTCATGCTGATAACCACAAGTCAAGTTATGCATCTAAATCCATAGGCTATTAGGATGTTTCCCTTGTTCTGGTTTCTACTGATCTTTGGGGACCTAGGCTCCCATTCTTCAATGCCTGGGCACTCACTAGGCAGTGCCCAGTAATTTCTCTCTGGTCACTAGGCGCCTAGGTGCCCTAGTGATAGTGCCTGAGCGCAAGTGGATAAGACAAAATTCTACCCAATGTGTTCTACAGAATTCTTAGTTTCCAACCAAGATTTCTCCCTCAAAAACAATTTCTAGGTGATTTTCAACATCACTAAAGGTCTCAAATCACCTTATTAACCTCAAACTGTCTCATGATCCAACCAACCATGGATCAAAACTCAAGTGTCAAACTAAAACCCCTTTTTCTTAACTTTTATCTTAATAAAAAACTATGGGCTAGGAAACCAAAACTAAACTTAAACTCAATCCTTAAAATCAAGAATCAAGCAAAGAAAACATATTTGCTTCTCAAATCCATTTCTTTCTTCTCATACAACCTAGTTTCATACAAAATGAAACAAAGGAAAAGATGATAAAGAAGCTCTCCGACCTCTTATGGTGTGGTTGAAGATCTTCAAGCTTTTTCCTCCTCTTTGATCTTCCCCTTTTCCCCTCCGTTTCCCTCTCATTCTCTTCCCCTTTTTCTATTTTCTTCCTTCATTTCTCTGTTTCTATTTTTGCTGAGAGCTTGTGGAAAAAAAAAAGAAAATAAGGAGAAAAAGGTAACTTAAGTTTCTGTGCTGAAACTTATATCTGCTAAGGATACCTGAATTATGCTAAATCAAGTTTTCTACCTTCCAACAACTTTATAATAAATACTAGGATTCATCTAAATTATTTTTTCACCTTTATTCTATTTTTCCATATCTGTTGTTAGTCAATTCGGTATTAAAATACACAACCAGTATATTTAAAAATACCAAACTGATTCTAATTGTTCTCAAACATTAATTACATCTTACTTAGCTCATTTGTGACCTAAAAACAAGTTATCCATACTTGTTTCCCTTAAATTAGCCTATAAAGCCATTTTTTGAGTTATTTTAGGCTACTTTTCACCTTCTGTGTTGTAACAAAGTGCCTAAACTAACTCAGTTTGTCACAAAACTAAACCAACATGTCAAGCAAGTATTAGGCTACCTCTGTAACCATTTACAAGGCTAACATGTTACTGAGGGTGTTACAGAAAGCATCTCTGAACACTTCCCAAGTTATCTAAACCCCTGCAGCTTCCTTTGATCTTCTAACAACATTCCACCATTGTTCTGCTTCCCTCTTTAACATGTATACAACAAATGACAACTTTTGGTCGTCTCTGCATCTCATGACTGCAAAAATATTTTCTAGTTCCCTCAACCATTCCTCTAGCTTTGTTGGATTATATTCTCCTTGGAATGAAGGAGGGTTACCTTTTCTGAATTCGGAAAGATCATGGAAGTCTTGATTTCCCACCAAGGCTGCATCATTCACTGGTGCAAGTTGAGCATTGGCCCTTATCTTTTCCAATATTCTCGTAGTCACTACAGCTTATTCTCTAGTCATTGTAGCTTGTTCCCTTACCACTTCAGCTATATTTATAAAAGCCTCCAACTAATTAGGTGTATCGTCCCTATCACTAGTAAAAGCTCTATTACCTTGGCTTCTATCTCAACCCTAGGTATGCTTGGTTGATGTCATAGTCTCCTACACACACAAGAAAATATATATTGAGTTGATCATGCTCAATATTATGTAACAGTGTGACAGTAATCTTTAATATTCAAACTCAACGCAGTTATGCAATTCTATCTATGCTTCTCATCATTATGACAAGAAAAATGCATAATAAAGCATAGCTAGTCCATATCCCGGCTCAACAAGATGAACTACTCTGATACCATAATGTAACGCGCTTAATACTATTACTAACAATGTATCCGAAATTAAACTTAGTAAATAGTATCAAGCACGTCACTTTAGATAATAAATATTTATAGCCATACAAAAGTATGAACCTGTCATGGTGAAGTAATAACATACATATACTAGATTGGTCTTTATGTAAAACTAGTACATTGTACATTGAGCACAAAGAGTATCTTAAACTTTAATAAAACAATACATAATAAAAATAATATGGGGTGAGAATTCTTCCTTCTTCTTATTGCTGCTGAAATTGAACTTGGAGTTATCTTGGAATAATAAAAATAATACAGGGTGAGAATTCTAAATCCTCAATAATTCTATTAGAAAATCATGTCATCACAATATTTCCAGCTGTTTTGGGGAAAAATAACATTATAAGACTCATTTTTATTATATACTAGAAAGGTGGCAAAAGGCAAAATCTTGTCATTTCTCTTCCCGAAACAAAACACTAATTATACAGTTTAGAAAATTGATAGTTTATAAGCTTCACAACCCAAATTCATAACTACATCTGAAAATAATTTTGTATTTAGATACAATATCCTCTAACGCATTATCATAACATAACTTTAGAATTAATATACATCCCAGTACTTACATGTTTACATTTGCTCATTCCCACGGAACCCATAAAAGCCACCTCACATAGCTTAGGTTCTACATGCTCATGGTAGGTAGTGAATTTGGGGACTCACACTACCACTAGTACCCTTATACTTAGCAAGTGGGGAAACTAGTGAGGAAATTTTCTAAGAATACAGGATTCCCTTCCCCCAAATGGTACATCTCAATGATTCTAATGGGATTTTTGAACAACCAGTTCATAATCCACTATTGCCAAAATGAAGAGCCAGTTCATAGTTAAAAGAGTGTACTAATTATGAAAAACCGGTTCATAATACTAATGGGAATAGCATCAAGTAAGAATAAATGTCCAAATCTCACTTTTAATTCAAATACACAGTATTATGAGCATTAACTATTTAAACATAAGTTTAAAATACTTTTTATAGCTCAACCGTAAAGAAAAAGGAAGCATTTTTGGCTCAATGAAGCAATGGCTCATCAGAGCATTTTAAAGCTCATAAATAAAATAGTTCATTTCGGAAACATAAGGAAATAATATAATCCTCATCTCAACAAATGCATCATGAATGCAATTCTGGAATCCATTTGATGCTTAATGACATCTCAAAGAAGTTAATATAAATATTGGGAACCATTACTTAAGATTTATGGGGTTTCTATATGTAAAAGAACTCTAATTTCATAATTTGGGGACTTGTCACTTGATTACCAAACATTGGTATTCGGTTTCAAGCCATGGCAGTAAAGTTTCTCGTTTCTGGAAAACTGGATAACCGATTATTGCCATAGTATAATCGGTTATTCTATATACCAGAGCCTGATATTCAGTTTTCTTAAGCCAAATAACCGATTATCACCTTGCACAAAATTGATTATCCATGATAGATAATTGGTTATACTGCTGCATTATGTAGCAAACCGAACTTCAAGCTCAATAAATCCTTTGGGTTGACAAATGCACCAGTATTCATGGATTATATGAATAAGAATTTTAGGCCCTACCTAGACAAGTTTGTAGTATTGTTCATAGATGATATCCTAATCTATTCCCAAATAATGGAAAAACATGAGCTGTATGTTAGAACAGTTTTAGAGATTCTTAGGGAAAAGAAGCTGTTTGTCAAGCTATCGAAGTGTGAGTTTTGGCTTACAAAAGTTCAGTTTCTAAGGCATGTGATCTCTCAAGGAGGGATTTCAATAGACCCTAGTAAAGTTGAAGTAGTGTTGCAGTGGGAGAGACCCACCACTGTGATGCTTCAAAGATGGTTTTAGGGTGTGTTCTAATGCAACATTGGCGAGTAATTGCTTATGCATCGAGGCAATTGAGGCCTCATAAAGAGAACTACCCCACTCAAGATCTGGAATTAGCAGTCATAATATTTACCTTAAAGATAAAAAGACATTATCTTTATGGAGTTCAATTTGAGGTGTTCAATGAATATAAGAGTTTAAAATACTTGTTTAATTAGAAGGAACTGAACATGAGACAAAGAAGATGGATGGAGTTTTTAAAGGATTACGACTTTGAGCTTAAGTATCACCTGAGTAAGGCCAATGTAATGGTTGATGCAATATGTAGGAAATCCTTACATGTGTCTCGGATGATGGTTCAAAAAGGACAGCTTCTTGAGAGGTTTAGATACTTGAGTCTTAGGGTAACTATGACACCACAGAGTCTCATTATGATTAGGGTGGACATAGTTAGTGACTTGAGAGTTCAAATTCTAGAAGCTCAAAGCGAGGATGAAATCTTAAGTGAGATAAGAGAGCAAATCTTCTTGGGGGATCAATTAGAGTTTGATATGGCGGATGATGGAGTGATTACGTTTAGAGATCGACTTTGTATTCCAAGAGATTCTACAATCAAAAGAAAAGATCTTAGAGAAGCCTCATAGGAGTCAATTCACTATCCATCCCAAAGCCACTAAGATATACCAAGATTTAAGAAAGATGTTTTGGTGGTCAGGAATGAAGAAAGAAATAGCGGAGTTTGTGTCTAGGTGCTTGGTGTGCCAGAAAGTTAAGATAGAGCACCAAAAATCATTAGGAAACCTCAAACCTTTAGCAATTCCTAAATGGGAGTGGAAGAACATCATAATGGACTATGTGACTGGTTTGCGTAGAACTCAGTTTGGACATGATACAATTTGGGTCATAGTGGATAGACTAACCAAGTTTGCCCACTTTTTTACCATTGACAATGAACTACTACTTAGATAAATTAGCTTAGTTGTATCACTAGAGATAGTTAGGTTGCATGGAATTCCCCTATGTATAGTTTCAGATAGAGATCTTAGATTTATATCTAGATTTTGGGGAGTATTGCAAAAGGCCTTTGAGACTAGGCTAAGTCTTAGCACAACATACCACCTAGAAACATATGGATAGTTAGAGAGAACTATCTAGACCTTAGAGGATATGCTTAAAACATATGTATTAGATCAGCAAGATAGTTGGGATAAACTTTTGCCTTTAGTAGAATTTGCCTACAATAAAATTTTTCATACCAGCAGAGGAATGGCATCATATGAGGTAGTTTATAGTAGGAAGTGTAGGTCTCCATTATGTTGGTATGAGGTAGGAGAGAAAGCTATTCTAGGACTTGAGTTAGTACAAAAAACTTCAAAACAAATCAGAATAATCAGGAATAGGATGATTGTAGGTCAAAGAAGGCAAAAGAGTTATGCTGATAAAAGGAGGAAACCTCTAGAGTTCGAAGAGGGTGAAATGTTTTTTTTAGAGTCACTCCAACAACTGGAATTGGTAGAGCATTGAGAATAAGGAAGTTAAACCCTCGTTCATTGGTCCCTATCAAATTCTAAAAAGATCCGGACCTGTAGCCTACCAGATAGCCCTTTTACCTAGTTTGTCAAACCTTCACGATGTCTTTCATGTAACCTAACTCAGAAAGTACAATTCAGATCCTTCACACATCATAAGAAATGATTCTATATAGTTAAGAGATGACTTGTCTTATGTTGAGCAACTGGTCAGGATTATAGACAGAGAGGTCAAAGAGCTCAGAGGTAAGCAGATTCCTCTGGTGAAGGTCATATGGGGTGAAGAAGACACAGAGGAGGCTACTTGGGAGTTAAAGTCCCACATGCAGCTAGATTACTCGGAGTTGTTTATATGAGGTAAGCAATTTTGGTGACAAAATTTTAAAAAGGAGGGGAGAAATGTAACATCCTATTTTAGCATGTTAGAGTAGTTTATGGTTACTAAGGTAGCATAACACTTGCTTGACATGTTTGTTTATTTTTGTGACAAACTGAGTTAGTTTAGACACTTTGTTGCAATCTAGAATGTGAAAAGTAGCTTAAAATGAGTTAGATAGTAGCATAAATTGCTAAGTTGATGGAAATAAATCTAGAGAATTTGTTTTTTAATCACAAATAGGTATAAGAGGGTGTAGTTAAAATTTGAGAATAATCAGAGTGTTTGGTATTTTTATGTATACTGGTTATGTGTTTTAATGTTGGATTGACTAGTAGCAGACATGAAAAAATCGAGTAATGGTGAAACAATAATTTATATGAGTCTTAGGATTTATTTTAAAGTTATTGAAAGTTAGAAAACTTGATTTAGCTAAATCTAAGTATTCTTAGTAGATCAAGAAGTATCAGTGAAATATCCTAGTGTTATAAGTCACTTATGGGTAACAGCCCCTTATATTGACTTTTGCCACTTGATATTTACTCACTTTCAACTCATTTCACTCACTTTTCTCCCACGAAAATAGCAAGGGCAACAATAGAAAACAAGGAAAACAAAGCAGAAAAGCTTAAGGAGGAAGAAGAAAGGGAAAAGAAAGGGAAAGGTAAAGCAAAACTTGATCATCCACCATCACAAAGGACTTAAGGTAGGGGTTTCTAACCTTAAAACTCCTCTTTTTCCTTCATCCATTCTAAGGTTGAAGTTAGGTCACATAGATGGAGAAAATTGGTTTGAGATGGAAAAATCTATTTTCTTTGTTAGTTCTTGTTTTCATTGATTGGGCTAAGTTATTTTATGCTTAATGGATGCAAGATGAATGATTTTGTCTTTAGATAACGTGAGTTAGTTCCTTAAGTTGGAACATAAAATTTAGGTTTGTGAGGTTATGGTTTTAACCATTAATCCATGCCTAAGTAAGCTAATAAGTTAAATGAGTGTTACAACATGTTTATAGGTTGTTAGTGATGATAGAAATCACTTAGAAGCCATTTTAGAGGGGCTGAATTTTAGTTATGTTGTAATGGTACAGTAATTAGAATTTAAAGAAATATGCAAATCTTGGGCTATGCTATCAATGCTCAAGCGTTTAGAACTAGGCGCCTAGACGCCCATAGCTAGAGACCAGTTTGAGTGCAACAAGGCATTGGGCACCCAGGCGGTGGGTTCTAGGCACTTAGGTGTCAGCGATAGAACAGAACAGAGCATTGCTCTGCCCAGATAGCGCCCAGGCACTGTAGAGGGGATATAACACCCTGAAAATTATTTGTTTCATCATAAATAATGATTTTATAATATTCATGATTTTTTAGAATTTTTCTAGATTTTTTTTTAGAAAAGTCAAATATTTTAATATATTTCTCGTTTTATGTGCACACTGAGCAGAGTTAGTGTAACACTCCAGAAATTATTTGTTTCATGATAAATAGTCATTTTCTAATATTTGTGATTTTTGAGAATTTTTGTGGATTTTTTCGGAACTGTTGATTATTTTAATATATTTCTTGATTTGCGTACACGTGAGTAGAGCCAGGAAAAATGAAATATTTCCCCCGAGACTAGTAAACTTTGGACTTTGGAAACGTCGATGGGGGATCTTACTAAACCCGAGGTCGAGCACAGTTTACAAGGTTTACATTTTTTGAGATTTTATCTGATAAATAAAATCGTTATACCGTAAAATTATCCGATGAACAATAAATACTATTTCTATTAACTGTAACTTTTGTTCACCAGATAATAGCTCTAGTAGAGTGTTAATCATCTTTTCTAAAGTGTTCACTTTAGGAGACAACATTACTTTCACTTTATCAGGAAGCGCGCAAAGCTACTCAAGGAAGCTTCCTCCCAAGCTTCTCAAGGAAGCTACACACTCTCTCTCTTCTCCCCATACCACACGGCCACAAGGCCATTTTGGAGCCAAAAATGTGCTTTCACCTAATTAAGTTTTCTATTCTAAATTTTAAAAACACTAAAAAGTTACAACACTTTTTACTATCAACTTCTCTCTCTACATTTTCTCTCTCTCTTTTCTTCACATTTTCTCCTCCTTCTCTCTACCCTACCACATGGCCACACCCTTACATGCCCTCCAAAGATCACAAAAATTTCTAACAACCACATTTTCTTAATCTCCATCACTTTCCTAGTTTGAATCTACTTGAAAAGCTTCTATCTTCATCATTTTCTTCAAGCTTCAAAGTTGAGACTTTAGGGTAAGATTCTTGATCTCTCATCTTTCCTCCTTCATTTTCGTTTTCATGGCCATCACCATGACCATTGATCCATTCTTTTTCAAGCCTTGGTGTTGATTTATTGAGTTGTGATTCTTAGGGTTTTTGGTGAGCTTGGCGAAATTCGTCAATGAGCTTCAAGGGAGTTCTTTGCTTGTTTTCTCTTTTTGTAAGAGGAAGACTATCCACTTTAACCTCTATTGGTAGTGGGAGATTTGTATTGGATGTTGGTTATGAGAAACCCTTGTTAGGGTTACTCTTTTTGATATGTGATTTTGATGACTATGTATTGATTTCATCATGTATGATTTATTTGATTGAATGTATATACATATATTGATGATCTTGGATTGGTTTTGATTGATTGGAAACATGAATTGGGGGCAAGGATTCCTTGCTTTCCCCATTAAGGCTCACGGCCACAACCTCTCTATAGGGTGTTTATGGTTTAAAATTTTGCAACAAGTGAAAAGATGATTAATCACGTGAATAACAATTAATGAATCAAAGAAAAATTTGGGTTCTCACCCTTGAGAGAGGCTCACGGCTTCTAGGGCCATTTTGGGTCCAATTGTGTATTTTTTGGGCAACATTGGATATTTAGTAATTAAGAGTTAAGTAGTTAACATTGTGATTGGAAAGAAGCTTAAATTAGTAACCTAAGAGTGATTTTTGGAATTTAAGGGAAGAATAAGAGTGTGTGAAACTTAGAAAACCTTAGAACAATTTTCTAAGTGAATATGAATAAACTTAAAACAAGGAACTTAATAATCAAGGGAATCCCTATACAAAAGAATCTCATAAGAAATACTAAATTTAAGTGAAACTTAATTAATTGGATAATTAGGAATTAATTAGGGAATCATAAAATAGAAAGATTGAATCACACCTTTGTGCAGGCGCAAGTAGACTAGTGTAGGTCATACTGTTGACCTTGGGGACATCGGGGTGCGGGTGTCTCACAATGGTCAGTTGGTAGCTCTTCTAGACCGTGGGATAGACCGATGCAAATGCACCGACGATCCGGACCGAGACATTGTCCTATATCGTAATCTAGTGTAGAATGTCTTGTACAATGCCATGATGTGCACGTTGATAAATTGAGAATTTTAGCACTTGTTGGCCTCGGCAGCCGAGTTACAGACATGTCTCCTGATCATTCTCTCCAATGTTTGTGTCTAGCTCCATGGAGTAGGATTTTGACATTATGTGCATATGCATAGTGGGTCTACATATTATTTGGCATTTATTTATTTATTTATATGATGATTGGGACTATTGCTTTATTGATATCATGACTACTTGGAACTGCTTAGTTGTTTATTGTTGCTATTTAATGCTGATTATTATTACTTTTGAAATGCTATGTGGACGTTTCGCGCCGTTCTGTTTCTTTACTGCCATGATTAGTAATGATGATAGGATATCTTACTTCTTTCTTGTATTTCTACTATTTTTGTCTATATTTATGTTTTCTTCGAAGACGTCGGCAAAGAAGGAGAAGTACATGAGTTCTTAGGTTTTTGGCCTGACTTTGACTAGCGCCTGCTTTGATCATGATGACTCATGCACAAGGCTTTTTGGGATACGTCTGCCTAACTTTTCTCAGAGGTCTGTATTGCTGGCATATCAACCTAGCTATGGATCGCTGTGTTTATCTGGGAGATGTGACAGTGTCGCTAGCTTGGGGGCGATATGATCTGCCCATCTTTACCTATAGTGTTCGTTTACACTTAGAGTTTTATCTGCCCATTCGTAACATGTGGGGAGAGTGTTATTACTCCCCACAGGAGGATTCATTCCTCTCTACTACCCGAGCCCTCGCCCAAAACTCGGTGGCTCCGATGAGGGTTTCCTCTGATGAGGAAGACCCTGAGGAGGATCCAGCTTAGATTTCTTCTCTTTCTCAGTAGGGGCTGATACTGTTGATAGTCACTGATGACTATCTGTCTTTCTTTTTGGATCCTAATGATTTATCTTTTGGTGGGCTGTACATGTATAATCCGTTGGGGCATGCATAGTTTTGCTTTTTGTATATCAGGTTTTGTAACTAAACAAATTTGATATGATTATATATATATGTATATGATGTTCGAATGCATGGTTTACTTTTATTTTTACTCTTTGCTGTAACTACGTCTCGTCACTATATTCTAATATTATTTTATAACAAGAAAAAAGGAATTCGCTAGTTTAATTATACAATCACTACTAAACAAATATATCTAAAATAAAATGAACCGGGTCTAAGTTTACACTTTTGTTTTCCGCATTGCAATTGATTGTGTGACGTTACCCTCTTAAAAAGGGGCGTTACTTTTAGTTGGTATCAGAGCCCCAGTTTATATTTTCTTTGGGTCTTTGTGGTTAGGTCTGGCTTGTTTGTGCTGTGTGATTCTCTGTGTTTGGTATTCCGAAAGGATACATCTAATTCTTCTTTGTGTTTTCAATTAGTCTTACTTCAAAGAACGTAATGGCACGAGTTGGAGACATGGCGACAGCAATTGAGGCAATGCAACGAATGGCTGAGGTTATCGCATAACAAACGGAGAGGACCGCTCAGCAGCAGGAAAGGGCTACGGATAGCTGGAAGCATCGACTGATGCTCAAAATTTGGCGGAGTTCCGTCGCCACAACCCTCCTCAGTTTAAAGGATAATTTGATCCGGAGAAAGCTAGTTTGTGGATCAAGGAACTGGAGAAAATCTTCAGAGGCATGAACTGTGCCAATGACAAGAAGGTAACTTACGCCGCTTTTATGCTGATTGGGGATGCTGAAGATTGGTGGAATAGGGCACAGAGAGTGTTAGAAGCTGAAGGTCGCGCAATCACTTGGGAGGTATTCAAGAATAAGTTCTTGGAAAAATATTTCCCCGTAAGCGCCAAACATGCAAAAGAAATGGAGTTCCTTAGCTTGAGGCAAGGAAGCTTGTTTAAAAGTGAATATGCTGTGAAGTTTGAAAGCTTATCCAAGTTTTCGACATATTTCCAGCACCAGCCAGACGAGGTGTGGAAATGTCAAAAATTTGAGGAAAGACTGAGGCACAAAGTGAAAAGAACAGTCATCACCTTAAAGATCAACCAATTTTTAGAGCTGTTAGATATGTGTTGCCAAGTGGAAGCTCTGGATCAAGCTCGGGACTCAAGAAATCGAAATTTTGGACCTACCAGGTTCCAAAGAGGAGGCGACAACAACGCAAACCGTTTCCAAAAGAAGCCTTATTCTAGACTATCGAGAAATCAGCAGCAGACATCTAGTGGAGGTTCTGGTGGGAACCAAAGCGAACAAAATGTGGCATTTCCTTCAAAATGCTTGAAATATGGGAAGGATCACGCAACAAGAGACTTCACCATCAAAGGAATCATCTGTTTCCGATGTGGGAAACCTGGACACGTCTCCAGAGACTGCAACCAAGCTAAGGTTGAGCCTTCAGTCAACGCCGCACGAGCTACAAAGCCGCAGGCAGGGGGCTGAGTCTATACCATGAGTGGAGCTGAAGCCTCCAAATTCGAAGATCTGATATAGGGAGAAGGTGCCATAGGAGGTAATCTTTTAACTATACTGTATGACTCTGGGGCAATGCACTCTTTCATTTCTTATGACTGTGTGCGACGACTTGGTTTACCTGTGTCTTCCTTACCTTTTGACTTGACTGTTTCTACTCCCACTGATAAACCTGTTATTACTACTAAAGTTTGTTTGAATTGTCCTTTGATTGTTGAGGGTCGAATCTTTTCTGTTGATTTGATCTGTTTACCCCTTTCTTAGTTAGATGTAATTTTAGGAATGGATTGGTTGTCTACTAACCATATCCTATTGGATTGTTCTAGTAAAACCATAGTTTTCCCTATAAATGAGGATTCTAGATTTTTGACGGCTAACCAAGTTCGAGCTTTCTTGAAAGAAGGAGCTTAGGGATACATGCTATTGTCATCCTTGGAAGTCGAGAGCGAGGCTGATGTGAATGCAATTCCAGTGGTTAACGAGTTCCCCGAAGTCTTTCCTGATGATGTACCTGGTTTACCACTGGAGCGGGATATAACATCCCAAAAATTCACTTATTTCATTATAAATAATTATTTTATAATATTTATAATTTTTAGGAATTATTTTGGATTTTTTTCAGAGACGTCGAATATTTTAATATATCCTCGTTTTACGTACGCGCTGAGCGGAGTCAGGAAAATAGAATATTTTCCCTGAGGCTGGTAAACTTTGAATTGTGGAGATGTCGATGGGGGATCTTACTAAACCCGAGGTCGAGCACAGTTTACGAGGCTTACGTTTTACGAGATTTTATCTGATGGATAAAATCACTGTATCATAAAATCGTCTGATGAATAATAAAATATTATTTTCACCAACTGTAACTTTTATTCACTGGGAAAATAATTCTAGCAGTGTAATTAATCATCTATCAGATGTATTTAATTAAGGGAACAAGCTTACTATTTACTTTATCGAGAAGCGTGCAAAGCTTCTCAAGGAAGTTTTGAGGGAAGCTTCTAGGAAGCTTCCTTCCCAACCACTTTTCTCTCTCCTTCCTTTTTGGTGCTGCACGGTTGGCTAAGAGGGATATTTCATTTTCACTTCTCTCATTTTCTCTCCCTCACGTCGCTTCTTTTCTCCTTTCTCTCTTCTTCACACGGCTGCACACACCCACAACCACCATTGTTGATTTCAAGCTTCCTTTGCTCAACCCAATAGAGACCATTGTTTCCCCTCTCCATCTTCAAGCTTTCCTTTTCTAGGACTCCTCCTGGCTTCTTGATTTTCGTGTTCCATAGCCAACATCAAAGCTTCAAGCTTTAAGGTAAAGCTCTCGACTTTCTTCTCCTTTTCTCCCCATTTTCGTGGTCCATGGTCACATTGGTGACTATGGATGCCATTTCCACTCTTTGACCTTGGTTTTGTGGATTTGAACACCCAAGGTTTTGGTGGTGGTGAAGAATGAAATTTCTAAGCAAAAAGGAGCATCATTTCTTTGTGCTTCTCTCAGGTAAGAAGAAGACACTCCTCCTCAACCTCTATTAGCATTTAGAAACCTTGTCTGTGATTGATTGTGAGGAAACCCTATTAAGGGTTATCCTTTATTTGCATGTTGTTTATAATGTGTTTGTGCTATTAGATTGTTTGTTTGTGTATTTAGACGTATCTGAATGGATTGGAATGTATGACATGGGAGAAAATGATGTCGGATTGGTTCTCGGATGGCCACAGTTTTGAGACCCAAAATTTGGGGATTCTTTGTGAACAATTGTAACAATTAAAATTTTTGATCATTTAGTACAATGTCAATATCTGTCGAATTTGAACTTCTGACCATTTAGTACACAGTCAATATCCGTCGAATTTGAACTTCTAACCATTTAGTACAACGTGAATATCCGTCGAATTTGAACTTCTGACCAATTAGTACAATGTCAACGTCTGTCGAGTTAGAATTTCTGACTATTTAGTAGAGAAACTTCTTCAATGTCAATATCCGACGAGTTAGAATTTCTGACCCTTTAGTAGAGAAACTTCTCCAAATCCGTCGAGTTAGCATTTCTGACTATTTAGTAGAGAAACATCTCCAATGTCAATATCCGATGAGTTAGAATTTCTGACCCTTTAGTAGAGAAACTTCTAAAATCTGTCGAGTTAGCATTTCTGACTATTTAGTAGAGAAATTTCTCCAATGTCAATATCTGTCGAGTTAGAATATCAATATCCGACGAGTTAGAATTTCTGACCCTTTAGTAGAGAAACTTCTCCAAATCTGTCGAATTAGCATTTCTGACCATTTAGTAGAGAAACTTCTCCAATGTCAATATCCATCGAATTAAGATTTCTGCTGACCTTCAAGTATATTCAACAGTTTTTGATCTCCATTCGACAGAATCTTCATTCGACAGAAATTGATTTTTTGCCATTCTTATCAAAATTGTAACTCAGCCATTTTCGTCACCAAATCACCTTATGACTAACATCTTTCATCAGTCGGTCATGTTGTTTTTGGTCAAAAGGTAGCCTCACAATTGTACACTAGATACATTTTCTCCGTCGAATCCAAAATTATAATTTATCATCTAACACCTAGTGATTAAATTAATGGTAATAGGATGCAAGAATTAGCAAATTGGAAAATTAAATTATATTGAGATTCATAAATTTTAAAGAACCAAGAATGAAATTTTCATAAGACTTAGGATAATTTTAATTAGGGTAAGAACAAGAGAGTGTGAGACTTTAAGATCTTAGAATAACCTTCTAAGTGTATGTGAATAAATTACCTAAGAGGATTTAATTAATTAAGAGAATTCCTTTAGAGACAAACTTTGTAAGAAAAGCAAAACCTAAGCAAGAATTCATAATACACCTTAAAAATGCATTAATTCATTTAATTCTAATGTTATGATATTGTGGGTCTATGTGAGTGACCAATGTTTGTGTTGATTCTTGCTTCGGCCAATTGTGGCATATTGTGGAATTGTATGCAACAATGATCATACATGATTATGCATAGAGTCTGTATGCATTGTGAATGTCCGTTGGACTTTGTTGAGGCCAAGTTGCCTAGGAGATGCTCAGACCTTAGTGCGGGTGCGAATAGACAAGTGTGGTCCTGTAGTTGACCTTGAGGGCACCGGGGCATGGGCGTCTCACAGGGGGTAGTGGTAGCCCCTCTAGACCGTGGGACAAACTGATGCAAACGCACCGATGATCCTGATCGTGGCACAGTCCTATATCGAGATCTTGTGGGAATGCCGCTGTATAAAGCCTTGTTGTGCAAAATGACTGATTATTTTCTGGAAAGCACTTGTTTTTATGGCTGACGAGATACTGGCATGTCTCCCTGATCATTCTCTCCTAATGTTTTGTGTCTAGCTCCATGGAGTAGGATTTTGACTTTGTATGCATGTGCATAGGGGGTCCATGAATTATTTGGCATTTTTTTATTATAATTGGAACTGTTGTATTACTGATATATATAACTGCCTGGAATTGCTTGGTTGATTATTACTGCTACTTAATGTTTATTGTCATTATTTATGTCAAAAATGCTATGTGGGCGCTTTGGGCCATTTTGTTTCTTATTGCTATAATTGGTAATGATGGTAGGATGTCTTACCTCTTTTCTGTCTTTCCAATTACTATTTATCTGTATATTGCGTCCCATCGAAGACGACTGCAAGGAAATGGAAGCTCCCGATTTTCTCGGCTTCTGGCCTGATCTCGATTAACAACTATCGTAGAGCATGGAGGCACGCATACGCGGATTTCTGGGAGATGTGTGTTTGACTTCCTAGGAGGGCCAGAGTGTTGGCACATTAACTTGAATTCCGACCGCTGTGTCTATCTATGTGACGTGTCGTTAGCTTTGGCCTGGAGGCATCACGAGCCACCGATCTTCACCTGCTGTATCAGCCTACGATTGGAATTTTATATGCCTATATGGGAGAGGTGGGGTAACCGCTTCTACACCCTACAGGAGGACTCTTTTGATTCCACAGCTCAAGCCCTGTCTCGTAGCTCTGTGGCTCCTATGGAGGTTTCCTTGGATGAGGAAGACCCCGAGGAGGTCCCCGAGGATGACCTCGCGGAGGATCCTGATACGATTCCTCGTCATCTGAGGGACTGATATTGCTAGTAACTACTGATGGCTGCCAGTGTTTTTGTTTTGGGGGCCTGATGTCTTTTGTGGTGGGGTGTATATTTCTGATACCGTGGGGATGTGTATGTATAATCCTTTGGGGCAGGTATAGTTTTGCTTTTTGATATACCAGGCTTTGTAACTAAACAGTTTGATAAATATATATATGAATATGCAATGTTAATTCCAATGTACGCTTTACCTCTGTTTTTATTCTTTATTTCCATTTATGTTTTGTCACTGTGTTTATTAACTATTGTTATTATTATTATAACAAAAAAAAATTATATTCACCAATTTAATTACATAACTATAATCAAGTAAATATATATTATATTAAAAGGAACTGGGTCTTAACTTATAAAATTTTATTTTCGCATTGTAATTGACAATGTGACGTTCCCTTCCAAAATGGGGTGTTACATTAAGTTGGTATCAGAGCCCCGATTTATGTTTCTTTGGGTCTTGTGATTGAGTCTGTCTTGTTTGTGTTGTGTGTTCTCTGAAAATCAAACGCAGAGATGTACTGTTTGATATTCCTAGAGGATATGATTGACTTTTTTGTATTTTCAGTTAATCTGATCTGAGAAAGTAAGATGGCACGAAGGGAAAACATGGCAGCTGCTATTGCGGTGATGCAGAGGATGGCTGAGGCCGTCGCACAACAGACTAAGCAAGCTACATAGCAATAAGAGAGAGTTGCACAACAACAAGAACGAGCTGCTCAACATCTCGAGGCTACTGCAGATGCTCAGAATTTGGCGGAGTTTTGATGCCATAACCCTCCTCAATTTAAAGGAGAGTTTGATCCGGACAAGGCTAGTCTGTGGATCAAGGAGTTAGAAAAAGTTTTTCGAGGTATGAACTGCGCTGAGGACAAGAAGGTGACCTATGCAGCTTTTATGCTGGTGGGCAATGCTGAAAACTGGTGGAATGGAGTGCAGAGGATGCTGGAGGCTGCAAACCGCGAGATTACTTGGGGCTTATTCAAGGAGAAATTCTTGGATAAGTATTTTCCTGCAAGCGCAAGACACGCGAAGGAGTCAGAATTTCTCAACTTACGACAAGGGAATATAACCGTTAGTGAGTATGCGGCCAAATTTGAAAACTTGTCACAGTTTTCAACATACTCTCAGCATTAACCAAATGAAGCATGGAAATGTCAGAGATTCACAGAAGGACTGAGGTACGAGGTGAAGAAGGCGGTAATCACCCTAAAGATCAATGAGTTCTCAGAACTGCTGGATACTTGCTGTGACGTAGAGGCTCTGGAATAATCTAGAGATACGAGGAACAGAAACTTTAGGCCTACGAGGTTCCAAAGAGACAGTGGTAACAGTTCTAACCACTTCCAAAAGAAGCCCTATTCCCGACTAATGGGAAATCAGCAACAAACCATGGGTAGAGGCTCAGGTGAAGGTTTTACTAAGAATCGGACTAGCCTGAACGTGGCGTACCCCTCCAAATGCCTAAAGTGCGGGAAGGATCATCTAACAAGGGATTGTTCTATCAATGGGATCATCTGTTTCCGATGTGGAAAACCTGGACACATCTACAGAGACTGTAATTAAGCGAAGGTTAAACCTTCAATGAATGCTGCAAAAGCCAAGAAACCACAAGCTGAAGGACGAGTTTATACCATGAGCGAAGCTGAAGCCTTCGAATCCAAAGATTTGATACAAGGGGAAGGCACCATAGAAGGTAATCTTTTAACTATACTGTATGACTCTAGGGTAGCCCATTCTTTTATATCATATGACTGTGTGCAAAGACTTAGTTTACCAGTGTCTGCTTTACCATTGGACCTAACTATTTTTACCCCCACTGATAAACCTGTAGTTACTACCAAAGTCTGTCTAAACTGTCCATTGGTTGTTGAAGGTCGAATCTTTTCTGTCGATCTGATCTGTTTACCCCTTTCCCAGCTAGATGTAATCTTAGGGATGGACAGGTTATCTTCCAACCATGTTCTACTAGATTGTTCAAGAAAAACCATAGTTTTTCCTATAGATGAGGATTTTAGATTTCTGACGGCCAATCGAGTTCAAGATCTCTTGAGTGAAGGAGCTCAAGGATACATGCTACTGTCTTCTTTGAAAGTCGAGAGCAAAGTTGATGTGAACACAATTCCAGTGGTGAATGAGTTTCCCGAAGTCTTTCCTGAGGATGTACCTAGGTTACCACCGGCTCGAGAGATAGAGTTTGCTATCGACCTTGTACCGGGAGCTGGTCCCGTGTCTATAGCACCTTATAGAATGGCACTGACAGATTTAGCTGAGCTCAAGAAACAGCTAGAAGAGCTTTTGGAAAAGCAATTTGTCAGACCAAGTGTGTCACCGTGGGGAGCACCAGTACTGTTAGTTCACAAGAAGGATGGTACCTCAAGATTATGTGTGGACTATCGGTAGCTGAACAAAGTAACGATCAAGAATAAGTATCCACTCCTGAGAATTGACGATTTAATGGACCAACTGAAGGGAGCAGCGGTGTTCTCAAAGGTTGATCTGTGATTTGGGTATCATCAGATACGAGTAAAGATGGAGGATGTACCCAAGACTACTTTTCATACCCGATATGGTCATTACGAATATCTCGTGATGCCGTTTAGCGTGACGAATGCATCAGCTATCTTTATGGACTACATGAACCGAATCTTTCGTTCTTACTTGGACAGATTCGTTGTGGTATTCATTGATGACATTCTGGTATACTCTCAAAATCAAGAGGACCATGCTGAACATCTCAGTATAGTTCTTCAGATTCTGAAAGAGAAGGAACCGTATGCCAAACTATTGAAATGTGAGTTCAGGCTGGAATAAGTTAAGTTTCTGGGTCCCGTGATCTCAAAGGATGGGATTGCAGTGGATCCATCAAAGATGGAGGCAGTGCTACAGTGGGAAAGGCCAACATCAGTGACGGAGATTCGTAGTTTCGTGGGCTTAGCAGGATATTACCGGAGGTTCATTGATGGATTCTCCAAGATTGCTGGACCACTTACACAACTCACAAGTAAGAACCAAGCTTTTGAGTGGACCGACAGCTGTGAGTAGAGTTTCCAAGAGTTGAAGAATCGGCTGACTACCTCGCTGGTGTTAGTGCTACCCGATTCGAATGAGCAGTTTGAAGTGTACTGTGACGCTTCATACCAAGGACTGGGATCTATACTTATGTAGCATGGAATAGTAGTGACTTATGCTTCAAGGCAGTTGCGAGTGCACGAGAAGAACTACCCGATGCACGACTTGGAGTTAGCAACTGTAGTTTTTGCTCTGAAGATATGGAGGCACTTTCTCTACGGAGCGACGTTCAACATTTTCAGTGATCACAAGAGTCTGAAGTATCTGTATGATCATAAGGAGTTGAACATGAGGCAGCGAAGGTGACTGGAGATGCAACCTGGGAGTTGGAAGACAAGATGAAAGAGCAACACTCACAGTTATTCTAAGGTATGCAAATTTCGAGGACGAAATTCCTTTTAGAAGGGGAGAGTTGTAACATCCCAAAAATTCACTTATTTCATTATAAATAATCATTTTATAATATTTATAATTTTTGAGAATATTTTTCTATTTTTTTCGGAGAAGTCAAATATTTTAATATATTCTTCATTTTGCGTGCACACTGAGCGGAGCTTGGAAAATAGAATATTTTTCCTTAGGCTGGTAAACTTTGAACTGTGGAGACGTCAACGGGGGATCTTACTAAACCCGAGGCTAAGCACAGTTTACGAGGTTTATGTTTTATGAGATTTTATCTGAGGAATAAAATCACTGTATTATAAAATCGTCTGATGAATAATAAAATATTATTTTCATCAACTGTAACTTTTATTCACTGGGAAAATAATTCTAACAGTGTAATTAATCATCTATCAGATGTATTTAATTAAGGGAACAAGTTTACTATTCACTTTATCGAGAAGCGCATGAAGCTTCTCAAGGAAGCTTTGAGGGAAGCTTCTAGGAAGCTTCCTTCCCAACCACTTTTCTCTCTCCTTCATTTTTGGTGTTGCATGGTTGGCTAAGAGGGATATTTCATTTTCACTTCTCTCATTTTCTCTCCCTCACGTCTACTCTCTTTCTCCTTTCTCTCTTCTTCACACGGCTGCACACACCCACAACCACCATTGTTGATTTCAAGCTTCCTTTGCTCAACCCAATAGAGACCATTGTTTCCCCTCTCCATCTTCAAGCTTTCCTTTTGTGGGACTCCTCCTGGCTTCTTGAATTTCGTGTTCTATAGCCAACATCAAAGCTTCAAGCTTTAAGATAAAGCTCTCGACTTTCTTCTCCTTTTCTCCCCATTTTCATGGTCGATGGTCACATTGGTGACTATGGATGCCATTTCCACTCTTTGACCTTGGTTTTGTGGATTTGAACACCCAAGGTTTTGGTGGTGGTGAAGAGCAAAATTTCTAAGCAAAAAGGAGCATCCTTTCTTTGTGCTTCTCTCAGGTAAGAGGAAGACACTTCTCCTCAACCTCTATTAGCATTTAGAAACCTTATCTGTGATTAATTGTGAGGAAACCCTATTCAGGGTTATCCTTTGTTTGCATGGTTTTTATAATGTGTTGGTGCTATTAGATTGTTTGTTTGTGTATATAGATGTATCTGAATGGATTGGAATGTATGACATGGAAGAAAATGATGTCAGATTGGTTCTCGGATGGCCACGGTTTTGAGGCCCAAAATGTGGGGATTCTTTGTGAACAATTGTAACAATTAGAATTTCTGACCATTTAGTACAATGTCAATATCCGTCGAATTTGAACTTCTGACCATTTAGTATGATATCAATATCCGTCAAATTTGAACTTCTGACTAATTAGTACAATGTCAACATCTGTCGAGTTAGAATTTCTGACTATTTAGTAGAGAAACTTCTCCAATGTCAATATCCGACGAGTTAGAATTTTTGACCCTTTAGTAGAGAAACTTCTCCAAATCTGTCGAGTTAGCATTTCTGACTATTTAGTAGAGAAACTTCTCCAATGTCAATATCTAACGAGTTAGAATTTCTGACCCTTTAGTAGAGAAACTTCTCCAAATCCGTCAAGTTAGCATTTGTGACTATTTAGTAGAGAAACTTCTCCAATGTCAATATCCGTCGAGTTAGAATGTCAATATCCAACGAGTTAGAATTTCTGATCCTTTAGTAGAGAAACTTCTCTAAATCCGTCGAGTTAGCATTTCTGACCATTTAGTAGATAAACTTCTCCAATATCAATATCCGTCGAATTAGGATTTCTGCTGACCTTCTAGTATATTCGACAGTTTTTGATCTCCATTCGACAGAATCTTCATTCGACAGAAATTGATTTTTTGCCATTCTTGTCAAAATTGTAACTCAGCCATTTCCATCACCAAATCACCTTATGACTGAAATCTTTCATCAGTCGGTCATGTTGTTTTTCGTCGAAAGGTAGCCTCACAATTGTACACTAGATACATTTTCTCTGTCGAATCCAAAATTATAATTTATCACCTAACACCTAGTGATTAAATTAATGGTAGTAGGATGCAAAAATTAGCAAATTGGAAAATTAAATTATATTGAGATTCATAAATTTTAAAGAACCATGAATAGAATTTTCGTAAGACTTAGGATAATTTTAATTAGGGTAAGAACAAGAGAGTGTGAGACTTTGAGATCTTAGAATAACCTTCTAAGTATATATGAATAAATTACCTAAGAGGATTTAATTAATTAAGAGAATTCCTTTAGAGACAAACTTTGTAAGAAAAGCTAAACCTAAGCAAGAATTCATAGTACACATTAAAAATGCATTAATTCATTTAATTCTAATATTATGATATTGTGGGTCCATGTGAGTGACCAATGTTTGTGTTGATTCTTGCTTCGGCCAATTGTGGCATATTGTGGAATTATATGTAATAATGATCATACATGATTATGCATAGAGTCTGTATGCATCGTGAATGTCCGTTGGACTTTGTTGAGGCCGAGTTGCCTAGGAGATGATCACACCTTAGTGCGGGTGCGAATAGACAAGTGTGGTCCTGTAGTTGACCTTGGGGGCGCTGGGGCGCGGGCGTCTCACAGGGGGCAAGGGTAGCCCCTCTGGACCGTGGGACAAACTGATGCAAACGCACCGATGATCCTGATCGTGGCACAGTCCTATATCGAGATCTTGTGGGAATGCCGCTGTATAAAGCCTTGTTGCGCAAAATGACTGATTATTTTCTGGAAAGCACTTGTTTTTATGGCTGACGAGATACTGGCATGTCTCCCTGGTCATTCTCTCCTAATGTTTTGTGTCTAGCTCCATGGAGTAGGATTTTGACTTTGTATGCATGTGCATAGTGGGTCCATGAATTATTTGGCATTTTTTATTATTATAATTGGAACTGTTGTATTACTGATATATATAACTGTCTGGAATTTCTTGGTTGATTATTACTGCTACTTAATGTTTATTGTCATTATTTCTGTCAAAAATGCTATATGGGCGCTTTGCACCGTTTTGTTTCTTATTGCTATAATTGGTAATGATGGTAGGATGTCTTACCTCTTTTCTGTCTTTCTAATTACTGTTTGTCTATATATTGCGTCCCATCGAAGACGACTGCAAGGAAATGAAAGCTCCTGATTTTCCCATCTTCTGGCCTGATCTCGATTAACGACTATCGTAGAGCATGGAGGTATGCATGTGCGAATTTCTGGGAGATGTGCGTTTGACCTTCCTAGGAGGGCCAGAGTGCTGGCACATTAACTTGAATTTCGACCGCTATGTCTATCTGGGTGACATGTCGTTAGCTTTGGCCTAGAGGCATCACGAGCCACCGATCTTCACCTGCTGTATCAGCCTACGATTGGATTTTTATCTGCCTATATGGGAGAGGTGGGGTAACCGCTTCTACACCCCACAGGAGGACTCTTTTGATTCCATAGCTTGGGCCCCGTCCCGTAGCTCTGTGGCTCCTATGGAGGTTTCCTCAGATGAGGAAGACCCCGAGGAGGTCCCCGAGGATGACCTCGTAGAGGATCCTGATACGATTCCTCCTCATCTGAGGGACTGATATTGCTGGTAACTACTGATGGCTGCTAGTGTTTTTGTTTTGGGGGCCTGATGTCTTTTGTGGTGGGCTGTATATTTCTGATACCGTGGGGATGTGTATGTATAATCCTTTGGGGCAGGTATAGTTTTGCTTTTTGATATACCAGGTTTTGTAACCAAACAGTTTGATAAATATATATATGAATATGCAATGTTAATTCCAATGTATGCTTTACCTCTGTTTTTATTCTTTATTTCTATTTATGTTTTGTCACTGTGTTTATTAACTATTGTTATTATTATTGTTGTAAAAAAAAATTATATTCACCAATTTAATTACATAACTATAATCAAGTAAATATATATTATATTAAAAGGAATCGGGTCTTAACTTATAAAATTTTATTTCCGCATTGTAATTGACAATGTGACGTTCCCTTCCAAAAAGGGGCATTACACGGGAGATAGAGTTCGCTATTGATCTTGTACCTGAATCTGGTCTTGTATCTATAGCGCCTTATAGAATGTCACCATCAGAGTTAGCAGAGGTTAAGAAGCAGTTAGAAGAACTCTTAGAAAAGCAATTTTTTAGACCCAGTGTGTCACCTTGGAGAGCACCAGTGTTGCTATCTAAAAGAAGGATGGTACTTCGCGATTGTGTGTGGACTATCGCCAGCTGAATAAGGTCACAATTAAGAATAAGTATCCATTTCCGAGGATAGATGACTTAATGGATTAATTGAAAGGAGCAGCGGTGTTCTCTAAGATCGATTTGCAATCGAGTTACCATCAAATTCGAGTAAAGGAGGAGGATATACCGAAGATGGCTTTTCGTACCCGTTACGGTCATTATGAGTACCTTGTGATGCCGTTTGGTGTAATGAATGCACCTGTCATCTTCATGGACTACATGAATAGAATCTTTCATCTTTACTTAGGTAGATTCATTGTTGTCTTCATTAACGACATTCTGATCTACTCTCAAAATCAGGAGGACCATGCTGAACACCTCGGTATAGTTCTCCAAATTCTAAAGGAGAAGAAGCTGTACGCCAAACTGTCAAAGTGTGAATTTTGGCTAGACGAAGTCAAGTTTTTGGCCCATGTGATCTTGAAGGAAGGGATTGCTGTGGATCCGTCAAAAGTAGAAGTAGTTCTACAGTGGAAATGGCCGAAGACAGTGACAGAAATCCGAAGCTTTGTGGGTTTGGCTGGATACTATCGAAGGTTCATTGAAGGATTCTCTAAAATAGTAGGACCTCTCACTCAACTCACGAGGAAGAATCAAGCCTTTGAGTGGACTATTGCTTGTGAAGAGAGCTTCCAAGAATTGAAGAGATGACTAACTACTTCACCAGTGGTAGTTCTACCAGATCGGAATGAACCCTTCGAAGTGTATTGCGATGCTTCATGTCAAGGATTAGGAGCTGTGCTTATGCAAAATGGAAAAGTGATGGGTTATGCTTCGAGACAGTTGCTAGTGCATGAGAAGAACTATCCAATACATGACTTGGAGTTAGCAGCTATAGTTTTCACCTTGAAGATATGGAGACACTTCCTATATGGGGCGACGTTCAACGTCTTTAGTGACCACAAGAGCTTGAAGTACTTATATGATCAAAAGGAGTTGAACATGAGACAGCGCAGGTGGTTAGAATTTCTGAAGGATTATGATTTCTAACTTCTGTATCACCCTGGAAAGGCAAACGTCATGGCAAACACATTTAGTAGGAAGATGCTCAGTATCTCTGCCATGATGATCAAGGAAAAAGATTTGATAGAGCAATTTAGGGATGTATGGTCTTTCGTGGAATTAACACTGGGAAAAATTTGCATGAACATGGTCACTATCTCAAGCGAATTAATAGAAGACATCCAAGAAAAGCATAAAATTAATAAGTTCTTACAAGAGGAAAGAGAGGTGATAAGGCAAGGCAATGTGACAATGTTCGACGAAGGAACAGATGAAATTCTAAGGTTCCGAGGTAGGGTTTGTATACCCAGGGATCAAGAGCTAAGGAAGTATATACTTGAACACGCTCACACGAGCAAGTTGAGTATGCACCCGGGGATAACTAAGATGTACCAAGACCTAAAGAAGTTATTTTGGTGTCACAAGATGAAGAGCGATATTACCAGATGTGTGTCTTCTTATCTGGTTTGCCAGAAAGTGAAGGTTGAGCATCAAAGACCGTCAGGAATGTTATAACCTCTATCTATTCCCGAATGGAAGTGGGATAACATTGCAATAGACTTTGTAGTTGGATTGCCAAAGACCAGAAAAGGTTATGACTCAATATAGGTAATTATTGATCGACTCACGAAGTCAGCACACTTCTTACTAATCAACATAAGATACAACATGGAGAAGCTGACCCAACTGTATATCGGTGAGATCGTTAGGCTACATGGTGTGCCTACTAGTATTGTTTCGGATAGGGATCCAAGATTCAGCTCAAAGTTTTGGCAAAGTTTACAAGAAGCATTGGGAACAAAACTACGAATGAGTTATGCTTACCATCCACAAACCGATGGACAATCGGAAAGGACGATCTAATCGTTGGAGGATTTGCTTAGGGCTTGCGCTTTAGAACAAACTGGAAGTTGGGATGAAGTCTTACAGTTAGTAGAGTTTACCTACAACAATAGTTTCCATTCAAGCATAGGGATGCACCCTATGAAGCTCTGTATGGACGACGATGCCGAACATCTTTGTGTTGGTACCAAGATAGAGAGCGTCTTACTATTGGACCTGATATTATACAACAGATGACTAAGAAGGTCAAGATGATTCAAGAAAAGATGAGGACGACTCAAAGTCAGAAAAAGAGCTATGCGGACAAAAGAAGAAAGCCTCTTGAGTTTGAGGAAGGCGAGCATGTATTTTTGAAAGTCACGCCAACGATTGGGGTCGGCCGAGTTCTGAAATCCAGAAAACTTATTCTCAAATTCCTTGGACCTTACCAAATTCTTCGCCAGATAGGTCCAGTAGCTTACCAGATAGCCTTACCACATTTTCTTTCAAACCTTCACAATGTCTTTCATGTGTCACAACTACGAAAATATATTGCTGACCCAAATCATGTCATAGCACCGAATATAATACAATTGAAAGAGAACTTAACCTATGAGGCACCTCCTGTAAGGATTGATGATAGGAGAGTAAAACAACTTAGAGGAAAGGAAATCTCATTGGTGAAAGTGATCTGGAACGAAAAGACCGGAGATGCAACATGGGAGTTGGAAGACAAGATGAAGGAGCACCATCCACAACTGTTCTAAGGTATGAAAATTTCGAGGACAAAATTTCTTTTTAGAAGGGGAGAGTTGTAATATCCTGAAAATTATTTGTTTCATCATAAATAATCATTTTATAATATTTATGATTTTTGAAATTTTTTTTAGATTTTTCTAGAATTGTCGAATATTTTAATATATTTTTTATTTTACGTGCACACTGAGCAGAGTCAGTGTGACACCTCGAAAATTATTTGTTTCGTTATAAATAGTCATTTTCTAATATTTGTGATTTTTGAGAATTTTTGTGAATTTTTCTAGAATTGTCAATTATTTTAATATATTTCTCAATTTGTGTGCACGCTGAGCAGAGCCAGGGAAAATGAAATATTTTCCCCGAGGCTAGTAAACTTTGGACTGTGGAAACGTCGATGGGGGATCTTACCAAACCCGAGGCTAGGCATAAATTACGAGATATATGTTTTTCAAGATTTTATCTGATAAATAAAATCGTTGTACCATAAAATTATTCAATGAACAATAAATACTGTTTCTATTAACTGTAACTTTTGTTCACTAGATAATAGCTCCAGTAGAGTGTTAATCATCTTTTCTAGAGTGTTCACTTTAGGAGACAACATTACTTTTACTTTATCAGGAAGCGCGCAAAGCTTCTCAAGGAAGCTTCTTCCCAAGCTTCTCAAGGAAGCTACACACGGCCACAAGGCCATTTTGGAGCCAAAAATGTGCTTTAACCTAATTAAGTTTTCTATTCTAAATTTCAAAAACACTAAAAAGTTACAACACTTTTTACTATCAACTTCTCTCTCTACATTTTCGTTCTCTATTTTCTTCACATTTTCTCCTCCTTCTCTCTACCCTACCACACGGCCACACCCTTCCATGCCCTTCAAAGATCACAAAAATTTATAACAACCACATTTTCTTAATCTCCATCACTTTTTAAACACTTTCCTAGTTTGAATCTACTTGAAAAGCTTCCATCTTCATCATCTTCTTCAAGCTTCAAAGTTGAGACTTTAGGTTAAGATTCTTGATCTCTCATATTTCCTTCTTCATTTTCTTTTCATGGCCATCACCATGACCATTGATCCATTCTTTTTCAAGCTTTGGTGTTGATTTATTGAGTTGTGATTCTTAGGGTTTTTGGTGAGCTTGGCCGAGACTCATCAAGGAGCTTCAAGGGAGTTCTTTGCTTGTTTTCTCTCTTAGTAAGAGGAAGACTATCCACTTCAACCTCTATTGGTAGTGGGAGACTTCTATTGGGTATCGGTTGTGAGAAACCCTTGTTAAGGTTACTCTTTTTGATGTGTGATTTTGATGACTATGTATTGATTTCATCATGCATGATTTATTTGGTTGAATGTATATATTGATGATCTTGGATTGGCTTTGATTGATTGGAAACATGAATTGGGGGCAAGGATTCCTTGCTTTCCCCATTGAGGCTCACGGCCACAACCCCTCCATAGGGTGTTTATGGTTTAAAATTTTGCAATAAGTGAAGAGATGATTAATCAAGTGAATAACAATTAATGAATCAAAGAAAAATTTGGGTTCTCACCCTTTGAAGAGGCTCACGGCCTCTAGGGCCATTTTGGGTCCAATTGTGTAATTTTTGGGCAACCTTGGATATTTAGTAATTAAGAGTTAAGCAATTAATATTGTGGTTGGAAAGAAGCTTAAATTAGTAACCTAAGAGTGATTTTTGGAATTTAAGGGAAGAATAAGAGTGTGTGAAACTTAAAAAACCTTAGAACAATTTTCTAAGTGAATATGAATAAACTTAAAACAAGGAACTTAATAATCAAGGGAATCCCTCTAGAAAAGAATCTCATAAGAAATACTAAATTTAAGTGAAACTTAATTAATTGGATAATTAGGAATTATTTAGGGATTCATAAAATGGAAAGAATCAAGAATAAGGTCTTATCCTAAAAACTTAGAATAATTCTAAATTAAAGGAAGGACATGAGGGTAAGTAAGATGTAAAATAACTCAAATTAAACTATCTTAAGAGAAACTTAATAAGGCGAATGTAGAAAATTAAGGCATAATTCCATAATGAACCCTAAATGTCTAATGTCTTATTTGAAGACTTGATGATGCTTATCTTGGCCAAATTGTGGCATGTTGTGGAAAAGTATATTATTGTTAAATATACATAAGTACGCATTGAGTCACCATGCATTGTGAAAGTCTAAATGGACCATTGTTAAGGCCATGTTGCCTAGGAGATTGAATCACACTTTTGTGCGGGTGCGAGTATACTAGTGTAGGTCATATTGTTGACCTTGGGGGCGTCGGGGTGCGGGTGTCTCACAATGGTCAATTGGTAGGTCTTTTAGACCGTGGGATAAACCGATGCAAATGCACCGACGATTCGGACTGAGACACTGTCCTATATCGCGATCTAGTGTAGAATGTCTTGTACAATGCTATGATGTGCACATTGATAAATTGATAATTTTAGCACTTGTTGGCCTCGGCAGCCGAGTTACAGACATGTCTCCTGATCATTCTCTCAGATGTTTGTGTCTAGCTCCATGGAGTAGGATTTCGACATTATGTGCATATGAATAGTAGGTCTACATATTATTTGGAATTTATTTATTTATTTATATAATGATTAGGACTATTGCTTTATTGATATCATGACTGCCTAAAACTGCTTAATTGTTTACTGTTACTATTTAATGCTGACTATTATTGCTTTTGAAATGCTATGTGGGCGCTTCACGCCATTCTGTTTCTTTACTACCATGATTGGTAATGATGGTAGGATGTCTTACCTCTTTCCTATATTTCTACTATTTTTGTCTATATTTATGTTTTCTTTGAAGACGTTGGCGAAGAGGAAGAAGTACACGAGTTCCTAGGTTTTTGGCCTGACTTTGACTAGTGCCTGCTTTGATCATGATGACTCGTCCACAAGGCTTTTTGGGATAAGTGCGACTGACTTTTCTCGGAGGTCTGTATTGCTGGCATATCAACCTAGCTATGGATTGCTGTGTTTATCTAGGAGACGTGACGGTGTCGCTAGCTTGGAGGCAATATGATCCGCCCATCTTTACCTGTAGTGTTCGTTTACACTTAGAGTTTTATCTACCCATTCGTGACATGTGGGGAGAGCGTTACTACTCCCCACAGGAGGATTCATTCCTTTCTACTGCCCGAGCCCCCGCCCGAAATTCGGTGGCTCCGATGAAGGTTTCCTCTAATGAGGAAGACCCTAAGGAGGATCCATCTTCGGTTCCTTCTCTTTCTCAGTAGGGGCTGATACTATTGATAGTCACTGATGACTATCTGTCTTTCTTTTTAGGGCCTGGTGATTTATCTTTTGGTGGGCTGTACATGTAAAATCCATTGGGGCATGCATAGTTTTGCTTTTTGTATATCAGGTGTTGTTACTAAACAAATTTGATATGATTATATATATATGTATATGATGTTCGAATGCATGGTTTACTTTTATTTTTACTCTTTGTTGTAACTACGTCTCGTCATTATATTCTAATATTATTTTATAACAAAAAAAAGGAATTCGCTAATTTAATTATACAATCACAACTAAACAAATATATCTAAAATAAAATGAACTGGGTATAAGTTTACACTTTTGTTTTCCGTATTGTAATTGATTGTGTGACGTTACCCTCTTAAAAAGGGGCGTTACAGGGGGCGCCTAGGCACTAGTTCCAGAATTGACTAAGGTCATTTTATGGACAATTTGAGCTTCTCAATCAATTGGGATTCTTAATGTATGTTTTCTGAAGTGTGTTAAGATAATTTTAGGGATGTTTCACAAAGGAAATAACCACCTAGCATATAAGAAAAAGTTTAAGTTTTAAAGCTTTTCAAGAGTTGTGAATTGCTTGAAATAGGTGTCTAGAACCTTAAGCACATTAGTGTGGATTAAAATACCACTTGTGTTGTGTTTTTAAGGAATGCTAGATACAAGTTTGATAAGTAAGTTAGACTTGACATAGAGGCATAATTTATTCCCTTATAGTCAAAGTTAAATTAAATATGCAAGTTTCTATAGGAATACTCTATTACCACATTAAGTTAGGTGAAATGGTGTAACAGTAAAGAGTTGGTTCCTTTACTTATTAGAGTTGAACCATAGTACAATTATCCTAATTAAGGGTGTGGGTTAAACCCCATCACCTTGCAAAGTAGTGAGTAAAACTCTCTGTTAAGGAGATAATTGTGAGAGGAAAGTGTCGGTACAACACTTTACCTAAGACAAAATAGTGAGTTAAGCTATTTGTCAAGTAACATGAGAATTATAATCAACCTTTATGTAAGTGTAGTAAAGTGAGATAAGCTTACTACCAAGAACTATAAGATGAGTTAAGTCCTAAGTTAGGCAATGAAGTGAGTTAAGCAAATTGCCAAGTATAGTTGATGTTATACAATTGTATGGGTGATTGTGTAATGTTTAGATAGTTTAGATTCCTATATGTTATACAATGTATGGGCGATTATATAATGTTGATATAGTTTAAATTTAAATGCAATTTACATTAATGAATGTCGTGAGATACATGTATATTATTGAGAATTTTTATGTTCTCACCCATTTCTGTGTTTCCATGGTAAAAGCAAGTCAAGACTCGTGTAAAGGGTTAAAGAAAACAAAAAAAGAGCAAGAAGACTAGATAATTTTAGTTTTTGTTGTATGATCAACTCTTGTATATTTTACTTTGAATTGTAGTTTTGTTGTATATATAACACTATGCCCTTTAAGGCTTTTGATGTATATATATATATGTATGACCTTCTTTTATCGTGGCTCTCCATATTTAATTATTTAATTATATGGGATTAGTATGATAGTAATAATAGAAGTAACATGATTAATACTTTATATCTTTATATACGTAAGTTATATCGAGATATTTGTATTAAGATGTTACATTATGGTATCAGAGTCGTTCATCCTGTTGAGCCGGGGTATGAACTAACTATGCATAGGTATGTTAGTATTTTTTATATGTGTTGAGCATTTTTTGTCTCTTTTGTGAGATGTTTGCATAACTTGCATTTTGTTTGAATGTTATTAGCTACTGTTGCACTATTATATGGTATTAAAACTAATCAACTCGATATTTCATGTTTTGTGTGTACAAGAAACTATGACTTCTCCTAGGTGTACTAGAGGAAATGAGAATTCTTCTAGTGAAAGCCCTAGTATGGTCGAGGCTTTCATGGAAATGGCCAAAGCTATGCAAGATCATATGGACATTACTAATAGAATGTTGGAGAGGTTAGAAGCAGATCGACCTCAACAACCAGTACCACCACTAGTTCAGCACGAGCAACTAGTCCAAGAGATTCCGTTGGGAAGAAATCAAAACTTCCAAGACCTCTCAGAGTTCAGAAATTCAACTCCATCATCCTACGAAGGTGAGTACGACCTGGTCAGAGCTGAGGGTTAGCTAAAGGAAATGAAGAAGGTTTTTACAATTATGGCTTGCTCAGATGAGCAAAGAGTGCTCTTTGCTTCCTACATGTTAGAGGGGGAGGTAAAGGATTGGTGGACAAATATTAAGAAAGTGTTTGATGCATCAAGGACTCCAGTTATTTGGGAAATCTTCAAGGGATCTTTCCTAAAGAAGTTCTTCCCTCAAAACTTGCACAATGCAAAAGAGATGGAGTTCTTGAAGCTAGAGCAGGGCAGCATGTCAATTAGTAAGTATGTGGCCAAATTCAACAACCTGTCAAAATTCCCGTCCTACATTAGATTCTACACAGATTAGAGGTGGAAGTGTGTGAAGTTTGAGGAAAGACTGAGAGAGGATATCTAGAGGGCTATAAGACCCTTTGAGATATGAGACTTTGTGTCATTGGTGAACAAGTGCCAGATAGTGGAATCAGGTTGTTTTCAACCCCAACTAGAGCAGAGAACATAGAACTTTCAAAAGAGGAAGACGTTCGATGACAAGAAGAGTACTCCTAAATCGGGTTACCCATATGATAACGGTAAGCAGGTCCAAGGAGGAGCAGAAGGACTTAAATGTCCTAAGTGTGGGAGGTAGCATGAAGACAGGCCTTGCTTGGCGGGGCAGTCAATTTGCTATGTATGTGGCCAGTCGGGGCATATGTCCAAGGATTGTCCACAAAAGCAGAAAGCTATATTCAATCCTAAACCGCAAGTAGCAGGAAGAGTTTATACTCTGAGCGATAAAGAGATGACCTAGTCTCCAAATTTGATTCAAGGTAAATGCATAATCCATAATCACCTTTTAACTGTTTTATATGATTTAGGAGCATCCCACTTCTTTGTTTCTTGTGATTGTGTGAAAATGCTAGATTTGCCTATGACAGACCTTCCTTTTGACTTATCTGTTTCCACTCCCACTAGTGAATTAGTTACAACTTCTAAAGTTTGTTTGGATTTTTGTATAAAGATAGGATATTGTTTGTAAATATTATTTGTTTACCCTTAGTAAATATTGATGTTATTCTTGGCATGGATTGGTTGTTCTCCAACCATGTAGTTTTAAATTGTGCTGATAAAACCCTTATGTTTATGTCAGATATGTTTACTAAAATTTTTCCTTCCGAGTCAGTGTATCTCAATTCAAACCAAGTGATTCAGTGTTTAGAGGATGGAGCTCAAGGGTATGTTCTCCTTTTCTCTCTTAGCATAGAGGTTGAGTAGAGTTTAGGTGATATACCAATAGTGAGGGAGTACCCAGAAGTATTCTCGGGAGATATAGTGGAGTTGTCATCCACGAGAGAAATAAAGTTTTCTATAGATTTAATATCGGGACGGGACCTATTTCTATAGTACCCTATAGGATGGCACCTCTAGAACTAGCAAAGCTTAAAAAGTAAATAAAGGAATTGTTAGACAAATAATTCATTTAACTGAGTGTTTCTCCTTGGGGAGCACCTATGTTACTAATAAAGAAGAAAGATGGTACCATGAGATTTTGCATAGATTATAGGCAATTGAATAGGGTAACCATCAAAAACAAGTATCTGTTGCCTAGGATAAAGGATCTAATGGATCAGTTGAGGGGAGCATCAGTGTTCTCAAAGATTGATCTAAGATCGAGATATCACCAAATAAGGGTTAAGGATGATGATATTCCTAAAACTGCTTTCAGGACAAGGTATGGACATTATGAGTACCTAGCGATGTCCTTTGCGTTAACAAATGCACCAGTATTCATGGATTATATGAATAGAATTTTAGACCCTACCTAAACAAGTTTGTAGTAGTATTCATAGATGATATCCTAATCTATTCCTAGACAATAGAAGAACATGAGCTGCATGTTAGAACAGTTTTAGAGATCCTTAAGGAAAAAAAGTTATTTGTCGAGCTATCAAAGTGTGAGTTTTGGCTTACAGAAGTTCAATTTCTAGGGCATATGATCTCTCAAGGAGGGATTTTAGTAGACCCTAGTAAAGTTGAAGTAGTGTTGCAGTGGGAGAGACCCACCGGTGTGACTGAGATAAGGACTTTTATAGGCCTACCCGGGTACTATAGGAGATTCATTAGCGGATTCTCTCATATAGCACTATAATTGACTAGATTAACTAGGAAATGTAGTATTTTGTTTAGACTTAAGAGTGTGAGGATAGTTTCCAAGAGCTTAAGATGAGGTTGACTAATACACTAGTTTTTGTGATTTTGGATCCACAGGAGAACTTTGAGGTGTTTTGTGATGCTTCAAAGATGGGTTTAGGGTGTGTTCTGATGCGACATAGATGAGTTGCTTCTTGTGCATCGAGGCGAATTAGGCCTCATGAGGAGAACTACCCCACTCATGATCTAGAATTAGCAGTCGTAGTGTTTGCCTTAAAGACATGGAGACATTATCTTTACAGAGTTCAATTTGAGGTGTTCAGCGACTATAAAAGTTTAAAATATTTTTTTGATTAGAAGGAGCTGAACATAAGACAAAGAAGATGGATGGAGTTTTTAAAGGATTATAACTTTGAGCTTAAGTATCACCAGGGTAAGGATAATGTAGTGGCCGATGCACTAAGTAGGAAATCCCTACGTGTGTCTCAGATGATGGTTCAAGAGGATCAGCTTCTTGAGAGGTTTAGATACTTGAGACTTAGGGTAACTGTGACATCACAAAGTCTCTTTATAAGTAGGGGTGGACTTAGTGACCTGAGAGCTCAAATTCTAGAAGCTCAAAGCGACGATGAAACGCAAAGTGAGATAAGAGAGAAAATCATCTTAGGGGATCAATTAGAGTTTAATATGGTAGATGATGGAGTGATTAAGTTTAGAGATAGACTTTGCATTCCAAGAGATTCTACAATCAAAGAAAAGTTCTTTGAGTAGGCTCATAGGAGTCAATACACCATCCATCCTAGAGCCACTAAGATGTACCAAGATTTAAGAAAGATGTTTTGGTGGTTAGGAATGAAGAAAGAAATAGCGGAGTTTGTGTCTAGGTGCTTGGTGTGCTAGAAAGTTAAGATAGAGCACCAAAATCTTTTAGGATCTTTCCAATCTTTAGCAATTCCTAAATGGAAGTGGAAAACATCACAATGGATTTTGTGACAGGTTTGCTTAGAACTTAGTTAGGACATCATACACTTTAGGTCATAGTGGGTAAACTAACCAAGTCTGCCCACTTTTTACAAATGAGAATGAACTACTCCTTAGATAAACTAGCTCAGTTGTATTACAAGAGATAGTTAGGTTGCACGGAATTCCCCTCAGTATAGTTTTAGATAGAGATCCTAGATTTTAAGGAGCCTTGCAAAAGGCCTTCGAGACTAGGTTAAGTCTTAGCATAGCATGCCACCCAGAAATAGATGGACAGTCAGAGAGAATTATCCAGACCCTAGAGGATATGTGTAGAACTTATGTACTAGATCAGCAAGATAGTTGGGATAGACTCTTGCCTTTAGTGAGATTTTCCTACAACAACAGTTATCATACCAGTATAGGAATGGCACCGTATGAGGCACTTTATGGTAGGACGTATAGGTCTCCATTATATTAGTATAAGGTTGGAGAAAAAGTTATTCTAGGACCTGAGTTAGTACAATAAACTTCATAGCAAATCAGAGTAATCAGGGATAGGATGGTTGTAGCTCAAAGTAGGCAAAAGAGTTATACTGATAGAAGGAGGAGACCTCTAGAGTTCGAAGAGAGTGAACATGTTTTTTCTAGAGTCACTCTTATAACTGGAATTGGTAGAGCATTGAGAATAAGGAAGTTAAACCCTTGTTTCATTAGTTCCTATCAAATTCTAAAAAGATTCAGTCCTGTAGCATACCAGATAGACCTTCCACCTAGTTTATCAAACATTCACGATGTCTTTATGTAACCTAACTCAGAAAGTACAATTCAGATCCTTCACACATCATATAAAGTGAATATATATAGTTAAGAGATGACTTGTCTTCTGACCGATGAAGATTGTAGACAGAGAGGTCAAAGAGCTCAGAGGTAAGTAGATTCCTCTGGTAAAGGTTATATAAGGTGAAGCAGGCACAGAGGAGGCTACTTGGGAGTTAGAGTCCCGCATGCACCTAGATTACCCGGAGTTGTTTATATAAGGTAAGCAATTTTAGGGAAAATATTTAAAAAGGAGAGGAGAAATGTAACATCATCTTTTAGCATGTTAGATTAGTTTATGGTTACTAAGGTAGCATAACACTTGCTTGACATGTTTGTTATTTTTGTCACAACTGAGTTAGTTTGGGCACTTTGTTACAACCTAGAGTGTGAAAAATAGCTTAAGATGACTCAGATAGTAACATACATTGCTAAGTTGAGGGAAATAAATATAGAGAATTTTTTTCTAAGTCACAAATAGGTGTAAGAGGGTGCAATTAAAATTTAAGAATAATTAGAGTTAGTTTGGTATTTTTAGGCATACTAGTTGTGTGTTTTAATGCCAGATTGACTAGAAGGGGATATGGAAAAATAGAATAATGGTAAAACAATAATTTATATGAATCCTACAATTTATTTTAAATTTGTTGGAAGTTAGAAAACTTGATTTAGCTAAATCTAAGTGTTTTTAGCAGATCAAGAAGTATCAGTGAAATATCCTAGTGTTATAAGTCACTTACGGGTAACAACCCCTTATATTGACTTTTTCCACTTGATATTTACTCACTTTCAACTCTTTTCACCAATTTCTCTCCCACGAAAATAGCAAGGGCAACAGCAGAAAACAAGGAAAACAAAGTGGAAAGGCTTAAGCAGGAAAAGGAAAAGAGAAAGAAAAGGAAAGACAAAGCAAAACTTGATCATCCACCATCACAAAGGACTTGAGGTAGGGGTTTCTAACCTTAAAACTTAACTTTTTCCTTCATCTATTCTAAGGTTGAAGTTAGGTCACGTAGATGGAGAAAATGGATTTGAGATGCAAAAATCTATTTTCTTTGTTAGTTCTTGCTTTCATTGATTGGGCTGAGTTATTTTATGCTTAATAGATGTAAGATGAATGATTTTTTCTTTAGACAAAGTGAGTTAGTTCCTTTAAGTTGGAACATAGAATTTAGGTTTGTGAGGTTATGGTTTTAACCATTAATCCATGCCTAAGTAAGCAAATAAGTTAAATGAGTGTTATAACATGTTTATAGGTTGTTAGTGATGATAGAAATCACCTAAAAGCCAATTTAGAGGGGCTGGATTTTGGTTATGTTCCAATGAAACAGTAACCAAAATTTGCAAAATTTTGCAGATCTTGGGCTATGCGGTCAGTGCTCAAGCTTTGAGAGTTGGGCACCTAGGTGCCCATATCCAGAGACCAGTTTGCGTGCAGCAAGGCATTGGGCAACCAGGCGCTAAGTGCTGGGCACTTAGGCACTAGTGATAGAACATAATAGAGCATTGCTCTGGCCAGCCAGTGCCTAAGCACAGAAGAGAGGGCTCCTAGGCGCTGGTTCTAGAATTGACTAAGGTCATTTTATGGATAGTTTAAGCTTCACAATCAGTTAGGATCCTTGGTATATGTTTTGTAAAGTGTGTTAATATAACATCCTAATACTAAAATCTCAATATGCATGGGACACAAAGAGATATTCAGTATTACAACTTCACTACATATGTAATAACTTGATAAATATATCCACAATGTTCATTGGAAACATTATAGAGAGCCAAATGACATGCAGAAAACATAAAACTCATAGCAAAATGCACATATATACAATACTAGCCTTACCAAAGGCTTGAAGTATTACATAATTCTTTATGTTATAAAAGAAGTATAAATGAATACAACAGTTGTAATATAAACTATAAATCTAGAACTAGTTTAATCTTTAGATTCTTTTTTCTTCTTGTTCTTAGAAGAACTTTCACCTAGAATTACATGCCAACACAGCGGGGTGAGAAACAACAATTCTCAGTATGAGTAAACCAAAACCAGTTATACCTAACGTGATATCATAATCTTAATAGTTAAGAGTAAGACATACTTAAATTCTTTACAAGGTTTAACTTTAATACCTAGATAAACTAAGTTAAACATACATGCATACGTTCTTATATACTTGGCTCATTTAAGATCTAGGCATATTTTTACTAGGAACTCTGGTTTCTCATGTTTACCTCCTATAGATAGGAAAACTGAAATTTAACACTACATGTAACCCTAGCTCTTGGTCAGAAATGACTTGTCCCTTTAGGAACTTCTGATTCCTTTCCTTCTGGCCAAATGACATTTCTTCATGTAAGGTCACACTCATAGGAAAACACTACCAATCCCTCCTAGTCTATAGCATCTAATACACCACATCATCACATCTTAAGTGATATCTAAAGCAATACTAAGTTGCTAAAGGTACTGGACACATATTTAGATCAAACCATTACTCTAGGTTATTCTAAGTTTTATACATTTCATATACTAACTAGGTAGTCATTTCCCTTTTGAAATACCCCTATTAGTGCCTTAACATATGCTAAAAAGCATGTATAAGGGATCCAAGCAAGCAAGAAACCCTATTTAGACAACATTAAAATTCTATGAAATTTTGTACTGGGCTCTTAAGCATTAAGCCCTAGGGTGCTCTAGCGCTTAGCGCGCTCTAGGATGGGCGCTCACCGCGTGCATCAGGTAGCAAAATCTCGAGTCTTGGGGTACTCGAGCGCTCACTGCTGGCATTGAAGCATAGGTAGACCAGAGTGTTTGCCCCATTTTGTTGGACATTGGGTGCTTGAGCGCTCATGCTCAACGCGTTTAGGTGCCTATATACCAGAACCGATTCTGCAGAATGCTTTTTGCAAAATTGATTTTTCAAACTAATTCTAATCATCATTTTCATGGATTCTAGATATTAACCAATCCTAAACATGATCTAAAACATGATAGAATCATCAAATATCAACTTAATCCATTTTACATAGATTGATGAACAATAATTTATTCCATAAACATCTAATTTCTCACTTTCGAGGTTATGGATGATCATGGCAAGCCTTAACTCATTACTAATCTTCAAACATCACAAATTCAAGCCATCAACAAGATTCCAAACAAGAATTAAGAAATAAAAACCATAGACAACATTCAATCCTATTTCTAATCAACAAACCATCACCATGAACAAGTTGACACATGGAAAGAGAAGAAGTTATGAAAGTAAATCCCCTACCTCTTTGTAGTACATCTAGCTTCACACTTTGGATTTTCCTTTGGCCTTCCTCTTTTTCTCCTCCTCTTCCTCCTTTTTTGTTTCCTCTTCTTTCCTTTCTTTTCTCACGTTTTTTGCTTCTGATTTCTAATTGAGAGAGCCGTGAATGAGAAATAGAAATAGGATTGGAGCCTTTGACTTATAAGGCCATACTGTGTGACTTATATCTCTTAGAAATTGTAACATCCTCTAAAACATGTTAGACTTGTAAATTAGTTACAGAGGTAGCTTAGTACTTGCTTAACATGCATGTTTAATTTTGTAATAATCTGAGTTAATTTAGGCACTTTGTTGCAACCCAAAATGTGAAAAATAGCTTAAAATGACTCAGATATTAGCATAAATGGTTCGGGTAATGGAAATAGATGTGGATAATTTATTTCTAACTCACAAATATGTATTTTGTGATATGGTTAAAGTTTGAGAATAATCGAAGTTAGTTTAGTATTTTTAAGCATACTGGTTGTGTGTTTTAATGCTGAAATGATTAGTCACAAATATGGAAAATGATGGTTTTGGTGCAACAAGATTTTTGATGAATCCTATGATTTATTTGAAACTTGTTGGCTGTAAGAAAACTTGATTTGAAGAAATCTAAGTGTTATTAGTAGATCGAGAGTACCACTTGGTCACTTAAGTGACCAAGCCTCTCGCGTTCTGTTGCCTTATATTGTTTTCCTTGGATATTTTCTCATTTCTCACTTGTTTTTCACTCTCTCTCACGGCTTCAAAAATAGACACAGAAGAGGAAGTGAACAAGGAGCAAAGGGGAAAAGAAGGAAGAGGAAATCAAGAAGGAAAGGCAAGCTTGTGATCCACTATAACATGAGGAGTATGATCAACCCTTATATAGGTGTTGTAAAGTGAGATAAGCTTACTACCAAGAATAATAGGATGAGTTAAGTCCTCATTTAGGAAATGAAGTGAGTTAAGTAAATTGTCAGGTATAGTTGATGTTATACAATTGTATCGGCGATTGTGTAATGTTGAGATAGTTTAGATTCCTATATGTTATACAATTGCATGGGAAATTGTATAATGTTGATATAATTTAAATTTATATGAAATTTACATTAATGAATGCCATGAGATACATGTATATTACTGAGAATTTTTATGTTCTCACCCCTTTATGTGTTTCCATGGTAAAATCAAGTCAAGACCCATGTAAAGGGTTAAAGAAAACAAAGGAAGAACAAAAGACTTGATAGTTTTTTAGCTTCTATTGTATGATCAACTCTTGTATATTTTACTTTGAGTTATAATTTTGTTGTATATATAACACTATGCCCTTCAAGGCTTTTGATGTATATAGGTATGACTTTCTTTTATCGTGGCCCTCCATATTTAATTGTTTAATTATATAAGATTACAATGATAATAAGAATAGAGATAACAAGATTAATGCTTTATATCTTTATATATGTAAGTTATATCGAGATATTTGTATTAGGGTGTTACACCTTCTACACAAATTCATTCTGTTCATTAGGCGCCTAAGCGCCAATTGCACCAGAAAACTATAGAAATTGGTTTTCTGCATAACTTGGTTTCTAACCAAGTTCTAACCCTTAAAAATTAGTTCCTAGATCTTCTCCAACATCAATCATGATCACTAATCATGTCATACACCTCATACATCTATCTTAACTCATGGAAGCATGGATTAAAGAATCAACCATAAACCTAAAAACTCATTTCTCAACTCACAACTGAAGTGGATATATTGGATTCTAAGGGATCAAAACTAACAACCATGCATCAAACAAGCTAATAACAAACTCACTTCAACCATAGAAGCAAGAATCAAGCAACAAGAGTCACTAAAAATGTAACGCCCTTACTATTATTACCATTAGTGTATCTGGAATTACACCATAGTAACAATAATAAGCACCTCACTTAAAATATTCATTAAAAACTTCAAATATACTTTAAAAGGATATATGAAAATATGAGCCTGGACAGGGTGTAATAATGTACACATATACTGAAGGATGTCTATACAACACATACATTAAAGTACAAATACATATCATATGCCTTCAAGGCATTATCTATACATTAATTATACAAAAGACTAAATCCAAAAACTAATATCCACTTCTGCTCATGCCATTGTACTGCAAATACTGAACCTGGATTTATCATGGAATACATAATAATAATGGGGTGAGAATATTAATTCTTAGTAGATTCTATTATGAAAGAGGTATCATCACAATAATTTCAGCTGTTTCGAGAAAAAATATATTTTTTTAAATATTCAAAATCATTATATCCATCTATAGTTAAAAAGGTGGCAAAATGCCAAATCCGGTTCTTTCTCTTCCTGAAACCAGAATTTTATTTAATAATTTTCTAAAAATAACCATTATCAATAATATAGATTTCATTCACAAAAAATTTTCATAAATCATCCTCAAGTACAAATACCATAATACCTAGTTCATTCAAAAATTCAAATACATATTCAAGTCATAGCAAGACATTCAAATTCAATTCAAGTTTCAATGCTCATCCAAATACTCGCTTATCCCACAGAACCCATACCTCAAGCTTCACAAGGATGGGAGCCACCTCATATAGCTTGGGTTCTATATACTCATGGTAGGGAGTGATTCAAGACCTCACACTACCACTAGTATCCTCTGAGGGAATTAATACGTGAGGATTATACTGATATTGATACTATGAGGAATTTATCCAAGAACACAGGATCTCCTTTCCTCACAAGAGGTCGTCTCCATAGTTTTAATAGAATTCCGAATACCCTGCTCTCATACAAGATGATCTCTGAAATCCACTATACTACGTGAAATATAGTTCACATAAAACAAAGGATATTGAGTGGGAAAGCCTGGACTAATTACCTTCCCGTTCAAGGATAATTGTCTAATTCTCATTCTCAATTAAATACAAATTCATTGAGCATTGTTCATTCAAGCATTAATTCAATCCATATTTCTTGCTCAAACTTAAAATCAAAGGAAGCATATTCTCAAATTCACCACATACAATTCCAATTCATAAATCTAAGATACAAGAGTGCATTCAAAGCACATTCTCAAATTCATTATTCATACAATGCAAATTCTCCATTCACAAGAGCAATTCCATTTCAATATAGTTACTCTAACACATAAGAAATGTTCCATAATTCATAACATATCATACTTAGAAAACATGCACAAGGGATCCTAAAATGCATAAAAGGAAACCTTTCAATCAAACACAAATCTTTCTCTATTTTGTTATGTGATGGGTGCCTGGGTGCCCGTTCACCAACGCTTGAGCGCTGAGAATGCGGCAACAGAAGTATGCATTCCTGGCGTTGAGCGCTTGGGTGCTTGTGCTTCAACGCTTGAGTGTTGACGCACCATAGAGCGTCCCCTGTTTTACTCATGGTTTCCAAATCAAATCTAATCACCATAATCTCCATTTTAAACCATTTCTAAGCTTATCCATCATTTCAATATCACTCACAAACATTCAAAAACACTCTTAAATCATTTCCATGTAAAAATACTAATCAAAATCATCAATCAATACAATCAAACCCAAAACCATATATATGGTATTTCAAGTCTTCACAAACTTCAATGTTTCCATTATCAATCCAACAATTAACATAGAAAATGAAGAGAAGTAGAGAAATAATCCCCCTACCTTTACACCTTTTAGATGCTTTTCCCTTTGTTTTTCTTCCTATTTTCTTCTTGTCTTAATTCTTCCACCTTGATCTCCACCTCATTCTTCCCTTTCTTTTCTTGTTCTTCTTTTCTTCTTGTTGTTAGTTCTCTAGCAGACACATACACGAGAGAGAGTGTGTGTGTGACAGAAATGCAGGAGATAAAATATTAAAAGTAAAGTCAACAAATGATAGGAAATAAGAAAGCAGAGGCAGTGGAGCTAAAAGAAAATAGGAGGAAATTCTGTAACTTTGTATCTTTTAAGGATACTTTAACATTCCTTTAACGGATTTTGCAACCTCCATTGGTGTTATGGAAAATTCTAGATTTCTATTCATTTCTCAATTTATTCATTCATCAACTTTTCTTATATACCTTTATCATTTACTAAGCTTTAGTGTTCTTTTCTAGGTTCAATTAAACCTATGAAATTGAACTAGGAAGCTTAATAATATTTCTTTTAACCTGTTTTCATCACCAGATTACTGTTCATCCTCTCTTTAGCATTTGCTCAAAGTTTCATAATTTTCTGAGCTACTTTCCTATTTAATTTGGCCTTTAGACACTCATTAGTATTACTAAAAATACCAAACTAATTCATTCGACCCTTATTTATTTCTATCATATCAGCCATTTTAGCTAAATTATTAGCTATTCTTCAAATTCAGTGTGTGGAAATAAGCTTGCCCCAAATGATTTAATATGTTAAGTTTTGATGATGACAAATACAAGACAAAAAGAATACTTTGCTTATGTTCTTTGTTGCATCCTATATAGAGCATATCCATTAATAATTAATAAATATCTTATTTGGATGTGTATATGAAAGTTTTATATGTATGTTAAACTAACTAGAGTTATACATTTATGAATCATGCATATAAAGATATTGAATTATGATTTTGGACTAACTATGCTTTTTTAAGTGAGCAATACTTTGTAGGATAGTCCAAGTACCAAGAGTGAGTATTGTAACAAGAAAGCAAAAGATCTCTATTAAGCTCAAAACAAGGAGAATGTGAATGCCTACTTCATGAAGGTATTAATAACATCAAAGTCATGTCAAAGACCAAGTCCAAAGAAAGATTAATTAGTATAGCTTATAGGACTTAGGGTCTTTATGTAAAAAGCCTTATGGATATCTCAAATATGTTTTTCAAATCTTTACAAATGGTTTTCATATGCTAAAATATCCAACAAACAAGTTTTGAAAAGCTAGTTATGGTAATAATTAAAAACTATGAAAAATAGCCAAGTTTGAGTTTTGTAAAACTGACCTTTGGTTACTCTTTTGATCATATCTTTCAAAATACTTTGAGTTTTGTTTTGAATTATTTTATTTGAAAATAGACTCAAAGATCTTTCCAATGAGTGGTCATTTGCTTTAAACGGATAAGAAATAAAGAAGTTATGACCATTTAAAGTCAATTTTCGAAACCAGAGTGGTTTATTCGAATAAGGAATGTGTTATTCGAATAACACACCCCAGAAAATATTCTTGAATGAGTTTTGAAAGATTTATTTGAATAACCAAAGGGTTATTTGAATAACACAACCCAAAAAACATTCCAGAACATGTTTTTAAAGTTGTATTCGAATAACTAAACATTTATTCGAATAACTAAAGGTTTATTCAACTAAAAGGTTCCAGAAAGCACTTCCCGATGTGTTATAAGTGGGTTATTCAAATAATATTATGTTTATTCGAATAAACTCGACCCAGAATCACGCAATGACTATTTTCTATGCATTTAATGTTGAAATAAATTATACTCAATGACTTTTTTTCTTAGAACTCTATAAATACATGTTTTTGGGTCATCTTTTAGTAACACCCAATTATCTGAAACAACTCTTTCTTGCTTTATTTTGTGATACATATTTTACCAAATTTCTGTGCTCTTTTTCACCAAAATTTGAGATATCCTTAGAGTGCTTCATAGAACTTCAAATTGTATCATCTACTCTAGTGAGAGTTTCTCTTCTTCTATATTCTGTTTTATTATAAAGATGGTGAGGTATCCCTCAAAGAAATTGTAAGGGTGAGGTATCCCTGACCGTCGAGGCTCAAGCACAAAGGGTGAGGTATCCCAAGGTGTGGTGAATGCTCTATTGTGTAAAGGTTTCAAGCACCTGTTCAAGCTTGAAATGATAGTAGAAAATCTCGAGTGATTTACTTGAGGACTGGACGTAGGCCACAAGTGGTTGGTGGCTGAACCAAGATAAATTCTGTGTTTGCTCTTCTAAACTCAAACTCCTTTATATTTATGTTTTAATTTCATATATTTGTATGAATACTTTCTGTGTGGGTTGTTCATTTACAAGTGCATTTTTCTATCTTCTCTATTCTTTTTTTTTGATCGATAAATAGCTTTAAAGAAAATTACTTTTTAGGTATTTTAATTATATATGTTTGAGTTAAATTTGATATTTAATTTATTTTCTTAATTTATCCTATAACCCAAGTTATTTTTTTTGAGTAATGTAAAATAGTTAGACTTATTCCGCTGCATGTGTTAATTGAAAATATTAAAATGCATAATTTATTAATGTTGTTTTAAAATTTTGTAATCACCCAATTCACCCCCCTCTTAGGTGATGGTTGTCATGACTAATAAGTGGTATTAGAGCTTCGTGCTCTGGTGAAAGCTTAACCGCTTAGAGTTAAAGATCCTTGTTTGTTGAAAGTTTTTCAAAATAGAATGTTTTGAAATTGATAAACCACCATTCTTTGATGGTGTGCATTTTGTTTATTGCAAAGCTAGAATAGAGTTTTATATACAATCTAGTGATTTGGATTTGTGAGATGTTGTGCTAAATGGATTCATTTGCAAACCAAAACAAACTTGGAATGCCTATGACAAGAAATGTTTTTCTTTGAACATTAGAGCTATGCAAATTTTGAGAAGTAGTTTGAATAATGATGCTTATAGTAAAATTAAAAGTTGTTCTAGTGCCAAAGAAATTTTGGACACTCTTGATGCTATTTATCTTGCTAACAATGATTTTGTGTACAAAGTTGTATATAAAAAGCAAGAAGAGCAAAAGTCATTGAAGGAAGCTTGTCATGAAACTCATCCTCAAAGAGATGTTCAAACTATTGAAGGGAGTCAAATGCCTCTTGGTGACGATGGTGCTTAATTTGAAGAAGAGGCAAAGCAAAACAAAATTGATGAGGAAGATGGTGATTCTCTTAAAGAGCCAATTGTGCTAGAAATTGAGACTACTTCCTATATAGCTTAAAAAGGACTTTGAGGTAAATAATTCTAAACTAGATTATAGTCCTTCCTATGATGAGTTACAATGTGCATATAATGAATTGTATGATGGTTTGTTGAATTTAGAAAAGAAAAACTTATTGTGTTTGGAAAACATTTCCTTTATTGAAAGTGAAATTGAAACTTTGAAAAATGAATATGTTTTTCTGAATGAGGAAATGTCTTTAAAATGTGAAACCTCAACTTCTTATGAAAAGTGCATTGATTTAGAAAATCAAGTTGAGGACTTATATTCTGAATTTGCCAAAGTAAATGGTTGTAATTGCTTAAATTCTATACTTGTCAATGAGAATAAAATTGATATTATTTCACATAAATATTCAAGCAAGGCTTATGGCAAAAATAGTATGGAATGTAATAACAACAAAAGGCTTAAGTTTTTCAAAAATAATATTCAAAGGATCAAGCCATCATTAAATTTAATTGTTTGTAATTTTTGTGGTCATCTAGGACATATTTCTCATTTATGCAATTATAGAAGAAATCCTTATATAAGAAATTGTATGGTATGGGTTCCTAAAAATCCTAAAGGCCCTAATACTAATATTCAAGGACCCAAAATGAAGTGGGTACCAAAATGTCCTTCTAGTGTTTCAATTTTACAAAAAATTTCTCAAAAAGATGGACAAATTGGTCAAAGGAAAGAGGAGTCATCAAGGAGAATGCTTCCAAAACTCAATGGTAGACATCTTGGTCATGAAGGCAAAGATTCTTCAATTGAAACTTCTCACAAGCAAAATGTGGAACTTGCAAAGTTTAAAATACCAAAAGAGAAGCAATGGGTAAGGAAAAACGTTTCCTTGATTACCAAGGCCAAGATATCAAAAGTTTTTACCTCTCATGTACATTCACTTGTAAAGTCAATTAATTTGAGGTATATTCCTTGTAGGCCTTAAGTGATTGATTGAATCATGTGTACTTGGTAAATTTTGAATATTATATATAGCACATGATTATATTCTTGTTACACCCTTTTGCTCACTATTTTGCATATTTCTTGATCATAAGGTATTCTATGATTATGTATGCTTTATATGCTTTAAATTATCTATATATCATGAAAGTGAGCATGTTATCGGCTATATGCATAATGGCAATTGGTTATTTAACTTGTTGTACTCAGTTTACATATTATGAAAAAAATTGATTTTTACGAGAGCATAATGGATTAATAGCCAAAAAAAAAATTAACACACAAAGACTTAAAAAAATTTGGGTACCAAAAGTAAAAAAAAAAAAAAATTGAAGTGTGTTGCAGGTGTGCTTGAAGGCCAAGAAGTGACTTTGGCATCTTGAAAATGGCTACTCCAAGTACAAATACCAGAAATAATTTTAAGCTCTCTTCTTTGTCTCCAAGCTTGGACTTGCAATCTTTAGATAAGTTAAACTTGTATTATGCTTTTCTAGCCTTATAATATGAAAATATCTCTACATGTTAATATGATAGATAAGTGTGCTCCTTGCTTGAACTGACATGTCTAATGATAATATCCTTGAGTTTGAGTTCTTGATCAATCATACATATAATTAAATATTTGAATTTATTGCTTAAACATGGTTTTTATCTCTCTTGAATTATCACTGACTTGAGCGTTGGAGATATCTCAAATCTTGTCTTGCAGGTACTTTATAATTGGGTAAGATATTCTCCCTTAAATTTCAATTCTGAACATGTGCTTTACTGTGATTCTGATAGTTTTATTCGAATAAAATTAGGTTTATTCGAATAAAGCTCAATCAGCTGCTCAAAAAGGTGTTGCATATCAGTATTATTCGAATAGCACTACATTTATTCGAATAAACTAACCCTTAGCAACTACAGTTTTTATTTTTGGTTCTCTGCCTATTCGAATAAAGCTAAGCTTATTCGAATAAACTGACTTCCATGTCAGTTCTGCTTTTGCTGTGGTCTCTGTCTATTCAAATAAAGTTTAGTTTATTCGAATGACCTGAGATTTGTTCTATCAGTCTTGATCGGTTGCTCTTTGTTTATTCGAATAACCCATAGGTTATTCGAATAAAATCTGTTAAAGGCCATAATGCTTGGCTTTCCCTGCTCATCTATTCGAATAAAACCCATTTTATTCAAATAAACACAAATTATTTGAAAGGTTCTACTGCATTTGTTGCTGTTTATGTTGCATAGCATTAATAATCAATATATGCTAAATTTTTTGTTTATTTTATCTGAAAATATGTACTTTATGATATGTATGCTTAACCAAATGTAATTGGTTATTATTTTGTTGAATATATGTACTTGGCTAATTTGATTAATGAAATGAAATATATTTTGCCCTTGTAAACTCATTTGTTGTTTTGCCTTACTATTTTGAATGCTTATTTGCTTATGAGTTTGACATAATGACTAACCTCTATGGATCCAAAATTGATGAAAACTAAAGAAAATACTTTGAATTATGTTGTAGGGTGATAACTACCTTAAGCAAGCATTTAAATGGAATAAATTCATTCAACTTGAGGATAGTAAAGTTTAAAAGGATTCAGCTTTTAAAAGGGGTGCAAAAAATTTCTATTCCCTCATGAAAGCTTGAAGCTTGGAAGTTGGTGGAAGTGGGAGTCATTTACAAAAACTCAAAGAGTATACTTTTGATGATATCAATCTATTATCCTTATTTATGTTTTAAATTTGATATCATATGATATTTGGAGAAGTAGAGAGTTGTGTTATACCTTTACATGCCTTACATGATAATTATTTGCCAAAAAATGCCTAAATAAGTTTTGATAATGATCATATGTTTCTTGATAAACTTGAATCATGTCTTAAAATGCTTAAACTATTTTTGTTTTGGATTCAAGTGCATATGTGCTTCATGCATTCTTGTTAGAGCTAACATTACATGGTTGATAATGTGATACATGCTTTAAATTATATATCAACCTAAATTATGATTATAAATGGGCTTACATGATATTTGATGCTAACCTATGTTTTAGAGGACTTTTAGAGTTAGCTTTGCAAGTCTCTCTATGTATTTCAAATATAGCCATCAGATTTTTTTTACAAGCATATGTGGTTAAATGAGAAAAGTTGAATGGAATTCAAATGAAGAGAAAGATAAAGAAGACTTTCTTTTAGTGCAATGGAATGGAGAATTCAAAGGAAGAAAGCTCAAAGTTAAAGGACCAATAAAGAAGGATCATCACTCTTTATCTATCTCAATAAGTATCTCTATCCCTAAGCTATTGTGGTATTTTATATGATATGGATTGTATGATACTTGTTGATAAATTAATCTTAAATGACTAGATGCTTTCCAAGGAATATATGGCTTTTTATATAAAACATCTCTACCCTTCTAAAATGCTTTTAAAAATATAATGTGCTCTTATAAAATTCTTTTTGAAAGGGGGAGAAGTCTTAAATTTTTTTTTGGATTAAGAATAAATATCTTTGTCCTTACTTTATTTTATGATAATGTGCTTACATGATCTTGATATATCCTAGCTCTTAAATTGTTGTTTGATTACATAAAGTGTTTTAATATTGTCATATGCTAAATGTTGATATACAAAAATATGACAAGCATTGCATGAATAATCTTCTATATCTTGAAAGCATGTTTGTTTCATCTCTCTATTCTTGAATCATATGTAGAATCTATCTTTTTGTTGATGTCAAATAGGGGGAGTGAAAATTGAAAAGAAAAATATGTTCTTGTACTTATTGTTTGATATGCTTACATGAATATCCATTCTTGTATATTGCTCAACATATTTTTTCTTTGGTGATTTGTCATCATCAAAAAGGGAGAGATTGTGGAAATAAGCTTGCCCCAGATGGTTTAATATGTTAAGTTTTGATGATGACAAATATAAGACAAAAAAAATACTTTGTTTATGTTCTTTGTTGCATCCTATATAGAGCATATCCATTAATAATTGATAAATATCTTATTTTGATGTGTATATGAAAGTTTTTTATGCATGTTAAAAATAAATTTAGACTATGTTACACAACTGATAGAATTACACTATTTTGTGTTTTCTGTGCAATATAAAAATAATTTGACTGTTTTGATACTGTTTTTTATTGTTTTGTGTGATTTACTCCGGGTCAGGAAAATAATAATTTTTGGGCCTGAGAAATTCTTATTTTAATTATTCGGTGCTGGGGGATCTTACTAAACCCAATTTCGATTGATATATATATTAACCTTTTAATTTGTAGGATTTAATTGAGTAATAAAATAATTTTATATTATTATAATATTATTTTAGGTGACAGTACCTACAGTTTTAAAAATAGTAGATTTCTACTTCAAAATGATCATGGACCCGAAAAAGTCTATGGGACCCGCATTTAGAGTAGCAGTCAACGATTCTGACTGAACTGAATTCTAAACTAATAGGAACAAGTCAACAAAAGTGGCTTGAAAATTCTAAACCAATAGGAAGGAGTCAAACTTGGTGGCTTGGACTTTAGTGTGAACCGTTGGATGATGATCTTGATGAAGAAGTTTTGATTTATCACCATTGATCTAATCAATGGTGTAGGAGCAAACTTAATAAGGAAGTCTTGGATGTTAGCCATTGATCAAATCAATGGTGTGGATGTGAGCTTGATTAGCAAGCATTGGATGTTGACCATTGATCAAATCAATGGCGTGGAAGTGAGCTTGATTAGCAAGCATTGAATATTGGCCATAGATCTAATCAATGGATAGGAAACAAAGTTAATTTCGATGGCTAAGATGAAGTCAACAATAGTGGCTTGACTTTTATTTAGTAGCTAATTAAACTTAAATTAATCATATTAATGGCCTAATTAACAAACTAAGTAAACTAATCTAGTTATTAATTAGTTATAATCTAATTACTAATTAGACATCCTAATTTTAATTAGAGGCTATGATATAGGTAATTACATATTTAATTAATTGATTATGTAATTAGATAATTAATTAAGAGTGATTAGGAAACTTAACCTACTTAATTAGCTAATTAATTAGCATACAATTAGACTTTAATTGAAGTCAATTAAGTCCCCAATTCATAAGAGGCCACACGGCCATGCAGCCCAAGGAGGCTTCTCAAGTCTTCTTGAATGGTCTTTTATGACCATTGCATGACAACTTAGTGACCTAGGCCATGCGCCTTCAATGTGAACACAAATTGTGATATTTTGGGTTCAAACTAATCTCTTAATTTCCCTACACAAGACTCCTACGGTAGCACCTCTTCATTTTCATTCTCAAATTTCGCTTTTCTCTCAACTAAACACTTAACTCCATTTGCTCTCAAAATCCCACAAACACCAAGTCATTTTTCTTTCCTTTTTTCTCTAGTATTTCGGCCTCTTCACCTAATATCACTACCCATCTTCTATAATTTTTGTTCTCATCATTTCCTAAACCTAAACAACCTTCTAAACACTTTTCATTTAGGAAGTTTTGTGAAAATCCTATCCTAAGTGCTTCAAAATCCAAGTTTGGTTTACTTCCCTAAAGGTAAACTTTGGTTTTTATGGTTTAAGATTTAGTTTATGATTTTCTAAACCATATTTGTTCCATGGTTTATCATTAGTATGCTTTGTATGTGATTTTACTAATTGTTTTAGAATTGTTAGGAATTGTTTGTGGCTTGTACGAAATCAAGGAGAAGGAGAGAAGCTTGAAAGATTTGTCTTCAAGAGGTAAGAGGGAGATTTTACCTCACCAACCAAGTTTTGGTGGTATGGGGATGGTTTTGTTCGGTGATAAATCCATAAGGGTTTATTTACCTATTGTTTGATGTTCTTTGATTGTGTTTGTGATGTGTATGATTTTGTTTCTATGCTTGCATGTGTGATAATATGCTTAAAGCTTTGATATTATGTGTGTATGTATAATTATGAAAGCATGAGAAAGTATGTGTAAAGTAAGATATGAACAACATGATTAAATGATTGTATGAATGCTCTAAAGAGCAATGAGGCTCACGGCCATACTAGGGATTAGAGGACCAAAGTCCTGAAAATGAGGGATTCAAATGAGAGTGAAGGATTTAAATGAAAAAGAAATGAATTTGAACAAGTTTGAATGTAGTAAGCAAAATGGTTTTGGGAAAATAATCGATATAATTAAATAAATAGGGTTTAAAATGAAATGAGTGTCAATACTTGAATTTTTTCTTGACGTATGGCTCACCCTACGGGTTTAGAGGTGCGTCTGTAAAATTTGAGCTGTAATATGTGAAGTAAATGAAAGAAATAACATTTTTGGGGAAACAATGCAAATACCGATTTTTAGAGGGGTAATATTATAATTTTCATTTTTAAAAGGGGCCATATTGTAATTATGATTTTTAGAGGGGCAATATTATTATTTTCATTTTTAATGGGGCCATATTGCAATTATTGATTTTAGAGGGCTATATTGTAAATATTTTATAAAAGAGGGATTATCTCGTAAATATTATTTTATGAGGAACTATTATGAAATTATTATTTGAAAAAGGACTAAAACGTAAATATTATGTTTTGGAGAGACTATTTCGTAAATATGAATTTTATGAGGGACTATTTCGTAAATATGAATTTTATGAGGGATTATTGTAAAAATATTATTTAAATGAGGACAAAAGGGTAAATATTATATTCTTGAGGGACTATTATGTAAATATGGAAAATAAAATCAATTTTAGTGTTAAATGAGGAAAATAGTATTTTTGATTTAAAACGTATGAAAAATATTTTACGCGATTGAGAAAATGCAAAAATATGATTTTACGATGAAATTACAATAATGATATTGTTGGGCCTATATGAGGACCCCGAATATAAGATAAAGAAATTGAATTGAAAATATGAGGTAAAGAAATTGAATTGAGAATATTAGATAATGAATTGGAACTGTAAATGGTGCATAATACATGCATTGGAAAGGTCCAACGGACTGAATAAGGCTAGTTGCCTAGGAGAGAATACACCTCCTAAGTAGGTGCGATATGCGTAGTGTAGGTCACTCGTTGACCTTGGGGGCATTGGGGTGCGGGTTGCCTACAATGGGCAGTTGGTAGCTCTTCTGTACCGTGGGTTAGACCGACGTAACACACCAATGATCCGGTCCGAGACACTATCATTAATCAAGATTTGATAAAGGTTGTCGTGCATATGCTAGATGTGCAAAAATTGAGCACGTAGTCTGAGGCATGTTGGTGCAGACAGATCTTTTCGATCACTCTCTCCGACCTGAGTTTTAGCTCCATGGAGTGGGAAATTAAGTCTAGGTGCATATGCATAATTATTGAGGGTATTATCGTAATTATGATTTATGATAATTGAAATGTTGAGTGTTTGAATATTGATAATGGCACGATCGTAATTATTGCTTATTGCATGAGTTATGATGATTAATGATGTTGGTGGCATAATTGTAATTATGTATGATGTGCTGGTATGAGATATTGTATGTGTTTATCTTCATTGCTACCATACTGGTATTGGTGTAGGTGATCTCACCTCTTTGTATGTCTATCCTATATTGTATTTATAATTTAAAAGACATTGAGCAAGAAGTTGACCGAGAAGGCATAGAGGAGCAGATTTCCATAGAGGAAGCTGAGTTCTGAGACTAGGAGATGCCTTGTTTCCTTGGGTACATAAGATTGATGTTTCGTGGAGAATTGGAGGCGTGGCACGTTGACCTGGAAAGAGAGCGTATTTATTACATAGGGGACTCAAACATTATTTTAAGTAGGCTACATCTTGGACACCTTTATTTTATATTAGTGTGAACATTAATGTACATCTAGAGTTCCTATTGTCTATTAGACAATACTGGGGAGTATACTATCATACTCCTAGTGCGATTAGTATAGTGTCGTCTACTCGGACACCTATCCGTAGGACTTCGCGTCTGTCTAGATCCCTATCTTTTGAGGAATCTGAGGAGGACCCATCTGAGGGTTCTGTTGTTCTAGTAGGACTTGGGCAGTAAGTTAGTTTAAATAATGTTTTAAATATTTTGAGAATCTAGTTTGTAAATATTAAAATATGACAATACTATGATTGGTATATATATGATGTAAATTATTTGTGATGATGTTGTAATGTTTTTATTTTCCGCTAAATTTATCTTGTTATTATTAAGAAAATTTATAACTCGTATTTCCATCACAAAGCACGATTTTCCAATGAAGGGGTAATTTGGTAATTGAGTAACATGAAATGTGACACCCTAAGGAGGGTGTTACATTAGTTGGTATCAGAGCCCAAGTTAGAGTCTTTTGAGTTTGTGGGTAGGTTTGTCTTATTTGTGCTGTATGAATCTCTGACACTGAACACAGAGATATGTTTTGGTTTCCGAAAGGAGACGATGTTGTGTGAAATAGTTACGTTTAGTTCGTTATGTTTTGATTTTGTTTCACTTTGAAGAAAGATAATGGAACGTAGCGAACATGAGCATGTGGACGCGAGACGTGATGAAGATCATATAGCCGCAGCTAGAAGTGTGATGAAAAATATGATTGAAGTAGCAGTACAACAGAGACAGATGATTGCTCAGCAGCAAGAACTGATAATCGAACTTCATAGCTTATTAGAATTGGAGCAGCCATCGAATGTGAGAAGCTGTAACTTAGAACCTTCGAAAATCCAAAATGGAAGGAAGCGTAAGGTCAATCGTGTTCAGCAAAAGCCGTATGTACGACCACTGGAGAAGCAACAACGAGCAAAGAGAGGAAGTACTAGTGGCAACGATTTTGGTCAGACCGTGGCATCATCAATGAAATGTTTCAAATGTGGAAAAGATCATCTCACCAAAGATTGTCAGCATAAAGGGATTATTTGTTATGGATGTGGGAAGCCTGGACATTTCTCCAGAGATTGTGATTAATTGAAGATGGAACCTTCCATTAGTAATACACGTGTTTTAAAATCTCAAGAAGAAGAAAGAGCCGGTGCAAAGAGTGTAATGAGAACGTTCAAATACAAAAACCTAAGAAGCGAGAAGGTTGTGCCATAAAGAGTAATTTTAAAATCGTGCTGTATAATTCGCAAGGTAACCCATTCTCTTGTGATCTGTGACTGTGTAAATCTTTTGGAGTTATCTGTGTTTTGTTTCTTTTCATAATGCTACTCCAACTTCTAAACTTGTTATTACTACTCGAGCATGTTTAAAACGATCCTATTATTATTATTGGAGTTTGAAACTTTTCTGTTGATCTGGTTTGTCTATTTCTTTCTCAAATAAACTGAGTAAATCAATATGACTTATCCGTGTCTTTGTTATAATGTGATCTGAGTATTTCTACTCTTCTTGTTAAACTTATTGTTTATACACAAGTTTTCTAACTCTACCCTATGTCTATTGAATATTAAATCTTTTCTGTTGATTTGATTTGTTTATCTAAAATTACACCTATTTGAGAGCCTGACTTTATAAATGGATTGGTTATTTTCCAACCATATCCTACTATATTGTTACAATGTAACTTTAGTGTTTCCTAGACCTGAGATTTTTGGATTTGAATCGAGAAAGTTCATTTCTAAAATGATTGGACTATGTTCATTTCGAAATCTATTAGACCATCTTAAATTCTTTGTTGGACTAATCTAGTAACCTACTGAATAGTCTTATTACTTTTCCTTATAACCTTCATAGTGTCTTTCATGTGTTTCAATTCAGAAGAATTATTCTTGATTCAACTTATGTTATAGTACCAAATACAGTGTAATTAGAAGAAAACTTGATCTATGAGATGGTTTCTGTTAAGATTAAAAATAGGTAAGTAGAACAACTTACTTTGATGAAGAAAATCTGGAATGATGTGACAACAAAGGAACTAGAAGACCAAATGAAGGAAGTCGTTGTTTGCTTTAAGATCGATTTGCATGTTGATTATTATCAGATTCGCGTAAAAGTAGAGAATGATCCAAGACAGTTTTTTTTCGGATGCAATTACAGACACGATGAGTATTTAATATTACCATTCGGGGTAAAGAATGTTTTTGCGATATTCACGAATTATATAAATAGGATCTTTCTTTTCCATCTAGGCAAATTTGTCATTATTGGCGATATTTTGATGTATTCTCAAAAATTCGAAGGAACATGTTGAAGATCTCAATGCAGTTCTTCAATTTCTGAAGAAAAAGAAGGAGTTATGCGTAAAACTAGTCAGACACAAATTCTGTTAAAAGAAGTTTAACTCGTAGATTTAGATTGAGTGTAGGTATCAAATAGAAAGGTTATGGCGTATATTTCAAGGCAATGAAACATGCATGAGAAGAATTATTCGATTTACGTTTAGGATATGCGATAGTTGTTTTGTAAGGAAAATCTGAAGACATTTTCTTTCCTATAAAGTCTACAATAATTTCAAGGGCTTGAAGTACCTATTCAATCAAGAGGGGCTTGGATCTAAGGAAGAGACGATAGCTAGAATTTTCAAAGGACTTGTTGAGAGTTTGTGATCTAGAATAAACTGGTTGTTGGGATGAATTTCTACTATTGATGGAGTTTACATACAATAATAGTTTTCATTCGAGTATAGGATAGCACCCTATGAGGTATTATATGGAAAAAGATGTAGAACGCCGTTGTGTTAGTACCATGATGGTGAAAGTACTGTGGTAGGACCCGAATTTGTGCAGCAGACTACTGAGAAAATGAAGATGATTCAAGATAAGATGAGGACAACTCAGACGCGACAAAAGAGCTATGCTGATAAAAGACGAAGACCACTTGAATTTGAAGAAGGTGATCATGTGTTTCTACGTGTGACACCTATGACTAGAGTTGGACGAGTAATTAAGTCGAGGAAACCCACTCTGAAGTTTATCGGACCGTATCAGATACTCCATTGGACATCGTACAAATGAAGGAGAATTTAACCTACGAGACATTTCTAGTCAAGATTGAAAATCGAAGGACAAAGCAACTTTGAGGTAAGGAGATCGCATTGGTTAAGTGGTTTGGAACGATGTAAGTGGTGAAGCAACATGGGAGTTGGAAGAGAAGATAAGAGAGTAGTATCCGTTTTTATTTTAAGTGTGTCAAGTTTCGAGGACGAAACTTATTTTTAGAGGGGGAGAGTTGTAACACCCCAAATTTTAGACTATGTTCTGGTAACCCATGGAATTACATTGTTTTGTGTTTTCTGTGCAATATAAAAATAATTTGACTGTTTTGATATTGTTTTTGATTGTTTTGTGTGATTTACTCCGGGTCAGAAAAATAATAATTTTTGGGCCGGAGAAATTCTTATTTTAATTATTCGGAGCTGGGGGATCTTACTAAACCCAATTTCGATTGATATATATATTAATCTTTTAATTTTTAGGATTTAATTGAGTAATAAAATAATTTTATATTATTATAATATTATTTTAGGTAACAGTACCTACTGTTTTAAAAATAGTAGATTTCTACTTCAAAATGATCATGGACCCGAAAAAGTCTATAGGACCCGCGTTTAGAGTAGCAGTCAACGATTCTGACTGGACTGAATTCTAAACCAATAGGAACAAGTCAACAAAAGTGGCTTGAAAATTCTAAACCAATAGGAAGGAGTCAAACTTGGTGGCATGGACTTTAGTGTGAATCGTTGGATGATGATCTTGATGAAGAAGTTTTGATTTATCACCATTGATCTAATCAATGGTGTAGGAGCAAACTTAATAAGGAAGTCTTGGATGTTAGCCATTGATCAAATCAATGGTGTGGATGTGAGCTTGATTAGCAAGCATTGGATGTTGACCATTGATCAAATCAGTGGCGTGGAAGTGAGCTTGATTAGCAAGCATTGAATATTGGCCATAGATCTAATCAATGGATAGGAAACAAAGTTAATTTCGATGGCTAAGATGAAGTCAACAATAGTGGCTTGACTTTTATTTAGTAGCTAATTAAACTTAAATTAATCATATTAATGGCCTAATTAACAAACTAAGTAAACTAATCTAGTTATTAATTAGTTATAATCTAATTACTAATTAGACATCCTAATTTTAATTAGAGGCTATGATATAGGTAATTACATATTTAATTAATTGATTATGTAATTAGATAATTAATTAAGAGTGATTAGGAAACTTAACCTACTTAATTAGCTAATTAATTAGCATACAATTAGACTTTAATTGAAGTCAATTAAGTCCCTAATTCATAAGAGGCCACACGGCCATGCAGCCCAAGGAGGCTTCTCAAGTCTTCTTGAATGGTCTTTTATGACCATTGCATGACAACTTAGTGACCTAGGCCATGCACCTTCAATGTGAACACAAATTGTGATATTTTGGGTTCAAACTAATCTCTTAATTTCCCTACACAAGACTCCTACGGTAGCACCTCTTCATTTTCATTCTCAAATTTTGCTTTTCTCTCAGCTAAACACTTAACTCCATTTGCTCTCAAAATCCCAAGAACACCAAGTCATTTTTCTTTCCTTTTTTCTCTAGTATTTCGGCCTCTTCACCTAATATCACTACCCATCTTCTATAATTTTTGTTCTCATCATTTCCTAAACCTAAACAACCTTCTAAACACTTTTCATTTAGGAAGTTTTGTGAAAATCCTATCCTATGTGCTTCAAAATCCAAGTTTGGTTTACTTCCCTAAAGGTAAACTTTGGTTTTTATGGTTTAAGATTTAGTTTATGATTTTCTAAACCATATTTGTTCCATGGTTTATCATTAGTAAGCTTTGTATGTGATTGTACTAATTGTTTTAGAATTGTTAGGAATTGTTTGTGGCTTGTACGAAATCAAGGAGAAGGAGAGGAGCTTGAAAGACTTGTCTTCAAGAGGTAAAAGAGAGATTTTACCCCACCAACCAAGTTTTGGTGGTGCGAGGATGGTTTTGTTCGGTGATAAATCCATAAGGGTTTATTTACCTATTGTTTGATGCTCTTCGATTGTGTTTGTGATGTGTATGATTTTGTTTCTATGCTTGCATGTGTGATAATATGCTTAAAGGTTTGATATTATGTGTGTATGTATAATTATGAAAGCATGAGAAAGTATGTGTAAAGTAAGATGTGAACAACATGATTAAATGATTGTATGAATGCTCTAAAGAGCAATGAGGCTCACGGCCATACTAGGGATTAGAGGACCAAAGTCTTGAAAATGAGGGATTCAAATGAGCATGAAGGATTTAAATGAAAAAGTAATGAATTTGAACAAGTTTGAATGTAGTAAGCAAAATGGTTTTGGGAAAATAATCTGATATAATTAAATAAAGAGGGTTTAAAATGAAATGAGTGTCAATACTTGAATTTTACTGACATATGGCTCACCCTACGGGTTTAGAGGTGCGTCTGTAAAATTTGAGCTGTAATATGTGAAGTAAATGAAAGAAATAACATTTTTGGGGAAACAATGCAAATACCGATTTTTAGAGGGGTAATATTGTAATTTCTATTTTTAAAAGGGGCCATATTATAATTATGATTTTTAGAGGGGTAATATTATAATTTTCATTTTTAATGGGGCCATATTGTAATTATTGATTTTAGAGGGGCTATATTGCAAATATTTTATAAAAGAGGAACTATCTTATAAATATTATTTTATGAGGAAGTATTATGAAATTATTATTTGAAAAAGGACTAAAACGTAAATATTATGTTTTAGAGGGACTATTTCGTAAATATGAATTTTATGAGGGACTATTTCATAAATATGAATTTTATGAGGGATTGTTGTAAAAATATTATTTAAATGAGGACAAAAGTGTAAATATTATATTCTTGAGGGACTATTATGTAAATATGGAAAATAAAATCAATTTTAGTGTTAAATGAGAAAAACAATATTTTTGATTTAAAACGTATGAAAAATATTTTACGCGATTGAGAAAATGCAAAAATATGGTTTTACGATGAAATTATAGTAATGATACTGTTGGGCCTATATGAGGACCCCGAATATGAGATAAAGAAATTGAATTGAAAATATGAGGTAAAGAAATTGAATTGAGAATATTAGATAATGAATTGGAACTGTAAATGGTGCATAATACATGCATTGGCAAGGTCCGACGGACTGAATAAGGCTAGTTACCTAGGAGAGAATACACCTCCTGAGTGGGTGCGATATGCGTAGTGTAGGTCACTCGTTGACCATGGGGGCATTAGGGTGCGCATTGCCTACAATGGGCAGTTGGTAGCTCTTCTGTACCGTGGGTTAAACCGACGTAACACATCAATGATCCGGACCGAGACACTATCCTTAATCAAGATTTGATAAAGACTGTCGTGCATATGCTAGATGTGTAAAATTTGAGCACGTAGTCTGAGGCATGTTGGTGCAGACAGATCTTTTCGATTACTCTCTCCGACCTAAGTTTTAGCTCCATGGAGTGGGAAATTTAGTCTAGGTGCATATGCATAATTATTGAGGGTATTATCGTAATTATGGTTTATGATAATTGAAATGTTGAGTGTTTGAATATTGGTAATGGCATGATCGTAATTATTGCTTATTGCATGAGTTATGATGATTAATGATGTTGGTGGTATAATTGTAATTATGTATGATGTGCTGGTATGAGATATTGTATGTGTTTATCTTCATTGCTACTATACTGTTATTGGTGTAGGTGATCTCACCTCTTTGTATGTCTATCCTATATTGTATTTATAATTTAAAAGACGTTGAACAAGAAGTTGACCGAGAAGGCATAGAGGAGAAGATTTCCGTAAAGGAAGCTGAGTTCTGAGACGAGGAGATGCTTTGTTTCCTTGAGTACATAAGATTGACGTTACGTGGAGAATTGGAGGCGTGGCACGTTGACCTGGAAAGAGAGCGTATTTATTACATAGGAGACTCAAACATTATTTTAAGTAGGCTACATCTTGGACACCTTTATTTTATATTAGTGTGAACATTAATGTACATCTAGAGTTCCCATTGTCTATTAGACAATATTGGGGAGTATACCATCGTACTCCTAGTGCGATTAGTATAGTGTCGTCTGCTCGGACACCTATCCGTAGGATTTCGCGTCTGTCTAGATCCCTATCTTTTGAGGAATCTGAGGAGGACCCGTCTGAAGGTTCTGCTGTTCTAGTAGGACTTGGGTAGTAACTTAGTTTAAATAATGTTTTAAATATTTTGAGAATCTAGTTTGTAAATATTAAAATATGACAATACTATGACTGGTATATGTATCATGCAAATTATTTGTGATGATGTTGTAATGTTTTTATTTTCCGCTAAGTTTATCTTGTTTTTATTAAGAAAATTTATAACTCGTATTTCTACACAAAGCACGATTTTCCAATGAAGGGGTAATTTGGTAATTGAGTAACATGAAATGTGACGCCTAAGGAGGGTGTTACACTTAGAGTATAAACTCTTCCCTTGGATTGAGGTCTTGGGTTAGGCGTAGCTCCTTATTTCTGAGGACACTCCTTAGAAAAATGCCCTTACTAACCACATGCATAACATACTGACTATCCCACCAAACAAGGCCTATCTCTGTGCTGTCTTTCACACATGGGACACTTAAGCCCCATAGATTCTCCTTGAACTTGCTTACCCTTATCTTGCAAGTAAGTAGGTCTAGGAGCATTCTTCTTAAATTTCTCATCCATTCGCTTCCTCTTTTGGAAGCCTTGTGATTTTTGCTCCAAATAAGGTTTACTATCATGGCTTTCTACAATTCCACACTTGTTCACCAATGTCGGAAAGTTCCGAATCTCAAAGGGTCAGATAGCCTTCTTAATGTCATATCTTAACCCCTCTTTACATCTGATACACTTCCATTGCTCATCTGGATTAAATCTGAACTACGAAGAGAACTTTGACAACTCTTCAAACTTGGCCACATACTGACCAATAGACATATCACCTTGTCCCAATTTTAGGAACTTTTTTTCCTTGGCATTCTGTAAATTCTTAGGGAAGTATTTATCCAAGAAAGAATTTCTAAATACCTTCCAAGTAACATGAGTGTCTGATGCCGCAAACAATCTTTTGGCATCAATCCACCAATCCTCTGCTTCTTAACCCAACATGTAGGTAGCAAACAGAACCTTCTGCTCATCCAAACAAGTCATGACTATAAAGATCTTCTCCATTTCTTTCAACCATCCTTCCGCCCTAACTGGGATGTACTCTCCCTTAAAGAATGAAGGGCTGACCTTCCTAAACTCCAAGAGATCTTGGAAGTTCTAGTTCCTACCCACAAGTACTTCTTGCACTAGTTGTATTGGTGGCACAGGAGGAGCTGGCTGTTGAGGTGGATTAGCTTCCATCATCTCAAGTATCCTAGTAGTAACAGTAGTCTGCTCCCTCATAGTGGCTGCCATTGCCATAAACGCTCCAGCCATATCAGTTGAACCTTCACTAGAAGAATTCCTGTTTCTGCTAGTTCGCCTTGGAGAAGCCATAGTTTCTTGTACACACAGAACAATATATATTTAGTTTATTAGTCTCAATATCATGTAACAGTGTGACAGTAGCTAATAACATTCATACCTAAGGCTGTCTGTTTGCCCATTTGCTAACCGCAAGTGCATGGGTCGTGCAAGTAATAAAATGATGAGTACAGATATCGTTCCCACAAGGATAAGTTTATTTCCAATGCTAAGTATTAATCGATAGCTTACATAATTCTATTCAAGAACATAAAAATAAGAGAAAGTAATTAAACTAAAGACTAAAAAGTGGTAAAGATAATGATTAGAGATTAGGGAAATCTTTCTTCACCCTTCAACCAATAACATGCAATCCTCTTCATAAATATGAATGCAATGATTAGGTTAGCTTGAGAATCTTCATTAGCTAAACGCCTATGTCTAGGTCATCTAACCATGGTTTCAATTGCCCAACTCACTAAGTGTCCTTGAGAGCTAACACAAAATCTACTCTTTAAGGTCTATTCTCAAACATGTGCTATGCATGGCTAAGAGGTATATTTCTATCCCATTAGCGAATCAACTCATCCCGCCATTCGAATAGAATCAAACATGCATCAATCATACATACGATCTCAAACCCAAATCCCTATGTCTAGGTTCATTGGACTTTATCAAATTAACTTAAATGTTGGCCAAACACTCAAGAGCATTAAGAACAATATGATTGAACAAAATCAAAGATGCATACAAACTCAGAGAAGAACAAATCATTAATATTCATAAAAAGAATTCAAAGTCATCCCTAAATACAGTTGCTACATCATTGAATATGAAAATACAAATCAAAATACATGTTCAAGAAATGAGGAAGAAAAAAGAGAAAAGAGAGAAGGAGAAAGCTTATGGATTTCATCATTGAAGCACATATCCTCCTCCAAGAGAAAGAGAGCTTCCATCCTTAGCTCCCCAAGCTCCATCTCCACCTCCAATAGAGATCCCAACCGTAGCCTCTAACCCTAAACTACCTAAAACCTAAAACCTAAGAGAGAAAACTAAGAGAGATCCAGAGAAACAGCATGAAAAATAAAATAAATACGCTCAGCTCACCGTCGCGCGCCGCGGGGTGAACATTCCCACGCCGTGGCGTGGAGCCCTGGAATGCCTCCTTGGCTTCTTTCCTCCAATGCTAGGCCTTGACTTGCATCAATTTGTCTTTTTTGAGCCCTTCCTACATTAGAGAAAGCACCAAGTTAAATATAATTACAAATCTACTTAATCAATCAACAAATATACACAAATTGCTCAAAAACATAAAGGAGGATCTCAAAATAGAATTCCATAAATATAAGCATAAAACCTTCCAAATATGCATAAGAACAAGGACTAAGCATGCCATGAAGCACAAATATGGGGTATAAATAACTACATTTCATGGAGTTATCACACTCCTAAACTTAAGATGTTGCTAGTCCTCGAGCAACACAAAGTATGACTAAGAATACTCACTTTGACAATTGATGCTCACATGCATTCAACAATGACAAATTCAATTTTCTTTTAACCACTATCAGTGCACAATGATTATAATGGCCCTCAAAGAATGCACATGCCTCACAGTTAAGCTCAACACATACACAATCCTTGACATACCATCAATCAAGCTTCCAATCATGCACATGACATCTCTCATAAACATACAAGTTAAACTTATCTTTTTCAAATCATGCTCTTCCGGATAAGTTTATGAACCTACACATGGATACAAATCACGATTCCACAAAATTGTAACACAACTCTCTCTCCACTAATGTAAATGACACATGATTGAGGATCAAAAGGGACTTTATAGCTTGTAATATAAGGCCAATAGTAATGGGCGAAAGAAATGAACGAGAAAGGATACAATACAAACATTGAGAAACATAACATATTATTTCAATTCTAGAGCCACTAACTGATATTAAAAAGGGTATTCAACAGTGAATGTAGAAAACTTGTCAGAACAATTTTGATGTTTTTCATACTTTTTTTTACTTATTCATTCCTTTGTTTATTTTTCTTTTCTTTCTTTTCTTTTTTTTTCTTTTATTTTTCAAAAAGCAATGATTTTTCTTTGACTACATCTGATTCCTTCAGTCTTATTTTGTATTGAAGATATTAATACCCCTAATCACTGAACTCACTTCAAGAAATAACACATTATGAACTCAACAAACATAGAGGGAAGGAAAAGAATGTAATGTTTTCGCATGCATAGAAAGGTTAACAGGGTAACGAACACAATGGTTATGAAAAACAAATAAGGTCAAACAATTATAAGGCTTCAAAAGGGGACCTAAGGATATAATCATGTAAAAGTAAGCTTGAAAGGCTCAATCGGTCTAAACAATGCCCTAATCATTTCCTCAATCATGCACAATCTAGGATTTCACCTCAAGAGAGTTCCAAAACAATTTCAAGGATAAAAGAAATCATTCACATGCACAATTCATAAACATTCTCTAAACAAACACTCATATCTTTCCAAAGTTAAACAAGCATCTAAGTGAGAAACATATCATGCATAAAAACAAATAAGATTGCTTAAGCATGCTTCAAGATCGCAAATGGTTTTACAAAAGAATTGAGGACAATCACAAACATTTATATCATTGGCCAACCATCACACACCAGTAAATGGCATAATGTCATGCATTCCAAAGATCCATTATTTTCCATTCAAGGATGTATAACAACATGTACAAAGTGTGAAAAATTGAAACTTCCATCAACAGGTCACCAGTAATAGCCAAAACAGGATATAATTATGAAAGCATGATGACTATCACTAGCACATACTTAAAATATCAAAACATGTGAAAACATTAAGCATTAAGGGTGAAAAACATGCAATGATAGTCCCCTAAGCCAAAGTGAATGTGTGTTCTTGGTGTTCATGGTCTATAGGGTACTTGAGCAAGTCAAAACAGCAGCCTAACTAGAAATGAGCATTATTAAATAAAGAAAAACTAGAAAAATAATAGAAAAATACAAAAACAGGAGTGCTATGCCGCGGCGTGGAGCTCTCAGGTACGTTTTCCTGATATGGCAGAGACTATTATGCCTAGGCATGAACTTGGTGCCCCTAGGCGTGATCAAAAAGCTGCAGAATTCTGCAGCAAAATTGAGCGTACGCCGCGGCGTGGAGCAAGCTTACGCCGCAGTGTGAGAAGTCATGCTGCAGAATTTTGCTGTAGACTAGTTTCTGCCAGAACTGGTGCTCCATTTTGGCCCTTAGCACCTCAAAAATGTGTCTAAAAGCTTAAAACACAGAATGTAAAACAAAAACATAACAAAAACACAAACACACACTATTAGCACTTATATAAAAAACAAGAACATAAACCAAAAAAAATAAAAAGCTAAATACTAAAGCATCTAAAATGTCCAAATGGACTTATTGAACATACTAAACAAGGTTTGGACAACAAAAATGCAATAACACACAAAATCAAACTATTGGCATATTTAAAGACTTAAAGCTAAAGAACGAAAACATGTCCAAATGGACTTATTGAGCTAAACTAAAAACAAAACTTGAATTAGAACTAAGTAAACTCCATGTCAATATTAGAAATATGGAAATAATGCCTTATCCCCAGTAACGGTGCCAAAAACTTGTTTGCCTATTTGCTAACCACAAGTGCACGGGTCGCGCAAGTAATAAAATGATGAGTACAGATATCGTTCCCACAAGGATAAGTTTATTTCCAATGCTAAGTATTAACCAATAGCTTACCTAATTCTATTCAAGAACATAAAAATAGGAGAAAGCAATTAAACTAAAGACTAAAAAGTAGTAAAGATAATGGTTAGAGATTAGGGAAATCCTTCTTCACTGTTTACTTCAACTAACAACATGCAATCCTCTTCATAAATATGAATGCAATGATTAGGTTAGCTTAAGAATCTACATTAGCTAAATGCCTATGTCTAGGTCATCTAACCATAATTTTAATTGCCTAACTCACTAAGTGTCCTTGAGAGTTAACACAAAATCCACTCTTTAAGGTCTATTCTCAAACACGTGCTATGCATGGCTAAGATGTATATTTCTATTCCATTTGTGAATCAACTCATCCCTCTATTGGAATAGAATCGAACATGCATCATTCATACATACGATCTTAAACCCAAATTCCTATGTCTAGGTTCATTGGACTTTATCAAATCAACTTAAATGTTGGCCAAACACTCAAGACCATTAAGAATAATATGATTGAACAAAATCAAAGATGCACACAAACTTAGAGAAGAACAAATCATTAATATTCATAAAAAGGATTCAAAGTCATTCCTAAATACAGCTTCTACATCATTGAACATGAAAATACATATCAAAATACATGTTCAAGAAATGAGGAAGAGAAAAGAGAAAAGGAGAAAGCTTATGAATTGCGTCATTAAAGCTCAGATCCTCTTCCAAGAGAAAGACAGCTTCCATCCTTAGCTCCCCAAGCTCCATTTCCACCTCCAATGGAGATCCCACCCGCAGCTTCTAACCCTAAACTACTTAAAACCTAAAACCTAAGAGAGAAAACTGAGAGAGACCCAAAGAAATAGTGTGAAAAATAGAATAAATACGCTCAGCTCACCGTCGCATGTTGTAACACCCCTCGATTTAATAACCACAGCACAATCATCATTATACCACGGTCACTAAATTTTGGCGTGTTATAACAAGTTTTCCAAATTTAATCATTTTGCATATATGAAAAACATGAGCCACGAATGAATAGTTACACATTCTGTCATTTTAAAAATATAGTTGGACAAGATATACCCAAGATACAACATATAAGACTGGTTAACTACCTTAAAACATACATATACTCAAAATAGCCCTTATACAGGTGATGCAAAAAGAAATATAAACTACCCATAATAACGCTACGACTAAGGAGTTGGGCACTCCATCGGATCCACTTCAGGATCCTTTCCCCAGTTCATCTAAGGACACAAAAGCAGAACCATGTGTGGTCTCACGGGCAGGTGCCCTCGCAGCTGATGCTATAGACTCTTTGTCCTCATTGAGGGTATGAACTAGATCACTCCATAGCTCCTGAATGAGTAAGGCAACTCCAGATGCACCGATGTAGTGAGAACCAAGATAGGATCTTTAATAGCAGTCCTCTTCACGGTCAAGGTCAGATCCCCAATAATACCATTTACGCTTGCCAGCCCAGTCGACTCGCCAAGCATTGGCACCCCCGGTGAGCACAATCCTGACAAAAAATTAATAGAACCCCTTCTTGTTGCCCTCGTCAAACACAAGAGATCATACGAAGTATAGTCTAGGAAATTCAACCTCGTCCCCTTTACAGTTTTTAACCAAAAGTCACATAGAACAAGAATAGTACAAACAAGAGGTGAGATATCCTACATTCATTACCAACAGGGCAGCGAAGGAAAATAATACGAATGATAAAATCATTCCATCCATGCAAATATTGCAGATATTTTCAAGTTATCAATTTCGTAGACATCATCAGAAGGCATATATCACAATAATATAAATATCAATAGCACTATAACAACAGATATCCACTATAGATATATAGCAAATATTGATGTCTCCACAATATGTATGTTGACCATGCCATGACAATATGTGAACTGATCATGCATATGCACAATGCATATGTTGACCATCCTCATGTACAATGTACTCATTTCCTACTCCATGGAGCTAGACAAAAACATCGGAGAGAATGATCAAGGGGACATGCCAGTATCTCGTCAGCTATAAAATCAAGTGTTTTCCAGAAAAATTAATCATTTTGCGTAATAAGGCTTTATACTGCCGCATTCCCACAAGATTGCAATATAGGACAGTGTCTGGTCTGGATCGTCGGTGCATTTGCATCGGTTTGCCCCACAAACAGAAGAGCTACCAACTGTCCATTGTGAGGTACCCGCACCCCGACGCCCATATGGTCAAAAAAGGACCTACACTAGTCTATTCGCACCCGCACTAAGGTGTGATTCAACTCCTAGGCAACATGGTCTTAACAATAGTTCAACCACCGTTGTACCATTCCCAATGGTATTGAAGCAATCGTCCATACAATTGTTCAATACCATTTTCATCAGTGATATTATATAACCATCCATACGACTACATAGTACCACCGTTATCTGGGTTTCCTCCGATAACTAGTCCCATCTGACTCGCTCATCTATCTGACGTTTCTGGTTATAAAGTCGAACCACATCTGACTAAATTGTCCATCTGATGTTTCTTGGTCCGGTACTTCGATTCCATAATCACAATGTCAATGCATGCTTCAATTATGCTCATCATGTCAGACTGTATCAATCATGCCTCAATGCATATGAATTCAATGCATATATATATATATATATATATATATATATATATATATATATATATATATATATATATATATATATATATATACATATATAGAATCACAATGATAGCATAACTTATTCAAATTCACATGCCATATAGAGCCCAATCATTCATTCGAAAACTTTGATCCCAATTACGAACCCACCTCAAGTCATTATTAAAACCTCCAAGGTGAACACATACTATTCAAAGTTGTTACGAAGTTATGCTTCAATTCCATTATGTTCTTGCATTAACTCTCTTAGAATATTTACTTTGACTTCTTCACAGCCCTCCTCACACTCATGTTCTTTCTTTATCTAAACTTCACACTAAGTTGTATAATAAGGTTGTGTTCATTATCCTTTCCACATTATGAACTCCTACTTAAGTGCCTATTCATTTAATTAGCTAAGTTCTAGCTTGTTACAGAGCCTCACAATGAGTGCCCAATGAGACTGTGAGCCTCCAAGGGACTAGAAAAACCAAACAATTCTTCATTATCCCATTTACACGGCTATATCCAATTTCACGGCCTAGAGTACATGGCCGTGTCAAATTACACGGCCTAGGCCGTATACTCCTCTAGAAGTACCTGAAAACGTGTCTAAATTGAAAAGCCCGATTATATAGTCGTGTAACACTCTGTCATATGCGTTGAGCTGTGTTTCCAATGGGGAACACGGCCTGGCCCGTGTAAATTCACACAGCCCGTGAATCTACACCAGAAATCATGAAAATGAGCTTCTCCAAGCTTTCAAATCAAATGGGTACCAATCCATATACATATTTGAGCATTTAGGCACATACAAATCCATTAAGATTCACAATATCAAGCATAGAAAATCATACAACACATTTAAATCATAACATCATTAGAAATCACAAACAAAGTGAGAAACCCATAATGGATTTCTCACCATCACCACCAAAGACATTTCCTCGCCACCAAGATTGGGTGAAGAGGATTATCTCCCTCTTACCTTAAGAGAAGACAAGAAAAAGAACCTTCTTTATGCTTTTCTTGTAATTTTCGTCCAAGACCTCCAAGAAAACCCTAAGATGGTGAAACCCAAGAAATCCAAAATCAAAGCTTGAAAGGGAAGTCCTTGATCACAATGGTGGCCAAGGACCATGAATATGAGATGGAGAAATGGAAGAGCTTCGATCTTTTACCTTAAAGCTTCAAGCTTTGAGCTTCAATGGTGGAAGAAGATGAAGATGGATTTAGGGGATAACCACTACGGAGAAAAGTCTTAGGATGATGAGAGGATGTAAGAAACAAGGTTGGTTGAGCAAGAAAAGCTTGGTTGCTTACCAATGGTGGTGTGTGGCCGTGTGGGAGAAGAGAGGAAGAGAGGAGCGGGCGTGAGAGGGAGATGAGAGAACGTGAGAGTGAGAGAGAGAAAGGTGAAATGAGTTTGAAATGGGAAATGAGAAAATGGGGAAAATATGATGACTTTGGTCATCTTTTCCCTCCAACTATGGAGGCCAAATGAGAGGAGAGAGAGTGTGTGATGCTTGATAGGAAGCTTCCTAGAAATTTCCTTGAAGCTTCCTTGAGAAGCTTCACATACTTCTCGATAAAGTGAAGGGTGATGATGTCACTTAGATGCTATCATAAAAGTAACCAGATAGAAATAATCTGCTAGAACTATTATCCAATGGACAAATGTTACAGTCAATAGAAATAATATTTTATTGTCTCACAAATAATAAAATATACTGTAATTTTATTTATCAGATAAAATCTCAAAAAATAAAAACCTCGTAAATTGTGTCCAATCTCAGGTTTAGTAAGATCCCCTATTGACGTTTCTACAGTTCAAAATTTTTCGGCCTCGGGAAAAATATTTTATTTTTCCAGCCTCGCTCAGTGCACACATAAATCGAGAAAAATATTAAAATAGTCAAATAATTTAGAAAATTCCAAAAAAAAATTAAAAATCATAAATATTATAAAATAATTATTTATCATGAAATAAGTAATTTTTGGGATGTTACACATGTCACGGCGTGAACATTCCCACGCCGCGGCGTGGAGCCCTAAAATGCCTCATTGGCTTCTTTCCTCCAATGTTAGGCCTTAGCTTGCATCAATTTGTCTCTTTTGAGCCCTTCCTGCATTAGAGAAAGCACTAAGTTAAATATAATTTCAAATCTACTTAATCAATCAACAAATATGCAATTGCTCAAAAACATAAAGGGAGATCTCAAAATAGAATTCCACAAATATAAGCATAAAACCTTCCAAATATGCATAAGAACAAGGACTAAGCATGCCATGAAGCACAAATATGGGGCATAAATAACTACATTTCATGGAGTTATCACTGTCATGTAATTCTATCCATAAACTCACAAACAGACAAGAAAATGCACAACACATAACTGGAATCACTAAACATGCCTAAGCATAGTCAATTTATACTCCGGCTCAACAAAATGAACTGCCCTAATACCATAATGTAACGTCCATATTCCTGTTACCATAATATATCGACTAATTACATGAGTAAATAGAGTTTGGTGCATTACTTCTAACTTATACACATTATACTGGATTGATAATAATCTTGTTTGTTATTATACAGAGCCATAAGGGAAAAGAGGAAATATAAATGTAACATCCCAAATTTAATAACCATAATATAACTAGTGTTATACCACAGTCATTAGATTCAGGTCTGCTACTTACTACAACTAAGCATTTTCTAATATAACAAAACCATGTATATAGAAAATATGAGCCATGAATGAATGAATATATTTATTACACAACATCTATATTTCTCACAAATACAATGCATATTTAAATTCAAAAGAAACTACAAAGCTATACTAAGCTAAGCTCTCTAGGCTCTTATTTGCACTCCACTTTTCATAAGACTTCTTTCTTGAAATCATCATGGAAAGAAACACATAGGGCAAGAATCACGTATTCTCGGTAGTTAAAATTCACAAAATATGTCATCACAATCATTCCAGCCATTTTGGAGAAAAATATATTATTAAATCTCAAATTATATATACATATAAGCTAGAAATGTGGCAAAAGTCAAAACTATGTCTTTTCTCTTCCCGAAATAGATTCTCATTTTATAAATTTGTATAAAAACTCATTTATCACAAACAATCTTCAAGTAATCACCACACTCACAAAAAATAGCATCTCCATCTCGGAGATACAAAAATAACATATCCATCTCAGAGATATAAGAACAACATCACCATCTCAGAGATACAAGAACAACATCTCCATCTCAGAGAAATGCAATTGCCTACACAATTGCAATGCATAAATATGTTATGATTAGCAACCGCCCATACAATTGTCATGCTATGCTAAATTATGTCTAGTGTTCATGCCTATGCAATAACTTAAGTATGAAATGAGTAATGTTATGATACCAATTCCATGGAAATGTCATGGTATACATGAATCCTGAACAAAGTAAAGGAATTCACTTCCATGAACCTTGAACAAACACTCGAACCTAGTTCTAGCAGTCTTCTATCTAGGTAGTGAAATCTCATCAACTATACAGTCTTCAACAAAAACAAGGAATCCATCCTCAGAGTCATACAATAGGGAGGGAGCTGTGCGTCCTCACACTATCATGATTTAGGATTACCTCCGATAGTAGGGAATCCCTCCATAACTACCTTCCATTTAGGATAATATCTAACAAAGAGGGAAAATCCCGCCTCAATTTCCAGAATAATGAGGGAGAAGAAGTCCATCCTCAATTCATGACTATAATAGGAAGGAAACTACCCTCCTTACTTAACATAGATTATCCTCAAATATGAGGCTCACACCCTTCAACACAAATATATCATATATATAACCATGTCTAATTACTTCCCATAATTAGCATTACAAATCACTTTGATTCATCACATATTCACTTCATTAAATACCCCTATTAGAGTCTTATTACTCATTAAGAAGCATAAAAGAAAAAATTACACCTTTAGAAGGCTCCATTGCATCAAACAACAATTCCTGTCCAAGTCTAGAAGTCATGCCTTGGTGTAGCACTGTCACGTCGTGGCGCCGAGCTCTCTGCCCACTCACGCCTCGGCATGGCTCTCAATCATATCGCGGTGTGAGGAGCTTTCTACAGAATTTGTATAGATACGGGTATTGTTTCATTGGAGCAAAACCATCCTCCAATCACTCAAAACTCAATTACAGGTGATTTCTAGCATCGAAAAAGATCCATTAACACATTGCGACTCACAAAACCATTTTCATATCACTACACATGTATCAATGCATAATTCATCACCATAAAACCTAATAGCCCTCCCTTAGCTCAAGTGAGGTTATAAGTGTTCAATGGATGAAAAATGCATCACCAAGCATACCACAAAGAAAAAACAAGTCATCCGCAAGTTTTCCAACAAGATTCAAGCACAGAACACCAAAATAACCTTTCAAACGCCTTTCCCCCATCATGCCAGCTCATGAAACAAGATAAAGAAAATGGAAACAAAGAGTCAAAACAAAGCCCCCTACCTCAAGGTCTTAAAGATAAAGCCAAGGATTGGCTTTGGAGATCCCAAGTTCTCCTTTCTCTCTCCCCTCTTTCTTTCTCCTCCTTCATGTTTTTACTCTTCTATTTTCTGCTTCTTCTTTTTTTCTTCTATTTTTCTTTCTCCGTCGTGGGATATTTAGTAAGAGAAGTCAAATTTGGCTTCTCTTAGATAGGTACTAAAACCCTCAATCTGCTAAGAGCACTTAGATTTCACCAAATCTAATTTTCTAACTTCCAACAAGATTAAACTAAATCCTAAGATTCATCAAAAATCTTTTTTTGACATTTTCCTATTTTTCCACATCTGCTGGTAGCCAATCCGGCATTAAAACACACACTCAGTATACTTAAAAATGTCAAACTAACTCCGATTATCTTCAAATTTCAACTATATCTTCTTCCACACATTCGTAACCTAGAAACAAATTTTTTACATTTATTTTCATTAACTAAGCAGTTTAAGCTAATTTCGGGGCTAATAATAATTATATTTCACATATAGTGTTATAGCAAAGTGACTAAACATGCTCAAAAGGCCACGAACTTACACAAGCATGATAATCAAGTATTAGGCTATCTCTGTAACCATATAAAAGTCTATCATATTTTCATGGGTGTTACAATAAACATATAAACCTTTACATTATATGTACAAACTAAGCCTCAAAAGAGCGTAAGCACAATACGTAAACTTATACAACCCAATGCAAATATCTCAGTATACAGGCATTGGACAAAACAAATAAAAACTAAACTAGTTCATCTGCTTCTTTTTCTTCCTCTCAGAAGAATTTTAACCTGTATTTATCATGAAAATAACAAACGAGATGAAAATTCACAATTCTCAGTAATACAAATAGATATATAATGAATAAACGTATCAACAATAGATTATGATATCAACAAGTAATTGAGTCACTACTCAATACCATTGGAACATTTATGTATACCTTCTATATAAACATCCACCAAGCTAAGTCATAATTTACATATATAGCTACCTTTTTCTAGTAATAAACAATTGCCCATACAATTGTAAAACTTCAAGTTCCTTGATAAAGTATTTTTCTCACTCCTTTGTTTTTTATAGAGGGCTTTTCTCACTCCCCTACTAGGACAAGGTGTTTTTCTCACTCCCCTGTCTCACAAATCCACCCTTGACGTAGTGCTTTTCTCACTACTTAGCAATATCAAAGTGTTATTCTCATTCCCTTGCTTTAGGATAAATTGTGTTACGACTCAACTTCAACAAGAAAATGAGTCATTCTTAACAAACATCCCTCTCTAGTTCAACTGTATAAAATAAAAGAGCATTTCTCTAAAAACATGCTTCTAGTACATCGTGTCATCACATTTCAAGTGAAATCAAGTGTAACATCATTGCTTATCAATGATTTAGAAGCATATCTATGTAAATTCTCAATATTTGGATGCACAAAGACTTGATTTGTTACATATATGCTAGGTGGTTATTCCCTTCTTTAAATATCCCTACTGGTGTCTTAACCCACACTACAAAGCATATATAAAGGATCCTAATAAGTAGGGAACTCTATTTCCCCATAAATAAAACAGGGGACAAATTGTTCATGATCGCTCAATTTTCCAATGCTTAGGCACTCCATGACAGCAAAACTCTCCCAATTTTCTTATCAATGGACGCTTATGTGCCCAACTTTTGAGCACTCAGTCGCCCAGCATTTTAGCTCTCTGGCCATGAGCGATTAGGTGCTCCCTCTTTGAGCACTTAGGCGCCTAACACGCTCCTGCTCTTTGGCCTTAAGTGATTAAGCACCTAATTTCTGGGTGATGTTGTAACATCCCAAAAATTATTTATTTCATTATAAATAATCATTTTATAATATTTATGATTTTTGGAAATTTTTGTGAATTTTTCTGAGAACGTTGAATATTTTAATATATTTCTCATTTTGCATACGCGCTGAGTGGAGCTGGGAAAACGAAATATTTTCCCTGAGGCTGGTAAACTTTGGACTGTGGAAACGTCAACAGGGGATCTTACTAAACTCGAGGTTGGACACAGTGTATGAGGTTTACGTTTTATGAGATTTTATCTGATAAATAAAATCACTGTATCATAAAATCATCTAATGAATAATAAAATATTATTTCCATCAATTGTAACTTTTATTCATTGGAAAAATAATTCTAATAGTGTAATTAATCATCTGTCAGATGTATTTAATCGAGGAGACAAGCTTATTATGCATTTTATCGAGAAACGCACGAAGCTTCTCAAGGAAACTTTGAGGGAAGCTTCTAGGAAGTTTCCTTCCCAATCACTTTTCTTTCTGCTCCCTTTTTGGTGCTGCACGGTTGGGTAAGAGGGATATTTCATTTTCACTTCTCCCATATTCTCTCATTCACACTGCTCTTTCTCTCTTTCTCTCTTCTCCATATGGCTACACACCCACAAACACCATTGATGATTTTCAAGCTTCCATGCTTAAGCCAAACTTAAAAACATTGTTTCACCTCACCATCCTCAAGCTTTCTTCTTTGTGGAGCTCTTCTTTATTCCTCCATTTTCGTATTCCATAGCCAACATCAAAGCTTGGAGCTTTAAGGTAAAGCTCTCAACTTTCTTCTCCTTTTCTCCCCATTTTCGTGACCCATGGTCACATTAGTGACTATGGATGCCATTTCCACTCTTTGATCTTGATTCTGTGGATTTGAACACCCTAGGTTCTGGTGGTGGTGAAGAACGAAGTTTCTAAGCAAAAAGGAGCATAATTTCTTTGTGTTTCTCTCAGGTAAGAGGAAGACACTCCTCGTTAACCTCTATTAGCATTTAGAAACGTTGTCTGTGATTGTGAGGAAACCCTATTGAGGGTCATCCTTTGTTTGCATGTTGTTTGTAATGTGTTTGTGCTATTAGATTGTTTTTGTGTATATTGATGCATCTGAATGGATTAGAATGTATAACATGGAAGGAAATGACGTCGGATTGGTTCTCGGATGGCCACGGTTTTTGAGCCCAAAATTTGGGGATTCTTTGTGAACAATTGTAACAATTTAAACTTCTGACCATTTAGTAGAATGTCAATATCCATCGAGTTTGGACTTCTGACCATTTAGTACAATGTCAATACCCATCGAATTTGATCTTCTGATCATATCCGTCGAATTTGACCTTCTGATCATATCCGTCGAATTTGATCTTCTAACCATTTAGTACAATGTCAATATCCATCGAATTTGATCTTCTGACCATTTAGCACAATGTCAATATTCGTCGAGTTAGGATGTCAATATCCATCGAGTTAGAATGTCAATATCCATCGAGTGAGAATTTTTGACAATTTAGTGTTTTCGTCGGTTCAACACTTGGAAGATTTCTCCAACGTCAACACCCATCTGTCGAATTGGGATTTCTGCTAATCTTCTAGTATATTCGACAATTTTTGATCTCCATTCGACAGAACCTTCATTCGACAGAAATTGATTTTTAGTCATTCTTGTCAAAATTGTAACTTAGACATTTTCGTCACCAAATCACCTTATGACTGACATCTTTCATCACTCTCTCATGTTATTTTTCGTCGAAAGGTAACCTCAACTGTACACTAGATACATTGTCTCCGTCGAATCCAAATGTATAATTTATCACCCAACACCTAGTGATTAAATTAATGGCAATAAGATGCAAGAATTAGCAAATTGGAAAATTAAATTATATTGAGATACATAGATTTTAAAGAACCAAGAATGGAATTTTCATAAGACTTAGGATAATTTTAATTAGGGTAAGAACAAGAGAGTGTGAGACTTTGAGATCTTAGAATAACCTTCTAAGTGTATGTGAATAAATTACCTAAGGATTTAATTAATTAAGAGAATTTCTTTAGAGACAAACTTTATAAGAAAAGCTAAACCTAAGCAAGAATTCATAATACATCTTAAAAATGCATTAATTCATTTAATTCTTATATTATGATATTGTGGGTCGATGTGAGTGACCAATGTTTGTGTTGATTCTTGCTTTGGCAAATTGTGGCATATTGTGGAGTTATATGTAATAATGATCATACATGATTATGCATAGAGTCAGTATGCATTGTGAATGCCCGTTGGATTATTGTGAAGGCCAAGTTGCCTAGGAGTTGAATCACACCTTAGTGTGAGTGCGAATAGACAAGTGTGGTCCTGTAGTTGACCTTGGGGGCGTTGGGGCGCAGGCATCTCACAGAGAACAGTGGTAGCCCCTCTGGACCATGGGACAGACCGATGCAAACGCACCGACGATCTTGACTGGACACAGTCCTATATCGAGATCTTGTGGGAATGCCGCTGTATAAAGCCTTGTTGCACAAAATGACTGATTATTTTATGGAAAGCACTTGTTTTTATGGCTAACGAGATACTGGCACGTCTCCCTGATCATTCTCTCCTAATGTTTTGTGTCTAACTCCATGGAGTAGGATTTTGACTTTGTATGCATGTGCATAGTGAGTTTATGAATTATTTAGCATTTATTGTTATTATAATTGGAACTGTTGTATTACTGATATATATATGATTGCCTGGAACTGTTTGGTTGATTATAACTGTTACTAAATGTTTATTATCATTGTTACTATCAAAAATGCTATGTGGGCGCTTTGCGTCGTTTGGTTTCTTGCTGCTATAATTGGTAATGATGGTAGGATGTATTACCTCTTTCTTGTCTTTCCATTACTATTTGTCTGTATAATGCGTCCCATCGAAGATGACTGCAAGGAAACGGAAGCTCCCGATTTCCCTAGCTTCTGGCCTAATCTCGATTAGCGACTACTGAAGAACATGGAGGCTCGCATGCGCGGGATTTTGGGAGATGTGCGTCTGACCTTCCTAGGAGGGCCAGAGTGCTGGCACATCAACTTTGACTCTGAGCACTGTGTCTACTTGGGAGACGTGTCGTTAGCTTTGGCTTGGAGGTGTCACGAGCCACCGATCTTCACCTGCTGCATCAGCTTACGTCTGGAATTTCCTTTTCCTATACGGGAGATGTGGGGTGACCGCTACTACACCCCGCGGGAGGACTCTTTTGATTCCACAGCTCGAGCCCTGTCCCGTAGCTCTGTGGCTCCTATGGTGGTTTCCTCGGATGAGGAAGACCCTAAGGAGGTCCCTGAGGATGACCTCGCAGAGGATCTTAAAGAGGATCCTGATACGATCCCTCCTCATCTGAGGGACTGATATTGCTAGTAACGACTGATGGCTGCCAGTGTTTTTGTTTTGGGGGCCTGATGTCTTTCGTAGTGGGCTATATATTTCTGATACCGTGGGAATGTATATGTATAATTCTTTGGGGCAAGTATAGTTTTGCTTTTTGATATACCAGGCTTGTAACCAAACAGTTTGATAAATATATATATGAATATGCAATATTAATTCCAATGTACACTTTACCTCTGCTTTTATTCTTTATTTCCATTTATGTTTTGTCACTGTGTTCATTAACTATTGTTATTATTATTGTTAGGAAGAAAAAAAAATATTCACCAATTTAATTACATAACTATAATCAAGTAAATATATATTATATTAAAAGGAACCAGGTCTTAACTTATGTAATTTTATTTCCACATTGTAATTGACAATGTGACATTCCCTATCTAAAAAGGGGCATTACAAATGTAGCGCCCAACACCAGACTTCTCATGTCCTATTTCAATGAATTTCCAACCAAACTTAGATCCCCAAAAATAAATCCTAAGTGGTTTTCAACTTCATACATGGTCTTCTAGACATGTTGTAACTCTCATGCACAAACTCAAATCAGTGACATAGTGAAAAGATAAATCAAATGCAAATTGTCTATACCCATTTTTCCAAACCTTAAGCTAATGGAAAAACAAGGATACATACATGTTCAAAATCATAACCATACATAGAATAGCCATGAACACTCTATTTTGAACCATTGGAGGCTAGAACTAAACAAGGAAACCACGTATGCCTCTCAAACCCATTTTTATCCAAACAAGCATACACCAAGCATCAAAAGGGTATAGAAAAAGAAAAATTTATACAAAAATAAACACCCCTACCTCAAGTTATGTGATTGATGCTCAAGTTTTGGTTTTTTCTTTGATCTTCCTTCTTCCTTTCTCTTTTTTCTTTCCCTTTTTCCTTTCTCTCTTCTTTCCTTTGCTGCTAATGTGAGAAGTGAGAGAAATTGAGTGCAAAAGAAAGTCTGAGATGAAGGGTTAAAAGGTGAGAGGCAGTGAAAACAAAGGAGAGATAAGGTTGAACTTAGATATTTAGCTGGAAACATTATATCACTTAGGAATACTTTGATCTTACAAAATAAAGTTTCCTATCTTGCATAGGTGTGATAGAAAATCCTAGGATTCATCTAAATCCTACTTTTACCACTCTACAATTTTCCATACACCAAAAACTGACACTTAAGCCTTATTACTCTTCCTCAAGTTAAATTAAACCTAAGGAAATCAGCTAATAGGCCTACAATTATCTGCCTTAACATGTACTTATTACCAGAGAAACCACCATTCTTTACTTGATATCTTCACAAAATTTCACAATTTTCCAATATATCTACCTATTTAATCTAGCCCTTAAATTATAACACCCTAACTTTCGATGTTGTAGTATATCCATAATATATACAAGTAAACAGAGTTAAGCGAGTTACTTCTATCTGATAATCAATAAAACATAATCCATAATAATATACATGTCATTATAGAGAGCCTTTGTGGAATAAGGATACATAAATATACAATATTAGCCTCAAAAAGGCCAATTGTAATACATAACATCTTTATACATCACAAAGTAAATATAAACATAGTATAAGCATTGCCAAAAAGAATCTAGCTATCTAGTCCATTTTTCTCTTCTTCTTTCCCTTAGAAGGGTCTTGACCTAGATTTACATGGAAACACAATAGGGTGAGAATTTGAAATTCTCAGTAATAGTATTCTAAAACCAATCATTTATAACATTATAAACACAATCTTAACTAATACGGAATAAGATATGTTTTAAAAGCTCTTCCATGACTCATCTTTAGTAACTAAAGGAGCTAAGCTTAGTAAACATTCATGGATCAATAAAAGAACCAAGCTAAACTTATTTCATGGCCCATCATAGGAATCTAAGCTAATAGACTACCATGGTCCAACACAAGAAACCAAGCTTATTTCATTACCATGGCTCATTAAAGAACCAAGCTCATATTCTTCCATAGTTCATTAAAAGAAACTAAGCTCAAGCTATCCATAGTTCACCAAAGAATGAAGCTTATTTAACTAGTATCTAGTACACCTTATCATCACATCACAAGTGATATCAAACACAACCTCATGTTCCTCAAGGTTCTAGATAACAACCTATAGCAAACCACAACCATTGGATGCTCAAAGACTTCTATTTTCCCATATATGCAAGGTGGTCATTTCCTCTATGAAATACCCCTACCAGTGTCTTAACACACTTTAAAAAGCATATAAGAAGGATCCTAACAAGTAGAGAAGTCCATTTCATCAAAATAAGAACCCTGGACTTAGTTCCTAGGGGCCACTCACCCACGCCTAGGCGTGGACATGACTAGGACACTACCCTATTTCCCAGCCATTGGCGCTTAGGCGCACTAAACTGGCACCTAGGCTCACCAAACTAGTGCCATACTTGCAGCCTGTTGGTGTACTAATTCTGATTAGTGGGCGCCTAGGCACCCAACTCTGGTTCCTAGGCAACAAAACACCAAAAACAAGTTTTTCTGTTCCATTGATTCTCAAACTAATTTCCAACCATCAATCATAAGTTCTAAGGGGTTTTCATAGACAAATATGGTCTCTAATCATGTAGCAACCCTCATGCAAACTCTCAACTCATCAAAACATGGATTCATGTTCAAGCTTACATCAATGAGATACTCATTTCTCAACTCTTAACTCAAGCATATAAATAAGTGTTTCTAAACTCACAAACAATAACCTTGCATAGGTTAAGCTAAAAGCAAACCAAACTCACCATTGAAGGCACTAGCCAAGCAAGAAAACAACAAATGTCTCTCAAACCCACTTTTCATCCAACAACATACACCACGTATAAAAGATGGAGATAGGGAGAGATGGTCATGTAAGGTTCAAGCACCCCTACCTCAAGTAGTCTAGATGATCTTCAAACCTTTGATTTGCCTTTGGTCCTTCTCTTTTCTTCCTTTTATTTCCTTTTATTTTATTTTCTCCCTTTTTTCTTTATTTTTCCTGCTAGTTGAAATTGAAAATGAGAGAGTGAGAGTGAGGAAAGTCAAAGAAAGTGGCCAAGAGAGAAAGAGAGACGGTGGAAGCCAAAAGGAGAAAGGTAGGAACTTATGATATTTAGATGAAACTTTATATCTATTAAAAACACTTCGATTTTACAAAATCAAGTTTCCAAACTGTCATAAGCATTATAGAAAATCCTAGGATTCATATCAACCCTAGTTTCATCATTTCCATAAATTTCCACATATCAGTCAAGTCAATCTGGTATTAAAATACTCACTCAGTGTGCTAAAAAATATGAAACTAACTTAGTTTATCCTCAAACTTTAACTACATCACATTTCATACATTTGTGACCTAGAAATAAATTCTTCATTTTATTTCCTATAACTAAGCATTTTATATAATTATTTAAGTCATTTTATGTTACTTTTCACATTCAGTGTTGCAGCAAAGTGCCTAATCTAACTCAAAATGTCACAAAACTAAACAGGCATGTCATACAAGTATTGTGATACCTCTGTAATTATATACAAGTCTAATATGTCAAAGATGATGTTATATAAACACTTATTTAGTGTTATTAAAAATACCAAATTAACTCAGTTAATTCTAAAAAATTAACCACTTCACATTCAATTCATGTGTGACCTAAAAATAAGTTATTCTTATTTATTTCCCTCATCTAAGTAGTTTAGGTTTGAATCTGAGCTATTATAAGCTATTTTTCACATTCAGTGTTATAGCAAAGTGTCTAAACTAACTCAGATGGTCACTAGAATTTACAGGAAATTCATGCAAGTGTTATAATACCTCTATAACCATGTTCAAGAATAACAGATTAAGGAGGATATTATAACAACCTCTCCTATCATGGTGGGAATATCCTGCATTTCATGCCTCAAAATTTGAATAATGTTGTATATCCCCTTCATATTCTATTCTTTGGTTTTTATTGCTTGAATCCTATCATGCCAAACTAGTATAATCTTCTAAGACTTGCTAGAAAGTCTGAATGACCCTTTTCTTTAACCAGAGGTACATTGGGATTTGGGGTTTGGTAAACAAAGGAACATTCATTGTTAAAAGGATAATAACTCTCCTTGAGGTAGTCGGTGTAACATCCTAATACTAATACTAATAACATGTCTTGGATCATGCATTAGTAGTTAGGATTAGGTATATCACCTCTTTACTAAAAACAAATTTGTGAAAACAACTATAACATATATGAAAATATGAGCCTGGTGCGGGTGCAATAATATACATATATGGAAAGGATCTTTATACAAATACATTAATCAAAATAGAAATAATACATTACATGCCTTCATGGTACTATTTATATAAATTCTGCATAATACTTTTTCTAACATCTATGACTAAACTTTGTCTTCATGCATCTGGTCTTCTCTCCTACTTGTTGGTGCCTTCATTATCCTTGAAAATATTATGAAAAATATAAACAGGGGGGTGAGAATTCTCAGTAGTTTTATGAAAAACGTGTCATCATAATACTTCTAGTTATTTCAAGGAAAAACCTTTTTCTTTTAAAACTCAAATTACATATATATATGTAAACTTTAGAAAGGTGGCAAACTGCCAAATCTTATCTTTTCTCTTTTCAAGACAGAGATCAATTATTATCCTTTATAAAAAATCATTTACACAATCTAATAATTCATAAAGTATCAAATCAAATTCTTTACCAAAATCAAATCAAGTATCAATATTAGTCATTTATAATAATCATCATGGGTAATCATTCTCTATAATAAAACATAAAATAACAAAGCAAATCAAACATCATATTTCGTCATATATCACAAATATTTACTCGTCATTCATTATTTTTTTATCTTTCAGTGTAACTTACTAGTATATCTTATATTCATCATTCATTGTATCCCTTTTCATTATTCTTCAAGCATCTTAAGTCTTTATATCTCATTCTTTGACAATTCTTATAATTATTCAAAAGGTATGGAGGGAATGCCCATCCTTACAATACCATTCCGTTCACATTCTCTTGGTAGTAGCCTGTTTTCAAGTTGGTGCACTTCAACTTATTCATGACCATTCGCCAGTCACACAGAACTATTCCGAATAATGTTAAATTCAATTTCAAATTCTTCTCAGTGCTCATTATCCAGTGCTAACTCCCACAGAACTAAGTCACCTCACATAACCTAAATTCTAACTTGCTAATATCCTACTTTTAGGTCAGTACATTCCAACCTATTTATGACACTACCATGCTTGTGTCACATAGAACTATTCCTGAGTATCCTTATGTATACACATGAGGGAACCTAGGCTTGTGAGGAAACTAGTGAGGAATTTTAAGAATATAGGATCCCCTTCCTCACATAGGATCATCTTCAAAATTCTAATGGAATCTGGATACCCTTCCCTTACAGAGGATTAACTCCATAATTCACTTATGCCAAATATACTCAAATATGGCAAAATGCCAACTTTATATGTAACAACCTAATGTTGGTACCCTAATATATCTGACATATACCTGGATAAGCAGTATCAGCCATGTTGCTTCTACTTATACTTCAACTAATTCATAACATTTAAACAAATAATTATGGAAAGCCAAAACTGAAACTCATACATATATAGAACATTATACATACAACTTTTATAATTTCAAAGCAAATATAAATTAATACATAAGCTTTGAACTAAAAGCATAACTAAACTCATCTTGTTCTTCTATATCTTCGTCTTCATACCCTCTTGAAGGGCCTTGACCTGGATTTACATGGAAACACAGCAGGGTGAGAAATGCAATTCTCAATATGAGTAACCAGTACCAGTACTAAAGCATTTGTACTTAATAAATGTTCTCTTAAACTAAATATACTATACTAACTTTTTTGGTCTAGTTATTCAATATCGTGATATAAGTATATACGAATATCACCTTACAATGAATAACACTATAAACATTGGATTAACAGTTGCACTAGAAAAGTGAGACTACACTACCACTAGAATGTTCACATTCTGACTTTATGTAAACATTCATCTAACAACTATATAATCCTTCACTATGCTCATACATGTACTTAACTATTTCTAGGAATTGAATTCCTTCGTCTGGAATATTACTTACTTATCCTTAGCCTGGCATAGGATATGCTCATCCTTAGCCTAGCATAGGGTATATTGATCCTTAGCCTAGCATAAGACTTATCATAACTCCACCTTTAGCAAAGTGCTTTTCTCACTCTTTTTCCAGGTCAAAGGGGCTTGCATCGCTCCCTTAGTTAGGAATAGTGATCAACTAGGGTTCAACCTTAATTAATAAGGGATCCATGATTTACTAGGCTCAACTTTAATCAATAAAGGAACCAAGTCTTGCTAGGGTTCAACCTCATTAAAGGAACAAAGTCTTGCTAGGGTTCAACCTTATTAAGGGAACCAAGTATTGCTTGGGTTCAACCTCATTAAGGGAACCAAGTCTTGCTAGGGTTCCACCTCATTAAGGGAACCAAGTTTTGCTAGGGTTCAACATTATTGCATAAGGGAGCCAATTCATTAGGGTTCAACCTTATTGCATAAGGGAGCCAATTCACTAGGTTCAACCTTATTACATAAGGGAGCTGATTCACTAGGTTCAACCTTTTTTGTACAAGGGATCCAATTCACTAGGTTTAACCCTATTACATAAGTAATAAGGGATTCAATTCACTATGTTCAACCTTATTGCATAAGGGATCCATTTCATTAGGTTCAATATTAATACATAAGGGAGCCAATTCACTAGGTGCAACCTTATTACATAAGGAAGCCAATTTACTAGGGTTCAACCTTATTGCATAAGGGATCCAATTCGTTAAGTTCAACCTTATTTCATAAGGGATCCAATTCACTAGGTTCAACCTTATTGCATATGGAAGCCAATTTACTAGGGTTCAACCTTATTGCATAAGGGAGCCAATTTACTAGGGTTCAACCTTATTGCATAAGGGATCTAATTCGCTAGATTCAACCTTATTGCATAAAGGATCTAATTCTCTAAGCTCAACCTTATTGTATAAGGGAGCCAATCTTGCTATGGTTCAACTTTGATGAACAAAGAAACCATTCTTTCTAAACACCCCATTTACTCCCACTTAATGAGATAATAGAGTATTCTTCTTAAAACTAGCATAATCAAATCATCTTTAACTATAAGAGAGTGATTCATGCTTATAACTTTCTCCTTAAACTTGTTTCTAAACTACCTTACCATCACATCACTAATGGTATTACAAACCACACTAATGTGATAAAAGGTCCTAGACTTCTATTCCACCCAAATCCTTCTCTTGAAAAGTTTGGAAACTTAACTTGTTCTTATATGCTAGATGGGTTATTTCCTTTGTAAAATATCCTAAAAAGTGTCTTAGCATACCTAAGAAAACACATATGAATGTTCTTAACTAGTAGGGAAACTTAAAACCTCAAGAATATAATTATTGAAAAATCCTAGAACTCACGCCTAGGCATGACTTTCCCATGCCTAGGCATGGAACCACGCCTAGGTGTGACACTCTCTATCTCGCCTGGACTAAAAACTGATCAGTCCATGCCTAGGCGTGGCTGCCTTATGCCTAGGCGTGACCAATTCTGTAGAAAATTATATAGAACTAAGCCAATGCTCAAAGGGTTCCAAACCAAACCCTAAACCACTAATCATGGATTCTAAGTGATTTCTAACACCAATCTAGGCCCCTAAACTTGTTATAACTCTTTTGCAACCTATTGATTCACTTAGTCATAGATTTAGGGTAGAAATCTAAATAACTCTAATCCACCTTTTCAAGTTCCTCATGAACCAAAATTAGATCAACTTCAGCCATAAATGGCCATCTAGCACTCAATAAGCTAAAACTATCCTAACTTAATACTTGGAATCAAGAATCATGCTAAGAACTAGGATTTGACTCTTCACATCCCTTTTTCTATTCAAAAACCCTAACCCATCGAAAAGAACAAAGAGGGAAAAAGAATAGAAATCCCCTACCTTGTGGTGATGACCTATCTTGGCGTCACTTGATTTTCCTTAGGTCATTCTTCTCCTCATCCTCTTCCCTTCCTCTCCTTCTTCTCCTTTCTCTCTTTCTCCCTTTCATTTCTTTCTTTGTTTGTTTTTGCTTCTTTTCACTGTGGAGAGAAACGAGAAATAAAGAGAAAAGAGGTAACTTAAGTTTCTACACTGAAACTTATATCTACTAATGACACTCGAATCACAATAATTCAAGTTTTCCAACTTCCAATAACTTTAGAATAAATCATGGGATTCATCTAAATTGTTGTTTCACCTTTATCCTATTTTTCTATATCTACTACTAGTCAATCAATATTAAAACACACAACCAGTATGCTTAAAAATACCAAATTAACTCTGATTATCCTCAAAATTTAACTACTTCTTACTTAGCTCATTTGTGACCTAGAAACAAGTTATCCATACTTGTTTTCCTCAACTTAGCCTTTAAAGCTATTTTTTGAGTTATTTTAGGCTACTTTTCACCTTCTGTGTTGCAACAAAGTACCCAAACTAACTCAGTTTCTCACCAAACTGAACTGACATGTTAAGTAAGTATTAGGCTACCTTTTGTAACCCATTAAGTAACCAGCCTAACATGTTACTGAGGGTGTTACATTTCTCCTCTCCCTTGTAAAATTTTTCTCAAAATTATTTTTCTCTTGGCACAACTCTAGGCAATCTTACTTTATATGGGATTCTAACTCCTAAAAAGGCTCCTTTGGTGCCAACTTCACCTTTACTATTCCCTGGAAGAAAGGCACCTAGGCACATATTCTGCTATGTTCTTTTTCCTTCTAGGCCACCAAATAATATTCGAAGATCTTGGTACATTTAGTAGCCTCTAAATGGATGGTATACTTTCTCTTGTGAGCTTCCCTTAGAATCCCTTCCTTTGATTCTTGACTCTCTTGGAACACAAAGTTTGTCTCTAAACTTTTTCGTTCCATCCTCATTCATAACAAAACCCTCTTAGGTTCCTAAGAAGATTTGCTCACTACTGTCCCTTAAAGCTTCATTCTCCTTGTGATTTTCTAAAATCTGAGTCCTTAAGTCATTTACTATACCCACTCTGCTCACTATGAGACTATGTGCATTAGAGTTACTGCTAGACTCCAATTCCTGAAACTCTCAAGAGGTTCACTCTCTTGGACCGTCATCGAGGACATATGTAGGACTTTCCTACCTTGTGCATTAGCCATTGCAGTGGCTTTACCCAAATGATACTATAACTCAAAGTCGTGATCCTTTCATCATAACCGAGTTCTGCTTAGCATTTCATCCATCATCTCTACCTCATGTGCAGTTTCTTCTGAACAAATAAGTGTTACAAACTCGGATGATCACTGAACACCTCAACTAGCTTATCTTGTACCATACCCATAACAGTTCTATTTCGCTCCTAGGTGGTACTTAGTTACTTTCCTAGGAAATACCTCTGGATGTCTAATTATCACAGATATACTTCCTAAGACTTACTCAACTTTCACATTCGAGGAGGAAAAGGAGAACATATCCTTAAATCCCCTCTACTAAGAAGTTGTTCACTTATCTAGCTCTCAAAACATAGACTTGAAAGAAATAGGCATAAAAGAATCATTAGATATAAACCTCAAGGTCTTATCTAATAAACTCAAAACGATGACTAATCTAACGTCCATATGAAAAAGAGAAAAATTGATAAGATTCTCCAAAGGAAATCTTATCTTTAACTTTACACAATAATCCGAACTTACTAAGGAAATTGTGACTAACTTTCCTGTTGGTGTAGACAAAGATGAAACATAAGAAAACTCAAACATAGATAAATCTGATCTCTTTTTATTCTCATATGAAATCATGGAGTGGGGGTACTCCTGAATCATATACTAAAACTTAGAGATCATCTTTAACTATGTTCTTACCTCATATAAGATCGGGAGTTTAGGCCGCCTCTTTACTATTTGGAGTATATACTTTTACTCTAACTTGAGTTTTAAGGTTAGACACTGCTCCCTACTTCTTTGTACACTTATTTAAAAGTGTTTTGATCAGCCATAAGTATAACATACTATTTGGCTAACTTAACAAGGTCTGCCACGATGTTAACTCTCACATCTATCATACTTTGGTCCCTTTGCTTTTACTTCATCTCACTCATACCATGTAACAGTCTCCCTCTACTCCTAGGGGACTGTTAACGTCTACTCAGGTATTGTCTGGCATTGGCACAACATTCAATTCCCACCTTCGGTCTGCAGCCCTTCCTAGGAATCAAACCCGCAACCAAGCCTTTTATTTTCCAAAAGGAAACGCCTCTCACCAGTTGAGCTACAACTTAACTGGTCTTTATCTTGAGGTTGGCTAGGTCTAGAAGCATACTTCATATACCTATCATCATCTCATTTCCTCTTATAAGAACCTTGCAACTTCTGTTCTACTTGAGGCTAGCCGTAAGGACCTTCAATTATTCTCTTTGATTGGTACTAACAACACTATTCTACCTTACTCAATTAATCGAAAATAAGCCTCTTTTTGCTTGTTTCGACTAATCAAAACTATGCTAATCAAATAACTCTTGTAGTATACTCGATTAACCTTGAACTCTTGTCAAACGAATAGTTCCTTCTATTTGCCCAGTTAGCTTAATATACCATTCTGTAATGGTCTACTCAAATAGTTCTCCATCTATACTATTCGAACTACCACTCCAATCTGATTCAAAAAGAATATTACAAGAGGATAAACTGAAAATTTCCAGAACAATGACTTTCTTACTCTTTCACTTATTCATGATTTTACTTCGAGTATCATGAAGAACTTGATACCATCCATTCTTCGTCAGCCTTCACAAACAAAGAATGATGATCATAGAAAAATGACGCCACGACCCTTTAACTCAGAAATCTATGGGTTGAAATTCGATTCTGTAGCTTGCTTTATACGTATCATTTACTTCTTAAACTTAGCCTTTACTGGCATACTATTATGCCACCTTGTTCAAGTCTTGAGAACTCTATCTTATTGGCATTCTGGTCACCAAAACTCCGCCTCCCTTTCTAACATATAGAAGAAAACCAAAACTCTTAGGTCATCTGAACAAACCTCAATTGTAAGGATTTTCTCCATTCTCTTGAGCCACTTCCACCTACTCCTAACAGGTCTTACTTACCCTTATAGGATGTAGGATTGGCCTTTCTAAACTTTGAGAGATTTGAGGAGTTTCGGTCTTTAACTACCACCACTTTATACACTAACTATACTAGTGGTACTAGCTGCTGAGATGAAATTACTTCCATCCCTTCTGAAACTTTGCTTGTGATAGCAATCTGCTTCCTCTTACCAGTTGCTATCTCTCAAAACTTCTTCAGCTATTTTAGCTTAATCTTCACTAGAAGAATTCTCACTTCTCCTAGTTCACCTTGGTGAAGTAATGGTTCCCTAATCACACTATGTGTAACGGTAACCATTAACACTCCAACCTAAGGCCTGTCATGCAATCCTATCCTCATACCCCATATATGGGACAAGAAATGCACAACACTTAGTGAAAAACTCTAAACTTGTCTAAACTTAGTCAGTCCACACCCTGGCTCACAGGATGAACTGCTCTGATACCATAATGTAACATCCTAATGTATCTAACATATACCTTGATAAGCAGCATTAGCCATGTTACTTCTACTTATACTTCAACTAATCTATAAAATTTAAACAAATAATTATGGAGAACCAAAACTAAAAGTCATACATATATATAACATTATACATACAACTTTTACAATTTCAAAGCAAATATAAATTAATACATAAGCTTTGAACTAAAAGCATAACAAAACTCATCTAGTTCTTCTATTATCTTCATCTTCATACCCTCTTGAAGGGCCTTGACCTAAATTTACACGGAAACACAATAGAGTGAGAAATAAAATTCTCAGTATTAGTAACAATACTAGTACTAAAGCATTTATACTAATGTTCCCTAAAACTAAATATACTACACTAACTTTTCTGGTCTAGTTATACATTATCGTGATAAAAGTACTATACAAATATCACCTTATAATGAATAACGTTATGAACATTGGATTAACAAGTGCACTAGTAAAGTAAGACTATACTCAATACCACTAGAACGTTCACATTTTGATTTTATGTAAACATTCATCTGACAACTATATAATCCTTCAATAAGCTCATACATGCAGCTTAACTATTCTAGGAACTAAATTCCTTCATCTGGCATATTACTTACTTATCACTAGCCTGGCATAGGATATGCTCATCCTTAGTGTAGCATAGGGTATACTGATCCTTAGCCTAGTGTAACACCCCATGATTTAGTAACCATGACATAATCGTCATTATACCACAGACACTAATTTTTTTTGGTGTGCTACAACTCAAATAATAAGTTTCCAAATTTAATCATCATGCATATAAAGAAAATATGAGCCACGAATGAATAGATACACATGCTATCATTTGAAAATATAATTCAACAAGATATACTCAAAATACAGCATATAAGACTGGATAATTACCTTAAAACATACATAGCGCGGCGCATTGCTCATACCGCTCAAAACAAAATACACCAAGTTGTACTTCAAAATGCAGTTATACTCAAAAGAACCTTTGTACAGGTAATGCAAAAAAAAAACATAAACTACCCATAACAACGCCCATGTCTAAGGAGTTGGTCACTCCATCAGATCCACCTCGAGATCCTCCCCCGGTTCATCTGAAGGCACTAGGACAGGACAGAGTGCGGTCTCACGGGCAGGTGCCCTACCAGCTGATGCCATAGAATTCTCGTCCTCTCTAGGGGTGTGAAGCGGATCACCCCATAGCTCCCGAATGGGCAAGGCAAACTCCAAATGCACTGATGTAGTGAAAGTCAGGATAGGATCTCTGTCGCAGGTCCTCGTCACGGTCAAGATCAGATCCCCAACATACCATATACGCTCGCCAGCCTAGTCGACTCGCCAAGCATTGGCACCCCCGGTGAACACAATTCTGACGAAACTAATAGAACCCCTTCTTGCCGCCATCACCGAACGCAGGAGAACAAACCAAGTAAGATCTAGGAGATTCAACCTCATTCCCTTTATAGTCTTTTAACCAAAATCACATAGAATAAGAATAGTACAAACAAGAGGTGAGATATCCTACATCATTACCAACATGGCAGTGAAGGGAAATAATACGAATGACGAAGTCATTCTATACGTACAGATATCACATATATATTCAAGTTATCAATTTCATAAATATCATTAGAAAACATATCCCACAAGAATATAAATATTAACAGCACTATAACAACAGATATCCACCATAGATGTATAAATAATATTTATGCCACCACAATATGTATGTTGACCATGCCATGACAATGTGTGAACTAACCATGTGTAAGCATAATGAACTAGTTGCTACTCCATGGAGCTAGACACAATGTCAGAGATGAGCATTCAGAAAGATCTGTCCCGCCTCAAAAGACAGTCTACACTAGACCAGGAAAAGCAATAGTGTTTGTCGAGTCCTCGTCGTGCATTGCTATGGATCACCACAGCCAGGGGTATACAATGTGACAAACAGGTCACTAAGTGGATCACCACACATGGACGCCCCCTGAGCTCCATCATGGATCGCACTATCCTGTAAGTTCTCGCTCACTCCTTAGGCATAAAACGCCACAACAACCACAACTATATGATGCTCAAATGCATATTCAATGACACCAAATTACTATTGTACCGTTCCCAATGGCATTAAAGCAGTCATCCATACGATTGTTCCATATCATTTGTATCCATGACATTATATAACCGTCCATACGACTACATAATATCATTAATATCTAGGTTTCTTATGATAACTAGTCCCATCTGACTCGATCATTTATCTAATGTTTCTAGTTATAAAAGTAAACCACATCTGACTCGATCGTCTACCTGATGTTTCTGGGTCCGGTACTTCGTTTCCAAAAGCACAATGCCAAATGCATGCTATCACAGAGGATTTCAATTGTGCATTTCATAACCATAAGCCATATTAAAATAAACGTTGAATTCTTCAAAATTAGTATAAGAATATCACCTCAACCTCAACACTTTCCCTATTGAGCTTCACTAGGGAATATATCCTCCTATCTTTCACTGAATCCATTTTACTCTAATTCAAAAAGTTCTTCTCTTTGTCCTTAATAAAATTCAACTAAAATAAGTATTTTATATTTCTCAAATCCTCCCTTACACTCCTAATTCTTGTTTCTTTAATTCAATTAGTCCTTCTCTTTATTCTTAATAAAACTTATTTAATTAAATGTCTTATGATTCTCAAAGTCTTACTTACACTCATTTTCCTTTAAAGGTCAAGATCTACTCATAGTTATATGGTGAAATTTCATTTCCTTTCTATTTCCATCTTATGAATCCCTAATTGAATGTCTAATCACTTAAGTATTCAAACTTCCATTTTAATACAAAATTTTCTATTGGTTACCCTAAATGGCTGTGAGCCCTAAGTTCATGGAATTCAACATTGATCTTCTTAATCCATCATTTTAATTCCTCAATCAATCCATTTTCTCATTTAAACTTCTAAGTTCCAATTCATCCCAATTTTAATCACAAGTTTTCCTAATTTGCCTCTCTTGGCCGAGACACTCAACCATGGTCTCTAGACCCAAGATTTCCATCAACTCATCAATTAGTTGCTTAAGTTCCATTTTAACACAAGGTTTGGTTCTTAATTCATCATTTAAGGCCACAAGGCTGTGAGCTCCCCTTCAACATAAGCAAGGATTCCTTATCTTTCACACTTGATTTCAAGTACACAAAATATCACAATTTATCCATGCAACATAATAAAACAACATCAAGTAATAACATCATACAAGCACATAATTACAAATCATCAAAATCAAGCAATCAAGAGGAGAAATCTACACATGGATCCTCCAATTTCAACACACAAATTCGTCCCTCACCACCATGGGTGGTTGATGAGGATGTTCTCCCTCTTACCAAGAAAATAACAAGAAAAGCAAGCTCCTTTTTCCTTTTGAAATTCGTCCTCTACCACCATCAAAGACCCTAGGACATCAAAGTTTCACAATCAATAAACCAAACCATAAAAGAGGAGTTCTTGGTCACAAAGATGACCAAGAATCACGAAAATGGTGAGAGAAAATGGAAAAGGCATAAACTTTACCTTAAAACTCCAAATCTTAGGGCTTTATGGAAGAAAATGAAAATGGTGGATTCAAGAGATGGTCACAAAAGAGAAACGGTTTAAGATGATGAGAAGATGTAAGAAACAAGGTTGGTTGAACAAGAAAATGTGGGTGGCCAAAAATGGTATCTTGGCCATGGAAGGAAAGAGAAAATGGAGAGGAAAATGTGAGCCCCTTGAAGGTGATTCCAACAAGAAGTGAAAGTCTTCAAAGAAAATGTGGATTCAAGAAATGTGTGAGCTTGAAATCAAGCAACCATAGAGAATGGAAGGATGTGGGGCTGCCATGGAGTTAGAGAGAAAATGGAGAATGTGAAAGTGTGAAGAAAAAGTGAGAGAAGAGAAAATTTGAAGAGAGAAAGTGATGGAAAAGTTTGATTAAATTTGAAAAGTGAAGTGAAAAGGTAATATTGGTGAAAATGTGACAACTTTTGCCACCCATTTCTTCTCCTCATTTCCATGGAGCTTCACAAAGGAGAGAGGGAAATTGGCTTCTCCAACAAGCCAATAAGAAGGTGCTAGGAAGTTTCCTCCTTCTTCACATTTTTGAAATATCAACTTGATGTGACATAAAGTAGATTTCTAGATAAGGTGATAAGGATTTTTACTACAAGCTATTACCCAATGGATAATTATTACAGTTCACAAAGCCAATATTTATTGTCCGATAGATAATAGAGCGTTCTGCAAAATTTTCATTTAACAGAACGTACAACGATTTTATTTATCAGATAAAATTTTGAAAAACGTAAACCTTGTAAATTGTGCTCGGCCTCGGGTTTAGTAAGATGCCCCTGTTGACATTTCTACAGTTCAAGGTTTACCAGCTTAGGGAAAAATATTTTATTTTCTAGGCTTTGCTCAATGTGCACATAAATTGAGAAATATATATTAAAATAATCAACAGTCTAGAACAAATCTAAAAAAATTCATAAAAATTACAAATATTATAAAATAACTATTTATTATAAAACAAATATTTTTGGGGTGTTACACTAGCTCTGTTCAGTATGCACGTAAAACAAAAAATATATTAAAATATTCAACATTTTAAGAAAAATCCACAAAAATTCACAAAAATTAAAAATATTATAAAATGAGTGTTTATCATGAAATAAGAAATTTTCGGGGCATTACACCTAGCATAAGACTTAACTTACCAAAACTCCACATTTGACAAAGTGCTTTTCTACTCTTTTGTCTGGTCAAAGGGGCTTGTATCGCTCACTTAGTTAGGAATCGTGATCAACTATGGTTCAACCTTAATTATTAAGGGATTCATGTTTTACTAGGCTCCACTCTAATAAATAAAGCTAAGTCTTGCCAGGGTTCAACCTCATTAAGCGAACCAAGTCTTGATAGGGTTCAACCTCATTAAGAGAACCAAGACTTGCTAGGATTCAACCTCATTAAGGGAACCAAGTTTTGCTAGGGTTCAACCTCATTAAGGGAAACAATTTACTAGGGTTCAACCTTATTGCATAAGGGAACCAATTCACTAGGATTCAACCTTATTGTATAAGGGAGCCAATTCACTAAGTTCAACCTTATTGCATAAGGGATCCAATTCACTAGGTTCAACCATATTGCATAAGGGATCCAATTCACTAGGTTCAACCTTATTGCACAAGGGAGCCAAATTATAAGGGTTCAACCTTATTGCATAAGGGATCCAATTCACTAGGTTCAACCTTATTGCATAAGGAAGCCAATTTACTAGGTTTCAACCTTATTACATAAAGGAGCCAATTTACTAGGGTTTAACCTTATTGCGTAAGGGAACCAATTCACTAGGATTCAACCTTATTGTATAAGGGAGCCAATTCACTAAGTTCAACCTTATTGCATAAGGGATCCAATTCACTAGGTTCAACCATATTGCATAAGGGATCCAATTCACTAGGTTCAACCTTATTGCACAAGGGAGCCAAATTATAAGGGTTCAACCTTATTGCATAAGGGATCTAATTCACTAGGTTCAACTTTATTGCATAAGGGATCCAATTCACTAGGTTCAACCTTATTGCATAAGGAAGCCAATTTACTAGGTTTCAACCTTATTTCATAAAGGAGCCAATTTACTAGGGTTCAACCTTATTGCATAAGGAATCCAATTCACTAGGTTAAACCTTATTGCATAAGGGATACAATTCACTAGGTTCAACATTATTGCATAAGGGAGCCAATCTTGCAATGGTTCAACTTTGATGAGATAACTAAGTATTCTTCTTAAAACTAGCATAATCAACTCATCTTTAACTATAAGAGAGTGAATCATGCTTATAACTTTCTCTTTAAACTTGTTTCTAAACTACCTTACAATCACCTCACTAATGGTATTACAAACCACACGAATGTGATAAAAAGTCCTAGACAAAAATTCCAAACAAACCCTTCTCTTGAAAAGTTTAGAAACTCAACTTGTTATTATATGCTAGATGGGTTATTTCCTTTGTGAAATATCCTAAAAAAGTGTCTTAACATACTTAAGAAAATAGATATGAATGTTCTTAACTAGTATGGAAACTTAAAACCTCAAGAATATAATTCCTGAAAAATCCTTGAACTCATGCCTAGGCATGAATTTCGCACGCCTAGGTGTGACTGCCTTATGCGTAGGCATGGAATTCCCACGCATAGGCGTGACACTTGTTGTCTCGCTTAGACTAAAAATTGATCAATACACGCCTAGGCGTGGCTGCCTCACACCTAAGCATGACCGATTCTGCAGAACCAAGCTAATGCTCAAAGGGTTCCAAACCAAACCCTAAACCTCTAATCTTGGATTCTAAGTGATTTCTAACACCAATCTAGGCCCCTAAACTTATTGTAACTCTTGTACAACCTATTGATTCACTTAGGCATATATTTATGCTAGAAATCTCAATAACTCTAATTCATCTTTTAAAGTTCCTCATGAACCAAAAATGGATTAACTTAAGCCAAAGATGGTCATCTAGCACTCAATAAGCTAAAACTATCCTAACTTAATACTTGGAATCAAGAATCAAGCTAAGAACTAGGATTTGACTCTTCAAATCCCTTTTTCCATTCAAAAACCCTAACCCCATTCAAAAGAACAAAGAGGGAAAAAGAATAGAAATCCCCTAACTTGTGGTGATGACCTATCTTGGAGTCTCTTGATCTTCCTTTGGTCCTTCTTCTTCTCTTCCTGTTCCCCTCCATTCCTTCTTCCCCTTTCTCTCTTCCCCCCTTTCATTTCTTTCTTTATTTGTTTTTGTTTCTTTTGGCCGTCGAGAGAAAAGAGAAATAAAGAGAAAATTGGTAACTTAAGTTTTTGCACTGAAACTTATATCTGCTAAGGACACTCAAATCACACTAATTCAAGTTTTCAAACTTCCAACAACTTTAGAATAAATCTTGGGATTCATCTAAATTATTGTTTCACCTTTATCCTATTTTTCCATATCTGTTGCTAGTCAATTGATATTAAAACATACAACCGGTATGCTTAAAAATACCAAACTAACTTTGATTATCCTCAAAATTTGACTACATCTTACTTAGTTCATTTATGACGTAGAAACAAGTTATCCATACTTGTTTTCCTCAACTTAGCCTTTAAAACTATTTTTTGAGCTATTTTATGCTACTTTTTACCTTCTGTGTTGCAACAAAGTGCCCAAATTAACTCAATATGTCACGAAACTGAACTGACATGTTAAGCAAGTATTAGGCTACCTTTGTAACCCATTTACTAGCCTAACATGTTACTAAGGGTGTTACATTATACAAATACAAAAGGATACTCATTTGTTGGGAATAGCATGCTAGAAAAAAAATATAAATTTCCATATTCTCATACTTAAATCAAATATAATTAAAATATAATTTCTATGAGCACTAATTATCCAATATCATATTCTAGCTCAACCTGCTCAACTTAAGTAATCAATGAGCAATCTATGTTTAAGATACAACCAATATACTATATCATTCTATTCATCACAATCCATAGACATTCTATTGTTACTTTACTAATCAATCTCAAGCACAATGAACCAAGGATGAGTTACCACATCCATTTATAATTACTCAAGTATGTTTGTGTAGGCCAAAGTTCATATTAAGACCACCTTTACAAACTCATCAAAGCCAATATCACAAAGTGTGAACTATTATGAACATAAAGGATGCTCAAGTATGAACAATAAGGATTCTTAACTATGAATGTCAAGACACAAAAGCAACTAAGTTTAAAGTCAATAAAAGTGGCATAAGTTAATTCTTAGCTGTGAAAAACATTTCACAAACATATATGACCAAGTCTAATTCATAACCAAGGTCCTCATCAACCATCATAATTACAATTTCAGTAGCTATTCAACATTTTCTTAATCAAAATTTGTGTATAAATTTATAATCTAAATAGGGCAGCAACCTACCTTAATGTGTACAACCCAAATACAACCATAATCTTTTTATAATCAATATCACCAACTCAATGCAATAACTAATAGGAAGGAGTGAGCAAATACAAGCAAGAACACTTTATCTAACATGGTATAGCCGTGACACCCATACTCATAAACCCAACCAATACACAATTTTCTATACTTAAAATATAAGGAAAAAAGATGACTAGGACGAAGTAAAGAGCTGAAGCATAAATCATCAAGAAATTCATCTATCTCTTTATGGTTTGGTCATGACTCCCTCACTTAATACACCATAATTTTTATTCAAATACCATGAAAGATGAAGAGTAGAATAGAGATCAATAGCCCCCTACCTTTTCTCCAAGCTCCTTAAGCTTTGGTTTTCAACTTTCTTCACTTTTCCTTTCTTTTTCTTTCCTTCTTTTCTCCTCTTTTGCTCACATTGCTGCTACCCTATTTGTTTCTATTTTTTTGTTGTTGTTTTAACCGTGTAGAATGATGAAAGGAAATAAGAAATAACAAGGTTCAATTTAGGTGAAAATGGAAGGGTGTAAATTGGAAGATAGAAGGATGGTGAAGTGAGGAAGAGGGACTAGCCATATCCCCTATTTTTGGTTCTGTTTCACATTTGAAATTCAGAGAGAAAGGTGATTGGCGGTGGAGTGAGGAGGAAAATGAATTAACTTTTCATGTTGTAACTTCTATGTCTGTTATGTACACTTTAGTCTTCCAAAGTTAAGTTTTCAATTTACCGCAAGTGTTATAGAAAATTTTAGAACTCAACTTAATCCTTGGATCCATTTTTCCATAACTTCCCATATACTTCTATTTATCAGTTAAGCTTCATTACTCGGTCCTAAGTTAAATTAAACTTAGGAATTAAGTAAATATGCTTACTGATACTTATCTTAATCTGTATTATATACCAAATTATTCTCCATATTTCACTTGTCATGTCCATGTAATTTCATAATTTTTTAAACTGCTTCTGAACTTCTTAATTGTTCCAGTTATTTCTCTTCAGTATCCTTAAAAAAACCAAACTTGCTCAGTTGATTCTCCAAAATTTCCTACAACTCTTATCAATGGTTCTTAGCTAGGAAATAAATTTTTTATATTTATTTCTATCATATCAACTGTTTATGCAGATACTTTAATTATTCTCTTGTATTCAGTGTTACAGAATTATGCCCAAATTGGTTCAGAAAATTACCCAAATTAACAGATAACTCTCACCAGTATTACTAAGCTTCTATAACTCTGATTATGACCATTAGGTTAGGTAGGGTGTTACAATTTTCCCCCCTTTTAGAAATTTTGTCCTCAAATTTTTTCTTACCATATACAAAAAGCTCTAAGCAATTTCATATCATTCCAAATTTAAGCTTCCATACAACCTCTTCCGAATAAATTCTCGTCTCACATATCACCTTTCTTACTTGTATTCAACTTATCTTACCCTGCTTAAAGATTTCAAATACTCCTAAATTTTTCCTCATTCACCCTTTTTCTCTTCTGGAAGCCTCATTGTCTATACTCCTGTTGTCACTTTGAGTTCCCTAACTCCACAATACTACCTTTAAATCACCCATATCCAACTTCTTCTTTTAACATATAAACAACAAATGACACTTTTAGGTTACCCATGCATCTCATTACTGCAAATATCTTCTCTAACTTCCATATCCATTCTCTTGCCTTTATTGGATCATACTAGCCTCTAAAAGATGGGGAACTCACCTTCCTAAACTCAGATAAATTATAGAAGTCTTGATTTCCTACTAGAACTGCATTATTTCTTATCTCCTCTAATATTCTAATAATTATAGTTGTTTGTTTTCTCACAGTGTCAGCTATGTTTTTAAAGGTCTCTTAACATGTCTGACACACTATTGTCAATAGGGATCCTATTGCCTTGGTCACAGGTATGCTCGGTCGATGCCATAGTCTCCTACTCACACAGCACATTACATATTGATCAGGATCAATATCATGTAACAGTGTGGCAGTTAACCATAAACATACAAACTCAAGGCCATTATGCAATTCCACCTATGCATGATATCATTAAGATAAGATAAATGCATAACAAAGCATAGCTAGTCCATATCCCCGCTCAACAGGATGAACTGCTTTGATGCCATAATGTAACATCCTAATACTAGTACTAATAATATGTCCAGGATCATGCATTAGTAGTTAGGATTAGGTATGTCACCTCTTTACTAAAAACAAATTTGTGAAAACAACTATAACATGTATGAAAATATGAGTCTGGTGTAGGTGTAATAATATACATATATTGAAAGAATCTTTATACAAATACATTAATCAAAATACAAATAATAAATTATATGCCTTCATGGTACTATTTATATAAATTCTGCATAATACTTTTTCTAACACCTATAACTAAACTTTGTCTTCATGCATCTATTTTTCTCTTCGTCTTGCTGATGCCTTCAATGTCCCAGGAAATATTACAAAAAATACAAACAGGCAGAGTGAGAATTCAAAGAATTCTCAATAGTTTTATGAAAAACGTTCATTGTAATACTTCCAACTTTTTTGAGGAAAAATCTTTTTCTTTTAAAACTCAAATTATATATATATATATATATATATATATATATATATATATATATATATATATATATATATATATATATATATATATATGTAAACTTTAGAAAGGTGGCAAACTGCCAAATCTGGTCCTTTCTCTTCCCAAAACAGAGACTCAATTATTATCCTTTTATAAAAATTATTTACACAATCCAATAAATCATAAAGTATCAAATCAAATTTTTAAAAATCAAGTATCAATACTAGTCATTTATAATAATCATCATGCGAAATCATTCTCTATAATAAAACATAAAATAGCTTGTGTATGTGTATGTGTATCTTTACCCTTAATGACATGTTAGACATGTGTATGCGTACAAAAGGTAGCATATGACTTGCTTAACATGCATGTTTAATTTTGTGACGAACTGAGTTAGTTTAGGTACTTTGTTGCAAACTAGAGTGTGAAAAATAACTTAAAATGACTAAGATAATAGCATAAATTGCTTAGACGAGGGAAACAAATATAGATAATTTATTTCTAAGTCACAAATGTATGAAATAAGATGTAGTTAAAGTTTCAAGGTAAATTGAGTTAATTTTGTATTTTTAGGCATACTAGTTGTGCATTTAAAGCTGGATTGACTAACAGCAGATATGGAAATATCATTTAATGGTGAAATACTTTTTTATATGAATCTTAGTATTTATTTTAAAGTTGTTGAAAGTTAGAAATCATGATTTAGCTAAATCTAAGTGTTCTTAGCATATCAGGATTTATCAGTTATGGCCTAAAAGCCTTATAAGTATTTTTGTTTCTTCTTTATAAGCCTTACTCACGGCCTCTTTCTGCACCAAAAAAATAGAAATAGAAAACGTACGAGAGCAAGGGAAAGAAAAGGAAAGAAAGGAGAAGGAAGAGGAGGAGAAAAAGAGGAAAGCAAAGGGCAAAGTAAAGGTTTGAGATTAACCAAGTTTGAAGCTTCAATCCAGCTGCCAAGGTAGGGGATTAGAGCTATTTTCATCTCTTTGCTTCATTTTCCCCATAGATGCACTTTTGGTGCATAATAAGTCAAATTGAATTCTAAAGGTGTTTGATGTATTTGGCTTGCATGATTGTGTTTTTATGGTTATTTATGACTTTTTCATAGTATAAGTTGGAGTAAGAAATTAGAACACCTCATTGGAACCCTTGTTTCACAAAATGAAGTTTTAGGGCAAGTATGTAGGATTTTAGTTCATAATCCAAATTCAGAGGTTTAAGTTAGTGATTGATGATTCCTATGTGTTAATGAACTGATTAGGAACTTAGAATCACTTAGAAACTGATTTGAAATGGCCAAAATCCATGAAATGAACCAATGGAACAGTACCACAGCTCAGCAGAATTCTATAGAACCTGGTTTTTGCTGTGTGCGCCATAGCGTGAGGAGGCCACGTCGCAGCGTGAGGAGGCCACACCGCAACGTGAGGCTATTTTGTATAATGCGCCACATCTTGGAGAAGCTTATGCCGAGGCGTGAGGTGCATCAGTATAGAACCCGAGAGTTGGGTGCCGCGGCATGTCTATGTTTGTGCTGTGGCGTGAGGCACTGGAACTTCAAAAATATCATTTTTGATGTTTTCAAGTTCTTGGCTAGTTGAAATCATTTATGTATGTTTCCTAAGGTGTGTTGAGACACAAATAAGTATAATTTCAAGAGAGAAATTATTACCTAGCATACATGAGAAAGTTTAAACGTTTGAGCATTCAAGAGATATGGTTTGCTTTAGGTAAGTATCTAGCACCTTAGGCTATTTTTGTGGCAATGTATATCACTTAAGAGTAATGATTGATGATGTGGTGTTTAGATGCATGTATGCTGGGAAGAATTGGTAGTATTGATCTTTGTGAGTATCCTTTGATGTTGTGCACCATCATTAAGGCCAAGGGAGATAAGTGGGAAGTCCAAAAGGTTCTTTTGAACAAGGCTTCAGCCCGAACTTCTCGATAGTGCCAGGATATGTGTATTGTGAGGATGAGCTTTCCCTCTAATTATCACAAGATAATACACTAAACCAATATTCCTAAGTTTAACATCGTGGTTCTAAGTTGGACAAAGCATGTATGTATGATTAACTTGGTTTTTTTAGTTGCTAAAGTTTAACCTTGTAGTTTCTTTAAACATATCTTTTTAGTATGTGTTAAGATTATGTTTAATGTGTTATGTGTGGCTAGTTTTGGTTTATTTATACTGAGAAATGTTGTTTCTCACCCCGCTGTGCTGCCATGTAATTCCAATTGAAAGTTCTTCCAAGAATAAGAAGAAAAAGGAAGCTAAAAATTAGATTGGCTTTATAGTTTATATTACAACTATTGTATTTTATTAGTACTTCTTTTGTAATGTAAAGAACCAAGTAATACTTCAAGCCTTTGCTACGGCTAATGTTGTATATAGTTATGTGTATTTTGCTATGAGTTTATATTTTTTGCATTTCATATGGCTATCTATAATGTTTCCAATGAACATTAGGGATATATGTATTAGATTAGTACGTAAGTAGTGACATTATAACACTAAGTATCTCCTTATGCACTATGTATACTGGGATATTAGTATTTGGACATTACATTATGGTATCAGAGTAGTTCATCCTATTGAGCCGGGGTATACACTGACTATGCTTAGGCATGTTTAGGAGTTCCTTTTTAGGAATTGTGCTTTTTCTTGCCTCTTGTTTGAGATGTTGGCATAGAATTGCATGATTTGCCCGAGTTTGGGTTGTTATTAGCTACTGTTGCACGGTTACATGATATTGAGACTGCAGCTCAATATATGTTATTTTTGTGTGTACAAGAAACTATAACACTAAAGAGGTGAACTAGAGAAATAGGGAACTCGACCTTAGAAGGTACAGATATGGTAGAAGCATTTATGGCAATGGCCAATGCCATGAGAGAACAGATGGTTGTTACGGCAAGGATGCTTGAGAGGATGGAAGCAAATCCACCTCACCAACCTCCACCACCTGAGCAGCCAGTACAAGAAGTTCAAGTCAGAAAAAACCAAAACTTCCAGGACTTGACAACTTTTCGATGAACGCTCCATCGTTCAGAGGCGAGTACAACCCCGCTAAGGCTGAGGAGTGGCTCAATGAGATGGAAAAGATCTTCGAAGTTATGGTTTGCTTGGAGGAGTAGAAAATGTCTTTCGCCTCCTATATGTTGAAGGGTGAGGCGGAGCACTGGTGAAAAGGTACCAAGAGGGTACTAGAAGCTGCAAAAACCCAGATGTCATGGGAAGTCTTCAAGACGGCCTTTTTGGAGAAGTTTTTCCCACAAACTCTACATGATGATAAGGAAGTGGAGTTTATGCAGTTAAAACAAGGAAGCATGTCAGTAGGCTAGTATGTGGCCAAGTTTGATGAATTATCAAAGTTCTCTTCGCATTTTCATTATCATCCAGATGAGAAATGGTAATGCTTGAAATTTGAAAATGGCTTGAGAAGTGAGATCTAGAGTATAGTGAAACCTATGGAGATTAGGGATTTTCTTTCTTTGATCAACAAGTGTAGGATTACGGAGTCGAGTGCTTACAGCCCTCAATCAGAGGAAAGGGCACAAGACATCCCGAAGAGGAAGCAAGAGGATGACAAGACTAAGCAAGGTACTCCTAAGGCAAGCAACCCTAAAAGGAAAGGCAAGAAGGGATCGAAGGTGCCTCAGTGCACAAAATATGGGAGGACACATAGAGGTAAAACCTGTTTGGTAGGCCAGTCTGTGTGCTACACATGGGAGAAGTCAAGAAACTTTTCAAAACATTGTCCTTTGAAGAAGGAAGATGTGCCTACCCCAAAGCCGCTAGCCAAGGGACGAGTTTACACTCTAAGCGAAATAGAGGTGGCCCAATCTTCTGACCTCATCCAAGTTAAAGAAATAATTCTTAATCATCTTTTAAATGTCATGTATGATTTAGGAGCATCCCACTCCTTTGTTTCTTATGATTGTGTAAGGATGTTGGATTTGCCTATATCAGAGTTACCATATGACTTATCAGTTTCCATACTCACCAGTAAGCAAGTCATAACTTCAAAGGTATGTCTTGACTGTTGTATAAGAATCGAGAATAGAGTCTTGTTTGTAAACCTTATCTATTTATCCCTTGTGGACATAGAGTCATTTTTGGTATGGATTGGTTGTCGCCCAATCATGTGGTCTTAAACTATTCAGATAAGACTCTAGTTTTCTATATGATATTCCTACTAGAGTTATTTCTTCTCAGTTTTTCTATCTCAATGCTAATTTAGTCAATCACTATTTAGTAGAAGGAGCTCTAGGATATGTTCTTCTTTTCTCATTAGATGTAGAGGTTGAGCAGAGCCTAGACAATATTCCTGTGATGAGGGAATACCCTGAGATATTTCTGAGTGATGTAGTAGAGTTGCCACCGGAGCAAGAAATAGAGTTTAATATAGATTTAGTACTAGGTACAAGACCTATATTTATAGCACCCTATAGGATGTCACATTTAGAGTTAGTGTGTGTTTGGGAAAGCTGCGAAAACTTGATTATGCTTAGTAATCGATTATTGTATAAAAGCTTTTTGTTATAATAGATTATAATCAATTCATTTTTATGTTTGGATGCATTAACTGAAAAGCGATTTTAAGCTAATCTGATTCGTTTGGATGATATAAAAAATAATCACTTTTATCCATTAAATTACTAAAATAGGTATAAAATGATTAAAAAAATTATTTGATTGAGGACAAAATGGTATTTACATCTCAAAGTGTAAAGAATAATCTATAAGCTAAAATTATAAGCTTCAATCTTCAGCATTATGAAAATTAGCTTTAAAAAGCTTTTATTTTGCATTGAATTTCATGCAATGATTTTGCCAAACATGATTAAACACTATTTACAACAGCTTTTTTCCCAAAAGAAAAAGCTAATCTAGTCATTACCAAACACACACTTAGCAGAACTCAAGAAACAATTAGAGGAGTTGTTGGATGAGCAATTCATTAGGCCTAGTGTTTCTCCGTAGGGAGCACCAGTGTTATTAATGAAGAAGAAAGATGGTACCATAAGGTTATATGTTGACTACAGGCAGTTGAACAAGGTAATCCTCAAGAATAAGTATCCATTGCCTAGAATAGATGATCTGATGGATCAATTAAGAAGAGCTTCAGTGTTTTCCAAGATTGATCTAAGATCTAGGTATCATCAAATCAGAGTTAAGGGAGAGGATATCCTTAAGACTGCTTTTAGAACTAGGTATGGGCATTATGAGTATCTTGTGAAGTCCTTTGGGTTGACGAATGCTCCAGTAATGTTTATGGATTACATGAACAGAGTTTTTAGACCTTACCTAGACAAGTTTATGGTAGTGTTTATTGATGACATCCTTATCTATTCAAAGATGATGGAAGAACATAAGCAGAATGTTAGGATAATTTTAGATATCCTAAAGGAAAAGAAAGTGTGAGTTTTGGCTAACGAAAGTTAAGTTTTTAGGCCATGTTATTTCTAAAGGAGGAATCTCAGTGGACCCCCGTAAAGTTGAAGCAGTGTTGCAGTGGGAGAGGCCCACCACTATGACCGAGGTCAGGAGCTTTATAGGCCTGGCTGGGTATTATAGAAGGTTTATCAAGGGTTTTTCTCTATTAGTGCCACGTTTGACTAGGTTGACTAGAAAGGATAATACTTTTGAGTGGACTCAGGACTGTGAGAATAGTTTCGAAGAGTTAAAGAAGAGGTTAACTACTATGCTAGTGTTGGTGATTCTGATTCCCATGAAAATTGAGGTTTTTATGACACTTCAAAGATGGGACTATGGTGTATTCTGATGCAAAATAGGAGAGTAGTTGCCTATGCATCAAGGCAGTTAAGGCCACATGAGGAAAACTACCCTACACATGATTTGAAGTTAGCAGTTGCAGTGTTTGCCTTAAATATTTGAAGGCATTATCTCTATGGAGTCCAGTTTGACGTGTTCAGTGATCATAAGAGTTTAAATTACTTGTTTGATCAGAAAGAGCTGAACATGAGGCAGAGAAGATAGATGGAATTCTTAAAGGATTATGACTTTGAGTTAAGGTATCATCCGGGTAAAGCCAACATAGTGGTTAATGCACTAAGTAGGAAATCCCTACATGTGTCCCGAATGATAGTCCAAGAGAGTGAACTTCTCGAGAGTTTCAGACATTTGAGTCTTATGGTGACTGTAATGCCACATAGTCTCTTTGTGAGTAAGGTGGACATAGTAAATGACTTAAGGATTCAAATTTTAGAAGCTCAAAAGAAGTATGAAGCTTTAATGGACATAAGTGAGTAGACCTTTTTAGGAACCCTAGAGGATTTTAATATGACTGATGAAGGAATGATAAAGTTTAGAGACAGACTTTGTGTTCTAAGAGAGTCAAAAATGAAAGAGAGGATTCTAGAAGAGGCTCACAGAAGTAAGTATACCATCTATCCCAGAACCACTAAAATGTATCAAGATCTAAGGAAAATATTTTGGTGGTCTGGAATGAAAAGAAGCATAGCAGAATATGTCTCAAGGTGTTTAGTTTGTCAGAAAGTGAAGATTGAACATCAGAAACTTGTAGAACCATTACTATCTTTAGGAGTCCCTGAATGGAAATGGGATAAGATTTCTATGGACTTTGTAATAGGTCTACTGAGGACTCAGCAAAGATATGATTCAGTTTGGGTCATAGTAGATAGATTAACAAAATCTTCCCACTTTTTGCTAATGAGAGCTAACTATCCTCTAGAGAAATTAGGTCAGCTATATTTGAAGGAGATAGTTAGATTGCACGGAGTCCCCATAAGTATAGTTTCAAATAGGGATTCTAGATTCACATCTAGATTCTGGGGAGCCTTGCAAAAGGCATTCAAGACTAAGTTAAGCCTTAGTACAACTTATCACTCGCAGACTGATGGACAAACAGAGATGACTATCCAAACCCTTGAGGATATGCTTAGAGCCTATGCTTTAGAACAACAGGGTAGTTGGGATAAGTTCTTGCCTTTAGTGGAGTTTTCCTATAATAATAGCTACCATTCCAGCATAGGTATGGCACCCTATAAGGCTTTGTATGGAAAGAAGTGTAGATCGCCTCAATGTTGGTATGAAAGTAGGTGATAGAACCATCCTAGGTCTAGAGTTAGTCCAGCAGACCACAAAACAAATCAAGATGGTTAAGGATAGGTTAATTATAGCTCAGAGTCGGAAAAAGAGTTATGCTAACAAGAGAAGGAGACCTCTTGTGTTTGATGAGGGAGGCCATGTTCTTTTAAGAGTTACTCCTACAATAGGGATTAGTAGAGCATTGAAAACCCAAAAGTTAAATTCTCATTTTCTTAGTCCCTACTAAATTCTGAAGAAAGTTGGACTTGTAGCTTAGCAGATAGCCCTTCCTCCTAGTTTGTCTAACCTTCATAATGTTTTTCATGTCTCTCAGTTAAGAAAGTATAATCCGGATCCTTGGTATATCATAGAACATGAATCTAAACAGTTAAGGGATGATTTGTCTTATAATGTACATCTGGTAAAGATTGTGGACAGAGGGATCAATGAGCTTAGAGGTATGCATATTCCTCTGGTGAAGGTTTTATGGGGTAGCAATGACACTGAGGAGGTTACTTGGGGGTTAGAGTCCCACCTATAGCAGGACTACTCGGATTTGTTCCTTTCAGGTGAGCAATTTTGAGTTCAAAATTGTAAAAAGGAGGAGAGAAATATAATACCCTTAATGACATGTTAGACTTGTGTATCTGTACAAAAGGTAGCATATGACTTGCTTAACATGTATGTTTAATTTTGGGATGAACTGAGTTCGTTTAGGTACTTTGTTGCAAACAGGAGTGTGAAAAGTAGCTTAGATAAGGGAAATAAATATGGATAATTTATTTCTAGGTCACAAATGTATGAAACAAAATATAGTTAAAGTTTCAAGGTAAACCGAGTTAATTTGACATTTTTAGGCATATTGGTTGTGCATTTTAATGTCGGATTGACTAGCATCAAACATGAAAATATCAGTTAATGGTGAAATAACTTTTTATATGAATCTTAGTATTATTTTAAAGTTATTGAAAGTTAAAAATCTTGATTTAGCTAAGTTGAAAATCTTGATTTAGCTAAATCTAAGTGCTCTTAGCATATTGGAATTTTTTTCAGTTATGGCCTAAAGGCCTTTTAAGTCTTTTGTTTCTCCTTTATAAGCCTCACTCACAGCCTCTTTCTGCACAAAAAATAGAAATAGAAAATGTGCAAGAGAAAAGGAAAGAAAGGGCAAAAACAAGTTTGAGATCAACCAAGTTTGAAGCTTCAATCCAGTTGCCAAGGTAGGGGATTAGAGCTCTTTTAATCTCTTTGCTTCATTTTCACCATAGATGCACTTTTGGTGCATAATAGGTCAAATTGAATTCTAGAGGTGTTGATGTGTTTAGCTTGCATGATTATGTTTTTATGGTTGTTTATGACTTGTTCATAGTATAAGTTGAAATAAGAAACTTAGAACATCTCATTGGAAACCTTGTTTCACAAAATGAAGTTTTAGGTCAAGTATGTAGGATTTTGGTTCATAATCCAAATTAAGAGGTTTAAGTTGGTGATTGATGATACCTAGGTGTTAATGAACTTATTAGGGACTTAGAATCACCTAGAAACTGATTTGGAATGGACAAAATCGATGAAAAGAACTAATGGAACAGTACCATAGTTCTGCAGAATTCGACAGAACCTGGTTTTTGCTATGTACGTCGTGGCATGAGGAGGCCACGCCGCAGTGTGAGGATGTTTTGAGTTGTGCGCTGCGATGTGGAGAAGCTTACGCTGAGGCGTGAGGTAAATCAGTATAGAACCCAAGAGTTAGGTGTCACGGTGTGCCCAGGTTTGTGCGCGACGTGAGGCCCTGGAACTTCAAAAATGTCATTTTTAATGTTTCAAGTTCTTGGCTAGTTAGAATCATTTATGTATGTTTCCTAAGGTGTGTTAAGATACAAATAGGTGTAATTTCAAGAGAGGAATCGTTACCTAGCATAAATGGAAAAGTTTAAACCTTTGAACATTCAAGAGTTATGGTTTGCTTTAGGTAAGTATCTTGCACCTTAATCCACTTTTATGGTAATGTATTCACTTAAAAATAATGAGTGATGATGTGGTGTTTAGATGCATGTATGATGGGAAGGATTGGTAGTATTGATCTTTGTGAGTGTCCTTTGATGTTGTGCACCATCATTAAGGCCAAGGGAGATAAGTGGGAAGTCCAAAAGGTTCTTTTGAACAAGGATTCAGCCTGAGCTTCTCAATAGTGCCAGGATATGTGTAATTTAAGGATGAGCTTTCCCTCTACTTACCACAAGATAATACACTAAACCAATATTCCTAAGTTTAACATATTGGTTCTAAGTTGGACTAAGCATGTATGTGTGATTAACTTGGTTTCTTTAGTTGCTAAAGTTTAACCTTGTAGTTTCTTTAAGCATATCTTTTTAGTATGTGTTAAGATTTTGTTTAATGTGTTATGTGTGGCTGGTTTTGGTTTACTCATACTGAGAAATGTTTTTTCTCACCCCACTGTGTTGCCATGTAATTCTAGGTGAAAGTTTTTCCAAGAACAAGAAGAAAAAGGAAGCTAAAGATTATATCATCTTTATAGTTTATATTACAACTATTGTATTTTATTAGTACTTCTTTTGTAATGTAAAGAACTATATAATACTTCAAGCCTTTGCTAAGGCTAATGTTGTATATAGTTATGTGCATTTTGCTATGAGTTTATGTTTTCCACATTTCATATGACTCTCTATAATGTTTCCAATGAACATTATGTATATGTGTATCATATTAGTACAAAGTAGTGACGTTGTAATGCTAAGTATCTCCTTATGCACTATGTATACTGGGATATTAGTATTAGGACGTTACAGTGTTCTCGTAGCACTGTTGCCTCTAATTTTGTGCCATGGCTAGCAGCTCCTCAGCCACCCAGCATGCCCCGAGTGGGAAGCGAACCCAGCACGACCCGAGTGGTGAACGGAGAACCACCACGTCCTCAACAACCCATGAAGCCGAGAAGACCTCTCTGAGCAATGATCAACTTGAACAGCTGTTGGGAAATTCGTGAATAAAAATGCAGTGAAAAAAGGATTCCCACCAAGGATCCAAGCAAAAAGGAGAGCCACAAAACATAATTTTCGAGTTTTCCTCTTGAGGCCAGAGGAAAAATAAAATTAGCAAGCAAATCACTAGCACCGCAACAACGATGATGACTCTATGATGTCCATATGAATAGACTCACAAATGTTCAACGTCTGCGATCTTGGAGTCTCACGTCTCCTGCACAGTGCTAGCTTCAAAGAGAAGATAAACATGTCACTCCTTCACTCACTGTTTCTGTTTGGGTGTGGCTAGGGTTTGTAACTGATGCTCCTTGACAGCCCCTTAGGAGTACTATTTATAATAATGACTGCCTTATGCTAGTAAGAGTAGTAGTAGGTTTAGCAGTGCAACCTTGGACTCATCTGTTATGAGTCTGGCCCACGATAGAATCCTAGTCCAAAATGGATTCTAATTGCTTCAACTTAATCTGCTCTATGTGTGTGACCCTGTAGGTTCTCATGATGTTAACAGTAATATTAAAATCTTATTTTAATATTACAAGCAGTGAGCGGTATCTAGCAACACATCACTACTACCCAAGTAATAAGAATGTTAGTGATTTGACATAACTTTTCTGTGACCAATGTTTCCGTATAGTTTAATCCCGTTGTCCAGATATCTAGATTGAACACAAGGCATAGTATGTGTCACCCTTGTATAGTTCAATCTTTCGTTTCCTGATACTCGAGTAGACTTAGTAATAGCAAATGAGATCAATATCTCATATTGACTCATTTGAGCATGGTCATGCATTCTGTAGTCTCACTCAATCAGGGAATCCGAATATATCACTCCTATTATGTAGGAGGGACAAATCCCATCTAGGTTACTCATATCCCTCTACATGATTTGTGGTATATCCAATAACTAACTTTATAATCACCTTGTTACTTATGACATTTGACGGCATTAAAACATACAACTCCACATGAAGGAATCATAGTGCTTTTAGGTTAAAGAACGACATAGACCTTTGTCACTTTGAGAATCGCTTATGACACTCATATAACGATCCATGCAGCGTTCTCATGGTGGGTCAGTCCAATACATCACTGCTCTAATATGTATCCATATGAAGACTTGATATCTCATATACATGACCAGTGAGATGTGGTCATCAGTCTACGCACATACTAGTCTCAATGCATTGTTGTTGTCCTAATTAAAAATTATACTTGAATAAAGACATTTAAGAATAGTGTTCTGAATTTATCCAATAGGATCTCATGATCAAGTCATCCACTTGATGTCCTATGGCATTAAACTTACTATTCTAAGGACTTTATTGTGATTATAATAAACAACACAATAAATCAAATGTCTCATGTATTAATTAAATAGCATAATACAATGTATGTAAGTACGGTCAAAATAAATTGGCCTCTAGGGATACACCAATAATCTCCCACTTGCACTAGATCCAATGAAGCATATGTCTAATGCCTAAAGATCTAGTTTGACCCTCATGCTTTTGTTGCACAAGAGGCTTTGTCAGTGGATCAATGATGTTACCTGTAACATCCTAATACAGATATCTAGATATATCCTAGATATACCAAGATATATAAAGATAACTAGTACAAGAGATGTCACTTCAACATACTACATACTAACATATATCCATAATCACAACTAAATAATTATAGAAAGCCTTGAGAGATTGTAGAAATAAACCTCATACAAATATATATACAACACGAGCCACAGGAGGGCATATTGTAATACATACAAAACAAATGTAAACTGTATACATAAGTTCTGGCTAGAAAAGCATATAAAACTATACTAGTCTTCAAATTTCACTTCATTTCCCTTAGCAGGGTCTTTACATAGATTTACATAGAAGAACAACTGGGGTGAAAATTACAATTCTCAGTAAAAGCAATTCCAATATTAGCTAGCTATAACATTGTATAACAAATATAACAATTGCTATAACTACTAACATAAGAGTTTCCTCCCTAATTCTTATAATTGCACACTACCAAGTAGTGTGATCTATACCGATGGCCTACATACTATTGGATATAGACAACTGCCCATACAATTATGAATACCAACAGCAACAGACAATGCCCATACAATTGTCCGTAAATACAATGAGGATGATATGTAATATGATTATGCCTAAGAAAGATCCTAAAGATATGCTTATGCAATGTTTTGTTTTGAAATATATGCAGAGTTTTATTTTGTAAACTAAGAACACTTGCTCATTCCGGGAACCTGAATGTTTCATGTAAGCTGCTATAGTAGGGAGGAAGAACTGCAACCTCACACTGCCTGTAACCCTTGGCTCTTAATCAAGCTTGTTCCCAAAGTAACTTCTAATTCCATCCCTTTTGACTAAATGATAGTACATCTTTTGTACACATATTAGGTTACCATACATTGGAAGAGCAAGCTAAAACATCATACATACATTCGTTCTTACATACTTAGCTCATCTAAGGTCTAGGCATGTTTTGTAACACCCCGAAAATTTCTTGTTTTCTGTTATAAATGCTTTTTATAATATTTATGATTTTTGAGAATTTTTGTGAAATATTTCAGAGATTTTGATTATTTTAATATATTTCTCATTTTACGTGCACACTGAGCGGGACGGGAAAATAAAATATTTTCCCCGAGGCAGGAAAACTTTGAACTGTGAAAACGTTGACGAGGGGTCTTACTAAACCTGAGGCCAGACACAGTTTACAAAATTTTTATTTTTTGAGATTTATCTGATAAATAAAATCGCGATAATATTTTATTATCCATTGGACGATAAATACTATTTTTGGTAACTGTAACCTTTGTCCACTAGATAATAGCTATAGTAGAGTGTTAGTCATCTTTTCTAGAGAGCACTTTAATGACATCACCAAGATGACATCATCACCATGACATCATCCTTGACTTTTTCAAAAAGTGTGTGAAATTTCTCAAGGAAGCTTTATACCAAGCTTCTCAAGGAAGCTCACATTTTCTCTCTCCTCCCTTTATGACCTGATAACTCCATGAAATGTAGTTATTTATGCCCCATATTTGTGCTTCATGGTATGCTTAGTCCTTGTTCTTATGCATATTTGGAAGGTTTCATGCTTATATTTGTGGAATTCTATTTTGAGATCTTTCTTTATGTTTTTGAGCAATTTGTGCATATTTGTTGATTGATTAAGTAGATTTATAATTATATTTAACTTGGTGCTTTCTCTAATGCAGGAAGGGCTCAAAAGAGACAAATTGATGCAAGCTAAGGCCTAGCATTGGAGGAAAGAAGCCAAGGATGCATTCCAGTATACTACGCCGCGACGTAATCTATGTCACGTCGTGGCGTGATGGTCTCAGCCAGCGCATATTGACAAGACAGAGAGCTCCACGCCGCGGCATGGGGTTGTTCACGTCGCTGCGCACATCGGTGAACTGAGTCTATTTATTCTATTTTTCACGCTCTCTCTCCTCACTCTCTCTCTCTCTCAATTTTCTCTCTTAGGTTTTTAGGTTTTAGGGTTAGAGGCTGTGGTTAGGTCCTCCATTAGAGGTGGAGATGGAGTTTAGGGAGTTAAGGATGGAAGCCCTCTTTCCATTGGAGGAGGATCTGAGCTTCAATGGTGAAATCCATAAGCTTTCTCTTTCCCCCTTTGCTCTTTTCTCTTCCTCATTTCTTGAATATGTATTTTGATTTATATTTTCGTGTTCAATGATGTAGCAGCTGTTTTTATGAATATTATTATTCTTACTGCTCTTGAGTATTTGGCCAACATTTAAGTTGATTTGATAAAGTCCAATGAACCTAGACATAGGGATTTGGGTTTGAGATCGTATGTATGATTGATGCATGTTCGATTCTATTCCAATGGCGGGATGAGTTGATTCGCTAATGAGATAGAAATAAACCTCTTAGCCATGCATAGCACGTGTTTGAGAATAGACCTTAAAGAGTAGATTTTGTGTTAGCTCTCAAGGACACTTAGTGAGTTGGACAATTGAAGCCACGATTAGATGACCTAGACATAGGCATTTAGCTAATGTAGATTCTTAAGCTAATCTAATCATTACATTCATATTTAGGAAGAGGATTGCATGTTGTTGGTTGAAGTAAAGGGTGAAGAAGGATTTTCCTAATCTCTAACCATTATCTTTACCGCTTTTTAGTCTTTAGTTTAATTTATTTCCCCTATTTTTATGTTCTTGAATAGAATTAGGTAAGTTATCGGTTAATACTTAGCATTGGAAATAAACTTATCCTCATGGGAACGATATTTGTACTCATTATTTTATTACTTGCACGACCCGTGCACTTGCGATTAGCAAATGGGTAAACAAGTTTTTTTTAGCCCTAACAAGTTTTTGGCACCATTACCAGGGATAAGGTTTATTTCCAAGTTGGTTAGCATGATAAGACTTTATGTCCCAGCAATGCCTAACAAGTTTTTGGTGCCATTGCTAGGGATAAGGCATTATTTCTGTATTGCTAACATTGACAATGAGTTTGCTTAGTTCTAATTCAAGTTTTGTTTTTAGATTAATCCAATAAGTCCATATGGACATGTTTTGGTTCTTAGCTTTTTTAGTCTTTAATTATGGATTCATAGTGTGATTTTGCGTTTTCTTGCATTTTTGTTGTTTGCACCTTGTTTAGTTCATTCAATAAGTCTATTTGGATATGTTGATCCTTTAGCTTTTGTAGCTTTGCTAAGTTTTTGTGTTTTTGTTGTTGATTTGCTTAAATATGTAGTTATAGTTTAATTTTGTGTTTTTGTTAAGTTTTTGTTGTACATTCTGTATTTTTAGTTTTTAGACATGTTTTGTTGGTGCTAGAGGTCCCTTAGAAGCAAAAATGGCAACAAAGCTGAGTCTGTTGCAGAATTTTGCAGTCAGACCTCTCATGCCGCGGTGTAACCTTGCTCCACGCTGCAGCGCACGCTCAATTTTGCTGTAGAATTCTACAGCTTTTTTATAATGCCTAGGCTCACTAAGTTCACGCCTAGGCGTGATAGTCTCTGCCATATCAAGAAAATATACCTGAGAGCTCCACGCCATGGCGCACACTTGTTCACACCGCGGCGCATCACCCCTAATCTCTAACCATTATCTTTACCGCTTTTTAGTCTTTATTTAATTGTTTTCCCCTTTTTTAATGTTCTTGAATAGAATTAGGTAAGCTATCGGTTAATACTTAGCATTGGAAATAAACTTATCCTCGTGGGAACGATATTTGTACTCATCATTTTATTACTTGCGCGACCCGTGCACTTGCAGTTAGCAAATGGGCAAACAAGTTTTTTTTGGCCTAAACCATGCCCTATGACAATTTATGGTCATCTTTTTCACTTACCTATCACTTTTTCATTTCAAACAAAGTTTCAGTTTTCATTCTCTCATTTTTCCTTTCTCTCACTTTTTCTCTCATCTCCATTCTCTCTCCACTACCACGGCCTCAACACCATTATTGGCTACCCAAGCTTGCTTACTCAAGCCAATCTAGATTCTTGAATCCTCTCATCATCTTGTAGCTTTCCTCTTTGGTGATCATATCTTGATTCTTCCATCTTTATCATTTTCTATCAAGCCCTAAAACTTAAAGCTTTAAGGTAAAGTTCTTGATTTTCATCTTTTCTCTTCTCATTTTCGTGATCCTTGGTCACCTTTGTGATCAAGGACTCCTCTTTTCAAGCTTTGGTTGTTGATTATGTAAGTTTGACTATCCTAGGGTTTCATTGGTGGTGGTGGATGAAAATTGCAAGGAAGCATCAATGAGCTTGCTTTCTTTTGTTGTCTCTTTAGGTACGAGGGATATCATCCTCTTCAACCTATCATGGTGCTGAGGAACACGTTTTGGGTTGATGATGAGGAATCCATGTGTGGGTTGCTCACTTTGTTGTGTGATGTTTGGTAATGCTATAATTGGTTGTGTTGTATGACTTTAATACTTGTTATTGTGTAACTTGATGGATTGGAATGTTTTGAATGCTTGGATGTGTATATGGAAAGCAAGGGATTCTTACCCTTTTTGCTTGGAGGCTCACGGCCATGAGGCCATTGATGGGTTCATGATGGAGTTTTTGTGCTACTTTGGGGGCTTAAGAAATCAAGTGATAAGTAATTAATAATGTGATGAAAATTTTAGGTTCCTAGCCCTTGGGAGGTCACGGCCATCTAGGGCACCCATTGACAAAATTTTTGTATTAATTAAAACTTAGGTAATTAGGTGATTAGATAATTAATTAGGAATTTATAATATGGAAAGAATAAAAAACAAAACTCTATCCTATAGCCTAGAGTGATTTTTGGACAAAGAAAGAACATGAGTGTGGGTGAGGTTGTGAGGAGCTTAAAATAATTACCTTAAGTGAGTTTGAACGAAAACAAATGAAAGGACTTATCTGATTATGTGTAATAAAGGTTGAATGAAAAATACTAGAGAATTTCCCTAGAGGAGTTTAATAAGAAAAATATGTTTTCACCCTTGACATTTGGACAATGACTTGTTGTGAATCCATAAGTGGGACCAAGGATTGTTGATAATTGATTGGGCCTAATGTGGCGTGTAATTATGGATAAGTCATACTATTATTGAATATTTGTATATATGTGCATTGAGTCATCATGCATTGTGAAAGTCCGTTGGACTCTGTTTGTAAGGCTGTATGCCTAGGAGATGAATCACACCTATATGCGAGTGCGAATAGACTAGTGTAGGTCATTTGTTGACCTTGGGGGCATTGGCGTGCGAGTATCTTGCAATGGACAATTGGTAGCTCCTCTGTGCCATAGGACAGACCGATGCAAACGCACTGATGATCCAGACTGAGACACTGTTCTATATCGCGATCTTGTGAAGAATGCCTTGTATAAGCCATGTTGCGCAATTTGTTGATATTGAAAGCACTTGATTTGAGGTTGATGAGATATAGGCACGTCTTCTTGATCATTCTCTCCGATGTTGTGTCTAGCTCCATGGAGTAGGATTTTGATACCTTGTGCATATGTATAGTCTGTCAACATATTTATCTGGCATAAATATATGTGATTATGGAACTATTTCTTTTAATGATGTTATGCCTATCTGTATTATTAAATTGCTTATCATCTGAATCTTGATCCTGTTTATTATGTTGTCATGCTGTATAGCGTCCTGTGCCGTTTCTGGTTCTTTACTACCATAACTGGTAATGACGTTGGATATCTCACCTCTATTTCTTGTTATTCTATTTGTGTCTATGCTTCTTAAAAGACCGAGGTGAGGAAGAGCCTGAGTTTCCTGGTTTTGGGGCAAGTTAGTCTTATTTTTGGGCTATGACATCCCGGTGAGGTTTTCTACGGTATGCCAGACTAAGGTTCCACGAAGGCATTGATTGTTGGCACGTCGACTTGATCACCGAGCGTTTCGTCTACGTGGGAGATGTGACTCTATCTTTGGCTTGGGGTCGTTATGATCCACCTATCTTCTCTTTTGACATTTCTGTATAGCTGGAGTTCTACATGCCGATGCGTGAGGTGTGGGGTGACTGTGAGTATACTCCATACGAGGATTCATTTTTATCTTCTGCACGAGCTCCTGCTCATGAATCTGTTGCTCCTGTGAGGATTTCCTCTTCTGAGGAGGATCCTATAGAGGAACCTAAGGAGGACCCCTCTGAGGCTCCTTCTCAGTAATTTGTTGGGGGCATAATACTTTTTGTAGTCATGGTGGTTGTTTGTGTTTATATTTTTGGGCATGTAAAGCTCCTGCTTCGTTTTACTAGAATTATTGATGTATTTAATGACTTATGTTATGTACCTTAATATGTATATGGTATGTATCTTTTGTATAAATGTATGGTTTGATCTTTATGTTGAGTTCCGCTAAGTTTATGTTTTCTGCTTACAAAATAATAAATAATAAATAATAAAAAGGAATTGCTAAGTTAGGATATTTTACTGATGAATAGGTTAATACCTAAAGATAAAATAAACCGGGTCTTAATAGTCTTCTTTTGAGTCACGTATGTTTAGTGTGACGTCCTCCTCTCGAGAAAGGGGGCATTACATGTTTTACTAGGAGTTCTAGTTTCTCATGTTTACCTTTTGTAGATAGAAAAATTAGAATTTCAACACTACATGCATCCCTAACACTTAGTTAGGAATAGCTGTCCCCTTAGGAATTTTTGACTTCCTTCCTTCTGGCCAAATAGCATCAACTTCCATACAAGGTCATATTCATAAGTAGACAACGCCAACTTATCCTAGTTTACTTGTATCTAATACCCCTCATCATCACATCTCTAGTAAAGTTAAGTAACAGTAAGTTACCATAGGTGCTAGATACTTATCTATAGCAAACCCCTACTTTTTGGTTGCACAAAGGTTCTTAGATTCCACATACATACTAGATTAACTAATTAGTGTGTGAAAAACATAATGTTATGTTTACGGCTTACATAAACACCACCTTAACCCTCCTATAGACTCAACTCAACCTAATGAAAGAGTCTATCATAACTAATGCTTCATTCCAACCTTGCTGAAGGAAGCAAATGAGTATTTCTCTATAACTTTGTATATCCAACTTCTCTTATGGATATGATAAGCTTACTAGTCTCAACTTTTCCTTTTGTGTATTCTACAATGTACAAGGTCCCACTTAACTAGAGACTTAGTACATAACATTCCCTCTTTGGAACTAAATACACAACCTTATCCCCACTCAAGTGAATCTAACTCAAGAGTAGTTCTCACTTGCAACTCTTTGTTGCTTAAGGTTCTAGACACCTTCCCAAGGTAATCCACTACTCTTGGATATCCTAAGGTTCATACCATTCTCATACTTACTAGAGTGAATACCACAATCCATCTTAGTATACTTGTCTCTAATGCACCATTTCATCACATCTTGAGTGACATCTAGGGCAAACCACCTCTTTTGGATGCTCAAAGGCTTATGTTTTCTTATGCTTGCTAGGTGATAATATTCCTCTTTTGAAATATCCCTATCAGTATCTTAACACACTCTAAAAAGGATGTATAAAAGGTCCCATCTAGTAGGGAACCCTACTTCAACAAGATTAATATCTTGACATTTTCTGGTTTATCACCTAAAAAGGTTTTTTTTCATGAATGCACCAAATGTACATCCTAACTGATAAAATTATGAAATTTTATAAGAAAATAGTCTTATCTCATATCTTTCAAATGCAATAAACCTCACTTCATTTGACTTAGTGTAGCCAAAGTTATGCATCAAAATGTAGAGGCTGAAACAGGGTAACTACCTATTATACTAGAATCTAAGTTAACTTTAAACACAAACTGGGAATGTAAAAAGAATGTAAAATTCTTGAAACTTTTACCACTCATAGCCTTACATGTTAGCTTCAAAATGCCACTAGTCTCATTAAATACGACCTCTGAGTAAGAAGTCATGTAATTTGGTTTAACAGGTGTCAGTATGCTTATTTCCACAGAATCTGACCCAAATTCAAACCTACACTGGTGCTAATTGGGTTGTGAATAAATTATGAAATTTTTATTACAAGAAGCCTTATGTCTTAGCTTTCAAATGCAATAAGAAGCAAGTCAATTTGATGACTACAACTAATGTTATGCAACTAAAACCACTGGCAGTCAGGATGATTCTCCTATTCTACATTCTGCTGGTGTTTGGGCACCCAGAAGCCCAAAATCTGATGCTTAGGTGCTAGAAAACCAAAAAATAATCTGCAGAAGTTGTTTGTGCATAATTAATTCTCCAACCAATTTCTAACACCAAACTTATGGGTTCTAAGCATTATCAAATCCTAATCATGATCTAAAAGCATAATAAAATCATTAAATACTTTCTTAATCCATTTATCATAGATCAATAAGCAAGAATGAACTCATAAACCTAACTTTTCTAACTTTGAAGATTATTGAAGAATAAGGGCTTAACCAAGTTCCTAACTATCATTAAACACTATACTTACTAAATTCAAGCCATTACCATATTCACAAAAACAAATCAAGCATGAATAACCATAAACCACAATCAATCCCAATTCTACCTAACAAACCACCTCTATGTAGCAGATTGAAGAAAAAGGGAAGAGATGAAGTTATGAAACAAAACCCCTACCTTTGGCAGCTGAGATGATCCATCTTCAAGCTCTATGCTTTGATCTAGATCTTCCCTTGATTTCCTTCTCTTTCTTCTCTTCTTTCTCTCCTACAGTTGCTCCCTTTCTTTCTCTTTTCTCTTTCTCTCTTTTTTATTTTGTTTTTGCCGTGGGAGGGGATGAGAAATAAGTAGCAAAGTCTAACTTTGCTACTTATTAGATAGGAACTAACATACACTGAAAATCCTTATCTGCTAAGAACACTTAGATTCCTTCGAACTCAGTCCTCCAACTTCCAATAACTTTAGAATAAATCATATGATTCATCTAAATTATTGTTTCACCATTTTTATGATTTTTCATATCTGCAGGTAGTCAATTCGGTATTGAATGTACAACCAGTATGCCTAAAATTACCAAATTAACTCTGATTATCTTGAAACTTTAACCACACATTGTTTCATACATTTGTGACCTAGAAATAGCTTATCCATATTTATTTCTGTAACGACCCGGGATTGCCTGCAGGATTGATGAGTGTATCCACAAACCAACACGGATCTTTTCAGCGTACTTTGTCCTCACTCACACGTATCCTAGGAAACTTCCCAGGAGGTCACCCATCCTACAATTGCTCCAGGTCAAGCACGCTTAACCATGGAGTTCTTATGTTCTAGGCTTCTGAAAAGAAGTTACAACTTGTTGATATGGCTACACCAAATCAATTCCTTTAAGCCATCCTCAACTATGCAGTCCCATACCTGCACAGTCTCTGAATCCCTCTCATTCCGATGCGTATTCAGTTCATTCATGCAGACCCTCCGCCTAGAAGCCTGCCAGGAGCCATTCCTTGTCCGTGCTTCATTGCACCGGTGATCACTCCCTGCCCTCGTCGGCCCCGGGACGCCACATAACGCTTAACCATGGAGTTCTTATGTTCTAGGCTCCCGAAAAGAAGTTGTAACTTGTTGATATGGCTACACCAAATCAATTCCTTTAAGCCATCCTTAACTATGCAGTCCCATACCTACATAGTCTCTGAATCCCTCTCATTCTGATGCGTATTCAGTTCATTCATACAGACTCTCTACCTAGAAGCTTGCTAGGAGCCGTTCCTTGTCCGTGCTTCATTACACCGGCGATCACTCCCCTCCCTCATCGGCCCTAGGATGCCACATGCCCACCAACTTCCACTTGGTTCGTCCCCGAACCACATCATACTGGGAGAGGTCCCGACTCTGATACCATTAATGTAACGACCCGGGACTGCCTGCAGGATTGATGAGTGTCTCCACAAACCAACATGGGTCTTTTCAGCGTGTTTTGTCCTCACTCACACGCATTCTAGGAAACTTCCCAGGAGGTCACTCATCCCACAATTACTCTAGGTCAAGCACGCTTAACCATGGAGTTCTTATGTTCTAGGCTCCCAAAAAGAAGTTACAACTTGTTGATATGGCTACACCAAATCAATTTCTTTAAGCCATCCTTAACTATGCAATCTCATACCTGCACAGTCTCTAAATCCCTCTCATTACGATACGTATTCAGTTCATTCATACAGACCCTCCGCCTAGAAGCCTGCCAGGAGCTGTTCCCTGTCTGTGCTTCATTGCACCGGCGATCACTCCTCGCCCTCGTCGGCCCCAGGACGCCACAATTTCTCCCATATAAGCATTTTATGCCTTTTTCTGAGTCATTTTAAGCTACTTTTCAACTTCTGTGTTACAACAAAGTGTCTAAACAAACTCAGTGTGTCACAAAACTTCACATGCATGTTAAGTAAGTTATATGCTACCTTTGTAACCATATACATGCCTAACATACTATTAAGGGTATTACATTTCTCCCCTTCTTTTTAAAAATTTTGTCCCCAAAATTGCTCACTTCATGCAAACAACTTTGGGAAACTCTCTTAACATGGAATTCCAACTACCATGTAGTCCTTTTTCAGCACCAACTTCTCCCAACTGCACCTCTATTAGAGGAAATTTGCTTATCTCTAAGCTCTTGACCCCTTTATTTGTGGATGGTAAGCTGTACTAAAACATAACTTAGCTTTGAACTCCTCCTTGTAAGGCTTTCCAAAACTATATATGAATCTAGGATCTCTTTTAGATACTACATTCACTGTAATTCTATGCACTCCAACTATCTTTTTCAAAAATAGTTGAACTACCTTACCTAGAAAATAGCTAACTTTACTTGGCAAAAGTGGGCAGATTACCTAATCTATCCACCCTTACCTACAACTCAATATATCCTGCTATGTTCTTTAACATACTAGGCTACCAAAACATCTTCCTTAACTCTTGAAATATCTTAGTAGCCCCTAGATAGATGGTATACACACTCATGTGAGCTTGCTCTAGAATCCCTTTCTTGATTTTTGACTTACTTGGAATACAAAGTTTACCTTTAAACCTCGTCATTCCATCATTCGCTATTTCAAAAATCCTATTGGGTTCCTAAGAAGAATTGCTCACTAGTGTCCCTTAGAGCATTATCCTCCCTTTGAGTTTTCTAAAATATGAGTCCTTAAGCCTTTTACTTTGTCTACCTTGCTCACTAAGAGTCTACATGGTATCACAGTCACCGTGAGACTTAAATTCCTAAAACTCTCAAGAAATTCACTCTCTTGGACTGTCATCTAGGATACCTATAGGAATTTTCTACTTAGTGCATCAGCCACTACATTGGCCTTACCCAGATGATATTATAACACAAGGTTATAAGCCTTGAAAAAATCTATCCATCTATTCTGCCTCATGTTCAACTTCATTTGATCAACAAGCATCTTGAACTATTATGATCACTGAACACCTCAAACTAGACTCCTTATAAGTAATGTCTCCAAAACTATAAGGCAAACACCACTTTGGCTAATTCTAAATCATACGTAGGGAAGTCCCCTTAGTGCAGGTTTAACTGCCTTGATGCATCAACATCTACTTACCTCTATTGCATCATAGCACACCCCAGTCCCTTCTTCGAAGTACTAATAACTACCTCAAAGTTCTCATGAGGATCCAAAATTACCAACTCTAATGTAGTAGTCAACCTCTCTTCAACTCTTGGAAACTATACTCACAATCTAGAGTCCACTACTAAGCACTACCTTTCCTAGGTGACCTAATTTGGGTAGCACAAACTGAGAAAATCTACTTATAAACTCTCTGCCCTTAGTTACAACGGTTGCTCTTCCCATTGTACCTTTGCTTAAACTTTACTAGGGTTTTCTACAATTTCCCCTCTTGGGAAATTATATGGTCCGTAGACTGTACCACTTATAACCTAAAACTGACTTTTGGCTAACTTGACACTTATCCACCTTTAACATACTCTTCATATCCTTTCGTAATCTTGGAAAACTTTTAGAGATATACTCTTCTTAACTTTGATTCTAAGATAACTAGATCTTAGATCATCTTATGAGAAAATCCAAAGCTTCTCTCAACTGATCTATCCGATCATCCTTTCTAGACAAGAAAACATTTATTCTCGATAGTCTCTTTGTTCAACTGCCTAACATTAAGCACAGTCTCACACTTTAACTAAATAAGAACATAACATCATTTGTCTCTAAAACAACCAAACCATACCAATAAGGTAAGCAAGCTAAATTCACAAAGTAAACTAACATGATTTACAAAGTAAATCTATACTCCCTATATACACATCTTAAAAGATTTCTCCTTACATATGTTCTTATCTCATACCAAGCTAGAAGATTTCGTCACTTCCGCTACGCCACTCTGATAAAAACTGAGACCAAGAGGCACCCTCACTAATCTCGACATCTAATCTTTTCCCCTTTAAGGAACTTTCTAATTCTTATTCCATTGTGGCTCTGAGATTATCTGCTTCTACAACTCTACACTCATTGACTAGAGCAAAGAAGTCCTTAATCTCCATTTGCTTCACAATTCTTCTAATTGCTCCACATACTGATGCACAGCCATATCCCGTTGTTCAAGCCACAGAAATTCCAATTCCTTTGCTCCCTTTAGCATAAGGGAATTATACCCGTCTAAGAAAGTAGCTCTAAACACCTATCAGGTGATTTGAGTACTTACCATCTCTAGTAGCCTCCAAACCTCAACCACCAGCTTTTGGCCTCTCCTTGTAACATTCAAGAAGTGAAGAACACTTTCTATTCTTCGATGCAAACTATGACTGCAAAGATCTCTTCCATCTCTTAAAGCCATCTCTCAGCTCAGACTGAACCATACTCTCCCTTGAAGAACAAAGAAGTAACTTTTCTAAACCCTGAGAAATACTAATCCTTTATAAGTTCCTCAACTTACTAAGCGAGTCCTTTTCTATTGATTCTGATAGTCTTCTACAAATGGCAGCCTGCTCTCTCGAAACAACAATCATTTCTCTAAGAGCTCTAGTTATCTCCTCCTTTACCAGTCTCCTAGTCTCATAGGTTCGCCCGATAGTTGTGATAGTTTCTTGTACACACAAAACATCACATATTGAGTTAGCTAGGCTAAATATCATGTAGCTGTGTGATAGTAGCCAATAGCATCCATACCTAAGGCTAGTCATGAAATTCCATTTATATATCTCATAAAGAGATAAAAGAATGCATAACATTCTACTAAACTACTACTCATGCTTAAGCATAGTCAGTCCATATCCCGGCTCAACAAGATGAACTGCTTTTAGTCATTTTTGTGATTAGCAATAGCAATGGCAATGGTTTTGATGATAACAAATAAGAGAAGTGATGGTTGTGCAAAGATCAAGTCCCAAGGTTTTTCAAGTATAGCTTATAGGACTTAGATCTTATGTTAAGGATAATAGGAATCACACTAGCTCATGTTTTATTTCCATTCAACTTTGATCTATTTGTAAAATCATATTTTATGTTGATCAAGTTTGAGCAAAATGTTTTTAGAAAGGATGAAAAGAAAACCATGTTTCATACTTGTGAAAATACTCTTCAAGTATGTGGAAAATGTTTTTAGAAAGGTTGAAAATGATTTGGGAAAGTTTGGTTATGAAATCCTTTAGAAATCTTGTTTTCTTAGTGAACCAATAACAGATTAGGTGTTTTGTATAACAAATTATTCATCTTGCCAGAGATGTTCCATTTGATGTTTTAAAGTGAATAATCTGTTATGGAAAGTCCATAACAGGTTATTTTCATGCTAGGAACGTTCCCTCTTTGTTTTTTAAATGTTCCTAACCAATTAGGGTTGCCAAATAATCTGTTATTTTCGTGCTACAGTGTTTCCTGATGAAACAAATAACCTGTTAGGCAAAACTAATAATCTGTTATGAGAAACCAAATAATCTATTAATGGAAACCAATAATCTGTTATCTTGGATAGCAGAAAACATTTCCCAATGGCTCTTTTGGAGCATTTAATGCCCCTAACAACCACCAACAGCTCTAAATTGATTTGGGCTATAAATAAAAGTGTTTGAGCATTAAAGAGAGGTTGGAGAACAATCTGAAAAACATACTTGAGCATTAAATTCGTGTTTCATCATCATTTTCTAAAAACCCCTGTTCTTGAGCTAAGTTTGTGATTCTTTGATTCCATCAGTTTCAAGTTGTATTATCTACTCTTTGAGAGAGTTTCCATTCATGTATATCTTTGTATAATCTGAAAAGAAAGAGTGAGGTATTCTTCAAATTTGTAAAGGGTAAGGTATCCGTTGGTAGAAGAGACTCAAACACAAGGGTGAGGTATCCCAAGGCGTTGAGTGCTCCAACTTGTAAAGGTCATCAAGCACCCATTGAAGCTTGAATAATTAGTGAAAAATCTCGGGTGTTTATTTGAGGACTGGATGTAGGCCATAAGTGGTTTGGTGGCTGAACTAGGATAAATTTGCTGTTTGTTCTTCTAAACTCTACTCTTTAATATTGTGCACTATTTCATTAGATTTGGCTAAATATTATCTTGCTTGATTGTGATATTTGTGAGTGAAAGCCTTATTTCTTATCTATCCATTCATCTCTATCACTTAATAACTTCAACGAAAATTAGTAATCAAGTGTTTTACAAGGGTTTTGCGAAAATATTTTATATACTCAATTCTTCCATCTCTTGAGTATTAAGGCCACTTGGTAACAAGTGGTATCAGAGCTAAACTCTTCTGTAAAGAGCTTAGTAGCTTCAAGAGAAGAAATGACTTCAAATGGTTTATCTAATGAAAGTTTTTCTATAAATAAACCTCCCTTTTTTAATGGGGATGGTTATGCATATTGAAAAGAAATGATGAAATTTTTTATTGAAACTATTGATTTAGATGTGTAGGATGCCGTTGAAAATAGTGTTTTTGTTCCCACATGTATTATTGATGGTGTATGAACTAATACACCTAGAAATGAATGGACCGATGCGAACAAAAAGAAGGTTCAATACAATTTGAGAGCCAAGAACATCATCACCACATCCTTGGGGTATGATGAATTCTTTAGGGTGTCAAATTGCAAGACCACTAAAGAAATGTGGGATACTTTAGAAGTAACTCATGAAGGTACAAGTGAGGTAAAAGATCTAGAATAAACACTCTTACTCATGAATATGAATTATTTAGAATGAATCAAGGTAAAAGTATTCAAGAGATGCAAAAGAGATTCACACACATTGTAAATCATCTTATCTCATTGGGAAAGACATTTCCTAATGAAGATCTTATTAATAAAGTTTTGACATGTTTGGGTAGGAATTGGTAACCCCAAGTAATGGCTATTGCAGAATCAAAAGATTTCTCAACAATGTCTCTAGCCACTTTATTTAGGAAATTCCATGAGCATGAATTTGAACTAAATAGGCTCAATCACAATGAAGAGCATGACAAGAAGAAGAAGGATATTGCTCTCAAATCCACCTCCTCCAAAATTGAAGATGATGATGAAGAAGGGGTAGCAAACCTTGAGCTAAACGAAAAAAATCTTAGTTTTCTTGTGAGGAAATTCAAAAGATTCCTTAAGAAGAAAGGAAATCAAAGAAGACCACCTTACCCTTCGAAGAAAACCTATCACATAAGGGAAGGAACCTCATTAACTCTAACATGTTATGAATGCGGTAAACTGAGGCATATGAAGATGGAATGCCCCGTATATCTCAAGAAGTTGGAGAAGTTTAAGAAGAGACCCTTTAAGGAAAAGAAAGGAAGAAGGGCTTACATTGCACGGGAGGATAATGACATAGATTCTATCGATAGCTCAAAAAGTGAATAAACTCATCTTTGTCTCATGATTCAAGGAGAAGAAAGTGAAGAGAGTGACACCAAGGTAACATCTTCTAACTTAGATTGTTCACCTTTTTATAATGAATTACAAGATGCTTTTCAAGAATTACATGATGAATCTATGAGACTCACAACAATGATTTTATCTTCCAACAAAACAATCTCCTTATTAATAAATAAAGTTTCTATTTTAAACAAGGAGATTAATGAGCTTAAAATTGAAAATGAGACCTTAGGACTTATTGATGCTAACTCATTGTGCATGACTTGCTCCTCACATGATAACACGTCCATACCCTTACCTTACTCATATTGCAAAGCATTTGAAAAAGAAATTGAAGATTTAAATAACACTCTTATAAAATTTATCTTTGGAAGAGACAACTTGAATGTGTTGTTAGGAAAATAAAAATGTGTTTTTCAAAATGTCGGTTTAGGTTATAATCCCGATAATCAATAAAAGTCTTACAACAACTTCTTTATTTTCTCAAGTACATCAAGTAACCCCTTTATCAAATGCTTTTATTGTGGTAGGAAAGGGCATAGTGCATCAACATGTAATATAAGAAAGAATATCAACACCAAGGTTGGAACTAAGAGGGCTTGGATCCCTAAGGGCACCTTGCCTAATGCTAACACACAAGGACCCAAGAGAATTTGGGTACCAAAGGTTAAAATTTGAATGTGTGTTGTAGGTGCGCTTGAAGACCAAAAGTTCAAGTTAGTATCTTGGTAGTGATTGCTCCAAGCACATGATCGGTGATGGCTCCAAATTTTCCTCCCTTGTCCCCAAGAAGAATGGTCACGTGATATATGGTGACAACAACAAAGGGAAGATCCTTGGAGTTAGTAAAGTTAGTAAGATCCCTTCCTCATCCATTGATAATGTTTTGCTTGTTGAAAGACTCAAACATAACTTGCTTAGCATTAGTCAACTATGTGATAAGGGGAATAGAGTGATATTTAATTCCAATTATTGTATAATTGAGGATAAAGATGATAAGCATGTTAAGTTTGTTAGTCATGGGGTCAATAATATATATATGATTAGCCTTGAAGACATTTCCTCAAATGATGCTAAATGCTTTATGAGTAAAGAAAATGATTCATGGTTATGGAATAGAAGAATTGCTCACATTCACATAGATCACTTAAACAAATTAGTTTCTAAAGAACTAGTAATTGGACTTCCAAAACTCAAATTTGAAAAAGATAAACTTGGTGATGCATGTCAAAAGGGAAAATAAGTAAAGGTCTATTTTAAAGCTAAAAATATGGTTTCAACATCTAGACCATTACAACTTTTGCACATAGATCTTTTTAGTCCCTCTAGAACTATGAGCTTTAGTGGGAATTACTATGCACTAGTGATTATAGATGATTTTTCTAGGTTTACATGGATACTATTCTTGTCTCACAAAAATGATGCTTTTTAATTATTCAAAAAGCTTGTCAAAGTTATCCAAAACAAAAAAGGTTTTTGTATTGCATCCATAAGAAGTGACCATGGTGGTGAATTTGAAAACCATGAATTTGAAACCTTTTGTGATGAACATGACATTGAGCATAAGGTTTCTGCCCCTAGAACACCACAACAAAATAGTGTTGTAGAAAGGAAAAATCAATCTTTAGAGGAAATGGCAAGAACTATGCTCAATGAGGTAAGCCTTCCTAAGTATTTTTGGGTGGATGCAGTTAACACCTCTTGCTATATTATGAATAGAGCTCTAATAAGGCCATTTTTAAAGAAAACCTCATTTGAATTGTACAAGGGAAGGAAGCCAAATGTTTTACATTTTCATGTCTTTGGATGTAAATGCTTTGTTTTAAACAATGAAAAAGATAACTTAGGAAAATTTGATGCAAAATCTGATGAGGGAATATTTCTTAGCTATTCTATACATAGTAAGGCTTTTAGAGTTTATAATAAACAAACTATGACCATAGAAGAATCCATTCATATTGCTTTTGATGAAACTAATCCAAATGAGCCGAGAAAAGAGCTTGTTGATGATGTTGCAGAAATCTTGGCAAGAACACACTTGGAGAATCAAGAGAAAGAGCCCAAGAAGTAAGAAGAGAGACCTCTTGATCACTCATGGCAAGAGGATTCAGATATCATGGATCTACCCAAAGAATGGAGGACATCAAGATATCATCCTCTCGATAAGGTGATAGGTGATGTATCAAAAGGGGTAATCACTCGAAACTCTCTTAGAGATGCATGTAATCATTTGGCTTTTATCTCTCAAGTTGAACCTAAAGACATAAATGAGGCCATTAATGATGAACATTGGATCTTGGCTATGCAAGATGAACTAAATCAATTTAAGAGAAATCAAGTTTGGGAATTTGTTCCAAGGCCCAATGATCATCCTATAATTAGCACCAAATGGGTCTTTAGGAACAAACTTGATGAAATGGACTTAATAACAAGAAACAAAGCTAGGCTTGTTGCTAAAGGTTATAATCAAGAAGAATGAATATATTATGAGCAAACATATGCTCTCGTAGCTAGATTAGAGGTCATTATAATGCTACTTGCATATACATGCATCATGGATTTCAAGCTTTATCAAATGGATGTTAAAAGTGCCTTTTTAAATGATTTTATACAAGAAGAGGTATATATGGAACAACCTCCTATTTTTGAGGATTTTGAAATGCTCAACCATGTTTTTAAACTGAAAAAGGCCTTGTATGGCTTGAAACAAGCTCCTAGAGCTTGGTATGAAAGATTGAGCAAGTTTCTTTTAGAAAAAGGCTTCTCTAGGGGAAAGGTTGACACTACTCTTTTCATCAACTATAAAAAGCATGACATACTTCTTGTACAAATGTATGTTGATGATATAATATTTGGTACCACTAATGACTCTCTTTGTAAGGAATTTGCTAACACCATGCAAAGTGAGTTTGAGATGTCTATGATGGGGGAGCTCAACTCCTTCCTTGGTCTCCAAATCAAGCAAACAAAGGATGGAACCTTCATAAGTCAATCCAAATATTGCAAGGAGCTACTCAAGAAATTTAGAATGGACAACACTAAGCATATGGCTACACCAATTAGCACTTCTTGTTATTTGGACAAGGATGAAGGAGGAAAATCTGTAGAAATCTCAAAATATAGAGGTATGATTAGCTCACTCCTTTATCTTACAGCAAGTAGGCTAGATATTATGTTTAGTATGTGCATGTATGCTAGATATCAAGCAAATCCTAAAGAATCACACTTATGTGCTGTAAAAAAAATTATGAAATACCTAATAGGCACTTCACAAATGGGTTTGTGGTATCCTAAGGGTGCCTCATGTAGCCTAATTAGATATTATGATTCTGATTTTGCTGGATGCAAAATGGATAGGAAGAGCACTAGTGGGACATGCCACTTGCTTGGAAGTTCACTAGTTTCTTAGTACAGCAAGAAACAAAACAGCGTGGCATTGTCAACAGTTGAAGTTGAATATGTTGCAACTAGAAGTTGTTGTGCTCAAATCCTTTAAATGAAGCAATAACTTCTAGACTATAGTCTTGAGCAGGATCACATCCCTATAAGGTGTGATAACATAAGTGCAATCAATTCATCCAAAAATCCTATTTTGCACTCTAGAATAAAGCACATTATGATTAGACATCATTTCATAAGGGATCATGTTCAAAAAGGTGATTGCTTGCTTGAATTTGTTGAAACCACTAAGCAACTAGCTGATATCTTCACTAAACCATTAAATAAAGAAGCATTCTTCAATATAAGAAGAGAACTTGGCATTTTGGATTAATCATGCATCTAATTTTACTGTGTATTATGTGCTTGTGGTGCAAAACTTGTCATATTACTGCATAATATGCCAATTTGCAGCATATGTGGACTGACTGCATAGATATTTTGTTTTAATCATTTTTAAATCCAATACTAACTTGAGCATCGGAGTTTCTCCTAAGTTTGTTTTGCAGGTGCTTGATTCATGCTTAAGTCCCCCAAATTACCAATCTCAAGTTCTTGATGAAGAAAATTGCTTCTTGGTACTTTTGAAGAAGAGAAATCAACTTATGAGTTGCATTTGTGGTGGTTTGAGAGAATGGAAAATAAGGCAAAGCCATGATGATCCTCAAGATGGAATAAGTTTATGTTTTAAGGACTAAAGTTTTGAAGAGTTTCTATTTTTGGAGATCTTGCTAGTCAGTTATGGGAAGAAAGCAATCAATTATTAACTCCTTGGATGAGTAATTATACTTTTTGTCAAGGCAATTAACTGGTTAGGAGAAGTACCTAACGTGTTATTCACAAAGTCAGAGGATGATGGTCTTTCAATCTATGAAGATAACCAATTACAAGACTTCTCTAACTAATTATAAAGGTATTTTGAAGTTCCAGGAGACCATAAATAACCAATTAGGACAATTTCCTAATTTGTTATTAAAGCAAACAGAGGCTTGATCTATTGTGGGTCACAAAAATAATCTATTAGGAGCCTTGCCTAACCAGTTATTCAATCAAAAAATGGTAAAACTTTGATGTGGAGCACAAAAATAACCAATTAGGCATAAGTCCTAATTGGTTATTGTGGCTGACAGAGAGCCACTCATCTATTTTTCTCTTCCCCCTAACCAATTACCACCTTTCCTAACTGATTATTCTAACTCAAAGAGGCTTCCCATTTCTATTCCAACACGCAAATAATTGATTAGCCTCACCCCCTAACTGATTATTCCATCTCACAGAGGCCTCCAATTTTTTGCTCCAAAATGAGAATAACCGATTGGCCTCACCCTCTAACCAGTTATTCACTTAACCTGTGGCCACCAATGTGAATTCTTCTTACCATAACCGGTTACCCAATGCACCTAATCAGTTATTGCACTCCATAAAACACAAAAACCGTGACCTCCCCTCATCATTCACGACCTAAAACCTCCATTGTCATATTCTTCCTCTCACATCCACTAACACCCACTCCCTTAAACTCCTCACCCACTCCAAATCCAACCAAAATCCACCATTAAAACACTTTTTCCATCATTTTCCACCACTTTCCACTTATTAAAACTCACAAAATCTTCCAAAAACCTCACTCCACTCAACCTTTCTCTCTCTAAAAATGTGACCTAACCTCCATTATCAACCATGGCAAGTAGCTCCTCTCATCCTAAGAGATCACACACCAAAAATCCCTCCATTCCAAAGGAAACTCCTAACCCAAACCTTGAGCCTGATCTTCCTCTAAGTTTGGACCAAAGGAGGTACTTCTCACATAAAGCTCAAATGGGCAAGTATAGGCTGGAATTTCAAGCTCAAAATCTTATTCAACTAAAGTATATGGATTGGGATTACTTCGCTAACAATGGGTTCACCTTCCTCACTGACCTACTGGAGTACCGTGGACTGAAGACCTTTGTCACAGCAAAATGTGAGTATAATATTAAACTCACCAAAGCATTTTACTGTAATCTGAATATATCTGAAATGAATTTAGTGTCTGAACTCAAAAGGCATAGGATAATAGTAAGACCCAATGATTGGGCTCTGTATTTTGGTTTGAATCATACTGGAGCAATTCTTAATGAGAATAGTCACAAAGACTGGGAAGGGTATGTTAGAAATGATGCTGTTAGGGACATGATTCAACCAGGCAATAGAATTCCAAGGGGATCTTTCACTTTTGGGATCCTAAAAGTGGAAGATCGTCTTCTCCACTATGTGTTGGCTCACATTTTAGCTCTAAGAGCCAGTAACTATGCCTTGCTTGAGGAAGAGGATATCTTCCTGCTTTGGGCCTTGAAACAGAGATTGCACATTAATTGGCCACTCTACATCATGCATTATATGAAGAAAGCAAAAGACAAGTTGATGATGGATCTTCCACATGCAATATTGATTGCTAAAGTTCTCAGTCACTATAAGTTATGCATATAAGATCAGGGAATCCTTCCTCTTACTAGTCACCATAAGTTTGGAAAGGCCACCATAAATTGAATGCATATCAAGATGGTTAATGGTGCCTGGGTCTATGGAGTTGGGCATGATGCAGTTGCACTAGAAGAAGAAATGTCGGCTGCCCCTGAGGATGATATTATGCAATAGGCTCCAACAACGACTGAAACTCATATCCTTGCTGCCATTGCAGATCTTCGAGTTTATCTACAGCATAGCAACACAATCATCTTCGATCGCCTAAGTGCTATAGAAGACCGCTTGGATAAGCTTGAGCATCGTCATCCATCATCGGAGGATACCGAGGATTAGGCATGGATCATTTCAGCTTCTTTTATTATGCTTAAGTTTATCTAATTGTCTATCTTTTGAATATGCTGTTAGCTTATAACCTTACTGAACCATTATCTGATTTTGATATATTTTGGTATGACTTGGATAATGTTTTGGCATGACTAGTCTATTTATGCATATCTTCTGATTTGATTATAATATTGCTGGCGTACTCTTGAATATTTGTTGAATGACAATGGTTTTGTGGACATGTTGTTACTTCTTTGTTTATCAAACACTCTTTTTGCATATCTTTTTTATCATGACAAAAGGGGGAGAAGTTTTTGGGTATTTATGTCAATGAGAAAAGGAACACAAAATACAACAAGGTATGATATTTTTAATGATCTTGGGATTCCAAAATTAAGGGGGAGCTGTGCATCTCTGATCCAATCACCTCTTGAAAAATAGAGGGGGAGTAAGTCTTTATCCTTTTGTGAGTTCTAGTTTATCTGAACTAACCTTTTTCTCAATGGATGTTTGTCATCATCAAAAAGGGGGGAGAATATGATTAGTATTGGCAATGACAATGGTTTTGATGATAACAAACAAGAGAAGTGATGGTTGTGTAAAGATCAAGTCCCAAGGTTCTTCAAGTATAGCTTATAGGACTTAGAATCTTATGTTAAGGATAATAGGAATCACACTAGCTCATGTTTTATTTCCATTCAACTTTGATCTATTTTCAAAATCATGTTTTATATTGATCAAGTTTAAGCAAAATATTTTTAGAAAGGATAAAAAGAAAACCATGTTTCATACTTGTGAAAATACTCTTCAAGTATGTGGAAAATGTTTTTAGAAAGGTTGAAAATGATTTGGGAAAGTTTGATTATGAAATCCTTTAGAAATCTTGTTTTCTTGGTGAACCAATGACAGATTAGGTGTTTTGTATGACATATTATTCATCTTGGCAGAGATGTTCCAATTGATGTTTTAAAGTGAATAATCTGTTATGGAAAGTCCATAACAGGTTATTTGTATTTTGGGAACGTTCCCTCTTTGTTTTTTAAATGTTCTCAACCGATTAGGGCTGCCAAATAATATGTTATTTTCGTGCTACAGTGTTTCTTGATGAAATAATAATTTGTAAGGCAAAACTAATAATCTGTTATGAGAAACCAAATAATCTATTAGTGGAAACCAATAATCTGTTATCTGAGATACTAGAAAACATTTCCCAACGGCTCTTTTGGAGCATTTAATGCCCCCAACAACCACCAACGGCTCTAAATTGATTTGGGCTATAAATGAAAGTGTTTGGGCATTAAAGAGAGGTTGGAGAACAATCTGAAAAACATACTTGAGCATTAAATTCGTGTTTCATCATTATTTTCTAAAAATCCTTATTTTTGAGCTAAGTTTATGATTCTTTGATTCCATAAGCTTCAAGTTGTATTATCTACTCTTTGAAAGAGTTCCTATTCATCTATATCTTTGTATAATTTGAAAAGAGAGGGTGAGGTATCCTTCAAATTTGTAAAGGGAGAGGTATCCCTTGGTAGAAGAGACTCAAGCACAAGGGTGAGGTTTCCCAAGGTGTTGAGTACTCCAACTTGGAAAGGTCATCAAGGACCCGTTGAAGCTTGAACAATTAGTGGAAAATCTCGGGTGTTTACTTGAGGACTGGACGTAGGCCACAAGTGGTTTGGTGGCTGAACCAGGATAAATTTGGTGTTTGTTCTTCTAAACTCTACTCTTTAATATTATGCACTGTTTCATTAGATTTTCCTAAATATTATCTTGCTTGATTGTGATATTTGTGAGTGAAAGCCTTATTTCTTATCTATCCATTCATCTCTATCACTTAATAACTTCAATAAAATTTGGTAATCAAGTGATTTACAAAGGTTTTGCGAAAATATTTTATATACTCAATTCACCCGCCCTCTTGAGTATCGAGGCCACTTGGTAACAATTTTAAGCTACTCTGCAACTTCTGTGTTACAAAAAGTGCCTAAACGAACTTAGTTTGTCACAAAACTTGACATGCTTGTTAAGCAAGTTATATGCTATCTTTGTAACCATATACAAGCCTACCATACTATTAAGAGTATTACATTACCATCTGTTGGTACTCTGCATATCTTCACATCTCCTCTGCCATTGATCTCACGAATAAGATGGAAACGCCTAAGCATATGTTTAGATTGCTCATGAGATCTAGGCTCCTTAGCTTGTGCAATGGCTCCATTATTATCACAATAGAGGTCCACTGGGTCCACAATGCTAGGAAATGCACCAAGCTCAATAATGAACTTCCTGATCCAGACGGTCTCCTTTGCTGCATTGGAGGCAGCAATATACTCAGCCTCTATGGTAGAATCAGTGACTGTCTCTTGCTTTGAGCTCTTCCAGCTTACAGCCCCACTATTCAGGAAAAAAACAAAACTTGATGTTCTTAGTGTAACCTTTTACAACTAGCTCTTCCTCAGCTCTATATACCAAGAACAAATCCTTAGTCCTTCTCAAGCACTTAAGGATGTTCTTGGCGGCAGTCTAGTGACTCTCATCGGGATTATATTGGTACCTGCTCGTCATGCTCAAATCATACCAGATGTCTGGTCGAGTACATAGCATGGCATACATGATAGATCCCATTGCATATGCATATGGAATCATGCTCATGTGATCCCTCTTATCTTGGGTGGAGGGGGATTGAGCCTTAGATAGGCTTACACCATGTGACATAGGCAAGAAACCTTTCTTGGATTCATGCATGTTAAACCGTCTTAACACTTTGTCTATATATATACTCTGACTTAGGCCAAGCTGTAACACCCTCCTTAGGGCATTACATTTCAAACCAACTCCTTTTAAACTCTTTACCCAAGTTATAAAATATTAGATATTATTTTAATACGGGTTTCAAAATTTCTTTTTCGCGGATAACATAAACTTACCAAATTATAGAAACTCAAGACAAAAGAACTAAATAATATACATCTCATGTACATAACATAGATTAGTAACAACTTAGATACATAAAGCTTACGTACTCCAAATAACATATATAACTACCATATAAAAACTGAACCTACCCCAAGTCCAAAAACTTGAAGAGTAAGGTCCTGAACCCGATCTTCCTCCAAATCCTCTTCGGGATCCCTAATAGACAAATTCCTTAATTGGGGCATGTCACTACGGACGGGAGTCCGAGCGTTCGACACCTCGGAATCTTCCCTAAGAGTGTTATGACAATTACCCCATAACTCTCCAACAGGCATTTAAAACTCCAAGTAAACAATGACATCCACAGAAAACATAGCAACCCTATACTGGGTCCTACTCCAAAGCAAAGTAACATCTCCAACAAACTGAATGCGTCTCGTGTCCCAATGGACGTGCTATGCTTTGTTGCCCCCATGAAATTGTAAACTAACAAAACCCTAAAGACTCTGCCTCGTCGCCATCACAGTCTTCTTAAAACATAAATATAGAACAGAACAAACAGAATAATACAATAAAGAGGTGAGATCCCCTACATCAATACCATCATGGCAGCATAGAAACAATAATGACAATAATGCCACTCATATACAACAATATCACAGAATAACAGGTATAATCATGTTATCAACTAATGGATAATTTAACTATATATATATATATATATCACATTATATGAATACTGACCATGCCACAAAAATAAGTATATTGACTATGCCACGACAATATGTACACTGACTTTGCACATGCACAATGTGTATACTGACCATCCTTATGCACAATGCCCCCATTTCCTACTCCATGGTGCTAAACACAGTTTCAGAGAGAATAATCCAGAAGATATGTCTGCACGTCATTCGCTTATTCAAATGCTATAATTTTTCTCAGTGTATACATCATGGCTTGTACAAGACATTCTACGCTAGATCGGGAATATGAATATGTCTCGTCGAGATAGTTGGTATGTTTGCATCGGTTGCCACGGCACAGTAGTGCTACTAACTAACCACATATAGAATTCTGTGCCCCGACGCCTCCAAGATCATTCATAGACCTTCACTACGCAATTCGCACCCGCACGAATGTGTAATTCAACTCCTAGGCAACAATAGTCTTAACAGATACCGTCTGACAAATAATGCATGATTAATGACTCAATGCATATCACAAGCCAATACCGACTATAACCATACATTAATATTTCTGAGTCCAGTATATCGGCCCGACAATAAACTTGCTGTTCTACTTAATCACGAAGCACTTTTATCACATTTTCACAATTGCGTAATAACTTTGTTACATTTTGAAATTGCGTAACAATTTTTCAATGTTTTCTCAATCGCGTAAAGATTTTAAAACGTTTTCTTAATCGCGTAACTAAAAATCATCATTTTTAAATTGCGTAAAAGCTTCTTTACGTATTTTCAATCGCATAACAATTTTATTAACATTCTAAGCTCAATTTAAAACTTTTCTCATAGTTTATAAAAATTGGACATTAATTCCAACATTTTCTCACTAATCCACCTCTAATTAAAATTTCCAAACATTTTTCACAAAAACTTAGATTTATTTTCATTAAATCAAGATACTACAAAAATCCTTCTCGATTACTCTTATTAAATAAAACACTTTAATTTTCAAAACATCATTCTAACTTTATTTCCATACAAAAGTTGAAAATCACTCTTTGTTCATTACTCTAAATAAAAGCTTTCTTAAATTAAAATATTTTAAATTCCATACCATCCTTAAAAATTATTTCCATTGACATAGCCGAAAATCATTACTTCTTAAATTATAAAATTGTGTTCATCTTCTTTTTACTTGTAAATCCTTTAAACCTAATTTAGTCCCCAAATCATCTAAGTAATATTTTCTAACATTCTATCCAAAACTTTCATTATTCTAATTCTAAATAAAATCCTTTTCCATTTAACTTATCAAAAATCATCTTAAATAAAATACTTTAAGTCTCCAAATTACTTCTCCATCCTATTATCAAATATCATGGCCGAAAATCACCTTTTTAATTGATAATAAAATTTGTTCATTTCTATTTTTTATTTTGTAATGCCTTAATTTAATTTCTTATCACCTAATCATCTAAGTTAACAATTTATAAGTCATTTTTGCATAGGTTTGCCCTTTTGAGGGTATGGAGGCCGTGCGCCTCTATGGCCAATGGAACCAAAATCTTTTCCTTTCTAGCACAATTTATAGCATACATCATAAATTTAAGCATGACAAATCTACACTATCAAGTTCATGTATAATATCAAAGCAATAAAATCACATAAAGCATATTAACACAAACTACAAAATTATACAAACATAGTGAATAAATCCTCACATGGATTCATCACCTACAAACAAATTTGTTCCTTACCCCCATAAGTGGTTGATGATGTTAATCTCCCTCTTACCTTAAGTGTAGCTCCCCAAGCTTCGTGTATGTCTCTTTGTATCAATTTTCACCACCAAGTAGTCTCTTGAGATCTAAACAAACATATAAAAATTAACATCTAAGGCTTGATTAAGGTTGCAACACCCCTCGATTTAATAACCAATGCACAATCGTCATTACGTCATGGTCACTAAATTTCGGGGTGCTAACATTGTCAAATAACAAACTTTACAAAAATATTAATTATTTCACATATGAGAAAAATAGGAGCCACGAATGAGTAGTTGCTTATATAACCAGTTAAATTATGAATTATAATATGTACTTGAATTACAGCATGTAATACTGGATAATCATCTTAAAACATACATATATCCAAAATACACTTTATATAGGTAATGCAAAATAAAATATAAACTACCCATAATATATTTAAGACTAAGGAGTTGGGCACTCCATCGAATCCCGAATGCGTGAGGCAACTCCGGGCTCACCGGAGTAGTGAGAAATACAGGATAAGGTCTTCAATCGCAGTCCTCTTCATGGTCAATGTAAGATCCTCAGCATGTTAAATACGTCTTGTCGGTCCAATCGACTCACCGAGCGTTAACACCACAAGTGAACACAATTCGAACGAACCCAATAGAACTCCCTTTGCGACGACATCACCGGATACAGTGGGTCAAACCAAGAAAATCCAAAAGAATCCAACCTCGTTCCCACTTACAGTCTTTAATCAAAAATTGACATAGAGCAAGAAAAGTACAAGAAAGAGGTAAGACATCCTACCATCATTACCAATTATAGCATCGAGAAACCAAATGGCGCAAAGCGCCCACATAGCATTTATGACAGCAATAATGGTAATAAACATTCCATAGCAATTATGATCAACTAAACAGTTCCAGGCAGTCATATACATATAGATATATCAGAAGTACAACAGTTCCAATTATAATAACGATGTATGCCAGATAATTCATGGACCCACTATGCATATGCATACAAAATCAAAATCCTACTCCATAGAGCTAGACATAAACGGTCGGATAGAAAGATCAGGCGACATGTCTGCAACTAGGCTGCCGAGGCCAAAGTGCTATTATTCCAAATTTACCCACATGCACATCATGGCATTATACAGACAGTCTGCTCTAGATCGCGATATAGGACAGTGTCTCGGTCCGGATCGTCAGTGTGTTTGCATCGGTCCGCCCCACGGACGAGAGAGCTACCAGCGCCCATTGCGAGGTACCCGCACCCCGACGCCCCAAGGTCAACCGATGACCTACACTTGTCTATTCGCACCCGCACTAAGGTGTGTTCAACTCCTAGGCAACTAGGCCTTACGACAGTCCAATGGACATTCACAATGCATACAGACTCTATGCATAATCATGTATGGTCATTATTACATACTATTCCATCATATGTCACAATTTGCCCAAGTAAGAATTAACCCAATCAATGGTCACCCACATGGACCCACAATAGCATGATATTGTTGTTAAATAAATTAATACATTTTAAAGCATATTATGGATTCTTACTTAGGTTTAGCTTTACTTACAGAGTTTGTCTCTAAAGGAATTCTCTTAATTAACTTAAATCCTCTTAGGTAATTTATTCATATGCCCTTAGAAGGTTATTCTAAGATCTCAAAATCTCACACTCTCATGTTCTTCCCTGTTTATGCATCCCTAAGTAATTTCTAGTCATCCCATTTATTTATAATCAATATGCCTCTATTAGTCCCAAGGTTTTGGGTCCAGGAAAATACACGATCGGAATCACAAACTGAGTCACAGATTTCAATTACTAGGTGTTGGACGATAGGTATACTTTTGAATTCGACGAAGACAATACATTTTATGAATAATTGAAGCTGCCATTCGACGAAGAATAATGTAACAGGAGGAGGAAAGAATGGGGAAAACATTTTATAATAGGATTGGCAAGAAATCAATTTCGTTGGATGGGGTTCGTCGAACGAAGATCAAAGCTGTCGAACCCTCCCGAGGGTCGCAAAAGCCTCAATTCGACGGGTATAGGTGTCGACGTTGGAGAAAATCTCCCAAGTGTCGAACCGACGAAACACCGGTCGAAATCTCTAATTTCGAGTGTCCGGAGAAATTCATCTACTCGACAGGCATTGTCTCTCAAACTCGACGATTATTGACTTTGGGGCAGTTTCTCCTAAGTGTCCAGGGACTCTATTCGACGGGTTTTGGTCGGAAGATCAATCTCGACGGGCATGATCGGGGTTCATACTCGACGGATTTTGACAATGTGTTTAGTGGTCAAAGATCTAAACTCGACGGATTTTCACATTGTGTTTGGTGGTCAGAAATGTAAACTCGATGGGTTTTGACATTCGACGGAAATGGTCAGAAGTCTAAACTCGACGGATTTTAACATTTTAATAAGTAATTAGGATATCAAATTCGACAGGTTTGGCCAGAAGTCCATACTCGACGGATTTTAACATTTTACTAAGTAATTAGGTTATCAAATTCGACAGGTTTGGCCAGAAGTCCATACTCGACGGATTTTAACATTCTACTAAGTAATTAGGTTATCAAATTCGACAGGTTTGGCCAGAAGTCCATACTCGACGGATTTTAACATTTCACCAAGTAATTAGGATATCAAATTCGACAGGTTTGGCCAGAAGTTCATACTCGACGGATTTTAACATTTAACTAAGTAATTAGGATATCAAATTCGACAGGTTTGGCCAGAAGTTCATACTCGACGGATTTTAACATTTGACTAAGTAATTAGGATATCAAATTCGACAGGTTTTCACATTCGACGTATTTTGGCCAGATTTCACACTATTACCAGTTTTCTCATTAAGTTTCCAAATTTCTTGGCCTACACCGTAACTATCCGAGAACCAATCGGGACTCATTCCCTTCCTTATTCCACGTTCCAATACATCCAGATATATATATATATATTCAAAACTCAAACAATCAAATAGCACAGATGCAATACAAAACAACATACAAAAGTAGAATGACCCTCAACACCAATCACAGACGTTCCTAAATGCTAAAATAGGTTGAGGAGGAGTGTCTTCCTCTTACCTTGGAGAAGCACAAAGAAAGGTTGCTCCTTTTTGGTCAGAAATTATGTTTTCAGCTCCCAAGAGATCCTTGAGCATTCAAGCTCACCAAAATCAGAATCAAGTGTTGAAATGGATACCCATGGTCATCAAAATGACAGTGGGTTACGAAAATGAGGAGAGATGAGGAAAAAGCTAAGGACTTTACCTTAAAGTTCCAACCTTTGAGCTTCAACCGTGGAGAAAGAGAAGATGAAGAAAATGTAGAACTTTGAAGATGATTCCCTCAGATATGGTGTTTCTCCAAACACGAAATGGTGCTAGGAGTGTGACGGTTTTGGAAGATAAAAATGTGAATGTGGGTGGATGGTCTTTCTTGTAAGGAGAAATGGAAAGAGAGAAAGATGAGTGAATAGTGAGTGCTACGTACAGGAGGAGGAAAATGTGTGGATGAAAAATGAATTAGATCCCTTAATTCAAATGTGCTGCACAAAATAGGAGGAGAGAGAAATAATAAAATAATAGTTGGAAGAAGCTTCCTTGAGAAGCTTCGCGCGCTCCTCGATAAAGTGTATGGTAAGCTAGTCTCCAAATTAAATACATCTGATAGATGATCAATTATACTGTAGAATTATTTTCTCAGTGAATAAAATTACAAGTGATGAAAATAATATTTTATTATTCATCCGATAATTTTATGATACCGCGATTTTATCTAGCAGATAAAACCTTGAAAAATGCAAACCTCGCAAACTGTGCCTGGCCTCGGGTTTAGTAAGATCCCCCGTCGACGCATTGACAGTTCAAGGTTTACCAGCCTCAGGGAGAACATTTCGTTATCCCGGCTCCGCTCAGTGCATACGCAAAACGAGGAATATATTAAAATATTCAACATTTCCAGAAAATTTCACAAAAATCACCAAAAATCACAAATATTATAAAATGATTATTTATAATGAAATAAGCAATTTTCGGGATGTTACAACACTCCCCTTCTAAAAAGGAATTTCGTCCTCGAAATTCATCATATCTTAGAACAAACGCGACCTGTGTTTCTTTCATTTCGTCTCTTAGTTCTCGTGTTGTATCTTCGTTGCATCAATCCAAATCACAGGCAATAAGGTTGCTTCCTTCCCCTGAGCATCTTATATTAACGAGCAAAAATGCGTTGACGTCATAGGCCGATCAACAAAAGATTTTACGCTCCTTGAGTCTTCACCATCCAATGACCAACTCCCAAAACAATTGTACACCGTGAGTGTCTCTATCGAACTTACTCTTCTTGCTCACTGTAGTAGACAACTAAACGTATTTTCTTCCTAAGGCGTCCTCTACGACATTCACCTCTTCTGATATTATACCAAAATCAAAATCAAAATCTTTTGGAACTTCTAATCATCGTTTCTGCCTTATATTCAACTCATTCTAATAAACCAAAATACCTTTGGCTCTTAAGATTACTATAGGAATTGAGAATTTCTCCTTGTAGAAAATGCCTCTAGACCTTCAATGCAACTACAGAGCTAATTACGAGTTGGTGTAAGGTAATCCTTCTCATGTATTCTTGATTGTCGCTAAGCGTACATTACCATTCCTTCTATTCGATCAAGCGCACATTCTAAACTTTCAATGTGAAGCATCACTAGGTATCTCAAAAGTTCATTGGGGTTAGGCAGAATCATCTTTTGGCGAAGAAATCGAGTGTCTCTTCAATCTTTGAAAATTCCCCTCGTATACATCAATCCATACAAAACCATTAGAAGAATTCTACGGTGAGTCCCCGTACTATTCGGTGATCCTTTAAAGTTACAAATCTGCAATACGAGTCTTTGGTCCGTCCCATTGAAGAATTGCTCCAACTCGCGACGGATCTTCAATAGTTCCTTCTTTTAAAGATCACTTGACTCAAAAGTTAAAGCGCCTCAAACCGAAATTCACCTTTGGAACGACTTCTAGCGTAACTCCTCGTTCTTCTTCGAATTTGAAGAACAACATGACAATTCTGTCTCAATAGGGAAGAAAGGTCTTGTTTGTGTAGTCGATGGTTACTACCGAAGTGTTCATTACTTGGAACGACATTACGAAATACCCGTGGTATTCACTACGTATCAGAGAAAGTTACCTTGGAAATATACCCTTCTCTCAAATGATCTTAATGATAGTTGAGAACCCAAAATGATATTTGAGAAAATAACGGCGTCCTTCCATTGATTTGCCAAATCGTCTTTCCTTGATTCGAACAAATGTCTCATAGGGTAAGTTCTCACTTTATCGTGCTACGCTTAGCAGGTTGTTATGGTTCAGATTCGGGAACACATTTACTCAATCGAAGTATACTAGAAACGTTATAAAGGTCAGAAAGAAAAATAGGGAAGTTACTTGATTTACCACTGGGCCCACCTAACGAAGAGTATGATATAGTCTAATAAAACGTAGGAGTGAGTTTCATTGATTCACATCTAGGAAATTTCTGTCTCAAGAAACACTTAGTTTCCATTGAAATTGAATAACGAGACCCGTTTAGAAAACAATCAATCCCCTTCCTGAGATTAAGCCTATTCATGAAGAAAGTAGGTGATTGAATTGGTAAAAAGGGTTTCAATTTCTAACAACAATAGGATCGTTCTAAACAGACCTATTGTAATGAGAGTAGTCTTACAAACGAGAACAGTATCATTCGAGTCGAAAGGAAGTAAATACACAAACAACTCAATTCCATAAACGAACTCTTAGAATTTCATTGGAATATTTCAACAGGATATGGTTGAAAGATAACCAATCCCTTTTGTTAACATTACATCTAATTTGCAAAAGAAGTAAACGAATCAGATTACCAAAAGATTTAGTCTTTAACAGGTCGTAGGATAATTTAAACAACTTGGCTACCATCAACAAGTTCTTAGTAGCCAAAATAAGAATAACTTAGTCAAAAGACAACGAAGGTATGAATATCCCTACTGGATTCCTACATTCATACATCATAAAGAAACGGGTTACCCCCGGAATTATACAGTGTAATCACAGGGTCATCCATCGTAGTACAAGCTCCCTCATTCAGGTCTTCAGTCTTGGATGTTTCTACTCCACTAGAGAAATTTACTCTCCTTTCTTCGTGAGATTGTGAAGTGCATGCATCACCAACAAAAGGCTTCGTCCTTTGCGAAGTACAGTTCTTAGCCATATGTCCTAGCTCTCTGTATTTGAAACAAATTATCCCACCGTTCGTACAATCCTTGGTTAAATGGTCCTTTCCGCATTTGAAGCAGATTGCCCTTTTGATCGCATATGGAGGTTTTGTCTCATGTAAAGCACAATCCCTCCACACATGTCCTTGCTTTCCGCACTTGAAACAAATTCTTCCTTCGATCTTACAGTCCCTCATGAAGTGGTCCTTTCCGCACTTCTTACACATTGATAATGGTACCACAGTTGGATTGGACTTATTACCACTCGCACCACCATGATGCGTTTGATGTCGCTGCTGCTCCCTTGGTCGTAGTGTATACGGTTTCTGCTTAAACTGTTTGGCCTTCCCACGATTCCTCCTTTGGAACTTCAGTAATCCAGAGTTACCCCAAAGTCGACTTTCTTCCTTCAAATTTCGAACCTCAACTTCCAATTCCTACTGTTGTGCAGCTCTCTGATCTTGGCGTGTAGTTATATTAACCATTCTTCGTATTTCTTTGGTTGCCGCAGTCGTGTCATCATTGTCACTCCCCGGGTTCACGCGCTTATATTTACCTCGAGTCATTGTCTTCCTTCAAGAACAAACAAGTCAAATAATAAGGGAAAATCAAAAGCATTCATTCCAAACAATATTGTCTCTTTTTGGAAACCAAGCACAAAAGTCACATAACCCAATCAAGACAAACTCAAAAGACTATAAATTGAGCTCTTTCATTCTGCCTTCCGCGGTGCGATCTCCAATAAGTCTTTGACTCCTATGTAGCTCCTCGAACCAAACTTATGCCAGATACTCCTTTCCAAAGAGAATCGATTTTCGAAAACCTCTTGGACACCTCAGTCCACTAATCTTACAAGTCTTATTTTACTACCCTTTTTCTAACCCATAGGCTCAAACAATTCTAGAGGTAACACAACAAGGGTATAAATGCAAACAAATCCTAAGCAAGTTCAGTCATACCAGCTGAGCTTCTTTCTAAAGAACTCTTATTGCCTTAATACGCCTAGGTGAAGTCATAGTTTCTGTAGACACCAGAACATTACACATTGAGTGGGCCAGTACTCAATGTCACGTAACCGTGTAACAGTAGCTACCAACACTCAACCTATGGCAAGCTATGCCTTCCTTTCCCAACATCTCAATCAAGAGACAAGGAAGTACATAACATACAAAAGCTTCTATCATGTCTAAGCATAGTCAGTCCATACCCCGGCTCAACAGGATGAATTGAGCTCTGTGACCACCTTAATGCAACACCCCTCGATTTAATAACCAATGCACAATCATCATTACGTCATGGTCACTAAATTTCGGGGTGCTAACATTGTCAAATAACAAACTTTACAAAAATATTAATTATTTCACATATGAGAAAAATAGGAGCCACGAATGAGTAGTTGCTTATATAACCAGTTAAATTATGAATTATAATATGTACTTGAATTACAGCATGTAATACTGGATAATCATCTTAAAACATACATATATCCAAAATACACTTTATATAGGTAATGCAAAATAAAATATAAACTACCCATAATATATTTACGACTAAGGAGTTGGGCACTCCATCGAATCCCGAATGCGTGAGGCAACTCCGGGCTCACCGGAGTAGTGAGAAATACAGGATAAGGTCTTCAATCGCACTCTTCATGGTCAATGTAAGATCCTCAGCATGTTAAATACGTCTTGTCGGTCCAATCGACTCACCGCGCGTTAACACCACAAGTGAACACAATTCGAACGAACCCAATAGAACTCCCTTTGCGACGACATCACCGGATACAGTGGGTCAAACCAAGAAAATCCAAAAGAATCCAACCTCGTTCCCACTTACAGTCTTTAATCAAAAATTGACATAGAGCAAGAAAAGTACAAGAAAGAGGTAAGACATCCTACCATCATTACCAATTATAGCATCGAGAAACCAAATGGCGCAAAGCGCCCACATAGCATTTATGACAGCAATAATGGTAATAAACATTCCATAGCAATTATGATCAACTAAACAGTTCCAGGCAGTCATATACATATAGATATATCAGAAGTACAACAGTTCCAATTATAATAACGATGTATGCCAGATAATTCATGGACCCACTATGCATATGCATACAAAATCAAAATCCTACTCCATGGAGCTAGACATAAACGGTCGGAGAGAAAGATCAGGCAACATGTCTGCAACTAGGCTGCCGAGGCCAAAGTGCTATTATTCCAAATTTACCCACGTGCACATCATGGCATTATACAGACAGTCTGCTCTAGATCGCGATATAGGACAGTGTCTTGGTCCGGATCGTCAGTGTGTTTGCATCGGTCTGCCCCACGGACAGAGAGCTACCAACTGCCCATTGCGAGGTACCCGCACCCTGACGCCCCCAAGGTCAACAGATGACCTACACTTGTCTATTCGCACCCGCACTAAGGCGTGTTCAACTCCTAGGCAACTAGGCCTTACGACAGTCCAATGGACATTCACAATGCATACAGACTCTATGCATAATCATGTATGGTCATTATTACATACTATTCCATCATATGTCACAATTTGCCCAAGTAAGAATTAACCCAATCAATGGTCACCCACATGGACCCACAATAGCATGATATTGTTGTTAAATAAATTAATACATTTTAAAGCATATTATGGATTCTTACTTAGGTTTAGCTTTACTTACAGAGTTTGTCTCTAAAGGAATTCTCTTAGTTAACTTAAATCCTCTTAGGTAATTTATTCATATGCCCTTAGAAGGTTATTCTAAGATCTCAAAATCTCACACTCTCATGTTCTTCCCTATTTATGCATCCCTAAGTAATTTCTAGTCATCCCATTTATTTATAATCAATATGCCTCTATTAGTCCCAAGGTTTTGGGTCCAGGAAAATACACGGTCGGAATCACAAACTGAGTCACAGATTTCAATTACTAGGTGTTGGACGATAGGTATACTTTTGAATTCGACGAAGACAATACGTTTTATGAATAATTGAAGCTGCCATTCGACGAAGAATAATGTAACAGGAGGAGGAAAGAATGAGGGAAAACATTTTATAATAGGATTGGCAAGAAATCAATTTCTATCGGATGGGGTTCTGTTGAACGAAGATCAAAACTGTCGAACCCTCCTGAGGGTCAGCAAAAGCCTCAATTCGACGGGTATAGGTGTCGACGTTGGAGAAAATCTCCCAAGTGTCGAACCGACGAAACACTGGTCGAAATCTCTAATTTCGACGGGTCTGGAGAAATTCATCTACTCGACAGGCATTGTCTCTCAAACTCGACGATTATTGACTTTGGGGCGTTTCTCCTAAGTGTCCAGGGACTCTATTCGACGGGTTTTGGTCGGAAGATCAATCTCGACGGGCATGATCGGGGTTCATACTCGACGGATTTTGACAATGTGTTTAGTGGTCAAAGATCTAAACTCGACGGATTTTCACATTGTGTTTGGTGGTCAGAAATGTAAACTCGACGGGTTTTGACATTCGACGGAAATGGTCAGAAGTCTAAACTCGACGGATTTTAACATTTTAATAAGTAATTAGGATATCAAATTCGACAAGAAGTTGGCGGATTTTAACATTTTACTAAGTAATTAGGTTATCAAATTCGACAGGTTTGGCCAGAAGTCCATACTCGACGGATTTTAACATTCTACTAAGTAATTAGGTTATCAAATTCGACAGGTTTGGCCAGAAGTCCATACTCGACGGATTTTAACATTTCACCAAGTAATTAGGATATCAAATTCGACAGGTTTGGCCAGAAGTTCATACTCGACGGATTTTAACATTTAACTAAGTAATTAGGATATCAAATTCGACAGGTTTGGCCAGAAGTTCATACTCGACGGATTTTAACATTTGACTAAGTAATTAGGATATCAAATTCGACAGGTTTTCACATTCGACGTATTTTGGCCAGATTTCACACTATTACCAGTTTTCTCATTAAGTTTCCAAATTTCTTGGACTACACCGTAACTATCCGAGAACCAATCGGGACTCATTCCCTTCCTTATTCCACGTTCCAATACATCCAGATATATATATATATTCAAAACTCAAACAATCAAATAGCACAGATGCAATACAAAATAACATACAAAAGTAGAATGACCCTCAACACCAATCATAGACGTTCCTAAATGCTAAAATAGGTTGAGGAGGAGTGTCTTCCTCTTACCTTGGAGAAGCACAAAGAAAGGTTGCTCCTTTTTGGTCAGAAATTATGTTTTCAGCTCCCAAGAGATCCTTGAACATTCAAGCTCACCAAAATCAGAATCAAGTGTTGAAATGGATACCCATGGTCATCAAAATGACAGTGGGTTACGAAAATGAGGAGAGATGAGGAAAAAGCTAAGGACTTTACCTTAAAGTTCTAACCTTTAAGCTTCAACCGTGGAGAAAGAGAAGATGAAGAAAATGTAGAACTTTGAAGATGATTCCCTCAGATATGGTGTTTCTCCAAACACGAAATGGTGCTAGGAGTGTGATGGTTTTGGAAGATAAAAATGTGAATGTGGGTGGATGGTGCTGCTGTAAGGAGAAATGGAAAGAGAGAAAGATGAGTGAATAGTGAGTGCTACGTACAGGAGGAGGAAAATGTGTGGATGAAAAATGAATTAAGATCCCTTAATTCAATGTCTTTGCACAAAATAGGAGGAGAGAGAAATAATAAAATAATAGTTGGAAGAAGCTTCCTTGAGAAGCTTCGCGCGCTCCTCGATAAAGTGTATGGTAAGCTAGTCTCCAAATTAAATACATCGATAGATGATCAATTATCTTGTAGAATTATTTTCTCGGTGAATAAAATTACAAGTGATGAAAATAATATTTTATTATTCATCCGATAATTTTATGATACCGCGATTTTATCTAGCGAGATAAAACCTTGAAAAATGCAAACCTCGCAAAGCGTGCACGACCTCGTGTTTAGTAAGATCCCCGTCGACGCATTGACAGTTCAAGGTTTACCGACCTCGGGAGAACATTTCGTTATCCGGCTCGCTCAATGCATACGCAAAACGAGGAATATATTAAAATATTCAACATTTCCAGAAAATTTTACAAAAATCACCAAAAATCACAAATATTATAAAATGATTATTTATAATGAAATAAGCAATTTTCGGGATGTTACAACGGTAACCATAAATCAAGTATGGTCTTAGAACTTTTAAAAATGAATCAAGAAACAAAGTTTTAAGAACTTTACCTAGAAACCTTTCATCTTGAGATTGAAGAAAAACCTTGAAGATGATAGAACTAGGGGTTGAGCACAACACCAAAGTATCTTAGAATGGTGTTTAGAATCAAGTAGTAAGGTTGGTTTGAATTATGAAAGGTTGGAGGGTGGAAAATGGTCGTTTGGCCGTGAGCCTTGGGAGAGAAAATAAGAGAGAATTTTGTGTTTAGCTTTGCATGAAAAAGATGATAAGCTTTGAAAGGTGATAGAAAAATGTATTTTGGTCTCCTTTGAACCTTAATGGCTGTGAGTTCAATGGAGAGAAGAAGTGATCAATTTGATCACTTAAACTCCTCACAACCATGGATTAGATCAAGGGTGTTAATCAGTCCATCACAATGAGTCATGACCCCTTTTGTTGACTTCAAGTAAGCTTCTTAAGTAAGCTTGTTTCTCATTAGTTCACTATAAAGATGTCATAACCATCAAGTTTGACTAGCATCTAGATATTTTCCAAAAACTATTACCCAATGGACAAAAGCTACTACTATTTATTGTCCAATGGATAATAACATTACCTAATGGATAATAGAATGGAACAAAAATACAATAACATTACCCAATGGATAATAGAATGGAACAAAAATACAATAACATTACCCAATGGATAATAGTATTATCCAATGGATAATAGAATGTAACAAAAACATAATAACATTACCCAATAAATAATAGCATTATCCAATGGATAATAGAATGTAACAAAAACTTATAAAGAAAATATTTAAAAACTATTTTCGGTTTCAGGTTTAGTAAGTTCCTCCGACCCCGCATTAATAGTCCAAAACTTTCTATCCCCAAAAATTTTTTATTTGTCCAGACCCGCCTCAAACACACATATAGTCCAAAATAATAATAAAATAATTCAAATAATTCACAAAAATTATGAAAATTAGAAAAAACACATATAAATGAGAAAGAAAGAAAAATTAGGGTGTTACACAAGCAGTCTTTGCAAGCTATCTCTATAGGGTAGGGATGTCATTTCTAATAAGTAGTATGTCATCTACATACAATACCAGAAAGACAATTGTGCTCCCACTAACCTTCTTGTAGACATAAGATTCTTCTTCATTCTTGATGAAACCAAATGGTTTTATTGTATCATCAAAACAAAGATTTCATCTACTGGATGCTTGCTTCAATCCATAAATAGATCATTGCAACTTACACACCTTTCCAACATCTTGTGGAGTGGCAGAACCCTCACGTGTGTCATGTACACATCCTTGAGAAGATTTTCATTAAGGAAAGAAATTTTGACATCCAATTGCTAGATTTCATAATCATGGTATGTTGCTATAGCAAGCAAGATTCCAACGGATTTAAGCATCACAACTGGGGGAAAAGTTTCATCATAGTCTACACCGTGAATTTTCTTGAAACACTTAACCACCAATCACGCCTTAAAGGTATGTACGTTACCATCCATGTCAGTTTTCTTTTTGAAAACCCACTTGCACCCAATGGGTTTTGCCCCTTCAGGTGGGTCAACCAAGGTCCATACTTGGTTGGCATACATGGATTCCATTTCAGATCTCATAGCCTCAATCTATTTCTTAGATTCTAGGCCAATTATGGCTTTTTGGTAAGTCATAGGCTCATCTTGATCCATGAGCAATACGTCACCTTGTTGGGTCGTGAGAAATTCATATCTCTCTGGTTGATGACTATAAAAATCAGAGCAAATCCTCTTGTATTTCCTTGAAAATAATAATTACAAGCAGCAATATATATAGAAGTAAAAACTAACACTAATCTAGGAGCCTTAATGAGAGGAGTAAAGTCCTCTTCCTAAAAATTAGAAAAATAGAATAAAAGGGATTTGATATACAAGGAATCCTGTAAAGAATAAAACAATAAATGACTACAACTAGCAGTCTATAAATAGAAGAATTTTCCAATTTTGGTTGACCCTGTAAAATAGGAATTGTAATTCTTATTAATCAGGAATCGATATCTAACACTTCCCCTCAAGTTGGGTGGTAGATCTTAATCATGCTTAGCTTGGATCTTAGGTTCTCATAATTTGGTGTAGCAAGAGCTTTAGTCAAAATATCTGTTGTTCGATGACAAGAGGGAATGTGATCCAGTCTGATTACCTAATCATCAATTTTTTCTTTTATGATGTATCGGTCAATCTCAACATGTTTAGTTCTGTCGTGATGAACAAGGTTTTTAGTAATAATAATAGCAGCTTTGTTGTCACATAATACTTTCATAGTATGGTTTGAAGAAATACCGAGTTCCTTGAGTATCCTTTGCAACCATATTCCTTCATAAATATCATGGGCCATAGCTCTGAATTCTACTTCTGCACTGCTTCTAGCCACTATAGACTGCTTTTAGCCACTGTAGATTGATTCTTGCTTCTCTTAGTGACCAAGTTACCCCACACATATGTGCAATACTCAGTAGTGGATTTCTGGTCAGTTACTAATCCTGCCCAGTCTGCATCAATAAATACTTCAACATTTCTATTGGGATTCTTTTTTAACTAGAGTCCTTTACCAGGAGTCTTTTTTAGATACTGAAGAATTCTATTTATAGCCTTCATATGATTCTTAGTAGGATTGTTCATAAAGTGACTTACCATACTTACAGAGAACCCAATATCTAGTCTAGTATGAATTAAATAAATTAATTTCCCTACCAATCTCTAGTACATGTCTCTATTGGTTGAAGGACTTTATTGTTCTGCTCCAATTTTTCATGTTGGTTCCATTGGAGTGTCTACGGGCTTGCATCCTAGCATACCCATTTCCCGCAGTAGGTCTAGTGTATACTTCCTCTGAGACATAGAGATTCCATCTTTGGAGCGAGCCACTTCCATCCTAAGGAAGTGCCTAGGAAGGCCTAAGTCCTTGACTTCGAACTCCTTTGCCAAAGAGCTCTTGAGATGTTCTATCTCTTCATGATCATCACCTGTGATTATGATGTCATCTACATAGACTATGAATAAAGCTATTTTTCCTTCCACCGAGTGCTTGATAAACATAGTATGATCTATCTGGCACTGGATGACCCATATTTCTTCACCACTCGAGTCAGTCTATCAAACCAAGCACGGGTGACTGCTTAAGACCATAGAGTGACTTCTGAAGTCTGCACACCTTGTTGGAAGTTTCTGGTTTTTCCAATCCAGGAGGAATTTTCATATAGTCTTCCTCCTCTAATTCACCATTGAGAAATGCATTTTTAATATCTAGTTGGTGTAGAGGTCAATCCATATTTACTGCCAAGGAGAGGATAACTTGATAGAATTGAGTTTTGCCACTATGGTAAATGTTTCCTCATAATCGACCCCATAGGATTGAGTGAATCCTTTTGCAACTAACCGAGCTTTATACATGTTCACACTCCCATCAGTGTATATTTGATTAAGAAAATCTACTTGCACCCAACTGGTTTCTTTCCTTCTAGTAAAATCACAAATTCCTAAATACCATTTTTTTTCTAATGCATGAACTTCATCTTCTACAGCAGCCTTCCATTCTGGTTGTTTAAGGGCCTCTTGAACATCCCTTGGTATTTGCACACTATCTAGAATAGTGATAAAAGCCTTGTACTCCTGTGACAATTTTTCATAAGATATATAGTTGCTAATAGGATGTTGAGTGCATGATCTCACTCTTTTTCTTAAGGAAATTGGCTGATCAAAATCATGAACTGCTAGGCAAGAATTATTAAATTTTGTACTAAACATGGAATAAGGGATTGTGTTACCTGGATGTGCTTCCATAGACTTTAGATCTTGGGCAGATTCCTAGCTTTGCCTCAGGAATGAACAAATTTTTGGCTCCCTTTAAGATTTTTGTCTCCTTGAGTACACCAGTGAATTCTTATCAGCTTGTATAGTGAGAGAAGAGGTTGGATCAATAGGAGAAGGTTCAACCACTTGAGTTTGGATGGTTGTAGGTAAGGGTTCAGCCACTTGATTTTGAGTAGGTGAGGGTATTATGAGTATCTCGGGTGCCTCAATTTCCCAAAGTTGGGATTCTGTAATTGTCCTCTCCCCCTGAATGTTAACTTTGGGATAGTAAAGTTGATTCTCAAAGAAAGTCACATCCATGGAGTGGTAGAATTTTCTGGCAGTAGGGGAATAACATTTGTAGCCTTTTTGGTTTGGTGAGTATCCAAGAAATATGCATTTCACAGATTTAGAGTCTAATTTACTGTGTTAGATTGGTGGTCATGGACAAAAATAGTGCATCCAAAAACTTTCAGGGGTATGGATATTAAGAGATGGATGTTTGGGTAGATCGACAGCAAGGAAGTGCATGGGGTGTTGAAGGCAAGAGCTTTGGAAGGTATTTTGTTGATTAGGTAGGCTGCAGAAATGACAGCTTCACCCCAAAAATGGTTTGGTACATTTTGTGGCTATCATGAGAGATCTAGCCACCTCCATCAGGTGTCGATTTTTTTATCAACAATCCCATTTTGTTGAGGGGTATCTAAACATGAACTTTGATGAATAATTCCATTTTCTTGAAAATAGGACCCGAGAATGGTGTTATAATATTCCTTACCATTGTCAGTTCGAAGGACTTTGATTTTGGTCTAAAATTGTTTGTGAACCATGTTATGGAAGCTTTCAAAAATTTGTCCCACTTCTGATTTTTCTTTCATAAGAAATACCCAAGTAACTCTTGTGTGATCATCAATAAATGTGACTAACCATTTAGAACTAGTTATGTTGTTGACTCTAGAGGGTCCCCATACATCACTATGAATTAATGACGAAGGATGAGATAGTTTATATGCTTTGGTAGGATAATAGTTACAAGTATGCTTGGATAATTGATAAACTTCACACAGAAGAATTTAGAATTTTTATTGAATAATGAAGGGAATAATTTTTCAAGGTAGACAAAGTTAGGGTGGCCTAAACAGTAATGCCATAACAATGACATATCCTGTTAGACCTACGTAGGTCTTGTGCTACTAGAACAAGTTGTTGTCCCATATCACTTTGTGGAGGCTGCTCTATTTCTACCATCGGTTCATTGCTACTCTATGAACTTTAAATTTCTTGAAGTTCTATTTTCCTCCCACTGGTTCCTTTAGAGATAAACTCTTTTTCCAAGAACACAATAGTTCGTACGACAAACACTTTGCCCTCGGTAGGATTATAGAAATAGTATCCCTTAGTTTTCTTGGGATACCCCACAAAAAAGCATTTATCTGATTTGGGTCCAAGCATATTAGAAACTTAACGTTTCACATAAGCTTCACAACCCCAAATCTTCATGAAAGACATATTGGGTCATCTCTCAATCTATATCTCATATGGTGTCTTTTAAACCATCTTAGATGGAACACGGTTAAGTGTAAAAGCTGCTGTTAATAGAGCATGTCCCCAGAAGGAGCCTGGAAGGTCTGCATGACTCATCATGGATTGGACCATATCCAACAAGGTCCGGTTCCTCCTTTCAGAAACACCATTCCGTTGTGGTGTTCTAGGAGGAGTGAATTGAGATATTATCTCACACTCTATCAAATGATCATCAAATTGTTGGCTTAAGTATTCACCATCATAACTGATCGAAGGAATTTAATACTCTTTCCAAGTTAGTTTTGTACTTCATTCTTGAATTCTTTGAACTTTTCAAAGGATTATGATTTGCGTTTCATAAGATATACAAACTCATATATACTAAAATCATCAGTAAATGTAATGAAGTATTGAAAGCCACCTTTAGCTAATGTGTTTAATGGTCCATATACATCACTATTTTCATGTGAAGCTAACTGATTAATGAAGCTTGGCAAAGAGGCATTTCAAGCCATAACCAATTGTAAGGAAGTCCATAACCAGTTATTGAGCTTGACAGAATATGTTTTTAGAGGCCATAATAGACCATAACTGATTATCAAGTTTTTATAACTGGTTATGGACAGTTCAAAAATTAGAATTGGACTTGTTCTAGCCAACTTTCTAAGAAGGACAAGGGCTAGAAGCTTATGGAAATATAGTTCATCATTCTTTGGCATCATATAAAGCTTGCTTAGGCTAGGAAATGAATACCCACGAGGGATTAGAGACTCTTATGCATATTATTAGTATGTATAGGAAATGTTTAAATCCTAGAGCAACCAAAAGTTGTGGTTTGCCTTGGATGAGTGTCTAGCACCGTTAGTAACTCCATGTTGCTGGAGATATCACTTGAAATGAGTGATGAAGTGGTGTTTAGATATATGTATGATGGGAAGGATTAGTAGTATTGATCTTTGTGAGTATCCTTTGATGTTGTACACCATCATTAAGGCCAAAGGAGATAAGTTGGTAGTCCGTAAGGTTCTTTCGAACAAGGATTCAACCCGAACTTCTCAGCGTGTCAGGGTACATCTGATGTGAACATGAGTTTTCCCTCTATTTATGACAAGGTAATACACTAAACCAGTACTCCTAAGCTTAATCTCTTGGTTCTTAGTTGAACTAAGTATTTATGACGAAATGTATGATAACTTGGCTTATCTAGATGTTATAATTAAACCTTGTAGTTGCTTACATTTCTTACTTAGTATGTGTTAAGATTATGTTTATTATGCCAAGTATGCTGGTTTTGGTTTACTCATGCTGAGAAATGTTGTTTCTCACCCCGCTGTGTTATTATATAATTCCAGGTGAAACTTCTTCCAAGAGTAAAAAGAAAAAGGAAGCTAAAGAGTAGACTACCTTTATAGATTATGTTACGACGGTTGCATCTTTTGTACTACTTTTGTAATGTAAAGAATTATGCAATACTTCAAGCCTTTGATAAGGCTAATGTTGTATATATATATATGTGTGTGTGTATGTGTGTGTATGTGTGTATGTGCATTCTGTTATGAGTTTATGTTCTTCGCATTTCATATGGCTCTTTATAATGTTTATAATGAACATTATGGATATATGTTATCAGGTTAATACGTAAGTAGTGATGTTGTAATGCTAAGTATCTCTTTGTACTCTTAGTATATTGGGATATTAGTATTAGGATGTTACATCATTACTCTAATATGTATCCACGTGAAGACTTGATATCTCATATCCATGACTCGTGAGATGTGGTCATTGTAATACCCTTAATGACATGTTAAAGTTGAGTATGTGTACAAAAGGTAGCATATGACTTGCTTAACATATATGTTTAATTTTGTGACAAATAGAGTTAGTTTAAGCACTTTGTTACAACTCTGAAGGGGAAAAGTAGCTTAAAATGACTCAGATAATAGCATAAATTGCTTAGATGAGTTTGGCATGTATGAAACAAGATGTACTTAAAGTTTCAAGGAAAACTGAGTTAGTTTAGTATTTTTAGGCATACTAGTTATGAATTTTATGCTGGATTAACTAGCAGTAGATATAGAAAAATAAGATAATGATGAAACAACAATTTTAATGAATCTTAGTATTTATTTCAAAGTTATTGGAAGTTGAAAATCTTGATTTAGCTAAATCTAAATGTTTTTAGCAGATTGGGATTTATCAGTGTATGGCCTTAAAGGCCTTATAAGTTAAATGATCCTTTGCATTTTCTCATTCACGGTTCTTTGCCCCTTAAACAGAAGCTGAAACTGTGAGAGAAGAAAGGAAAGAGAAAGAAGGAAATATCAAGGAAGAGGAGGAGTAAAAGAGGAAAGCTAAAGGGAAGGCTAAAGCTTGAGATCCTCCAAAGCTTGAATCTTCATCTGAACTGCCAAAGGTAGGGGAAAGAGTTCTTATCCATCTCTTTTTATCATTTTCTCGATGAATGCACCTTTGGTGAATAGTAGGTCAAAATGAGTTTTAGAGGTGTTTGATGTGTTTTAATTGCTTGGATGTGTTTCAATGAGTGTTTATGACTTGTTCATAGCTTAAGTTTGAGTTAGAAACTTCGAACATATCATTTAAACCATTGATTTCTAAAAGAGGGGTTTAGGTCAAAGTATGTGTGATTTGGTGCTTGGATCCAAAATTAGCAGTTTAAGTTGGTGATTGATGATTCCTATGTGCTAATGAACTGATTAGGGAGTTAGAATCACTTAGAAACTATTTTAGAATGGCCAAATTTCATGAAGAAATCTAATGGAACATTCTGCAGAACCCAGTTTCTACTATATGCCCCGCAGCATGAGGAGGCCACGCCGAGGGGTGAGGTTGAATCTGATACATACGTTGTAGCATGGAGAAGGTTACACCGAGGCGTGATGTGCATCAATATAGAACCCGAGGGAAGGACCCCGCGGAGTGCCAATGCAGTACCGCGGCGTGAGGACTAAGATCTCCCAAAAAGTCATTTTTGATGTTTTCAAGTTCTTGGTTATTTGGAATCATTTATGTATGTTTCTTAAGGTGTGTTAAGACACAGATAGGTATAATTTCAAGAGAGGAATTGTTACCTAGCATGTATGAGAAAGTTTAAACCTTTGAGCATTCAACAGTAATGGTTTGCTTTAGGTAAACATCTAGCACCTTAGGCCACTTTTGTGGTAATGTGTATCACTTAAGAGTAATGAGTGATGAGGTGGTGTTTTAGATGTATATATAAAGGATGTTTTGGTAGTAAGATCTTTGTGAGTATCCTTTGATGTTATGCACCATCATTTAGGCCAAGGGAGTTAATTGGGGAGTCCTTAAGGTTTTTTTGAACAAGGATTCAACCCTAGCTGCTCAATAGTGTTAGGATATGTGCAATGTGAGGATGAGCTTTCCCTCTATTTACCACAAGATAATGCACTAAGCCAGTAATCCTAGTTGAATATCTTGATTCTAGGTTGGACTAAGCATGTATGATGATATGTATGTTAACTTGGTATCTTTGGTTACTAAAGTATAACCTTATAGATGCTTTAAACATATCCTACATAGCATGTGTTAAGAATAAGTTTATTATGCTATGCATGACTGGTTTTGGTTTACTCATACTGAGAATTGTTGATCCTCACCCCGCTGTGTTACCATGTAATTCCAGGTGAGAGTGTAACACCCCAAAATTTGCTGTTTCTCAGTAATGTCTGAAATTGTATTGTTTTGTGATTTCTGTGTGCTATAAATTTATTTTGACTGTTTTGTAACTGTTTTTGATCTTTGTGTATGATTTACTCCGAGTTAGGAAAATAATAATTTTCAGGCCGGAGAAAATCTTTGACTATTTATTCGGAGCCGAGGGAGCTTACTAAACCCGAATCCGAGAGATACGTTACCCAATCTCTTAATTTTTAGAATTTATCTGTGAAACAAAAATATTTCACTTTTTATTATCTGTTGGACAGTATCTACTGATTTGCGAGCAGTAGCTTCTGCCCCATTGGGTAATAGATCCTGTATCTTTTGTCCGTTGGACAATAGACTGGGAAAAGTCTTTGTGACTCACAATTTGGTGAACCAATAGGAATTGGTTAATGTTAATGGCTTGAATTTTCTAAGCCAATAGGATGTGGTCAACAATAATGGCTAGACTAGTTAGCCAAGAAACTAAGTAATCTAACTAAGTTAACCTAAAGCCTAAGTAGTAACTAAATGGCCCAAGCTTAGTTTGCTACTCCTTAGAGCTCCACGGATTCAAGGAGATTCTAGAGCCTTCTAGAATGCATGATTCATCTAGTGTGATCAATGCATGACCTAAGCCTTGTAACTAAATAGTTAGCCATGTAACTAAGTGAACTAACTAAGTTAGTTTAAGTGTAACTAGGAACTACATGAATCAAAACTTAGTTACCTTTTCACCATGTGCTCCACAGCCACCTAGTGCTTCTAGGATGTTCATGAACAAGTTAATCATCTAATGTGACCAAGGAGTGACCACTTAATGACATAAGCCATGTGAAACCATGTGCTTAGTTTTTATCTTGTTGAATAAGTTTTAACCTTCTTATCCTATGCACTCCACGGCCAAGCTCAAGTAAATTGGATATTTCACTTCATCAATATCACTTTGTAACATAAACTCTTCACTTCATTCTCTCTCATCCAAGAACAGCAAAGAAACTCCATTCTCTCCCTCTTGAGAAGCTCTCGGCCTCCACATCCAACACCAACAACCAATTTCCTATAATTTCATCCAACATCATTTTCTTAACCTAGACAAGATTCTAAACACCTTTCATGTTGTAAGTTTCACCTAGTTCATCCATTTGGTGCATTAAAATCAAGCTAGAGTTTTCTACTCCTAAAGGTAAAATCATGGTTTCTTGGTTCTAAATTGATTCTTGAGTTTCTAAGCCACGATTGATCCATGGTTTCACTTTTTCAAGCTTAGTTTATGACTTTGTCTTAGTTTAAGCTTGTTAGGGTTCTTCTTTGGAGGCTCACGAAAATTCCTAGGAGAAGCAACTTGAAGGATTTTGTCTTCCTTAAGGTAAGAGGGAGATTAACCTCATCAACCAAGTATTGGTGGTGAGGGAATGACTTGTTTGTGGTGAAAAATCCATAAGGACCTATTCACTTGTGTGGTTTAAGTTTACTTTGTTTGAGATTATTTTTGGTTGGTATGATTTATAACTTTGATTATATGCTTGAATATGTGATTATGGAAGCATGTTGATTATTGTATATGGCATGATGTGATATATATGATGAGGATGAGTATGAAGGTTCCAAAGAACCCATGGAGGCTCATGGCCTCAACACCATCAAGGGAGCAAAATGTTTTAAATTATTTTTCTAATCATGGATTAAATGATTTAATGATAAGAAATTGGATTAAAGGTTTTGACAAAGAATAAGGCAATAGAAAATAATTAAATATGATCTATGAAGCATATAATGTAATTTGGCCAACATGCCTATTTTTGATATTCTAGATCCAAAATTATTTTACTAAGTGTAGACTTAGGTATTTAAATAATAGGAAATTAATTTAATAGGTTTTTAGACATAAAAAGAAATTAAACTAATTTTTAGAATAAGTTTAGTGTAATTTTGTGAGAAATAATGGAAAATGCTACTTAAAGAATCTTAATAGTAAAAATATCATAAATAAAGCCAAAATAATTATTTTATGTGAAAAATATTAGAGAAACGTCACTTGTTTTCAAAATAGTAATTTTTAAGTTATCTGATTGAGAAAATGATTTAAAATTGCTACGCGATTGAGAAAATGTTTAAAATTCCCTAAGCGATTTAGAAAACGTTTAAAAATATTTTCACGATTATGAAAATGCTGGAAAATACTTATGCAATTTTAAAACGTAAGAAAAATGTTCTGCGATTATGAAAATGTGATAAAATATTTACCTGATTGGAAATAACAGCAATTTGCTATCGGGCTGTTGTGGTGGGCCCAGTTATGTTAAGCAATGATACCGCCAAGAGATGGTGTGTGTATGTGAAATACTGTAAGAATGATGATTGCATGTGTATTTGAATCATACATCATACATTAAAAAGCGTGTCAGATTAATTGGTTAAGGCAATATGCCTAGGAGATTGAATTTACACTTTCGTGCAGGTGAGAATTGCGTAGTTACGATACTCAATGATCTTGGAGACGTCGGGGTGTGGAATAACATATATGGCCAGATGGTAGCACCTCTGTGCCATGGTATCCTATGCAAACACACTGACGATCTTGACGGAGTTACTACTCTTTTCGTGATTGGTTGAGAGTCTCTTGTATGAGCCATGTTGCGCACATTGATATAATACATTAGCACATGATTTGAGGCTGACGATATACAGACATGTACTCCCTATCTTTCTCTCTGAAATTGTGATTAGCTCCATGGAGTAGGAATGGATCTATGTGCATATGCATAGTTGGTCAACATATTGACATTATAATTATGTTTGTCTGATATTTCATCTGTGATGTGATAATATGATTCAATGTGTTAATACTATATCTGTACATTTACTATCATTTTCTATACTGCCATGCTGGTATTGATGTAGGGAATCTCACCTCTTTGCTGTGTTGTATCTATTTTATTGTGCATATTTGATGAAGACCGAGGAGACGAGGAAGCTGTTAATTCTACTTTCCATCAGTAACAGTTTTCTTTGTTTGTTTGAATGGCAGCAAGGCACCAAGTACTGGGATTTGTCCAAGTACAGTTCCACGGTGGAACTGACACTTGGAGATTTGATTTAGATAATGAATGTTTTGTTTACACTGGGGACTTAACTTTAATCCTGAGTGGAACCCGTGACGGGACTCCTGTTTTGACTCAACATGCGTCCATGAGTCTTGAGTTCTCAATGCCAATACAAGAACTCTGGGGTGGTACTGTTTATACCCCACGGGAGAACTCTGTAGTGTCTTCAGCTAGATCCCCTACCAGGCGACCGATGTACCCTCCTGGGTTCTTTGATGACGTAGAAGAGGAGGATCATTTAGAGGACCCGAATCCTTAGTTCAGTTTTTAGAGGTTCTAGTTTAGTAGTTATGTTTTGATGTACATATTGTATATTTCATCTTTTGGGAGTTGGTGCATTTATGTAAATTATTTGGGAACAAGGTTTGAAATATCTATGTATATTCCGGTGTGTTTATTCCAGTTACATGTTGTACCTATGGTTTTTATTTATTTTATTTATTTTCACTTATTCTGCAAATGAAATTTTTAAAATTAATGATTTTACAAGATTAATTCTTTTACAGCTTGGGTAAGTTATATTAGGATTAGTCTTAAATGTGATACCTTATAGTGGGTGTTACAAAGAGTTCTTCCAAGAACAAGACGAAAAAGGAAGTCAAGGATTAGAATAGTTCTAGTTTTAGTAGTTACGTTATAATTGATGTATCTTTTAGTACTTCTTTTGTAATGTAAAGAATTATGTAATACTTCAAGCCTTTGCTAAGGCTAATATTGTATATGTATATATGCATTTTTTCTATGAGTTTTAAGTTTTTCACATTTCATATGGCTCTCTATGTTTCCAATGAACATTATGGTTATATGATCAGGTTATTATGTATGTAGTGACGTTATAATGTTGTTTATCTCTTTAAATGTTATTTATAATGAGATATCAGTATTAGGACGTTACATTATTGTATCGGAGCAATTCATCATGTTGAGCCAAGGTATTGACTGACTATGGTTAGGAATATTTAGGAGTTCCTTTTTATGAATTGTGCTTTTCTAGTCTCTAGTATGAGATGCTTTGATAGAATTGCATGATTTGCCTTAAGTTGGTTTGTTATTAGCTACTATTGCACAGTTACATAATATTGAGACTGCAGCTCAATATATGTTATTTTTGTGTGTATAAGAAACTATGGTACTGCCAAGGCGAGCTAGGGAAACAAGGTGTTGGGAAATCTGAGAACAAAAAACGCAGCAAAATTTGATTCCCACCAAGGATTCATGTAAAAAGAAGAGCCATGAAACATGATTTTCATGTATACCTCTTGAAGATAGACAAAAAATGATTAAGCAAAACACTAGCACTACAGCAATGATAGTACCTCTGCATTGTCCACATGAACAAACTAACAAACGTCTAATGTCTGCAATCTTGGAGTCTTACGTCTCCTGCACAGTGCTAGTTGCAAAGAGAAGAGAAACCTATCACTCACTCACTCACTCACTCACTGTTTCTATTAGGGTGTGGCTAGGGTTTTCAACTGATGCGTCCTGATAGCCCCTTAGCAGTACTAGTTATAATAGTGACTGCCTTATGCGAGTGAGAGTAATAGTAGGTTTGGCAATGCAACCTTGGACTCATCTGTTATGAGACTGACCCACGAAAGAACCCTAGTCCAACTTGGATTCTAATTGCTCCAACTTAATTTGTTCTTTGTGTGTGACTCTGCAAGTTCTCATGACATTGATAGTAATATTAAAATCCTATTTTAATGTTATAAGCAGTGAACGGTATCTAACAACACATCACTGCTACCCAAGTAATGAGAATGTCAATGATTTGACATAAACTTTCCATGACTAATGTTTCCGTATATTTTAGTCCCTTTGCTCATATATCTAGATTGAACACAAGGCATGGAATGTGTCACCCTTGTATTGTTCAATCTTCTGTTTCCTAATACTCGAGTAGACTTAATAATGACAAATGAGATCAATATCTCACATTGATCAATTTGAGCATGGCCATGAATTTCAAAGTCTCACTCAATCAGGGGGCCCGAAGATATCGCTCATGTTATATAGGAGGGACAAATCTCATCTAGGTCAATCACATCCCTCTGCATGATTCACGGTATGTCTAATAACCAACTTTATAATCACCTTGTTACAAATGATGTTTGATGGCATTAAAACATATAACTCCTCATGTAGGAATCGTAGTGATTTCAAGTCAAAGGACCACATATACCATTGTCACTTTGAGAATCGCTTATGACACTCACGTAATGACCCACATAGTGTTCTCATGGTGGGTCAGTCTAATACATCATTACTCTAATATGTATCCATGTGAAGACTTGATATAGCCATGACCCGTGAGATATGGCCATCCGTCTACGCACATACTAGTCTCAATGCATTATTATTGTCCTAATTAACAATAATACTGGACTAGGGACATTTAAGAATAGTGTTCTAATTCTATCCAATAGGATCTCATGATCAAATCATCCACTTGATGTCCTATGGCCTTGAACTCACTATTCTAAGGACTTTATTATGTTTATAATAAGCAACACTAAATGAAATTCCTCATATGTTAAATAAATAGCATAATACAATGTATGTAAATACAGTCAAAATAAAATGGCCTTTAGGGCATACACTAACAATCTTCCACTTGCACTAGAGCCAATCAGGCATATGTCTAATGCCTAAATATCTAGTATGACCCTTATGCTTTTGCTGTGCAAGAGGCTTTGTCAGCGGATCAGTGATATTATCATCTGTTGGTGCTCTGTATATCTTCACATCTCCTCTATCAATGATCTCACAAATGAGATGGAAGCGCCTAAGTATATGTTTAGATCATTGGTGAGATCTAGGCTCCTTAGCTTATGCAATGGCTCCATTATTATCACAATAAAGATCCACTGGGTCCACAATGCTTGGAACTACACCAAGCTCATTAATGAACTTCCTGATCCAAATGGCCTCATTTGTTGCATTGGAGGCAGCAATATACTCAGCCTCTGTGGTAGAATCAGGGACTGTCTCCTACTTCGAGCTCTTCTAACTCACAGCTCCACCATTCAGGCAAAAAACAAAACTTGATTGCGATCTCGAGTCGTCCTTATCGATCTGGAAACTAGCATCAGTGTAACTCTTTACAACTAGCTCTTTCTCGGCTCCATATACTAAGAACGAATCCTTAGTCCTTCTCAAGTACTTAAGGATGTTCATGACAGTAGTCTAGTGACTCTCACCGGGATCAGATTAGTATCGATTCGTCATGCTTAAAGCATACGAGATGTTTGGTCGAGTACATAACATAGCATACATGACAGATCCAATTGCAGATGCATATAGAATTTTGCTCATGCGATCCCTCTCATCTTGGGTGGAAGGGGATTGAGCCTTAGATAGGCTTACACCATGTGACATAGGAAAGAGTCCTTTCTTGGATTCATGCATGTTAAACTATTTTAACACTTTGTCTATGTATGTACTCTGACTTAGGTAAAGCAGTCTCTGTGATCTATCTCTATAGATCCTAATACCTAATACATAGGCGGCTTTTCATGGAAAAGCATTTCCCTAACTAAGTCTTTATAGACTGTAAGGTAGGGATGACATTTCTAATGAGTAGTATGTCATCCACATACAACACCAGAAAGACAATTGTGGTCCCACTAACCTTTTTGTAGAAACAAGATTCTTCTTCATTCTTGATGAAACCAAATTATTTTATTGTATCATCAAAATGAAGATTCCAGCTTCTGGAAGCTTGTTTCAACTTATAAATAGATCGTTGCAACTTGCACATCTTTCCAGCATCTTGTGGAGTGGCAAAACCCTCAGGTAGTGTCATGTACACATCCTTGAGAAGATTTTCATTAAAGAAAGCAATTTTGACATCCATTTGCTAGATTTCATAATTGTGGTATACTGCAATAGCAAGCAAGATCTGAACAGATTTAAGGATCGCAACTGGGGAAAAAGTCTCATCATAGTGTACACCTTGAATTTTCTTGAAACCCTTAGCCACTAATCGCGCCTTATAGGTATGCATGTTACCATCCATGTCAATTTTCTTTTTGAAAACCCACTTGCACCTAATGGGTTTTACCCCTTCAGGTGGGTCAACCAAGGTCTATACCTGGGTGGCATACATGGATCCATTTTAGATCTCATGGCCTCAAGCTATTTCTCAGATTCTGGGCCAATAATGGCTTCTTGGTAAGTCATAGGCTCATCTTGATCCATAAGCAATATGTCACCTTGTTGGGTCATGAGAAATCTATATCCCTCTGGTTGATGATGTATCTTGTTAAATCTATGCAGGTTTTGTGCTACTAGAGTAGGTAGCTGCTCCACAACATTTTGTGGAGGCTGCTCTAATTCCACCATCGGTTCATTGCTACTCTGTGAACTTTGAATTTCTTCAAGTTCTATTTTCCTCCTACTTGTTCCTTTGGAGATAAACTCCTTTTCTAGAAACACAACAGTCCGTGTGATAAACACTTTGCCCTTGATAGGATTATAGAAATAGTATCCCTTGGTTTCCTTAGGATACCCCACAAAGAAGCATTTTTCTGATTTGGGTCCAAGCTTATCAGAAACTTGACATTTTACATAAATTTCGCAACCCTAAATCTTCATGAAAGACATACTAGGCCGTCTCCTAGTCCATATCTTATATGGTATCTTTTGAACCATCTTAGATGGAACACAGTTAAGTAAAAAAGCTGGTGTTAATAGAGCATGTCCTAGAAGGAGCCTAGAAGGTCTGCATGACTCATTATGGGTTGGACTATGTCTAATAAGGTCTGGTTCCTCTTTTCAGAAACATAATTCCATTGTGGTGTTCTAGGAGGAGTGAGTTGAGAGATTATCCCACACTCTTTCGAATGATCATCAAACTATTGGCTTAAGTATTCTCCACCTCGATCTGGTCAAAGGACTTTAATACTCTTACCAAGTTAGTTTTGTACCCCATTCTTGAATTCCTTGAATTTTTCAAAGGATTTTGATTTGTGTTTCATAAGATACATAAACTCATATTTACTAAAATTGTAACATCCTCTTTTTAGCATGTTAGACTAGTTTATGGTTACAAAGGTAGCATAACATTTATTTAACATGTTTGTTGATTATTGTGACAAACTGAGTTAGTTTAAGTACTTTGTTATAAACTAGTGTGAAAAGTAGCTTAAAATAACTCAGATAGTAGCATAAATGGATAATTTGAGGGAAATGAATCTAGAGAATTTATTTTTAAGTCTCAAATAGGCATTAGAGGATGTAGTTAAAATTTAAGAATAATCGGAGTTAGTTTGATATTTTTAGGCATACTAGTTGTGCATTTAATGCCTGATTAACTACCAGTAGATATGAAAAAATATGTTAATGGTGAAATAACATTTTTAATGAATCTTAGTATTTATTCTAAAGTTGTTGGAAGTTAGAAAACTTGATTTAGCTAAATCTAAGTGTTCTTAGCATATCAGGAAATATTAGTTAAGTACTTAAGTGGAACAAGTCTTATACGGCCAGCCTATATAGTTGACTTTATCTCCTGATATTTACTTCACTATTATCTCATTTTCTCTTATCTCTCCCTCGTGAAAACAACAATTGCAGTGGCTAGAAACAAAGGAATCAAGGAAGAATAGCTCAAGGAGGAAGAGGAAAAGAAGAGGAAATGAAAGGAGCCAAGCAGCACTTGAACATTCTCCATCACAGAGGCTTAAGGTAGGGGTTCTAACCTAGAATTTCATTCTTCTTTTTTTCATTTTCTCTACACTTAAAGCTAGGTTTCAAAATAAGGGAAATAGTTTTTTATGAGTGAAAAACAGTTTCCTTTGTTTGATCTTTGTTTGCATTAGTTGAAATAAGTTAATTCTGATTAATGGAAGCATGAGAGTGGATTTGGTCCATAGTTTTGGTCTTTTAGTCCCTAAAGTGGGAATTTGGTCATTGAACAACTAAGTAGGTGGTTTTGAGTTTTAATCCAAAATTAAATGAATCAATAGGTAGTATAAGTGTTACAACATATTTAGGGGTTGTTGGTGATACTAGAAATCACCTTGAATCCATTTTTGAGAGTTTAGAATCTACTTTGTTCCCAATGGTAAAGTAGCACAATCTATAGAATTTCTGCTATGCGATCGGCGCTCAAGCTCCTAAGGCATGTGCCCTCAAGTGTGCACAGCCTAAAGGCAAATGCGCGTAGCAGCATGTGACGTGCTCAAGTGCCAAGGCGTAGAGCACTCAAGCGCTCTTCGCTGGACAAAATAGAGCATTGCTCTGTTAAGTATAATTTTTGGACATTTTGAGCTTCTCAATCAATTGGGAATATTAATAGATCTTTTCTTAGGTATGTCAAGACACTTTTAGGGATGTTTCACTAAGGATTTAACCACCTAGCATACACGAACAAGTATTAGTTTTTAGGCTTTTCTAGAGTTAAGAATTGCTTAAAATTGAATGTTAGTTATCAGTTGGCTCCTATACCGATTATAATGAGGCCATAGTACAGTTTTCCTAATTAAGGGAGTGAGTTAAACCCTGTTGACCTTGCAAAAAAGTGAGTGAAACTCTTTGCATTGTGAGAGGTAAATGTGAGTACAACATTATTACCTAGGACAAAGCAGTGAGCTAAGCTGTTTGTCAAGTAACATGAGGAAAATGATCAACCTTATGTAGTTTGGTGAAACAAGTTAAACTTACCAACACAAGCCTTAGGACAAGTTAAGTCTTAAGTTAGGCAAAGAGGTGAGTCAAGCTATTTGCCAAGTTTAGTTGACGTTACATAGTTGTATGGACGATTATGCAATATCAAGAATTAGATTATATTTCTATTACATTATACAGTTGTATGGGCGATTGTATAATGTTGATGTCAATTATAAATGTGTATAATTTATATTGATGAATGACATGTGTTATACGTATATAACTAAGAATTTTTATGTTCTCTCCCCTTTCTATATTTCCATGGTAAAAGCAGGTCCAGACCCTAGTAAGGGGTGACAAAGCTAAAGAAGGAGCAACAAGACTAGATTAGTGTTTAGTTTTGTTGTATATTAACATTTCATGTATTTTTGGTTTTACGACTTGTAGTTTCTTAGTAGTTTTGTTGTATATATGACATTACGCCCTTTGAGGCTTCTGATGTATATATATTATGACCTACTTTTATCGTGGCTCACACCATATACAAATCTTCTTTTGTATGAGTTTAGTTTGATAGTAATAGTAGTAGTTATATGTTTAATGCTAATTATCTTTATATATGTAGTTATATCAAGATATTTCGTGTTAGGGTGTTACATTATGGTATCAAAGCAATTCATCCTGTTGAGCCGGGGTATGGATTGACTATGCATAGGCATGTTAGTAGTTTTAATTTGTGTTGCGTAATTCTTGTCTCTATAGTGAGATGTTTGCATAACTTGCATTTTGTTTTGAATGTAATGGCTACTATTGCACTATTACAATGGTATTGAGACTAATTAACTTGATATTTAATGTGTTGTGTATACAGGACATTATGGTTTCTCCAAGAAGAACTAGAGGAAATGAAAATTCTTCTAATGACAGTATTGGTATTGCAATGGGCTTTATGGCAATGGCCAAACCAATGCAAGATCAACCAGCTTTTACAAACAGAATGCTAGAGAGGTTAGATACTCAGCAATCTCCACTACCAGTACCACCTCCAGTTCAGCCTAAGCATCTAGTCTAAGAGTTTCCAAGTGGAAGGAAACAGAACTTCCAGGACCTCTCAAAGTTCACGAAATCTGCTCCATCATCCTACAGAGGCGAGTATGACCCAGTCAGAACTGAGGGTTGGCTCAAGGAAATGGAGAAGATCTTCACAGTTATGGCTTGCTTAGATGAACAAAGGGTGCTCTTTGCCTCCTACATGTTAGAGGGGGAGGCAAAAGATTGGTGGATACAGTTGAAGAAGGTGGAGGATGCCTCAAGAATTCAAGTTACTTAGGGATCTTTCCTAGAGAAGTTATTCCCTCATAATTTGCATAATGCAAAAGAGATGAAATTCCTGAAGCTAGAACAGGGCAGCAAGTCTATTGGCCAGTATATGGCCAAATTCAACGAATTTCCAAAGTTCTCATCCTACATTAGAGTCCACATAGATGAGAAGTGGAAATGTGCTAAGTTTGAGGAGGGACTAAGAGAAGACATCCAAAGGGCTATTAGACCCTTTGAGATCTGAGACTTTTCATCTTTTGTGAACAAGTGTCGGATAGTAGAATCTGGAGGTTTGCAACCCTAACTAGAGCAAGTAACATAGAACTTCTACAAGAGGAAGAGGTTTGATGAGAAGAAGGAAACTCCTCAACCCGCTTACCAACAAGCCAAGGGTAAACAGGTTCAGGGAGGAGCAGGGGGACTTAAAATGTCCTAAGTGTGGGAGATAGCATGGAGATAGGCCTTGCTTAGCAGGGCAATTAGTTTGTTATGAGTGTAGACAGTTGATGAACCGTCAATATCTCATATTTTTATGGTTCAATTCCTTGGTTTCTCATGTTCTTTTTATATTTTTTATTGAACTTTGTTCATAAGTTTTGTTATATTTTTAATATTGTTTAATTATTTTTTATTATGTTTTTTATGTGTTTTTGTCAGGTAATTGCACATGGAGAAGATTGGACGTTCAAAGAAGCAAGGAAAAAATGTTTTTTTCATTAAGCGTCCAGTGCTTGAGTGCCTAAAGTGTATACAACAGCGGTGATTCAGTGACCTAACACTAGAGCATTGGGGAGGAGCACCTGAGCGCGCAGAATGTAACAACACATGTCCCTACTTAAGTGACTTAGCGCCCAAGCGCCCAGAAACTAGCGCCTAGGAGCTGGTTATGTATCAGAGGATGTTGTTTTCAATAAATAGAGGAGTTGTGCCACAATTCAACATACCTTTTACACTTTGCACATCACGCATAAAATCCTAATCCTGAAAGATTAGTTTTGCGACAGCAAACTTCGGAGGATAACTTCGAATGGAGGATTCGATTCTTGAAGGCTAGAGGAACATAATCACTGTAAAAGGGGTTTTTGATTTCTCTTTCCCTCTAGTTTTTCCCTTTCTTTGGGTTTTCCTTCCATGGGTTTGTATCTTGATATGGGTTTGTTTGTATTGAACATGAGTAGCTAAACACATAGTTAGGGCTATAGGGGATCTTGTTTTCCTAATTATTTGGGTTTGATTTCTAATTTGATCAAGGTAATTTCTTTTAGAGTCTTTCATATTGCTTGCATTCTTGTCATAACTTGATCACTTTTGGCATATGTTAATTCATTGTTTGACCGATGATCATCCACATTCAATGAATCAATCTATATGGTAAGCCTAGGATTAGATTGGTGATTAACCAAACATCAATTTTTCCTACTAATTGAATTGACATGTATATTAGTTCATCTCTTGAATTGAAGCTTAAAGCATTCCAAATTAATTCAACTAAATTACCAAATAGGTGATTTAATTTAGGAATAGAATATTGTTTCATCCATGACCATTGGGATTCAATAGCAAGTAATATAATATTGGCAATGTAACGCCCTTTTTTGGGAGGGAACGTCATATTGTCAATTACAATGCAGAAATAAAATTATATAAGTTAGGACCCGATTTTTTATAATATAATATAAATTTACTTGATTATAGACATGTAATTAAATTGGCGAATATTTTTTTTTGTTACAATAATAATAATTAATAAACACAGTGATGAAACATAAATGGAAATAAAGAGCAAATAGAAGTAAAGCATGCATTTGGATTAACATTGCATATTCATATATATAAATATGTTTATCAAACTGTTTAGTTATAAGGCTCAGTGTACAAAAAGCAAAACTATACCTGCCCAAAGGATATTAGAAATATACAGCCCACTACAAAAGACATCAGGCCCCCAAAATAAAAACACTAGTAGCCATCAGTAGCTACCAGCAATATCAGTCCCTCAGATGAGGAGGAACCGTATCAGGATCCTCTTCAGGATCCTCCATGAGGTCATCCTTGAAAACTAAGGTTAAGTCATCCATGTGAAGATTTCCACATTTTCTCTCTCATAAAAGGGGTCTTCATTTGAGGAAACCTCCATAGGAGCCACAGAGCCACGGTACAGAACCCGAGCAGTGGAATCAAAAGAGTCCTCCTGTGGGGTGTAGAAGCGATTACCCCACATCTTCCGGATGGGCAGATAAAACTCCAGACGCAGGCTGATGCAGCAGGTAAAGATCAGCGGCTCATGACGCCTCTAGGCCAAAGCGATCGACACGTCTCCCAGGTAGACACAGCGGTCGAAATTCAGGTTAATGTGCCAGCATTTCGGCCTTCCAAGGAAGGTCAGACGCACATTACCTAGAAATCCACATATACGTGCCTCCATGCTCCACAGTAGATGCTAATCGTAATCATGCCAGAAGCCGGGGAAATCGGGAGCTCTAACTTCCTTGTCGTCGTCTTCGATGGAACACAATATACAGATAGAAAATAACAGAAGTACAAAAAAGAGGTAAGACATCCTACCATCATTACCAGTTATAGCAGCAAGAAACAAAATGGCTTCAAGCTTCAATGGTGCTTGTAAGGGTAACCACTACAACTTTGTCACTCAAGTTAACAAAGAGGTGTCATACCCCAAAGACGTATTGATGATGTTCTTCGCTCTCAAATTATTAGGGAACCTTCTTTTATCATTATCCAATCACAAAGTCATCAATCCTTTCTAGGCACCATTTTCAATCGCGCAAGGCGCCCACATAGCATATTTGACAGCAATAAAGATAATAAACATTAAGCGGCAGTAATAATCAACCAATCAGTTCTAGGCAGTTATATATATCGGCAATATAACAGTTCCACTTATCATAATAATAAATGCCAGATAATACATGGACTCACTATGCATATGCATACAAAGTCAAAATCCTACTCCATAGAGCTAGACACAAACGATCGGAGAAAAAGATCAGGAGGCATGCCTGCAACTCGACTGCCGCAGCCAAAGTGCTATAATTCATCACTTTATCCACGTGCACATCATGACATTGTACAGACAGTCTACACTAGATCACGATATAGGACAGTGCCCGGTCAGGATCATCGGTGCATTTGCATCGGTCTGCCCCACGGATAGAAGAGCTACCAACTGTCCATTGTGAGGGACTCGCACCCCGACGCCCCCATGGTCAACAATATGACCTACACTAGTTTACTCGCACCTGTACTAAGGTGTGTTCAACTCCTAGGCAACTCGGCCTTAACAACAGTCCAACGAATATTCACAATGCATACAAACTCTATGCATAATCTTGTATGATCATTATTACATACTATTCTACAATATACCACAATTGGCCAAAGTAAGAATCAACACAATCATTGGTCACTCACATGGACCCACAATAACATAATATTGTTATTAAATAAATTAATACATTTTTAAGGTGTATTATGAATCTTGCTTAGGTTTAGCTTTTCTTACAAAGTTTGTCTCTAAAGGAATTCTCTTAATTAATTAAATTCTCTTAGGTAATTTATTCTCATGCACTTAGAAAGTTATTCTAAGATTCTTAAAGTCTCACATTCTCGTGTTCTTTCTCAAATTAAATTGCCCTAAGTCTTATGAAAAATTCCATTCTTGGTTTCTTTAAAACTTATCAATCTCAAAGTATAATTTAATTTTCCAATTTGCTAATTCTTACATCCTATTACCATTAAATTAATCACTAGATTATTAAGTCCCAAGGTTACCAAAGTTGCACAATCATGCCCTAAATAGCCTTAGAGGCCGTGGCCTGCCTAGTGATTTAAGTTCCCAAATTTTTCTCTTCATTAATTACATAGTGTATACTTGATTAATTATGTTTTTCATTTGTTAAAATTGTCCACAAAGAACCCCACATTTTGGGCCTCAAAACCGTGGCCACCCATGGGAGATTCCAACATTATTTTCTTCCATTTCATACCTTCTAATCCAATCCAATATATCAATATACACAAATAAACAATCTAATGGCATAAACACATTATAAACAACATGCAAACATACTAATCATGCAAACAAAGAATAACCATCATTAGAGTTTTCTCACAATCAACCACAAACAAGGCTTCTAAGTGCTAAAAGAGGTTGAGGAGGAGTGTCTTCCTCTTACCTAAGTGAAGAACAAACAAAGAACTCCCTTGAAGTTCTTTGGATTTTCGGATTTGGTACCTCCAAGAACCCTAAAATTTCAAACTCATGAAAATAGCACCATTGCTTGAAAAATAAAGCATGGATGGTCACCAAAAAGACCATAGAAACGAAAATAAGAAAAGGGAATGAAGATTTAAGAAGCTTACCCCAAAAGCCCTACGCTTGAAGCTTGAAGAAGATGGTGAAAATGATGGATTTTCAAAGAACCACCAACTAGAAAAGTGTTTAGGACATAGAGGATTAAGAAAATGGGGTAGATGAAAATTTTGTGATGGATGAGGGGATTATGGGGCTGCTGGCCGAATGGGTCTAGAGAGAGGGAGGAGAAAATGGTTTTGTGAAGAAGAAAGATGAAGCTTAGAGAGAAAAGTGAATAGGAAATTAAAGTAATAGCTTTTGAATTTTGAAAGCATGCATAGTTTTAATGAAATGAATTAAAGCACAAATTTCTCCCCCCAAAAAGTGTGCAGCCGTGAGCTAGGAGAGAGGAGAGAGGGAGTGATTAGCTTCCATGGGAAGCTTGGAGGAAATTTCCAAGAAGCTTCCTTGAGAAGCTTTGCACAATTCTCAATAAAGTACACAGTAAGATTGTCTCCTTAATTAAATACATCTGATAGATGATTAATTACACTGTTAGAATTATTTTCCCAGTGAATAAAAATTACAGTTGATGAAAATAATATTTTATTGTCTACCGGATAATTTTATGATACAATGATTTTATTTATCAGATAAAACCTTGGAAAATGTAACCCTCGTAAATTATGCCCGGCCTCGGGTTTAGTAAGATGCCCCATCGACACATTGACAGTTCAAGATTTACCAGCCTCAGGGAAAATATTTCGTTATCCTGGCTCCGCTCAGCGTGTACGCAAAACGAGAAATATACTATAATATTCGACGTTTTCAAAAAAATCCATGAAAATTTCTAAAAATCAAAAATATTGAAAAATGACTATTCATCACAAAACAAACAATTTTCCGGAGTGTTTGACTGACTCTGCTCAGTGTGCACGTAAAATAAGGAATATATTAAAATATTCAGTATTTTCAAAAAATTTCAAAAAAATCTCCAAAAATCATGAATATTGAAAAATGACTATTCATGATAAAACAAATCATTTCTGAGGTGTTACAATGACTCTAGTCAATGTGCACGTAAAACGAGAAATATGTTCACGCAAAATGAGAAATATATTAAAATATTCGACATTTTCGAAAAAATTCAGAAAAATTATCAAAAATTATAAATATTATAAAATGATGATTAATGACAAAATAAATAATTTTTGAGGTGTTACAGGAAAAAGAATTACCTTACATCATAAATGAAAGAAAATCTGAATAATTGGATTCAAGTGAACCTTGCGCCCTAGTCTCTCTCTCATTGGTTATCTATTCTTTGTTTGATTGTTCATTATTTTTCTTTATAAGTTTTTTTTTTAGTTTTATTTTGAATTTCTTCATACACTTTTGATTGTTTGGATAACAAAGAGTTTTACGAATCTAGTAATTACCATTTATTCCTCATGGGATCAATAATTGGGACTCAAGTCCTATATTACTTCCCGATAGAGTGCACTTGTTCTTAGTGTATTTTACACGTATCAAGTTTTTGGCGTCGTTGCAGGGGAATAAGTTTGGTAATATTAGAAGTGAAAAGCTCTAGTTAATTTAGACGCCTTTTTATTTTATTCTTTTTTTTAATTTCTATTTCTTATTTTATTTTATTTTTATTTTTAATTAATTTGTACTTCATATTTTTTGTTTATGCTTACTCGATTCAGTTTCCTGATTTGACATTTGATCCAAAAATTAAGAGAACAACTCACAAGTTAAGGAAGTAATCTTATATTGAAGTTGTGACAGAAGATATAAACAGAATGAAGGGACAACCAGTAGTTGAGGTGAATCATGAAGAAAGAGCTACTCCAGCAGAGCGTGTAACGCCCCTTTTTGAGGAGGGAATGTCACACCATAACCACGAAACGGAAATAAAATGTATAAACTAAGACCTGGTTCATTATAATATAGATAAGTTTGTTTAGTTGTAATCGTACAAATGATTTGGTGAATTCTCTCTTTTTTTTGTAATAAAAATAAGATAAGATGATACATGGTTACAACAGAAAGTATCATGAGAAGTAAATCATACATTCATGCATCATACTTATATATATACTTATATCATACTTGTTTAGATACATCACCAAATATACAAAAAGTAAAAGTTTTACGTGCCCCAAAATGATTACACATATACAGCCCACCAAAAAGACAAAACATCAGGCCCCCAAAAGATTTACAGACAGCCATCAGCGGCTATCAACAGCATCAACCCCTAAAGCGAATGAGAAGGAAATGTAGATGGATCCTCCTCAGGGTCTTCCTCGTCAGAGGAAATCCTCATCGGAGCAACCGAGTTTCGAGCGGGGGCTCGTGCAGAGGATAAGAATGAATCCTCTTTTGGGGTGTAATAGCGCTCACCCCACATATCACGTATGGGCAAGTAAAACTCTAAATGCAAGAAAGCATTAAAAGTAAAGACAGGTGGATCATAACGTCCCCAAGCTAGAGACACAGCCACGTCTCCGAGATGGATGCAGCGATCCGTACTCAGGTTGATGTGCCGGTAATATGGACCTCCATGAAAAGTCACTCTCGCATAACCCAAAAAGCCACGCGGACGAGACGCCATGTCCAAACATGAAACTAATCAAAATCAGGCCAGAAGCCAGGGAATTCGTGCACTTCCCTTTTTCACCTACGTCTTCAGAGAAACACATAAATAAATAGAATAGCAAAAATACAGAAAAGAAGTGAGATATCCTACATTCAGTACCAATTATGATAGTAAAGAAATAGAACGGCACAGAATGCCCACATAGCATTGTAAGAATAATAAGCAGCATCAAGATGCAAATAGTAAACAACTTAACAAATCCAGGCAGTTATAACATCAATAAGACAACAGTTTCAATCATTATATGAATAAATGCCAAATAATATGTTGACTAACTATACACGTGCACATGATAATGAAATCCTACTCCATGGAGCTAAACACAAACATCGGAGAGAATGATCAGGAGACATGTTTGTAACTCGGCTGCCGCGGCCAACAAGTGCTATAATTTCTTGTTTATCAACGTGCACATCATGGCATTGTACAAGACATTCTACACTAGATTGTGATATAGGATAGTGTCTCGGTCAGAATCATCGGTGCATTTGCATCGGTCTATCCCACGACCCAAAGGAGCTACTAACTGACAATTGTGAGACACCCGCATCCCAATGCTCCCAAGGTCAACATTACAACCTACATTAGTCTATTCGCACCCGCACTAAAGTGTGATTCAATCTCTTAGGCAACATGGCCTTAACAATAGTCCACTGGACTTTCATAATGCATGATGACTCAATACATATTCATGTATATTGAACAATGATATATTCATCCCATAACATGCCATAATTTGGCCAAGTTAATCATCAACAGAATTTTGGTCCCACTCATGGACCCATAATAACATATCATCAAATTCTCAAATGAGACAATACATTTTTTAAGGTTTATTATGAAGTTTCACTTTAATTTAACATTTCTTATGAAATCTTTCTCTAGAGGAATTCTCTTGTAATTCTCATTAAATCTTTATTTCTCTCAATTAGCTAAATTCTTTACTTAAATTTAACCATATTCACTTAGAACATTATTCTAAGGTTCTCAAGTCTCACACTCACTCTTGTTCTTCCCTTAAGTTCAAAAATCACTCTAGGTCATCAAATAAATTTCTTTCTATCACATTATTAATTACTTAAAACTTAATTACTTAAGTTCCAAGGTTACCCAAAAATTACATATTTGAACCCAAACAAAAGCCCTAGAGGCCGTGAGCCTCCCAAGGGGGTAAGAACCCAAAATTTTCCATTACTCCATTAATTGTTATTCACTTGATTAGTTATCTCTCCTACTTTTTACAAAATTTTAACCATGAACACCCTATTAAAGGGGTATGGCCGTGAGCCTCATTAAGGAGAGCAAGGAACCCTTGCTTCCATTTCATATTTCTAACCCATCAAAATCAATCCAAGATCATCAATATACACAAATACAACCAATAAATTCATACAAGTCAAAATAACTACAAAATCATGAAGAACAACACAACAAAGAGAGCAATCCCACATTGATTCCTCATCAACAACACCAAATATGTTTCCTCACCACCAAGATAGGTTGAAGAGGATCATCTCCTTCTTACTTAAAGAGAAAACAAGAAAAGAACTTCCTTGAAGCTCTTTGTAAATTTCGGCCTCCACCACCACCAAAACCCTAGGACATCAAACTTTCATAATAAATAAATCAAACCATAAAAGGGGAGTTCTTGGTCATAAAGATGACCAAGGATCATGAAATGGAGAAGAGAAAATGAAAAAGTCATAAACTTTACCTCAAAGTTTCAAACTTTAGAGCTTTGTGGAAGAAGATGAAAATGGTGGATTCAAGAGGTGGTCACAAAAGAGAAAATGTTCTAAATGATGAGAAGATGTAAGAAAGATGGTTGGTTAAGCAAGAAAATGTGGGTGGCGAAAAATGGTGTCTTGGCCATGGAAGAGAAGAGAAAATGGAGAGAATGGGTGAGCTCCTTGAAGATGATTCCAACAAGAAAGAAAGTCTTGCAATCAAGATGTAGATTCAAGCAAAGTGTGAGCTTGAAAATCAAACAAGCATGGAGGGTGGAAGGATGTGGTGTTGCCGTGGCTGGAGAAGAGAAGAAGAAGAGAAAATGTGAAGACGAAAAAGTGAGAGAAGAGAAAATGTGGAGAGAGAAAGTGGTAGTAAGGTTTTTGAAATGTAAGAGTCAAATGAAAAGGTTGTATTTTGGTTACCTTTTCCCCCTTTGGCCGTGTAGCTTCACAAAGGAGGGAGGGAAATTGGTTTCTCCAACAAGCCAATAGGAAGGTGCTAGGAAGTCCAAAGCTTCTTCAAGAAGCCAAAACTCCCTTTTTTGAAAAGTCAATGATGATGTCACTTGTGTGATGTCATCAAGGTGATGTCACATAAAGTGAACACTCTAAAAAAGATGACTAACACTCTACTAGAGCTATTATCCAGTGGACAAATGTTTCAGTTAACAAAAATAGTATTTATTATTCATCGAATAATTTCACGGTACAGTAATTTTATTTATCAGATAAAATCTTGAGAAACGTAAACCTCGTAAACTATGCCCCGACCTCGAGTTTAGTAAGATCCCCCGTTGACGTTTCCACAGTTCAAGGTCTACTAGGCTCAAGGAAAATATTTCATTTTTCCTGCTCCGCTCAGTGCGCACGTAAATTAAGAAATATATTAAAATAATCAACAGTTTTGGAAAAATCTAGAAAAATTCACAAAAATCACAAATATTATAAAATGACTATCTATCATGAAACAGATAATTTTCAGGGTGTTACAACTCTCCCCTTCTAAAAAGAAATTTCATCCTCAAAATTTTTATAGCTTGGAATAAATGTGGATGTTGTTCCTTCATCTTATCTTCTAACTCCCATGTTGCATCTCCGGTCGTTTCATTCCAGATCTCTTTTTTCAAAGGGATTTCCTTCCCTCTGAGTTACTTTACTCTTCTATCTTCAATCCTTACAGGAGGTGCCTCATAGGTTAAGTTCTCTTTCAATTGTACTGTGTCCGGTGCTATGACATGACTCAGGTCAGGAACATATTTTCACAATTGCAACACATGAAAGACATTGTGAAGGTTAGAAAGAAAAGGTGGTAGTGCTATTTGGTAAGCTACTAGACCTATCCGGCGAAGAATTTGGTAAGGTCCAAGGAATTTGGGAGTAAGTTTTCTAGATTTTAGAACTCGGCCGACCCTAGTCGTAGGCGTGACTTTCAAAAACACATGCTCGCCTTCCTTAAACTCAAGAGGCTTTCTCCTTTTGTCTGCATAGTTCTTCTGTTGACTCTAAGTTGTCCTCATCTTTTCCAGAATCATCTTGACTTTCTCAGTCGTTTGTTGTATAAGATCAAGTCCAATAGTAAGGCGCTCTCTATCTTGGTATCAACACAAAGGTGTTCTGCACCGTTGTCCATATAGAGCTTCATAGGGTGCCATCCCTATGCTCGAATGAAAACTGTTGTTGTAGGTGAACTCTACCAATGGTAAAACTTCATCCTAACTTCCAGTTTGTTCCAAAGCGCAAGCTTTGAGCAAATCATGCAACGATTGGATCGTCCTTTCTGATTGACCATCGGTTTGAGGATGATAAGCAGAACTCAAACGTAGCTTCGTTCCCAATGCTCCTTGCAAACTTTGCCAAAACTTTGATGTAAACCTTGGATCTCTATCAGAAATAATACTGGTAGGCACACTATGTAGCCTAACGATCTAACCAATATACAACTGAGTCAACTTCTCTATGTTGTACCTTATGTTGATTCGTAAGAAATGTGCTGACTTCGTGAGTCGATCAAGATTTACCCATATTGAATCGTAACCTTTTCTGGTCTTTGGTAATCCAACCACAAAGTCCATCACAATACTATCCCACTTCTATTCAGGAATAGCTAAGGTTTGTAACATTCCTAACAGTCTCTGGTGTTCAACCTTTGCTTTTTGACAAACCAGATAAGATGACACACATCTGGCAATATCACTCTTTATTTTGTGCCACCAAAATAATCATTTCAGGTCTTGATACATCTTGGTTATTCCCGGATGCATACTCAACTTGTTCATGTGAGCGTGTTCGAGAATATACTTTCTAAGTTCTTGATCCCTGGGTGTACAAACTCTACCTCTAAACCTTAGGATTCCATCAGTTCCTTCCTCAAATTTTGTCACACTGCCTTGCTTCATTAGCTCCCTTTCTTCTTGCAAAAACTTATTAACTTTCTGTTTCTCTTGGATGTCTTCCATTAACTCACTTGAAATAGTGACCATGTTCATACAAATCTTCTCCAGTGCCAATTCCACAAAGGACCATACATCCCTGAATTGCTCTATCAAATCCTTTTCCTTGATCATCATAGCAGAGATATTGAGCATCTTCCTACTTAAAGCGTCTGCCACAACGTTTGCCTTTCTGAGGTGATACAGAAGTTGAAAATCATAATTTTTCAGAAATTCCAACCACCTTTGTTATCTCATATTCAACTCCTTTTGGTCATACGTGTACTTCAAGCTCTTATGGTCGCTAAAGACGTTGAATGTCACCCCTTAAAGAAAATGCCTCTATATCTTCAAAGCAAATACCACAACTGCTAACTCTAGGTCATGTGTTGGGTAGTTCTTCTCATGCACTCGCAACTGTCTTGAAGCGTAAGCCACCACTTTTCTATTTTGCATAAGCACACATCCTAATCCTTGATATGAAGCATCGCAATACACTTCGAAAGGTTCACTTGGATCAGGTAGAACTAACACTGGTAAAGTAGTTAGTCGTCTCTTCAATTCTTGGAAACTTTCTTCGTAAGCATTAATCCACTCAAAGGCTTAATTCTTTCTCGTGAGCTAAGTAAGAGGCCCTGCTATTTTAGAGAATCCCTCAATGAATCTCTGATAGTATCCAGCCAATCCCACAAAGTTTTGAATTTCTGTCACTGTCTTCGGCCTTTCCCATTGTAGAATCGCTTCCACTTTTGATGGATCCACTGCAATCCCTTCCCTCGAGATCACATAACCCAAAAACTTAACTTCTTCCAGCCAGAATTCACACTTCAACAATTTGGCATACAGTTTCTTCTTTTTCAGAATCTGGAGAACTATACTGAGGTGTTCAGCATGATCCTCCTAATTTTGAGAATATATCAGAATGTCGTCAATGAAGATAACAACAAATCTATCCAAGTAAGGACGAAAGATTCTATTCATGTAATCCATGAATATGGTAGGTGTATTGGTTACACCAAATGGCATCACAAGGTACTCGTAATGACCGTAACGAGTACGAAAATTGTCTTACGAAAGATCGTGATGGTAGCCCGATCGCAAATCGATCTTAGAGAATACTGCCGCTTCTTTTAGTTAATCCATCAAGTCATCTATCCTCGGAAATGGATACTTATTCTTGATTGTGACCTTATTCAGCTAGCTATAGTCCACACATAATCACGAAGTCCCATCCTTTTTTCTAACTGGCAACACTGATGCTTCCCATGGTGACATATTGGGTCTAACAAACTGCTTTTGCAAGAGTTCTTCTAACTGATTCTTAAGCTCAACTAACTCTGATGGTGACATCCTGTAGGGCGCTATAGATATAGGACTAGATCTAGGCACAACATCAATGGTGAACTCTATCTCCTACTCCGGTGGTAAACCAGGTACGTCATCAGGAAAGACTTCAGAAAATTCATTAGCTACCGGAATAGCATCCAAATCTATCTTGCCCTCGACTCCTAAGGAAGACAATAACATGTACCCCTGAGCTCCTTCTTTCAATAAAGCTCGAACTTGGTTGGCCATTAAAAATCTAGAAACTTCATCTATAGGAAAACTATGGTTCTACTAGAACAGTCTAATAGGATATGGTTAGAAGACAACCAATCCATTCCTAAAATTACATCTAATTAGGAAAGAGGTACACAGATCAAATCAACAAAAAATATTCGACCTTCAACGATTAAAGGACAATTCAAACAAACTTTGATAGTAACAACAAGTTTAGCAGTAGGGGTAGAAACAGTCAAGTCAAAAAGTAAGGAAGACACAAGTACACTAAGTTGTCACAGTTCATGCCTTTGAAAATTTTCTCCAGCTCCTTGATCCAAAGACTAGCCTTCTCTGGATCAAATTCTTCCTTAAACTGAGGAGGGTTGTTACGATGGAAATCCGACAGATTTTGAGCAATGGCTGAAGCTTCTAGCTATTGTGTAGCCATTTCTTGCTGTTGAGTAGCTCTCTCAATTTGTTGTGCAATGACGTCCGCCATTCGTTGCATTGCTTCGATTATTGCGACCATGCCTCCACCGCATGCCATTTTGCTTTTTCAGGGTAGACTGAATGAAAAACACAACAAAGAATTAGATGTATCATTTTGGAATACCAAGCATAGAGAATCACACAGTACAAACAAGACAGACCTAACCACAAAGACCAAAAAGAAAACTTAAACCAGGACTCTGATACCAAACTAGTGTAACGCCCCTTTTTGAGGAGGGAACGTCATACCATAACCATGAAACGTAAATAAAATGTATAAACTAAAATCTAGTTCATTATAATATAGATAAGTCTATTTAGTTGTAATCGTACAAATGATTTAGTGAATTCTCTTTTTTTTTTGTATTAAAAATAAGATAAGATGATATATGGTTATAACAGAAAGCATCATGAGAAGTAAATTATACATTTATACATTATACTTATATATATACTTATATCATACTTGTTTAGATACATCACCAAATATACAAAAGGTAGAAGTTTTACGTGCCCCAAAATGATTACACATATACAACCCACTATAAAGACAAAACATCAGGCCCCCAAAAGATTTATAAATAGCCATCAGCAGCTACGAACAACATCAGCCCCTAAAGCGAATGAGAAGGAACCATAGATGGATCCTCCTCAGGGTCTTCCTCGTTAGAGGAAATCCTCATCGGAGTAACCGAGTTACGAGTGGTGGCTCGTGTAGTGGATAAGAACGAATCCTCTTGTGGGGAGTCATAGCGCTCACCCCATATATAACGTATGGGCAAGTAAAACTCTAAATGCAAGAGAGCATTAAAAGTAAAGACAGGTGGATCATAACATCCCCAAGCTAGAGACACAGTCACGTCTCCGAGGTAGATGCAGCGATCCGTACTCAGGTTGATGTGCCAGCAGTCCGAACCTCCATGAAAAGTCAATCTCGTATAACCCAAAAAGTCACGCAGACGGGACGCCATGTCCAAATAGGAAACTAATCAAAATTAGGCTAGAAGCCAGGGAATTCGTGCACTTCCCCTTCTTCACCGACGTCTTCAGAGAAACACATAAATAAACAGAATAGTAGAAATATAGAAAAGAGGTGAGACATCCTACATTCAGTACCAATTATAGTAGTAAAGAAACAAAATGGCGCAGGACACCCACATAGCATTGTAAGAATAATAAGCAGCATCAAGATGCATATAGTAAACAACTAAAGAAATCCAGGCAGTTATAACATCAACAAGACAACAGTTCTAATCATCATATGAATAAATGCCAAATAATATGTTAACTCACTATGCATGTGCACATGATATCGAAATCCTACTCCATAGATCTAGACACAAACATCGAAGAGAATGATCAGGAGACATGTCTGTAACTCGACTGCCGCGGCCAACAAGTGCTATAATTTCTCGTTTATTAACATGCACATCATGCCATTGTACAAGACATTCTATACTAGATCGCGATATAGGATAGTGTCTCGGTCCAGATCATCGGTGTGTTTGCATTGGTCTATCCGAGCTACCAACTGACCATTGTGAGACACCCGCATACCGACGACCCCAAGGTAAACATTACGACCTACACTAGTCTATTCGCACCCGCACTAAGGTGTGATTCAATCTCCTAGGCAACATGGCCTTAACAATAGTCCACTGGACTTTCACAATGCATGATGACTCAATGCATATTCATGTATCTTCAACAATGATATATTCATCCCATAATATGCCATAATTTGGCCAAGTTAATCATCAACAGAATTTTGGTCCCACTCATGGACCCATAATAACATATCATCAAATTCTCAAATGAGACAATACACTTTTTAAGGTTTATTATGAAGTTTTACTTTATTTTAACATTTCTTATGAATTCTTTCTCTAGATGAACTCTCTTGTAATTCTCATTAAATCTTTATTTCTCTTAATTAGCTAAATTCTTTACTTAAATTTAACCATATTCACTTCGAACATTATTCTAAGGTTCTCAAGTCTCAAACTCACTCTTGTTCTTCCCTTAAGTTCAAAAATCACTCTAGCTCATCAAATAAATTTCTTTCCATCACATTATTAATTACTTAACACTTAATTACTTAAGTTCCAAGGTTACCCAAAAATTACATATTTGAACCCAAACAAAAGCCCTAGAGGCTGTGAGCCTCCCAAGGGGGTAAGAACCCAAAATTTTCCATTGCTCCATTAATTGTTATTCACTTGATTAGTTATCTCTCCTACTTACAAAATTTTAACCATGAATACCTTATTGAAGGGGTATGGCTGTGAGCCTCATTAAGGAGAGCAAGGAACCCTTGCATCCATTTCATATTTTCAATCCATCAAAATCAATCCAAGATCAACAATATGCACAAATACAACCAATAAATTCATATAAGTCAAAATAGCTACAAAGTCATAAAGAACAACACAACAAAGAGAGAGCAATCCCACATTGATTCCTCATCAACAACACCAAAAATTTTTCCTCACCACTAAGATAGGTTGAAGAGGATCATCTCCTTCTTACCTAAAGAGAAAACAAGAAAAGAACTTCCTTGAAGCTCCTTGTAGATTTCGGCCTCCACCACCACCAAAACCCTAGGACATCAAACTTTCATAATAAATAAATCAAACTATAAAAGAGGAGTTTTTGGTCACAAAGATGACCAAGGATCATGAAAATGAGAAGAGAAAATGGAAAATTCATAAACTTTACCTCAAAGTTTCAAACTTTAGAGCTTTGTGGAAGAAGATGGAAATGGTGGATTCAAGAGGTGGTCACAAAAGAGAAAATGTTCTAAATGATGAGAAGATGTAAGAAAGATGGTTGGTTAAGCAAGAAAATGTGGGTGGTGAAAAATGGTGTCTTGGCCATGGAAGAGAAGAGAAAATGGAGAGAATGGGTGAGCTCCTTGAAGATGATTCCAACAAGAAAGAAAGTCTTGCAATCAAGATGTAGATTCAAGCAAAGTGTGAGCTTGAAAATCAAACAAACATGGAGGGTGGAAGGATGTGGTGTTGGCGTGGATGGAGAAGAGAAGAAGAAGAGAAAATATGAAGAAGAAAAAGTGAGAAAAGAGAAAATGTGGAGAGAGAAAGTGGTAGTAAGGTTTTTGAAATGTAAGAGTCAAATGAAAATGTTGTATTTTGGTTACCTTTTCCCCCTTTGGCCGTGTAGCTTCACAAAGGAGGGAGGGAAATTGGCTTCTCCAACAAGCCAATAGAAAGGTGCTAGGAAGTTTTCTCCAAAGCTTCTTCAAGAAGCTAAAACTCACCTTTTTGAAAAGTCAACGATGATGTCAATTGTGTGATGTCATCAAGGTGATGTCAGATAAAGTGAACACTCTAGAAAAGATGACTAACACTCTACTAAAGCTATTATCTAGTGGACAAATGTTGCAGTTAACAAAAATAGTATTTATTGTTCATCGGATAATTTCACGGTACAACGATTTTATTTATCAGATAAAATCTCAAAAAATGTAAACCTCGTAAATTATGCCAAGCCTCAGGTTTAGTAAGATCTCCCATCGACGTTTCCACAGTTCAAGGTCTACTAGCCTCAAGAAAAATATTTCATTTTTATGGCTCCGCTTAGTGTACATGCAAATCGAGAAATATATTAAATAATCAACAATTCTGGAAAAATCCAAAACAATTCATAGAAATAACAAATATTATAAAATGACTATCTATCATGAAACAAACAATTTTTAGGGTGTTACAGAGTGAACCATGCTTAAGTACTCCATGCCCACTGCTAAAGGGTATGGAGGGAGTATTATAAGACCAGCTATGGTAGCTAACAATTTTGAGATCAAACTAGCATTAATCTCCATGATTCATAATTCTGTTCTGTTAAGTGGTTTGCCCTTGGATGATCCAAATAATCATTTGGCCAAGTTCTTGCAATTGTGTGATACTATCAAGTACAATGGGATGACAGATGATGTAATCTGATTGCGACTCTTTCCTTTCTCTCTTAGGGACAGAGTAAGTCAATGGTTAACGTCACTACCATGGGGTTCCATCACCACACGGGATCAGTTGATATAATAATTTCTGGCTAAGTATTTTCTTCCTTCTAAATCTGCTAATTTAAGGAATGACATAACTTCTTTTGTGCAGTTTGACATAAAAGCTCTTTATGAAACTTGGGAGTGCTTTCAAGAGTTGATGATGAGATGTCCACATTATGGATTTCCTGTATGATAGCAGGTTCAGACTTTTTACAATGGTTTCTCACCTGCAAACCATTCATGCAACACCCCTCAATTTAGTAACCATGGCACAATCGTCATTATACCACAGTCACTAAATTTTTGGCATGCTACAACTCAAATAGCATGTTTCCAAAAATTTAATCATTGTGCATATAAAGAAAATATGAGCCACGAATGAATGGATACACATGTTGTCATTTGAAAATATAATTCAACAAGATATACTCAAAATATAGCATATAAGACTAGATAATTACCTTAAAACATACATAGCGCGGCGCATTGCTCATACTGCTCAAAAATACACCAAGTTATACTTCAAAATGTAGTTATACTCAAAAGAACCTTTATACAGGTAATGCAAAAGAAACATAAACTACCCATAACGACGCCTACGTCTAAGGAGTTGGGCACTCCATTAGATCCACCTCGGGATCCTCCCCCAGTTCATCTGAAAACACAAGGACAGGATAGAGTGAGGTCTCACAGGTAGGTGCCCTAGCAGTTGATGCCATAGAATCCTCGTCCTCTCTGGAGGTGCGAAGCGGATCACCCCATAGCTCCCGAATTGGCAAGGCAAACTCCAGATGCACTAATGTAGTGAGAGTCAGAATAGGATCTCTGTCGCGGGTCCTCCTCATGGTCAAGATCAGATCCCCAACATATCGGTATACGCTCGCCGGCCCAGTCGAATCGCCAAGCATTGGCACTCCCGGTGAACACAATCCTGATGAAACTAATAGAACCCCCTTCTTGTCGCCATCATCGAACACAGGAGATCAAACCAAGTAAAATCTAGGAGATTCAACCTCGTCCCCTTTACAATCTTTAATCAAAATCACATAGAATAAGAATAGTACAAACAAGAGGTGAGATATCCTACATCATTACCAACATGGCAAAGAAGGAAAATAATACGAATGACGAAGTCATTCCATACATATAGATATTACAAATATATTCCAAGTTATAAATTTCATAGATATCATGAGAAAGCATATCCCACAATAATATAAATATTAACAGCACTATAACAATAGATATCCACCATAGATGTATAAATAATAATTATGCCACCAAAATATGTATGTTGACCATGCCATGACAATGTGTGAACTGACCATGTGTATGCATAATGCGTATGCTAACCATCTTTGTGCACAATGTAGTCAATGCCTATTCCGTGGAGCTAAACACAACATCAGAGATGAGCGTTCCAAAAGATCTGTCCCCCTTCAAAAGACAGTCTACACTGGACCACGAAAAGCAATAGTGTTTATCAGGTCCTCGTCATGCGTTGCAACGGATCACCATGGCCAGGGGTATACAATGTGACAAACAGGTCACTAAGTGGATCACCACACACAGACGCCCCCTGAGATCCATCATGAATCGCACTATCCTGTAAATTCTCGCTCACTCCTTAGGCATAAAATGCCACAACAGCCATAACTGTATGATGCTCAAATGCATATTCAATGACATCAAACCACTGTTGTATCGTTCCCAAAGACATGAAAGTAACTGTCCATACGATTGTTCTATACCATTTGTATCCATGACATTATATAACAGTCCATACGACTACATAATATCACTAATATCTAGGTTTCTTATAATAACCAGTCCTTTCTGACTCGATCGTCTATCTGATGTTTCTGGTTATAAAAGCAAACCACATCTGACTTGATCGTCTATCTGATGTTTCTGGCTCCAGTACTTTGGTTCCAAAAGCACAGTGCCAAATGCATGCTATCACAGAGGATTTCAATCGTGCACTTCATAACCATAAGTCATATTAAAATAAACGTTGAATCTTCAAAATTAGTATAAGAATATTACCTCAACTTCAACACTTTTCCTATTGAGCTTCATTAGGGAATATATCCTCCTATCTTTCACTGAATCCATTTTACTCTAATTCAAAAGTTCTTCTCTTTGTCCTTAATAACATTCAACTAAAATAAGTATTTTATTTTTCCCAAATCCTCCCTTACACTCCTAATTCTCGTTTCTCTAATTCAATTAGTCTTTCTCTTTATTCTTAATAAAACTTATTTAATTAAATGTCTTATGATTCTCAAAGTCTCACTTGCACTCATTTTCCTTTAAAGGTCAACAAGATCTACTCATAGTTTTATGGTAAAATTTCATTTCCTTTCTCTTTCCATCTTATGAATCCCTAATCGAATGTCTAATCACTTACGTATTCATAGTTCTATTTTAATACAAAATTTCCTCTTAGTTACCCTAAATGATCGTGAGCCCTAAGTTCATGGAATTCAACATTCATCTTCTTAATCCATCATTTTAATTTCCTCCTTCTAAATCATTTCTGCTATGGAGAATTATTCATGACAAAATGCCAACTAATGACAAGCTTTGGTCTAAAGGGTGTACTATCGTGTCTGTTTATAGCCTTTGTGGTCAGGCAGCAGAAACCACTCATCATTTGTTTCTGGACTGCAACTTTGCTATGCATATTTGGAGCCGGTTTGGCAACATTATTAATATGCATGTGGACTATTCCAGTTTTCTTTCTGTCCTTTCTTTGTGCAGCAGAAGTTGGAGTTCTCAAGCCTGAGATGTCATCTTAGCTGCTATCATATTTGTTCTTTGGGCTATTTGGTTCCGCAGAAACAGGGCTAGATTCCACAACAAACTTATTTCAGTGCACTCAACCATTAGTTTAATTGCGGCTAATGTTTCTCTCTCTGGTAACTCGAGTGTTGGCAGCATGTCTTCTTCAATAACAGAATTCATGATCCTTCAGTCCTTTAAGGTTGCTTCTCATCCGAGGAAAATGCCTGTTATTAAGGAAGTTATTTGGTCTCCACCTTCCTGTTATGTGATAAAGTGTAATGTTGATGGTGCTGCCAAAGGGTGTCCTGGTCTTGCCAGCTGTGGTGGTATATTTAGAGATAGTAGAGCTGCTACTCTTGGCTGTTTTGCTTCTAGTCTTGGTATTAAAATGCTTTTTTTGCTGAACTCTCAGCAGCTATACTAGCTATTAAGATAGCTTTCAAAAAAGGTTGGTTTAATCTTTGGATTGAATGTGACTCTCAACTGGTTGTCTCTGCTTTTAGCAATATTAATATTGTTCCTTGGCAATTACAAAACAGATGGAAGAATTGTTTAACCTTATCCAAGCAAATGAGATTCTCATGTTCTCACATTTATAGATAGGAAAATGCTTGTGCAGACAAACTTGCTTGTCATGGCTATTCTATTTCAGGATTTGTTTGGTGGAATTTAATACGTTCATTCATTGTTAAAGTTTTCTTTAAAAATAGGAATAATGTTTCTAGTTATAGATTTAAGAATTTGTAATTCTTCCATGGGTAAGGTTAATGTCCCCCCATGTTTCTTTTGTTTTCTTTTTTCTTTCTTAATAAATTTATGGTTTGCTGTAAATGATTGATATTGGCAGGGGTACCAATATAGTTGGGATGTCTGCCTTTAGAGTGATGCTTTTACAAACCATTTGCATAAAAAAAATCTTTAATTAAAAAAAATTCCTCAATCAATCCATTCTCCCACTTAAACTTCTAAGTTCTAATTCATCCTAATTTTAATCACAAGTTTTCCTAATTTGCCTCCTCTTGGCCAAGACACTCAACCATGGTCTCTAGACCCAAGATTTCCATCAACTCATCAGTTAGTTGCTTAAGTTCCATTTCAACACAAGGTTTGGTTCTTGATTCATCATTTAAGGCCACAAGGCCGTGAGCTCCCCTTCAACATAGGCAAGGATTTCTTATCTTTCACACTTGATTTCAAGTACATAAAATATCACAATTTATCTATGCAACATAATAAAACAACATCAAGTATCAACATCATACAAGCACATAATCACAATTCATCAAAAAATCAAGCAATTAAGAGGAGAAATACACACATGGATCCTCTAATTTCAACACACAAATTCATCCCTCATCACCATGGGTGGTTGATAAGGATGTATCTCCCTCTTACCTAAAGAGAAAACAAGAGAACAAGCTCCTTGATGCCTCTTGAAATTCGTCCAACACCTCCAACAAAACCCTAAGAAATTCAAACTCCCAAAATCAACCATCAAGTCTTAAAAGAGAAGCCCTTAATCACAAAGAGGACCAAGAATCACGAAATCAAGAAGGGAAAATGAAGATTCAAGAACATTATCTCAAGAGCTCCAAGTCTAGGGCTTGAGAGAAAATGGTGAAAATGGAGGAATTAAGTGATGCTCACGAAAGAGAAAGAAATCATGGCGATGAGAGGATTCAAGAAATGAGGTTGATTGAGCAAGAAAACTTGGGTGGCCAACAATGGTGGGTTTGGCCGTGGAAATGGGGAGAGAATGGAGAAGAGAGAAAGTGAGTTTCTTGAAGGTGATTCCAACAAGAAGTGAAAGTCTTCAAGGAAAATGTGGATTCAAGAAATGTGTAAGCTTGAAATCAAGCAACCATGGAGGATTGAAGGGTGTGGGGCTACCGTGGAGATGGAGAGAAAATGGAGAAGATGAAAGTGTGAAGAAAAAGTGGGAGAAGAGAAAATTTGGAGAGAGAAAGTGATAGTTTTTCAAATGGTAAAGATGATATGTGATTGAGTGTTAGATGAAAAGATGACAAATTGTCATCTTTTGCCCCTTCATGGCCGTGTAACCCAAAGGAGGAGAGAGGAAAGTGAAGCTTCTTTGAGAAGCTTGGTAGGAAGCTTCCTTGGAGTTTTCTCGAAGCTTCCTTGAGAAGCTTTGCACGTTTTTTGATAAAGTGAAGGGTGGTGATATCATTAAAGTGCTCTTCTAGAAAAGATGACTAACACTCTACTAGAGCTATTACCCAGTGGACAAAAATTACAGTCAGCAGAAATAATATTTTATTGTCTCACAGATAATAAAACGTACCGCGATTTTATTTATCAGATAAAATCTTAAAAAATATAAACCTCGTAAATTATGCCTGACCTTGGGTTTAGTAAGATCTCCCGTCAACGTTTCCATAGTTCAAGGTTTACCAGCCTCAGGAAAAATATTTTATTTTCCTGACTCTGCTCAGTGCACACGTAAATTGAGAAACATATTAAAATATTCAACAGTTCCGAAAAATTTCACAAAAATTCACGAAAATTACAAATATTATAATATGACTATTTATCATGAAACAAATAATTTTTGGGGCATTACATCGGCTCTGCTCAGTGTGGACGCAAAACGAAGAATATATTAAAATATTTAACTTTTCTGGAAAAATCTGTAAAATTCACAAAAATCACAAATATTATAAAATGACTATTTATCATGAAACAAATAATTTTTGGGGCGTTACACCGGCTCTGCTCAGTGTACACGTAAAAACGAGAAATATTTTAAAATATTCAATATTTTCAAAAAAATCTACAAAATTTAAAAAAAATCACAAATATTATAAAATGACTATTTATCATAAAAAAAATAATTTTCGGGGCGTTACACCGGTTTTATTCAATGTGCACGTAAAATGAAGAATATATTAAAATATTCTACATTTCCGAAAAAATCTACGAAAATTTACAAAAATCACAAATATTATAAGATGAGTGTTCATCATAAAATAAGAAATTTTTACAATGTTACAACTCTGCCCTTCAAAAAGAAATTTTGTCCTCAAAATTTAGTCTATCGTAGAATACATGCGGATATTATTCCTTGCAGAATGTTTCCAGATCTTTAACACAATCCCAATGGCTAACTTTGAGTTTTTGTGTAGAGTAACTCTTCTCATGTGCTTTCAGTTGTCTTGAAACATGCGTTCTAAACTCCAACGTGAAACATCACGAGTCATCTCAAAAGGCTGGTTGGAATTCAACAGAATCAACACTGGTGAAACAGTCGAGTGTAAAACTTTATTCACATGCCTTGGTCCATAGAAAAGCTTGATTCTTTCTCGTAGGCTGAGTGAGAGGTCCTGCTATCTTGGAAAATCCTTTGATGAATCGTCAATAATAACCAGTCGATCCTACGGAGCTACGACCCCGTGTTACAGTCTTCGGTCTTTCCCATTGTAAAACTGCATTGACTTTTGATGGACTCTCATAAATTCCTTCCTTCGAATTTACGTGCCCCAGAAACTGAGCCTCCTCCAACTAACTCACATCTTGACCTCCTGGCGTACAACTTCTTATTCTCCAAGATCTGGAGAATCATACCGAGATGTTTAGCATGTTCCTCCTGATTTTGAGAATAGATCAGAATGTCGTCAATTAAGACAGCAACAGATCTGTCTAGATAAGGACGAAAGATTTGATTCATGAAATTCATGAATATGGAAGGAGCATTTGTTACACCGAATAGCATCACAAAATACTCATAATGCCCACAGCGTGTTCGAAGGGTCATTTTAAAAACATCCACTACTTTCACACAAATTTGATGATATTCAGAGTGTAGATTAATCTTGAAGAAAATAGTGGCTCCCTCCAGCTGATCTATCCAATCATCTATCATCTTCCGAAGATACTCATTCTTGATCGTAATCTTGTTCAACTGGTGATAGTCCACATATCACCAAGAAGTTCCATCCTTCCCCTTAACTAACAGCACTGGAGCCCATCATGAGAAACTCATTGGCTACAAGAGTGACATTCACATTCTCCTTATTTGTGACCTCCAAAGAAGATAATAACATTTATCCTTAGGCTCCTACTCTCAATAAAACTTCAACTTGGTCGGTCATTAGAATCCAAAAATCTCAGTTTCAAGAAATACTAAGGTTTTATCAGAACGATCTAACAGGACATGATTAGAAAATAACCAATCCATTCCTAAGGTTACGTATAATGGAGAAAGAGGTAAACAAATCAATTTCACAGAAAAGATTTGATCTTTAACAAAAGTAGGAAAGTTTAATCAACTGAATAGCAACAATAGGTTTAGTGATAGAAGTAGAAATAAACAAGTCAAAAGGTAATGAAAACACCGATAACTCTAATCGATCCACATAGTTATAAGCCATAAAGGAATGAGTTGCCCCTTGAGTTGTACAACATAGTCAAAGGATCACCCCCTAAGACACGATCTCCCTTGGTTTGGTCTTCAGATTGGGACGCTGCTGCCTTACTCAGGGTATAAATTCTATTAGTCATGGCAATCATTACCCAAGAGGGGGGTGAATTGGGTATAAAAACTTTTTCACAAATGCTCTTAAAATAAACACAAATATTTATGCTATTAAATAAAAGAAAAGAAATTGGGAGATGAAGAATAAAAGCTTTAAGAATAGTAAATAAATAAATGTGCAATAATATAAAATTACGTAAAATAAAGAGATTGAGAAGAGAAAAGTAGGCACGATATTTATCCTAGTTCGACCACTAACACACTTGTGGTCTACGTCCAGTCCTCGAAAACAATCCGAGATTTTTCACTATGTATACAAGCTTTAATATGTGCTTGCAACCGTTACATAAAAGAGCACTTTTCACACACGGGAAAACTCTACCCTTGTGCTAAAGTCTCAGCCTACAGGGATACCTCACCCTTATACAAACCTTGCAGGGATACCTCACCTTTATACAAACCTTGAAGGATACATCACCCTCAATATAGAAGAACAGAAAATATAGATTAAGAGAAACTCTCACTCAGAGCAAATTATACAAATTGAAGTGCTAAGAGGCTCTCAAAGGATATCTCAAAGTTTTAGCAAAAAGAGCACAAAAAATAGGCGTAAAATATAAATCATATTTTTCAGAGCAAGCGCAAATTAAACAGATAACTGGGCTTCTTGCAGATGAGACCCACAGTCTCAATTTATAGAGTCGGATAGAAAATAGCTGTTGTAAGAAATTAATTCCATGATTAATATGAAAAAAAGTGTCTGTTAGTTTCTATATTCGGATCTGTGTTTACCGTGTTTATTCGAATAAGCCTTTGGCTATTCGAATAACACGTTCTTTAAAAAATGTTTCTAAAACTGGTTATTCGAATAACCTTCGTTTTATTCAAATAACGTTGCCACAAAGAATTCCTTTAGAAAACTGGTTATTCGAATAACTCTAAGTTTATTCGAATAACACTGGTTAAAACACCTTTCTGAGAAACAGTTCTATTCAAATAACTAATGAGTTATTCGAATAGCTGATGTGAAAACAAGCCATTCAGAAAACTCTTATTCGAATAACAAGAGTGTTATTCGAATAACACTTTAAAGCACAGAGTCACGCAGCAGCCAAGATAAAAGCTTTATTTGAATAATCAATGAGTTATTCGAATAACTCAGTTTGTAAAGCAGTTATAAATGTTTGAAAAACATCCCAGAAAGTTTATCAATAACACTAAAACATTTTAAAGTTATTTTCAAGATCAAAACAGTTTTGGTATAAGTTTAAGAAAGCATTTTTATCTTATCTTAATGCACTAGGAGATATCCAAAGAGATCCTCGAACAGAAAGACTCTAAGTCCTAAAGCTATCCTTAAAAGATCTTGAACTTGGTCTTCCCATCATCTTCATTTTGTCTTCATGTTTGTTATCATTAAAAACATTCTTCAAAGACATATGTTTAATCACCTTCTCCTTGTGTTGAGCTTAATTGAGATCTTTTGCTTTCTTGTTGCAATGCTCACTCTTAGTGCTTGGACTATCCTACAAAATATTACTCACTTAAACAAGCATAGTTAGTCCAAAATCATAATTCAATGTCTTCATATGCATGATTCATAAATGTATAACTCTAGTTAGTTTAACATGCATATAAAACTTTCATATACACATCCAAATAAGAAATTTATCAATTATTAATCGATATGCTCTATATATGATGCAACAAAGAATATAAGCAAGATATTCTTTTTGTCTTGTATTTGTCATCATCAAAACTTAACATATAAAACCATTTGAGACAAACTTATTTCCACAATCTCTCCCTTTTTGATGATGACAAATCACCAAAGAAAAATATGTTGAGCAATATACAAGAATGAATATTCATGTAAGCATATCAAACAATAAGCTCAAGAACATATTTTTCTTTCCAATTTTCACTCCCCCTATTTGACATCAACAAAAAGGTTTAGAAAGGAAAAAATATTTTCTCCCTCTTATAGATTCTACATATGATTCAAGAATAGAGAGATGAAACAAGCATGATTTTTAAGATATAGAAGATTATTCATGCAATGTTTTTCATATTTTTGTATGTCAATATTTAGCATATGATGACAATAAAACACTTTATGTAATCAAACAAGGATGTAAGCCAAAAAATATAAACAACAAGTTAAGGGCTAGGCTCTCCCTCAAAATATGTATATTATCAAAATAATAGATAAAGAAAATATGTATGCGAAGACTATGTAAGCACATCACCTTAAAGAAAAGTAAGGTAAATATACATCTTCTTAATCCTTCAAACAAAAACTATTTTAAAATTTCGCCCCTTTCAAAAAGAATTTTATAAAAGCACATTATATTTTCAAAAGCATTTTAGAAGGGTAAAAATATTTTATATTTAAAAAAGAACATATTCATTACGACAGATCAATCCAAGTTAAAAGAATATAAGTACATCTACTTGATGAAATATGCTATAGGAGTCAAAGCATGTATAGAACTAATATCATTCACCCTAAATGCAATGACAAGATAGCAAGTTAATATCCAATTAGGCACCTTGTCAATGCTAAGCATACTTCTCATGTAAAGAAAGCATATAACCATTTAAGATCAATTTTTCAACAAGTATCATATGATCCATACCATATAGAATACCACAATAGTTTAGGGATAGAGATACTTATTGGGTTAGATAGAAAGTGATGCTCCTTTAGAATGTTCTTCGTTTATAGGTCCTTTGAGTTTGTACTTTCTTTCATTGAGTATTTCATTCCTTTGCACTTGAAGAAAGTCTTCTCATGTCCCTTTTCATTCAACTCTTCTCATTTATCCATATATGCTTGACACTTTAATATTTGATGCTATACTTGAAGCACATAGAGACACTTGCAAAGCTAACTTTAAAAATTCTCTAAAATATAGGTTAACATCAAATATCATGTAAGCCCATTTATAAGCATAATTTTGATTAATATATAATTTAAAGCATGTATCACATTATCAACCATGCAATGTTAGTTTTAACAAGAATGTATGAAGTACATATGAACTTGAATAAATGAAAAAATAGTTTAAGCATTTTAAGGCATGATTCAAGTTTATCAAGAAATATATGATCAACATCAAAACTTATATAAGCATTTTGGGGGCAAACAATGATCATGTTAGGCATATAATATCAAGTAAGGAATTTTAGTACTCACACATACCAAGAACAAAAAGTCCCTTATTGTAATGAAAGAATTGAAAAGCCATGGAGCTATAACTTTTGAAATCATTTACTTCTTGTTTTCAAAATTTAACATATCAAACAAGAAGACATGTAACATTTTACTTTCCAATCTCCAAGTAAGTATATAACACAATTAGGCATCAAAGAGAAAGGATTAGAATGACTTTTGAGAATGTGAATTTTCATATTTAAACAAAGAGAATTGACCATAAGCTTAATAACAAAGATATTACCATAGCATGTCATTCCAAGAAAAAATGTATGCATATCTAGCATGTTAGCATATGTAGAGATACTTTCAAGACATAATGCTAGAAAAGCACAACTTAAAACATGTTAAGGCATAAAAACAAATTTCTACATATCCAAATATCACATGATATTCAATTTAAAGTATAAAAAAAAGATAATAGTTTGATATCACCAAAAGTGTACTCTTAGAGTTTTTGTAGATGACTCTCACTTCCACCAACTTCCAAGCTTCAAGCTTTCGTGAGGGAATAGAAATTTTTTGCACATCTTTTAAAAGTTGAGTCCTTGTAAACTTTGCTATCCTCAAGTTGAATAAATTTATTCCATTTAAATACTTGCTTGAGGTAGTTGACACCCTACAAAATAATTCAAAGTACTTTCTTTGGTATCCATCAAATTTGGATCCATAGAGGTTAATCATTATGCCAAACTCATAAGCAAATAAGCATTTAAAATGATAAATCAATAAATGAGTTCACAAGGGCAAAAGATATTTCATTTCATTAATCAATTTAGCTAAGTACATATAAACATCAAAAGAATAGTCAATTACATTTGATTAAGCATTTGTATATTCAATCTAAAGAATTCAGCATATATTAACAAAACGTAGCAGAACCTTTTGTTTAAAAACGAGTTTATTCGAATAAGAGGAAGATCCTATTCGAATAAAGGATCTGTGACGGCCAAACATTTTGGCCATTTAACAGGATTTATTCGAATAACCTAGGGGTTATTCGAATAGACAAAGAGCAAACAAAAGATATTGATAAAATAAAGGCTCTGGTTATTCGAATAGAAATAGATTTATTCGAATAGACAGAGACTACAGCAAAAGCAGAACTAACATGGAAGTCAGTTTATTCGAATAAGCTTAGCTTTATTCGAATAGGCAGAGACCAAATTAAGAAACTGTAGTTGCTAAGGGTCAGTTTATTCGAATAAATGTAATGTTATTCAAATAAAACTAATATGCAACATAATTTTGACCAAGATATTTGAATAGAGATGATATTCAACATAAACTTTGATAAGCTTTAAAGAACTTTATTCAAATGAGCTTATATTTATTCGAATAAAATTATTAAGAAGCACAATAAAACATACGTTCAGAAATCAAGACAAAGCATATATTCATATGATTTAAAGATTCAAGAGAGATAAAAAAAAACATATTTAAGTAATAAATTCAAATATTTAATTATTGATCAAAAACTCAAGCTCAAGGATATTATCATTAGACATGTCATTTCAAACAAGAAGTATACTTTATCTAGCATATTAACATGTAGAAATATTTTCAAATTATAAGGCTAGAAAAGCATAATAAAAGTTTTAACTTATCCAAAAATTGTAAGTCCAAACTTCACGAAGACAAGGAAGATAGCTTGAAATTATTTCTGGTCTTTGTACTTGGAGCAGCCACTTTCAAGATGTCAAAGTCAGTTCTTGGCCTTCAAACACACCTACAACACACTTCAATTTTTAACTTTTGGTACCCAAATTTTATTGGGTCCTTATGTGTTAGTTTTTGAATATTAATCTATTATGCTCTCATAAAGATTAATTTTTCATCGTATGTAAATTGAGCAGAATAAATTAAATAATTAAATATCATTAAGCACATAGTTGATAGCATGCTCACTTTCATGATAAATAGACAATTTAAAGTATAGCAAGCATACCTAGTCATAGAATATCTTATGATTAATAAATATAGTGAGCAAATGGTGTAACAGGAATATAATCGTGTGCTATATTTAATATTCAATTTTTATCAAGTACACATGATTCAATCAATCACTTAAGGCCTACAAGAAATATACCTCAAATTAATTGACTTTACAAGTGAATGTGCATAAGAGATAAAAACTTTTGATACCTTGGTCTCGGCAATCAAGGAAATACTTTTTCTTACCCATTGCTTCTCTTTTGAAGTCTTGAGCTTTGCAAGCTCTACATTTTGTACTTGAAAAGCTTTGGTTGAAATCATCTTCTTTCTTTGATCAAAGTTTCTACCATTGGGCTTTGGAAGCGTTCTCCTTGATGTCTCCTCTTTCTTTTGACCAGTTTGTCCATCCTTTTGAGAAATATTCTGCAAAATTGAAACACTAGGAGGACACTTTGGTACCCACTTCATTTTGGGTCCTTGAATGTTAGTATTAGGGCCTTTAGGATTTTTAGGAACCCATACCATACAATTTCTCATATAAGGATTTTTTTTATAATTATATAAATGAGAAATATGTCCTAGATGACCACAAAAATTACAAATAATTGAATTTAATGATGGCTTGATCATTTGAATATCATTTTTGAAAAACTTAAGCCTTTTGTTGTTTTTGTATTCTAAATTATTTTTACCATAAGCCTTGCTTGGATTTTCATATGGAATAACTAATTTTATTCTCATTAACAAGTATAGAATTTATGCAATTACAATCATTAGCTTTGGCAAATTCAAAATATAAGCCCTCAACTTGATTTTCTAAATCAATGCACTTTTCACAAGAAGTTGAGGTTTTACATTTTAAAGACATTTCCTCATCAAGAAAGGCATACTTATTTTTCAAAGTTTCAATTGCATTTTCAATAAAGGAAATGTTTTCCAAACACGATAAGTTTTTCTTTTCTAAATTCAATAAAACATCATACAATTCATTATATGCACATTGTAACACATCGTAGGAAGGACTATAATCTAGTTTAGAATTATTTACCTCAAAATCCTTTCTAGCCATATAGGAAGTAGTCTCAATTTCTAGCATACTTGGCTCTTTAAGGGAATCACTTTCTTCCTCATTAATTTTATTTTGCTTTGCCTCTTCTTCAAATTGAGTACTATCATCACCAAGAGGCATTTCGCTCCCTTCAATAGTTTGAGTATCTCTTTGAGGATATTTTTCATGACAAGCTTCCTTCAATGACTTTTGCTCTTCTTGCTTTCTATATACAACTTTATGCATAAAAATATTGTTAGCAAGATAGATATCATCAAGAGCATCCTATATATCTTTAGCACTAGAGCAATTTTTAATTTTAGCATAAGCATCATCATTCAAACTACTTCTCAAAATTTGCAAAGCTCTAATATTTAAATAAAAACATTTTTTGTCAAAACTATTCTAAGTTTGTTTTGATTTGTAAGTAAATCCATTTAGCACAATATCCCACAAATCCAAATCAATAGATTGCATATAAAACTCTATTCTAGCTTTCCAATAAACAAAATTTACACCATCAAAGAATGGTGGTTTATCAATTTCAAAACCTTTCATTATGAAAAACTTTCAAGGTTGCCAATAAACAAGGATCTTTAACTCTAAGCGGTTAAGCTTTCACCAGAACATGAATCTCTGATACCACTTGTTAGTCATGGCAACCATTACCCAAGAGGGGGGTGAATTGGGTATAAAAACTTTTTCACAAATGCCCTTAAAATAAACACAAATTTTAAGCTATTAAATAAAAGAAAAGAAATTGCGAGAAGAAGAATAAAAGCTTTAAGAACAGTAAATAAATAAATGTGCAATAATATAAAATTGCGTAAAATAAAGAGATTGAGAAGAGAAAAGCAGGCACGATATTTATCCTGGTTCGACCACTAACCCACTTATGGTCTACGTCCAGTCCTCGAAAACAATCCGAGATTTTTCACTATGTATACAAGCTTCAATAGGTGCATGCAACTGTTACATAAAAGAGCACTTTTCACACACAGGGAAACTCTACCCTTATGCTAAAGTCTCAGCCTACAGGGATACTTCACCCTTATACAAACCTTGAAGGGATACCTCACCCTTATACAAACCTTGAAGGATACCTCACCCTCAATATAGAAGAACAGAAAATATAGATGAAGAGAAACTCTCATTCAGAGTGAATTATACAAATTGAAGTGCTAAGAGGCTCTCAAAGGATATCTCAAAGTTTTAGCAAATAGAGCACAGAAAATAAGCGTAAAATATAAATCACATTTTTCAGAGCAAGCGCAAATTAAACAGATAGCTGGGCTTCTTGTAGAAGAGACCCACGGTCTCAATTTATAGATTCGGATAGAAAATAGCCGTTGTAAGAAATTAATTCCATGATTAATATGAAAAAAAATGGCCATTAGTTTCTATATTCGGATCAGTGTTTACCGTGTTTATTCGAATAAGCCTTTGGCTATTCGAATAACACGTTCTTTTAAAAATGTTTCTGAAACTGGCTATTCGAATAACCTTCGTTTTATTTGAATAACGCTGCCACAAAGAATTCCTTTACAAAACTGGTTATTCGAATTCCTTTACAAAACTGGTTATTCGAATAACTCTAAGTTTATTCGAATAACACTAGTTAAAACACCTTTCTGGGAAACAGTTCTATTCGAATAACTAATGAGTTATTCGAATAGCTGATGTGAAAACAAGCCATTCAGAAAACTCTTATTCGAATAACAGGAGTGTTATTCGAATAACACTTTAAAGCACAGAGTCACGCAGCAGCCAAGATAAAAGCTTTATTCGAATAACCAATGAGTTATTCAAATAACTCAGTTTGTAAAGCAGTTATAAATGTTTGAAAAACATCCCAAAAAGTTTATCAATAACACCAAAACATTTTTAAGTTATTTTCAAGATCAAAACAGTTTTGGTATAAGTTTAAGAAAACATTTTTATTTTATCTTAATGCACTAGGAGATATCCAAAGAGATCCTCGAACAGAGAGACTCTAAGTCCTAAAATTTGTCCTTAGATACTTTAAGGTGAATGCGTATATAAAAATCTTGGACTTGGTCTTCCCATCATCTTCATTTTGTCTTCATGTTTGTTATCATTAAAAACACTCTTCAAAGACATATGTTTAATCACCTTCTCCTTGTGTTGAGCTTAATTGAGATCTTTTACTTTCTTGTTGCAATGCTCACTCTTAGTGCTTGGACTATCCTACAAAATATTACTCACTTAAACAAGCATAGTTAGTCCAAAATCATAATTCAATGTCTTCATATGCATGATTCATAAATGTATAACTCTAGTTAGTTTAACATGCATATAAAACTTTCATATACACATCCAAATAAGATATTTATCAATTATTAATAGATATGCTCTATATATGATGCAACAAAGAATATAAGCAAGATATTCTTTTTGTCTTGTATTTGTCATCATCAAAACTTAACATATAAAACCATTTGGGGCAAACTTATTTCCACAAATTCTTCCTTCAGTTTAAGGTCTTGAAGCACATATTTCACCAACAGAATGCTTTGTCTTTGATTAAGTACAGTCTTTAGATACATGTCCCGGCTTTCCACATCTGAAACAAATGACTCCCTTGAACGTACAATGCCTTGTTAAGTGGCTCTTTCAACACTTGAAGCAGATTACCCGCTTGATCTTACACTCTCTCGTCGAGTGGTTCTTTCCACACTTCTTACATTTTAGTAAAGATACCACGGTCGGATTGGATTTATTACCACTCGCACTTCCCTCATGCGTTTGTTGCTGTTGTTGCCCCCTCAGCCGTCGTGAATACAGTTTCCGCTTAAACTGATTAACCTTTCGAGTATTCCTCCTTTGGAGCTTAGGCAGTCCAGAGTTTCCCCAAAACTGACTTTCTTCCAACAAATTCTAAACCTCGACTTCTAATTCCTGTTGCTGTGTGGCCCTCTGATCCTGGTGTGTTGTTACATCAGCCATTCTTTGCATTACTTCTTCTACCGCAGTCGTATTATCATTGCCACTCCCCGCATTCAAACGCTTACGTTTACCCTGAGCCATTGCCTCTCTTTAAGGACAAACAAATCGAACCATAAGGAAAATCAAAAGCCATCAATTCAAACAATATTATCTCCTTTCGGAAACCAAACACAAAGAGTCACACAACACAATAAGATAAACCTAACCACCAAACCCAAAAGACTCCAACTTGAGTTCCTTCATTCTGCCTTCTATGGCGCGATCTCCTATAAGTATTTAACTCCCAAGCATCTCCTCGAACCATACTTAGGCCAAATATTCTTTTCCCAAGAAAATCGATTCTCCCAAAACCTCTTGGATGCCTCAGTCCACAAACCTTGCAAGTCCTATTTAACTACCCTCTTTCTAACCCATTGGTTCAAACAATTCTAGAGGTAGCACAACAAGGGTGTAAATGCAAACAAATCCTAAACAAGTTCAGTCATACCAACTGAGCTTCTTACTAAAAGAACTCCTATTTCTAATATGCCTAGATGAAGTCATAGTTTCCCATCCACACAGAACATTACACATTGAGTAGGCCAATACTCAATATCATGTAACTATGTAACAATAGTTACCAACATTCAACCTATGGTAAGCCATGCCTTCCTTTCCCAAACATCTCAATCAAGAGACAAGGAATTGTACAACATACAAAGAAACTTCTAACATGTCTAAGCATAGTCAGTCCATACCCCAGCTCAATAGGATGAACTGCTCTGATACCACCTAATATAACACCCCTCGATTTAGTAACCATGGAACAATCGTCATTATACCACGGTCACTAAATTTTTGGCATGCTACAACTCAAATAGCATGTTTCCAAAAATTTAATCATTGTACATATAAAGAAAATATGAGCCACGAATGAATCGATGCACATGCTGTCATTTGAAAATATAATTCAACAAGATATACTCAAAATACAGCACATAAGACTAGATAATTACATTAAAACATACATAGCGCAGCGCATTGCTCATACCGCTAAAAAATACACGAAGTTATACTTCAAAATGCAGTTATACTCAAAAGAACCTTTATATTGGTAATGCAAAAGAAACATAAACTACCCATAACGACGCCTACGTCTAAGGAGTTGGGCACTCCATAGGATCCACCTCGGGATCCTCCGCAGTTCATCTGAAAACACAAGGACAGGATAGAGTGTGGTCTCACGGGCAAGTGCCCTAGTAGCTGATCCCATAGAATCCTCGTCCTCTCTAGAGGTGCAAAGCGGATCACCCCATAGCTTCTTAACGGGCAAGGAAAACTCTAGATGCACTGATGTAGTGAGAGCCAGAATAGGGTCTCCGTCGCGGGTCCTCCTCACGATCAAGATTAGATCCCCAACATACCGTATACGCTCACCGGCCCAGTCGACTTGCCAAGCATTGGCACCCCCGGTGAATACAATCCTGACGAAACCAATAGAACCCCTTCTTACCGCCATCACCGAACGCAGGAGATCAAACCAAGTAAAATCTAAGAGATTCAACCTCCTTTATAGTCTTTAATCAAAATCACATAGAACAAGAATAGTACAAACAAGAGGTGAGATATCCTACATCATTATCAATATGGCAGAGAAGGAAAATAATACGAATGACAAAGTCATTCCATACATATAGATATTACAAATATATTCACGTTATCAATTTCATAGATATCATCAGAAAGTATATCCCACAATAATACAAATATTAACAGCACTATAACAACAAATATCCACTATAGATGTATAAATAATAATTATGCCACCAAAATATGTTTATTGACCATGCCATGACAATGTGTGAACTGAACATGTGTATGCACAATGCGTATACTGACCATCTTTGTGCACAATGTACTTAATTCCTACTCCATGAAGCTAAACACAACATCAGAGATGAGCGTTCCAGAAGAGCTGTCTCCATTCAAAAGACAGTCTACACCAGACCACAAAAAGTAATAGTGTTTCTCGGGTCCTCGTCGTACATTGTAGCGGATCACCACGGCTAGGGGTATACAATGTGACAAACAGGTCACTAAGTGGATCACCACACACGAACGGCCCGTGAGATCCATCATGGATCGCACTATCCTGTAAGTTCTCGCTCACTCCTTAAGCATAAAAAGCCACAACAACCACAACTGTATGATGCTTAAATACATATTCAATGACCTCAAACCACCGTTGTACCGTTCCCAAAGGAATTAAAGCAACCGTCCACATGATTGTTCCATACCATTTGTATCCGTGACATTATATAACCATCCATACGACTACATAATATCACTAATATCTAGGTTTCTTATGATAACCAGTCCCTTCTGACTCGATTGTCTATCTGATATTTCTGGTTATAAAAGCAAACCACATCTGACTCGATCGTCTATCTGATGTTTCTGGGTCCAGTACTTCGGTTCCAAAAGCACAATGCCAAATGCATGCTATCACAGAGGATTTCAATCGTGCACTTCATAACCATAAGTCATATTAAAATAAACGTTGAATCTTCAAAATTAGTATAAGAATATCACCTCAACTTCAACACTTTTCCTATTGAGCTTCACTAGGGAATATATCCTCTTATCTTTCACCGAATCCATTTTACTTTAATTCAAAAAGTTTTTCTCTTTATCCTTAATAAAATTCAACTAAAATAAGTATTTTATATTTCTCAAATCCTCACTTACACTCCTAAATCTCATTTCTTTAATTCAATTAGTCCTTCACTTTATTCTTAATAAAACTTATTTAATTAAATGTCTTACGATTCTTAAAGTCTCACTTACACTCATTTTCCTTTAAAGGTCAAGATCTACTCATAGTTTTATGGTAAAATTTCATTTCCTTTCTCTTTCCATCTTATGAATCCCTAATCGAATGCCTAATCACTTACGTATTCAAAGTTCCATTTTAATACAAAATTTCCTCTTAGTTACCCTAAATGGCCGTGAGCCCTAAGTTCATGGAATTCAACATTCATCTTCTTAATCCATCATTTTAATTCCTCAATCAATCCATTCTCCCACTTAAACTTCTAAGTTCCAATTCATCCCAATTTTAATCACAAGTTTTCTTAATTTGCCTCCTCTTGGCCGAGACACTCAACCACGGTCTCTAGACCCAAGATTTCCATCAACTCATCTATTAGTTGCTTAAGTTCCATTTCAGCACAAGGTTTGGTTCTTGATTCATCATTTAAGGCCACAAGGCCGTGAGCTCCCTTTCAACATAGGCAAGGATTTCTTATCTTTCACACTTGATTTCAAGCACACAAAATATCACAATTTATCCATGTAACATAATAAAACAACATGAAGTATCAACATCATACAAGCACATAATCACAATTCATCAAAAAATCAAGCAATCAAGAGGAGAAATCCACATATGGATCCTCTAATTTCAACACACAAATTTGTCCCTCACCACCATGGGTGGTTGATGAGGATGTATCTCCCTCTTACCTAAAGAGAAAACAAAAGAACAAGCTCCTTGATGCCTCTTGAAATTTGTCCAACACCTCCAACAAAATCTTAGGAGATTCAAACTCCCAAAATCAACCATCAAGTCTTAAAAGAGAAGCTCTTGGTCACAAATAGGACTAAAAATCACGAAATCAAGAAGGGAAAATGAAGATTCAAGAACATTACCTCAAGAGTTCCAAGTCTAGGGCTTGAGAGAAAATTGTGAAAATGGAGGAATCAAGTGATGCTCACGAAAGAGAAAAGAATCATGGTGATGAGAGGATTCAAGAAATGAGGTTGATTGAGCAAGAAAACTTGGGTGGCCAAAAATGGTGGGTTTGGCCATGGAAATGGGGAGAGAATGGACAAGAGAGAAAGTGAGTTTCTTGAAGGTGATTCCAATAAGAAGTGAAAGTCTTCAAGGAAAATGTGGATTCAAAAAATGTGTGAGCTTGAAATCAAGCAACCACGGAGGATGGAAGGGTGTGGGGCTGCCGTGGAGTTAGAGAGAAAATGGAGATGATGAAAGTATGAAGAAAAAGGGAGAGAAGAGGAAATTTGTAGAGAGAAAGTGATAGTTTTTCAAATGGTAAAGATGATATTTGATTGAGTGTTAGATGAAAAGATGACAAATTGTCATCTTTTGCCCCTTGATGGCCGTGTAACCCAAAGAAGGAGAGAGGAAAGTGAAGCTTCTTTGAGAAGCTTGGTAGGAAGCTTCCTTGGAGTTTCCTTGAAGCTTCCTTGAGAAACTTTGCGCATTTTTTGATAAAGTGAAGGGTGATGATGTCATTAAAGTGCTCTTCTAGAAAAGACGACTAACACTCTACTAGAGCTATTACCCAGTGGACAAAAATTATAGTTAGCAGCAATAATATTTTATTGTCCCATAGATAATAAAACGTACTGCGATTTTATTTATCAGAAAAAATATTAAAAAACGTAAATTTCGTAAATTGTGCTCGACCTCGGGTTTAGTAAAATTCCCCGTCGATGTTTCCACAATTCAAGGTTTACTAGTCTCAAGAAAAATATTTTATTTTTTTAGCTTCGCTCAGTGCACACGTAAATCGAGAAATATATTAAAAGATTCAACAGTTTCGAAAAAATTTACAAAACTTCAGAAAAATCATAAATATTTTAAAATGACTATTTATCATGAAACAAACAATTTTCGGGGTGTTACACCAGCTCTGCTCAGCGCGCATGTAAAACGCAGAATATATTAAAATATTTAACATTTCTGGGAAAATCTACAATATTCACAAAAATCACAAATATTATAAAATGACTATTTATCATGAAACAAATAATTATTCGGGGCGTTACACCGGCTCTGCTCAGTGTGCACGCAGAATGAGAAATATATTAAAATATTTAATATTTCTGAAAAAATTTACAAAATTCACAAAAATCACAAATATTATAAAATGACTATTTATCATGAAATAATCAATTTTTGGGACATTACACCAGCTCTGCTCAGTACGCACGTAAAATGAAGAATATATTAAAATATTCAACATTTCTAGAAAAATCTACAAAAATCACAAAAATCACAAATATTATAAAATGAGTGTTCATCATAAAATAAGAAATTTTCGGGGCGTTACAGTTCACTCATTGATGCTATTGCAGGAGGTACAATTTGGAGGAAAACACCTGCTGAAAGTCAAGCACTGATTAAAGAAATGGCACTGAATAGTTTCCAATGGCAAAATGAGCGCCAAGTTCCTAAGAAACAAGCAGGTGTACATGTTATTGATTCTTCTACAGCCATTCTAAGTTAATCAAAAACTTTGACAAAGAAGGTGGAGACTTTGATGATAACAAACAGTGTGCCCCCACCAATCGTATATGAAGCATGTGGAGGACAGGGTCATACAAATGTAAACTGTCAAGTTGGTTATCTTTTTGCCCCTGAGCCTGAAGTAGCAAATTTTATTGGCAATTCAAACTGGCAACAGTACAATCCATATGGCAATATGTACAATCCTAGTTGGAGGGATGACGAGTGTCGAGCTCAATCAAAATTGTAACCGAGTTATGCCTATGGCTTGTAGCATAGGAAACAACACCGGATCGTCTCTCAATGATTGGAAATGCACTTTGATCAAATCAAACTGAAATTGGGGAAAGGGATTTGAGAATTCAGAATATTTAAATAACAAAATTAAAGTGAGAAAAAATTCAATTAAAAGAACAATCAATTCAGAAACCTATCCGAAATTGGGTTGATTTTATCATAGATCTTTCAACAAACATTTAAAGTGCATTTGAATGGTTAATTTGGATTCAACCAAAATCTCTGCATCAAATCCAGAATTCATATTAGACAATCATCTAGAATTGAATTAACAATTGACACACGGATTTGCAATCGCACAATTCATGTTGGAATCAATGTTAATTAGATCTCCGAATTCAATTAACCTGGGCACAAATTAGTAACCTAACCTCTTTAATTCTATGATTAATTCAAATTAATCAATCTTAAATTCATCATAATTCTTAATCTTAATCAAGATCCAATTAGATTAAACATAAATAGAATTACCATTCATGCATTTAAGATCAAGAAGAAGAGGAAGAAGAAGAGGAATCCAAATGCAATTAAAATACAAAAAACAGAACCAAGATCTCAAGAATCCAAACTGTAATTTCATCAAGAAACTCTGAATTGATTACAGAAGTTTAGCTCTCCATAGCCATCACCACGAAAGAGCTTGAGGGAAGAAGGAAGAAGAAGAGAGAAAGATCTAGAGAGAAGGTGAGAAAAGTGTGGAAAAACTCATCTCGGATTTCTACTTCTACAGCTATAAACTATCTCCTATTTTGGCCTCACATCATTATAATCCCATTAGTTACAAAGCTGGGTCCATTATGAGTAATTGGGCCCAAACCCTATGTCATTTGGAGGTCTACAACTCAAGTTATGGACAAAACATTCTCAAAGGGTCCCTGAACTCGTGTTTTGAGTTCCAAGCCCAATTAGCTCCTCTAGATGTCTGATTCTGCCCTGGAGCTCTTCATGAAAGTTGTAGAGCTCTCTCTCATATTTCTACAAGGTAAAATACATAATTTTTAGACATCTAGAACTCAAGATATGGCCGAAATACAAAAATAATGTCAAACATCAATGATGCTGGAAAAAAAAATCAATTAAGCCCAATTTGAGCCCAAACTTACAAAACATGACCAAGCCCAATCAATTAAGTACATGGAGAGTGTAAATAACTAAAAATGAGGGTTTATTAATGTATAAAATATGTGATTATTAAATTTCCCCACACTTAGCATTTTGCATTCCTAGGCAAAACACATAAGACCAAAGCTAAGGAACCAAAGACTCAAATTCTAATGACATTCAAGAATGCAAAAGTTATAAGTAAGAAGAGCAACCAAAGATTTAAGGGAACAAAGCATTCATAAGGTACAATTTATTCACATATCAAACCAACAAGCAAGGTATCTTCAATTTGAAAAGCATGAATCAAGAATGATAGATCCTCACAAGATACACTCTGAATCCCTCAAGTGTTTACAAGGTAAGTATTTCACTCAATTCAACCCATGAAAATTGCACTACCATAAGCTTGCTTATCTTCTACTTTTCCACTACTCAAACACATGGACACATAAATCAAGAGGACTTTACTCTAGGTTGTAATGTGGCCAAGGTAAGGGAAGGAAATAATACAAATATGACAAGTTAAACACCTAAGAGAATAAAAGAGCATTGGGAAGAAACTCAATTGATAAGCATGACATTTTATCCCCTCAAGTTCATATAATGCATATTCTCTTTACATATTCCTTTCCTTTTTTTATTTTTTTTTCTTTTCTTTCACAACCTTTTCTTTTTTTTTCTTTATTCTTTAAATTCTATTTTTTCTTTTAATTCTGCTTTTTTTTCTTTCTTTTTTTTTTCACTAAGCACTTTGCATATTGCCCATCAATTTGCACAACCCCTACACTTGAATTATTAATTACCAACAAGTAAAATAGCTTCTCAAATAATGAACCAATGCTCTCTCATTCCCTAAGGTAAGGTAAAAACAAGGTTTTTCACATAAGGTATATAATGAGTTAAGACAAAGAATAGGTAAATAAGCTCAAGGGGTTTAATCAAAGGAAAATAATACAAGGTTGGCTATTTGGTCAAAGTAGCTAATTCAAGAAAGAATGCCTCAATCATGTTTATGCATGCAAGTGAAAAATATAGCCTAAAAAAGAATCAAAGTAAGTTCTAGAGTGATCAATTGACATGAGTGAAAATCACACAAAAATGAAGAGAATGACATAAATATTACATCCATCCATGAATAGGCTCAAAATCTCACAAGGTATGCATCTATCAAACTCAACCCATCAATCAAACATCCAAAACCAAGCATGTCAAGTTTAAGAAGGAATAAAATTTATTCAATCATGCTATGAACTTTGAATTTTAATTGCTTCAAATTCATAAACTTCACAAATCTCAAAACATCATTGGAAAATAATTAAAAACATATGATTTTTTTAAAAAAAATAGAAAATATAATTAAAAACCAAAACAGAATTAAAAACAGAAAACATAAATAGTAATGTAAAGATAACATAAATAGCAGAAATAGAAACACATAATCAAAAATAGTAGATAGCGTAATTAATGACAAGTAAAACAAAAATAGAGAATTAAGATAGCAAGAAAAATAGAAACAAAAACATAAAACAAAAATAATAAATTAAAAACAGAAATGAAATTAATACTCAACATTAAAAAGAAACGAATTTAAACAAATCAAAAACAACAAAAATAGCAGAATTAAAATTGCAAACAGCAATAAAAAAATGCTAAAATTCCTCCCTCCACACCTAAATTTTACATTGTCCTCAATGTAAAGCTCAAAAGAAAATAACATCCATCAAAATCATCAATTAATGAAGGAAAAGGGAAAGAAAAGAAATATCCTTATCAAATGAAGTAGATGGAGAGACTTCCACCAAGGTCCCATTGCTTGAAGTGTAATGACCATGACCAAGTTAAGCTTGAAGCATGACTTGAAACATGAAAGCTTCCACCGAGGTCCCATTGGCCTTCCTTAATTTCCTTGGTGTCGTGACTAGAATGCAATATGTGGACTTTATTTACTTCATTTTCATTGTTTATGTTGGACCATAGCCCAAAAACAAAATCCACCACAAAAGTGACTACCATCCCGTGCTTTTCTCCTTTCTCTAAAAATCCTTCAAAGGTATGTGGTTGTTGCACTAAAGGTATCAATCTGGTTGAAGAAATTAATTCTGTTGATTTAAGTGCAGTATCATTTGTAATTTGTGTACAATCTTCCACAACAACATGATCATATCACATAGAAGAAGGAAATTCAGAAAATGCAGCATCATTTCCCACAACAGCAAAATTTTTAGAACATGCAGTATACATAGTAGTCTCATCACATCCATAACATCTAGGAAAATGAACACTATCTAAAAATCCCACAATTTCAGGAAATCCAGCTAGCATATCAACATGCATATCATCAACAATCAAATCAATGACATCTAACTAAAAAATAGAACGCTCTTCTAAAGGATATTTCATGGCATCAAATATATTGAATTGAACTACGTTATCCCCAAATTCCATGGAAAGGGTACCAACATGCACATCAATCTTAGTTTTTGCAGTTTTCAAGAAGGGTCTACCTAAAATCAATGGTGGCTGACTAGATGCAAATTCCTCGTCTATGTTCAGAACATAAAAATCTACTGGAAGTATTAATCATTTACCCTTACTAAAAAATCCTCAAGCACTCCTACAGGATGAGTCGTGCTCTTATTTTCCAGCTGAATGATAACTTCGGTGGGCTTCAACTCTCCAATCTACAGGGATTCAAAAACTGATTGTGGTATCACATTGATTAAAGCACACAAATCTAATATTGCATGAGGAAATTGCTTGTTGTCTATTATGTAAGGAATGGTGAATGTTATAGGATCCTTGCATTTAGGAGGCATATTCGGTTGGATCAAGGCGGAAACATTTCTTCCCATGCTCACTTTCTCATTTCCTTTCAACCTTCTCTTATAAGTGTACAACTCCTTCAAGAATTTGGCATACTTTGGAATTTGCTTGATTGCATCCAAGAGGGGGATATTGATTTCCACCTTCCTGAATGTCTCTATGACTTCTCTTTTCATTTCTGCTTGCGCTATCTGCTTGGACTATATGACCCTATTTGGGAAAGGTAGTGGAATGGCCAATTCTAAATTCTCTGCATATTTCTTCTGTATCATGGATTTCTAGATTGGGCTATTTATTTTTTGTGAATTTTGTTGTTTCTAGTCAATACCTGATTGTTGCACTAACAGCTCTGGTTGTGGTATACTAAGACCATCAACTTCTCTGCCACTTCTCAAGGTAATGGTATTCACATTGCCTATTGGGTTATTGACTATTTGAGAAGGCAATTGGCTCGACCCTTGACTTTTTAGCTCACTCACAGTGGTTGCCAACTGCCCAATCTGAGTCTGTAGATTTTGAATGGTGGCATTGACATTCTGCTGGAACTGAATGTTGTTTGTGGCCATCTATTTCATCAAATCTTCCAATGATGGCTCGGCTAAAGTGGCTTGGATAGACTGCTGCACAGGTTGTTACTGTCTGAATGTAGGTGGTTACTGACTAGAATTCTCATATCGCAGGTTGGGATGGTCCCTCTAGCCAGGGTTATAAGTACTAGAAAATGGATCATATCTGAGTTGTTGTTGGGACTGCTAATATTAGGGTCTACCAGGAAAAATGCCTGCTGCAGCAACAAGATAGGCTTGGATAGCAGAATTATCTTCTTGAAGTGTTGGACAGGCATCTGTAGGATGAGATGGACAAGAGCAAGTTCCACACACCCTTGCAGGCTCTTGTACAGAAACTGGTACATGTTGTCCTACTGCTAATTGCTACACTAATGAGGTTAACTCATCAAGCCTATTTTCTATCCTCTTCTAGTCTACCTGAGCCATATGGATTTCATTCACACCTCTGCTTAGAGTTACCATTCTTGTCCCAAATTACAGTGAATTGGCAGCCATGTTAGTGATCAAGTCTCTGGCAATAGTAGGGGTCTTATCCACCAAAGCACCTCCACTGGCAACATTAATCATGGATCTGTCCATTGGCATCAGTTCCTCATAAAAGTATTGGATCAACAACTGATCACTGATTTGGTGGTGTGGACTACTTGAACACAACTTCTTGAATCTCTCCCAATACTCATACAAGGTTTCACCTGAAATTTGTCTAATGCCACATGTGTCTTTTCCTAATTACAGCAGCTTGAAGGCAGGGAAAAACTTCTCAAAAAATAGTCTCTTCATATCATTCCAGCAAGTCACAGAGCTTGGTGAAAGATAACAAAGCTAGTCCTTAGCTGCATCAGTAAGGGAGAAAGGGAATGCTCTTAACTTGATGTGTTCTTCATGGATGCCTTAAGGTCGCATGGTTGAGCACACAACATAGAACTCCTTCAAATGCTTGTAGGGATCCTCACCTGTAAGTCCATGAAACTTAGGCAGCAAATGGATTAGTCCAAACTTTAATTCAAATTTAGCATCAATATCAGGATACTGAATGCATAATGATTGATAATTGACATCAGGGGTAGCAAGCTCTTTAAGAGTCCTATTATGCATGTTAGTAGCCATGGTTTTAAAATCAATTAAGCTCTCGAATGCACTGATAGATGTAATGTCACAATCAAATTTAGAAGCAATTCTTTGGCTATACTTACGAGCTCTAATCAGTGCATGCAAAGTCTTATCAATCTCAAGATCAAAATCAAGCAACTTATCAGAATTAGACCTAGTCATGCACCACTCAAGGCTATAGAGGTGTTAAGATGCCTAAATCACAAAAACACACAAATCTAAACTACAGAAATGGCTAGAAAAATGAAAAACACATCAAATGAATTTTAAAAATCATAGGACCACCACAGAATGAAAACTAAACGTATTTAGAAAATTATCATGCAAAGAAAATATTTCAAAAATTGAAAAAGTGGTATAAATGATGAAATTTGAGAAAAACAAGCATAGCCAATGATAGCGACCTAGTTCAATGAATTTTTTTCTAGCAACTGGAAAAAAATAAGGTCATTTTGAGTTACCAAAATAATTACTAAAATTACTGTTATGTCTCCAATTTTCTAAAAAACCCTATCAAATGATGGAATTAGGCTAAAATCTGAGGGGATGATCTTATGATCATTTTGCTCAAAATGGTGGTTTAAACTTGGGGACCAAGTCTCAACTCCAAACTCCACAGTCAGATCAACACTAGTCTCCCCCTACACCAAAAGAAATTAGAAATTAGGAGAAAAATGTTAGTTGGGTATAAAACAGTGTTAGGCAGTTAAGAACACCTCCAAAATGATTGAATGACATTGATAAGGAGATCTTGCAATGCAATTATCAATAAAGGAAGCAAAAGAATGATCAACGGCAACAAAAACCAATGAAACAGTAACCAATGCAACAAAATGTAATGCAATAGTTATGCGATTGAACAAAAGTTAATTGTTAGAAAGAACAAGAGTTAGTATGGTCACTTAATATGATTAGATTACAACTAACAATCCCCAGCAACGATGCCAAAATTTTGACGAGCACCGAACACAATCAAAATTGTAACTGAGTTATGCCTATGGCTTATAGCATAGGAAACAACACTGGATCGTTTCTCAAGTATTGTAAATGCACTTTGATTAAATCAAGCCAAAATTGGGGGAAAGGATTTGAGAATTTAGAATATGTAAATAACAAAATTAAAATGAGAAAAAATTCAATTAAAAGAGCAATCAATTCAGAAACCTATCTGAAATTGGGTTAATTCTATCATAGATCTTTCAACAAACATTCGAAGTGCATTTGAATGGTTAATTTAGATTCAACTAAAATCTTTACATCAAATCTAGAATTCATACTAGACAATCATCTAGAATTCAATTAACAATTGACACACAAATTTGCAATCGCACAATTCGTGTTGGAATCAATGTTAATTTGATCTCTGAATTCAATTAACCTAGGCACAAATCAGTAACCTAACCTCTTTAATTTCATGAATAATTCAGATTAATCAATCTTAAATTCATCACAATTCTCAATCTTAAATCAAGATCCAATCAGATCAAATATAAACAGAATCACCATTCATGCATTCAAGATCAAGAAGAAGAGGAAGAAGAAGAGGAATCCAAATGTAATTCAAATACAAAAAATAGAACCAAGATCTTAAGAATTCAAACTACAATCTCTTCAAGAATCTTTGAATTGACTACATAAGTTTAGCTTTCCATAGCCATCAGCATGAAAGAGCTTGAGGGAAGAAGGAAGAAGAAGAGAGAAAGATCTAGAGAGAAGGTGAGAAAAATGAGGAAAAACTTATCTCGAATTTCTACTTCTACAGCTATAAACTAACTCCTATTTTGGCCTCACATCATTAGAATCCCATTAGTTACAAAGTTGGGTCCATTATAAGTATTTGGGCCTAAAACTCATGCCATTTAGAGGTCTACAACTCAAGTTATGGACAAAACATTCTCAAAGGGTCTCTGAACTCGTGTTCTGAGTTCCAGGCCTAATTAGCTCCACTAGATGTCTAATTCTGCACTGCAGCTCTCATAAAAGTTGTATAGCTCTCTCTCATCTTTCCTACAAGGTAAAATACATAATTTTTGGACATCTATAACTCAAGATATGGCCAAAATACAAAAATAGTGTCAAACCTCAATGATGCTAGAAAAAAATTAATTAAGCCCAATTTGAGCGCAAACTTACAAAACATGACCAAGCCCAATCAATTAAGTACATGGAGAGTGTAAATGACTAAAAATAAGGGTTTATTAATGTATAAAATATGTGATTATCAAGGAACCATCCAAATTTCTAATGGGGAAATCAACAGGGTAATCAGCAGAGCCAACAGAGCTCTAGGTTTCCAAGCACCTGTAGGGAAGCAAAAATTTGAAAGTCTTGTGATGAAGTATATGCAGAATTTAGATGCGAGAATAAAGAACATAGACACTCAGATTAGCCAATTGGCTACATTAATGATAGCAAGGGCACCAGAGACATTGCCTAGTACTACTGAGACTAATCTAAAGGAACATGTCATTATAATTACCCTGAGAAATGGTAATAAACTTCGGGAGTCCTCCCAAAAAAAGGAAATGCCAGAGTTCAAAGATACTTTTGATGAGTCAGCTAATGTGAAGGATGAGAAGGCAAATGAAGCACCTAGCTTATCGGTAATTGAGACCAAGAAAAATGATATTCTTACTGAAGATTTCTCAATTCAAGATGTCAATAAAGTAGGAGAGGTTGAGAATAAAGAACCAAAGTGGCAAAGAGTGAAGAAGGATTGTGAGCAGAACACAACATATGAACCATCACCATATGCTAAGATCTCATTCCCTCAGAGGCTCAAGAACAATCAGCCAGATAAGGAATTTACTAAATTCATGGAGATGTTCAAGAAATAACAAATTAATATTCCGTTTGTTGAAGCCATCTCTCAAATGCAAAATTATGCAAAATTCTTGAAGGAAATACTTACAAAGAAATGCAAGCTTGAGGAATTTAAGACTGTATGTCTAGATAAGGAGTGTTATGTCATTCTCTTGAAGAAGCTGCCACCGAAATTAAAAGATCCAAGGAGTTTCACTATTCTTTGCTCGATTGGTAACTCTTATTTTAAGAAAGCATTATGTGATTTAGGTGCTAGTATTAATTTGATGCCTTTCTTTGCTTTTAAGAAATTGGGAATGCAGGAACCAAAGCCCACTAATATTTCATTACAGTTGGCTGATAGATCCATCACTTACCCTCGTGGTGTGGTGGAGGATGTTTTGGTGAAGGTGGATAAATTCATATTCCTAGTTGATTTTGAGGTGCTGGATATAGAAGAGGACGCTGATATTTCTCTTATTCTTAGAAAATTGTTTCTAGCCACTTTAAGAGCCGTGATTGATGTACCTCGAGGTGAGCTCATCTTGAGAGTGGATGGAGATTATATGACCATCCATGTCTTTAGGGAGGCTAAATCTTCCCCAATGTCAAATCTCCATGCCCTATCAATATCGTTCAAGCTATGAAACAAGAAGCCTTAGCTATCAAAGACCCCACGCCATCATACAATGTTGATGTTGACTTTCTGGAAACTCAAGTTCTAAAATTGATAAAGGTTCTCCTATGATCCATGTTCCTTTACAAATTGGTCCTTCATCTGTTGATCGACTGAAACCACCATGGTTTAGTAAGATCTCTTGCGCCGAGGCACTTCTAGAGCAACCAAGTCCTTATGAAGCTCAAAATGCTTTTGGAGGCACCTCCAAGGTCATGGACAAGGGATGGAATCACTGCTTTGAAATGAGGAAGGAGTCCTTCTATTTCTCTTACTTTAAGCCACCTTGATTTATTTGAAAAAGGCAACGTCGAGCTAATGACGTTAAACAAGCGCTTCACAAGAGGTAACCTGTATTTCTTCTTTATTTGTCTTATTTTAATTTTTTTTGTTATTTATTTTTTTTTTTTTGCTATTTTTTTTCTAGATTCTACTTATTTGTTTTGGAATAAATTTTGTGAATTTTTAGATTCTGCTGTAGCGCTGACTCTTGTGCTTCTTCTATGCCTAACATTGTATCACTTATCATCAGGTTGTGTTGTTCTTCTCTTTACCCATTTATTTCTTTTTCTTCCACATTGAGGACAATGTTTATCTTAAGTGTGGAGGGGTACTTTTATAATTTTTGTGAAAAAAATAAAAAAATTGCACAATTGATGAGCACTTGAGTATTGCTGGTAATTAACCTTGAATTATGTGTTAATTTCTTGATTTATTCTAAGCTAATAGAGATATGTTTTAAAGGGGAATCCTTTGATCATCAGTTGATTTTGTGTGAAGCAATGTTGTTCAATGAAGTAAAGTGAAATTTAGCATCTTAGTTGAAAATTAGTCATGTCTGCTTGCTTTTGTTCTCTTTATTAACTTTAGCTAGAAAGAGAGTTTTGAGCTTTAATGATTAGATTTTTCATAAACAAAATCCTATTTTTCTTTTGGAGTGAGTTTTCTCTTGATTGATGTGCACTAAAACTTGCTTTGATATCTTGTTGAGGTTTTAATGATTCACATACAAACTTGAACATGATTAAGGCAATTAGGCTTAATTCTTTCTTGACTTTCAGAGTTGCATTGATAAAATAACCCCTTAATTGCCCTATTTGAGTCTGAAATTGTTTACTTTGAATACCCTAGTTGAATAATCAGGTTGAATTCTTTAGAGCATCTAATGTGTTGATTGAAAAGTCTAGAAAGGTGGGTTTTGTATTCAAGGGTTGAAAAGAAAACAAAAAAAAAGAAAAAAAATTGAAAGAGAAACAAATGGAAAAAAAGAAAAAAGAAGAACAAGTTTGTTTGTGAAGAATAATGAGAATATTAGGTTGAAAGTGAGAATCTCTTATATCCTTGTGCATTAAGCTTTATTTGTCATCTTTTCAACCTAATTCTACTTTGTATTGATTTATTCACAAGCATTCTTTACCCCTATTTTATTCTTTTTCCTACCTTTCATTATACCCTTGGCCCCATTACAACCAAAGGAAGTCCTTTTGATTCTTGTATTGTATGTGAACTTGGAAGTGGAGATGAGATTGATAATCAAGCCTATGATAGACTCATACCTCTAATTGTTTTAAGTGCTGAATGATCTTGCTTGTTTGAATTTGATTGCTGAATTTGAATTTTTAAAATTATGGAATTTCCTTTGATTCATGTTTCTTGATGTTGAGTTTGATCTTATTGTTGATCCCTATTCTTTGCTTGAGGACAAGCAAAGCTCAAGTGTGGGCAAGTCGATGAACCATCAATATTTCATATTTTAATGGTTCAATTCCTTGGTTTTTCATGTTAATTTTATATTTTTTTATTTAACTTTGTTCGTAAGTTTTGTTATATTTTTAGTATTGTATAATTGTGTTTTCATTATTTGTTTTGTGTATTTTTATCAAGTAATTACACATAGAGAAGACTGAATGTTCAAAGAAGCAAGAAAAAAAGGAATTTTTCATCAAGCGTCCAGCGCTTGAGCACTGGAGTGGAACACTTGAGCACCCAAAGCGCATGTAGTAGTGGTGATTCAGTGACCAAGCACCTGAGCGCTGGGTAGGAATGCCTGAGTGCGCAGAATGTAACAGCGCACGTTTTTGCTTAAGTGACTAAGCACCTAGAAGCCAGCACCTTGGCGCTGGTTGCGTATTAGAGGACGTTGTTTTCAATAAATAGAGGAGTTGTGCCATAATTCAACATACCTTTTACACTTTGCACATCTTGCAGAAAATCCCTAATCCTAAGAGTGTAGTTTCGCGGTAGAAGACTTTAGAGGACAACTTAGAAGGGAGGATTCGATTATTAAAGGCTAGAAGATCATAATCACTATAAAAGGGGTTTTTTATTTCTCTTTCCCTCTAGTTTTCCCCCTTTCTTTGGGATTTCTTTCCATGAGTTTGTATCTTGATATGAGTTTGTTTGTATTGAACATGAATAGCTAAACCTATAGCTAGGGCTATGGGGGATCTTATTTTCCTAATTATTTGGGTTTGATTTCTAATTTGATTAAGGTAATTTCTTTTAGGATCTATCATAATGCTTGCATTCTTGTCATAACCTGATCACTTTTGGCATGTGTAATTCATTGTTTGACTAGTGACCATCCGCATTCAATGAGTAGAATTATATGGTAAGCTTAGGATTAGATTGGTGAATAACCAAACATCAATTTTTCTTACCAATTGAATTGACATGTATGTTAGTTCATCTCTTCAATTGAAGCTTAAAGCATCCCTAATTAATTCATCTAAATGACCAAATAGACGATTTAATTTAGGAATAGAATATTGTTTCAACCATGACCATTGAGATTCAATAGCAGGTAAGAGAATATTGACAAAAGAATTACCTTACATCATCAATGAAAAAAAATTTGAATAACTAGATTTAAGTGAACCTTGTGCTCTAGTCTCTCTCTCATTGTCTATTTATTCTTTATTTGATTGTTCATTATTTTTCTTTATTTATTTTTTGATTTTATTTTGAATTTCTTCATACACTTTTGATTGTCTAGATAACAAAGAGTTTTACGAATCTAGTAATTACCATTTATTCCTCGTGGGATCGATAACTGGGACTCAAGTCCTATATTACTTCGCGATAGAGTGTACTTACTCTTAGTGTATTTTACGCGTATCAAGTTTTTGGCGCCATTGCGGGGAATAAGTTTGGTAATATTAGAAGCGAAAAGCTCTAGTTAATTTAGACGCCCTTTTATTTTATTCCTTATATTATTTTTATTTTTATTTTTATTCCTATTTCTTATTTTATTTTATTTTATTTTTAATTAATTTTTCACTTCATTTTTTTTGTTTATGTGTACTCGATCTCAGTTTCCTAATTTGACATTTCATTCAGAAATTGAGAGGACAGCTCGCAGGTTAAGGAAGCAATCTTATATTGAAGCTGTGACAGAAGATATAAACAAAATGGAGAGACAACTAGTAGTTGAGGCGAATCATGAAGAAAAGTTTACCCTAGCAGAGCGGACCATGCTTGAGTACTCCATGCCCACTGCTGAAGGGTATGGAGGGAGTATTATAAGATCAGCTATGGTGGCTAATAATTTTGAGGTCAAACTAGCATTGATATCCATGATTCAGAATTCTGTTCAGTTTGGTGGTTTGCCCTCGGATGATCCAAATTGGCATTTGGCCAGGTTCTTGCAGTTATGTGATACTCTCAAGTATAATTGGGAGACAGATGATGCAATTCGATTGCGAATCTCTCCTTTCCCTCTTAGGGACAGAGCAAGTCAATGGTTAACGTCACTTCCAAGGGTGTAACACCCTGATTTTATATTTTTCTGGATATTTATGAGTTTTATAATATTTAGAAATTTTTGTGAATTTTTGAGAATTTTTAATTTATTTTGATTATTTTAATATTATTTTGGACTATATGTGTGTTAAGGTAGGCCTGGAAAAATAAAAATTTTTTCTAGATCAAAAAGTTTCGGACTGTTAATGCGGGACCGGGGGAACTTACTAAACCCAAAACTGGGAACAATTGATAGAATTCTGTATCTGAGTTTTCTATTATCCATTAGATAATGTTATTATCCATTGGGTAATACTTTTATTCATTGTGTAATGTTATTATCCATTGAATAATAACTAGCAGTAGCTATTATCCATTGGGTAATAATTTCAAAAAATATCTAAAAAATATCTATGCTTTTGGAAAATATCTTGTGAAAAATATCTTGAGATTAGTCAACTAAAAAGGCTATGACTTTATGAAGAACCAAAAGAAAGGAAGCTTACTTGTGAAGCTAACCAATAGGAAGAAAGCTTAATGGTGAAGCTAGTTGAAGTCAACAAAGAGGGCTTGACTTTAGTTTGAACCATTGGATGGCAAGACTTGGAGGAGAAGCTTTGCATATCAACCCTTGATCTAATCAATGGTTGTGATAGCAAGCTTAGTAAAGAAGCTTTGGATGTCCATCATTGATCTAATCAATGGTTGTGAAGGAAAGCTTAGTGAAGAAGCGTAGGATATCTACCTTTGATTTAACCAATGGTTGTGATGGCTTGTAGCAAATTAAAAATATCTCTCTCATTCTCTCCTTGAAGCCTCACGACCACTTAGTCTCTAAAGTGGCTAAGTTCATTTTTTTATCACATTCTAAAAGCTATCATCTTTTCTCTCAAAATCTAAACACCATTTTCTCTCACTTTCTCACATTTTCTCTCCACTAGTTCACGGCCTTGGTGCCTAAAAACACTTTCCAATCACTTATAATTTAAACCAACCATACTTCTTGATCCTAAACTTCATTCTAAGCAACTTCTATGTTGTGATCAAGCCTTGATTCCATCATCTTCAAGCTTGGTTCTTGGATTTAAGTTCTACGGTTTCAAGGTAAAAGATCTTGAAACTTGAGTTTTTGTTTGATTTTTGAAATTCTAAGACTATATTTGATATATGGTTACCTTAATCAAGCTTTAAATGTTAATTTTTATGTGTTTGTTTAGATTTCAAGAGACTACTTGGTGGTGGAAGTTGATACAAAAGGCTATACAAGGAGTTTAGGAAGCTACATCTAAAGTAAGAGGGCGATTAACCTCATCAACAAATTATGGTGATGAGGGACATAAAATTGTATGATGGTGATGAATCCATGTGAGAATTTATTCACCATATCTGTGTGTGCTTGTGTGACTTGTATTTATTTTGCTTATGTGATTTTATTACTTTGATATTACCCATGGACTTGTTTAATTAGGATTTTGATGCTTTATGTTGTTATTGTATGCTATAAATTGTAATTGAGAGGAAACAATTTTTGGTCCCAAAGGCCATGAGGCTCACGGCCTCTATGCCCAAAAATGGGTAATCCAATGCAAAATATTTTATTAAATGTTAACCTAGAGGATTAGTGATAAGAAAGCTAATTATGAGATTACAAAATAAAAATGAAAATGAATATATTTTTATTATTAATTAAAAAGTGATTTTAGGTTAATATAATGAAATCAGGACTAAGAAGTAATTTGGAGATTTGAAGTATTTTATTTAATGGAGTTTTAGTTGGAAAGATGAAAATGATTTATAAATTGTGAATTTAGTGGTTTAGTGTTAAGAAATTTAATTAAGGATTTCTAAGATAAGAATGGAAATGAATAAATTTTATCATTAAGCAAAAGAGTGATTTTCGGCCATGGTATTGGGAAATAGGATTGAGAATTAAGCTTGAAACTTAAAGTATTTTATATAAGAGGTTTTTAAAGAAGAAGATGGAAAAGATTTATTTAATTAAAATAAATGTAAGTTTTGGAAAGGATATTAGAAAATATTATTTAGAGGAGTTTTAGTAAGAAAATAAATTTTTTATGATAGTTTGGAGTCAAAATATTTTATTTAAGAAAGTTTTATTAAGAGTATAGAACAAAGATTTTGAGGTATTTTGAATTAATTTAGATGATTTAGGTTTTAGTAAGGAAACGTTAGAAATAATATTTAAAGGTGATTTATTAAGGAAATAATGGAATTAAAGTCTAACTTTGATATTAAATGAGAAAAGTTTTAATTTGAGCTTAGAATATTGAGAAAATGTTTTACGTGATTGAAAATACGTAAAAAAACTGTTATGCAATTTAAAAATGATGATTTTTAGCTCTGTGATTTAGAAAATGTTTTAAAATCTTTACGCGATTGAGAAAACGTTGGAAAACTCTTATGCGATTTGGAAACATAACAAAAGTGTTATGTAATTGTGAAAATGCGATAAAAATGTTATGCGATTGAGAAATACAGTAATTTACTGTGAAGCTAATATATTTGACCCGAATATATATTAACGTATGGTTATAGCCGGTAAAGGCTTGTAATGTGCATAGAGTCATTAATCATGCATTATTTGTCAGTCGGTGTCTGTTAAGGCTATTGTTACTTAGGAGTTGAATTACACCTAAGTGTGGGTGCGAATTGCGTAATGATGGTCTACAATGGATCTTGGAGGCGTCGGGACGTGGGATTCCACATATAGTCAGTTAGAAAGCACTACTGTGTCGTGGTGACCGATCCAAACGTACCGACGATCTCGACACAACACTATTCCTATTCTCGATCTGACGTAGAATGTCTTGCATTATGCCTTAATGTACACATTGATAAATTATAGTACTTGGGCCATGACAACCGAGATACAGACATATCTTCTAGATCATTCTCTCTGAAATTGTGTTTAGCTCCATGGAGTAGGAAATGGGCGCATTGTACATAAGAGGGGTTAATTCATTGTGCATAAACATGGTATGTATACCTATTTTGTGTTATGATCAGTATGCATATGTGTGATATCTATATTGTTAAATTATCCATTAGTTGATAACATGATTATATCTGTTATTCTGTGATATTGTTGTATGTGAATGACATTATTGTCATTATTATTCTTTGCTGTCATGATGGTATTGATGTAGGGGATCTCACCTCTTTATTATATTGTTCTGTCTATTTTTGTTTTATGCTTATGTCTGTGAAGACTGCGATGGCAGCAAGGAGGGATCTGCTAGGTTTCTTTAGACTGCAGTTTCTTGATGGTGCTAATGCTTGGCGTCTCCATTGGGACACAGAACATATAGAGTATTATGGTGACATTACTCTATCTGTAAGTAGGACCCGACATGGAGTCACTACTTCTTCTTTTACTGTTGCATATGTAGAGTTTGTTTTACCTATGAGGGAGTTGTGGAATGATCTTCATTATACTCCTAGGGAGGACTCCGAGATATCTTTTGCTCGGATTTTTATCCGTCAAGACATTTCAGGCTAGGGAATTTGTCTTTTGAGGAGGACTCTTTTCTTTAGATGTTATGAATTTGGGTCAGTCTAGGTTGGTTAGGTTAGACGTTTATGTTTTTGGGTATGTAAGTATAATGTACGTATGGCTATAGTAAACTTTGTTTATATGTACAGTATATTATTCAGTTTTATGTCTTGAGTTTCTAAAATTCGGTAAGTTTATATTATCCGCAAAAAAGAAATTTTGAAACTCGAATTTTATAATATGAAATATTTTATAACTTGGGTAAAGAATTAAAATGGAATTGATCTTGTTGGGAATTGCGGATCAAAATATCTCGCAGCGGAATAATAGGATTCCCACACAGGATCCATGCGAAAAGTCCATAATCCGAGTTTTTTTTAAAATTTACCTCTTGAAGCGTGATAAACACAAGCGAGGTGAATCACCAACACCGTAATAGCGACGATGTTTCTGCGGTATCCACACGAATGACTTGCAAAAGGAGTCACGCCTCTGTTTTGCTAGCTATGCGAATAGAAGAGAAGAACCTTTCAACGCTCTCTTACTCACTTTCTTAGGTGCGGCTAGGGTTGTGATGTAACATATATAGCAGCCCCTTAACAAGTACTATTTATAATAGTGGTACGCCTTAAGTGAGTGTGAGCATTAGCAAGGTAAGTGTGCAACCCTAAAACCCATCTGTCATGAGTTAGGCCCACAATTGAATCCGAGTCGAACTTGGATCCTTATTGCTCCAATTTAGTCTGTTCTAAGTGTGCGACCCTGCAGGTTCTCATGACGTTGGTAGTAATATTAAAATCTCATTTTAATATTACAAACAGTGAGCAGTATCTAGCAACACATCATCACTGCTACCCAAGTAATGAGAATGTCAGTGATTTGACATAACCTATCCGTGATCAATGTTTCGTGTAGTTTAGTCCCTTTGTCAAGATATCTAGATTGAACACAAGGCATGGAATGCGTCACCCTTGTATAGTCCAATCATTCGTTTCGATACTCGAGTAGACTTTGTAACGATAAATGAGATCAATATCTCATATTGACTCATTTGAGCATGGCCATGCATTTCAGCCTCACTCAATCGGGGCCCGAAGATATCGCTCTGTTATGTAGGAGTGACAAATTCCATCTAGGTCACTCACATCCTCTCGCATGATTTGCGGTATGTCCAATAACCAACTTTATAATCACCTTGTTACAGATGACGTTTGATGGCATTAAAACACACAACTCCTCATGTAGGAATCGTAGTGATTTCGGTCAAAGGACCACAAACACCATTATCACTATGAGAATCGCTTATGACACTCACGTAACGATCCATGTAGCGTTCTCATGGTGGGTCATCCAAGACATCATTACTCTAATATGTACCAATGTGAAGACTTGATATCTCATATCCATGACCCGTGAGATGCGGTCATCAGTCTCTCTACACATACTAGTCTCAATGTATTATTGTTGTCCTAATTAACAATAATACTTGACTAGGGACATTTAAGAATAGTGTTGTAACCAAAAGGATCTCACGATCAAGTCATCCACTTGATGTCCTATGGCATCAAACTTACTATTCTAAGGACTTTATTATGTTTATCAAAAAAGAACACAATAAATGAAATGCCTCATATATAAAATAGCATAATATAATGTATGTCAAGACAAACAAAATGTATTGGCCACTAGGGCATACACCAACAATCTCCCACTTGCACTAGAGCCAATCGTGCATATATCTAATGCCTAAAGACCTAGTGTGACCCTCATGCTTCACTGTGCAAGAGGCTTCACGGTGGATCAAAGCAATGTTATCATCCTGTTGGTACTCGCATATCTTCACATCTCCTCTATCGATGATCTCTCGAATGAGATGGAAGCGCCTAAGTATATGTTTGGATCGGCCTGGTGAGATCTAGGCTCCTTAGCTTGTGCAATGGCTCTATTGTTATCACAATAGAGGTCCACCGGGTCCACAATACTAGGAATAGTGCCAAGTTCAAGAATGAACTTCCCGATCCAAACGGCCTCCTTTGCTACATTGGAGGCAAAGCAATATACTCACCTCACGTGGTAGAATCGGCGACTGTCTCCTCGCTTTGAACTCTTCCGACTCACAAGCCCCACCATTTAGGCAAAAAACATAACCCGATTGCGATCCGGAGTCGCCCTTATCGGTTTGGAAGCTAGCATCGTGTAACCTTTACAACTAGCTCTTCCTCACCTCCATATACCAAGAACGAATCTTTAGTCCTTCTTAAGTACTTAAGGATGTTCTTGATAGCAAATCCAGTTGACTTTCAGGGATCGATCGGGTACCTACTCGTCATGCTCAAAGCATACGAGATGTCCGGTCGAGTACATAACATGGCATACATGATAGATCCAATTGCGGATGCATATGGAATCTTGCTCATGCGATCCCTCTCATCCGGGTGGAAGGGGATTGAGCCTTAGATAAGCTTACACCATGTGACATAGGCAAGAGTCCTTTCTTGGATTCATGCATGTTAAATCGTCTTAACACTTTGTCTATGTATGTACTCGACTTAGGCCAAAGCGTCTTAGTGATCTATCTCTATAGATCCCGATACCTAATACATAGGTGGCTTCGCCCAAGTCCTTCATAGAAAAGCACTTCCCTAACCAAGTCTTTACAGACCGTAGGGTAGGGATGTCATTTCCAATTAGTAGTATGTCATCTACATACAATACTAGAAAGACAAGCGTGCTCCCACTAACCTTCTTGTAGACACAAGATTCTTCTTCATTCTTGATGAAACCAAACTATTTGATTGTATCATCAAAACGAATATTCCAAACTTCCGGAAGCTTGCTTTAATCCATAAATAGATCGTTGCAACTTGCATACTTTTCTAGCATCCTCCGGAGTGGCAAAACCCTCGGGTTGTGTCATGTACACATCTTCGAGAAGATTTCCATTAAGGAAATGTTTGACATCCATTTGCTAGATTTCATAATCATGGTATGCCTGCAAAGAAGCAAGATCCGAACGGATTTAAGCATCGCAACCGGGGAAAAAGTTTCATCATAGTCTACACCATGAATTTGTTTGAAACCTTTAGCCACCAATCGCGCCTTAAAGGTATGCACATTACCATCCATGTCGGTTTTCTTCTTGAAAACCCACTTGCACCCAATGGGTTTTACCCCTTCGGTGGGTCAACCAAGGTCCATACCTGGTTGGCATACATGGAATCCATTTCAGATCTCATGGCCTCAAGCCATTTCTCGATTCTCGGGCCAATAATGGCTTCTGGTAAGTCACAGCTCATCTTGATCCATGAGCAATACGTCACCTTGTTGGGTCATGAGAAATCCATATCTCTCTGGTTGATGACGTATCTGTTAGACCACGCAGGTCTTGTGCTACTAGAAGTTCTTTCCACAACATTTTGTGGAGGTGCTCTATTTCCACCATTGGTTCATTGTGCTTTGTGAAACTTGAACTTCTTCAAGTTCTACTTTTCTCCCATGGTTCCTTTGGAGATAAACTCCCTTTCTAGAAACACGGTTGTCCGTGCGACAAACACTTTGCCCTCGGTAGGATTATAGAAAAAGTATCCCTTGGTTTCCTTTGGATACCCCACAAAGAAGCATTTATCGATTTAGGGTAAGCTTATCGAAACTTGACGTTTCACATAAGCTTCGCAACCCCAAATCTTCATGAAAGACATCTTGGGCCGTCTCCCGGTCCATATCTCATATGGTGTCCGTTGAACCGTCTTAGATGGAACACGGTTAAGTGTGAAAGTCAGCACGTAACGAGCATGTCCCCGGAAGGAGCCTGGAAGGTCCGCATGACTCATCATGGATCGGACCATGTCCAACAAAGTCCGGTTCCTCCTTTCGAAACACCATTCCATTGTGGTGTTCCGGGAGGAGTGAGTTGAGATATTATCCCACACTCTTTCGGATGATCATCAATTTGTTGGCTTAAGTATTCACCTCCTCGATCCGATCGAAGGATTTTAATTCTTTTGCCAAGTTGGTTTTGTACTTCATTCTTGAACTCTTTGAACTTTTCAAAGGATTCGATTTGTGCTTCATAAGATATACAAATCCATATCTACGAAATCATCAAGTAAATGTAATGAAGTATTGAAAACCACCTCTAGCGATGTGTTTAGTGGCCCACATACATCACTATGTATAAGGCCTAAAAGATCACTAGCCCTTTCACCTTGTCCGTTGAATGGGGCCTTTGTCATCTTCCCTAATAAACAAGATTCACATATCTCATATGATTCGAAATCAAATGAGTCCAAGAATCCATCTTTATGGAGTTTGGAGATGCGTTTCTCATTTATGTGGCCCAAACGACAATGCCGAGAAAAGTTGGGTTCAAATCGTTTGATTTAAACCTCTTTGTATTTATGTTATAAATGGGCGTTTGAGATCAAGTACATAAAGTCCATTACTCAATTGTGCACTACCATAAAAATATCATTCATATAAATAGAACAACACTTGTCCTTTATTATAAAAGAAAAACCTTTCTTGTCCAAACAAGAAACAGTAAATGATATTCCTACTAATAGCAGGCACAAAATAGCAGTTCTCTAACTCTATTACAAGCCCAAGAGATAATAAATAAGTCCTACAACTAATGCAAAGAACTTTTGCTCCATTTCCAACTCGTAGGTCGACTTCGCTCTTCGTCAATGGTCTCATCGCTTCTTTAGATCCCGCACATTTACACAAATGTGAGATCCACATCCAAGATCTAATACCCATGATGCGTAAGTAGATAAATTGACTTCAATAACAAAAATACCAAGTGGAAGTCTCACTTCCCTTCTTCTTTTTGAGCTCCTCCAGGAACTTGGCACGCTTCCTCTTCCAATGTCCGGTCGACCGCAATGGAAGCATATACCTTCCTTAGCCACTCCACCCATGGTTTCAAGCTAGAAGTGCTAGGCTTGGACTTGTCCTTGCCCTTGCCCTTCCAGTTGTCCTTGGGCTTTTTCTGCTGTTTCTTGCTCTTATTCTTTTGGACCATCATTATGGCCTTCCCTTTACCTTTGTTGATGTTCTCGGCAAGAGTTCTCAACATGCCTAGCAGCTCTGGTAGTGATTTGTCAATCTCATTCATGTTGTAGTTCATGACAAATTGACTGAAACTTTCCAGCAACGATTGCAGGACTAAGTCAGTGGCCAACTCTTGGCCCAAAGGAAAACCCAGTCTCTCTAGGTTTTCAATGTACCCAATCATCTTAAGTACATGAGCACCAATGGGCTTCCTTCTACCTTGCACTGAAACAAGTGCTTTAGAGACCTCGAATCTCTCATGCCCGGCCCGCTCTTGATAGAGCTTCTTAAGGTGTACGATCATATCGTATGCATCCATGTTCTCATGTTGCTTTTGGAGCTCGAGTTCATGGTGGCCAGCATTAGACATCCAATGTCCAAGGCATCATCTTGATGCTTCTTATATTCTAGGGGCATTAGCGGGTGGCTCAGAACAGGTCGTTCCAAAACATACACTTTTTCTCTTGCTTGAGGACAATCCTCAAATTCTGTGCAGTCTAGAAAATTTGTTCCGGACAACTTATCCTTCTCAAGGACGGATCGCAATGATAAAGTACCCGATGTGTTTGTTGCCATGGTTATCTATTAATGTAAACATGCAAAAATATAAGTATCATGCCATAAACATATTTAATGAGGTCTTTTAATTAAATATGCCTCCCACTATTTTATTCAAGTCAATGACCCTCAGCATTGACTCGGAAAATCCCATCGAAAGATTTTCTAGTGGGTCAAGATCCATATTTTACCTAGCTTTGAGTCAGCTTTGGCTGATCGCCCAAAATTCGGTTATTTAGGTAGGAAACTCTTTCCAATTACATCACATGCAACTCTTGGATAGTTGGGTGAATAACACTTATTCTAATCCATCTAATGGACTAAAGCCCAACTTCATGCCTCTAAGCCTTCAATCCTATTGAAATGGCCTAGTTAAGTCGACCCAATGGTTGGCATTTGGATATTACTCTTATCCCATCGCATCTTACTAATATAGATAAAGGCACTCGCTTTGGCAGACCTACACTTAATCGATATTAGTCTTGATGAAGTGCCACGCATTGGAAGGCATCACATAATGACTTAATATTTTCTTTGAGGGAATTTTATTATTAGATCTCACCATTTATTAAACTTGTTTAACATACCATAGACATCATCCATGCATCTCATACATATAAAGCAAATAATAAATGTGACATGGTTATGGCCTCTAAGAGATTAGCTTTAAAAAAGCCGCTTCACCAAGCGTCTCCCACCAACGTCCTCACTTGATGCCATCTCCTTGTCTCCACATGATGATTACATTATAGAAACCTCTTTTACATTCGAGGGGAGTTAGATGAGAAGAGAATGTACAATCAGAATGTAGAGAGAAAGGCACGACCTGCGTGTCGTATTTAAAATAACCAAAATAGCATAAAATAAAGACTAAGGCCATAACCATGCACCATGCATCTCTAAGAATACATAAACACAAAGAAATAACACATTATTATTTTGTGAATTATAAAACAAAGATTTGAATATCGCTTTCGAATATCACACACCACGCACTGGTCAGGGGTTACCGACGGCTAGGGCAACAACATTTGAACCCTAAGGCCCACAAACACATGAACGCTTCATGTGCCACAGTGGGTAACTCATACCGCCACCACCTATCCGTAAATGGGGTTTCCAGAATTCGTGAAGACATGAACACTTCATGTCACGAGGAAGCTTCATAGCCGTCGCAAACGGAAACAAGGTTTCCAAAACCTTGTGTTGCATTTCTTTGTGTATATCGCATTCATAATCGTTTTTCACAGAATCATACATATCACATATACGAGATATCGAAAAACGCAAGAACAAAAAGCATTCAAAACCGTTTTCACGTAATCATACATATCACATATATAGATATCGAGAAAACGCAAGAAACGAGAAAGCATTCAAAACCGTTTTCGCAGAATCATATGAACATCTTCATGGTTTCAAAAACATCAACATGTTTCGTAAACAACAAATAAAATAGAACACGGTTTCATACAACATTATTTCGATTTGAAATAACATATAAAGATCATATCTTTTATGAAAGGAAAGCAACGAATCATGTTATCGCATATAACAAGAAAAGCGTAAAAACCGAATCATAGTTTCGCAAGTGTCTCTCGATACCATTGTTGGGAATTGCGGATCAAAATATCTCGCAATGGAATAATAGGATTCCCACACGGATCCATGCGAAAAGTCCATAATCCGAAGTTTTTTTAAAATTTACCTCTTGAAGCGTGATAAACACAAGCGAGGTGAATCACCAACACCGTAATAGCGACGATGTTTCTGGTGATCCACACGAATGACTTGCAAAAGGAGTCACGCTCTGCGGCGGTTAGTGCGAATAGAAGAGAAGAACCTTTCACTGCCTCTTACTCACTTTCTTAGGTGCGGCTAGGGTTGTGATGTAACATATATAGCAGCCCCCTTAACAAGATTACTATTTATAATAGTGGCATTTTGCCTTAAGTGAGTGTGAGCAAGAGCAAGGTAAGTCGTGCAACCCTAAAACCCATCTCGTCATGAGTTAGGCCCACAATTGAATCCGAGTCGAACTTGGATCCTTATTGCTCCAATTTAGTCTGTTTCTAAGTGTGCGACCTGCAGTTCTCATGACGTTGGTAGTAATATTAAAATCTCATTTTAATATTACAAACAAAGGATGTGAGTATCTAGCAACACATCACGCTACCCAAGTAATGAGAATGTCGTGATTTGACATAACCTATCCGTGATCAATGTTTCGTGTAGTTTAGTCCCTTTGTCAAGATATCTAGATTGAACACAAGGCATGGAACGCGTCACCCTTGTATAGTCCAATCATTCGTTTCGATACTCGAGTAGACTTTGTAACGATAAATGAGATCAATATCTCATATTGACTCATTTGAGCATGGCCATGCATTTCGCAGCCTCACTCAATCGTGGGGCCCGAAGATATCGCTCCTGTTATGTAGGAGTGACAAATTCCATCTAGGTCACTCACATCCCTCTCGCATGATTTGCGGTATGTCCAATAACCAACTTTATAATCACCTTGTTACAGATGACGTTTGATGGCATTAAAACACACAACTCCTCATGTAGGAATCGTAGTGATTTGGTCAAAGGACCACAAACACCATTATCACTATGAGAATCGCTTATGACACTCACGTAACGATCCATGTAGCGTTCTCATGGTGGGTCGATCCGATACATCATTACTCTAATATGTACCAATGTGAAGACTTGATATCTCATATCCATGACCCGTGAGATGCGGTCATCGGTCTCTACACATACTAGTCTCAATGTATTATTGTTGTCCTAATTAACAATAATACTTGACTAGGGACATTTAAGAATAGTGTTGTAACCAAAAGGATCTCACGATCAAGTCATCCACTTGATGTCCTATGGCATCAAACTTACTATTCTAAGGACTTTATTATGTTTATCAAAAAGAACACAATAAATGAAATGCCTCATATATAAAATAGCATAATATAATGTATGTCAGTACAAACAAAATGTATTGGCCACTAGGGCATACACCAACAGATCTGAAATGTGATGCCCTTCGGGGGGTGTTATATTAGTTGGTATCAGAGCCCAAGTTTAGAGTCTTTCGGGTTTGTGGGTAGGTTTGTCTTGTTTGTGCTATGTGTTTCTTTGACACCGAACACAGGGATGTATTGTTTGGTTTCTGAAAGGAGACAACCTTGTTTGAAATGGTTACATTTAGTTTTCATTGTATTGTGGTTAGTTTGATGTTGAAGAAAGGAAATGGTTTGTGGTAGACATATGCATGTGGCTAGTGGTAAACGAACGAAGGTGGATGCGAGATGTGATAATGATGATATGGCTATAGCTGCGATAGCAATGCAAAAGATGGCTGATGTGATTGTACAACAAAATCAAAGGGCTACTCAGCAGCAGGAAGTGATAGTTGAGGCTCAAAATCTGTTAGAGTTGAATCAATCTCAGAGTAGAAGACTCCGTAACTTTAGACCAACTAGGTTCCAAAAAGGAAAGAAATGTAAGGTCAATCGATCCCAGCAGAAATCGTATTTACGATCATCGGGGAATCAACAGCAACAATGAACAAATGGAGGAAGTACTAGTGGCAATAGATTTGGTCAGACTGTAGCATCGGCGTCAAAATGTTGGAAGTGTGGAAAGGCTCACTTGACAAAGGAGTGTACGATCAAAGGGACTATCTGTTTCAGATGCGAGGAGCCCAGACACTTTTCTAGAGACTGTACACAATCGAAGATGGAACCTTCCGTGAGTAACGTACGTGCGATAAGACCTCAAGCAGGGGGAAAAGTCTATATGTTGAGTGGAGTAGAAGCCTCCCAATTTGAAGATCTTATTGAGGGAGATTGTGCAATAGTAATGAAATCCTTTAACTGTATAGTATAACTCACGAGGTAACCCATTTTTTTATTGCCTGTGACTGTGTGAACCATTTGAGGTTATCTGTGTTTTCATTTCCTTTTGACTGGAATATTGCTACTTCTACTGCTAAACTTGCTATTACTACCAAAGCCTATTTAAAACTATCCTATTATTATTCGAGATCAGAACTTTTCTGTTGATTTGATTTGTCTACTTCTTTCACAAATAGACAAAATCTTAGGGATGGATTGGCTACTTTCTAACCATATCCTGTTATACTGTTTCAATAAAACTTTAGTGTTCTTTGAGATTAAGATTTTTGGATTTGAATCCATAAAGTTCACTCTTAAATTTATTGGACCATATCAAATTCTTTGTTGGATAGGTCTGGTAATTTACCGAATAGCCTTATCACTTTTCTTTCTAACCTTCATGGTGTCTTCATATATTTCAATTGAGAAATATATATTCCTTATTCAACCCATGTCATAGCACCAGATACAGTACGATTAAAAAGAGAACTTGATCTATAAGACATTTCCTATTAAGATTAAGGATAGGCGAGTGAAACAACTAAGAGAAATTGCCTTGGTGAAGGTAATCTGAAACGATGTGACGGGAGATACAACATGGGAATTAGAAGACCAAATGAAGGGAGCCGCTGTTTTGTTCAAGATTGATTTGCGTTCTAGTTATCATCAGATTCACGTGAAAATAGAAGATGTTCCAAGAATAGTTTTTCGGACGCGTTATGGGCACTATGAGTATTTAGTAATGTCGTTCAGGGTAACGAATGCTCCTGTGATATTCATGAATTACATGAATAGGATCTTTCATCCCTATTTAGACAGATTTGTCATTGTCCTCGTTGATGACATTCTGATCTATTCTTGAAGTCTGGAGGAACATACTGAACTTCTCAGTGTGGTTCTTCAGATTCTGAAGGAGAAGAAGTTATACGTTAAGTCGTCCAAGTGCAAATTCTGGTTAAAGGAAGTTCAACTTTTGGGTTTAGGTTGTGTGTTGATGTAAAATAGAAAGGTTGTGGCGTATGCTTCAAGGCAGTTGAAAGTGCATGAGGAGAAATATCCTACTCACGATTTGGAATTTGTGGTAGTCATTTTTGCATTGAAGATCTGGAGACTTTTTCTTTATGGACTAACCTACCTAGCCTATAGTAATTACAAGAGCCTGAAGTACCTGTTCGATCAGAAGGAGTTGAATATGAGGCAGAAACGATAGTTAGAATTCTTGAAAGATTACGATTTCCAACTTCAGTATCTTTCCGGAAAGGAGAATGTTATGGCAGTTGCCTTGAGTAGAAAAGTGCTTAGTGTATCTATTATGATGGCCAAGCAGAGAGTATAATTTAGTCGTTGGAAGATTTGTTAAGAGCTTATGTGTTAGAACAATTAGGAGGTTAGGGTGAATTCTTATCTCTGATAAAATTCACCAACAATAATAGTTACTACTCAAGCATAGGAATGGCACCCTATGAGGCGTTGTATGGATGACGATGCAAAACACTTTTGTGTTGGTATCAAGATGGGGGAAATTTTGCATTAGGACCTGAGCTTATACAATAAACGATGAAGAAAGTAAAGACGATTCAGGAAAAGATGCGGATAACTCACACTTGACAGAAGAGCTATTCTAATAAATGAAGGAGTAATACCAACATTTGTTTTAAAAATGTAAGAGAAATTTCGAGGACAAAATTTTTATTAGAGGAGGAGAGTTGTAACACCCCGATTTTTCATTTTTTTGGATATTTATCAGTTTTATAATATTTGAAAATTTTTGTGAATTTTTGAGAATTTTTTAATTTATTTTGATTATTTTAATATTATTTTGAACTGTATGTGTGTTGAGGCGGGCCCGAAAAAATAAATTTTTTTCTTGGACCAAAAAGTTTTGGACTATTAATGCGGGGCCGGGGGAACTTACCAAACCCGAAATCGGGAACAGTTGACGAAATTTTCTGTATCTAAGTTTTCTGTTATCCATAGGGTAATGCTTTTATTCATTGTATAATGTTATTATCTATTGGACAATAACTAGTAGTAGCTATTATCCATTAGGTAAAAGTTTCTGAAAATATTTGGAAAATATCTATGCTTTTAGAAAATATCTTTTGAAAAATATCTTGAGATTAGTCAACTAAAAAGGCTATGAATTTATGAAGAACCAATAGAAAGGAAGCTTACCTGTGAAGCTAACTAATAGGAAGAAAGCTTAATGGTGAAGCTAGTTGAAGTCAACAAAGAGGGCTTGACTTTGGTTTGAACCATTGGATGGCAAGACTTGGAGGAGAAGCTTTGCATATCAACCCTTGATCTAATCAATGGTTATGATAGCAAGCTTAGTAAAGAAGCTTTGGATGTCTACCATTGATCTAATCAATGGTTGTGAAGGAAAGCTTAGTGAAAAAGCTTAGGATATCTACCTTTGATTTAACCAATGGTTGTGATGGCTTGTAGCAAATTAAAAATATCTCTCTCACTCTCTCCTTAAAGCCTCATGGCCACTTAGTCTCTAAAGTGACTGAGTTCATTTTTCTATCACATTCTAAAAGCTATCATCTTTTCTCTCAAAATCTAAACATCATTTTCTCTCATTTTCTCTCCACTAGCTCACGGCCTTGGTGCCTAAAAACACCTTCTAATCACTTATAATTTACACCAACCATACTTCTTGATCCTAAACTTCATTCTAAGCAACTTCTATGTTGTGATCAAGCCTTGATTCCATCATCTTCAAGCTTGGTTCTTGGATTTAAGTTCTAGGGTTTCAAGGTAAAGATCTTGAAACTTGAGTTTTTGTTTGACTCTTGAAATTCTAAGACCAAATTTGATCTATGGTTACCTTAATCAAGCTTTAAATGTTATTTTTTATGTGTTTGTTTGGATTTCAAAAGACTACTTGGTGGTGGAAGTTGATACAAAGGGCTATACAAGGAGCTTAGGAAGCTAAATCTAAGGTAAGAGCGAGATTAACCTCATCAACCAATTATGGTGGTGAGGGACACGAAATTGTATGATGGTGATGAATCCATGTGAGGATTTATTCACCATATATGTGTGTGCTTGTGTGACTTGTATTTATTTTGCTTTGATATTATGCATGAACTTGTTTAAGTAGGATTTTGATGCTTTATGATGTATTGTATGCTATAAATTGTAATTAAGAGGAAACAGTTTTTGGTTCCTAAGACCATGAGGCTCACGGCCTCTATGCCCACAAATGGGTAATCCAATGCAAAATGTTTTATTAAATGTTAACCTAGAGGATTAGTGATAAGAAAACTAATTAAGGGATTACAAAAAAAAAATGAAAATGAATATATTTTTATTATTAATTAAAAAGTGATTTTAGGTTAATATAGTGAAATCAGGATTAAGAAGTAATTTGGAGATTTGAAGTATTTTATTTAATGGAGTTTTAGTTAGAAATATGAAAATGATTTAAAAATTGTGAATTTAGTGGTTTAGTGTTAAGAAATTTAATTAAGGATTTCTAAGATAAGAATGGAAATGAATAAATTTTATCATTAAGAAAAAGAGTGGTTTTCGCCATGGTATTGGGATATAGGATTGAGAATTAAGTTTGAAACTTAAAGTATTTTATTTAAGAGGTTTTTTAAAGAAGAAGATGGAAAAGGTTTATTTAATTAAAATAAACATAAGTTTTGGAAAGGATATTAGAAAATATTATTTAGAGGAGTTTTAGTAAGAAAATAATTTTTTCTATGATAGTTTGGAGTTCAAAATATTTTATTTAAGAAAGTTTTATTAAGAGTAAAGAACAAAGATTTTGGGGTATTTTGAATTAATTTAGATGATTTAGGTTTTAGTAAGAAAACGTTAGAAATAATATTTAAAGGTGATTTATTAAGGAAATAATGAAATTAAAGTCCAATTTTGATATTAAATGAGAAAAGTTTTAATTTGAGCTTAGAATATTGAGAAAATGTTTTACGCGTTTGAAAATACGTAGAAAAACTCTTACGTGATTTAAAAATGATGATTTTTAGCTACGCGATTAAGAAAATGTTTTAAAATCTCTACGCGATTTAGAAAACGTTGGAAAACTCTTACGCGATTTGGAAACATAACAAAAGTGTTACGCAATTGTGAAAATGTGATAAAAATGTTATGCAATTGAGAAATACAGTAATTTACTATCAAGCTAATATATTTGACCCGAATATATATTAACGTATGGTTATAGCCGATAAAGGCTTGTAATGTGCATAGAGTCATTAATCATGCATTATTTGTCAGTCGGTGTCTGTTAAAGCTATTGTTGGCTAGGAGGTGAATTACACTTAAGTGTGGGTACGAATTGCGTAGTGATGGTCTATAATGGATCTTGGAGGCATCGGGACGCAGGATTCCACATCTGGTCAGTTAGAATGCGCTATTGTGCCATGGTGACCGATCCAAATGTACCGACGATCTCGACACAACACTATTCCTATTCTCAATCCGGTGTAGAATGTCTTGTGTTATGCCTTAATGTACACATTGATAAATTATAGCACTTAGGCCACAGCAACTAAGTTACAGACATATCTTCTGGATTATTCTCTCTGAAATTGTATTTAGCTCCATGGAGTAGGAAATGGGTGTATTGTACATAAGAGGGGTTAATTCATTATGCATAAACATGGTCTATATACCTATTTTGTGTTATGATCAGTATGCATATGTGTGATATCTATATTGTTAAATTATCCGTTAGTTGATAACATGATTATATTTGTTATTCTGTGATATTGCTGTATAAGAATGACATTATTGTCATTATTGTTCTTTGCTACCATGATGGTATTGATGTAGGGGATCTCACCTCTTTATTGTATTGTTCTGTCTGTTTTTGTTTTATGCTTACGTCTGTGAAGACTGCGATGGCGGCAACGAGGGATCTGCTAGGTTTTTTTAGATTACAGTTTCTTGATGGCGCTAATGCTTGGCGTTTCCATTGGGACACAAAGCATATAAAGTATTGTGGTGACATTACTCTATTTGTATGTAGGACGCGACATAGAGTCACTACTGTAATGCCCTTTTTTTTTCAGGAGGGAACGTCACACCATAACCACGAAATGAAAACAAAATGTATAAACTAAGACCCGATTCGTTTTAATATTGATAAGCCTGTTTAGTTGTAATCGTACAAATGATTTGGCGAATTCTCTTTTTTTTAATAAAATAAGATGATAAGATATAGTTACAGTAGAAAGTAATATGAGAAATAAACTTTACATTCATACCTCGTACATATATATATATACTTATATCATACTTGTTTAGGTACATCATTAGATATACAAAAAAAAAGCAGAAGCTTTACATGTCCCAAAACGATTACACATATACAGCCCACCAAAAGACAAAACATCAGGCCCCGAAAAGATTTACAGATGGCCATTAGCGGTCATTAACAGCATCAGCCCCTAAAGCGAATAAGAAGGGACCATAGTTGGATCTTCCACAAGGTCTTCCTCGTCAGAGGAAATCCTCATCGGAGCAACCGAGTTACGAGCGGGGGCTCGTGCAGAGATAAAAATGAATCCTCTTGTGGGGAGTAAGCGATCACTCCACATATCACATATAGGCAAGTAAAACTCTAAATACAAGTGAGCATTAAAAGTAAAGACAAGTGGATCATAACATCCCCAAGCCAGAGACACAGTCATGTCTCCGTGGTAGATACAACGATCCGTACTCAGGTTGATGTGCCAACAGTCCAGACCTCCATGAATAGTCAATCTCACATAACCCAAAAAGTCACGAGGATGGGACGCCATGTCCAAACAGGAAACTAATCAAAATCAGGCTAGAAGCCAGGGAATTCGTGCACTTCTCCTTCTTCACCGACGTCTTCAGAGAAACACATAAATAAATAGAATAACAGAAATACAGAAAAGAGGTAAGACATCTTACATTCAGTACCAATTATGGTAGTAAAGAAATAGAATGGCAGCAAAACGCCCACATAGCATTTCAGGAATAATAATCAGCATCAAGAAGTAAATACTAAACATCTTAATAAATCCAGGCAGTTATAACATTAATAAGGCAACAATTCCAATCATCGTATAAATGAATGCCAAGTAATATGTTGACTCACTATACACATGCACCTGATACCGAAATCCTACTCCATGGAGCTAGACACAAACATCAGAGAGAATGTTCAGGGAGACATGCCAGGATCTTGTCAGCCTAAAATCAAGTGCTTTCTAAAAAATTAATAATTTTGTGCAACAAGGCTTTATACAGCGACATTATTCACAAGATCACGATATAGGACAGTGTCTCAATCCGAATCATTGGTGCATTTGCATCGGTCTATCCCATGGCCCAGGGGAGCTACCAACTGACCATTGTGAGACACCCGCAGCTCGATGCCCCCAAGGTCAACATTATGACCTACACTAGTCTATTCGCACCCGCACTAAGGTATAATTTAATCTCCTAGGCAACATGGCCTTAACAATAGTCCACCAGAGTTTCACAATGTATGATGACCCAATGTATATTCTGGTATATTCAACAATAATATACTTTTCCATAACATGCTACAATTTGGCCAAGTTAAACATCAACAGATTCTTGGTCCTACTCATGGACCCACAATAACATATTATCAAGTTCTCAAATGTAACAATACACTTTTTAAGGTGTAGGTTTACTATGAAGTTTCACTTTAATTTAACATTTCTTATGAAATCTTTCTCTAGAGGTATTCTCTTGTAATTCTCATTAGATCTTTATTTATCTTAATTAGCTAAATTCGTTACTTAAATTTAACCATATTTACTTAGAACATTATTCTAAGGTTCTCAAGTCTCACACTCACTCTTCTTCTTCCCTTAAGTTCAAAAATCACTCTAGGTCATAAAATAAATTTCTTTCCATCACATTGTTAAGTACTTAACACTTAATTACTTAAGTTCCAAGGTTACCCAAAAATTACATATTTGAACCCCAAAAAAAAGCCCTAGAGGCCATGAGCCTCCCAAGGGGGTAAGAACCCAAAATTTTCCATTGCTCCATTAATTGTTATTCACTTGATTAGTTATTTCTCTAACTTGTTACAAAATTTTAACCATGAATACCCTATTGAAGTGGGTATGGTTGTGAGCCTCATTAAGGAAAGTAAGGAACCCTTGCTTCCAATTCATATTTCCAATCCATCAAAATCAATCCAAGATCATCAACATACACAAATACAACCAATAAAATCACATAAGAGGAAATTAATACAAAGTTCATTAGAAAACATATAACTAAGAAAGCAACCCTACCATGGGTTTCTCACAACCAACACACAAACAAACTTCCCACTACCAATAGAGGTTGAGGTGGATAATCTCCCTCTTACCAAGAGAAATAACAATGAAAGCAAGCTCCTTTTTCTTTGGGAATTCGTCCTCCACCACCTCAAAGCCCAAGAATATTCAAACTCACAAAAATCACAATCAAAGATTGAAAAAGGTATCCATGATCACCAAAGGGACCATGGATCATGAAAATGAGATGGAAAAATGAAAAAGCTATGGACTTTTTTACCTCAAAGTTTCAAGCTATAAAGCTTGGTGGAAGAAGATGAAAATGGTGGATTCAAGAGATAGTCACAAAAGAGAAAATGTTCCAGGTGATGAGAAAAGGTAGGAAGTAAGGTTGGTTGGGTGAAAAAGCTTAAAGGGCCAAAAATAGAGTCTTGACCGTGGGGGTGGTGAGAAAATGGAGCGGAAAGTTGACTTCTTTGTAGGTGATTTCAATAAGAAAAGAAAAGCTTCAAGGAAGAAATGAATTCAAGCAAGATGGTTTCTTGAAATCAAACAACAATGGAGAAGGAAGAAGGTGTGGCTGCTGTGGGAAGAAGAAGAGAGAAGGAACAAAAAAAAGCTTGAGAGAAAATAAGAGAAGAAGTGTAGAGAGAGGAAGTGTTAGAAAAATGATGATAGCTTTTTGGGATTTGAAATTAGAAATGGAAAAAGTGATAAATGAAAAGCATAATTTTGGCTCCCAAAATGGCCATTGCCATGGAACAAAAGGAGGAGAGAAAGAAGGGAAAAATGTCCTAGAAGCTTAAGGAAATGTCCCTTGAGAAGCTTAGTAGGAAGCTTACTTGAGAAGCTTTATTAGTTTTGTGTAAAAGTCAACTTGATGTGACATAAAGTTGACACTTTTGAAAATATGACAAGTATTTTAATGCAAACTATTATCCAATGGACAAATGTTACAGTTAATAGAAATCAATATCTATTGTCCAACGGGTAATAAAATGTACTGTGATTTTTATTTATCAGATAAAAATCTCAAAAAATGTAAATCTCGTAAACTGTGCCCAACCTCGGGTTTAGTAAGATCCCCCATCGACATTTTCACAGTTCAAGGTTTACCAGCCTTGGGGAAAATATTTCATTTTCTTGGCTCCGCTCAGTGCGCACGCAAAATGAGAAATATATTAAAATATTTAACATTTCTGAAAAAATTCACAAAAATCACAAATATTATAAAATGACTATTTATCATAAAACAAATAATTTTTGGGGTGTTACAACTCTCCCCTTCTAAAAAGAAATTCCGTCCTTGAAATTTTCATACCATAGAATAGTTGTGAATGTTGCTCATTCATCTTGTCTTCTAACTCCTATGTTACATCTCCGGTCGTTTCATTCCAGATCACTTTTAGCAATGGGATTTCCTTCCCTCTGAGTTGTTTTACTCTCTTATCTTCAATCCTTACAGGAGGTGCCTTATAGGTTAAGTTCTCTTTCAATTGTACTGTGTCCGGTGCTATGACGTGGCTCGGGTCAGGAATATATTTTCGCAATTGCGACACATGAAAGACATTGTGAAGGTTAGAAAGAAAAGGTGGTAGGGCTATTTGGTAAGCTACTGGACCTATTCGGCGAAGAATTTGGTAAGGTCCAAGGAATTTGGGAGTAAGTTTTCTAGATTTTAGAACTCGGCCGACCCCAGTCGTAGGCGTGACTTTCAAAAACACATGCTCGCCTTCCTCAAACTCAAAAGGCTTTCTTTTTTTTTTTCGCATAGCTCTTCTGTCGACTCTGAGCCGTCCTCATCTTTTCCTGAATCATCTTGACTTTCTCAATCATTTGTTATATGAGATCAGGTCCAATAGTAAGGCACTCTCCGTCTTGGTACTAACACAAAGGTGTTCTGCACTGTCGTCCATATAGAGCATAGGGTGCCATCCCTATGCTCGAATTAAAACTATTGTTGTAGGTGAACTCTACCAATGGTAAAACTTCATCCTAACTTCTAGTCTATTCCAAAGTGCAAGCTCTGAGCAAATCCTCTAATGATTGAATCGTCCTTTCCGATTGACCATCGGTTTGAGGATGATAAGCAGAACTCAAACATAGCTTCATTGCCAATGCTCCTTGCAAACATTGCCAAAACTTTAATGTGAACCTTGGATCTCTATCAGAAATAATACTGGTAGGCATACCATGCAGCCTAACGATCTCACCAATATACCGTTGAGTCAACTTCTCCATGTTGTACCTTATGTTGATTGGTAAGAAATGTGCTGACTTCGTGAGTCGATTAACGATTACCCATATTGAATCATAACCTTTTCTGGTCTATGGTAATCCAACCACAAAGTCCATCGTAATATTATCCCATTTCTATTTGGGAATAGCTAGGTGTTGCAACATTCATGACGGTCTCTGGTGTTCAACCTTTGCTTTCTGACAAACCAGATAAGACGACACACATTTGGCAATATCACTCTTCATTCTGTGCCACAAAAAAAAACTGTTTCAGGTCTTGATACATCTTGGTTATTCCCGGATGCATACTCAACTTGCTCGTGTGAGTGTGTTTGAGAATATCTTTTCTAAATTCTTGATCCCTGGGTATACAAACTCTACCTCTGAACCTTAGGATTCCATCAGTTCCTTCCTCAAATGTTGTCACACCGCCTTGCTTCATTAGCTCCCTTTCTTCTTGTAAAAACTTATTAACTTTCTGTTTCTCTCGGATGTCTTCTATTATGTCATTTGAAATAGTGACCATGTTCATACAAATCTTCCTTGGTGCCAATTCCATAAAGGACCATACATCCCTGAATTGCTCTATCAAATCTTTTTCCTTGACCATCATAGCAGAGATACTGCGCATCTTCCTACTCAAAGCGTGTGCCACAATGTTTGCCTTTCCGTGGTGATACAGAAGTTGAAAATCATAATCTTTTAGAAATTTCAACCACTTTCGCTGTCTCATATTCAACTCCTTTTGGTCATACAGGTACTTCAAGCTTTTGTGGTCGCTAAAGACGTTGAGCGTCGCCCCATAAAGAAAATGCATCTATATCTTCAAAGTGAATACCATAGCTGCTAACTCCAGGTCATGTGTTGGGTAATTCTTCTTATGCACTCGCAACTGTCTCGAAGCATAAGCCACCACTTTTCTATTTTGCATAAGCACACATCCTAATCCTCGATATGAAGCATCACAATACACTTCGAAGGGTTCACTTGGATCAGGTAGAACTAACACTGGTGAAGTAGTTAGTCATCTCTTCAATTCTTGGAAACTTTCTTTGTAAGCATTAGTCCACTCAAAGGCTTGATTCTTTCTCGTGAGCTGAGTAAAAGGCCCTTCTATCTTAGAGAATCCCTCAATGAATCTCCGATAGTATCTAGCTAATCCCACAAAGCTCCAAATTTCTGTCACTGTCTTTGGCCTTTCCCATTGCAGAATCGCTTCCACTTTTGACGGATCCACTACAATCCCTTCCCTCGAGATTACATGACCCAAAAACTTAACTTCTTCCAGCCATAATTCACACTTTGACAATTTGGCGTACAACTTCTTCTCCTTCAGAATCTGGAGAACTATATTGAGGTGTTCAGCTTGATCCTCCTGATTTTGAGAATAGATCAAAATGTCATCAATGAAGACAACAACAAATCTGTCCAAGTAAGGACGAAAGATTCTGTTCATGTAATCCATGAATATGGCAGGTGCATTCGTTACACCAAACGGTATCACAAGATATTTGTAATGATCGTAACGGGTACGAAAAGTTGTTTTAGGAATATCCTCGACCTTCACTCAGATCTGATGATAGCCAGATCGCAGATCTATCTTAAAGAATACTGCTACTCCTTTCAGTTGATCTATCAAGTCATCTATCCTCAGAAGTGGATACTTATTCTTGATTGTGACCTTATTCAGCTGGTAATAATCCACACACAATCGCAAAGTCCCATCCTTCTTTCTGACTAGCAACACTGGTGCTCCCCATGGTGACACACTAGGTCTAACATACTACTTTTCTAAGAGTTCTTCTAACTGCTTCTTAAGCTCAACTAACTCTAATGGTGACATCCTGTGGGTCACTATAGATACAAGACCAGATCCAGGCACAAGATCAATGGTGAACTCTATCTCCTGCTCCGGCGGTAAACTAGGTACGTCATCAGAAAAGACTTTAGGAAATTCATTAGCTACCGGAATAGCATCCAAATCTATCTTGCTCTTGACTTCTAAGGAAGACAATAGCATGTATCCTTGAGCTCCTTCTTTCAAGAAAGCTCGAACTTGGTTGGTCGTCAAAAATCTAGAAACTTCATCCATAGGGAAAACTATGGCTCTACTAGAATAGTCTAATAGGATATGGTTAGAAAACAATCAATCCATTCCTAAAATTACGTCTAATTAGGAAAGAGGTAAGCAGATCAAATCAACAGAAAAGATTTGACCCTCAACAATTAAAGGACAATTTAAACAAACTTTGTTGGTAACAACAAGTTTAGCAGTAGGGGTAGAAACAGTCAAGTCAAAAGGTAAGAAAGATACAGGTAAACCAAGTCGTTGCACATAGTCATAAGAAATGAAAGAGTGGGTTGCCCTAGAGTCATATAGTACAGTCAAAAGATTACCTCCTATGGTACCCTCTCCTTGTATCAGATCTTTAGATTTGATGGCTTCCGCTCCACTCATAGTATAGACTCGGTCGCCTGCCTACGATTTTGTAGCTTGTGCAGTGTTGACTGAAGGCTCTACTTTAGCTTGATTGCAATCCCTAGAGATGTGTCTAGGTTTTCCACATCGAAAATAAATAATTTCCTTGATGGTGCAATCCCTCGTTAGGTGGTCTTTTCCATATTTCATACACTTTGGTGAAGACGCCACATTCTGACTAGTTTGATTTCCACCAGAACCTCTGCTGAGACCTCCACCAAGTGACTGTTGCTGACTTCCTGGTGGTCGAGAATAGGGTTTCTTCTAAAAGTGATTTGCATTGTTGCCTCCTCCTCTTTGGAACCTAGTAGGTCTAAAGTTACGATTCCTCGTGTCCCGCGCCTGATCCAGATCTTCCACTCAGTGACACGTGTCCAACAACTCTGAAAACTGGTTCATCCTCAAGGTTATGACCGCCCTTTTCACATCATGCCTCAATCCTTCCTCAAATTTTTAACACTTCCACACCTCGTCCAGCTGGTGTTGGAAATACGTTGAAATTTTGGACAAGCTCTCAAACCTCGTAGTATACTCGCTGACAGTCAAGTTCCCTTGTCTCAAACTAAGGAACTCCATCTCTTTGGCATGCCTTGCACTTGCTGGGAAATACTTCTCCAAGAATCTATCCTTGAATACCTCCTAAGTGATTACTCAACCTTCAGCTTCTAGTAATCTCTACGCTCCATTCCACTAATCTTCTGCATCTCTGATCAGCATAAAAGCAGCATAGGTTACCTTCTTATCATCGACATAGTTCATGCCTTTGAAAATTTTCTCCAGCTCCTTGATCCAAAGACTAGCCTTCTTTAGATCAAATTCCCCCTTAAACTGAGGAGGGTTGTTACGACAGAACTTCGACAGATTTTGAGCATCGGCTGAAGCTTCTAGCTCTCGTGCAGCCCTTTCCTGCTGTTAAGCAACTTTCTCAGTTTGTTGTGTAATGATGTCTGCCATTCGTTGCATTGCTTCGATTGTTGCGGCTATGCCTCCACCGCATACCATTTCACTTTTTCAGGGTAGACTGAATGAAAAACACAAGGAAGAATTAGATGCATCCTTTTGGAATACCAAACACAGAGAATCATATAGCACAAACAAGACAGACCTAACCACAAAGACTCAAAAGAAAACTTAAAGTGGGGCTCTGATACCAAACTAGTGTAACGCCTCTTTTTTTTTTAGGAGGAAGCGTCACACCATAACCACGAAACGGAAACAAAATGTATAAACTAAGACCCGGTTCATTTTAATATAGATAAGCCTGTTCAGTTGTAATCGTACAAATGATTTGGCGAATTCTCTTTTTTTTTTTTTTAAAAAAAAGATGATAAGACATAGTTACAGCAGAAAGTAACATGAGAAGTAAACCTTACATTCATACCTCGTACATATATATATACTTATATCATACTTGTTTAGGTACATCATTAGATATACAAAAAAAGCAAAAGCTTTATATGCCCCAAAATGATTACACATATACAGCCCACTAAAAGACAAAACATCAGGCCCCCAAAAGATTTACAGATGGCCATCAATGGCCATCAACAACATCAGCCCCAAAAGCGAATGAGAAGGAACCATAGTTGGATCCTCCTCAAGGTCTTCCTCGTCAGAGGAAATCCTCATCGGAGCAATCGAGTTATGAGCAGGGGCTCGTGCAGAGGATAAGAACGAATCCTCTTGCGGGGAGTAATAGCGATCACCCCACATATCACGTATGGGCAAGTAAAACTCTAAATACAAGTGAGTATTAAAAGTAAAGACAGGTGGATCATAACGTCCCCAAGCTAGAGACATAGTCACGTCTCTGTGGTAAATACAATGATCTGTACTCAGGTTGATGTGCTAGCAGTCCGGACCTCCATGAAAAGTCAATCTCACATAACCTAAAAAGCCACGTGGACGGGACGCCATGTCCAAACGAGAAACTAATCAAAATCAGGCCAGAAGCCATGGAATTCATGAACTTCCCCTTCTTCACCGACATTTTTAGAGAAACACATAAATAAACAGAATAGCAAAAATACAGAAAAGAGGTAAGACATTCTACATTCAATACCAATTATGGCAGTAAAAAAATAGAATGGCGCAAAATGCCCACATAGCATTTCAGGAATAATAATCAACATCAAGAAGTAAATAGTAAACATCTTAATAAATCCAAGCAGTTATAACATTAATAAGGCAACAGTTCCAATGATCGTATAAATGAATGCCAAGTAATATGTTGACTCACTATGCACATGCACATGATACCAAAATCCTACTCCATGGAACTAGACACAAACATCACAGAGAATAATCAGGGAGACATGGCAATATCTCGTCAGCCTAAAATCAAGTGCTTTCTAGAAAATCAATAATTTTGTGCAACAAGGCTTTACATAGTGACATTCTTCACAAGATCGTGATATAGGACAGTGTCTCAGTCCGGATCGCCAGTGCGTTTGTATCGGTTTATCCCATGGCCCAGAGGAGCTACCAACTGACCATTGTGAGACACTCGCACCCCGATGCCCCTAAAGTCAACATTATGACCTACACTAGTCTATTCGTACCCGCACTAAGGTGTGATTCAATCTCCTAGGCAACATGGCCTTAACAATAGTTCACTGGACTTTCACAATGCATGATGACCCAATGTATATTCAGGTATATTCAACAATAAAATACTTTTCCATAACATGCCATAATTTGGCCAAGTTAAACATCAACAGATTCTTGGTCCCACTCATGGACCCACAATAACATATTATCAAGTTCTCAAACGTGACAATACACTTTTTAAGGTTTAGGTTTACTATGAAGTTTCACTTTAATTTAACATTTTTTGTGAAATCTTTCTCTAGAGAAATTCTCTTGTAATTCTTATTAGATCTTTATTTCTTTAATTAGCTAAGTTCTTTACTTAAATTTAACTATATTCACTTAGAACATTATTCTAAGGTTCTCAAGTCTCTCACTCACTCTTGTTCTTCCCTTAAGTTCAAAAATCACTCTAGGTCATCAAATAAATTTCTTTCCATCATATTGTTAATTACTTAACACTTAATTACTTAAGTTCCAAGGTTACCCAAAAAATACATATTTGAACCCCAAAAAAAAGCCCTAGAGGCCGTGAGCCTTCCAAAGGGGTAAGAACCCAAAATTTTTCATTGCCCCATTAATTGTTATTCACTTGATTAGTTATCTCTCCAACTTGTTACAAAATTTTAACCATGAATACCCTATTGAAAGGGGTATGGCCGTGAGCCTCATTAAGGAGAGCAAGGAACCCTTGCTTCCAATTCATCAAAATCAATCCAAGATCATCAACATACACAAATGCAACCAATAAAGCCACATAAGAGGAAATTAATACAAAGATCATTAGAAAACATTTAACCAAGAGAGCAACTGTAACATGGGTTTCTCACAACCAACATACAAACAAGCTTCCCACTACCAATAGAGGTTGAAGTGGATAATCTCTCTCTTACCAAGAGAAATAACAATGAAATCAAGCTCCTTTTTCTTTGGGAATTCGTCCTCCACCACCTCAAAGGCCTAGAATATTCAAACTCATAAAAATCATAATCAAAGCTTGAAAAAGGTATCCATGATCACTAAAGTGACCATGGATCATGAAAATGAGATGGAAAAATGAAAAAGTTGTGGACTTTTACCTCAATGTTTCAAGCTTTAAAGCTTGGTGGAAGAATATGAAAATGGTGGATTCAAGAGATAGTCACAAAAGAGAAAATGTTCTAGGTGATAAGAAAAGGAAGGAAATAAGGTTGGTTGGGTGAAAAAGCTTGGAGGACCAAAAATGGAGTCTTGACCGTGGGGGTGGTGAGAAAATGGAGAGGAAAGTTGAGTTCTTTGTAGGTGATTTCAACAAGAAAAGAAAAACTTCAAGGAAGAAACTAATTCAAGCAAGATGGTTACTTGAAATCAAGCAACAATGGAGGAGGAAGAAGGTGTGGCTGCCGTGGGAAAAAGAAGAAAGAATGAGGAGAAAAAAAGCTTGAGAGAAAATGAGAGAAGAAGTGCAGAGAGAGGAAGTGTTAGAAAAGTGATGATAGTTTTTTGGGGTTTGAAATTAGAAATGGAAAAAATGATAATTAAAAAGCATAATTTTGGCTCCCAAAATGGCCATTGCCATGGAATAAAAGGGGGAGAGAGAGAAGGGAAAAATGTTCTAAAAGCTTATGGAAAGCTTCCTTGAGAAGCTTAGTAGGAAGCTTACTTGAGAAGTTTTGTTAGTTTTATGTAAAAGTCAACTTGATGTGACATAAAGTTAACACTTTTGAAAATATGACAAGCATTTTAATACAAGCTATTATCCAATGGACAAATGTTACAATTAATAGAAATCAGTATTTATTGTCCAACGGGTAATAAAATGTACAACAATTTTTATTTATGAGATAAAAATCTCAAAAAATGTAAACCTCGTAAACTGTCCCCCATATCGGGTTTAGTAAGATCTCCCGTCGACGTTTCCACAGTTCAAGGTTTACTAGCCTCGACGAAAATATTTCATTTTCCCGACTCCGCTCAGCACGCAAGAAAAATGAGAAATATATTAAAATATTCAATGTTTCCAGAAAACCCACAAAAATTCATTAAAATCACAAATATTATAAAATGACTATTTATCATAAAACAAATAAATTTTTGGGGTATTACAACTACTTCTTTTTTTACTATTGCATATGTAGAGTTTGTTTTACCTATCAGGGAGTTGTGGAATGATCTTCACTTTAGTCCTAAGGAAGACTCCGAGATATCTTTTGCTCAGATTTCTATCCGTCAAGACATTCCCGGCTAAGGAATTTGTCTTTTGAGAAAGTCTCTTTTCTTTAGATGTTGTGAATTTGGGCTAGTCTAGGTTAGTTAGGTTAGACGTTCATGTTTTTGGGTATATAAGTATAATGTACGTATGGTTGTAGTAAACTTTGTTTATATGTAAAGTATATTATTTAGTTTTATGTCTTGAGTTTCTAAAATTTGGTAAGTTTATATTATCCGCAAAAAAAAAATTTTGAAACTCGAATTTTATAATATGAAATATTTTATAACTTGCGTAAAGAATTAAAAAAAATAGTTTGAAATGTGATACCCTTCGGGGGGTATTACAAAGGGGTTCTATCACCACATAGGATCAGCTGACATAACAGTTTCTGACTAAGTATTTTTCTCTTTCTAAATCTGCTAAGTTAAGGAATGACATAACTTCTTTTGTGCAGTTTGACATGGAAATTCTTTATGAAGCTTAGGAGTGCTTTCAAGAGTTGATGAGGTGATGTCCACATCATTGATTTCCCGTATGGCAACAGGTTTAGACTTTTTACAATGGTTTGTCACCTACAAACCATTCATTCATTGATACGACTGCGGGAGGTACAATTTCGAGGAAAATACCTATAGAAAGCTAAGCATTGATTGAAGAAATGGCACTAAATAGTTTCCAATGGCAAAATGAGCACCAGGTTCATAAGAAACAAGCAAGTGTACATGCTGTTGATTCTTCTAAGGCCATTCTGATTCAATTGGAAGCTTTGACAAAGAAGGTGGAGACTTTGATGATAACAACCAGTGCAGCCCCACCAATCATATATGAAGCATGTGGAGGACATGGTCATACAAGTGTAAACTGTCAAGTTAGTAGTCCTTTTGCCGCTGAGTTTGAAGTAGCAAATTTTGTTAGTAATTTCAACTGGTAATAGTATAATCCATATGCTAATACATATAATCCTGGTTGAAGGGACCATCCAAATTTTAAATGGGAAAATGAACAGGGCAATTAGCAGAGCCAATAAAGAGCGCCACAACCACTTCTAGGTTTCCAAGCACCTACAGAGAGGTAAAATTTTGAAAATATTGTGATGAAGTATATGCAGAATTCAAATGCCAGAATGAAGAACATGGAGACTCAGATTATCCAGTTGGCTACATCGATGACAACAAAGGCACTAAGGACATTGCCTAGTACTACTGAGACTAATCCAAAGGAACAAGTCAATGCAATTACCTTGAGAAGTGGTAAGGAACTTGGGGAGCCCTCCCAGAAGAAAGAAATGCCAGAGTACAAAGATACTTTTGGTGAGTCAATTAATGTGAAAAATGAGAAGGCAAATGAAGCACATAGCTCATCAGAAATTAAAACCAAGAAAATGATGTTCTTACTGAAGATATCTCAATTCAAGATGTCAATAAAGTAGAAGAGGTTGAGAAGAAAGAACCAACGTGGCAGAGAGCGAAGAAGGATCATGAGCAGAACATAGTATATGAACCATCACCATATGCTAAGATCCATTTTCCTCAGAGGCTCAAGAGCAATCAACCAGATAAGGAATTTGCTATATTCTTGGAGATGTTCAAGAAATTACAAATTAATATTCTGTTCGGTGAAGCCATCTCTCAAATGCCCAAGTATGCAAAATTATTGAAGGAAATACTTACAAAGAAATGCAAGCTTGAGGAAATTGAGACGATATGTACAAATGAGGAGTGTTCCGCCATTCTCTTAAAGAAGCTGCCACCAAAATTAAAAGATCCAGGGAGTTTCAATTCCTTGCTCTATTGGTAACTCTTATTTTGAGAAAACGTTATGTGATTTGTGTGCTAGTATTAATTTGATGCCTTTCTCAGTTTTTAAGAAATTGAGAATGCAGGAACCAAAGCCCACCAATATTTCATTACAGTTGGCTGATAGATCCATCACTTACCCTCGTGGTGTGGTGGAGGATGTTTTAGTGAAGGTGGATAAATTCATATTCCTAGTTGATTTTGTGGTGCTGGATATGGAAGAGGACGCTAATATTCCTCTCATTCTTTGAAGACGATTTTTGGCTACTTCAGGAGCCGTGATTGATGTACCTCGGGGTGAGCTCATCTTGAGAGTGGATGGAGATTATGTGACCATTAATTTCTTTAGGGAGGCTAAATCTTCCCCAATGTCAAATCTCTATGCCCCTATCAATATCGTTCAAGCTAAGAAGTAGGAAGCCTTAGCTATCAAAGACCCCCACCATTATACAATGTTGATGTTGACCTTCCGAAAACTCAAGTTGCTAACACATATAAAGGTCCTCCTATGATCCATGATCCTTTACAAATTGGTCCTTCATCTGTTGATCGACTGAAACCATCATGGTTTAGCGAGATCTCTTTTGCCAAGGCACTTCTAGAGCAACCAAGTCCTTATCAAGCTCAAAATGCTTTTGGAGGCACCTCCAAGGTCATGGACAAGGGATGGAATCACTTCTTTGAAATGAAGAAGGTGTCCTCCTATTTCTCTTACTTTAAGCCACCTTGATTTATCTGAAAAAGGCAATATTGAGCTAATGATGTTAAACAAGCGCGTCACAAGAGGCAACCTGTGTTTCTTCTTTATTTGTATTAATTTAATTGTTTTTGTTTTTTTTTCTATTTTTGTTTTTCTTCTAAATGCTACTCATTTGTTTTGGAACAAGTCTTGTGATTTTTCAAATTCTGTAACAGCGCTGACTCTTGTGCTTCTTCTATACCTGACATTGTATCACTTGTCATCAGGTTATGTTGTTCTTTTCTTTACCCTTGATGCAAATTTTAAGTTGCAAACCCAAGTACAGGTTGTTTCAAGTAATAAATTCTCGGGAGTCCAAGATCGATCCACAGGGAATTGATGAAGAAAAAAATTTTTGACATAAGGAAAATATTTTGTCACAACAATAAAGGTGATAAAACTTGGTCACAAATAAAAAAGATTTACTTGGGTTAGGAGATCCACTCTTGGTAAGTAAATTAAGGACAAGATTAATTCTTTTTATAACTCAATTAGAATCCACGCATAATGGAGGTTCTAATCAGAGAATACAACATTCAAAGTTCATTTAAAATTATATACGTAATTATATTATGGTTCCTTTAATTATTTATTAACACCACCACTTATAAATGGGCTCAAGCATTCATTGTGTCAATATCTTGTCTACAGCAAATCAAGATCTCCACTTTACAAGGAGGGTTTCTAAACTTATTGGAAACAAAATACAATATATATAATGACCACTTGATAATATATCATTTAAGCACAAGAATTATATTAATCTAACCTTAATTTATTACCAAAAACTTCACCCTTTTACCCAAGTAAAATGAAAATTAGTTACTTATAGATAAGAAGAAAGAAAGAGAGAAGAAGAAGAAGAAAAACATAACTTCAATTTAGAATAATAGAAAACTACAACAAGATAAACAAATAACACAATAGCATAATCTTGATCTATGAACCAAGATTCTCAAATAATCAGCCAAGGCTCCCTTTTATAGATGATGATGGATACAAAATGATAAGGGGTTGATTAATAAGTGAGTGGATGAGTGGAAAATTATAGAGATTATTGTCTCTGAAATCATTCAATGCTGAACTCATGGCATGCGTCAGATTCTGGAAAAATGATTTTCATGAAAGTTGTAGATATGGATCTTACTTTCATATGCCAAAATTTCAGCCCATTTTAATTCCAACAACTCGAGATATGTCTTGATTATTGCACACTGTTCAGGCCTAGCTACAACTCCCCTGTTCTGACTTGCAAGCCCAATATGACCTCCAAGCTATCCAAATTTCCTCTTGTGTTCTCATGAAAGTTGTAGATTTGGGCCTTAACTTTCTAATGCCAAAGGTTTAGCCCAAGGCAGTTCCTACAGCTTGAGTTATGCCCTAATTACTGCACATTATTTAGGTTCCAATCACAAAACTTGTGTTCTGATTTCCAAGCCTAATTAGCTCCACTAGATGTCTGATTTTTCCCTGGAGCTCTCATGAAAGTTGTAAAGCTTTCTCATATCTTTCCTACAAAGTAAGATACATAATTTTTAGACATATAGAACTTAAGATATGACCGAAATACAAAAATAGTGTAAGATCTCAATAATGCTGAAAAAAATCAATTAAGCCCAATTTGAGTCCAAACTTACAAAACATAACCAAGCTCAATCAATTAAGTATATAGAGGGTGTAAATGACTAAAAATAAGGGTTTATTAATGTATAAAATATGTGATTATGAACCCTTTTTTTTTTCTTCCACATTGAGGACAATGTTTATCTTAAGTGTGGGGGGGTACTTTTACAATTTTTATGAAAAAAAACAAAAACAAATTTGTATAATTGATGAGCACTTGTGTATTGTTGGTAATTAACTTAAAATTATATGTTTATTTCTTGATTTATTCTGAGTTGATAGAGATATGTTTTAAAAGGGAAAACTTTGATCATAAGCTGATTTTGTGTGAAGCAATGTTGTTCAATAAAGTAAAGTGAAATATAGCATCTTAGTTAGAAATTAGCCATGTCTGCTTGCTTTTGTTCTCTTTATTAACTTTAGCCAGAAAGTGAGTTTTGAGCTTTAATGATTGGATTTTTCATGAACAAAATCCTATTTTTTTTCTACAGCAGTGATCTATTGATTATTTCTATATTTTGAATGCCTTGTCTTTGATCTAATTGGACTCCATATATGCTTAATTGTTAACTTTTAGCTAAGTTTCCAGATATGAAGATTAATTGGATCATTATTGTGAAACTATGCTTAAGTGTGTTTATAAGCACTCATAATTGCATTGTGTTTTTCTGGAGATTTTGGGTGATGGAGTCCATTAGCATTAAACTAAGCTTGCTATCCACTTTAGTAGAGAGTTAAAGACTCAAGGAGATCAACATCACCCTTAGAAGCAAAAAAAGAAACAATATATGAAGAATCAGGGTTGAATATGAAGAAGTTAAGTGACACGGCCTGTGTCCCCAGACACAAGGGGGGTCGTGTCCTTCTCTAGCATCACAAATTGGATTCAGTTCTGAGTTTGCCCAAATACATGGCCCATGTCTTAAGACATGGGGTAGGCTATGTTTCTCTCTAACTACCAATCCTGTGGAACTTACGCTGGTAGACTCAAACACAGGGGGGCATGTAATCAGACACAGCCCATGTCTGTGTATCAGGAAATTAATTTTGAGTTTGGATGAGGAGCTAGGTATTAAAAACTATAAATAGGATTGCTTAGGCCTAAATAAAGGGGAGTCTAAGATAGAGGCCGCCAAAGAACTGAGGAGAATATAAAGAATAAGAGAGAGGGGGATTCGATCAAAGATTAGAGATTCGGGTTCGAACCATCAACGATCAATCAACCTCAATCATTGGAAACTAGTTTGATCTTCAATTTTCTTTCGCACTTGTATTCTTGACAATGTTCTTCTTTTGTTTTTCTTTTGATTTTGATGCACTTGCGGCTAAGTTTCTTACTTGGTTAAGGGAAGATAAAACCTTAGTTTTGTTAGTTTTGATTTTGTGAATCCTACATACTTCTTTATTTCAATACAATTGTGTTTGTATTCATATGTTTCTAATATAAATCTAATATAAAGTTTTTTATATTATTTACTAATTTTGAAAGTGAAAAAACTAGGATTGCTATGCGCAGTTGTGGTGGTAGGACTAGTGAGACATATGATCTAAGTAATTCAATTTCAGTGTGTGATTGGACCTTAGTGTGATTGGTTTTCTAAATCTTAATGTTGTCATTAGGCAAATATAAGAGCAGTTGCTTTATAGCTAACTAGTGATTAGGGATTAATTTGAGTGGTTGCTAAATTAACCAAAACCTAAGGAAAACAGAGAATTAATCTCACAACTACATAAAGACATAATTGATCATGTTGAGATAAATGATATGTAGGTTAGCATTATCATATAAATCTAATGGTAAATTCCATCTCTTAACCAATCTCTTTAAATTGGTAAATCAAATTGTGTTTATTGCTGTTGCTTTAGATTTAATTTCTTTTCTTAGTTTTGACAAACAAAACCCTTTTTTTTACTGTTTATTGTTCTTTAGAGTTTAATTAGGAATCAATTTATAATGTCAATTGAATTAGTTCTTTATGGATCGACCCTTACTAACTACAACTGGTTGTAAGGTTTTTATATTTTTGGTAGAACTTGACAACTGATTTTAATTTTATTTTATTCACAACCCAGCAATCACATCAAATTTTGGCGCCATTACCGGGGAACTAATTTTCTAATTGCACTATTAATTTGTTTCCTATTTTTTACTCTATTTTTGTTTTAATTTTGTTTACTTTAATTAGTTCTTTCTGACTATTTTACAGGTGTCTATGTCCATTGAAGAATTGGAAGAAAATGTGAGGGATTTAAGGCACTACATTGATCAAATCAGCTCACATCCTGAATTTCCCTTCCATCCATCAAACTTCCAATTCACACCTGCTGACATTGAAGCTGCTCGCCATATAGATCTACTAAGTTCTCAGATATCTGAAGAGGAGGCGATGGTAGAAAATACTCTAAGGGCATTGGGTGCTACAAAACTTGGACCAACAACCTCTATGCATAAAGATTCTTGAAAATAAGGAAGCATTTGAGTTGAAGTCTGACTTAATCCATCATTTGCCATCTTTTAATGGATTAGTTGGGGAGGATCCCAACAAGCATCTGAAGGAGATCCATGTGGTTTGTTCAAGCATGAAGCCAACAGGAATTTCAGTAGAACAAGTTAAGCTGAGAGCTTTTCCATTCTCACTGAAAGATTTTGCAAAGGAGTGGCTATACTATTTGCCACTCGGATCCATTAGTTCATGGCAGGACATGGCTCGAGCTTTCCTGGATAGATACTTCCCTACCTCAAAGGCTGCAACTATCAGAAAAGAAATTTGTGGTATCCAACAAAGGCATAGGGAGTCACTTCATGACTACTAGTAGAGTTTTAAGAAATTATGTGCTAGCTGCCCTCAACATAAAATTAGTGAGCAACTTCTAATTCCGTATTTTTATGAAGGTTTGCTAGTGATGGACCATAACATGATTGATGCTGCTAGTAGAGGAGCTTTGGTTGATAAGACTCCTTAAGAAGCTAGGAACTGCAAACACTCAATAATTCTTCACTAGGAATGACACTAGAGTGAGAACAGTTAAAGAGGTAGAAATAGCCAGTTTGCAACAGCAAATGACCCAGTTGATTACCATGGTTCAGCGGCTAATGGATAATAGGAAAGCACTGGTAAATGCTTATGGGATTTGTTGCTCTTCGGGACATCCTACTAATATGTGTCCCACTCTATAAGAGGACACAAGCAAGGAGGTAAAAGCAGCAGGGGGATATTCTGGACCTTCCAAAAACTACGACCCCTACTCTAATACATATAATCCGGGATAGAGGGATCATCCTAATTTGAGCTATAGAAAGCAGCCCCATAATCAACCTTCAACCTATGGACCTCTAGGATTTCAATAGAGGCAAGCACCTTGCCCTCAGAGATAACAACAAGCTCAAGCTCCTAGGCAACCTGAGCCTTTATTAGAGGAGTAAATGAGGCAAATGGCCGCTAGTAGCATTCAATTTCAACAGAGGAGCAAAAGGCCACTATGTAAAGCTTCCAACAAGAAATAAGGGCCACTATCAGTAACCTATAGAATCAAGTAGGCCAGTTAGCCACATACCTCAACAAGGTTTAGAGCCAACTTTCTGGGAGACTTCCCTCACAACCGGAAGTGAATCCGAGGGAAAATGCTAGTACTATTACATTACGAAGTGAGAAGGTGTTAGATCAATATACATCATATCCACAAGTCATTAAAGAGAAAGATTAAGAGTCTAAGGAGGTAAATGAGGAGCGGCAAAACTCTAAGGTCCCTAAGGTAAGTATTCCTAAACTACTTCCTAAGTATGTCACTAAGGCCCCTTTTCCTAGTAGGTTGGTTAAGAATAAGAAAGATGAAGTAGATAAAGAGATCTTAGAGACCTTTAGGAGAGTAGAAGTTAACATTCCTTTTTTAGATACCATTAAGCAAGTGCCTAGGTATGCCAAGTTCTTAAAGGAATTAAGCACTAATAAAAGAAAGTTAAAGGTAATGAGAGGGTCCAAGTGGGAGCGAATGTTTTAGGAGTGATTAAAAATAAACTCTCAACAAAGTGTAAGGATCTTGGCACATTCACCATACCATGCACTATAAGTAACACAAGGTTTGAGAGGGCAATGCTAGATTTAGGTGCATCCATAAATGTTATGCCTTATTCCATTTATGCATCTTTATATCTAGGTCCTTTAGAGACCACTGGTGTTATTATTCAATTGGCTGATAGATCTAATGTATACCCAAAGGGTGTTGTTTAGGATGTGTTGGTGCAGGTGAATGAATTAGTATTTTCGACAGACTTCTATGTGCTGGACATGGAGGAGGATAAATCCCCCAACTCTGCTCCTATTTTGTTGGGGAGACCATTCTTGAAGATTGCACGAACAAAGATTGACATTCACTCAGGAACATTGACCATAGAATTTGATGGGGAAATGATCCAATTCAACATTTTTGAGGCTGAGATACCCGAATGATGTGCACTCTACCTATCTGATAAACTCCTTTGATACTTTTGATTTTTTAATTTCTATAGCTTTTGAGTCTAATCATTTTGATGCTCTTGATACAGTATTGACTCATAACTTAGATTCACAAGAAGAGAATAGGGATGATGAAAGAGAGCCATGGAGTGAAGATATCCATGATGTAGTAGCAGCCTTGCATAAGCTTTCTTCCACTACAGAAGGACAAGGGGTTTCTTATGTTGAGCTACCAATTACTAACGATGCACCTAAACCTTCTATTGTGCAGGCACCAGAATTAGAACTGAAGGAATTACCTGATTATCTCAAATATATATTCTTGGGAGAGAAGGACACATTTCCAGTGATGTTTGCTAAGTCATTCACCCAAGAACAAGAGAAAAAGTTGGTGGCTGTTCTGAAGGAGTACAATACGGCCATCGATTGGACCATAGCAGACATTAAGGGTATTAGCCCCTCCACTTGCATGCACAGAATCTTAATGGAGGATGGGGCTAAACCAGTGAGAGATACCCAGAGGAGGCTGAATCGTCCTATGATAGAAGTAGTGAAAAAGGAGATACTGAAGCTCCTAAGTGTGAGGGTGATCTACCTCATTTCTAACAGCAAGTGGGTAAACCCGGTTTAGGTAATACCAAAGAAATCTAGAATCACTGTGGTAAGAAATGCTAATAATGAGCTTATTCCCACTCGGCTACAAACAGGGTGGCGTGTTTGTATAGACTATTGAAAATTAAATGTTTCCACTAGAAAAGACCATTTTCCTTTGCCTTTTATTAATCAAATGTTAGAGAGATTAGCTGGTCATTCTCACTATTATTTTCTGGATGGATTTTCAGGTTATAATTAGATTGCTATTGCTCTAGAAGATCAGGACAAGACCACTTTCACTTGTCCCTTTGGCACCTATACATATAGGTGAATGCCTTTTGGACTTTGCAATGCACTAAGGACCTTTTAGAGATGTATGGTGAGCATATTTTCTTATTACATAGAGAGCATTATAGAGGTCTTCATGGATGATTTTAATGTATTTGGGAATGGATTTGAGGATTGTTTAGAGCATTTAAAATTGGTTCTAAAAAGATGTATTGACACTAACCTTGTGTTGAATTGGGAAAAATGCCATTTCATGGTAGAAGAGGGTATAATGTTAGGTCATGTGATCTCTGCTAGGGGAATTGAGGTTGATAGAGCTAATGTAAAGCTTGTGCGTTCCTTACCCCGGTCCACTAGTGTGCGGGAAATTCATTCTTTTCTTGGTCATGCAGGGTTTTACTGAAGATTCATCAAAGATTTCTCCAAGATTTCTCTGCCCCTTTGCATACTACTTCAAAAGGATGTTCCATTCCACTTTGATGAGAAGTGTATGGAAGCTTTCACCAAGTCAAGAAGTTGATGACTACGGTGCCTATCATTATTGGGAGCTACCGTTTGAGTTGATGTGTGATGCTAGTGACTTCACGGTAGGGGCTATCCTAGGACAGCGAGTTGATAGGGTGCCTTATGCTATCTACTATGCATCAAGGACCCTAAGTGATGCTCAACTCAATTACTCTACAACTGAAAAAGAGCTTATAGCTGTGGTTTTTACTTTAGAAAAATTCAAATCATATTTAATGGGTTCTAAAGTAATTATTTTTTCTAAAGATTTGATCTTTGTCGTGGCAATCTTCTCTGATTACCCTTGTGATCTCCTCTTTCCTGAATCCGTAAGTCCTCTTCCTCCCCCTCCTTCTTCTTCTCCTTCAATTATTGATCCTAAAATACGCCTATAATCGAAATCGTTTGTGCAAGCATTGCAAAACACATGCTCGGTCCCTTTCAGACAGCTTCCTAAGCCTTGCCTCAAGGGTGATGAAGTTTCAATCAAAATTCTAGAAAGTGAGTATTTGGCAGGGTTGGAGGCTTGCAAGAATCACCTTCATGGAAGGCTTTTGTTATCAAAAGGTTCTGCACCATTAAAGGTGGCAGACTTACGATGCAAGCTTCTAAAATTATGGAACAAACTCGGGCCATGGGAACTCATATCTTTAGGGAAAGGCTTTTTTGAGTTTTCTTTTTCCTCTTTAGAGGATTTGCGCAGTGTTTTAGCCATTGGAATATGGAATCTTGACCCTGGTAATTTGAGAGTATTTTCTTGGACCAAGGACTTCAATCCTTATGCCTTGAAACAAACTAATGCTCAAGTTTGGGTGAGATTCTTTGGATTGCCATAAGAATATTAGTGTCCTAGGATTCTTTTTGCTATTGCTGGTGGATTGGGGGTTCCAATTTGTTTGGATGAAGCCACCAGTAAGAAAACCTTTGGCCATTTTGTAAGGGTGCTTATCAATTTGGACCTGACTTCACAACTCAAAAGTAAAATCTTAGTTGAGAGAGATAATTATGCATTTTTTTGCTAATGTTGAATATGAGAGGCTTCTAGACTTTTGCACTTCATGCTAATTAATTGGGCACTCTTTGGCTAATTGCTTTAAATCTAAAGGCATAGAGATGAAAGATGATCCTGTCAAATTTAGAAAGGTTTATGTTCCTAAAGATGTTTTAAATGATTCATCCAAGAATGTGGTTCAAGAGGGTGATAAGAATGATATTAATGATGTTATGGCTGAACAACATAATAATCCTGAAGCCTTAGTTAATCTTCAAGAGGGTCTAGCTATCTGTCTTGATCAACAAGCTTATGCGCAAAGCAAAGTGATTGGGAATGAGAATTCATTTTTATTGCAACAGGACTCAGATGCTGATCCACATGCTAATAATAATAATAATAAGGATCAGGCTATGGATCCTATTTATGGTCCAGATATGGTAATTAGAGGTACGAATTCTGGCTTTGTGCCTGAAATTGTAATCCCTGGTAGGGTTGAGAAGGAATCAGATGCAAAGAATATTTATGATGAGATTGAGGCAGAATTGCTAAACAAGACTGGCTCTGATCTGGATATTCATGATTTTGTTCCTGAATCACCAATCATTGTTATTGGTGAGGCTAATTCGGGTAAGGATCTATCCACTCCCCTGAGTCTGTCAAACCAAGCTCAAAAGGATTTGGAAGTGGTTGGAAAATTTTGGAGCTCTAAGGTGGATCAGGAATTGGAGCTTGAAAATGAAGCTGCCAGACAGAATGTAGAGGTTGCGGGTAATGCTTTTAAATACCTAGTTGATGATGGCTTTATTAAGGTAATGTCTAAATCTCAAATTAAAAAATTAAAGAAAAGATAAAATGAATAGCATAAACCTGTTGTGGTTAGAAATACTAGGTCTAAAGCAGGCCTCCATATTGTTTCTCAATGAAGGTCATCTTTCGGAATGCTAGAGGCATAGCTAACCATGACACTAGGTTAGTTTTGAAAAACATGATTTTGAGTAACAAGCTAGATTTTGTTTTGGTTGCTGAACCTTGGATTGATTTTTGTAATTTCCCAAATTCGTTTTGGTCCAATCTGCATCTTAAAGTTTTTGCTTTTAATGTTAGAGATTCCTTAGCTCCAAATCTATGGTGTATCTGTGATATTGACATGTCACCTATTGTGATTGCTTCTTTTGCACAACAAGTAACATTTTCAGTTATCAAAGACAATCAACCCCTTTATTTCACTGCTGTTTATGCTACAACTTCCTATATCTAGAGAAGATCTCTTTCGCAGGAGTTGATTATGCTCCAGCATTCCTTTGATGGCCCTTGGTGTTATTTGGGGGATTTCAATGTTGTTATTGGCTCTCATAAGCAGAGGGGAAGAAGGCTGCCATCCAGTATTGCCTGCAACGAATTTAAAGCATGGTCCGATGCTTGTAACCTAATTCATTTGCCTACTATTGGTGCTAATTTCACATGGACGAACAGAAGAAGGGGAATAGCCTACACTGAAAGGAGATTGGATAGAGTGATTTGCAATGAGGCTTGGCTTAGTTTTTGGGAAGGCTCTACTTGTTGCACTCTTCCAAAGCACAAGTCTGATCACCATCCTATTATATTGAAGCTTTTAAAGAATGTTAGTTCATTCAGTTCTTCTTTTAAGTTCTTAAAAATGTGGTCTTCTTATATGGATTGCCATAAAGTGATTACTGATTCTTAGAAGAAGAAAGTCTTTAGTTGTCCAATGTTCATTTTGGCTCAAAAGCTGAAAAACCTTAAAGCAATTTTAAAGGTTTGGAATAAAGAGGTCTTTGGGGATGTGTATAAACAAGTGGACTCAGCTTTGCATAATCTGGAAGCTATCCAAGATTTAATGTAAAGTGAAGGTTGTTCTAATGATTTGCTAGTTCAGGAACAAAATGCTCAGTAAGAGTTAAATAAAGTTTTGCATCCTCAAGAGCTCTTTTGGATGGAAAAGGCCAGAGTGGATTGGCATACAAGTGGGGATAGAAACACAGCCTATTTTCACAAATTGGCAAAAGTTAGGCAGGCTTCAAAGAGGATTACTTTATTAAATAATGGGGATAAGCTGCTGGATAGTCAGACAGACATTGAAGCTCATATTCTGAAATATTATGAGGATTTATTTTCCTCAAACAATGCTTGTATTGATGATGGTTTAATTGAGGAGGTGATCAGACCTCTAGTTTCTGAAACTAACAATAAAATGTTAGTTGGATTGCCATCTTGGGATGAAGTAAGGAATGTTGTTTTTGGTATGAATTCGAATGGTGCCCTTGGACTAGATGGATTTGGTGGTTTCTTTTTCCAGCACTATTGGGATATTATAGGGACAGATGTCTTCAACTCTGTTACACAGTTCTTTAAACAAGGCTGGCTTCTTCCCAACTTAAATTCCAATACAGTGGTGCTCATTCCCAAATCTTCTAATGCTAATTCTATTTCTCAATATAGACCTATTACCCTTGCCAACTTCCAATTTAAAATAATCACCAAGCTTCTAGCTGAGAGACTTGCTTGTATTACTCCAAAGATAACCTCTCAAAATCAAAAGAGGGTTTGTTAGGATTAGACAGATAACAGATTGCATATGCGTAGCTTCTGAAGCTGTCAATTTGCTGAATAAAAGGTGTTTTGGTAGGAATGTTCTTTGAAAATTGATATAAGGAAAGCTTTGACACTATGGATTGGAACTTTATCCTTAAATCCCTGCATGCCTTTGGTTTTGATCCACTATTCTGCAATTGGATTAATATCATTCTTCATTCTGCTAAAGTGTCCATCCTTATCAATGGTCATAGTGTGGGTTTCTTCTCTTGCAAGAGGGGTGTTAGGCAGGGTGATCCACTATCTCCTCTCCTTTTTTGCATTGCTGAGGATGTTTTGAGTAAGGCTTTATCAAAGCTAGTTGAGGAAGGTCACTTAAAACCTATGTCTACTCCTAGAGGATTCACAGTCCCCTCTCATGTACTATATGCAGATGATCTTCTCATTTTCTGCAAGGAGACAAAAAGGAATCTAGAGAACTTGATGAATTGTTTGAATAGATATAGTTGCTCTTCTGGTCAGTTTCCCAATAGGGATAAATCAAAGATTTATAATGGCTCCATAGCAGCTAACAAATTTGCTCGCATATCTAATATGCTTGGATTTGGTATTGGTCAGCTTCCCTTTCTTTACCTTAGAGTTCCCTTGTTTAAGGGCAAGCCAAAAAAACTCTTCCTTCAGCCTCTGGCTGACAGAATCAAGATAAGATTGGCAACTTGGAAAGGCCTCCTGCTATCTGCAATGGGGAGGGTGCAGCTTGTCCAGTCAGTAATTCATAGTATATTGCTGCATTCCTTTAGGGTATATGTCTGGCCTAAAGCTCTTTTAAAAATGGTAGATAAATGGATAAGGAATTTCATATGGTCAGGAGATGTTATGACTAGGAAATTGGTTATAGTCAAATAGTACTCAGTCTGCTCCCCCAAAGAAGCTGGTGGTTTAGGTATAAGGTCTCTCACTGGTTTTAACAAGGCTTCTCTTCTTAAACTCTGTTGGGAATTAATTGTCTCAGATCAGTAATGGGCCAAACTACTGAGAGCAAGGGTGTTTGCTAATAATAACTTTATAACTCAACACATATCTTCCTCTATTTGGGCTGGTTTGAAGGAATACACTAATATAGCTCTCAGGAATTGTAAGTGGATCATTGGTGATGGCTGCACTATCAATTTTTGGATAGATAAATGGCTATCCAAACCTATTGTGGACTTTCTTAATATCCCTCTCCTTCTCCATCATTTTCTTCAAGATCGAGTAAGGGACTTTATTCAGGATGGTAGCTTGGTCCTGCCTGATTTTGTTCTGCATAGATCTGCTTCTCTGGCTGCTGAATTTAGACAGTATACTTTTCTAATTGAGTCGTTTCCTAATGCACAGGTTTGGTGTCCTGATGATTCTGGTAAACTCACACTTAAAGGAGCTTATAACATGATGGATGGTGTTCTTTCTATAGTCCCTTGGGGCAAGGCTATTTGGTGCAATGTTGTGCCTCCCTCAAGATCTTTTTTGACATGGAAAATAATCCATAACAGACTTCCTACTGATGACACTCTTAGGAAAAGAGGTTTTTACATGGTTTTAATTTGCTGCCTTTGTGGTGCTGCAGCTGAGAATATGGAGCATTTGTTTTTTCAATATAAATTTGTAACGGAGTTATAGAATTGGGTTGCTTTATGCCTAGCAATTCACATTACTCACAACTCTATCCATTCAGTTTTGGATATCTATCAGTTGCACTGGAGTTCTCAAGTTAAAGATATTGTAATTTTTGGTGTTACCAATATTCTATGATTCATTTGGTTTTGCTGGAATCAATCTAGATTTGAATCCAAAGCAATCACTTCTCGAGTAGCTATTAACAGGATCATGGCTAAAATTACTTTGGCTGGAAATCTGTCAAAAGGTCATTCCTACTCCAATGCTGTAGAGAGCTCTATCCTGCAGAAGTTTTCTGTTAATTCTAAGCCAGCTAAAGCCCCGGATATCATAGAGGTAATCTAGAAGGGCCCTAGCTATAACTGGCTGAAATGCAATACGGATGGCTCATCAAAGGGTGTTCTAGGAGCTGCTGCTTGTGGTGGGATCTTTCGAGATAGGAATGTTGTTGTAGGATGCTTTGCCTTGAATTTGGGAGTTTCTTTTGCTTTTCATGCTGAAATTATGGGAGCTATTCTTGCAATTGAAATAGCATTCAAGAAGGGTTGGCATCACATTTGGCTTGAATGTGATTCATATTTAGTTATTGCTGCTTTTTCCAACCCCTTCATAGTTCCTTGGAGCCTAAAAAATAGATGGTTAAATGCTTTAGTGTATTCCAAAAAGATGAATTTTGTTTTTTCTTATGTTTTTGGAGAGAAAAATTCTTGTGCGAATTTGTTAGCCAATCATGGTATTTCTATTGATAATATGACTTGGTGGGATTCTATTCCTTCTTTTTTAAAGGACGAAGTTTTTAGAAATAGATTTAGAATTCCAAACTATAGGTTAGATGATTCTATCATGGGTCAGGTTTATGCCCCCGCCCCCCCATGTTTTTTGTATTCTTTTTCTTTTATCTTTTTTAATAATATTTTTGGTATGCTGCAAATGATAAATAATGCTTGAGGTGCCAACTTAGTTACGATGTCTTGCATTATAGTGATGCCCTTGCATACCACTTTTGCTTTTAAAAAAAGTACTTACTTACGAAGAAGGAAGCGAAGCCTAGATTGCTCCGATGGATTTTATTGCTCCAAGAGTTTGATTTGGGGATTAAAGATAAAAAAAGGGAGCGAAAACTTGGTGGCAGACCATTTGAGTAGGTTGGTGACTGAGGAGGAGGAGCTGCCTATTAAAGAGAGTTTTCCAGATGAGCATCTTATAACTATTGAGACTACAATTCCTTGGTATGTTGACATTGCCAACTACTTGGCCACCAAGGACTTTCCGGAGGGCTTAAACAAGGCACAATGGGATAAACTGAGGAGTGATTACAAATATTACATTTGGGATGTTCTTTACCTTTGGAAGTATTGTGCAGATTAAGTGATTAGGAGGTGCATTCTGGATTTGAAAACTCACTCTATACTCTCTTTTTGTCATACTTATGCATGTGGATGGTATTTCGGCATGAAGAGGACAGCCAACAAAGTACTCGATGGTGGTTTCTATTGGCCTACAATTTTTAAGGATGCTTACAACTTTTGTAAGTCATATGACTGCTGTCAAAGAACAGGTAATATTGGTCCTAGAAATCGAATGCCTCAAACTCCGATAGTTTTTGTGGAAATCTTTGATGTTTGGGGCATTGACTTTATAGGACCATTCCCACCCTCTTTTGGTTTTTCATACATTCTTCTACCGGTTGATTATGTATCAAAATGGGTGGATGCAAAGGCCACCAGATCTGATGACTCTAAGATTATTGTGGATTTTGTGAAGTCTAACATTTTCTCCAGGTTTGGAGCTCCAAGGGCCATAATTAGTGATCAAAGGACTCATTTTTGCAGCAGAACATTTGAAGCTCTCCTGAAAAAATATGGTGTGGTGCATAGGACTTCCACTCCCTACCATCCACAAACAAATAGGTAGATCGAAGTGTCAAATCGGGAAATCAATTCCATCCTCGAAAAGACAGTGAATCCAACACGCAAGGATTGGAGTACTAGACTTGATGATGCATTGTGGGCTTATAGGACTGCATATAAGACCCTAATTAGTATGTCACCATTTCGATTGGTATATGGGAAGCCCTGTCATTTGCCCATGGAGCTAGAGCATTAATCTTATTGGGCTATCAAGCAAGTCAACTTGAATTTGGAGGGTGCTGGAAAGCAAAGAAAGTTCCAATTATAAGAGTTGGATGAATTGAAGGATGAGGCTTTTGAGAGTGCCCTTACTTACAAGGCAAAAACCAAGGCATTCCATGATCAAATGATCTCTAGGAAAAGCTTTAACAAAGGACAAAGAGTGTTGTTATACGAATCCAAGCTCAAGATGTTTTCAGGTAAACTATGTTCTAAATGGATTGGACCATTTGTAGTGACTAATGTTTTTCCTTCTGGTGTAGTGGAAATCATGAATGAAGCATCTGGAAAAATATTCAAGGTCAATGGACATCGTCTCAAGCCTTACCATGAGTTTCCAGAAAAAGAAAAAGTGGAAGAGATGACCCTTCTCCATCCATATTATGATGAACACTAAGGAATGTCACAATGTCGGGCTGAGGACAATAAACCAAGTGCTTAATGGGAGGCAGCCCATCATCAAGAAAATTAGATTTGCTTTCTTTATCCCTTTTATTTTAAGTTTCTTTATTATTATTTTTATTAGTTTCTTAGGTAAAGTAAATATTGGTATGCTTCCTGAATTATTGCCTAGGAATCCCTAGATATCTTTGTGTTTTGGAATGTTGGATTTCTGATTGAATGCATTATTTGATTGTTTGATGAGTGTATGGAGTCGTTATAAGAGTTTTAAGTGAATGAGAAACCTTGGAAATTAGTCCATGGGATATTAGTGTGGTTTTCTGAGTTGCCAAGTTAGAGGAAAACATAGAGGGTGTTTCAAGACACACCTCATATTCGCAGCTAGCAGAAGCCCCAATTGCTCACAGAGTAGTACACGGGGGGGGGTGTCATCTGACATGGCCCATGTTCTCATGACAGAAAGCCCCAACTGGTCACAAAAGCTTACACGGGGGAGGCCGTGTAATAAGACATGGCCCGTGTCTTCAAATGAAGGAGTCATTGCTGCTCCTAGAGCTAAACACGGTGGGAGCTGTGTCATAAGAGACGGCCCATGTTTGCGTGTGCAGAGGCTCCCATTTCCCTCTCAGAGCCTTACACAGAGGGGGTCGTGTTGTGTTTATATGATAGTTCAATTAAAACCCTTACTTAGGGTTTTATTTGCCACTTTCAGCCCCAATTTGTCCCTCTCTTGTGTCGTTCCACACATCCACCAGCTCCTTTCCCAAGTTTCTTCCATTCAAACACCAATCAAGCTCCTATTTCCTCCTTCCATCCATTCCCAAGGACCACACACTTCCCTTTTCTTCCAAATCCATGCCCAAAAGCCTCCAACTCTTCTTCTTTCATTTTCTCCTCGCAACCCATCTCCATTTCTCTGGGTTTCACCTCCAATGCCTCTAAGGAAGCGAATGAAGCACACGACCAAGAAGGAAAGGACACCTTCCCCACCTCCACTTGCAAAGCCATCTCCATAGGTACCTGTGAATCATAGGAAGGAAATAATACCCACTAAGTATCTAGATGAGGATACACTAAGAGCCATTAATTTATATAGGGAGGTCTATAATTTATTGGGTAGAATAGGATAGGTTGAGTTTGCCAACATGCCTAGGCCTACCTATGCTGATTTAACTAGAGAGTTCTTTTCTACTTTTACCTATAAACTATACCCTCTAAGTGATCAAACTGAGTGGCTTAGAGTGATTACTTTTAAACTGTTAGGAACACCTCATACACTAGACATTCATCATTTTAGTGAAATTTTTGATTTTCCTATGGGGCACAATTGCATTCCCCGTGAGTTTCAGCAGGAGCGTGTTTGGTCTAATTTGACTATTGCTGAGTCTGGTCGTTATGAGCCCAAATCCTCTAAGGCCTCCAAACTCTGATCCCCTGCCCACCGTTACCTCCAAAAGTGGTTAGCAAACAACATTTGTGCTAGGGGGAAAGCCAAGGGACCCTTAGTAGGCTCGAATTATTTTTCCTTCACTGCATGGTCAATGGGGAACCTATGAATGACGGTTACCGGCTGTGTAACCATTTCAAGCATGCCGAGTCCACTAGAGCTGGACGAATCTTACTTGGAGGTTACATTACTACTATTATAGAGCATTGTGGAATTGATCTGGACTTGTTACTGGAAGAGGACCCTGTAAGGGGTCCTAATGCTATTGATGAGTCCATTCTGGTTGCCATGGGCATGTGCTTGAACCAAAATGGTGCCCTCCATTTGGTCAGAGCAGATGGTCATGTCTTACCCGGGAGAGCTCCAATGCCTGAGCCACAGGAGCACATTGATCCATCAGCCCCTCCGGAGCATGCTCCCCATTTTACAGTAGATACAGGACCTTCCACTATAGTTGTTTCATATGAGGAGGTCATGGCCTGCATTGACCGATTGGAGTTAGATCATGCTACCCGATTCCAGCATTTGGACGACCGATTCCAGCAGCTGGAGGACTTCACTAATAAGAGGACAGATACCATTGATAGCAAACTCGATGCTTTGCTTCAAAGAACGCCTTATCCCCTACCCCCATCTTGATGTATAACCTTTGTTTTTTGTATTAGGATTCTGATTTGAATTTGAATTGATATTTTGGCATTATATTAGATCTTATTTTGGATATGAATGATGATTACTGGTTATGGATTCAATTTCCTTCTTAATGTCTTTGAATATGCACTGTTGGTTTATTTGACTTTCTTTTCTCTGATGTGTGTATGTCTTGACATTATAGACAATGTCTGCTTTAAGTGTGGGGGGAGTAATGATCTTAGTGGAATTTATGGTGCATGTCTCTCCAATGGGTTTTAGAGTGATTTGAATGGTGAGCAAAAGATCTAATTTTTTTTTAATTGAAGGAGTAGATTTTATTGCTTTCAAATCTGTCAGGTGAAGTTTTGAAAAATTGAGGGGTTAATTTGCATATGATAAATTGAGACCTAGTGAGATTGCTTTAATGTGAATGGCTAATATTAGGCCATTTTGGTTCTTTGTTGTGTGATTCTAGTCATGACTATGTGTTCTTCAGAACTTGTCTTGACTCTCTTTTAATCTCCAAATGACCACTGCACACATTTGAAATGAAAAAGACATTTCTTTCAAATAGCTACTAGCCAAACAATCGTTCTTACATTTTATCCATTGTTTACCCCCTTTGGGCCTAATTGACTTTTTCTTCATTGATAGCTCAATACAAGCCTAAAAGTGGAAAACCATTATGCTACCCTACCTTAGGGAGTAGAAGAGCTTAGTTGTGTTAGGAATTGGTTTTGAATAAGTGTGGGGGGAATTTAACAATGTAGTGCAAGGTGTATATGTCTTTATAAAAAAAAAAAAAGAGCTCAAAAGTGGAAAAGAAAGAAATGAAGAAGAAAAGGAAAATTTTGACTGTTGTATGGAGAAAGGCAAGAAAAAAGAAAAGATACAAAAAGAAAATTGAGATTGAAGAGTACATGGGTGATTTTTATTATAATGATTGAATATATTCCCCTTTGTTCTTCTAATTCCTGTGGTCTAACTTTGCTCATCCTTGATGTATCCTACCTTAACCCTAACCCCATTATAACCTAATTAAAGACCTTTTGATCTTTGTGTGCATGTGGCCTAGATGGTAGAGAAGTAGAGGCTTGCCAAACCTATGGTAGGGCATGTTTTTATGAGTAGGTTGAGAGTAAACACAAGCCCTAAAACACTTGAGTGAAAGAGTCAGCGAGAATTTTTCATGTTGAATTAACCCTGGAATTTGATTGTTACTTGCTCGTTTAGATTGTCAAGGGAGGAAATTCCTGATTGCTTAGATCCCTTGGAAAGATTAAGGTGTGTAGGTCTTTGCTCATTGTTCTGCACTTTCATTGCTTATTGGGACACATATGCTTTATTTTATATTTTTGCCCAGGAGTGTAAAAGGCTAAGTGTAGGGGTACTTGATCTATTGATTATTTCTATATCTTGAATGTCTTGTCTTTGATCTAATTGAACTCCATATATGCTTAATTGTCAACTTTTAGCTAAGTTTCCAGATATGAAGATTAATTGGATCATTATTGTGAAACTATGCTCAAGTGTGTTTATAAGCACTCATAATTGCATTGTGTTTTTCAAGAGATTTTTGGGTGACAAAGTCCATTAGCATCAAACCAAGCTTGCTATCAACTTTAGTAGAGAGCTAAAGACTCAAGGAGATCAACATCACCCTTAGAAGCAAAAGAAGAAACATTATGTGAAGAATCAAGGCTGAATATGAAGAAGTTAAGTGACACAACCCGTGTCCCCAGACACAAGGGGGCCGTATCATTCTCTGGCATCACAAATTAGATTTAGTTTGGAGTTTTCCCGAAGACACGACCCATGTCTTAATACACGGGGTAGGCTGTGTTTCTCTCTGACTTCCAATCTTGTGGAACTTACACTGGCAGACTCAAACATGAGGGGGGCCGTCTAATCAGACACGGCCCATGTCTGCATATCAGGAAATTAGTTTTGAGTTTAGACGAGGAGCTAAGTATTAAAAGCTATAAATAAGATTACTTATGGTTAAAAAAAGGGAAGTCTGAGATAGAAGCTGCCAAAGAACTGAGGAGAATACGAAGAACAAGAGATAGGCAGATTCGATCAAAGATTGGAGATTCAAGTTCGAACCATTAACGATCAATCAACCTCAATCATTGGAAACTAGTTTGATCTTCAGTTTTCTTTTGCACTTGTATTCTTGACAAAGTTCTTCTTTCATTTTTCTTTTTATATTTTGAATGTACCATGTGCGGCTAAGTTTCATATTTGGTTAAGGGAAGATGAAATCTTAGTTTTGATTTTGTGAATCCAACATACTTCTTTATTTCAATACAGTTGTGTTTTGATTCATATGTTTCTTATCTAAATATAATATAAAGGTTTTTATATTATCTGCCAATCTCAAAAGTGGTAAAACTAGGATTGCTATGCGTGGTTGCTGTGGTAGGACAAATGAGATATATGATTTAAGTAATTCAATCCTGGTGTATGATTGGACCTTAGTGTGATTGGTTTTCTAAATCTTAATGTTGCCATTAGGTAGATATAATAGCAGTTGCTTTATAGCTAACTAGTGATTAGGGATTAATTTGAGCGGTTTCTAAATTAACCAAAACCTAAGCGAAATAGAGAATTAATCTCACAACTGCATAAATACATAATTGATCATGTTGGGATAAAGGATATGTAGGTTAGCATTATCATGTAAATCTAATGGTGGATTCCATATCTTAACCAATCTCTTTAAATTGGTAAATCAAATCGTGTTTATTGTTGTTGCTTTAGATTTAATTTCTTTTCTTAGTTTTGACAAACAAAACCCTTTTTTTTCTATTTATTGTTCTTTAGAGTTTAAAGTAGGAATCGATTTATAATGCCAATTGAATTAGTTTTCTATGGATCGACTCTTACTAACTTCAACTAGTTGCAAGTTTTTTATATTTTTGGTGGAACTTGATAACTGATTTTAATTTTATTTTATTCACAACCCAGCAGTCACATCAAGTAGTTTTCTCTTGATTGATGTGCGCTCAAACTTTCTTTGATATCTTGTTGAGGCTTAATGATTCACATATAGACTTGAACATGATTAAGGCAATTAGGCTTGATTCTTTCTTGACTTTCAGAGTTACATTGATAAAATAACCCCTTAATTGTCCCATTTGAGCCTGAAATTGATTTCTTTGAATACCTAATTGAATAATCAGGTTGAATTCTTTGGAGCATCTGTTGTTTTAATTGAAAAGTCTAGAAAGGTGGCTTTTGTCTTCAAGGGTTGAAAAGAAAATTAAAAAAATGAAAAAAAAATGAAAGAGAAAGAATGAAAAAAAAAGAAAAAAAAGGAAAAAGAAGAACAAGTTTATTGGTGAAGAATAATGAGACTATTGGGTTGAAAGTGAGAATCTATTATATCCTTGTGCATTAGGCTCTATTTATCATCTTTTCAACCTGATTCTACTTTGTATTGATTTATTCATGAGCATTCTTTACCCCAATTTTATTCTTTTTCCTACTTTTCATTATACCCTTGGCCCCATTACAAGTAAAGGAAGTCATTTTGATTCTTGTATTGTATGTGAACTTGGAAGTGGAGATGAGATTGATAAGCAAGCCTATGGTATTAAATTTTTCAAGAGAAATTTAAGTGATCTCGTTGTCTTTAAAAACTTGAGCAATGGAAAGATGAGTGATCTCAGATGTTTGGCGAAGAGAAAAGATGTAAGCTAGACTCAACCCTCTAATTGTCTTAAGTGCTGAATGATCTTGCTTGTTTGAATTTGATTGCTGAACTTGAATTTTTAAAATATTGGAATTTCCCTTGATTCATGTTTCTTGATGTTGAGTTTGATCTTGTTGTTGAGTCCTATTCTTTGCTTAAGGACAAGCAAAGCTCAAGTGTGCAAGAGTTGATGAACCATCAATATCTCTTATATTTACAGTTCAATTCCTTGGTTTTTCATGTTCTTTTTATATTTTTATTTGAACTTTGTTTGTAAGTTTTGTTATATATTTAGTATTTTTTAATTGTATTTTTATTATGTGTTTTGTATATTTTTGTCAGGTAATTGCACATGGAGAAGACTGGACTTTCAAAGAAGCTAGGAAAAGAGAAAATTTTCATCAGGCATTCAACGCTTAAGTGCTGGAGTGGAGTGTTTGAGCCCCCAAAGCGTATGCAGTAGCGGTGAATCAGTGACCCAGCGCTTGAGCGCTGGGGAGGAGCGCCTGAGCGAGCAGAATGTAACAACGCGTGTCCTTGCTTAAGTGACTCAGTGACCAAGTGCTTAGAAGCCAGTGCCTAGGCACTGGTTGTGTATCAAAGGACGTTGTTTTCAATAAATAGAGGAGTTGTGCCACAATTCAACATACCTTTTACACTTTGCACATCATGGGAAAAATTCCTAATCCCGAGAGAGTAGTTTCGTAGTAGCTAACTCTGGAGGACAACTTCAAAGGGAGGATTCGATTCTTGAAGGTTAGAAGATCATAATTACTGTAAAAGGTGTTTTTTGATTTCTCTTTCCATCTAGTTTTTCCCTTTCTTTGGGTTTTCGTTCCATGGGTTTGTATTTTGATATGGGTTTGTTTGTATTGAACATGAGTAGCTAAACCTATAGCTAGGGCTATGGGGGATCTTATTTTTCTAATTATTTGGGTTTGATTTCTAATTTGATTAAAGTAATTTCTTTTAGGGTCTCTCATATTGCTTGCATTCTTATCATAACTTGATCACTTTTGGCATGTGTTAATTCATTGTTTGACTGGTGATCGTCCGCATTCAATGAGTGGATCTATATGGTAAACCTAGGATTACATTGGTGAATGACCAAACATCAATTTTTCCAACTAATTGAATTGACATATATGTTAGTTCATCTCTTGAATTGAAGCTTAAAGCATTCTTAATTAATTTAACTAAATGACTAAATAAGTAATTTAATTTAGGAATAGAATATTATTTCATCCATGACCATTGGGATTCAATAGCAAGTAAGAGAATATTAGCAAAAGAATTACCTTACATCATAAATGAAAAAAAATCTGAATAATTAGATTCAAATGAACCTTGCGCCCTAGTCTCTCTCTCATTGATTATCTATTCTTTGTTTAATTGATCATTATTTTTCTTTATTTGTTTTCTGATTTTACTTTGAATTTCTTCATACACTTTTAATTGTCTGGATAACAAAGAGTTTTATAAATCTAATAATTACCATTTATTCCTCGTGGGATCTATAACTGGGACTCAAGTCCTATATTACTTCGCAACAGAGTGCACTTGCTCTTAGTGTATTTTACGCATATCAAGTTTTTGAGCTAGGATATATGTTTAGAGATTGCCCACAGAGACAGAAAACTATTTTCACCCCCAGACCACAAGCAGTAGGAAGGGTTTATACTCTGAGTGGTAAGGAGGTGACTCAGTCTTTGAGTTTAATTCAAGGTAAATGCATAATTCTTGATCACTTTTTAACTATTATATATGATTCGGCAGTATCCCACTCCTTTATTTTCAGTGATTGTGTGAAGTTGCTTGATTTGCCTATGGCAGACCTTCTTTTTGATTTATCTATTTCCACACCTACCAGTAGCTCAGTTACAACTTCTAAAGTTTATTTAGATTGTTGCATTAAGTTAGAGGATATGATATTCTTTGTAAATCTTATCTGTTTGTCTTTAGTAGATATGGATGTTATTCTTGGCATGGATTGGTTGTCCTCCAACCATGTAGTTTTAAATTATGTTAATAAAACCTTAGTGTTTATGTCAGAGGTATCTACTAAAGTTAACCCTTCCGAGTCAGTGTATCTCAATGCAAGCTAAGTGAATCATTGTTTGGAGGAGGGAGCTCAAGGGTATGTTCTCCTTTTCTCTCTGAGCACAGAGGTTGAGTAGAGCCTAGATGATATACCAATAGTGAGGGAATACCCAAAAGTATTCCCGAGAGATATAGTAGAGTTGCCACCTATCAAAGCGATAGAGTTTTCTATAGACTTAGTACCGGGGACGGGACCTAATTCTATGGCACCCTATAGGATGGCACCTCTAGAATTGGCAAAACTCAAAAACAAATTGAGGAATTGCTAGAAAAATAATTCATTAGGCGGAGTGTTTCTCCTTAGGGAGCAGTCATGTTGCTTGTGAAAAAGAAAGATGGTACCATGAGACTGTGTGTAGATTATAGATAGTTGAATAGGGTAACCATCAAGAATAAATATCCATTTCCTAGGATAGAGGATCTAATAGATCAGTTGAGGGGAGCATCAATGTTCTCCAAGATTGACCTAAGGTCAGGATTTAGGGATGAAGATATTCCTAAGACTACTTTTAAGACTAGGTATGGACATTATGAGTATCTTGTGATGTCCTTTGATGTCCTTTGAGTTGAAAAATGCACCAATGGTATTCATGGATTACATGAATAGGATTTTTAGACCTTACCTAGATCAGTTTGTAGTGGGGTTCATAGATGACATCCTAATCTATTCCCAGACAATGGAAGAACATGAACTTCATGTCATAACAGTTTTGGAGATTATTAGAGTGAAGAAACTATTTGCCAAACTATCAAAGTGTGAGTTTTGGCTTATAGAAGTTCAGTTTCTAGGGCATGTGATCTCTCAAGGAGGGATTTCAGTAGACCCTAGTAAGATTGAGGCAATGTTGTAGTGGGAGAGACCCACCACTGTGGCAGAGATTAGAAGTTTCATAGCCCTAGCTGGATACTATAGGAGATTCATCAGTGGATTCTCCTAGTTAGCACTACCCTTAACTAGATTAACTAGGAAAGGTAGTACATTTGTTTGGACTCGAGTGTGAGGATAGTTTCTAAGGGATTAAGTTGAGGTTGACTACTACCCCAGTATTGGAAATTCTGGATCTGCAAGAGAACTTTGAGGTATTTTGTGATGCTTCAAAGAATGGCTTAGGGTGTGTTCTGTAACACCCTAACTTTTGGGATAATTACTATATAGTCCCGAAATGTACTGTTTTGTGAATTCTGTGAGCAGTAAATTAAATTTGACTGTTCCATGAGTGTACTTGACTGTTGTATGTGATTTGCTCCGAGCCAAGGCAATAATAATTTTCTGGCCGAAAAATTCTTATTTTAATTAATTGGAGCTGGGGAATCTTACTAAACCCAATTCTGATTGATATATATATTAATCTCATAATTTTTAGGATTTAACCGTGCAATAAAATAATTTTATATTATTATAATATTATTTTATATTACAAGATACCCTCTTGTCTCAAAAATAGTAGAAATCTGCTTCGAATTGACCACGGATCTTTAAAAGTCTGTGGGACCCGGGTTTAGGAAAAGCAGTCAACTATGCTGACTGGACAAATTCTAGCAAATGAGAGCAAGTCAACGAAAGTGGCTTGACTTTTTAAACCAATAAGAATAGGTCAACGAAAAGAGCGTAGACTTTCATTTGGACCGTTGGATGGAAACTTAGTTAGGAAGCCTTTGATTTCAACCATTGATTAGATCAATAATGATATTAGAATTCAAATTTTATGACTAATCAATATCTACCTTAGATGTAATCTAGGGCTAGGAATTAAAGATGAAACCAATGGCTAGGATTAAGTTAAACATAGTAGCTTGAATTTGATTAGTAACTAAGTAACTAATTAAATCTAATTTGGTTAATGTAAGGATCTAATTAATAAGCTAAGTAAACTAATTAATTAATCTTTGTGAACAGTTGTGACAATTTGAGCTTCTGCTTATATCTGTCGAATTTGAATCATATCTGTCGAATTTGAACTTCTATCCAAATTCGTCGAATTTGATCTTCTGACTATTTAGTACCATGTCAATATCTGTCGAGTGAGGATGCTAATACCCATTGAGTTAGAATGTCAAAATTCGTCGAGTTAGGATGCCAATGTCTGTTGAGTTGGAATTTCTAACTATTCAGTAAAGAAACTTCTCTAATGTCAAAATCCGTCGGATTAAGATTTCTGACCATATAGTATTTTCGTCGGTTCGACACTTAGAAGGTTTCTCCAATGTCAACACCCGTTCGTCGAGTTAAGATTTTTGATCTTTATCCGACAGAATTTTCCTTCGACAGAACTTGATGTTAGCCATTCCCGTGAGAGGATGTTTTTCCATCTTACATCATTCTGTCGTGTAATTGTTCGTCGAAAACTACTTCGTGTAATTGTTTGTCGAAAACTACTTAATTAGCAAGTAATTAGATTTGAATTAAAAGCGAATTGAGTCCCACGATTTTGCAGCAGCTTGGGGAGGCTTCTACATGGTTCTTGAACCGTCTTGCATGCCCATTAGGTGGCCAAATGGTGACATAAGCCATGTGCACCTAAATTAGATATTTTTTCAAGTAAATCTCTTTATTTTCTTACCACACCTACATGGCAGCAGCCCCCTTAATTACACACTCAGTATTTACTTTTCATTTATCCGAAATCAAAGCTTTCTATTCTCTCCAAAAATAGTAAGAACCCGAGCACACTTTCTCTTCTATTTTCTTCTCCATAGGTTCGACCAAGTATTCCAAATACCACCAACCAACTTCTATAATTTTACCTCTTCATATTTCCTAAACCCAAATCATATTCTAAATACTTTTCATTCGCAAAGTTTAGCCAAAAACCTACTCTATCTAGTCCAAAATCCAACCTTTTGCTTACTTTCTTAAGGGTAAGTTTTGATTCTATGGTTTAAATTTGGATTTCTAATTTTTCTAACCATGATTGTTCCATGGTTTCTCAATATTGAACATTGTATGTGTTTTTACTAATTGTTTAAGAATTTTAGGGATTTATTTGGGAGGTTGTACAAAATTTCAAGAGAAGGAGGAAAACTAACCAATTAATTGTCTTCAAGAGGTAAGAGAGAGATTTAATCTCATCAACCCTAAGTGGTGATGGGAAAATGGATTTGTATGTGTGTGTAGAATCCATAAGGATCTATTTGTGTGATTGTTTATGGTTTTTATTATTTTTGTGATTGTTTAAATGCTTTCCTATTTGTGATTTATTTTGCTATGCATGATTATAATTTTTATTATTTTTGCTATGCATGTTTATGGCTTTAAATATATTATATGTATATTGTATGTGATTATATAATTGCATGTGTTTATAATTGTATAATTATCAAAGTAGGATGTGAATAACATGTAACGATTTGCATGAGTGTTCCAAAGAACACAGAATGAGGCTCACGGCCTTACATCAAACAGAGAACCAAAATGTTCTCAGCAATTTTCTAAATCACTGATTTACAGGATTTAGGTAAAATAATGGATATAAGAATGATTTTGATTTAATTATGGCCAACATGCCATTTAGTGTATAATTGGACATCATTTTATTTTTGATTTTGGCCAACATGCCATTTTATTTTCTAAGATAGGTTAGGTAATGGATTTACAAAATAAACTGATTCCAATGAATTTTTGAGAAAACAAAAGGAATAAATTCAGTCTTAGAATTCTAAATTAGCAGACTTCAGTTTAAGTAAGAAATAAAGCAAACACTTAAAAAATACTAACGTAGAGCTCACACAATAAGTTTTGAAGCGCGTTAGTCAGTTTCAAAGTGTAACTGATGGGTAAAAATAAAATGGAAAGAATTTAGAGGAAAATATTAAAAATACCTTATACTGATTTTACAGGTAAAATACTGCCAAAATTTACTAAAATCAGGTGAATTAAATGAAAAGATTCCATACTATATTTAGAACACAAGGAAAATACTCTACGTATTTTACATATATTAGATATAGTCTACACATATTTAAAATTGATAATTTTAAGATATTCGGTTAAGAAAATGAATTAAAAATCTTACGCGATTGAGAAAATGATTTAAAAACATTACGTGATGTTCAAAAATGTCAAAATATATTAACGTGATTTAAAAACGCTTGTGAAAACAACGAGATTGTGAAAATGCGATAAAATTCCTACGCGATTGAACGATAAGTGAGTTTTGCTGTTGGGTCAAAGTGGTGGACCCAGACATGTTGTGGTGTAGTACTGTCAAGTGGGACGTACTATACTTTGGTATTTTGTGACTAAGGGTATTTTTGTAATTATGGTAAAATTTGGATAATAAGTGTATTTTTTGTAATTTTAGATCATGCTTAGAGTGTTATGCCAATTTGGTTTATAATTGGTGATTGATTGATGAGGCGAATTACACTATGTTTTGGTGTGATAAGCGTAGTGTGGTTCATTTATGAACTTGGAGGCATTAGTGTGCGGAGAATTCCATATGAGGACAATGGGTTGCTCCTCTGGGCCGTGGTAATGGGCAACACACTAATGATATTGACAAACACTATTCTTAATCGAGATCTTGAGGAGACTATTACATACTATGCCTGTAGTGCATGGTGTATTGACTGTGTACTACTACACGATGTTTGGACTGTGGACTATAGACACAATGTTTGACAGTGCAATAGTTTGGTTGGGCAGCCATAAAGTATTCTTAGTTTCTATACGAATCATTCTCTCAGATATCCGTGTCTAGCTCCATGGAGTAGGAACGAGTCAGTGTGTGTTCATGCATTATCGGCATTTTACGGCTTACCATAATCTGTGATAAAATGTATGATTTATTGTTTTCCAATATTGCATGTGTTATTTTACTATGTATTACTTGATATATTATGCATGATATGTTGGTATGTACTGTTGTGATAATTATTTTGAACTGTCATTTTCTTTATTGCCATGCGGGTAGTGATGCAGATTGTCTCACCTCTTTATATGTTTTCTCGATATTATTATATTATTTTCGTAAAGAGTTTGAGGAAGAAGAGGATCAGCCTCTTGAGATACAGTATCCGGATGAGCAACAGCCGAGCGAGCTATACGAGGAAGAGGAGCCGGTAGATCACACTGATCATCAAGACTGATCTTGAGATCATGGCATTGCTAGGATTCTTCGGGTTTGTGAGACTTGAGTTTCACAGAGGTTCTGAAGCCTGGCGTATGCGAGTAGATAGAGGAACAGTTATTTGTGTGGGACGTTTGACTGTGTCCCTATGTAGAGAGTATAATGGAGATGTCATATTCACTACTATGTTATATTTACATCTAGAGTTGCCACTGACTCTTAGGCGTTACTGGCAGGGAATATTCCATGCACCTAGTGAGCTCAGTAGCGAGTCAACAGCCCGGACTCGTGTCCGTAGTGCTGTGAGATCTCCAAGATGTCAACTTTTCAATGGTCTTTCTGGAGGATGATCCATCGGAGGGTTAGATATCTATCGAGATGCACTTGGGCAATACTATGTCTTAGTTTTGTGTTAACTCGTTACTGCTTTTCTAAATACATGTAGTTGTAAATTATGTGTGTACTAAAGAAGAATCATTTGTATATTACAATGTGGTTACGTTTGTTATATTTCGTGTTTCGTGTTATTTTATTTAATGCTATAATTATAAAAGGAAAACAAATTTACCACAAATATTATTTAAGTATCAAATTTTTTACAACTTGGGTAATAGTTTTATTTTATTTTATTTCATTGCATTCATAAATGTGACATCCCCACAAGGGTGTTACATGTTCTTATGCAACATATGCAAGTAGTTGCTTATGCATCGAGGCAGTTGAGGCCTCATTAGGAAAACTATCCCACCCATGATTTTGAATTAGCAGCTGTAGTTTTTGCCTTGAAAATGTGAAGACTGTCTTTATGGAGTTCAATTTGAGGTGTTCAGCGACAAAGGAGATGGATGGAGTTTCTTAAAGATTATGACTTTGAGCTTAAGTATCATCTAGGTAAGGCCAATGTAGTGGCTGATGCACTAAGTAGGAAATCCCTACACATGTCTCAGATGATGGTTTGAGAGGGTCAGCTTCTAAAGGGGTTTAGAGATTTGAGCCTTAGTGTAACCGTGGCACCCCAGAGTCTCTATATGAGTAAGGTGGACATTGTTAGTCATCTGAGAGCTCAAATTGTAGAAGCTCAAAGTAAGAATGAAACCTTAGATGAGATACGAGAGCAAACCTTTTTAGGGGATCAGATAGATTTTCATATGGAAGATGATGGATTGGCTAAGTTTAGAGATAGGCTTTGCATTCCAAGAGATTCTGCAATTAAAGAAAGGGTTTTAGAGGAAGCTCATAGTAGTAGATACACCATCCATCCAGGAGCCACTAAGATGTATCAAGATATGAGTAAGTTGTTTTGGTGGCCAAGAATGAAAAAGGAAATAGCAAAGTTTGTGTCTAGGTGCTTGGTGTGCCAGAAAGTCAAGATAGAGCCCCAAAAACCTTTAGGACCTCTCCAATCCTTAGTAATTCCTGAATGGAAGTGGGAGAACATCACAATGGATTTTGTGACTGGTTTCCCTAGGACTCAGTTAGGTTATGATACAATTTGGGTCATAGTAGATAGACTAACTAAGTCTGCCCACTTTTTGCTAATGAGAATGAATTACTTCTTAGAGAAATTGGATCAATTGTACCTCCAGGAGATAGTTAGGCTGCATGGAGTTCCCCTCAGTATAGTTTCAGATAGAGATCCTAGATTTACATATAGATTTTAGGGAGTTTTGCAAAAGGCCTTTGGGATTAGGCTTAATCTTAGTACAACATACCATTGACAAACAAATGAACAGTAAGAGAGAACTATCCAAACCCTAGAGTTAAGACATTTTTAGGGATATTTCACTAAGGAATTAGCCACCCTGCATACAAGAACAAGTATGGGTTTTTAAGCTTTTCTAGAGTTAAGAATTGCTTAAAATTGAATGTTAGTTATCAGTTGGTTCCTATACCGATTATAGTGGGGCCATAATACACTTATCCTAATTAAGAAAGTGAGTTAAACCTCTTTGACCTTGCAAAAAAGTAAGTGAAACTTATTGCTAAGAAGGAAATTGTGAGAGGTAAATGTCAATACAACATTATTACCTAAGACAAAGCAGTGAGCTAAGCTATTTGTCAAGTAACATGAGGAAAATGATCAACCTTATGTAGTGCGGTGAAGCAAGTTAAACTTACCAACACAAGCCTTGGGACGAGTTAAGTTTTAAGTTAGGCAAAGAGGTGAGTCAAGCTATTTCCCAAGTTTAGTTGATGTTACATAGTTGTATGGGCAATTGTGTAATATGAGAATTAGATTAAATTTCTGTAACATTATACAGTTGTATGCGCAATTGTATAATGTTGCTGTCAATTTTAAATGTGTATAATTTATATTAATGAATGACATGTGTTATACGTATACAACTGAGAATTTTTATGTTCTCATCACTTTCTATGTTTCCAAGGTAAAAGTAGGTCCAAACCCTAGTAAGGGGGTGACAAAGCTAAAGAAGGAGCTACAAGACTAGATTAGTGTTTCGTTTTGTTGTATGTTAACATTTAATGTATATTTGGTTTTACGACTTGTAGTTTCTTAGTAATTTTGTTGTATATATGACATTACGCCCTTTGAAGCTTTTGATGTATATATATTATGACCTACTTTTATCGTGGTTCACCATATACAAATTTTCATTTGTATGGGTTTAGTTTGATAGTAACAGTAGTAGTAGTAACATGTTTAATGTTAATTATCTTTATATATGCAGTTATATCGAGATATTTTGTGTTAGGGTGTTACAAAAATCATCAGTAAAAGTAATGAAGTATTGAAAACCACCTCTAGCTAGTGTGCTTAGGAATCCACATACATCACTATGTATGAGGCCCAAAAGATCACTAGCCCTTTCACCTTATCCAGTGAATGGGGCTTTAGTCATCTTTTCCAATAAACAAGGCTCGCATATCTTATATGATTCAAAATCAAATGAGTCCAAGAACCCATCTTTATTGATTTTAGAGATGCGTTTCTCATTTATATAGCCGAAACGATAATGCCATGGATAACTTGGGTTTATATCATTTGATTTGAACCTCTTAGTATTTATGTTATAGATGGGCATTTCGAGATGGAGGACATAAAGTCCATTATTTAGTTGTGCACTACCATAAAAGATATTCAAATAAATAGAACAACTTTTATCCTTTATTATAAAAGAAAAAACTTTCTTGTCCAAACAAGAAATAGAAATGATATTCTTACCAATAGCAAATAAATATGCCATAAAATATATTTAACAAGGTCTTTAATTAAATATGTCTCCCACTATTTTATTCAAATCAATTACCCTTATCATTGACTCAGAAAATCCTATTGTAAGATTTCCTAGTGGGCTAAGATCCATATTTCACCTAGCTTTGAGTCAGCTTTGGTTGATCACTCAAATTTTGGTTATTTAGGTAGGAAACATTTTCTAATTACATCACATGCAACTCTTGGATAGTTGGGTGAGTAACAATTACTCTAAATCATCAAATGGACTAAAGCCCAACTTTATGCCTCTAAGCCTTCAATCCTATTGAAATGGCCTAGTTAAGTTAGATCCAATGGTTGGCAGTTGGATATTACCATTATCTTATCGCATCTTACTAATATAGATAAAGGCATCCTGTTTTGGCAGACCTAGACTTAATCAACACTAGCCTTAACGAAGGCATCAAACAATGACTTAATATTTGCTTTGAAGGATTTTTTTTATTTATTAGATCTCACCATTTGTTAAACTATTTAACATACCATAAACATCTATGCATCTCATACATATAAAAGTATATAAAGAATGTGACATGGTTATGGCCCCTAACACATTGATTCTCCTAAGCTAATGAGAGTATTAATAACTAAACCTAGTGAATGAACCAACTTCAACCAAACGTCTCCCACTAACATCCTCATATGATGTCGTCTTCTTGCCTCTACATCAAGATTACATTATAAAGAATAAAGAAACCTCATTTTACATATAAGGGGAGTTAGGAGAGAAGAGAATGTATAACCAGAATATAGAGAGAAATGCACAACACGTAGGTCGTATTTAAAAAAACCCAAAAAGGTAAAACAAGAGAACTAAGGCCATAACCATGCACCATGCACCACAAAGAACACAAAAGATCAAAATAATAATACATTATTATCTTTGTGAAACATAAAAAAAGATTTGAATATCAGGCCATAGAAAAGACACTTTTGCGCCTCCTTGACGGCTAGGGTATCAACATTTGAACCCTCATAGCCGTGAGGACATGAACACTTCATGTCACAGGACCCCTTGTGCTGCTATCCAAAAATAAGGTTTCCAGAACCCTTGCGTCGCGCCACTATCCAAAAACAAGGTTTGCTTGACATTAACATTTGATGTTGCCACAAACCAGAAACAGGGTTTCCAGAATCATTGCGTCGCACCACTATCCAGAAACAAGGTTTGCTTGACATCAATGTTTGATGCCTTTGCAGACCAGAAACAAAGTTTCCAGAATCCTTACGTTGCGCCGCTATCCAGAAACAAGGTTTGCTTGACATTAACGATTTGATGCCATCGTAGACGAAAAATAAGGTTTGCGAGAATCCTTGCGTTGTTGTGCTGTATATATCATACACACACACACACACACACACACATACAATATATATATATATATATAAACTTCACAAAAACATATATGTATACAAAATGGTTTTCACAGAACATATGAACATCTTCATGGTTACGAAAACAACATCATGGTTTCACATACAACATATCAAACATGTTATGTTTTCACAAAGGTTTCTTTCGATTTCTGAATAAACACATTAAAGATCATATCTTTTACAAAAAAGAGAACAACTAATCATCTTATTTCATGCAACACGTTAACAGAAAAGACCGATTCATGGTTTCGTAAGTGGCTCTGATACCATTGTTGGGAAATCCAAGAACAAAAATACAGCAGAAAAGGATTCCCACAAAGGATCCATGCGAAAAAAAGAGTCATGAAACGTGATTTTCGAGTATACTTCTTGAAGACAGATGAAAAATGATTAAGCAAAACACTAGCACCGCAGTAATAATGGTACCTCTGTGTTGTCCACACAAACAGACTCACAAATGTCCAACTTCTGCAATCTTGGAATCTCACGTCTCTTGTACAGTGCTAGCTGCGAAGAGAAGAGAAACCTATCAGTCTCTCACTCACTATTTCTGTTAGGGTGAGGATAGGGTTTTCCACTGATGCGCCTTGACAGCCCTTTAGTAGTACTATTTATAATAGTGATTGCCTTATACGAGTAAGAGTAGCAGTAGGTTTAGCAGTGCAACCTTGGACTCATCTGTTATGAGTCTAGCCACGATAGAACCCTAGTCCAACTTAGATTCTAATTGCTCAAACTTAATCTGTTCTATGTGTGTGACCCTGCAGGTTCTCGTGACATTGGCAGTAATATTAAAATCCCATTTTAATATTACAAGTAATGAGCGGTATCTAGCAACACATCACTGCTACCCAAGTAATGAGAATGTCAATGATTTGACATAACCTTTTCATGAACAATATTTCTGTATATTTTCCAAATATCTAGATTGAACACAAGGCATGGAATGTGTTCAATCTTCTGTTTCCTGATACTCGAGTAGACTTAGTAATAACAAATGAGATCAATATCTCATATTCATTCATTTAAGCATGGTCTTGCATTTCGCAATCTCACTTAATCAGGGAGCCTGAAGATATCGCTTCTATTCTGTAGGAGGGACAAATCCCATCTAGGTCACTCACATCCCTCTGCATGATTTGTGGTATGTCCAATAACTAATTTTATAATCACCTTATTACAGATAATGTTTGATGGCATTAAAACATACAACTCCTCTTGTAAGAATCATAGTGATTTCAAGTCAAAGGACCACATATACCATTGTCACTTTGAGAATCACTTATGACACTCACGCAATGATCCACGTAGTGTTCTCATGGTGGGTCAGTCCAATACATCATTACTCTAATATGTATCCATATGAAGACTTAATATCTCATATCCATAACCCGTGAGATGTGGTCATCAGTCTATGCATATACTGGTCTCAATGTATTATTGTTATTCTAATTAACTATAATACTTGAGTAGGGACATTTAAGAATAGTGTTCTGATTCTATCCAATAGGATCTCACGATCAAGTCATCCACTTAATGTCTTATGGCATTGAACTTACTATTCTAAGGACTTTATTATGTTTATAATAAAAAACATAATAAATGAAAATTCCTTATGTATTAAATAAATAGCATAATACATAGTATATAAATACAGTCAAAATAAAATGACCTCTAAGGCATACATCAACATAAGGAACTCGACCTCAGAAGGCCCAGATATGGCCGAAGCGCTCATGGCTAGGGCAAATACCATGAGAGAGCGAACAACCGTTACCGCAAGGATGTTAAAGAGGATGGGAGCAAATCCACCTCACCAAAGTCCACCACCTATGCATCTAGTACAGGAAGTATAACAAGTCGGAAGGAATCAGAACTTCCAGGACTTGAAAGATTTTTGTCAGACGAACCCTCCACCGTTTAGAGGCGAGTACAATCTCACTGAGACTGAGGAGTGGCTCAGTGAGATGGAAAAGATCTTTGAGGTAATGGTTTGCTCGGAGGAGCAAAAGGTGTCCTTCACCTCCTATATGTTGAAAGGGGAAGCAGAGCACTGGTGGAAAGGTACCAAGAGGGTACTAGAAGCCGTAGGAACTCAGGTGTCTTGAGAGGTCTTCAAGACAACCTTTTTTGAGAAGTTTTTCAAGCAAACTCTACACGATGACAAGGAAGTAAAATTTATTCAGTTAGTACAAGGAAGCTTGTCCGTAGGCCAGTATATGGCCAAGTTTGATGAGTTGTTAAAATTCTCTTTACATTTTTGTTATCATCCAAACGAGAAATGGCAATGTTTGAAATTCAAAACTGGCTTAAGAAGTGAGATTAAAAGTATAATGAAATCTATAGAGATCAGGGATTTTCCTTCTCTAGTCAACAAATGCAGGATTGTGGAGTCAAGTACTCACAGCCCTCAATTAGAGGAAAGGGCATAAGATTTCTTGAAAAGGAAGCGAGAAGATGATAAGACTAAGCAAGGTACTCCTAAAATGAGCAGCCCTAAAGGAAAAGGCAAGAAGGAGTCTAAGGTAGCTCAATGCACTAAATGCGGGAAGACACATAGAGGCAAACTATGTTTGGAAGGTCAATCTGTGTGTTACACCTGTGAGAAGCCAGGACACTTTTCTAGATATTGTCCTATGAAGAAGGAAGATGCACCCACCCCAAAGCCTCTAGCCAAGGGACAAATTTACACTCTAGGCGGAACAGAGGTGGCCTAGTCTTCCGACCGCATCCAAGGTAAAGGCATAATTTATGTAAGGATGTTGGATTTGCCTATATCAGAGCTACCCACTGGTAAACCAGTCATAACTTCTAAAGTATGTCTTTATTGTTGTACAAGAATTGAGGATCATTTCTTCTTTGTTAATCTTATATGTTTACCCCTTGTGGACATAGATGTCATTCTAGGTATGAATTGGTTGTCGTCCAATCATGTGGTATTAAACTGTTCAAGTAAGACTTTAGTTTTTCTGTATGATACACCTACCAGAGTTGTTTCTTCTGAGTCTGTCTATCACAATGCTAACCAGATCAATCACTGTTTGGTAGAAGGAGTTGTAGGATACGTTCTTCTTTTCTCATTAGATGTAGAGGTTGAGTAGAACCTAGACAGTCTACCTGTGGTGAAGGAATACCCAGAGGTATTTCTGAGTGACGTAGCAAAGTTGCCACTGGAGAGAGAAATAGAGTTCACTATAGAATTAATGCCATGTATATGACCTATATTTATAGCACCCTATAGGAAGGCACCTCTAGAGTTAGCAGAACTCAAGAAAAAATTAGAGGATTTATTAGACAAGCAATTCATTAGGCCTAGTGTTTCTGCATGTAGAGCACCAGTATTACTAGTGAAGAAGAAAGATGGTACTATGAGGTTATGTGTTGACTACAGGTAGTTGAACAAGGTAACCATCAAGAACAAGTATCTGTTGCCTAGAATAGATAATCTGATGGATCAATTAAGAGGAGCTTCAATGTTTTCCAAGATTGATCTAAGATTTGGGTATCATCAAATCAGAGTTAAGGGAGAGGATATCCCTAAGACCACTTTTAGGACTAGGTATAGCCATTATGAGTATCTTGTGATGTCCTTTGGGTTAACGAATGCTCCACCAGTGTTTATGGATTACATGAACAGAGTTTTTAGACCTTACCTAGATAAGTTTGTGGTAATGTTTATTGATGACATCCTTATCTATTCAAAGACAAGGGAAGAGCATGAGCAGTATGTTAGGATGGTTTTAGATATCCTTAAAGAAAAGAAATTGTTGGCCAAATTATCCAAGTGTGAGTTTTGGTTAACGGAAGTTTAGTTTTTGGGCCATGTTATTTCTAAATGAGGAATTTCAGTGGACCCTAGCAAAGTTAAAGCAGTGTTGCAGTGGGAGAGACCCACCACTGTGACTAAGGTAAGGAGTTTTATAGGTCTGGCTAGGTATTATAGAAAGTTTATCAAGGGTTTTCCTCAGTTAGCACTGCCTTTGACTAAGTTCACTAGAAAGGGTAGTACTTTTGAGTGGACTCAGGACTGTGAGAATAGTTTCCAAGAGTTAAAAAAGCCATCTAGGTCACTCACATCCATCCACATGATTCGCAGTATGTCTAATAACTAACTTTATAATCACCTTATTACAGATGACATTTGATGGCATCAAAACATATAACTCCTTATATAGGAATCGTAGTGATTTTAGGTTAAAGGACCACATACACCATTATCACAATAAGAATTGCTTATGACACTCACGTAACAATCCACGTAGCATTCTCATGGCGGGTCAGTCCAGTACATCATTACTCTTAATATATATACCCATGTGAAGACTTGATATCTCATATCCATGACCCGTGAGATGTGGCCATCAATCTACGCACATACTAGTCTCAATGCATTATTCCTGTCCTAATTAACAATAATACTTGACTAGGGACATTTAAGAATAGTGTTCTAATTTTATCCAATAGGATCTCATGATTAAGTCATCCACTTGATGTCCTATGGCACCAAACTTACTTTTCTAAGGACTTTATTATATTTATCATAAATAACACAATAAATAAAATGCCTCATATAAAAATAGCATAATACAATGTATGTAATTATAGACGAAATATATCGGCCTCTAGGGCATACACCAACACCTTGACCATCCAAAACAGCCACCCCCACCATCCACTCTCGCCACCGTGACCCAACCGTGGACAACCCAATCACCAAAAAAAACACCTTCTGCCACCCACCATCATCCTCACAACTCCCTCATCCCCACCATGGCCGTGCCTCCCCCTCGCAGAAATGTGACCCAACCATCCTCAACCATCCAAATCTCACCAACTTCCTCATCCCCACCATGGCCGTGCTTCCACCCTCACAAATAACTGTGACCCAACCATCATCCAAACCTCACCAACTCCCTTGTAAGAAAGGGTCAATTCCTCTTGCCCCTTTTCATTCTCATTCGTTGTAAATATATACACAGAGGAGAAATACATCAAGACTCGTAAATAAGGTAAACTCCTAAACTTACCAAAACTATACACGGAATATCCTCTAAGAGAATACTTACAGATAATAAAATTAATATTTGCCTACCAAAACTTATGCCTAGAATCAAGGTTTGCCTACCAAAACAAGGAAAGAAATCATGTCTACAATCTCAATCTCGAATACCCCTCCTCAAGGCGGAGCATGAGGATCCCGAATGCCCAACTTGCAAAGGAGAAAGTCAAACTGTCGTTTTCCCAAGGCCTTCGTAAAGATGTCTGCAAGCTGCATAGAAGTATGAACAAACTTGGCTTGGTTATAACCATTTTAGATCGCATCACGGACAAAGTGGCAATCTACTTCAATATGCTTTGTTCATTCATGAAAAACTGGATTAGCAGCTATATGCAAAGCCGCCTGACCATCACAATATAGATGCATAGGTCCCGAATGCATCACACCAAGAGTAGACAATAAGCCTTTCAACCATTTCAATTCACAAGTTGTGGTTGCCATGGACCTATATTCTGCCTCAGCCGAAGACTAAGACACTGTCTGTTGCTTCTTGGTCTTCCAAGAGATTGGCAAATTATCGAAAAGAACAAAATAACCAGTTAAGGATCGTCGTGTTAAAGGACAACCTGCCTAATCTGAGTCACAATAAGTATACAGTTTCAGGTCGCAATCAGCACACAAAAGGATACCTTGTCCTGGATTTCCTTCCAAAAATTGAACAACTCTCAAAGCTGCTTCCCAATGTTCACCCTTCGGCTGCTGCATGAACTGTGCAAGTATATGCACACAATAAGACAGTTCAGGCTGAGTAATTGTCAAGTAAATTAGTCTCCTTACTAGGCATCTGTACTATCTAGGATCGTGCAAATCAGCATTCATAGTAAGTGCTAATTTATGATTTTGTTCAAGAGGAGTCCCAACCGGCTTAGCTCCTAACAGTCTAGTCTCAGAAATTATGTCTAGCGCATACTTACGTTGACACAAGAAGATACCTTTTGAGTTTCGTGCAACTTCAATCCCCAAGAAGTATTTTAATTTTCCTAGATCTTTCATATGAAAACACTGAATCAAATAATCTTTGAACTTTTGCATAGCCATTCCATCATTTCCAGATATAATCAGATCATCAATATAGACAAGAACGTGGAGTTGAATGTGCCAATCTCTATAAGTAAATAGTGAGTAATTAGAATACGACTACTGAAATTCATACCTTTTCAGAGCTGCTGCTAACTTAGCAAACCAACATCTGGGTGCCTGCCGCAGACCATACAATGACTTTCATAGTTTGCATACCTTGCTTGGCATTGGGGAAGCAAAACCAGGCGACAATTTCATATATACCTCTTCATCCAACTCACCGTGTAGGAAGGCATTATGTATATTCATCTGATGCAATTCCCATCTTTGTGCAGCTGTAATGGCAAGAAATATTCGTACAGTGACCATCTTTGCTGTCGGGGCAAAGTCTCATTGTAATCTATGCCTTCGACTTGTTTGTTTCCAAGAATCACTAAGTGCACCTTACATCTCTCAATGCTTCCATCAGAATTATATTTAATCTTGTATACCCATTTGCTCCTAATTGCTTTCTTCCTGAGAGGCAAGTCTTCCACTGTCCATGTTCCATTGTCCTCAAGGGCCTGTATCTCGTTTCTCATCGCCTCTCTCCAACGTTCATTTTTTACGGCCTCAGCATAAGTTCTAAGTTTAAACCCTGTGGTAACAGTTGCTAGAAAAGACTGATGTTGTACAAAAAACACAATTCACATAATGTGCTATAGAATAGGGTGTACCTGAGGATTTTGACTGGAACGATGAACCTGCTAAAGGGCTTACGTGAATGGTATACGTCACATAGTCCTTCAAACGAACAGAAGGCTGCTTAACCCTTTTTCCTTCCTCAGACACCATGGGTCCTTCTATGTCGGTACCCCCTATCTCCTACTCCAGTATTCACATCAGTAGGCATCTCCTCATCATAACCCATCTCAGTATTCACTTCATGCTCCACACCCAAGGTTGGAGCTTGCTGCTCCTCCATTTCATTCTGCATATACGAGTCCTCATCGTCTACAGAGTAATCCGTAACCCCATTCTCAGTTATGAAAGAGTCTGCAATATTGGTGGAATATGGAAACTCTATTTTAATGAAGACAATATCCTTGGAAATAAAATATTCTCCATTTTCCAAATCATACAACCTCCAACCTTTCTTTCCATACGGATACCCAATAAAAATGCACTTTCGGCTCTGACTACCAAATTTATCTTTATCCCGATTCTGGTTATGGGCATAGCATAAACACCCAAAAGTTTGAATGTGTTTATAGGTAGGTACCTGTCCGTATAGCATCTCATTCGGTGTTCTACCATCCAATAGAGCAGATGGTGTTCTGTTAATCAAATATCCAGCTGTAAGAACACATTCACCTCAAAACTTAATGGGCAAATATGCTTGAAAGCGCAAGGCTCTTGCTATATTGAGAATATGGCGATGCTTTCTTTCTACATGCTCATTCTGTTAGGGTGTCCCTACACAAGAAGTTTGATGCAAAATTCCATGTTCAGCAAAATAATCTTTCAAACACATAAACTTAGTACCATTATCACTCTTAACAATTTTCATATCTTTTTCAAATTGTCGTCCAACCATTACGATGAAATTTTTAAGAACACAAGCAACCTCATTTTTTCTATTCAACAAATATATCCACATCGCACGAGAATAGTCATCAACGACAGTCAAGAAATAAACAGCTCCACAAGAAGCAGGAACCCTATAAGCTCCCCATAAATCACAGTGGATCAAGGCAAAACAATCTTTAGCTTTATTATCACTAGGAAGGAACACTTCTCTAGTTTGCTTAGCTCTAAAACAAATGTCGCAAAATTTATTCTTGACACTATCACTTCTACTAACACTACCAATTTCAGAAATTAAATCTACTATCCTAGAAGAGGGATGTCCCATTCTTCTATGCCAGAGCTCAGAAGATGCAATACTTGTTGTCTTGTAAACACAAACAGAAGCCACTTCTTTGAGAAAATAAAGCCCCTCGCGCTATTCACCCGCTCCAATTAGCTTCTTCAAAGTCCGGTCCTATATAGCACAAATTTTATTAGTGAATTGGACAATAAAATTGGAAACATCAAGTAGTTGCGACATAGAAATCAAATTGCACTTCAATTTAGGCACAAATAGAACACGTCGTAGTTTTAATTTTTCTCCAAAAGTCATGGTTCCTTCTTTCAAAGCTATGGTCTCTGCTCCATTTGGCAACCAAACCAGACATGGCGTAGTATCGTGCACGTCACTTAAACATTTGTATGTGCTGGTCATGTGATGCGAAGCCCCTGTGTCAATAATCCATGATAAAAAGTTTTGCTTACATGTCAACCTCTCATTGGCACCACCTTTGTGTGAGTTTAACATGCTGAGCAATGTGGCCCATTGTTCGTCATTCAAGCCACTAATTCCTGTTCTATCTGAATCAGTCACAACATTTCTCCCACCATTAACTCTTAGCGCTTGAACTGCGTTGGCTCGACTAATCCCTTCGCGCCCTCGTCCTCCACCAGTACCACATCCACAGCCACCTGTGGTTATGCGTGACCTGTCCCCCCACCATTCCGGATAACCAATCCGTTGAAAGCAGCTATCAGCATCATGTTCTTTTTGCTTGCAATTTGAGTAAACCACGGTGTTGTCTTTTCCATCCCCCTTGAGTTTCGACCACCAGCCTGTACCACAAAACTCATGGGGTTGCCTCTTTCTTCTTTTGTTTATGTCATGGTCTGTACTCGTTCTTGCTGCACGACCATAGCTTATACTCGATTCAGATTTGGCAGAGGTTCAGTGCTCAAGATATTGGAATGTACTGTCCCATATCCATCTTCATCTAATCCCATTAAGAATTAATGAACTCTTTCTTCTTCCCGCTTCTTCTCTAACTAAGTGGTAATGTTACATCTACAGCTAGTACAACTACATACTGGGATCAAGTCATAATTGTTTAATTTGTCCCAAAGAGACTTGAGCCGACCATAATAGGTGACTATGCCCTGCCCTTCCTGCTTGTAGTATACAAGGTCTGATCTCAATTGTTGTACACGTGGACCATTCCTAATAGAAAATCATTGTTTGATATCTTCCCAGAGATCCTTCATGTTCTCCATATAAGATATAGTTAATCGAAGTGTAGGTTCAATGGTGTTAAACACCCATGAGACAAGCATTGAATTGACAGTCCACCAATCTTCAAGTTCTGGTGAATCGTCGCCTGGTTGTTTAATGGATCCATCAACGAAATTGTATTTCTTCTTGGCTCGTAATGCAGTACGCATAGCACATGCCCATTCATCATAGTTCTCACCTTTCAACTGAACTTGGGTAATTATATTACCTAGATTGTCATTCGAAGTCAATGCATAGGGGTTCGGTATTTTCTTGTCAGGTCCGGACCCTCCTTCATCTCCTTTCTTCTCATCATTAGCCATGATGATGTATCGCTCTGATACCATATAAGAAAGGGTCAATTCCCCTTGTCCCTTTTCATTCTCATTTGTTGTAAATATATACACAGAGAAGAAATACATTAAGACTCGTAAATAAGGTAAACTCCTAAACCTACCAAAACTATACACGAAATATCCTCTAAGAGAATATTTACAGATAATAAAATCAATATTTTCCTACCAAAACTTATGCCTAGAATCAAGGTTTGCAAACCAAAACAAGGAAAGAAATCATGTCTACAATCTCAATCTCCAATATCCCTCATCCCCACCATAGTCGTGAGTCTCCTCCCTTCAGTTTCTTCCAACTGAGACACCACGACAGCCATCTCTTGTCCAACCCCACCCAAAAAGCTAGATCTTGTGAGCCATCACCTCCACGCCAACCCAAAACCACCATCTTCCAAAAACCACCATAACCTTCACCTTTCAGCCACCATCTCCACCTTGGCCACCACCCTCCATTCCATCACACCCAACGCCCAACCCACCTCAACCAAGACCACCGTCCTCGCAGATCCGCGTCCCCCACGCCACCAGACCAGCCATCGCACTCATATCAAAACCCACCGTAGTTGTCTCTGCTATCTCCACACGAACCAAACGCATGCCGTCCTTCACGAGCCCTCTCCCCTTTAGTTGTTTTATTTATTCTTCCAGTAACTAGAAGCATCTTTCGTTTCCTTTTCTTTGTTTTTTGTTTTTTTTTTGTTTCTTTTATTTTTTTTTTGGTGTTTCTGATGATAAAAAAATAAAAAAATTATTGGGTGGGCGTGGGTTAAAAAGTTTGTCCAAATTAGTGAGATGGGTCAAGATTGTTCCTAATCATGTGTGGTTTAGATTGGTTTATAAAAATAGATTAGTTTCCCTTAATTTTTTTTAATAGAATAAAAATGAAGCTTTTTAAAAAAAATAAAAAAAGTAAATCAAAAAATCAAAAAATGTATTTTGAGCTTAATTATTTGTGTTATTTATGATTAATTCTTATTTGATAGTGTTTACTTTATTTAATGGTATGTTTTATATTGTGTTTTGTGTGCATCACTTTGTTTTGACATATTAAAGTCTTGGCTTTTGAATCATGAAAAAATTAAAAAAAAAGGGTAAAGAACAAGTTTTGGGCTTCCATCACTTTGTTTTGACAGATTAAAGTCTTGGCTTTTGAATCATGAAAAAATGAAATAAAAAAAAGGTAAAGAACAAGTTTTGGGCAGAAGCACCAGACCACTTTCACGTGGTTGACCCCCTCATCCTCTTTTTGTTTTTTTTTTTTACATTTGAATAAAAATAATCAATAAAAAAGAGACAATAGGTCGGCTAATAACTTTTGAGTCATTGTCCATAAAAAAAGAATAGAATAATAAGAAACATAAAACTAAAAAGAAAGGGTTTAGTATTAGAAGAGTGTTTTAATTAGTGAGCTAAATTTCTATTTTTTTGGGCTAAGGTCAGTTCGCTTAGTAATTTTTGTGATTTAGTGAAAAAAAATTAAAAAATGTAGCAACAAAATTGTAGGAAATTAGATAAAAATAAAAAACCAAAAAAAAAAGAAAAAGTAAAAAATGATATACGTAAAAAAAATGAAAATAAAAGAAAACATAGGAAGGGGGCCAAAAAGGTGATAAGAAATAATTTTTGTGAGTTAGGTTAATGTTAATTTGAGTATTTTGTCAGTTTGTGGGTTGTGCCTCATTTTTATGTCTATTCACATGTTGTTTGAATTGATCCATTGTTGACAATTTAATTTAAAAGCTTTAAGTATTTTTTTAATTAAAATTGACCACCAAAATTATTTTCTAGAGAACTACGTGACTTTGAGTTCCTCATTGCACCTGTGGATATATATGAGCAGAATCTATATTTTGTCAACCCAAAAAATAAATTTTCGTAATTTGGTTGTTTCTTTTCTTTCTTTCCCTTTTTTTTTTTAAAAAATATAATCATAAAATAAAAAATAAAAAGATAAAAAATAAAAAATAGTTACATTGCTTTTTTTTTAAAAAAAAAAGGAGTAAAATAAATATATTTGATATTATCAAGTTTTTACACAACTGACTTAAGGTATCGTCTCATGACGGATGTGTTAAGGATGTTGTGGGATTAAGTTTCCACCCTTCCCTATCCATAACCGACTCTCATATCCAATCTGGTTTCAAAGACTATTTTCAAAAGAAAGTTTTCTAATTTTTCCTAATTCAAATAAAATTGGTGGCAACTCCATTTTTTTATTTTTAAAATCTCGTAAGTCGTTATTTTTCAACGCGATCCCGGTCACGACAGATGGCGACTCCATTGGGGATATTTGGAGAGTCAAGCCTATTGTTGTTAGTTGTTCAAATTATTAATAATATCTATTTATTTATTTTACCTTATTTTGTCCTTGTTTTTGTTTTCTTATTTATTTGTAAATAGATTTTATTTAAATATCTGACTGCATTATCCTATGTATATTGTAACTTGTATATATATTTTGTGCTTAATTATTGAAACCCTAGGATAGATGATTGTTGGCTGGTTGTTGTATATATATTTTTGCAGGTTAGGGGGTAATTTGGTCTTTTTAAATTTTTGTATATGTTTGTCTGCTCCCTACACCCACCGCACCTACACGTTTATCACACACATTCGAGTGGGGTGCTATACTCGGGTCTGAGTGAAGTCTAAGTTAGGTAGAGGCTGTGTAGTGGTAGCCATTTTGGATGTATATTCTATTTGGTTATCGCGAAAATCTCATTTAGAGTGTGCTTTTTTCACGAATATTCCACACCTAGTGGTTTACCCACTATTTATGGTCAACATTCTGAAATGGGACTTAGCTCTAGAGGCCTTTAGAATAAAAGAGCTACCCAATGAAAGTTCTCACGAATTGAAAGGACCCATAGATCCCTTGGATAGAAATCTCCAAGTTTAAGGCAATCTCACTAGGACACAAAAGGAGTGTACTTCTTTTTTATCTTTTCCTTATGTCATTCATTCCTACATTTTTTTTTCTTAAAAAAAATCAGCATAAAAAAAAAAGAAAAAAATCTTCTTACATTTTCATTCCTAGCAAAAAAAAAAAATCTTTTTACTTATCTATTCCTCATGTCATTCATTCTTGCATTTTAAAAAAAAAAGCATAAAAAAAACATCATCTTGTATTTTCATTTCTAGCATTCTTTTCTTTTATAAAAAATATTCTTTATCTATCTATTCTTCATGTCATTCATTCTTGTATTTTTTTTTTAAAAAAATCAGTAAGAAAAAAGAAAAAAATACATCATCTTGCATTTTCATGATATTCTTAAAAAAAAAACATTATCTTACATTTTCGTAGCATTTCTAGCATTCAAAAAAAAAAAAAAAAAAAATCATCTTGCATTTTCATGGAATTCCTAGCATTTTCTTAAAAAAAAAAAAGAACACCATCTTGCATTTTCATAGCATTCTTAGCATTAAAAAAAGACATCTTGCCTTTTTATAGCATTCCTAGCATTCTAAAAAAAAAGATACATTATCTTACATTTTCATAGCATTCCTATCATTCAAAAGAGAAAAAGATACATCATATTGCATCTTCATGACATTCATAGCATTTTTTTAAAAAAAGAAAAAGATATATCATCTTGCATTTTCATAGCATCCCTAGCATTCAAAAAAAGAAAAGAAAAAAAATCTTGCATTTTCATGACATAGCATTTTTTTTAAAAGGAAGAAAAATTAAAAAAGTGTTTTCAAAGTTCATTCATTTCATTTTATGCATCTCATGCATTTCATCTCATTCTTTGTTAAATGTTATTTTATTTTAATAAATCAAACTGGTTTGAACCATTGTGCGGCCTAGGAAAGAAGAGACTAGTCAAACCCAAATTCACAATTCCAGATCTCAAACTAGAATGACGGCTAGTAATGCTGAAGTTAGGAAGAATGTGGGTTAAGAAAGATATGAAATAAAGGGAACATTGCATCAAATGAATGGCAGATAGGTAAGTATGGAAAAATGTTGAACATGCTAAGGGTGGACTTCAGGTCAAATGAATCAAATGGGGTTTCAGGAAAACTCATGGATGACAACGACTACCTAAACAGTAATCCACCAGGCATTGTCAGATGTTTCTACACATGCCCATCTGAAATAGGAATGAATGCTTACAATGATCGATTAGTGGCAACCTTAGAAAGTTCAACAAAGTGGTGATTCATTTTTTCTAACCGTACCTTGGAGTCCTCCAGCATTTGGGAATTTTTGAGTGACTGGTATTCTGATTTGTTTACCAAGTTGTTACCATGAAATGATGGTTTAATTGTACTGACCCCCATGCTTGTTCAATCATTAAACTCATTTGGAACTGAACTAATGTTAACTTTCTTAAAGCATTAATGTAATGATTTTGCACGGATTCAAGCATATCTTGCTTCCTTTCATTTTCATGGTCTTGTCATTTATTTTCTTTTGTTTACTCAAGTGCCTTCTTTGTTCTCGGGCCCCATTGGACTCCAATTCTTGAAAATCCTTGGTTTGATATATGCTAGTAGTCATAAAGTCTACGTGTGCAAGTACTATTTACAAAAACAAAAAAAACAAAAAAAAACAAAAAAAGAGAAGAATGAATCAAAAAGAAAAATAAAAAGGAGTAAAGAAATAATCACTTAGTGTGCATTATCCTTTTGTCACTAAATTAAAATTTTTGAAAATAAACAATCAAGATTTGAAATGAAGATTGATCATTTTTCTTTATCTTTTACAAAATTTTGTTATCTTTATCCCTTGTTACCCCTTTTTGAGCTTGAAAATTTATTCAATAAACATTGGATAAGGATCACCCCTGCACTAGGGGATAGCACAAAATAAAGGTTGATTGTCATGGTGACTATTTTGAAGCAAAATGGGAAAAGAGAAAACGAAAAATGATGAAGAAACTAAAAAAAAGAGAAGGGAATGAGAGAAGAAAGAAAATGAAATGAAAAATATCATAACAAAGGTGAAAAATTGAAGTGAAAAGAAAAAGGGAAGAAATGAGGAACAATAAGAGAAAAGTGTGTTTGGAAGCGTAAAGGCAATTGACAAAGTTTAACTTTGAATAAGGATCATTGGTCCCATTCAACTCTTAAACACTTGTTTGAGCTTTATATCTTTCCTTTCATAACCCCTAGCCTTGGCCACGTTACAAGTCTCAAAAAGTCTATTCTGATCAATGAAGGGTTGTTGTCATTTTCGTTAACTTTAATTTTGAGACAAATATTATGTTCATCTAAGTATCTAATTCGTTGCTCCTAAAAGAAAGAAAAAAAGAAAAAAGAAACTTACACCAGGGTAAGTTTCTACCCTGTTCAATCTGGCCTTACACTGGGCATTCTTTTCCCTGGTTCAATTTAACCTACACTGAGGCAAATTTCTCTTTCTTTCAATTTGGCCTTACAATAGGACAAGTTTCTACCTTGGTCGATTTGACTCTAAACTGGGGTAATTTTTCGTTTCTTTGGTTCAATTTGACCTACACTAGGATAGCTTCGTGACTTACACTGGAGCAACTTTATTCACAAATAACATATCCTGAGTCAAATTCATTTGATACCCTACACGAGGGCATATTTTTGTAGATACCTAATAAAACAATGGTCATGATGTCCAATTGTCGAGTAAAGATCAATCACATCCATACTAGGGCAAAGAAAAAAAAAACCTCTAGCTTTCTTACTATTCTACTTCTTGTGTCTTTATCCTTTGTAAATGCCTTTTGTATCATACTCCCAAAATCAGTCAAAAAATTACCTAATTAATAAATCTCTTTCCTGTTATACTTTTGAATTCATGTCTGTTTGTTACGTAATGCTTCAGGTAAGGTGAACATGAGTACCTAATAGCAATCTCTTGATGAACAATTCAGATAAAAAAGAACTTAAAAATTGAAGGAGAATGATATCTTAAGGGATGATCCGGAATAAGAGGTATCCGAGCAAAAAGAGGAAAAGAGCCCGTTAGACTGAAAGGAAAGTTTAAGCAAAAGTTAGGGCCAATGAATTGGAATTGCTTAAACTAAGGCAAATTTTATTTTTTTTGGAAACTTTGTTTGCATTCAATTGGCCACATTGGGGAAAAATTTATGAGGGATAAAGGAGAATATGTGTTGAAGGAAGTAGTAACAGAGACAGCAATTGAGTTATCAAGCAGTTGCAGAGAATCAATTGGACGAGGGACAAAGTTAAATACTGGGGCAACATTCTCTCGCAAGGACTTGGTAGCTCCAAGCAAGGGTTTGTAAAAAGGGATGATCATCTCATTTATCAAAAGGAAAGTTAAGAGTTGAAAACCAAAAAAAAAAAAACAAGAAGAAAAAGGAGAGAAAGGATAAGTAGGATTGAGGCTAAAGCACGTGAACGAGGGGTTTGATTGGTCAAAGCTTTCCAAGGTCGTCCTTGGTTTAAAGGATTTTTAGTAACTTTTTTTTGAAAAAAGAAAAATAAGAAAAAAGAAAAAAAGAAAGAAAGAAAAAAAAGAAAAAGAAAGAAAAAGAAAAAAAAAAAAAAAAAGAGAATCCTTTTAAGTTAAGATGTCTATTGCCTTTTAAAGTTTTTGTCTTTCGGGAGTACAGTAGCCCATTATCTTTTAAATTTCAGGACGCAGTAGCTCATTGTCTTTTAAATTCTAGGATACAATAGCTCATTGTCTTTTAAATTCGGGATGCAGTAGCTCATTATCTTTTAAATTTCAAGACGCAGTAGCTTATTATCTTTTAAATTTTGGGACGCAGTAGCCCATTGTCTTTTAAATTCCAGGACGCAGCAGTCCATTGTCTTTTAAATTTTGGGACGCAGCAGCCCATTGTCTTTTAAATTTCAGGACACAATTGCCAGCTGTCTTTTAAATTTTTGGTAGCACAGTTGCCCATTGTCTTTTAATTTTTGGGACAAAGGAGCCCGCTGTCTTTTAATTTTTGGGACAAAGAAGCCCACTGTCATTTCTGTCAATTCTTTTGAGCGCATCGGCTCCGTGCGTCTTAATTTCCTGTCATTTCCTTTTGAGCGCATCGGCTCCATGCATTTTAATTTTCTGTCATTTATTTTTGAGTGCATCGGCTCCATGCATTTTAACTTCTGTCAATTCTTTTGAGCGCATTGACTTCATGCATTTTAATTCTTTTGAGCGCATCGGCTCTATGCGTCTTAATTTCCTGTCATTTACTTTTGAGTGCATCGGCTCCATGCATTTTAATTTTTGTCAATTCTTTTGAGCCCATCGGCTCTATGCATTTTAATTTCTGTCAATTCTTTTAAGCAATTAGCCCCATGCATTTGAATTTCCTATGATTTATTTTTGAAAGCATCGGCTCCATACATTTTAATTCTTGTCAATTCTTTTGAGCGCATCGGCTCGATGAATTTTAATTTCTGTCAATTCTTTTGAGCGCATCAACTCCATGCATTTAAATTTCTTGTCATTTATTTTTTAGCGCATCGGCTCCATGCATTTTAATTTTTGTCAATTCTTTTGAGTGCATCGACTCCATGCATTTTAATTTCTTGTCATTTATTTTTGAGGGCATCGACTCCATGCATTTTAATTTCCTGTTATTCTTTTGAGCGCATCGGCTCCATGCATTTTAATTTCTGTCAATTCTTTTTAGTGCATCGACTCCTTGCATTCTAAATTCCTGTCATTCCTGTTAAGCCTTTAGCTCTTCGCATTTTTTGTTCTCGCATTTCTTTTGCATCTTATGCATTGCCGGATAAAATTCAAGTTCATGTCTTTACTCGTTCCTTATAATGATAAAATGAAAAACTATTGTTATTCCTTTTATCTAGTAAGAAATAAGTAAAGACAAGTAACTGTGAACACCTAATTTTATTCAAACTTTAAAAAATAAAAAAAAGAGAAAAAAATTTAGTTAATTAATAATTGTTCACTTTCTTGGTTAAGTCATTTATTTATGTTATGTAAAAAAAATTTAAATAATAATAATAAAAATAATAAAAACAATAAAAAGGATAAAAAATTGTGTTTAATCTCGATTAAAAAAAAATTTTTACAATGGAAGAAGCACATTTTAGTTTGGTGAAAAAAGCATTCAATTGGGGTCCATGATTTGGTATGTGGTTAAATCACATCCAGATGATAAAGGTTCCATTTTCCACGATCATAGGCTTTTGTTGAAAAGAAAACGTTTCTCGTCCAACTAAATACTCCAACTTTTCTCCACTGTTTGCTTCCGTATGTATGTTTGTTGACTTTTTCATATGTCAATATTTTCATTTCAAATTTTTCATTTCCTGCTTCTTGGATTCACCAGAAACTGATATAGATTAACCACTTATTTCTAATGTATTAACCAGTTAATTCCTCATTTCTTATTTCCTGCTTATTGGATTCACCAGAAACTAATATAGATTAACCACTTATTTCTAATGTATTAATTAGTTAATTTCCTACTTCTCATTTCTCGGTTCTTGAATTCACTAGAAACTGATATAGATTAACCACTTATTTCTAATGTATTAACCAGTTAATTTAGATTCACCAATTAAAGAGATTCATCAAAAATTTATAGTGATTAACCACTTTTATGTAATATATTAACCAATTATTAATTATTGAAAACTCTTTTTTAGATTCACCAGAAACTGATATAGATTAACCACTTATTTCTAATGTATTAACCAGTTAATTTGGATTCACCAATTAATGAGATTCACTAGAAACCTATAGTGATTAACCACTTTTACGTAATGTATTAACTAGTTATTCATTATTGGAAACTCTTTCTTGAATTCACCACAAACTAATATAGATTAATCACTTATTTCTAATGTATTAACCAGTTAATTTGGATTCACCAATTAATGAGATTCACCAGAAACCTATAGTGATTAACCACTTTTACATAATGTATTAACCAGTTATTCATTATTGAGAACTCCTTTTTGGATTCACCAGAAACTGATATAGATTAACCACTTATTTCTAATGTATTAACTAGTTAATTCAGATTCACCAATTAATGAGATTTACCAGAAACCTATAGTGATTAACTACTTTTACGTAATGTGTGATGAATCTCATTAATTGGTGAAAGCCAAATTAATTAGTTAATACATTAGAAATAAGTGGTTAATCTATATCAGTTTTTGATAAATGTAAAAAGCGAAAAATGAGAAATTTGAAATGAAAATATTGACATACGGTAGACAATAGTTAAATATATTTTAGATGGACAAATAGCGCGACCGTTGTTGAACAAAGATTTTAGTATCTAGGAACAAATAATTCACTCACCCTCACTTATTCACTGACACTCATCTTTACATGATATTGTTTAATTATTATTTTTTTGAACAAAGCTATACATCACTATTATAAAAAAAAATTACAGTATTTTATATGTGATTTATAAAAATTATCAAAAAAGTAGATAATTATCAGAAAAATTTACTAACAATTGTTTAACAATTGTAGGAAAGCCTGCAAAATGCAAGATTCGAGGAAGAAATTTGAAAAAGTTTACAGAAAAAGCTGACAAGGGTGAGAAACCTACAAAGAGGGAAGAAGACATTTTTAAGGGGAGGGCGTGAAAAATTTAGTGGAGGTTTTTTGGAAACATTTTTTCTGAGAGAACTGTGAGAGAAAGGAACAGAAAATTCTTGAAGTTTATGGAAAAGACATTTTTTTAAGGGGTGAAGGACACTCTAAAAAAAATAGAGGACTCAGAGAAAATGAAGGAAGAAATAAAAGGGAAGACTTCTCTCTGATTTTTCAACAAGAACAACTTAAAAACTCCAATTGTAATCATCGTGATCCTTGGAGTTTTTGCTCATTTTTTTTTTTGAAGATTCAGAGTGAGGTTAAGCTGAAGAAAACAAGGACACGGAGAACTTGATTTACAACAAAGAGATAACAAAGTCATTATTCTGTTTCCTTGAATCATCATAGGTAAGAATCTCTTGGTCTCCTTTTTGCTCATAACTATAACATGAAGTGGTGTGTGCTTTCCTTTGATCATGGTTGATTTATTGTACTCTAATTCAATTGATTGCACTCAGCAGCACATTCCCATACCTCACTCGAAAACTGTCCATGAAAAAAAAAGAAAAAAAAATATCCCAGCCAACATTTTTCCAAAAAAATCGTAACCACCATGTCATCTTCAACCTCACCATCTCCTCACCAACAACCACCTAAACCCCACAACAGATTCACCACCATGACCATGACCTTCCAAAATAGCCACCCCACCATCCACCTCTCTCCACCGTGACCCAACCGTGGACAACCCAATCACAAAAATAAAACACCTTCTGCCACCCACCATCATCCTCACAATAAACCACTTTTAAATAATATTTTCTCACTAAATATTCTTTAAGTAGCATTTTCTACTAGTTTCCACAAAATTACATTTCTTTGATTTAATTGGGATATTACAGCTCAAAATTTTCTAACGCGCTTCAAAACCCAAAAGGTGAGCTATACGTCAATAAATTTCAAGTTTTAGCTTTTATCTTACTTCATAATCTAATTATGCCCATTTAATTCTAAAAATTAATTTACTTTCGTTTTATATTTAAAAACCTCTCAAATTAATTTTCTACTAATCAAATACCTAAGTTTACACTTAGTAAAATAATTTTGGATCTAAGATATCAAAAATAGGCATGCTGGCTGAATTACACTATATGATTCATAAATCATAATTAATTATTTTCCATCACTTTATTTGTTGTAAAAACGCTTAATCTAATTTCTTATCATTAAATCATTTAATCCATAATTATGAAAGTAATTTAAAACATTTTGCTCTCTTTGTGGTGTTGAGGTCGTGAGCCTCTAGGGCTCTTTGGAACCTTCATACACTTCCTCATCACATACATCACATCATGCCATATACAATAATCAACATGCTTCCAAAATCACATACTCAAGTATATAATCAAAGTTATAAATTATACCAATCAAAAATCACCACAAACAAAGCAAGCTTAAACCATACAAGTGAATAAATCCTTATGGATTTTTTACCACAAACAAGTCATTCCCTCACCACCAACACTTGGCTGATGAGGTTAATCTCTCTCTTACCTTAAGGAAGACAAAAACCCTTCTTGTATGGCCTCCTAGGGATTTCGTGAGCCTCTAAAGAAAACCCTAACAAGCTTAAACCAAACTAAAGTCACCAACAAAGCTTGACAAAGAGAAACCATGGATCAATCATGGCTTAGAAACTCAAGAATCAAAGTTAGGAACAAGAAACAAGAATTTTACCTCGTAGAGTAAAAAAATTTAGCTTGATTTAGAAGCACCAAAAGGATGAATTTGATGAAACTTATAAGATGAAAAGTGTTTAGAAACTTGTCTAGGTTTAGAAAATGATGTTGGATGGAATTATAGAAGCTTGGATGTTGGTTTTGGGTGTAGGGACCGAATGCTTCAAGAGAAAGAGAGAATGGAGTTCTTTGGTTATTCTTGGATGAGAGAGAAAAGTTTGTGTCACAAAGTGATAGAAAATGAAATAGAATATCATATTTCTTAAGTATATGGCTGTGTAGGTGCATGGAGAGAATGATCAAAACTTGTTCAATAAGATAGTAATTAAGCACATGTCTTCACATGGCTTAGGTCACTAAACGATCATCTTTTGGTCATAATAGATAACTAGCATGTTCAAGAACCTCCAAGAACCACCTAGTGGTCGTGGAGCACATGGAGGTAAGTAACTAGATTTTGATTTCAATTAGTTCCTAGTTACACTTAGTTTAGGTAGTTAGTTCATCTAGTTTCTTGTAGTTAGTTCACTTAGTTACATAGCTAACTACTTAGTTACAAGATTAAGTCATGCATTGGTCATACATTCTAGAAGACTCTAGAACCTCCTTGTAACTATGGACACTAAGGATTAACAAACAAGGTTTGTTCCATTTAGTTACTACTTAGGCTTTAAGGTAACTTAGTTAGATTACTTAATTTCTTGATTAATTAGTCTAACCATTGTTGTTGACCACTTTCTATTTGTTAAGAAAATTCAAGCCATTAATATTGACCAATTCCTATTGGTTCACCAAATTGTGAGTCACGAAGATTTTTTCCAGCCTATTGTCCAATAAATAAAAGATATAGGATCTATTACCCAATTAGCAAAAACTACTGCTTGCAAATTAGCAGATATTGTCCAATAAAATAATACGTGAAATATTTTCATTTCATAAATAATTTCTAAAAATTAAAAAGTCAGACAACGTATCTCTCGGATTCGAGTTTAGTAAGATCCCCCGGCTCCGAATAAATCGTCAAAGATTTCCCCGACCTGAAAATTATTATTTTCTTGACCCAGAGTAAATCACACACAATGATAAAAAATAATCACAGAATAGTCAAAATAAATTTACAGCATACAAAATCACAAAATAGTACAATTCAGACATTACTGAGAAATAGCAAATTTTGGGGGTGTTACAACTCTCCCCTACTAGAAAGAATTTCATCCCCAAAATTTATCATACCTTAAAACAACTGTGGATATTGTTCCCTCATTTTTTCTTCTATCTCCCACGTAGCATCTCCTGGTTTTTCATTCCAGATCACTTTTACTAATGTAATTATTTTCCCTCTAAGTTGCTTCACCCTCCTATCTTCGATCTTAACAAGAAGTGTCTCATACGTCAAATTTTCTTTTAATTGTACCTCATCGGGCTGAATGACATGAGAGGGATCGGGGATATACTTTCTTAACTGGGACACATGGAAAACACTATGGAGGTCAGAGAGAAAAGGCGGTAAATCTATTTGGTAAGCGGCTGGATCTATCTGATGAAGAATTTGATAGGGTCCAATGAATTTTGGAGTGAGTTTTCTGTATTGTATAACCTTTCCTACACTAGTTGTGGGTGTGACTCACAAAAATACATGCTCACCTTCCTCAAATTCAAGAGGTCTTCTTCTCTTATCAGTATAGTTTTTCTGTCTACTCTGAATTGCCCTCATTTTCTTTTGAATCATTTTCACCTTCTCCGTCGTTTGTTGCACCATCTCAGGCCCTATGGTCATACTCTCTCCATCTTGATACTTACACAAAGGTGTTTGGCATCGTCGTCTATTCAACGCTTCATAAGGTGTCATCCCTATACTTGAGTGAAAATTATTGTTATAGGTGAATTCTACCAAAGGCAAGAATTCATCTCAACTCCCTTTTTGTTCTAACACATAAGCTCTTAGCAGATCCTCCAGTGACTGTATAGTTCTCTCCATTTGACCATCAGTTTGTGGATGGTAGGCAGAACTCAAATGAAGTTTAGTCCCCATTACTTCATGTAGACTTTGCCAAAACCTTGATGTGAACCTTAGATCTCTATCAAAAATGATACTAGAGGGTACACCGTGAAGTCTAACAATTTCACTAATGTACACCTGGGTCAACTTCTCCATTGGATACTTGATATTGATTAGCAAGAAGTGAGCAGACTTTGTAAGTCGATCAACAGTGACCCATATAGAATCATGACCTTTCTTAGTCTTTGGCAATCCAGTAACAAAATCCATGGCAATATTATCCTATTTCCATTCTAGAATAGTTAGGGGTACCAGTATACTTGCTGGTCTTTGATGTTCAACATTTGCCTTTTGACACATAAGACAAGATGACACGTGCTTAGCAACATCGCTCTTCATTCCAGACCACCAAAATAATCACTTCAGGTCTTGATACATCTTGGTCATTCCGGGATGTATACTCAACCTGCTGGTGTGAGCTTCATCGAGAATCGCCTTCCTAAGATCAGGATCATTTGGTATACAAATCCTACCTTTGAACCTCAAGACCCTGTCAGATCATTCATCAACCGTTGCCACACGACCTTGCTTCAAGAATTCCCATTTGTTTTGCAAAAATTGATCATCCTTTTGCTTTTCTCAGATTTCTTCTAACAAATCATTCAGAATAGTGACCATATTCAAACGAATTCTTATTAGCGCTAATTCTACCGATAGCCACATATCTCTAAATTGCTCTATCAATTTTTCCTCTTTGATCATCATGGCAAAAACACTAAGCATCTTCCTACTCAAAGCATTTGCCACAACATTCGCCTTTCCAAGATGATATTGAAGCTAAAAGTCATAATCCTTTAGAAATTCTAACCACCGTCTCTGCCTCATGTTGAACTCTTTCTGATCAAATAAATACCTTAAACTTTTGTGATCACTGAAGACATTGAACGTAGCCCCATACAAAAAGTGCCTCCAAATTTTTAACACAAACACAACTGCGGCTAACTCCAAATCATGGGTTGGATAATTCTTTTCATGTACCTTCAGTTGTCTAGAAGCATTCGTTACCACATTTCTATTTTGCATCAATACACATCCTAATCCTTGATAAGAAGTATCACAGTATACCTCAAAAGATTCATTCAGGTATGGTAGAATCAACACTGGTGCGGTAGTCAACCTTTTCTTTAATTCTTGGAAACTTTATTTCCATTCATCTGTCCAAATAAAAGCTTGATTCTTTCTCGTGAGTTGTGTAAGAGGTCCGACTATCTTGGAAAAACCTTTAATAAACCATCGGTAATACTCAGCTAATCTAACAAAACTCTGGATCTCAGTTATTGTCTCTAACCTCTCCACCTTTGCTGGATCCACTACAATTCCCTCCTTAGAAATCACATGACCTAAAAAATGAACCTCCTCCAACCAAAATTCACATTTTGATAGCTTTGCGTACAACTTCTTCTCCTTTTAAATCTAGAGAACTATGCTAAGATGTTCAGCATGCTCTTCCTGACTTTGAGAATAGATCAGAATGTCATCAATGAAAACAACAACAAATCTATCTAGATATGAATGAAAAGTCCTATTCATGTAATCCATGAATATCGTAGGAGCATTCGTCACCCCGAATGGCATCACAAGATACTCATAGTGCCCGTAGTGCATTCAAAAAGCTGTCTTAGGTATATCTTCTACCTTGACATGAATTTGATGATAACCTGATTGCAGATCTATCTTAGAGAAAATAGTTGCTCCTTTCAATTAGTCCATCAAATCATCAATTCTTGGAAGTGGATACTTATTCTTTATCGTAACTTTATTCAACTAGCGGTAGTCCACACACAAACGCGAAGATCCATCCTTCTTTTTGACCAACAACACTAGAGCTCCCCATGGTGTAACACTAGGTCTCACAAACTATTTTTCCAACAATTCCTCCAATTGCTCTTTAACTCTACTAATTTCGATGGCAACATCTGGTATAGTGCAATTGATATAGGACCCACTCCTGGTACAAGATCGATAGAAAACTCTATCTCTCTTTCTGGTGGTAATCCGGGTACCTCACCAGGAAAAACTTCAGGAAACTCATTTATAACAGAAATAGCCTTCACATCATTCTCCCTCTTGACTTCTAAAGAAGACAACAACATGTATCCTTGGGCTCCATCCCTCAATAAAGATTTGACTTGTTTGGCAGTCAAAAATCCAAAAACCTCATTCTCAGGAAATATTAAGGTCTTTTTAGAACAGTCTAACAGGACATGGTTAGAAGATAACAAATCCATTCCTAAGATTATATCAATATCGGTAAGAGGCAAACAAATTAAATCAATAAAAAAAACTCGATTATTGATAGTAATGGGGCAATCTAGGCATATTTCAGAAGTACTAACACATTTGGCAGTAGGTGTAGAAATAATCAACTAAAAGTTCAAAGAAGACATAAGTAATCCCAAATGATCTACACAGTCATATGCAATAAACGAATAAGTTGCACCCGAATCATATAGTACAATTAAAAGATTACCTAATTGATAACTTTAGGAAATGAAGTTATTTCACATGAATTTGAATATATATGAGTATGCTATCCTTAAGTTTTATAGGCCAAAGGTTCAATTCATGCATGTCTTTAATGATTTAAGCTTGTTAATTCAAATGATTGAGAATTGAATATTTGAGGATTTTATTTAAAGAATTTGGATTGATCATGATTTGATGGACTTTGACATTGTCTTGATGTAGGTATTCAAGAAGGAAAGACCTTGGAAGGGATGAGGAAAGCGAATAGGAGCTCAAATTTGGAAGAAAGCAAGAAAGAAGAAATTGTTGCCAACCCAAGCCTAGGCTTGAAAAACCCACACCTAGGCGTGGAAAATCCAAGCCTAGGCGTGGCACTCTTAGGTTTTCAAGAATTTCAGACAGAGACACTCACGCCTAGGCATGGCCAGCACCTGACAGCACATGTTTCATAACCACGCCTAGGCATGTAAAAGCCAGGCCTAGGCATGGGAAAAATCCTAGTCCCTAAAATTAGCCTTTAACATCCGATTTTTGGGACTTGAATGGGGGCTTCTGTTTTGGACCAAGCACAAAATCCCTAAAGAAAATGGGAGAAGGAGAAAATCACTCAAGATAAAGGTGATTCAAGTGAAGAATCAAGATCAAGCTCGGATTCTCTCCACTTTTGTTCATTTTTTCCCTTTTCTCTCTTGATTTGTAACTTGATGGGTTCTATGATTGCATATGTTTTCTCTTCTTTCATGATGTGTAAATAAACTCTAATCTAGGGGCTCTCTAGGATCTTGTTATAGATTTATTTATCTTGTAAATTGGTTGAGTATTCTTTCAATGAAATTGGTTTTGTTCTTCCATATCTATGCTTAATGCTTGTTATTGATTGGCTATCAATTGCATGATTTTAGTATTCCAATTGAGCTAGATATAGGGTATTGTGAATATGGATATGGTATGGTTGATGTATGTTCAATTACATTATTTTGGGCTAAGTGTGTTGATTAGCTAATGGGATGGACACATACCCATTAGTTATGCATAGCAAGTGTTTGATAATTGGTCTTAATGAGTGATTCTTATGCTAACTCACATGGATACATAGTGGATTAACTAAGTTTCACATGGGTAATTGTCCTAGACATAGGCTTTTATCTATTGCTTATTTTAGATAACAAAACCAACTCATTGTTAGATGCTTGTGAATTGCAAGTTATTCATTGAAGTAGCAAGTGAATAGGGACTCTTAGGCCTTTATCATTCTCATCTTTCTCTTGTGAATTTAGCGTTTGGTGTTCTCTTCTTTTAATTCTTTTAAGTTGTTATTTTAATTACAAACTTCTCTCACATTTCATTTGCTTAGATAAGATTTTGTGGAAATTGGTTAAGTTTAGCATTTCTCTAATTGTCAATCCCTTAGGACACGATACTCTAACTCTTATATATTACTTGTTGACCTGTGTGCTTGCGGATTAAACACAAACAAGTTTTTGGTGCCATTGCCGGGGATTGAATTTAGATTTTGTGTTATTTCTTAATTCAATTCACAACTCTTATTTCAAGTTTTATTTGTTTGTTTTATTTTTCAAGTACTTAGCCCTTGTATGCGAAGGACTCAAAGTGTATCTCGATTTCCTTACGATCCTGAGATCGAGAGGACCTTTCGTAGATTGCTAAGAGAATAACAAGTGCAAGGGCAAACACTAAATTTGGAAAGTGAAATTGAGATGACAAAAGAAACAAATGCTGAAAGACTCCTTCAAGAGTATGCCACTCTAAATGCTAGAGACATCAGATCTAGCATTAGAAGGCCAATTGTACAAGCACAAACTTTTGGGATCAAGCTTAATATTATCCAGATGGTTCAAAATAATTTACAATTTACGGATCTACCCCATGAAGATCCTAATGCTCATTTAGCCTACTTTCTGGAGATTTGTGATACTTTCAAGCACCAAGGAATGACTGATGATGCGGCTCGTTTGAGGCTTTTCTCTTTTTCCTTGAGAGATAGGGCCAAGGCATGGCTTCAATCATTACCTGAACATTCTATCACTACTTGGGAAGAGCTAGCCAAAAGTTTTTGGACCAATTTTTTCCTCCCATGAAGTCAATGAAGTACAGAAATAATATCTTGTCCTTCAGGCAGTTTGAAGGAAAGACCTTATATGAAGCATGGGTGTAATTTAAAGAGTTGCTAAGGAAGTGCCCCCACCATGGCATAGCAAAATGGATGTTGGTTCATACCTTCTACAACAGCTTGACAACCTCCATTCGATCTATAATTGATGCAGTAGCTGGAGGGACTCTCATGAGCAAGGCTGTAGATGCTGCCTATAACCTTTTAGAGGAAATAACCACTAATAACTATCAGTGGCCAGCAGAGAGGGTTACTCTTTGGAGAGTGGCAGCTGGTATACATGAAGTAGATGCTCTCACATCACTTTCAGCTCAAGTAACAGCATTATCCAAGAAGTTTGACACCATGGCAGTTAATTCAGTGGTGAGCGGAGCTAATAACTCAGTTAAGATTTATGATTATTGTGTGGACTGTCACTCTACTGCGAGTTGCACAGCTAGCCTGGAGCGTGTGCAATATGCTAATCAGTTCCACCCAAGTGGTCACAATAATGCTTTTGGTAATACTTACAACTCTACTTGGCAGAACCTTCCTAATCTTTCTTGGGATAGAAATTCTCAAGGTCCTTCTTCTTCCTATCAACCCAGAGAAGCACCTCATGCCCCTCCAGGTTTCCAACAACAGAGCTCCCCTCAATCCCAAGGTTCAACTTAAACTTCTAATTTGGAGAAGATGTTTACTCAGTTCATGACTCGCCAACAAGAATATATGACTAAAACTGATTCAAGGCTTGCTTCCCATGATGCCTTGATGCAAAGTCAAGCGGCTTCCTTGAGGAATCTTGAGACTCAAGTTGGTCAACTAGCCCAAGCTCTAAACAATAGGCCCCAAATCACTTTTCCAAGCAACCATTAATAATCCAAAAAGGTGCCCCTCTTGAGCATTGCAAGGCCATATCATTGAGGAGTGGGAAGGAAATTGAAGGAAATTCAAAGATCAAGCTACTTGAGAAAGAAGCTAAGGTGGCACAAGATGAACTGGTTTTGAGCAAAGAGGTGGAGAAAAATGAGGAAATTGCAAAGAGGAAAGTTGAAGACAAGAAGAAGGAGGACAAGCTGTATACACAACCTCCACCTTTCCCTAACCGGTTAGCTAAGCAAAAGCTTGATGCTTAATTTCAAAAATTTTTGGAGATTTTCAAGAAACTTCACATTAACATACCATTTGCTGAGACTTTGGAAAAAATGCCTAGTTATGTGAAGTTCATAAAGGACATCTTGTCCAAGAAGAGAAAGCTTAGTGAGTTTGAGACTGTTGCTCTCACGAAGGAATGTAGTGCTATCTTGCAAAATAAACTTCCTCCCAAGCTCAAAGATCCCAGAAGCTTCACCATTCCTTACACCATTAGTGAGAAATTCTCTAGTCGGGCTTTATGTGATTTGGGGGCTAATGTAAATCTCATGCCCTTTTCAATATACCAAAGATTAGGTTTGGGGGAGATGAAGCCAACTTCAGTTACTCTACAATTAGCTGACCATTCTCTCAAGTACCCTAAGGGAGTCATAGAAGATGTCTTGGTTAAGGTGGACAAGTTCATTTTCCCAGCTGATTTCATCATCTTGGATATAAATGAAGATAGAAATGTCCCTCTCATCCTTGGTAGACCATTCCTTGCAATTGGAGGAGCCCTCATTGATGTTCAAAAAGGGGAACTTACCATGAGAGTGAAGATCAAAAGGTAACCTTTAATATTTTCAAACCAATGAAGGTACCTCAAGATCTTGAAGAATGTTCGTATGTGAATATGCTTGATGGGACGGGAACTAAAAGAATTGGTGCAAATGTCCCGCGTGATCCTTTTAAAGCTTCTTTGCTTTCTACATATGAAAGGAAATATGAGGAATTGAGAGAGCTCAAGTTATTACTATATCATTTGAGTTATGCCTATCTTGGTGACAAAGCTATATCTCCTAGTTACCATTACAGAGAAAGTCCAGCCTAGGACTATAAACGGGGCGCTTCTTGGGAGGCAACCCAAGTTCTTTACCTTATCTTTATTTTTCTTTATTGATGTTTTTACATTCCTAGTTTAGTTATCTACCTACTTTTGATTCTGTTGAGTTTTTGATTTCTTGATTACATTTGATTTTGTTTACGTTATCTTTTTGGCTTTGCATTTACCTTATCTTTTTGATGAAGTAGTTTTCATGGATTTGAGAGAGCTTGATTAGGATTAACGGGCTACTTGAAAATATGCATTAAAATGATGAGTGTGCTTAGAGGCAGGTTGAATTTGTGTATGCCAATATGCTGATTTGGGTATTCGATGATTGTATGGATCAAAGATGTGTCTCATTGCATGGGAAACCACATGTAGAAATTCAAATGTTGTGCTTACACTTGTTATCATAAATGTGTATGAGTGTATTTCCCTGTTGTATGTGTGGTGGACCTTGGAATATGAATGAATTGCATTGGAGAAAATTTATGAATGGCATGTGTAAAGTCAATTTGCATCTTCGAGGCTTGTCTAATTCCCTTTCGAGGTGAAATCCTAGGCGATGCATTTTTTAAGAAATGACTAGGGCAATTCTTTGGACTGATTGGATCTTTTCAAGCAAATCTTAACTGAATGAGTTCCCTAGTACCCCCTTTGAAGCCTAGTGTGCATGTGTGTGGCCTAATTTTTCTTTCTTAATACCCACACTCTCCACCCCTTCACCCCTGCTTGTGTTAAGAAAATCTCTTACCTTCATTACAGGTCCTTTGTTGAACACATGATTGGGCATTTTTATTAGTGTGAATCAAAGTGTTTTGCATCATACTAGGAAACCAAGATCTATTTAGAACAAACTCTTGTTCAAAATGAAAAAAAAAAGAATAAATAAAAAAAAGAGAAAGAAAAATGTGTGAGCTGCACAAAATGCAACCTCCTTTTGCAAAGGAAATAAACATATACATATGTTTTTCTAAAAAGAAAAAAAAAAAGAAAAAAAAGAAAAAAATAGAATAAAGAAAGTTGATTTTTCATATTAGATCCTTTTGTACATTTTGCATGCTTAACTTGATTCAAAGGAAGTGTGTGATTATGTATTTAATATTTGATTTTAAATCATTCCCCTTCCTTCTTAGCCATTACCCTTAGCCTCACGCACAAGCTTAAAAGACCCCTATGATATTTGATTATGTGTTGCCTACATTAGTGGAGAAAGGGATGAAAGACATTCTTATGAGAGTGCATGTGCATTTTATAAATTCATCCATCTTGCTCTTCAAGATTAGAAAAGGGTCTTGAACACATAAGTTTGAGAAATCATTCATGTACAAAAATTGCATTCAAGGGTAATCATAACAGTTAAAATTTTTCTTGCATGTGTGGACCTTGTTGAGAGGTTAAGAAGTGATTTCTGAGGATATGAATGATGATTGAAAGTTAGCTATGTTCTAGTTCAATTTGCTCCATGATTTTGTATTGAATTGTGTTCATTCTTCTCTTGCTTGGCTTAGTTTGCTCAAGGACTAGCAAATATTTAGGTTTAGGGGTGTGATAACTTTAGGAAATGAAGTTATTTCACATGAATTTAAATGTATATGAGCATGCTATCCTTAAGTTTTATAGGTCAAAGGTTCAATTCATGCATGTCTTTAATGATTTAAGCTTGTTAATTCAAATGATTGAGAATTGAATCTTTGAGGATTTTGGCATTGTCTTGATGCAGGTATTCAAGAAGGAAAGATCTTGGAAGGGATGAGGAAAGCGAATAGGAGCTTAAATTTAGAAGAAAGCAAGAAAGGAGAAATTGCTGCCAACCCAAGCCTAGGCTTGACAAACCCACGCCTAGGCTTGATAAACCCATGCCTAGGCTTGTAAAATTGAAGCCTAGGTGTGGCACTCTCAAGTTTTCAAGAATTTCAATCAGAGAAACTCACACCTAGGCGTGGCCAGCACCTGACAGCACATGTTTCATAACCACGCCTAGGCTTGGGGAAAATCTTAGTCCACGAAATTAGCCTTTAATATCTAATTTTTGGGACTTGAATGGGGGCTTCTGTTTTGGACTAAGCACCAAATCCCTGGAGAAAGTGGGAGAAGGAGAAAATTGCTCAAGATAGAGGTGATTCAAGTGAAGAATCAAGATCAAGGAAGGAAGATCAAGCTTGGATTCTCTCCACTTTTGTTCATTCTTTCCCTTTTCTTTCTTGATTTGTAACTTGATGGGTTTTATGATTCCATATTTTTTCTCTTCTTTCATGATGTGTAACTAAACTCTAATCTAGGGGCATGAGATTTACACTGGCCGCCAAATCACATAAAGCCCGACTAGAGAATTTCTCACTAATGGTGCAAGGAATGGTGAAGTTTCTGGGATCTTTGAGCTTGGGATGAAGTTTATTTGCAAGATAGCACTACATTCCTCCATGAGAGCAATAGTTTCAAACTCACCAAGCTTTCTCTTCTTGGACAAGATGTCCTTCATGAACTTCACATAACTAGGCATTTTTTCCAAAGCCTCAGCAAATGAAATATTTATGTGAAGTTTCTTGAAAAACTCCAGAAATTTTTGAAATTAAGCATCAAGCTTTTGCTTAGCTAACCGGTTAGGGAAAGGTGGAGGTGGTGTATATGGCTTGTCCTCCTTCTTCTTGTCTTCAACCTTCCCTTTTGCAATTTCCTCATTTTTCTCCACCTCTTTGCTCAAAACCACTTCATCTTGTGCCACCTTAGCTTCTTTCTCAAGTAGCTTGATCTTTGAATTTCCTTCAATTTCCTTCACACTCCTCAATGATATGGCCTTGCAATGCTCAGGAAGGGCACCTTTTGGATTATTAATGGTGTCGCTTGTAAAAGTGCCTTGGGGCCTATTGTTTAGAGCTTGGGCTAGTTGACCAACTTAAGTCTCAAGATTCCTCAAGGAAGTCGCTTGACTTTGCATCAAGGCATTATGAAAAGCAAGCCTTGAATCAGTTTTAGTCATATACTCTTGTTGGCTAGTCATGAACTGAGCAAACATCTTCTCCAAATTAGAAGTTGAAGTTGAACCTTGGGATTGAGGGGAGCTCTATTATTGGAAACCTGGAGGGGCACGGGGTGCTTCTTTGGGCTGATAGGAAGAAGAAGGATCTTGAGAATTTCCACCCCAAGAAAGATTAGGATGGTTCCACCAAGTAGAGTTGTAAGTATTACCAAAAGCATTGTTGTGATTGGCATATTGCACACTCACCAGGCTAGCTGTGCAACTCACAGTAGAGTGACGGTCACTACAATGATCACAAATCTCAACTGAGTTATTAGCTCCGCTCACCACTGAATTAACTACTATGGTGTCAAACTTCTTGGATAGTGCTGCTACTTGAGCTGAAAGTGATGTGAGAGTATTAACTTCATGTATATCGGTTGCCACTCTCCTAGGAGTAACCCTCTTTACTAGCCACTGATAGTTATTAGTGGCCATTTCCTCCAAAAGGTTATAGGCAGCGTCTACATTCTTGCTCATGACAGTCTCTCCAGCTACTGCATCAATTATAGATTGAATGGAGGTTTTCAAGCTGTTGTAGAAAGTATAAACCAACATCTATTTTTCCATGCCATGGTGGGGGCACTTCTTTAGCAACTATTTAAATCGCACTCATGCTTCATATAAGGTCTCTCCTTTAAACTTCCTGAAGGATAAGATATCATTTCTGTACTTCATTGACTTTATGGGAGGAAAAAATCGATCCAAAAACTTTTGAGCTAGCTCTTCCCAAGTAGTGATAGAATGTTCAGGTAATGATTGAAGCCATGCCTTGGCCCTATCTCTCAAGGAAAAAGAGAAAAGCCTCAAACGAGTCGCATCATCAGTTATTCCTTGGTGCTTGAAATTATCTCAAATCTCCAGAAAGTAGGCTAAATGAGCATTAGGATCTTCATGGGGTAGATCCGTAAATTACAAATTATTTTGAACCATCTAGATAATATTAAGCTTGATCCTAAAAGTTTGTGCTTGTATAATTGGCCTTCTAATGCTAGATCTGATGTCTCTAGCATTTGGAGTGGCATACTCTCGAAGGAGTCTTTCAGCATTTGCTTCTTCTGCCATCTCAATTTCGCTTTCCAAATTTAGTGTTTGCCCTTGCACTTGTTGTTCTCTTAGCAATCTACAAAAGGTCCTCTCAATCTCAGGATCGTAAGGAAATCAAGATACATTTTGAGTCCTTTGCATACAAGAGCTAAGTACTTGAAAAACAAAACAAACAAATAAAACTTGAAATAAGAGTTGTGAATTAAATTAAGAAATAACACAAAATCTAAATTCAACCACCAGCAACGGTGCCAAAAACTTTTGAGCTACCTCTTCCCAAGTAGTATACACCACGTCCACCTTTCCCTAACCGGTTAGCTAAGCAAAAGCTTGATGCTCAATTTCAAAAAAATTTGGAGATTTTCAAGAAATTTCAAATTAACATGCATTTGCTTAGGCTTTGGAAAAAATGCCTAGTTATGCGAAGTTCATGAAGGACATCTTGTCCAAGAAGAGAAAGCTTGGTGAGTTTGAAACTGTTGCTCTCACAGAGGAATGTAGTGCTATCTTGTAAAATAAACTTCCTCCCAAGCTCAAAGATCCCGGAAGCTTCACCATTCCTTGCACCATTGGTGAGAAATTCTCTAGTCGGGCTTTATGTGATTTGGGGGCCAGTGTAAATCTCATGCTTTTCAATATACCAAAGATTAGGTTTGGGGGAGGTGAAGCTAACTTTAGTTACTCTACAATTAGCTAACCGTTCTTTCAAGTACCCTAGGGGAGTCATAGAAGATATCTTGGTCAAGGTGGACAAGTTCATTTTCCTAGCTGATTTCATCATCCTGGATATGGAGGAAGATAGAAATGTCCCTCTCATCCTTGGAAGACTGTTCCTTGCAACTGGAGGAACCCTCATTGATGTTCAAAAAGGGGAGCTTACCATGAGAGTGCAAGATCAAGAGGTAATCTTTAATATTTTTAAAGCAATGAAAGTACCTCAAGATCTTGAAGAATGTTCGTATGTGAATGTGCTTGATGGGACGGGAACTAAAAGAATTGGTGCAAATGTCCCGTGTGACCCTTTTAAAGCTTCTTTGCTTTCTACATGTGAAAGGGAAGATGAGGAATTGAAAGAGCTCAAGTTATTACCATCTCATTTGAGCTATGCCTATCTTGGTGACAAAGCTACATCTCCCAGTTACCATTACAGAGAAAGTCCAGCCTAGGACTATAAACGGGGCACTTCTTGGGAGGCAACCCAAGTTCTTTACCTTTTTTTTGTTTTTCTTTATTGATGTTTTTACATTCCTAGTTTAGTTATCTACCTGCTTTTGATTCTGTTGAGTTTTTGATTTCTTGATTACATTTGATTTTGTTTACCTTATCTTTTTGGCTTTGCATTTACCTTATCTTTTTGATGAAGTAGTTTTAATGGATTTGAGAGAGCTTGATTAGGATTAGTGGGCTGCTTGAAAATATGCATAAAAATGATGAGTGTGCTTGAGGCAAGTTGAATTTGTGCATACCAATATGCTGATTTGGTTATCCGATGATTATGTGGATCAAAGATGTGCCTCATTGCATGGGAAACCACATATAGAAATTCAAATGTTGTGCTTACACTTTTTATCATAAATGTGTGTGAGTGTATTTCCCTGTTGTATGTGTGGTGGACCTTGGAATATGAATGAAATGCAATAGAGAAATTTTATGAATGGCATGTGTAAAGTCAATTTGCATATTAGAGGTTTGTCTAATTCCCTTCCGAGGTGAAATCCTAGGCGATGCATTTTTGAGGAAATAACTAGGGCAATTCTTTGGACTGATTGGACCTTTTCAAGCCAACCTTAACTGAATGAGTTCCCTAGTACCCCTTTTGAAGCCTAGTCTTGTGTTAAGAAAACCTCTTACCTTCATTATAGGTCCTTTGTTGAACACATGATTGGGAATTTTTGTTGGTGTGAGTCAAAGTGTTTTGCATGATACTAGGAAACTAAGATCTATTTAGAACAAACTCTTGTTCAAAATGAAAAAAAAAGTATAAATAAAAAAAAAGAGATAGAAAAATGTGTGAGCTGCATAAAATGCAGCCTCATTTTGCAAAGGAAATAAACATGTACATATGTTTTTCTAAAAAGAAAAGAAAAGAAAAAAATGGAATAAAGAGAGTTAATTTTTCATATTGGATCATTTTGTACATTTTGCACGCTTAACTTGATTCAATGGAAATGTACGATTATGTGTTTTAATATTTGATTTTAAATCCTTCCCCTTCCTTCTTAGCCATTACCCTTAGCCTCACATTACAAGCTTGAAAGACCCTTATGATCTTTAATTATGTGTTCCCTACATTAGTGGAGAAAGGGATGAAAGACATTCTTATGAGAGTGCATGTGCATTTTATAAATTCATCCATCTTGCTCTTCAAGATTAGAAAAGGTTCTTAAACACATAAGTTTGGGAAATCATTCATGTACAAAAATTGCATTCAAGGGTAATCATGACAGTTGGAATTTTTCTTGCATGTGTGGACCTTGTTGAGAGGTTGAGAAGTGATTTCTGAGGGTAAGAATGATAATTGAAAGCTAGATATGTTCTAGTTCAATTTGCTCCATGATTTTTGTATTGAATTGTGTTCATTCTTCTCTTGCTTGGCTTAGTTTGCTCGAGGACTAGCAAATATTTAGGTTTGGGGGTGTGATAACTTTAGGAAATGAAGTTATTTCACACGAATTTGAAAGTATATGAGCATGCTATCCTTAAGTTTTATAGGCCAAAGGTTCAATTCATGTATGTCTTTAATGGCCAGCACCTGACAGCACGTGTTGCATAACCACGCCTATGCGTGGGAAAAATCCTGGTCCGTGAAATTAGCCTTTTATATCAAAATTTTTGGGACTTTAATGAGGGCTTCTATTTTGGTCCAAGCGCGAAATCCCTAGAGAAAGTGGGAGAAGAAGAAAATCACTCAAGATAGAGGTGATTCAAGTAAAGAATCAAGATCAAGGAAGGAAGATCAAGCTTGGATTCTCTCCACTTTTGTTCATTCTTTCCCTTTTCTTTCTTGATTTGTAACTTGATGGGTTCTATGATTCTATATGTTTTCTTTTCTTTCATGATGTGTAACTAAACTCTAATCTAGGGGCTCTCTAGGATCTTGCTATAGATTTGATTATCTTGTAAATTGGTTGAGTATTCTTTCAATGAAATTGGTTTTGTTCTTCCTTATCTATGCTTAACGCTTGCTATTGATTAGCCATCAATTGCATGATTTTAGTATTCCAATTGAACTAGAAATAGGGTGTTGTGAATATGGATATGGTATGGTTGATGTATATTCAATTACATTATTTTAGGTTGAGTGTGTTGATTAGCTAATAGGATGGACACATACCCATTAGTCATGCATAGCAAGTGTTTGATAATTGGTCTCAATGAGTGATTCTTATGCTAACTCATATGGACACATAGTGGATTAACTAAGTTTCACATGGGTAATTGTCCTAGATATAGGCTTTTATCTATTGCTTATTTTATCTAACAAAACCAACTCATTGTTAGATGCTTGTAAATTGTAAGTTATTCATTGAAGTAGCAAGTGAATAGGGATTCCTAGGCCTTTATCATTCTCATCTTTTTCTTGTGAATTTAGCGTTTGGTGTTCTCTTGTTTTAATTCTTTTAAGTTGTTATTTTAATTACAAGCCTCTCTCACATTTCATTTGCTTGGATAAGATTTTATGAAAATTGGTTAAGTTTAGCATTTCTCTAATTGTCAATCCCTTGGGACACGATACTCTAACTCTCATATATTACTTGTTGACCCGTGCGCTTGCGGATTACACACAAACACTAATATGACACCTTCTCCCTTGATAAGATCATCAGACTGAGAGGTTTCAGCTCCACTCATCGTATATACTCGTCCTCCAGCTTGTGGCTTAGCAGCACGAACGTTACTTACTAAAGGCTCCACCTTCGTTTGATCACAATCCCTCGAGATATGACCATGCTTTCCACATCTAAAGCAAATTATCTCCCTAATTGTGCAGTTTTTTATTATATGGCCCTTTCCACACTTTAAACACCTCGTTGGCAGTGCCACAGTCTAACCAAAATGATTGTTACTTGAACCTCCTCCACGTGTTTGCTGTTGTTGTTGCTGGCTTCCTGATGGTCGAGAATATGATTTCCGCTGAAACCAGTTCTTGTTATTGCTTCCCCCCATTGGAACCTAGATGGTCCAAAGTTACGGTTATCATATCTTGCGATGGCTCTAATTCCTCAAGTCTGCAACACACATCCATCAACGCTGAGAACTGGTTCATTCGCATTAGCAGTACTCCTCTTTTCAATTCAACTCTCAAACCATCCTCAAACTTGCGGTATTTCCAAACCTTATTCGACTGGATCTGGAGGTACCGTGAGAACTTCGACAAGCTCTCAAACTTCGCAACATACTCGTTAACTGGCATGCCTTACACTTTCAGGAAAATACTTTTCCAAAAATGCATCACAAAATACCTCCCAGGTAATTTCCCTTCCTTCAGCTTGTAGTACTCTCCGAGTTGCTTTCCACTAATTTTCACCATCTCCCATCAACATAAATGTGGCATAAGTCACTCTGCGGTCATCCGTATATCCTATGCCTTCAAAAATCTTTTCCAGCTCTTGGATCCACAACCTCGCCTTCTCCGGATCAAACTCACCTCTAAAATGTGGTGGATTGTTTCGATGAAACTCAGACAAATTCTGGGCTTTAACATTTACTTCTTGTTATTATGCAGCTCATTGATTCTGTTGCACAATCACATCTGCCATTTGCTGCATTGCTTCGGCAGCAGCAGTCGTCGCGTCGTTGTCGCGTTCCATACCCATATGTGTACCTCTGCCACAAGACATAGCTTTCTTCACAAGCAACCAAACAAAATTCAATAAGAGTTAGATGTAACCTTTTAAAAATCAAAACACAGAGAATCACACAATACAAGCAAAACAGACCTAACCACAAAAACCCAAAAGACTCTAACCGGGGCTTTGATACCAACTAAATAAAACACTCACCGTAGGGTATCACATTTAAGACTAATCCTAATACAACTTACCCAAGTTGTAAAAGAATTAATCTTGTAAAAAAATTAATTTTAAAAAAATTTCATTTGCTGAATAAAAGCGAAAATAAACAAAATAAATAAAAACCATAAGTACAACTTATAACTGAAAAGAACACACTAGAATATATATAGATATTTCAAAAGATTGTCTCCAAATAATTTACATAAATATATTACACTCCAAAAGATAAATATGTACAACATATACATCAACCCATAAGCTGACTAACTAAAACTTTTAAAGACTAAGGATTTGGGCCCTCGAAAGGATCCTCCTCCTCAGCATCATCAAAGAACCTAGGCGGGTACACCACTCGCCTGACAGGGGTTCTAGCTACCGAGTCCTCCCTTGGTGTATAGACAGTATCACCCCAAAGCTCTCGAATGGGCATTGTAAGCTCCAAACGAATAGATACATTCATTGTCATAACTGGAACCCCATCCCTAGTCCTACTAAGATTCAAAGTCAAATCTCCGGTATACACAAAATGTTCATTATCTAAGTTAAACCTCCAAGAGTCAATCCCACCATGGAACTATACTCAAACAAAACCCAAAACTTGGCGCCTTGTCGCCATTCAAACAGATAAAGAAAACTATTACTGATGAAAAGTATAATTTTCAGCTTTCTCGTCTCCTCGGTCTTCATCAAACATATACAATAAAATAGATATAACATAACAAAGAGGTGAGATCCCTTGCATCAATACCAGTATGACAGTATAAGAAATGACAGTAAATATACAGATATAGTATTAACACATTGAATCATATTATCATATCACAGATAAAATATCAGATAAACATAATTATCATGTCAATATGTTGACCAACTATGCATATGTACACAGACCCATTCCTACTCCATGAAGCTAATCATAATTTCGGAGAGAAAGATAGGGAGTACATGTCTGTATATCATCAGCCTCAAATCACGTGCCAAAATATCATATCAATGTGCGCAACTTGGCTTATACAAGATACTCTCAACCAATCACGAAAAGAGTAGTAACTCTATCAAGATCGTCGGTGTATTTGCATAGGATACCACGGCACAGAGGTGCTACCATCTGGCCACATATGACATTCCACACCCCAACGTCTCCAAGATCACTAAAGATCATAACTACCTGATTCTCACCCGCACGAAGGTGTAAATTCAATCTCCTAGGCATACTGTCTTAACCAAATAAGTTGACACGCTTTTCGATGCATGATGTATGGTTCAAATATACAAGCAATCATTATTCTTACAGTATTTCACATACACACGCCATCTCTTGGCGGTATCACTTTTCAACATAATCGGGCCCACCACAACAGCTCGATAGCAAACTACGGTTACTCTCAATCGCGTAGCATTTTTATCGCGTTTTCACAATCGCAGAATATTTTTCTTACATTTTCAAATCACGTAAGTATTTTTCAACATTTTCTCAATCGCGTAAAGATGTTATCACATTTTCTTAATCGCGTAGCCAAAAATCACTATTCTTAAATAATGTAAGAGTTTTTCTGTGTATTTTCATTCGCATAAAATATTTATTTAATATTCTAAGTTCAAAATTAAACTTTTCTCATTTAATATCAAAATTGGATTCTAATTCCAATATTTCCTCAATAAACCACTTTTAAATAATATTTTCTCACTAAATATTCTTTAAGTAGCATTTTCTACTATTTTCTGTAAAATTACATTTCTTTGATTTGATTGGGATATTACAGCTCGAAATTTTCTAACGCGCTTCAAAACCCAAAGGGTGAGCTATACGTCAGTAAATTTCAAGTTTTAGCTTTTATCTTACTTCATAATCTAATTATGCCCATTTAATTCTAAACATTAATTTACTTTCTTTTTATATTTAAAAACCTATCAAATTAATTTTCTACTAATCAAATACCTAAGTCTACACTTAGTAAAATAATTTTGGATCTAAGATATCAAAAATAGGCATGTTGGCCGAATTACACTATATGATTCATAAATTATAATTAATTATTTTCCATCACTTTATTCTTTGTAAAAACACTTAATCTAATTTCTTATCATTAAATCATTTAATCCATAATTATGAAAGTAATTTAAAACATTTTGCTCTCTTTGTGGAGTTGAGGTCGTGAGCCTCTAGGGTTCTTTGGAACCTTCATACACTTCCTCATCACATACATCACATCATGCCATATACAATAATCAACATGCTTCCAAAATCACATACTCAAGCATACAATCAAAGCTATAAATCATACCAATCAAAAATCACCATAAACAAAGCAAGCTTAAACCATACAAGTGAATAAATCCTTATGGATTTTTCACCACAAACAAGTCATTCCCTCACCACCAACACTTGGTTGATGAGGTTAATCTCCCTCTTACCTTAAGGAAGACAAAAACCCTTCTTGTATGGCCTCCTAGGGATTTCGTGAGCCTCCAAAGAAAACCCTAACAAGCTTAAACCAAACTAAAGTCACAAACAAAGCTTGACAAAGAGAAACCATGGATCAATCATGGCTTAGAAACTCAAGAATCAAACTTAGGAATAAGAAACAAGAATTTTATCTTGTAGAGTAGAAAATTCTAGCTTGATTTAGAAGCACCAAAAGGATGAATTTGATGAAACTTATAAGATGAAAAGTGTTTAGAAACTTGTCTAGGTTTAGAAAATGATGTTGGATGGAATTATAGAAGCTTGGATGTTGGTTTTGGGTGTAGGGGCTGAATGCTTCAAGAGAAAGAGAGAATGAAGTTCTTTTGTTGTTCTTGGATGAGAGAGAAAAGTTTGTGTCACAAAGTGATAGAAAATGAAATAGAATATCCTATTTCTTAAGTATATGGCCGTGTAGGTGCATGGAGAGAATGATCAAAACTTGTTCAATAAGATAGTAATTAAGCACATGTCTTCACAAGGCTTAGGTCACTAAATGATCATCCTTTGGTCATAATAGATAACTAGCATGTTCAAGAACCTCCTAGAACCACCTAGTGGCCGTGGAGCACATGGAGGTAAGTAACTAGATTTTGATTTCAATTAGTTCCTAGTTACACTTAGTTTAGGTAGTTAGTTCATCTAGTTTCTTGTAGTTAGTTCACTTAGTTACATAGCTAACTACTTAGTTACAAGATTAGGTCATGCATTTCTCATGCATTGGTCATACATTCTAGAAGACTCTATAACCTCCTTGTAACTATGGACTCTAAGGATTAACAAACTAGGTTTGTTCCATTTAGTTACTACTTAGGCTTTAAGGTAACTTAGTTAGATTACTTAGTTTCTTGATTAATTAGTCTAACCATTATTATTGACCACTTTCTATTGGTTAAGAAAATTCAAGCCATTAATATTGACCAATTCTTATTGATTCACCAAATTGTGAGCCACGAAGATTTTTCCCAATCTATTGTCTAACAAATAAAAGATACAGGATCTATTACCTAATTGCAGAAACTACTGCTTGTAAATTAGCAAATATTGTCCAATAAAATAATACGTGAAATATTTTTATTTCATAGATAATTTCTAAAAATTAAAAGATCGAGTAACATATCTCTCGGATTTGGGTTTAGTAAGATCCTCCAGCTCCGAATAAATCGTTAAAGATTTTACCCGGCCCGAAAATTATTATTTTCCTGACCCGGTGTAAATCACACACAATGATCAAAAATAGTCACAGAATAGTCAAAATAAATTTACAGCATATAGAAATGCCAAAACAATACAATTCAGACATTACTAAGAAATAGCAAATTTTGGGGTGTTGCAGACTGCATGAAATTCCCTTAAGTATAATATGAAATGAAGATTTCAGATTCGCCTCAAGATTTTGGGCAGCCTTGTAAAAAGATTTTGGTACAGTAGACCATGAAATAGATTAAAATGATCAGGAATAGAAAGATATTAGTCCAAGTAGACAGAAAAGTTATGCGGATGAGAGAAGGAGACCTATGGGGTTCATTGAAAGGGAACATGAGTTCCTCAGAGTCACTCCCAGTACGGGAATTAATAGGGCTGTGAAAAGAGCTCAAAGGGAAACAAACTCCTTTAGTGAAAGTATCATCGATGGAAGTGACTCAGAGGATGTCACGTGGGAACTAGAAACTACAATGGTGGAGAGTTATCCAGAGCTTTTTGAATGAGATAAATCAAATTTTGAGGACAAAAATTATAAAAAGGGGGAGATTGTAACATCCTCCCTAACCTAATGATCCTAATTAGGGTTATAGTAGGTCTGTAATACCGGTAAGAGTTATTTGTTAATTTGGATAATTTTCTGAATTAGTTTGAACGTAATTCTATAACACTAAGTACAAGAGAATAATTAGAGTATCTGTAGAATCAGTTGATATGATGGAAATAAATATGAAAAATTTATTTCCTAGCTAAGAATCATTGATAAGAGTTGAAGAAAATTTTAGAGAATTAATAGAGCAAGTTTGGTATTTTTAAGGATACTGCTATGAAATAGCTAGAAAAGTTAAGCAGCTCAAAAAATTATGAAATTTCATGGAGATGGTAAGTAGAATATAGAGAATAATTTGGTATAAAATACCAACTAAGACAAGTATCAATAAGCTTGTTACTTAATCCCTCAATTTAATCTCACTTGGGATCGAGTAATGAAGCTTAGCTGATAAAAAGCAGTATATGAAAAGTTACACAAAAATGGATTCAAGGACTAAGTTGAGTTCTAAAATTTTCTATAACACTTATGGAAGCTTGAAAACTCAACTTTGAAAGATTAAAGTGTATTTAACATATACAAAAGTTTCAGTTGGATTTCACTTTTTCATTTTTATTTTCCTTATCCACCGTCCCACCACTCATCATAGTCCTTGAGATATTTTCTCACTCTCTTCTCCGTCACTCACGTGTTGCCAGCCAAGAATTAGACAAAAAGGGAAACAAGAAAAGAAAGGAGGAAAACAAAGAAAGGGAGAGAGAGGTGAGAAACGAAGAAACAGAGACAAAAACTAAAAAAGAGAAAGAAAGAAAAAAGGGAAAGGGAGGGCGTGAGACACAGGAAAACGGAGAGGAAAAAGGAAGATCAAAAGAGGAAATACAAGGAAACAAGATCAAGGAGCCATGGAAACCAAGGTAGGGGGTTTTTCTTCATTGTTTTCTCTTCATCTTATGTTTTTCTAAACTTGGAAACTTGAGATTTGCATCATGATTTGAAATGGAAAGCATGAGATGATGATTTTGTGTTTGATTCATGGTGTAAGAACTTAATTTCTTCTCTTGATTCTTGATGAGTTTTGAGCTTTGAAAAGGAGTTTGAAACCCGTATTGGTTTGATGTTTTGATTCTTGAATCACCATGTCAATTAATTTTTAAGGTTGAATGAGAGTTTTAACAAGTGTGGGTTGCATGATTATGGTTGAAAGATTCAAGCTTGGGTTGTATTTTGGAGAAAATCTAAAAAACCCAAAAAAACAGAGAGAGTCGCGGCACTCTCCATGAAGAGTCACGACACTCCATTCTCTAGAATGCAGAAAATACAGGTAGAGAGCAGGGAGCTGCGACACAAAATAACAGGAGTCGTGACATAACCCTTGAAGTCGCGACACTTGTAGAAGTGGAGCTGCGGCACAATTTAGAAAATGCTTCCAAACTTGTTTGTTTATGTGATCTTGCTATGAATTGTATTATGTTTTGACCTAAAATGATATAATGGGATGCACTAATGCTTGATTGATGATTTGACAAATGATTTTCATGATGATACTGCATCCAATGAGATTGAATGATGGATTTGATTATTGATAACAATAAAGACCTTTATATGCATATTATTGTATATTGACGAAATGTGAGGCCCTGTGCCATGATATGAGATAATGAGATATATATCATAGCGTATAATTGATTTGATCATTATGCATTATATCATGATATGAGATGAGATTGATTGATGAATTTGAATACCTATGTTGAGAGAAACTATGATATGCATATTCATGCATGATTGATGATATGATAATTCAAGAGATTTGATGAAAAATGATTTTTTCTCTCATGGGTATCCCTTTGTGGAACTAGGCCGATTGGGTTTTGGATATACCTTGTATTAGGGTAAGTCTTGGACAATGGTAAGATAAAATATGAGAATTTCTCTATGCCAGAGTAATTGAGGTTGAGGGAGACCTCCCTCTTTACCCAAGCTTCCCTAGACATCAAGTAGTGGAGGAAGACCTCTTTACTTAGGGTGATCCTAAATCCTGGATAGTGCGAGAGCGGATTAAACCTCTCCTATCCTTGATGATCGATAGTGTGAGGACAATTGATTCCCTCCCTATTAAAGTAGTTGAGGATGGATAATTCCCTCTCTACTTACCACTTGTAATGAGGACAGACAATTCCCTCATTGTTATGGTTGATTGAGATTGATAAGGCCTAGTTACCTAGAGCAGTTCTATGTGACAATGTACTATCATGAATGGGTTGAAGTGCACTAACCCAAAAATAGACTACAACCAATGATTTGGTATTGTGATGATGGACATTCCCTCCATACCATTTGATTTGAGATGACACATGTGTCCTAATGATTTGAGACATGATGGATATTTATTTAAGAATAAACTTGAGATTTCTTGATATGTCTTGAAGATTTGAAAATATGAGATTTGACAATATGATTTCCGATTTAATGATTTGAGTCTTAACAACATTAGATATGATGGATTTGAAACATTAGATTTTAATGATATGACATGATTTTCAATACATGAAATTTGATGATATTATGATTGTTTGAAAATATAAGATTGAATAACATGATTTATGACTAGATGAAATATAATTTAAAGATATGATTTATGGTGTGATTTGGATAATTATGAATTATTTTCATAATGATAAAATGGACTATCTATTTCGGGAAGAAGAATGGCTCGTTTTGGCTTTCTGCCACCTTCCTAGATTGAGATTGAATGTTTTTTAAAGAAATGAATTTTTTCCCAAAATACATGGAATTATTGTGATGACACGTTTTTAACTAAATTACTGAGAATTTCACAATTCTCACCCCCTCTACATCTATGTTTTCCACAATGATTTCAGGAAAGATCAACAACAGTTAAGCAAGATGAAGAATTTTGGATGGAGAAATAATTAGTTTCTTTGGTTTAGATTTTTGTATAGTGAGATGGTATACTATGTAATGTTTAACGATTTGTAATTTGTATATAATTCATTTCATACTATATGTATAATATGCTTCCGCTAAAGGCTTATATTTTGTATATTATTAAATCATTTATTTGTAAAATTGTGGATATTCATAAGTAATGTATCAAATTCTAATTACTGATGCGTAAACCGGCTACATCATTAGTGTTAGTATTTAGGATGTTACATTTCCAGTTGCCACTGTCACTGGGAACTCACTTCCATTCAGACACCGATCCAGATCACCGTCGTTCGCTGTTTCATCACCGTGCGCTCCATCATCGCCTAGACATCGTTCGTCATTATTGCTTCGAAAGTTTAATTTTTGCATTCTCCTTTGCTATAATGGAGAAACAAGACATTGCTCAATCTCTTTCAGTTGTGCTCACTACCTCCTAGATGTTGCAGACATTGTAAAGACCCAGAACACTTGATTGAGAATTGTTCCACATGTAACGTCCTAATACCAATTTCACAATATATCCAAAATATATGTGTATAAATAGAATTACGCACGTCATTTCTAACTGACAAACATCATATTATGCTCATAATAACTGTACATGTTATTATAAGGAGCCTTGTGAAGGAAAAGTAATACAAGCTATGCCTCAAAAGGACATAAGTATAGTACACAAAACTTAATACAATCCTATGAGAAAATTTCAATGTACAATGCATTGCACAAAAAGGTAAATAAACTACTCTGGATCTCTATCTTCGTTTCTTCTTCTTGAAAGAATCCTTAGTTGGATTTATCATGGAAACAAACAAAGGGGTGAGAATTCACAAATTTTCAGTAGTATAATCACATTCAATGGCATCATGATAACTCCAACTACTTTGAGGGAAAACAAATATCTTAATAACATGTAGAAAGGTAGCAAAAGCCAAAACTTTTCCTTTCTCTTCCCAAGACAAAACATTCATTTATTACTATGGCTTAATTATCTCATAATTAACTATTAATATAAAATCATCATAGAATTAATAGATCATGGCAATCTCAAGTATATAAGTCATATAAGAGTCATAACTTACTATCATTAGAATATTCACATATTCTCTTATGTAAACATTCATATTGGACATTATGATCAATATACTTAGTTAACACCTCTTTAATGATAAAACAATTGCCAATACAATTGTAATTCCAATGCAAATGCTTATGTAATGTCAAATGCTCATGCCTATGAATTACCCTATGATAATTCTTATTGTAACGTCCTAATACTAATATCTCAATATGTGTAGGACACAAAGAGATACTCAGCATTACAACGTCACTACATTCATAATAACCTAATAAATATATCCATAATGTTCATTGGAAACATTATAGAGAGTCATATGAAATGTGAAAAACATAAAACTCATAGCAAAATTCATATATATACAACACTAGCCTTAGCAAAGGCTTGAAGTATTACATAATTCTTTACATTACAAAAGAAGTACATAAAAATACACCAGTTGTAATATAACAGATAAAACTATAACTAGTCTAATCTTTAGCTTCCTTTTTCTTCTTGTTCTTAGAAGAACTTTCACTTGGAATTACATGGCAACACAGCGGGGTGAGAAACAAAAATTCTCAGTATGAGTAAACCAAAACCAGTCATATCTAACATAATAAACATAATCTTAAAACATGCTACTAATAAGATATGTTTACATATTCTACAAGGTTTAACTTTAATAACTAGGTAAACCAAGTTAAATATAATACCCATACTGACATGTTAGACTTGCGTATGTGTATAAAAAGATAGCATATGACTTGCTTAACATGTATGTTTAATTTTGTTACAAACAGAGTTAGTTTAAGCACTTTGTTGCAACTTCGAAAGTGAAAAATAGCTTAAAATGACTCAGATAATAACTTAAATTGCTTAGATGAAGGAAATAAATGTGGATAATTTATTTCTAGGTCACAAATGTATGAAACACGATGTAGTTAAAGTTTTAAGGAAAACTGAGTTAGTTTGACATTTTTAGGCATACTGGTTGTGCATTTTGTGCCGGATTGACTAGCAACAAATATGAAAAAATAAGATAATGATGAAACAATAATGAATCTTAGTATTTATTTCAAAGTTGTTGGAAGTTAAAAATCTTAATTTTTTTAAATCTAAGTATTTTTAGCAGATCGAGATTTATCAGTGTATGGCCTTGATGGCCTTATAAGTTAAATGATCCTTTGCATTTCCTCATTCACGGTTCTTTGCTCCAAAAACAGAAGCTGAAACTGTGAGAAAAGAAAGGAAAAAGAAGGAAGGAGAGATCAAGCAAGAGGAGGAGAAGAAGAGGAAAGCTAAAGGGAAGGCTAAAATTTGAAATCCTCCAAAGCTTGAATCTCCAACTTAACTGCCAAAGGTAGGGGATTTAGAGTTCTTGCACTTCTTTTCTTCATTTTCACCATGAGTGCACCTTTGGTGCATAGTAGGGCAAAATGAGTATTTGAGGTGTTTGATGTGTTTTAATTGCTTGGATGTGTTTAAATGGGTGTTTATGACTTGTTCATAGCTTAAGTTTGAGTTAGAAACTTAGAACATCTCATTTAGACTATTGATGCCTAAAAGAATGGTTTAGGTCAAGTATGTATGATTTTTGGTTCATAGTCCAAATCTAGTGATTTAAGTTAGTGATTAATGATTTCTATGTTTTAATGAACTAATTAGGGACTTAAAATTACTTAGAAACTATTTTGGAATGGCTAAATATCATGAAGAAATCCAATGGAACAGTACATGGTTCTGCAAAATTCTGTAGAACCTAATTTCTGCTATACGCGCCACGGCATGAGGAGGCTACGCCGAGGCATGAGGTTGAATCTGATATGTGTGCCGTGCCGTGGAGAAGATCACACTGAGGCGTGAGGTGCATCTGTATAGAACCCAAGGGCAGGGCACCGTGGCATGCTAATGTCGTGCTGCAACGTGAGGACCAGGATCTCTAAAAATGTCATTTTTGATGTTTTCAAGTTCTTGGTTAGTTGTAATAATTTGTATATGTTTCCTAAGGTGTGTTAAGACATAAATATGTATAATTTCAAGAGAGGAATTGTTACCTAGCATGTATGAGAAAGTTTAAACCTTTGAGCATTCAAGAATAATGGTTTGCTTTAGGAAAACATCTAGCACCTTAGGCCATTTTGTGGTAATGTGTATCACTTAAGAGTAATAAGTGATGATGTGGTGTTTTAGATGTATGTATGAATGATGTTCTGGTACTATTGATCTTTGTGAGTATCCTTTGATATTGTGCACCATCATTTAGGCCAAGGGAGATAATTGGGGAGTCCAAAAGGTTCTTTTGAACAAAGATTTAGCCCTAGCTTCTCTCGATAGTGCTAGGATATGTGTAATGTGAGGATGAGCTTTCTCTCTATTTATCATAAGATAATGCACTAAACTAGTAATCCTAGTTGAACATCTTGGTTCTAGGTTGAACTAAGTATGTATGATAGAATGTATGTTAACTGCGTATCTTTAGTTACTAAAGTATAACCTTGTAGATTGTTTAAACATATCTTATGTAGCATGTGTTATGATTATGTTTATTATGTCATTCATGATTGGTTTTGGTTTACTTATACTGAGAATTGTTGGTTCTTATTCCACTGTGTTGCCATGTAATTCCAGGTGAGAGTTCTTCCAAAAACAAGACGAAAAAGGAAGCCAAGGATTAGAATAGTTCTAGTCTTAGTAGTTATGTTATAATTGATGTATCTTTTAGTACTTCTTTTGTAATGTAAAGAATTATGTAAAACTTCAAGCCTTTGCTAAGGCTAATGTTGTATATGTATATATGCATTTTTGCTATGAGTTTTATGTTTTTCGTATTTCATATAGCTCTCTATTATGTTTCCAATGAACATTATGGATTTATGATAAGGTTATTATGTATGCAGTGATGTTATAATGCTGTTTATCTCTTTAAATGTTATTTATATCAAGATATTCGTATTAGGACATCACATTAAACATACATACATACATTCTTATATACTTAGGTCATTTAAGATCTAAGATGTTTTACTAGGAACTCTGTCTTCTTTTGTTTACCTATTATAGAGAGGAAACTTAGTCCTCATACTGCAAGTAACCCTGGCTCTTGGTTAGGAATAACTTGTCCTTTTAGGAACTTTTGTTCTTTTTCCTTCTAGCCAAATGACATTAAATCATGTCACACTCATAGGAAAACACTACAAATCCATCCTAGTTTACTTATATCTAAAACACCACACCATCACATCTCAAGTGATACTAAAACAACAATAAGTTGCTAAGGGTGCTAGACACTTATCTATAACAATTCATATCTTTTAGAATGCTTTAAGACTTAAACTTGTAGGTACTTTCAATGTTAACCCAAATTATTGAAGTAAAAAGGGTAACTCTTTAAGCATATACTTCTTTTCAACCATAAGGATGAAACTAAAGCTCCAAGAGCTTCTACCATCTTTAATTTATCTTGATTGGATCACTAATCACCAATACATAGGCTTATTAGGGTTACTTTTAACCCTAACGGTACTAAAACTCTATTTTTCCAAAAATAGAGGACTTGTAATTGATTACATACTTGTTGTAATCGATTAAAATAACTGAAAACCTCAAATCAGAAGCTTGGTAATTGATTACATTACTATTGTAATCGATTACATCAAATTCCAGAACCCTGGTAATCGATTACATCTCTCTTGTATTCAGTTACATCTTGCTTCTCCTCGTGATCTAGAAACTTGGTAATCAATTACATTGCTCTTGCAATCGATTACATCACTTCCAAAGACTTGTAATCGATTACATTACTCTTGTAATCTATTACATCCTGCAGAAAACCAGAAAAACTAGTTGTCTCATGCAGTAAACCTATTTCTAACACCAATCAAATTCTCATACCATGGATTCTAAGTGATATCCAATTCCAAACATGATCTCTAAGCATATTAGAACTATCAAACACTAACTCTAACTCATTACACATGGATTTAGCCAACAACACAACCTAAAAAACCATTTATCAAATAACTACTCAAATGAGTATCATGAATTCCAAGGGATGGAAACTAACTACCATGCATCAAACAAGCTACTATCAAACTCACTTCAACTATAGAAGCAAGATTCAAGATTCAAAATTCATAAACATCTCAAAAACACATTTTTCTTATTCATCAAGGAAAACTAAGACACAAAGAAGATGAGTAAGAGAAAGATGAAGTTAAACTCCCCTAGCTCTTGAAAAGTAGCTAAACTTTACACCTTGGATTTCCCCTTAGCTCTTCTCTTTTTCTCCTCCTCTTCCTCCTTCTTTATTTCCTCTCCTTTCCTCTCTTTTCCCACATTTTCTGCCTCTGCTGTGCAAAAGAAAAAACCAAGAGAAATAAGGATCAAAGATAGGATCCTTTGCCTTATAAGACCATTAGGCCATACGGTGCAACTTATATCTCTTAGGAATATTTTAATCTCTCAAATTCAAGTTTCCTAACTTCCTACAACTTTAGAATAAATACTAAGATTCATCTAAATTGTTGTTTCACCATTACCTTATTTTTTCATATCTGCTGCTAGTCATTCAGACATAAAATGCACAACTAGAATGCCTAAAAATGTCAAATTGGCTCAGTTTACCTTGAAACTTTAACTATATCTTGTTTCATACATTTGTAACTTAAAAATAAATTATCCATATTTATTTCCCTCATCTAAGTAATTTCTGTTATTATTTGAGTCATTTTAAGTTACTTTTCACCTTCTGGGTTGCAATTAAGTGCCTAAACTAACTCAGATTGTCACAAACCTTCACAAGTATGTTAAACAAGTCATATGCTACCTTTGTAACCATTTGCTAGTATAACATGTGATTAAGGATATTATATTTCTGTCCTCCATTTTAAAATTTTGACCCCAAAATTGCTTACTTGATAAGAACAACTCCGGGTAGTCTGGCTGCATAAGGGACTCTAGCTCCCAAGTAGCCTCCTCGGTGCCATTGCCACCCCAAATAACCTTCACTAGCGGAATCTGCTTACCTCTAAGGTCTTTGACCCCTCTGTCCAGGATCCTTACCAGATGTACATTATAAGACAAATCATCCCTTAACTATATAGATTCATGTTCTATGATATGCAAAGGATCTAGATTATACTTTCTCAACTAAGACACATGAAAAACATCATGAAAGTTAGATAAACTGGGAGGAAAATTTGGTAGGCTACGAGTCCAACTTTCTTTAGAATTTGGTAGGGACTGAGAAAACGAGGATTTAACTTTCAGGTTTTCAATGCTCTACTAATCCCTATAGTAGGAGTAACTCTTAAAAAGACATGGTCTCCCTCATCAAACTCAAGATGTCTCCTTCTCTTATCAGCATAGCTCTTTTACTAACTTTAAGTAGTAATCAACCGATCCTTAATCATCTTGATTTGCTCTGTGGTGTACTAGACCAACTCTAGACCTAAGATGGTTCTCTAACCTACTTCATACTAATATAGAAGCAATTTACACTTCCTTCCATATAGAACCTCATAGGGTACCATACCTATACTGGAGTTGTAGCTATTGTTATAGGAAAATTCCACTAAAGGTAAGAACTTATCCCAACTACCCTATTGTTCTAAAACATATGCTTTGAGCATATCCTCAAGGGTTTGGATAGTCCTCTCTGTTTGCCCATCTGTCTGCAGGTGATAAGTTGTACTAAAACTCAACTTAGTCTCGAATGCCTTTTGCAAGACTTCCTAAAATCTAGATGTAAATCTAGGATCTCTATCTGAAACTATGCTTACGGGGACTCCGTGCAACCTAAATATCTCCTTCAGATGTCGCTGAGCTAATTTCTCTAGAGGATAGTTTGCTCTCATTGGCAAAAAGTGGGTAGATTTGGTTAATTTATCCACTATGACCCAAACTACATCAAATCATGACTGAACCCTGGGTAGACCCATTACAAAGTCCATAGAGATCTTATCCCATTCCCACTTAGGGACTCCCAAAGACTGTAATGGTCCTGCAGGCTTTTGGTGTTCAATCTTCACTTTTTGGCAAACTAAACACCTCGAGACATATTTTGTTATGTCTCTCTTCATACCAGACCACAAAAACATTTTTCCTTAAATCTTGATACATCTTAGTGGTACCAGGGTGGATGGTATACTTACTTCTAGAATCCTCTCTTTGACTTCTGACTCTCTTGGAACACAAAATCTATCTCTAAACTTTATCATTCCATCATTCATATCAAAATCCTTTTGGTTCCTAAAAAGATCTGCTCACTTATATCCCTTAGAGCTTTATCCTCATTTTGAGCTTCTAAAATATGAATCCTTAAGTCATTTACTATGCCCACTCTACTCACAAAGAGACTATGTGGCATCACAGTCACCGCTGCACTCAAATCCCTAAAAGTCTAAAGAAGTTCACTCTCTTGGACCATCATTCGGGATACATGTAGGGATTTCCTACTTAGTGCATCAGCAACTACATTGGCTTTACCCAAATGATACTTTAACTTAAAGTCATAATCCTTTAAGAATTCTGTCCATCTTCTTTGCCTCATGTTCAGCTCTTTCTGATCAGACAAGTACTTCAAACTCTTATGGTCATTGAACACCTTAAACTGGACTCCATAGGGATAATGTCTCCAAATCTTTAAGGCAAACACTATAGCTGCTAACTACAAATCATGCGTGGGGTAGTTCTCCTCATGTGGCCTTAACTGCCTTGATGTATAGGCAGCTACTCTCATATTCTACATCAGAACACACCCTAGTCCTATCTTTGAAGCATCACAGTATACTTCAAAGTCCTAGTGGGGATCCGAAACCACCAACACTGGTGTAGTAGTCAACCTATTCTTTAACTCTTAAAAACTATTCTCACAGTCCTGAGTCCACTCAAAAGTACTACCCTTTCTAGTCAACCTAGTCAAAGGTAGCGCTAATTGGGAGAAACCCTTCATAAACCTTCAATAATACCTAGCCAAGCCTATAAAGCTCCTAATCTCGATCACAGTGGTGGGTCTCTTCCACTATAACTCTGCTTCAACTTTGCTAGGGTCCACTGACATTCCTCCTAGAAAATAACTTGTCCCAAAAACTGAACTTCCGTTAGCCAAAACTCATACTTGGACAATTTGGCAAACATTTTTTTCTCTTTCAGGATATTTAAAATTATCCTGACATGTTACTCATGTTCTTCCTTTGTCTTTGAATAAATAAGGATGTCATCAATAAATACTACCACAAACTTGTTTAGGTAAGGTCTAAAAACTCTGTTCATGTAATCCATAAACATTGCTGGAGCATCCGTCAAACCAAAAGACATCACAAGATACTCATAATGTCCATACCTAGTTCTAAAAGTGGTCTTAGGGATATCCTCTCCCCTAACCTTGATTTGATGATATCCAGATCTCAAATCAACCTTGGAAAACACTGAAACTCCTCTTAATTGATCCATCAGATCATCTATACTAGGCAATGGATACTTGTTCTTGATGGTTACCTTGTTCAACTGTCTATAGTCAACACATAACCTCATGGTACAATCTTTCTTCTTCACTAGCAACACTAGTGCTCCCCACGGAGAAACACTAGGCTTAATGAATTACTTGTCCAATAACTCCTCTAATTGTTTCTTAAGTTCTTCTGACTCTAGAGGTGCCATCCTATAAGGTGCTATAGATATAGGTCCTGTACCCGACACTAAATCTATAGTAAACTCTATTTCTCTCTTTGGTGGCAACTCTGCTACATCACTCAAAAATACCTTAGGGTACTCTCTCACCATATGTATACTGTCTAGGTTCTGCTTAACCTCTACATCTAAAGAGAAAAGAAAAACATATCCTAGAGCTCGTTCTACTAAATAGTGATTGACCTAATTAGCATTGAGATAAACAGACTCAGAAGAAATAACTCTAGTAAGAATATCAGAAAGAAAAACTAGAGTCTTATCTGAATAGTTTAAGATCACATTTTTGGACGACAACCAATCCATACCAAGAATGACATCTATGCCCACAATGGGTAAACAAATAAGATTAACAAAGAAGACTCTATCCTTAATTCTTATACAATGGTCAAGATATACTTTTGAAGTTATGACTGGTTTACTGGTAGGTGTAAAAACAAACAAGTCATATGGTAACTCTAACATAGGCAAATCCAACATCCTTATACAATCATAAGAAACAAAGGAGTGGGATGCTCCTGAATCATACATGACATTTAAAAGATGATTATGAATTATGCTTTTGTTGACTATAGGAGCATCTCCCTTATTCTGAGGACAATCCTTGGAGAAATGTCCTAGTTGCTCACATGTAAAACACACAGGCTGGCCCGCTAAACATGGCCTGCTTCCATGCACTTTCTTATATTTAGGGCACCTTGGTACCTTCAAGCTGGTCTTGTCTTGTCCATTGAGGTTACTTGCTTTAGCAGTACCCTGCTTACTCTTATCAAATTCACGCTTTCTCTTTTGGATGCCATGTGTCCTTTCCTCAAGTTGAGGTTTAAGCACACTTGACTCACAATTCTACATTTGTTGACCAAGGAAGGAAAGTCCCTAATCTTCATAGGCCTCACCATACTCTTGATCTCACTTTTCAAACTAGTTTCGAATTTCAAACATCACCAATTCTTATCCAGATGGTAACGAAAATACGAAGAGAATTTTGACAACTCCTCAAACTTGGCCACATATTGGCCTACTAACAAGCTCCCTTGTACTAACTGTATAAAATCCACTTCCTTGTCATTATGTAGAGTCTGCAAAAAAAATACTTCTCTAGAAAGGTTGTCTTAAAAACTTCTTATGACATTTGGATTCATGTTGCTTCCATTACCCTCTTGGTACACTTTCACCAATGTTCTGTTTCTCCTTTCAACATATAGCAGGCGAAGGACACATTTTAATCCTCTGAGAAAATCATCACATCAAAGATCTTTTCCATCTCATTGAGCCACTCCTCAACCATAGTGGGATTGTACTTGCCTCTAAATGGTAGAGGGTTCATCTGACAGAAAGCTACAAAGTCCTAGAAGTTCTGATTCCTTCCAGGTTGTACTTCCTGCAATGGTTGCACAGGTGGTGGAGGTTGGTGAGGTGGATTTGCTTCCATCCTCTCAAGCACACTTACCATAACAGCTGCTTGTTATCTCATAGCATTGACAGTTACAACTGCCTGGTCCCTCATGGCATTAGCAGTGATGGTTGTCTAGTCTCTCATTGCATTGGCTATAGCCATTACTGCTTTAGCTATGTTGGGTCCTTCTAAAGATGAGTTCTTGGTTTCCCTAGTTTGACTCTTTAGTGCCATAGTTTCCTGTACATACAAAAATAATACATATTGAGCTGTAGTCCCAATATAATGTAACTGTGCAACAGTAGCTAATAAACAACTAACTTAAGAAAAATCATGCAATTCTATCAAAGCATCTCAAACAAGAGGCAAGAAAAGCACAATTCATAACAGGAACTCTTAAATATGCCTAAGCATAGTTAATCCATACCCTAGCTCAACAGGATGAACAGCTCTAATACCATAATGTAACATCCTAATATTAATATCTCAATATGTATAGGATTCGAAGAGATACTCAGCATTGCGACGTCACTACATTCATAATAACCTGATAAATATATCTATAATGTTCATTGGAAACATTATAGAGAGCCATGTGAAATGCGGAAAACACAAAACTCAAAGCAAAATGCATATATATTCAACACTAGTCTTAGCAAAGGCTTGAAGTATTACATAATTCTTTATATTACAAAAGAAGTACATAAAAATACACTAGTTGTAATATAACATACAAAACTATAACTAGTCTAATCTTTAGCTTCCTTTTTCTTCTTGTTCTTAGGCGAACTTTCGCCTGGAATGACACGACAACATAGCAGGGTGAGAAACAAAAATTCTCAGTATGAGTAAACCAAAACTAGTCATATCTAACATAATAAACATAATCTTAAAACATGCTACTAATAAGATATGTTTACATATTCTACAAGGTTTAACTTTAATAGTTAGTTAAACTAAGTTAAACATACATAAATATATTCTTTCATACTTAGGTCATTTAAGGTCCAAGATGTTTCACTAGGAACTCTAGCTTCTTATGTTTACCTATTGTAGAGAGGAAACTTAGTCCTCACACTACATGTAACCCTAGCTCTTTGTTAGGAATAACTTGCCACTTTAGGAACTTTTGATCCCTTTCCTTTTGGCCAAATGACATTAAATCATGTAAGGTCTCACTCATAGGAAAACACTACCAATCCATCCTAGTTTACTTGTAACATTAAATCATGTAAGGTAACATGCAGCTATGAGGGACCCTGTGCGTCGAGGTGCTGCCCTGAACCCCGTTGCGTAGTGTGTGTTATTTAAAAGTGCGATATTCAATTCAGTTTTATGACTCACAAAATAATAATGTATTTTTTGTTTAGAGTTTATATGTTCTTTTTGGTATATGGTGCACAGTTATGGCCTTAGTCCTCATTTTATGCTTTTGTTAATTTTAAAATACGGCCTGCATGTCGTGCCTTTCTCTCTACATTTTGGTTGTACATTCTCTTCTCACCTAACTCCCCTTGTATGTAAAACGAGATTTCTTTATACTTTGTAATGTAATCTTGATGTGGAGGCAAGAAGATGGCATCATATGAGGACGTTGGTGGGAGACGCTTAGTAAAGCTGGTTCGCTCCCTAGGTTTAGTTATTGATACTCTTATTGGCTTGGGAGAATCAATGTGTTAAGGGCCATAACCATGTCACATTCTTTTTATGCTTTACATGTATGAGATGTATGGATGTTTATGGTATGTTAAATAGTTTAATAAATGGTGAGATCTAATAATAATTATAAAAATCCCCTGAAAGCAAATATTAAGTCATTGTGTGATGCCTTCTAATGTGTAGCACTCGTCAAGGCTAGTATTGATTAAGTGTAGGTATGCTAAAGCAGGATGCCTTTATCTATATTAATAAGACACAATGGGATAAAGGTAATATCCAACTACCAACCATTGGGTCTGACTTAACTAGGCTATTTCAATAGGATTGAAGGCTTAGAGACATAAAATTGGGCTTAGTCCATTAGATGGATTAGAATAAGTGTTATTCACCTAATTTTCCAAAAATTGCATGTGATGTAATTGGAAAATATTTCTTACCTAAATAACCAAACTTTGAGCGATTAGCCAAAGCTGAATCAAAGCTAGGTGAAATATGGATCTTGGTCCACTAGGAAATCTTACGATGGCATTTTCTGAGTCAATGTTGAGGGTCATTAATTTGAATAAAATAATGGGAGGCATATTTAATTAAAGACCTTGTTAAATATGTTTATGGCATGATACTTATACTTTGTATATTTTCTATTCATAGATTACCATGGTAACAAACACTTCAAATAACTTATCATTACGATCCATTGTTGAGAAGGACAAATTGTTTGGGACAAATTACGTAGACTGGTACAAGAATATGATGATTATCCTCAAACATGAGAAAAAATTATATGTTCTAGAGCAGCCCATTCCTGAGCCACCAGCTGCAAATGCCCCTAGAGTTAAAAAGGATGGTTATAAGAAGCATCAAGATGACGCCTTGGACGTCGGATGTCTCATGCTAGTAAAGGGAAGCCCTGTTGGTGCTCATGTGCTCAAAATGATTGGGTACATTGAAAACTTAGAGAGGTTTGTTTTCCCATTAGGTTAAGAGTTGGCCACTAATCTAGTCATGTAATCGTTGCCGAAAAATTTTAGTCAATTCGTCATGAATTACAACATGAACGAAATTGACAAATCTTTACCAGAGTTGCTATGCATGTTGAGAACTATTGAGAAAAAACATTAATAAAGGAAAAGGAAAGGCCATTATGATGGTCCAAAAGGCTAATGGAAAAAACTAGCTGAAGAAGCCCAAGGACAAATGGAAGGGTAAGGGTAAGGAGAAATCCAAGCCCAGCACTTCTGGCTTGAAACCTATGGGTGGAGTGGCTAAGGATGGTATGTGCTTCCACTATGGTCAGACCAGACATTGGAAGAGGAACTGCTCTAGGTTCCTGGAGGAGCTTAAGAAGAAGAATGGAAGTTAGACTTCTACTTCAGGTATTTTTGTTATAGAAGTCAGTTTATCTACTTCTGCATCTTGGGTATTAGATACTGGATGTGGGTCTCACATTTGTGTAAATGTGCAGGATCTAAAGAATAGTAGACCATTGGCTAAGGGTGAAGTCGACCTATGAGTTGGAAATTGAGCAAAAGTTACTGCTTTAGTCGTAGGGACTTATTTATTATCTTTGCTCACTAGGCTTGTTATTTAGTTGGAGAACTGTTATTTTGTGCCTAGTATTAGTAGGAATATCATTTCTGTTTCTTGTTTGGATAAGAAAAGTTTTACTTTTATAATAAAGGACAAAATTTGTTCTATTTATTTGAATGATATTTTTTATGGCAGTGCACAACTGAGTAATGGACTTTATGTTCTCGATGTAGAAATGCCCGTCAGTAACATAAATACTAAGAAGTTCAAATCTAATGATATAAACCCAACTTATCTCTAGCATTGTCGTTTGGGCCACATAAATGAGAATCACATCTACAAACTCCATAAAGATGAATTCTTGGACTCATTTGATTTTGAATCATATGAGATATGTGAGCCTTGTTTATTGGGGAAGATGACTAAAGCCCAATTCACAGGATAAAGTGAAAGGGCTAGCGATTTTTTGTGCCTCATACATAATGATGTATGTGGACCCCTAAACACATTGGCTAGAGGTGGCTTTCAAAACTTCATTACATTTACTAATGATTTCAGTAGATATGGGTTTGTGTATCTTATGAAACATAAATCAGAATCCTTTGAAAAATTCAAGGAATTCAATAATGAGGTACAAAACCAACTTGGAAAGAGTATTAAAGTCTTTCGATCAGATCGAGGTGGTGAATACTTAAGCCAACAGTTTGATGATCATCAGAAAGAGTGTGGGATAATCTCTCAACTCACTCCTCCTAGAATGCCACAATGGAATGGAGTTTCTGAAAGGAGGAACCGGACCTTGTTGGACATGGTCCGATCCATCATGAGTCGTGCAGACATTCCAGGCTTCTTTTGGGGACATCCTCAATTAACAATAACTTTTACACATAACCGTGTTCCATCTAAGACAATTCAAAAGACACCAAAGATATGGACTGGGAGACGGCCCAGTATGTCTTTCATGAATATTTAGGGTTGTGAAGCTTATGTGAAACATCAAGTTTCTGATAAGGTTGGACCCAAATCAGATAAATGCTTCTTTGTGAGGTATCCCAAGGAAACTAAGGGATACTATTTCTGTAATCCTACCGAGGGCAAAGTTTTTGTCGCATGAACTGTTGTGTTTCTAGGAAAAAAGTTTATCTCCAAAGGAATCAGTGGGAGGAAATTGGAACTTGAAGAAATTCAAAATTCACATAGTAGCAACGACCCAATGGTGGAAATAGAGCAGCCTCCACAAAGTGATGTAGAACAACAACCTGCTCTAGTAGCACAAGACCTGTGTTGGTTTAACAGGATACGTCATCAACCAGAGAGATATGGATTTCTCATGACCAAATAAGGTGACGCATTGCTCATGGATCAAAATGAGCTTGTGACTTACCAGGAAGCCATTATAGGCCCAGAATATGAGAAATGGCTTAAGGCCATGTGTAACACCCTAACTTTTGAGATAATTACTATATAGTCCCGAAATGTACTGTTTTGTGAATTCTGTGAGTAGTAAAATGAATTTGACTGTTTAGTGAGTGTATTTGATTGTTTTGTGTGATTTGCTCTGAGTCAATAAAATAATAATTTTTTGGCCAAAAAAATCTTATTTTAATTAATTAGAACTGAGGAATCTTACTAAACCCAATTCTGATTGATATATATATTAATCTTGTAATTTTTCAGATTTAACTGTGCGATAAAATAATTTTATATTATTATAATATTATTTTATATTACAGTACCTACTATCTCAAAAACAGTAAAAATCTGCTTCGGTTTGACCACGGATCTTTAAAAGTACTGTGGGACCCGCGTTTAGGAAAAGCAGTCAACTGTGCTGACTGGACAAATTCTAGCCAATGAGAGTAAGTCAACGAAAGTGGCTTGACTTTTTAAACCAATAGGAAAAAGTCAACAAAAGGAGCATGGACTTTGATTTGGACCATTGGATGAAGACTTAGTTAGGAAGCCTTTGATTTCAACCGTTGATCAAATCAATGGTGATATTAGAATTCTAGTTTTATGGCTAATTGATATCTACCTTAGATGACATCTAGGGCTAGGAATTAAAGATGAAATCAATGGTTAGAATTAAGTCAAAAATAGTAGGCTTGAATTTTGGTTAGTAGCTAATTAAGCTTAATTTGACTAATCTAATTACCTAATTAGCAAACTAAGTGAACTAGTTTAGTTCTTAATTAATTATAATCTAAATATTAATTAGATATCCTAACATTGATTAATGGTTATAATATATGTTAATATATATTAAACTAATTGATTATATGATTAGAATGTTGATTTAGTTTTAATAGGATAATTAACCTAACTAATTGCCTAATTAATTAGCATATAATTAGGTGTAAATGGAAAATAATTAAACCCCTAAAATCCAAGGAGGCTGCACGGTTTGGGCAGCAGCCAAGGGGGGGCTTGGTGGCTAAGTTCTACTAGGTTCTTGAACTCTCCAAATTGTCATAAACCATGTGCACCACCATGTGCATTTAATTGGATATTTACCTAGCAAAATCAATCACTCAACCTCACCCAAAATTCACTCACGGTAGCAGCCCCTAATATTCACTCTTCACTTTCATTTTTACACTTATCACAATTAATCTATCCATTTTCTCTCCAAAAATAGCAAGAACCAAGAACACTTTTTCTTCTATTTCTTTTCCCTCTCTATTCGGCCATACACACTACCTACACAACCAAACCTCTATAATTTTATCTCATCATATTTTCTAAACCCAAATCCTATTCTAAACACTTTTCATTCACAAAGTTTTTCCAAAAGACTACTCTATCTTGTCCAAAATCACACCTTTTGCTTACTTTTCTAAGGGTAAGTCTTGATTCTATGGTTCAAAATTGGATTTCTAATTTTTCTAACCATGATTGTTCCATGGTTTATCAATATTGTACCTTGTATGTGTTTTTACTAATTGTTTAAGAATTTTAGGGATTTGTTTGGGAGATTGCACGAAATTTCAAGAAAGAAGGAAACTAACCGATTAATTATCTTCAAGAGGTAAGAGGGATATTTAATCTCATCAACCCTAAGTGGTGATGGGAAAATGGATTTGTGTGTGTGTGTAGAATCCATAAGGATTCATTTGTGTGATTGTTTTATTGTTTTTATTATTTGTGTGATTGTTTTATTATTTTTATTATTTGTGTGATTGTTTAAATGCTTTCCTATTTGTGATTTATTTTTGCTATGCATGCCTATAGCTTTAAAATATATTGTATGTATATTGTATGTGATTATATAATTGCATGTGTATAATTGTATAATTATTAAAGTAGGATGTGAATAACATGTAATGGTTTGCATGAGTGTTCCAAAGAACACAGAATGAGGCTCACGGCCTTACATCAAACAGAGGACCAAAATGTTCTCAGCAATTTTCTAAATCAATGAGTTAATCAATTTAGGTAAAATAATAAGTTTAAGAATGATTTTGATTAAATTTGGCCAACATGCCATCTAGTGTATAATTGAATACCATTTTATTTTCAATTTTGGCCAAAATACCATTTTATTTTCTAAGATAGGTTAGGAAATGATTTACAAAATAAATTGATTCCAATGAATCTTTGAGAAAATAAAAGGAATAAATTCAGTCCTAGAATTCTAAATTAGTAGAATTTAGTTTAAGTAAGAAATAAAGCAAACGTTTGAAAAATACTAACGTAGAGCTCATTTTATGAATTTTGAAGCGCGTTAGCAAGTTTCAAAACGTAATTATTGGGTAAAAATAAAATGAACTATATTTAGAAGAAAATTTTAAAAATATCTTATACTGATTTTATAAGCAAAATGCTGCCAAAATTTACTAAAATCAGACGTATAAAATGAAAAGATTTCATACTATATCTATAACACAAGAAAAATACTCTACGTATTTTAAATGTACTAGATATTGTTTTACATATATTTAAAATGATGATTTTAAGCTATTCGGTTAAGAAAATGAATTAAAAATCCTACGCGATTGAGAAAATTATTTAAAAATATTATGCGATGTTCAAAAATGTCAAAATATACTTACGTGATTTAAAAATGTTTGTGAAAACGATGAGATTGTGAAAACACGATAAAATTCCTACGCGATTAAACGATACAATGATTTTTGTTGTCAGGCCAAAGTGGTGGACCCGGACATGTTGTGGTGTAGTACTGTCAAGTAGGACATACTATACTTTGGTATTTTGTGACTAAGGGTATTTTCGTAATTGACTAAGGGTATTTTCATAATTATGGTAAAATTTGGATAATAATGGTATTTTTGTAATTTTAGATCATGCTTAGAGTGTTATGTCAATTTGATTGATAATTGGCGATTGATTGATGAGGCGAATTACACCATATTTTGGTGTGATAAGTGTAGTGTGGTTCATTTATGAACTTGGAGGCATTAGTGTGCGGAGAATCCCATATGTGGACAGTGGTAGCACCTCTGGGCCGTGGTAACGGGCAACACACTAATGATCTTGACAAGCACTATTCTTAATCGGGATCTTGAGGAGACTATTACGTACTATGCCTGTAGTGCACGGTGTATTAACTGTGTACTACTACACGATGTTTGGACTGTGGACTATAGACACAAAGATTAGACAGTGCAATAGTTTGGTTGGGCAGCCATAAAGTATTATTAGTTTCTATTCGGATCATTCTCTCAGATATTCGTGTTTAGCTCCATGGAGTAGGAACGAGTCAGTGTGTGTTCATGCATTATGTGCATTTTACTGTTCATGCATCATCTGCACTTTACTGCTTACCGTATTCTGTGATAAAAGGTATGATGTATTGCTTTAATATATTATGTATGATATGTTGATATATGTTATTTTAATATATATTGCTTTGATATATTATGCATGATTTGTAGGTATATGTATCTTAATATTTGTTGTATTATCGTTTTCTTTATTGCCGTGTGGGTAGTGATGTAGATTGTCTCACCTCTCTATATGTTTTCTCGATATTATTATATTATTTTCGTAAAGAGTTTGAGGAAGAAGAGGATCAGCCTCTTGAGATACAGTATCCGGGCGAGCGACAGCCGGGCAAGCTATACGAGGAAGAGGAGTCGGTAGATCATCCTTATCATCAAGACTGATCTTGAGATCATGACATTGCCAGGATTTTTCGGGTTTGTGAGACTTGAGTTTCACGGAGGTTCTGAAGCCAGGCGTCTGCGAGTGGATAAAGGGACAGTTGTATACGTGGGACGTTTGACTGTGTCCCTATGTAGAGAGTATGACGGAGATGTCATATTCACTACTATGTTATATTTGCATTTAGAGTTACCACTGACTCTTAGGCGTTACTGGCAAGGAATATTCCATGCGCCTAGTGAGCTTGGTAGTGAGTCAACAGCTCGGACTCGTGTCCGTAAAACTATGGGACCTCTAGGAGCTCTGAATTTCGAGGATCTTTCTGAGGATGATCCATCGGAGGATTAGAGAGCTCTGAGGTGCACTTGGGCAATACTGTGTCTTAGTTTTGTGTCAACTCATTACTGCTTTGTTAAATACTTGTCGTTGTAAATTATGTGTGTATTAAAGAAGAATTATGTGTATATTATGGCGTGATTATACTTTGTTTAATTTTGTGTCCTGTGTTATTTTATTTAATGTTATGAGCATAAAATAGAAAAAAAAATTTACTACTAATATTATCTATGTACGAAATATTTTATAACTTGGGTAAGAATTTTATTTTATTTTATTTTATTGCATCATAAATGTGACATCCCCAGAAAGGGTGTTACACCATGAGATCTGAAATGGAATCCATGTATGCCAACCAGGTATGGACCTTGGTTGACCCACCTGAAGAGGTAAAACCCATTGGGTGTGCGTGGGTTTTCAAAAGGAAAACTGACATGGATGATAATGTGCAAACCTTTAAAGAGCGATTGGTAGCTAAGGGTTTCAAGCAAATTCATGGTGTAGACTACGATGAGACTTTTTGTAACACCCCTAGATTTAATACCCAAGGCACAATCGTCATTATACCGCAGTCACTAAATTTTTGGCGTGCAACAACTTCTTCATAATATTTTTCCAAATTTGAATATATATATATATATATATATATTATATAAAGGAAATATGAGCCACAAATGAAATAATACGTAAGTCGTCATTAATAGATATGATTCAACAGAATATATGCAAAATACAGTACGTAGGGCTAAATAATTAAGTTTAAGCATATAGAGCATGGCGCATTTCTCATAACACTCACAATGAAATACATCAAGGTTTACTTCAAAATGCAAATATATTGAAAATACACCATAATATAATTAATGCAGAAGAAAACATAAACTACCCATAAGACATCCACGTCTAAGGAGTTAGGCACTCCATCGGATCCACCTCGGGATCTTCCCCCGAGTCACTTGAAGATACAAAAACAGGATAGAGTGCAGTTCCACGAGTAGGTGCCCTAGCAGTTGATACCATCGAATCTTCGTCCTCTCTAGGAGTATGAATTAGATACCCCAAAGCTCCCGAATGGGTAGGGCAAACTCTAGATGCACTGATGTAGTGAGTGTCAGGACAGGGTCACCATTGCGGTTCTCCTCACAGTCAAGATGAGGTATCCAACATACCGTATACGCTCTCTAGCCCAGTCGACTCGCCACGCATTGGCGCCATCAGTGAACACAATCCTAACGAACCTAATGGAACTCCTTCTTGATGACATCCTCAAATATAAGAGATCGACCCAAATAAAATCTGGGAGGAATCAATCGCGTCCCTTCAACAGCCTTTAACCAAGAATTACATAGGACAAGAATGATGCATACAAGAGGTGAGATATCCAACTTCATTACCAATTATGGCAGCAAGAAACAAAAATGGCGTAGGACGCCCATATAGCATTACAAGAAATAAAAACAATATCAAGAAGCAGGTATTAAACAACTTAACAATTTCAGGCAGTTATAGTATCGATAAGATAACAGTTCCAATCATCATATAATTTAAATGCCAAGTAATATATTGACTCACTATGCACATGTACACGATATCAAAATCCTACTCCATGGAGCTAGACACAAACATCGGAGAGAATGATCAGGGAGACATGCCAGTATCTCGTCAACCAACAATCAAGAGCTTCCCAGAATAATAATAGTTTTGTGCAACAGGGCTTTATACAGTGGCATTCCCACAAGATCGCGATATAGGACAGTGTCTGGGTCAGGATCGTCAGTGCGTTTGCATTGGTTTGTCTCATGGCCCAGAGGGGCTACCAACTGTCCCCTGTGAGATACCCGTGCCCCGATGCCCCCAAAGTCAACAGCAGGACCTACACTAGTCTATTCGCATCCGCACTAAGGTGTGATTCAACTCCTAGGCAACATAGCCTTGACAAATAGTCCATCGGACTTCCACAATGCATGATGAATTAATGCATATATCATGTATGTTTATCATTACATACTTTTTCACAATATGCCTCAATTGCCCAAAGTAGCATCAACACAACATTGGTCCCTCACATGGACCAACAAGATCATATTATCAGTATTTAAATGAAATAATACACTTTCAATGTTTATTATGAATTCTCACTTTAATGTAGCATTTATTACAAAGTTCGTCCCTAAAGGAATTCTCTTGATTAATTAAGGTTTCGATTGTAAATTTATTCGCACACACTTAGAAAATTATTCTAAGAGTCTCAAGGTCTCACACTCCTTTATTCTTTCTTTAATTAGAATTACCCCAAGTTTTTATGGTAAATTTTCATTCTTAGTTCATTCCAATTTATGAGATCTTAAATAAATCCTAATTGTCCAAATTAGTTAAGTTCCACTTCAATGTAATGTCTCTTATGAAATTCTTTTCATTATTAGCTTTCTTACTTTAAACTTAGTCATTCTCTTTGTTAAGTGTCTTATGAATCTCAAAATTTCACTTACAATCTTAATTCTTGATCCTTTAATTCCATTAGTCATTCTTTTTATTCATAATAAATCTTATTTAATTAACTGTCTTATGATGCTTAGAGTCTCACTTTAATTTAGCATTTCTCAATGAAATTCTTCTCTACAGGAGTTCTCTCATTTTGCTAAGTTCCTTAGGTCCAAAGATTCCTTTTAGGTCATCAAATTGATTTCTTTCCATTTCATTATTACTATTTAATCACTTAATTAATTAAATGTTGTAGTTGCATAAAGTTACATGAATTGGGTCATAATTAACCCTAGAAGCCATGAGCCTTTCTAAGATTTGGATTCCTAAATTTTCATTCAATTAATTGCATATTATCCTTTTTAATTAATCATATCTTCAACTTATTACAAATTTTCACCAAGAACACCCTATCTTAGGATTCATGGCTGTGAGCCTCTTAGAAAAGGGCAAGGGTCATTTTGCTTCCATTCAAGTTTCTAATCCATCCAAGCACATCAATATACATATTAAATTAACCAAACAATTCAAACAAATTAAAAACAACACATAGTCATAAAAGTCATACAACAAAGAGAGTAACCCTGGCAAGGGTTTCTCACAACCAATCACAAAATCAAGTTTCCTACTACCAAAAGAGGTTGAAGAGGATTATCTCCCGCTTACCTAGAGGATAAAACAAGTAATGGAACTCCCTTGAAGCTCCAAGTGAAATTCGGATTCCACCCTTCAAGGAAACCCTAAGAACATCAAACTCACAAGAATCACAATCAAAGCTTGAAAAGGGCATCCATGATCACCATAGTGACCATGGATCACGAAAATGAGATGGAAAGATGATAAAGTTATGAACTTTTACCTCAAAGTCTCCAACTTTAAAGCTTGATGGAGAAAAACGAAAATGGTGAATTTTGGTGGTGGTTACAAAAGAGAAGATGTTCTAGGTGATGAGAAATGATAGAAAATGAGGTTGGTTGAATGAAAAAGCTTGGATGGCCAAAAATGGTGGTTTTGGCCATGGAAGGGGAGGGAAAATGGAAAGGAAAAGTTGAGTTTTTGAAGATGATCACAAAGGAGAAAAGCCTTAGGATGATGAGAGGATTCAAGAAATGTGATCTGTTAGAGCAAACAAAAATGGAGAGGTGATGGTGGTGGGTAGGTGGCCGACGGTTTGGAGAGGAAGAGGAGAAGAGAGAAGTGAAGAAAAGAAAAAGAGAGAAAAAGAGAGAAGAGAAATCTAGAGAGAAAAGTTGATAGGAGAAAAGATGATGACTTTTTTATTTTGAAATTAGTATAGGAAGCTTAATTAATTGAAAGCACAATTTTGGGCTCCAAGTAGAAGCATGCAACCGTGTGGTGTGTGGGCGGGAGGGGAGGAGAGAGAAGTGTGCTTGGCTTCTTTGAGAAGCTCGTTAGCTTTTTCAAAAAGAATGATTTAATTAGACATAAAGTGGATTGTTTTAGGATAAGATAGGGCAATAAAGTAATTAAGTAATAAGGTGATTAGGATTTTAGCTATAGGTTATTACCCAATAGATAATTGTTGCAGTACACAAGCCAGTATTAATTATCCATTGGATAATAGAGCGTATTTCAAAATTTTATTTAACAGTGCGTACAGAGATTTTATTTATCAAATAAAATCTTGAAAAATGTAAACTTTGTAAACTATGCCTAGCCTCAGGTTTAGTAAGATCCCCCATCGACGTTTCCACAGTTCAAGGTTTACCAGCCTCAGGGAAAACATTTCGTTTTCCCTGCTCCGCTTAGCGTGCACGCAAAATGAGGAATATATTAAAATATTTAACATTTCTGAAAAAATTTAGAAAAATTTTCAAAAATCATAAATATTAGAAAATGACTATTTATCTTGAAACAAACAATTTTCAGGGTGTCACACTAACTCTGTTCAGTGTGCATGTAAAATGAGAAATATATTAAAATATTCGACGTCTCCGAAAAAATCTACAAAAATTCTCAAAAATCACAAATATTATGAAATGATTGTTCATCATGAAACAAATAATTTTTGAAGTGTTACACTGACTCTACTCAATGTGCACGTAAAATGAAGAATATATTAAAATGTTTGACGTTTAAGAAAAAATCCTGAAAAATTCTCAATAATCATAAATATTATAAAACGACTATTTATGATGAAATAAATAATTTTCGGATTGTTACAACTCTCCCCTTCTAAAAAGAAATTTCGTCCTCGAAATTTTCATACATTAGAATCTAGCTCCCACATTGTGCCCCCAATTACATCATCCCAAATCGCTTTTACTGACATAGTATCTCTTCCCCTCGAATTATTTCCATATCTTCCTGAGTCATCTTATCTTTATCCGTTGCTTGCTGTACAAGCTCGCGTCCAATTGCAATCCTTTCACTACCTCGGTGCCAACACAAAATGCCTTACATACTGTCCACGTAATGCCGCATATTTTACTCCTTCTAATCAACCAGAAATTTCTGACTCTTTATGATTACTGTAGACGTTAAATATTGCTCCATGTAGAAATGCCTCCATCTCTTCAATGCTAGTACACAACGGCTAGCTCCAAGTTTGTGGGGGGTTAGTTCTCCTTATGTACTCCCGATTGTCTTGAAGTACACGCTACCATCTTCCCATCCTGCATAAGCACACATGATAAAACCGCTTCGACTTTTTGACAGACTCTCATAATTTTCTCCCTGTGAACTACGTGTCCAGAAACTGAACTTCCCCCAACTAGAATTCGTGGTTGGATAACTTCTCGTGCAACATCCTCTTCCTCTTTAGAATTTTGAGGAATCACAATGAGTTTGGTATGTTCCTCAGATCTTCAAGAGTAGCTCAGAATGTCACCATCAAGGACATTTGGCAAATCAGCTTCAACAGGGAAGAAGGTTCTATTAATGAGATCGATGAATGTTACCAAAGTGTTTGTTGCACGGAACGATGCTACCAAGCACCTGTAGTGCCCGTAACGTATCCGAAAAGCTATCTTGAAAATATTCTTCTACCTTCAAACAAACTTGATGATAGTCTAGAACACTAGCTGATCTTGGAGAAAACAACGGCTTCCTTCAGTTAATTCATTATGCCATCTATCCTTGATCTAAACAGAAACGTCACATAGGGTATGTTCTTCTCTAACCGTGCTGCATTCGGCACACTATTATGGTTCAAATTCAAGAACACAATTCCTCAGTCGAAGTGTACTAGAAACATTATAACGGTCAGAAGGAAAAGATAAGGAAGTCACTCGGTCTACCACTAGACCCGTCCAACGAAGAATATGATATAGTCCAATAAAACCTAGGAATGAGTTTTCGTGGATTCAAATCTAAGAAATTTCTATCCCAAGAGACACTAAATTTTTGTTGAAATAGAATGACAAGACCTGGTTAGAAACAACCAATCCCCTTCCTGAGATCAAGCCTATTAATGAATAAAGCAAATAACTGAATTAGCAAAGAGGGTATCAATTTCTAACAACAATAAGATAGTTCTAAACAAACTTGTGTAATGAGAGCAAGCTTGTAAACCAAAACAGTAATATTCGGGTCGAGAGGAAGTAAATACACAAACAACCCAATCCCAAAAACAAACTCTTAAATTTCCATTGGAATATTTCAACAGGATATGATTGGAAGATAACCAATCCCTTTGTTAACATTACATCTAATTTGTAAAAGAAGTAAACAAATCAGATCAATAGAAGGATTCAGTCTTTAACAGGTCATAGAAATAATTTAAACGACTTGGCTACCATCAACAAGTTCTTAGTAGCAAAAATAGAAATAACTTAGTCAAAAGGTTACGAAGATACAAATGATCCTAATAGACTCATACAATCATATATCACAAGGAAATGGGTCATCCCCAAAATTATACAATGGAATCACAGGGTTATCTACTGTAGTACAGTCCCCCTCTTCATTTCGGTCTTCAGTCTGGGTGGAGGAATTAACTCTCCCTTGTCCGTGAGATTTTGAGGTGCATATATCTCCGATGTAAGGCTTCATCCTATACAAAGTACAATTTCTAGCCACGTGTCCCAGCTTTCCGCACTTGAAACAAATTACTCCTTCGATCGTACAGTCCAGTGTTAAGTGGTCCTTTCCGCACTTGAGGTAGATTACCCTCTTGATCTTACATTCTTTCATTGAATGGTTCTTTATTCACTTCTTAAATGTCTGTAAAAGTGTCACAGAATGACTAGGTCTGCCACCACTAGCGTTACCCCCAGTTGGTTGCTGTCGTCATTGATTCCCTAGTGGTCCCGAGTACAATTTCTGCTTGAACTGATTGATCATTCTATTATTCCTCCTTTGCAACTTAGGTAGTTCAGAGTTACTCCAAAACTGACTTTCTCCCAACAAATTCTGAACCTCGACTTCCAACTCCTATTGCTGTGCAGTCCTCAAATTCTGTTGTACTATTGCTTCAGCCATTCCCCGCATTGCTTCCACAGTCGCATCCATCCCTTTGTTGTTGCGTTCCATATTCCTACGCGTACGTCTACTGTGAGCCATTACCTTTCCTTCGGAAACAAAAAGTCAAGCACAATGGAAACAAGAATTAACCATTTCAAACAACATTGTCTCCTTTTGGAAACCAAACACAAAAGACACACAACACAGCAAGACAAACCAAATCATCAAACCCAAAAGATTCTAACTTGAGCTCCTTCATCTAGCCTTCTATGGCTTGATCTTCCACAAGTCTTTAACTTCCAGGCAGCTCCTCGAATCATACTTACACCAGATATTCTTCTCCCAAGAGAATTTAGTTCTCCAAAACGTCTTGGACGCTTCAGTCCACAAACCTTACAAGTCCTATTTATCTACCCATTTCTAACCCATTGGCTCAAACAATTCTAGAGGTAACACAACAAAGGTATAAATGCAAGTAAACCCTAGACAAATTCAGTCATAGCCGCTGAGCTTCTTACTAAAAGAACTTCTATTCGCTTAATACGCCTAGGTGAAGTCATAGTTTTTCATCCACATTGAACATTACACATTGAGTGGGGCAATACTCAATATCATGTGTCTATGCAACAGTAGCTACCAACATTCAACCTATGGCAAGCTATGCCTTCCTTTCCCAAACATCTCCATCAAGAGACAAGGAAGCTTACAACATACAAAGAAACCTCTAACATGTCTAAGCATAGTCAGTCCATACCCTGGCTCAACAAAATGAACTGAGCTTTGATACCACCTAATGTAACACCCCTAGATTTAATACCCACGGCACAATCGTCATTATACTGCGGTCACTAAATTTTTGGCGTTCTACAACTTCTTCATAATACATTTCCAAATTTGCATATATATATATATATATATTTATTTATTTATTTATTTATTTATTTAAATAAGGGAAATATAAGCCATGAATGAAAAAATACGTAAGTCGTCGTTAACAGATATAATTCAATAGGATATATGCAAAATATAGTACGTAGGGCTAAATAATTAAGTTTAAGCGTACAGAGCGTGGCGCATTTCTCATACCACTCACAATGAAATACATCAAGGTTTACTTCAAAATGCAAATATATTGAAAATACACCATAACATAATTAATGCAGAAGAAAACATAAACTACCTATAAGACATCCACGTCTAAGGAGTTGGGCACTCCATCGGATCCACCTCGGGATCCTCCCCCAGGTCACCAGAAGATACAAAAACAAGATAGAGTGCAGTTCCACGAGCAGGTGCCCTAGTAGCTGATGCCATCGAATCTTCGTCCTTTCTAGGAGTATGAATCGAATCGCCCCAAAGCTCTTGAATGGGCAGGGGCAAACTCCAGATGCACTAATGTAGTGAGTGTCAGGACAGGGTCTCCATCGCACTTCTCCTCACAGTCAAGATCAAGTCTCCAATGTATCGTATACACTCTCCAACCCAGTCGACTCGGCACGCATTAGCGCCACCAGTGAACACAATCCTAACAAACCCAATGGAACTCCTTCTTGACGACATCCTCGAATATAAGAGATCAACCCTAGTAAAATCAGGGAGGAATCAATCGCGTCCCCTCAACAGTCTTTAACCAAGAATTATATAGGACAAGAATGATGCATACAAGAGGTGAAATATCCAACTTCATTACCAATTATGGCAGCAAGAAACAGAAACGGCGTAGGACGCCCACATAGCATTACAAGAAATATAAACAATATCAAGAAGCAGGTATTAAACAACTTAACAATTTCAGGCAGTTATAGCGTCAATAAGATAATAGTTCCAATCACCATATAATTTAAATGCCAAGTAATATATTGACTCACTATGCACATGTACACGATATCAAAATCCTACACTATGGAGATAGACACAGACATCAGAGAGAATGATCAGGGAGACATGCCAGTATCTCGTCAGCCTACAATTAAGTGCTTCCCAGAATAATAATAGTTTTGCGCAACAGGGCTTTATATAGTGGCATTCCCACAAGATCGCGATATAGGACAGTGCTTCGGTCAGGATCGTTAGTGCGTTTGCATCAGTTTGTCTCACGGCCCAGAGGGGCTACCAACTGTCCCCTGTGAGATGCCCGCGCCCCGACGACCCCAAGGTCAACAACAGGACCTACACTAGTCTATTCGCACCCGCACTAAAGTGTGATTCAACTCCTAGGCAACATAGCCTTGACAAATAGTCCATTGGACTTCCACAATGCATGATGACTCAATGCATATATCATATATGCTTATCATTACATACTTTTCCACAATATGCCTCAATTGACCATTGTAGCATCAACACATCATTGGTCCCTCATACCCACAAGATCATATTATCGGTATTTAAATGAAATAATACACTTTCAAGGTTTATTATGAATTCACATTTTAATGTAGCATTTATTACAAAGTTCGTCCCTAAAGGAATTCTCTTGAGTAATTAAGGTTTCTATTGTAAATTTATTCACACACACTTAGAAAATTATTCTAAGGGTCTCAAAGTCTCACACTCCCTTGTTCTTTCTTTAATTAGAATTACCCCAAGTTTTTATGGTAAAATTTCATTCTTGCCTCATTCTAATTTATGAGATCCTAAATAAATCATAATTGTCCAAATTAGTTAAGTTCCACTTCAATGTAATGTCTCTTATGAAATTCTTTTCATTATTAGCTTTCTTACTTTAAACTTAGTCATTCTCTTTATTAAGTGTCTTATGAATCTCAAAATTTCACTTACACTCTTAATTCTTATTCCTCTAATTCCATTAGTCATTCTTTTTATTCATAATAAAACTTATTTAATTTAGTGTCTTATGATTCTCAAAGTCTCACTTTAATTTAGCATTTCTCAATGAAATTCTTCTCTAGAGGAGTTCTCTCGTTTTATTAAGTTCCTTAGGTCCAAAGATTCCCTTTTGGTCATCAAATTAATTTCTTTTCACTTCATTATTACCACTTAATCACTTAATTAATTAAATGTTATAGTTGCATAAAGTTACATGAATTGGGCCATAATTAACCCTAGAGGCCGTGGGACTCTCTAAGATTTGGATTCCCAAATTTTCATTCAATTAATTACATGTTATCCTTTTCAATTAATTATATCTTCAACTTGTTACAAATTTTCACCAAAACACCCTATCTTAGGGTTGATGGCTGTGAGCCTCTTAGAAAAGGGCAAGGGTCATTTTGCTTCCATTTAAATTTCCAATCCATCCAAGCACATGAATATACATATTAAATCAACCAAGCAATTCAAACAAATTAAAAACAACACATAGTCATAAAAGTCATACAACAAAGAGAGTAACCCTAGCAAGGGTTTCTCATAACCAATCACAAAATCAAGTTCCCTACTACTAAGAGAGGTTGAAGAGGATTATCTCCCTCTTACCTAGAGGAGAAAACAAGTAATGGAACTCCCTTGGAGCTCCAAGTGAAATTCGGATTCCACCCTTCAAGGAAACCCCAAGAACATCAAACTCACAAGAATCACAATCAAAGCTTGAAAAGGGCATCCATGATCACCATAGTGACCATGGATCACGAAAATGGGATGGAAAGATGATAAAGTTATGAACTTTTACCTCAAAGTCTCCAACTTTAAAGCTTGATGGAGAAAAATGAAAATGGTGGATTTTGGTGGTGGTTACAAAAGAGAAGATGTTCTAGGAGATGAGAAATGATAGAAAATTAGGTTGGTTGAATGAAAAAGCTTGGATGGCCAAAAATGGTGGTTTTGGCCGTGGAAGAGGAGGGAAAATGGAGAGGAAAAGTTGAGTTTTTGAAGATGATCACCAAGGAGAAAAGCCTTAGGATGATGAGAGGATTCAAGAAATGTGATTTGTTGGAGCAAACAAAAATGGAGAGGTGATGGTGGTAGGTAGGTGGCCGGCGGTTTGGAGAGGAAGAGGAGAAGAGAGAAGTGAAGATAAGAAAATGAGAGAAGAAGAGAGAAGAAGAGAGAAGAGAAATCTAGAGAGAGAAGGCGATAGGAGAAAAGATGATGACTTTTTGATTTTAAAATTAGTATAGGAAGCTTAATTAAATGAAAGCACAATTTTGGGCTCCAAGTAGAAGCATGCAGCCATGTGGTGTGTGGGGGGGGCGAGGAGAGAGAAGTGTGCTTGGCTTCTTTGAGAAGCTCGTTAGCTTTTTGAAAAAGAATGATTTGATTAGATATAAATTGGATTGCTTTAGGATAAGATAGGGTGATAAAGTAATTAAATAATAAGGTGATTAGGATTTTAGCTATAGGTTATTACCTAATGGATAATTGTTACAGTACACAAGCCAGTATTAATTATCCATCAGATAATAGAGCGTACTGTAAAATTTTATTTAACAGTGCGTACAGAGATTTTATTTATCAGATAAAATCTTGAAAAACGTAAACTTTGTAAACTGTGCCCTGCCTCGGGCTTAGTAAGATTGCCCATTGACGCTTCCACAGTTCAAGGTTTACCAGCCTCAGGGAAAACATTTCGTTTTCCCAGCTCCGCCCAGCGCACACGTAAAATGAGGAATATATTAAAATATTCAATATTTCCGGAAAAATCCAGAAAAATTTCCAAAAATCACAAATATTAGAAAATGACTATTTATCTTGAAACAAACAATTTTTGGGGTGTCACACTGACTCTGCTCAGTGCGCACGTAAAATGAAAAATATATTAAAATGTTCGACGTCTTCAAAAAAATTCACAAAAATTCTCAAAAATCACAAATATTAGGAAATGATTGTTCATCACGAAACAAACAATTTCTGAGGTGTTACACTGACTCTGCTCAGTGTCCACGTTAAACGAGAAATTTATTAAAATATTTGACATTTTAGGAAAAAATCCTGAAAATTCGCAATAATCATAAATATTATAAAACAACTATTTATGATGAAATAAATAATTTTTGGGATGTTACAACTCTCCTTTTCTAAAAAGAAATTTCGTCTTCGAAATTTTCATACCTTAGAATCTAGCTCCCACATTGTGCCCCCAATGACATCATCCCAAATCGATTTTACAGACGTAGTATCTCTTCCCCTCGAATTATTTGCATCCCTTCCTGAGTCATCTTATCTTTATCCGTCTCTTGCTGTACAAGCTCGGGTCCAATTGTAATCCTTTCACTGCCTTGGTGCCAACACAAAATGCCTTACATACCGTCGACGTAACGCCTCATATTTAACTCCTTCTAATTAGCCAGATATTTCTGACTCTTTATGATTACTGTAGACGTTAAATGTTGCTCCATGTAGAAATACCTCCATCTCTTCATTGCTAGTACACAACGGCTAGCTCTAAGTTTGTGGGGAGGTTAGTTTTCCTTATGTACTCCCAATTGTCTTGAACTACACGCTACCATCTTCCCATCCTGCACAAGCACACATCATAAAATCTCTTCGACTTTTTGACAGACTCTCATAATCTTCTCCCTGTGAACTACGTGTCCAGAAACTGAACTTCCCCCAACTAGAATTCGTGGTTGGACAACTTCTCGCACAACATCCTCTTCCTCTTTAGAATTTTGAGGAATCACAATGAGTTTGGTTTGTTCCTCAGAACTTCAAGAGTAGGTCAGAATGTCACCATCAAGGACATTTGGCAAATCTGCTTTATCTTTGATCTAAACAGAAACGTCACATAGGGTATGTTCTTCTCTAACCGTGCTGTATTCGGCACACTGTTATGGTTCAAATTCAGGAACACAATTCCTCAATTGAAGTGTACTAGAAACATTATAACGGTCAGAAGGAAAAGATAGGGAAGTCACCCAGTCTACCACTAGACCCGTCCAGCGAAGAATATGATATGGTCCAATAAAACCTAGGAATTAGTTTTCGTGGATTCAAATCTAGGAAAATTCTATCCCAAGAGACACTAAATTTCTGTTGAAACAGAATGATGAGACCTGGTTAGAAACAACCAATCCCCTTCCTGAGATCAAGCCTATTCATGAAGAAAGCAAATAACTGAATTGGCAAAAAGGGTATCAATTTCTGACAACAATAGGATAGTTCTAAACAAACTTGTGTAATGAGAGCAAGCTTGTAAACCAGAATAGTAAAATTCAGGTCGAAAGGAAGTAAATACACAGACAACCCAATCCCAAAAACAAACTCTTAAATTTTCATTAGAATATTTCAACAGGATATGATTGGAAGATAACCAATCCCTTTGTTAACATTACATCTAATTTGTAAAAGAAGTAAACAAATCAGATCAATAGAAGGATTCAGTCTTTAACAGGTCATAGAAATAATTTAAACGACTTGGCTACCATCAACAAGTTCTTAGTAGCAAAAATAGAAATAACTTAGTCAAAAGGTGACGAAGATACAAACGATCCTAATAGACTCATACAATCATATGTCACAAGGAAATGGGTCATCCCCAAAATTATACAATGGAATCACAGGGTTATCTACTGTAGTACAGTCCCCCTCTTCATTTCGGTCTTCAGTCGAGGTGGAGGAATTAACTCTCCCTTGTCTGTGAGATTTTGAGGTGCATATATCTCCGACGTAAGGCTTCGTCCTATACAAAGTACAATTTCTAGCCACTTGTCCCGGCTTTTTGCACTTTAAACAAATTACTCCTTCGATCGTACAGTCCCTTGTTAAGTGGTCCTTTCCGCACTTAAAGTAGATTACCCTCTTGATCTTACATTCCTTCGTTGAATGGTTCTTTCTACACTTCTTACATGTCTATATAAGTGTCACGGGATGACTAGGTCTGCCACCACTAGCATTACCCCCAGTTGGTCGCTGTCGTCATTGATTCCCTAGTGGTCGGAGTACAATTTTCGCTTAGACTGATTGATCATTCTATTATTCCTCTTTTGCAACTTAGGTAGTTCAGAGTTACTCCAAAACTAACTTTCTACCAACAAATTCTGAACCTCGACTTCCAACTCCTGTTGTTGTGCGGTCCTCAGATTTCGTTGTATTGTTGCTTCATCCATTCCCCGTATTGCTTCCACAGTCGCATCCACCCCTTTGTTGTTGCGTTCTACATTCCTACACGTACGTCTACTACGAGTCATTGCCTTTCCTTCGAAAACAAACAGTCAAGCATAATGGAAACAAGAAGTAACCATTTCAAAAAACATTGTCTCCTTTTGGAAACCAAACACAAAAGACACATAACATAGTAAGACAAACCAAATCATCAAACCCAAAAGATTCTAACTTGACCTCCTACATCTAGCCTTCTATAGTGTGATCTTCCGTAAGTCTTTAACTTCCAGGCAGCTCCCCAAATCATACTTTCGCTAGATATTCATCTTCTAAGAGAATTCAGTTCTCCAAAACGTCTTGGACGCTTTAGTCCATAAACCTTACAAGTCCTATTTAATTACCCATTCTTAACCCATTGGCTTAAATAATTCTAGAGGTAACACAACAAGGGTATAAATGCAGGTAAACCCTAGACAAGTTCAGTCAACTTCTATTCGCTTAAGCCAAGGTGAAGTCATAGTTTTCCATCAACACAGAACATTACACATTGAGTGGGGCAATACTCAATATCATGTGTCTATGCAACAGTAGTTACCAACATTCAACCTATGGCAAGCCATGCCTTCCTTTCCCAAATATCTCCATCAAGAGACAAGGAAGCGCACAACATACAAAGAAACCTTTAACATGTCTAAGCATAGTCAGTCCATACCCCGGCTCAACAGAATGAACTGAGCTTTGATACCACCTAATGTAATACCCTAAGATTTAATACCCACAGCACAATCGTCATTATACCGCGGTCACTAAATTTTTGGCCTGCTACAACTTCTTCATAATACTTTTCCAAATTCGAACATATATATATATATATATATATATATATATATATATATATATATATTTGTATGTATAAATATATATAAAAGAAATATGAGCCATGAATGAAATAATACGTAAGTCGTCGTTAACAGATATGATTCAACAGGATATATGCAAAATACAGCATGTAGAGCTAAATAATTAAGTTTAAGCATATAGAACGTGGCGCATTTCTCATACCACTCACAATGAAATACATCAAGGTTTACTTCAAAATACAAATATATTGAAAATACACCATAACATAATTAATGCAGAAGAAAACATAAACTACTCATAAGACATCCACGTCTAAGGAGTTGGGCACTCCATCGGATCCACCTCGGGATCCTCCCCGGGTCACCTAAAGATACAAACACAGGATAGAGTGTAGTTCCACGAGTAGGTGCCCAAGCAGCTAATGCCATCGAATCTTCGTCGTCTCGAAGAATATGAATCGGATCACCCCAAAGCTCCCGAATGGGCATGGCAAACTCTAGATGCACTGATGTAGTGAGTATCAGGACAGGGTCTCCATCGCGGTTCTCCTCACAGTCAAGATCAGGTCTCCAACGTACCGTATACGCTCTCCAGCCCAGTCGACTCACCACGCTTTCGCGCCACTAGTGAACACAATCCTAACGAACCCAATAGAACTCCTTCTTGACGACATCCTCGAATATAAGAGATCGACCCAAGTAAAATTCGGGAGGAATCAATCGCGTCCCCTCAACAGTCTTTAACCAAGAATTACATAAGACAAGAATGATGCATACAAGAGGTGAGATATCCAACTTCATTACTAATTATGGCAGCAAGATATAGAAACGGTGTAGGACGCCCATATATCATTACAAGAAATATAAACAATATCAAGAAGTAGGTGTTAAACAACTTAACAATTTCAGGCAGTTATAGCGTCGATAAGATAACAGTTCCAATCATCATATAATTTAAATGCCAAATAATATATTGACTCACTATGCACATGTACACGATATCAAAATCCTACTCTATGGAGCTAGACACAGACATCGGAGAGAATAATCAGGGAGACATGCCAGTATCTCGTCAGCCTACAATCAAGTGCTTCCCAGAATAATAATAGTTTTGTGCAACAGGGCTTTATACAGCGGCATTCCCACAAGATCGTGATATAGGATAGTGTCTCGGTCAAGATCGTCGGTGCGTTTGCATCGGTTTGTCTCACGGCCCAAAGGGGCTACCAACTGTCCCATGTGAGACGCCCGCGCCCCGACGCCCCCAAGGTCAACAGCAGGACCTACACTAGTCTATTCGCACCCGCACTAAGGTGTGATTCAACTCCTAGGCAATATAGGCTTGATAAATAGTCCATTGGACTTCCACAATGCATGATGACTTAATGCATATATCATGTATGTTTATCATTATATACTTTTCCACAATATGCCTCAATTGGCCAAAGTAGCATCAACATATCATTAGTCCCTCACATGGACCCGCAAGATCATATTATCAGTATTTAAATGAAATAATACACTTTCAAGGTTTATTATGAATTCTCACTTTAATGTAGCATTTATTACAAAGTTCGTCCCTAAAGGATTCTCTTGATTAATTAAGGTTTCTATTGTAAATTTACTCGCACACACTTAGAAAATTATTCTAAGGGTCTCAAGGTCTCACACTCTCTTGTTCTTTCTTTAATTAGAATTACCCCAAGTTTTTATGGTAAAATTTCATTCTTGGTTCATTCCAATTTATGAGATCCTAAATAAATCATAATTGTCCAAATTAGTTAAGTTCCACTTCAATGTAATGTCTCTTATGAAATTCTTTTTATTATTAGCTTTCTTACTTTAAACTTAGTCATTCTCTTCATTAAGTGTCTTATGAATCTCAAAATTTCACTTACACTCTTAATTCTTGTTCCTCTAATTCCATTAGTCATTCTTTTTATTTATAATAAAACTTATTTAATTTAGTGTCTTATGATTCTCAAAGTCTCACTTTAATTTAGCATTTCTCAATGAAATTCTTCTATAGAGGAGTTCTCTCATTTTGTTAAGTTCCTTAGGTCCAAAGATTCCTTTTAGGTCATCAAATTGATTTCTTTTCACTTCATTATTACTATTTAATCACTTAATTAATTAAATATTATAGTTGTATAAAGTTACATGAATTGGACCACAATTAACCCTAGAGGCCGTGAGCCTTTCTAAGATTTGGATTCCCAAATTTTCATTCAATTAATTACAAGTTATCCTTTTTAATTAATTATATCTTCAACTTGTTACAAATTTTCACCAAGAACACCCTATCTTAAGGTTGATGTTCGTGAGCCTCTTAGGAAAGGGCAAGGGTCATTTTGCTTCCATTTAAGTTTCTAATCCATCCAAACACATCAATATACATATTAAATCAACCAAACAATTCAAACAAATTAAAAACAACACATAGTCATAAAAGTCATGCAACAAAGAGAGTAACCCTAGCAAGGGTTTCTCACAACCAATCACAAAATCAAGTTTCCTACTACCAAGAGAGGTTGAAGAGGATTATCTTCCCCTTACCTAGAGGAGAAAACAAGTAATGGAACTCCCTTGGAGCTCCAAGTGAAATTCGGATTCTACCCTTCAAGGAAACCCCAAGAACATCAAACTCACAAGAATCACAATCAAAGCTTGAAAAGGGCATCCATGATCACCATAGTGACCATAGATCATAAAATGGGATGGAAAGATAATAAAGTTATGAACTTTTACCTCAAAGTCTCCAACTTTAATGCTTGATGGAGAAAAACGAAATGGTGGATTTTGGTGGTGGTTACAAAAGAGAAGATGTTCTAGGTGATGAGAAATGATAGAAAATGAGGTTGGTTGAATGAAAAAGCTTGGATGGCCAAAGATGGTGGTTTTGGCCGTGGAAAAGGAGGGAAAATGGAGAGGAAAAGTTGAGTTTTTGAAGATGATCACCAAGGAGAAAAGCCTTCGGATGATGAGAGGATTCAAGAAATGTGATTTGTTGGAGCAAACAAAAATGGAGAGGTGATGGTGGTGGGTAGGTGGCCGGCGGTTTGGAGAGGAAGAGGACAAGAGAAAAGTGAAGAGAAGAAAATGAGAGAAGAAGAGAGAAGAGAAATCTAGAGAGAGAAGTTGATAGGAGAAAAGATGATGACTTTTTGATTTTGAAATTAGTATAGGAAGCTTAATTAATTGAAAGCACAATTTTGGGCTCCAAGTAGAAGCATGCAGCCGTGTGGTGTGTGGGGGGGAGGAGAGAGAAGTGTGCTTAGCTTCTTTGAGAAGCTTGTTAGCTTTTTCAGAAAGATAGATTTGATTAGACATAAAGTGGATTGCTTTAGGATAAGATAGGGTGATAAAGTAATTAAATAATAAGGTAATTAGGATTTTAGCTATAGGTTATTACCCAATGGATAATTGTTACAGTACATAAGCCAGTATTAATTATCCATCGGATAATAGAGCGTACTGCAAAATTTTATTTAACAGTGCGTACAGAGATTTTATTTATCAGATAAAATCTTGAAAAATGTAAACTTTGTAAACTATGCCCGGCCTCAGGTTTAGTAAGTTCTCCCTTTGACGCTTCCACAGTTCAAGGTTTACTAGCCTCAGGAAAAATATTTTTTTTTTCCGGCTGCGCTCAGCGCGCACGCAAAATGAGAAATATATTAAAATATTCGATGTCTCCAGAAAAATCCACAAAAATTCTCAAAAATCACAAATATTAAAAAATGGTTGTTCATCATGAAACAAACAATTTTTGAGGTGTTACACTGACTCTGCTCAATGTGCACACAAAATGAGAAATATATTAAAATATTTGATGTTTCAGGAAAAATCCTGAAAAATTCCCAATAATCATAAATATTATAAAATGACTATTTATGATGAAATAAATAATTTTTGGGATGTTACACTTTTTTCCCAATTGCGATGCTTAAATTCGTTTCGATCTTGCTTGCTATTGCAGCATACTACGATTATGAAATTTGGCAAATGGATGTCAAAATTGTTTTCCTTAATGGAAATCTTCTCGATGATATGTACATGACACAACCTGAAGGTTTTGCCACTCCACAGGATGCTGGAAAGGTGTGCAAGTTACAAAGATCTATTTATAGAATGAAGTAAGCTTCTAGAAGTTGGAATCTTCATTTTGATGATACAATAAAATAATTTGGTTTCATCAAGAATGAAGAAGAATCTTGTGTCCACAAAAAGGTTAGTGGAAGCACAATTATCTTTTTGGTGTTGTATATAGATGACATACTACTCATCGAAAATGACATCCTTACCCTACAGTCTGTAAAGACTTGGTTTGGGAAATGCTTTTGCATGAAGGACTTGGGTGAAGCCACCTATGTATTAGGTATCAGGATCTACAGAGATAGATCACAGAGATACATTGACAAAGCGTTAAGACGATTTAATATGCATGAATCCAATAAAGGACTCTTGCCTATGTCACATGGTGTAAGCCTATCTAAGGCTCAATCCCCTTCCACCAGGATGAGAGGGATTGTATGAGCAAGATTCCATATGCAACGGCAATTACATCTATCATGTATGCTATATTATGTACTCGACCATACATCTCATATGCTTTAAGCATGACGAGTAGGTACTAGTCTGATCTCGGTGAGAGTCACTGGATTACTGTCAAGAACATCCTTAAGTATTTGAGAAGGACCAAGGATTCGGTCTTGGTATATGGAGTCGAGGAAGAACTAGTTATAAAAGGTTACACTGATGCTAGCTTCTAGATCGATAAGGACGACTCTAGATCATAATTAGGTTTTGTTTATTACCTGAATGGTGGGGCTGTGAGTTGGAAAAGCTCAAAGCAGGAGACAGTCGCCGATTCTACCATAGAGGCTGAGTATATTACTACCTCCAATGTAGCAAAGGAGGCCGTTACACAAGTACATTACTGAGTTTGATGTAGTTCCTGGCATTATGGACCCAGTGGACCTCTATTGTGATAATAATGGAGCCATTGCACAAGCTAAGGAGCCTAGATCTCACAACCGATCTAAATATATACTTAGACGCTTCCATCTTATTCATCAGATCATCGATAGAGGTGATGTGAAGATATGTAGAGTACCAACAGATGATAATATCACAGATCCACTAACAAATCCTCTTATGCAACAAAAGCATAAGGGCCACTCTAGATCTTTAGGCATTAGACATATGCTTGATTGGCTCTAGTGCAAGGGGGAGATTGTTAGTGTATGCCCTAGAGGCTAATTTATTTTGACCGTACCAGCTTACATTGTATTATGCTATTTATTTAATATATGAGGCATTTCATTTATTGTGTTATTTAAGATATACATATTAAAGTCCTCAAAATAGTAAGTTTTATGCCATAGGACATCAAGTGGATGACTTGATCATGAGATCATATTGGATGGAAACAGAACACTATTCTTAAATTTCCCTAGTCAAGTATTATTTTTAATCAGGATGACAATAATGCATTAAGACTAGTATGTGCATAAACTGGTGGCTACATCTCATGAGTCATAAATATGAGATATCTGATCTTCACATGGGTATATATTAAAGTAATGATGTATTGGACTGACCCGCCATGAGAATGCTACGTGGATCGTTACGTGAGTGCCATAAGCGATTCTCATAGTGATAATGGTGTATGTGGTCCTTTGACTTGAAATCACTCCGATTCCTACATGAAGAGTTATATGTTTTAATGCCATCAAATGTCATCTGTAACAAGGTGATTATAAAGTTAGTTATTGGATATATTACGAATCATGTGGAGGGATGTGAGTGACCTAGATGGGATTTGTCCCTCATACATAACAAGAGTGATATCTTTGGGCCCCCTGATTGAGTGATAATGCGAAATGCATGGCCATGCTCAAAAAGAGTCAATATGAGATATTATGTGATTACTACGTCTACTCAAGTATCAGGAAATGAAAGATTGAATTATACAAGAGTTACACTTTCCATGCCTTGTGTTCAATCAAGATATCTTGACAAAGGGACTAAACTACACGGTAACATTGATTACGGAAAGGTTATGTCAAATCACTGACATTCTCATTACTTAGGTAGCAACGATGTGTTGCTAAATACCACTCACTGCTTGTAGTATTAAAATGAGATTTTAATATTACTGCCAACATCATGAGAACCTATGCATACTTAGAACAGACTTAGTTGGAGCAATAAGGATCCAAGTTGGACTGGGATTCAATCGTGGGCCAGACTCATAACAGATGAGTCTAGGGTTGCACAGCTTACCTTGTTGCTACTCTCACTCGCATTAGGTAGCGACTATTATAAATAACACTGCTAAGGGGGCTGTCAAGGCACGCAAAAAAAAAAACCCTAGCCGCCCTTGATTGAAATAGTGAGTGAAAGAATGACAAGTTTCTCTTCTCTTTGCAGCTAGCACTGTAGCAGAGAGGTCAAACTCCAAGGTAAAGTCTAGGAGATAGTGAAGAAAATCTCAAGTTAAGCTTGGGGACTGGATGTAGGCCACAAGTGGTTGGTGGCTGAACTAGGATAAATCTTAGTGTTTGCTTTTCTCAACTCTATCTCCTTTATATTTGTGCTTTAATTATATATGATTGAGTTGAATTTAATATCTAACTTATTTGCTTGATTTATCCTATAAGCCCAAGTGGTATTTGTGAAATCTCTAATAATTACACATTTGTTAGACTTATTCCATTTGCATGTGTTGATTGAAAATATCAAATTGCATAATTTGATAAAGTTGTAATAAAATTAATAATTACCCAATTCACCCCCCTCTTGGGTAATGGTTGCCATGACTAACATGAATAACATATTACAGAGGAAAACACGATTGTGCTATTTAAAGCCTTATTCGAATAATGATTCTCTTATTCGAATAAGAGAGCTTTCTAGAAACAGAAATTAACGGATAGTTACGAAACATTTAATGCTCCAACCACCTCCCAATGGCTCTAAACTTCAATGACTTATAAATAGAAGTTATTAGGCATTTATGAGTGTTAGACAAGCATTAAAAACAAGTTTTCATCTTTTCCTCCATTAATACTCTGTTTCTGAGCGTAAACTGTGAATCATATACCCATTGAATTTCTATTTGTATTATCTGCTCTTTGAAGAGAGTTTCTACCTATTCAATCTTTGTATAATCTCTAGAGAGGGTGAGGCATCCCTCCAAACTGTAAAAGGGTGAGGTATCCCTTGGAAATAGAGGCTCAAGCATAAGGGTGAGGTATCCCAAAGTGTTGAGTGCTCAAGGTTGTAGTGGTTGTCAAGCACCCATTGATGCTTGAAGATATAGTGGAAAATCTCAAGTTGTTGCTTGGGGATTGGACGTAGATCACAAGTGGATTAATGATCGAACCAGGATAAATCATTGTGTTTGTTTTCTCTAAACCCTTCTCTTTACTTTGTGCACTGTTTTATTAAATTGCTTGAATATTGTTTCCTTTGGCTATCACATTTATAAGTAAAAGTGTTTATCTCATCTATCCAATTATCTCTAATCATTCAACAGCTTCAACAAAAATCAGTTATCAAATGATTTGTGAAAGATTTGCGAACTTATTTTACTTACTCAATTCACCCCCTCTTGAGTATTGAGGCCACTTGGTAACAAGTGGTATCAGAGCTAAACTCTTGTATAAAGAGCTTAGCAGCTTCAAGAGAAGTGATGACTTCAAATGGTTTTTCAAATGACGGTTCTTCTATAAACAGACCTCCTTATTTCAATGGAGATGGTTATGCCTATTAGAAAGAATGGATGAAAATTTTTATTGAGGCTATTGACTTCTATATGTGGGACGCCATTGAAAATGGTACTTTTGTTCTAACACAGACTAAAGATGGTATGAAAATTAATACACCTAGAAATGAATAGACCGATGATGATAAAAAGAAAGTTCAATACAATTTGAAAGCCAAGAACATCATCACCACATCCTTAGGGTATGGTGAATTCTTTAGGGTGTCAAATTGTAAGACCACAAAAGAAATGTGGGATACCTTATAAGTAACTCATGAAGGTACTAGTGAGGTTAAGCGATCTCAAATAAACACTCTTACTCATGAATACGAATTGTTTAGAATGAACTAAGGTGAGAGTATTCAAGATATGCAAAAGAGGTTTACTCATATTGTTAATCATCTTATCTCATTGGGAAAGACATTTTCTAATTAGGATCTTATTAACAAAGTCTTAAGATTCTTAAGCAGGAATTGGCAACCCAAAGTAACAGCTATTGCGGAATCAAGAGATTTATTAACTATGTCTTTAGCCACCTTATTCAGGAAGCTTTAAGAACATGAGCTGGAACTAAATAGGCTCAATCAAAATGAAGAACATGATAAAAAGAAGAAGGGAATTACACTCAAAGCCACCTGTTCTATAATTGAAGATGATGATGAAGATGGTGAAGCGGATGTTGAAAATATTGAGCTAAGTGAGGAGAATCTTAGTCTCCTTGTGAGAAAGTTTGGAAGATTCCTAAAGAAAAAGAAATTTCAAAGAATACCATCATTTCCTCAAAAGAAAGTGTATCACAAAGGAGAAGGATCCTCTACTCCTCCAAAATGCTATGAATGCGGAAAACCGAGGCACATGAAAATGGAGTATCCTATGTATCTCAAGAAGACGGAGAAGTTTGAGAAAATGCCTTCCAAGGAAAAGAAAGGAAGAAGAGCATATATAACTTGGGAGGACAATGACTTAAGCTCTTCCGACGATTCGGAGAATGAAGAAGTCCATCTTTGTCTCATGGCTCAAGGAGAAGAAAGTGGAGAGAGCGACACCGAGGTAACCTCTTCTAACCTAGAGTCTCCACCTTCTTATGATGAATTACAAGATGTCTTTCAAGAATTGCATGATGAATCTTTGAGGCTCACAAAAATGGTTTTGTCTTCCAATAAAATAATCTCCTTATTGGCAAACAAAGTTTTTATTTTAACCAAGGAGATAAATGAGCTTAAAATTGAAAATGAGACCTTAGGACTCATTGATGCTAATTCATTATGTATGACTTGTTCCTCATATGATAATACATCCACATCATTACCTTGTTCATCATGCAAAGCGTTTGAAAAAGAAATTGAAGATTTGAACAACACTCTTGCAAAATTCACTTTTGGAAGAGACAACTTGAATGTGCTATTAGGGAAACAAAAATGTATTTTTCAAAAAGTCGATTTGGGATTTAATACAAATAACTATCAAAAGTCTTATAATAATTTCTTTGTTTCCTTAAATACTTCAAGTAGTCCCTTTGTTAAATGTTTTCACTGTGGTAAGAAAGGGCATAGAGCATCCACTTGCAATATTAGAAAGAACATAAACACTAAAGTTGGAATAAAAAGGGTTTTGGTTCCTAAAGGCACCATGCCTAACTCTAACACAAAAGGACCCAAGGCAATTTGGGTACCAAAGGTTAAAACTTGAATGTGTGTTGTAGGTGTGCTTGAAAACTAAGAGCTCAAGTTGGTATCCTTATAGTGGTTGCTCCAAGTACATGACCAGTGATGGCTCCAAGTTCTCATCCCTTACCCACAAGAAACATGGTCATGTCACATATGGTGATAACAACAAAGGGAAGATTCTTGGAATTTGCAAAATTAGTAAGATCCCTTCATCATCTATTGATAATGTTTTGCTTGTTGAAGGACTTAAACATAATTTACTTAGCATTAGTCAATTATGTGATAAAAGCAATAGAGTTATATTTGATTCCTCTTATTGCATAATTGAGGGAAAGGATGATAAGCAAGTTAAGTTTGTTGGTCATAGGGTTAATAATATATATATGATTAGTCTCGATGATATCTCCTCAAATAATGCTAAATGCTTTATGAGTAAAGAAAATGATTCATGGTTATGGCATAGAAGAATTGCTCACATTCACATGGATCACTTAAACAAATTGGTTTCTAAAGAACTAGTAATTGGTCTTCCAAAACTCAAATTTGAAAAAGACAAACTTTATGATGCATGTCAAAAGGGAAAACAAGTAAAGGTCTCTTTTAAAGCTAAAAACATGGTTTCAACTTCTAGACCTTTACAACTTTTGCACATGGATCTTTTTGGTCCCTCTAAAACTATGAGCTTTGGTGAAAATTACTATGCATTGGTGATTGTGGATGATTTTTCTAGGTTTACATGGACATTATTCTTGGCCCACAAAAATGATGCTTTTCAATCATTTAAAAAGCTTGCCAAAGTTATCCAAAACGAAAAAAGTTTTTGTATTGCATCCATAAGAAGTGACCATGGTGGTAAATTTGAAAACCATGAATTTGAGACTTTTTGTGATGAACATGGCATTGAGCATAATTTTTCTGCCCCTAGAACACCACAACAAAATAGTATTGTAGAAAGGAAAAATCGATCTTTAGAGGAAATGGCAAGAACTATGCTCAATGAGGCCAACCTTCCTAAGTATTTTTGGGCGGATGCGGTTAACACCACTTGTTATGTTATGAATAGAGCCCTAATAAGGCCAATTTTAAAGAAAACCCCATATGAGTTATACAAAGGAAGGAAGCCAAATGTTTCACATTTTCATGTCTTTGGATGTAAATATTTTGTTTTAAATCATGGAAATGATAACTTGGGGAAGTTTGATGCAAAATCTGATGAAGGAATATTCATTGGCTATTTTATACATAGTAAAGCCTTTAGAGTCTATAATAAATGAACTATGACCATAGAAGAGTCTATACATGTTGCATTTGATGAAACTAACCCAAATGAGCCGATAAAGGAGCTTGTTGATGATGTTGCAGAAATCTTGGCAAAAACGCACTTGGAAAGTTAAGAGAAAGAGTCCAAGAAGCAAAAAAAGAGACTCCTTGATTACTCATGGCAAAAAGATTCAAAAATCTTGGATCTACCTAAGGAATGGAGGACTTCAAGATATCACCCTCTCGACAAGGTGATAGGTGGTGTATCAAAAGGGGTAATCACTCGAAACTCACTTAGAGATGCATGTAATCACTTAGCCTTTATCTCTTAAGTTGAACCTAAAGACATAAATGAGGCCATTAATGATGAGCATTGGATCTTGGCCATGCAAGAAGAACTAAATCAATTTAAGAGAAATCAAGTTTGGGAATTAGTTCCAAGGCCCAATAATCATCCTATAATTGGCACCAAATGGATCTTTAGGAACAAACTTGATGAAACAGGCTTAATAATAAGAAATAAAGCTAGGCTTGTGGCTAAGGGTTATATTCAAGAAGAAGGCATAGACTATAAAGAAACTTATGCTCCAGTAGCTAGATTAGAGGCCATTAGAATGTTACTTGCATATGCTTGCATCATGGATTTCAAACTGTATCAAATGGATGTCAAAAGTGCATTTTTAAATGGCTTTATACAAGAAGAGGTGTATGTAGAACAACCTCCTGGTTTTGAGGATTTGAAATACTCAACCATGTTTTTAAACTAAAAAAGGCTTTGTATGGCTTGAAACAAGCTCCTAGAGCTTGGTATGAAACGTTGAGCAAATTCCTTTTAGAAAAAGATTTTTTTAGAGGCAAAGTTGACACTACCCTTTTCATAAAACATAAAATGCATGACATACTTCTAGTTCAAATCTATGTTGATCACATTATATTTGGAGCTACTAACAACTCTCTTTGTAAAGAATTTTTAAATATTATGCAAAGTGAGTTTGAGATGTCCATGATGGGTGAGCTCAACTTCTTCCTTGGTCTCCAAATCAAGCAAAGAAGAGAAGGAACTTTTATAAGCCAATCCAAGTATTGCAAGGAGCTACTCAAGAAGTTTGGAATGGACAATGCCAAGCATATGGCTACTCCTATAGGCACCTCTTGCTACTTGGACAAGGATGAAGGAGGTAAATCGGTAGAAATTACAAAATATAGAGGTATGATTAGCTCACTCCTTTATTTCACTGCAAGTAGGCCTGATATAATGTTTAGTGTATGCATGTGTGGTAGATATCAAGCTAATCCTAAAGAATCACACCTAAGTGTTGTTAAAAGAATAATGAAATATCTAATAGGCACATCATAAATGGGTTTATGGTACCCTAAAGGTGCCTCATGTAGCCTTATTAGGTATTTCGATTCTGATTTTGCTGGATGCAAAGTGGATAGGAAGAGCACTAGTGGGACATGCCACTTGCTTAGAAGCTCACTAGTTTCTTGGCATAGCAAGAAACAAAATAGTGTGGCATTGTCTACAGCTGAAGCTGAATATGTTGCAGCGGGGAGTTGTTGTGCTCAAATCCTTTGGATGAAATAACAACTCTTGGACTATGGACTTGAGCTTGATCACATCCCCATAAGATGTGATAATACTAGTGCAATTAATTTGTCCAAAAATCTCATTTTGCATTCTAGGACTAAACATATTGAAATAAGACATCATTTCATTAGAGATCATGTTCAAAAGGGTGATTGTATGCTTGAATTTGTTGAAACCACTAAGCAACTAGCTGACATTTTCACTAAGCCCTTAGGAAAAGAAACATTTTTCTATATAAGAAATGAACTTAGTATTTTGGATCAATCATGCATAAATTGACATTTTACTGCATAATCCTAAAATCAAATCATGTTGCTTTCTGCATAATCATGCCATTTTGCTGCATAATTTTTGAGCTTTTAATCATATTTGAATCCAATACTGACTTGAGCGTCGGAGATTTCCCCTAAGTTGTTTTGCAGGTACTCCCTCATGTCCAAGACTCCCAAGCAACTCAACAACCTCACAATTTCACCAAAAAAGGTGAAATTCTTGGTAAAAATAGTATTCTTGCACAATTGTGTGATTTAAAACATAATATGATTAGATTATATGCTTGTATGATGATTTGAATTGATTTAAGATGTTCTGGAACTGATTTGAATGGCTTAAAGTTGATTATATGTTGTTTAGAATTAAATTGGCATGTCTTTGAACTAAATGAATGATAGAAAAATTGATCCTCTACAAATTGATGCATAAAACTATTTTTTATCCCATGCCCTATTCGAATAAGAAGTCCATTATTCGAATAAAACTTGCTAGTAAAGCCTAGTTAATTTTCTAACATGTTTGTATTATTCGAATAAGGATTTCTTTATTCGAATAACACCTCACAGAATATGTTATAAAATCCTAATATCAATTGGTTATTCGAATAACCAACTAGTTATTTGAATAAAGCATGTCAGTGGCAAAAACCATTTTCATGTTATTCGAATAACAAAGTATGTTATTCGAATAACAAATGACAGAACCCCACAATGATTGAGCTACTACGCTGTTATTCGAATAACAACATTGTTATTCGAATAACGCTTGGCAGTGAGCCAAGACGCTTCAGGAACCACTTTGTTATTCGAATAACACCACTGTTATTCGAATAACACACGAATTATATAAGGATTTCATGAGCCTCCTTTCTCATTTCATAAGTTTTCATTTTCCCCCCTTCCCTATTTTCTCTTCTTCGTGTCACACCGATCTACTCCTTCTCTCCATATCCCACCAAAATTCCACCATGGCATCCTCTTCCAAATGCCCACGTAGCAAAACTGCTCCCACCAACAACCCCATTGATCTTCGCAGGCCTTCACCCAATAACGACGATCTTAAACGCTTCAGGGAAGACTTCTGGACCAGGGACATCATTTAGGCCAAGTATATGGATCGCCAATTCTTTGAAGACGATGGAGGATTTGATTTCCTCAATGATCTCTCCCATCAGGGCATGCTAGATCTTTGCAGCTACAAGGACTCCATTTTCCCTGATTTAGTGAAAATGTTTTACTACAACCTGAAGTTGGATGGTCCTAACCTCCTCTCTGAAGTTAAAGACCAGGAAATTGTCATCACTCCAGCTAATTGGATGACATTCTTCAAACTAGAAGCCACGGGTGCTGCTGTGGAGCTAGATAGCAGACCATATGTGAAGGCGTACAAAAGAGAGGAAGCTGTGTTGCTACTGGTGAAGCCTGGAACAGTTGGGCCTAAGGTTGGTCTGAAAAGTGGGATGCTGAAAAGCCAAGAAAGGCTTCTTCACTACTCATACGCGCACATTCTTGCTCCTCGTGGAGGTAACTATGCTTATCTGACTGAGGATGATATTTTTCTTCTCTGGGTGCTGAAGAAAAATTGGAAGATCAACTGGCCAAATTTCATTGGGAAATATATGATGAAGGTCAAGACCACCAAGAATTCTGACCTGCCATATGCCCTCCTTATCTCAGTTTTTTTAAAGAAATATTCCTTGCTCAGGCAAACTAAAAGGACAATGGAATTGAACCACTGGTGGACAAGGTCAAGACCACCAAGAACTCTGAAGAAAATGAAGATGGTTCCGGACAATGTTGGAGGTTGGGTATACCCTGATGAACTGGAAGAAGCTGTAGCAGACGAAGACATTGCAGATGCCCCTGTTCTTGCTGATGACCCTGTTCCTGCTGATCAGCCTACTAAAGCCCCTGCTCCTGCTCCAATAACCCTAGAAGGCATTATGACCACTTTGCTCGATAATCGTGCTTATATGGAACACACCTTTTCTATTCTCTTCGACAGAATAGAAGGTGTTGAACGCGAGATTGCTGCCCTGCGAGTTGCCCCTCCTGCCCCTGCACCAGATTCACCTCCTCCTCCACCAGATGCTTATTTTTTATGCATAGGACTTTAGGTTATTAGATCTTTGTTTTTTATGTTTCTGTTGTATTTTTGGCTATTTTTTATCTGAACTTGTATATCTTTGGCCATACTTACAATGAATGAATAAAATATTATTTCGCTTCCTTGCTGACTTCGCACTTTCTAAGCTTGTTCCTGCCTTACATTTCTTACTAAATGTTCATTGAATTCTTTGTTGAATTTTGTGAAAGCATTTTTGTGAATACTGGATTTATGCCTGTCTTGCCCTATCTTTTTGATCATGACAAAAGGGGGAGAAGAACAAGAACAAGTTAAAGTTAACTTTGTTAAATTGTACTTAAAGATAATTACATTTGCTTTGACAAATTTTTGGTTTTGGAGATTGTGTTGAGAAAAGACAGACTAATCTGAAAAGGATCAAGAGACTCCAAAAGAAAGGGGGAGTTGTGCTTGTCTCTGATAATTAATGCTCCTCTTACAAACTAGAGAGGGAGTAAGTCTCCTTGTTTAATCCTGTGAGTTCCAATTTACAAATGAGTTAACTTTTTTCTCAATGGTTGTTTGTCATCATCAAAAAGGGGGAGAATGTAATTGGCTAGTATCTCATGAAGAATATGTTTTAATGATAACAAATTTAAAGATGTTGCAAGATCAAGTCTAAGACTCTCAAGACCGTCAAGTATAGCTTTTAGGACTTCAATCAATTTGTAAAGGTATATAAAGATTCACAATTGCTCAATCTTATATTTCAAAATAGCACACAAGCTTTCAAGGCTTCAATATGGTTTGTTAATTTCCAAAGAATCAACCATCTCGTGTCCATAAGCTTACAAGATCATATACAATCAAAAGCAACATTTAAAAAGGCATAAAACATGTTTTTCAAATGTATTATTCGAATAAGAGGTTCCTTATTTGAATAACACAAGTCAGAGATTCCAAATAATCTTTCAAGAAAAAATTTATTCGAATAAGCCCTATGCTATTCGAATAAATGGTTCAAAAAATGTTTTGGCACAAATAAGTTATTCAAATAACAAAGTGTTATTCGAATAACACATCTTCAGGAAATCGTTTTATTAAATGGTTATTCAAATAACAGATTCGTTATTCGAATAACAACCCTTTCCATAAAATCATATTTTTAATGGTTATTCGAATAACAAACCTGTTATTCGAATAACAAGATCCCAGGAAATCAAAACTTTGAATGGGTTATTTGAATAACTTGAGTGTTATTCAAATAACATGTTTTCCCAGAAGCCATATATTTAAGTGGTTATTCGAATAACAAAGATGTTATTCAAATAACACATTACAGAGAAAAACACGATTGTACTATTTAAAGCCTTGTTCGAATAAGGATTCTCTTATTCGAATAAGAGAGTTTTCTAGAAACAGAAATTAACGGATAGTTACGAAACATTTAATGCTCCAACCACCTCCCAACGGCTCTAAACTTCAATGACTTATAAATAGAAGTTGTTAGGCATTTATGAATGTTAGACAATCAATCTGAAAAACCTTGGTTGAGCATTTAAAATGAGTTTTCATCTTTTCCTCCATTAATACTCTGTTTCTGAGCGTAAACTGTGAATCATATACTCATTGAATTTCCATTTGTATTATCTGCTCTTTGAAGAGAGTTTCTACCTATTCAATCTTTGTATAATCTCTAGAGAAGGTGAGGCATCCCTCTAAACTGTAAAAGGGTGAGGTATCCCTTGGAAATAGAGGCTCAAGCATAAGGGTGAGGTATCATAGTGTGTTGAGTGCTCAAGGTTGTAGTGGTTGTCAAGCACCCATTGATGCTTGAAGATATAGTGGAAAATCTCAAGTTACTGCTTGGGGACTGGACGTAGATCACAAGTGGATTGGTGATCGAACCAGGATAAATCATTGTATTTGTTTTCTCTAAACCCTTATCTTTACTTTGTGCACTGTTTTATTGAATTGCTTGAATATTGCTTCCTTTGGCTATCACATTTATAAGTAAAAGTGTTTATCTCATCTATCCAATTATCTCTAATCATTTAATAGCTTCAACGAAAATTGATTATCAAACAATTTGTGAAAGATTTACGAATTTGTTTTACTTACTCAATTCACCCCCCTCTTAAGTATTGAGGCCACTTGGTAAAAAATTACACTCAAAGTCACCTCTTCCACTATTGAAGATGATGGAGATGAGAACCTTGAGCTAAAGGAGGAGAATCTTAGTCTCCTTATAAGAAAGTTTAGAAGATTACTCAAGAAGAAAAGAATTCAAAGAAGGTCGCCTTTCCCTCCGAAGAAGGCCTATCATAAAGGGGAAGGAACCTCATCTACTCCAACATGATATGAATGCAAACAATCGAGACACATGAAGGTGGACTGTCCCGTGTATCTGAAGAAGATAGTGAAGTTTGAGAAAAGACCTTCTAAGGAAAAGAAAGGAAGGAGAGCCTACATAACATGGGAGGACAATAATATGGATTCTACCAATAGTTCAGAAAATGAAGAAGCTCATCTATGTCTCATGGCTAGAGGAGAAGAAAAAGAAGAGAGTGACACTGAGGTAACTTCTTCTAACCTAGACTATTCACTTTCGTATAGTGAATTACAAGATGCTTTTGAAGAATTGCATGATGAAACCATGAGGCTCACAAAAATGGTTTTATCTTCTAACAAAACAATCTCTTTATTGGTAAACAAAATTTCTATTTTAAATAAGGAGATTAATGAACTCAGAATTGAGAATGAGACTGTAGGACTTATTGATGCTAACTCATCATGCATGATTTATTCGTCACATGATAATGCACCCACACCCTCATCTTGCTCATCATGTAAAGCATTTGAAAGTGAAATTAAGGATATGAAAAACACTCTTGTAATATTTACTTTTGGAATAGACAACTTGAATGTGTTTCTAGGGAAACAAAGATATGTTTTCCAAAAGTCTGATTTAGGGTATAATCTCAATAACTAACAAAAGTTTCTCAAGAATCTCTTTGTTTCCTCAAGTACATTAAGTAGCCCCTTTATCAAATGCTTTCATTATGAAAATAAAGGGCATAGTGCCTCAACATGCAATGTTAGGAAGAACATAAACACCAAAGTTGGAATTAAAATGGTTTGGGTCCCTAAGGGCACATTGCCTAAATCTAACACATAAGGATCCAAGAAAATTTAGGTACCAAAGGTTAAAATCTAAATATGTGTTGTAGGTGTGCTTGAAGGCCAAGAACTCAAGTTGGTATCTTGATAATGGATGTTCCAAGCACATGACCAGTGATGGCTCTAAGTTTTCCTTCCTTGTCCCAATGAAGAATGGACATGTAACATATGGTGACAACAACAAAGGGAAGATCCTTGGAGTTGGCAAAGTTGGTAAAATCCCTTCATCCTCTATTGATAATGTTTTACTTGTTGAAGGACTCAAACATAATTTGTTTAACATTAGTCAATTATGTGATAAAGCAAATAAAGTTATTTTTTATTCTAAATGTTGCATAATTGAAGGAAAAGATGATAAGTAAGTTAAATTTGTTGGTCATAGGGTCAATAACACATACATAATTAGCCTTGATAATATATCCTTAAATGATGCTAAATCCTTTATAAGTAAAGAAGATGATTCATGGTTATGGCATAGATGGATTGCTCACATTCACATGGATCGCTTAAATAAGTTGGTCTAAAAAAAGCTAGTAATTGGACTTCCAAAGCTCAAATTTGAAAAAAATAAACTTTGTGATGCATGTCAAAAGGGAAAGCAAGTAAAGGTCTCTTTTAAAGCTAAACATGTGGTTTCAACTTCTAGACCTCTATAACTTTTGCACATGAATCTTTTTGGTCTCTCTAAAACTATGAGTTTTGGTAGGAATTACTATGCATTAGTGATTGTGGATAATTTTTCTAGGTTTACATAGACATTATTCTTATCTCACAAAAATGATGCTTTTCAATCATTTAAAAGACTTACCAAAATTATCCAAAATTAAAAAGGTTTTTGCATTGCATCCATAAGAAGTGATCATGGTGGTGAGTTTGGAAACATGAGTTTGAAATCTTTTGTGATGAATATGGTATTGAGCATAATTTTTCTGCCTCTAGAACTCTACAATAAAATCGGGTTGTAGAAAAGAAAAATTGATCTTTAGAAGAAATGGCAAGAACTATGCCCAATGAGGCTAACCTTCCTAAGTACTTTTGAGAAGATATGGTAAGTACCGCTTGCTATGTTATGAGTAGGGCCCTAATAAGGCCAATTTTAAAGAAAACCCCCTATGAGTTGTACAAAGGAAGAAAACCAAATGTCTCACATTTTCATGTCTTTGGATGTAAATGTTTTGTTTCAAACAATAGAATGGATAACTTGGGGAAGTTCGATTCTAAGTTTGATGAAAGAATATTTCTTGGCTATTCTATGCATAGTAAAGCTTTTAGAGTTTACAATAAAAGAACTATGACCATAAAAGAGTCCATTCATGTTGTATTTGATGAAACTAATCCAAATAGCCCGAGAAAGGACTTGGTTGATGATGTTGTTGAAATCTTGTTAAGAACACACTTGGAGAACCAAGAGAAAGAGGCCAAGAAGTAAGAAGAAAGCTCAATTGACCCCCTAAGACAAGAGGGTTCACAAATCATGGACCCTCCAAAAGAATGGAGGACATCAAGATATCAACCTTTTGACAAAGTGATAGGTGATGTATCAAAAGAGGTAACCACTAGAAACTCTCTTACAGATGCATGTAATCATATGACATTTGTCTCTCAAGTTGAACCTAAAGACATAAATGAAGTCATTAATGATGAACATTGGATCTTGGCCAAGCAAGATGAACTAAACTAATTTGAGAGAAATCAAGTTTGGGACTTAGTTCCAAGACCCAATGAACATCCCATAATTAGCACCAAATGAGTCTCTAGGAATAAACTTGATGAAATGGGCTTAATAATAAGAAATAAAGCTAGGATTGTTGCTAAATGTTATAATTAAGAAGAAGGCATAGATTATGAAGAAACATATGCTCCCATAGCTAGATTAGAAGCCATAAGAATGCTATTTGCATATGCATACATCATGGATTTCAAGCTTTATCAACTGAATGTCAAAAGTGCTTTCTTAAATGGTTTTTTACAAGAAGAAGTGTATGTCAAACAATCTCCTGGTTTTGAAAACTTCAAACTGCCTAACCACGTTTTTAAATTGAAAAATGCCTTGTATGGCTTAAAAGAAGCTCCTAGAGCTTGGTATGAAAGGTTGATCAACTTCCTTTGGGAAAAAGGCTTCTCTAGAGGAAAGGTTGACACTACTCTCTTTATCAAGCATAAAAAAGCATGACATACTTCTTATTCAAATATATGTTGATGATATTATATTTGGTGCTACTAATGAGTTTCTTTGGAAGAAGTTTGCTAACATTATGCAAAGTGAATTTGACATGTCTATGATGGGTGAGCTCAACTTCTTCCTTGGTCTCTAAATCAAGCAAACAAAGGATGAGACTTTGATAAGTCAATCCAAGTATTGCAAGGAGCTGCTCAAAAAGTTTAGAATGGACAATGCCAAGAATATGGCTACACCAATGGGTATTTCTTGTTATTTGGACATGAATGGAGTAGGTAAATCTATAGCAATCTTAAAATATAGAGGTATGATTGGCTCACTCCTTTATCTTACAGCAAGTAGGCTAGATATTATGCTTAGTGTGTGCATGTGCGCTAGATTTCAAGCAAATCCTAAAGAATCACAGTTATATGCTGTAAAAAGAATTATGAAATATCTAATAGGCACTTCACAAATGGGTTTATGGTACGCTAAGGGTGCCTCACGTAGTCTAATTGGTTATTCTAATTTTGATTTTTTTGGATGCAAAATGGATAGGAAGATCACTAGTAGGACATACTACTTGCTTGGAAGCTCACTAGTTTCTTGGCATAGTAAGAAATAAAATAGTGTGGCATTGTCTATAGTTGAAGCTAAATATATTTCAACTGGGAGTTGTTGTTCTCAAATCCTTTAGATGAAACAATAACTTCTAGAGTATAGTCTTGAGTTTGATCACGTCCCTATCAGGTGTGATAACACTAGTGTAATCAATTTGTCTAAAAATCTCATTTTGCACTCAAGAACAATGCACATTGAGATTAGGCATCACTTTATAAGAGATCATGTTCAAAAAGCTGATTGCATACTTGAATTTGTGGAAACAACTAAACAACTAGCTGATATCTTCACTAAACCTTTGAATAAAGAAGCATTCTTTTATATAAGAAGTGAACTTGGCATATTGGATCAATCGTGCATTTAAATTGCCTTAATTTTTGCTGCATAATTACCATGTTTTAATAATTTTTTAATCCAATACTAACTTGAGCATCGGAGTTTCCCTCAAGTTTGTTTTGCAGGTGCTTGATCTATGTTTTAAGTCCCCCAAATTTCAAATCCCAAGCTCTTGCTGATGAATATTACTTTCTGGGGTTCTTGAAGAAGAATAATCAGTTTTTGGGTTGCATTTATGATGTTTAGAGTTGATGAAAATAAGGCCAAGCTAAGATGATCCTCAAGATGCCATGAGTTGGTGTTTTAAGGGCTGAATTCTTGAAGAATTTATGTTTTTGATGGTGAAATAACCTGTTATAAAAAGTTAATAATCAATTATTTGCTCTTTGGTATTGCCTGGCACATTGGTGTTGCTCCTTGCCAAGCTAAAATAATTAGTTGTGAGAATCCCACAACCGGTTATAAGGTTATTTGGTACTCTCTGGAACACACAAAGAATTGGTTATGAAATGACTATAACCGGTTATTCACTTCTCACAGAGGCTACATTTTCTCAAATCACGAAAATAACTGGTTATCATATTCCCATAACCGATTATTCCACACAAATAGAGGTTAGGCTTTTCTCAAACACAAAAATAACCAGTTATGCCCACACAATAACTAGTTATTGAAGACCATTTAAACAGCAACCAACAGTCTCCTTCTTTATTCACGATAGCCTATTCTCCATTTTTATCTTCTTTCTCTCAACTCTCACCAACACCCGCTCTCTCAAACACCTCACCCACTCCAAATCCAACCAAAATGCACCACTCAAACACCATTTCCTCTTATTTATTACATTTTCACCTATTAAAACTCTCATTTTCTTCCAAAAATCTCACCTCCCTTCGTGGTTTCTCTCTCTCAACCAAGCCCTAACTCCTATTTCCACCATGGCCAACAGCTCCTCTCACCCCAAGCGAGCTCGCACAATAAAATCCCTCTGTACCCAAGGAAACACTTGCCCTAGCCAATGACCAAGACTTTTCCCTAAGCCTAGACCATGGCAGATACTTCTCCCATCAAAATCAGATGAAGAAATATTGATTAGAGTTTCAAGCTCAAAATATCATTAAGCCTAAGTACATGGATTGGGATTTCTTTGCCAGAAAAGGATTTACATTCCTCATGGAGCTATTGGAGTTTCATGGGTTAAAAACTTTTGTTACTACCCACTGTGGGTACTACTATCTTGAACCAACCAAAGTTTTCTTCTGCAATTCGAGCATTACTGGAGGAAATCTGGCCTCAGAATTCAAAATGCACAAATTATTATGACCCCTAGTCAATGGAATCCCTTGTTTGGTCTCACTTATTCTGGGGAAAAATTTACGTTGGATAGTCACAACATTTGGGAGGGGTATGATACAGAACAGGCTGCAAGAAGCATGCTTCAGTAGGGCATTCAAGTACCTAATGGATCCTTCACCGTTGGCTGTTTGACACCTCAGGTTCTTGTTCTCCATTTTGTGGTAATACACATATTGGTTCCTAAGGCAAGCAACTTTGCCTTGGTTGAGGATGAAGACGTCTTCCTGCTATAGGGCCTTACACATTGATAACGTATCAATTTGTCCTTTTACGTCATGCACTACATGATAAGAGCCAAAGAAAAGATGACGATGGATCTCCTCTACGCCTTGATCGTTGCTAAACTTCTAGATCAATATAAGCTCAACTTAGAGGATGATGGAGTCATGAACATTACCAGTCACCACAAGTTCAGAACAACCTCTACCAATCACATACAAATAAAGAAAGTAAACGGTGAATGAGTTTATGGTCGTGGAGGTGAGGCAGCCACACAACAAGGAGGTATTCCCGCTGTCCCTTTTGATGTGCCGATGGAAGAGGCACCTACCACCAAAGAAGACCGCATCCAAGCTACCCTGGAAAGCATCCAAGCCCAGCTTATAGATCTTCGAGCTTATCAGGAGCATAGCATTGTAGTCATTTATGATCGCTTGGACAGCATTGAATGTCGCCTTCCACCACTAGAGAATGATGGGGCTTAGGTGTGGATCACCTCTTTTTCAGCTAATATGCTTCTGACTTAGCATATAGGACTTAGATCTTGTGTAAAGGTTATTAGGAATCACACTAAGCTCATTTCTTGGTTTTTACTCAACTTAAATGGCTTGCAAAATCATGATCTATACTTGTGAAAATTTTGTTTAAATTTGAGCAAAATGGTTTTAGAAAGTTTGAAAAGATTTTGGAAATCTTTGGTTGCAAAATCCTTAGAAATCTTGTTTTTCTTAACAAACTAATAATAGGTTATCACTGTTCAAGAACAGGTTATTTGACTAAGAGAGGAACGCGCCTAAATGTTTTTTTTTTAAAGGAATAACCAATTATGGATTTCCTATAATCGGTTATTCACTAAGTCAGGAGCTTCCTTTTATGTTTTTCAAAAGCTCCTAACCGATTATGGAATTCCCATAATCAATTATTATAAAAGTCAGAGGCCCACCTTTTTTTAAGGCTCATAACTAGTTGTGGATCTCCAATAACTATTATGCTAAACCAAATAACCAGTTATTGGAAATCAATAACTGGTTATCTGGGAAAGCATAAAGCATGTTCCAATGTCTCTATTGGAGCATTTAATACCCCCAACAACTAGGGCTACACATAACCCAACCAACCCGACTAACCCGACCTAACCCAACTTTGTATTTTCAGGTTGGTTTAGGTCATCGGGTTAGATTAGGTCAAATCCAATTAACACGATGAAAATTACATATTTTATACATTAATAAACCCTCATTTTTAGTCATTTATACTCTTTATGTACTTAACTGATTGAGCTTGGTCATGTTTTGTAAGTTTGGGCTCAAATTGGGCTAAATTGATCTTTTCCATCATTATTGAGATTTTACACTATTTCTGTATTTCAGCCATATCTTGAGTTCTAGATATCTAAAAATTATATATCTTACCTTGTAGGAAAGATAAGAGAGAGCTCTACAATTTCATAAAGAGCTCCTAGGCAAAATTGGACACCTAGTGGAGCTAATTGGGCCTGGAATTCAGAACACGGGTTCTGTTACTGGAACCCGAGCAGTGTGCACTAATCATGTCATAACTTGGGCTGTAGATGTGATATGGGTCTCAAAATGCTACCATTTTAAATATAAGACATATATATTCAATTCATATGAGAAAAAATTTGAAAACTGTGATGTTACGATGGAGTTTTCATCCCTTGAAGTTAGAACACGAATTTAGAGACCCTTTGAGAATGTTTTGTGTATAACTTGAGTTGTAGACCTCCAAATGACATGCGGTTTGGGGCCAATTACTCATAATGGGCCTAGTTTTGTAACTAACAGAGTTCTAATTATGTGAGGCCAAAATAAGAGTTAGTTTATAGCTGCAGAAGTAGAAAACTGAGATTAATTTTTCATTCCACACTTTTCTCACCTTCTCTATCTAGATCTAGATCTTTCTCTCTTCTTCTTCCTTCTTCCTGAAGCTCTTTCATGGTGATGGCTATGGAGGGCTAAAATTCTGTAATCAATTCAAAGATTTTTGAAGAAATTATGGTTTGGATTCTTGAGATCTTGGTTCTATTTTGTGTTTGAATTGCATTTGGATTTCTCTTCTTCCTCTTCTTCTTGATCTTGAATGCATGAATGGTGATTCTGTTTATTTTTGATCTAATTGGATCTTGATTTAAGATTGAGAATTATGATGAATTTAGGATTAATTGATCTGAATTAATTATGGAATTAAAGAGGTTAGGTTACTGATTTGTGTCTAGGTAAATTGAATTCGGAGATCAAATTAACATAGATTCCAACATGAATTGTGCGATTACAAATTTGTGTGTCAATTGTTAATTGAATTCTAGATGATTGTCTAGTATGAATTTTGGATTTGATGCAGAGATTTTGGTTGAATCCAAATTAACCATTCAAATGCACTTCAAATATTTGTTGAAAGATCTACGATAGAATCAACCCAATTTTGGATAGGTTTTTGAATTGATTACTCTTTTAATTGAATTTATTTCACTTTCATTCTGTTATTTACATATTCTGAGTCCTCAAATCCTTTACCCAATTTTGGCTTGATCTGATCAAATTGCATTTACAATCCTTGAGAGATGATCCAGTGTTATTTCCTATGCTACAAGTAATAGGCATAACTCAGTTATAATTTAGATTGAGTTCGGCACTCATCACCCGATCAGTGGTTGGTTCGGGTGATAGGTTCACAAATACAACCCTTGAACCCGACCCAATTACCCAATGACCCAAAATTAAACACTATCATTTTGTGCCAACATTTTACATAGAAAAACTTCAGTTCACTTTCATTTTCATTATTCCTCTTCCTTCACTTTTCTTTATTTCCAATTCCTTTTCCACCATGTTCCTGAATTGAACCATAACCCCCTTCCTTGCCATTGCACCACCACCCCACTAGCAACTCCGACCACCATGTCACCACCTTCCTCTGTCACCATCGCAACCCACCAACCCATCAGAGCTCCTCCACCGTTCGACCAACCATTTTCTGCCACAAGCCATATCCACGCCGACGCCTCTGCATACGAACCATCACCCATGGCCGCGACCTAGCCACCATGAGCTTCAACTCAAGCTACGACATCGCTTAGATCTGCCACTTCTCTCACCCAAATCTAGGACCCAACCACCAGATCCACGAGCCAACCAACCCAGATCCGACTGCTGTGCTGTCGTACTGGAGCACTGTGACCGGATCTGCAACTAAACCCATCAGTCACTTGAGCTGCCATATGTCACCATCGTCGCCTTCCCATGCATAGCCACTGCGCAATGGGGCTGTGCGACCACCCCTCTAGCCGTAGCCTCTGCACCGCGCCGCCAGATGCGTAGAAGGAAGAAGCCCTCCCCTATATTTCCTTTTTTTCCATTTTTTTTGTTTTATCCTTTTTATTTTTATTAGTTATGATTTTAGTTTGCTGATAGCTTAAGTTAACTTATTTGGATTTGAAATATGGTAGAAAACAAAAAAACTTTCCTTGTTTAAAGCCAAATTAGTTCAATTTCTGGTATAGCTTTCCTTGTTTAATTCTTGAATCTACAAACAAGCTTTCCTTGTTGTTCACTGTAAACATCAATCATGTTGATTTGTATATTGTGGATACATTAGTTTGATTTTTAGTTATGAATCTCATCAATATAATCATTATTGAGATGCATGAGTTTGATTTCACAGGTTTGATTTGTGAGTTCATTCTCATCAATATAATCCTCTGTCTTCTATCCTCTGTCCTCTCACTATTTATAAATTTGAGCAACCCGACTACCCAACCCGAACCAACCCGATTGTAATCAAGTTAGTTCGGTTTGGGTTATTTGAAAAAAAATTTCAAACCCAACCTAATCCAACCTGACCCGTGTGCAGCCCTACCAACAACCACCAACGGCTATTAACTGGTTTGGGTTATAAATGAAAGTGGTTGGGCATTAAAAACTAGTTGGAGAACAATCTGAAAATCATTCTTGAGCATTAAATTTGTGTTTTACTATTATTTCTATAAAACCTCTATTTTGAGCTTCAAGTGTGTGAATCCTTAATACCCATAGAACTTCAATTTGTATTATCCACTCTTGAGAGAGTTTCATTTCATCTATACTTTGATTAATCTGTAAAGAGGGTAAGGTATCTCTCAAATAATTTGTAAGGGTGAGGTATCCCTCTGTTGTTGAGGCTCAAGCACAAAGAGTGGGGTATCCCAAAGTGTGTTGAGTACTCTAGTTTGTAAACGTTGTAAGCACTTGTTGAAGCTTAAAGATATAGTGGAATTATTAGGTGATTACTTGAGGACTATATGTAGGCCACAAGTGGATTGGTAGCTAAACCATGATATACCTTGTGTTTGATCTTCTAAACTTTACTCTTTTACATTTGAACACTATTTTACTGGCTTGCTTGAATACCATCTTGCTTGGGTGTTTTATTTGTGAGTGAAAGTTTTCAATCTTATCCATTCATTCATCTCTATTAATCAATTGCTTCAACGAAAATTGATAATAAAACGTTGCGAACGATTTGTGAAAATATTTTACATACTCAATTCACCCCCTCTTGAGTATTGAGGCCACTTGGTAACACAAATTAATAAAATGAGATTCTATTTTGGGATGAGAAAGGAAGTTCTTTTGGCTTTTGCCACCTTTCTAGAATTATTTGTGGTATTACTTGATTTTTTTCCCCTAAAATAGCTGGAATGATCATGATGAAATGTTTTATTGTTAAACTACTGAGTGTAACACCCTCCTTAGGGCGCCACACTTGATGTTACTTAATTACCAAATTACCCCTTCATTAGAAATCGCGCTTGTAATATAAATATGAGTTATAAAATTTCTTTGATGATAATAAAATAAACTTAGCAGAAAATAAAAGCCTTTAGTACTGTCACACTTAGATATCTTACAAAATAGACTTCCAAAATATTTAAACTTTAAACTTTAATTTAAACTATTACTGCCCAAGATTTACTAGACAGCGAAATCCTCAAAAGGGTCCTCCTCAAATTCCTCAGCATACAGGAATCCATCATGAGGTGCAGTCCTACGGACAGGTGTCCGAGCAGATGACACAATACTAACCGTACTAGGAGTACGATAGTAAGCTCCCCAATACTGCCTAATGGATATTGGGAACTCTAGTTGTACATAAATATTGACAGATAAGTAAGGGTGTCCTAAATATTGTCTACTCAGTCTAATATTTAGGTCTCCCATATTGTAGATACTCTCTCTCTCTAAATCAACAGTCCATGCCTCATCTCCTCCAATGAATGTCAGCTTCAGGTAGCCAAGGAAACTAGGCATCTCCATCTCATCAAAACTCGACGTCCTCAGCAAGAATCTGCTCCTCCTCACCTTCTCGCTCTATCTCTTGCTCGACGTCTTAACAATATAAATATAATATAAAACATATATACAAAGAGGTAAGATCACCTACGCCAATACCAGTATGGTAGCAATGAAGATAAACACATACAATATTTCATACAGCTATCATACCATAATTACAGTTATGCCACTAACATCATTATTATCACAAAATATGTAATACACAATAACTACAATCATGTTATTATCAATAATCAAATAACCAATAAATCAATTATCATAAATAGAAATTATGAAAATACCCTCTATCATTATATGTATGCACACAGACTCAATTTCCTACTCCATGGAGCTACAACTCAGGTCGGAGAGAGTGATCGAAAAGATTTGTCGGTACCAACATGCCTCGGACCACGTGCTCAGTCTTGCACATCCAGCATATACACGACAGTCTTTATCAGATCTTGATTAAGGATAGTGTCTCGGTTAGGATCATTGGTGTGTTGTGTCGGTTTGACCTACGGTACAGAAGAGCTACCAACTGCCCATTGTAGGCAACCCGCACCCCAATGCCCCCAAAGTCAACGAGTGACTTACACTACGCATATCGCACCCACTCAGGAGATGTAGTCTCTCCTAGGCAACTAGTCTCATACAGTCCATCGGACCTTTCCAATGCATGTATCATGCACTATTCATATTTCTAATTTATATCACACATTTGGGGTCCACACAATAATCTAACAAGATATTATCATGTATCTTATTCGTGTAGTCATATTTTCGCATTTTCTCAATTGCGACTCAATTCTGTCGCCTTTTCAAATCCCGTAGCGATTTTCCAACATTTTCCAATCGCGTAAATATTTTTCTTACGTTTTAAATCAAAAATACTATTTTTCTCATTTTAATACTAAAATTAGCTTTATTTTTCATATTTGCACCTTAGTCCCTCAAAAACTCATATTCCCCTCATAAAATTAATACTTACAAAATAGTCCCTCAAAAATTAATATTTACGAAATAGTCCCTTATAAAATTCATATTTATAAAATCGTCCCTCTTTTATAAAATATTTGCAATTTGACCCCTCTAAAAATAATATTTGCAATATGACCCTTCTAAAAATAAGTATTTATACAATGGCCCTTTATTTACATAATATTTACAATTTAGTCCTTCCTTTATAAAAATTTACGGTATAACCCCTTTAAAAATCAGTAATGGTATTGTTTCCCAAAATTTGTTATTTTTTTTATTTACTTCACATAAAAATCATTTTACTTTGCTATACTCAAATATTTTTTGAATTCATTTTAAATCGCTCAATTCTCATTTTAATTCATCAGCTTGAGGACTTTGGTCCTCTTTTCCATAGTATGGCCGTGAGCCTCTGTACTCTTTGGAGTACTCATACAATCGATTCATCATGTTGTTCACATTCTAAATTACACATACATTCTCATGCTTTCATAATTATACATACACACATAAAATCAAAGCTTTAAGCATTTTATCACACATGTAAGCATAGAAACACAATCAAACACAATACAAACACAGTCAAAGCACATCAAAAAATCGGTGAAGAACCCTTATGGATTTTTCACCGTACAAAACCATCCTCACACCACCAAAACTTGGTTGGTGAGGTTAAATCTCCCTCTTACCCCTTGAAGACAAGTTTTTCAAGCTCTCCTCCTTTTCCTTAATTTTCGTGTGGCTCACAACAATTCCTAACAATTCTAAAATAATTAGTAAAATCACAAACAAAGCTCAATAATAACAAACTATGGAACAAACATGGCTTAGAAAATCATAAACATGAATTTAAACCATAGAAATCAAAGTTTACCTCCAAGGAAGTAAGCTAGAAGTGGGATTTTGAAGCACTTAGGATGTGATTTTGGGAAACCTTTCTAAATGGAAAGTGTTTAGAATGTTGTTTAGCTTTAGGAAATGATGTGAGTGAAAATTATAGGTGAGTGATAGTATATCTAGGTGTGTTGGCCGAACCACTCAAGGAAAATGGAAGGAAATGGTTGCTTGGTGTTCTTGAATTTTTTAGAGAAAAGATGAAAGCTTTTTGGGTGAGAGAGAAAATGAAATTTGTGAGATTGAATTATGGAAGGTCTTGCTTAAAGTGAGAGTGTAGTGAAATTAGAGGATTTACTTGCATCAAAATATCCTATTTTGAGTGCACATGGGTTAGCACATGGCATAGGTCATCCACTTGACTTTCAAGGCTTTATGGATTGTTCAAGAATCATGTAGAATTCTCCTCCAAGCTGCTGCATGGCCGTGAGCTTCAAGTGAGTTTAGGGACTTTAATTTGTTTTAATTCAAGTCTAATTACTTGCTAATTGATTAGTTAATTCATTAGGTTAAGTTTCCTAATCAATCTTAACTAATTTTCTAATTACATAACTAATTAATTAGACATATAATTACATATATTATAACCTCTAATTAATATTAGGATATTTAATTAATAATTAGTTTATAACTAATTAATTATTAAGTTAGTTTACTTAACTTGCTAATTAGGCCATTAGATTAACCAAATTAGGTTTAATTAGTTACTAATCAAATTCAAGCCACTATTGTTGACTTCATCTTAGCCATTGAAAATCAACTTGGTTTCATATCCATTGATCTCATCTACGGTGGATATTACTTAGTGGTTTTATCAGGATTCGTTTTACACCATCGATCGAATCATTGGTTAGGATCAAAAGCATCTAAATTATGCTTTTTATCCAATGATCCATATTGAAGTCTATGCTTCTTTGTTTGACTCATTCTCATTAGTTTAAAAAGTCAAGCCACCTATTTTGACTTGTTCTTATTGGTTCAGAATTCTATTCAGTCAGAACAGTTAACTGCTACACTAAACGTGGACCCCACAAACTTTTTCGGGTCCACTAACAAATTTTCTACTATTTTTGAGACAGTAGGTACTGTTGAATAAAATAATATTATAATAATACAAATTTATTTTATTGCACAGTTAAATCCTAAAAATTACAAGATTAATATATATATCAATCAGAATTGGGTTTAGTAAGATCCCTCAGCTCCAATTAATTAAAATAATATTTTTTCGGTCAAGAAAATTATTATTTTCTCGACTCGAAGCAAATAACTCAAAATGATCAAAAATGATCTCAAAACAGATAGATTATTTTTATAACACACAGAAAATGTAAAACAGTGTAATTCTGCTATTACTATTCACATAGTTAGAATTTGGGGTGTTACAACTCTCCCCCTCTAAAATAAAGTTTCGTCCTCGAAACTTGACACACATATTCAAAATAAAAATGGATACTACTCTCTTATCTTCTCTTCTAACTCCCATGTGGTTTCACCACTTACATCATTCCATACCACTTTAACCAATGCGATATCCTTTCCTCGAAGCTGTTTTATCCTTCGATCTTCAATCTTGACTGGAAACATCTCATAGGTCAAGTTTTCCTTTAGTTGTACAGTATCTGGTTCGATGACATGAGTCGGATCAGAAATATATTTTCGTAGTTGTGATACGTGAAATACATTATGAAGATTTGATAAGAACGGTGGTAGTGCAATCTGATAAGCAACCGGACCTACTCGATGAAGTATTTGATACGGTCCAATTAACTTCGGAGTGAGCTTCCTCGATTTGATTACTGGTCCAACTCTAGTCATAGGTGTCACACGTAGAAATACATGGTCACCTTCTTCAAATTCTAGCGGTCTTCTTCTTTTATCAACATAACTCTTTTGCCGCGTCTGAGTTGTCCTCATCTTATCTTGGATCATCTTCACTTTCTCAGTTGTTTGCTGCACAAATTTGGGTCCTACCACAATACTTTCACCATCATGGTACCAACATAGCGGTGTTCTACATCTTCTCCCATATAATGCCTCATAGGGTGCCATCCCTATGCTCGAATGGAAACTATTGTTGTAGGTGAACTCTATCAACGGTAGAAATTCATCCCAACAACCAGTTTGCTCTAGAACACAAGCCCTCAACAAGTCCTCCAATGACTGAATCGTCGTTTCTGACTGACCATCTATTTGTGGATGGTAAGCAGAACTCAAACGTAGCTTTGTTCCCATTGCTTCTTACAAACTGTTCCAGAATCTTGATGTAAATTGTGGATCTCGATAAAAAATAATACTGGATAGTACACCATGAAGTCTGACAATTTCATTGATGTACACTTAAGCTAACTTTTCCATTGAGTACTTAATATTAATCGGTAAAAAGTGCACCGACTTTGTGAGCCGATCAATAATTACCCATATAGAATCGTGACTCTTTTGAGTTTTCGGTAGTCCCGTGACAAAATCCATTGCTATGTCATCCCATTTCCACTCAGGAATAGGCAAAGGTTGCAACATTCTTGATGGTCTCTGGTGTTCCACTTTGGCCTTCTGACAAATCAAACAGGATGATACATATTCTGCTACATCCCTCTTCATTCCTTGCCATCAATATAGTTGTTTCAAATCTTGGTACATCTTCGTGGCTCCTGGATGCATACTCAATTTACTTCTATGAGCTTCATCCAAAATTGACCTCCTCAGTTCTGGATCGTTTGGTACACAAACTCTCCCCTTGAACTTCAGAATTCCATCGACACCTTCGCTGAATTCCAATTCCGCTCCTTGACTTCTTGCTTCCTTTGCTTCTTGCAAATACTGATCAATGTTTTTCCCTTCTCGTATTCTATCCATCAAGTCATTCGAAATAGTGATCATATTCAAACACATCTTCCCCGGCGTCAACTTCACAGATAATCGCATATCCCGAAATTCTTCTATCAGTTCCTTCTCCTTCATCATCATAACAGAAGCATTAAGCGCTTTCCTACTTAAGGCATCCGCTATGACATTCGCCTTCCTGGGATGATACTGTAACTGAAAGTCATAGTCTTTCAGAAACTCGAGCCAACGCCTTTGTCTCATGTTTAACTCTTTCTGGTCAAACAGATACTTCAAACTTTTATGGTCACTAAAAATAGTGAACGTTGCCCCATAGAGAAAATGTCTCCATACCTTCAACGCAAACACTACTAGGGCTAACTCCAAGTCATGAGTAGGATAATTCCTCTCATGCACTTTCAACTGCCTCGACGTATACGCCGCAACCTTACGGTCCTGCATAAGTACACAACCCAATCCTTGATACGAAGCATCATAATACACCTCGAAAGGTTCATTTGGATCAGGCAGAATCAAAACCGGTGAAGTAGTCAGTTGTCGTTTCAACTCCTGAAAACTTTCCTCACATGCTTCAAGCCATGTAAACGGTTGATTCTTTCGTGTAAGTTGGGTAAGAGGTCCTGCAATCTTCAAAAACCCCTCAATAAATCATCGATAGTAATCGACCAATCCGATGAAACTATGGATCTCCGATACAGTCTTCGGTCTCTCCCATTCAACAACTGTCTCCACCTTTGAAGCATCAACCTCAATTCCATCCGTCAATATAACATGCCCCAAAAATTGTACTTCGCTCAAACAAAATTCATATTTGGACAACTTGGCATACAACTTACTCTCCTTCAAAATCTGGAGAACCACTCTGAGATGTTCAGCATGCTCCTCCTGACTTCGAGAATAAATCAAGATGTCATCAATAAAGACAACAATAAACTTAACCAAGTATGAACGGAAAATCCGGTTCATGAAGTCCATAAATATCGCAGGTGCATTAGTCACACCAAAAGGCATCACTTGATACTCGTAATGCCCATATCGTGTTCGAAAAGCAGTCTTTGGGATATCCTCCACCTTCACACGTATTTGGTGATAACCAGATCGTAAATCAATCTTAGAAAATATTTCAGCTCCTCGCAATTGGTCCATCAGATCATCGATTCTTGGTAGTGGATATTTGTTCTTGATTGTAATCTGGTTCAATTGCCGGTAATCTACACATAGACGATAAATCCCATCTTTTTTCTTTTCCAACAACACTGGAGCTCCCCAAGGTGATACACTTGGTCTCACAAATTGCTTCTCCAACAAATCCTCCAATTGCTTCTTAAGTTCTGCCAACTCTACTGGCGACATCCGATAAGGCGCCATAGATATAGGTCCAGCTCCAGGTACCAAATCAATAGAGAATTCAATTTCTCTTTCTGGCAGTATTCCAGGTATATCTTTAGGAAACATTTCAGGAAATTCATTCACTACAAAGATATCCTTCAGAACGTCTTCACATTGAACCTCCAAAGAAGACATCAACAAGTACCCTTGATCACCTTCCTTCAAATAGGCTTCCACTTGAGTAGCCGTTAGGAATCTAGAATCCTTAACCTCGGGAAAAATTAACGTTTTACTAGCATAGTCTATCAAGATATGGTTGGAAGACAACCAATCCATTCCTAAGATTATATTAATCTTGGAAAGAGGCAAACAGATCAAATCCACATGAAAGATCCTATCTCTAACAGATACAGGGCAATTCAAGCATACTTTTGTAGTTATCACAGGTTTATCAGTAGGAGTACTAACACTCAAATCATACGGCAATGTAGTCACAGTTAATCCCAAACGCTCTACACAATCATATGCAATGAAAGAATGTGTTGCTCCCAAATCATATAATACTGTTAAAGGATTACCTTCAATAGCACACTCCTCCATTATCAAGTCCTCGGATTTAGCGGCTTCCTCCCCGCTCATAGTTTACACTCGACCACCCGCCTGTGGCCTTGCAGTGCGAACACTTCCTACAAATGGCTTCGCCTTTTGCTGATCACACTCCCTAGAGAAATGTCCAGGCTTCCCACATCAATAACAAATCACTCCCTTATGCTGACAGTCCCTGGTGAGATGTCCTTTCCCACACTTAAAACATTTAAGTACAGAAGTTCCAGTTGAAACTGCCGTACTACCACTTGAACTTCCTCCAAATGATTGTTGCCGATTCTGACTTACTGCTGGTTTGGTATATGGTTTTTGTTGGAAACGGTTGCCACCGCTACTCTTCCCCCTTTGGAACCGTGCTGGTCCAAAATTCTTATTTCTAGCCTCTCTCAGATGATCAATATCCTCGACTTTGCGACATTTGTCCAATAATACTAGAAACTGATCGATATCTATAGTTGCTAAAGCTCGCTTGATGTCAAGCCTCAGCCCCTCTTCGAACTTTCTATACTTCCACTCCTCATCTGGATGCATCTGGAAGTACCTTGAAAACTTAAACAAGCTTTCGAACCTTGCTGCGTACTCACTTACAGTCATCGCCCCTTGTCTCAGACTAAGGAATTCCATCTCCTTAGCATGTCGAACACTGGCTGGAAAATACTTCCCCAGAAACTTCTGCCTAAAGAGCTGCCAAGTCACAACTCTCCCTTTAGCTTGAATCAATCTACGGGCTCCTGCCCACCAAGCCTCTCCATCACTGACTAGCACAAACGTGGCCAAAGTAAGCTTCCGCTCATCAGTACAACCCATGTCTTCAAATATCTTCTCTAGTTCCTTGATCCACAGATCAGCCTTCTCTAGATCAAACTCTCCATGAAACTTCGGTGGATTGTTTCTCCGAAATTTTGACAAGCTATGAGCATCATCATGTGCTCTTTGGTTTTGCTGTGCAACAACCTCAGCCATTCGTTGTATTGGTGCTACAGCTGCAGCCATATTCTGATTGTCGTTACCGGTATTTCCAGCTGCTGCCCTCGCATTCATGCGTCCTCTTCCACGCCCAGCCATTTTGTATTCTATCTATCAGATTGAACAACACAAATAAAAGTGAAGGTCAGTCTTCAAACAATATTGTTTTTCTTTTGGAAAATAATTACATAAAATCACACAACTTAGACAAGACAGACCTAACCACAAACCCAAAAGACTCTAACTTGGGCTCTGATACCAACTAATGTAACACCCTCCTTAGGGCGCCACACTTGATGTTACTTAATTACCAAATTACCCCTTCATTAGAAATCACGCTTGTAATATAAATACGAGTTATAAAATTTCTTGGATGATAATAAAATAAACTTAGCACAAAATAAAAACATAATAACATTGTCACAAATAATTTACATCATATATACATACAAGCCTTTAGTGCTGTCACACTTAGATATCTTACAAACTAGACTTCCAAAATATTTAAACTTTAAACTTTAATTTAAACTATTACTGCCCAAGATTTACTAGACAGCAGAACCATCAGACGGGTCCTCCTCGGATTCCTCAGCATACAGGAATCCATCATGAGGTGCAGTCCTACGGACAGGTGTCTGAGCAGACGACACAATACTAACCGTATTAGGAGTATGATAGTAAGCTCCCCAATACTGCCTAATGGATATTGGGAACTCTAGTTGTACGTGAATATTGACAGAAAAGTAAGGGTGTCCTAAATGTTGCCTACTCAGTCTAATATTTAGGTCTCCCATATAGTAGATACTCTCTCTCTCTAAATCTACAATCCATGTCTCATCTCCTCCAATGAATGTTAGCTTCAGGTAGCCAAGGAAACTAGGCATCTCCATCTCTTCAAAACTCGACGTCCTCAGCAGGAATCTGCTCCTCCTCACCTTCTCGCTCTATCTCTTGCTCGACGTCTTAACAATATAAATATAATACAGAACATACATACAAAGAGGTGAGATCACCTACGCCAATACCAGTATGGTAGCAATGAAGATAAACACATATAATATTTCATACAGCTATTATACCATAATTACAGTTATGCCACTAACATCATTATCATCACAAAACATGTAATACACAATAATTACAATCATGTCATTATCAATAATCAAATAACCAATAAATCAATTATCATAAACAGAAATTATGATAATACCCTCTATCATTATATGTATGTACACAGACTCAATTTCCTACTCCATGGAGCTACAACTCCGGTCAGAGAGAGTGATCGAAAAGATTTGTCGGTACCAACATGCCTCAGGCCACGTGCTCAGCCTTGCACATCCAGCATATACACGATAGTCTTTATCAGATCTTGATTCTGGATAATGTCTCGGTTAGGATCATTGGTGTGTTGCGTCGGTCTGACCTACGGCACAGAAGAGCTACCAACTGCCCATTGTAGGCAACCCGCACCCCAATGCCCCCAAAGTCAACGAGTGACTTACACTACGCATATCCCACCCACTCAAGAGGTGTAGTCTCTCCTAGGCAACTAGCCTCATACAGTCCATCAGACCTTTCCAATGCATGTACCATGCACTATTCACATTTCCAATTTATATCACACATTCAGGGTCCACACAATAATCTAATAGTATTATTACTGTATTTTATTCGCATAGTCATATTTTCACATTTTCTTAATTGCGACTCAATTCTGTCACCTTTTCAAATTGGGTAACGATTTTCCAACATTTTCCAATTGCGTAAATATTTTTCTTACGTTTTAAATCAAAAATACTATTTTTCTCATTTTAATACTAAAATTAGCTTTATTTTCCATATTTACACCTTAGTCCCTCAAAAACTCATATTTACAAAATAACCCTCATAAAATTAATACTTACAAAATAGTCCCTCAAAAATTAATATTTATAAAATAGTCCCTTATAAAATTCATATTTACAAAATCATCTCTCTTTTATAAAATATTTGCAATTTGACCCCTCTAAAAATAATATTTGCAATATGACCCCTCTAAAAATAAGTATTTATACAATGGCCCTTTATTTACATAATATTTATAATTTAGTCCCTCCTTTATAAAAATTTGCGGTATAACCCCTTTAAAAATCAGTAATGGTATTGTTTCCCACAATTTGTTATTTCTTTTATTTACATCACATAAAAATCATTTTACTTTGCTATACTCAAATATTTTTCGAATTCATTTTAAATCGCTCAGTTCTCATTTTAATTCATCAGTTTGAGGACTTTGGTCCTCTTTTCCATAGTATGGCTGTGAGCCTCTGTACTCTTTGGAGTATTTATACAATCGATTCATCATATTGTTCACATCCTAAATTACACATACATTCTCATGCTTTCATAATTATACATACACACATAAAATCAAAGCTTTAAGCATTTTATCACACATGTAAGCATAGAAACACAATCAAACACAGCACAAACCTAATCAAAGCACATCAAATATTCGGTGAAGAACCCTTATGGATTTTTCACCGTACAAAACCATCCTCACACCACTAAAACATGGTTGGTGAGGTTAAATCTCCCTCTTACCTCTTGAAGACAAGTTTTTCAAGCTCTCCTCCTTCTCCTTAATTTTTGTGTGGCTCACAACAATTCCTAACAATTCAAAAATAATTAGTAAAATCACAAACAAAGCTCAATAACAACAAACCATGGAACAAACATGGCTTAGAAAATCATAAACATGAATTTAAATCATAGAAATCAAAGTTTACCTCCAAGGAAGTAAGCTAGAAGTGGGATTTTGAAGCACTTAGGATGTGATTTTGGGAAAACTTTCGAAATGGAAAGTGTTTAGAATGTTGTTTAGTTTTAGGAAATGATGTGAGTGAAAATTATAGGTGAGTGATAGTATATCTAGGTGTGTTGGCCAAACCACTCAAGGAAAATGGAAGGAAATGGTTGCTTGGTGTTCTTGAATTTTTTAGAGAAAAGATGAAAGCTTTTTGGGTGAGAGAGAAAATGAAATTTGTGAGATTGAATTATGGAAGGCTGCTGCCGTGAGAGTGTAGTGAAATTAGAGGATTTGCTTGCATCAAAATATCCTATTTAGAGTGCACATGGGTTAGCACATGGCATAGGTCATCCACTTGACTTTCAAGGCTTTATGGATTGTTCAAGAATCATGTAGAATTCTCCTCCAAGCTGCTGCATGGCCGTGAGCGTCAAGTGAGTTTAGGGACTTTAATTTGTTTTAATTCAAGTCTAATTACTTGCTAATTGATTAGTTAATTCATTAGGTTAAGTTTCCTAATCAATCTTAACTAATTTTCCAATTACATAACTAATTAATTAGACATATAATTACATATATTATAACCTCTAATTAATATTAGGATATTTAATTAATAATTAGTTTATAACTAATTAATTATTAAGTTAGTTTACTTAACTTGCTAATTAGGCCATTAGATTAACCAAATTAGGTTTAATTAGTTACTAATCAAATTCAAGCCACTATTGTTCACTTCATCTTAGCCATTGAAAATCAACTTGGTATCCTATCCATTGATCTCATCTACGGTGGATATTACTTAGTGGTTTTATCAAGATTCGTTTTACACCATCGATCGAATCATCAGTTAGGATCAAAAGCATCGAAATTATGCTTTTTATCCAAGGGTCCATATTGAAGTCTATGCTTCTTTGTTTGACTCATTCTTATTGGTTTAAAAAGTCAAGCCACCTATTTTGACTTGTTCTTATTAGTTCAGAATTCTATTCAGTCAGAACAGTTAACTACTACACTAAACGTGGGCCCTACGAACTTTTTCAGGTCCACTAACAAATTTTTTACTTGTTTTGAGACAGTAGGTACTGTTGAATAAAATAATATTATAATAATACAAAATTATTTTATTGCACAGTTAAATCCTAAAAATTACAAGATTAATATATATATCAATCATAATTGGGTTTAATAAGATCCCCCAGCTCCAATTAATTAAAATAATATTTTTTTGGTCAAGAAAATTATTATTTTCTCGACTCAAGCAAATAACTCAAAATGATCAAAAATGATCTCAGAACAGACAGATTATTTTTATAACACACAGAAAATGTAAAACAGTGTAATTCTGCTATTATTATTCACATAGTCAGAATTTGGGGTGTTACAACTCTCCCCCTCTAAAATAAAGTTTCGTCCTCAAAACTTGACACACATATTCAAAATAAAAATGGATACTGCTCTCTTATCTTCTCTTCTAACTCCCATGTGGCTTCACCACTTACATCGTTCCATACCACTTTAACCAATGCGATATCCTTTCCTCGAAGCTGTTTTATCCTTCGATCTTCAATCTTGACTGGAAATGTCTCATAGGTCAAGTTTTCCTTTAGTTGTATAGTATCTGGTTTGATGACATGAGTCGGATCAGAAATATATTTCCGTAGTTGTGATACGTGAAATACATTATGAAGATTTGATAAGAACGGTGGTAGTGCAATCTGATAAGCTACCGGACCTACTCGACGAAGTATTTGATACGGTCCAATAAACTTCGGAGTGAGCTTCCTCGATTTGATTACTCGTCCAACTCCAGTCATAGGTGTCACACGTAGAAATACATGGTCACCTTCAAATTCTAGCGGTCTTCTTCTTTTATCAGCATAACTCTTTTGCCGCGTCTGAGTTGTCCTCATCTTGTCTTGGATCATCTTCACTTTCACAGTTATCTGCTACACAAATTCAGGTCCTACCACAATACTTTCACCATCATGGTACCAACATAATGGTGTTCTGTATCTTCTCCCATATAATGCCTCATAGGGTGCCATCCCTATGCTCGAATGGAAACTATTGTTGTAGGTGAACTCTATCAACGGTAGAAATTCATCCCAACAACCAGTTTGCTCTAGAACACTAGCCCTCGACAAGTCCTCCAATGACTGAATCGTCCTTTCTGACTGACCATCTGTTTGTGGATGGTAAGCAGAACTCAAACGTAGCTTCGTTCCCATTGCTTCTTGCAAACTATTCCAGAATCTTGATGTAAATCACGGATCTCAATAAAAAATAACACTGGATGGTACACCATGAAATCTAACAATTTCATTGATGTACACTTGAGCCAACTTTTCCATTGAGTACTTAATATTAATCGGTAAAAAGTACGCCGACTTTGTGAGCCGATCAATAATTACCCATATAGAATCGTGACAGTTTTGACTTTTCGGTAGTCCCGTGACAAAATCCATTGCTATGTCATCCCATTTCCACTCAGGAATAGGCAAAGGTTGCAACATTCTTGATGGTCTCTGGTGTTCCACTTTGGCCTTCTGACAAATCAAACAAGATGATACATATTCTGCTACATCCCTCTTCATTCCTTGCCACCAATACAGTTGTTTCAAATCTTGGTACATCTTTGTGGCTCCTGGATGCATACTCAATTTACTTCTATGAGCTTCATCCAAAATTGACCTCCTAAGTTCTGGATCGTTTGGTACACAAACTCTCCCCTTGAACTTCAGAATTCCATCAACACCTTCGCTGAATTCCAATTCTGCTCCTTGACTTCTTGCTTTCATGACTTCTTGCTTTCTTTGCTTCTTGCAAATAATGATCACTGTTTTGCCCTTCTTGTATTCTATCCATCAAGTCATTCGAAATAGTGATCATATTCAAACACATCTTCCCCGGTGTCAACTTCACAGATAATCGCATATCCTGAAATTCTTCTATCAGTTCCTTCTCCTTCATCATCATAACAGAAGCATTAAGTGCTTTCCTACTTAAGGCATCCGCTACGACATTCGCCTTCCTGGGATGATACTGTAACTGAAAGTCATAGTCTTTCAGAAACTTGAGCCAACGCCTTTGTCTCATGTTTAACTCTTTCAAGTCAAACAAATACTTCAAACTTTTATGGTCACTAAAAATAGTGAACGTTGCCCCATAGAGAAAATGTCTCTATACCTTCAACGCAAACACTACTGCGGCTAACTCCAAGTCATGAGTCAGATAATTCCTCTCATGCACTTTCAACTGCCTCGACGTATACGCCATAACCTTACGGTCCTGCATAAGTACACAACCCAATCCTTGAAACAAAGCATCACAATACACCTCGAAAGGTTCATTCAAATCAGGCAGAATCAAAACTGGTGAAGTGGTCAGTCGTCGTTTCAACTCCTGAAAACTTTCCTCACATGCTTCAGTCCATGTAAACGGTTGATTCTTTCGTGTAAGTTGGGTAAGAGGTCCTGCAATCTTTGAAAACCCCTCAATAAATCATCAATAGTAACCGGCCAATCCGATGAAACTACGGATCTCCGATACAGTCTTCGGTCTCTCCCATTCAACAACTGTCTCCACCTTTGAAGCATCAACCTTAATTCCATCTACTGATATAACATGCCCCAAAAATTGTACTTCGCTCAACCAAGATTCACATTTGGACAACTTGGCATACAACTTACTCTCCTTCAAAATCTGGAGAACCACTTTGAGATGTTCAGCATGCTCCTCCTGACTTCGAGAATAAATCAAGATGTCATCAATAAAGACAACAATAAACTTATCCAAGTATGAACAGAAAATCCGGTTCATGAAGTCCATAAATATCGCAGGGGCATTAGTCACACCAAAAGGCATCACTTGATACTCATAATGCCCATATCGTGTTCAAAACGCAGTCTTTGGGATATCCTCCACCTTCACACGTATTTGGTGATAACCAGATCGTAAATCAATCATAGAAAATATTGCGGCTCCTCGCAATTGGTCCATCAGATCATCGATTCTTGGTAGTGGATATTTGTTCTTGATTGTAATCTTGTTCAATTGCCGGTAGTCTACACATAGACGAGAAATTCCATCTTTTTTCTTTACCAACAACACTGGAGCTCCCCAAGGTGATACACTTGGTCTCACAAATTGCTTCTCCAACAAATCGTCCAACTGCTTCTTAAGTTCTGCCAACTCTACTGGCGACATCCGATAAGGCGCCATAGATATAGGTCTACCTCCAGGTACCAAATCAATAGAGAATTCAATTTCTCTTTCTGGCGGTATTCCAAGTATATCTTCAGGAAACACTTCAGGAAATTCATTCACTACAAAGATATCCTTCAGAACGTCTTCATATTGAACCTCCAAAGAAGACATCAACAAGTACCCTTGATCTCCTTCCTTCAAACAGGCTTCCACTTGAGTAGCCGTTAGGAATCTAGAATCCTTAACCTTAGGAAAAGCTAACGTTTTACTAGCACAGTCTATCAGGATATGGTTGGAAGACAACCAATCCATTCCTAAAATTATATTAATCTTGGAAAGAGGCAAACAGATCAAATCCACATGAAAGATCCTATCTCTAACAGATACAGGGCAATTCAAGCATACTTTTGTAGTTATCACAGGTTTATCAGTAGGAGTACTAACACTCAAATCATACGGCAATGTAGTCACAGTTAATCCCAAATGCTCCACACAATCACATGCAATGAAAGAATGTGTTGCTCCCAAATCATATAATACTGTTAAAGGATTACCTTCAATAGCACACTCCTCCATTATCAAGTCCTTGGATTTAGTGGCTTCCTCCCCGCTCATAGTATACACTAGACCACCCGCCAGTGGCCTTGCAGTGCGAACACTTCGTACAGATGGCTCTGCCTTTTGCTAATCACACTCCCTAGAGAAATGTCCAGGCTTCCCGCATCGATAACAAATCACCCCCTTATGCTGATAGTCCCTAGTGAGATGTCCTTTCCTACACTTAAAACATTTAAGTGCAGAAGTTCCAGTTGAAACTGCCCTACTACCACTTGAACTTCCTCCAAATGATTGTTTCCGATTCTGACTTACTGCTGGTTTGGTATATGGTTTCTTTTGGAAACGGTTGCCACCGCTACTCTTCCTCCTTTGGAACTGTGCTGGTTCAAAATTCTTATTTCTAGCCTCTCTCAGATGACCAATCTCCTCGACTTTGCGACATTTGTCCAATAATATTGGAAACTGATTGATATCTACAATTGCTAAAGCTCGCTTGATGTCAAGCCTCAGCCCCTCTTCAAACTTTCTACACTTCCACTCCCCATCTGGATGCATCTGGAAGTACCTCAAAAACTTAGACAAGCTTTCAAACCTTGCTGCGTACTCACTTACTGTCATCGCCCATTGTCTCAGACTATGGAATTCCATCTCCTTAGCATGTCGAACACTGGCAGGGAAATACTTCCCCAAAAACTTCTGCCTAAAGAGCTGCCAAGTCACAACTCTCCCTTCAGCTTGAATCAATCTGCAGGCTCCTGCCCACCAAGCCTCTCCATCACCGACTAGCACAAATGTGGCAAAAGTAAGCTTCCGCTCATTAGTACAACCCATGCCTTCAAATATCTTCTCCAGTTCCTTGATCCACAGATTAGCCTTCTCTGGATCAAACTCTCCATGAAACTTCGGTGGATTGTTTCTCCGAAATTTCGACAAGCCATGAGCATCATCATGTGCTCTCTGGTTTTGCTGTGTAACAACCTCGGCCATTCATTGTATTGCTGCTACAGCTGCAGCCATATTCTGATTGTCGTCACCGGTATTTCCAGCTGCTGCCCTCGCATTCATGCATCCTCTTCCACGCCCAGCCATTTTGTATTCTATCTATCAGACTGAACAATACAAAGAAAAGTGAAGGTCAGTCTTCAAACAATATTGTTTTTCTTTCGAAAAACAATTACAGAGAATCACAAAACTTAGACAAGACAGACCTACCCACAAACCCAAAAGACTCTAACTTGGGCTCTGATACCAACTAATGTAACACCCTCCTTAGGGTGCCACACTTGATTTTACTTCATTACCAAATTACCCCTTTATTAGAAATCGCGCTTGTAATATAAATACGAGTTATAAAATTTCTTCGATGATAATAAAATAAACTTAGCAGAAAAAAAAACATAACAACATTGTCACAAATAATTTACATCATATATACATACAAGCCTTTAGTATTGTCATATTTAGATATATTACAAACTAGACTTCCAAAGTATTTAAACTTTAAACTTTAATTTAAACTATTACTGCCCAAGATTTACTAGACAGCAGAACCCTCAGACGGGTCCTCCTCAGATTCCTCAGCATACAGGAATCCATCATGAGGTGCAGTCCTACGGACAGGTGTCCGAGCAGGCGACACAATACTAACCGTATTGGGAGTACGATAGTAAGCTCCCCAACACTGCCTAATGGATATTGGGAACTCTAGTTGTACATAAATATTGACAAAAAAGTAAGGGTGTCCTAAATGTTTTCTACTCAGTCTAATATTTAGGTCTCCCATATAGTAGATACTCTCTCTCTCTAAATCTACAGTCCATGCCTCATCTCCTCCAATGAATGTCAGCTTCAGGTAGCCAAGGAAACTAGGCATCCTAAATTACACATACATTCTCATGCTTTCATAATTATACATACACATATAAAATCAAAGCTTTAAGTATTTTATCACACATGCAAGCATAGAAACACAATCAAACACAACACAAACACAATCAAAGCACATCAAATAATCGGTGAAGAACCCTTATGGATTTTTCACTATACAAAACCATCCTCACACCACCAAAACTTGGTTGATGAGGTTAAATCTCCCTCTTACCTCTTGAAGACAAGCTTTTCAAGCTCTCCTCATTCTCCTTAATTTTCGTGTGGCTCACAATAATTCCTAACAATTCAAAAATAATTAGTAAAATCACAAACAAAGCTCAATAATAACAAACCATGGAACTAACATGGCTTAGAAAATCATAAACATGAATTTAAACCATAGAAATCAAAGTTTACCTCCAAGGAAGTAAGCTAGAAGTGGGATTTTGAAGCACTTAGGATGTGATTTTGGGAAAACTTTCTGAATGAAAAGTGTTTAGAATGTTGTTTAGCTTTAGGAAATGATGTGAGTGAAAATTATAGGTGAGTGATAGTATATCTAGGTGTGTTGGCCGAACCACTCAAGGAAAATGGAAGGAAATGGTTGCTTGGTGTTCTTGAATTTTTTAGAGAAAAGATGAAAGCTTTTTGGGTGAGAGAGAAAATGAAATTTGTGAGATTGAATTATGGAAGGCTGCTGCCATGAGAGTGTAGTGAAATTAGAGGATTTACTTGCATCAAAATATCCTATTTTGAGTGCACATGGGTTAGCACATGGCATAGGTCATCCACTTGACTTTCAAGGCTTTATGGATTGTTCAAGAATCATGTAGAATTCTCCTCCAAGCTACTGCATTGCCGTGAGCTTCAAGTGAGTTTAGGGACTTTAATTTGTTTTAATTCAAGTCTAATTACTTGCTAATTGATTAGTTAATTCATTAGGTTAAGTTTCCTAATCAATCTTAACTAATTTTCTAATTACATAACTAATTAATTAGACATTTAATTACATATATTATAACCTCTAATTAATATTAGGATATTTAATTAATAATTAGTTTATAACTAATTAATTATTAAGTTAGTTTACTTAACTTGCTAATTAGGCCATTAGATTAACCAAATTAGGTTTAATTAGTTACTAATCAAATTCAAGCCACTATTGTTGACTTCATCTTAGCCATTAAAAATCAACTTGGCTTCCTATCCATTGATCTCATCTACGGTGGATATTACTTAGTGGTTTTATCAGGATTCGTTTTACACCATCGATCGAATCATCGGTTAGGATCAAAAGCATCTAAATTATGCTTTTTATCCAAGGGTCCATATTGAAGTCTATGCTTCTTTGTTTGACTCATTCTCATTGGTTTAAAAAGTCAAGCCACCTATTTTGACTTGTTCTTATTAGTTCAGAATTCTATTCAGTCAGAATCATTGACTACTACACTAAATGTGGGCCCCACAAACTTTTTCGGGTCCACTAACAAATTTTTTACTATTTTTGAGACAGTAGGTACTGTTGAATTAAATAATATTATAGTAATACAAAATTATTTTATTGCACAGTTAAATCCTAAAAATTATGAGATTAATATATATATCAATCGGAATTGGGTTTAGTAAGATCCTCCAGCTCTAATTAATTAAAATAATATTTTTCCAGTCAAGAAAATTATTATTTTCTCGACTCAAAGCAAATAACTCAAAATGATCAAAAATGATCTCAGAACAGACAGATTATTTTTATAACACACAGAAAATGTAAAATAGTGTAATTCTGCTATTACTATTCACATAGTCAGAATTTGCGGTGTTACACTGAGGATTTGTGATTCTCACCCCGTGTGTTGTGATTTTCAATAATGATTCCAGGAAAGAAATCTTATGGGAAGTAAAGTGCTGACTAGAGCTTGGAGGCTAGCATAATTTTTAATTCTATAGTTAGTAGTTTTATAACTGGATGTATGATAGGAATACTTTGGAACTTGTATATTTTGTGCCTTGAGAGGCCTAGTCTACAAACTATGTGCATATTGTATTTATGAGAAATATTGATGTTATATATTATTTATCCTTTTTGCGACTCATATTTTCTGTATATAAGTAATTATTTTATTGGAAAATGTTGATTAGTATGTGGTAGCATGTGCCTGAATCTAATTACTAAGGTATAATTATGGTTATATTGTTAGTATTAAATTTGGGATGTTACATTATGAAGTTATTAGGTTGTAATAGGTTGGATACAATCAAGAGAAGTGAAATAGTGTCTGATAATGATCTTGGATTCACTTTTAGATTTTCAGGAAGCATTTTCTTCTAATAAAGATGTTATGGAATAGGATTAATTCGAAAGAGGTCATATGGAAGCTTAAGTATAGTATGATGAGAAACTACTTAGAGCTTTCTGCGTATGTTAATCAAATTTTGAGGACAAAATTTTTAAAAGTGGGGAGAATTGTAACATTTTCAACCTAATAGTCCTAATCAAGGTTATAGAAACTCAATAATATTGGTATAAGTTATCAGTTAAATTTTGGATCAATTTGAGCGTAATTCTATAACACTGAATGTAAAAATTAGCTAAAGTTTTCTACATAAACAAATGATATAATGGAAATAAACATGAAAAATTTATTTCTAAGTTATAAATGATTGGAAAATGATTATGTAAATCGTGGAGAATCAGATGAATTGATATGGTATTTTTAACAACACTGAATGAGAGTTTAGAAGATCGATTGAATAGTTAAATAGATCAGAAAATCATGAAATTTTGTGGAGATATCAGGTACAGGATGGAGAATATTCTGGTAAGAAATACCAGTTAAGGTGAATATCAATAAGCTCATTTGCTTAATTCTTAAGTATAACCTGACTCATGGAAGAGTAATAGAGCTTAACTGATAAATAGCAGTATTTGAAAAATTATGAAAAAATGGATCTGAGGACTAAGTTGAGTCCTACAATTTTCTATAACACTTATGAACACTTGAAAACTCAACTTTAGAAGATTAAAGTATGCATAACAGATACAAAATTTTCAGCATAGAAATTTTCCTTACTTTTCTCCAAGTCCACCGCCTTACTATGTGTTCATCTTATTCAAACAAATTGACTTTTCTTTTCATCTTTTCACTATCATTTTCACGCACAAGAAGCTGTTGGAAATAGAGCAAGGCACGACCAAGAAGGAAAAGAAGAGAAAAGAGAAAAAAAAGAGGAGAAAAGGAAAAGAAAAAGAAGGAGAACCAAGCTTGAGAAGCTAGGAGGAAAAGTAGGGGTCCTTTGCACTAAACTTGTTTTTCTTTTTGTAATGCTTTTGAACTTATTTATGGTTTTTGAAGCTTGTGGAGGCTACGACCAACTAAAAAAATAGAAGGAAATTTCTTGCTTTTATTCCTTACCTTTATCATATTATTCTTATTTTATGGAACCTTGAATAAAAATTTTGTTATTAGTTGTGTTATGGAGTGGTATGACTCACGGCTAACTCATGGACACAAAGGAATTTTTGAGGATTTTATACTCTTGCTTTTAATTCTAGTTTACGAGATTAATTCAAGTTTGAAATGACTTTTATACATGAATAGTTGATGAGTTTAACAAAATGGTCATCAAGAGGGTCCTTTACTGTGTCACTTTTATTGACTTTGAATTGAATTGTTTTGTGTTTTATTATTCTCGGCTAAGATTTACTTTGAGTCAACCTTTATTGGATTTGAATTGAGTTGGTTTTATGTCTTGAAATACATGGCCGAGCATCCTTTATTGACTTTGAAATCTAGTTGGTTTTGGCATCTTGATGTTCATGACCAAGACAATGAACCGTATGTTCTAATTGTTGTGCCCATGTGTTTGCACTTTAATATTATGTTCACACTTTAATTTTTTTCTTATATTTTTTGTTTGTAGAATCGCATGTTCCAATTGTGCATTATTTGATTTTCTCTATTGTTTGTTAGTTAAGTTGACTAATGGAAGGTAGTTTGTTGAAGAAATTATCAAGTTAGTTGTGAAAAGCAAGGCTTGACCATGACTTGTCTATAGCAACTTTGTGTTTGATATTGGTCATTTGATATTATATTGCTCCTTAACAAATCAAGTTGAGCTAGAATGTGAATTTGTATTGCTCCCTTAATTATTTAAGGTTGAGCTAGAATGTGTGATAGATTAAACAGTGCTCATGGAATTGTATATGAGAATTTTGAACATTTGTCCTTAAATGGGATTGATAGTGTGAGGAAGATTCCCTCCTTATCTTAGATGAAGGGTACTATGAGGAAGGATGATTCCCTCCCTATCAAAGTAGTTGAGGATGAACATTCTCTCTCTACTTGAATTGAGATATATTAAATAAAGAATGATGATTCCCTCATTATTAAGGTAGTTTGAGGATGGACATTCCCTCACTGCCTATTTGATGATTGAAATATGATTAATGAATGATTGAGGATGGATGATTCCCTCATTATTCAGGTAGTATGAGGTGGAGCATCATCTCTTTACTTATTTGATTCCTGAGATATGAATAATGAGAAATGATGAAGTTTGATAAATAATTATAAAATAAGATGAATGATGATATTCAAACATGGTGAACGATGTTATTTTATGATTATGATATATGATGAATGAGTATTGAGATGAATTTGAATTTGATATTCACATTATGACTTAATTATGATATAAGAACCATGAATGAATTTGAGATCATGGTACTTATTTGGAAATTAAGACTGAGAGTATTTATGGATATAATTTTTTATGTTTGACAATAATTTTTTTAGAAATTATTAATAATTGAAATTCTGTTTCGGGAAGAGAAAAGATCAGATTTGGCAAATTGTCACATTTTTAGCTTATATATATATAACTTGAGATTTTAAAATGTATTTTTTCCCTGAAACAATTGGAAGTATTATGATGACATGTATTTTTAATAGTACTACTAAGAATTCTTAGAATTCTCACCCCGTTTTATTTGTATTCCATAATATTTCCAAGTTTAAACCATTGAACAAGGAGATAGAAGACGAAGATATAGACTAGTTTTTTATGTTATTTTATATTTTTGAGATGTATACTTAGTACTTTGAAACAAAATATGTAAATGTTGAGTATTGTAATATACTTTGATCTTGTTCTTCATACTATATATATATATATTATCTAATATATTTTTTGTATTATTTAAATGTAATTAAAAGTTATTTTATTAATTTTATGTGACATACTTAATTCTGATTACTATTGCGTAATTTCGGATACGTTATTAGTAATCGTATTAAGGATGTTACATCTCTCCTCTGTTTGAAGGTGACTAGCAAAAACAACAAGAAAATGGTAGCAAAACAAAGAAAAACAAGAAGGAAGTCAGAGGCAAGAGGAAGGAGAAAATAAAGGCAAGAAAGGAAATAAAATATTGGCAAGCTAGAGGACATAAGGTAGGGGTTGCTTATCTCCTATTTGCTCTTCTTCTTCTATGTTTTCTTTGAATTAAAATTCTGTTTTTGTATTCATGTTGCTCATGGCTAAGATAGAATTGTTTGGATGGCTATTGGCTTCAATTTGTTCTTCCTTTTTCCATTGATTCTTGTGAGAAATTTGTGATGTTGTAAGGTCAAATATTTGTGATTTTGGACTAGGTTAGCCACAACCAAAATAGGACCAAGTAGGAAATGGTTGCCTAGCCTATGCTTCTATCTTGTTTCTTTGATTTTGAGAACTTTGTGAAGTGATTTACTATGTAAAGATAAAAAATATGCTTGGCTTTTGGCCTTATGATGTTCACAACTAAGTATTGTAGAGAAATGAAGATGCTTGAATTTTCAAGTTATATGATTTGTCCATGGTTAGATATGCTTGTTAATGATCATTTGAATTAATAAGAGTTTATAGAGAGACCTTAGTGAAACCTTAGTGCTTGTATTGGCTATGTAGGCCGAATTAGGAATTTAAGGAGATGTAGTCATCTCCTTGTTGCATCCAATTCTTACATGCTTGAATTGTGCTTGAATTAGTGTTTATATGGAAATTTCTTGAATAATTGACCATGTATCAAATGATTTTATTTATGCTCATTTTGAATTTAATTGATGATTGGAAGTATTTGAAATTGTACACTTATTAAGAATTTATGAAATGTGATTAGAATTTAATTGATGACCTGGAGATAATAATTGATGTTAGAAATTATTGTTGATTATCCTTGTACCTAAAGGATATACTGTTGACTATCCATGTACCTGATGGATATTATATTGATTATTCATGTACCCAGTGGATATTATATTGATTATCCATGTACCTGATGAATATTATATTGATTATCCATGTTCCTGATGGATATTATATTGACTATTCATATACCTAATGGATATTATATTGATTATCCATGTACCTTATGGATATTATATTGACTATCCATGTACCTAATGGATATTATATTGATTATCCATGTACATGATGGATATTATATTGACTATCCATGTACCTGATGGATATTACTGATGGATATTACTGATGGATATTATATTGACTATTCATGTACCTGATGGATATTGTATTGACTATCCATGTACCAGATGGATATTATATTGATTATCCATGTAACTGATGGATATATTATTGGTTAATCCTCATACCCAGAGGTCATGTTATTGATTACCCCTTGTATCTGAAGGGTATATTATTAATTATTCCTCATATCTAGAGGAAACGAGACTATAATCTTGTTATAGAGAGTTATGACTCATGAGAGATATATTTTTGAATGTGATATATTGTAATGATGTTAGAAATGATCATAATGTGGAAATTGGGAATAAGATAATGAAACTGTAATTCATGTTTGAATAAGTGAGTATTTGAATGAGCGGATATTATGAGTATATAGAACCTGAGCTATATGAGGTGGCTCTTGCCTATTATGGTACATGTGATATGGGTTCTATGGAAATAAGCAAGTATTTGAATGAGCACTGAGATGAAATTGAATTTACATGTCATATTATGACTTTGTTATGTTATAAGAACCATTACATGAGTTTGAAATTATGTTTATATTTGGATACTATTTTTTAAATTACTTATGATCATAAATTGTGATGTTTGATAACAAATGTTTTTCTTGGAAAACATTAATGATTAGAATTCTGTTTTGGGAAGAGAAAGGACCAAATTTGACTTTTTGTCACCTTTCTACTTTATGATTAAAGATTAAGTTTTTGAAATGTGTTTTTTCCCAAAATAGCTGGAAGTATTATGACGACATGTATTTTTAATAGTATTATTGATAATTCTTAAAATTTTCACCCCTTTTATTTGTATTCTGTAATATTTTCAGGTACGAACCCTTGAGCAAGAAGACAAAAGATGAAGAAGTAGACTAGTTTTTTTATGTTATTTTACATTTTTCAGATGTATACTTAGTACTTTGGAACAAAATATGTAAATGTTGAGTCTTTGTATACTATACTTCATAATATATGTACATTATCTCAACCCCTTATTATAACATCCTCTTTTTAACATATTAGACTTGTATATAGTTATAGAGGTAGCATAATACTTGCTTAACATATCTGTTTAATTTTGTGACTTTTTGAGTTAGTTTAGTCACTTTGCTGTAACACTATATGTAGAAAATAACTATTATTAGCTCAGGAAATGGCTTAAACTTCTTAGTTAATCGAAATAAATATGGAGAATTTATTTCTAAGTCACAATATATGGTTTGTGATGTGGTTAAAGTTTGAGGACAAACTGAGTCAGTTTGGTATTTTTAAGTACACTGATTGAGTTTTTATATATCGAATTGATGAGTAACAGATATGGAAACTTATGGAAATGATGAGAATAAGATTGAGATGAATCCTAGGATTTTTCATAGTACCTTTGGAAGTTAGGAAACTTAGATTTGTGAGATCAAAGTATTCCTAAGATGTATAATGTTTCCGTAAAATATCTAAATGACTTTTGAGTCATTGTTCCTATCTTTTTTCTTGGCTTTCTCTCTCTCATTTCTCTTTTTCTCATAGTTGAAGCAGCAAAAAATAGAGGAAAGAAAGGGGAAAAGAGAAGAGGGGAAATGAAGGAGAAAGAAGAGAACAAAGAAAGGGAGAGAAAAGGAAGACAAGCTTGAGTTCATCATCTTGACTTCTAGAAGTAGGGGTGTTTGATCCTTCTTAACCCTTTCTTCCTATTCTTCATCCTTGGTGCTTGGTCCATGCTTGATGAGTAAAATGGGTTTTGAGAGAGTGGTGTGGTTTTCTTATGTGGTTTTTGTAACATTCTCCCTAACCTAATGATCCTAATCAAGGTTATAGAAGCTCAGTAATACTGGTAACAGTTATCTATTAATTCGGGTAATCTTCTAAACCAGTTTGAGCGTAATTCTATAACATTGAGTACAAAGAAATAATTAAAGTTGCCGCCAAACATTTGATATGATGGAAATATATATGAAAAATTTATTTCATAGCTATAAACAAATGATAAGAGTTGTAGTAAATTTTGGAGATTCAACTAAGCAAGTTTGGCATTTTTAAAGACACTGAAGAGGAATAGTTGAAATAGTTAAGTAGTTCAAAAAATTATGAAATTATATGAAGATGACAAGTAAGATATGGAGAATAATTTGGTATAAAATGTCAACTAATATAAGTATCAGTAAGCATATTTACTCAATCCTTCAGTTTAATTTAACTTGGGACTGAGTAATGAAGCTTGACTGATAAATAGTAGTATATGAAAGATTATGAAAAAATGAATCCAAGGACTAAGTTGAGTCCTAAAATTTTTCATAACACTTATGGTAACTTGAAAACTTAGCTATGGAAGATTAAAGTGTACATAACAGATCCAAAAGTTCTAGTATAAAATTTTAGTTAATTTTTTTTGTTACCACCGCCAATCACATTCTTGTTCTTTTTACATGATTCTTGAAATTTCTTCACACACTCCCTCATTTCCTACGTGAGATTGCAGCCAAAAATAGGACACCATACGGCTACCATACTTCATACTTTAACTTCCATTTATCATCTTCCATCTTTATTTAAGTTTATTTTCTCATCCTTCTTCACTGTATATGCACAGTTTGCAACTCAAAGACAGCAGCAGAAACAGTGGAAAAACAACAAGAAAAAAAAGGAAAAATGAAAAAGAAAGTGAAGGAAAATCAAGGAACCAAGGCAAGGAATTGAGGTAACGGTCCTTGGCTTTTATTTTGTTCTTCTTTTTCACTTGGTTATGAATTAAATTTGTGATCTTTAAGCCTATGAAGGTCACGACCAATCCATGTTTAGGTGGTGATTTATTTACTTTAATTTGTCCTCCATTCCTAATTATTCTTATATTGAGTTTGTGATGTTAAAAATGATGAAATTTTTTTGTTCTTGGGGATGAATGATGCAACGCCCTTACTATTATTACTATTAGTGTATCCGGATTTACACCAGAGTAACAACAGTAAGCACATCACTTAAAATTTTACCACAAAAATTTGAATATACTTTTCTTTAATATACGAAAATATGAGCCTGTACGGGTGAGATAATATACATATACTGAAGGATGTCTGTACAAAGAGTACTTTATAGTACAAAAATATACATCAACTGCCTCCAAGGCATTGTTCATACATTTCTTTATACAAAATACTAAGTCCAAAAATAAATAACTTCTTCTGTCCATGTCATTGTGCTGCCGATGATGAACTTGGAATTATCATGGAATACATGTAACACCCCAACTTTTGGGATAATTACAATATAGTCCCGATTTGTACTGTTTTGTGAATTCTATGAGCAGTAAATTTAATTTGATTGTTCCGTGAGTGTACTTGACTGTTGTATGTGATTTGCTCGACCTAAGAAAATAAAAATTTTCTGGCCGGATAAATCTTATTTTAATTAATTGGAGTTGGGGGATCTTACTAAACCCAATTGATTGATATATAAATTAATATCGTAATTTTTGGATTTAATGTGTAATAAAATAATTTTATATTTTTATAATATTATTTTAAAATACAAGATCCCTCTTGTCTCAAAAATAGTAAAAATCTGCTTGATTTGACCACAGATCTTTAAAAGTCTTTGTGGGACCGCGTTTAGGAAAAGCAGTCAACAACTGTGTCTTGTTGGATAATTTCTAACCAATGAGAGCAAGTCAACAAAGGTAGGCTTGACTTTCTAAACCAATAGGAATTGGACACCTAAGGGAGCATGTGTTTTCATTTGAACCGTTGGATGAAGACTTAATGATGAAGCCTTTAATCTAAGCCATTGATCTAATCAATGGTGAGATTAGAATGATAGGTTTTTGACCAAGTGATATCTACCCTAGATCTAATCAATGGTTAGGAATTAAAGATGAATCAAGGGCTAGGATTGAGTCAAAGATTGTAGGCTTGAAAATGGTTAGTAACCTAATTAAGCTTAATCTAACTAATCTAATTACTTAATTAGCATACTAAGTGAACTAGCTTAGTTATGAATTAATTATAATCTAAATATTAATTAGCTATATTAATATTGATTAAAGGATATAATATATGTTAATATATATTAAGTTAATTAGTTATGTTAGTAGTATGTTAATTAAGAATGGTTAGGATAATTAACCTAACTAATTGCCTAATTAACTAACATATAATTAGGTGTAATTGGAGGACAATTAAGACATTAAGGAGAGGAGAGAGAGCACGGTTTTGGTAGCAACAAGTGGGCTTGGAGGTGGCTTGGTTCTACATGGTTCATGAAGGATCCAACATGACAAAGCCATGTGCACCTAGTGTGAACACTTGGTGATATTTTTGCATGCAAAATTGAACACTCAAGCTCTCTACACTCTCTCACACGGCTGCTGCCCTATCTATTCACCTTTCACTTTGTTTTTCACACTTATCACATTTTAACTATCCATTTCTCTCTCTAAAAACACCAAAAACTCAAGAACACTTCTCTCCCATTTTCTCTCTCTAAATTCGGCCAGCCACCATACATGCACACCCAAGCTTTCATAATTTTATCTCACCTTATTTCTTGAACCCAAATACCATTTGAAGCATCTTTCATTCACAAACTTTTCCCAAATTCCCACTCTATCTTACCTAAAATTCCACTTCTTGCTTACTTACTTAAGGGTAAGTTTGGTTTCTATGGTTCAAAACTGAATTTTTAATTTTTCTAACCATGATTGTTCCATGGTTTTCCTATTTTGTACCTTGTATGTGTATTTACTAATTGTTTGAGAATTTTAGGAATTGTTTGGGAGGTCACACAAAATTTGGAGGAAAGGAAGGAATCTTATCAATTGTTTTGTCTACAAGAGGTAAGAGGGAGATTTAATCTCATCAACCCTAAGTGGTGATGAGAAAATGGATTGTGTTTGTGTGTAGAATCCATAAGGATTCAGTTGTATGGTTTATTTGTGATTTTTATTGTTTTTTATTGTTTAAATGCTTCACTAATTGTGATTTTAATTTGCTATGCATGATTATAGTTTTTATTATTTTTGCTATGCATGATTATGGCTTAAAATATATTGTATGTGTTTTATATGTGATTACATAATTGTACGTAATTATAATTGTGTATTTATTTAAGTAGGATGTGAATAACATGTACGAAATGAATGAGTGTTCCAAAGAACACATTTAAGGCTCACGGCCTTCTCACAAAAATAGAGGACCAAAATGTTCTCATAATTTTCTAAATCAAGGATTTAATGAACTTAGGTAAATAATGGATGATTTAAGTTAATTGTGGCCAATATGCCATTTAGTGTATAACCAAATGCCATTTTATTTTGATTTGGCCAACATGTCATTTTATTTACTAAGATAGGTTAGGTAATTGTTTTATAAAATAAATTGATTCCAAAGAATCATTGAGAAAATCAAAGGAATTAATTTTGTTCTAGAATTTTAACTTAGCAGAATTCAGTTTAAGTAAGAAATTATTCAGACACTTGAAAAGTACTAACGTAGAGCTCATACTATAAATTTTGAAGCGCGTTAGTGAATTTCAAAGTGAGATTATTGGGTAAAAATAAAATAAACTATATTTAGAGGAAAATTGTAAAAATACCTTATACTGATTTTATAGGCAAAATACTGCTGAAATTTATTAAAATCAGACTCATAAAATGAAAAGATTCCATACTATATTTAGAACACAAGAAAAATACATTACGTATTTTAAAAGTACTAGATATAGTTTTACACATATTAAAAATGACAATTTTAAGCTATTCGGTTAATAAAATGAATTAAAAATCCTATGCGATTGAGAAAAAGATTCAAAAACAATTTACGATGTCTAAAAATGTCAAAATATCTTTACGCGATTTAAAAACATTTGTGAAAACGTCGAGATTGTGAAAACGCGATAAAATTCCTACGCGATTGAACAATACTGTGAGTTTTGCTGTCGGGTGGGACTCACTATACTTTGTTATCTGGTGACTAGGGGTATTTTGGTAATTTTTCATAAATATGGTAAAAATTGGATAATAGGGGTATTTCTGTAACTTTAGCTCATGTTTAGAGTGTTGTACCAATTTAGGTTATAATTGGTGATTGATTGACGAGGCGAATTACACCGTGTTTGGTGTGATAAGCGTAGTGTGGTTCATTTATGAACTTGGAGGCATTAGTGTGCGGAGAATTCCACATGCGGACAGTGGGTTGCTCCTCTGGGCCGTGGTAACGGGCAACACACTAATGATCTTGACAAGCACTATTCTTAGTCGAGATCTTGAGGGGACTATTAAGTACTATGCCTGTGGTACACGATATTTAGACTATGTACTGCTACACGATGTTTTGGACTGTGGGCTATAGACACGACGTGTTGATAGTGCAATAGCTTGGTTGGGCAGCCATAAAGTATTATTAGTTTCTGATCGGATCATTCTCTCAGATATCCGTGGTTAGCTCCATGAAGTAGGAACGAGTCAGTGTGTGTATCATTCATATCTACATTTTAAATGTTCATGCATTATCTGCATCTTATTGTTTATCATAATCTGTGATAAATTGTATGATTAAATGTTTTATTATACTATGCATGATATTATTGTATGTGTTATTTATATATATATCACTTGTTATTTTGTACATGATATATTAGTATGTACTGTTGTGATAACTGCCTTGTACTGTCGTTTTCTTTATTGCCATGCGGGTAGTGATGTAGATTGTCTCACCTCTCTATATGTTTTCTCGATATTACTGTATTACTTTCGTAAAGAGTTTGAGGTAGAGGAGGATCAGCCTCTTGAGGTGCAGTACCCTGACGAGCAACAGTCGGGCGACTTATACGAAGAGGAGGAACCGGTAGATCACGCTGGTCGTCAAGACTGATCTTGAGATCATGGCACTGCCAGGATTCTTCGGGTTCGTGAGACTGGAGTTCCATGGGGGTTCCGAGGCGTGGCATATGCATGCTGACCAAGGGACAGTAGCTTATGTGGGACGATTGACTGTATCCCTATGTAGGAAGTATGACGGGGAGGTCATATTCACTACTATGCTTTATTTACATTTAGAGTTACCTTTGACCATTAGGCGTTATTGGCAGGGAGTTTTCCACGCGCCTAGTGAGCTGAGTAGCGAGTCGACAGCTCGGACTCGTGTCCGAAGTGCTGTGAGATCTCATAGATGCACACTTTTTGATGGTTATTCTAGAGGTGACGGATGGTGATTCATCGGAGGGTTTGATATCTATTGGGATGCACTTGGGCAGTATTATGTTGTAGCTTTGTGTCAACTCTTTATTGCTTTATTAAATACTTGTAGTTTATGAATTATGTTTGTACTAAAAGAGAATCTTATGTATATTATGGTGAGTTTATGTTTGTTATATCTTGTGTTTCGTGTTATTTTATTTAATGTTGATAATTATAAAAAGAAAAAAAATATTCCGCAAATATTATGTAAGTATCAAATGTTTTACAACTTGGGTAGAGTTTTATTTTTATTTTATTTCATTGCATTCATAAATGTGGCATCCCCACAAGGGTGTTACATTAGTTGGTATCAGAGCCCAAGTTAGAGTCTTTTGGGGTTGTGGTTAGGTCTATTTTTGCTTGTGTTGTGTGAATCTCGGTGATTTGTTTCCGAAAGGTTACATCTGACATTGTTTTGTCTTGTTGAAGAAAGAAGATGTCTGGAGGAAGAAGAAGGCGTGCAAACGTGGCACCTAATGTGGACCCAATGGTTGCCGTTGCTGAGGCTATTCAGCAAATGGCAGTAGTGCTTGCTCAGCAAAATCAGCAAAATCAAAGAGCAGCCCAACATCAAGATATGACTGCTGATGCTTTGAATTTGTTTGAGTTCAGACGCAACAATCCGCCACAGTTTAGAGGCGAGTTTGACCCTGAAAAGGCAAGTCTTTGGATTCAAGACTTGGAGCGAATATTCGAAGGAATGGGGTGCGCGGAGAATAAGAAGGTAACGTTTGCTGTTTATATGTTGAGAGGAGATGCCGAAAATTGGTAGAGGAATACCCGCCAATTGTTGCAAGCGGAAGGAACTGAAATCACCTAGGAGGTGTTTTGTGAAGTATTTCTGGAGAAGTACTTTCCCGGTACTGCTCGACATGCCAAGGAAATGGAATTTCTTGGTTTACGTCAAGGGAATATGACTGTGGGAGAATATGCTGCAAAATTTGAGAGTTTGTCACAATTCTCTCGGTATTTCCAAAACCAACCAGCTGAGGTATGGAAGTGCCAAAAGTTTGAGGATGGGTTAAGAATGGAGTTGAGACGTGCAGTGCTACCGATGAGAATGAAGGAGTTTCCTGTGTTGATAGACACTTGTCGAAGACTCGAGGTATTGGAGCCGTCCCGAGATCAAAGGAATCGTAATTTTGGGCCGACTAGGTTCCAAAGAGGGAGTAGTAGCAGTGGTGGTAGGTTTCAGAGGAAGCCTTATGCGAGACCATTGGGGAGTCAGCCGCAACGTCCATCTGTTGGGGGAAGTTTTGGAGGAAATCAAGCTAATCAGAATGTGGCATTTACGCCGACCTGTTTCAAATGTGGCAAGAAAGGCCATCTATCTACAGATTGTCCGATAAGAGGAACGATCTGTTTTAAATGCAAAAAGCCTGGACATATTTCAAGGGATTGTACGTAGCCTGAGAGGAAGCCTGCAGTGAGGAATGTTCGTGCTACCCAACCAAGATCTGGAGGGAGAGTGTATACCATGACCGGAACTGAAGCTTCTCAGTCTGAGGATCTTATACAAGGGGAAGGTGTCATTGAAGGTAATCACCTGACTTTGCTATATGATTCGGGTGTAACACACTCATTTATTGTATATGATTGTGTGGAACATTTGAAACTGCCTGTGTCTTCTCTGATTTTTCAATTGATTGTTTCTACACCGACTGCCAAGCCTGTTGTTACATCCAAGATATGCATGAACTATTCTATTGTCATAAAGGATCGTAAGTTTTCAGTCAACTTGATTTGTTTACCTCTTGTTGAGATAGACGTAATATTAGGAATGGATTGGTTATCTTCTAACCATATCCTTATAGATTGTGCGAGTAAGGCCATAGTTTTTCCTAAGGAAGAAAGTTCTGGATTCTTGACTGCTGTAAGGTCAAGTCATTATTGAGGGATGGAGCTCAAGGGTTTATGTTGCTGTCTTCTTTGGAAGTCAAGTCTGAGAAGGATGTGAGCACTATTCCTGTCGTCAATGAGTTTCCAGAGATTTTTCCTGACGATGTACCATGTTTGCCACCGGAAAGGGAGATCGAATTCTCTATCGACTTAGTACCTGGAGTGGGTCCTATTTCGATTGCACCGTACCGAATGTCACCGGTAGAGTTGGCAGAGTTGAAGAAGCAATTGGAGGAACGTTGGAGAAGCAGTTTGTGCGACCTAGTGTTTCACCATGGGGAGCACCAGTGTTGCTAGTCAAAAAGAAGGATGGAACTTCGCGCCTTTGTGTGGATTATCGACAGCTGAACAAGGTGACTATAAAGAACAAGTATCCGCTACCAAGGATTGATGACTTGATGGATCAATTGAAGGGAGCCGTTGTATTCTCTAAGATAGATCTGAGATCAGGTTATCAACAGATTCGTGTCAAGGTCGATGATGTACCCAAAATAGCTTTCCGAACTCGTTATGGGCATTATGAGTATCAAGTGATGCCGTTCGGAGTGACGAATGCTCCTGCGATATTCATGGACTATATGAATAGGATTTTTCATCCGTACTTAGACAGATTTGTCGTTGTCTTCATCGAAGACATTCTGATCTATTCTTAAAGTCAAGAAGAGCATGCTGAACATCTCAGTATAGTTCTCCAGATTTTGAAGGAGAAGAAGCTGTTTGCTAAGTTGTCAAAGTGTGAGTTTTGGTTAGACGAAGTTCAATTTCTCGATCACGTAATTTCCAAGGAAGGTATTGCGGTAGACCCATCGAAAGTGGAGACTGTTTTACAGTGGGAAAGGCCTAAGACTGTGACTGAGGTTCGAAGCTTTGTTGGATTAGCCGGATATTATAGAAGATTTATTGAAGGTTTTTCCAAGATAGCTGGACCACTTACACAACTCACGAGGAAGAGTCAAGCTTTCGATTGGACAGAGGAACGTGAGGCGAGTTTTCAAGAACTAAAGAAGAGATTAACGACTGCACCAGTGTTAATTTTGCCGGATCCTAACAAATCTTTTGAGGTGTATTGTGATACATCTTATCAGGGGTTAGGATGTGTGTTGATGCAAAATCGGAACGTGGTAGCTTATACTTCAAGACAATTGAAGGTTCATGAGAGGAACTACCCAACGCACAATTTGGAGCTAGCTGCAGTAGTTTTTGCGTTGAAAGAGTGGAGGCATTTTCTGTATGGAGCTATGTTCAATGTCTTTAGTGATCACAAGAGCTTAAAATACTTGTTTGATCAAAGAGAATTGAATATGAGACAGAGGCGATGGTTGGAATTTTTGAAGGACTATGATTTTCAGCTTCAATACCATCCAGGAAAAGCGAATGTAGTGGCAGATGCTTTAAGCAGAAAGGTAGTAAGTGTTTTTACTATGATGATTAAAGAGGAGGAGTTGATGAAGCAATTCAGAGATCTATGGTTATCAATAGAATTGGTACCTGGAAAGATTCGTCTAAGTAGAGTTGTGGTTTTGAATGACTTGTTGGAGATCATAAAAGAGAAACAAGATGAAGATGCGTTTTTACAGAATGAGAAAGAGTTGTTGAAGCAAGGTCATAAAGCGACGGTGGAGGAAGGATCTGATGGAATCATGAGGTTTCAAGGAAGAGTTTGTATACCTGATGATCCCGAACTCAAGAGAGTGATCTTGGATGAAGCTCATACAAGTAATTTGAGTATGCATCCGGGAATGACGAAGATGTATCAAGACCTGAAATGACTGTTTTGGTGGCCAAGAATGAAGAGAGATGTGGCTGAACATGTGACGTATTGTCTTGTCTGTCAGAAGGCAAAGGTGGAACACCAAAGGCCTGCTGGTATGTTACAACCTTTGACTATTCCAGAGTGGAAGTGGGATAGTATTTCGATGGATTTCGTTACTGGATTTCCGAAGACGAGGAAAGGTCATGATTCGATATGGGTTATAGTTGATAGGCTTACGAAATCAGTGCATTTCTTGCCAATCAATATTAAGTATCTGTTGGAACGCTTAACCCAGATATATATCGACGAAGTTGTTAGACTTCATGGTGTGCCGGTAAGTATAGTTTCTGATAGAGATCCGAGGTTTACGTCAAGACTCTGGAAAAGTTTGCAAGAAGCTATGGGGACTAAATTGCGATTGAGTTCTACATACCATCCGCAGACTAATGGTCAGACAGAGAGAACAATTCAGTCGTTGGAAGATTTGTTGCGTGCTTACGTGTTAGAACAGTAAGGGAGTTGGGATGAATTTCTGTCTTTGATAGAATTCACTTACAACAATAGTTTTCACTCAAGCATAGGAATGGCGCCCTATGAAGCACTTTATGGATGACAATTCCGAACACCTTTGTGTTGGTATCAGGATGGAGAGAGTATGACTATTGGTCTTGATCTTGTGCAACAGACTGCAAAAAAAGTGAAGATGATACAAGAAAAGATGCGAACGACTCAGAACCATCAGAAAAGTTATACTGATAAACGAAGACGACCTTTGGAATTTGAAGAAGGCGATCATGTGTTCTTGCGAGTTACGCCTACGACAGGTGTCGGAAGAGTTCTTAAGTCAAGGAAGCTTACACCTAAGTTTATAGGGCCTTATCAGATTATTCGTCGGATTGGTCCTGTAGCTTATCAGATAGCTTTATCGACTTTTCTATCCAATCTTCATAATGTATTTCATGTGTCTCAGTTGAGGAAATACATTCCCGATCCAACCCATGTGATACAACCTGATGAAGTACAGCTGAAGGATAATTTGACATATGAAACACTTCCTGTTAGAATCAAAGACAGGAGAGTGAAACAACTTCAAGGGAAAATGATAGAACTGGTGAAGGTAGTGTGGAATGATGTAACGGGAGATGCTACATGGGAATTAGAAGATAGGATGAGGGAGCAATATCCTCAATTGTTTGATGTATGATGAATTTCGGGGACGAAATTCTTATTAGTAGGGGAGAGTTGTAACACCCCAACTTTTGGGATAATTATAATATAGTCCCGATTTGTACTGTTTTGTGAATTCTATGAGCAGTAAATTTAATTTGATTGTTCCGTGAGTGTACTTGACTGTTGTATGTGATTTGCTCCGACCTAAGAAAATAAAAATTTTTTGGCCAGATAAATCTTATTTTAATTAATTGGAGCTGGGGGATCTTACTAAACCCAATTCTGATTGATATAAAAATTAATATCGTAATTTTTCGGATTTAATTGATGCAATAAAATAATTTTATATTTTTATAATATTATTTTATAATACGATACCCTCTTGTCTCAAAAATAGTAAAAATCGCTTCGGTTTGACCACAGATCTTTAAAAGTCTTTGTGGGACCGCGTTTAGGAAAAACAGTCAAATTGTCTTTGATTTGGATAATTTCTAACCAATGAGAGCAAGTCAACAAAGGTAGGCTTGACTTTCTAAACCAATAGGAATTGGACACCTAAGGGAGCATGTGTTTTCATTTGAACCGTTGGATGAAGACTTAATGATGAAGCCTTTAATCTAAGCCATTGATCTAATCAATGGTGAGATTAGAATGATAGGTTTTTGACCAAGTGATATCTACCCTAGATCTAATCAATGGTTAGGAATTAAAGATGAATCAAGGGCTAGGATTGAGTCAAAGATTGTAGGCTTGAAAATGGTTAGTAACCTAATTAAGCTTAATCTAACTAATCTAATTACTTAATTAGCATACTAAGTGAACTAGCTTAGTTATGAATTAATTATAATCTAAATATTAATTAGCTATATTAATATTGATTAAAGGATATAATATATGTTAATATATATTAAGTTAATTAGTTATGTTAGTAGTATGTTAATTAAGAATGGTTAGGATAATTAACCTAACTAATTGCCTAATTAACTAACATATAATTAGGTGTAATTGGAGGACAATTAAGACATTAAGGAGAGGAGAGAGAGCACGGTTTTGGAAGCAACAAGTGGGCTTGGAGGTGGCTTGGTTCTACATGGTTCATGAAGGATCCAACATGACAAAGGCATGTGCACCTAGTGTGAACACTTGGTGATATTTTTGCATGCAAAATTGAACACTCAAGCTCTCTACACTCTCTCACACGGCTGCTGCCCTATCTATTCACCTTTCACTTTGTTTTTCACACTTATCACATTTTAACTATCCATTTCTCTCTCTAAAAACACCAAAAACTCAAGAACACTTCTCTCCCATTTTCTCTCTCTAAATTCGGCCAGCCACCATACATGCACACCTAAGCTTTCATAATTTTATCTCACCTTATTTCTTGAACCCAAATACCATTCGAAGCATCTTTCATTAACAAACTTTTCCCAAATTCCCACTCTATCTTGCCTAAAATTCCACTTCTTCCTTACTTACTTACTTAAGGGTAAGTTTGGTTTCTATGGTTCAAAACTGAATTTTTAATTTTTCTAACCATGATTGTTCCATGGTTTTCCTATTTTGTACCTTGTATGTGTATTTACTAATTGTTTGAGAATTTTAGGAATTGTTTGGGAGGTCACACGAAATTTGGAGGAAAGGAAGGAATCTTACCGATTGTTTTGTCTACAAGAGGTAAGAGGGAGATTTAATCTCATCAACCCTAAGTGGTGATGAGAAAATGGATTGTGTTTGTGTGTAGAATCCATAAGGATTCGGTTGTATGGTTTATTTGTGATTTTTATTGTTTTTGATTGTTTAAATACTTTACTAATTGTGATTTTAATTTGCTATGCATGATTATAGTTTTTATTATTTTTGCTATGCATGATTATGGCTTAAAATATATTGTATGTGTTTTATATATGATTACATAATTGTATGTAATTATAATTGTGTATTTATTTAAGTAGGATGTGAATAACATATACAAAATGCATGAGTGTTCCAAAGAACACATTTAAGGCGCACGGCCTTCTCACAAAAATAGAGGACCAAAATGTTCTCACAATTTTCTAAATCAAGGATTTAATGAACTTAGGTAAATAATGGATGATTTAAGTTAATTGTGGCCAATATGCCATTTAGTGTATAACCAAATGCCATTTTATTTTGATTTGGCCAACATGCCATTTTATTTACTAAGATAGGTTAGGTAATTATTTTATAAAATAAATTGATTCCAAAGAATCATTGAGAAAATCAAAGGAATTAATTCTGTTCTAAAATTTTAACTTAGCAGAATTCAGTTTAAGTAAGAAATTAATCAGACACTTGAAAAGTACTAACGTAGAGCTCATACTATAAATTTTGAAGCGCGTTAGTGAATTTCAAAGTGAGATTATTGGGTAAAAATAAAATAAACTATATTTAGAGGAAAACGTTAAAAATACCTTATACTAATTTTATAGGCAAAATGCTGCTGAAATTTATTAAAATCAGACGCATAAAATGAAAAGATTCCATACTATATTTAGAACACAAGGAAAATACATTACGTATTTTAAAAGTACTAGATATAGTTTTACACATATTAAAAATGACAATTTTAAGCTATTCAGTTAATAAAATGAATTAAAAATCCTACGCGATTGAGAAAATGATTCAAAAACAATTTACGATGTTTAAAAATGTCAAAATATCTTTACGCGATTTAAAAACGTTTGTGAAAACATCAAGATTATGAAAATGCGATAAAATTCCTACGCGATTGAACAATACTGTGAGTTTTGCTGTCGGGCCAAAGTGGTGGACCCAAACATGTTGTTGTGTAGTACTGTCAGGTGGGACATACTATACTTTGTTATCTGGTGACTAGGGGTATTTTGGTAATTTTTCATAAATATGGTAAAAATTGGATAATAGGGGTATTTCTGTAACTTTAGCTCATGTTTAGAGTGTTATACCAATTTAGGTTATAATTGGTGATTGATTGACGAGGCGAATTACACCGTGTTTGGTGTGATAAGCGTAGTGTGGTTCATTTATGAACTTGGAGGCATTAGTGTGCGGAGAATTCCACGTGCGGACAGTGGGTTGCTCCTCTGGGCCGTGGTAACGGGCAACACACTAATGATCTTGACAAGCACTATTCTTAGTCGAGATCTTGAGGGGACTATTAAGTACTATGCCTGTGGTACACGATGTTTGGACTGTGTACTGCTACACGATGTTTTGGACTGTGGGCTATAGACACGACGTGTTGACAGTGCAATAGCTTGGTTGGGTAGCCATAAAGTATTATTAGTTTCTGATCGGATCATTCTCTCAGATATCCGTGTTTAGCTCCATGGAGTAGGAACGAGTCAGTGTGTGTATCATTCATCATCTACATTTTAAATGTTCATGCATTATCTGCATTTTATTGTTTATCATAATCTGTGATAAATTGTATGATTAAATGTTTTATTATACTATGCATGATATTATTGTATGTGTTATTTATATATATATCACTTGTTATTTTGTACATGATGTATTGGTATGTACTGTTGTGATAACTGCCTTGTACTGTCGTTTTCTTTATTGTCATGCGGGTAGTGATGTAGATTGTCTCACCTCTCTATATGTTTTCTCGATATTACTGTATTACTTCCGTAAAGAGTTTGAGGTAGAGGAGGATCAGCCTCTTGAGGTACAGTACCCTGACGAGCAACAGTTGGGCGACTTATACGAAGAGGAGGAACCGGTAGATCACGCTGGTCGTCAAGACTGATCTTGAGATCATGGCACTGCCAGGATTCTTCGGGTTCGTGAGACTGGAGTTCCATGGGGTTTCCGAGGCGTGGCGTATACATGCTGACCGAGGGACAGTAGCTTATGTGGGACGATTGACTGTGTCCCTATGGGAGTATGACGGGGAGGTCATATTCACTACTATGCTTTATTTACATTTAGAGTTACCTTTGACCATTAGGCGTTATTGGTAGGGAGTTTTTCATGTGCCTAGTGAGCTGAGTAGCGAGTCGACAGCTCAGACTCGTGTCCGAAGTGCTGTGAGATCTCATAGATGCACACTTTTCGATGGTTATTCTGGAGGTGACGGATGGTGATTCATCGGAGGGTTTGATATCTACTGGGATGCATTTGGGCAGTATTATGTTGTAGCTTTGTGTCAACTCTTTATTGCTTTATTAAATACTTGTAGTTTGTGAATTATGTTTGTACTAAAAGAGAATCTTATGTATATTATGGTGAGTTTATGTTTGTTATATCTTGTGTTTCGTGTTATTTTATTTAATGTTAATAATTATAAAAAGAAAAAAAATATTCCGTAAATATTATGTAAGTATCAAATGTTTTACAACTTGGGTAGAGTTTTATTTTTTATTTTATTTCATTGCATTCATAAATGTGGCATCCCCACAAGGGTGTGGCGTCCCAGGGCCGATGAGGGCGGGGAGTGTCGCTGGTGCAATGAGGCACGGTTAAGGAGCGGCTCCTGGCATGCTTCTAGGCGAAGGGTCTACATGAATGAACTGAATACGCACCAGAATGAGAGGGATTCAGAGACTGTGTAGGTATGGGACTACATAGTTGAGAATGGCTTAAAGGAGTTGATTTGGTGTAACCATATCAACAAGTTGCAACTTCTTTTCGGGAGCCTAGAACATAAGAACTCCATGGTTAAGCGTGCTTGACCTGGAGCAATTATGGGATGGGTGACCTCCTGGGAAGTTTCCTTGGATGCGTGTGAGTGAGGACAAAGCACGCTAAAAAGACCCGTGTTGGTTTGTGGAGACACTCATCAATCATGCAGGCAGTCCCGGGTCGTTACAATACATACATACAATGGGGTAAGAATACCAATTCTTAGTAGTTCTATTATGAAACCGTATCATCACAATAATTTTAGCTATTTCAGGGAAAAATATATTTCTTTGAAATTCAATTTTGAATACATATATATATTATTATAGTTAGAAGGGTGGCAAAAAGCCAAATCTGGTCCCTTTTCTTCCTGAAACAGAATTCTATTTAATAATTTTCAAAAATATCCTTTATTATCAATACAAATTCTAAACATATGTAATACTTGAAATTATACTAAGCACAACTACAGTTATATCCAATTAGTACAAATATCCTAACAAGCATACAAATATACATTTTATAATCCAACACAAATTTCAATCATGAATAGTTCCAGAAATTATCTTCAAATACCAATTTTGTAGTATTAATCTCATTCAGGTATTCATATACACATTCAAGTCATATCTTGACATAAAGATACAATTCAAATCTCAGTGCTCATTCCAATTACTCACTATCCCATGGAGGCCATATCTCAAGCACCACAAGGGTGGAAGCCACCTCACATAGCTCGGGTTCTATATACTCATGGTAGGGAGTGATTTAGGGTCTCACACTACCACTAATATCTTCTGAGGTAATTAATACGTGAAGATTATACTGATACTGATATTGATACTATAAGGAATTTATACCAGAACACAGGATCTCCCTTCCTCACGAGGGGTCATCTCTATGGTTCAAATAGAATCTTGAATACCCTGCCCTCATATAGAATCATCTCCGAATCCACTATACTAAGTGAACCAATGGTTCATATACTAAAGGATACTGAGTGGGAAAGTATGGACAATTACCTCCCCATTCAAGGATAAGTATCCAATTCTCATTCTGAATTCAATTTCAAATTCTATGAGCACTAATCAATCCAATATTCAATTCAAAATACCGTTCTAGCTCAACCTTAATAATTTTAAGGGAGTCTATTCTCAAATACATAAATTCAATGCAAATTCCCATTCTAGCTCAACATGAGTATTCAAGAAGCAATACCATTTGAAATACAAACTCAACTTGATAAATCAAAGAACAATGCTACTAGATTCCATCATCATATTCCATAATTCTCTACAAGTATACATATACAATGTCAAATTCATTTGATTCATAATCAAGTATTCAATTATACTTCAAACAAATATAATTCTTTCTCATACACATCCATGATGCATGGAGATTTCCACATCTCCATTAGCTTCCAATTCGGCCTACATGGCTCTTATAAAAACAAATATGCATTTTCAACATCACAATTCCTATTCAAGATACTTTATACAATCAAGGAAATGGAAATAAGTCATCACCTCACATAACAATCCATATTCAAAATTGAAGCATACCAATCCAAGCATAAGTCATAATTGTATCTCATTCAAATTGCTATAGTCATAAATTCATTCTCAAATCAACATTTCTATGATTAATTCAACTAACAATTAGTATAATAATCCAAAGAGTTACACAAATTAACAAGATTTGGTAAACTCCCTATGTATGGCCATAAATCCTCCAACAATACCAAATTCAAGCATTTTCTTTCCATACATGCAAAAATCGATTTACAAGAGGTTCAAGACAATAGAAACTCATTAGAACGCAAACAAAATCTTCATTTTCTTGGCTGCCCTATTTTTGGCCATGAGCCATCATATTCATGGCTTCAAAATTTTACTTCACAACATCACAAATTCATCACAAGAATTAATGGAAAAAAAAGCACAAATTGAAACCAAAAATCATGAAACCTTAGCAAGCCCTAACCATGAGCTACTAAGGAGAAAAACACAGAATTTTCAGTCTAAGAAACATGTAGGAACAAGAGAAAACAGCTCCTACCTCAGCCGTTTAACTTATCACCACTCCTTTCCCTTTCTTGCCTTTAGTTTCTTGCTTTTGTTTCTTGTTTTCCTTTTGATTTTCTTGGTGAGTTTTCTCCTTCTTGGTGGCTGTTTTACGTTTACAGAAACAAGAGAAATGAGAGGAGAGTAAGACATGAAATAGTGACGAAAGATGAAGAGAAAATTGTAGATTTATCTAGAGACTTGGATGGCAACAATTTTTGACCAAGTATAAGTTAACTTTTGATGTTGGAACTTTTATATCTATTAAGCATTCTTTAATTTTCCAATGCCAAGATTTCAAGTTACCATAGGTATTAGGAAAATTTTTAGGACTTAGCCTGGTCCTTGGATTTATTTTTCTACAATTCTTCATATATCGCTATTTATCAATTAAGCTTTATCACTCAGTCTTAAGTTAAATTAAACCGTGAATTGAGTAATTATGCTTAATGATGCTTATTTTAGTTGGTATTTTATATAACATATTCTCCATATTTTACTTGTCTTCTCCATAAAATTTCATAATTTTCTAAGCTTCTTCGCTGTCCTGGCTATTTCTCAATAGTATCCTTAAAAATACTAGACTTGCTCTGTTGATTCCCCGAAAATTTTCACAACTCTTATTAATTATTCTTAGCTAGGAAATAAATTTTCCATATTTATTTCCATCATGCCAACCGATTTTGCAGATACCTTAATTATTCTCTTATACTTAGTGTTATAGAATTACGTTCAAACTAGTTCAGAAAATTATCCGAATTAATAGATAATTCTTACTAGCATTACTGAGTTTCTATAATTATGATTAAAGCTATTAGGTAGGGAGGATGTTACAAATGATCAAGGCAGTTTGTTGCCCTATTTTGATCATATTTGTTTGATGCTTTTATACTTGAAATTGTACTTGAATGGTGAGCAATGGTCATGGCAGATTGCTGCCTGTTTAAGACCAGAAACTTGATTTTTTTTGCTTGAAATGGTGGTTTGTATGGTTGGATTTGTCAAGGCAAAATGCTGCCCAGAATAATCAAAATTTTAGTGCACTTTCACATGTAATTATTGCTTGAATAGTGGAGTGATGGTCATGACTATAGCTTCCTTGTGGTGACCAGAAATTGAGTGTAATTATGTCATACATTGGTAAATGATTAATGAAACTACCAAGTTGATCATGAAGGAGTGTCTTGGCCATGTCTTATGTATAGTCACACTTATACTTTTTTTTAATTAATTATGCATTCTAATTGTCATTTAAGATACTAAAAAGATTTATGGAAAATCCTAGTACTTGGACTCTTGTATTGTGTATTTGAATGCTTAAGTGTTTGTTTTGGCCATAAAGGCCGAATTATGTATTTACGAAAGTGTGGTAAGTTCCATGAGGTATGCAAAGCTTAAATGCTTAAATTATGTATGAGGAAGTTTCTTGAAATAATGGTAATGTGAATTTGTTGCTTATTGAACAATGTATTGCTCCTTGATTATTCAAGTTGAAATTGAATTTGAAGTTGTATTGCTCCTTTGAATGCAAAGTTGAGCTATTTGATATGAGTATGAGAGTTTGCTCCCTTAATTCTTTAAGGTTGAGCTAGAATGATAATTGTATTGTATTTGAATAATCAGTGCTCATAGAATTTGAATTTGATTTGTATATGAGAATTGTGGATATTTATCCTTGAATGGGAAAGATAAATGATTCTAGTATACTATTCCCAACATATGAGTATTCTCTTGTATTTGAATTTGTTTGGCCATTAATGAATTTTGGAGTTGATCATCTATGAAGGAAGGGTATCCGGAATTTTATTAGAATTATGGAGATGATCCTCTGTGAGGAAGGTGATCCTATATTCTTAAATTCCTCACTAGTTTCATCATGGGCATAGTTTCCTTTATGTGTATATGTGGATACTCAGAATAGTTCTGTGTGATTGGCAAATGATCATAAATAGGTTGGAATAAGCCGACCTGAAAATATACTATTACCAAGTTAGACTTCAAGTTATGTAAATGACTTGGTTCTGTGGGAATTAGCACTAGATAATAAGCATTGAGAAGAATTTGAAATTGAATTTAACATTACTCACAGTAGTTTTGTGTGACTAATGAATCGTCATAAATAGATTGAAGTGCACTAACCTAAAAGTAGACTACTGCCAAGTGATTTAAATAAGCATTGTGATGAACTTGAATTGAAATGCAATATTAAGTTGCCTATTTGAAAATGTTTTTGTGAAAATATTTGTGGATGTAAATTGTGATGTTTGATAATAAACATTTTTGGAAAACTATTAATAACTGGACTTCTGCCTTGAGAAGAGAAAGGACTATATTTGGCTTTTGCCACCTTCCTACATCATAAAATGAGTTTTGAAATGATTTTTCCCTGAAGCAGCTAGAAGTATTATGATGAGACATATTTTTAATAGTACTACTAAGAATTCTTAGAATTCTCATCCCTTTCCATTTATATTCCATAATATTTCCAAGAATATGTACTTCCGCAAGGAGGCAGTGGATGAAGATGTAGAATAGGATTTAGTGATATTTTATGTATTTTGTGTTGTATAATCAGTACACTGTAACATATTATGTAATTTTGTACACTGATGTATATTATTTGTGTAATGTATTATATGTTATATGTATAATTCCAACCACATCGGCTTATATTTTGCGTAAATTTTATAAATGTAATTTCATATTATTTTATTAGTTTAAGTGACATGCTTAATTTTAATTGCTAATATGTAATTCTGAATACGTAATTAGTAATTGTATTAAGGATGTTACAGTTTTTGCCTCTAGTGGCTGGTTATGGTGTGCGTGTTGCTCATCCACTACATTATTGTAGTTTTGGACTTAAAGGAGTTCATATGAATCTCTAAGGTTGAAGATGATGAATGGGTTTTGGTATTTTGATTCTTGGTTCATGAAATCATGCTTAGTGTTTTGAGTTGTGTGTGAAAGCATTAATATGTTTAAACTTTTGTATGAGGATTATAACATGTTAGAGACCATGTTTATGTATGAAATTCCCTTAGAACCTAGGCTTGAGAAGCTAGGAATTGGTTTGGGAACCAGGGGAAGAGAGAATCATATTCTGGTGCATGGGCGCCTAGGCACCAAGAGTTGGGCACCCATTGCCCAGAATTTGTTATGCATGTTGCTGCACACTGAGTGCCTAGGCACTAGGGAGTGAGTGCCTAAGCACCAGTGGGGCGCCTGAGCGCCAGCGATCAAGAAAACAGAGCATGTTTTCTGCCTTACCAGCGCCTGGTCGCTGGAGTGTGGGCACCCAGGTCCCCAGTTCTAATTTTCTAATTATTTGTATCTTGGGAAATTGGAGTTCCCTATTTATTAGGATCCCTTATATATGCCTTTTAAAGTTTATTGAGACACTAATAAGAGTATTTTAAGAAGGAGATGGCCACCTTGCATATATAGGAAAGTAGGAAACCTTGTGCATCCCTTGGTTGTGGCTTGCCATAGGATGTTATCTAGACCCTTGGTCAATAAGAGGTTGGTATCACTTGGAAAGTGATGATAAAGTGTACTAGAAACAACTAATGTGGGTTTGCTTGGCATAGTATGCCTACATTTATGCATAAGTTGCTCCTTTAGAGTTAAAGTTGAGCTCAAGGTGCATGAATAATGTATGCTTCCTTGTTTATCAAGGTTAAGCATTGTGGAATTGCTAGATGTAACATTTTCCTTAACCTGATAGTATTAGTCATGGTTATAGAAGCACAGTAATACTAATAAGAATTATTTATTAATTCGAATAATTTTTTGAACTAGTTTGATCATAATTCTATAACACTGAATACAACAGAATAAATAAAATATCTACAGAATCAGTTGATATGATGAAAATAAAAATGAAAAATTTATTTCCTAACTATAAACAATTGATAAGAGTTGTAGTAAATTTTAGAGAATCAACTGAGTTAATTTTGTATTTTTAAGGATACTAATAAGAAATACATAGAACAACTAAGTATATCAGAAAATTATGAAAATTTGTGGAGATGATAAGTAAGATATGGAGAATATTTTAGTATAAAATACCAACTAAGATAAGTATTAGTAACCTTATTATTTAATCCCTCAGTTTAATCTAACTTGGAACAGAGTAATAAAACTTAACTGATAAATAATAGTACATGGAAAGTTATGGAAAAAATTATCCAAAGACTAAGTTGAGTCCTAAAAATTTCCATAACACTTATGGATACTTGAAAATTCAACTCTGGAGGATTAAAATGTACGTAACAGATTCAAAAGTTCCAGTATACATTTTGAAGTTACTTTTTAGGCAACCCACCATCACTCATCTTTCTACAATATTCTTGAATTCTCTAAACTTTCATCTCCATCTTCTCTACGTAAAAATTGGACAGAAACAGAACCAAGAAAAATCTCTCATGGTTACTATTCTCAACACTTCATCTTCCACCCTTATTCCTTCCATCTTCATCATCATTTAATCTTGTTTCTCTTTCTCTTTCTTCCATTATCTTTTCACGGTTGAACAGCACCATACAAGGCAGAAAACAGAGGTGAAGATAGAGGTAAAGACAACAAGGAAAAAGGAGAGAAAAAGAAGGAGAGAAGAAAAGAGAAGACCAAACTTGATGAACTAGAAGGAATAAGGTAGGGGTCTTTTACCTTCATCTTGTTCTTCCTTATTCATGATTTTTTTAATCAATTTTGTGACTTATGAGGCTGCTGTATGTCACGGCCAAATAGGATTTTAATGGATGTTTGTTTATTTTGAATTGTTTCTTTTCTTCTATTAATTCTTGAAATGAATTTGTGATGGAAAATTTGATGTATTGTGACATTGATTGTTGAAGTTATTGATTCTTTGTGTTGGGTACTCGACTAGCAAAGAAAAAGAGGAAGGAACTCTTGTTGTTTCATGGTTTTAATCCCATACTTGTCTAATTCTTATTCTTTATTGAACGTTTCAATAAAAACTTGAGAAATTGCTTATGTAAATGAAGGTTTAGCACACAGCCAAAATAGGGCAGCACCTTCTAATTGATGTATTCATGTAAAAACCTTATGTATTATTGTGAAGTTTCTAATTTTTTATATGGTTTATCAAATAAGATGATGAATGGAGAATGGTTAGTTAAGAAAATCATAAATTGGTCATGAAAAGCTAGGCTTAACCTTGTCATGTTCTTGACCATGCATACTTAAATTATTGTGTTATATAAATTGTATATGATTGGTTATGCATGATAATGCATACATGAACTACTAGAATTTATGGATAAGCTTTGGTACTTGTAAAGGCCATATAGACCAAATCGAGAGTTAAAGGAGATATGGTAATCTCCATGTAGTATTTAATGTGTAAATGAGTGGATTGAGTTTGTATGGAAAAATATTGGATAATTAATTGTGTATCAAATGAGTTTGAAATGGTACACTTATTGAGAATTTAAGAAATGTGATGATGAAGCCTATTGGTATTGCTCCTAGATTATTGTAGTTGAGCTAAACAATGTATTGTATATGCTTTCTTAAATTATTAAGGTTGAGCTAGAATGATGTATTGAATGAATGTTTGAAAAATCAGTGCTCCTAGAATTTGACTATGAATTGAGTATGAGAATTGGACAATTATCCTTGAAAGGGAAGGTAATAGTCCATGTTTTCCCACTTAGTATCCTTTATTTTTATGTGAATTGTGTTTCACTTGGTATAGTGGATTTTGGAGATGATCTTATGTGAGGGCAGGGTATTCGAAATTCCATTAGAATCATGGAGAGGACCACTCGTGAGGAAGGGGGATCATGTATTCTTGAATGAATTCCTCATTTTATCAGTATAATCCTCATATATTAATTCCCTCATAGGATACTAGTCGTAGTGTGAAGCCCTGATTTACTCCCTACCATGAGTATATAGAACCCGAGCTATATGAGGTGGCTCCCATCCTTGTGATGCTTGAGATATAGGTTTTGTGGGATAGCAAGTATTTAAATGAGCACTAAAACTTAATTTGAATTTGCATGTCATGTTATAACTTGAATATGTATTTGAATCTTATAATGAATTTGGTATTGTAGTATCTGTATTTGGAAACAATTTCTTGAAATTATTTGTGAATGAAATCTATATTGTTTGATAATAGATGATTTTGGAAACTATTAAATGCAATTTTGTTTCGGGAAGAGAAATGACAAAATTTGGAATTTTGCCACCTTTCTAACAATGTATAAGTATGTATTTGACTTGTGTGTTAAAAGAATGTATTTTTTCTCAAAACAGTTAGAATTATTATGATGACATTTTTTTATTATAATAGAATCTACTTAGAATTAGTATTCTCACCCCGTTATTATTTGGTATTCCATGATAATTTTTGGGTTGTATCTTGCAACGCAACAGCAAAAGTAGAAGATGTAGTTCATTTTGTATACTTATGAATTTTGCATTAAGGAAGTATGGATAATGCCATGAAGGTATGTGTTATATATATGTTTGTACTATGATGTACTCTTGTATAAACATCATTCAGTATATGTAAATTATTATTACACCCTGTCTAGGCTGATATTTTTATATATCATTGGAAAATATATTTGAAGTTTTTAATTAATATTTTAAGGATTATGCTTACTATTGTTTGCTATAGTATAATTCTGAATATACAATTAGTAATAATAGTAAGGGTATTACACTAGAGACATGGGTTAGTTCCTTTATGAGATAGAATTAAGCCAATATTGCTTGTTTTCTAGTTTTAGTTCTTTCACTTGGTTAAGGTGAACCTTGTGATGGGATTTGGTGAAACATTGGGTATCCAAGAGTTGTGGAATGCTATAAGGTAGTGTCTAGAACTTTTAGCAGCTTGAGGTTATCTTGAAATCACTTGTGAAGTGATGATGTGAGGTACTAGATACAAGAATGTTAGTGACATGGATCTTACTGCTTATGTGATAAGTTGAGGAAGAGTCTTAAGTCACTAGTATTGCTTTTTCACTTGGTAGCTGTGAACCTTGTGGTTATTTTCAAATGTGTTTTGAAATATAATCTTGCACGTTTTTATGCTTACTATTCCTACGTATTGTGACCTTATAAGGTGTGCAAAACCATTTGACCAGAGAATAAGGACTAGTCCTAAATTCTCATAGCTAGAGAGCTATTATGGTCAATGATACACGTAAAATATGCAAAGAGCAAGTGTTGAAAGTATTCTCTAATAATTTCGAGGTTTTATCTAGCAGTGCAACAGCAGAAGTAGAAGATGTAGTTCATTTTGTAAACTTGTGAATTTTGTATTGAGCATGTATGGATAATGCCTTGAAGGTATGTGTTATATATTTGCTTTACTATGATGTACTCTTGTATAAATATCCTTCAGTATATGTAAATTATGATTACACCCTGTCTAGGCTTATATTTTTATATATCGTTAGAAAATATATTTAAACTTTTTAATGAAAATTTTAACTGATGTGCTTACTATTGTTTGCTATAGTACAATTCTAGATATACTATAAGTAATAATAGTAAGGGCATTACACTAGAGACATGGGTTAGTTCCTTTATGAGATAGAGTTAAGCCAAGAGTGCTTGTTTTCTAGTTTTAGTTCTTTCACTTGGTTATGGTGAACCTTGTGATGGGATTTGGTGAAACCTTGGGCATCCAAGTGTTGTGGAATGCTATAAGGTAGTGTATAGAACTTTGAGCAACTTGAGGTTATCTTGAAATCACGTGTGAAGTGATGATGTGAGGTACTAGATACAAGAATGCTAGAGATATGGATCTTACTGCTTATGTGATAAGTTGAGGAAGAGTCTTAAGTCACTAGTATTGCTTTTGCACTTGGTTGTTGTGAACCTTGTGATTGTTTTCAAATGTATTTTGAAATATAATGTTATATGTTTTTATGCTTACTATTCCTACGTATTGTGACCATATAAGGTGTGCATAACCATTTGGCTAGAGAATAACGATTGGTCCTAAATTCTCATAGCTAGAGAGCTATTATGGTCAGTGATATGCGTAAAATACACAAAAAACAAGTGTTGAAGGTATTCCATGATAATTCCAATGTTGTATCCTACAACACAACAATAGAAGTAGAAGATGTAGTTCATTTTGTATACTTATGAATTTTGTATTAAGGATGTATGGATAATGCCTTGAAGGTATGTGTTATATATATGTTTGTACTATAATGTACTCTTGTATAAACATCCTTCAGTATATGTAAATTATTATTACACCCTGTCCAGGCTTATATTTTTTTATATGATTCAAAAATATATTTGAACTTTTTAATGAATATTTTAAGTGATGTGCTTACTATTGTTTGCTATAGTATAATTTCGGATATACTATTAGTAATAATAGTAAGGGCATTACACTAGAGACATTGGTTGGTTCCTTTAAGAGATAGAGTTAAGCCAAGAGTGTTTGTTTTCTAGTTTTAGTTCTTTCGAGGTGAACCTTGTGATGGGATTTGGTGAAACCATGGGCATCCAAGTGTTGTGGAATGCTATAAGGTAGTATCCAGAACTTGTAGCAACTTGAGGTTATCTTAAAATCACTAGTGAAGTGATGATGTGAGGTACTAGATACAAGAATGCTAGTGACATGGATCTTATTGCTTATGTGATAAGTTGAGGAAGAGTCTTAAGTCACTAGTATTGCTTTTTCACTTGGTTGTTGTAAACCTTGTGATTGTTTTCAAATGTGTTTTGAAATATAATCTTGCATGTTTTTATGCATACTATTCCTGCGTATTATGACCTTATAAGGTGTGCACAACCATTTGACCAGAGAATAGGGATTGGTCCTAAATTCTCATAGCTAGAGAGCTATTATGGTCAGTGATACGCGTAAAATATACTAAGAGTAAGTGTTGAAGGTATTCCACGATAATTCTAGGGCTGTATCCTACAGTGCAATAGCAGATGTAGAAGATGTAGAAGATGTAGTTCATATTGTATACTTATGAATTTTGTATTAAGGATGTATGGATAATGCCTTGAAGTTATGTGTTATATGTATGTTTGTACTATGATGTACTCTTATATAAACATCCTTCAATATATGTAAATTATTATTACACCCTGTCCAGGCATATATTTTTATATATCATTGGAAAATATATTTGAATCTTTTAATAAAATTTTTAAGTGATGTGCTTACTATTGTTTGCTATAGTATAATTCTAGATATACTATTAATAATAATTGTAAGGGCGTTACACTAGAGACATGAGTTGGTTCCTTTTTGAGATAGAGTTAAGCCAAGAGTGCTTCTTTTCTAGTTTTAGTTCTTTTACTTGGTTAGGGTGAGCCTTGTGATGGGATTTGGTGAAACCTTGGGCATCCAAGTGTTGTGGAATGTTATAAGGTAGTGTCTAGAACTTTGAGCAACTTTAGGTTATCTTGAAATCACTTATGAAGTGATTATGTGAGGTACTAGATACATGAATGCTAGTGACATGGATCTTATTGCATATGTGTTAAGTTGAGGAAGAGTCTTAAGTCACTAGTATTGCTTTTTCACTTGGTAGTTGTGAACCTTGTGGTTTTTTTCAAATGTGTTTTGAAATATAATCTTGCATGTTTTTATATTTACTATTCCTACATATTGTGACCTTATAAGGTGTGCACAACTATTTGGCCAGAGAATAAGGACTGGTCCTAAATTCTCATAGCTAGAGAGCTATTATGGTCAGTGATACGTGTAAAATACACTAGGAGCAAGTGCACTATATCACAAAGTAATATAAGACTTGAGTCCCAATTATTGATCCCACGAGGGATAAGAGGTAATTGTTAAATTCGTTAAACCTTTGGTTATTTAGACAATCGTAAGTGTAAGAAAAAACTCAAAATAAAATAAAAAAATAAATAAAGAAGAATAATGGACAATCAAGCAATATATAGATAAATCAATTAGAAGGAAAGTGGGGCACAAGGTTTACTTGAATCTAATTAATTAGATTTTTATTCATTTATAATGTAAGGTAATTCTTTTGCCAATATTCTCTTAATTGCTATTGAATCCCAATGGTCATGGATAAACAATATTATATTCCTAAATTATTCATTTATTTGGTCATTTAGTTAAATTAACTAAGAATACATTAGACTCAAATTCAAGAGATGAACTAACATAATCGTCAATTTCATTGATAGAATAAATTGATGTTTGGTCATTCACCAATCTAATATTAGGTTTATTATATAGGTCCACTCATTAGTTGCGAATAGTCACCAATCAAACAATGAATTAAAGCACCCCAAAAGTTATAAAGTCTTAACAAGAATTCAAACAATACAATAAACTTAAAAGGAATTACCTTAATCAAATTCGATATAAAAATCAATTAATTAGAAAAATAAGATCTCCCATAGCCCTAACTATGGAATTAGTTACTTATGTTCAATAACAAACTCATATCACAATACAAATCCATGGAAAAAAAAACCTGAAGAAAAGTAAAAAACTAGAAGGAAGAGAAATCAAACCCATTTTACAGAGATTGTGATCTTGAAGCCTTCAAGAATGTTGTCCTTTCTTCGTAGCCATCCTCCAAAGATTTATGGATGTCTTCTCTTATGATCTATCTTTCTAAAGTTTACCATCGCAAAAGTTATTTTTAGGTTTAGGGATTCACTTCTATTTATAATAGTGAGGGGCAAAAACTACCGCTTTTACGCACAGGAAGCCTCACACGGCCATTGTAACATTATAATACAGATATCTAGGTATATTATAGATACACAAAGATATACAGCACTAGAAACGTCACTTCTACATAACTAACTAACATATATCCATAATCACAACTGAGTAATTATAGAAAGCCTTGAGAGATTTCAGAAAAATTTAAACTCATACATATATATACAACACTTGCCACAAAAAGGCATATTGTAATACATACTACTTAAAATATACAAAGTAAATATAAACTTTATACATTAGCTTTGTCTACTAAAGCATATAAAAACTATACTAGTCTTCATGCTTCATCTTCTTTTCCTTAGCAGGGTCTTTACCTGGATTTACATGGAAGAATAACTGGGGTGAGAATTATAATTCTTAGTAAAAGTAATTCCAATACCAGCTAGCTATACATTGTATAAAACAAATATATAGCATCTAACTTAGGAGTTTCCTCCTCTATTCTCATATTTGCACACTACCTAGTAGTGTGATCTTAAATCGATAATCCACACACTATTAAATATAAACAACTACCCATACAGTGGTAAATATCAAAAGTGACGAACAATGCCCATACAACTGTCCGTAGTGCAAAGCAAGTGATATGAAATGTGAGTATGCCTAAGAATGCCCTAAAAGTATACGTATGAAATGCATACGCAAGGTTTTGTTTTGAAATACATGCAAAATTTTATGTTGAAAACAAAGAAGATTGCTAGGAGCTAGAATAGCATATTATCTGGTGGTAAAGAGAGGGAAAGCTCATTGTCACATTACTCGTATCTTGGCGTTATGGAGAAGTTCAGGCTTTGTCCTTCTCAAAAGTCCTTTGGACTTCCCACTTATATCCCTTAACCTTGGCACTAGTGAGAAGTTCGGGCTTCGTCCTTTTCAAAAGTCCTTCGGACTTCCCACTTATCTCACTTGGCCTCCATGATTGTAAACTGTATCAAAGGATACTCACTAAGATCAATACTACTAGACCAATCCATAAACTTACATACTTAGGATTCCTGGCTTCTTGTATACTCCTGTGGTAAAGAGAGGGAAACTTTATCCTCACAATACACGTACCTTGGCACTATCGAGAAGTTTAGGATTCGTCCTTCTCAAAAGTCCTTCGGACTTCCCACTTATCTCCCTTGGCCACATGATTGCACACATCAACACTTTGAGAATCTGGGCCAAATCCTTGTTTAGAGAACTTTTCAGACTTTGCTACTTTCTCCTTTAGGTCACTCTTGTGTACTAATCATTATAGGGTACTCACAAGGAATAATAACACCAAACCATTCCTCATACTTGTTTCTAAACACCACCTCATCACTCATACCACTTAAGTGATCTCTATGCAACACTAAGTTGCTAAGATGTTAAATACTCACCTATAACAAACCATTACTCTTGGTTACACTAAGGTTCTCATAATTTCCTTATAGAATCAACTCATCTTAGTGAAAAAGTCTATCTTAACTAATGTCTCATTTCAACCTAGCTGAAGGAAGCAAATGAGCATTTCTTTGGAACTTTGCATTACTAGCTTTACCTCCTTTCTATGAGAGCTTTCATGCACTATGACACTTTACTTTTGCCAACTTAGCTCTATGCACTCAACTTATGCCAACTTGGCTCTTTAATCACCTTTCTTGTGGTATCTATGCAACATTTTGTTGCTTGAGGGTTTAGGTACCTTCCTAAGGTAATCCATTACTCTTGGACATCCTAAGGTTCATACCTTCCTCATCTCTATTATAGTGAACATTATAATTCATCCTAGCATACTTGTCTTCAATGCACCTTCTCATCACATCTTAAGTGACATCTAATGCAATACTAAGTTGCCTAAGGTGCTTCATCCTTACCTAGGGCAAACCTTTTACTCTTAGTTTGCACAAAGGCCTTAGCTTATCCACACTTGCTAGGTGATCATTCTCCTCTTGAACTATCACCATTTGTGCCTTAACACACTTTAGGAAGCATAAAAGAATGATTTCATCTAGTAAGAAACATCAATTCATCAAGAATAGAATTCTTGAAAAATCCTGGAACTCACGCTTAGGCGTGACATTACCACACCTAGGCGTGGTGCTCTCTGTCTTGCCTGGACTGAAAACTGATCAGCCCACACCTAGTCATTGCCAAACTGAGCCTAAGCGTGACCAATTCTGCAAAAAATTCTGCAAACTGAGCTACTACTCAAAGGGTTCAAAACCCACTTCTAATCTTCCAATCATAGATTCTAAGTGATTTCTAACACTAATCTAGGCCCCTAAAGTTGTTGTAACTCTCGTACAACCTATGGATTCTCTTGGGCATAGATCTAGGTCCAAATCACATAACTCCAACCATTGTCCAAATCTTAAATCAATGGATCCTAATGGTTGATCTTAAGTCATGAATGGCCATCTTGCATTCTCTAAGCTTAAATTATCCTAACCTAGTCCTTTGAATCAAGAACCAAGCTAAGAACTCAGTTTTGACTCTCCAAACCCATCTCTCCATTCATAAACCCTCACTTCATTCAATAAGAAAAAAGAAAAGAAAGATGAATAGATGTCCCATTACCTCTTGATGAAGATGAAGATCTTCAAGCTTGAGCCTTGATCCCAGATCTTCCTCTCCTCCTTCTCCTTCTCCTTCTTCCTTTCTTTCCCTTTCTCTCTTCTCCTTCGACTATTTCTTCTTTCTTCTTTGTTTCTCGGTTTCTCTTCCTAGCCGAGAGAAAGGAAAGAAATAAGAAAGAAAAAAAAACTTAAGTTCCTGTGTTGGAACTTATATCTGCTAAGGACACCCGAATTACTCTAATTCAAGTTTCCTAACTTCTAATAACTTTAGAATAAATTATAGGATTCATCTAAATTGTTGTTTCACCTTTATTCTCTTTTTCCATATCTGCTGCTAGTCATTCGTTATTAAAACACACAACCAATATGCATAGAAATGCCAAACTGACGTTGATTCTCTTGAAACTTTTACCACATCTGACTTAGCTTATTTATGACTTAGAAACAAGTTCTCTATACTTGTTTCCCCCGACTTAGCCTTTAAAGCCATCATCTGAGCCATTTTGGGTCACTTAACAACTTTTGTGTTACAACAAAATGCCTAAATGAACTCAGATTGTCACAAAATTGAATTGACATGTTAAGCAAGTATTAAGCTACCTTGTGAAACCATATACAAGCCTAATCATGTTACTGAGGGTGTTACAGCAATGTCTAAGCTCGACACAGTCGTGTGAGCTAAAATTGTGTAACTTACATTGTAAAGGAGACATGGCCGTGTGACTTAGAGACACGGCCATGTCTCTAAAAAATAATTAGACAGAAGCATTCTTCAAGTTAGACAGGATCGTGTCTAACTCCTCAATCGCTTCTGAGTTGACACAAGGCTCTGTCTAGGCCAAAATGATCTTCTTTTACTTAGAAAATGCGGTGTCTTTGCCTTCTTTTACTTCAAATGTGATAAACCTCTTTAATCTACAAAAATGAAGACAATGATAAAGATCCATCTAAAATTCACTAATAAACATAAGCAAATCACCACAATTCATCTAGTTTCAGACTATACCGATACATAGGGTGGTAGCAGTACTCTTACTATTGTGAGGGGAAGGAATCCACCGATGACCAGGTAGTGTAAGGGCTCTTTTTTCTATCCTACTTAAACAAATACAAGGGAACACGGTTCTTGGGAATAAGTGAGTATTATGGTTTTCTAAAACAAAAACTTGCACAAACATACTATTAGAACATTTCTTAGGCATAATCATATTATATATTATACATTGCATTATTGGACAATTGTTGGGTAGTAGTCTCTCTAGTTGGTAATGAAGTGTGACAAAATTATGTTTTGCCTTATGAGTATTACATAGTGAGTATGTATCTGTTCTTATAGTAATGAGTAGAGTCTCATTTATCTATTGCGGACATAGTCTGTTATTTATGAGTTCATTTATTCATTGTGAATGTATAAATGTTGGTTTTGGAATACTTATACTGAGGATTTTTTGAATTCTCACCTCATTGTGTGTCCATGTAAATCTATGTCAAGATCCTTCAAAGGGAGAAAAGGCGGAGTAGCAGAAGAACAAGTGTAGTTTTATTGCTTTATTAGACAAAGCTTGTATATATTTATATTTTTTTGGGTTTGTATAAATTTGTATGTATAACACTTTGCCCTTTGAGGTTACTAATGTATATATGTATGACCTTTTCTTTTTGGCTCTCTATAATTATTTGTGTAAATGTTATGGGTTAGTTTGATGTTAAGTTAGAAGTAGCATAGATAATACTGATTATTCATGTATATGTCAGATATACTAGGGTGACAATATTAGGATGTTGCATTATGGTATTAGAGCAATTCATCCTATTGAGCTAGGGTACAGACTGACTATGCTTAGACATATTAGAGATTCCTGTTGTGCTTTTCTTGTCTCTTTGTGAGATGTTTGGATAGGATTGCATGACCTGCCTTAGGTTAGAATGTAATTAGCTACTATCAAACCGTTACATGATATTGAGACTGATCAACTCAATATGTTTTGTTTGTAACACCTCGAAATTTCTCATTTTTCAGTAATGATTTTACTGATTTTGTGTTTTCTGTGCTCTATATAATTTATTTTGACTGTTTTGCAGTTATTTTTTATCTTTTTGTGTGTTTTGCTCGGTGTCAAAAAAATAATATTTTTCGGGGCCGGGAAAATTTTAGATTGTTTATTCGGGGCCGGGGGAACTTACTAAACCTGAAACCGAAAGACACAGTTCTAAGTCTTTTAATTTTTAGAATTTATCTTTCAAATAAAAATATTTTACGTATTCTAGAATGATGACTCGTCATTTGATGACTCACCTAGGTGGGTAAGCTAGTGACTCACATATTCTAGAATGTTCCAGAAGATTTTAGTAGCTGTGACTTACCTTGTATGCACCAATGAGGAGCTGGTCAAACTTGGCGGTTGTGACTCATCGTGGAGGACCAATAGAAGCTGGACACCTTGCGTGACACCTCAACACCATGACTCAACGTATTCTGGAAGCTTGCAGAAGTGATGACCCGCCATGTTCTAGAATGGTGACTCGCCACATTCTAGAAGGTTGTAGAACATAGACTCACCCTGTGACTCACCACAGTGAGTCACACGTTCTAGAGACTTCTCTGTGATGACTTACCAAGTAAAATATCTAAGGATAAATATCTAACGAAAAATATCTCAGTAAAATATCTTAGTAAAATATCTACATAAAATATCTAGGTGAAAATATCTAAGCTTAAATATCTTAGAAACTAATTATGACAAGCTTTATGTGTGCACTAATGGGAGAAGCAAGCTTGCTTGCTAAGTTGTTGAATAGTCAACAATAGTGGCTTGACTTTGATTTGCACCCTTGAATGGCAAGACTTAGTGGTGAAGGATTTAATTTCAACCATTGATGGAATCAATGGTTTAGGAAGCAACTTGTAGGAGAAGGATTTAATCCCTCCTTTGGATGAAGCTCACGGCCATGAAGCTTCCAAAGTGGCTAAAATTGATTTTTCTATCACATTTCCTAAAGCCTTCATCTTTTCATTCAAGCTTGAACACAAAAATTCTCTTTTCCACTTTCTTTCTCCTATCTCACGGCCAAGCACTTGGAGTGCATGGTTTCATTTTATCTCTCTTAACTTTGTGACCATTCATCTTTTCTCTCTTCTCTCTCTTCAAGAAACCAAAGCTTTTCCATTTCTTTCTTCTCTAACCTATCAGCCAACACCATGAAAACACCATCCAAGCTTCTATAATTCTAACCAATCACACCACTTGAAACTAGAGACCATTTAGTGAAGCTTTAGTGTTGAGACCTTAACTTGGTTCTACCATTTTCAAGTTTTTCTCCAAGCTTGAAGTTTGTAGCTTCAAAGGTAAAGTTTGAGTTTTCTTACCCCATTTGTGTTTCTAAAGCCCTAAATCATGATTTGAGTTCATGGTTGTCATGTTTTAAGTCTTGGTTGTGATGGATGTGTTTGTTTGAAGTGTTAGGGTTTGTTTGTGGTGGAGACCGAACCTACAAGGAGAAGTTTTTGGAGCTTTTTGGTTGCTAATCAAAGTAAGAAGGAGATTAACCTCATTGGTCATATGTGGTGGTGAGGGAATGGATTTGTTTGTGTTTATGGGTGAAAAATCCCTTAAAGGATTTATTCATTTGATTGTGTATGTTTAAGTGTTATGTGTTGTTATATATGATTTTATTGCTTTGATAATTATGCATGATTTTTATTAAGTGATTACTATGTGAGATGGTATGATTTTGATTGAATTGTGATTAGATGCTTAATATGATTTTATTGCTTTAATAGTAAGCATGAATATGTAATAGTAGAAATATCATGTGTGATATGTTGTATATGATAAGAATCATGTGGAAAGAAAAACTATTTTGGTTTCAAAGAACTAATAGGCTCACGGCCTCCATGAGTATTTTGGAGCAAATCACTTAAAGTATTTTACTATGCGTGAATTTTAGATGATTATGTAACAATTGATTGGATTAAAGATTTTTACAAAGAAAAATGAGATAGGAAATGAATAAATATTTGGTTATGGAATATAAATTGATTTTCGGCCAACATGCCAAGAATTGGTATTTTAGATCAAAAATATTTTCTCAAGTGTAGTCTTAAAGAATTAAATAACAAGAACTCAATTTAGTGAATTTTGAGATGTAAAAAGAAAGTAAACTAATTTTTGGAATTAATTAAATTAATGAATTGAGGTCATGATGGGAAATAAATTTATAAGTTAAAGTTTACAGACGTATAGCTCATCCTTTGGGTTTTGAAGCGCGTTAGAAAACTTTGAGCTATAATATTTGATTAAATCATGGAAGTGTAAAATTTTGTGAAGAAAATATTAGAAAGTATTATTAAGAGGAAATTTATTGGAAATGAGATTCAAATTTTATTAAACATGGAAAAGAATTCTTTATAATTGGTTAAGTCAAGAATAACATAGTGTTTGTGAACAATGTTAGGAAATATTATTTGGTGAAGGTTTAGTGAGAAAATGTTAGAAACATTATTTAAGGGTGATTTATTAAGGAAATATTGGAATTAAAGTCCAATTTTGATATTAAATGAGAAAAGTTTTAATTTAAGCTTAGAATATGATTAAAATATTTTACGCGATTAAAAATACATAGAAAAACTATTTCACAATTTAAAAAAGATGATTTTTAGTTACATGATTAAGAAAACATTTTAAAATCTTTACACGATTGAGAAAACATTGAAAAACTATTACGTGATTTGAAAATGTAACAAAAGTAGTACACGATTGTGAAAATGCGATAAAAATGCTACGCGATTGAGAGGAACAACAAGGTTTGGATGTACTGGACCTGAGTGAATCGTGGGGCCGATGTTTTGGATCTGAGTGGATCAGTGGTATTATGTAATTGTATAAGCAGTTATATAATATCATTGATACTAATGGTATTAGACAATTGTATGGGCAGTTGCTTTAATATCATTGGGAATAGTCCAATGGTGGTTTGACTTCATTGATCATACATTTGAGCATTATACAATCGGTGGCTATTGTGGCTTTTGTGCCTAGGAGTGAACGAGAATTTGGATAGTGTGATCTATGATGGATCTCAGGGGGCAGGGCGAGATGATTCACTTAGTGATCTGTTATCACATTATATACCTCTGGCCGTGAAAAACCGTTGCAACGGACTGACAAGGACCAGACAAACAATAATCATTTTGTGGTCCCGCATAGACTGTCATTGAGGGTGATAGATCTTCTGGAACATTCATATCTGAGTTTGTTTTTAGCTCCATGGAGTAGGAAATGGGTGCATTGTGCATAAGGATGGTTAGTATACATATTGTGCATGTGCATAGTAAGTGTACATATTATTCATATGCATAGTCAGCATTTATACTGTTGTGATATAGTATTATTTATTGTGATATAATATTATTGTGGTATTATAATTATGACCAGATATTGTGTTGCAAGGTTATTGGATTATTTATTTATTAAATATCATGAATATATTTGCTGATTTTATGTTATTTTATGGATTGCATGTTGAACTGTGTTGGCATGTTTATCGTTTCTTTGCTGCCATATTGGTATGCGATGTAGGGGATCTCACCTCTTTGCTATATTGTTTGTCTGTTATGTTTATATGATTATGTTTGATAAAGACCATAAGAAGGACGAGGTAGGATCGCCTAGGTTTGAGTTGGATTGACTTTGTTTGATCGATTTGCAATGGCTACAAAGAGGGATTTCTCTAATTACGTGTAAGTGCAGTTCCACGGAGGCACTGAAGCTTGGCATGTCGACCCAGATACTCATCATTTTAGTTATATAGGAGGGGTGACCCTATCCCAGAGTAGGACCTACCATGGAATCCCTACTGTTACATATAACGCTTGTGTACATGCAGAGTTCTCCATGTCTATTAGAGAATTGTGGGATAATGCTCACCTGCCTAGAGAAGACTCTATGGATTCAACTGCTAAGACTCCTGTCCGTAGAGACACGTATCTGCTAGAGAATGTGTCTGTAGAGGATCCGAGAGAGGATCAGGTTTAGGGCCTTTCTCTCCTAGTTTTTGGGCTTAGGCCAGGTCAAGTTTTTATATGGTAGTTGGGTATAAGCTTTGAGTTTTGTAAATCTTATGTATTAAATAATATTGGTGAATTATGTTGGTTTATGTAATGTGTGTTAATCAATTAATTGTTTTTTTTAATCTCTAAAGGTTTGGTAAATTTATATTATCCACTACAAGGAAATTTTTTGTGTTGGTGTCGTACAAGGTTAAGGCTTTTATAACTTAGGTTAAGTTTTAGAAGTTTTAATCTTAAATGTGATACCCTATGGTGGGTGTTACATTAGTTGGTATTAGAGCCCAAGTTCGAGTCTATTAGGGTTTGTGGTTAGGTTTGTCTTGTTTGTGCTGTGTGTTTCTCTGACACCGAACACAAACATAGATTGTTTGGTTTCCAAAAGGAGACAATGTTGTTTGAAATGGTTACATTTAGTTTCGTTGTGTTTTGATTTATTTGTCTTTGAAGAAAGACAATGGATCGTAGTAGACGTAAGCATATGGACGCGAGACGTGACGATGATTGTATGGTCACAGCTAGAAGTGTAATGCAGAGGATGGCTGACGTAGCGGTACAATAGAGTCAGAAGGTCACTCAATAGCAGGAATTGATAACCGAACTTCAGAACTTGTTAGAGTTGGAGCAGTCTCAGGATGTGAGATTTTGTGACTTTGGACCATCGAGGATCCAAAAAGGGAGGAAATGTAAAGTCAATCGATTCCAGCAAAATCCGTATATACGACCACTGGGGAATCAACATCAACGACAACAATATGGAGGAAGAGCTAGTGGTAGTGGATCCATCTAGACTATGACACCATTACAAATATGAAAGAAGTGTATAGGAAATCACTTAACAAAGGAGTGTACGAAAAAGGAAAAGGTCTGCTACAACTGCGGGAAACCCGGACATGTTTATCGAGATTGTGCCCAACAAAAGACAAAGCCTTCAGTTAGCAAAGTATGGATTCCAAGATCTCAAGAAGGAGGAATAGATAATACGGTGAGTGGAGCAGAAGCATCTCAATCAGAAGATCTGAGCAACAAGGAGATTGTTGCCATAGAGGGTGATTCTATATCTATAATGTATAACTCAAAGGGCAATCCTTTCTTTTATGGCCTATGACTGAGTAAATCTATTTGGATTATCAATGTTTTTGTTATCTTTTTATCTGAGTATTTCTACTCTTGTTGCTACTTAAATTTGCTTAATCTATCATATTTTTGTCAAACATCGAATCTTTTTTTGTTGATTTGATTTGTCTCCCTGAAATCACATCTATTTGAGAGCTTGATTTTATAAATGGATTAGTTATCTTCTAACCATATCCTGCTAGATTGTTTCAATAAAACCTTAGTCTTCTTTGAAACTTAGATTTCTGGATTTAACAGCCAACTATTGGGAATTTTTGTGGATACATCACGCAGCGGAAAACAGGGATTCCCACCGAGGATCCATGTGAAAAAGCCATAATCTGAGTTTTTAAATGATTTACCTCTTGAAGCGTGAATCACCAACACCATAATAGAAACGATGTCTCTGCGGTATCCACACGAATAGACTCACGAACGTCCAACGTCTGCAAAGAGAAGCCTCACATCTCATACACAGTGCTAGCTGCGTAGAGAAGAGAATAAACCTGTCGCTCTCTCACTCACTTTTCTATAGGGGCGACTAGGGTTCTGAATTGTGTGTATTAGCAGCCCCCTTAGCAGTACTATTTATAATAGTGACTGCCTTAAGTGAGTGTGAGCAGCAGTAAGGTAAACTGTGCAACCCTAGACTCATCTGTTATGAGTCTGGCCCATATTTGAATCCGAGTCCAACTTAGATCCATTGCTCCAATTTTAGTCTGCTCTATATGTGTGACCCTGCAGGTTCTTATTACGTTGGCAGTAATATTAAAATCCCATTTTAATATTACAAGCAGTGAGCGGTATCTAGCAACACATCGCTGCTACCTAAGTAATAAGAATGTCAGTGATTTGACATAACCTTTCCGTGACCAATGTTTCCGTGTTGTTTAGTCCCTTTGTCAAGATATCTGGATTGAACACAAGGCATGGAATGCGTCACCCTTGTATAGTCCAATCATTCGTTTCTTGATACTCGAGTAGACTTTGTTACAACAAATGAGATCAATATCTCATATTGACTCATTTGAGCATGACCATGCATTTCGCAGTCTCACTCAATCAGGGGGCCCAAAGATATCGCTCCTGTTATGTAGGAGTGACAAATCCCATCTAGGTCACTCACATCCCTCTGCATGATTCGCGGTATGTCCAATAACCAACTTTATAATCACCTTGTTACAGATGACGTTTGATGGCATTAAAACACACAACTCCTCATGTAGGAATCGTAGTGAGTTCAGGTCAAAGGACCACAGACACCATTGTCACTATGAGAATCACTTATGACACTCACGTAACGATCCATGTAGCATTCTCATGGTGGGTCAGTCTAGTACATCATTACTCTAATATGTACCCGTGTGATGACTTGATATCTCATATCCATGACCCGTGAGATGTGGTCATCAGTCTATGCACATACTAGTCACAATGTATTATTGTTGTCCTAATTAACAATAATACTTGACTAGGAACATTTAAGAATAGTGTTGTAACCAAAAGGATCTCACGATCAAGTCATCCACTTGATGTCCTATGGCATCAAACTTACTATTCTAAGGATTTTATTATGTTTATCAAAAAGAACACAATAAATGAAATGCCTCATATATAAAATAGCATAATAGAATGTATGTAAATATAGAAAATGTATTGGCCTCTAGGGCATACACCAACACCAACGAAGTTGAAGCTCTGTCGAGGGAAGGAGTTAAAAAAAAATACGTGTTATTGTGTTCCTTGGAGGTCAAGAATGAGAACGATGTGAATGCCTTTCCTATAGTTTATGAGTTTCCCAAAGTTTTTCTGATAAGGTACCCAGAATATTATCGAAAAGAGAGATAGAGTTTTCTATTGATCTTGTACTAGGATTTAATTCTATATCTGTGGTGCTGTATCGGATGTCGCCATCAGAATTAGATGAGCTCAAGAAGCAGTTAGTAGAATGATTAGGAAGTAGTTCTTCAATGAGAAAGACTAAAGACCATAGCAGAAATCTATAGCTTTCTTAGAGTTAGATGCTATGGTGTTTGCATTGAAGATCTGAAAGTATTTTCTGTACGGAGCAATATTCAACGTCTACAGCAATCACAAGGGTCTGAAGTACCTGTTCGATTAGAAGAAGCTGAGTTTGAAACCTTATGTGAACGGCAATGTAAAGCCTCTTTATGTTGGCAAAAGATGAGGGAAATTTTGGCGTTAGGATTTGAGCTTCTGTAACCGACGGTGGGAAGAGTTATGGTAATCTGGAATGATGTAACTGAGGATACAACGTGGAAGCTAGAAGACAAAATGAGAGAACAATATCCGCAATTGTTCTAAGGTATAATGAATTTTGGGGACGAAATTCTTTTTAGAGGGGGAGTATTGTAACACCCCAAAATTTCTCATTTTTAGTAAAATGTGATTTTACTGATTTTGTGTTTTTTGTGCTCTATATAATTTATTTTGACTGTTTTGCTGTTATTTTTGATCTTTTCGTGTGTTTTGCTCAGTGCTGGGAAAATAATATTTTCCGGGGCCGGGAAAATTTTAGATTATTTATTCAGGGTCGGGGGAGCTTACTAAACTCAAAAAAGAAAGACACAGTTTAAAGTCTTTTAATTTTAGAATTTATCTGTCAAATAAAAATATTTCGTGTATTCTAGAACGATGATTCATCATTTGATGACTCACCTACGTGGCTAAGGTAGTGACTCATGTATTCTAGAATGTTCTAGAAGATTTTAGTAGCTGTGACTTACCTTGTATGCACCAATGAGGAGCTGGTCAAACTTGGCGGTTATGACTCATCATGGAGGACCAATAGAAGCTGGACACCTTGCGTGACACCTCAGCACCATGACTCAGCGTGTTCTAAAAGCTTGCAGAAGTGATGACTCCCCATGTTCTAGAATGGTGACTCGCCACATTCTAGAAGGTTGTAGAACATAAACTCACCCTGTGACTTGCCACAGTGAGTCACACGTTCTAGAGACTTCTCTGTGATGACTCACCTAGTAAAATATCCAAGGATAAATATCTAACGAAAAATATATCAGTAAAATATCTTAGTAAAATATCTACATAAAATATCTGGGTGAAAATATCTAAGCTTAAATATCTTAGAAGCTAACTATGACAAGCTTTATATGTGCACTAATGGGAGAAGCAAGCTTGCTTGCTAAGTTGTTGAATAGTCAACAATAGTGGCTTGACGTTGATTTGCACCCTTGGATGGTAAGACTTAGTGGTGAAGGATTTAATTTCAACCCTTGATGGAATCAATAGTTTAGGAAGCAACTTGTAGGGCTCACGGCCATGAAGCTTCCAAAGTGGCTAAAATTGATTTTTCTATCACATTTCCTAAAGCCTTCATCTTTTCATTCAAGCTTGAATAAAAAATTTCTTTCTTCCACTTTCTTTCTCCTATCTCACGGCCGAGCACTTGGAGTGCATTGTTTCATTTTATCTCTCTTAACTTTGTGACCATTCATCTTTTTTCTCTTCTCTCTCTTCAAGAAACCAAAGCTTTTCCATTTCTTTCTTCTCCAACCTCTCAGCCAATACCATGAAAACACCATCCAAGCTTCTATAATTCTAACCAATCACACCATTTGAAACGAAAGACCATTTAGTGAAGCTTTAGTGTTGAGACCTTAACTTGGTTCTACCATTTTCCAGTTTTTCTCCAAGCTTGAAGTTTGTAGCTTCAAAGGTAAAGTTTGAGTTTTCTTACCCCTTTGTGTTTCTAAAGCCCTAAATCATTATTTGAGTTCATGGTTGTCTTGTTTTAAGTCTTGGTTGTGATGGATGTGTTTGTTTGAAGTGTTAGGGTTTGTTTGTGGTGGAGACCGAACCTACAAGGAGGAGTTTTTGGAGCTTTTTGGTTGCTAATCAAGGTAAGAGGGAGATTAACCTCATCGGTCATATATGGTGGTGAGGGAATGGAATTGTTTGTGTTTGTGGGTGAAAAATCCCTTAAAGGATTTATTCATTTGATTGTGTATGTTTAAGTGCTATGTGTTGTTATATGTGATTTTATTGTTGATGTGTGTGAAACAACATCATATCTTATTCTTGTTTTGCATGCATTTTTAGGCATTTTAGTTCTCTTTTTATTTGTTTTTCCTTTAGTTCGGATAACTGCGGTATTTTTGGTGTTGTTGTTCAAAATTGGTACTCAATTGGCCTTGAAATGGATGGAAAGCTTGCATAATTGAAGTTGGAGCTTTAAGGATAGCAAATTGGGGAAAAAGACTCATTCTAGAGAATTCCACGGCCTGCCCGTGGAATTTCCCATGGCCATGGATCGAGTAGCTGTGTGAAGAAGCAAAAGTGATTTTCCAAAGAATTCCACAGCCGTGGAATTCAGCCAGCAAGATCCACAGCCTGGCCATAGAATTTCCCACGGCCGTGGATCTCAGTCCTAGTCAGTTTTTAAGTTTCATTTTTTTTTTCTTTTGATTGGCTGGGGCCAGTTGAAACCCTAGGTGTTACCAAGTGGCCTCAATACTCAAGAGGGGGGGTGAATTGAGTAGTTAAAAATAAGTTCACAAATCTTTTGCAATTCGTTTGACAAACAATTTTCGTTGAAGCTATTGAATGATCAGAGATAATTGAATAGATGAGTTAAGCACTTTTACTAATGAACGTAATAGCCAAGGAGACAATATTCAAATAAAACAATGAAACAGTGCACAAAGATAAGCAGAGGAGGGTTTAGAGAAACAAACACAGTCGTTTATCCTGGTTCAATCACTACTCCACTTGTGATCTACGTCCAGTCCCCAAGCAACACCTTGAGATTTTCCACTATATCTTCAAGCTTCAATGGGTGCTTGAAAAACCACTACAACCTTGAGCACTCAACAGTATGGGATACCTCACCCAAAAGCTTGAGCCTCTATTTTCCAAGGGATACCTCACCCTTACAATACTTGAGGGATACCTCACCCTCACTAATTAGAATGTATAAGATTGAAATAGAAGAAGCTCTCTCTAGAGCAAGTGTTTACAAATTGAAGCTCTAATATGCTCTCAAGGATTTTTCACGTTTTTAGTCAGAAAACAGAGCAAGAAATGATTTTAAGGATTGATTCACATTTTGAAGTATGATGATCAGTTTTTGGTTCAAGGTCAACCGTAAATGAGAGCCCAACTTTGGTATTTATAAGTTTCTCAATTAATAGAGCCATTGGAGGTAGTTGGGCATGCATTTAATGCATTTAATATAGCCGTTGGACATTGTCAGGATGCGTGTAATCGATTACATATCTCAGGTAATCGATTACATTATTGTTCCAACGTTTTCTGATCTTTCTGGGCTCTGTGTAATCGATTACATTCTTGAGGTAATCGATTACATGGCTTCTGACTTTGCTTGTAATCGATTACAATGCTTATGTAATCGATTACATGACTTCTGACTTGCTGTGTAATCGATTACAATATTCATGTAATCGATTACATGGCTCGTCAAACGTGTTCTTTGAGTTTCTGGGTTTTGTGTAATCGATTACATTATTGGTGTAATCGATTACATGGCTTCTGACTTTGTTTGTAATCGATTACAACATAAATGTAATCGATTACATTATTCGTCGAACGTGTTCTTTGCCTTTCTGGGCTTTGTGTAATCGATTACATATATTGTGTAATCGATTACATGGCCTCTGACTTGCTTGTAATCGATTACATTGTTCATGTAATCGATTACATGCTTTCTATTTGATGTGTAATCGATTACAAACATTGTGTAATTGATTACATTGGCCTTTGAACACATTTTTCAAGTCCAATAACGCTTGTAAGTCATTTCCAACACCTCAAGATACTTGATTAAACATAAATCCTTTTAAGAGTGTTAGATTTAAAGTTGAAACTCAAGTTTTATTGAAAGCCATGTTTAACTTTGAAATTTCCCATTTATTTTGAAATCACATATTGAAAAACCATTTGAGAAATCTTGAGAGCATTTAACATTAATCTCCTAAGTCTAAATAACTAATTAAACCTTCTGTCTTCTTTCTTTGATCTTGATTTTTCCTTTTGTGCTTGATCTTCTCTTTTGCTTTTGTTATCATCAAAAACCTTTTGACATGCCTTAGAGACATAAGCATTCACATTCTCCCCCTTTTTGATGATGACAAACTGATCATAGGAAAAAGAAAGAATTTTTGCATTTGTATATAATAGTCATTTAGGTACAATCTGCCCCGAGAGATTATGCATGATATTGGGTTAGATCATGCATATGAAAAGCTTAATAACTTAAAAGGTCAATAACTCCCCGTACTCATGCAACCTTTAATTTCTCATGCAACCATTAATTACATTTCATTTTTCCTTATTTTCTCCCGTTGGCATTATCAAAAGACATAAGCATTTAAAAAAATGGACATGACATAATGACTATATTTCATGATTCCCAAATGTTTGCTATAACAGAAAAGCCACAAAGATCAGTCAATCAATATTCCAAACCAATCATTCAAAGTGAAAACAAGTTCATGTATTAATAATCAGCATGTACAAATAAACATATCACAACCAGTAGGCAATAACAAAGTATAACCATAAAGGTATACCAATTTTATATAATCCAAGTCAAAACAAAATAAGTACAAGGTGGTCATCAATACAAGAAAATATATCAAGGCATAAGGCCATGATCACTATCAGTGTCCTCGCTGTCACGAGAAGACTTCACCCTCCGGATCCGCGCAGAGAGTCTTCTAGGTCAATATTATCATCGCCGGGCATAAGGTCGTCGTCGAGTCCGAAGCTCCTCATCATCGGCAGGAACTCCCGGATGGACCGGCGAAGGATATGGGATCCGGAGGGTAGAGGATGTGGGGGTGCAAGCAGCAGCAGGACTCTCGGGAACGGGAGGGCCACGTAGGAGGGGAACGAATGGAGGCAAGCTCCGGTCTGAGTAGTCCATCCTCAGCTCAAGATGGTCGATCTTTTGCTCTATATGATCCATGCGTGTGTTTACGTTGGCGCTCAGATTGCGCATTTCTTGGAGCAGAAGATCAAGAGAAGCTGGAGCAGGAGCAGAGGCAGGGTACTGAGCCTCCTCATCATCACTATCTGGATCGTGATGGATATGGCCAAATGTGCCATGAGTAATGTAATGCCACCTATCTTCCATCTTGTAGAGCTGAAGCTTCTTCAGAGTATGCAGCCCAATTGATTGGGGTCCCTTCGAGCTGGTGTCCTTGGACTCTTCAGCCAGTGAAATGCGACAGTACTCAAGGATTGTGGTGACCAACATGGCAAAGGGGAGAGCAGAGTTCTTCTTTTTCTTGATGTCCAGCATATGCTCTAGAATGTAGTAACCCCAGTTTATTGGGTGCCCTGTGGTCATTGCCCATAATGCCACTACATCATCCTTGAGGACTTGGGAATAATTCCCTCCTCTGGGAATCAATCCACGAACCAAGAGGTAGTGGAGGACCCTGTTTTCCATAGTGAGGCCAGTGGCCATTATTCTACGTCTAGGATCACTGGGGAGGTGGTAGCCAGTCCTAATCAAAGAGAGAAGAGCAGCCTTATGCTCAAACTCATGCCCCCAGACTTTGGCATTTCCACAGAACTGAGCTCCATCAGGAGTGAGCTTGGTAAGCCTATACCACTCTGCCATTGTTAACCTGATTTGGTGTTTTTTCACTTCAGAAATTATGCAATTATCTTCAACCTTCAGGTTAGCATAAAACACTCGGACAAGGTTAGGGTAGATGGCCTTCTCTATGCTCAGGAATCCCAAGAAGCCTAAGTTTTCTATTGTCCTAAAGCTTTCTAAAGGTTCACTCTCGCAGAAGGTGATGGGAAGATACCTGGGAGAGATGATTTTGCGAAGCTGGAAGTTCTTTCCGAACAACTCAGCTTTCTTCACAAGTGGAAAAGTGCCTCGTGAGGTCCAGGCCGAGATATTACGTGAAGAGCCACCAGAGGAACCTCCAACAGCAGCCCCTGTTCTTGGGCGCTTCGAGCGATGAGAGGATTCAACCATTGATGAGAAGGAGAAGCAAGGGATGAGTGGTAAATGGTTGGGGATGAGTGAGGAGAGAGAGAGGGACGAGATTAGGTCAGAAAAGTGGAGAGGGTGTTCGTGAGAGAAGATGAGGAGATTTGGATGAGGGATGTGATGGGATTTGATCGGTGGGCTATGTGGAGAGGGGTTTTCCGAGATTGAGAGAGGCAAAATGACCGGTTTTGATGGAGATTTGAGTGAGAAAAGAGAGATTTTGAGATCTGAGGTGCGTGGGAGCAGAAGGAGAGAACGAGGAAGATGAACAGGCCCAAACAGAAATGAGCTCTACGCGCGTCAGGAACCTTTTAAAAACCCTGTGTAATCGATTACATTGAGTGTGTAATCGATTACATGCATTCTGGTGGGTATGTAATCGATTACATTTTTAGTGTAATCGATTACATGCTTTACAGGAACCTTGTAATCGATTACATAGTTGATGTAATCGATTACCTGAGTTCTGAGTTGGTTGTAATCGATTACAAAATGTGTGTAATCGATTACATGCGTGACAGAACCTGTGTAATCGATTACAAAGTCATTGTAATCGATTACCAGCACTCTTTAACTCAGATTTTACGTTCCAAACAGCATATAATCAATTTTAATCCATCCAAATCAGTTTTAAAGCAACTTAAATCATCATGCAAGCATATAGACTAATCATATTATGATTCAACTCATATAATTGATCAAAATTATCATTTTTACCAAGAATTTCACCCTTTTTGGTGAAATTTGAGGTTGTTGAATTTCTTATCAAAGTTGGACATGAGGGGCACTGCAAAATAATTTAGGGAAACCTCGACGCTCAAGTTAGTATGGGATTCAAATATATAATGAAAATTCAGAGATTGTGCAGCAATGTGGCATAATTATGCAGAAAAACGCAAGCTTAGGCATTTGTTTTAGGATTATGCAGCAAATATCTAACTTATGCATGAATGGTCCAATATACCCAGTTCATTTCTAATGTAGAAAAATGCTTCTTTTGCTAGGGGTTTGGTGAAAATATCAGCTAATTGCTTAGTTGTTTCAACAAATTCAAGTATGCAATCACCCCTTTGAACATGATCTCTAATGAAATGATGTCTTATTTCAATATGCTTAGTTCTAGAATGCAAAATGGGATTTTTTGACAAGTTAATTGCACTAGTATTATCACATTTAATGGGAATGTGATCAAGCTCAAGACCATAGTCCAAGAGTTGCTGTTTCATCTAAAGGACTTGAGCACAGCAACTCCCAGCTGCAACATATTCAGCTTCAGCTGTGGACAATGCCATACTATTTTGTTTCTTGTTGTGCCAAGAAACTAGTGAGCTTCCAAGCAAGTGGCATGTCCCACTAGTGCTCTTTCGATCCATTTTGCATCCAGCAAAATCAGAATCGGAGTACCCAATAAGACTACATGAGGCTCCCTTAGGGTACCATAAACCCATTTGTGATGTGCTATTAGATATTTCATTATTCTCTTAACAGCACATAAGTGTGATTCCTTAGGATTAGCTTGATATCTAGCACACATGCATACACTAAACATTATATCAGGCCTACTTGCAGTGAGATAAAGGAGTGAGCCAATCATACCTCTATATTTTGTAATTTCTACTGATTTACCTCCTTCATCCTTGTCAAAATAGCAAGAGGTGCCCATAGGAGTAGCCATATGCTTGGCATTGTCCATTCCAAACTTCTTGAGCAGCTCCTTGCAATACTTAGATTGGCTTATAAATGTTCCTTCTCTTGTTTGCTTGATTTATAGACCAAGGAAGAAGTTGAGCTCACCCATCATGGACATCTCAAACTCACTTTGCATAATATTTGAAAATTCTTTACAAAGAGAGTTGTTAGTAGCTCCAAATATAATGTCATCAACATAGATTTGAACTAGAAGAATGTCATGCATTTTGTGTTTTATGAAGAGAGTGGTGTCAACTTTACCTCTAGAAAAGCCTTTATCTAAAAGAAATTTGCTCAACCTTTCATACCAAGCTCTAGGAGCTTGTTTCAAGCCATACAAGGCCTTTTTCAATTTAAAAACATGGTTGGGCATTTCAAAGTCCTCAAAACCAGGAGATTGTTCTACATACACCTCTTCTTGTATAAAACCATTTAAAAAGGCACTTTTGACATCCATTTGATAGAGTTTGAAGTCCATGATGCAAGCATATGCAAGTAGCATTCTAATGGCCTCTAATCTAGCTACGGGAGCATAAGTTTCTTCATAATCTATGCCTTCTTCTTGATTATATCCCTTAACTACAAGTCTAGCTTTATTTCTTATTATTAAACCCGTTTCATTAAGTTTGTTCCTAAAGACCCATTTGGTGCCAATTATAGGATGATCATTGGGCCTTGGAACTAATTCCCAGACTTGATTCCTCTCAAATTGGTTTAGTTCTTCTTGCATGGCCAAGAGCCAATGCTCATCATTAATGGCCTCATTTATGTCTTTTGGTTCAACTTGAGAGACAAAGGCTAGATGATTACATGCATCTCTAAGTGAGTTTCGAGTGATTACCCCTTTTGATACATCACCTATCACTTTGTCAAGAGGATGATACCTTGAAGTCCTCCATTCCTTGGGTAGATCCAAGATTTTAGAATCTTCTTGCCATGAGTGATCAAGGAGTCTCTCTTCTTCCTTCTTGGACTCTATCTCTTGATTTTCCAAGTGCGTCTTTGCCAAGATTTCTGCAACATCATCAACAAGTTCCTTTTCGGCTCATTTGGGTTAGTTTCATCAAATGCAACATGTATGGATTCTTCTATGGTCATAGTTCGTTTATTATAGACTCTAAAGGCCTTGCTATGAATAGAATAACCAATGAATATTCCCTCATCAGATTTTGTATCAAACTTCCCCAAGTTATCCTTTCCATTATTCAAAACAAAGCATTTGCATCCAAAAACATGAAAATGTGACACATTAGGTTTCCTTCCTTTGTACAATTCATATGGGGTTTTCTTTAAAATTGGCCTTATTAGGGCTCTATTCATAACATAACAAGCGGTGTTAACCGCATCCACCCAAAAGTACTTAGGAAGATTGGCCTCATTGAGCATAGTTCTTGCCATTTCTTCTAAAGATCGATTTTTCTTTTCTACAACACCATTTTGTTGTGGTGTTCTAGGGGCAGAAAAATTATGCTCAATGCCATGTTCATCACAAAAAGTTTCAAATTCATGATTTTCAAATTCACCACCATGATCACTTCTTATGGATGCAATACAAAAACCTTTTTTGTTTTGGATAACTTTTGCAAGTTTTCTAAATGATTGAAAAGCATCATTTTTGTGAGCCAAGAATAATGTCCATGTAAATCTAGAAAAATCATCCACAATCACTAATGCATAGTAATTCCCACCAAAGCTCATAGTTCTAGAGGGTCCAAAAAGATCCATGTGCAAAAGTTGTGAAGGTCTAGAAGTTGAAACTATGTTTTTAGCTTTGAAAGAGACCTTTACTTGTTTTCCCTTTTGACATGCATCACAAAGTTTGTCTTTTTCAAATTTGAGCTTTGGAAGACCAATTACTAGTTCTTTAGAAACCAATTTGTTTAAGTGATCCATGTGAATGTGAGCAATTCTTCTATGCCATAACCATGAATCATTTTCTCTACTCATAAAACATTTAGCATCATTTGAGGAAATATCATCAAGACTAATCATATATATGTTATTGACCCTATGACCAACAAACTTAACTTGCTTATCATCCTTTCCCTCAATTATACAACAAGAGGAATCAAATATAACTCTATTTCCTTTATCACACAATTGACTAATACTAAGTAAATTATGTTTAAGTCCTTCAACAAATAAGACATTATCAATAGATGATGAAGGTATCTTACCAACTTTGCCAATTCCAAGAATCTTCCCTTTGTTGTTGTCACCATATGTGACATGACCATGTTTCTTGTGTGTAAGGGAGGAGAACTTGGAGCCATCACCGGTCATGTGCTTGGAGCAACCACTATCAAGATACCAACTTGAGCTCTTGGTCTTCAAGCACACCTACAACACATATTCAAGATTTAACTTTTGGTACCCAAATTGTTTTGGGTCCTTGTGTGTTAGAATTAGGTATGGTGCCTTTAAGGACCCAAACCCTTTTGATTCCAACCTTGGTGTTTATGTTCTTTCTAACATTGCAAGTGGATGCACTATGCCCTTTCCTACCACAATGAAAACATTTAACAAAGGGGTTACTTGAAGTTTTTGAGGAAACAAAGAAGTTCTTATAAGATTTTTGATGGTTGTTTGGATTAAATCCTAAATCGGCTTTTTGGAAAACACATTTTTGTCTCCCTAACAACACATTCAAGTTGTCTCTTCCAAAAGTGAATTTTGCAAGAGTGTTGTTCAAGTTTTCAATTTGTTTTTCAAAAGCTTTGCATGATAAATAAGGTAATGATATGGATGCATTATCATGTGAGGAACAAATCATGCATGATGAATTAGCATCTATGAGTCCTAAAGTCTCATTTTCAATTTTAAGTTCATTTATCTCCTTGGTTAAAGTAGAAACTTTCTTTGTCAATAGGGAGATTGTTTTATTGGAAGACAAAATCATTTTTGTGAGCCTCAAAGATTCATCATGCAATTCTTGAAAGGCATCTTGCAATTCATCATAAGAAGGTGGAGGTTCTAGGTTAGAAGATGTTACCTCGGTGTCGCTTTCTCCACTTTCTTCTCCTTGAGCCATGAGGCAAAGATGGGCTTCCTCATTTTCTGAATCATCGGAAGAGCTTAAGTCATTGTCCTCCCAAGCTATATATGCTCTTCTTCCTTTCTTTTCCTTGGAGGGTCTTTTCTCAAACTTCTCCGTCTTCTTGAGATATATAGGACACTCCATTTTCATGTGCCCCGATTTTCCGCATTCATAGCATTTTGGAGGAGTGGAGGATCCTTCTCCTTTGTGATATGCTTTCTTTTGAGGAAACAGTGGTCTTCTTTGAAATCCCTTTTTCTTCAAGAATCTTCCGAATTTTCTCACAAGGAGACTAAGATTCTCCTCACTTAGCTCAATATTTTCAGCATCCTCTTCACCATCTTCATCATCATCTTCAAGTATGGGAGAGGTGGCCTTGAGTGCAATTCCCTTCTTCTTTTTGTCATGTTCTTCATTTTAATTGAGCCTACTTAGTTCCAGCTCATGCTCTTGAAGTTTTCCGAATAGGGTAGCTAGAGACATGGTTGATAAATCTCTTGATTCCGCAATCGCCGTTACCTTGGGTTACCAATTCCTGCTTAGACATCTCAAGACTTTGTTAATAAGATCCTCATTAGGAAATGTCTTTCCCAATGAGATGAGATGATTAACAATATGAGTAAATCTCTTTTGCATATCTTGAATACTCTCACCTTGATTCATTCTAAACAATTCATATTCATGAGTAAGAGTGTTTATTCGAGATCTTTTTACCTCACTAGTACCTTCATGAGTTACTTGTAGGGTATCCCACATTTCTTTTGCGGTCTTACAATTTGACACCCTAAAGAATTCATCATACCCCAAAGATGTGGTGATGATGTTCTTGGCTCTCAAATTATGTTGAACCTTCTTTTTATCATCATCAATCCAATCACTTCTAGGTGTATTAATTGTCACACCATCCTTAGTTTGTGTAGGGACAAAAGCACTATTTTCAACTGCGTCCCATACATCTAAGTCAATAGCTTCAATAAAAATTTTCATCCTTTCTTTCCAATAGGCATAACCATCCCCATTGAAATAAGGAGGTCTATTTATAGAAGAACCTTCATTTGAAAAACCATTTGAAGCCATCACTTCTCTTGAAGCTGCTAAGCTCTTTATACAAGAGTCTAGCTCTGATACCACTTGTTACCAAGTGGCCTCAATACTCAAGAGGGGGGTGAATTGAGTAGTTAAAAATAAGTTCACAAATCTTTTGCAATTCGTTTGACAAACAATTTTCGTTGAAGCTATTGAATGATCAGAGATAATTGAATAGATGAGTTAAGCACTTTTACTAATGAACGTAATAGCCAAGGAGACAATATTCAAATAAAACAATGAAACAGTGCACAAAGATAAGCAGAGGAGGGTTTAGAGAAACAAACACAGTCGTTTATCCTGGTTCAATCACTACTCCACTTGTGATCTACGTCCAGTCCCCAAGCAACACCTTGAGATTTTCCACTATATCTTCAAGCTTCAATGGGTGCTTGAAAAACCACTACAACCTTGAGCACTTAACAAGTATGGGATACCTCACCCAAAAGCTTGAGCCTCTATTTTCCAAGGGATACCTTCACCCTTACAATACTTGAGGGATACCTCACCCTCACTAATCAGAATGTATAAGATTGAAATAGAAGAAGCTCTCTCTAGAGCAAGTGTTTACAAATTGAAGCTCTAATATGCTCTCAAGGATTTTTCACGTTTTTAGTCAGAAAACAGAGCAAGAAATGATTTTAAGGATTGATTCACGTTTTGAAGTATGATGATCAGTTTTTGGTTCAAGGTCAACCGTAAATGAGAGCCCAACTTTGGTATTTATAAGTTTCTCAATTAATAGAGCCGTTGGAGGTAGTTGGGCATGCATTTAATGCATTTAATATAGCCGTTGGACGTTGTCAGGATGCGTGTAATCGATTACATATCTCAGGTAATTGATTACATTATTGTTCCAACGTTTTCGATCTTTCTAGGCTCTGTGTAATCGATTACATTCTTGAGGTAATCGATTACATGGCTTCGACTTTGCTTGTAATCGATTACAATGCTTATGTAATCGATTACATGACTCGACTTTTGTGTAATCGATTACAATATTCATGTAATCGATTACATGGCTCGTCGAACGTGTTCTTTGAGTTTCGGGTTTTGTGTAATCGATTACATTATTAGTGTAATCGATTACATGGCTTCGACTTTGTTTGTAATTGATTACAACATAAATGTAATCGATTACATTATTCGTCGAACGTGTTCTTTGCCTTTCGGGCTTTGTGTAATCGATTACATATATTGTGTAATCGATTACATAACTCGACTTGCTTTGTAATCGATTACATTGTTCATGTAATCGATTACATGTTGTTTGATGTGTAATCGATTACAAACATTGTGTAATCGATTACATTGGCCTTTGAACACATTTTTCAAGTCCAATAACGCTTGTAAGTCATTTCCAACACCTCAAGATACTTGATTAAACATAAATCCTTTTAAGAGTGTTAGATTTAAAGTTGAAACTCAAGTTTTATTGAAAGCCATGTTTAACTTTGAAATTTCCCATTTATTTTGAAATCACATATTGAAAAACCATTTGAGAAATCTTGAGAGCATTTAACATTAATCTCCTAAGTCTAAATAACTAATTAAACCTTCTGTCTTCTTTCTTTGATCTTGATTTTTCCTTTTGTGCTTGATCTTCTCTTTTGCTTTTGTTATCATCAAAAACCTTTTGACATGCCTTAGAGACATAAGCATTCACACTAGGGGTATAAATAGATGCTCTGAATGTAATATCGGGGTTCTAAATTGGTTTGAGGGAGGCACATTTGGAGGCTCTTGATCTTCATCTTTCTCTTCTCTTCTTCCATCGCTACGGGTTTGGATGTTCTTGAATATGTTTTCTTGTTTCTTCTTCTCCATGTCTGAGTAGTTTCTTTTGTTTCTAGGATTGGGCAATGCCCTTTGTTACATTGATAATGATTAATTGACTTGGTTTACCCCTTTTATTAATCTTAAATGTTCTTTGATTCAATCCTTATTGCACTTATTCATGTGAATTTATTGGCCACATATTTGTATCTCATAGATATCTAGGGACGTACTGAGAGGTGAGCCTAGGTGTTGGAACCATAAGAATTGAACTTAAGGTCTAAATCACGAGAGTAGGTTTAGCCTTTCAAGGATTTAATGAATTACCATAAAGCGTAATGAGTTCAATTTAAATTCAATTACCACGAGAGTAGGAATTGGTTTAATTGGGCACGGTTCTTATCTCTTGAGAAAGAACATTAACTAATTTAGGGTAATTCACCTTCAATTAAATTTTAATTTTAATAAAAGGGTTCTCAATTAGGATTTATCTTGTATCATTGTGATTACCTCTAATCCTGGAAGCTTTCTTAAATTTGAAAACCTTTCTTAACAACTTACTATTTTTGTTCTCAATTTTGCACTCTAATATTTATTTATTTAATTGCTTTGTTACTACATTCTTATCCCTCAACAATTTTATTCTTTTTTTTAATTGAATTGAATTAATTAATTAATTTGTATTTATAGACACAGTCCCTGTGGATTCGATCTTTTATTACTTGATGACAAAACTGTACACTTGCGAATTTTACACACCATGTTTTTAGCGCCATTGCGGGGACTGTGTTTTTCTTGAATGTCAGTTTAATTTTTAATTTAATTATTTTAAACCTTTTTTCTTTTTATCATATTCTTACGTTCTTGTTTTCTCTTTGACTCTCTGTAGGTAATTTCTCTTATTTATGCGAAGTACTAGACGTTCTGGGATTCTTATTGAAGCAGATCCTGAAATTGAAAGAACTTTTCGTAGAAGGAGAAGACAACAAAGGCAAAGAGTGAGAGAAATACCTGAACTAACGCTTGTCATGGCTGAACTTGAGGATAATAGATCGCTAAAAGAGTATGCAGTACCTAATGCTCGGGGTTTGCGATCTGGAATTGCTCAGCCAGACATTAAAGCTAGACACTTCACCATACCACCTGCTTTACTCTCTATGATAAGGCAGAACCAGTTTGGAAGATTTTCGTCAGAGGATCCGAATGATGACGTGGATATATTCTTGGAGTTCTGTGAGACCCTCAAGATTGAAGGCGCCTCTGTTGATGCTATTCATCTTCGCCTATTTCCATTATCATTGAGAGATAGAGCTAGAGCTTGGTTGAAGTCTGTTCCTGCTGAGACAATCATTACTTGGGACCAATTGGAGCAAGCTTTCTTGGACAAATTCTTCCCACCTTCCAAGATTGCTCATCTTAGGACCCAAATCACAAGCTTCGTTCAGAAAGATGGAGAGTCATTATCGGAAGCTTGGGACAGATATAAGGCTTTTCTTGAAGCCTGCCCACATCATGGGTTAGAAAAATGGTTAATTGTCCACACCTTCTATAATGGTCTAAAATATTCTTCGAAGGTGTCTATTGATTCCACAGCTGGTGGAGCCTTGATGAACAGAAGGCTAACAGAAGCTTATGAGATCATTGAGAGTGTTGCTGCAAATCATCACCAATGGGCAAATGAAAGAGGTCATAACCCGAGAAAACTCACGGGAGGTAAGTTTGAGGTAGACGGTGTTGATTTAATTATGTCAAAATTTGATTCTTTGAATAAACTTTTTGACATGCTTGAGAAAGGTCATGTTAATGCCATAGGTGTTTCTAACAATTTTTGTGAGATTTGTGGAGCACAGGGACACGTAGGTATCGAATGCCAAGTTGGAATTGGCTCCCCATAAGGTGCACCGGTGGAGCAAGTGGAATCATGTCACAATTTTCATGACTTCAACCAAAAAGGGAGGAATGATCCATATGCTCAAACTTACAACCCCGGTTGGAGGTCACATCCTAACTTCTCCTACCAGAATAGTCAATACCAAGCTGGGCAAGGTAATGCTAAACCCTCTTCTGGACCCTAACCGGTACAAAAATCTAGACTTAAGTCTCTTCTTGAGAATTTTGTTAAGAGTTAATCTAAGAAAAATGAGGAGTTTAGGCAACATGGACAAGTTGTGACTGAGGTTATTAGAGAGTTGTCAGCTAAGGTTGACAATTTGGCTATTCATAATAAGATGTTGGAAACTCAGATTGCCCAACAAGCAAGCACTTCATAAAGGCAACAGGGTAAGTTTCCTGGTCAACCTGAAATAAATCCAAGTGATGAACATTGTAAGGCTGTGAGTTTGAGAAGTCGCAAGAAATTAGAGAATCTCAAGGGTAAGGGGGAGAGTGATAAAGATAAGGGGAATGAGAAAAAAGAGACTAAGACACAACCCTTAGAAGAAGAAGAAACTAATGAGAAGGTGTCTAAGTATGTACCCCTTGAACCATACCAACCCCCAGTTCCCTTCCCTCAAATATTAGCTAAGGCCAAGTTAGATAGGCAATTTGGGAAGATTCCTAGAGGTCCTTATGAAATTGTACATTAATGTACCCTTCACTAAGGCATTGAAACAAATGCCTACCTATGCTAAATTTCTTAAAGACATTTTGTCTAATAAGAGAAAGCTAGAGGAATATGAGACAGTAGCTTTAACTGAGGAGTGTAGTGCTTTAATTCAAAATAAATTGTCTCCTAAGCTTAAAGATCTAGGTAGCTTCTCTATTCCTTATTTGATTGGTAACACAAATTTTGATAAAGTTTTATGTGATTTAGGGGCTAGTGTTAGTCTTATGCCATTTTCTATGTGTAAGAAGTTAGAGGTAGGTGAACTAAAACCCACAACTATCTCCCTTTAATTGGCGGATCGGTCTGTCAAATACCCCATAGGCATCTTGGAGGATATTCCTATTAAGGTTGGTAAGTTTTATATGCCAGTAGATTTTATTATGCTTAACATGGAAGCTGATGCTAAAATATCGATCATACTTGGGCGTCCATTCCTTGCCACTAGAAGGGCGATCATTGATGTCCACAAAGGGAAATTGACTTTGCGATTGAATGATGAGGAAGTAGTTTTTGATATTTTTAATTCTGAAAATAATTCTAATTCCTTAAATTCATGTAATCGCATAGATGCTACTAAAGTTGTGGATAGTGTTGTGCTCTCAGGCGTGCAGGAATCAGTGACTGATGCTATGCTAGAAAAGACCTTTCCCAAGGGTACCACAAATTTTGAGAAGTCCAAGGCCTACAAGAAAGGACCTAAGAAGCAGAATAACAAGTGTGTCGAGAAGCGTGAATTTAAACTTGGGGATAAAGTTCTTATCAATAACTCGCTTCTACGTTTCTGTCCTAGTAAGTTATGGCCGAAATTGTTAGGACCATATGAGATTGTTCGAGTTTTATCCTATGGTCTGCTTGAGGTGAAGAAAGAAGGTCATGAGCCTTTCATGATAAATGGCCAGAGAGTGAAACATTTTGAAGGAGTGGGGACTAAGCACTACTCCGTTGACATCACCTAAGCACAAAAACTAGACCAAAGTCGAGCTAATGACTTTAAACAAGTGCTTCTTGGGAGGCAACCCAAGTTTTCTTGTTTTTCCTTTTAATTTCTTCTTTCTCTTTTAATTTTGTGTGTTGGATTGTTGGTTTGATCTTTATCTCATGGATCTTGTTTAGGTTTGACGCTTTTTGAAGCTCAAATTAGAAGGAGAGTGAAGTCAGAAAGTTCCACACCCAGCCCATGCAAAATTCCATGGCCATGGATTGAACACTAGAAGATTTTCCACCACTGCAGTGAGTTCTTTTCTTTTCTCCCTTCTCTCGTTATAGATTTTTACATTAAGGACAATGTAAGTTCTAAGCTTGGGGGGATATTTTCATTTTCATTTTCATTTTCATTGTAGATCATTAGCTTTCATGCATTTTCATGTCTCATACTGGAATGTATTTTTTTATTGCATTTTCACACCATCATATCTCTTGGCTTTTTGGTTGAACTTTGTGCCCCTCTCTTTTGAGGATTTTGAGATGGTATTGATTTGGAACCCAATTTATTGATTCTTGTGGTAGGCAAAAAGCATTATTTTAATTGACAGTGGAGGTAATTTCTTGATAGTTGATAATTAGCATATGTTCTCTGAATTTGTGCTTTTCATTTATTTTTGAACCTCTAAATGTGAGATTTGACCCTATATGGGATTTATGCACTATATGATTTTTTGCTCCTATTCTTTGTGTTGAGTGATAATTCCTCGTTGATTTTGTACTCTAGAACTTGATTTGAAACCATTTTGAGGCGAAATTTTTGTTTGCATGCTTGAATGTGATTAAGGCATCTTAGGTATTTTTCTGGCCTTCTGAAATAATTGTCATACTTTCATCCACTAGTTACTCATTTTGAACCTATTGCATAATTGTTTTTCTTGATGATGATATATTGTTGGTAATCATTTACAATAATAAATGGAGCAAATTGGGTTTGAAAGTTGTGTTGGGAATCATATGTTTTTGATCCTTCTCTTTCTCAAATGAAAAAATAAAATAAAATAAAATAAAAATATAAAGAAAAAAGAAAATTAAAGAAAATCATGAGATGAAAGCTTGAAAAAGAAGAAAAAGAGAAGAAGGAAAAGTAAGGAAGAAAATGTTTGGAAATGTGGAGTTATGCTCTTGATTGAAATATGCCTTTGCTCTATTTATGTTCTATTAGATTTCTTATACTTATTAAAAATTTTGTTAACCACTTGTGCATACCTTCCTTTCTTTACCCTACCTAACATCATTCCCATGGCCCCATTACAACCCTTGAAAGACCTTTTCATTCTTGCATACATGCTAATTATTAATGGAAATTTGGTTTCTTCTCAAGATTATGGAAATGTTTTTTCTTTGAGGAATTTTGAGCGCATTGTCTTCACCCTTAAATACTTTGAGTGTGGTTAGTAGAGTGAACCTAATTTAGTGAGGAGCATGATTTCTGAGAACTTTAGCCTCTAATTGGACTTGATTTTGATTACCTCTCTAATTTTTTATTTGCCTTTGTCTATTGCTTGGTTTGATATTTTCTCGGGTTCCTCATTCATTATTGTCTTTTGATCCCACTTCTTGGATTGGCATTAGTTATTGCTTGGTGACAAGCAAAATCTTAAGCTTGGGGGGATTTGATGTGTGTGAAACAACATCATATCTTGTTCTTATTTTGCATGCATTTTTAGGCATTTTAGGCATTTTAGAATCTCTTTTTATTTTTTTCCTTTAGTTCAGGTAACTGCGATGTTTTCGGTGTTGTTGTGCAGGATTGGTGCTCAATTGGCCTTGAAATAGATGGAAAGCTTGCAAGATTGAAGTTGGAGCTTTACGGATAACAAATTGGGGAAAAAGACTCATTCTAGAGAGTTCCACGGCCTACCTGTGGAATTTCCCACAACCATGGATCGAGCAACTGCGTGAATAAGTAAAAGTGATTTTCCAGAGAATTCCATGGCTTGGTCGTGGAATTTCCCACGGCCGTGGAATTCAGCCAGCAAGATCTACGGCCTAGCCGTGGATCGCAGTCTGAGTCAGTTTTTAAGTTTTGTTTTTATTTCTTTTCATGGGCTGGGACGAGTTGAAACCCTAGGGGTATAAACAGATGCTCTAAATGTAATATCAGGGTTCCAAATTGGTTTGAGGGAGGCACATTTGGAGGCTCTTGATCTTCATCTTTCTCTTCTCTTCTTCCATCGCTACTGGTTTGGATGTTCTTGAATATGTTTTCTTGTTTCTTCTTCTCCATGTTTGAGTAGTTTCTTTTATTTCTAAGATTGGGCAATGCCCTTTATTACATTGATAATGATTAATTGACTTGGTTTACCCCATTTATTAATCTGGAATGTTCTTTAATTCAATCCTTATTGCGCTTATTCATGTGAATTTGCTGGCCACATATTTGCATCTCATAGATATCTAAGGACGTACTGACAGGTGAGCCTAGGTGTTGGAACCATAAGAATTGAACTTAAGGTCTAAATTACGAGAGTAGGTTTAGCCTTTCGAGGATTTAATGAATTACCATAAAGCGTAATGGGTTCAATTTAAATTCAATTACCACGATAGTAGGAATTGGTTTAATTAGGCACGGTTCTTGTCTATTGAGAATGAACATTAACTAATTTAGGGTAATTCATCTTCAATTGAATTTCAATTTTAATAAAAGGGTTGTCAATTAGGATTTGTCTTGTATCATTGTGGTTGCCCCCAATCTGGGAAGCTTTCTTAAATTTGAAATCCTTTCTTAACAACTTACTATTTTTGTTCTCAATTTTGCACTCTAATATTTATTTATTTAATTACTTGGTTACTACATTCTTATCCTTCAACAATTTTATCCCTTTTTTAATTGAATTGAATTAATTAATTAATTGGTATTCATAGACACAGTCCCTGTGGATTCGATCTTTTATTACTTGACGATGAAACTGTACACTTGCGGATTTCACACACCAATTGCTTTGATGATTATGCATGATTTTTATTAAGTGATTACTATGTGAGATGGTATGATTTTGATAGAATTGTGATTAGATGCTTAATATGATTTTATTGCTTTAATAGTAAGCATGAATATGTAATAGTAAAAATATCATGAGTGATATGTTGTATATGATAAGAATCATGTGGAAAGGAAAACTATTTTGGTTTCAAAGAACCAAGAGGCTCACGGCCTCCATGAGTATTTTGGAGCAAATCACTTAAAATATTTTACTAAGTGTGTATTTTAGATGATTATGTAACAAGTGATTGGATTAAAGATTTTTACAAAGAAAAATGAGATAGGAAATGAATAAATATTTGGTTATGGAATATAAATTGATTTTTGGCCAACATGCCAAGAATTGGTATTTTAGATCAAAAATATTTTCTCAAGTGTAGTCTTAAAGAATTAATTAACAAGAACTCAATTTAGTGAATTTTGAGATGTAAAAAGAAAGTAAACTAATTTTTGAAATTAATTAAATTAATGAATTGAGGTCATGATGGGAAATAAACTTATAAGTTAAAGTTTATAGACGTATAGCTCACCCTTTGGGTTTTGAAGCACGTTAGAAAACTTTGAGCTATAGTATTTGATTAAATCATGGAAGTGTAAAATTTTGTGAAGAAAATATTAGAAAGTATTATTAAGAGGAAATTTATTGGAAATGAGATTCAAATTTTATTAAACATGGAAAAGAATTCTTTATAATTGGTTAACTCAAGAATAACGTAGTTTTTGTGAACAATGTTAGGAAATATTATTTGGTGGAGGTTTAGTGAGAAAATGTTAGAAATATCATTTAAAGGTGATTCATTAAGGAAATATTGGAATTAAAGTCCAATTTTGATATTAAATGAGAAAATTTTTTAATTTAAGCTTAGAATATAATTAAAATGTTTTACGCGATTGACAATACATAGAAAAACTCTTACGCAACTTAAAAATGATGATTTTTAGTTATGCGATTAAGAAAACATTTTAAAATCTTTACGCGATTGAGAAAACGTTGAAAAACTGTTACGTGATTTAAAAACGTAACAAAAGTAGTACACGATTGTGAAAATGCGATAAAAACGCTACGCTATTGAGAGGAACAACAAGTTTTGGATGTACTGGACCCGAGTTAATCGTGGGGCCGATGTTCTGGACCCGAGTGGATTAATGGTATTTTGTAATTGTATGGGCGATTATATAATATCATTGATACTAATGGTATTAGACAATTGTATGGCAGTTGCTTTAATATCATTGGGAACAGTCCACTGGTGGTTTGATTTCATTGATCATGCATTTGAGCATTATACAGTCAGTGGCTGTTGTGGTTTTTGTGCCTAAGAGTGAACGAGAATTTGGATACTGTGATCTATGATGGATCTTAGGGGGCATCAGGGCGAGGTGATTCACTTAGTGATCTGTTATCACATTATATACCTCTAGTCATGAAAAAATGTTGCAACACACTGACGAGGACCCGACAAATGCTATTCTTTTCGTGGTCCGGCGTAGACTGTCATTGCGGGTGGCAGATCTTCTGGAACGTTCATCTCTGAGTTTGTGTTTAGCTCCATGGAGTAGGAAATGGGTGCATTGTGCATAAGGATGGTTAGTATACACTTTGTGCATGTGCATAGTAAGTGTACATATTGTTCATATGCATAGTCAGCATTTATACTGTTATGATATAGTATTATTATGATATAATATTATGGTGGTATTATCATTATGACCAGATATTGTGTTGCAAGTTTATTGGATTATTTATTTATTAAATATCATGAATATATCTGCTAATTTTATTTTATTTTATGAATTGTATGTTGAACTGTGTTGGCATGTTTATTGTTTCTTTGCTGCCATATTAGTATGCGATGTAAGGGATCTCACCTCTTTGCTGTATTGTTTGTCTGTTATGTTTTTATGATTATGTTTGATAAAGACCATAAGAAGGACGAGGTTGGATCGCCTAGGTTTGAGTTGGATTGACTTTGTTTGATCGGTTTGCAATGGCTACAAGGAGGGATTCCTCTGATTACGTGCAAATGTAGTTCCACGGAGGCACTAATGCCTGCCATGTCAACCCAGATACTCATCGTTTTAGTTATATAGGAGAGGTGACCCTATCCCAGAGTAGGACCTACCATGGAAATTTTATATTAACTACTACAAGGAAATTTTAAGCGTTGATGTCGTACAAGGTTAAGGCTTTTATAACTTAGGTTAAGTTTTAGATGTTTTAATCTTAAATGTGATACCCTATGGTGAGTGTTACATTGTTCAGTGTGTACAGGAAACTATGGCACCTCCAAAGAGAACCCGAGAGAATAGGAACTCAGTTAATGGAGACCCAGATATGGCTAGAGCCTTTATGGCTATGGTAGATGCCTTAAGGGAGCTGATTGCCATGATTACGAGGATGCTGGAAAGGATGGGAGTAATTCCACCTTAACAGTCTACACCACCGCCAGTTCGGTTGGTGCAACCAGTACAAGAGGTACCCATGGGGAAAAACCAGAATTTCCAAGATCTCTTAGAGTTTCAGAAGGCTAATCCTTCATCTTTTAAGGTAGAGTATGACCTGGTTAAGGCAGAAGGGTGGCTTAAGGAGATGGAGAAGATCTTTATAGTCGTGGTGTGCTCGGATGAACTGAGAGTCTTGTTTGCTACCTACATGTTAGTAGGGGAGGCAGAGGATTGGTGGGTTAATGCCAAGAGGTTATTTGAGGCATCTAGCACTAAGATTACATGGGAGATATTTAAGAATTCTTTTCTGGAGAAGTATTTCTGATAAAATCTTCAAAATGTAAAAGAGATGGAGTTCCTAAGGTTGCAACAGGGTGATATATCGATTGGTCAGTATATGTCCAAGTTTAATGAGTTGTCGAAGTTCTCATCCTATATTAGATTCAGCACAGATGAGAATTGGAAATGTGTTAAGTTTGAAGAAGGATTGAGGGATGATATTCAGAGGGTCATTAGACCTTTCGAGATATGAGACTTTCTGGCCTTGGTGAATAAGTGTAGAATTATTGAGGGTCATAATGGTAAGTCTCAAGAGGAGCAAAGATCACAGGACCTTCAAAAGAGGAAAAAGGTGGATGATGGGTATGATGAATGTGTTTCTACACCTAGCTATCCACAAATTGAATATGAAGATGAGTATAAGAAAAGTGTTTTTACATCCAGCTCTTCATAAGATGATGAAGACGATGAAGACGAGAAAGTTTAGGAGGAAATCACAGAGTCAGAATGCTCTAAGTGTGGAAGGCCACATGGTGATAGACCTTGTGCATTGTGTTTTATGTGTGGTCACCCGAGGCATTTTGCTCGAAAGGGTCCACAGAGACAAGGAATTATGCCCAACCCTAGATCGTTGGCAACAAGAAGGGTATATATTCTTAGCAGCAAAGAGGAGGCTTAATCTTCCAATCCTATACAAGGTATTCTTTTGTGTTTACCAATAGTTGGAAACTCGTTAGGATATTCTTAAAGGTTTGGTATAAGATAATTTGAGTTGTTAGATACCACTAAGGGAGGTGAGATTCCTTTGAGTGTGATATCTACTTAAGGCCTCAAAACTTTTAATAGCCAGAGGCTAAATTTTTGGGATAAAATTTTAAAAAGGAGGGGAGAAATGTAACATCCTCTTTTTAACATGTTAGACTTGTATATGGTTACAGAGGTAGCATAATATTTGTTTAACATGTTTATTTAATTTTGTGACTTTTTGAATTAGTTTAGTCATTTTACCGTAACACTATATGTGAAAAATAGTCGTTATTAGCTCAGGAAATGGCTTAAACTACTTAGTTAATGGAAATAAATTTGGAGAATTCACTTCTAGGTCACAAATATATGGTTTGTGATGTGGTTAAAGTTTAAGGACAAACTGAGTCAGTTTAGTATTTATAAGTACACTGGTTGAGTATTTATATACCGAATTGATGAGTAACAGATATGGAAACTAATGGAAATGATGAGAATAGGATTGAGATGAATCCTAAGATTTTCCATAATACATTTGGAAGTTAGGAAACTTAGATTTGTGAGATCAAAGTATTCCCAAGGGGTATAATGTTTTTGTAAAAAATCTAAATGACTTTTGAGTCATTGTTCCTATCTCTTTTCTTGGCTTTGTCTCTTTCATTTATCTCTTTCTCATGGTTGAAGCAGCAAAAAACAGAGGAAAGAAAGGGGAAAAGAGAAAAGAGGAAATGAAGGAGAAATAAGAGAAGAAAGAAAGGGAGAGAAAACGAAGACAAGCTTGAGTTCATCATCTTGACTTCTAAAGGTAGGGGTGTTTGATCCTTCTTAACTTTTTCTTCGTATTCTTCATCCATATTGGTTAGTGCATGCTTGACAAGTAAAATGGGTTTTAAGAGACTGGAGTGGCTTTCTTGTGTGGTTTTTGCCTCTAGTGGCAAGTTATGGTGTGCGTGTTGCTCATCCACTACATGATTGTGAGTTTTGGACTTAGAGGAGTTCATATGAATCTCCATGGTTGAAGATAATGAATAGGTTTTGGTATTTTGATTCTTGGTTCATGAAATCATGCTTAGTGTTTTGAGCTGTGTGTGATAGCATTAATATGTTTGAACTTTTGTATAAGGATTATAACATATTAGAGACCATGTTTATGTATGAAATTCCATTAGAAGCAAGGCTTGAGAAGCTAGGAATTGGTTTGGGAACCAGGGGAAGAGAGAATCAGATTCTGGTGCATGGGCGCCTAGGCGCGAGGAGTTGGGCACCCAAGCGCCCATTGCCTAGAATTTATTCCGTGTGTTGCTGCATGCTGGGCGCCTAGGCGCTAGGGAGTGAATGCCTAAGCACCAATGGGGTGCCTGAGCCCCAAGTAGTAGGCGCCTGTGTGCCAACGACCAAGAAAACAGAGTATGTTTTCTACCTTGCCAATGCTTTAGTGCTGGAGTGTGGACGCCTAGGTGCCCAGTTTTGATTTTCTTAGGATTTTTATCTTGGGAAATTGGAGTTTCCTACTTGTTGGGATCCTTTATATACCCCTTTTAAAGTATGTTGAGACACTAATAGGGGTATTTCAAGGAGGAGATAACCACCTTGCATTTATAGGAAAGTAGGAAACCTTGTGCATCCCTTGGTTGTGGCTTGCCATAGGATATTATCTAGACCCTTGGTCAACATGAGGTTGCTTTTTGTATCACTTGGGAAGTAATGATAAGGTGTACTAGAAACAACTAATACGGTTTGTTTGGCATAGTATGCCTACATTTATGCATTGGTTGCTCCTTTAGAGTTAAAGTTGAGCTCAAGGTACATGAATGATGTATGCTTCCTTGTTTATCAAGGTTAAGTTTTGTGGAATTGCTAGAGATATAGGTTGGTTTCTTTATGGAATAGAGTTAAGCCAAGAGTGCATGTTTTCTAGTTTTAGTTCTTTCACTTGGTTAGGGTGAACCTTGTCATGAGATTTGGTGAAACCTTGGGCATCCAAGTGTTGTGGAATGCTATAAGGTAGGGTCTAGAACCTTGAGCAACTTGAGGTTATCTTGAAATCACTTGTGAAATGATGATGTGAGGTACTAAATATAAGAATACTAGTGATATGGATCTTACTGCTTATGTGATAAGTTGAGGTACAATCTTAAGTCACTAGTATTGTTTTTTCACTTGATTGTTGTGAACCTTGTGATTTTTTTCAAATTTTGTTTTGAAATATAATCTTCCATGTTTTTACTCTTACTATTCTTACATAATGTGACCTTATATAATGTGCACAATGATTTGGCCAGAGAATAAGGACTGGTCCTAAATTCTCGTAGCTAGAGAGCTATTATGGTCAGACTTACTGGCACATGGGGTGGTAGCAGTACTCTTACTATTGTAAGGGGAAAGAATCTACCAATGACTAGGTAGTGTAAGGGCTCTTTTGCCTATCCTACTTCGACAAATGCAAGGGAATGCGGTTCTTGGGAATAAGTGAGTATCATGGTTTTCTAAAACAAAAACTTGCACATTATGCATAATTATATTACATATTATACATTCCATTATTGGATAATTGTATGGGTAGTTGTCTCTCTGGTTGGTAATGTAGTGTGATAGGATTATGGTTTGTTTTATGAGTATTGCATAGTGAGTATGTATAAATTCTTATAGTAATGAGTAGAGTCTCATTTATCTATTGCGGACATAATCTGTTGTTGATGAGTTTATTTATTCATTGTGAATGTATAAATGCTGGTTTTGGAATACTTATACTGAGAATTTTGTGAATTCTCACCTCGCTATGTGTCCATGTAAATGTAGGTCAAAATCTTTCAAAGGGGGAGAAGGCAGAGTAGTAGAAAAACTAGTGTGGTTTTATTGCTTTATAAGACAAAGCTTGTATATATTTATATTTGCTTTGAGTTTGTATAAAGTTGTATGCATAACACTTTGCCCTTTGATGTGATGCCCCTTTTTGGGAGGAAACATCACATTGTCATTTACAATGCAAAAAATAAAAATAAAGTTAAGACCCGGTTCTTATTCTCGTTTTAATTTCATTTGTTTGATTAAAGTTGCATAAGTTAAATGGTGACCATTTTTTTTATTATAATTAATAAAATATAGTGACGGAACATAAATGGCATAAAAGGGCAAGACAAGTAAGGCACACATTTGATCAACATTACATATTCATATATATATAATTATATCAGATCTGTTTAATTACAAGCCCGATGTATAAAAAGCAAAACTATACCTGCCTAAAGGATCATACATATATAGCCCACCAAAATAATAAAACATCAGGCCCCAAAAATAAATACTGATAGCCATCAGTAGCTACCAACAATATCAGTCCCTGAGATGAGGAGGAACCGTGTCAGGATCCTCCTCGGGATCCTCCTCGGGATCTTCCTCATCCGAGGAAACCTTCAACGGAGCCACCGAGCTATGAGCCAAAGCTCGAGCAGTGGAATCAAAAGAATCCTCTTGTGGGGTGTAATAATGATCACCCTACATCTCCTTGATGGGTAAATAAAACTCCAAATGTAAGCTGACACAGCATGTAAAGATCGGCGGTTCATGACGCCTCTAAGCCAGTAAGATCGACATGTCTCCCAAGTAGACACAGCGATCGGAATTTAGGTTGATGTGCCAGCAGTCTGGCCCTCCAAGGAAGGTCAAACGCACATCACCTAAAAATTCGTGTGAGCGTGCCGCCATGATCCAACAGTAGGTGCTAATTGCGGTCGGGCTAGAAGCCAGGAAATTCTGGAGCTTCACCCTTCCTTGCCGACGTCTTCGATGAAACATATATAAAAACAGGCAGAAATAATAGAAACACAGGAAATAGGTAAGATATCCTACCATCATTACCAATTATGGCAGTAGAGAAACAAAACGGCGCAAAGCACCCACATAGCATCTCAAGAGGTAATAATAATAAGCATTAAATAACAGTAATAAACAGTTAAGCAGTTCCAGGCAATTATACATCAGTACAGTGATAGTTCCAATATATCATAAGAATTAAAATGCCAGATAATATATGGACTCATTATGCACATGCACACAACATCAAAATCCTACTCCATGGAGCTAGACACAAGTAGTCGGAGAGAAAGATCAGGAGACACGTCTGCAACTCAGCTGCGCAGCCAAAGTGCTATAATTCATCAATTTATCCACGTGTATATCAAGGCATTGTACAGAAAGTCTACGCTAGATCACGATATAGGATAGTGTCACGTCCGGATCGTCGGTGCGTTCGCATCGGTTTATCTCACGGCCCAGTGGGGCTACCAACTGTCCACTGTGAGACGCCCGCGCCCTGACGTCCCCAAGGTCAACAGTATGTCCTACACTTGTCTACTCACACCCGCACAAAGGTGTGTTCCATCTCCTAGGCAACATGGCCTTAACAACAGTCCAACAGACTTTCACAATGCATGACGACTTAATGCATAATCATGTATGTTTATCATTACATACTTTTCCATAATATGTCACAATTGGCCAAAGTAAGCATCAAATATTATTGGTCCTACACTTGGACCCACATTAAATAGTCTAAAATCTTCCAACGGTATATTACATTTTTGGTACATTATGAAATTATTTAGTGTTCTCACTTACACTCATGTCCTTACTTTAATTGAAAATCATTCTAAGTCTTTTAGGTAAAGTTCCACTCTTGGTCCTTTCCATTTTATGAAATCCTAATTAATTCCTAATTATCCAATTTAGTTCAGTTCCACTTCAATGTAATGTCTCTTATGAAATACTTTTCATAATTAGGTTCCTTACTTTAAACTTAGTCTTATTCACTTAAAGAATTATTTCTAAGTCTTATCAATGTCTCACACATCCTTATTCATTCTTAAAGTCTAAAGAATTCCTTTGGGTTACTAAATTTGTTTCCTTCCATTACCTAATCCTCTTATTTATTTACTTGATTAATTAAATGCCATAGTTGTATGAAATCATATGGTTGAGCCATTTTTAACCATGAAGGCCGTGAGTCTCTCTAGGTTTTAGGATTCCAAATTTTTAATCCCTTAATTACATATTGTCCACTTGATTAGTTAAGTCTTCCACTTGTTATAAATTTTCACCAAGAACCCTAATTTTTGAGCCCCAAAACCGTGAGCCTCCTAGAGGAAATCTAGGTTATTTTGTTCCATTTCAAGTGTTCCAATCCATTCAAGTATATCAACATACATAACCAATCAATCAAATAGCTCAAACAAATTAAAGACAATATGTAATCATACAAATTATACAAACAAAGAATAACCCTCAATAGAGTTTTCTCACAATCAATCACAACACAATGTTTCTTACTACCAAGAGAGGTTGAGGAGGAGTATCTTCCTCTTATCAAAGAGAAGAAAATAAGAGAACCCTCCTAGAAGCTCTTTGCAATTTTTGGATTTGCACCTAACCAAGCCCTAGAAATTTCAATCTCATCAAGATAACACTAATGCTTGAAAAATAAGGTATAGATGGTCACAAAGGAGACCATAGAAACGAAAATGGGGAAAAGAGAGTGAAGAATCAAGAACCTTACCCAAAAACCCTAAGCTTGAAGAAAATGGTGAAGATGAAAGTTTTTCAAGAAACCACTAACTAGAAAAGTGTTTAGATGATGGAGGAGATGAAGAAAATGTATTTGGTTGGAATTTTTGTGATGGATGAGGCAAAATGAAGGGGCTGGCCGTGTGGATTTCTAGAGAGAATGAGGAGAAAAATGCAAAGGAAGATGAAGGTAGAAAGAGAAGTTAATAGAAAAATGAAAGATGCTTTTAGATTTTTGAAATTAATGTGATATAATTAATTATGTGAAACACAAACTTTCCCCCCCAAAATGGTGCAGCAGCCGTGAGGTGGAGGGAGGAGAGAGAAAAATGGTTAGCTTCCTTGAGAAGCTTGTGTGCATTTTCAATAAAGTGGATGTGATTAGACATAAAGTAGATAACATTAGAATAGGATAATATGATTTAATAGTTAAAATAATGGGGTAATTAGGATTTTACTACAAACTATTACCCAATGGATAATTGTTACAGTGCAGAAAGCCAGTATTAATTATCCAATGAATAATAGAGCGTATCGCAAAATTTTAATTAACAGTGTGTACAGAGATTTTATTTATCAGATAAAACCTCAAAAAATACAAACCTCGCAAACTGTGCCCGGCCTCGGGTTTAGTAAGATCCTCCGTCAACACGTCGACAGTTCAAGGTTTACCAGCTTCAGGGAAAATATTTTATTATCCTGGCTCCGCTCAGTGCGCACGTAAAATGAGAACTATACTAAAATATTCGATGTTTTATAAAAAACACAAAAATTTCTAAAAATCACAAATATTAGAAAATAGATATTTGTTATGAAACAAACAATTTTCCTGGGCGTTTCACTGACTCTGCTCAGTGTGCATGCAAAACAAGGAATATATTAAAATATTCAGCGTTTTCAAAAAATTCTAGAAAAATCTCCAAAAATCATGAATATTGGGAAATGACTATTCATGATGAAACTAATCATTTTCGGGGTGTTACACTGACTCTGATTAGTGTGCACGTAAAATGAGAAATATATTAAAATATTCATCATTTCTGAAAAAATTTACAGAAATTCTCAAAAATCATAAATATTATAAAATGATTATCTACGATGAAATAAGTAATTTTTGGGGTGTTACATGTAAGGCTATTGATGTATATATGTACGAGCTTTTCTTTTTGGCCCTCCATAATTATTTGTGTAAATGTTATGGGTTAGTTTGATGTTAAGTTAGAAGTAGCAAAGCTAATACTGTTTATCCAGGTATATGTCAAATATACTAAGGTGACGATATTAAGATGTTACAATTATAGGCTCATATTTTTTGTGTAATATTTAAATGTAATTAAAATTTATTTTATTAATTTTACGTGACATACTTAATTCTGATTACTATTGCGTAATTCTGGTTACATTATTATATCAGAGCTTTTCATCCTGTTGAGCTGGGGAATGGACTAGCTATGCTTTGTTTTGCATTTTTCTTGTACTAGTGATGAGATGCATAGGTAGAATTACATAACAGCCTTGGGTATGAATGTTTATGATTACTGTTGCACTGTTACATGATATTGGGCTTGATCAACCTAATATGTAATGCTCTGTGCATACAAGAGACTATAGCATCTACTAGGCGTACCTCTGCCAATATTGAATTGGCAAAACTCATAGGAACCCTTCGGGAAGTGGCTAAAATCCACAAGGATAGAGGAGTAATGGATAAGTGCTACTGTAATATGATGGTTTATGAAATTGTGGTCATCAGTCATGGTGGGTTCTTGTGCCAAAGGATTCATGTTATGAAGTTAATTGGTTGTAATAGATTGGCTACTATTAAGAGAAGTGAAATTCCTTCGAGTATAGTGTCTAATAATGATCTTGGATTCGCTTTTAGATTTTCAGGAAGCAAATTCCTCTGATAAAGATGTTATGGAATAGGATTAATTCAAAAGAAGTCATCTGGAAGCATAAATTTAGTATGATAAAAAACTACTTGGAGCTTTTTGTGTCTAGTAGTCAAAATTTTGAGGACAATATTTTTAAAAAGGGGGAGAATTGTAACATTCTCGTTAACTTAATACTCCTACTTACGGTTATAGAAGCTCAATAACTCCGGTATGAGTTATATGATAATTTGGGTAACTTTCTAGACTAGTTTGAGCCTAATTTTATAACAACGAATATGAAGAATGGGATTTTATAAGTGATTAGAAAGAGAAGAGGTAAATTTTGGAGAATCAGATGAATAGATTTTAACGATACTGAAAGAGAGTTTAGAAGGCCGATTGGACAGTTAAATAGCTCAAAAAATTATGAAATTACATGGAGATGACAAGTAAGATATGGAGAATATTTTAGTAAAGAATACCAGTTAAAGTGAATATTAGTAAGTGTAACATCCCAGATTTAATAACCACAGTATATTCTATATTATACCACAGTAATTAGATCCAGGCATGCAACTAACTACTACTAAGCTTTTTCTAATATAACAAAACCATATACATAGAAAATATGAGCCACGAATAAGAGATAGCTCATCCTCAGCCACTCTGGAAATGTTATGATATGTTATGAGTCTTGAACAAAGCAAAGGAACTCGGTTCCATAAGCCTTGAACAAGCATTGGAACCCAGTTCTAGTAGTCTTCTCTCCGGGTAGTGACCTCATCAACTGCGGTCTTCAACAAGGATCACCATGATAGGGAGGGTTGGTTACCTCCTCATTCAAAATCATATATGATCACCAACAGCGAGGACCTCATCCTCATCAACATAGTTATGAAAAATAATGATGTTTATTACTACAATAACTAGCATGCCAATTGGTTTACATTCATAATCACAAGTGTGAAATATAATGATGTCAAATACTACAATAGATAGCATATCAATTGATTTACATCCATCATCTCAAGTATGAACAACAATGATGCTAATTTCACAATAATTAACATACCAATTGATTTACATTCATCACATAAACACTTCATTAAATAACCCCATTAGAGTCTCACCACTCATTTTGAAACATATAATAAAGGTCTACACAAGTTAAGCACTTCATATTCACCAAATAAAAATCCTCTCAAAAACTAGACTGGGCGCTTATGCACTAGCCTTTGGGCACTCAACCCCTAGCTCAACGCTCAAGCATTCCACATAGGGTGCTCAAGTGCTGGGGTGGCAGAGAGCGCCCCCTGTTCTCCCCTATGATAGGCGCTCAAGAGCTCCTCACCTGGCATTTAACATGCGCTTAGGCACTCCTCAATAGGTGCTCAGACACTCCTCGCATAGGATAAAGCTACTCTCTGTCTGTTAGTGGGTGCTTAGGTGCCCAACTCCCAATGCCTAGGCACTGGTTTCCATAAACTAATATTTGTAGAATTTTGCAGAAATAGCCACTATTCCATTGGGAACAATGGGCTTCCAATCACTCAAAACTCAATTCCAAGTTATTTCCAACACCTCACAAGGTTCATAAACACGTTGTGACTCTTATACAATTTTTAAATCACTCCAACATGGATCAATGAATCATTCATCAACCTTAAAAACCTAAATTCTCACTCTTAGCTCAAGTGGAAGCAAAAGTGTTTAAGGGATGAAAATTCATCACCAAGCATCAAACAAACTAAAAACAAGTCATCCTTAAGTTCTATAACAAGATTCAAGCCAAGAACATAAAAACCACACCCAAAACTCATTTCTTCACGAAGCCAACTCAAAAATAAGATAGAGAAAATGGAAAGAAAAGTGTTAAAAGCAAATACCCCCTTCCTCTATTATCCAGAAATAAATTAATAGTAATATATTTTATTCACTTAATAATCCTCTCAGTGGGTTTCGTAAGGTTCAATTGGGTTTAATTAAGTTAGTTTTGTCATATTTTATGATGTTGAGCTTAATTGGATCATTGAAGGAATTATTACATGAATTGACCTTAATTTGTCTATTTGACAGTGTCTAGTAAATTGGCTATAATCTGAGTAGCAAATATTTTATTGATGTGATTCTGGTCTTAGGAAAGTTAAGACAATTCTCTACAAGTTTTATGAAGACCTCAAGATACGAATCACACGTTTGGATAATTTAAATTGAAGTGGAAGCAAAAGCCAGAATGTTGATCTTGATAGCTTGACCTCTGCGCATTCATCAGTCCATATCTTGAGCTATAGGAGTTTAATTGAAACCATACTAAGCTCAAATGAAAGCTAAGACCTAAATCTATAACTTTCATGCAGAACACAAGAGTTGAATCAGATGTCTACGGGGTCATATTGGGCCTAGAAGTCAGAACAGAGGTGCTATTACTGAAACCTGAATACTGTGCAAAAATTGCACCATATCTTGGGCTGTAGGAGTCAGATTGGGCTAAGACTAGTGGCATTGAAAATCTGAGACAAAGCCTTTCAAATTTTATGCAAACCACTTATGCAATAGGTAACGTTATGATAGAGTTATAATTTTCTGAAGATAGCTGAATTGGTTGAGTGGGGAGATAAGCATGGCAATAATTTTTTACTCATCCACCCACTCATTAAACAACCCTATTGTGTAACACCCCAAAATTTCCTATCTTGTAAACAGTAATTTTGACAGTTAATAGAATTTTACTATTTAGTAATTTCTGAATACTGTAAAATTATTTTGATTATTCTATCAGTGTATTTGATCGTTTTGAGTGATTTACTCCGTGTCAGGAAAATAAAAATTTTTGGGCTGGGGAAAACTTTACGTAATTTAATTTTTACCATTAGGTTTTAATTATTTTACGTGATCTGATTTGATATTTGTGAATTTTCTAATTTTTGTAATTTTATGTGTGATTATGAAAATTTTTACTGTTTGTGGGCCCAGGGGGTGTATGTGGGCCCAGGTGACTTATGTGGGCCCAAGTGGGTCCCACAAAGTGAAAATTTTTCAATGCATAGAAAAATTTATATCGTTTAGACAGAGACAGGGGATCTTACTAAACCTGAATCCGAAAACAGTTTTAGAAATTTTCTTGTTTTGTGTTCGGCACTGTATTTAATTATTGGGTGACAAAAATACAGTAAATATATTCTTTCGTGGGGTTTTTAGTAGATAAAAATAGAAATTATATTGCTTAAGTCAATATTGGTGGTTTGGATATCCACCATTGATTTATTTAATGGTGAAGACTTGATCTTGATTTAATTAACAGTTAAGAAATAAATTTAATAAAGAAGCATTGGATAATCACCATTGATTTAATCAATGGTGTGAGAATAAACTTAATTAGGCAAGCTTTAATATCAACCGTAGATTTAATCAACGGTGTAAATTTGATTATATAAAGTGACCATTTACAACCATTGGCTTTGGAATTGATCAAGGGTGGAGATTTAGTCTTAAAAAGTGACAAAGGCCATTTATGATCATTGGATGAAGAATTAATTAAAGGTGGAGATTTGGTCTTCTAAAAAGGTTATGACTAATTATAACCCTTGGATTTAAAGTTTGAAGAAGTAATCTTGACCCTTTATTTTGGAGACACATCTAATGGCTAGAATTTAAAGGAGAATGATCCAATGGCTTAGATTTAGTCTTCTAAAAATCAAAAGTCTATCTAAATCCTAACCATTGAATTAATCAATGGCTAGAAATGCTCTAGATGGTAACTAATAATTATGACAACTTTGCATGCATAATGATGAAGAGGGGGACGATTTTGGAGTGTTAGGAAGGAGGAGACATGTTTAGACATGCTTGTATAGCCTTTTTAGGCCAAAGAAAGAGATGACAAAGTGGAAGGCTTTGTGCATCATATGATAGCCTTCAATTATGCCAAATGAATTCATATCTCTCCATTCTTTCACTCCCACGGCAGCGGCACCTTTGGTCACACTCTCCATATTCATTTTTCTACTTCACCAAAAAGCCTCCATCTTATTCTCTCAAAATTCCAAGAACACAAAACAACCATTTTCCTTCCTTTTCTCACCATATGGTTCTGCCCTAGCACCCTTGAGCACCCTCACTCACCTATAATTTTCACTCTCATCATTTTCTAAAATTAAACAATATTCTAAACACTTTTCATTTAGAAAGTTTTCCCAAAATCCCACTCTAAGTGCTTCAAAATCCCACTTTTGGCTTACTTCCATGGAGGTAAACTTTGATTTCTATGGTTTAAATTCATGTTTATGATTTTTTAAACCATGTTTGTTCCATGGTTTGTTTAATTTAATCCAACCATAGATCTTGAATCTACATGATATTCTAAGCAACTTTCATGTTAGAGATTTTCTCTAAATCATTCATCTTCATGGACTTTCTTCAATATCAAAGTTCTTGGGTTTTTGAGGTGAAGTATAAGAAGACTTCATTTCTTCTCTTCTTTTTCATGTTCTAAACCATGTTTGATCCATGGTTCCTCTTAATCAAACTTAATATATTAATTTCTATGTATTTTGTTTTGTATTTGAGAAGCCTTTAGTGGTGAAGGACTTGGAAAAAGAAGCAAATCAAGAAGTTGTTGAGGATCTTCAAGAGGTAAGAGGGAGATCCATCTCATCAACCAATTATGGTGGTGAGAGATGGTCTTATATTTGATGGATGGTGAATCCATGTGAGGATTCCAATCCATGGTCATGTAATAATTAATTGTATGTTTATGAGCTTTAATTTATTTTCTTATGCTTTGATTATTTTTATCTATGCTTAATATGCTTTGCATGATTTTATGGCTTTGATAGTATACTTATAATATGCATGATGAGTATATGGCATGTTTGTGATATTTATGATGAAATATATATATGTATGCCATGATGTGTGGATGGAAAGAAAACTAATCTTGGTCCCAATGGCCAAGGAAGAGCTACGGTTTTGATGCCCTTTATTTGGGTCAATGTGGAAATTTTTTTAAGAACAAGGAAATTAAATTTTTATCCCTAGAATAATGAGAATTTCAATCAAGACACCTCAAAATAGGTGTTCACAAATTTATATTTTCATGAATGATAAAATTGAATGATTTGAGAAGCAAAGAAAATAAACAAAAGGTTTGTGTTGCAAAAAGAATGCATACGGTTTTGGAATTTATTTAAGTTGGAAAAAAAATAATTCATGGTTTCAATGGCCATTTATAAGATTTTGATAAATTTAGAACAAATGTTTTAGGTATCTTTAAATTAATATTTTCATGAAGAATGATAATGGATGATTTGAAGAGTATGGAAAATAAACAAATGTTTGTTTTTCAAGAGAACAAAAATACGATTTTAGAGGAATTTTTATTGATTTATTTTGTGTAAAAAGATCCTAAGTATTTTTCTAAATATGAGTTTTGAATGAAATGGACAAACATTGATTTTAAGGATTTGCAAAGAAAGTGAAAAAGAAATTGCAAAGAAAGTAAAAATGAATTTGAACAAATGGATTTGATTTTTATAACCATCGGTACTTCGATTTTGAAAACAAAATTTTTAATGGTTTTGTTTGTGTAAAACCATATCAATTTAGAAGGAAAAATATTTGATGGTTTCAATAGTCATGTCCACATTTTCAAGGCTTGTAATGCAATCGATTTTGATGAAACAAAGTGATTCTCCAAGTGGAAATATAATTAATTTAATACAAGGAAATTGAAAAGGGAATCAGAGTATTTTAGCACTTGAGAAATGAATTTTTATGTAAATGAAAAAGAAAGGTTGCAAGTGAGCCTCAATTTGTTTTAAAAAGAATTTATTAAAGTCCCGTTGGATTTTGGAAAGCATTGGTAATTTTTAAAGTTTGAAACATTGATTTAATTCAATGGAATTGTGAATTTGTGAATTATATTTTGGAAAAGGATTTCTTAAAATTAAATTTGTGAATTAAGAAAAAAAAAAGGATTTCTTAATTTACAGTAAAATATTTCTACGCAATTTGAAAAATGTTAAAATATTTCTACGCGATTTGAAAAGCGTTTAAATATTTTACACTATTGAAAATTCAATACGTGATTAAATAATGATAGAATATTTTTGTAATTGTGAAAATGACAGAAAATCTTATGTGATTTGGAAAGTGTTTTAAATATTTTGAGAATGATGGAAAATGATTTATGCAACTTAAAAGAATGATTTTTAAGAACGATGGAAAATCATTACGCGATTTGAGAAACGTATATTTTTATGTGATTGAGAAAAATGTTGAAAAATTTAATACGTGATTTAAAGGTGCAACAGAAGAGTTGCAGTATTGTGAAAACGTAACAGAAATGTTTTAGAATTGTGAAAACGAAATGGAAATGTTGCACAATTTTGTGAAAACACGAAGAAAGAGTTTTATAACTATGAAAATGTGATAATATGATTTTCCTGTTGAAAATACAGTATAAATACTGTAGAACTAGTATATGGATGCTGTGTGAGAAAATGACATGTTTTGCCTGTGATTGGCATTTGGTGCATTATACATGCATTGGAAAGATATGTCTGTGATTGGAATTGGTGCATTATACGTGCATTAAAAAAATATGCGTTGAAGCATATGATTACATTGAACAAATGAAATTCAAAAGATTTGGCCCTTTGGGGTTGGACTTGCACTGATATATTTGTGCATTGTATAAAATATAGCTGATAACTATTATGGCCCTTGTGGTTGAAGAGGGAATGAGAATTGATAGTGAGGTCTATGATGGATCTTGGGGGCGTCAAGGCGCGGCGGTCGACCAGTGGACAGTTGGCGAGTACCCTGTGCCACTTGGCGATGCAGTCTGTTGCAACGCATTGACGATACCCGACAAGAACACGATTCTTTTCAACGACTGGGAGATTGTCTTTGGGCTAAGGTGACAATTAACCTGAGCATTCTTCTCGAAATTGTGAAAACCTCCATGGAGTTGTTTTTGATAAAATGAGTCTTTGTGCATATGCATAAATCGAGCATTTATATCTCGTGTGATATATTAATTGAGGAATATTGGTTATTGGTTATGACAATTATTTTGAATACTTGGATGATAATTGAATTGATAAATGATTGGATGATGATAGTTGATTAATGTTGATGGCATGATCATAATTGCGGTATGATCTATCTGTATGATATTGCTGTTTGTGTTATCTCTGTGCTGCCATGTTGGTATTGGTGTAGGTGATCTCACCTCTTTGTTATATTGTTTTGCTTTATCTGTATTGTTAAAATCAAATAATAGAAGGATCGAGTTGTCTTAGACATAATGGGCGATGGATACTCTGATATTGGTGACAACAATAAGGAGTGGACATTCAGGACTTGACGGTGTGCAGTGTTGACAAAGGAATAGATGTCTGATGCATCAAGATGGAGAGAAAATGGAATAAGTATGTTAAAGTTTCTCGTTAGTGTTGTACCGTGCTATTAAGTAGGACCCATCATGGGGTTTGCTACTGTTAAAAAAAATAAGTCTGTTAATTTTATATTTCTCTTTAAATTGTGATAGTAATTGGTGTCAATATTGCATAATGAATAGTTAAAATATGATTTTCAATATTACCTAATATTTTCAGTAAATTTACATTTTAGTAAATTTTAAAATTTTGAAACTCATCTTTTATAACTCAAACTTTGTGTGAACTTCTTTTTAGATTATGAGTCGGGAGTCGAAAATGTGATGCCCTAAGGAGGGTGTTACATTAGTTGGTATCAGAGCACGGTTTGAGTCTTTTGGGATTTGTGGTTTGGTCTATTTTGCTTGTGTTGTGTTCTCTGTGTTTGTTTTTCCGAAAGGAAATAATGTTGTTTATAATGGATATTAGATCCATTGTATTTCGATCCGCGCGCCTTAAAAAAAAAGGGAATGGCTCGGGATAGTTATACTTGTGTGGAAGTGGAACATGTTACTAGTAATGCAATTGCAGCTACGGGAGCAACGGAAGCAATGTGGAAAGACGACTGCACGAATAAATGACCACTGTTCAGTGGAAACTGGAAGTTGAAGTTTAGGATCTGATGGAAGAGAATCAGTCTTGGAATATAAGATTTCGTAATTTTGGAACCTGGTATTTTTTTAGGATATTGAGAAAGTAATTGATTTCAACGGAAGATGTATTTACAACCATTGAGGAAACCAAAAGCAGTAAGTGATGTGAAAGAAAGTACTTAAATGAAGGAATGTACGTCAAGAAAACAATTTGCAGAAAAGTTGGACACATTTCCAAAGAGTATAATCTCTGATGTGTTCTTTGAAACAGAATTGTCTATTAGTAAAATTTTTGAAAGTAAGGGAAGTTGTTACTTTAAATAGAATGGGAGTGTTCTGAGCGGAAGATTTAAACAATGGAGATTGCGTCATTGGAGCTAATCCTATAAATCATACTGAATATTTCTATGAATAACCTATTCCTTATGACATATGATTGAGTAGATCAATTATATGTTAGAGTTATTCATTATCATCTGATTTGTTTACTTCTATTTCTATTCTTAACTAATCGAGCTATTCAAGTTATTCAAATTGTTGTTATAGATCAAAACTTTGTGTTAGTTTGATCTGTTGTTCAAAAAAAATTTGTGTTAGTTTGATCTGTTTCATAAATAGACGTGGTCTTTGAAAATGGATTGGTTATTTTCCAACCATATCCAATGAGATTATTTCAACAGACTATGAGTAATACAGAGAAAATCCATTCTAGAAAATCGGGTTACATCCAATTCTTTGCTGGATATGTTCGATAACAGGTTCGATTCATTTTGTTATCTTCCATGATGTTTTCTTTTATCTCCTGCAATTGAAAGAATATCTTGCAAGAAAGGATATTTCTATATTTGTATCCGTGTTAACGTATCTGAGTAACGCAGCAGAAGCGTGGTGAATTCTTAAAAAGATTGAAACAATTCTTCAATGGAAAAATTTAAGATGGTAATAGAAAATCATAGAAAAAAAAATTTATGGAAGTATCTGGTATCGTGCTGTGGAAAGGAGAACTCGGTTAGTGAGACATTTCCTGTTAAAAGCAAAAATCTAGAATATGTAGTGATACGAGGATAAGGAAATTTTAAGTAATACATTACATTAGGTGAACATTACATTACATTAGTTGGAAGTTATCTGAGAAAAACTATTCTAGGCATGAATGAAGATCGGTTGTTGTTATGTTGGTATTAGAGATATGGAGATTCTTTCTTTCTGGAGTAACATTCAACATTTTCAAGTAATTATAGAGTCTGAGATATCTGTTTGATCAGAAGAAGTTGAACATCAGCAAAGAGATTTTGTTGGATAGAATAGTATAGCAAGACGTAAGAGAGGAAGCTTCATGAGAATTGGAAAATAAGATGAAAGCACCATATCCGTATTTATTCCAAGGGTGTGAAATCATGGTCATGAAATTTCGAGGACGAAATTTCTTTTTAGAGGGGGAGTAATGTAACACCCCAAAATTTCCTATCTTGTAAATAGTAATTTTGACAGTTAATAAAATTTTACTGTTTAGTAATTTCTAGATACTGTAAAATTATTTTGATTATTCTGTCAGCGTATTTGATCGTTTTGAGTGATTTACTCCGTGTCAGGAAAATAAAAATTTTTGGGCTGTGGAAAACTTTACGTAATTTAATTTTTACCATTAGGTTTTAATTATTTTACGTGATCTGATTTGATATTTGTGAATTTTCTAATTTTTGTGATTTTATGTGTGATTATGAAAATTTTTACTGTTTGTGGGCCCAGGGGGTGTATGTGGGCCCAGGTGACCTTACGTGGGCCTAAGTGGGTCCCACAAAGTGAAAATTTTTCTATGCATAGAAAAATTTATACTGTTTAGACCGGAAATAGTTTTAGAAATTTTCTTATTTTGTGTTTGGCACTGTATTTAATTATCGGGCAATAAAAATACAGTAAATATATTCTTTCGTGGGATTTTTAGTAGATAAAAATAGAAATTATTTTGCTTAAGTCAATATTGGTGGTTTGGATATCCACCATTGATTTATTTAACGGTGAAGACTTGATCTTGATTTAATTAATGGTTAAGAAATAAATTCAATAAAGAAGCATTGGATAATCACCATTGATTTAATCAATGGTGTGAGAATAAACTTAGTTAGGCAAGCTTCAATATCAACCGTAGATTTAATCAACGGTGTAAATTTGATTATATAAAGTGACCATTTACAACCATTGGATTTGGAATTGATCAAGGGTGGAGATTTAGTCTTAAAAAGTGACAAAGACCATTTATGACCATTGGATGAAGAATTAATTAAAGGTGGAGATTTGGTCTTCTAAAAAGGTTATGACTAATTATAACCATTGGATTTAAAATTTGAAGAAGTAATCTTGGCCTTTTATTTTGGAGACACATCTAATGGCTAGACTTTAAAGGAAAAGGATCCAATGGCTTAGATTTAGTCTTCTAAAAATCAAAAGTCTACCTAAATCCTAACCATTGAATTAATCAATGGCTAGAAATGCTCTAGATGGTAACTAATAATTATGACAACTTTGCATGCATAATGATGAAGAGGGGGACGGTTTTGGAGTGTTAGGAAGGAGGAGACATGTTTAGACATGCTTGTATAGCCTTTTTAGGCCAAAGAAAAAGATGACAAAGTGGAAGATTTTGTGCATCATGTGATAACCTTCAATTATGCCAAATGAATTCATATCTCTCCATTCTTTCACTCCCACGACAGCAGCACCTTTGGTCACACTCTCCATATTCATTTTTCTACTTCACCAAAAAGCCTCCATCTTATTCTCTCAAAATTCCAAGAACACAAAATAACTATTTTCCTTCCTTTTCTCACTATATGATTCTGCCCTACAACCCTTGAGCACCCTCACTCACCTATAATTTTCACTCTCATCATTTCCTAAAGCTAAACAATATTCTAAACACTTTTCATTTAGAAAGTTTTCCCAAAATCCCACTTTAAGTGCTTCAAAATCCCACTTTTAGCTTACTTCCTTGGAGGTAAACTTTGATTTCTATGGTTTAAATTCATGTTTATGATTTTTTAAACCATGTTTTTTCCATGGTTTGTTTAATTTAATCCAACCATAGATCTTGAATTTACATGATATTCTAAGCAACTTTCATGTTAGAGATTTTCTCTAAATCATTCATCTTCATGGACTTTCTTCAATATCAAAGTTATTGGGTTTTTGAGGTGAAATATAAGAAGACTTCATTTCTTCTCTTCTTTTTCATGTTCTAAACCATGTTTGGTCCATGGTTCCTCTTAATCAAACTTAATATACTAATTTCTATGTATTTTGTTTTGTATTTGAGAAGCCTTTGGTGGTGAAGGACTTGGAAAAAGAAGCAAATCAAGAAGTTGTTGAGAATCTTCAAGAGGTAAGAGGGAGATCCATCTCATCAACCAATTATGGTGGTGAGAGATGGTCTTATATTTGATGGATGATGAATCCATGTGAGGATTCCAATCCATGGTCATGTAATAATTAATTGTATGTTTATGAGCTTTGATTTATTTTCTTATGCTTTGATTATTTTTATCTATGCTTAATATGCTTTGCATGATTTTATGGCTTTGATAGTATACTTATAATATGCATGATGAGTATATGGCATGTTTGATATTTATGATGAAATATATATATGTATGCCATGATGTGTGGATGGAAAGAAAACTAATCTTGGTCCCAATTGCCAAGGAAGAGCTACGGTTTTGATGCCTTTTAGTTGGGTCAATGTGGAAATTTTTTTAAGAACAAGGAAATTAAATTTTTATCCCTAGAATAATGAGAATTTCGATCAAGACACCTCAAAATAGGTGTTCACAAATTTATATTTTCATGAATGATAAAATTGAATGATTTGAGAAGCAAAGAAAATAAACAAAAGGTTTGTGTTGCAAAAAGAATGCATACGGTTTTGGAATTTATTTAAGTTGGAAAAAATAATAATTCATGGTTTCAATGGCCATTTATAAGATTTTGATAAATTTAGAACAAATGTTTTACGTATCTTTAAATTAATATTTTCATGAAGAATGATAATGGATGATTTGAAGAGTATGAAAAATAAACAAAGGGTTTGTTTTTCAAGAGAACAAAAATATGATTTTAGAGGAATTTTTATTGATTTATTTTGTGTAAAAAGATCATAAGTATTTTTCTAAATATGAGTTTTTGAATGAAATGGGCAAACATTGATTTTAAGGATTTGTAAAGAAAGTGAAAAAGGAATTGCAAAGAAAGAAAAAATGAATTTGAACAAATGGATTTGATTTTTATAACCATCGGTACTTCAGTTTTGAAAACAAAATTTTTAATGGTTTTGTTTGTGTAAAACCATATCAATTTAAAAGGAAAAATATTTGATGGTTTCAATAATCATGTCCACGTTTTCGAAGGCTTGTAATGCATTGATTTTGATGAAACAAAGTGATTCTCCAAGTGAAAATATAATTAATTTAATAAAAGAAAATTGAAAAGGGAATCAGAGTATTTTAGCACTTGAGAAATGAATTTTTATGTAAATGGAAAAGAGAGGTTGCAAGTGAGCCTCAATTTGTTTTAAAAAGAATTTATTAAAGTCCCGTTGGATTTTGGAAAGCATTGGTAATTTTTAAAGTTTGAAACATTGTTTTAATTCAATGGAATTGTGAATTTGTGAATTATATTTTGGAAAAGGATTTCTTGAAATTAAGATTGATTTATTTAAGTCCAAAATAATGTTTGGAATATTGAGAAATATTTTACGTAATTGTAAAATATTGAAAAATATTTTACGTATCTTAAAAACAATTTGAAATACAGTAAAATATCTCTACGCAATTTAAAAAATGTTAAATTATTTCTACGTGATTTGGAAAGCGTTTAAATATTTTACACTATTGAAAATTCAATACGTGATTAAATAATGATAGAATATTTTCGTAATTGTGAAAATGACAGAAAATCTTATGTGATTTGGAAAGTGTTTTAAATATTTTGAGAATGATGGAAAATGATTTACGCAACTTAAAAGAATGATTTTTAAGAACGATGGAAAATCATTCCGCGATTTGAGAAACGTATATTTTTATGTGATTGAGAAAAATGTTGAAAAATTTAATACGTGATTTAAAGGTGCAACAGAAGAGTTGCAGTATTGTGAAAACGTAACAGAAACGTTTTGGAATTGTGAAAACGAAATGGAAATGTTGCACAATTTTGTGAAAACACGACGAAAGAGTTTTATAACTATGAAAATGTGATAATATGATTTTCCTGCTGAAAATACAGTATAAATACTGTAGAACTAGTATATGGATGCTGTGTGAGAAAATGACATGTTTTGCCTGTGATTGGCATTTGGTGCATTATACATGCATTGGAAAAATATGTCTGTGATTGGAATTGGTGCATTATACGTGCATTAAAAAAATATGCGTTGAAGCATATGATTACATTGAACAAATGAAATTGAAAAGATTTGGCCATTTGGGGTTGGACTTGCACTGATATATTCATGCATTGTATAAAATATAGCTGATAGCTATTATGGCCCTTGTGGTTGAAGAGGGAATGAGAATTGATAGTGAGGTCTATGATGGATCTTGGGGGCGTCAAGGTACGGCGGTCGACCAGTGGACAGTTGGCGAGTACCCTGTGCCACTTGGCGATGCAGTCCGTTGCAACGCATTGGCGATACCCGACAAGAACACGATTCTTTTCAACGACTGGGAGATTGTCTTTGGCTAAGGCTGACAATTAACCAGAGCATTCTTCTCAAAATTGTGAAAACTCCATGGAGTTGTTTTTGATAAAAATGAGTCTTTGTGCATATGCATAAATCTGAGCATTTATATCTGTGTGATATATTAATTGAGGAATATTGGTTATTGGTTATGACAATTGTTTTGAATACTTGGATGATAATTGAATTGATAAATGATTGGATGATGATAGTTGATTAATGTTGATGGCATGATCATAATTGCGGTATAATCTATCTGTATGATATTGTTGTTTGTGTTATCTCTGTGCTGCTATGTTGGTATTGGTGTAGGTGATCTCACCTCTTTGTTATATTGTTTTGCTTTGTCTGTATTGTTAAAATCAAATAATAGAAGAATCGAGTTGTCTTAGACATAACGGGTGATGGATACTCTGATATTGGTGACAACAATAAGGAGTGGACATTCAGGACTTGACGGTGTGCAATGTTGACAAAGGAACAGATGTCTGATGCATCAAGATGGAGAGAAAAAGGAATAAGTATGTTTAAGTTTCTCGTTAGTGTTGTACCGTGCTATTAAGTAGGACCCGTCATGGGGTTTGCTACTGTTAAAAAAAAATAAGTCTATTAATTTTATATTTCTCTTTAAATTGTGATATTAATTGGTGTCAATATTGCATAATGAATAGTTAAAATATGATTTTTAATATTACCTAATATTTTCAGTAAATTTACGTTTCAGTAAATTTTGAAATTTTGAAACCCATCTTTTATAACTCAAACTTTGTGCGAACTTCTTTTTAGATTATGAGTCGGGAGTCGGAAATGTGATGCCCTAAGGAGGGTGTTACATATTGTCATGTTCCACTCATCCACCCACTCATTAAATAACTCCCTTCTCATTTTGTACCCTTCTTGATCTATAAAAGGCACCATTGGTTGCTCATTAGAATCATCTTAGTTTAGATATCAAGATCTTGTTCTTGTATTATTTATTTCTCTTGTTGTAGTTTTCTTTTTTTCTAAATAGAAATTATGTTCATCTCCTTCTTCTTCTCTCTTTCTTTTGTCGTGTTTATGAGTAACTAATTCTCATTTTGCTTGGGTGAAAGGGTGAAGCTTTTGGTAATGAAATAAGGTTAAATTAATCTCTTTCTTGCGCTAGTATATTATATTATCAAGTGGTCATTATATGTGCTATATTTTGTTTCCAATCAATTTAGAAACCCTCCTTGTAAAGTGGAGATCTTGATTTGTTGTAGAGAATAAATTGGTACAATGAATGCTTGAACCCATTTACAAATGTTGGCATTATTAACCCTCCTTGTAAAGTGGAGATCTTGATTCGTTGTAGACAAGAGATTAGCACAATGAATGCTTGAACTCATTTACAAGTTGTTGACGTTAGTAGATAATGAAAGGAACCATAATATAATTACATATATAATCTTAAATAAATTTTGAATGCTATATTTTCTTATTGGTGAGATCTACCCTAGCCCAAGCAAATCCTTTTTCATTTGTGAACAATTTTCATCACCTTTATTTTCTGACAAATCTATTTCTTACCTCAAACAATTTTCTTCATCAATTCCCTATGGATCAACCTCGGACTTCCGAGACTTTATTACTTGAGACAACCTGCACTTGGATTTGTAACAATACAATTCGCATCATGAATGAACTTAGAAGCTCCTCTCCACCTCTATCTTCTTCCTCCTCTTTGGTTGTTGCTCCTCCTTCTCTAGCTCCTATCTTTCCTTTTCCTTTGTCTTTTCCAGTGGTATCCGTGAGAATGGTGAGAAAGTGAGAGAACTATCTCATTTTGAAAGAATAAAAGTCAAGGTAGAAAGAGGAAAGAGCTGTGAGGCCTTTTACCTCTTTAGTGTCTAAACTGTAATATCTGATCTATTAAGAATACTTAGATTTCACTAAATCAAGTTTTCTAACTTCCAACATGTTTAAAATAAATCCTAAGATTCATCCAAAATCTTGTTTCACCATTTTCATATTTGCGACTAGTCAATCCGATATTAAAACACACACTCAATATGCTTAAAAATACTAAACTAACTCCTATTAACCTCAAATTTTAACTGCATCATCTTCCACACATTTGTGACCTAGAAACAAATTTTTCATATTTATTTCTACTAACTAAGCAGTTTAAGCTAATTCAAAGGCTAATAACAACTATTTTTCACACATAGTGCTACAGCAAAGTGACTAAACGTGCTTAGAAGGCCACAAAAATTAACAGGCATGTTAAGCAAGTATTAGGGTACCTTTGTAACTATATACAAGTCTAACATGTTCTCGAGGGTATTATAGTAAGCATATTTGCTTAATTTTTAGTTTAACGTAACTTAAGGAAGAGTAATGAAACTTAATTGATAAATAGCAGTATATGAAAAATTATGGAAATAAGGATCCAAGGACTAGGTTGAGTCCTAAATTTTCTATAACACTTACGGTAACTTGAAAACTCAGGTTTAGAATATTAAAGTATACGTAACAGATATAAAAGTCTCAACATGAAATATTTGTCACAAAGCTTGGTCATCCACTGCCAAAGAGAGTCCATATTTTTCTACTCATTTAACCCTCACTTTTCTTAATTCATTTTCATCTCATTCTCTCTATCTCTCCCCTGTTTGAACATGACCAGTAGAAACAACAAGAAAAGGGCATCAAAACAACAAAAAACAAGAAGGAAGCAAGAGGTAAGAAAGGAAAGAAAATATTGGCAAGCTAGAGGAGATAAGGTAGGGGCTTCTTATCTCCTATTTGCTCTTTTTCTTCTATGTTTTCTTTATATTAAAATTTTGTTTCTGTATCCATGTCGCTCACGCAAACATGGAATTTTTTGAATGGCTATTGGCTTCAATTTGTTTTTCCTTTTTCCAATGATTCTTGTGAGAAATTTGTGATGTTGTAAGATCAATTTTTTGTGGTTTTGGACCAGGTTAGCCACAGCCAAAACAAGGCCAAGTAGGAAATGGTTGCCTAGCCTATGCTTCTATCTTGTTTCTTTGATTTTGAGAACTTTGTGAAGTGATTTACTATGTAGAGATAAAAAAATGTTTGGCTTTTGGTCTTATGATGTTCACAGCCAAGTATTGTAAAGAAAGGAAGATGCTTGAATTTTCATGTTATATGATTTGTGTATGGTTAAATATGCTTGTTAATGATCATTTGAATCACTAAGAGTTTATAGAGTGACCTTAGTGAAACCTTAGTGCTTGTATTGGCCATGTAGGCTGAATTGGGAATTTAAGGAGATACAGTAATGTCCTTGTTGCATCCAATTCTTACATGCTTGAATTGTGCTTGAATTAGTGTTTGTATGAAAATTTCTTGAATAATTGACCATGTATCAAATGAGTTTGCTTATGCTCATTCTGAATTTAATTAATGATTAGAAGTATTTGAAATTGTATACTTATTAAGAATTTATGGAATGTGATTAGAATTTAAGAGATTTCAGACATGTACCTCGTACCTGGAGATAATAATTGATGTTAGAAATGATTATTGATTATCCTTCTACCTGAAGGATATATTGTTGATTATCCATGTACTGGACGGATATTATATTGATTATTCATGTACCTAATGGATATTATATTGACTATCCATATACCTAATGGATATTATATTGATTATCTATATGCCTGATGGATATTATATTGACTATCCTTGTACCTGATGGATATTATATTGACTATCCATATACCTGATGGGTATTATATTGATTATCCATATACTTGATGGATATTATATTGACTATCCATATACCTAGTGGATATTATATTGATTATCCTTGTACCTAGTGTATATTGTATTGATTATCCATATACCTGATGGATATTATATTGACTATCTATGTACCTGGTGGATATTATATTGATTATCCATGTACCTGATGGATATTATATTGATTATCCATGTACTTGATGGATATTATATTGATATCCATGTACCATATGGATATTATATTGATTATCCATGTAACTAATAGATATGTTGTTGGTTAATCCTCATACTTGGAGGTTATGTTACTGATTACCCTTTGTATCTGAAGGGTATATTATTAATTATTCCTCGTATCTTGAGGAAATGAGATTATAATCTTGTTATAGAGAGTTATGACTTGTGAGAGATATATTTTTGAATGTGATATGTAGTAATGATATTAGAAATGATCATAGCGTGGAAATTAGGAATATGATAACGAAACTGTAATTCGTGTTTGAAAAAATGAGTATTTGAATGAGCAAAGATTATGAGTATGTAGAACCCGAGCTATATGAGGTGGCTCTTGCTTATTATGGTACATGTGATATAGGTTCTATGGAAATAAGCGAGTATTTGAATGAGCACTGAGATGAAATTGAATTTACATGTCATTTTATGACTTTGTTATGTTATAAGAACCATTACATAAGTTTGAGATTATGTTTATATTTGGAAACTATTTTTGAAATTACTTATGATCATAAATTGTGATGTTTGAAAATAAATGTTTTTTTAAAACATTAATAATTAGAATTTTATTTCGGGAAGAGAAAGGCCCAAATTTGACTTTTTGCCACCTTTCTACTTTATGATTAAAGATTAAGTTTTTGAAATGTGTTTTTTCCTAAAACAGCTGGAAGTATTATGACGACACGTATTTTTAATAGTATTACTGAGAATTCTAAGAATTTTCACCCCTTTTATTTGTATTCCATAATATCTCCAGGTACAAGCCCTTGAGCAAGGAGACAGAAGTCGAAGATGTAGACTTATTTTTTATGTTATTTTATATTTTTGAGATGTATGCTTAGTACTTTGGAACAAAATATGTAAATGTTGAGTATTGTAATATACTTTGTATATTGTACTTCATAATATATGTACATTATCTCAACCCCTTATTGCTCATATTTTCTATGTAATATTTAAATGTAATTAAAAATTATTTTATTAATTTTATGTGACATACTTAATTCTAATTACTATTACGTAATTCCAAATACGTTATTAGTAATCGTATTAAGGATGTTACGTATGTCACGTGGTTGTCCTCTTTATTCTTCTTCTATTTCACTTCGTAATGACTCCTCACCAATGATCCCGCCTTCTCCATTAAACCTTTCAACCAGATCTAGGCGTCCACCTTTATATCTCATTGACTACCATTGTAATTTCACTTATTTGCTAGCCACATCAACATCATCAGGTATGTCTCATCCTTTTTCTTCTTTCTTGTCTTATGCAAATTTTTCTCCTTCCTACCTGAAATTTTGTTGTTTGTATTTCTTCCATAATAAAGCCTACTTCGTATTCTCATGCCACAAAACTAGATTGTTGGTGCCAAACTATGCAAGTAGAGATCACTACTCTAGAGGAGAACAATACATAGGTTCTAACTGATCTTCTTTTTGGAAAGAAACCCATTGGTTGCAAATGGGTATACAAAGTGAGATACAAGGTTGATGGGACTATTGAAAGATATATGACCCGTTTGGTGTCCAAGGGATACACATAATAGAAGGGATTGGACTATTTTGAGACATTTTCACCAGTGGCTAAGATGACCACCATTCGCCTTGTTTTGTCTCTAGCTTCTTTGAATAATTGGTTCTTTTATTAATTAGATATGAACAATGCGTTTCTGCATGTTGAAGAAGTTCACATGACTTTGCCTCAAGGGTTTTCTTCACAAAGCCAAACCAAGTTTGCAAGCTTCAAAAATCATTATATGGATTAAAACAAGACAGTAGACAATGGTTCTCTAAATTGTCAACTTCTCTTATTTCCCCTGGTTTTCACTCTTCTTCTGTTGATTACTCTCTTATCATAAAGCATACTGATGCTTCCTTCACAGCTTTATTTGTGTATGTCGATGACATTGTGCTAGTTGGAAATGACATGAGCACCATCAACATGGTTAAAAAGCATCTTGATGATCAGTTCAAAATCAAAGACTTGGGTGAGCTTAATTTTTTTTTGAGGTTGGAAATTAGCCGCTCTAAGGCTAGTATTCTTCTCAATTAATGCAAATACACTCTTGAGTTTCTTAATGATGTTGGCTTGTTGGCTACAAAGCCCTTTAAAACTCCTATGGATTCGGGTCTGACTCTTCAGCAGGATCAAGGTCCTTCTTCTCATGATGTTTTTGCTTACTGGAAACTCGTTGGTCGATTATTATACCTCACCATAACCCGACCAGATATTAGCTTTGCTCTCCAACAATTGAGTTAATTTGTTGCTTCTCCCACTGCCATTCATCTTAAAGCAACTCTACATGTGTTGAGATACCTCAAACAATCACCTTTTCAGGGCCTATTTTTCCCTTCTCATAGTGACCCCGAGCTAAAAGAGTTTGCAGACTCTAATTGGGATCGTTGTCCTAACACCTGCCAGTCTATTACTAGATGTTATATTTTCTTTGGTGATGCCCTCATTTCATGGTCTTCTAAGAATCAAAGTACAGTCCCCAAATCGTCCTTAGAGGCTGAATACAGAGCTTTTGCTTCTCTGGCTTATGAGCTCCAATAGCTGGCCTTCCTCCTACAGATCTTCACATGCCTCTGACTGATTCTTCATTAGTTTATTGTGACAACTAGTTTGCTCATTATTTAGCTGCCAATCCAACCTTTCATGAATGGTCCAAGCACATTGAAATTGATTGCCATATTGTTCATTAGAAGCTTAATAGTGGCCTCATCTGCTTGCGACTTATTTCTTCTCATGATCAGGTTGCGGACATATTCACTAAACCGTTGGTTGCTCATTTGTTCTACTCTATTCTGCCCAAGCTAGGACTCCTTGATGTATGTCATCTAGCTTGCGGGGGGTCTTACCGTGCACCAGTGACAACTAATTGAGCTCACCTCCACTAATCTATTGTAATTAGCTTAATCATTGTAATTAGTTACAAATTAGTTAGGCAGTTACCAACTTACATAAGAATGTATCACACCATAAAGGAGTCTAGGTTCATTATTGCTAGCTGCATATATAAACATGTAAGCTACTATCATCTGTATCAATCCAGTTCATTTTTGTCAAACACATAAAAATCATTTCCTCCAACTATGCTAAGAGTATCAAGAATGTTAAATATTTAAAATGTATTTCTACATTAATGACATGCTATATGAAATTATCAACCAATATATTTGAAGAAGAAGCTCACCAGTCTTACTCATATTTATCATTACATTATCTATCAATCCCCTATGCATTACTTAGTCAAAAAAAAAACAACCTTTGCATTACCGTGAATTATTTCTTTTTTATTTCTCCTGGCTGAAGAAGCATTTATACTAACGCCAAAAAAAGAAAAAAGAAAAATAAATATTTATTCACAAAACATGTGTATTACCCTTCAGTCGACTTTTCAAAGCACCACCACGAATATATTTTTATAGGAAAGTTCTACAATGCTCATAAATAAGTATTGAGCATAGATACTCCATAGAAATGACCATTGATAACTAGTCATTGCTTTTTTTAATGTATATAATAATTTAAATTTTGAAATTTTCATTTTATTCCTTCACAAATTTAATTGTTTTGAAAATTACTCTTTTTTTTGGCATTTTAATCCTACTCTATCTTCAACTAAGTCAAGTCATTCCAAGAGCTCAAATTACCAGGAATCTATGAACATGTTCTCCAGCGTCCTAAGCTTCTGTAACTTCCTTACCTAGTTATGCACATTGAAGCTTCACTAGTAAACAAGTTCTTGCTCAAATCAATCACCATTAGATGATCAAGTTCACAAATACTAGTTTTAGAAAATCTGTTACTGGGTGAAGGAAATAGTTCACCAAAAAGTTGTGTGATTTATTCCTTTCATTCTCCTCTTTTCTTCCCACTACCATTTCTTTCTAAACCTTATGCCAGACCTAGATTTATCATTCCTTTCCCTCTTACTATTTATGTGATTTTTTTTTTGTCTTTTCTAGGAATTAATTATAATTTAATTATTATGTGAAATTATTTTTCTTCTTCATCCTGAACAATTCGCTCTACAAAAGCTTTGCCAATAATTAATCGCACGTCGCTAGCGGCCTAGATTGTCGACAGTCATCGACAGAGATTCTGACTTGGATAGCGATGGGATTGTTCTTTCTCGGGGGAGGCAAAATCCTTCCAGAGCCCTTTTCAATAGGGCCTTTAACACCACTTTGCTACTGTACATATTTCTTTGGCTTCACCTCCTAAACCAGTTTCAGGTGAAACATCTCAGCCCTCTATTTCTTTTAATAATAAATTAATGGTTAGTTTTATACATGCTCCAATTATAACATCCTTCTTTTAGCATGTTAGACTAGTTTATGATTAGAAAGGTAGCATAACACTTATTTAACATGTATGTATATTTTTATGACAAACTGAGTTAGTTTAGGCACTTTGTTGTAGCCCTGGAGTATGAAAAGTAGCTTAAAATGACTCAGATAGTAGCATAAATAGCTAATTTGATGGAAATAAATCTAGAGAATTTGTTTCTAAGTCACAAATAGGTGTAAGAGGATGTAGTTAAAATTTGAAAATAATTAGAGTTAGTTTGATATTTTTAAGCATACTGATTGTGCATTTAATGCTGGATTGACTAGCAACAGATATGAAAAATTATGATAATGGTGAAACAACATTTTTAATGAATCCTAGTTTTTATTTTAAAGTTGTTGGAAGTTAGAAAATTTGATTTATCTAAATCTAAATGTTCATAGCAAATCAAGAAGTATCAGTGAAGTGTTTAAGTGCAACAAGTGTTGGGAATTGCGGATCAAAATATCTCGCAGCGGAATAATAGGATTCCCACACAGGATCCATGCGAAAAGTCCATAATCCGAGTTTTTAAAAATTACCTCTTGAAGCGTGATAAACACAAGCGAGGTGAATAAGTAATAGCGACGATGTAGTGCGGTATCCACACGAACAGACTTGCAAAGGAGTCACGCCTCTGTTTAGCGGTGCTAGCCGCGAATAGAAGAGAAGAACCTTTCACTTTGTCTCTCACTCACTTTCTTAGGTGCGGCTAGGGTTGTGATGTAACATGTATAGCAGCCCCTTAAAATTACTATTTATAATATAGTGTTTGCCAAGTGAGTGTGAGCAGAAAGGTAAGTGTGCAACCCTAAAACCCATCTGTGTCATGAGTTAGGCCCACAATTGAATCCGAGTCCAACTTGGATCCTTATTGCTCAATTTAGTCTGTTCTAAGTGTGCGAAAGTTCTCATGACGTTGGTAGTAATATTAAAATCTCATTTTAATATTACAAATAGTGAGCGGTATCTAGCAACACATCACCGCTACCCAAGTAATGAGAATGTTGATTTGACATAACCTATCCGATGATCAATGAGTGTAGTTTAGTCCCTTTGTCAAGATATCTAGATTGAACACAAGGCATGGAATGCGTCACCCTTGTATAGTCCAATCATTCGACGATACTCGAGTAGACTTTGTAACAATAAATGAGATCAATATCTTATATTGACTCATTTGAGCATGGCCATGCATTTTGATCTCACTCAATCGGGGGCCCGAAGATATCGCTCCTATTATGTAGGAGTGACAAATTCCATATAGGTCACTCACATCCCTCTGCATAATTTGTGGTATGTCCAATAACCAACTTTATAATCACCTTGTTACAGATGACGTTTGATGGCATTAAAACACACAACTCCTCATGTAGGAATCGTAGTGATTTGAGTCAAAGGACCACAAACACCATTGTCACTATGAGAATCGCTTATGACACTCACGTAACGATCCATGTAGAAGTTAGACATCATTACTCTAATATGTACCAATTGAAGACTTGATATCTCATATCCATGACCCGTGAGAAATGTCTCTACACATAGTCTCAATGTATTATTAAATTAACAATAATACTTGACTAGGGACATTTAAGAATAGTGTTGTAACCAAAAGGATCTCACGATCAAGTCATCCACTTGATGTCCTATGGCATCAAACTTACTATTCTAAGGACTTTATTATGTTTATCAAAAAGAACACAATAAATGAAATGCCTCATATATAAAATAGCATAATATAATGTATGTCAATACAAACAAAATGTATTGGCCACTAGGGCATACACCAACAACAAGTGGTATACGGGTAACAACCCTTATATTTGACTTTGTCTCTTGATATTTCACTTATTCTCACTCACAAAGCAGCAAGGCCAGCAGCAGAGAGCAAGGAAATGAAGAGGAGAAAGCTATGGAGGAAGAGGAAAAGAGAAGGAAAGGGAAAGGTAAAGCCAAGTCTAATTTTCCTTTCATTCTTTTTCCTTGATCTTTACTATGCTTGATGTTAGGTCATTAGATGGAGAAAATGGGTTTTAAAAGAAAAAAATTTGATATCTTTACTTGATTCTTGTTTTCAATGTTTAGAATTAGTTATTTTTCAGCCATTTGAAATCAAGATGAATGAGTTTGTTCTTAGATAAAGTTAGAAAGTTGCTTAAGTTGGAACTTAGGTAATTATTATGTGAGAGTATGTGATTTTGAACATTGACTCAAGTTTAAGTGAATCATTAAGTTGTATAAGTGTTACAACATTTTTAGAGAGTGTGGGTGTTATTAGAAGTCACCCAGGATCAATTTTTGATGGCTTGATAGCTGCTATGTTCCAATGGAATAGTAGTAGCAATTTTGTAGAATTCTACAGAATTACTGATATGCGACCAGCGCTCAAGCACTGGAAACTAAGTGCCCAAGCGCGCACAGCCTAGTGCGCTGATGCGCGTAGCATGGCATTGAGCGCCCAGGCGCCAACGATAGAACAGAATAGAGGAATGCTCTACTTAGGCAATGCCTAGGTGCTGGAGAGAGGGTGCCTAAGTGCTAGTTCCAGAATTGACCAAGGTCATTTTATGGACAATTTAAGCTTCTCAATCAATTGGGATCATTACTATATGCTTTCTAAGTATGTCAAGACACTTTTAGGGATATTTCTCAAAGGGAATAACCACCTAGCATATAAGGACAATTTTGAGTTTTTAAGCTTTTCTAGAGTTAAGAATTGCTTGAAATGAAGTATTAGATAAGAGTTGGTTTCTTTACTTGTTAGAGTTGAACCATAGTGCAATTATCCTAATTAAGGGAGTGAGTTAAACCCCTTAACCATACAAGGTAGCGAGTAAAGCTCGTTGTTAAGGAGGTAATTGTGGGAGAAAAGTGTCTGTACAATACTTTACCTAGGACAAAATAGTGAGCTAAGCTATTTGTCAAGTAACATGAGGAATATGATCAACCCTTATGAAAGTGTAGTAAAGTAAGGTAAACTTACTAACACGAGCTTTAGAATAAGATAAGTCCTAAGTTAGGCAATAAAGCAAGTTAAGCAATTTGCCAAGTTTAGTTGATGTTATACAGTTGTATAGATGATTATGTAATATCGAGATAGTTTAGGTTTCTACATGTTATATAGTTGTATGGGTGATTGTATAATGTTGATATAGATTATATTTATATGCAATTTATATTAATGAATTCCATGAGATATATGTATATATTAAGGATTTTTATGTTCTCACCCCGTTTCTATGTTTTCATGGTAAAAGCAGGTCAAGACCTTGTTAAAGGTATAAAGTAATTGAAGAAAAAGCAACAAGACTAGATAGTTTTTAGTTATTTTGTTGTATCAACGACTTGTGTATATTGTACTTTGAGTTGTAGTTTTGTTGTTATATATATAACACTCTGCCCTTAGAGGCTTTGATGTATATATGTATAACCTACTTTTATCGTGACTCTCCATATTTAATTATTTAATTATATGGGATTAATATGATAGTAAGAATAGAAGTAACATATTTAATGCTTTATATTATTTTATATAAGTTATATCGAGATATTAGTATTAGCCTATTAGGGTGTTACACCAACAAGTTTTATGAGCATTAAAGAAAAGCCCACTTTTATATATAAGACATTGAAAAACAGAAAACTAGTTTTGGAAATGAGGATTGTCATACTCAAAAAGGTCATTGATAATGTCTAAAAATAGAGAAGGCTAATATGGACCAACCTAAGTTTTGGTTCATGGGTGCACCCACTCAAATGACCTATTATTATAGGTCAGCCAATGATTTTTTTTGTTTCAATGACCAGCGCCCTCTTCCTTTCTCTGCCTTCCATGCACCAAATCCAACTTCTTCTTCTTCCCCAATCTCAATCCCAATCCCAATCACGTGCTTCTCTCTTTGCTCTGCTCCAGATCAATGTGCTGGGTGCAGGTCCTCCACAAGAAGATGACTGGTCCTCTATAGTGTAACACCCTTGATTTAATTACTACGGCACAATCGTTATTATGTCACGGTCACTAAATTTCGGCGTGCTACAATTTCAAATAATAAACTTTACAAAAATATTAAACATTTCGCATATGAGGAAAATAGGAGCCATGAATGAATAGTTACATATACAACCAGTTAAAATATGAATTATAAGATGTACTCAATTTACAACATTTTAGACTGAATAATCACCTTAAAACATACATATACCCAAAATGCACTCTATGCAGGTAATGCAAAATAAAGTATAAACTACCCACAACATATTCACAACTAAGGAGTTGGGCACTCCATCGGATCTCGACTGCATTAGGCAACTCCAAGAGCTCACCGGTGTAGTGAGAAATACAGAATAAGATCTTCAATCACAGTCCTCTTTATGGTCAAGGTCAGATCCCCAACATATCGCATATGCTTTCCGGTCCAGTCGACTCGCCAAGTCTTGGCACCTCCGGTGAACACAATTCAAACGAACCCAATGGAACCCCCTCCGCGATGACATCACCGGATGCAGTAGTCAAACCAAGAAAATCCAAAAGAATCCAACCTTGTTCCCACTTACAGTCTTTAACCAAGAATTCACATAGAACTAGAAAAGTACAAGAAAGAGGTAAGACATCCTACCATCATTACCAATTATAGCAGTAAGAAACCAAACGGCGCAAAGCGCCCACATAGCATTTCCAAATAATAATCATAAGCATTAAATAGCATAAATAAACAAATAAGCAGTTCCAGGCAGTTATATATATAATAGTAAGACAACAATTCCAAATTATACTAATCATAAATGCCAGATGATGCATGGACCCACTATGCTCATGCATAGAAAGTCGAAATCCTACTCCATGGAGCTAGACACAAAACAGTCGGAGAGAACGATCAGGAGGTATGCCTGTATTCTTGGCTGTCGAGGCCCTCAAGTGCTATAATTCTCAATTTGTCAACGTGCACATCATGGCATTTTGCAAGACATTCTACACAGATCACGATATAGGACTGTGCCACGGTCAGGAACGTCGGCGCATGTGTATCGGTTTGTCCCACAGTCCAGAGGGGCTACCACTGCCCCTTGTGAGACTCCCGCGCCCTGACGTCCTCAAGGTCAACTATAGGACCACACATGTCTATTCGCACCCGCACATAGGTGTAATTCAACTCCTAGGCTAAAGGCCTTAACAAAGTCCAACGGACAATCACAATGCATACAGACTCTATGCATAAACATGTATGATGATTATTACATACAATTCCACAATATGCCACAATTTGCCAAAGCAAGAATCAACAAAATCATTGGTCACTCACATGGACCCACAATATCATAATATCAGAATTAAATGAATTAATGCATTTTTAAGGTGTATTATGAATTCTTGCTTAGGTTTACCTTTTCTTACGATGTTTGTCTTTACCGAAATTCCCTTAGTTAATCAAATTCTCTTAGGTGATTTATTCATATACACTTGGAAGGTTATTCTAAGATCTCAAAGTCTCACACACTCTTGTTCTTACCCTAATTAAAATTATCCCAAGTCTTATGAAAATTCCATTCTTGATTCTTTAAAATTTATGAATCTCAAAGTATAATTTAATTACCAATTTGCTAATTCTTGCATCCTATTACCATTAATTTAATCACTAGGTGTTAGGTGATAAATTATAATTTTGGATTTCGACAGAGAAAATGTATGTAGTGTACAATTGTGAGGCTACCTTTCGACGAAAAACAACATGACAGGATGAACGTTGGTAGGAAAACATTATTTGACCAGAATGGCTAAAAGTCAAGTTCTGTCAGATAAAGATTAATTCTGTCGAATGAAGATCAAAAACTGTCAAATGTACTAGAAGGTCAGTAAAAATCCTAATTCAACGGATGGGTGTTGACGTTGGTGAAATCTTCCAAGTATTGAACCGATGAAGGTACTAAATGGTCAGAAATTCTAATTCGACGGATATTGACATGCTAACTCGACAGATATTAACACTGGAGAAGTTTCTCCTAAATAGTCAGAAACTCTAACTCGACGGATATTCACATTCTAACTTGACGGATATTCACATTGGAGAAGTTTCTCTACTAAAGGGTCAGAAACTCTAACTCGACGGATATTCACATTGGAGAAGTTTCTCTACTAAAGGGTCAGAAACTCTAACTCGTCGGATGTCGACATTGTACTAATTGGTCAGAAGTTCAAATTCGACGGATATTGACATTGTACTAAATGGTCGGAAGTTCAAACTCGACGGATATGGTCAGAAGATCAAACTCGACGGATATTGACAATGTACTAAATGGTCACAAGTCTAAACTCGATGGACATTGACATTCTACTAAATGGTCAGAAGTTCAAATGGTTACAATTGTTCACAAAGAATCCCCAAATTTTTGGGCTCAAAACCATGGCCATCCGAGAACCAATCCGACGTCACTTCCTTCCACGTTATACATTCCAATCCATTCAGATACATCAATATCCACAAAAATGATCTAATAGCACAAACACATTACAAACAACATGCAAACAAAGGATGACCCTCAATAGGGTTCCCTCACTATCAATCACAGACAACGTTTCTGAATGCTAATAGAGGTTGAGGAAGAGTGTCTTCCTCTTACCTGAGTGAAGAACAAAGAAAGGATGCTCCATTTTGCTTAGTAATTTCGTGCTTCACCACCACAGAAACCTTGGTGTTCAAATCCATAAAAATCAAGATCAAAGAGTGGAATGGCATCCATAGTCACCAATATGACCATGGAACACGAAAATGGGAAGAAAAGAAGAAGAAAGTTGAGAGCTTTACCTTAAAGCTTGAAGCTTTAGTGTTGGGCTGCCAACCACGAAAATGGAGGAGTCAATGAGAGTTCCACAAAGAAGAAAGCTTGAAGATGGAGAGGGGAAACAATGGTCTCTATTGGGTTGAGCAAAGGAAGCTTGAAATCAACAATGGTGTTTGTGGGTGTGTAGCCGTATAGAGAATAGAGGAAGAGAAATGAGAGCTGCGTGAGGGAGAGAGTGACCAGCGTAAATGAGAGAAAATGGGAGAATGAAAATGTAATATCCCTCTAGCCAACCGTGCAGCACCAAAAAGGGAGGAGAGAGAAAAGTAGTTGGGAAGGAAACTTCCTAGAAGTTTCCTTGAAGCTTCCTTGAGAAGCTTTGTACAATTCTCAATAAAGTGCATAGTAAGCTTGTCTTCTTAATTAAATACATCTGACAGATGATTAATTGCACTATTAGAATTATTTTCCTAGTGAACAAAAGTTACAGTTGATGAAAATAATATTTTATTATTCATCAGATGATTTTATGATACAGTAATTTTATTTATCGGATAAAATCTCAAAAAACGCAAACCTCAAAAACTATGCCCAGCCTCGGGTTTAGTAAGATCCCGCATCGACACATCGACAGTTCAATGTTTACCAGCCTCAGGGAAAACATTTTGTTATCTCGGCTCCGCTCAGTGTGCACGTAAAATGAGAAATATATTAAAATATTCAATATTTTCAGAAAATTCCACAAAAATTCCTAAAAATCATAAATATCATAAAATGGTTATTTATAATGAAATACATAATTTTTGGGATGTTACAACACTCCCCTTCTAAAAAGGAATTTCATCCTCGAAATTCATCGTATCTTAGAATAAACGCGACTATGTTCCCTTCATCTTGTCTTCTAGTTCTCGGGTTGTATCTTCAGCTGCATCAATCTAAATCACTGGAAATAAGGTTGCTTCCTTCCACTGAGTATCTCATATTAATGGGCAAAAACGTGTTGACATTATAGGCCGATCAATAAAAGATTCTACGCTCATTGAGTCTTCAGCCATCCAACAGCCAACACTCCAAACAGCTACACATCACTGAGTGGCTCTATCGAACTTATTCTCCTTGCTCACCGTAGCAGACAAACTAAGCTTGTTTTCTTTTTAAGGCATTCGCTACGACATTCGCCCCTTCTGGGATTTCACTAAAATGCAAAAAAAACCAAAACCTTTCGGAACTTCTAATCATTGTCTCTGCCTCATATTCAACTCATTCCAATAGACCAAAATACCTTTGGCTCTTAAGATTACCATAGGCATTGAGAATTTCTCCTTGTGGAAAATGCTTCTAGATCTTCAATACAACTACAAAGCTAACTCTGAGTTAGTGTAAAGTAATCTTTCTCATGTATTCTTGATTGTCTTTAAGCGTACGTTACCATTCCTTCTATTCTGATCAAGCACACGTTCTGAACTTCCAATGCGAAGCATCACTAGGCATTCCTAAAAGGTTCGTTGGGATTAGGCAAAATCATTATCGGTAAGGTAGTCGAGTGCCTCTTCAATCCTTGAAAATCTTTCCTTATATGCACTAATCCTACAAACTTGACTCTCATGCATGAGTTAGACAAGAAGTATTGCCATCTTGAAGAGTTCTGCAATGAGTCTCCTGTATTAACCAGCTAATCCTATAAAGTTACAAATCTGTAATATAGTCTTTGATCTGTCCCATTGAAGAACTGCTCTAACTTGCGACGGATCTCTAATAATTCCTTCTTTTAAAGATCACTTGACTCAAAAGTTAAACTGCCTCAAACCGAAATTCACACTTGGACAGCTTCTAGCGTAACTCCTCATTCTTCTTCAAAATTTGAAGAGCAACACAACAATTCTGTCTCAACAGGGAAGAAAGGTCTTGTTTGTGTAGTCGATGAGTACTACCGAAGCATTCATTATATGGAACGACATTATGATATACCCGTGGTGTTCACTATGCATCATAGGAAGTTGCCTTGGAAATATACCCTTCTCTCAGGTGATCTTGACGATAGTTGAGAACTCAAAATGATCTTGGAGAAAATGGCAGCGTTCTTCAATTGATTTGTCAAACCGTCTTTCCTTGATTCGAACAAAATGTCTCATAGGGTAAGTTCTCACCTAATTGTACTGCACTTGGCGCATTGTTATGGTTCAGATTCGGGAATACATCTACTTAATCGAAGTATACTAGAAATGTTATAAGGATTAGAAAGAAAAATAGGGAAGTCACTTGATTTACCACTGGACCCGCCTAACGAAGAGTATGATATGGTACAATAAAACTTAGGAGTGAGTTTCATGGATTCACATCCAGGAAATTTCTATCTCAAGAAACACTAAGTTTTCGTTGAAATCGAATGACGAGACCCATTTAGAAAACGATCAATCTCCTTACTGAGATCAAGTCGATTCACGAAGAAAGTAGATGATTGAATTAGTAAAAAGGGTTCCAATTTCTAACAACAATAGGATAGTTTTAAATAGACTTGTTGTAATGAGAGTAGGCTTACAAATATGAATAGTATCATTCAGGTTAAAAGGAAGTAAATACACAGACAACTCAATTCCAGAAATGAACTCTTAGAATTTCATTGGAATATTTCAACAAAATATGGTTGAAAGATAACCAATCTCTTTTGTAACATTACATCTAATTTGTAAAAGAAGTAAACAAATTAGATCAACAGAAGGATTCAGTCTTTAACAAGTCATAGGATAATTTAAACAACTAGGCTACTATCAACAAGTTCTTAGCAGCCAAAATAGAAATAACTTAGTCAAAAGATATCAGAGGTACACACGACCCTAACATACTCATACAGTCACGCGTCATAAAGTAATGGGCTATCCCCAGAATTATACGACGAAGTCACAGGGTCATCCACTATAGCACAATCCCTTTCTTCATTTCAGTCTTCAGTCTGGGTGGAGGAATTAACTTTCCCTTGTTCATGAGATTTTGAGGTGCATACATCTCCAATGGAAGGCTTCATCCTTTGCGAAGTATAGTTCCTCGCCATATGTCCTAGCCCTCTGCATTTGGAACAAATTATCCCTGTGGTCACACATGGAGGCTTCGTCCCATGTAAAGCACAATCTCTTGACACATGTCCTTGCATTCCGTACTTGAAACAAATTATTCCTTCGATCTTACAGTCCCTCGTGAAGTGGTCCTTTCCGCACTTCTTACACCTTGATAACGGTACCATAATTGGTTTGGATTTACTACCACTCGCATTCCCTTTCAACATTTGTTGTTACTATTGTCCCTTCAATTGTTGCGAATACAGTTTCCGCTTAAACTGATTGATCATCCTTTTGTTCCTCCTTTGGAACTTAGGTAGTTCAGAATTACCCACAAACTGACTTTCTCCCAACAAATTCTGAACTTTGACTTCTAACTCCTGTTGTTGTGCGGTCCTCTGATTCGGTTGTACTGTTATGCTAACCATTCCCTGCATTGCTTCCATAGTCGCATCCACTCCTTGGTTGTTGCGTTCCACATTCCTATGCGTACGTCTTTCGCGAGTCATTGTCTTCCTTCGAAAACAGACAATCAGGCACAATGGAGACAAGAAGTAACCATTTCAGACAATAATGTCTCCTTTCGGAAACCAAACACAAGGAGTCACACAACACACACAAGGGTGAAAATGCAGACAAATCCTAAACAAGTTCAATCATACCAGCTGAGCTTCTTACTAAAAGAACTTCTATTACCTTAATACGCCTAGGTGAAGTCATAGTTTTCTGTCCACACAAAATATTACACATTGAGTGGGCCAGTACTCAATATCATGTAACTGTGCAATAATAGCTACCAACACTCAACCTATGGCAAGCCATGCCTTCCTTTCCCAACATCTCAATTCAAGAGACAAGGAAGTACACAACATACAATAAACTTCTAACATGTCTAAGCATAGTTAGTCCATACCCCGGCTCAACAGGATGAACTGAGCTTTGATACCACCTTAATGTAACACCCCTCGATTTAATTACCACGGCACAATCGTCATTATGTCACAGTCACTAAATTTCAGCGTGCTACAATTTTAAACAACAAACTTTACAAAAATATTAAACATTTCGCATATGAGGAAAATAGGAGCCATGAATGAATAGTTACATATACAACCAGTTAAAATATGAATTATAAGATGTACTCAATTTACAACATTTTAGACTGAATAATCACCTTAAAACATACATATACCCAAAATACACTCTATGCAGGTAATGCAAAATAAAGTATAAACTACCCACAACATATTCACAACTAAGGAGTTGGGCACTCCATCGGATCTCAACTGCGTGAGGCAACTCCGAGAGCTCACCGGTGTAATGGGAAATACAGAATAAGATCCTCAATCGCAGTCCTCTTCTTGGTCAAGGTCAGATCCCCAACATATTGCATATGCTTGTCGGTCCAGTCGACTCGCCAAGTCTTGGCACCTCCAGTGAACACAATTCGAACGAACCCAATGGAACCCCCTCCGCGACGACATCACCGGATGCAGTGGTCAAACCAAGAAAGTCCAAAAGAATCCAACCTTGTTCCCACTTACAGTCTTTAACCAAGAATTCACATAGAACCAGAAAAGTATAAGAAAGTGGTAAGACATCCTACCATCATTACTAATTATAGCAGTAAGAAACTAAACGGCGCAAAGCGCCTACATAGCATTTCCAAATAATAATCATAAGCATTAAATAGCATAAATAAACAAATAAGCAGTTCCAGGCAGTTATATATATAACAGTAAGACAACAATTCCAAATTATACTAATCATAAATGCCAGATAATGCATGGACCCACTATGCTCATGCATACAAAGTCGAAATCCTACTCCATGGAGCTAGACACAAAACAGTTGGAGAGAACGATCAGGAGGTATGCTTGTATTCTTGGCTGCCGAGGCCCTCAAGTGCTATAATTCTCAATTTGTCAACGTGCACGTCACGGCATTTTACAAGACATTCTACACAGATCACGATATAGGACTGTGCCACGGTCAGGATCGTCGGTGCGTGTGTATCAGTTTGTCCCACAGTCCAGAAGGGCTACCATTGCCCCTTGTGAGACTCCCGCGCCGCGACGCCCTCAAGGTCAACTATAGGACCACACATGTCTATTCGCACCCGCACATAGGTGTAATTCAACTCCTAGGTTAAAGGCCTTAACAAAGTCCAACGGACAATCACAATGCATACAGACTCTATGCATAAACATGTATGATGATTATTACATACAATTCCACAATATGCCACAATTTGCCAAAGCAAAAATCAACAAAATCATTGGTTACTCACATGGACCCACAATATCATAATATCAGAATTAAATGAATTAATGCATTTTTAAGGTGTATTATGAATTCTTGCTTAGGTTTAGCTTCTCTTACGATGTTTGTCTTTACAAGAATTCCCTTAGTTAATCAAATTCTCTTAGGTGATTTATTCACATACACTTGGAAGGTTATTCTAAGATCTTAAAGTCTCACACTCTCTTGTTCTTACCCTAATTAAAATTATCCTAAGTCTTATGAAAATTTCATTCTTGATTCTTTAAAATTTATGAATCTCAAAGTATAATTTAATTTCCAATTTGCTAATTCTCGCATCCTATTACCATTAATTTAATCACTAGATGTTAGGTGATAAATTATAATTTTTGATTTTGACGGAGAAAATGTATCTAGTGTACAATTGTGAGGCTACCTTTCGACTAAAAACAACATGATAGGATGAACGTTAGTAGGAAAACATTATTTGACCGGAATGGCTAAAAGTCAAGTTCTGTCAGATAAAGATTAATTCTGTCGAATGAAGATCAAAAACTGTCGAATATACTAGAAGGCCAGCAGAAATCCTAATTCGATGGATGGGTGTTGACGTTGGTGAAATCTTCCAAGTATTGAACTGACGAAGGTACTAAATGGTCAGAAATTCTAATTCAACGGATATTGACATGCTAACTTGACGGATATTAACATTGGAGAAGTTTCTCCTAAATGGTCAGAAACTCTAACTCGACGGATATTGGCATTCTAACTCGACGGATATTCACATTCTAACTCAATGGATATTCACATTAGAGAAGTTTCTCTACTAAAGGGTCAGAAACTCTAACTCGACGGATATTGGCATTCTAACTCGACGGATATTCACATTGGAGAAGTTTCTCTACTAAAGTCAGAAACTCTAACTCGTCGGATGTCGACATTGTACTAATTAGTCAGAAGTTCAAATTCGACGGATATTGACATTGTACTAAATGGTCGGAAGTTCAAACTCGACAGATATGGTCAGAAGATCAAACTCGACGGATATTGACAATGTACTAAATGGTCACAAGTCTAAACTCGATGGACATTGACATTCTACTAGATGGTCAGAAGTTCAAATGGTTACAATTGTTCACAAAGAATCCCCAAATTTTTGGGCTCAAAACCATGGCCATCCGAGAACCAATCCGACGTCACTTCCTTCCACGTTATACATTCCAATCCATTCAGATACATCAATATACACAAAAATAATCTAATAGCACAAACACATTACAAACAACATGCAAACAAAGGATGACCCTCAATAGGGTTCCCTCACTATCAATCACAGATAACGTTTCTGAATGCTAATAGAGGTTGAGGAGGAGTGTCTTCCTCTTACCTGAGTGAAGAACAACGAAAGGATGCTCCTTTTTGCTTAATAATTTCGTGCTTCACCACCACAGAAACCTTAGTATTCAAATCCATAAAAATCAAGATCAAAGAGTGGAATGGCATCCATAGTCACCAATGTGACCATGGAACACGAAAATGGGAAGAAAAGAAGAAGAAAGTTGAGAGCTTTACCTTAAAGCTTGAAGTTTTAGTGTTGGGCTGCCAACCACGAAAATGGAGGAGTCAATGAGAGTTCCATAAAGAAGAAAGCTTGAAGATGGAGAGGGGAAACAATGGTCTCTATTGGGTTGAGCAAAAGAAGCTTGAAATCAATAATGGTGTTTGTGGGTGTGTAGCTGTATGGAGACGAGAGGAAGAGAAATGAGAGCTGCGTGAGGGAGAGAGTGACCAGTGTGAATGAGAGAAAATGGGAGAATGAAAATGTAATATCCCTCTAGCCAACCGTGCAGCACCAAAAAGGGAGGAGAGAGAAAAGTGGTTGGGAAGGAAACTTCCTAGAAGTTTCCTTGAAGCTTCCTTGAGAAGCTTTGCACAATTCTCAATAAAAAGCAAGTAAGCTTGTCTCCTTAATTAAATACATTTGACAGATGATTAATTGCACTGTTTGAATTATTTTCCTAGTGAACAAAAGTTACAGTTGATGAAAATAATATTTTATTATTCATCAGATGATTTTATGATACAGTGATTTTATTTATCGGATAAAATCTCAAGAAACACAAACCTCAGAAACTGTGCCCGGCCTCGGGTTTAGTAAGATCCCCCGTCGAAAGGTTGACAGTTCAAGGTTTACCAACCTCAGGGAAAACATTTTGTTATCCTAGCTCCGTTCAGTGCGCACGTAAAATGAAGAATATATTAAAGTATTCAGCATTTCTAGAAAATTCCACAAAAATTCCTAAAAATCATAATTATCATAAAATGGTTATTTATAATGAAATACATAATTTTTGGGATGTTACACATAGATCTTTAGCGAGGGAGTCTGCTTCCGGTCATCAGCATCCCGCACCGGTGGAGGAGTCAATAGTCACCAACCCCGACCTACCCGAGGAGACAAAGCCCGAAAAGCCCATAGACAAATTTCTTCTATGAGCCACTACTGCCCTTGTCACGGCAGGTGAACTCAATAGCTTCAAGTGTTGATGGCGAGGTTCGATCAAGGGAGCAACCTGAATGACGCGAGTTACCGACAGCGTACAATGGAAATCTGGGTTTGGCATAGGTGAGATTTAGCAATGGTTCCCGATGCTGGATGAGAGGGGACAACGGTGACTTACGGTTGACCAGGTGGCTTGGTCACGTGGGTTTCCAATGGTGTTGGTGATGGCACGATGGAGGAGGTCCTGGGCTCTGTCGAACACTCTCCAAGCTTTGTCTCTATTTTTGGTTTTGAAATTCTAATTTCTAAATATTATTGGGATTTTAGGATTTATTTTGGTTACTATTTGTTGTGTTTGGTGGGGATGATAAGGCATTGAAGGTTGATGGATATTGAAATTTTGGTTGAAATGGGGTTTGGATGGTGGTATAGGTGAGATGTGCAGGAGAAACCGGAGCTTCCCTATGCTCGCCGAAAAACATGTTTACAAGGTTAAGATGATAGTGAGATGACTTGTTCGATAAGTTACAAGTTTCTCATCCTTACCATTGATTTTATAAATTATTATATCAATGGTTATAATTACTTGGTGCATCCATGCACCATATTTTGTTTGATCCATATTAGCCTTCTCCGTCTAAAAACTAAATGTACATTTTATCTCAATTCACATTTATAGTTACCAAATTTCCCAACTTTAACTGACATATAAGAATTGAGTAATGATATTTATTCATACATTTTGCTTAACGATGAGTTATGATTTGAAAAGATCATCATAACGAAAATGATTCATGTAATGTCCAAATTCGAGTTACTGCAGTATATTCAAAATATACTTAAGTAATCAGGATTAGACCCATTACTTCTAACTTTAAAACATCATAAATGCTTTTATAATATATCTCAAAAATATAAATTTGAATAGATTCGAATATAGAGCCTCAAAGACATAACAATTCGAATAAAACATTAATATTATATAACTGAGTTTCGATTTTGTACAGTATATAATTTTGATTCTCTATAGTACATAAACAACTAATATAATAATAGTAAATAAATAAATAAATATTCTACTCGAAGCCATTGTCTTCACTTCCTCTCCTTGGAAGAATTTTGATTCTGATCTGTATTTTAACATACAACAAACAAAGGGGTGAGAATTCAAAAATTCTCAGTAGCATAACATATACAACAACAATCTCATTACAATTTCCATATTACACTTAAATAACATCGAAAAATGTAATTATGCATTGATGCTCATGAAATGATCAATGTTGATGATTATGAAATGCAATATGATGATGTTGATGAAATGTGCTATGATTATGTTTATGAAATGTCACGGCCTTTGTCGAAGTGCCCGTCTGCTACTTCGAAATGTGCTATGATTATGTTATTCGATTAACCCTCTAAGCCTATTTTTGAATTACATCGAAAAAACACTTGTCTTTAAAACAACTCATTTCCTTTTCAACTGTAATCGAAATCATACGCAAACAGTCTTTAAAATAATTCATTTCCTTTCAATTAGAATCGAACACATGTCATTCAAATTATTCACTTAATATACCCAGTTTAACATCGAAATCATGCAATTTGAATAGCTAACATCTAAAGCATTTTGTAAAGTTCTATTCAAATAGCCTCTTGACCTATTTGAATAGAACACTGTAGAAATGCCATCTAGTGCATCAGAATATCACTTTTATATCTATAAAACACGTAAAACTATGAAAAATCATTAAGTTCTTGTAGATGTATTTATGTTTATGCATGTTCAAGCACATGTATGCTCAAATCTCATCCAAGAAACAAAACAATACATAGAATCAAGTCTTATCGATTAAACATCTCAATAAATTGAATGATGATTTTTCTCTGAGTGTCATGAAAACTCCATGTTGTCCATTCCTTACCAGTTTCCAACCAGTAGAAAAGGATACAGCATAGCAACAAACACAGACACGCCTACCTTAACTCCCTAAAGATGATGTTCGATCCTTCTTTCTGGTTCTCCATTAGGTTCTTTCTCTTACTTCCTACTGCACTATCTTTTTCTTTTTTCCTTTCTCTATTTCACATTCTTTATTTCTCTTTTGTCTTTTCTTTCTTATCTCTTCTTCTGTTGCTAACAATGTATAACATAAGAAAAAGTGAGATATTTATCTTAAGGTCAAAGACGGTGGAAAGAACAATCAGGAGATAAGTTTGTTTGACTTTGGGCTGGTTTAAACCTCTTAAGACGTTTTAGTCTTTTATATTAGATGAAAGTGGCCAACTAACTTTACTAATATTACTATAAATCTATATCCTCGAACTTCAACTAAAAGGTTTGGGAGGATGTTACATTTCTCCCCTCCTTTTTAAAATTTTGTCCTCAAAATTTGGTTACCTGATATAAGATGTTCTAAGTAATTCCTATCATACTAGAATCTAACAAAATTTAGGGGTTCTCAATCTATAAGTGTAACTTGCTGAATATGAAAACTATCTGACCATTAAAACCAATTCTCAAAGAAATAAAATTACACAAACATATTTCATCAATCCTCACCTTGTTCTGTATCAGAAGAGTGGATAGTCTCTTTGCCTCTCAAGATATAAACTCTCCCCATGGTTGTGGGTTTGGAATTAAGATATTCTTCTATTTTTTTTAGGACAATTCCTAGCATAATGTCCTAGCTTACCACAATTGAAACTTTCTATTTTATCGAATTTGTAATCTCTAGTGCCATGATAATTTCCACATTTTACACATTGTGATTTCCTAACTTCATCTTGAATTTGTTTTCAGTTATCTAATAGAAATTTAGGCTTCTCAACATCCTCTTTTACCCTATCATTCGACCTCTTCCTTTTTAGGAAATTCTGTGATCTCTGTTGTAACTCAAATTTAGAGTCACTATATTCTAGAATCTTACACTTATTCTCCAAAGAAGGAAAATCCCTAATTTTGAAAGGCTTAATTGTCATTTTTATGTCAACTCGAAGACCAGCTTTGAATTTAACACATTTATAGTTCTCATTTGGATTGTATCAAAAATAGGAGGAAATTTTCGATAGCTCTTCGAACTTGACTTCATACTGCCCCACTGACATATTTCCATGCTCGAGATTAAGAAATCCGATTTCTTTATCTTCTTAAAAATTCTTTGGGAAGTATTTATCCAAAAAGGTTGATCGAAACATTTCTCACATAACCTAAGTTTCTGCTACTTCCATTAATCTTCTAACACCAATTCACCAGTACTCTGCTTCCCCTTCAATATATAAGTAGCAAAAGAAACTTTATGCTCATCTGTATAATTCATCACTACAAAAATCATTTCTAATTCTCTTAACCATTCTTCAGCCTTTGCTGGATCATATTCTCCCCAAAAGGATGGAGGATCTACTTTTCTGAATTCAGAATGGTCGTGGAAATGTTAGTTTCTCACAACTGTTCATCTTCAACTAGCTGTAGAGGTGGATGTGCCTCCATTCTTTCGAGCACTCTGTTAGTGATATCAAGTTGTGCCCTCATTGCATCTGCCATTTGTCAAAAAACTCTCATCATATCTACTAAATTTTGGTTTGTAGATTCCTTATTTCTTTGGTTACGCTTTGGAGGTGCCATAATCTCCTATACAGGAAGAACGATGCATATTGAGTTGATTAGTCTCAATATCATGTAACAATGTAATAGTAACTATTAACATTCATTCCTAAGGTTATCATATAATTTCTACTCATACATCTCACTTTGAGACAAGAAAACTCACAACATAAAACAGGAGTTTCGAATTATGCCAAAAACATAGTTAGTCCATACCCCGACTCAATAGGATGAACTACTCTGATACCATAACGTAACGTTCTAATTTGAGTTACTATAGTGTATTCAAAATATACTTAAGTAATCAGGATTAGACCTGTTACTTTTAACTTTAAAACATCATAAATGCTTTATAATATATCTCGAAAATATAAAACTGAATAGATTCAAATATAGAGCCTAAAAAACATAACAATTTGAACAAAACATTAATATTATATAATTGAGTTTTGATTCGGTACAAAACATAATTTTCATTCTCTATAGTATATAAACAACTAATACATTAATAATAATAATAATAATAAACTATTCTACTCGAAGCCACTATCTTCACTTCTTCTCCTTGGAAGAGTTTTAATTTCGATCTATGTTTTAACATACAGCAAACAAAGGGTTGAGAATTCAAACATTCTCAGTAGCATAACATATACAGCAACAATCTCATTATAATTTCCATATTACACATAAATAACATCAAAAAATGTAATTATGTATTAATGTTCATGAAAGGATCAATGTTGATGATTATGAAATGTAATATGATGATACTGATGAAATGTATTATGATTATGGTTATGAAATATCACGGCCTTTGTCGAAGTGGCCATCCGCTACTTCGACATGCATATGATGTCAATACTTACGACAAAGTGCCCATCTACAACTTTAGCCTTCGACTAAGTGCCCAACCCCAACTTAGCCTTCGACCTACATCGAAAGAGTTCCTCATGAAATGTCATATCATTATGTTATTCGATCAGCTCTCTAAGCCCTTTTTCAAATAACATCGAAAAAACACTTCTCTTAATTAAACAAATCATTTCCCTTTTCGACTGTAATCAAAATATACGCAAATAATCTTTAAAACAAGTCATTTCCTTTCGATTAGAATCAAACACATGCCATTCGAATTACTCGCTTAATATACCTAGTTTAACATCGAATCATGCAATTTGAATAACTGATATTTATAGCATTCTGTAATGTTCTATTCGAGTAGCTCTTGACCTATTTAAACAGAACACTGTAGAAATGCTTTCTAGTGCATCAAGACATCATTTTTATATCTATAAAACATGCACAGCAATAATTTTACAAATTAGCTATGGAAAAATCTGTAGCTAATCCGTAGCTAAATTTATTAGCTACAGATTAGCTACAGATTGGTCCGTAGTCTAAATCTCGTAGCTAATTAGCTACCAAACATTTTTGAAGCTAATCCATAGCTAATTTTTAATTTGCCTTAGATAATCCGAAGCTAAATTGTAGCTAATTTTCATTTAGAGTTTCCTTCATTTACGTAGGTAATTAGTTACAAAAAATTCTATAGCAATTTCGTAGCTAATTCGTAGCGGATTTTAACAACTTGTAATAATTCTGTAGCTATTTTCGTAGTTATTATGTTACTAAATCCGTAACTAATTATTCGTAACAATTTCGTAGCTATTTCTTAGCTATTAAGTTTCTAAATCCGTAACAAATTCGTAGCAATTCTGTAATTATTCCCTAGCAATTATCCATAGCAATTCCGTAGCTAATCCGTAGCAATTCTGTAACTAATCCGTAGCAATTCTGTAGCTATTTCCTAACTAACCAAAATTAATTTTATAATAATAATTGATATATTTTAAAATGATACCTATATAAATATTTCAATCCAAACAAAAAAACCCAACAAATAAGTTGTACAAAACAATAAAATATTATAATTGCATTAGTAAGATCAAAACATGTTCTACAAAGAAAGGATAACTAATCAGTAAGTCTAAGTTAATACAAATAGTTCTAAACAAATTAGCTCTATCATAAACAAACACAACTAATCAATCTAAGTTAAACCCCATGATTGTAATGCCCCTTTTTCGGGAAGAGGACGTCACACCAAACGGACAAAATTCAAAAGAAAACTATTATTAAGACTTGGTTTATTTTATCTATAGGTATTAGCCTACTTATCAATGGAGTATCCTAACTTAGCCATTTTTCTTTTAATTGTATTTTATATGTATATTATATATATATATATATATTTTGTAAGCGACAAACATAAACTTAGCAGAACACAGCATAAAGATCAAACCATACATTTATACAAAAGATACATACCATATATATATGTGTGTGTGTGTGTGTGTGTGTGTGTGTGTGTGTGTTTAGTTACATAATATAAGTCATTACATACATCAACCATTCACGAAAGAAAGCAGAAGCTTTACATGCCCCAAAAGGTTATACAGACAGCCACCAAGGCTACAAAAAAATATCATGCCCCCAACGACTACTGAGAAGGAACCTCAGAGCGGTCCTCCTCAGGTTCCTCCATAGGATCCTCCTCACAAGAGGAAATCCTCACAGGAGCAACAGATTCATGAGCAGGGGCTCGTGCAGAAGACAAGAACGAATCCTCGTGTGGGGTATACTCACGGTCGCCCCACACCTCACGCATCGGCATGTAGAACTCCAGCCATGTAGACGAAGCGCTCGGTGATTAAATTGATGTGCCAACAGTCAATGCCTCCGTGGAACCTCAGTCTGTCATACCCTACAAAGCCTCGTCGGGATACAATAGCCAAACAGAAGACTAACTCGTCCCAAAACCAGGAAACTCAGGCTCTTCCTCGCCTCAGACTTTTAAGAAACATAAATATAACAAAATAACAGAATACAGAAAAGTGGTGAGATATTCAACCTCAATACCAATTATTGCAGTAAAGAATCAGAAACGATGCAAGAATCCCCACATCATGGCAAACATAATAAGCAACATCAAGATACAGATAGTCATAGCATCCTTAAAATAAATAGTTCTATAAATCATATGTATTCATGCCTGTTGACAGACTATGCTCATGCACAAGGTACCAAAATCGTACTCCATGGAGCTAGACACAACATCTGAGAGAATGATCAAGGAGACATGTTTGTAACTCGGCTGTCGTGGCCAATAGTTCTATAATTTATCAATTTATCAACGTGCACATCAAGGCACATTCTACACCAGATCGTGATATAGGACAGTGTCTCGGTCTGGATCGTCGGTGCGTTTGCATCGGTCTATCCCACGGCACAGAGGAGGTACCAACTGTCCATTGTGAGATACCCGCACCCCGACGCCCACAAGGTCAAAAAGTGAGCTACACTAGTCTATTCGCACTCACACATAGGTGTGATTCATCTCCTAGGCATACAGCCTTTCAACGGAGTCCAACGGACTTTCACAATGCATGATAACTCGATGCACAGATATACAGAATTTCAATAATAGTATGACTTATCCATAATTTCATGCCACATTAGGCTCAATCAATTATCAATAATCCTTGGTCCCACTTAAGGACCCATAACAAGTCATTGTCCAATGCTCAAGAAGGAAAACATATTTTTCTATCAAGCCCCTCCAGGGGAAATTATCTAGTATTTTTTATTCAACCTTTATTACTCTTAATTAAATAAGTCCTTTCCTTTGTTTTTGATCAAACTTACTTAAATAAATCATTTTTAAGTTCCTCACAACCTCACCCATACTTATGTTCTTTCTTTGTCCATAAAAATCACCCTAAGCTATAGGATAAAGTTTTGTTCCTTATTCTTTCCACATTATGAATTCCTAATTAAGTGTCTACTCGTTTAAGTAACTAAGTTTTTAAATTGATATAGAAGTTTCACATTGAGTGCCCAATGAGGCCGTGAGCCTCCAAGGAACTAAGAATCCAACAATTTTCCATCATCTTCCTAACATAACCTTATCCCCTAACACGGCCGTGTCCCCAAACATGGCCTAGGCCGTGTACTCCCTTGTAAGGACAGAAAAGACCCAATCTGATCCACTCAATGACACGGCCCGTGTCTCCAAACACGGCCTGCCCAACACGGCCGTGTCCCCAAACACAGCTTGGGCCATGTACTCTTCTGACCTATGAAGTACATGGCATTGTGTTTTCCATAAAGAAACATAGCCTGGGCCATGTCAAACAACATGGCCCATGTATTTGCACGAGAATGTGTTTCCATTTACACATTCAAGCATTCAAGCATTCCAAATCCATCAAGTCACACAACAATAAGTATTAGAATCATACAACATACCCATTCACAACATTAGCAAGAATCACACAACAAAGTGAGCAATCCACACATGGATTCCTCACCATCAACATAAAAATGTGATCCTCACCACCAAGATAGGTTGAAGAGAATGGTCTCCCTCTTACCTCAAGAGACAACAAAAGAAACCAAGCTTCTTGAGACCTCATTGTGATTTTTGTCCACCACCACGAACAAAACCATAGGATAGTCAAACCCATCCAATAAAGCTTGAAAAGAGGAGTCCTTGATCACAAAGGTGACCAAGGATCATGAAAAAGAGAAGAGAAAATATGAAAGTCAAGGACTTTACCTCAAAGCTTCAAGTTTTAGGGCTTGGTAGAAAATGATGAAGATGGAGGAATCAAGAGATGATCACCAAAAAGAAAAGCTACAAGATGATAAGAGGAGTCAAGATTCTAGGTTGGCTTGAGCAAACAAGCTTGAGTGGCCACAAATGGTGTTGGAGCCGTGAGAGTGGAGAGAAAATGGAGAAGAAGAAGTGTGAGAGAGAAAAGAAAGAGTGAGAGAAAGAAAAAGTGATATTTTGTTTGAAATGGGAAAGGTGATAGGTGATTGGAAAAGATGACAACTTTTTGGTCATCTTTTCCCCCCAAAACCATGGGGCACAAAAGGGAGGAGGGAGGGAAGTGGCTTTCTTGAGAAGCTTGGCACAAAGCTTCCTTGAGAAGCTTGGCACAAAGCTTCCTTGAGAAGCTTCACACACTTTTTGATAAAGTGAATGGTGAGGTCATGGTGATGATGTCATCTTAGTGATGTCATTAAAGTGCTCTCTAGAAAAGATGACAAACACTCTACTAAAGCTATTATTTAATGGATAAAAGTTATAGTTAGCCGAAATAGTATTTATCATCCAATAAATAATAAAATGTATCACGATTTTATTTATCAGATAAAATCTCAAAAAATGAAAACTTTGTAAACTGCGCCCGACCTTGGGTTTAGTAAGATCCCCCGTCGACGTTCCCACAGTCCAAAGTTTTTCGGCCTTAGGAAAAATATTTCATTTTCTCGGCCCCGCTCAGTGTGTACGTAAATCGAGAAAAATATTCAAATAATCAAATAATTCCAAAAAAATTCTCAAAAATCACAAATATTATAAAAATGAATATATATCATGAAACAATCAATTTTCGGAGTGTTACAACTCCCTTTCTAGAAAGAAATTTCATCCTCAAAATTTTCGTACCTCAGAATAAATGTGGATGTTGTTCCTTCATCTTGTCCTTTAACTCCCACGTCGCATCTCCGGTTACGTCATTCCAAATCACTTTCACCAATGGAATCTCCTTTCCTCTGAGTTGCTTCACTCTCCTATCCTCAATCCTTACGGGAAGTGTCTCATAGGTCAAATTCTCTTTTAATTGTACTGTATCTAGTGCTATGACATGGTTTGGATCAGGAATGTATTTTCTCAATTGCGACACATGAAAAACGTTGTGCAGGTTAGGAAGAAAAGGTGGTAAAGCTATTTGGTAAGCTACTGGACCTATCCGACGAAGAATTTGATAAGGTCCAATGAATCTTGGAATAAGTTTTCTAGATTTAAGAACTCGGCCGACCCTAGTCGTGGGTGTGACTTTCAAAAACACATGCTCGCCTTCTTCAAACTCAATAGGCTTCTTTCTTTTATCCACATAGCTTTTTTGTCAACTCTGAGTCGACTGCATCCTTTCCTGTATCATCCTAACCTTCTCTGTTGTTTGCTGCATAAGATCAGGTCCGATCATAAGGTGCTCCCCATCTTGGTACCAACACAAAGTTGTTCTGCACCGTCGTCCATATAGAGCCTCATAGGGTGCCATCCCTATGCTTAAGTGAAAGTTGTTATTGTAGGTGAACTCTATCAAAGGCAAAACTTCATCCCAACTTCCAGTTTGTTCTAGAGTACAAGCTCTTAATAGATCTTCCAGCGATTGGATCGTCCTTTCCGATTGACCATCAGTTTGAGGATAATAAGCAAAACTCAATCAAAGTTTCATTCCCATTGCTTCTTGAAGACTCTGCCAAAACCTCGATGTGAACCTCGGATCTCTATCGGAGATAATATTGGAAGGCATACCATGCAGCCTAACAATCTCGCCAATATACAGTTGGGCTAACTTCTCCATCGGACACCTTATGTTGATCGGTAAGAAGTGAGCATACTTTGTATGTCGATCCACAATTACCCATATCGAGTCGTAGCCTTTTCGGGTCTTCAGTAATCCAACCACAAAATCCATCGCGATGCCATCCCATTTTTATTCGGGAATAACTAGAGGTTGCAACATTCCTGAAGGTCTCTGGTGTTCAACCTTGGCTTCTGACAAACCAGACAAGATGACACATACTTAGCAATGTCTCTCTTCATTTCGTGCCACCAGAAGAACCGCTTCAGGTCTTGGTACATTTTTGTCATTCTAGGGTGTATACTTGACTCGTGTGGGCTTCATCAAGAATTAATTTCCTCAGCTCTGGATCACTAGGCACACAAACTCTGCCTTTGAACCTCAGAATACCATCATGTCCTTCCTGATTTGTTGACACAATGTCTCGCTTCATCAGCTCCCTCTCAGTTTGCAGAAACTCATCATCTTTCTATTTGTCTCAGATTTCTTCCATCAATTCACTTGAGATAGTAACCATATTCAAACAAATCTTCCCCGGTGTCAATTCCATGGACATCCACATATTCCAAAATTGTTCTATTAATTCCTTTTCCTTAATCATTATAGCAAAGATACTCAGCATCTTTCTACTTAAAGCATCTGCCACCACATTTACCTTTCCAAGATGATACTGGAGTAGAAAATCGTAGTCCTTCAAAAATTCTAGCCACCTCCTTTGCCTCATGTTCAGCTCCTTTTGGTCAAATAGGTACTTTAGACTCTTATGATCACTGTAGATGTTAAACGTTGCTCCGTACAGAAAATATCTCCATATTTTCAAAGCAAACACCACCACTGCTAACTCCAAGTCATGCGTAGGATAATTCTTTTCATGTATTCTCAACTGTCTTGAAGCATAAGCCACCACTTTCCTATTTTGCATGAGCACCCTGCCTAATCCTTGATGTGAAGCATCACAATATACTTCAAAGTGTTCATTAGGATCAGGTAGAACCAAAACTGGTGAAGTAGTCAGTCGTCTCTTCAATTCTTGAAAACTTTCTTCATAATCATCGGTCTATAAAAAGGCTTGATTTTTTCTCGTAAGTCGAGTGAGAGGTCCTGCTATCTTAGAAAATCCTTCAATGAATCTTTGATAATAACTAGCTAATCCCACGAAGTTATGGATCTCTATTGCAGTCTTCGGCCTTTCCCACTGCAGAACTGCTTCAACTTTCGACGGATCCACTGCAATTCCATCTTTTGAGATCATATGATTCAAAAACTTAACCTCTTCCAGCTAGAATTCACACTTTGACAACTTGGCATACAACTTCTTCTCCTTCAGAATCTGGAGAACTATACTGAGATGTTCAACATGTTCCTCCTGATTTCGAGAATAGATCAGAATGTGATCGATGAAGACGACGACGAATCTGTCTAGGTAAGGACGAAAAATCCTATTCATGTAATCCATGAATATGGCAGGTGCATTCATCACTCCAAGTCTGTAACGTGTACGAAAAGCCATTTTGGGAATATCCTCTACCTTCACTCGGATTTGATGATAGTCCGAAAGCAAATCGATCTTAGAGAAAACAAAAGCTCTTTTCAGCTGATCCATCAAATTGTCTATCCTTGGAAGTGGATACTTGTTCTTGATCATGATTTTGTTCAGCTGACGATAATCTACACATAAGCGCGAAGTTCTATCCTTTTTCTTAACCAACAGCACTGGCGCTCCCCAAGGTGACATACTAGGCCTGATGAACTGCTTTTCCAAGAGCTCCACCAACTGCTTCTTGAGTTCAACTAATTCTGATGGCAACATCATGTAGGGTGCTATGGATACAAGACTAGATCTAGGCACAACATCGATAGTAAACTCTATCTCCTGCTCAGGCGGTAAACCCGATACCTCATTAGGAAAGATTTTAGGAAACTTATTGACTATCGGAATAGTCTTCACATCCATCTCGCTTTCGACTTTTAAGGAAGACAATAGCATGTATCCCTGAGCTCCTCCTTTCAAGAAAGCTTGAACTTGATTAGCCATAAAAAATATAGAAACTTCAGTCGTAGGGAAAACTATGGTTTTACTAGAACAGTCTAACAGGATATGGTTAAAAGATAACCAATCCATTCCTAAGATTATATCTATATAAGAAAGAGGTAAATAGATCAAATCAACAAAAAAGATTCGACCTTCAATAGATAAAGGACAGTTCAAATAAACATGGGTGGTAACAACAGGTTCAGCAGTAGGGGTAGAAATGCTCAAATCAAAAGGTAAAGAAGACGCAGGCAAACCTAATCGATGCACACAGTCGTAAGCAATAAAAGAATGGGTCATTCCTGAATCATATAGTACGGATAAAAGATTACCTCCTATGGTACCATCTCCCCTTATCAGATCGTCATATTGGGAAGCTTTTGCCCCACTCATCGTGTAAACTTTGTCTCCTACCTGAGGTCTTGCAACTCATACATTGTTGACAAAAGGCTTTGCCTTGGGTTGGTTATAATCTCGGGAGAGATGTCCAGGCTTTCCACATCTGAAGTAGATAATCCCTTTGATTATACAGTCCCTTGTCAGGTGGTCATTTCCATATTTCATGCACTTTGGTGAAGATGCCAGAGTCTGACCAAATCTATTGCCACCAGAATTTCCACTAGAGCCTCCATCAGGTGATTGTTGTTGACTTCTCGGTGGTCAGGAATAGGGCTTCCTCTGAAACCGGTTATTGTTGTTTCCTTCACTTTGGGACCTAGATGGCCCAAAGTTACGATTCTTTGTCTTTCGAGATGGTTCTAATGCCTCAAGTTTGCAGCACATGTCTATCAAAGCTGAGAACTGATTCATTCTCATTGGCTGTACCCTTCTCTTCAATTCAACCCGTAGACCTTCTTCAAACTTACGACATTTCCATACCTCATCAAGATGGATTTGAAGATACCGTGAGAACTTTGACAAGCTCTCAAACTTTGTAGCATACTCGTTGACAGTCATCCCTCCTTGTCGTAACCCAAGGAATTCCATTTCTTTTGCATGCCTTGCACTATTCGGAGAGTACTTTTCCAAAAATGCATTACAGAATACTTCCTATGTAATCTCCCTTCCTTCCGCTTGTAGCAATATCCGAGTTCCTTTCCACCAGTTTTCAACGTCTCCCACTAGCATAAATGTGGCATAAGTTACCTTGCGATCGTCTGCATATCCCATCCCTTCAAAAATTTTCTCCAGCTCTTGAATCCATAAACTTGTCTTTTCTGGGTCAAACTCACCTCTGAACAGTGGAGGGTTATTTCAATGGAATTCAGACAAATTCTGGGCATCAGCATTCCCCTTTTGCTGTTGCACTGCTTATTAATTTTGTTGTACAATAACTTATGCCATCCACTGCATAGCTTCAGTAACTACAGTCATCGCCTCACTGTCGCATTCCACATTGACGCATTCTCCTCTACCTTGTGCCATTACTTTTCTCCAGAGTCAACTAATCAAAACACAAGAAAAGTTTAGATGTAACCTTTCGAAAACAAATCATAGAGAATCACACAGCACAAACAAGATAGACCCAATCACAAAACTTAAAAGAAAATTCAAACCGAAACTCTGATACCAAACTAGTGTAACGCCCCCATTTTCGGGAAAAAGACGTCACACCAAACGGATAAAATTCAAAAGAAAACTATTATTAAGACCTGGTTTATTTTATCTATAGGTATTAGCCTGCTTATTAATGGAGTATCCTAACTTAGCCATTTTTATTTTAATTATATTTTATATGTATATATATTATATATTTTTTTTTGTAAGCAACAAACATAAACTTAGCAGAACATAGCATAAAGATCAAACCATACATTTATACAAAAGATACATACCATATATATATGTGTTTAGCTACATAATATAAGTCATTACATACATCAACCATTCGCAAAAAAAGTAGAAGCTTTATATGCCCCAAAAGGTTATACAGACAGTCACCAAGGCTACAAAACATGTCATGCCCCCAATGACAACTGAGAAGGAACCTCAGAGGGGTCTTCCTCAGGTTCCTCCATAGGATCCTCCTCAGAAGAAGAAATCCTCACAGGAGCAACAAATTCACGGGCAAGGGCTCGTGCAGAAGACAGGAATGAATCCTCGTGTGGGGTATACTCACGGTCGCCCAACACCTCACGCATCGGCATGTAGAACTCCAGCCATACAGAAACGTCAAGAGAGAAGACAGGTGGATCATAGCAACCCCAAGCCAACGATACAGCCACTTCTCCCACGTAGACGAAGCACTCGGTGATCAAATTGACGTGCCAACAGTCAATGCCTCCATGGAACCTCAGTCTGGCATACCCTAGAAAGCCTCGTCGGGATGCCATAGCCAAACAGAAGACTAACTCATCCCAAAATCAGGAAACTCAGGCTCTTCCTCGCCTCAGACTTTTAAGAAACATAAATATAACAAAATAGCAGAATACAAAAAAGAGGTGAGATGTTCAACATCAATACCAATTATGGCAGTAAAGAATCATAAACGGTGCACAGCGCCCCACATTATGGCAAACATAATAAGTAACATCAAGATACAGATAGAAACAATTTAATAATACAGATAGTCATAGCATTCTTAAAATAAATGATTCCAAAAATCATATGTATTCATGCCAGATAAATATGTTAACAGACTATGCTCATGCACAAGGTACAAAAATCCTACTCCATGGAGCTAGACACAACATCAGAGAGAATGATCAAGGAGACATGTCTGTAACTCGGCTATCATGGCCAACAGTGCTCTAATTTATCAATTTATCAACGTGCACATCAAGGCATTGTACAAGACATTCTACACCAGATCGTGATATAGGACAGTGTCTCGGTCCGGATCATCGATGTGTTTGCATCAGCCTATCCCACGACACAGAGGAGCTACCAACTGTCCATTATGAGATACCCGCACCCCGACACCCCCAAGGTCAAAAAGTGAGCTACACTAGTCTATTCACACCCACACATAGGTGTGATTCATCTCCTAGGCATACAGCCTTTCAACGGAGTCCAACGAACTTTCACAATGCATGATAACTCGATGCACAGATATACAGAATTTCAATAACAGTATGACTTATCCATAATTTCATGCCACATTAAGCTCAATCAATTATCAACAATCCTTGGTCCCACTTATGGACCCATAACAAGTCATTGTCCAATTCTCAAGAAGGAAAACATATTTTTCCTATCAAGCCCCTCTAGGGCAAATTCTCTAGTATTTTTCATTCAATTTTTATTACTCTTAATTAAATAAGTCATTTCCTTTGTTTTAGATAAAAATTACTTAAATAAATCATTTTTAAGTTCCACACAACCTTACCCACACTCATGTTCTTTCTTTGTCCAAAAAAATCACCCTAAGCTATAGGATAAAGTTTTGTTCCTTATTCTTTTCACATTATGAATTCCTAATTAAGTGTCTACTCGTTTAAGTAACTAAGTTTTTAACTTGATACAGAAGTTTCACATTGAGTGCCCAATGAGGCCGTGAGCCTCCAAGGAACTAAGAATCCAACAATTTTCCATCATCTTCCTAACACGGCCTTATCCCCTAACACAGCCGTGTTCCCAAACCCAGCCTAGGCCGTGTACTTCTCTCTAAGGATAGAAAAGACCCAATCTGATCCATTCATTGACATGGCTTATGTCTCCAAACACGGCCTGCCCAACATGGCCGTGTCCCCAAACACGGCTTGGGCCGTGTACTCCTCTGACCTATGAAGTATATGGCATTGTGTTTTCTAGAAAGAAACACGGCTTGGGCCGTGTCAAACAACACAACCCATGTATTTACAATAGAATGTGTTTCCATTTACACATTCAAGCATTCAAGCATTCCAAATCCATCAAGTCACACAACAACAAGTATTAGAATCATACAACACACTCATTCACAATATTAGCAAGAATCACACAACAAAGTGAGTAATCCACACATGGATTCCTCACCATCAACACAAAAATGTGATCCTCACCACTAAGATAGGTTGAAGAGAATGATCTCCCTCTTACCTCAAGAGACAACAAAAGAAACCAAGCTTCTTTAGATCTCCTTGTGATTTTCGTCCACAACCACCAACAAAACCCTAGGATAGAAAACTCACCCAATCAACAACCAAAGCTTGAAAAGAGGAGTCCTTGATCACAAAGGTGACCAAGGATCACAAAAATGAGAAGAGAAATGATGAAAGTCAAGGACTTTACCTCAAAGCTTCAAGTTTTAGGGCTTGGTAGAAAATGAGGAAGATGGAGGAATCAAGAGATTATCACCAAAAAGAAAAGCTTCAAGATGATGAGAGGAGTCAAGATTCTAGGTTGGCTTGAGCAAACAAGCTTGAGTGGCCACAAATGGTGTTGGAGCCATGAGAGTGGAGAGAAAATGGAGAAGAAGAAGTGTGAGAGAGAAAAGAAAGAGTGAGAGAAAGAAAAGGTGATATTTTGTTTGAAATGGAAAAGGTGATAGGTGATTGGAAAAGATGGCAACTTTTTGGTCATCTTTTCCCCCTAAAACTGTGGGGCACAAAAGGGAGGAGAGAGGGAAGTGGCTTCCTTGAGAAGCTTAGCACAAAGTTTCCTTGAGAAGCTTCACACACTTTTTGATGAAGCGAATGGTGATGTCATGGTGATGATGTCATCTTAGTGATGTCATTAAAGTGCTCTCTAGAAAAGATAACTAATATTCTACTAGAGCTATTATCCAGTGGACAAAAGTTATAGTTAGCCAAAATAATATTTATCGTCCAATAGATAATAAAATATATCGCAATTTTACTTATCAGATAAAATATCAAAAAATAAAAACATTGTAAACTGTGTCCAGCCTCGGGTTTAGTAAGATCCCCCATCGACGTTCCCACAGTTGAAAGTTTTTCGACCTCAGGGAAAATATTTCATTTTCCCATCCCCGCTCTGCGCACTTGCAAATCGAGAAAACTATTAAAATAATCAAACAATTTTAATAATTCCAAAAAATTTCTCAAAAATCACAAATATTATAAAATGAATATATATCAACAAGCAATTTTCAGGGTGTTACAATGATCATCAACTTCATGATCATCTCCAACTGTATCACTTTGTGATGGTGTCTGCGACACACCACTTCCTGCTTGGGAGCCAACAATCTCACGGAGGATGGGCACTAGCTGCGTCTAGACAAAGAAAGTCATCGCTTCATTAACATCTTCTTTTATGGCTTGCTTCCTACAAGATCAAAGAATAATTTTTTTTATTTTATGAAATGTTGAAATTTGATTCTATAATTTATATGGAGACATTAAACGCACTTAAGTTAACTCACAATGTAGAAAGCTAAAAATTTTCACCAATTCATCACCATTGCTAAATATTAAATGATACATAAAAATAATAATAATAATAATCTATATAATTAAGCTGGTGAATATTAAATGATATATAAAAATAACTATATCTAACTCCAGAAACAACAAAAAATTTCTCCAAAGAGTAATGCGTTTAAGCGTTTTATGTGTTATAGTCATATTGACTATTATTTTTTAGTTTAGTAATTTAAAAGAGGAAAAAATATATAGAAATAATGAAGCTATAGATAAGGCCAGCAATATCCATGAATCTTCATTAATTGACATCAAGTCCTATTGTGAATATTTTATTTCAGTTCAGGAGCAAAAGCCATTTTATCTGTACGTGACCGACCCCACCTAATATCAAGTCCTAAATGTCATTTGCAACAAAAAGAAGTCCACTAATACTAAGCTGCATTAAGATCCTGAAAATAGATATATGTTGACTTTCATGGTGTCAGAGTAGAGGGAGAAGAGAAAGATGAGAGAAATGGAGAAACTTGTATATTGATAGAATGAAGAAGTGAAAAATACAATGGGTAATCTTGGCTTATATAACCAACTAATTCAAGTAAACTAACTAACCATTAAAACTAATTCTAACTAACTCTAACCAATTCTAACTATCTTAACAGCCCCCTGCAAGCTGGAAGGTGTACATTACACTTCCAGCTTGGGATGATCAATACAAATGCATATCCAGAAAAATACAATGATAATGCCAAGAACCGGTAAGGCATGCAGGTCAACAAATGCTTAACCACCATAAAAGGCACAAGCTCCAAATGCTTAACCACCATACAAGGCAGAAGCTAAAATCATTAAAGCCAACAAAGGACAAAAGCTTAACCATTAAGCAGAAGCCACAACTCAAGGCTTAACCACTTAACAGAAGCAAGAACATCCATCAATGCTTAACCACCCATGACAGAAGCTCACATCAATACTTAACCATCATGGACAGAAGCTTACAACAACAAAAAAATCAAAGAAGCAAATCAGCAAACAGTTGGTGTACACAGAACTTAAGAAACATTGGAAATACATCATGATCAAAATAAAGAATCCAACAAAAAATGTGTATTCTTCTGTTTTCCTTTGAATCTTGTGGTCCCCTCTCTCTCTCTCTGCAATATCATCTAAATAACATTCAACTTTTGTGTGACCTTGAATCAGTTTCAATGGAGACTCCATCATGCACAACAAGAAGAGTCACAAGATCACAGACAACCTTGGCTGCTTCTAATAACACTGTCAACAACAGCAGCAGCAACAACAATAACAACATTCTAGTCTCGGGAAAGATTGAAGATTCAGAGAAGAATCTATCAAAAATAAGGCAAAGAAACGGGCAACAACAACAAGATCGGCTGGCAAGATTTGAGGCTGGAGCATCCATCGCCACCAAGAACTCAAGATCAAGGAATCGCAATCGTGGTGAGTGAACAGGGGCACAAGAATCAGCGTCAGAGGCTTCAACAGCAGTGACCGGTGGCCGGAAATCGCCTCCCATGGCAGAACATGGTGGTGCTCGCGGTGGTGGTGACAGATCGACAAGGTCATCATCGTCGCCATAATCGACACAGGCTTTCCTCGGCGATTACAGATCGAACCAGTGACTGATTGGAACTAGCAATAATAGAGCAATAAATCAACACCGAAAAACACCATTTCCGGCCACAAAGAACATCGCCGAGACCAGATCAAAAAATAAGAAACAGATTGAGTGCGAATCTGAAGAAAACGAACCGTGTAGCGGATCTAAGATCCGGTGATGTGGTAAACGGCAACCTCTGCAGCGGCACCATTGACGGAGATGAGGCGATGAACCATATTTGTAGGGGGGCTGAACCTGAAGATACGATAGAGGAACCTGTGAGAACATAGGAGGAAGAGGAGCTTATCTTAAAGGCTGAAAAAGTGAGAAAGGAAAAGGAAGCAGCAAAGTTGAAGGAGAAGCGGAGGCTAGAGGAGATAGGCCAACAAAGTGGTCGCCTTAAAGGCACAAAAAGAAGCCGAAAGCGAGAAAGAAAAGGTAAGATTTTATTGGGAAATTGTAAAAGGAAAAGAAAAATAAACTAAGAAAGAGAAAAAGAAAAGAAAATGCAATAGAAGAGTATTTAAGGTGGGTGGAATGGCTCTGATACCATGTTGAATTTCATGGTTTCAGAGTAGAGGGAGAATAGAAAGATGAGAGAAATGGAGAAACTTGTATATTGATAGAATAAAGAAGTGAAAAATACAATGGGTAGTCTTGACTTATATAACCAACTAATTCAAGAAAACTAACTAACCATTAAAACTAATTCTAACTAACTCTAACCAATTCTAACTATCTTAACAATATAGAACTGGGAGTCTGGGATCTGACTAATCATCTTTATGTGACATTCCAAAATTAGAAAGCAGCCATGCAACAAGGACCTAAATATTAATCAATTATCCAATAGGAAACTGATAAGTGAAACTGATAAATAAGTAATCAAATTTACTTAAAATAGCAAACATGTGGGATAATTGAATCCATGGACCATGACAGACATAAGAAAAAAGAAAAATAAATAAATAAATAAAAATAGACCAATATTAGAAGATATTGTGAAAGACCACAAACATGAAAGTCACCTCAAGCAACTCAGCCTTCAAGTGGGGTCGAAAAGAAATTGATGTCAATTTAGAGACTTTGTTGTTTTCTGTAATAGAAAAATAACATAAAGTTTTAACAGAAAGAGACCAACTTCACCTTATAGACATTGTTTTCTGAAACTTACATCTCCTAAAATTCTCACAGCAGAAGATGAGCCACCAAGAAAATGGGCAGAGAAGCAACAAAACCCATGTTTGATAAGTAGATAAGGAGAAAAGGACTTGGTTGGAGATAGGTGTTGGAATAACCGAGTAGCTCACCAACTCTAATTCAATGAGCTTTAGAGGTGGGGAAAAAGGTAGGAGCTTGATCAACAGGAAGCTATTTATTTACCTTTACAAAACAACAAAATAATTATGGAAAATAGTGAATAATTATCAAAGAATTTGTTACCATCACGTATCAAATTTGAATCAAATTTGACTTTCATTCATGATATTTGGTATTGGTAGATGCCTCCCACACACTTCATTATTGTTATTTGACTTTCCATAAGAATAACAACTATGTCACATTTCCAAAAGTTAAAAAAAAAATTATATAATTAATCGATTTTCTGCTTTCAAAAAATAACCTAATAATGCATGCCACTTATTGTACAATAGGTATTAACGTAACTTTGTACACATATTCATGCAGTATTCCATTAACACAACTATATTAATTAGGCTGTTATCTTCCAATTTGAGTAGAGTTATCATATGTAAGCCTTGATTCCAATGTGCAGAACTCTTTATCATGAACAATTAATGGTCATGTAAAATGACACTTCACACTACATCTTAAATCATATCCTTTGTGAGTTCTTCAACCAGATCATCAGTTATTAGACATTCTATCCCTCTTTCCAATATATTGATATCATCATTTATTAATCCGGACCAAGGGATGGACACCAAGGGTTGAGCCACCAAACTATCAAGTGAATAAGGAGATATGTCAGATGAAGGATATAAAGAAACATGGATAATGTCCCATACTAAGTTCAACAATTCCTTTCCACAAGGTGGTGGCAGCATGGAAGAGTTGCATATTTTTCTTCTGAATCTAGACCCTGTCAATGGTGGTCCAAGAACAACTGGAAGTGCCTCATTTAACAAATCAAGTAGAACCTTATGGTCCATCTTATTCTCATTCTGATCCTTTATAGAACTTTCATCATTCTCCTTGACCAATTTCTTATGAGATTCTTCCACTTCTTCAAAAACTGAGTTGCCAATAGGCTTTGCAAATGTGTCCCCTCTTAATAAAGATTTATCCCATGAACCAAAGTACAGACCAGAAGAAACAAGTAGATCTCTTATGTAAGATTCTGCTGGATCCTCTAATTGAACTAATTCAGACTCAACAGGCTCTGGTTTCCAATAGGGAATCAACAAGTAGATCTTTTATGAAAATTTAATTCTAATTGAATCAATCAGAGTTCAAACTACAACCAGCTAAATTACCCATAAGGAATCACAAATCTAATGTACAAAAAATGTATACATATTAAAGGAACTAAAAACATTTTGAAAGGAAAAGCAAATATAGTATTTGATGCTTAAATCAGTAACATTTAATTTCTTTACTAACATATAGGTGAGTTAAGAAATTACTAGCTTAAGTCAGTTAAGAGGCATTATTTTAGTCATTCATAAACTTTGCAGTCAGAGTGTCAAACCAATATTACAATCAAATTACAATTTTTGTTAGATTTTAAATAGCATTCAACTCTAGTGTCTACATCATCCAAGTTACTAAAGCTCCTATCGCCTCCCAACCTTACCTAAAGCAAGATTTTAGAAATTGGTAAAAACACATGTATAGAAAGCAATATATGTCTGATATTATGCTCTTATATCAAATCTTGCTAAACTTGTAGCTCAATAATTTCAAAAGCTAGTACCGCATGAATGAACCAAAGAAATCTTAGTGTCGCTAACAAATAGATAGCAGATGAGTCTTTGGGCAGTATGATTCAACAATTGGATGTCAAAATAAATTTCATTGTCAACAAAGTTACTATATGATCAGGAATAATGAGCCTATTTCTGCGAAGTTCACCTTTTGCCCCAGTTCACCTTTTGCCCTCTTCCTACAATGGCACAAAGTTTTAATACAAGCCTCCTTTGAAAAAGTTGTAGGGACTCACCTGTTTTTACAAAATAAAGAAAGTGTTTTGAGGTCATGAAAATTTTCTCAAATTAACGAAGTAAACAATTGGTTATCATGGGTACTTTAGTCAATGTGATATTTTTCCAAAGGAAGAGGCCATGTATAAATAGCCTTTCCTTGCAAAAGACTTATCATATAGATCTTAACCCATCAATGGGGATTGTTGTATGCATACAGTTAACTGGAATTGGAACATATTTAAAATTGAGGACAACCTCAATTAATAGCTTGACTTTCTGATTGAGACAGAAAAGCCTTTCCTATTACTCTAAAAGGCATTACTGCTTATTATATTAAGAAAGAAGTAGAGGGGCCAAAAGAAATAGAAAGAAGTATAGTGTTTCAAATTTTCAAGAGAGGAAAAAGAAAACTTACAGCATTGACAAAAGGATCATAAGCATCTTGAACAATGTATGCCAATGTTGTACCACAGTCAACTATAGTTCCTCAGTTGTCAGTTATTGCAAATATACCTAGATCAATTCAGAGGAGTTGTCCATTGACAGCAATGCTCTGGAGATTTAAAAGTGGGATTTTATTATTATCCACATATATAACGGTGCCCAGAGGAAAAAAGAACTAAATCACCCCATGGCCCCAGTCTATAGGTCGAAGTCAATAGCTTTAGATCCTTACTAGCAAGAGACATTTTGTAAAGCTTACTAGTATAGTGTCACTCAATACCCTTTGACAACTTGTATCTCCTACCTGTCCAAACTTACCAGTAATTGCAAAAACACCTTCAACTCAGACAACAAGCCTTTCAAAAATCAGTACACATCATAAATCTGAAGAACCCAACATCATATTCTAAAATGTGGTTAATAATCTTTTGCTAAGGTGCCACTATCACGATTACACTCCTATCCCAACGATCGTATAACTTATAATCTAGCACAACCCATGAAGGTAAAAAATAAACAAATAACATATAAATAAAAGTAAAAACTTTATCTTAAAACTATAATTAAAAAGGGAAAATTTGATAAACTTGGTATCTGTCATTGAGCATTTGAAGATTATACTGCTTGTCTACCCTCAATTCCTGCACGGCAGCGGCGTTCTGCAGGAACAACATAAGGGGCACGACAGCCTCCTCTAAGGACTTGAGCCTGGCCACCACTTCCGCCTTTCTTTCCACCATGTTTGATGACCCAAAAAAAATACTCAAATTAAATAAATTGAAAAAAAGGATACGGAAAAATAAATAGAGAGATTAGAAGTTGTGACCTTGAGGAACGTCTTCGGTATCAAAAAGGCTCTTGTGAATGTCCATAACGAGCGAGAAAGACGAGCGACCGAGAAAGAGAGACGAGCGAGTGATTTGGTTTGGGCAGAGGGATTTGAGAAAGGGAGAAAGAATGAGAGGGAGGGAAGGACGGAGGAGGGAATTGAGATTAGGTAAAGTAAAAGATTAAAGAGAGATTTGGTTAAATTTTTTTAATGCAATTAAAATTTAGCTACGAAAAAATTTGGTAGTTAATCCGTACCTAATTAGTTACAGCTTAGTTATGGATTAGTTGCGAAATAAATTTTTTTAGTTAAATTTTGTAGCTAAATTGTAGCAATTTTGTAACTATTTGCTTAATAAAAATTTTCTCTTTATGATTCTAAATTTAGTTAGGGAATTTTATTTCATAGCTCATCCGTAACTAATTAGCTACGGATTAGCTACCCAAATTTTTCGTAGCTAAACCATAGCTATTTGTTTGATAGAATTTTTAACTTCCTGTATTCGAAATTTAGCTACAAAAATTTAATCTATAGCTAATCCGTAGCTAATTAGCTATGGATTAGCTACCAAAATTTTTCGTAACAAAATTTGGTAAGTAATTTATAAAATTCTTGTAGTAATGTAAAAGTATGGAAAATCATTAAGTTCTTGTAGATACATTCATGTTTATGCATGTTTAAAAACATGTATGCTCAAATCTCATCCAACAAACAAAACAATACACAGAATTAAGTCTTATCAATTAAACATCTCAATACGCTGAATCATGATTTTTCTCTGAGTGTTATGAAAACTTCATGTTGTCCATTCTTTACCACTTTCGAAGTAGAAATGGATACATCATAGCAACAAACACAAACACCCCCTACCTTAACTCCCTAAAGATGATGTTCGATCCTTCTTTTTGGTTCTCCCTTTGGTTCTTCCTCTTACTTCCTACTGCACTATCTTTTTCTTCCTTCCTTTCTTTGTTTCACGTTCTCTATTTCTCTCTTTTTTTTTCTTTCTTATATCTTCTTTTGTTGCTAACAACGTATAACATAGGAAAAAGTGAGATATTTATCTTAAGGTCAAAGACAGTGGAAAGAAAAATCAGGAGATAAGTTTGTTTGACTTTCTGGGTGGTTTAAACCTCTTAAGACATTTTAATCCTTTATGTAAGTTGAAAATGGCTAACTAACTTATACTAATATTACTATAAATATATATCCTCAAACTACAACTAAAAGGTTTGGGAGGATGTTACAATTCACCTACTCTAAAGTATCTTTGAAGTATGCATGTTACACACAAAATACCCATTATAACTAGTTATAATATTTATTTATTATACTTAATATTATTTATTTAAAATTGCTTTTTTTTTCTTAGAAGTGTAACACCCCAAAAATTATTTGTTTTATCATAAATAATCATTTTTCAATATTTGTGATTTTTGAAAATTTTTTTGAATTTTTTCGGAAACGTTGAATATTTTAATATATTCCTCATTTTGCGTGCACACTGAGCAGAGTCAGTATAGACCCCGAAAATTGTTTGTTTCATGATAAATAGTCATTTTCTAATATTTATGATTTTTGAAAATTTTTGTGGATTTTTCTAGAAATGTTGAATATTTAATATATTCTTCGTTTTGCGTGCACATAAGCGGAGTCGGGAAAATAAAATATTTTCCTCGAGGTTGGTAAACTTTGAACTGTGAAAACATCGATGGGGTATCTTACTAAACTCGAGGCTGGGCACGATTTACGATATTTATATTTTTTGAGATTTTATCTGATAAATAAAATCATTGTATCACAAAGTTATCCGATGAATAATAAATACTATTTTTATTAAGTGTAATTTTTGTTCACTGGATAATAGCTCTAGTAGAGTGTTAATCATCTTTTTTAGAGCCTTTATTGAGTGTAATTTTTGTTCACTGGATAATAAATACTACTTTATGTGATCACATCACTTTTCACTTTATTGAGAAGCGTGCGAAGCTTCTCAAGGAAACCTCAAGGAAGCTTCAAGGAAGCTTCCTACCAAGCTTCTCAAGGAAGCTACACACCCTCTCTCTTCCCTCCCAACTCCACGGCCAAGAGAGCCTTTTTGGAGCCAAAAATAAACTTTTCACTTAACTCTTTACCTTTCTAATTTCAAAGACCCTAAAAGTGTGCATCATTTTTACTATCAACTTCTCTCTCTACCCTTTTTTTCTCTCAAGTTTTCTCCTCCCTCTCTCTACCTCTCCATTCACGGCCACACCACCATCACCCTCCATTCTCTTTTGTTTACTCCAACTAACCACATTTCTTAACCCCTCTCATCACCATTACTCTTTTCTCTTTGGTAAGCATTACTTGGATCATCGATCTTCATCATCTTCTTCAAGCTTCAAGTTTGAAGCTTTAGGATAAGATTCTTAGTTCCTCACCTATTCTTCTTCATTTTCATTTTCAATGCCATCTTCATGACCATTTATTTTCTCTTTTTCAAGCATTGGTGTTGATTGGTTGAAGTTGAAATTTTTAGGGTTTTGAAGGGGTGTAATTGAATTCATTAAGGAGAGGAGATTCCTTTTCTTGTTTTCTCTTGGGTAAGAGGGAGATGATTCTTTTCAACCACTATTGGTAGTGAGAGACTTGTTTTTGTGCTAGTTGTGAGAAACCCTTGTTAGGGTTACTCTCTTTGATGTTTGATTTTTATGCTTATGTGTTGATTTTATTTTGTTTGATATGTTTGGTTATTGTATATGTATATTGATGACCTTGGTTTGATTTGGATGGATTGGAAAAATGAAATGGAAATAAAAGTCCCTTGTTTTCCTCATGGAGGCTCTTGGCCATGACCCTCTAATGGGGTAATCATGGTTGAAATTTTGTAACCAAGATGGAAACATAATTAATCAAGTGAATAAAATGTATTGGAGTTAAGAAAAATGCTAGGGTTACTACCCTTGGGAGGCCACGGCCTCTAGGCCATTTTGGGTCCAAAAGATGTAATTTTTAGGCAACTTTGGGAATTCAATAATCAAGTAATAAGTAGTTAATAAGGTGATGGAGAGAAATTTAATTGATAACCTAAAAGTGAATCTTTTGACCTAACTAAAGAACAAGAGTGCGAGACTTGAGAAAACCTTAGAATTATTCTCTAAGTGAGTTTGAATAAACCTAAAGTAAGGAACCTAACAATAAAGAGAATTCTTCTAGAGAAGAATTTCATAAGAAATATTAATTTGAAGTGAAACTTAATTAATTGGATAATTAGGAGTTAATTAGGGATTCATAAAATGGAAAGAACCAAGAATGAAATTTTATCCAAAAACTTAGAATAATTTTTAATTAAATTAAAACCATGAGTGTAAGTAAGAATGTTGAATAACACAATTTAAATCATTCTAAGGGAATTAGATTTAAAATTTAGTGATGGACTTATTTAATTAAAATAATAATGATTAAATGAATAATGTGAGAGAATTTCTCTAAAAGAGAAACTTATTAAGAAGAATGTAGAAATTTAGGCATAATTCCATAATGTACCCTAAAAGTGTAATGTATTATTTAAGGACTTAATAATATTTATTGTGGGTCCATGAGTGAGACCAAGAATGTGTTGATGCTTATCTTAGCCAAATTGTGGCATGATATGGAAAGTATATTATTATTGAATATACATGGTATATGCATTGAGTCATCATGCATTGTGAAAGTCCGATGGACTGTTGTTAAGGCCATGTTGCCTAGGAGATTGAACACACCTTAGTGCGGGTGCGAGTAGACTAGTGTAGGTCATACTGTTGACCTTGGGGGCGTCGGGGTGCGGGTGTCTCACAATGGTCAGTTGGTAGCTTTTCTAGACCGTGGGATACACCGATGCAAACGCACCGACGATCCGGACCGAGACACTGTCCTATATCGTGATCTAGTGAAGAATGTCTTGTACAATGCCTTGATGTGCACGTGGGTAAATTGATGAATTTTAGCACTTTAGCCACGACAGCTGAGTTACAGACATGTCTCCTGATCTATCTCTCCGATTGTTTGTGTCTAGCTCAATGGAGTAGGATTTTGATATCGTACGCATATGCATAGTGAGTCAATATATTATCTGACATTTAATTCATATGAAGAATGAAATTGTTATATTATTGATGTTATAACTGCTTGAATTTATTGAGCTATTTAATGTTTATTTCTTGATACTGTTTATAATTGTTATAATGCTATGTGGGCGTCCTACACTGTTCTATTTCTTTACTGCCATAATTGGTAATGAATGTAGGATGTCTCACCTCTTTTCTGTTTTTCTACTATTCTGTCTATTTATATGTTCTTCAAAGATGTCAGCGAGGAAGGGGAAGTACACGAGTTCCCAGGCTTTTAGTCTAACTTTGACTAGCACTTGTTTCGATCATGACGACTCATCCGCAAGGCTTTTTGGGGTATATGTGACTGACTTTCATCGGAGGTCCAGACTGCTGGGATATCAACCTGGCTATGGATCGATGTGCTTATCTGGGAGACGTGACAGTGTCGCTAGCTTGGGGGCGATACGATCCGCCTATCTTTACCTGTAGTATTCGTCTGCATTTAGAATTTTATTTGCCCATTAGGGATATGTGGGGTGAGCGTTATTACTCCCCATAGGAGGATTCTTTCCTTTTTACTGCCCGAGCCCCGACCCGCAACTCAGTGGCTCCGATGAGGGTCTCCTCTGACGAGGAAGATCCTGAGGAGGATCCCGACACAGTTCCTTCTCTTTCTTCCTAGGGGTTGATACTGTCGATAGCTACTGATGGCTATCTGTGTTCTCTTTTGGGGCCTGATGACTTATCTTTTTGGTGGGCTGTACATGTATAATCTATTGGGGCATGCATAATTTTGCTTTTTGTAAATCAGGTGTTGTAACTAAACAGACATGATGTCAGTATATATATATATATAGCATGATGTATGGATGTATGTTTTACTTCACATGTTAATTTCTGTTGTAACAACGTATTATGATCTTACTTTAACAAAAAAAAATATTAACCATTTTATTTATACAACTGTAATCAAATAAGTTTAATTAGAATATAATGAACTGGGTCTTAGTTTATTCTTTTTGTTTTTTGTATCGTAAATAATGATGTGACGTTCCCTCCTAAATAGGGGCGTTACAAGAAGCCTCTATTCCCAGGTAAGTTCTTACCCCCAAAGTGTATTCTTCTCTGTTGTCTGTGAGAAGACCTACACACTACAAGCTTGATCGAAAAATTAAGGCCATACCTAAGAAACCTCAATTAAAGCCCATTAACATGCATAATTATGGATATATGAATTTAATCAATGTCGAGTTTGAGTCTTTGAAACCTCTAATTGTAATGAAGTACTATTTTGTCAATGAAGTCGATGATGGACTTGATTGTTCATTGGATGGTGACAAAACAAAAAAGGAAACATGCCTATGCATGATTCCAAGCATAAATCAAAGCCCAATTAGTTTCGAACTAAACCCATGATCAACAATGATGGCGGTTTTGTCAGTGTAAAGCTCCGACAATGGTTTTGATCTGAGCCAGATGGGACGGTGGCTCACAATGGAGTAATGGTGTAGGTATGCTTGTGCAATAAAGATTTACGATGACGTTGTTTAGGTCACTAATGAAAACGAGTTAGGGCAAAAAAGAGGTGGCGCGATCGTGCTGCTCTTAGTGGACAGTGGTCTTAGGTGATGAGGGGTGGTGGTTTACAAGTTCTTGCATTGGAGGTGGTTTGGCTCATTTGTGGAGGTTTGTCAGAGTTAGGTAGCGAAATTCATAGGCGGCAAGTTTAGTGGTGAGATGCAATAGCGATGAGGGTCTCTTTGTGTTTGGTATCAGTTTCAACTTTCAAGAGCTTGCTTGACCATAAGCTTCCATCTCATATTTCCATGGAAGGCTTAAGAAGGGACTAACTTACAATTATAAATTTCTCTTACATTTACCAGTTGAGAAGGTAACCAGTCTTCACTTTGGGTCGTCAATCATTTTTTGACTAAAATCAACGGTGGATGTATCATAGAGCATCCATGCTCCACATTTTTTTTGGAGTAGGTGAAACGTTTTCCACCGTCACACATGCAAGAGTGAGGAGTTATGATAAGTGGTAAAAAAGAAAAAGAAAAGGTGGGACGCTTTTACAATGCTCGATTGTAGGGGTGGATTATAGATGCTTCACTCATTTTACCTGTAACAGGTAACAACAAGTAGACTTTTATTTACGAAAAGATCCACGACTTAGGTTTTATATCTATGGGTATTTTTCGTTTTAGACATTTAACTTTCCATTGCAAATTGAAGTTAATATTTATGCATATTTAATTTTTAAAAAGTTAGTTTTTTTTATCACTCAATGATTTTAAAGTATAAAAATAATTACAAAATAAATTACCTAGATATATATGCAATATGTATAATTTTTTTGATAGTAAATAGTATATAATATTCATTAAGTACAAATATGTAAAAAATAATTGTAATTATCTTGTTATAGAAGTATATATTAGTAAGTTATTAAAAAAATATTAACCTATACTGACAAATGTACGTTGTTAATTTGAAGCATTAATTTATTATTATTATTTATTCTAAATTAGGTGTTAGGACGAGGCTTTAGTAGGTATGAGAGGATGTATAGTGGCCAGTGGGAGGTTCTCTCCAATCCAAGGCAAGGCAAACTCACTAGCAAGGATGTATAGTAGGATTACATATCTCTTACCAAAGGCGAGTCCCAGGGTTCGACCCTAGATAAATTTTTGTATAAACCTGACAAATCCAAATTAGATGTAATAAGTCATTCACATATAATTATGATAGATTATAATGACTAATTATTAATTAACTATAATAGTTATCTATTAATTAATGACGTGATTAATCAAGTGTACCAAACTTGGGTGATCTAGATTTATGCAAGAATTTCTCTTTGTACCCAGGTTATGGTATTTTCATGTTTGGAAGGTCGACTATGTAACACTCTAATACAAATTATCGTAAAATAAGTAATATATTTGAGGAAAAAGTATATTAAGTATGTCACTTTCTAAAATGTATAAAAGATGAATCCATAATAACCTGTACAGTCATTATAGAGAGCCATAAATGATAAAAAGGATCATATATACATACATCACTGGCTAACAAGGCATACCGTATACATAAACTTTTATAAACAACCAGAAGAGTACAAATATACAATCCGATTCAAAAAGAAATAAAGCGACTAAACTAAGTCTTCTGCTTCTTCTTTTTCTTGCATTTTCCCTTTAGAAGGATTTCATTTGGATTTACATGGAACACACAGGGGTAAGAAATCACAATTTCTTAGTATACGCATACCAAGACTAGCAGTTAATCATTTACAACCATAAATTAATTGTAAACGTACATACACACGATGTAACCAATTATACGATAATCAACAATATCAAAGAATCACCCATACAATCCTAAGATACTATTGAACAAGCAATCAACTAATCAACCGAGACAACTGCTCATACAATTGTCAACAATGCAATGCTTTATGTTCTGAGGTATGATTATGCTCAAACAATATCCTAATATTATGATTATGAAATGCCAATGCAAGTTTTAAAATTTGAAAACATAAGTTACTTACTTATTTCTCAAAAACCTCTGTTTCTTGTATATACAAAGCAAGATAAGCCTAAAATCCTAAACCCACTTGGTAATAGGTAGATGTTATCCCCTCACTAATGCAAAAGTACTATTTCCACCCCCATACTGGTAATCTTGACCATATGAGCACAAATTCAAGGAGAATTTAGATCCAATACCTTATTCTTAGGTCATATGGTTGTGCACACCATCAAAGGTCACGATACATAGGAAATTAGCAAATACCATGTCTGAAAACCAAATATCCAAGCCACATTTTAAACACTAGAGCATAGGAATCTTAGGCTCACTTGTCCAACAAAGTAGCAAGATTCATATTATTAGCTAAACAGTATCTAGAACATCACACAATCACCTCACAAGTGATTTAGAAATCAACCTCATGTTGATCAAGGTTATAAACACTAACCTAGGCATTCTGTCACACTTTCAATGTCTAAGAATTCCCAAACTTTTCACATATGCAAGTTGATAATTCTCTCTAAGAATTATCCCTAAAAGTGTCTCTTTACACCCTAAAAGGCTTGCACAAATGATCCTATCAAGTAAGAAATTAAATTAGCTTCAGAATGCTAAAAACATGCTGCTACCCTGTCTTGGCGCTTGAGCGCATAACCACGAGTGCTTGAGCATGTGAGCACTATTAGAACGCAACTCTCTAGATGACACATGCTTGAGCGCTGAACGACCAAAGACAAATCTGTAGAATTTTGCAGATTTGTGCACTATTCCATTGGTGTAGAAAACAAAATTTGATCACTTCAAATTGGTTTCTAGGTGATTTTGAGTCCCTAACAAGTTCACTAACATGAAGGAATCATAAAACACCAATTCATTTCATCAAAAATGGATCCAAAAACCAAATCACTCATCCCATTCCCAAAAATCTACACTTTGAGCATTTTAGGTCCAAATAGAGAGTTTTCAATTTCTAATGCAAACCGTTAACATGAACAAGTCATAAACTAAATTTAAAACTTATCCAAGCAAGAAAATTACTCAAAACACCTCAAGATCTAATTTTGGAATATTAAACCTCAAATAAGCTAAACATGAAAAATGAGAAAATATGAAGTTTTAAGCTTAAGAACCCCTACCTTAAGCTAACTTGATGCTGTAGATTTGAGCCTCAATCCAGAATCTTGGATTTCCTCTTCTTCCTTTGCTTATTGCTTTCCTTTTCACCACTCAAAACTTCCCCTTTTCTTGTTGTTTCTATTTCAACCGTGAAGAGAAGAGAGAAAAGTGAGAAATGATGAAACAAAGTCACTAACAAAAGTCAAAGAAATAGGCTTGTAACCGTGGAAAGTTAAAGGCCTTAAGTTATAACACTAGTACTTCCTGATCTACTAAAAACACTCAGATTTAACTAAATCAAGTCTTTCAAGTTCCAAAAACTTTAAAATAAATATTAAGATTCATTAAAAATGTCATTTCACTAGTATCATATTTTTCCATATATGTGACTAGTTAATCCGACATTAAAACATACAACCAGTATGCCTAAAAATACCAAATGGACTCTGATTATTCTCAAACTTTAACCATATCACAGAATACACATTTGTGACTTAGAAATAAATTATCCACATCTATTTCCATTAGCTAAGCCATTTATGCTAATATTTAGGTCATTTTAAGCAGCTTTTCACCTTTCGATTTGCAGCAAAGTGCCTAAACTAACTTAGATTATCACAAAATTAAATAGGCATGTTACGTAAGTATTAAGCTACCTCTATAACTATTTACAAGTCAAACATGTTGAAGAGGATGTTATAGACTAGGTGAGGCAATCCCTATTGCTATGTTATTATATATTTTTGTGACAACTGTCCCGAATCTCTTTTTCCATGACATGTTATGCTAGGAGAAGCTCACCAACAAGTAATAATTACCAGTATTTCTTTGTTTAGGGAATTTAGAAGCTGACCAACAATAATTGCTCAAATTTGATTAGGGCAATTATAAGTAAAGAAAATTAAACACTAGTACTTGGCTCGAGTGCCGAGCTCAACCAAATAACAAAATTCCGGTTCTACAGATAACTTGTAGCTCAAGCTATTGAACGAAGTCGTCTCTTGAGGATCAAGATACCAATCAAACTAAATCAAGGTCAAACAGGGGTGAATTGTGTATGCAAAATGTAAACGTAATAATTAAATGTAGGAAAAATCAAATTGGAAAGTAACTAATTCAAGAAATCATCAAAAACCTAGTTGGCTTGTCATCGATCACTAAGCATACATTTGGATTGAATTAATTAGTTAATCTATGATTGACTGAAATCTCTGCATCAAACATATAGAATTCAACACTAGATAATTAATTCAATTCAAAACTAAAATTCCTGTTGTAGGAGTGACTCTCAAGAATAAATGATCTCCCTCACTGAACTCTAGAGGTCTTCTCCTTTTATCAGCATAGTTCTTTTGCCTTCTCTGAGCCATAACTAACCTATCTCAGATCATTTTAATTTGATTAGTTGTCTGCTATACCAACTCAGGTCCCAGGATGGTTTTCTCTCTAACCTCATACTAACACAAAGGGGACCTATACTTTCTACCATAAAGTGCTTCATACGGTGTCATGCCTATGCTGGTGTGATAACTATTGTTGTAGGCAAACTCCACTAGGGGTAAGAACTTATCCCAACTCCCTTTCTGCTCTAGCACATACACTGTTAGCATATTCTCAAGCGTTTAGATAATCCTTTCCGATTGACCATCAGTTTATGGATGATACGATGAACTCAGACTAAGCTTTGTTCCAAAAGCTTTTTTCAAGCCTCCCCAAAATCTAGATATAAATCTAGGGTATCTATCAGAAATAATACTAAGGGGTATACTGTGCATCCTAACTATCTCCTAAAGGTATAACTGGGAAAGTCTATCCATGGAGTAGTTAGCTCTAATAAGTATAAAATGGGCAGACTTTATTAGTCTATCCACTACAACCCATATTGCATCAAATCCTAACTAAGTCCTGGGCAAGCCATCACAAAATCTATTGTGATCTTATCCTATTTCCACTCAGGGATTCCCAAAGATTGAATAGGTCTAGAGGGTTTCTGGTGTTCTATCTTGACCTTCTGATAAGTTAGGCACCTAGACACAAACTCAGCCATGTCCCTCTTCATACCAGACCACCAAAACAACTTCTTCAAGTCTTGATACATCTTAGTGGCCTCGGGATAGATAGTGTACTGACTACAGTGAGCTTCTTCAAGGATCCTTTCTTTGATTCTAGATTCATGGGAAATGCAAAGTCTACCTCTAAACTTGATCATCCCATCATCTAGCATATTAAACTCTCTAGGATTCCCTAAAAGGACCTTCTCACTTATATCTCTAAGAGTCTCATCTTCCTTTTGAGCTTCTAAGATCTGAGTCCTAAAGTCACTCACTATGTCCACTTGACTCACACTGAGACTATGTGGTAGCATAGCTACTGAAAAACTCATGTCTCTAAAACTTTCAAGAAGTTCACTCTCTTGGATCATCATCTAGGACACAAGTAGAGATTTCCTACTTAGTGCATCAGCCACCACATTGGCTTTACTTGGATGGTACTTTAACTCAAAGTCTTAGTCTTTCAAAAACTCCATCCATCTTCGTTGTCTCATGTTCAGCTCCTTTTGATCAAATAAGTACTTCAAACTCTTGTGATCACTAAACACCTCAAATTGAACTCCATACAAGTAATGTCTCCAGACCTTTAGGGCAAACACTACTGCATCTAACTCCAGATCATGAGTAGGGTAGTTCTCCTCATGAGGCCTCAATTGCCTTGATGCATAGGTAACAACTCTCCTATGTTGCATCAAAACACACCCTAAACTCATCTTTGAAGTATCACAGTGTACCTCAAAGTTTTACAAAGGATCTGGAATTACCAACACTGGTGTAGTAGTCAACCTTAACTTTAACTCTTGGAAATTGTCCTCATAAACCTGAGCCTATTCAAAAGAACTACCTTTCCTAGTCAACCTAGTCAAGGGTAGCGCTAATTGAGAAAAACCTTGTATGAGCCTTCTATAGTACCCTGCTAGGCCTATGAAGCTTCTAATCTCGGTCACATTAGTGGGTCTCTCCCACTGCAACACTGCATCAACCTTATTTGGGTCCACAGAAATCCCACCCTGAGATATCACATGTCCTAAGAACTGCAGTTGCGAGAGCCAAAACTCACATTTAGATAGCTTGGCAAATAACCTATTCTCGTTAAGGTCTCCAACACTATTGTCAGATGCTGTTCATGCTTATCCATTGTCTTAGAATAGATCAAGATATCATCGATAAACACCATAACAAACTAATCCAGGTAAGGTCTAAAGATTCAGTTCATATACTCCATGAACACTGCCTGTGCATTCGTCAACCCAAAGGACATCACGAGATACTCATAATGCTCATACCTAGTTCTAAAAGCTATCTTAGGGATATCCTCTTCCCTAACCCTTATCTGATGATAACCAGGCCTAAGATCAATCTTTGAGAAAACCGCAGCTCCTTTTAGCTGATCCATAAGATCATCTATCCTAGGCAACGAATACTTATTTTTAATGGTCACCTTATTTAGCTGCCTGTAGTCCACACAGAGCCTCATGGTATAATCCTTTTTCTTCACTAGTAATACAAGTACTCCCCACGGAGAAACACTTGGCCTAATGAATTGCTTATCCAACAAATCCTCGATTTTCTATAAGGTGCTATAGAGATAGGTCCCGTCCCAGGCACTAAGTCTATAGAAAACTCCATTGCTAGCTCGGGTGGCAACTCCACTATGTCACTTGGAAAAACTTTAGGATATTCACTCACCACTGGTATTTCACTGAGGCTTTGCTCAACCTCAGCACTTAGTGAAATCAAGAGAACATATCCTAGAGATCCCTTCTCCAAACAGAGGTTAACCTGATTCGTATTGAGATACACAGACTCAGATCAAATGACTCTGGTAGGTATATTTGATAAGAAAACCAGGGATTTTTTTGAACAATTCAACACTACATGGTTGGCGAACAACCAATCCATGCCAAGGATGACATCAATATCTACAAAAGGTAAACAGATAAGGTTTACACGAAAAATCCTATCTTCTGCCTTTACACAACAATCAAGACACACTCTAGATGTTGTAACTAGTTTACCAGTAGGAGTAGATATAGATAAGTCATGTGAAAGTTCAGACATAGGTGAATCCAACTCATTCACACAATCATTAGAAACAAAGGAGTGGGATGCTCCTGAATCATACAACACAGTTAAAAGATGATTATGAATTATGCATTTACCTAAGATAAGATCGGAAGATTGAGTCACCTCTTCACCACCTAGAGTGTAAACTCTCCTCTGGCTTGTGGTTTCTAGGTAGGTGTAGCTTCATTTTTTGATGGACACTCCTTAGCAAAATGCCCATGCTATCCACAAACAAAAACAGACCGAGCAAGGCCTGTCTTCGTGCTGTTTCCCACACTTGGAACTTAGTTCCGATAAACTCCTTCTGAATCTGCTTACACTTGTCTTGAGTAAAGCTAGATTTAGAAGAACCCTTCTTGAACTTTTCGTCACCCCACTTCCTTTTTTGAAGGTTTTGTGACTTAGGCTCCTCTAAAGGCTTCTTGGAACGCCCTTCGATTATCCGACATTTCTTGATCAAAGTTTCAAAGTCCCAAATCTCAAACGACTGGATGCCATTTTGAATGTCTTCCCTCAATCCTTCTTGAAACTTAACACGCTTCCATGACTCATTTGGGTTAAGCCTGAAGCAAGACGAGAACTTAGACAATTCTTTGAATTTGACCATGTACTGGCCAACAAACATGTCACCCTGATCTAACTTGAGAAATTCCATCTCTTTGGCATTCTGAAGATTTTGTGGAAAGAACTTCCTTAGAAAAGAATTCCTAAAGATCTCCCACGTCATATGAGTCCTTGACACCTCAAGAGCTCTCTTGGTGTCCACCCACCAATCCTCTGCCTTATTTTTCAGCATGTACGAAGCAAAGAGTACCTTTTGCTAGTTTGAGCAAGCCATAACAATGAAAATCTTCTCCATCTCTTTGAGCCAACCCTTAGCTCTGACTGGATTGTACTCCCCTTTGAAGGAAGATGGATTAGATTTCTTGAACTCCGAGAAGTCTTGAAAAGTCTATTTTTCCCAACTACCTCTTGGTTTGGTTGCCCCTGGTGGTGTGGTGGTGGTGTAGGTGGTTGATATTGAGTTGTACTCATTCTGTCAAACATCCTTGTTGTCGTAGCTGCTTGCTCTCTAATAACTTTAGTTGTTGTGATTTTTTGCTCTCGCATAGCAGTGGCAGTAGTGGTTGTTTGGTCCCTCATTGCCTCAGTCATTGCCATAAAGGCTCCAACGTGGTTGCCCTTGTGATACCATAGTTTCCTGTAAATACAGAACAATATATAATGAGGTAGCTAATCCCAATATCATGTAACCATGCAACAGTAGCTAAAACTGTCATATCAATGGTAGGTCATACAATTCAACCAAACATCTCACATAATAGACAAAGAAATACACAACGCAAGAGGACCTCCTAAACATGCCTAAGCTTAGTTAGTCCACATCCTAGCCCAACAGGAAGAACTGTTCTGATACCAAAATGTAACACTCTAATACAGATTATCGTAAAATAAGTAATATATTTCAAGATAAAGTATATTAAGCATGCCACTTTCTAAATGCATAAAAGATGAATCCATAATAACTTGTACAATCATTATAGAGAGCCACGAATGATAAAAAGATCGTATATACGTACATCACTGGCTAACAAGCCATACTATAAACATAAACTTTTATAAACAACCAGAAGAGTACAAATATACTATCTAATTCAAAAAAAAAAAAAGTACAGCGACTAAACTAAGTCTTCTGCTTATTCTTTTTCTTGCCCGTTCTCTTTTGAAGGACTTCATATAGATTTACATGAAACACACAGGGGTAAGAAATCATAATTTATCAATATATATGTAAACCAAGACCAGCAGTTAATCATTTATATAACACCTCGATTTTTTGTTTTTCTTGAAAATAAATATGTTTTATAATATTTATGAGTTTTTGTGAATTTTTTAATTATATTGAATATTTTAATATTATTTTGATTATTTTAATATTATTTTTGAAATATATGCCTAAACTTCATTTTTTCCGAAAATATATGAGTTTTATAATTTTTATGATTTTTGAGATTTTTTGTGGAATTTTTTGAGTTTGTGATTATTTTAATATTATATTGAGCTGTATGTATAATTGAGGTAGGTCCGAAAAAATAAAAAATTCTTTCCTGACCAGAAAGTTTCAGAGGCGGGATCGGGGAATTTTACTAAACCCGAAACCGGGAACAGTTGACAAGGATTTTCTTTATTTGAGTTTTCTATTATCCATTGTGTAATAATAGCAGTAGCTATTGTCCATTGGGTAATATCTGTTAGAAAAATATCATGATGGCAATAAGTCAAAGCGATGGACCAATGGTAAGCAAGAAGAAGGCAAATTGGATACTCCACTTGAAGATGAAAAATTCAAATTGACTACTTAAGCTAGAAGACAAATCCAAATTACTTCTTAGACTAGAAAGCAAATTCAATTTGGCTACTTATTCTTTCAAGATATTTTGAGCTTGTCTTGTCATTCTTTATCTAAAAGCGATGACTCACCACATTCTAGAAGTCAGTAGAACGCTGACTCACCCTGTGACTTGCCACAGTGAGTCACACTTTCTAGAAGTTTCTCTTGATGACTCAGCTGGTGACTCAGCTGGTGACTCAGCACCACGACTCACCTGTTGGTTGTGGCTTCTTAATACTTAAGAAGGGGGGTTGAATTGAGTATGATAACTTTTTGAAGTTTTTCTCCTTTTTGCAAAAACTGATTCTTTTCTTTAACTATGAAACATATTTTTTCAACCAACAAACCAAAATGTGTTTTTGCAAGATGTATTTCTATCAAGACTTGAAACTTATAAAGAAATATTAACAATAAGGCTGATTTCAGATATGAACAAGATCATAAACTAATCAAGTCATGCAAGCATCCCTAACATATTGCTTAATTCATACATTAAAAAATAAAGCAAATAAAGAGTTAAGGGATAGAGGGAATTACAAACTGAGTTTTATCCTAGTTCAGCTACCTCTTCTGGTATCCTACATCCAGTCCCCACATGACTGCGAGTTTCGTCCACTATTAAAAATCAATTTACAAGATTCTTTACACAAGCTTCACTTCTAGGTTCCTTCTACCCAAATGACAGTTTTTTCAGTCAAAGCAATCTTGCAATTCCCACAGGAGTTCCTTCTACTCTTGCACAGCACTAATATCCCTTTTACTCTAGATTTAATCAACAAGAGAACTTCTCTTTCATCTCTCTTTTACAATATGAAAAGATTGAATTAGATTCTAAGAAATCAGATATTACAATTTGAAGTTCTACAGAAAAATACTCAGTTTTTTAATGAAAAGCTCTCTCAGTATTTGTGTTTGATCTCAAGTTTTGAATGAGTTGTTATTGAGAAAGTGTTTGCCAATGTCCTTATATAGGTATATTTCAAAATAGATTCGTTGGACACACTTTACAAGTCAGTTATGATCAAAACAAACTTATCAAAAAAAATTATGTTATCAATCAATCGATTAGTACACAGATGTATTAAACAAAATTTCACTTCTTACAACGTGTGTACATCGATTGTCTAATCGATTGTGTTCTTGAATGTTCTTGATCTTGAGTTATACACACATGAGTACATCGATGTTGTTCTTGAGAAACACTTGTAATTTTAGCCCAGAAGTTCATACATTGATTACCTAATCGATTGTATGGCTATTTCAAAAAGTCATTGCTTCTGTTTTAGCTTATGCATCGATGTAGCAATCGATGTACAGATGCAAAAGTGCATATTGACCAAGTATGTCCAGAATCAATCGATGTATATATAGATGTATAACACTTATACATAGATGTACACTAAGATTTTCATTAAAAGTTAGTTAATTAACTGAAAGTACATCGATGTACACATAGATGTACAGACTTATTAATTAACATTTTTCATTCTTAGTCCATTTTCCTTTTGAAAACCATTTTACTTATTTTAGAGAGCTTAATCAAAGAGTTGTACTAAGTCTTTTCTTTACAAAAAGGTTCCAAATGATCTTCCTTGAATTCCTTCTTCATGATGCTCCTTCTTCAAGTTTTCCTTCATGATCCTTGCATTGAAATGCTTTGCTCCATGATCTTTTGCATCCATTTTTCTTGCTCCATTAAATCTAATTGAAAAAGTCAAGCTTGGCAAGTAGTTGGTGAATCAAAGTAATAATCATGTTAAGTTTAGTCATTAATCAAAACATACTAGGGTCATTTATCCACAAACTCCCCATTTTTGATTAGTGACAAACTTACCATACATAACATGTTTAACATTCAATATATCTTAGGAAGTAATTAGAAATATCAGAGTAATAAAATGCAGCAGTTGTTTACCATTTACTCCCCCTGTCTAATTGACAGTTCTTATCATTTGAACATGTTTAGGATCATTGCATCATTAGTTCAAGTTGTTTTATTTAGTATGGTACCCATTCTCTCCCTTTGTCATTATCAAAAAGAACATGTGTGGGAGATTCAAAGTATAAAAGCGTGTAAAACAAGGTACATACTAGAAATTCAACCATTCATTGATATAAAAGATTCATTCATTTATATCAGAATAATCAAAACAAGTTATACAGTCATTTATATTCATCATTGTTCAAAGAAATATTGAAATTGAAAACAGTAGAACAAATGTCAAAAACAGCATGCTAACATCATTATAGACACATTTAAGACACCCTAAGATCTAAACATCTTCATTGGTCCTTGGTTCTTTAGTGTGTTGTGAAGCTTGGGCTGCTTGTTCTTCAGAATTACCTTCTTCTTCAGGTGCAACAGCAGCATCAGCTTCTCTAGCCATGTTCACAATATCTTCAGAAGTGGGATGAACTTCTGGAGGTGCAGTGATGAAAATGCCTAGATTTTGATGCAAAGTGGTCATTTGGCCTTCCAATGTGTTGAGTCTGATATTCAAATAATCAATAGACTATGTCAACATTAAATGATGTTTGATTTGTCTAGTCTCAAAGTTCTGAAACATTTGGAACAGCTTGTCCATCTTGCTATTCAGCTCTGAGTTGTCCACAACAGCTCTTGGCTCTTCACCAGTTATCCTAACCCACTCTTCATTCACTTTAGCAAGCTTTATCTTACTAATGGTCCCTTCACCAAAATTGTGAGTGACCTGGCTAGCCTGAAACCTCTCTTCATTATCAAGAGAGACTCCAAAATGCTCCAGCAATCTTACTACTAATCCAGGATAGGGTAGGGTAGCTCCACTGATTTTGCAATCTAGCATGTGCCTGGCAATTATGAAGCTCCAACTCATTACTTATTCTGTGTCATAGCCTAGAGCATCAGAATATCATTGTTCTGCAACACAACATGATTTCCAGATCTTGGTAAAAGCATCCTGCTCAGCACATATTGCAGGAGCCTATGCTGAATGTGCATAGAGCTGATGTTGATCAGTCTTTCTTCTGGTGCATTTTCAACTAGAAGCACCTTCCTTGCTTCTTCCTTGTCAAAGTTCTTGATCTATACACTGTTAGGTCCAGTGCCAGTAAGATTACTTCCTTTGTAATCTAGTCCAGTAAATTAAGCAAACTCATCAAAAGTCATCTCAATTCTTGTGTTCTTTACCTCAGTAGAAAATCCCTCATTATTCATCTCAAATGTACAGTAAAATACTTTGATCAATGTAGGGTTAATATCACTCTTAATTTTCAGAAATTCACTCAATTTATACTCCTCTAAAATCTTGCGAAAAGTAAACTCATTGGCCTCAAAATAGTTGAAATCTACAATCCTAGCCTTGTGAGTATCCCTATGTTTAAAATTATTCTTGTAAAGCATGATGTACTCCTCATCATAGAAATACCTCTTAAGAAGCTCAATCTCAGTGACTCCTTCATCATCTTCTTCTTCTTCCTCTTTCCTTTTTCTCTTCTTTTGAATAGTCTTCTTTTTGGGTGTTTCCTTCACCACTTTCTTCTTCTTTTCTTATTTCTTGGGTGCTGGTTTTGAAGATTCAACTACCTTCTTGCCCTTGTCTTGTGTCTTCTTCAATCTTTTGATTGGAAGCTTATCAATCCTTTGAGAAGCCTAGGTTTTCTCAGTTCCTTTTCTTTTAGGGCGTGCAGGGGTTGCTATAGGTGAAACATGTTGAGTTGTGAAAGATTGAGTTAAGGAAAAAGATGTGGAGTTAGAGGGAACAAGTGTAGAGGGTCCAGTTTGCTTCACACGAGCCATTGGAGATGATTTTAAGCTCTGCTAGGGTTTGGGTCTTTGAAATTTGGATTTGAAAAGTGAAAGATTTGGAGGGAAGGGTGGAAATTTATAAACTTGGATCAATCAATCGATTACCCAATCGATGTATTAAGGGATTTTTTTTCTCCTGTACACATGTGCTAATCGATGTACTTAGCATCAAGATTTGAATTTTAAACCAGGCACATCGATGTATAAGCTAAGTCAGAGAGTACCACGTTCTGAAAACTTGAACTCAATGGATGTGTGAATCAATGTATAAGTAATGTCAGAGAGTCCAACAATTGCAGCATACACTCAATCGATGTTACAATCGATGTATCAATCGATGCATAGGCACTTATAGTGAGTAATGCATTTGAGATCAGTGATTCAATCGATGTGCTAATCAATTTATAGCAGATCAAATTGGAATTTTCAAGTTTTCATAGCAGATTAATCGATGTGTCAATCGATGTACATGATATCCTATACCTATTTGATCAAAATAATCGATTGTTTAATCGATGTATAATGACTACCAGAGAGTCATGTTTTCTGATATATAATCGATGTAAGGGCACTTAAAACAGATTTCTAAGTTTGTACATAGATTACCTAATCTGTGTACCCATTTTTAGATTAGGGATTTAGCCTAGACAAATCGATTGTTTAATCGATGTACAAACATCAAACATCAAATTATCATGTATTCAACATTCAAAACATCAAGCATAGGTAGGATCAATTATTCCTAATTCTCTTCTTATGTAGAAAAAGCTTTATTTAGCCAATGGTTTAATGAAAATATCAACTAATTGCTTAGATGTATCAACATATTCAATGATTATATCTCCACTTTGAATGTGATCCCTTATGAAATGATGTCTTATCTCAATGTGTTTAGTTCTTGAATGCATTATAGGATTCTTAGTGAGATTTATAGCACTAGTATTATCACGTTTGATTAGAACTTTCTCTAAGAGAACACCATAGTCAATAAGTTGTTATTTCATCCAAAGAATTTGTGCACAACAATTTCCTGCTGCAACATATTCTGCTTCAGCAGTTAATAAAGCAACATTTGTTTGTTTCTTACTAAACTAAGAAACTAATGAGTTTCCTAGAAGGTGGCAAGTTCCACTAGTACTTTCCTATCTAACTTGTATCCAGCAAAGTCAGAATCAGAATATCCTACTAAGTTACATGTTGTTCCTTTAGCATACCATAATCCCATTTATTTAGTTCCTAATAAGTATTTCATGATTCTTTTTAAAGTAATTAAGTGTGATTCCTTAGGATTAGATTGGTATCTAGCACACATACAAATACTGAACATTATATCAGGTCTACTTGCAGTTAGATAGAGTAAAGAACCAATCATACCTCTATACTTGGAAACATCTACTGATTTACTTTTCTCATCTTTGTCCAAGTAGCATGATGGACTCATTGGAGTAGCCGTTTCCTTTGCATTATCCATTCCAAACTTCTTCAATAGTTCTTTGCAATACTTAGTTTGGCTTATGAAAGTCTCATCATCATATTGTTTGATTTGTAGTCCAAGGAAGAATGTAAGCTCTACCATTATAGACATTTCAAACTAGTTTTGCATTAGTTTGGCAAATTCCTTACACAAAGATTCATTAGTAGCACCAAATATAATATCATCAATATAAATTTGAACAAATAGTATGTTTTGTGTTTTTCTTTTAGTGAATAGTATTGTGTTAACTTTTCTTCTTATAAATCCCTTTTGAAGTAAGAAATTACTTAGTCTTTCATACCAAACTCTTGGAGCTTGTTTAAGTCCATACAAGGCTTTAGTAAGTTTATACACGTGATTAGGAAATTCATTTATTTCAAATCCAGGTAGTTGACCAACATACACTTCTTCTTGTATATATCCATTTTGGAATGCATTCTTAACATGCATTTGATACAATTTAAAATCCATGATACATGCATATGCTAATAACATTCTAATAGCTTTTAATCTAGCCATAGGTGCATATGTCTCATCATAGTCAATTCTTTCTTCTTGATTATAGCCTTTGACTACTAATCTAGCTTTATTCCTTACTATGATACCATTTTCATCAAGCTTATTCCTAAACACCCATTTTGTACTAATTATTTGTTTATCCTTGGGTTTTGGAACAAGTTCCCAAACTTTATTTCTTTCAAACTGATTAAGTTCTTCTTACATTGCCATAGTCCAATTTTCATCAACAATTGCTTCATCTATAGTTTTACGTTCAACTTGTGATACATAAGCCATATTATTGCATGCATTTCTTAATGAATGTCTAGTGGTTACCCCTTTGGATATTTCACCAATTATGTTGTCCAAAGGGTGATTCCTTGCAGTTTTCCATTCTTTAGGTAGATCTTCATGTTGAGCCTCTCCTGGAATTTCCACTACTTCATCCACTTTGGCATTGTCCTACTTTTTCTCAAGTTGAATCTCTTCTAAAGGTTTTGCAACATCATTAACAAATTCCTTTCCCAACCTTTTGGGGTTAGTTTCATCAAATATAACATGTACAGATTCTTCAATTATTTGTGTTCTTTTATTGAAGATTCTAAAAGCTTTACTAGATGATGAATAGCCTAGAAAGATTTCTTCATCAGCTTTAGGATCAAACTTTCCAAGATTGTCCTTTTCATTATTTAGTACAAAACATTTACAACCAAAGAGATAAAAATGTGAAACATTTGGTTTTCTACCTTTATAGAGTTCATATGGAGTCTTTTTCAAAATTGATCTTATCAAGACTCTATTCATTAAATAGCAAGCTGTGTTTACAGCATCTGCCCAAAAATATTTTGGCATGTTTGAGTCATTCAACAAAGTTCTTGCTATTTCTTCTAAAGATCTATTTTTCCTTTCCACAACTCCATTTTGTTGTGGAGTTCTTAGAGTAGAGAAATTATGTTGAATTCCCAACTCTTCACAAAAATTATCAAATTCTTCATTTTGAAATTCTCCACCATGATCACTCCTTATAGAAGTTATTTTCATGCCTTTTTCATTTTGTACTAACTTAGCCATTTTCTTAAAAGCTGTAAAAGTTTCATTCTTATGTGCTAAGAAGAAGGTCTATATAAATCTAGAGTAATCATCAACTATAAATAATGCATACAAATTTCTTCCAAAACTTTTGGTCCTAGAGGGTCCAAATAAGTCCATGTGCAGTAGTTGTAAAAGTCTTTCAGTTGAAACTATATTCTTAGCCTTAAAAGATACTTTAGTTTGCTTGCCCTTTTGGCATGCATCACATAAACTATCTTTTGAGAACTTGGTTTTAGGAAGTCCAATTACCAATTCTTTAGAAATGAGTTTGTTTAGATGATCCATATGAATATGTCCTATTCTTCTATGCCATAGCCAATTCTCCTCTTCCTTAGATATTAAACGACATACATCACTAGCAAAAATACTCTCTAAATCTATCATGTATATGTTATTCAATCGATTACCTATCATCTTTACATTACTATCATACTTGTTTTCTATAATGCAACTACTAGAGTTAAAGAATACCTTATAACCTTCATCACATAGTTGGTTAATGCTTAGTAAATTATGCTTGAGCCCTTCTACATATAGTACACCTTCTATCTTGGTAGTTGTACTTTTTCCAATTGTTCCAACTCCTAAGATCCTTCCTTTGTTGTTATCACCATAGGTGACATTTCCACCTTGTTTGGGAGTGAAGGATGAGAGCCTTATGATATCTCCAATCATATGTTTGGAGCAGCCACTATCAAGATACCAATTTCAACTTTTGGCTCTCAAACACACCTACAAAATAGATTTTAAGCATTTGTCTTAGGTACCCAAATTTTATTGGGTCCTTTGGTGTTAGTCATAACATATGTTCCCTTGGGAACCCAAATTTGTTTAATACTAATCCTTGAAGGATTTCTAAAATAGCATGTAGAAGCTGTATATCCTTTTCTTACACAATAGAAACATTTAACAAAAGGACTAACAGAGAATTTAGGTGCAACAAAGAGTTTCTTAAAACCCTTTTCATGCAATGCTGGTTTATAGCCTATTACAACTTTGTCATATACTCCTTTTTGCTGTCCTAATATGGCATTTAGATTATTTTTTCCTATTGTAAATTTAGATAGAGTGGCTTTCAGTTTTTCCACTTCTTTTTCTAGAATATTACAATTAGAACATGTAGAACTAGATGCACTTAGCTTATTGTTCTTAGCTTCTAATTCTTTAATCTTAATTTGAAGAGATGCATAATCACTACATTGTTTAGTAATGACTTTCCTAGATGACATTAATTGCTTAGCAATTTTCAGATATTCATTATGCAATTCATCAAAAGCATCTTGTAGTTCATCATAGGTAGGGGAATTTCATTTATCTCATCCTCATTGTCACTTTGATGATTAGTCATGAGACAAAGATTGGCCTTTTCTTCCTTAGAATCTTCAGAGGAATCCATATCATTCTCCTCCCAGGCTATGTATGCTTTTCTTGGCTTTCTATTCTTCTTGTCCTTGGACTCATGATTGTCATGCTTGTCATTCTTTTGAAGTTTAGGACACTCATTCTTGTAATGTCCAGGTTTGCCACATTCATAGCACTTCACATTTGATGTTGAACTTTCAGCTTTTGAAGTGTTCTTCTTGGAAAATAAGTTTGAGGGCCTCTTGTTGAAGGTTTTCTTCTTTTTGAGGAATCTCTTGAACTTTTTAACTAGTAGTCCCATATCCTCTTTAGATTCATCATCTTCTTCAACTTCTTCACCTTCATCACAGTTAAACTTTTCTTTGGAGACATGTGCTTTAAGTGATAAGCCTCTTTTCTTTTTCTCATTCTCTTCATGGTCATTCAATCTATACAACTCCATCTCGTGCTCTTTAAGTTTTCTAAATAGTGTAGCAATATTTATGGTTGCTAAGTCCTTTGATTCAGCTATAGCAATAATCTTTGGTTGCCATTCTCTTGTCAAATATCTCATAATCTTGTTGATTTGTTGTTCATCTGAAATGCTCTTTCCAAGTCCATTCAGTTGATTCACTATGTGAGTGAACCTCCTTTGTATATCATTGATGTCTTCACCATTCTTCATGTGAAAGAGTTCATACTCGTGCATGAGTGAGTTCATTCTTGCTCTCTTTACATCATTGGTTCCTTCATGAGTAATCTGCAGCGTATCCCACATTTGCTTGGCTGTCTTATAATTTGAAACCCTGAAAAATTCATCATAACTCAAGGCAGCAGTTATAATATTCTTAGCTTTAGCATTATAACCTACTATCTTTTTGTCCTCATCATCCCATTCACTTCTAAGTTTTTCTTTCTTGGTGCCATTTGCATCAAGAGTGTGAGGAATGTATGGACTATTCTCAATAGCATCTAATACATCAATGCCACTTGCCTCAAGGAATATTAACACCCTTTCTTTCCAATACATATAGGCAGTGCCATTGAAAGTAGGGGGTCTTGCTAAGGAAGCCCCTTCTCCCAAGATGTCATTTGAAGCCATCCTCTCAAGCTGTTAAGCTTTACACAAGAGTGATTGTGGCTTCTTAATATCAAGAAAGGGGGGGCTGAATTGAGTGTGATAACTTTTTGAAGCTTTTCCTCTTTTTACAAAAACTGATTCTTTTCTTTAACTATGAAAAAGATTTTGTCAACCAACAAACCAAAATGTATTTTTGCAAGATGTATTTCTATCAAGACTTGAAACTTATAAAGAAATATTAACAATAAGGTTGATTTCAGATATGAACAAGATCATAAACTAATCAAATCATGCAAGCATCCCTAACATATTGCTTAATTCATACATTCAAAAATAAAGCAAATAAAGAGTTAAGGGATAGAGAAAATTGCAAACCAAGTTTTATCCTAGTTCAGCTACCTCCTCTGGTAACCTACATCCAGTCCCCACATGACTGTGAGTTTCGTCCACTATTAAAAATCAATTTACAAGATTCTTTACACAAGCTTCACTTCTAGGTTCCTTCTACCCAAATGACAACTTTTCCAGTCAAAGCAATCTTGCAATTCCCACAAGAGTTCCTTCTACTCTTGCACAACACCAAGAGTCCCTTCTACTCTTGATTTAATCAGTGAGAGAACCATCTTTCTTATCTCTCTTTTACAATATGAAAAGATTGAATTAGATTCTAAGAAATCATATATTACAATTTGAAGTTCTACAGAAAAATACTCAGTTTTTCAATGAAAAGTTCTCTCAGTATTTGTATGTTTGATCTCAAGTTTTGAATGAGTTGTTATTGAGAAAGTGTTTGCCAAAGTCCTTATATAGGTATATTTCAAAATAGATTCATTGGACACACTTTACAAGTCAGTTAAGATCAAAACAAAGTTATCAAAAAACAAAATAATTATGTTATCAGTCAATCGATTAGTACACAGATGTATTAAACAAAATTTCACTTTTTACAACATGTGTACATCGATTACCTAATCGATTGTGTTCTTGGATGTTCTTAATCTTGAGTGATACACACATGAGTACATCAATGTTGTTCTTGAGAAACACTTGTAATTTCAGCCCAGAAGTTCATACATCGATTACCTAATCGATTATATGGCTATTTCAAAATGTTCTTGCTTCTGTTTTGGCTTATGCATAGATGTACCAATCGATGTACAGATGCAAAAGTGCATACTGACCAAGTACGTCCAGAATCAAGCGATGTATACATAGATGTATAACACTTATACATAGATATACACTGAGATTTTCATTAAAAGTTAGTTAATTAACTGAAAGTACATCGATGTACACATAGATGTACAGACTTATTAATTAACCTTTTTCATTCTTAGTCCATTTTTACTTTTGAAAACCATTTCTACTTATTTTAGAGAGCTTAATCAAAGAGTTATACTAAGTCTTTTTCTTTACAAAAAGGTCCTAATAATCTTCCTTGAATTCCTTCTTCATGATGCTCCTTCTTCAAGTTTTCCTTCATGATCCTTGCATTGAAATGCTTTGCTCCATGATCCTTTGCATCCACTTTTCTTGCTCCACTAAATCTCATTGAAAAAGTCAAGCTTGACAAGTAGTTAGTGAATTAAAGTAATAATGATGTTAAGTTTAGTCATTAATCAAAACATACTAGGGTTATTTATCCACATCACCATGCTGACTCAGCTGTTCTAGAAGATTCTATGATGACTCACCTAATAAATATCTAAGGATAAATATCTAACGATAAATGTCTAATGAAAAATATCTTACTAAAATATCTTAGTAAAATATCTTAGACAAATATCTGAATACACATATCTTTATGAAAATATCTGGATGGAAATATCTATGCAGAAAATATCTAAGATATTTCTAATCAGAAAATATCTACGCTAAATATCTCAAGTATAATCATGAAAGCTGAAAATATCTAAGGCAAATATCTTGAGAATAATGATGAACCATCATTACATGACATCATGATAATCAATTAGAATAATTGAAAAGTCAACAAAAATGGCTAGATTAGTTAGTTAAGTAACTAGATATTCTAACTTAGTTACTCTAATAGACTAAGTAGTAACTAAATGGAACAAACTAAGTTTGCAAACACTTAGAGTCTTTATTTACTAGAAAAATATCTAGAGTTTCTAGAATCATTATCTATGCATGGCAATGCATGATTTAATCATGTAACTAGATGATTAGAAGGTAATTAAATGATCTAACTAAATTAGTTTAAATGCAACTAGATGAATTAACTATCTAAGCTAAGTGTAACTAGAACTTAGTTGGAAACAAAACTTGGTTACTTGCCTTCATGAGTCACCCGGCCACTAGGCTATGTTCTAGTGTGTTCTTAAAATATCTAATGATCAAAGGATGACTCCTAAATGACATATGCCATGTGAATACATGTGATATTTTTTTAATCTTTTTAAACAAGTCATAATTCTCCTACACACTCAACTCCACAGCAATCGCTTGATGAAATAGCATTTTTCACTTCATTTCCTTTCATCTTTGAGACTTAAACTTTTCTATCTATTCTCTCTCATCCAAAGAAAACCATAGAACTCCATTCTCTTTCTCTAGTGAAGCTCACAGCCCCTATACCTAATACCATCATCCACTCTTCAATAATATATACAATTCTAAAACACTTTGTAGTTGAGATCTTAGCCTAGTTCTATCATCTTCAACATTGTTCTTCAAGTTCAAGATAAAAAAGTTTCAACCTTGTCCATCCAAAGAAGCTCACGGCCAACTACCCAAGAACCATCTTCCAAGTTTGTTTAATTTTATCCAACCATACTTCTTGAATCCTCTCATCAATCTAAGCAACTTTCATGTTGTGATCAAGACCTAGATCTATCATTTTCAAGCTTGAATCTTGGATTTAAATTCTAAGGTTTCAAGGTAAAAATCTTGAAAGCTTGATTTCTTATTTGATTCTTAGAATCTTAAGACCATGATTGATCTATGGTCATCTTGATCAAGCCTTAGATACTAATTTGTATGTGTTTGTTTTGATTCTAAGATTTACTTGGTGGTGAAAGATTGATACAAAAAGAGTCCTACACGGAGCTGGGAGGACATCAACCAGGTAAGAGGGAGACTAACCTCATCGGCCATATGTGGATGTGAAGGAATAAAATTGTTTGTGTTTGTGAGTGGAAAATCCATGTGAGGATTTATTCACTCGATTGTGTAATCATTAGTTTGTGCTTGTTGGATTATATTGTGTGATTATTTTATTGCTTTGATAAGTATGCATGATTTATATATATATTTGGTATGCTTATAGCTTTGATAGTATGCTAATATGTGATTTGGAAAGCATGCTAATTTCTGTGTAACTTAGAATGTGATTCACATGATGAAAAAATTGTATGATGGTTCCAAAGAACCTAGAGGCTCACGACCTCAACATCATTAAGGGAACCAAGAGTTCTAAATTATTTTCCTAATTAAGGATTAAATGATTTTATGACAAGAAATTTAATTAAGTATTTTTATAAGGAATAAAGTGTTAGAAAATAATTATATATGATTTATGATGATTTATGAAGTATAGTATGAAATTTGGCCAATATGCCATTTTGGTGTTCAAGATTCAAAATTATTTACTAAGTGTTGACTTAGGTGTTTAAATGGTAAGAAATTAATTTGGCAAATTTTTAAATCGAAAATAAAAGTAATTAACTTTTTAGAATTAAAATTGGCCTAAATAGAAGTTAAAAACTTGAAATTTGTTAATGTATAGCTCACCCTCTAGGTTTTGAAACGCATTAGGAAATTTTGAGCTGTAATGTCTCAAGTAAATTAAAGAAATACAGTTTTCTGGGAAATAGTAGAAAATACTGATTTTAATGAGAATATTTCAGAAATATTATCTAAAGAGGGACTATTATGGAAATATTATTTAAAGAAGGACTATTATGTAAAAATTATTTTATAGAAGGACTATTATGCAAATAATAAAAATAAAGTCAATTTTTGGTATTAAATGAGAAAAATCTTATTTTGGACTTAAAATATGTTAGAAATTATTTACGCGAATGAAAATAAGTAGAAAAACTCTTATGCAATTTAAAAATAGTAATTTTTAGCTAGCGATTGAGAAAACGTTTTAAATCTTTACGCGATTTAGAAAATATTGAAAAATCTTTATGCGATTTAAAAACGTAACAGAAGTGTTATGCAATTGTGAAAATGCGATAATATTGCTACGCGATTGATAGGAACAACGAGTTGTGCTGTAAAACTGATGTATTGAACTAAGTAATTTGTGATGTTAACATTGTGGATTGTGGAAACTAGAGTACTGGACCCGAGTAGATCTTTGGTATTATCGATTGTATGGGCGGTTATATAATATCATAGATACTAATGGTATTAGACAACTATATGGGCGGTTGTGTTAATATCATTGAGAATAGTACAACGGTACTTTGATACCGCCATGTGATGGCGTGTGAATAAGAAATACTGTATGATCAATGATAGTATATGTTTGAATTAGTTATCATGCATAGAAAAGCGTATTCGCTTGATTTGTTGGGGCGTTTTATGCCTAAAGAATGAACGGGAACTTACAGGATAGTGGATTGGGATAGATCTTGGGGGATGTCAAGGCGTGGTGATTCACACGGTGGAGACGTTACCACCCGTGATTATTATATCATGTAATACCCCTGGCCTGTGGACACTGATTGCAATGCACTGGCAGGCTTGACAACCACTATTGCTTTTCATGATCCAGTATAGACTGTCTTTTAGGGGGGAATGATCTTCTAGAACGTTCATCTTTGATCTTGAGTTAGCTCCATGGAGTAGGATCTGGTTGGATTGTGCATAATGATGGTCCTTGTACTCATTGAGTATGAGCATAGTTAGTGTACACATTGTTCATGAGCATGCTCAGTGTGATATAACATTATGATGATATAATATTTGTATGGTATTATGTTTATGCCTGATATTATGTTGCAAGTTTATTAGATTATTTGTTTGTTAACCATCAACTGATTTTATGCTATTCAATGGATTGTATGCTATACTGTATTAGTATGTTTGTTGTTTCTTTGCTACCATATTGGTATGCGATGTAGGGGATCTCACCTCTTTGCTGTATTGTTTCTGTCTATTTCTATTTTATGTCAACGTCTATGAAGACTGCAATGGGCCAAGAAGGGATCAGCTAGGTTTATTTAGACTACAGTTTCTTGAAGGCACTCAAGCTTGGCGAGTCCATTGGGACACAGGCATATAGAGTATTGTGGTGACATTACTTTATCAGTAAGTAGGACTCGCCATGGGATCATTACTTCATTTTATACGGTTGCTTATGTAGAGGTTATTTTACCTATCAAGGAGTTGTGGAATGAATTTCACTATACTCATAGAGAGAACTTCGATATATCCTTGGATTAGATATCTATCCATTGAAACATTCTCGGCTAGGGAATTTGTCTTCTGACAAGGCCTCATGTCTTAGGTGTTATGTTTTTGGGTATGTAAAGATAATAAATGTATAAGTTGTAGTAAACTTTGTTTATATGAAAAGTATATTTATTCAGTTTTTATACTTTGAGTTACTTTAATTTGATTAATTGATGTTTTTTTGCGAAAAAGAAATTTTAAAAATCCGTATTTAAATGAGATTAAATATTTTATAACTTGGGAAATTTATTATTTATAAGGAGTTGGTATGAATGTAATACCCTTAAGAGGGGGTGTTACAATTTACAACAATAAATCAACTATAAATGTACATACACACGATGTAACTAATTATACGATAATCAACAATATCAAAGAATCACTCATATAATCCTAAGATACTATCGAACAAGCAATCAACCAATCAATCGAGACAACTGCCTATACAATTGTCAACAATGCAATGCATTATGTTATGAGGTATGATTATGCTTAAACAATATCCTAATACTATGATTATGCAATACCAATGCAGGTTTTAAATTTTGAAAACATAAGTTACTTACTTATTTCCCGAAAACCTCTATTTCTTGTATATACAAAGCAAGATAAGCCTAAACTCACTTGGTAATAGGTAGATACTTTCCCCTCACCAATGCAAGAGTACTATTTCCACCCTCATACCAGTAACCTTGACCATACGAGCACAAATGCAAGGAGAATTTAGATCCAACACCTTATTCTCAGGTCATATGGTTGTGCACACCATCAAATGTCACAATACATTGGAAATTAGAAAATACCAAGTTTGAAAACCAAATATTTAGGTCATATTTTAAACACTAGAACATAGGAATCTTAGCCTCACTTATCCAACAAAGTAGCAAGATTCATATTACTAGCTAAACAGTATCTAGAACATCACACAATCATCTCACAAGTGATTTAGAAATCAACCTCATGTTGATCAAGGTTCTAAACACTAACCTAGGCATTTTGTCACAGTTTGAATGTCTACGAATTCCCAAACTTTTCACATATGCAAGTTGATAATTCTCTCCAAGAAATATCCATAAAAGTGTCTCTTTACACCCTAAGAGGCTTGCACAAATGATCCCATCAAGTAAGAAATTAAATTAGAATCACAATGCTAAAAACATGTTGCTGCATTGTCTCAGTGCTTGAGCGAGTAACCACAAGCACTTGAGCGCGCAAGCACTATAAGAACACAACTCTCTGGGTGACGTGCGCTTGACCGCATAAACATGGGCACTTGAGCGCGTAAATGACCAAAGGCAAATCTGTAGAATTTTGTAGATATGTGCACTGTTCCTCTAGTGCACAAAATGAAATTTGATCACTTCAAATTGGTTTCTAGGTGCTCCCTAACAAGTTCACTAACATGAAGGAATTATAAAACACTAATTCATTTCATCAAAAATGGATCTAAAAACAAAATCACTCATCCAAACCCTAAAAATCTACACTTTGGGCATTTTAGGTCCAAATGGAGACTTTTTAATTTCTAAACCAAACTCTTAACATGAACAAGTCATAAATTACATTTAAAACTTATCCAAGCAATAAAATCACTCAAAACAACTCAAGATCTCATTTTGGTATATTAAACCTCAAACAAGCTAAACATGAAAAATGAGAAAAGATGAAGTTTTAAGCTCAAGAACGTAACATCCTAATACTAGTATCTCAATATATATAGCATACAAGGAGATACCTAGCATTACAACATCACAACATACATAAAAACCTTATAGATATATCCATAATGTTCATTGGAAACATTACAGAAAGCTTTATGAAATGCGAAAAACACAACATTTTATAACATAATGCATCTATATACATATACATCATTGGCGTCCCTTGGGGCATGAAGTAATACATAACTATTTACATTACAAAAGAAGTATAAAGACATAAGGATTACAACGTAAAAGCTAAATCTAGAACTAATCTAAGACTTTAGCATCCTTTTTCTTCTTATTCCTTAAACAACCTTCACCTAGAATTACATTATAACACAGTGGGGTGAGAATCAACATTTCTTGGTATGAATAATCAAAACCAGTCAAACATAACTTAATAACATAGTCTTAACAATTAAAAATAAGACAAGTTACATTCTTACAAGGTCTAACTTTAATAACTAGATAAACCAAGTTAAACATACATACATTCATTCTTACATACTTAGCTCATTTAAGATCTAGGCATGTTTTACTAGGGATTTTGACTTCTCATGTTTACCCCTTATAGATAGGAAAACTGGAATTTTCACACTACATGCAACCCTAGCACTTGGTTAGGAATACTTTTCTCCTTAGGAACTTCTGACTCCCTTCCTTTTGGCCAAATAGCATCAACTGCCATACAAAGTCACATTCACAGGTAGACAATGCCAACTTATCCTAGTTTACTTGTATCTAACACCCCTCATCATCACATCTCTAGTGAAGCTAAATAACTATAAGTTACTCTAGTGCTAGACACTTATCTATAGCAAACCCTTACTCTTGGTTGCTTTAAAGATCGTACATAAATTATACATACCAAAGGATTGTCCTCTCAATGATTTACCTTTAGTAGTATATTAAACATATCCTAAGACCATCCATTGTTCTTAGATGACCAAAGGCTTAGACTTTCCCACCTATGCTAGGTGAAAATTTCTCTCTTGAAAATATCCTCATTTGTGTCTTAACATACTTTAGGAAACATATATTAATGATCCTATCTAGTACAAAACTTTAAAATGTAAAAAATGACATTTTTGGAGTTTCAGGACCTCATACCTCGGTGTGACACTCCCACGTTGCGGCATATTGCTCTCTACCTACAGAAACTAAAAATCTGAGGCTTGTGTGCCATGGCATGCAACACCTTGTGCTATAGCGTGAGAAGCAGAACCCAGATTCTACAGAATCGTGGTATTGTTCCATTGGTTCAATTCTTGGATTTTGGCCATTCCAAACCAGTTTCTAGGTAATCTTAGGTCCCTAATCAGTTCTTAACACTTAGGAATCATCAATCACTAATTTAAACATCTTAATTTGGATTCAAGCACCAAAATCACCTATTTGACCTAAAACTTATCTTTTGTGAATCAAGGGCCTAAATGAGATGCTCTAAACTTCTAACTTCAACTTATGCTATGAACAAGTCATAAATGACCAAAGAAACACAAACATGCAAGCTAAACACATCAAACACCTTTAAAACTCATTTTGACCTATTAAGCACCATAGGTGCCCTCATGGAGAAAATGATGAAAAGAGATGAAGATGAGCATAGAACCCCTACCTTGGGCAGATAATCAAACTCTGGATGATCACACCTTGGCTTTGCCTTTGGCTTTCATCTTTTTCTCTTCATCTTCCTTGGCTTTTTCTTTCTCTTCTTTCCTTTCTTCTATCATGATTTCTGTCTCTGCTTTGGTAACAAAGAGCCGTGAATAAGGCTTATAAAGAGAAGGCAAAAGACTCTTAAGCCATAATTGATAAATCCTGATATGGTAAAAACACTTAGATTTAGATAATTCAAGATTTCCAACTTCCAGCAACCTTAAAATAAATACTAAGATTCATATAAAAGTTTGTTTCACCATTATCTGATATTTCTATATCTACTACTAGTCAATCCGGCTATAAATAGACAGCCAATATGCCTAAAAATGTCAAATTAACTCAATTTACCTTGAAACTGTATCATATTTCATACATTTGTAACTTAGAAATAAATTATCCATATTTATTTTCCTTATCTAAGCAATTTATGCTATTATTTGAGTCATTTTAAGCTACTTTTCACACTCTGAGTTGCAACTAAGTGCCTAAAATAACTCAGTTTGTTACAAAATTAAACATGTATGTTAAGCAAGTCATATACTATCTTTTGAACATATACACAAGTCTAACATATCATTAAGGGTATTATATTTCTCCCCTCCTTTTTAAAGTTTTGATCCTAAAATTGCTCACCTGAAAGGAACAAATCCGGTTAGTCCTGTTATAGGTGGGACTCTAACTCCTAAGTAGCCTCCTCGATGTCATTATCACCCCACAAAACCTTCACCAGAGGAATCTGCTTACCTCTAAGCTCTTTGACCCCTCTGTCCATGATCCTTACCAGATGTACATCATAAGACAAATTATCCCTTAACTGTATAGAATCATGCTCTATGATATGCAAAAGATCTGGATTATACTTTCTCAACTGAGATACGTGAAAAACACTATGAAGGTTAGACAAACTGGGAGGAAGGACTATCTAGTAAGCTATGAATCTAACTTTCTTTAGAATTTGGTAGGGACCAAGAAAACGATGATTTAATTTATAGTTTTCAATGCTCTACCAATCCCTGTTATAGGAGTAACTCTTAAGAATATATGATCTCCCACATCAAACTGAAGAGATCTCCTTCGCTTGTTAGTATAACTCTTTTTCCAACCCTGAGTAGTAACCAACGTATCCTTAATCATCTTGATTTGCTCTGTGGTCTACTGGACTAACTTTGGACCTAGGATGGTTCTCTCACCTACCTCATACCAACATAGAGGCGATCTACACTTTCTTCTATATAAAGCCTCATAGGGTGTCATACCTATGCTAGCATGGTAGCTATTGTTATAGGCAAACTCCACTAAAGGTAAGAACTTGTCCCAACTACCCTTTTGTTCTAAAAAACATGCTCTAAGCATATCTTCAAGGGTTTGGATAGTCCTCTCTATTTGCCCATCTGTCTGCGGGTGATAACCTGTGCTAAACCTTAACTTAGTCCCAAAAGCCTCTTGCAAGGCTTCCCAGAATCTAGATATAAATCTAGGATCCCTATCTGAAACTATGCTTACGGGGACTTCGTGCAACCTAACTATCACTTTTAGGTATAGCTGAGCTAATTTCTCTAGAGGATAATTAACTCTCATAGGCAAAAAGTGGGCAGATTTGGTTAATCTATCCACTATGACCAAAACTGCATCAAAACCTTGCTGAGTTCTGGTTAAACCCATTACAAAGTCCATTGAAATCTTATCGCATTTCCACTCTGGGACTCCCAAAGACTGTAATGGTCCTGCTAGCTTCTGGTGTTCAATCTTCACTTTCTGACAAACTAAACACCTTGAGACATATTTTGTAACACCCTTCTTAGGGTGCCACATTTATTTATTAAAACATCAATAACTTAACAAAAATGTGGAAAAGGTTCGATCTTGCAAAATATGAATATTAAATTTTCTTTTTCAAAGGCATGAACTCAAATAAAACATAACATCACATATATAATTACTGAACATTACACACCAAAAAGATTATATACAAATGTGGCATGGATCACAGTCCACCCAAAATATACAAGTTTATACAAAAAAGACATATACAACCATTTGACTAAAACAGAACTAGCCCAAGTCTAGAGACTTAGGAAGTAGGATCTTCCCCTGGACCCTCCATTAGATCCTCTTCTGACTCCTCCGTTGGGTCCTCCTCCTCAGACTCCTCCCTAGCCAAACCTCTCAACTGTGGTAGAAGTTCGCAGATAGGTGTCCTAGTAGATGACACCATAAGGTACGGGTCCTCCCTAGGGGTGTCATGCAAGTCACCCTACAGCTCCCTAATAGGCATGAAAACTCTAGACGCACAAAAACACTAAGAGAGAATAAAGGAACTCCATCACGGTTCCTACTAATAGACAAAGTTAATTCTCCTACATATCTAATTTCTTCAATGCCCCAGTCGATGCGCCATGCGTCTGCACCTCTGTGGAATTGAACTCTAACAAAACCAATAGAACCTCTACTCGCAGCCATCCAAAAGCAAAACAATGAAAAACTATAAATTTTCTTCTTCTTCTCTTAATGTTTATCAGTAGGTACACAGAAAACAGAAGTAGATAGAATAAAAAAATAAAGAGATGAGATTCTCTACATCAATACTAGTATGGTAGCAAGAGACAGCAATATCAGTCAAATCAAAGGGTACAGAGATAACAATACAGTCGTAAAATTCTAAGCAGGCATTGTAATAATATATTAATAGATAATTCCACGATATAAATGCATCACAATAAAATACTCAATGTCTATGTGAATGCACAATGGACTAACATCTACTCTATGGAGTTCAAACCAACATCAGAGAGAATGATCGGGGAGTTAATGGCAGTATATTGTTAGCCTGAAATCATGTGCTTCTTAATATAATTAATATGCGCAACATGACTATACAAAACACTCTCAATCGGATCAGGAATACGATAATTCCTGGTCGAGATCATCGGTGCGTAGCATAGTCACCACGGCCTAATGGAGCTACCAACTGGCCACATATGGGATACCCGTGCCCCGACACCTCCAAGTTTAACAAGTGAATTGCACTACGTAATTCACACCTGCACAAAGGTGTAATTCATCTCCTAGGCATACAACCTTGACAACAAGTCATTCCGACTTTCACAATGCAAGATTTCATGACAATGGTAAAACAATATTCAGAAACAACACAAGTTCCACCAAAAGGAGCCACAACAGGGCTTAAATAAATCACTGACATCTCCGGGTCTAGTATGCCGATCTGACAGCACAAGGCTATTATATTTAGTCACAAAGCACTTCCATTGTGCAAATTCAAGAACCATCATTTTTAAATTATATGAGACACTTTCACAAGTCTTTCCTTTTAAAACTTTTAAGAATTATTTTGGAAATTCACTCAAATTTTAAAACTCTTCTAGTTAAGTTCCTCTAGGTAATACTTCCTCACATTTTTCATGAAAAACCTAAAAAGAAAACTACATTATCTAAATCTCACAAATTCATTTCCTTTTCCCCTAAGTCTTTCAATTTCTCATTATCTCTCTCTCAAGCTTGTTTTTCCTACCCAAGGCTGAAATCTCACTATTACAAATGACTAAGTTTTATTTTATCCCTCCATCATTATTATGAATCCTTACTCTAACTCCTTTTTCACTTAAGCCTTTAGGTTCCAATTTAACACAAAAATTTTATCTTGCATACCCTATTTGGGTCTATTGGTCGTGAGCATCAAGGGCCTTGGGTCTCAAAATTTTCATCATCCACAATAAAGTTCCAATCAAATAACATATATTAATCATCAAAGTTTTCCATTCCACCAAGATCATGCACAACATCAAGCCATAAAATCATATAAGGCCAAAAGTTCAAAAATCACTAAAAGTCAATACAAGCAAGTGAACAATCCACACATGGATGCTTCACTTTCCATACAACAAAATGTCTCTCACCACCGTGGAAGGTTGATGAGAGTTATCTCCCTCTTACCTTAGAGGATATCCAACCACCTCTTAAAAATCTTCTTGAAACAAACTTCCTCTTTCAAGAGCTTCTTGAAAAATGAAAATGCCATGCCAAAGAGTCAACATTTTAGGCTTGGAGAAGGATGACCATGGATCAAAATCATGGTTTTAGAAAGAAGAGCGAAAGAGGAGAAAAATTACCTTAGAAGTCTTCAAGCCCTAACTTGAAGAAATACTTGGAGAAGATGAATAAGTCAAGATCTTCTCACCAATGTGGCTTAGAAAGAGGTTTATATCCAAGAAAATAGATGAGTGAAATAAAAGAAGATGAGAGGGTGGATTTGATGAGTGTGGTCGTGAGCCTAGAAGAGAGAAAATGGGAAAAGAAAATGAGAGAAAACAAAGTGTGTAGCTTTTAGGAGAAGAGAGAGAAATGGATAGTAAAGTGATGAAAATGAAAGTTGAATAGAAACTTACTCTAGATGTCTCCTTTCTCTCTCCATGGTCGTGCACTCATCTAGGGAGGAGGTGCCAAGCTTCCTCAATAAGCTTCACAAAACTTCTTTGAGAAGCTTCTTTCCTTGGTCCAAAAGTCAATGAGTGATGTCATGTGGGTCCTAAGGGTGATGTCATAAAGGTGATTAGATACAATTAATCCACTAAATCTTTTCTACAAGCTATTATCCAGTGGGCAAAAGTCACAGTTAATAAAGTCAGTATCTATTGTCCAATGGATAATATAGCGTACCCAAATTTTATCCATCAGATAAAATTTTAGATAGTGAAAACTTTAAAAATTGTCTCTGGTTTCGGGTTTAGTAAGATCCCCTGGCCCCGGTTCAACAGTATGAAATTTTTTGAAATTAATATTAAAATAATCCATATATGTCAAATAATTCTTAAAAATTCAAAAAAATCATAAAAACTCACCACATCACAGAAATCACAGATAAACCAAAAACAAGGAAGATTGGGGTGTTACAACTCTCCCCTTCTAAAAAGAATTTCGTTCTCGAAATTCATCATACCTTAGAATAAATGCAGATATTGTTCTTTCATTTTGTCCTCTGGCTCTCATATTGCATCTCCAATCGCATCGTTCCAGATCACTTTTACTAATGTAATCTCTTTGCCCCTGAGTTACTTCACTCTTCTATCCACAATCGCGGTAAGAAGTGTTTCATAGGTCAAATTCTCTTTTAGTTGTACTGTATCCGGTTCAATGACATGGGCTGGATCAAGGATATACTTTCGTAATTGCGACATGTGGAAGACATCATGAAGATTGGAAAGAAAAGGTGGTAAGGCTATTTGGTAGGGTACCGGACCTATCCGATGAAGAATATGATACGGTTCGATGAATTTAGGAGTGAGTTTTCTGGATTTAATGACCCTTCCAACACCAATCATAGGTGTAACTCTCAAAAACACATACTCACCTTCCTCAAATTCAAGAGGTCGTCGTCTCTTATCGGCATAACTTTTTTGTTGGCTCTGAGTTGCTCTCATCCTTTCCTAAATCATCTTAACTTTTTCAGTTATCTGTTGCACAAGTTCAGGTCCTACTGTGAAATTTTTGCCATTTTGGTACCAACACAAGGGTGTTCTACACCGTCGCCCGTACAACGCCTCGTAGGGTGCCATCCTGATGCTCGCGTGGAAACTGTAACATCCCGAAAATTCTTTATTTCATTATAAACGATCATTTTATAATATTTATGATTTTTAGGAATTTTTGTGGATTTTTCTGGAAACGATGAATATTTTAATATATTCTTCATTTTGCCTGTACACTGAGCGGAGCCGGGGAAACTAAAATATTTTCCCTGAGGTTGGTAAACTTTGAACTGTTAACGTGTCAACGGGGGATCTTACTAAACCCGAGGCTGGGCACAGTTTGAGAGATTTGTATTTTTCAAGATTTTATCTGTTAAATAAAATTTGTGGTATCATAAAATTATCAGATGAATAATAAAATATTATTTTCATCAATTGTAAATTTTATTCACTGAGAAAATAATTCCACAGTGTAATTAAACATCTATCGGATGTATTTAATTTGGAGACGAGCTTGCTATGTACTTTATCGAGGAGCGCGCGAAGCTTCTCAAGGAAGCTTCCTCCAACCATTATTTTTATTATTTCTCTCTCCTCCCATTTTGTGCAGCACGTTTGAAATATAGGGGTCTAATTCATTTTCTTTTCTCACATTTGCTCTCCTCCCTGTACACAGCTCACTATTCACTCATCTTTCTCTCTTCTCTTTCACCCTACAGCAGCAACACCATCCACCCACACCTCCATTTTGTTCTTCAAATCGTCACAATCTTAGCACCATTTCGTGTTTGGAGGACCACCATCATTGAGGAAATCAGCTTCAAGGTTCTGCCATTTCCTCCATCTTCATTCTCCTACATCTTTGAAGCTTAAAGGTTGGAGCTTTAAGGTAAAGCTCTTAGCTTTTTCTCCCTCTCTTCTCTTTTTTGTAACCCACTGTCATTTTGATGACAATGGGTATCCATTTCAATATTAGGATTGATTCTTGCAAGTTTAAATGTTTAAGGATTTCCTGGAAGTGAAAAACGAAATCGACCAAAAAGGAGCCACCTTTCTTTGTGCTTCTCCAAGGTAAGAGGAAGACACTCCTCCTCAACCTCTTTTAGCATTTAGGGACGTTGTTTGTGATTGGTACTGAGAGTCATCTTTATTTACATGCTGTTGGTGATGTATATATGCTATTTGATTATTTATGTGTTTTGATATATATCTGGATGTATTGGAACGTGTAATGTGGAAGGGAATGACTTCCGATTGGTTCTCGGATGGTCACGGTGTTGAGCCCAAAAATTTGGAAATTTCATGTGAAAACTAGTAACAATATGAACTCCTGGCCAAACCCGTCGAGTATGATATCCTAATCATCTAATGAAATGTTAAAATCCGTCGAGTATGAACTCCTGGCCAAACCCGTCGAATTTGATGTCTTAATCACTTAGTAAAGTTAAAATCCGTTGAGTATGAACTCTTGGTCAAACCCGTCGAATTTGATGTCTTGATCACTTAGTAAAGTTAAAATTTGATGTCTTAATCACTTAGTAAAGTTAAAATCCGTCGAGTATGAACTCCTGACCAAACCCGTTGAATTTGATGTCTTGATCACTTAGTAAAGTTAAAATCCGTCGAGTATGAACTCCTGGCCAAACCCGTCGAATTTGATGTCTTAATCACTTAGTAAAGTTAAAATCTGTCGAGTATGAACTCCTGGCCAAACCCATCGAATTTGATGTCTTGATCACTTAGTAAAGTTAAAATCCGTCGAGTATGAACTCCTGGCCAAACCCACCGAATTTGATGTCTTAATCACTTAGTAAAGTTAAAATCCGTCGAGTATGAACTCCTGGCCAAACCCATCGAATTTGATGTCTTGATCACTTAGTAAAGTTAAAATCCGTCGAGTATGAACTCCTGGCCAAACCCGTCGAATTTGATGTCTTAATCACTTAGTAAAGTTAAAATCCGTAGAGTATGAACTCCTGGCCAAACCCGTCGAATTTGATGTCTTGATCACTTGGTAAAGTTAAAATCCGTCGAGTATGAACCCTTGGCCATTCCTGTCAAATTTGATTCCTGGTCATTTAGTGCAATATCAAAATCTGTCGAGTATGAACTCCTGACCACTTAGGAGAGAAACTCCTCCAATGCAAAATCCGTCGAATTTGAATGACCACATCCGTCGAGTGACATATTCGTCGAGTTAAAATGCCAATACCCATCGAGAGACATACCTGTCGAGTAGATCTTCTATCCATTTATCAGAAGCTTCCCAAAGTTAATATTCGTCGAGTAGAATATCAAGATCCGTCGAATTAGAGTTCTGACCATCTACCTGCCAAGTAGATCTTCTGTCCAGAAGCTTCCCGAAGTTAATATTCGTCGAGTAGAATGTCAAGATCCGTCGAATTAGAGTTCTGACCCCAGTGTTTTTCATCGGTTTGACACTTGGGAGATTTCTCCAACGTCGACACCCACATCCATCAAAATAGGACTTCTGCTGACCTTCTGGAAAAATTTGACAGTTTTGATCTTTGTTCGACAGAACCTCCATCTGACAGAAATTGGTTTTTATCCAATCTTGTTATAAAATGTTCTCCCATCTTTCATCCTTCTGCCATGTTAGTTTTCGTCGAATGGCAGCCTCAATTTCCCACTAAATGCATTGTCTTTGTCGAATTCACAACTATGGTTTATCACCCAATACCTAGCAATTAAATCTGTGACTTTGTTGGTGATTCTGGCCATGTATCTTCCTGGATTCAAAGCCCTTGGATTAATAAAAGCACATAAATCATAAATAATTGGATGACTAGAGATTAAGTAGGGATTCATAAACAGGGAAGAACATGAGTATTGGTGAGCTTTTGAGGCACATAATGAATTTAATGGTTGACTTTTATCATGACTATGAATGGAAATTATGGATATCCTTAAAATGTACTATTGGCTTGTTGTAGACCCGTGAATGGGATCAGTTCTTATTGATAAATGATATGACATGCATTTGAAGCATGATGGACCTAGTTGGTCATGAAGAGTATGATTGTGTCATGCATTAAACAAAAAGAAAGAAATTATTCATTGGACTTGGTTAAGGCCGGTAGCCTAGGAGTTGAACTTACACCTTTGTGCGAGTGCGAATAGACAAGTGTAGGTTACTTGTTGACCTTGGGGGCGTCAGGGTGCGGGTACCTCACAATGGGCAGCTGGTAGCTCTTTGTCCGTGGGGCAGACCGATGCAAACACACTGATAATCCGGACCGAGACGCTGTCCTATGTCGAGATCTGTGTAGAATGCCTTGTAAAATGCTATGATGTACACAATGATAATTTGAGAATTTTAGCACTTGAGGGCCTGGGCAGCCAAGAATACAGACATACCTCCTGATTGTTCTCTTCAACTGTTTTGTGTCTAGCTCCATGGAGTAGGATTTTGGTTATTAAGGGCACGTGTGTATAGTGAGTCCATGAATTATCTGGAATACATTGCTATTATAATTGGAACTGTTGTACCTCTGATATATCTGTATGTACATGACTGCCTGGAACAGTTTGGTTGATCATAATTGCTATTGAATGTTTATTACCATTATTGCTGTCATAAATGCTATGTGGGCGCTTTGCACCGTTTGGTTTCTCGATGCTATGATTGGTAATGATGGTAGGATGTCTTACCTCTTCTCTATCTCTCCACTTCTTGTTTTGTCCATATCTTTGCGTTCCATAGAAGATAAGCGCAAGGAATCGAAAGCCCCGACTTCCCTGGTTTTTGCCTCATCTCGACCGAGCGGACCTGAGAAGAATATGGAGCCATGCACGCAAAGATTTTTGGGAGATGTGCGCCTGACTTTCTTGGGAGGGCCAGAGTGTTGGTACATCAACTATGGTTCTGAGCGTTGCATCTATACGGGGGATGTGTCATTATCTCTAGCCTGGAGGCATCACGAGCCGCCTGTCTTCACCTGCTGTATTAGTTTATGTTTGGAGTTTCAGCTACCGATACGCGAGATGTCAGGTGATCGTTATTTCACTCCACGGGAAGACTCTTTTCGTTCCACAACTCGGGCCCAGTCCCTTGACTGTGCGATTCCTATGGTGATTTCCTTTGACGAAGAAGATCCTGAGGAAGATCCCGAAGAAGTTCCTGAGGACGACCACGAAGAGGATCCTGAAGAGGACCCTGACTCGATTCCTCCTCACTTGAGGGACTGACTTTACTTGTAGCTACTGAGGGCTACCAGTATTTTATTTTGGGGGCCTGATGTTTTGTCTGTAGTGGGCTGTATATTCTGATACCGTAGGGATATGTATATATAATCCTTTGGGGGCAGGTATAGTTTTGCTTTTTGATATGCCAGGCTTTGTAACTAAACAGTTTGATAATTATATATATATATATGAATGAAATGTTAATTTTCCAAGTATGTTTCGTCACCATGGATATTGATTATCGTTAACGTAAATGTAACAAAAGGAAAAAAAAATATACTCGCTAATTTAATTACCCAACTACAATTGAGTAAATATATATATTCTTAAAATGAACCGGGTCTTAACTCACATAAATTTTATTTCCGCATTGTAATTGAAAGTGAGATGTTCCCTGGGAGAAAAAGGGGCGTCACAGAAACTATTATTATAGGTGAACTCTATCGAAGGCAAGAATTCATTCCAACTCTCAGTCTATTCCAAGACACAAGCCCTTAACAGATCTTCCAATGACTAGATTATTCTCTCTGACTGTCCATCCGTTTGTGGGTGATACATAGAACTTAGATGAAGTTTCGCTCCCATTGCTCTTTGCAAGCTCTGCCAAAACCTCGATGTAAACCTTGAGTCTCTATCAGAAACAATACTGGAAGGCACACCATGAAGTCTAATGATCTCATCGACATATACTTGAGCCAATCTCTCCATTGAATACCTTATATTGATTGGCAAAAAGTAAGCTGACTTCGTAAGTCGATCAACAATCACCCATATTGAATCATATCCCTTTTTAGTCCTTGGTAACCCACTCACAAAATCCATTGCAATGCTATCCCATTTCCACTCTGAATAGTCAAGGGTTGCAGCATTTCGAAAGGTCTTTGGTGTTCCACTTTAACCTTTTGGCAAACTAAACAAGATAACACATACTTGGCGACATCCCTCTTCATTCCTTGCCACCAATATAATCATTTCAAATCTTACTACATCTTATTAGTTCCAGGGTGCATACTCAACTTTCGCTTATGGGCTCCATCAAGAATCATCCTCTTAAGCTCAGAATCACTCAGTACACAAACTCTATCTTTGAATCTTAAGATCCCATCTGGTCCTTCTGTGAATTCAGATACAGCGTCATACTTTACCAGTTCCCTCTCTTTTTGTAAGTATGGGTCACTTCCCTACTTCTCTCGGATTTCTTCCATCAATCCACTTGAAATAGTGATCATACTTAAGCACATTCTCCCTAGTTCTAACTCCATCGATAGAAGCATATCCCTAAAATGTTCTATTAACTCACGTTCTTTGAGCATCATAGCAGAAACACTAAGCATCTTCCTACTCAAAGCATCCGCTACGACGTTAACCTTCCTAAGATGATATTGAAGCTGGAAGTCATAGTCTTTCAGAAGTTCTAACCACCGCCTTTGCCTCATATTCAGCTCCCTCTAATCAAATAGGTATTTTAGACTTTCGTGGTCACTATAGGCGTTAAACGTTTCTTCATAAAGAAAATGCCTCCAAATCTTTAACACAAACACAATAGCAGCTAACTCCAAGTCATGCGTTGGATAGTTCTTCTCATGTACTCTCAATTTCCTTGAAGCATATGTCGCCACTCTTCTATTCTGCATAAGGACGCATCCTAAACCCTGATATAAAGCATTGCAAAACCCCTCAAAAGGTTCATTGGGATCGAGTAGGATCAATACTGGCGAAGTAGTCAACAATCTCTTTAACTCTTGAAAACTCTTTTCACATGCATCAATCCATATGAAAGCTTGATTCTTTCTTGTAAGCTGAGTGAGAGGTCCTGCTATCTTGGAGAATCCTTCGATAAATCTTTGATAATATCCAGCTAATCCCATGAAGCTACAAATTTCTGTCACTGTCTTTGGTCTTTCCCATTGGAGAACTGCCTTCACTTTTGATGGATCTACTACAATTCCTTCCTTTGAAATCACATGACCCAAAAACTGAACCTCCTCTAACCAGAACTCACATTTAGACAGTTTAGCATATAACTTCTTCTTCTTCAGGATCTAAAGAACCACACTGAGATGTTCGGCATGTTCCTCCTGACTTCGTGAATAGACTAAAATGTCATCAATAAAGACAACAACAAATCTATCCAGATAAGGATAAAAGATCTTATTCATGTTATCCATGAGTACGGCTGGAGCATTTGTCACTCTGAACGGCATCAAAAGGTACTCATAATGCCCATAACGCATCCGAAAAGCCGTCTTAGGTACATCATCTACTTTCACACGAATCTGAGGATAGCCAGAACATAGATCAATCTTGTAGAATACAACAGCTCCCTTCAATTGATCCATCAAATCATCTATCCTCGGAAGTGGGTACTTGTTCTTCATTGTAATCTTGTTTAGCTGATAATGGTAGTCCACACATAGTCGAGAAGTCCCATCCTTTTTCTTGACCAACAACATTGGAGCTCCCCATGGTGAAATACTAGGTCTCACAAACTTCTTCTCCAAGAGTTCTTTTAACTGCTTCTTGAGCTCAGCTAACTCTGATGGCGACATCTGATATGGTGCCATGGATATAGGACTAGATCCTGGCATAAGATCGATAGAAAATTCTACCTCTCTTTCAGGTGGTAAACCAGGTATATCATCAGAAAAGACTTCAGAAAACTCATTAACCACAAGAATAGCATTCACATTGATCTCACTCTTGACTTCCAAGGAAGACAAAAGCATGTATCCTTGAGCTCCTTCCCTCAAGAAAGTTTTGACTTGGTTAGTAGTTATAAATCCAGAAATCTCAGAATCAGGAAATACTAAGGTTTTAATGGAACAGTCAAGAAGGATATGGTTAGAAGATAACTAATCCATTCCTAAAATAACATCTATTTGAGAAAGAGTTAAACAAATCAAATCAATCGAAAAGATTTGACCTTCCACAGAAATAGGACAATTCAAACAAACTTGAGTAGTAACAACGGGTCTAGCAATGGGAGTAGAAACAATCAAATCAAAAGGTAAGGAAGACACAGATAACCCTAATCAGTGCACACAGTCATAGGCAATAAAAGAATGGGTCGCCCCTGAGTCATTTAGTACAGTTAAAAGATTACCTCCTATGGTACAATCTCCCTTAATCAGATCTTTGGATTGGGAGGCCTCTGTTCCACTCAAAGAGTAAACTCTACCTCCCACCTGAGGTCTTGTTGTGACGCCCCTTTTTAAACCCAAGGGAACATCTCACTTTCAATTACAATGCGAAAATAAAATTTTATGTGAGTTAAGACCCAGTTCATTTTAATAATATATACATTTACTCAATTGTAGTTGGTTAAGTAAATTAGCAAGTATATATTTTTTTTCTATTCATTACATTTACATTAACGATAATCAATATCCACGGTGACGAGACATACATGGGAAATTAACATTTCATTCATATATATATATAATTATCAACTGTTTAGTTACAAAGCCTGGCATAACAAAAAGCAAAACTATACCTGCCCCCAAAGGATTATACATACATATCCCTACGGTATCAGAATATACAGCCCACTACAGACAAAGCATCAGGCCCCCAAAATAAAATACTAGTAGCCCTCAGTAGCTACAAGTAAAGTTAGTCCCTCAAGTGAGGAGGAATCGAGTTAGGGTCCTCTTCTGGATCCTCTTCGGGGTCGTCCTCAGGAACTTCTTCGGGATCTTCCTCAGGATCTTATTCGTCAGAGGAAATCACCATAGGAATCGCAGAGTCACAGGACAGGGCTCGAGCGGTGGAACGAAAAGAGTCTTCCTGCGGAGTGAAATAATAGTCACCCCACATCTCGCGTATCGGTGGTGAAACTCCAGACGTAAACTAATACAGCAGGTGAAGACAGGCGGCTCGTGACGCCTCCAGGCTAGAGATAACGACACATCCCCCGTATAGACGCAACGCTCAGAACCATAGTTGATGTACCAGCACTCTGGCCCTCCCAAGAAGGTCAGGCGCACATCTCCCAAAAATCTTTGCGTGCGTGGCTCCATACGCTTCTGCAGTCGCTCAGTCGAGATGAGGCCAAAAACCAGGGAAGTCGGGGGCTTCCGGTTCCTTGCAGTTATCTTCTATGGAACACAGTATACGGACAAAACAGAAATGGAGAGACAGAGAAGAGGTAAGACATCCTACTATCATTACCAATCATAGCATCGAGAAACCAAACGGCGCAAAGTGCCCACATAGCATTTATGACAGCAATAATGGTAATAAACATTCAATAGCAATTATGATCAACCAAACAGTTCCAGGCAGTCATATACATATAGATATATCAGAAGTACAACAGTTCCAATTATAATAACAATGCATGCCAGATGATTCATGGACTCACTATGCACACTTGCCCACAATAACCAAAATCCTACTCCATGGAGCTAGACACAAAACAGTCGGAGAGAACGATCAAGAGTTATATTTGTATTCTTGGCTGCCCAGGCCCTCAAGTGCTAAAATTATCAAATTATCATTTTGTACATCATGGCATTTTACAAGACATTCTACACAGATCTCGACATAGGATAGCGTCTCAGTCCGGATCGTCAGTGTGTTTGCATCGGTCTACCCCACAGACAGAGAGCTACCAGCTGCCCATTGTGAGGTACCCGCACCCTGACGCCCCCAAGGTCAACAAGAAACCTACACTTGTCTATTCGCACCCACACAAAGGTGTAAGTTCAACTCCTAGGCTACCGGCCTTAACCAAGTCCAACAGACAATCTCTTTCTTTTTGTTCAATGCATGACACAATCATACTCTTCATGACCAACTAGGTCCATCATGCTTCAAATGCATGTCATATCATTTATCATCAATATCTGATCCCATTCACGGGTCCACAACAATCCAATAGTACATTTTAAGGATATCCACAATTTCCATTCATATTCATGATAACAGTGAACCCTTAAATTCATTATGTGCCTCAAAAGCTCACCCATACTCATGTTCTTCCCTGTTTATGAATCCCTACTTAATCTCTAATCATCCAATCATTTATGATTTATGTACTTTTATTAATCCAAGGGTTTTGAATCCAGGAAGATACACGGCCAGAATCACCAACAACATCACAGATTTAATTGCTAGGTATTGGGTGATAAACCCTAGTTGTGAATTCGACGGAGACTATGCATTTAGTGGAAAATTAAGGCTGCCATTCGACGAAGACTAACATGGTAGAAGGATGAAAAATGGGAGAACATTTTATAACAAGATTGGATAAAAACCAATTTCTGTCGGATGGAGGTTCTTTCGAACAGAGATCAAAACTATCGAATTTTTCCAGAAGGTCAGCAGAAGTCCAATTTCGACGGATGTGGGTGTCGACGTTGGAGAAATCTCCCAAGTGTCGAATGTAACGCCCCTCTTCCAAGGGAACGTCACATGATCGATTACAATGCGGAAATAAAGTTAGGTGAGTTGAGACCCGGTCCATTTTAATAAGACGCGTATATTCACTAGATTATAGTTGGGTATTTTAATTGGCGGTTATGTTATATATGTACTTTTTTTTTTTCTTTTTAATTAGTAACCATGTTGACGAGACATCAATGGAAATAAAAGATCAAAAGAAGTAAAACATGCATAGGAATTAATATCGCATCATATATATATATATATATATATATAAGTTTACCAAAACATTTAGTTACAAGCCTGGTACATCAAAAAGCAAAACTATACTGCCCCCAAAGTATTACATACACATACCCACGGTATCGAGAATTTACAGCCCACTACAAACAAAACATCGGGCCCCCAAAATAAAAATATGGTAGCCTTCGGTAGCTACGAGTAACATCAATCCCTCAAGTGAGGAGGAATCGTGTCGGGATCCTCTTCGGGGTCCTCTTCGGGGGTCGTCCTCGGGGACTTCCTCGGGATCTTCCTCGGGATCTTCCTCATCATCGGAGAAATCACCATAGGAATAGCGAGAGACACGGGACGGGGCCCGAGGCGTAGAACGAAAAAGAGTCCTCTCTCGGAGTGAAGTAACGATCGCCCACATCTCACGGATCGGTGGTGAAACTCCAAACGTAGGCGATCGACGACGGTGAAGACGGGTGGTTCGTGGCGTCTCCCGGGCTAGTGATATCGAGACATCTCCCGTGTAGACACGGCGTTCGAGCTGTAGTTGATATACCGGCAAAGACGGCCCTCCTAAGAAAGTCGGACGTACATCTCCCAAAAATGCGTGCGTACGGGGCTCCATAGTCTTTCGTGGTCGTCTCGGTCAAGGTAAGGCCAAAAACCAGGGAAGTTGGGAGCTTAGGTTCCTCACGGTTGTCTTCGATGAGACGCAATGTACGATAAAAGAAATGGAGAGACAGGAAGGAAAAAGAGGTAAGACATCCTTCCATCATTACCAATTATAGCATCAAGAAACCAAACGACGCAAAGCGCCCACATAGCATTTACAACAACAGTAATAATAATAGACATTCAAGAGCAGTTATGATCAAGCAAACAGTTCCAGGCAGTCATAGGTATATCAACAGTATATCAATGCCAAACCATAATAATGATAAATGCAAATAATGCACGGACTCTTTACACATGAGCCCTCAATAATCAAGATCCTACTCCATGGAGCTAGACACAAAACACTCGGAGAGAATGATCGGGGAGACATGCCAAGTATCTCGTCGACCATAAAAACAAGTGCTTTCCGAGAAAATAATCGGTCATTTTGCGCAACAAGGCTTTATACAAGAAAGCATTCTCACAAGATCTCGATATGGGAGTTTGTGGCCAGTCGGGATAGTTGGTGCGTTTGCATCGGTTTGTCTCACGGTCCAGAGGGGCTACCACTGCCCTTTGTGAAACACCCGCGCCCCAACGCCCTCAAGGCCAACTACAGGACCCCACTTGTCTATTCGCACCCGCACTAAGGTGTGTTCAACTCCTAGGCAACTAGGCCTTACGACAGTCCAACGGACAAATCACAATGCATACAGACTCTATGCATAATCATGTATGATCATTATCACATACTATTCCATCATATATCACAATTTGCCAAAGTAAGAATTAATACAGTCAATGGTCTCTCACATGGACCCACAATAGCATAATATTGTCATTAAATAGATCAATACCCTTTTCAAAACGTATTATGAGTTCTTGCTTAGGTTTAGCTTTACTTACAGGGTTTGCCTCTAAAGGAATTCCCTTAGTTAACTTAATTCCTCTTAGGTAATTTATTCATATGCCCTTAGAAGGTTATTCTAAGATCTCAAAATCTCTCACTCTCATGTTCTTCCCTGTTTATGCATCCCTAAGTAATTTCTAGTCATCCCATTTATTTATGATCAATATTCCTCTATATTAATCCCAAGGTTTTTGGGTCCAGGAAACTACACGGTCGAAATCACAAATTGAGTTGCAGATTTCAATTGCTAGGTGTTGGGTGATAGGTATACGTTTGAATTCGACAGAGACTACGTTTTATGAATGATTGAAGTTGCCATTCAACGAATAATAATGTAACAGGAGGAGGAAAGAATGGGAAACACATTTTATTATAGGATTGGCAAGAAATCATTTTCTGTCGGATGGGGTTATGTCGGACGAAGATCAAAAGCTGTCGAACCCTCCAGATGGTCGACAACAACCTCAATTCGACGGGTATAGGTGTCGACGTTGGAGAAAATCTCCCAAGTGTCGAACCGACGAACACTGGTCGAAATCTCTAATTTCGACGGTCGGGAGAAATTCATCTACTCGACAGGCATTGTCTCTCAAATTCGACGATTATTGACTTTGGGTCATTTTCTTGTAAGTGTCCAGGGACTCTATTCGACGGGTTTGTGGTCGGAAGATCGATCTCGACGGGCATGATCGAGGTTCATACTCGACGGATATTGACATTGTGTTTACTGGTCAGAGATCTAAATTCGACGAGTTTGACATTCGACGAAAAGGGTCAGGAGTCTAAACTCGACGGATTTCAACATTTTACTAAGTAATTAGGTTATCACGTTCGACAGGTTTTAGGTTATCACGTTCGACAGGTTTTAGGTTATCACGTTCGACAGGTTTTAGGTTATCATGTTCGACAGGTTTGGCCATGGGTCCTTACTCGACGGATTTTAACATTTTATTAAGTGGTTAGGTTATCACGTTCGACAGGTTTGGCCATGGGTCCTTACTCGACGGATTTTATCATTCGACGAAAATGGTCAGAAATCTTCATTCGACGGATTTTGACATATCACCAAAAGATCAAGGCATTATATTCGACGAGTTTGGCCAAATTTCTTACTATTACTAGTTTTCCACATTAAGTTTCCAAACTCGGGCTCAACACCGTAACTATCTCGAAAATCACTCGGAACTCATTCCCTTCAATATTACACATTCCAATACATCCAAGTTATCATTTATATATATGTACATTCAAAACTCAAACAATCAAATAACACATATACCATACAAACAACATACAAAAGCAGAAAGACCCTCAACAAAATCACAGACGTTCCTAAATGCTAAGAGAGGTTGAGGAGGAGTGTCTTCCTCTTACCTTAGAGAAGCACAAAGAAAGGCTGCTCCTTTTGGTCAGAAATTATATTTTCAGCTCCCAGGGATCCTTGAATATTCAAGCTCACCAAAATCAGAATCAAGTGTTGAAATGGATACCCATGGTCATCAAAATGACAGTGGGTTACGAAAATGGGAAGAGATGAGGAAAAAGCTAAGGACTTTACCTTAAAGTTCCAACCTTTAAGCTTCAACCGTGGAGGAAAAGAAGATGAAGGAAACGTAGAGCTTTGAAGATGATTCCCCTCAGATGTGGTGCTTCTCCAAACACGAAATGGTGCTGGAGTGTGATGGTATTGGAGGGTGAAAATATGAAGGGGGGGATGGTGCTGCTGGAAGGAGAAATGGAAAGAGAGAAAGATGAGTGCTACGTACAGGAGGAGGAAATGTGTGAATTGCAGAATGAATTAAGCCCCTTAATTCAAATGTGCAGCACAAAAATGGGAGGAGAGAGAAATAATAAAAAATGATTCAAAGAAGCTTCCTTGAGAAGCTTCACACGCTTCTCTACGAAGTGCATAGTAAGCTTGTCTCCTTGACTAAATACAACAGATGATTTATTACACTAGCAGATAAAACCTCAAAATGTAGACCTCGTAAACTGTGCCCGGACTCGGGTTTAGTAAGATCCCCCGTTGACACGTTGACAGTCCAAGGTTTACCGGCCGGGAAAATATTCTATTCTCCGGCTCCACTCAGCACACACATAAAATGAAGAATATATTAAAATATTCATCATCTCCAGAAAATTCCACAAAAATTCTTAAAAATTGCAAATATTATAAAATGATCGTTTTTAACAAAATAATGAATTTTCGGGATGTTACAACACTCCCTTCTAAAAAGAAATTTCGTCCTCGAAATTTGCATACCTTAGAATAGTGTGGGTATTGCTTTCTCTCATCTTGTCTTCCAACTCCCAGGTTGTATCTCCAATCCACCTCGTTCCAGATCACTTTCACCAATGCGATCTCCTTGCCTCTTAATTGCTTTATCCTACTATCCTCGATTCTTATAGGAGACGTCTCATAAGTTAAGTTTTCTTTTAGTTATGTATCGGTGCTATGATATGACTTGGGTCGAGGAAGGTATTTCCGAAGTTGTGACACATGGAAAACATTATGAATGTTTGAAAGAAAAGGAGGTAAGGATATTTGGTATGCTAAAGGACCTACACGAGCAATGATTTGGTATGGTCCAAGGAATTTAGGAGTGAGTTTTCTAGATTTTAAAGCCCGCCCACCCCAGTCGTAGGTGTGACTTTTAGGAATACATGCTCACCTTCCTCAAACTCAAGAGGTTTTCTCCTTCGGTCTGCATAACTCCTTTGTCGACTCGAGCCGTCCTCATCTTTTCTGAATCATTTTAACCTTCTCGGTTGTCCGTTGTATAATCTCGGGTCCAATAGTAAGGCGCTCGCCGTCTTGGTACCAACACATAGGTGTTCGACATCGTCGTCCATACGAGCTTCATAGGGTGCCATCCCTATGCTCGAATGATAATCGTTGTTGTTGTAGGTGAATTCTATCAAGGGTAGAATGTCATCCCAACTCCCGGTTGCTCTATGGTGCAAGCTCTAAGCAAATCTTCCAAAGATTGGATTGTTCTCTCCGATCGACCGTCGGTCTGCGGATGATAGCGAGAACTAAGTTGTAATTTTGTCCCCAATGCTTCTTGCAAACTCTCCCGAAATTTGAAGTAAACCTCGGATCTCTATCGAAACAATACTTGTAGGCACACCGTGCGATCGATAATCTCTCCAATATAGATCGAGTCAATCTCTCTAGCTTGTACTTGATGTCGATCGGAAGAAAATGTGTGCTGATTTCGTGAGTCGGTCCACAATTACCCAAATCGAATCATGACCTTTTCTTGTCCTTGGTAATCCGACTACAAAGTCCATTGCAATCTTGTCCCACTTCCATTAGGAATAGATAACGGTTGCAGCAATCCTGCTGGTCTCTGATGTTCCACTTTAGCTTTTTGACAAACCAGACAAGTAGATACACGTCTAGTAACGTCACTCTTCATTCCGTGCCACCAGAACAACTTCTTCAAGTCTTGATACATCTTCGTCATGCCCGGGTGCATACTCAGTTGGCTTGTGTGAGCATGATTAATGATGTATTCTCTAAGTTCTTGATTCCGAGGGACACAAACTCTCCCATGGAATCTCAAAATTCCATCCGTTCCCTCTGCAAACTCTGTTTCATTTCCTTGCTTCATCTGTTCCCTCACTTCTTGCAAGAATTTGTCCTTCTTCTGCTCTTTTCTTATGCTGTCCATCAACTCGCTCGAGATGGTAACCATATTCATGCAAATCTTTCCAGGTTCTAACTTCACAAAAGACCATACATCTCTGAATTGCTCTATTAGATCCTTTTCCTTGATCATCGGGCGAGAGACACGATCATCTTCCTACTTAGAGCGTCTGCCACAACATTTGCCTTGCCAGGATGATACAGAAGTTGGAAATCGTAATCCTTCAGGAATTCTAACCACCTCCGTTGCCTCATGTTCAACTCCTTCTGATCATACAAATACTTCAGACTCTTGTGATCACTGAAAATGTTGAACGTTGCTCCGTAGAGAAAATGCCTCCATATTTTCAGAGCAAAAACTACAGCCGCTAGCTCCAGGTCGTGCGTCGGATAATTCTTCTCGTGCACTCGCAACTGTCTTGAAGTATAAGCCACCACTCTTCCATGTTGCATAAGTACAGATCCTAGCCCTTGGTATGAAGCGTCACAGTACACTTCAAACTGTTCATTCGGATCGGGTAGCACTAACACGGTGAGGTAGTCACGTCGATTCTTCAACTCTTGGAAACTTTGCTCACGGTGTCGGTCCACTCAAAAGTTTGGTTTTTCCTTGTGAGTTGCGTAAGTGGTCCAAAGCAATCTTGGAGAATCCCTCAATGAACCTCCGATAATATCCCGCTAAACCCACAAAGCTTCGAATTTCATTCGACTTCGGCCTTTCCCATTGTAGTACATCGCCTCCACTTTCGATGGATCCCAAAGCAATCCCACTCTTTGAGATCACGTGACCTAGAAACTTGACTTCTTCCAGCCAAAACTCACATTTTGACAGTTTGGCATACAATTCCTTCTCCTTCAGAATCTGAAGAACTATACTGAGGTGTTCAGCATGGTCCTCCCGACTGTGAGAGTATACCAGAATGTCATCAATGAAGACCACAACGAATTTATCCAAGTAAGGTCGAAAGATTCGGTTCATGTAGTCCATGAAGATAGCTGGTGCATTCGTCACACCAAACGGCATCACCAAATACTCGTAGTGACCGTATCGGTGCGAAAAGTGCAGTCTTGGGCACATCCTCTGTCTTCACTCGTATCTGATGATACCCAGATCGCAGATCAATCTTGGAAAACACTGCCGCTCCCTTCAGTTGGTCCATCAAGTCGTCAATCCTTGGGAGTGGATATTTGTTCTTAATCGTCACTTTGTTCAGCTGCCGATAGTCCACACATAACCTTGAGGTGCCATCCTTCTTGCGAACTAACAGCACTGGTGCTCCCCATGGTGACACACTTGGCCTGACAAATTGCTTTTCCAAAAGCTCTTCTAGTCTGTTTCTTTAGCTCGGCTAACTCTGTTGGTGCCATCGGACGGTGTTATAGACACAGGCCAGCTCCCGTACTAAGTCGATAGCAAACTCTATCTCTCGAGCCGGTGGTAAACCAGGCACACTCTCAGGAAAGACTTCGGGAAACTCATTCACCACTGGAATTGTGTCCACATCAACCTCGTTCTCGATTTTCAAAGAAGACAGTAGCATGTATCCGTGAGCTCCTTCTTTCAAGAGAGCTTGAACTCGGTTGGCCGTCAGAAATCTAGAATTCTCATTTATGGGAAAAACTATGGTCTTTCTGGAACAGTCTAACAGAACATGGTTAGAAGACAACCAGTCCATCCCTAGGATAATATCTAATTGGGAAAGAGGTAAACAAATCAGATCGACCAGAAAGGATCGACCTTCAACAATCAATGGACAGTTTAGACAAACTTTGGTAGTAACTACCGGTTTATCATGGGGTAGAAACGGTTAAGTCAAAAGGTAAGGGACGACACGGGTAGACTCAGTTTTTGCACACAGTCATACGATATAAAAGAATGGGTTGCCCCGCAGTCATACGATGCAGCTTAAAAGATTACCTTCTATGATGCCTTCTCCCTATATCAAATCTTCGGATTCGGAGGCTTCGGCCTCCGCTCATAGTGTAAACTTCTCCTCCAGCTTGCGTTTTCTTGGCTTTCGCAAAGCATTCATTGAAGGTTCGACCTTCGCTTGATTGCAATCTCTGTAGATGTGTCCAGGTTTCCCACATCGAAAACAGATAATCCCTTTGATAGGACAATCCCTTGTCAGATGATCTTTTCCACACTTCCGGCATTTGGAGGGATATGCCAAGTTTTGGCCAGTCCGGTTCCCACTAGAACCTCCACTTGAACTTCCACCCATGGTTTGTTGGTGACTTCCCATTGGTCGAGAGTATGGCTTCTTTGGAAGCGGTTAACACTGTTATTGCCGCGCTCTCTGGAATCTCGCAGGCCCAAAGTTTCTATTCCTCATATCTCTAGATTGCTCCGAGCCTCTACATCACAGCAAGTATCCAGCAGTTGTGAGAATTCATTGATCCTCAAGGTGATTACAGCTTTCCTCAGTTCGTACCTCAATCCTTCCGTGAATCTTCGGCACTTCCAAGCCTCATCTGGTTGGTTCTGAAAGTAGGTCCAAAACTGTGACAAATTTTCGAATCTCGGCTGCGTACTCGCTAACAGTCATATTCCCCGTCGTAGGTTGAGGAATTCCGACTCCTTCGCATGCCTTGCACTCGCAGGAAAATACTTGTCCAAGAACTTTTCTTTGAACAACTCCCAAGTAATCTCTCGGTTCACAGCTTCTAGCATCCTCCGCACTCCGTTCCACCAGTTCTCAGCGTTACCTACCAAGCATAAAAGTAGCATAATCCACCTTCTTACCCTCACCGCAATTCATTCCTCGAAATACCTTCTCCAACTCCTTGATCCACAGACTAGCTTTGTCCAGGATCAAATTCTCCTTTAAATTGAGGAGGATTATGGTGTCGAAATTCCGCTAAATTCGAGCATCGCCAGTAGCCTCTAAGCGTTGAGCGACTCGCTCTTGTTGTTGCGTAACTCTCTCTTCTTGTCGTGCGGCTTGCTCGTTTGTTGTGCGATGACCTCACCATCCTCTCGCATCGCCGTAATAGCTGCCCGCCATATCTTCCCTTCGTGCCATCTCACTTTCTCGATTCAGATTATCTGAAAACACAGAAAAGTCAAGTGGCATTCACTAAGAATACCAACCACTCCTCCTTAACGAAAACCATTCAGAGAACACACAGCACAAACAAGACAGACTCAACCACAAGACCCAAAGAAACATAAACCGGGGCTCTGATACCAAAAATGTAACGCCCCTCTTCCAAGGGAACGTCACATGGTCGATTACAATGCGGAAATAAAGTTAGGTGAGTTGAGACCCGGTCCATTTTAATAAGACGCGTATATTCACTAGATTATAGTTGGGTATTTTAATTGGCGGTTATGTTATATATGTACTTTTTTTTTCTTTTTAATTAGTAACCATGTTGACGAGACATCAATGGAAATAAAAGATCAAACAGAAGTAAAACATGCATAGGAATTAATATCTGCATCATATATATATATATATATATATATAAGTTTACCAAAACATTTAGTTACAAGCCTGTACATCAAAAGCAAAACTATACCGCCCCAAAGTATTACATACACATACCCACGGTATCGAATTTACATGACCCACTACAAACAAAACATCGGGCCCCCAAAATAAAATACTGGTAGCCTTCAGTAGCTACGAGTAACATCAATCCCTCAAGTGAGGAGGAATCGTGTCAGGATCCTCTTCAGGGTCCTCTTCGGGGTCGTCCTCAGGGACTTCCTCGGGATCTTCCTCAGGATCTTCCTCATCATCAGAGGAAATCACCATAGGAATAGCAGAGACACGGGACGGGCCCGAGCTGTAGAACGAAAAGAGTCCTCTCTCGGAGTGAAGTAACGATCGCCCACATCTCACGGATCGGTAGCCTGAAACTCCAAACGTAGGCCGATACAAACAGTGAAGACAGGTGGTTCGTGGCGTCTCCAGTGCTAGTGATATCGAGACATCTCCCGTGTAGACACGGCGTTCGTAACCGTAGTTGATATACCAAAGACTCGGCCCTCCTAAGAAAGTCGACGTACATCTCCCAAAAATCGTGCGTACGGGGCTCCATAGTCTTCGTGGTCGTCACGGTCAAGGTAAGGCCAAAAACCAGGGAAGTTGGGAGCTTCGGTTCCTCACGGTTGTCTTCGATGAGACGCAATGTACAGATAAACAGAAATGGAGAGACAGGAAGGAAAAAGAGGTAAGACATCCTTCCATCATTACCAATTATAGCATCAAGAAACCAAACGGCGCAAAGCGCCCACATAGCATTTACAACAACAGTAATAATAATAGACATTCAAGAGCAGTTATGATCAAGCAAACAGTTCCAGGCAGTCATAGGTATATCAACAGTATATCAATGCCAAACCATAATAATGATAAATGCAAATAATGCACGGACTCTTTACACATGAGCCCTCAATAATCAAGATCCTACTCCATGGAGCTAGACACAAAACACTCGGAGAGAATGATCAGGGAGACATGCCAGTATCTCGTCACCATAAAAACAAGTGCTTTCCGAAATAATAATCGGTCATTTTGCGCAACAAGGCTTTATACGAAAAGCATTCTCACAAGATCTCGATATAGGACTGTGGCCGGTCGGGATCGTTGGTGCGTTTGCATCGGTTTGTCTCACGGCCCGAGGGGCTACCACCGCCCTTTGTGAAACACCCGCGCCCCAACGCCCTCAAGGCCAACTACAGGACCCCACTTGTCTATTCGCACCCGCACTAAGGTGTGTTCAACTCCTAGGCAACTAGGCCTTACGACAAATTCAACGGACAAATCACAATGCATACAGACTCTATGCATAATCATGTATGATCATTATCACATACTATTCCATCATATATCACAATTTGCCAAAGTAAGAATTAATACAGTCAATGGTCTCTCACATGGACCCACAATAGCATAATATTGTCATTAAATAGATCAATACCCTTTTCAAAACGTATTATGAGTTCTTGCTTAGGTTTAGCTTTACTTACAGGGGTTTGCCTCTAAAGGAATTCCCTTAGTTAACTTAATTCCTCTTAGGTAATTTATTCATATGCCCTTAGAAGGTTATTCTAAGATCTCAAAATCTCTCACTCTCATGTTCTTCCCTGTTTATGCATCCCTAAGTAATTTCTAGTCATCCCATTTATTTATGATCAATATTCCTCTATATTAATCCCAAGGTTTTTGGGTCCAGGAAACTACACGGTCGAAATCACAAATTGAGTTGCAGATTTCAATTGCTAGGTGTTGGGTGATAGGTATACGTTTGAATTCGACAGAGACTACGTTTTATGAATGATTGAAGTTGCCATTCAACGAATAATAATGTAACAGGAGGAGGAAAGAATGGGAAACACATTTTATAATAGGATTGGCAAGAAATCATTTTCTGTCGGATGGGGTTCTGTCGGACGAAGATCAAAACTGTCGAACCCTCCAGATGGTCAGCAACAACCTCAATTCGACGGGTATAGGTGTCGACGTTGGAGAAAATCTCCCAAGTGTCGAACCGACGAACACTGGTCGAAATCTCTAATTTCGACGGTCGGGAGAAATTCATCTACTCGACAGGCATTGTCTCTCAAATTCGACGATTATTGACTTTGGGTCATTTTCTTGTAAGTGTCCAGGGACTCTATTCGACGGGTTTGTGGTCGGAAGATCAATCTCGACGGGCATGATCGAGGTTCATACTCGACGGATATTGACATTGTGTTTATCGGTCGAGATCTAAATTCGACGAGTTTGACATTCGACGAAAAGGGTCGAGGAGTCTAAACTCGACTGATTTCAACATTTTACTAAGTAATTAGGTTATCACGTTCGACATGGTTTTAGGTTATCACGTTCGACGGGTTTTAGGTTATCACGTTCGACGGTGTTTTAGGTTATCATGTTCGATGTGTTTGGCCATGGGTCCTTACTCGATGGATTTTAACATTTTATTAAGTGGTTAGGTTATCACGTTCGCTCGAGGTTTGGCCATGGGTCCTTACTCGACGGATTTTATCATTCGACGAAAATGGTCAGAAATCTTCATTCGACGGATTTTGACATATCACCAAAAGATCAAGGCATTATATTCGACGAGTTTGGCCAAATTTCTTACTATTACTAGTTTTCCACATTAAGTTTCCAAATCCTGGGCTCAACACCGTAACTATCCGAAAATCACTCGGAACTCATTCCCTTCAATATTACACATTCCAATACATCCAGTTATCATTTATATATATGTACATTCAAAACTCAAACAATCAAATAACACATATACCATACAAACAACATACAAAAAGAAAGACCTCAACAAAATCACAGACGTTCCTAAATGCTAAGAGAGGTTGAGGAGGAGTGTCTTCCTTTTACCTTAGAGAAGCACAAAGAAAGGCTGCTCCTTTTGGTCAGAAATTATATTTTCAGCTCCCAGGGATCCTTGAATATTCAAGCTCACCAAAATCAGAATCAAGTGTTGAAATGGATACCCATGGTCATCAAAATGACAGTGGGTTACGAAAATGGGAAGAGATGAGGAAAAAGCTAAGGACTTTACCTTAAAGTTCCAACCTTTAAGCTTCAACCGTGGAGGAAAAGAAGATGAAGGAAACGTAGAGCTTTGAAGATGATTCCCCTCAGATGTGGTGCTTCTCCAAACACGAAATGGTGCTGGAGTGTGATGGTATTGGAGGGTGAAAATATGAAGGGGGGGGATGGTGCTGCTGGAAGGAGAAATGGAAAGAGAGAAAGATGAGTGCTACGTACAAGAGGAGGAAATGTGTGAATTGCAGAATGAATTAAGCCCCTTAATTCAAATGTGCAGCACAAAAATGGGAGGAGAGAGAAATAATAAAAAATGATTCAAAGAAGCTTCCTTGAGAAGCTTCACACGCTTCTCTACGAAGTGCATAGTAAGCTTGTCTCCTTGACTAAATACAACAGATGATTTATTACACTAGCAGATAAAACCTCAAAATGTAGACCTCAGAAGTGTCTGGGACTCGGGTTTAGTAAGATCCCCGTTGACACGTTGACGGTCCAAGGTTTACTAAACTTCGGGGAAAATATTCTATTCTCCCGGCTCCACTCAAGCACACACATAAAACGAAGAATATATTAAAATATTCATCATCTCCAGAAAATTCCACAAAAATTCTTAAAAATTGCAAATATTATAAAATGATCGTTTTTAACAAAATAATGAATTTTCGGGATGTTACATCGAACCGACGAAAACACTGTGGTCAGAACTCTAATTCAACGGATCTTGACGTTCTACTCGACGAATATTAACTTTGAGAAGCTTCTGATAAATGGACAGAAGATCCACTCAACAAGTATGTCTCTCAATGGGTATTGGCATTCTAACTCGACGAACATTAACTTTTAGGAAGCTTCTAAAAAATGGACAGAAGATCCACTCGACAGGTATGTCTCTCAATGGGTATTGGCATTCTAACTCGACGAATATTTCACTCGACGGATGTGGTCATTCAAATTCGATGGATTTTGCATTGGAGGAGTTTCTCTCCTAAGTGGTCAGGAGTTCATACTCGACGGTTTTTGATATTGCACTAATGACCAGGAATCAAATTCGACGGGCATGGCCAGGGGTTCATACTCGACGTGTTTTGACTTTACTAAGTGATCAAGACATCACATTCAACGGGTTTGGCCAGGGGTTCATATACACGATGTGTTTTGACTTTACTAAGTGATCATGACATCACATTCGACCTGGTTTGGCGAAGTTCATACTCGGATTTAATTTTAACTTTACTAAGTAATCAAGATATCACATTCGACGGGTTTGGCCAGGGGTTCATACTCGACAGGTTTTGACTTTACTAAGTGATCATGACATCACATTCGACGAGTTTGGCCAGAAGTTCATACTCGACGGATTTTAACTTTACTAAGTAATCAAGACATCACATTCGACGGGTTTGGCCGGGGTTCATACTCGACGGGTTTTGACTTTACTAAGTGATCAAGACATCACATTCGACGGGTTTGGCCAGGGGTTCCTACACGATGGTTTTGACATTACACTTAATGGTCAGAAACCCAAGTCATTACCACTTCTCACCAATAATCCCAAAATTTTAGTCTCAAGGCATGGCCATCCGAGAGCCAGCCCGACAGCGTTCCTTTTAGATTATACGTTCCAGACATATATATCAAAACACACAAACAATCAAATAGCATATATATATATATATATATATATACATCACCAGCAGCATACAAACAGAGATGAATCACAGTACCAATCACAAACAACGTCCCTAAATGATAAAAGAGGTTGAGGAGGAGTGTCTTCCTCTTACCTTGGAGAAACACAAAGAAAGATGGCTCCTTTTTGGTCAGGATTTCGTTTCCAGTTTCCAGGAATTCCTTAAAGATTTAAACTTGCAAGAATCAAAATCCTAATATTGAAATGGATACCCATTGTCATCAAAATGACAAGTGGTTTACGAAAAAGAGAAGAGAGGGAGAAAAAGCTAAGAGCTTTACCTTAAAGCTCCAACCTTTAAGCTTCAAAGACGTAGGAGAATGAAGATGGAGGAAATGGCAGAACCTTGAAGCTGATTTCCTCAATGATGGTGGTCCTCCAATCACGAAATGGTGCTAAGATTGGGACGGTTTGAAGAACAAAATGGAGGTGTGGGTGGTGTTACTGCTGTAGGGTGAAAGAGAAGAGAGAAGATGAGTGAATAGTAGTAGCGTATTTGGAGGAGAGGAAATGTGAGAAAAGGAAATGAATTAGACCCCCCCTTAATTTCAAACGTGCAGCACAAATTTGGGAGGAGAGAGAAATGATAAAAATAATGGTTGGAGGAAGCTTCCTTGAGAAGCTTCGCGCGCTCCTCGATAAAGTACATAGTAAGCTTGTCTCCAAATTAAATACATCTGACAGATGATTAATTACACTGTGGAATTATTTTCTCAGTGAATAAAATTTACAATTGATGAAAATAATATTTTATTATTCATCAGATGATTTTATGATACCGAAATTTTATTTAATGAGATAAAACCTCAAAAAAATGTAAACCTCGCAAACTGCGTCCGGCCTCGGGTTTAGTAAGATCCCCCGTTGACACGTTGATAGTTCAAAGTTTACCAGCCTCAGGGAAAATATTCTAGTTTCCCCGGCTCCGCTTAGTGTACACGTAAAATGAAAAATATATTAAAATATTCATCATTTTCAGAAAAATCCACAAAAATTCCTAAAAATCATAAATATTATAAAATGATCGTTTATAATGAAATAAAGAATTTTCGGGATGTTACACTTGTAGCATGTACATTGTTGACAGAGGGCTCTGCCTTGGGTTGATTGCAATCCCTCGAGATGTGTCCGGGCTTCCCACATTTGAAACAGATGATCCCCTTGATTGTGCATTCCCTCATCAAGTGATCCCTTCCACACTCGAGACATTTTGGCACAGATGCACCGGTCTGACTAAACTTATGGCTACTAGAACCTCCTCCATGTGGCTGTTGCTGAGATTGACTCCCCAGTGGCCTCGAATACGACTTTTGTTGAATATGATTTCCATCGCTATGCCTTCCCTTTTGGAATCGAGAGGGTCCAAAGTTACGATTTTTGGTCTCCTGTGATTGATCCAACTCCTTAAGCATGCAACATTTGTCCAGAAGAGCTAGGAACTGATTAATTCCCAAAGGCAGCACTGCTCTCTTCAAGTCGTGCCTCAAACCTTCTTCGAACTTGCGGCACTTCCACTCCTCGTCAGGTTGTAGCTGGAAATACCTTGAGAACTTTGACAAACTTTCAAACTTGGCAGCATACTCACTATCTGACATGCTTCCTTACTTTAGGCCTAGAAATTCCATCTCTTTCACGTGCCTCGCACTGGATGGAAAGTACTTCTCTAGGAATTTGTTCTTGAAGGCTTCCCAGGTGATCACTGCTCCCTCAGCTTCCATCAATCGATGGGCTCCTGCCCACCAGTTTTCAGCATCTCCGACAAGCATGAAGGTAGCATAGGTTACATTCTGAGCATCAGTACATCACAGTCCTCTGAAGATCTTCTCTAATTCTTTGATCCAAAGGCTTGCTTTCTTCGGGTCAAACTCTCCCTTGAATTGTGGCAGATTGTTGTCGCGAAACTCTGACAGATTCTGAGTCTCAGCGGTAGCTTCTCGTTGTTGGGTAGCTCTTTGATTCTGTTTCATTATGACCTCGGCCATTCTCTGCATCGCCTCAGCTGTTGTAGCCATACTCACGCTGTCTCATCCAGAATCCATACGTGCATCTCCACCACGAGCCATCACGTTCCTTTGGAGTCAGACAAAATAATACACAATGAAAGTCAGGTGAAATCATTCCAAACAATTTTGTCTCCTTTCAGAAACCAAACACAGAGAATCATACAACACAAGCACGATAGACCTAACCACAAACCCCAAAAGACTCAAACTTGGGCTTTGATACCACCTAATGCAACACCCTCCTTAGGGTGCCACATTTATTTATTGAAACATCAATAACTTAAGAAAAAAGTGGAAAAGGTTCGATCTTGCAAAATACGAATATTGAATTTTCTTTTTCAAAGGCAGGAACTCAAATAAAACATAACAACACATATATAATTACTAAACATTACACATAAAAAAGATTATATACATATGTGGCATGGATCACAGTCCACCCAAAATATACAAGTTTATACAAAAAAAAGGCATATACAACCATTTGACCAAAATAGAACTAGCCCAAGTCTAGAGACCTAAGAAGCAGGATCTTCCCCTGGACCTTCCATTGGATCCTCTTTTGACTCCTCCGTTAGGTCCTCCTCCTCAGACTCCTCCCCAGCCAAACCTCTTAGCTGTGGTAGAAGTTAGCGTATAGGTGTCCTAGCGGATGACACCACAAGGACTGGGTCCTCCCTAGGGGTGTAATGCAAGTCATCCCACAGCTCCCTAATAGGCATGAAAAACTGTAGACGCACAAAAACACTAAGAGAGAAGAAAAGAACTCCATCATGGGTCCTACTAATAGACAAAGTCAATTCTCCTACATATCTATTCCGTTCAATGCCCCAGTCGATGCGCCATGCATCTGCATCTCCATGGAATTGAACTCTAACAAAACCAATAGAACCTCTACTCGTAGCCATCCAAAAGCAAAACAACGAAAACTACAAATTTTCTTCTTCTTCTCTTAATCTTTATCAACAGGTACAGAGAAAATAGAAGTAGACATAATAACAAAACAAAGAGGTGAGATTTTCTACATCAATACCAGTATGGCAGTAAGAGACAGCAATATCAATCAAATCAAAGGGTACATAGATAACCATTACAGTCGTAAAATTCTGAGTAGGCATTATAATAATATATCAACAGACAATTCCACAGTCTAAATGCATCACAATAAAATACTCAATATCTATGTGAATGCACAATGGACTGACATCTACTCCATGGAGTTCAAACCCACATCAGAGAGAATGATCGGGGAGTCAATATCTGTATATCATTAGCCTCAAATCCTATGCTTCTCAATATAATCAATATGCACAACATGGCTATACAAGACACTCTCAACCGGATCAGGAAAAGGATAGTGTCTGGTCAAGATCGTCGGTACGTTGCACAGTCACCACAGCCTAGTGGAGCTACCAACTAGCCACATGTGGGATACCCGCACCCCGACACCTCCAAGTTCAACAAGTGAACTACACTACGCAATTCGCACCCGCACAAAGGTGTAATTCATCTCCTAGGCATACAGTCTTGACAACAAGTCATTCCAACTTTCACAATGCATGATTTCATGACAATGGTAAAACAATATTTAGAAACAACACAAGTTCCGCCAAAAGGAGCCACAACAGGGCTTAAGTAAATCACTGACATCTCCGGGTCCAGTACGTCGACCTGACAGCACAAGGCTATTATATTTAATCACAAAGCATTTCCATTGTGCAAATTCAAGAACCATCATTTTCAAATTATATAAGACACTCTCACAAGTCTTTCCTTTTAAAACTTTTAAGAATTATTATGGAAATTCACTCAAATTTTAAAACTATTCTAGTTAAGTTCCTCTAGGTAATACTTCCTCACATTTTTCATGAAAATACTAAAAAGAAAACTACATTGTCTAAATCTCACAAATTCATTTCCTTTTCCTCTAAGTCTTTCAATTTCATCTCTCTCTCAAGCTTGTTTTTCCCACTCAAGGCCGAAATCTCACTCTTACAAATGACCAAGTTTTATTTTATCCTTCCATCATTATTATGAATCCTTACTCTAACTCCTTTTTCACTTAAGCCTCTAGGTTCCAATTTAACACAAAAATTTTGTCTTGGATACCCTATTTGGGTCTCTTGGCCATGAGCATCAAGGGCCTTGGGTCTCAAAATTTTCATCTTCCACAATAAAGTTCCAATCAAATAACATACATTAATCATCAAAGTTTTCCATTCCACCAAGATCATGCACATCATCAAGCCATAAAATCATATAAGGCCAAAAGTTCAAAAATCACTAAAAGTCAATACAAGCAAGTGAACAATCCACACATGGATGCTTCACTTTCCATACAACAAAACGTCTTTCACCACCATGGAAGGTTGATGAGAGTAATCTCCCTCTTACCTTAGAGGATAACCATCCACCTCTTAAAAATCTTCTTGAAACAAACTTCCCCTTCCAAGAGCTTCTTGAAAAACGAAAATGACATGCCAAAGAATCAACATTTTAGGCTTGGAGAAGAATGACCATGGATCAAAATCATGGTTTTAGAAAGAAAAAAAGAAAGAAGAGTGAAAGAGGAGAAAATTTACCTTAGATGTCTTCAAGCCCTAACTTGAAGAAATACTTGGAAAAGATGAACAAGTTAAGATCTTCTCACCAATGTGGCTTAGAAAGAGGTTTAGATCCAAGAAAATAGATGAGTGAAATAAAAGAATATGAGTGGGTGGATTTGATGAGTGTGGCCATGAGCCTAGAGGAAAGAAAACGGGAGAAGAAAATGAGAGAAAACAAAGTGTGTAGCTTTTGGGAGAAGAGAGAGAAATGGACAGTAAAGTGATGAAAATGAAAGTTGAATAGAAACTTACTCTAGTAGTCTCCTTTCTCTCTCCATGGCCGTGCACTCATCTAGGGAGGAGGTGTCAAGCATCCTCAACAAGCTTCACAAAGCTTCTTTGAGAAGCTTCTCTCCTTGGTTCAAAAGTCAAAGAGTGATGTCATGTGAGTCACAAGGATGATGTCATAAAGGTGATTAGATACATACAATCCACTAAATCTTTTCTACAAGCTATTATCCAGTGGACAAAAGTCACAGTTAATAAAGCTGGTATCTATTATCCAATGGATAATAGAGCGTACTCAAATTTTATCCATCAGATAAAATTTCAGATAATGAAAATTGTCTCCGATTTCGGGTTTAGTAAGATCCCTCGGTCACAGTTCAACAGTCCAAATTTTTTTGAAATTAATATTAAAATAATCCACATAAGTCAAATAATTCATAAAAATTCACAAAAATCATAAAAACTCACCACATCACAGAAATCACAAATAAACCAAAAACAAGGAAGATCGAGGTGTTACATATTCTGCTATGTCTCTTTTCATTCCATACCACTAAAACATTTTCCTTAGATCTTAATACATCTTAGTGGTATCTGGATGGATGGTATACTTACTAGTGTGAGCTTTTTCTAGAATCCTCTCTTTGATCTTTGACCCTCTAGGAGCACAAAGTCTGTCTCTGAACTTTATCATTCCTTTATAGTCATATCAAAATCCTTTTGGGTTCCTAAAAAGATCTGCTCATTGATGTCCTTTAAAGCTTCATCCTCCTTTTGAGCTTCTAAGATTTGAATCCTTAACTCATTTACTATGTCCACTCTACTCACAAAGAGACTCTGTAGCATCACAGTCACCGCTAGACTCACAAAAGACCTCGAAGTTCTTATAAGGATCCAGACCTACCAATATTGTCGTAGTAGTCAACCTCTTCTTTAACTCTTGGAAATTATTCTCATAGTCCAGATTCCACTCAAAAGTACTACCCTTCCTAGTCAAACTAGTCAAAGGTAGCACTAACTGAGAAAAACCCTTGATGAACCTTCTATAGTACCTAGTTATACCTATAAAGGTCTTAATCTCTGTCACAGTGGTGGGTCTCTCCCACTGCAACACAGCTTCCACTTTGCTAGGGTCCATTGCATTTCCTCCTTTAGAAATAACATGGCCCAAAAACTGAACTTTCGTTAGCCAAAACTCATACTTGGACAATTTGGCAAACAATTCCTCTTCTCTAAGGATGTCCGAAACAATCCTTACATGTCCTTCCCTTGTCTTTCAATAGATAAGGATGTCATTAATAAACACTACCACAAACTTGTCTTGGTAAGGTCTAAAAACTATGTTTATGTAATCCATAAACACTGCTAGAGCATTCGTTAACCTAAAGGACATCACAATATACTAATAATGCCCATACCTAGTTCTAAAAGTGGTCTTAGGGATATCCTCTCTCCTAACTCTGATTTGATGATACCCAGATCTTAGATCAATTTTGGAAAACACTAAAGCTCTTCTTAATTGATACATCAGATCATCTATTCTAGGCAATGGATACTTATTTTTGATGGTTACCTTGTTCAACTGCCTGTAGTCAATATATAACCTCATGGTACTATCTTTCTTCTTCACTAGCAACATTGGTGCTCCCCACGGAGAAACACTAGGCCTAATGAATTACTTGCGCAAAAAATCCTCTAATTGTTTCTTGAGTTCTGATAACTCTAGAGGTGCCATCCTATAGGGTGCTATAGATATAGGTCATGTACCCGGTACTAAATCTATAGTAAACTCTATTTCTCGCTCCGGTGGTAACTTTGCTAAGTCACTTGGAAACACGTTAGGGTATTCTCTCACCACAGGTATACAATCTAGGCTCTGCTTAACCTCTACATCTAATGAGAAAAGAAGAGCATATCCTAGAGCTCCTCCTACCAAACAGTGATTGACCTGATTAGCATTGAGATAGATAGACTCGGAAGAAACAACTCTAGTAGAAATATTAGATAGAAAAATAGGAGTCTTATTTGAACAATTCAAGACCACGTGATTGCACGACAACTAATTCATACCAAGAATAACATATATGTCCACAAGGAGTAAACAGATAAGGTTTGCAAAGAAAACTCTATCCTCGATTCTTATGCAATAGCCAAGAAACACTTTTGAAGTTATGACTGGCTTATTGGTGGGTGTAGAAAGAGATATGTCATATGGTAACTCTAATATAGGAAAATCCAACATCCTTACACAATCATAAGAAATAAAGGAGTGGGGATCTCCTGAATCATATATGACATTTAAAAGATGATTATGAATTATACCTTTACCTTGGATAAGATTGGAAGATTGGGCCACCTTTGTTCCTCCTAGAGTGTAAACTAGTCTCTTGGCTAGTAGTTTTGGGGTAGGTACATCTTCCTTGTTCTAAGGACAATCCTTGGAGAAATGTCCTGATTGCTCACACGTAAAACACACATACTGGCCTGCCAAACACTTACTTCTATGCACTTTCTTACATTTAGGGCACCTTGAAAACTTAGATCTTATCTTATCTTTTCCTTTAGGGATGCTTGCCTTTGAAGCACCCTTCGTACGTTTATCATCATCATGTTTTCTCATTTGGTGTTTGTACCCTTTCCTCTTATTGAGGGCTATGAGCATTTGACTCCACAATCCAACATTTGTTGACCAAGGTAGGAAAGCCTCTAATCTCCATAGGTCTCACTGTACTCTTGATCTCACTTCTCAAGCCCATTTCAAATTTCAAACATCGTCATTTCTCATCCTGATGGTAACAGAAATGCAAAGAGAATTTTGCCAACTCATCAAACTTGGCCACATACTGGCCTACTAACATGCTTCCTTGTTTTAACTACATAAAGTCCATTTCCTTGTCATCATGTAGAGTTTGGGGTAAAAACTTTTCCAGAAAGGCTATCTTGAAAACTTCCTATGACATCGGGGTTTCTGCGGCTTCCAGTACCCTTTTGGCACCTTTCCACCAATGCTCCACCTCACCCTTTAACATAAAGGAGGCGAAGTGTAACATCCCAATTCTGATATCCTGATAGACTTGATCTACGTAAGAGTGTTCAATATTAACAATGTTACCACTAATAACCAAACCCATAATATTCACATAAATAAATAATTATGGAGAGCCATGTTACCAACAATTATATATACATTATAGACACCAAAAGGCATATTGTCATACATAAATAAAAAAAAACTAAGCAAATATAAACTATATACAAGCCAAGTCCAAAACAGCATCTATGTTATGCTAGTCGTCATACATCTTCTTCTTCCCTTTTGAAGAACTTGCACTTGGATTTACATGGCAACACAAACGGGGTGAGAAATCATAATTCTCAGTAGAAGTATTCCAATACCAGCATTTTATACAATCATACAAATTACACAACCATTAAGTTAACACTACCATCACAGAAGTATGCAATTACCCATACAATTGCAATGTCATGAGTTCATGTCATGGCGACAATCGCCCATACAATTGTCATGCTATGCCTAATTATGTCTAATATTTATGTCTATGCAAGTCCTAAGAGTGAATACAATTTAAAGATGTCATGAGTCCTGATAATCATATATTTTATACATTAATAAACCCTCATTTTTAGTCATTTACACTCTCCATGTACTTAATTAATTGATGCTTGGTCATATTTTGTAAGTTTAGGCTCAAATTGGGCCTAATTGAATTTTTACAGCATTATTGAGTTTTGACGCTGTTTTTGTATTTCGGCCATAACTTGAGTTCTAGATATCAAAAAATTATGCACTTTACCTTGTAGGAAAGATGAGAGGAAGCTCTACAACTTTGATGAAGAGCTTAAAATCTTAATCAGACGTTTAGTGGATCTAATTGGGTCTGGAAGTTTAGACTCGGGTTTGGGGAGCATATGACATTAAAGTGAGCATATCTTGGTCAATTCAAATCCAAATCAGATGAGACTTGGGCCATTATACTCTTACAAGGCAAAGCTATGTTAGGGAAGTGTAATGAGGCACTAGAGGCCAATTTAGGGGATAGTTATAGGGTTAGAAAGGGGGAGTCCAAAAAATACATTTTTCTTTCTACACTTTCATCTTTTGTCTAGAACTCTCTTCTCCCCCTTCTCTCTAGATTTTCATTTTTCTTTCTTTACTTTTTCTGAGTTCTTCCCTCCTATTCATAGAGGTGTAGAGCACTTGATCAATCCAAGAGATTGACAACTTGATGATTAATCTTGAGATTTTGTTTTAATTGTTAAATATTCATATATTAATCAAGTTTCTCTTCCTCTGCCTCTCTTTGTTAATTCTAGTTGAATCTTTAATTTGATTAAAATTTTTATATGTTAATTACTTAATTACCATGTGCAAAGAGATGATTTTAGAGACTAAACAGTGCATTAAAGGTGTTTGATGGAATGTTTGGCTTGGTTGGATCTTGGTTTTTAAGTTAATTTTGGTTTTGGATGAATGCTTAAATTGTCTAACCTTAATTAATTGAATCTTGGAAGCGTTTCTAGTAGAAGAACTATGGATCATAGAGAGACATCTTGATATGATCTAAGACCAAGGGTTTGGTTGATAGTTGGATGGGTCTTTAGTAATCAAGGATAGATTAAAATTAAGATTGATTAATTCTCTTGGATTGGTTGATTCTTAGTTATGATTTCTTCTATTTATTTGAATTCCGTTTCTACATTTTGATTCTCAATTTTGATTCTCCATTTACTTGAAACCCCCCCTTTTGCTTCTATTTTTGTTTGCGTAATTCTTTTCTGTTCTATTTTCTAGTCTTTGTTACCTAATTTTGTTTTCTTGTTTTTGTCCATTAACTTCCCCAATATTTGCTTGATTTGATCCAATTGCAATTACAATCCTTGAGAGACAATCTGATGTTGACTCCTATGCTATAAGCCATACGTAAAACTTGGTTACAATTTTGATTGAGTTTGGCATTGGTCAAGTCCTCAGGCGTATTGAGGATATTACCCACCTCAACTACTCTAGGATATGTTATGGTATGTCATGGATTATTAGGCGTAGTGAGGATATGACTCACCTCCACTACTCATCAACACATAAAGAGGATATTACCCACCTCACTATTCAATATTTCATAGAGAGGATATTACTCACCTCCTTTATCCAACAAGTCATAATGAGGAATTACTTACCTCAAATACTCAGCAACATAATGAGGAATTACTTACCTCACTGCTCAATTAACATAGAGAGGATATTACTCACCTCTTTACTCAACAAACATAGAGAGGATATTACTCACCTTAACTATTCAACAAACATAGAGAGGATATTACTCACCTCAATATGGTTTACAAACTCATCATGCAAAACAATCACTAATTACCTATAATAATTAGCACCACAATTGATTTACACGCATCTCAAAATTTACTTCATTAGATTCTCCTAACAAAGTCTCATTACTCATTAAGAAGCATAAAAGAAAGCATCACAAAAGTGAGCCCTTTCATTTCCATCAAATAAAGACTTTGTTTTGTTCTTTCCAATGAAGGGTGCTCAGGCGCTCCAAGCCTGTGTCTCAAGCGTGCGTCACGTAGCACATAATGCTCCCTGTCTGCCCTACTGGTGCCTAAGCACTCAGCACTTGAGCACTGACTGGGCAGAATAAAATCTGTAGAATTCTACAGATGGAATTACTGTTCCATTGAGGAACAAAGGTGCTCCACACCCTCAAATCTCAATTCCACTTGGTTTCTCACCTCTAGTAAGATCCATTAATATACTACAACTCTTAAACCACTTTAATTTCACTCAATCATACCACTTTGTGAATCAAAATCTAACCTTAACCTAAACCCCAAAATTTGGCCTAAATGGGAATTAAGACATCCAAGTGATGAAAAATTCATCCTAACACATCCATAAATCAGTTCTTTACTCAACCAAACTATCCTCATCAAGATTCAACTCAAGAATCACAAAATCACTCTTCAAACCTCCATTTCCTCATCTAGCCCCTCAAGAGTCAAAATGAAAGAAATGAAAATAATAAGTCCAAATAAAGTTTCCCCCTACCTCAATGGCCAGAAATGAAGTCTGAGAGCAGCTCCTCTCCACCACTAAGCTCTTCCTCTTCTTTGGTTGAAGATGGAGCTCCTTTAGCTCCTTTGTTAGTTCTCCTTTGGTGATCCCCTACTGCAGCTGTGAGAGAGAGGTAAGAAATTAGAAAATATCTCACTTTTAAGACTTATAAAAGCTAAGGCAGAAACAAGCCTAGCCATGTGATTACTTAGTCACTTAAGTGACTACACTGCTATACCCCGATCTATTAAGAACACTTGGATTTCACCAAATCCAAATTTCTAACTTCCAACAAATTTCAAATAAATCCTAAGATTCATAAAAAAATTTGGTTCACCATTTTCATAATTTTCCATATCTGCTGGTAGTCAATCCGGCATTAAAACACAACTAGTATGCTTAAAAATACCAAACTAACTCTGATTAACCTCAAACTTTAACTACATCTACTTCCATACATTTGTGACCTAGAAAAAAATTCTCCACACTTATTTCCATTATCTAAGAAATTTAATCCAAATTCGGGGCTAAAAACAGTTATATTTCACACATAGAGTTACAGCAAAGTGACTAAACGTGCTCTAATGGTCACAAAAATTTACAGGCATGACAAACTAATATTAGGCTACCTCCGCAATGATATACAAGTCTATCATGATTATGTAAGGTGTTACACAAAGGACACTTTTTATCCTCCAAGCAAACCATCGCATCAAAGATCTTTTCCATTTCAATGAGCCACTCCTCAACTTTAGCAGGATTAAACTCGCCTCTAAACGGTGGAGGGTTCATCTGATAGAAAACTGACAAGTCTTAGAAGTTTTGATTCCATCCTCTCAAGCACCTTTGTCATAACATTGGCCATAGCCATAACAGCTTCAGCCATATCTGGACCTTGTGAGGTCGAGTTCCTTGCTTCTCTAGTTTACCTTTCTGGTGCCATAGTTTCTTGTATACACAGAAACAACATATATTGAGTTGTAGTCTCAATACCATGTAATCATGCAACAATAGCTAATAACAAACCAATCTCAGGAAAATTATGTAATTCTATCATCACTTCTAATATATGAAACAAGAAAAGTATAATTCTAAAAAAGAACTCCTAACATGCATAAGCATAGTCAGTCTATACCCCAGCTCAACAGGATGAACTGCTCTAATACCATAATGTAACATCCTAATACCAGTATCACAATATATGTAGCATACAAGGAGATACCTAGCATTACAACGTCACTACATATATAAAAACCTGATAAATATATCCATAATGTTCATTAGAAACATTACAATGAGCCTTATGAAATGCAAAAAGCACAACATTTATAACATAATGCATCTATATACATATACATCATTAGCCTCCCTTGGGGTGTGAAGTAATACATAACTGTTTACATTACAAAAGAAGTATAAAGATACAAGGATTGCAACATAAAAGCTAAATCTAAAACTAATCTAAGACTTTAGCATCTTTTTTCTTCTTATTCTTTGAAGAACCTTCACTTGGAATTACATCATAACATAGTGGGGTGAGAATCAACATTTCTTAGTATGAGTAATCAAAACCAGTCATACATAATATAATAACATAGTCTTAACAATTAAGAATAACACAAGTTACATTCTTTACAAGGTCTAACTTTAATAACTAGATAAACCAAGTTAAACATACATACATTCATTCTTACATACTTAGCTCATTTAAGATCTAGGCATGTTTTACTAGGGATTCTGGCTTCTCATGTTTACCCCTTGTAGATAGGAAAATTGGAATTTCCACACTACATGCAACCCTAGCACTTGGTTAGGAATACTTGTCCCCTTAGGAACTTCTGACTCCCTTCCTTTTGGCTAAATAGCATCAACTACATTACAAGGTCACACTCAAAGGTAGACAATGCCAACTTATCCTGGTTTACTTGTATCTAACACCCCTCATCATCACATCTCTAGTGAAGGTAAATAACAATAAGTTACCATAGGTGCTAGGCACTTATCTATAGCAAATCCTTAGTCTTGGTTGCTTTAAAGATCATACATAACTTATAATTGATTTACCTCTAGTAGTATATTAAACATATCCTAAGACCATCCATTGTTCTTAGATGACCAAAGGCTTAGACTTTTCCATCTATGCTAGGTGATAATTTACCTCTTGAAAATATCCCCATTTGGGTCTTAACACACTTTAGGAAACATATATTAATGATCTCATCTAGTACAGAACTTTAAAATATAAAAAATGACATTTTTGGAATTCTAGGGCCTCATGCCTCGACGTGACACTCCCACGCTACAGCGTGCTACTCTCTGTCTTTAGAAACTGAAAATCCGAGGCTTGTGCACCGAGGCATGAGAAGCAAAACCCAAATTCTACATAATTCTGTAGAATCGTGGTACTGTTCTATCAATTCAATTCATGGATTTTGGCCATTCCAAACCAGTTTCTAGGTAATCTTAGGTCCCTAATCAGCTCTTTAACACTTAGGAATTATCAATCACTAACCTAAACATCTTAATTTGGATTCAAGCACCAAAAACTCCTATTTGACCTAAAAGTCATCTATTGTGAATCAAGGGCCTGAATAAGATGTTCTAAGCTTCTAGCTTCAACTTATGCTAAGAATAAGTCATATATGACCAAAGAAACACAAACATGCAAGCCAAACACATCAAACACCTTTAAAACTCATTTTGACCTATTAAGCACCATAGGTGCCTTCATGGAGAAAATGATGAAAAGAGATGAAGATTGTAACGTCCCGGGACTGCCTGCAGGATTGACGAGTGTCTCCACAAACCAACATGGGTCTTTTCAGCGTGCTTTTGTCCTCACTTACACGCATCCTAGGAAACTTTCCAGAAGGTCCCCGTCCTATAATTGCTCCAGGTCAAGCACGCTTAACCATGGAGTTCTTATGTTCTAGGCTCCCAAAAAGAAGTTGTAACTTGTTGATATGGCTACGCCAAATCAATTCCTTTAAGTCATCCTCAACTATGCAGCCCTATACCTACACAGTCTCTAAATCCCTCTCATTCTGGTGCGTATTCAGTTCATTCATGTGACCCTTCGCCTAGAAGCCTGCCAGAAGCCGCTCCTTGTCCATACTTCATTGCACCGGTGATCACTTCCCGTCCTCGTCATCCCCGGGACACACATGCCCACCAACTTTCGCTTGGTTCGTCCCCGAACCACACCATACTGGGAGAGGTCCCGTCTCTGATACCATTTGTAATGTCCCGAGACTGTCTGCAAGATTGACGAATGTCTCCACAAACCAACACGGGTCTTTTTAATGTGCTTTTATCCTCACTTTCACGCATCCTAGGAAACTTCCCAAGAGGTCACCCATCCCATAATTGCTCTAGGTCAAGCACGCTTAACCATGGAGTTCTTATGTTCTAAGCTCCCGAAAAGAAGTTACAACTTGTTGATATGGCTACGCCAAATCAATTCCTTTAAGCCATTGTAACATCTCAAAAATTATCTCATTCATCATAAATAGTAGTTTTATAATATTTGAGATTTTTAGGAATTTTTTAGGATTTTTTTGGAAATGTTGAATATTTTAATATATTTTTCATTTTACGTGCACACTGAGCAGAGTCAGTGTAATGCTCCAAAAATTATTTGTTTCATCACAAATAGTCATTTTATAATATTTGTGATTTTTGGAAAATTTTCTGTATTTTTTTGAAAATGTTGAATATTTTAATATATTCTTCGTTTTACGTGCACACTGAGCAGAGTCAGTGTAATGCTCAAAAAATTATTTGTTTCATCACAAATAGTCATTTTATAATATTTGTGATTTTTGGAAAAATTTTTGTATTTTTTGAAAATGTTGAATATTTTAATATATTTTTCATTTTACGTGCACACTGAGCAGAGTTAGTGTAAACACTCCGAAAATCGTTTGTTTCATCATGAATAGCCTTTTTCTAATATTTGTGATTTTTGAGAATTTTTGTGGATTTTTCTGGGAACGTCAAATATTTTAATATATTCCTCATTTTACGTGCACGCTGAGCGGAGCCGGGAAAACAAAATGTTCTCCTTGAGGCTGGTAAACATTGAACTGTGGATGTGTCGACGGGGGATCTTACTAAACCCGAGGTTGGGCACAGTTTACAAAGTTTACATTTTTCAAGGTTTTATCTGATAAATAAAATCTCTGTGCGCACTGTTAAATAAAATTTTGCAGTACGCTCTATTATTTGATGGATAATTATTACTGGCTTGTGTACTACCACAATTATCCATTGGGTAATAGCTTGTAGTAAAATCCTAACCACCTCATTATTTAATTACTAAATCACATTATCTTATCCAAAGGTAATCTCCTTTATGTCTACTCACATCTCCTTTATTGAAAATGCACCCAAGCTTCTCAAAGAAGTTTCATTTTCTCTCTCTCCCCCTCCCACTCTCCACGGCAGCAGTAGCCCCAATTGGAGCCCAATATTGTGCTTCATTTAATTAGGCAATTCAATTCTAATTTGAAAAAAAAAAGTCACTATCTTTTTCTCCTATCAACTTCTCTCTCTAACATTTTCTCTCCTTCTCTCTACCCTCCTCCATAGCTACGAAATTGCAGCCCCTCCGCCACCATTTTTCTTCACTTTTCCCTTCACAAACACCATTTCTATACTCCTCTCAACCTCCTCTACAACTTCTATTTGAAAGGTTTTCTTCAAAAACCAACTTTTCCTCCATTGTCATCCAAGACAAAGCTTCAAGCTTTTGGGTAAGGTTCTTAGTTCCTCACCCTTTTCTCTTCATTTTCATGATCCATGGTCACTATGGTGACCATGGATGCCTTTTTCAAGCTTTGATTGTGATTCTTATGAAAGTTTGATACTCTAGGGTTTTGGTTTTGGTGGAATCCGAAAATTCAAGGGAGCTTCAAGGGAGTTCTATTGTTTGTTTTCTCCTCTAGGTAAGAGGGAGATAATCCTCTTCAACCTCTCTTGGTAGTAGGGAGCTTAATTTTGTGATTGATTGTGAGAAAAGCCTATTGAGGGTTATTCTTTGTTTGTATGATTTGTATGATTTCATATTGTTTCTAATTTGTTTAAGTTATTTGATTGATTGATTATGTATATGTATGTGTTTGGATGGATTGGAATCTTGATTTGGAAGCAAAAATGACTTGGTCCTCTTCCATGATGGTTTTGTGGCCCTAAATTGGGGTTCTTGGTAAAAAAAAAATTTATAACAAGTGGAAGACTTAGCTAACCAAGTGGATAATATGTGATTAATAGAATAAAAATTTAAACCCTAAACCTAGAGTGGCTCACGGCCTTCATGGCTAAAAATGGCTCAATCATATGATTTCATACAACTATGGCAATTAATTAATCAATTAAATAAATAAGAGGATTATATAATGGAAGGAAATAAATTTAGTAACCTAAAGGAATTCTTTGAACTTTCGGAACAAATAAGGATGTGTGAGGCATTGGTAAGACTTAGAAATAATTTCTTGTAAGTGAATATGACTAGGTTTAAAGTAAGACCCAATAATGAAAGGAACTTCATAAGAAAAATTAAATTGAAGTGATACTTAATTAAATGATTAATTAGGAAGCAATTAGGGCTTCATAAAATGGAAAGAACCAAGAATGAAGTTTCATTCAATAACTTATAATAAATTTTAATTAAAGCAAGACCATGAGTGCAAGTAAGAGTGATAAATAATTTGACTTGAATCGTTCTAAGGGAGTTATGTTTAAAATTTAATGATGGACTTATGTAATTAAGATAATAACGTTTAAATAAATAATGTGAAAGCCTTTCTCGAAAAGAGAAACTTCTTAAGAAAAATATAGAAATTTAGGCGTAATTCCATAATGTACCCTAAAGGTGTAATGCATTATTTAAGAACTTAATAATAATTATTGTGGGTCCATGTGAGGGACCAATGAGGGGTTGATGCTTACCTTAGCCAAAATTGTGGCATGTTATTGAAAGTACATTATTGATGAATATACATGATATATGCATTGAGTCATCATGCATTGTGAAAGTCCAATGGACTATTTGTCAAGGCCATGTTGCCTAGGAGTTGAATCACACCTTAGTGCGGGTGCGAATAGACTAGTGTGGGTCCTGCTGTTGACCTTGGGGGCGTTGGGGCACGGGCGTCTCACAGTGGGCAGTTGGTAGCCCCACTGGACCGTGAGACAAACCGATGCAAACGCACCAACGATCCTGACCGAGCACTGTCCTATATTGCTATCTTGTGAGAATGCTGCTGTATAGAGCCTTTTGCGTAAAACTGTTGATTATGATTTCTGAAAGCACTTGGCCCTAGGCAGACGAGATACTAGCATGTCTCCCTGATCATTCAATCTGATGTTTGCGTCTAGCTCCATGGAGTAGGAATTTGATATCATGTACATGTGCATAGTGAGTCAATACATTACTTGGCATTTAATTTATATAATAATTGGATCTGCTATCTTATTGATGATATACTGCCTAAAATTGTTAAACTACTTAATATCTGCTTCTCGGTACTGTTTATTATGTTTGTTATGCTATGTGGGCGTCCTACGCCATTTATGTTTCTTACTGCCATAATTGGTAATGAAGTAGGGTGTCTCACCTCTTTCTTGTACTATTCTTGTTCTATGTAATCTCTTGGTTAAAGACTGTTGAGGGGACGTTGTTGATTTCCTACCGGATTTTATTTGGTTTGATTCCCTATATTCGACAATGTCATCGAGAAGAGGTTCTATCGGTTTCGTTAGAATCGTGTTTACCGGTGCGCCAATGCATGGCGAGTCGTCTGGGTTGGACAGCGTATACGATATGTTGGAGACCTGATCCTGACCGTAAGGAGGACCCACGATGGAGATCCTGTCCTGACACTTACTCATTCGATACATCTGGAGTTCGCTTTGCCTATCCAGGAGCTATGGGGTGACCCGATTCACACCCCTAGAGAGGACGCGAATTCCATGGCATCAGCTGTTAGGGCACCTGCCCGTGGGACCGCACTCGGTCCCTGTCCTTATACTTCAGACGACTCGGGGGAGGATCCTGACGTGGATCCGATGGAGTACCCAACTCCTTAGACATGGATGTTTGATGGGTAGTTTATGTTTTTCTTCTGTATTAATTATGTTATGATGTATTTTTAATATATTTGCCTTTTTAAGTGAATCTTGATGTATTTCATTGTGAGTTGTATGAGAAATGCGACACGCTCTGTATGCTTTAACTTAATTAATTTAGTCCTACGTACTGTATTTTGCATATATTCTGTTGAATCATATCAGTTAACGACGACTTACGTATTATTGCATTCGTGGCTCATATTTCCTTTATATATAAAATAAAGAAAAAAATATATTCAAATTTGGAAAAGTATTGCGAAGAAGTTGTAGCATGCCATAAATTTAGTGACTGCGGTATAATGACGATTGTGTCGTGGCTATTAAATCGAGGCGTGTTACAACTATCCTCAACTATGCAATCCCATACCTGCACAATCTCTGGATCCCTCTCATTCTGATGCGTATTTAGTTCATTCATACGACTCTTCGCCTAGAAGCCTGCCAGAAGCTGCTCCTTCTCTATGCTTCATTGCACTGGTGATCACTTCCTGCCCTCGTTGGCCTCGGGACACGTACCTTCTAGCATCATATCCGATAGAGATCCAAGGTTTACATCGAGATTTTAGCAAAGCTTACATGAAGCAATGGGGACAAAACTACGTTTGAGTTCAGCCTATCATCCGCAAACTGATGGACAAACTGAAAGAACAGTACAGTCACTAGAGGATCTACTGAGGGATTGTGTGTTAGAACAACGAGGGAGTTGGGATGAATTCTTACCTTTGGTGGAATTCACCTATAATAACAGTTTTCACTCAAGCATAGGGATGGCACCCTATGAGGCGCTTTACGGATGATGATGCCGAACACCTTTGTGTTGGTATCAGGATGGGGAAAGTATGACCATCGGACCCATAATGGTGCAGCAAATGACAGAGAAGGTAAAGTTGATTCAAGAGAAGATGAGGGCAACTCAGAGTAGACAGAAAAGCTATGCTAACAAAAGGAGAAGACCTCTTGAATTTGAGGAAGGTGAGCATGTGTTTTTGCGAGTAACACCTACGACTGGTGTTGGCAGGGTTATAAAGTCCAAGAAACTCACTCCTAAATTCATTGGACCCTATCAAATTCTTCGTCGGATAGGTTCAGTTGCATACCAATTAGCTTTACCGCCTTTTCTCTCAAACCTACATAATATGTTCTATATGTCTCAATTGAGAAAGTATATTCCTGATCCTTCGCATATTATACAGCCTGATGAAGTGCAATTGAAAGAAAATTTGACATATGAGGCACTTCCTGTTAAGATTGAAGACAGGAGGGTGAAGCAGCTCAGGGGCAAAGCAATTCCATTAGTGAAAGTGATTTGGAATGAGACAACCAGAGATGCTACTTGGGAAATGGAGGAGAAGATGACGAAATAGTATCCTCAGTTGTTTTAATGTATGATCAATTTTGGGGATGAAATTCTTTTTAGTGGGGGAGAGTTGTAACACCCCAAATTCTGCTATTTGACTTTAATGCCTAAATTGTATTGCTTTGCGTTTTCTGTGTGATATAAAATTATTTGGACTATTTTGAGACTATTTTGGATCCTTGTGTGTGATTTGCTCCGAGTCAAAAAATAATAATTTTCGGGTCGAGAAATTTTTTTTAATTGATTTATTCAGAGACGGGGGATCTTACTAAACTCGAATATGAGAGACACGAAATTAAATCTTTTAATTTTTAGAATTTATCTGTGAAATAAAAATATTTTGTGGGAAAATATTCACTGTTTTATTTACTGCAACTTCTGTTACTGAGTAAAGGACCCGATATATTTTATTTTTTGAAAAATAGACTAAGAATAATTTCTGTGACTCATTTTAAAGTGAACCAATAGAAATGAGTCAACATTAGTGGTTGGACTTTTCTAGACCAATAGGAAATGGTCAACGAAAATGGTTAGACTAGTTACTAAGTAACTAGAAAAACTAACTAAGTTACCCTAAATAGCTTAAATAGTAACTAGATGGAACTAACTTAGTTACTAAATATTTAGAAGCTAGTTACTAAATAAATATCTAAGTCATCTAGAAACATGACTTAAGCATGACTTATACAATGACTTAAGCAAGTAACTAACTAGTTAGAATGTAACTAAATAACTTAATCTAGTTAGCTTACTATCTAATTAAGATGTAACTAGAATCTAGTTGAAATCAAACCTAGTTACTATCTCCCTAGAGCCACATGGCCACTAGGCCTTCCCACCAAGTTCTTGAACCATCCTTATGACTAATTGATGACTACTACATTACATAGGCCATGTGAAATGCATTAGATCTTTTTACTACAAAGATTAAATTATAATTTATCCTATACACTAACTCCATGGCAATGTAAGGAAAATATAGCTATCCATCTTCATTTTATCACACTTTGTAATATCAAGCCTTCATCTTTTTCTCTCAAAGTTCAAGACCACTCAAGAACACAAGAACACTTTCTCTCCTTTTTCCTTTGAAGTTTCGGCCTCCCTACCAAAACCTCACCTCCACACTTCTATAATTTCATCTCTTCATACTTTCTAAACCCAAATATCATTCTAAACACTTTTTCTTTAGAGAGTTTTATCAATATCCTTCTCTAAGTACTTCAAAAATCAAGCTTTGATTTCCTACATCTAAAGTAATTTCTTGAATCTTTGATCCTAGGTTGGATTTTTGATTTTCTAGACCATGATTGATCCATGGTTTATTGTTTTCAAGGGTTGTTTATGACTTTTAGAATTGTTTAAGTTTGATTAAGGTTTTGTTTGGTGTCACACGAATTCAAGAGGAGAAGAAAGCTTGAAGTTATTGTCTTCCTTGAGGTAAGAGGAAGATTAACCTCATCAACTATATGTTGGTGGTGAGGAAATGGATTGGTTGTGAAAAATCCATAAGGATTTATTCACTTGCTTGTTTAAGTTCTGTTTGTTTGTGTTTGTTATGTTTAAAGTTTTGAAATTATGCTTGCATATGTGTTGGTATGATTATAGCTTTGATAATATGCTTGTATGTGTGAATTATAAAGCATGCAAATTTATGTGTAATATAGGATGTGAATAACATGATGAGGAAAATTATATGAAGGCCCCAAAGAGCCTAGAGGCACACGACCTCATCACCACAAAGGGGACCAAGAGTCCTAAATTATTTTCCTAATTGAGGATTAAAGGATTTTTGTGACAAGAAATTTAATTAAGTGAGTTTATAAGGAATAAAGTGTTAGAAAATGATTCATATATGAATTTTGAAGCACTATATGAATTCGGCCAACATGCCAATTTTTTATTATCAAGATCCAAAAATTATTTTACTAAGTGTAAACTTAGGTGTTTTAATAGTAAGAACTCAATTTGGTAAGTTTAGGAATTTAAAATGAAAGTAATTTAATTTTTAAAAACTAAAATTGGCTTAATTAAGTTATGTAGTGAAATAAAAGTGAATACTTGAAATTTACTGACGTATAGCTCACCCTATGGGTTTTGACGCGTGCTAGGAAATTTTGAGCTGTAATATCCCAAATAAATTAAAGAAACACAATTTTCTGGGAAACAGTAGAAATACTGATTTTTAGAGAGACTATATTGAAAATATTATTTAAAGAGGGACTATATTGAAAATACTCTTTAAAGATGGACTATATTGTAAATATTATTTAAAGAATGACTATTATGTAAATATTATTTTATAGAAGGACTATTATGCAAATAATGAAAATAAAGTCAATTTTTGGTATTAAATGAGAAAAATCTCATTTTGAACTTAAAATATGTTAGAAATATTTTACGTGATTGAAAATACATTAAAAAATCTTTATGCGACTCAAGAATAGTAATTTTAGGATATGCGATTAAAAAAAATGTAATAAAATGTTTACGCAATTTAGAAAATGTTGAAAAATCCCAACGCGATTTAAAAATGTAAGAAAAATGCTCCGCGATTGTGAAAATGTGATAATATCGCTACACGATTGAGTGTTAACAGCAGTTTGCTGTCGGGCAGTTATGGTGGGCCTGGTTGTGTTGAATATTGATACCACTAAGAAAAGGTGAGGATATATGAGGTACTGTAAAAATAGTAATGGTATGTGTGTTTGAATCATATATCATGCATAGAAAAGCGTATTCGCTTGTTTGGTTAAGGCTGTATGCCAAGGAGACGAATTATGTAACACCCCAAATTTTAGACTATGTTGCAAGAGCTGACAGAATTACACTACTTTGTGTTTTCTATGCATTATAAAAATAATTTGATTATTCCGATACTATTTGTGATTATTTTGTGTGATTTGCTCCTGGTCAAGAAAATAATAATTTTCGGGCTGGGGAAATTCTTGTCTGATTATTTAGAGATGGAGGATCTTACTTAACCCGAATCTGAGTAACACAGAAAAGAATCTATTAATTTTTAGAATTTATCGTAAAATAATTCTATTTTACTGATAAATATATGTTGCTTGATGCATAGCTGTTATTGCTATGAATTATTTTGACCCGGTATAGTATAATTTGCCATAATAATCAACCGACCACAATTCTGGAATTCTAATTCGACCAAAATTCTGGAAATCCCAATCCGACAGAAGTTCCTCAACATTTTCCCAAATGGTTTTCATTTCAAAACCTGTTTCGACAAACCGAATTCGATAATTTCTTTTGAGAATAGATTATTGTCGATACTGACTTCATTTCAAGCCTATTTCGACAAACAAAGCTCGACAATTTTATGAATATACTCCTGTCGATAGCTCGGTCTTTCTCAAGCCTTACAGGGATCCAAAAGATCAATCTCACGTAACTCATTCGACAATCCAAGATTTTTGAAGATCTTGACACCGACAGAATTCGGACAAGGTCCAAATACTTTTGAAGACATGTTTCTAACATTTTGATCCCGTCGGATTTAATTAATAAGACTACATGTAAGCATATGCTAATGGTGAGTTGAATCCGACACCCTTGAGCATTTTCCGACAACATCAATCGGTAGTTCGACAAAACCCAAAATACCTCAAGATGGATGAAACCGATTCTCAATTCTTGAATCATAAATCAAAGATTTTGGTCGTTATGGTCGCCTCTTCCGACAAAGACCATCTATTCCGACCAAGACCATCTTTCCGACGAAGACCATCTATTCAAAACATGGGAGAAGTCCTCAGGTTCGACAAAGCGATGGACGTTCTGTTAGCAAAGAATCAGTTAAGAACAATATGGTTCTCCTTTTCCCTAAATCTTGTTGGACGATTTTACAAATCAAAATGAAGATGTTTATATTCATCGAAATATACCTTTTAAAACAATGCCAAAATCCGTCGAAATAGGATCTTTTAAGACAATGTCATATCCATCGAATTTGGACTTCTATCCAAATATGTCGAATTTAATCTTCTTACTAGTTGGTACCATGTTAATATCCGTCGAGTGAGGATGCTAGTATCAGTTAAGTGAAAATGTCAATATTCGTCGAGTGAGGATGCTCATGTCTGTTGAGTTAGAATGTCAATTTCCGACGAGTGGGGATACCAATGTCCGTCGAATTTGAATGATAATGTTCGTCGAGTTATGGTGCTAACGACCGTCGAATAAGAATTCCTGATTTCAGTAGAAAAACTTCTCTAATGTCAAAATCCGTCGAATTTGATCTTCTGACCATATAATATTTCATCGATTCGACAATTGGAAGAATTCTCCAACATCAACATCTGTCCGACGAATTAGGATATTTGTTGACCTTTTCAAGTTCATCCGACAGCCTTTCATTTTCGTTTGACAGAATCACCATTCGACAGAGTTCTCATCCGACAACACTTGATTTTAACCATTCTTGGGGAAATGATGTTCTCCCATCTTACCGAATTTTGTTATGTCATTTTTTGTCAAAAATTTCCTTGGAAACTCACGTTCATGCAGCAATTTGGAGGGGTTCTACGTCGGCCACGTAGCAGCTTGAAGGAGGTTCTACAAGGTTCTTGAACAATCCAATAACCTTGAAAGTCAAATGAATGACATCAGCCACGTGCATTCAGAATAAGATATTTTACTTCATGTAAATCCTAAACTTTATTTAAGCTTATCCCACACAGCTAAAGATTCATAAATTTTACTCTCCCACAATTTCATTTTCTCTCTCATCAAAAAGCATCCATCTTTTCTCTCAAAAATCTCACGAACAGAAGTATCAGTTTTCTTCCTTTTCTTTTCTTTGGTTCGGCCAAGCATCCTACGAACACTATCCATCACCTGTAATTTTCATTCTCACCATTTCCTAAAGCCAAACACCATTCTAAACACTTTCATTTAGAAAGTTTTCACAAAATCCCACTCTAAGTGCTTCAAAATCCAATTTCTATCTTACTTCCTTGGAGGAATTGTTGTGGCTTATACGAAAACAAGGAGAAGGAGAAGAGCTTAAAAAGCTTGAATCATCTATTTTCTATCTTGTTCTTCAAAGCTCAAGTTTGAAGCCTTGAAGAAGCTCTTGGTGGAGGGAGTTTGCTTGAAGGAGACATACAAAGAGCTTTGGAGGTTCTTCAAGAGGTAAGAGGGAGATTTAACCTCACCAACCAAGTTTTGGTGGTGTGGAGATGGTTGAAACGGTGAAAAACCCCTAAGGGTTTATTCACTTATTGTTTAATTACTTCTTTAGTTGTGATTGTGTTGTTGGTGATTTTATGTTTGTGATTGTGGTGTTTATGGCTTTGAAATTATGATTGCATGTGTGATAATATGTTTATTATTTTGATAAATATTGGTATGTATGAAATTGAATGCATGTAAGTGTATGTGTAAATTAGGATGTGAATAATATGATGGATTAAACTGAGAATTTAGAATTTGAAAGAAAAGGAAATTGAATTTGGAAGAGTCGAATATAGCAAGATGAAATGATTTTGGAGAAACAATACAGATTATGATTTTATAGGAGCAATATTGTAATTTTTGTGTTTAATGGGGACATGTTGTAACTATTGATTTTTGAATGGTTATATGTAAATATGATTTTATAAGGGACTTTTTAGTAAATATGATTTTTGAGGAACTATTTCATAAATATAATTTGTATGAGAAACTATTTCGTAAATGTGATTTTATGAAGGACTATTTCGTCAATAGGATTTTTATGAGGGACTATGTTGTAAATTATGAATTTTATGAAAGATTATTTCGTAAAAAGGAATTTTATGAAAAACCATTTTGTAAAAATGAATTTTTGAGGGACTATTTTGTAAATATGAATTTTATGAGGGATGATTTCGTAAAATATGAATTTTTCAAGGGACTATTTCGTAAATGTGACTTTTATGAGGAATTGTTGTAAAAATATTATTTGGATGAGGATTATTATGCAAATATGAAAAATGAAGTTGAGTTTTGGTGTTAACTGAGGAAACTAGTATTCTTAATTTAAAACGTGTGAAAAGTATTTTATGTGATTGAGAAATGATGAAAAATTGATACGTGATTTGAGAATATGCGAAAAATATGGTTTCGCGATGAAATTACAGTAATAATATTATTGGGCCTATATGAGGACCCCGAATATGAGATAAAGAAAATTGAATTGAAAAGATGAGAGAATGAATTGAACTGAGAAAGGTGCATTTGAATGTGCATTGAAAAAGTCCGAGGGATTTGAATAAGATTGATTGCCGAAAGAAGGAAAGAACACACCTCCTGAGTGGGTGTGATGTGCGTAGTGTAGGTCACTCGTTGACCTTGGGGGCATCGGGGTGCGGGTTGCCTACAATGGACGAGAAAATAAAGCTTCGTATCGTAGGTTAGACCGATGCAACACACCGATGATCCGGACCGAGACACTATCCATAATCGAGATCTGATAAAGACTGTGATGCATATGCTAGATGTGCAAATGCTAAATGAGCAAATGCTAAATGAGCAAAGAGAATGAGCACGTGGTCTGAGGCATGTTGTGCAGACAGATTCTTTTCGATCACTCTTTTCGACCTGAGTTTTAGCTCCATGGAGTAGGAAAATTGAGTCTAGGTACATGAGTCTAGATGCATATACAGAGATACTGAGGGTATTTTCATAATTATTGATTTTGATAACTGAATTATTGAATAAGTGAATATTGATAAGGACATGGACGTAATTATGAATTATGATGATAAATGATGTTGGTAGCATAATTGTAATTATGTATGATGTGTTGATATGAGATATGATGTGTGTTAGATAAATGATATTGATGATATAATTGTAATTATGTATGATGTATGGTATGAGAATTTGTATGTGTTTATCTTCATTGCTACCATACTGGTATTGGCGTAGGTGATCTCACCTCTTTGTCTGTCTATTTCTGTATTGTATTTATAATTGTAAAGAGATTGAGCAAGACGTTGAGTGAGAACGCAAGGAAGATCAGATTTTAGAGAAGGAAGTTGAGTTCTAAAGAGATGGAGATGCTGAGTTTTCGTAAGGTTTATGGGAACCGGAGGCATAGTGCATCGAACTTGCTGGAAAATGTATTTCTCACATAAACAGTAATAGGGAGCTTACTACCGTACTCCTGGTACGGTTAGTATTGTATATTTTGTGTCAAGTTGGAATTCCTCCCTGTTGAGGAGTCTGAGGAGGATCCGTCTGAGGGTTTTGCATGTTTAGAGTTACTTGGGCATTATGTAATTTAATTAATGTGTAAATATTTTTAGAGTCCAATTTGTAAATATTAAAGTGTGACAGTACTACGACTTATGTATATATAATGTAAAATTATATTGTAATGATGCTGTAATGTTTTAATTTCTGCTAAGTTTATCTTACTATCACCAAGAAATTTTACAACTCGTATTTATATTACAAGCACGATTCATTAAGAAGGGGTGATATGATAATTGAGTAACACGAAGTGTGACGCCCTAAGGAGGGTGTTACAAATTACACCTAAGTGCGGGTGCGAGTAGACAAGTGTAGGTCACTTGTCGACCTTGGGGGCATCGGGGTGCGTGTACCCCACAATGGATGATTGGTAGCTCTTCTATTCATGAGGCAGACCGATGCAAACGCACCGATGATTCGGACCGAGACACTGTCCTATATCGAGATCTGGGGTGGAATGTCTTGTCCAATTCCTTGATGTGCATGTTGATGAAGTTAATATATTACAGCACTGTTGGGCACGACAGCCAAGTGACAAACATGTCTTCTAGATCATTCTCTCCAAAACTGTGTTTAGCTCCATGGAGTAGGAATGGGTCTGTGTGCATATGCATAGTTGGTCAGCATATTGATGTGTTAATTATACTTATCTGATTCATTATCTGTGATGTGATAAATATGATTTAAATATGTTAATATTGTATTTGTATGCTTGATGTCGTTTCCTTTACTGCCATACTAGTATTGATGTAGGGGATCTCACCTCGTTATTGTATTGTATCTGTTTATTTGTGTATGTTTGATAAAGACCAGGAAGATGAAGAAACTGGTAAATCTATTTACCACCAGTAACTGTCTGTTTGTTTGTTAACTGTAATGGCGGCGAGACGTCAGGTGTTAGGTTTTGTCCGAGTACAATTCCATGGGGGGACTGATGCCTAGAGGTTCGATTATAATAATGAGAGGTTCGTTTACACCGGGGATTTGACTGAGTTTGAGTGGAACCCTGAATGGGATTTCCGTGTTGACCCAACATGCCACTGTACGTCTGGAATTCACGATACCCATTCGTGAACTCTGGGGTGGAACTGTGTTTGTCTACACACCCCAAGAGAATTCTGTAGTATCATCGGCAATGATCCCCATGAGGCGTCTATATCTACCTGGGTTCTTCGATGATAATGTAGAGGAGGAGGAGGATCATTCCGAGGAACCAAATCCCTAAGTTTGTTTTTAGAGTACTGCCTAGTAGTAATGTTTGTATTTTAATTTTAAAGCAGGGTTGTACTTATGTAAATTATTTGGACAAAGTTTGAAATATTAATGTATATATATTTCGGTGTGTTTATTACAAAGTCTTACTAATGTTTTAATTCAATTTACTTATTTTATTTTATTCCGCAAACGAAATGTTAAAATTGATGTTTTTACAAGATTAGTTTTTTTACAACTTGGATAAGTTACATTAGGATTAGTCTTAAATGTGATACCCTACGGTGGGTGTTACAAAGATGAGCATAGAGCCCCTACCTTAGGTAGCTGAGATGAAGAATCAAACAATGGATGATCACACCTTGGCTTTGCCTTTGACTTTCCTCTTTCTCTCTTCCTCTTCTTTAGTCTTTGCTTCCTCTTCTTTTCTTTCTTCTTTGATGGTTTCTATCTCTCCTTTGGCAACAAAGAGCCGTGAATAAGGCTTATAAAGAGAAGGTAAAAGACTCTTAAGCCATAACTGATAAATCCTGATATGTTAAAAACACTTAGATTTAGCTAATTCAAGATTTCCAACTTCCAACAACCTTAAAATAAATACTAAGATTCATATAAAAATTTGTTTCACCATTATTTGATATTTCCATATCTGCTACTAGTCAATTCGGCTATAAATAGACAACCAGTATGCTTAAAAATACCAAATTAACTCAGTTTACCTTGAAACTTTAACTATATCAGGTGTCACACATTTGTGACCTAGAAATAAATTATCCATATTTATTTCCCTCATCTAAGCAATTTATGTTATTATTTGAGTCATTTTAAGCTACTTTTCACACTTTGGGTTGCAATTAAGTGCCTAAACTAACCCAGTTTGTCACAAAATTAAACATGTATATTAAGCAAGTCATATGCTATCTTTTGAACACAAACACAAGTCTAACATGTCATTAAGGGTATTAGAAAGAACCCCTACCTCAAGCTGACTTGATGCCGCAGATTTGAGCCTCAATCTAGAACCTTGGATTTCCCCTTCTTCCTTTGCTTCTTGCCTTCCTTTTCACCACTCAAAACTTCCTATTTTCCTACAGTTTCTGTTTTAGTCGTGAAGAGAAGAGAGAAAAATGAGAAATGATGAAACAAAATCACCAACAGAAGTCAAAGAAATAGGCTTGTAACCGTGGAGAGTTAAAGGCCTTAAGTTATAACACTGGTACTTCTTGATCTGCTAAAAACACTCAGATTTGGCTAAATCAAGTCTTCCAAGTTCCAACAACTTTAAAATAAATATTAAGATTCATTAAAAAAAGTCATTTCACCAGTATCATAATTTTTCATATCTGTGACTAGTCAATCCGGCATTAAAACACACAACCAGTATACCTAAAAATACCAAACGGACTTCAATTATTCTCAAACATTAACCACATCACAGCATACACATTTGGGACTTAGAAATAAATTATTCATATCTATTTCCATTAGCTAAGCCATTTATGCTAATATTTGGGTCATTTTAAATAGCTTTTCACCTTTCGATTTACAAAAAAGTGCCTAAACTAACTAAGATTGTCATAAAATTGAACTGGCATATTACGCAAGTATTAAGCTACCTCTGTAACTATTTACAAGTCTAACATATTGAAGAGGATGTTATAGACTAGGTGAGGCAATCCCTATTAGTATGTTATTATATATTTTTGTGACAACTGTCCCGAATCACTTTTTCCATGACGTGCTGTGCTAAGAGAAGCTCACCAACAAGTAATAATTACCAATACTTTTGTTGTTTACGAAATTTAGAAGCTGGCCAGCAATAATTGCTCAAATTTGATTAGGTCAATTATAAGTAATGAAAATTAAACACTAGTACTTGGCTTGAGTGCCGAGCTCAATGAAATAACAAAATTCTAGTTCTACTGATAACTTGTAGCACAAGGCAACGAACTGAGTCGTCTCTTGAGGATCAAGATACCAATCAGATCAAATCAAGGTCAAACAAGGGAGAATTGTGTATGCAAAATGTAAACGTAATAATTAAATGTAGGAAAAATCAAATTGCAAAGGAACCAATCCAAGAAATCGTCAGAAACCTAGTTGGCTTGTCATCGATCATTAAACATGCATTTGGATTGAATCAATTGGTTAATCTATGATTGACCGAAATCTCTGCATCAAACACATAGAATTCAACACTAAATAATCACCTAGAATTTAATTAACAAATGATTCAAAAACATGCGATCACTAGAATCATGCAACCTATGCTAGTTTAACAACCATAATTCAATTAACCCAGATTAACAAATTTGCCAACCTAACCATCTTCAATTCATGTGCACAATTAATCAGTCATAATTTAATCACAAATCTTAATTAGGATTAAGGATCCATTCAGATCATATCACATAACAGAAATCTCTAATCATGCAATTCAAAATCCAAATCAAGAGTAGAAGAAGATAATTAATTCAATTCAACATTGAAATTCCTGTTGTAGGAGTGACTTTCAAGAATACATGATCTTCATCACCAAACTCTAGAGGTCTTCTCCTTTTATCAGCATAGCTCTTCTGCCCACTTTGAACCATAACCAACCTATCCTGTATCATTTTAATCTAATCAGTGGTCTGCTGTACTAACTCAGGTCCTAGGATTGTTTTCTCTCTAACCTCATACCAACACAAAGGGGACCTACACTTTCTATCATAAAATACTTCATATAGTGTCATGCTTATGCTGGTGTGATAATTGTTGTTGTAGGCAAACTGCATTAGGGGTAAGAACTTATCCCAACTCCCTCTCTGTTCTAGCACACATGTTCTTAGCATATCCTTAAGGGTTTGGATAGTCCTTTCCGATTGACCATCAGTTTGTGGATGATATGATGTACTCAAACTAAGCTTTGTTTCAAAAGCTTTTTGCAAGGCTCCCCAAAATTTAGAAGTAAATCTGGGGTCTCTATCAGAAACAATACTAAAGGGTATACCATGCATCCTAACTATCTCCTGAAGGTGCAACTGGGAAAGTCTATCCATGGAGTAGTTAGCTCTAATAGGTATAAAATGGTTAGACTTTGTTAGTCTATCCATTACAACCTATATTGCATCAAATCCTAATTAAGTCCTGGCCAAGTCCATCACAAAATCCATTGTGATGTTATCCTATTTCCACTCAGGGATTCCCAAAGATTGAAGAGGTCCAGAGGGTTTCTAGTGTTCTACCTTGACCTTCGGACAAGTTAGGCACCTAGACATAAACTCAACTATGTCTCTCTTCATACCAAACCACGAAAACAACTTCTTCAAGTCTTGATACATCTTAGTGGCGCCGAGATGGATAGTGTACTGACTACAGTGAGCTTCTTCAAGGATCCTTTCTTTGATTCTGGATTCACGGGGAATGCAAAGTCTACTTCTAAACTTGATCATCCATCATCCAACATATCAAACTCCCCAGGATTCCCTAAAAAGATCTGCTCACTTATATCTCTAAAAGTCTCATCTTCCTTTTGAGCTTCTAAGATCTAAGTCCTAAAGTCACTTACTATGTCCACTCGACTCACACTGAGACTATATGGTAACATAGCAACCGAAAGACTCATGTCTCTAAAACTCTCAAGAAGTTCACACTCCTGGATCATCATCTGGGACACATGTAGAGATTTTTTACTTAGTGCATCAGCCACCATATTGGCTTTACCCAAATGGTACTTTAACTCAAAGTCGTAGTCTTTCAAAAACTCTATCCATCTTCGTTGTCTCATGTTCAGCTCCTTTTGATCAAATAAGTACTTCAAACTCTTGTGATCAATTAACACCTCAAATTGAACCCCATACAAGTATTGTCTCCAAACCTTTAGGGAAAACACTACTGTAGCTAACTCCAAATCATGAGTAGGGTAGTTGTCCAAATGAGGCCTCAACTGCCTTGATGCATAGGCAAAAACCTTCCTATGTTGCGTCAAAACACACCCCAAACCCATCTTTGAAGCATCACAGTATACCTCAAAGTTCTCCAAAGGATCCAGAATTACTAACACCGGTGTAGTAGTCAACCTCAACATTAACACTTGGAAATTGTCCTCACAAACCTGAGTTCATTCAAAAGAACTTCCTTTCCTAGTCAACCTAGTCAAGGGTAGTGCTAATTGAGAAAAATCCTATATGAACCTTCTATAGTACCCCGATAGGCCTATGAAACTTCTGATCTCGATCACATTGGTAGGTCTCTCCCACTGCAACACTGCATCAATCTTATTTGGGTCCACAAAAATTCCACCCTAAGATATCACATGTCCTAAGAATTACACTTTCAAAAGCCAGAACTCACATTTAGATAGTTTAGCAAACAACCTATTCTCCTTAAGAGTCTCCAATTCTATCCTCAGATGTTGTTCATGCTCATCCATTGTCTTAGAATAAATCAAGATATCATCAATTAAACACCACAACAAACTGATCTAGGTAGGGTCTAAAGATACACTGCCGGCACATTCATTAACCCAAAGGACATCACGAGATACTCATAATGCCCATACCTAGTTCTAAAAGCTGTCTTATAGATATCCTCTTCCCTAACCATTCTCTGATGATAACTAGACCTCAGACCAATCTTTGAGAAAATTGTAGCTCCTCTCAGCTTATCTATAAGATTGTCTATCCTAGGCAACAAATACTTGTTTTTAATGGTCACCTTGTTCAGTTGCCTGTAGTCCACACAGAGCCTCATGGTACCATCCTTTTTCTTCACTAGTAACACAGGTGCATCCCACGGAGAAACACTCGGCTTAATGAGTTGCGTATCCAACAAATCCTCAATTTGTTTCTTGAGTTCCACTAACTCTAGTGGCGCCATTCTATAGGGTGCTATAGAGATAGGTCCTGTCCCAAGCACTAAGTCTATATAAAACTCTATTTCTCGCTCAGGTGGCAACTCCACTATGTCATTTAGGAAAACTTTAGGATATTCACTCACCACTGGTATTTCACCTAGGCTTTGCTCAACCTTAGCACTTAGTGAAATCAAGAGAACATATCCTAGAAATCCCTCCTCCAAATAGAGATTAACCTGATTCGCATTGAGATACACAGACTCATATGGAACGACTCTGGTAGGTATATTTGATAAGAAAACCAGGGATTTTTCTAAACAATTCACCACTACATGATTGGTTGACAACCAATCCATGCCAAGGATGACATCAATATCTATAAGAGGAAAATTAATAAGGTTTACATGAAAAGTCTTATCTTCTACCTTTACACAACAATCAAGACACACTCTAGATGTTGTAACTGGTTTATGTTGGGAATTACGGACATAACACGCAGCGAAAAATAGGGATTCCCACTGAGGATCCATGCCAAAAAGCCATAATCTGAGTTTTTAAATGATTTACCTCTTGAAGCGTGAATCACTAACACCGTAATAGAAATGAGGTCTCTATGGTATCCACACGAACAGACTCACGAACGTCCAACATCCGCAAAGAGGAGCCTCACGTCTCTCACACAGTGCTAGCTGCGAAGAGAAGAGAAGAAACCTGTCACTCACTCACTCACTTTTCTGTAGGTGCGGCTAGGGTTCAAAATTGTGTCTCTTAGTAGCCCCCTTAGCAGTACTATTTATAATAGTGACTGCCTTAAGTGAGTGTGAGTAGCAACAAGGTAAGCTGTGCAACCCTAGACCCATCTATTATGAGTCTGGCCCATATTTGAATCTGAGTCCAACTTGGATCCATTGCTCTAATTTTAGTCTGCTCTATGTGTGTGACCCTACAGGTTCTTATTACGTTGGCAGTAATATTAAAATCCCATTTTAATATTACAAGCAGTGAGCGGTATCTAGCAACACATCACTGCTACCCAAGTAATAAGAATAACAGTGATAACTTTTCCGTGACCAATGTTTCCATGTCGTTTAGTCCCTTTGTCAAGATATCTAGATTGAACACAAGGCATGGAATGCGTCACCCTTGTATAGTCCAATCATTGGTTTCCTAATACTCGAGTAGACTTTGTAATAACAAATAAGATCAATATCTCATATTGACTCATTTGAGCATGATCATGCATTTCACAGTCTCACTTAATCAGGGGGCCCGAAGATATCGCTCCTGTTATGTAGGAGTGACAAATCCCATCTAGGTCACTCACATCCCTCTGCATGATTCGCGGTATGTCCAATAACCAACTTTATAATCACCTTGTTACAGATGACGTTTGATGGCATTAAAACACACAACTCCTTATGTAGGAATCGTAGTGATTTCAGGTCAAAGGACCACAAATACCATTGTCACTATGAGAATCGCTTGTGAAACTCACGTAATGATCCATGTAGCGTTCTCATGGTGGGTCAGTCTAGTACATCATTACTCTAATATGTACCCATGTGAATACTTGATATCTCATATCCATGACCCGTGAGATATGGTCATCAGTCTATGCACATACTAGTCTCAATGTATTATTGTTGTCCTAATTAACAATAATACTTGACTAAGGACATTTAAGAATAGTGTTGTAACCAAAAGGATCTCACGATCAAGTCATCCACTTGATGTCCTATGGCATCATACTTACTATTCTAAGGACTTTATTGTGTTTATAAAAAAAGAACACAATAAATTAAATGCCTCATATATAAAAATAGCATAATAGAATGTATGTAAATACAGAAAATGTATTAGCCTCTAGGGCATACACCAACAATCTCCCACTTGCAGTAGAGCCAATCAGGCATATATATAATGCCTAAAGACCTAGTGTGACCCTTATGCTTCTGCTGTGCAAGAGGCTTCGTCAGTGGATCAGCAATGTTATCATCTGTTGGTACTCTGCATATCTTCACATCTCCTCTATCGATGATCTCTCGAATGAGATGGAAGCACCTAAGTATATGTTTGGATCGCTGGTGAGATCTAGGCTCCTTAGCTTGTGCAATGGCTCCATTATTATCACAATAGAGGTCCACTGGGTCCACAATGCTAGGAATAGTGCCAAGTTCAGTAATGAACTTCCTGATCCAAACGGCCTCCTTTGCTGCATTGGAGGCAGCAATATACTCAGCCTCTGTGGTAGAATCGGTGACTGTCTCCTGCTTTGAACTCTTCCAGCTCACAGCCCCACCATTTAGGCAAAAAACATAACCCGATTGTGATCTGGAGTCGTCCTTATTGGTTTGGAAGCTAGCATCAATGTAACCTTTTACAACTAGCTCTTCCTCGCCTCCATATACCAAGAACAAATCCTTAGTCCTTCTCAAGTACTTAAGGATGTTCTTGATAGCAGTCCAGTGACTCTCACCGGGATTAGACTAGTACCTGCTCATCATGCTCAAAGCATACGAGATGTCTAGTCGAGTACATAACATGGCATACATGATAGATCCAATTGCAGATGCATATGGAATCTTACTCATGTGATCCCTCTCATCTTGGGTGGAAGGGGATTGAGCCTTAGATAGGCTTACACCATATGATATAGGCAAGAATCCTTTCTTGGATTCATGCATGTTAAATCATCTTAACACTTTATCTCTGTATGTACTCTGACTTAGGCCAAGCAGTCTCAGTGATCTATCTCTATAGATCTTGATACCTAATACATAGGTGGCTTCGCCCAAGTCCTTCATAGAGAAGCAATTCCCTAACCAAGTCTTTACGGACTGTAGGGTAGGGACGTCATTTTCAATAAGTAGTATGTCATCTACATACAATACTAGAAAGAAAATAGTGCTCCCACTAACCTTCTTGTAGACACAAGATTATTCTTCATTCTTGATGAAACCAAACTATTTTATTGTATCATCAAAACGAAGATTCCAGCTTCTGGAAGCTTGCTTCAATCCATAAATACATCATTGCAACTTCCATACTTTTCTAGCATCCTCTAGAGTGGCAAAACCCTCAGGTTGTGTCATGTACACATCTTCGAGAAGATTTCCATTAAGGAAAACAGTTTTGACATCCATTTGCAGATTTCATAATCATGGTATGCTGCAACAGCAAGCAAGATCTGAACGGATTTAAGCATCGCAACTAGGGAAAAATTCTCATCATAGTCTAAACCATGAATTTGTTTGAAACTTTTAGCCATCAATCGCGCCTTAAAGGTATGCACATTACCATCCATGTTGATTTTCTTTTTGAAAACCCAATTGCACCAAATGGGTTTTACCCCTTCAAGTGGGTCAACCAAGGTCTATACCTGGTTGACATACATGGAATCCATTTCAGATCTCATGGCCTCAAGCCATTTCTCAGATTTTGGGCCAATAATGGCTTCCTGGTAAGTCACAGGCTCATCTTGATCCATGAGCAATACGTCACCTTGTTGGGTCATGAGAAATCCATATCTCTCTGGTTGATGACGTATCCTGTTAGACCTACGCAGATCTTGTGCTACTAGAGCAGGTTGCTATTCCACAACATTTTGTGGAGGCTGCTCTATTTCCACCATTGGTTCATTGCTGTTTTGTGAAACTTGAACTTCTTTAAGTTTTACTTTTCTCTCACTGGTTCCTTTGGAGATAAACTCCCTTTCTAGAAACACAGCTGTCCGTGCGATAAACACTTTGCCCTCAGTAGGATTATAGAAAAAGTATCCCTTGGTTTCCTTTGGATACCCCACAAAGAAGCATTTATCTAATTTAGGTCCAAGCTTATCAGAAACTTGACGTTTCACATAAGCTTCGCAGCCCCAAATCTTTATGAAAGACATACTGGGCTGTCTCCCTGTCCATATCTCATATGGTGTCTTTTGAACTACTTAGATGGAACACGGTTAAGTGTGAAAGCTGCTGTTAACAGAGCATATCCCCAGAAGGAGCCTAGAAGGTTTGCATGACTCATCATGGATCGGACCATGTCCAACAAGATTTGGTTCCTCCTTTCAGAGACACCATTCCATTGTGGTGTTCCTGGTGGAGTGAGTTGAGATATTATCCCACACTCTTTCAGATGATCATCAAACTATTGGCTTAAGTATTCTCCTCCTCGATCTGATCGAAAGATTTTAATACTCTTGCCAAGTTGGTTTTGTACTTCATTCTTGAACTCTTTGAACTTTTCAAAGTATTCTGATTTGTGCTTCATAAGATATACAAATCCATATCTACTGAAATCATCAGTAAATGTAATGAAGTATTGAAAATTGCCCCTAGCGAGTGTGTTTAGTGGCCCACATACATCACTATGTATAAAGCCTAAAAGATCACTAGCCCTTTCACCTTGTCCAGTGAATGGGGCCTTTGTCATCTTCCCCAATAAACAAGATTCACATGTCTCATATGATTCGAAATCAAACGAGTCCAAGAATCTATCTTTATGGAGTTTGGAGATGCATTTCTCATTTATGTGGCCCAAACGACAATGCCAGAGAAAAGTTGGGTTCAGATCATTTGATTTAAACCTTTGTATTTATGTTATAGATGCGCATTTCGAGATCAAGTACATAAAGTCCATTACTCAATTGTGCACTACCATAAAAAATATCATTCATATAAATAGAACAACATTTGTCCTTTATAATAAAAGAAAAATCTTTCTTATCCAAACAAGAAACAGAAATGATATTCCTACTAATAGTAGGCACAAAATAACAGTTCTCTAACTTTATTACAAGCCCAGTGGGCAAAGATAATAAATAAGTCCCTACAGCTAATGCAGCAACCTTTGCTCCATTTCCTACTCGTAGGTTGACTTCGCCCTTCGTCAATGGTCTACTGCTCTTTAGATCCTGCACATTTACACAAATGTGAGATCCACATCCAGTATATAAATTGACTTCAATAACAAAAATACCTGAAGTGGAAGTCTCACTTCCCTTCTTCGTTTTGAGCTCCTCCAGGAACTTGGCATAGTTCCTCTTCCAATGTCCGGTCTGACCACAATGGAAGCATGTACCTTCCTTAGCCACTCCACCCACTGGTTTCAAGCCAGAAGTGTTAGGCTTGGACTTATCCTTGCCCTTGCCCTTCCAGTTGTCCTTGGGTTTTTTCTGCTGTTTCTTGCCCTTATTCTTTTGGACCATCATTATGGCCTTCCCTTTGCCTTTATTAATGTTTTGCTCAGCAGTTCTCAACATGCCTAGCAGCTCTGGTAGTGATTTGTCAATCTCATTCATGTTGTAGTTCATGACAAATTGACTAAAACTTTTCGACAACGATTGTAGGACTAAGTCAGTGGCCAACTCTTGGCCCAAAGGAAAACCAAGTCTCTCTAGGTTTTCAATGTACCCAATCATCTTGAGTACATGAGCACCAACAGGGCTTCCTTCTACCAGCTTGCACTGAAACAGTGCTTTAGAGACCTCGAATCTCTCATGCCTGGCCTGCTCTTGATAGAGCTTCTTAAGGTGTATGATTATATCGTATGCATCCATGTTCTCATGTTGCTTTTGGAGCTCAGAGTTCATGGTGGCCAGCATTAGACATCCAATGTCCAAGGCATCATCTTGATGCTTCTTATAAGCATCTCTTTTAGTTCTAGGGGCATTAGCAACAGGTGGCTCAGGAATAGGCTGTTCCAAAACATACAGCTTTTTCTCTTGCTTGAGGACAATCCTCAAATTCCTGTACCAGTCTAGAAAATTCGTTCCAGACAACTTGTCCTTCTCAAGGAAGGATCGCAATGATAAAGTACCCGATGTGTTTGTTACCATGGTAATCTATTAACAGAAATATGCAAAATATAAGTATCATGCCATAAACATATTTAATGAGGTCTTTTAATTAAATATGCCTCCCACTATTTTATTCAAGTCAATGACCCTCAGCATTGACTCGGAAAATCCCATCGTAAGATTTCCTAGTGGGCCAAGATCCATATTTCACCTAGTTTTAAGTCAGCTTTGGCTGATCACCCAAAATTCAGTTATTTAAGTAGGAAACACTTTTCAATTACATCATATGTAACTCTTGGATAGTTAGGTGAATAACACTTATTCAAGTCCATCTAATGGACCAAAGCCCAACTTCATGCCTCTAAGCCTTCAATCCTATTGAAATGGCCTAGTTAAGTCAGACCCAATGGTTGGCAATTGGATATTACCTTTATCCCATCGCGTCTTACTAATATAGATAAAGGCATCCTGCTTTGGCTGACCTGTACTTGATCGATACTAGTCTTGACGAGTGCCACACATTGGAAGGCATCACATAATGACTTAATATTTGCTTTGAGGGAATTTTTTTATTATTATTACTAGATCTCACCATTTATTAAATTTTTTATTATACCATAAACATTATCCATGCATCTCATACATAAAAAGCATATAATAAAAGTGACATGGTTATGGCCCCTAAGAGAGTAGCATTAACTAAGCCAGCTTCACCAAGCATCTCCCACCAACGTCCTCACTTGATGTTGCCTTCTTGTCTCCACATCATAATTACATTATATAGAAACCTCTTTTACATTCGAGGGGAGTTAAGTGAGAAGAGAATGTACAATCAGAATGTAGAGAGAAAGGCACGACACGCAGGTCGTATTTATTAAAACTAAAAGGCATAAAAAGAGGACAAAGGCCATAACCATGCATCACAAAGAACATATAAACTCATAACAATAATACATAATTATTTTTCATGAGTTATAAAAGGATAGAAAATATTGTGCTTTCGAATAACACACTACACAGAGGTAGCACGGGGGTCTCGCTGGCATCGTCGTTTAACACTTGAACCTCTGGCGTCGTCGTTCAACAACATCAACACTTGATGCTGCTACCGCAAAACAAGAATAGGGTTTCCAAAACCCCTTGCGCCGTGCCTCTTGTGCAGAAACAAGGATTCCATAACCCCTGCTGCCGCAAACCAAGAACAAGGTTTCCCAAACCCTTGTGCCGCGCATTGAGAATAAGGATTCCATAACGTTGTACGTATCACATTCATACCAGAAAGCTTGGCAAAAACATACATCTTAAAACAAAACGGTTTTCACAAAACATATGAACATCTTTATGGGTTTTTAAAAACAATATCACGATTTTGCATACAACACAAGAAACAGAATATGTTTTCGCAAAGGGTTTTATACGGTTTTCAGAAATAACATATTAAAGATCATATCTTTTGTCAAAAACAAGAACAGAAAACATGTTATCTCATGTAAACGAAAATAGAAAACTGAATCATGGTTTCGTAAGACGCTCTGATACCACTGTTGGGAATTACGGATATAACACGCAGCGGAAAATAGGGATTCCCACCGAGGATCCGTGCGAAAAAGCCATAATCCAAGTTTTTAAATGATTTACCTCTTGAAGCGTGAATCACTAACACCGTAATAGAAACGATGTCTCTGCGGTATCCACACGAACAGACTCACGAACGTCCAACGTCCGCAAAGAGGAGCCTCACGTCTCTCACACAGTGCTAGCTGCGAAGAGAAGAGAAGAAACCTGTCGCTCTCTCACTCACTTTTCTGTAGGTGCGGCTAGGGTTCAGAATTGTGTCTCTTAGCAGCCCTCTTAGCAGTACTATTTATAATAGTGATTGCCTTAAGTGAGTGTGAGCAGCAGCAAGGTAAGCTGTGCAACCCTAGACCCATCTATTATGAGTCTGGCCCATATTTGAATCCGAGTCCAACTTGGATCCATTGCTCCAATTTTAGTCTGCTCTATGTGTGTGACCCTGCAGGTTCTTATTATGTTGGTAGTAATATTAAAATCCCATTTTAATATTACAAGCAGTGAGCGGTATCTAGCAATACATAGCTGCCACCCAAGTAATAAGAATGCTAGTGATTTGACATAACCTTTCTGTGACCAATGTTTCCGTGTCGTTTAGTCCTTTTGTCAAGATATCTAGATTGAACACAAGGCATGGAATGCGTCACCCTTGTATAGTCCAATCATTGGTTTCCTGATACTCGAGTAGACTTTGTAACAACAAATGAGATCAATATCTCATATTGATTCATTTGAGCATGGCCATGCATTTCGCAGTCTCACTCAATCAGGGGGCCCGAAGATATCGCTGCCGTTATGTAGGAGTGACAAATCCCATCTAGGTCACTCACATCCCTCTGCATGATTCGCGGTATGTCCAATAACCAATTTTATAATCACCTTGTTACAGATGACGTTTGATTGCATTAAAACACACAACTCCTCATGTAGGAATCGTAGTGATTTCAGGTCAAAGGACCACAAACACCATTGTTACTATGAGAATCGCTTATGGCACTCACATAACGATCCATGTAGCATTCTCATGGTGGGTCAGTCCAGTACATCATTACTCTAATATGTACCCATGTGAAGACTTGATATCTCATATCCATGACCCGTGAGATATGGTCATCAGTCTATACACATACTAGTCTCAATGTATTATTGTTATCCTAACTAACAATAATACTTGAATAGGGACATTTAAGAATAGTGTTGTAACCAAAAAGATCTCATGATCAAGTCATCCACTTGATGTCCTATGGCATCATACTTACTATTCTAAGGACTTTATTATGTTTATCAAAAAGAACACAATAAATGAAATGCCTCATATAAAAATAGCATAATAGAATGTATATAAATACAAAAAATGTATTGGCCTCTAGGGCATACACCAACAGTTTACCAGTAAGAGTAGATACAGATAAGTTATATGAAAGTTTAGACATAGGCAAATCCAACTCATTCACACAATCATTAGAAACAAAGGAGTAGGATGCTCTTGAATCATACAACACAGTTAAAAGATGACTATGAATTATGCATTTACCTTCGATAAGATCAGAAGACTAAGTCACCTCTTCACTAACTAAAGTGTAAACTCTCCTTCTGGCTTCTGGTTTCTGGGTAGGTGCAGCTTCCTTCTTTGATGGATACTCCTTAGCAAAATGCCTAAGCTGTCCACAAACAAAATAGACTGAGCAAGGCAGGTCTCTGTGCTGTTTCCTGTACTTGGAACACTTAGGTCCCACAGACTCCTTCGAATCTGCTTACCCTTGTCTTGAGTAAAGCTAGATTAAGAAGATCCCTTCTTGAACTTGTCGTCACCCTGCTTCCTTTTTTGAAGGTCTTGTGACTTAGGATGTAACGTCTCAAGATTGCCTGCAGGATCGATGAGTATCCCCACAAACCAACATAGGTCTTTTCAGCGTGCTTCGTTCTCACTCACACACATCCTAGGAAACTTCCCAGGAGGTCACCCATCCCATAAGTGCTCCAAGTCAAGCACGCTTAACTATGGAGTACTTATGTTCTTGGCTCCCGAAAAGAAGTTGCATCTTGTTAATATGGGTAATGCTAATAAATTCCTTTAAGTCATTCTCAACTATGTAGTCCCATACCTGCATAGTCTCTGGATCCCTCTCATTCTGGTGTGTATTCAGTTCATTCATGTGTCCCTCTGCCTAGAAGCCTGCCAGGAGCCGCTCCTTGTTCGTGCTTATCTTTTTGCACTGGCGACCACTCCCCGCCCTCGTCGGCCCCGAGTGTCACATGCCCACCAGCTTCCGCATGGTTCGTCCCCGAACCACACCATATTGGGAGTATACCTCAAAAGATTCATTCGGATCTGGTAAAATCAACACTAGTGCAGTAGTCAAGCTTTTCTTCAATTCTTGGAAACTCTCTTCATACTTATCCGTCCAATCAAAAACTTGATTCTTCCTTGTAAGTTGTGTAATAGGTCCGACTATCTTAGAAAAGCCTTCAATAAACCTTCGATAATATCCAGCTAATCCAACAAAACTCTGGATCTCTGTCACAGTCTTTAGTCTTTCCCATTGAAGAACCATATCCACCATTGCTGGATCCACTACAATTCCATCTTTGGAAATTACATGACCCAAAAACTGAACTTCATCCAACCAAAATTCGCATTTTGACAACTTCGCGTACAACTTCTTTTCCTTCAAAATCTGAAGAACTATACTAAGATGTTCAACATGCTCTTCCGGATTTTGGGAGTAGATCAGAATGTCATCGATAAAGGCAACGAAAAATTTTTCCAGGTATGGACGAAAGATCCTATTCATGTAATCAATGAATATGGCACGAGCATTCGTCACACCAAACGGAATTACAAGATATTCATAATGACCGTAACGCATTCGAAAAGCTATTTTAGGTATATCCTCTACCTTGACACGAATCTGGTGATAACTTGATCGTAAATCTATCTTAGAGAAAACAGCTGCAACTTTCAGTTGGTCCATCAAATCATCAATCCTTGGTAGTGGATACTTGTTCTTTATTGTGACTTTGTTCAGTTGGCGGTAGTCCACACATAATCGTGACGTTCCATCTTTCTTCTTGACTAACAGTACTGGAGTTCCCCAGGGTGAAATATAACATCCCAAAAATTAGTTATTTCATTATAAACAATCATTTTGTAATATTTGTGATTTTTGGTGATTTTTGTCAATTTTTCTGGAAATGTTGAATATTTTAATATATTCATCATTTTACGTGCATTGGGCAGAGCCGGGGAAAATGAAATATTTTTTCTAAGGCTGGTAAACCTTGAACTGTCAACGTGTTGACGGGGGATCTTACTAAACCCGAGGTCGGGTACAGTTTGCGAGGTTTACGTTTTTTGAGGTTTTATCTGCTAGGAAAAAATCGCTGTATCATAAAATCATCTGATGAATACTAAAATATTATTTTCATCAACTGTAACTTTTATTCACTGGGAAAATAATTCTAACAGTGTAATTAAATCATCTGTCAGATGTATTTAATTTGGAGACAAGCTTACTATACACTTTATCGTGGAGCGCACGAAGTTTCTCAAGGAAGCTTCCTCCAACCATTTTATATTTTTTTTTCTCTCTCCTCCTTTCCTTGGGTGCTGCATGTTTGGCTATTTGGGGGTCTAATTCATTTTCTTTCTCACCTTTTCCCCTCCTCCCTGTACGCAGCTCACTATTCACTCATCTTTCTCTCTTCTCTTTCACCCCACAGCAGCAACACCATCCACCCACACCTCTATTTTGTTATTCAAAACCGTCACAATCCTAGCACCATTTTGTGTTGGAGGACCACCATCATTGAGGAAATCATCTTCAAAGTTCTACCATTTCCTCCATCTTCATTCTCTTCTACTTTGAAGCTTAAAGGTTGGAGCTTTAAGGTAAAGCTCTTAGCTTTTTCTTCCTCTCTTCTCATTTTCGTAACCCACTGTCATTTTGATGACCATGGGTATTCATTTCAATATTGGATTCTGATTTTGAAAGTTTAAATGTTTAAGGACTTCTTGGAAGCTGAAAACGTAAATCCTGACCAAAAGGAGCAGCCTTTCTTTGTTCTTCTCCAAGGTAAGAGGAAGACACTCCTCCTCAACCTATTTTAGCATTTAGGAACGTTTGTGATTGGTGTTGAGGGTCATTCTGTTTTTGTAGGTTATTTGTATTGTATGTGTGCTATTTGATATATATCTGGATGTATTGGAACGTGTAATATGGAAGGGAATGACTTCCGATTGGTTCTCGGATGGTCACGATGTTGAGCCCAGAAATTTGGAAATTTCATGTGAAAACTAGTAACAGTATGAACCCCTGGCCAAACCCGTCGAATTTGATATCTTGATCACTTAGTAAAATGTTAAAATTATGAACTCTCGGCCAAACCCATCGAATATGATATCCTAATCATTTAGTGAAATGTTAAAATCCGTCGAGTATGAACTCCTGGCTAAACCCGTCGAATTTGATATCTTGATCACTTAGTAAAATGTTAAAATTATGAACTCCTGGCCAAACCCGTCGAATATGATATCCTAATCATTTAGTGAAATGTTAAAATCTGTCGAGTATGAACTCCTGGCCAAACTCGTCAAATTTGATATCTTGATCACTTAGTAAAATGTTAAAATCCGTCGAGTATGAACTCCTGGCCAAACTCGTCGAATTTGATATCTTGATCACTTAGTAAAATGTTAAAATCCGTCGAGTATGAACTCCTGGCCAAACCCATCGAAATTGATATCCTGATCATTTAGAAATGTTAAAATCCATCGAGCTAGAATGACAGATCCGTCGAATTAGAGTTTCTGACCAATGTTTTCGCTGGTTCGACACTTGGGAGATTTCTCCAACGTCGACACCCACATCTGTCGAATTAGGACTTCTGCTGACCTTCTAGAAAAAATTGACAGTTTTGATTTCCGTTTCGACAGAACCTCCATCCGATAGAAATTGATTTTTAGCCAATCTTGTTATAAAATGTTCTCCCATCTATCATCCTTCTGCTATGTTATTTTTCATCGAATGGTAGCCTCAATTTTCCACTAAATACATTGTCTCCGTCGAATTCACAAGTATGGTTTATCACCCAACACCTAGTAATTAAATCTATGACTTTGTTGGTGATTCCGGCCGTGTATCTTCCTGGACTCAAAACCTTTGGACTAATAAAAGCATATTAATCATAAATAATTGGATGACTAGAAATTAATTAGGGATTCATAAACAGGGAAGAACATGAGTATGGGTGAGCTTGTGAGGCACATAATGAATTTAATGGTTGACTTCTATCATAACTATGAATGAAAATTATGGTTATCCTTAAAATGTACTATTGGCTTGTTGTGGATCTGTGAATGGGATTAAATCTTGTTGTTAAATGATACGACATACATTTGAAGCATGATTGAGTCATGCATTGAACAAAAAAAAAAAGAGAAAGAGATTGTCCATTGAACTTGGTTAAGGCCGGTAGCTTAAGAGTTAAACTTACACCTTTGTGCGGGTGCGAATAGACAAGTGTAGGCGATGGGCAGTTGGTAGCTCTCTGTCCGTAGGGCAGACCGATACACACACACTGACGATCCGGACTGAGACACTATGCTATATCGTGATCTGTGTAGAATGTCTTGTAAAATGCCATGATGTACACAATGATAATTTGAGAATTATAGTACTTGAGGGCCTGGGCAGCCAAGAATACAGACATACCTCCTGATCGTTCTCTCCGACTGTTTTGTGTCTAGCTCCATGGAGTAGGATTTTGACTATTAAGGGCACATGTGCATAGTGAGTCCATGAATTATCTGGCATACATTGTCATTATAATTGGAATTGTTGTATTACTGTTATATATATATAACTGCTTGGAACTGCTTATTTGTTTACTTCTGCAATTCAATGCCTATGCTTTTTATTTGGAAATGCTATGTGGGTGCTTTGCGCCGTTTGGTTTCTTGATGCTATAATTGGTAATGATGGTAGGATGTCTTACCCCTTTCTTTTACTTTTATTGCTCTGTGTAAATTTTTGGTTAAAGACTGTAAGTGGGAGCGAGGTTGGATTCTTTTACACTTTCTTGGTTTGACCCCCTGTATCCGGTGATGTCATCGCGAAGAGAGTTTTATTGGCTTTGTTCAAACTATGTTCACTGGTGGTGTCAAGACTTGGCGAGTCGACTGGATCGACAAGCGTATGCGATATGTTGAGGATCTGACTTTAACCATGAAGAGGACTGTGATTGAAGACCTTATCCTGTATTTCTCATTACACCGGTGAGCCCGGAGTTGCCTCATGCATTCGAGATTCGATGGAGTGCCCAACTCCTTAGTCGTAGATATATTATGGGTAGTTTATATTTTATTTTACATTACCTATATAAAGTGTATTTTGGGTATATGTATGTTTTAAGATGATTATCCAGTCTTACATGCTGTAATTCGAGCATATATTATAATTCATAATTTAACTGGTTGTATATGTAACTACTCATTCGTGGCTCCTATTTTCCTCATATGCGAAATGATTAATATTTTTGTAAAGTTTGTTATTTGACAATGTTAGCACGCCGAAATTTAGTGACCATGATGTAATGACGGTTGTGCATTGGTTATTAAATCGAGGGTTGTTGCATGAAACACTAGGTCTCACAAACTAATTTTCCAACAAGTCCTCTAATTGCTGCTTCAACTCTGCCAATTCTGACGGTGACATACGATACGGTGCAATCGATATAGGACCCGCTCCTGGTACAAGATCGATAGTAAACTCCATCTCTCTTTCTGGTGGTAATCTGGGTATTTCATCAAGAAAAACTTCAGGAAACTCGTTCACGATAGAAATAGAGTTCACATCTTTCTCACTCTTAACTTCTAAAGAAGATAGCGGCATATATCCTTGAGCTCCATCCCTCAATAAAGATATAACTTGTTTAGCAGTTAAAAATCCAGAAACCTCATAAGGAAAAACTAAGGTCTTTCTAGAGCAATATAATAGGATACGGTTAGAAGATAACCAATCCATCCCTAAGATTATATCGATATCGACAAGTGGTAAACAAATCAAATTAACTGAAAAGACTCGATTTTTGATAGTAATAGGACAATTCAGGTATATTCTAGTAGTACAAACTAGTTTGGCAGTAGGGGTGGAAACAATCAATTGGAAGTTTAAAGAAGACACAGGCAATCCCAAACGATCCACACAGTCATATGCAATAAATGAATGAGTTGCACCCGAATCATATAGTACAGTTAAAAGATTACCTGAGATGACACATTCTCCCTAAATAAGATCTTCAAACTGGGAGACTTCAGCTCCACTCATAGTATAAACTCTCCCACCAACTGGCGGCTTAGCTGCGTGAACATTACTTACTGACGGCTCCATCTTCACTTGATTACAATCCTTAGAGACATGACTAGGCTTACCGCATCTGAAACAAATTATGCCTCTGATCGAGCAATTTCTCATTAAATGGCCTTTTCTGCACTTCAAACATTTTGTTGATGGCGCTGCAGTCTGATTGAATCGATTGCCATTTGGACCACCTCCACGAGGTTGCTGCTATTGTTGTTGCTGACTTCCCGAAGGTTGATAATATAGCTTCCGTTGAAACCAGTTGTTATTGTTGTTGCCTCCCCTTTCGAACCTAGTCGATCCAAAGTTGCGGTTCCTGTTATCACGTGCTAGCTCAAACTCTTCCAGCCTACAGCACATATCCATCAGTGTTGCAAACTGAATCACATGCATTGATATCAGTCCTCTCTTCAACTCATTCTTAAACCTTCTTCGAACTTGCAGCACTTCCAAACCTCGTTCAGCTGGATTTGGTGGTACATTGAGAACTTAGACAAGCTCTTGAACTTCGTAGCATATTCATTGACAACCATTCCACCTTGATGCAATCCCAAAAATTCCATTACTTTAGCGTGCCTCGCACTATTCGGAAAGTATTTCTCTAGAAACACTTCACAGAATAGCTCCCACGTGATTTCTCTACCTTCAGCTTGTAGCACCCTTCTAGTGGCTTTCCATTAATTCTCGCACATCCTATCCCTTCAAAGATCTTCTCTAGCTCTTGGATCCATAGACTAGCTTTCTTAGGATCAAACTCGCCCCTAAAGTGTGGCGGGTTGTTCCTGCGAAACTCTGACAAATGTTGGACTTCTGCATTAGCTTCCTGTTGTTGTGCAGCCCGTTGATCTTGTTGCACAATCACCTCTGTCATTCGCTGCATTGCTTCGGCAGCAGCAGTCATTGCGTTGTCGTCACGTTCCACATTCATACGTGCACCTCTACCACGAGACATAGTTTTCTTCACAAATATTTAAACACAATACAATAAATGTCAGTTGTAATCTCTTGAAAACCAATCACAGAGAATCACATAATACAAGCAAAACAGACCTAACCACAAAACCCAAAAGACTCTAACTGGGAGCTCTGATACCAACTAATGTAACACCTACCGTAGGGTATCACATTTAAGACTAATCCTAATGTAACTTACCTAAGTTGTAAAAGAATTAAACTTATGGAAAAATGTTAATTTTAAAATTTCTATTGCAGAATAAAAGAAAATAAATAAATTAAACCAAAAAGTCATAAGTAGAATTTGTCATTAAAATAAACACATCAAAATACATGTTGATATTACAAACTTTGTTCCAAATAATTTACATAAATACAAACATACCTCGAAAGTTAAATACAGACACAAGTACTAAAAACAGAAACTCTAAACATCAAACTAAGGGTTTGGTTCCACGGAAGGATCCTCCTCTACATTGTCGTCAAAGAACCTAGGCTGATACATCACACGCCTAATGGGGGTTGTTGCGGAAGACACCATTGAGTCCTCACGCCAGAGATCACGAATTGGCATCGTGAATTCTAGGGGCACCAATACATGTTGTGTCAAAACAGGGATCCCATTCAGGGTCCCAATTAAATTCAGAGTTAGATCTCCCATATCAATAAAACGTTCGTTATCATAATCGAACCTCCAAGCATCAGTCCCCCCATGAAACTGTACTCGGACAAAACCTAACACCTGTCGTCTTGCTGCCATCTCAATCAACAAACAAACAGCTAGTGATGGTAAATAGAATTACCAGCTTCTTCGTCTCCCTGGTCTTTATCAAACATACATAGCAAAATAGATACAATATAATAAAGAGGTGAGATCCCCTACATCAATACTAGTGTGGTAGTAGAGAAAATGACAACAAGCATACAAATACAATATTAACAGAATTAAATCATATTTATCACATCACAAATAATGAATCAGATAAGTATAATTAACACATCAATATGTTGACCAACTATGCATATGCATACAGATCCATTCCTACTCCATGGAGCTAAACATAGTTTCAGAGAGAAGATCCAAAAAATATGTTTGTCACTTGGCTACCGTGGCCAAAAGTGCTATATTATATTAATTTAATCAACGTGCACATCAAGGCATTAGACAAGACATTCTACACTAGATCTCGATATAGGACAGTGTCTCGGTCCTGATCATCAGTGCATTTGCATCGGTCTGCCTCACAGACAAAAGAGCTACCAATTATTCATTGCGATGTACCCGCACCCCGATGCCCCCAAGGTCAATAAGTGACCTACACTTGTCTACTCGCACCCGCACTTAGGTGTAATTCATCTCCTAGGCGTACAGCCTTACTCAAATAAGCGAACACACTTTTCTATGCATGATGTATGTTCAAATGCACATACAATTATTATTTTCACAGTATTACATATACCCTCGCCTTTTCTTGGTGGTATCATTATTAAACATGACCGGGCCCACCACAACTAACCGACAGCAAACTGCTGTTAGCGTTTAATCGCATAGCGATATTATTGCATTTTCATAATCGTAGAACATTTTTCTTACATTTTCAAATTGCGTAAATATTTTATTGCATTTTCTCAATCGTGTAGTCTAAAATTACTGCTTTTGAGTTGCATAAAGATTTTTTGACGTACTTTCAATCGCGTAAAATATTTCTAACATATTTTGAGTCCAAAAAAAGATTTTTTTCTCATTTAATACCAAAGATTGACTTTATTTTCATTATTTACATAATAGTCCTTCTATAAAATAATATTTACATAATAATCATTCTTTAAATAATATTTGCAATATAGTCCCCTTAAAATTAGTATTTTCTATTGTTTCCCAAAAGACTGTATTTCTTAATTTTACTTTGGATATTACAGCTCAAAATTTCCTAACATGCTTCAAAACCCTTACGGTGAGCTATACGTCAGTAAATTTCAAGTATTCACTTTTATTTTACTACATAGCTTTATTAAGCCAATTTTAATTCTAAAAAGTAAATTTCTTTCATTTAAAATTCCTAAATTTACCAAATTGAGTTCTTACTATTAAAATACCTAAGTCTACACTTAGTAAAATAATTTTAGATCTTGAACATAAAAAATGACATGTTGGTTGAATTCACATATTACTTTAAAATTCATATATAAATCATTTTCTAACACTTTAAATTCTTATAAAATTACTTAATTAAATTTCTTATCATAAAATCATTTAATCCACAATTTGGAAAATAATTTAGAATCCTTAATCCTCTTTGTAGTGATGAGGCTGTGTGCCTCTAGGCTCCTTAGAGCCTTCATACAAATGCTCCTATCATGTAATTCACATCCTAAATTACACAAGTATCATCATACTTCCAAATTCACATAGGCAAGTATACTATCAAAGCTATAAGCATACCAAACATACATGCAAGCATATTTTTAAAACCATAAGCATATCAAACACAAACAAAAAGAGCTTAAACAATCAAGTGAATAAATCCTTATGGATTTTTTGCCACAAACATTCCATTTCCTCACCACCAACACATAGTTGATGAGGTTAATCTCCCTCTTACCTCAAGGAAGACAATAACTTCAAGTTCCTCCTTCCTCTTGAATTCGTGTGGCACCAAGAAAAACCCTAATCAATCTTAAACAATTCTAAAAGTCATAAACAAACCTTGAAACCAGTAAACCATGGATCAATCATGGTCTAGAAAATTAAAAATCTAACTTAGAATCAAAGATTCAAGAAATTACCTTTGATGTAGGAAATCAAAGCTTGATTTTTGAAGCACTTAGAGAGAGATTTAGACAAAACTCACAAAAAGAAAAGTGTTTAGAATGATGTTTGGGTTTAGAAAGTATGATGAGATAAAATTATAGAAGTGAGGAGGTACGGTTTTGGTGTAGTGGCTGTGGGGTTCAAGGTGGGAGAATATGAAGTGTTCTTGAGTGTTCTTGAACTTTGAGAGAAAAAGATGAAGACTTGATATTTCAAAGTGTAATAAAATGAAGATGGATAGCTATTATTTCCTTACATTACTGTGGAGTTAGTTTGTAGGAGAAATTATAGTTTAATCAATTTAGTAAAAAGATCTAATGCATTTCACATGGCCTATGTCATTTAGGAGTCATCAAATGGTCATAATAGACCATTCAAGAACATGGTAGAAGGCCTTATGGCCGTGTAGCTCAAAGGGGTGGGTAACTAAGTTTGTTTTAGTTATAACTCCTAGTTACACCTTAATTAGATAGTTAGTTCATTTAGCTAACTAAGTTAGGTTATCTAGTTACATACTAAGTAGCTAATGACATGCTTAGGTCATTGTATAGGTCATTGCTTCTAGATGGTTCAAGATCAATTTTCTAACTAGAGCTTCAAAGTACATAGCAATTAAGTTTGTTCATTTAGTTACTAATTAAGCTATTAAGGTAACTTTGTTAGTTTATCTAGTTACTTAGTAACTAGTCCAACCGTTTATATTGACTATTTCTTATTAGTTTAGAAAAAGTCCAACCACTAATATTGACCAATTTCTATTTCTATTGGTTTATTCTAAAATTTGTTACAGAAATTATTCTCAGTCTATTTTCTGTCAAATAAAACATACCAGGTCTATTACCTGATAGCATGAGCTGCTGTTACTAAAACAACAGATATTTTTCCTTGAAATATTTTTAATGCACTGATAAATTTTAAAAATTAAAAGATTTGTTTTCGTGTTTCTCAGATTCGGGTTTAGTAAGAACCCCCATCTCCGAATAAATCAAATAAAATTTTCCCTGGCCCGAAAATGATTATTTTCTTGGTTCAGAGCAAATCTTACACAACAATCAAAAGTAATCTCCGAACAGTCAAAATAATTTTATATCACATAGAAAATACAAAACAATACAATTTAGGCATTTTTGTCAAATAGCAAAAATTTGGGGTGTTACAACTCTCCTTCACTAAAAAGAATTTCATCCCCGAAATTCATCATACATTAAAACAACTGAGGATATTGTTCTCTCATTTTATCCTCCATTTCCCAGGTAGCATCAGCGGTCGTTGCATTCCAAACCACTTTCACTAGCGGAATTGCTTTGCCCCTGAGCTGCTTCACCCTCCTGTCTTCAATCTTAACAGGAAGTGCCTCATACGACAAATTATCTTTCAATTGCACTTCATCGGGCAGTATAACATATGAAGGATCAGGGATATACTTTCTCAATTGGGATACATGGAAAACGTTATGAAGGTTCGAAAGAAAAGGCGGTAAAGCTATTTGGTATGCAACTGGACCTATCCGACGAAGAATTTGATAGGGTCCAATGAATTTAGAGGTGAGTTTTCGGGATTTTATAACCCTTCCTACACCAGTCATGGGTGTGACTCACAAAATACATGCTCACCTTCCTCAAATTCAAGAGGTCTTCTTCTTTTATCAGTATAACTTTTCTGTCTGCTCTGAGTTGCCCTCATTTTCTCTTGAATCAACTTTACCTTCTCTGTTATTTGTTACACCATTTTGGGTCTGACAGTCATACTTTCCCCATCTTGATGCCAACACAAAGGTGTTCGGCATCTTGGTCCGTAAAGTGCTTCATAGGGTGCCATCCCTATGCTTAAGTGAAAACTGTTGTTATAGGTGAATTCCACCAAAGGTAAGAATTCATCCCAACTCCCTTGTTGTTCTAACACACAAGCTCTCAGCAGATCCTCCAATGACTGTATAGTTCTTTCTATTTGTCCATCAGTTTGTGGATGATAGGCAGAACTCAGACGTAACTTAGTCCCCATTGCTTCATGTAAGCTTTGCCAAAACCTCGATGTAAACCTTGGATCTCTATCAGATAAGATGCTAGTAGGTACACCATGAAGTCTAACGATTTCACCAATGTACAACTGGGTCTGCTTCTCCATAGAATAACTAATATTGATTAGCAAGAAGTGAGCAGACTTCGTAAGTCGATCAACAATGACCCAAATAGAATCATAACCTTTCCTTGTCTTTGGCAATACTGTAACGAAATCCACAGCAATACTATCTCATTTCCATTTTGGAATAGTTAGGGGCTATAATATGCCTACCGGTCTTTGGTGCTCAACTTTTGCTTTCTGGCATATAAGACAAGATGACACATAATCAACAACATCTCTTTTCATTCAGGCCACCAAAATAAACGTCTCAGATCTTGATACATCTTGGTCATCCCAGGATGTATACTCAGCTGACTCGTATGCGCTTCATCAAGAATTAACTTTCTCAGTTCTGTATCATTAGGCACACAAATTTTGCTTTCGAATCTTAGAATACCGTCAGATCCTTCCTGCACTATAGACACAATATCATGCTTCATTAGCTCTCTTTTGGTTTCCAGAAACTCGTCATCCTTCTGCTTTTCTCGTATCTCTTCCATTAAATCACTTGTGATTGTAACCTTGTTTAAACAAATCTTTCCCGGTGCTAACTCCACAGACACCCACAAATTCTGAAATTGTTCTATTAATTCTTCTTCCTTGATCATCATCGTAGAAACACTAAGCATCTTCCTACTTAAAGCATCTACCACAACATTCATCTTTCCAGGGTGATACTAAAGTTGAAAGTTGTAATCCTTTAGGAATTCTAACCATCTCCTCTGCCTCATATTCAATTCCTTTTGATCAAATAAGTACTTTAAACTTTTGTGGTAGCTGAAGACGATGAACGTAGCTCCATACAAAAAGTGTCTCCTAATCTTTAGTGCAAAAACAATACTGGTGCAGTAGTCAACCTCTTCTTCAATTCTTTGAAGCTCTCTTCACACTTATTCGTCCAATCAAAAACTTGGTTCTTCCTTGTAAGTTGTGTAAAAGGTCCAGTTATCTTAGAAAAACCTTCAACAAACCTTCGGTAATATCCAGCTAATCCAACAAAACTCCGGATCTCTGTCACAGTCTTTGGTCTTTCCCATTGAAGAACTGTCTCCACCTTTGCTGGATCCACTGCAATTCCATCTTTGGAAATTACACGACCCAAAAACTAAACTTCATCCAACCAAAATTCGCATTTTGACAACTTCGCGTACAACTTCTTTTCTTTCAAAATCTGAAGAACTATACCGAGATGTTCAGCATGCTCTTCCTGATTTTGGGAGTAGATCAGAATGTCATCGATAAAGACAATGACAAATCTATTCAAATATGGATGAAAGATCCTATTCATGCAATCCATGAATATGGTAGGAGCATTCATCACACCAAACGACATTACAAGATATTCATAATGATCGTAACGCGTTCGAAAAGCTATTTTTGGTATATCCTCTACCTTGACACGAATCTGGTGATAACCTGATTGCAAATCTATCTTAAAGAAAATAGCTGCTCCTTTCAGTTGGTCCATCAAATCATCAATCCTTGGTAGTGGATACTTGTTCTTTATCACGACTTTGTTTAGTTGGCGGTAGTCCACACACAATCGTGACGTTCCATCTTTCTTCTTGACTAACAGCACTGGAGCTCCCTAGGGTGAAACACTAGGTCTCACAAATAATTTTTCGAACAACTCCTCTAATTGCTTCTTCAACTCTGCCAACTCCAACGGCGATATACGGTATGGTGCAATCGATATAGGATCTGTTCTAGGTACAAGATTGATAGTAAACTCTATCTCTCTTTCTGGTGGTAATTCGGGTATTTCATCAGGAAACTTGTTCACGACAGAAATAACGTTCACATCTTTCTCACTCTTAACTTCTAAAGATGATAGTAGCATGTATCCTTGAGCTCCATCCCTCAATAAAGATTTAACTTGTTTGGCAGTTAAAAATCCAGAAACCTCATCAGGAAAAACTAAGGTCTTTCTAGAGCAATCTAATAGGATATGGTTAGAAGATAACTAATCCATCCCTAAGATTATATCGATATCAACAAGTGGTAAACAAATCAAATTAACAGAAAAGACTCAATTTTTTATAGTAATAGGACAATTCAGGCATATTTTAGCAATACAAACTAGGTTGGCAGTAGGGGTGGAAACAATCAATTAGAAGTTTAAAGAAGACACAAGCAATCCTAAACGATCCACACAGTCATGTGCAATAAATGAATGAGTTGCACCCAAATCATATAGTACAGTTAAAAGATTACTTAAGATGACACCTTCTCCCTGAATAAAATCTTCAAACTGGGAGGCTTCAGCTCCACTCATAGTATAAACTCTCCCACCAACTGGCGGCTTAGCTGCGTGAACATGGCTTACAGACGGCTCCATCTTTGCTTGATTACAATCCCTAGCGACGTGACCAGGCTTACCGCATCTAAAACAAATTATGCCTCTGATCGAGCAATCTCTCGTTAAATGGCCTTTTCTGCACTTCAAACATTTTGTTGGTGGCGCTGCAGTCTGATTGAATCGATTGCCACTTGGACCACCTCCACAAGGTTACTACTATTGTTGTTGTTGACTTCCCGAAGGTTGATAATATGGCTTCCGTTGAAACCGGTTGTTATTGTTGTTGCCTCCCCTTTGGAACCTAGTCGGTCCAAAGTTGCGGTTCCTGTTATCACGTGCTGGCTCAAACCCTTCCAGCCTACAGCACATATCCATCAGTGTTGAAAATTGATTCACACGCATTGATATCACTCCTCTTTTCAACTCAATTCATAAACCTTCTTCAAACTTGCGGCACTTCCAAACCTCATCCAGCTGGATTTGGTGGTACCTTGAGAACTTAGACAAGTTCTCAAACTTCGCAGCATATTCATTGATGGTCATTCCACCTTGTCGCAATCCCAAAAATTCCATTACTTTAGCGTGCCTTACACTATTCAGAAAGTATTTCTCTAGAAACACTTCACAGAATAGCTCCCACGTGATTTCTCTACCTTCAGCTTGTAGCACCCTTCTAGTGGCTTTCCATCAATTCTCGCACATCCTATCCCGTCAAAGATCTTCTCTAGCCCATGGATCCATAGACTAGCTTTCTCAGGATCAAACTCGCCCTTAAAGTGTGGCGGGTTGTTCCTGTGAAACTCTGACAAATGATGGACTTCTGTATTAGCTTCCTGTTGTTGTGCAGCCCGTTGATCTTGTTGCACAATCACCTCTGCCATTCGCTGCATTGCTTAGGCAACAGCAGTCATTGCGTTGTCATCACGTTCCACATTCATACGTGCACCTCTACCACGAGACATAGTTTTCTTCACAAATATTTAAACACAATACAATAATCGTCAGTTGTAATCTCTTAAAAATCAATCACAGAGAATCACATAATACAAGCAAAATAGACCTAACCACAAAACCTAAAAGACTCTAACTGGGAACTCTGATACCAACTAATGTAACACCTACCGTAGGGTATCACATTTAAGACTAATCATAATATAACTTACCCAAGTAGTAAAAGAATTAATCTTGTAAAAATGTTAATTTTAAAATTTTGTATGCGGAATAAAAGAAAATAAATAAATTAAACCAAAAAGTCATAAGTAGAACTTGTCATTAAAATAAACACACCTAAATACATGTTGATATTACAAACTTTGTTCCAATTAACATAAATACAAACATACCTCAAAAGTAAAATACAGACGCAAGTACTAAAAACAGAAACTCTAAACATCAAACTAAGGGTTTGGTTCCTCAGAAGGATCCTCCTCTACATTGTCGTCAAATAACCCAGGCGGATACATCACACGCCTAACGTGGGTTATTGCGGAAGACACCATTGAGTCCTCACATGGAGTAAAAGTGGTGCCACCCCAGAGATCATGAATTGGCATCGTGAAATCTAGGCGCATCGACGCATGTTGTGTCGAAACAGGGATCCCATCCAGGGTCCCACTCAAATTCAGAGTTAGATCTCCTGTATAAACAAAACGTTCGTTATCATAATCGAACCTCTAGGCATCAATCCCGCCATGGAATTGTGCCCGGACAAAACCTAACACCTGTCATCTTGCTGCCATCTCAATCAACAACTAAACAGCTACAATATAATAAAGATAATAAAGATACAATATAATAAAGAGGTGAGATCCACTACATCAATACTAGTGTGGCAGTAGAGAAAACGATAATAAGCATACATATACAATATTAATATAATTAAATCATATTTATCATATCACAAATAATGAATCAGATAAGTATAATTAACACATCAATATGTTGACCAACTATGCATATGCATAAAGACCCATTCCTACTCCATGGAGCTAACCACAGTTTCAGAGAGAAGATCCAGAAGATATGTTTGTCACTCGACTGCCGTAGCCAAAAGTGCTATATTATATCAATTTAATCAACATGCACGTCAAGGCATTAGACAAGACATTCTACACTAGATCTCGATATAGGACAATGTCTCGGTCCGGATCATCAGTGCGTTTGCATTGGTCTGCCTCACGGACAAAAAAGTGCCATTTGTCCATTGCGAGGTACCCGTACCCCGATGCCCCCATGGTCAACAAATGACCTACACTTATCTACTCGCACCCGCACTTAGGTTTAATTCATCTCCTAGGCATACAACCTTACTCAAATAAGCAAACACGCTTTTCTATGCATAATGTATGTTCAAATACACATATAATTATTATTTTCATAGTATTACATATACCCTCACCTTTTCTTGGCGGTATCAGTATTCAACATGACCGGGCCCATCATAACTAACTGATAGCAAACTGCTGTTAGCATTCAATCGCATAGCGATATAATCGTAGAATATTTTTCTTACGTTTTCTATGACTAGCATGTACCTGATTAAGAATGTGTTTTGATGATAAAAAACTTAAAGACGTTGCAAGATCATGTCCAAGAATATCAAGACCATCAAGTATAGCTTTTAGGACTTCAATCATTTTGTAAAGGTATATAAAGATTCACAAATAGCTTAATCTTACGTTTCGAAATAGCACACAAGTTTTCAAGGCTTCAATATGGTTTTTAACTTCCAAAGAATCAACCATTTCGTGTCCATAAACCTACAAGATCATATGGAATCAAGAGCAACATTTAAAAAGGCTCAAAACATGTTTTTCATATATATTATTCGAATAAAGGGGTTCCTTATTTGAATAACACAAGTCAGAGATTCCAAATAAATCATTCAGGAAAGGATTTATTCAAATAAGCCATGCATTATTCGAATAAATGATTCAAAAATGTTTTGGCATGAATAAGTTATTCGAATAACAAAATGTTATTCGAATAACACATTTCCAAGAAGTCAGTTTATTAATTGGTTATTCGAATAACAGAGTTGTTATTCGAATAACAGAGTTGTTATTCGAATTACAAGCATTTTAAATAAAACCATGTTTAATTGGTTATTCGAATAACAATGTTGTTATTCGAATAATGAGAACTCAGAAGCTCATTTATTCGAATGAGTTATTCGAATAACATGAATGTTATTCGAATAACATGTTTTCCCAGAAACCAAACACTTAACTAGTTATTCGAATAACCAGGATGTTATTCGAATAACACTTTACAAAGGAAAACACGCCTGTGCTATTTCAAGTGTTATTCGAATAAGAAATCTCTTATTCGAATAAGAGAGGTTTCCAGAAATAGAAATTAATGGATAGTTACATATCATTAAATGCTCCAACCACCTCCCAACGGCTCTAAACTTCAGTGACTTATAAATAGAAGTTGTTGGGCATTTATGGGGGTTAGACAATCAATCTGAAAAACCTTGGTTGAGCATTAAAAATGAGTTTTCATCTATTCCTCCATTAATACTCTGTTTCTGAGCATAAACCGTGAATCATATACCCATTGAATTTCCAGTTGTATTATCCGCTCTTTCAAGAGAGTTTCTATCTATTCAATCTTTGTAAATTCTGTAGAGAGGGTGAGGCATCCCTCCAAACTGTAAAAGGGTGAGGTATCCCTTGGAAAATAGAGGCTCAAGCATTAGGGTGAGGTATCTCAAAGTGTTGAGTGCTCAAGGTTGTAGTGGTTGTCAAGCACCCATTGAAACTTGAAGATATAGTGAAAAATCTCAAGTTGTTACTTGGGGACTGGACGTAGATCACAAGTGGTTTGGTGATCGAACCAGGATAAACGAATGTATTTGTTTTCTTTAAACTCTTCTCTTTACTTTGTGTACTGTTTTATTGAATTACTTGGATATTGTCTCCTTAGGCTATCACTTTTATAAGTAAAAGTGTTTATGTCATTCATCCAATTATCTCTAATCATTCAATAGCTTCAACGAAAATTAGTTATCAAACGATTTGCGAAAGATTTGCGAACTTGTTTTACTTACTCAATTCACTCCCCCTCTTGAGTATTGAGGCCACTTGGTAACAAGTGGTATCAGAGCTAGACTCTTGTATAAAGAGCTTAGCAGCTTCAAGAGAAGTGATGGCTTCAAATGGTTTTTCAAATGAAGGTTCTTCTATAAATAGATCTCCTTATTTCAATGGGGATGGTTATGCCTATTGGAAAGAAAGGATGAAAATTTTCATTGAAGCTATTGACTTAGATGTGTGGGACGCTGTTGAAAATGGAGCTTTTGTCCCAACACAAACTAAAGATGGTGTGAAAATTAATACACCTAGAGATGAATGGACCGATGATGATAAAAAGAAGGTTCAATACAATTTGAGAGCCAAGAACATCATCACCATATCCTTGGGGTATGATGAATTCTTTAGGGTGTCAAATTACAAGACCGCAAAAGAAATGTGAGATACCCTACAAGTAACTCATGAAGGTACTAGTGAGGTAAAACGATCTCAAATAAACACTCTTACTCATGAATATGAATTGTTTAGAATAAACCAAGGTGAGAGTATTCAAGATATGCAAAAGAGATTTACTCACATTGTTAATCATCTTATCTCATTGGGAAAGACATTTCCTAATGAGGATCTTATTAACAAAGTCTTGAGATGTCTAAGCAGGAATTGGCAACCCAAAGTAACGGCTATTGCGGAATCAAGAGATTTATCAACAATGTCTCTAGCCACTCTATTCGGAAAGCTTCAAGAACATGAGCTGGAACTAAATAGGCTCAATCAAAGTGAAGAGTATGATAAAAAGAAGAAGGGAATTGTATTCAAAGCCACCTCTTCCATACTTGAAGATGATGATGAAGATGGTGAAGAGGATGCTGAAAATATTAAGCTAAGTGAGGAGAATCTTAGTCTCCTTGTGAGAAAGTTTGGAAGATTCTTGACGAAAAAGGAATTTCAAAGAAGACCACCCTTTCCTCAAAAGAAAGCATATCACAAAGGAGAAAGATCCTCTACTCCTCCAAAATGCTACGAATGCGGAAAAGTGGGGCACATGGAAATGGAGTGTCCTATATATCTCAAGAAAATGGAGAAGTTTGAGAAAAGACCCTCCAAGGAAAAGAAAGGAAGAAGAGCATATATAACTTGGGAGGACAATGACTTAAGCTCTTCCGATGATTCGAAGAATGAATAAGCTCATCGTTGCCTCATGACTCAAGGAGAAGAAAGTGGAGAAAGTGACACCGAGGTAACCTCTTTTAACCTAGAACCTCCACCTTCTTATGATGAATTGCAAGATGCCTTTCAAGAATTGCATGATGAATCTTTGAGGCTCACAAAAATGATTTTGTCTTCCAATAAAACAATCTCCCTATTGACAAACAAAGTTTCTACTTTAACTAAGGAGATAAATGAACTTAAAATAAAAAATTAGACCTTAGGACTCATAGATGCTAATTCATTATGCATGACTTGTTCCTCATATGATAATGCATCCATATTATTATCTTGTTAATCATGTAAGGTTTTTGAAAAAGAAATTGAAGACTTGAACAACACTCTTGCAAAATTCACTTTTGGAAGAGACAACTTGAATGTATTTTTAGGGAAACAAAAATGTGTTTTTCAAAAAGCCGGTTTGGGATTTAATCCAAACAACCATCAAAAATCTTATAAGAACTTCTTCGTTTCCTCAAAAACTTCAAGTAGTCCCTTTGTCAAATGTTTTCATTGTGGTAGGAAAGGGCATAGTGCATCAACTTGCAATGTTAGAAAGAACATAAACACTAAAGTTGGAATAAAAAGAGTTTGGGTTCCTAAAGGCACCATGCCTAACTCTAACACACAAGGACCCAAGAAAATTTCGGTACCAAAGGTTAAAACTTGAATGTGTGTTGTAGGTGTGCTTGAAGACCAAGAGCTCAAGTTGGTATCTTGATAGTGGTTGTTCCAAGCACATGACCGGTGATGGCTCCAAGTTCTTCTCCATTACACACAAGAAACATGGTCATGTCACATATGGTGACAACAACAAAAGGAAGATTCTTGGAATTGGCAAAGTTGGTAAGATCCCTTCATCATCTATTGATAATGTTTTGCCTATTAAAGGACTTAAACATAATTTGCTTAGTATTAGTCAATTATGTGATAAAGGCAATAGAGTTATATTTGATTCCTCTTGTTGCATAATTGAGGGTAAGGATGATAAGCAAGTTAAGTTTGTTGGTCATAGGGTCAATAATATATATATGATTAGTCTTGATGATATCTCCTCAAATGATGCTAAATGCTTTATGAGTAAAGAAAATGATTCATGGTTATGGCATAGAAGAATTGCTCACATTCATATGGATCACTTAAACAAATTGGTTTCTAAAGAACTAGTGATCGGTCTTCCAAAGCTCAAATTTGAAAAAGACAAACTTTGTAATGCATGTCAAAAGAGAAAACAAGTAAAGGTCTCTTTTAAAGCTAAAAACATAGTTTCAACTTCTAGACCTTTACAACTTTTGCACATGGATCTTTTTGGGCCCTCTAGAACTATGAGTTTTGGTGGGAATTACTATGCATTAGTGATTGTGGATGATTTTTCTAGGTTTACATAGACATTATTCTTGGCCCACAAAAATGATGCTTTTCAATTATGTAGAAAACTTGCCAAAGTTATCCAAAACGAAAAAGGGTTTTGTATTGCATCCATAAGAAGTGACCATGGTGGTGAATTTGAAAATCATGAATTTGAAACTTTTTGTGATGAACATGGCATTGAGTATAATTTTTCTGCCCCTAGAACACCACAACAAAATGGTGTTGTAGAAAGGAAAAATTGATCTTTAGAGGAAATGGCAAGAACTATGCTCAATGAGGCCAACCTTCCTAAGTACTTTTGGGCGGATGCGGTTAACACCGCTTGTTATGTTATGAATAGAGCCCTAATAAAGCCATTTTTAAAGAAAACCCCATATGAATTGTACAAAGGAAGAAAGCCAAATGTGCCATATTTTCATGTCTTTGGATGTAAATGCTTTGTTTTGAATAATGGAAAAGATAACTTGGGGAAGTTTGATGCAAAATCTGATGAGGGAATATTCATTGGTTATTCTATTCATAGTAAGGCCTTTAGAGTCTATAATAAATGAACTATGACCATAGAAGAGTCCATACATGTTGCATTTGATGAAACTAACCCAAATGAGCCGAGAAAGGAGCTTGTTGATGATGTTGCAGAAATCTTGGCAAAAACGCACTTGAAAAATCAAGAGAAAGAGTCCAAGAAGCAAGAAGAGAGACTCCTTGATCACTCATGGCAAAAAGATTCAGAAATCATGGATCTACCCAAGGAATGGAGGACTTCAAGATATCATCCTCTCGACAAGGTGATAGGTGATGTATCAAAAGGGGTAATCACTCGAAACTCACTTAGAGATGTATGTAATCACCTACCCTTTGTTTCTCAAGTTGAGCCTAAAGACATAAATGAGGCTATTAATGATGAGCATTGGATATTTGCCATGGAAGAAGAACTAAACCAATTTGAGAGAAATCAAGTTTGGGAATTGGTTCCAAGGCCCAATAATCATCCTATAATTGGCACCAAATGGGTTTTTAGGAACAAACTTAATGAAACAGGATTAATAATAAGAAATAAATCTAGGCTTGTAGCTAAGGGATATAATCAAGAAGAAGACATAGACTATGAAGAAACTTATGCTCACGTAGCTAGACTAGAGGCCATTTGAATGTTACTTGCATATGCTTGCATTATGGATTTCAAACTTTATCAAATGGACGTCAAAAGTGCCTTTCTAAATGGTTTTATACAAGAAGAGGTGTATGTGGAACAACCTCTTGATTTTGAGGATTTTGAAATGCCCAACCATGTTTTTAAACTGAAAAAGGCCTTGTATGGCTTGAAACAAGCTCCTAGAGCTTGGTATGAAAGGTTGAGCAAATTTCTTTTAAAAAAAGGATTTTCTAGAGGCAAGGTTGACACTATCCTTTTCATAAAACACAAAATGCATGACATACTTCTAGTTCAAATCTATGTTGATGACATTATATTTGGAGCTACTAACAACTCTATTTGTAAAGAATTTTCAAATATTATGTAAAATGAGTTTGAGATGTCTATGATGGGTGAGCTCAACTTCTTCCTTGGTCTCCAAATCAAGCAAACAAGAGAAAAAACTTTCATAAGTCAATCCAAGTATTGCAAGGAGCTGCTCAAGAAGTTTGGAATGGACAATGCCAAGCATATGGCTACTCCTATGGGCACCTCTTGCTATTTGTACAAGGATGAAGGACATAAATCGGTAGAAATTACAAAATATAGAGGTATGATTAGCTCACTCCTTTGTCTTACTGCAAGTAGGCCTGATATAATGTTTAGTGTATGCATGTGTGCTAGATATCAAGCTAATCCTAAGGAATCACACTTAAGTGCTATTAAAAGAATAATGAAATATCTAATAGGCACATCACAAATGAGTTTATGGTATCCTAAAGGTGCCTCATGCAGCCTTATTGGGTACTTCGATTCTGATTTTGCTGGATGCAAAATGGATCGAAAGAGCACTAGTGGGACATGCCACTTGCTTGGAAGCTCACTAGTTTCTTAGCATAGCAAGAAACAAAATAGTGTGGCATTGTCCACAGCTGAAGCTGAATATGTTGCAGCTGGGAGTTGTTGTGCTCAAGTCCTTTAGATGAAATAGCAACTCTTGGACTTTGGTCTTGAGCTTGATCACCTCCCCATAAGGTGTGATAACACCAGTGCAATTAATTTGTCCAAAAATCCCATTTTATATTCTAGGACTAAACATATTGAAATAAGACATCATTTCATTAGAGACCATGCTCAAAAGGAGGATTGTATACTTGAATTTATTGAAACAACTAAGCAACTAGCTGACATTTTCACTAAACCCCTAGCAAAAGAAGCATTTTTCTATATTAGAAATGAACTTGGTATTTTGGATCAATCATGCATAAATTGACATTTTACTGCATCACATCTTATTGCCTTCTGAATAATCATGCCATTTTGCTGCATAATTTCTGAGCTATTAATCATATTTGAATCCAAAACTAACTTGAGCGTTGGAGATTTTCCCTAAGTTGTTTTGCAGGTGCTCCCTCATGATAAAGATTCCCAAGCAACTCAATAACCTCACAATTTCACCAAAAAGAGTGAAATTCTTAGTAAAAATAGCATTCTTACAAAATTGAGTGATTTGAAACATAAGATTATATGCTTGTATGATGATTTGAATTAATTTAAGATGTTCTGGAACTGATTTGAATGATTTAAAGTTGATTCTATGTTGTTTGGAATTAAACTGGCATGTCTCTGAATCACATAAATGATAGAAAGATTGATCCTCTACAATTTGCTGCATAAAACTGTCTTTTATCCTATGTCTTATTCGAATAAGAAGCCTTTTATTCAAATAAGAAGCCTTTTTATTCGAATAAAATCTGTCATCAAAGCCCAGTTATTGTTTTTAACACGCTTATATTATTCGAATAAGGATTCCCTTATTCGAATAACACCTCACAGAATGTGTTATCACGATGTATTTTTCAACTGGTTATTCGAATAACCAATTAGTTATTCGAATAAAGCATGTCAGTGGCAAAAGCTATTTTCATGTTATTCGAATAACAACATATGTTATTCGAATAACAAATGACAGAATTTCACAAATAATTACGCTATTACGCTGTTATTCGAATAACAACATTGTTATTCGAATAACGTTTGGCAGTGTGCCAAGACGCTTTAGGTACCACTCTGTTATTCGAATAACACCACTGTTATTCGAATAACACACGACTTATAAGAGGATTTCACGAGTATCCTCTGTCATTTCATAAGTTCTCTTCCTTTCCCCCCTTCTCTGTTTTCTCCTCTTCGTCTCCACCATCTCTTCCTTCTCTCCATCACCCACCAAAATTCAATCATGGCCTCTTCTTCCAAACGCCCACGTAGCAAAATCGCTCCCACCAATAACCCCATTAATCTTCGAAGACTCTCGTCCAATAACGATGATCTCAAATGCTTCAGGGAAGAATTTTGGACCAGAGTCATAATTCAACCCAAATACATGGATCATCAGTTCTTTGAGGACGATGGCGGATTTGATTTCCTTGATGATCTCTCCCATTAGGGCGTACTAGATCTCTGCAGCTACAAGGACTCCATTTTCCTAGACTTGGTGAAAATGTTCTACTGCAACCTGAAGATGGACGGTCCTAATCTCATCTCTGAGGTAAAGGACCAGGAAATTGTCATCACTCCCGCTGACTGGATGACCTTCTTCAACTTAGACGCTACGGGTGCTGTTGTAGAGCCCGATAGCAGACCCTACGTGAAAGCATACAGAAGAGAAGAAGCTGTGTCCCTACTAGTGAAACCTAGAAAAGTTTGGTCCAAGGTTGGTCTGAAGAGTGGGATGCTGAAAAGCCAGGAACGACTGCTTCACTACTTATACGCTCACATTCTCGCTCTTCGTGGAGGTAACTATGCCTATCTGACTGAGGATGACATTTTTCTTCTCTGGGTGCTGAAGAATAATTGGAAGATCAACTGGCCCAACTTAATTGGAAAATATATGATGAAGGTCAAGACCACCAAGAACTCTGACCTGCCATATGCTCTCATCATCTCAGCCTTTCTTAAGAAATACTCCCTGCTCAGACAGACTGAGCGAATAGTGGAATTGAACCACTTTAACATCTTTAGGGAATTTACTCTGAAGAAAATGAAGATGGTTCCAGACGATATTGGAGGGTGGGTATACCCTGATGAGCTGGAAGAAGCTGCAGCAGACAAAGACATTGCAGATGCCCCTGTTCCTACTGATGACCCTGTTCCTGCTGATCAGCCTACTGAAGCCCCTGCTCTTGCTCCAGTAACCCTGGAAAGCATTATGACCACTCTGCTGGACAACCGTGCTTACATGGAACACACCTTTTCTATTCTCTTTGACAAAATAGAAGGTGTTGTACGCGAGATTACTGCCCTGCGAGTTGCACCTCCTGCCCCTGCACCAGACTCACCTCCTCCTCCACCAGACACTTATTTTCGATCATAGGACTTTAGTTTTTTTTTTATGTTTTATGTTTTTGATGTATCTCTGGCATATTCATATCTGAACTTGTATATCTTGACCATGCCTGCAATCAATGAATAAAATATGATTTGGTTTCCCTGCTGGTTTCTCACTTACTAGGCCTGTTCCTTTAAAGTGTTAATTTAATTCCTTACTCCATGATATAAACGCATGTTTGTGAACCCTGGATGTATGCATGACTTGCCCCATCTTTTTGATAATGACAAAAGGGGGAGAAGAACAAGAACAAGCTAAAAGTTAAGCTAACTCTGTTGCTAAAAGTTAAATTAACTCTGTTCATTTGCGCTTAAAGATAAAGATAATCACTTCTGACACTTTTTGGTTTTGGAGATTGTGTTGAGAAAAGACAGATCAGAAAGACTAATCTGAAAAGGATCAAGAGACTCCAAAAGAAAGGGGGAGCTGCGCTTGTCTCTGATAATTTATGCTCCTCTTACAAACTAGAGGGGGAGTAAGTCTCCATGATTATTTCTGTGATTTCCAGTTTACAAATGAACTAACTTTTTCTCAATGCTTGTTTGTCATTATCAAAAAGGGGTAGAATGTGACTGGCATGTACCTGATTAAGAATGTGTTTTGATGATAACAAACTTAAAGACGTTGCAAGATCATGTCCAAGAATATCAAGACCATCAAGTATAGCTTTTAGGACTTCAATCATTTTGTAAAGGTATATAAAGATTCACAAATAGCTTAATCTTGCATTTCGAAATAGCACACAAGTTTTCAAGGCTTCAATATGGTTTTTAACTTCCAAAGAATCAACCATTTCATGTCCATAAACCTACAAGATCATATGGAATCAAGAGCAACATTTAAAAAGGCTCAAAACATGTTTTTCATATGTATTATTCGAATAAAGGGGTTCCTTATCCGAATAACACAAGTCAGAGACTCCAAATAAATCATTCAGGAAAGGATTTATTCAAATAAGCCATACATTATTCGAATAAATGATTCAAAAATGTTTTGGCACGAATAAGTTATTCGAATAACAAAGTGTTATTCGAATAACACATTTCCAGGAAGTCAGTTTATTAATTGGTTATTCGAATAACAGAATTGTTATTCGAATAACAAGCGTTTTAAATAAAACCATGTTTAATTGGTTATTCGAATAACAATGTTGTTATTCGAATAACGAGAACTCAGAAGCTCATTTATTCAAATAAGTTATTCGAATAACATGAAAGTTATTCGAATTCGAATAACATGAAAGTTATTCGAATAACATGTTTTCCCAGAAACCAAACACTTAACTGGTTCGAATAACCAAGATGTTATTCGAATAACACTTTACAGAGGAAAACACGCCTGTGCTATTTCAAGCGTTATTCGAATAAGAAATCTCTTATTCGAATAAGAGAGGTTTCCAGAAACAGAAATTAACGGATAGTTACATATCATTAAATGCTCCAACCACCTCCTAATGGCTCTAAACTTCAATGACTTATAAATAGAAGTTGTTGGGCATTTATGGGGGTTACACAATCAATCTGAAAAACCTTGGTTGAGCATTAAAAACGAGTTTTCATCTATTCCTCCATTAATACTCTGTTTTTGAGTGTAAACCGTGAATCATATACCCATTGAATTTTCAGTTGTATTATCCGCTCTTTCAAGAGAGTTTCTATCTATTCAATCTTTGTAAATTCTGTAGAGAGGGTGAGGCATTCCTCCAAACTATAAAAAGGTGAGGTATCCCTTGGAAAATAGAGGCTCAAGCATTAGGGTGAGGTATCCTAAAGTGTTGAGTGCTCAAGGTTGTAGTGGTTGTCAAGCACCCATTGAAGCTTGAAGATATATTGAAAAATCTCAAGTTGTTGCTTGGGGACTGAACGTAGATCACAAGTGGTTTGGTGATCGAACCAGGATAAACGACTGTATTTGTTTTCTCTAAACCCTTCTCTTTACTTTGTGTATTGTTTTATTGAATTGCTTGGATATTGTCTCCTTAGGCTATCACTTTTATAAGTAAAAGTGTTTATCTCATTCATCTAATTATCTCTAATCATTCAATAGCTTCAACGAAAATCAGTTATCAAACGATTTGCGAAAGATTTGCGAACTTGTTTTACTTACCTAATTCACCCCCTCTCTTGAGTATTGAGGCCACTTGGTAACATTTTCAAATCGCGCAAATATTTTATCGCATTTTCTCAATCGCGTAGTCTAAAATTACTATTTTTGAGTCGCATAAAGATTTTTTGATGTACTTTCAATCGCGTAAAATATTTCTAACATATTTTGAGTCCAAAATAAGATTATTTTTCTCATTTAATACCAAAAATTAACTTTATTTTCATTATTTACATAATAGTCCTTCTATAAAATAATATTTACATAATAGTCCTTCTTTAAATAATATTTACAATATAGTCCCCTTAAAATTAGTATTTTCTACTGTTTCCCAGAAGACTATATTTCTTAATTTTACTTAGGATATTACAGTTCAAAATTTCCTAACGCGCTTCAAAACCCAAGGGTGAGCTATATGTCAGTAAATTTTAAGTATTCACTTTTATTTTACTACATAGCTTTATTAAGCCAAATTTAATTCTAAAAAGTAAATTTCATTCATTTAAAATTCCTAAACTTACCAAATTGAGTTCTTACTATTAAAATGCCTAAGTCTACACTTAGTAAAATAATTTTAGATCTTGAACATAAAAAATGACATGTTGACTAAATTCACATATTGCTTTAAAATTCATATATAAATCATTTTCTAATACTTTAAATTCTTATAAAATTACTTAATTAAATTTCTTGTCATAAAATCATTTAATCCACAATTTAGAAAATAATTTAGAATCCTTAATTCTCTTTGTAGTGATGAGGTCGTGTGGCTCTAGGCTCTGTGGAGCCTTCATACAAATTCTCCCATCATGTAATTCACATCCTAAATTACACAAGTATCATCATACTTCCAAATTCACATAGGCAAGTATACTATCAAAGCTATAAGCATACCAAACATACATGCAAGCATATTTTTAAAACCATAAGCATATCAAACACAAACAAAAAGAGCTTAAACAATCAAGTGAATAAATTCTTATGGATTTTTTACCACAAACATTCCATTTCCTCACCACCAACACATAGTTGATGAGGTTAATCTCCCTCTTACCTCAAGGAAGACAATAACTTCAAGTTCCTCCTTCCTCTTGAATTCGTGTGGCACCAAGAAAAATCGTAATCAATCTTAAACAATTCTAAAAGTGATAAACAAACCTTAAAACTAATAAACCATGGATCAATCATGGTCTAGAAAATTAAAAATCCAACTTAGAATCAAAGATTCAAGAAATTATCTTTGATGTAGGAAATCAAAGCTTGACTTTTGAAGCATTTAGAGAGAGATTTAGACAAAACTCACTAAAGGAAAAGTGTTTAGAATGATGTTTTGTTTAGAAAGTATGATGAGATGAAATTATAGAAGTGAGGAGGTATGGTTTTGGTGTAGTGGCTGTGGGGTTCAAGGTGAGAGAAGATGAAGTGTTCTTGAGTGTTCTTGAACTTTGAGAGAAAAAGATGAAGACTTGATATTTCAAAGTGTAACAAAATGAAGATGGATAGCTATTATTTCATTGCATTGCCATGGAGTTAGTGTGCAGGAGAAATTATAGTTTGATCAATGTAGTAAAAAGATCTAATGCATTTCACATGGCCTATGTCATTTAGGAGTCATCAAATGGTCATAATAGATCATTCAAGAACATGGTAGAAGGCCTTATGGCTGTGTGGCTGAAAGGGGTGGGTAACTAAGTTTGTTTTAGTTATAACTCCTAGTTACACCTTAATTAGATAGTTAGTTCATTTAGCTAACTAAGTTAGGTTATCTTGTTACTTACTAAGTAGCTAATTACATGCTTAGGTCATTGCTTCTAGATGGTTCTAGATCAATTTTCTAACTAGAGCTTCTAAGTACATAGTAACTAAGTTTGTTCATTTAGTTACTAATTAAGCTATTAAGGTAACTTAGTTTATCTAGTTACTTAGTAACTAGTCCAACCGTTTATATTGACTATTTCCTATTGGTTTAGAAAAAGTCCAACGACTAATATTGGCTAATTTCTATTAGTTCATTTTAGAATTAGTTACAAAAATTATTCTCAGTCTATTTTCTGTAAGATAAAACACACCGGGTCTATTACCTGATAGCAGGAGCTGTTGTTACTAAAACAATGAATATTTTTTCGTGAAATATTTTTATTGCACTGATAAATTTTAAAAATTAAAAGAATTATTTTTGTGTCTCTCAGATTCGGATTTAGTAAGAACCCCCGTCTCCGAATAAATCAAACAAGATTTTTCCCGGCCTGAAAATTATTATTATTTTGACTCGGAGCAAATCTTACACAATAATCAAAAGCAGTATCAGAATAGTCAAAATAATTTTATATCACACAGAAAACACAAAATAGTATAATTTAGGCATTTTTGTCAAATAGCAAAAATTTGGGGTGTTACATGTGTATTCAGTTCATTCATCTGTCCCTCCACCTAGAAGCTTGCCAGGAGCCGCTCCTTGTCCGTGCTCGTCTTTTTGCACCGGTGACCACTCCCCGCCCTCGTCGGCCCCGAGTGTCATGAATTGTAACACCCTGAAAATTCTCGTTTTTCAGTTATATGTGATTTTTATGATTATTGAGATTTTTGTGAATTGTTTGATTTATTTTGATTACTTTTATCTTATTTTCTTGATTTTCTATGTGTTTTGAAGCACGGCCAAAAAAATAAAAATTTTCAGAGCCAAAAATTTTGGACTGTTCATATGGGGCCAGGGGAGCTTACTAAACCCGAAACCGAAAATAGTTTTCAAAATTTTCTTTATTTGAGATTTTATTGAGAAATAAAATCTAGGTACGTTTTATTATCCATTGGACAGTAAAAGTTGGTTTTTACTGCAGTAACTTTCATCTATTGGTAAATAACTACCAGTTAATATCTACCTAAGTAATTAGTTATAATTTAAATCATAAACCTATTTACTAAGCTCCTAATAATTATTTCATGGTGGAACAAATTAGAATAAATTAAACAAAGTGGCATCAACACTTTGTGACCCACTACATAATTTATCCATTTGAATAAACCATTTGATGAACCACTTGGTGACCTCTCCACTTGAACTCATGACTATAATGAGACTTATTGAAGCAAATCATTCATTCAATCAATTCCTACCTTATTTGGCTTTTAGCTAATCATGCACTAAATTATTTTCTATCCTATCATCATGAAATCAAAAGCAACAAGCACTCAACTTTGTCCCTTGGATGCTCACGGCAATGAAGAGCTTTCGAGCCCATCCATCACTTAATCACTCTTGTCCTACTTGTTCATTATTATCACAATTAGTTTCTATCATAATTCATCAATCATTTAGTTTCTATTCTTTCTCACTTTCTCCATAGGAAGCTCACGGCCATGAGGATTTCTTGGACCATCTATCACCTTTTCTTTCACAAACACAAATCTCTCTCTTCCATGCAGCCAAATAACCAAAACTCTCTCATCTTTCTTTTCTTTGAGACCCACGACCATCACCACCAAAATACTATCCAACTTTGTTTAATTCAAACCAACTATAGATCTTGAATCTAAACACCATTTCAAGACACTTCCTAGTTGTGACCATCATCTAATTCATTCATTTTCAAGTACTTTCTTCAAGTTAAAGTTTGAAGGTTTCTAAGGTGAAGTTCTTCAATTTTCACTTCTCTTTTCTAAACCATGATTTAGATACATGGTCATCTTGTTTCAAACCTTGGATGTTAATTTTTGAATGTTTGTTTTGTTTTTAAGAACAACTTGGTGGTAGAAGTTTACCTCAAGAAGTCAAGCAAGGAATTTTTGAGCATCATCTAAGGTAAGAGGGAGATTAACCTCATCGACCTATTATGGTGGTGAGGAATGAATTTGTATGTTGTAAGTGAAAAATCCATATGAGGATTTATTCACTTGATTGTGTGAATTTTTTATAGATTGTGTTTATTTGTTTTATAGTTTTGATAATATGCATGATATTGTTGTAGTAGAAATTGATAGTTGAAAAATGTTGTATACTTTGAATCATGTTGAAGATGACAAAAGTTTTTGGTCCAAAGACCAACATGGCTCGCAGCCATGTAGGCCAAATTAGGGTAATCTATGTCAAAAATGATTTATTAAGTGTAAACTTAGATGATCATGTGATAAGAAATTGAATTAAGGATTTATAAAATAGAAAAGTAAGAGAACAAAATTTACCATTTTACAAGAAGTAAATTATTACTATTGAATGAAAAACCTAAAATATTTTATCTAAGGGAGTTTTATTAAAGACAAAAAAAATATTGATATTGAGATTAAATTTTGTATTTAACTTCAAAAGTTTTAAAATTTAACTTAGAAAGTTAATAAATATTTTATGCAATTGAAAATAGTGTTAAAATCCTACGCAATTTATATATATATATATATATATATATATATATATATATATATATATATATATATATTTATATATATATACAAATTTTTACGCATTTGAGAAAATGTTGGAAACTATTTATGAAATTTGAAAACGTAACAAAAAAAATTATGCAATTGTGAAAATGCAATAAAAGTATTTTGAGGTTGAGAATAAACAACAGTTTGCTGTGGGATCCGTATACTTACTCTTTGGGACCCACTTTTTGGACCCAAAAATGTTAGTAAGTAATTTGGTCCAATTATGATTTATGTTGATAGAAGCCATGTTATTGATGTTTACATATACATTGAATCGTTGATCATGCATTATGAAAGTCCGGTGGACTTCGTTTGTTAAGGTTGAATGCCTAGGAGTTGAATTACACCTCAGTGAGGGTGCAAATTACGTAGTGTAGGTCACTTGTTGACCTTGGGAGCGTCGGGGTGTGGGTAATTCCACAAGTGGCCAGTTGGTAGCTCCACTGTGTCGTGGTACAGACCGATGCAAACGCATCGATGATCCTGACCGAGACACTATTCCTATTCACGATCTGGTGTAGATTGTCTTGTATAAAGTCGTGTTGCGCAAATTCAAAAATTATAGCACTTGAATTGAGGCTGACTAGATATAGACAGGTCTTCTAGATCATTCTCTCCGAAATTATGTTTAGCTCCATGGAGTAGGACTTAGTCCATTGTGCATACGCATAGTCAATTGTCACATTGATGCATCATTCATTCATTAAATTGCTTATCAAATTATTTTTTTTATACTTGTTATTTCTAGAATGACAATAATTGTCTTTACTATTTTTATGATGCCATATTGGGATATGATGTAGGGGATCTCACCTCTTTATTATATTGTGTTGTTGTTATATATATATATGATCATTAAAGACCGTCAAGGAGACGAGACGAGATCGCTTGGGTACTATTGATTTGATCTTCTGTAAAGGCTACGAGACGAGACATCTTTGGCTTTATTAGAGTCCAGTTTCACAGAGGCAGAGATGCTTGACGAATCAACCTTGATAGAGAATGTGTTAGATATGTCGCGGATATAACCCTAACTTGGAGTAGGACCCACTCTGGGATCTCTACTTTTTCTTTTGATGCTTATGTACATTTAGAGTTCTTTATGCCCATTAGAGAGATATGGGGAAATCTTCATCGTGACCCTAGAAAGGATCCTGAAGTGTCATCTGCTAGGACTCCTGTCCATGGGATTTCATCCCATCCAGGGTTTTTGTCTTCTGAAGAGTCATAGGAGGATCTAGAGAAGGATCAAGTGAGGGACCCTTCTATTCAAGTGTTTGGACTTGGGCTAGGTCAAGTTTTTATTCGGTAGATGTATTTATGCTTTTGAGTATGTAAATCTTATATTTTATATTGTCAATACTCAAAGTTATGTATACTATGTATTGATGGGTATTATTCAGTCTGATAAATTTGGTATTCTTATATTGGGTTAAGTTTTATTTTTAAAAAAAATTTACAAATTGGGTTAAGCTTTATAAGTTTTTGGTCGTCGTAAATGTGACGCCTTTTTGAGAGAGGGGTGTTACATTAGTTTAGTATCAGAGCCCAAGTTTGAATCTTTTGGGTTTGCAGTGTAGGCCTGTCTTATTTGTGTTGTGTGATTCTCTGTGCTTTTTCGAAAGAAAACAATATTGTTTGAAATGGTTGTACCTGACTTTTATTATGTTTTGCTTAGTAGACTTTGAAGAAAAGAAATGGCACATGGCAGAGGAGCACATGTAAATTTGGGATGTGACAATGAAAGCATCACTGCTGTAGTTGAGCCAATGCAACGGATGGTGGATGTTATAGTATGCTAGAATGAGAGAGCTGCCCAGTAATAGGAAGCAATGGTTGAATCTCAAAATTTGTCAGAATTTCATTGTAACAATCCACCATAATTCAATGGAGAATTTGATCTAGAGAAATAAAGTCTTTGGATCAAGGAGATGGAAAGATCTTTCGAGGAATAGGATGCACCGATGATAGAAAGTTAACTTATGCTACCTTTATGCTAATTGGTGATGGCGAAGACTGGTGGGCCGGAACTCAGTGATTACTGGAAGTTGAGGGAAGAACCATAACATAGGAACTCTTTAAGAACAAATTCTTGGAGAAATATTTCCCAGCCAGTACTAGACACACGAAAGAGATGGAGTTTCTTGGTCTGAAACAAGGAAGCATGACAATAAGTGAATATGCTGCCAAATATGAAAGTTTGTCAAAATTCTCGAGGTATTTTTGGTTACAACCTGATGAGGAGTGTAAATGTCGCAAGTTTGAAGAAGGATTGAGACATGACTTGAAGAGAGCAGTGTTACCTTTGGGGATTGGGTAATTCCCCGCCTTGTTGGACACGTGGCGAAGGATTAAGGAGTTGGATCAATCACGAGACACAAGAAACTGAAACTTTGGACCCTCTCGATTCCAAATGGGAAATAATAGCAATGTTAATCGCTTTCAAAGGAAGCCATATTCTCGACCATCGGGGAGTCAACATCAACAATAATCCTATAGAGGAGGAGGTTTGAGTGGGAGTTCTGGTGGCAACAGATTTGGTCAGACCATCATCTATCCGTCAAAGTGTTTTAAGTGTGGAAAAGACCACTTAAGGAAGGACTGTACAATCAAGGGAATCATCTGTTTCAAATGCAGAAAGCCCGGTCATATTTCTAGAGATTGTACGCAACCAAAGGCGGAACCTTTTGTCAATAATGTACGAGCTACAAGACCTTAGACAAGAGGAAGGGCTTATACGATGAGTGGAGCGGAAGCCTCCCAATCGGAAGATCTAATCAAGGGAGATTGTACCATAGGAGGTAATCTTTTAACTGTACTGTATGACTCAGGGGCGACTCATTCTTTTATTGCCTATGACTGTGTGGATCGTTTAGGTTTACCAGTGTTTTCATTACCCTTTGACTTGATTATTTCTACTCCAACTGCTAAGCTTGTCGTTACTACTCGAGTTTGCTTAAACTCTCCTATTTCTATTGAGAATCAAATTTTTTCTATTGATTTGATTTGCTTACCTCGTTCACAAATAGACGTAATTTTAAGGTCGGATTGGTTATCTTCTAATCATATCATGTTATATTGTTCTAGTAAAACCCTAATGTTTCCTGATTCTGAGATTTCTGGATTTTTAATGGCCAACCAAGTCAAAACCTTCTTGAGGGAAAGAGCTCAAGGATACATGTTAATATCTTCCTTGGAGGTCAAGATTGAGAATGATATGAATGCCATTCCTGTAGTTAATGAGTTTCCTAAAGTTTTTCTTGATGATATACTTGGATTACCACCGAAAAGAGAGATAGAATTTTCTATCGATCTTGTACCAGGATCTGGTCCTATCTCAATGGCACCATACTAGATGTCACCGTCAGAGTTGACTGAACTTAAAAAATAGTTGGAAGATCTGTTGGAGAAGTAATTTGTGAGACCTAGTGTTTCACCTTGGGGAGCTCCAGTGTTGTTAGTCAAGAAGAAAGTTAGAACTTCTCGATTATGTGTGGACTATCATCAGTTGAACAAGATCACAATCAAGAACAAGTATCCACTTCCAAGGATAGATGATTTGATGGATCAGTTGAAAGGAGCTGCTATTTTCTTCAAAATTGATTTACGTTCTAGTTATCACCAGATTCGTGTGAGAGTAGAGGATATTCCCAAAATAACTTTTTGAACGCATTATAGGCATTATGAGTATCTTGTGATGCCTTTCAGAGTAACGAATGCTCCTGCAATATTCATGGATTACATGAATAGGATCTTTTGTCCTTACTTAGACGGATTTGTCATTGTCTTTATTGACAACATTCTGATATATTCTTGAAATCAGGAGGAACATGCTGAACATCTCAATGTGGTTCTCCAGATTCTGAAGGAGTAAAAGTTGTACGCTAAGCTTTCAAAGTGCGAGTTTTGGGTAATTGTTGATCAGCTTATGAAGTCAGCACACTTCTTGCCAATTAACATAAGATATCCAATGGAGAGATTGACTTAGGTGTATATCAGTGAAATTGTTAGACTTCATGGTGTACCCTCGAGTATCATTTCTAATAGAGACCCAAGGTTGACATCAACATTTTGGCAGAGTATGCAAGAAGCAACGGGGACGAAACTTTGCTTAAGTTCTACATACCATTCACAAACAGATGGCCAATCAGAAAGGACAATTCACTCATTGAAAGATCTGTTAAGAGCTTGTGTTTTGGAATAGACTGGGAGTTGGGATGAATTCTTACCTCTAATAGAATTCACTTATAATAATAGTTTCCACGCAAGTATAGGGATGGCACTCTATGAGGCCCTCTATGGATGACGATGTAGAACACCTTTGTATTGGTACCAAGATGGGGAAAGTTTTGCAATAGGACCCAAACTTGTACAACTAACAACTGAAAAGGTTAAGATGATTAGGGAAAAAATGAAGGCAACTCAGAGTCGACAGAAAAGCTATGCTGATAAGAGGAGAAGACCTCTTGAGTTTGAGGAAGGTGAACATGTGTTTTTAAGAGTTACTCCCAGGATTGGAGTTGGTTGGGTTTTTAAAACCAGAAAACTCACTCCTAAATTCTTGGACCATATCAAGTTCTTCGTCGGATAGGTCCGGTAACCTATCAAATAGCTTTACCACCTTTTCTTTCTAACCTTCACAATGTTTTCCATGTGTCAAAATTACGAAAATATATTCCTGACCTAACCCATGTTATAGAGCCAGATACAGTACAATTAAAAGAGAATTTGACCTATGAGACACTTCCTGTTAAGATTGAGGATTGGAGAGTGAAACAACTTAGAGGAAAAGATATTACATTGGTTAAAGTAGTCTGGAATGACGTGACTGGAGATGCAACATAGGAGCTAGAAGATAAAATGAAGGAACAATATCCACATTTATTTTAAGGTATGATAAAATTACGAGGAAGAAATTTCTTTTTAGAAAGGGAGAATTGTAACACCCCAAAAATTCTCATTTTTCGGTTATATGTGATTTTTATGATTATTGAGATTTTTGTGAATTGTTTGATTAATTTTATGTTATTTTTTTATTTTCTGTGTGTTTTGAAGCGGGGCTGGAAAAATAAAACTTTTTGGAGTCAAAAATTTTGGACTGTTCATGTGGGGTCGGGGGAGCTTACTAAACCCGAAACCGAAAACAATTTTTGAAATTTTCTTTATTTGAGAATTTATTGAGAAATAAAATCTAGGTATGTTTTATTATCCATTAGACAGTAAAAGTTAGTTTTTACTACAGTAACTTTCATCCATTAGTAAATAACTACCGGTTAATATCTACCTAAGTAATTAGTCATAAGTTAAATCATAAACCTATTTACTAAGCTCCTAATAATTATTTCATGGTGGACCAAAATAGAATAAATTAAACAAAGTGGCATCAACACTTTGTGACCCACTACATAATTAATCCATTTGAATGAACCATTTGATGACCCACTTGGTGACCTCTCCACTTGAACTCATGACTATAATGAGACTTATTGAAGCAAATCATTCATCCAATCAATTCCTACCCTATTTGGCTTTTAGCTAATCATGCACTAAATTATTTTCTATCCTATCATCATGAAACCAAAAGCAATAAGCACTCACCTTTGTCTCTTGGATGCTCACGGCAATGAAGAGCTTTGGAGCCCATCCATCACTTAATCACTCTTGTCCTACTTGTTCATTATTATCACAATTAGTTTCTATCATAATTCACGAATCATTCACTTGTTCATTATAAATTCATTTAGTTTCTATTCTTTCTCACTTTCTCCGTAGGAAGCTCACGGCCAAGAGGATTTCTTGGACCATCTATCACCTTTTCTTTCACAAACACAAATCTCTCTCTTCCATGCAACCAAACAACCAAAATCTCTCATATTTCCATTCTTTGAGACTCATGACCATCACCACCAAAATACTATCCAACTTTGTTTGATTCAAACTAACCATATATCTTGAATCTAAACATCATTTCAAGACACTTCCTAGTTGTGACCATCATCTAATTCATTCATTTTCAAGTACTTTCTTCAAGTTAAAGTTTGAAGGTTTCTAAGGTGAAGTTCTTCAATTTTCACTTCTCTTTTCTAAACCATGATTTAGATACATGGTCATCTTGTTTCAAACCTTAGATGTTAATTTTTGAATGTTTGTTTTGTTTTTAAGAACAACTTGGTGGTAGAAGTTTACCTCAAGAAGTCAAGCAATGAATTTTTTAGCATCATCTAAGGTTAGAGGGAGATTAACCTCATCAACCTATTATGGTGGTGAGTAATGAATTTGTATGTTGTAAGTGAAAAATCCATATGAGAATTTATTCACTTGATTGTGTGAATTTTTGATAAATTGTGTTTATTTGTTTTATATTGTTTTATAGTTTTGATAATATGCATGATATTGTTGTAGTAGAAATTGATAGTTAAAAAATGTTGTATACTTTGAATCATGTTGAAGATGACAAAAGTTTTTGGTCCAAAGACCAACATGGCTCACGGCCATGTAGCCCAAATTAGGGTAATCTATGTCAAAAATGATTTATCAAGTGTAAACTTAGATGATCGTGTGATAAGAGATTGAATTAAGGATTTATAAAATAGAAAAGTAAGAGAACAAAATTTTACCATTTTACAAGAAGTAAATTATTACTATTGAATGAAAAACCTAAAATATTTTATTTAAGGGAGTTTTATTAAAGACAAAAAAAAATATTGATATTGAGATTAAATTTTGTATTTAACTTGAAAAGTTTCAAAATTTAACTTAGAAAGTTAATAAATATTTTATGCAAATCGAAAATAGTGTTAAAATCCTACGCAATTTGGAAATATATATATATATATATATAGAAATATTTTTTTTTATGCGTTTGAGAAAATGTTGAAAAATATTTACGAAATTAGAAAATATAAAAAAAAATTACGCAATTGTGAAAATACAATAAAAGTATTTTGAAATTGAGAATAAATAACAATTTGCTGTGGGATCCATATACTGACTCTGTGGGACCCACTTTTTTGGACTCGAAAATGTTAGTAAGTAATTTGGTCCAATGATGGTATATGTTGATAAAAACCATGTTATTGATGTTTATATATACATTGAGTCATTGATCATGCATTATGAAAGTCTGGTGGACTTCGTTTGTTAAGGCTGTATACCTAGGAGTTGAATTACACCTCAGTGCAGGTGCGAATTGTGTAGTGTAGGTCACTTGTTGACCTTGGGGGCGTTGGAGTGCGGGTAATCCCACAAGTGGCCAGTTGGTATCTCCACTGTGCCGTGGTACAGATCGATGCAAACGCACTGATGATCCAGACCGAGACACTATTCCTATTCATGATCTGGTGTAGACTGTCTTGTATAAAGCTGTGTTGCACAAATTAAGAAATTGAGAAATTATAGCACTTGAATTTAGGCTGGCGAGATACAGATAGGTCTTCTAGATCATTCTCTCCGAAATTGTGTATAGCTCCATGGAGTAGGACTTGGTCCATTGTGCATATGCATAGTCAATTGTCACATTGATGCATCATTCAGTCATTAAATTGCTTATCAAATTATTTTTTTTATACTTGTTATTTCTAGAATGACAATAATTGTCTTTACTATTTTTATGATGCCATGTTGGGATATGATGTAGGGGATCTCACCTCTTTATTATCTTGTGTTGTTGTTATATATATATGATCATTAAAGACCGTCAAGGAGACGAGACGGGATCGCCTGGGTACTATTGATTTGATCTTCTGTAAAGGTTGCGAGACAAGACATCTTTGGGTTTATTAGAGTCTAGTTTCACGGAGGCAAATATGCTTGACAAATTGACCTTGATACAGAATGTGTTAGACATGTCGGGGATATAACCCTAACCTGGAGTAGGACCCACTCTGGGATCTCTACTTTTTCTTTTGATGCTTATGTACATTTAGAGTTCTCTATGCCCATTAGAGAGATATAGGGAAATCTTCATCGTGCCCCTAGAGAGGATCTTGAAGTGTCATCTGCTAGGACTCCTATCCATGGGATTTCATCCCATCTAGGGTTTTTGTCTTCTGAAGAGTCTGAGGATCCAGAGGAGGATCAAGTGAGGGACCCTTCTATTCAGGTGTTTGGACTTGGGCTATGTCGAGTCTTTATTTGGTAGATGTATTTATGCTTTTGAGTATATAAATATTATATTTTATATTGTCAATACTCAAAGTTATGTATACTATGTATTGATGGGTATTATTCAATCTAATAAATTTGGCATTCTTATATTGGGTTAAGTTTTATTTTAAAAAAAATTTACAACTTGGGTTAAGCTTTTTATGTTTTTGGTCGTTGTAAATGTGACACCCTTCTGAAAGAGGGGTGTTACATAGGCTCTACTAAAGGCTTCTTGGAACACCCTTCAATTATCCGGTATTTGTTGATGAAAGTTTCAAAGTCCGGAATCTCAAACAACTGGATGGCATTTTGAATGTCTTCCCTCAATCATTCTTCAAACTTAACACACTTTCATGAATCATTTGGGTTACGCCTGATGCAATATGAGATCTTAGACAATTCATTGAATTTGACCACATATTGGCCAACAGACATGTCACCCTATTCTAACTTGAGAAATTCCATCTCTTTGGCATTCTGAAGATTTTGTGGAAAGAACTTCCTCAAAAAAGAATTCCCAAAGATCTCCCACGTCACATGAGTCCTTAACATCTCAAGAGCTGTCTTGGTGTCCATCCACCAATTTGTGGAAATAGGTTTGCCCCAATGGTTTAATATGTTATGTTTTGATGATGACAAATACAAGACAAAAACAATTATGCTTATGCTTTATAGTTGTTCTTTATAAATGACAAATGCATCATAAAAGAATATTGATCATCTTACATATATGTGCTTAAAAGATATATATTGGATCATGCATGATTATGTACTTTATTTAGTTATATTTCACTTAATAATCATGCAATGAGATATATGCAACATTCTTAAATGCATGTTAGACAAACTAGAGTTATACATTTATGAATCATACATATTAAGATATTAAGTTATGAATTTGGACTAACTATGCTTGTTTTAAGTGAGCAATACTTTATAAGATAGTCCAAGTACCAAGAGTGAGCATTGCAACTAGAAAGTAAAAGATCACAACTATGCTCAACTCAAGAAGAATGAGAATGATAAATATGCTCCAAGCAATTTGCAAGATTTGAAAAGAAGAAATTTATGGAAGCTTGGATTACATCAAGAAGCCTAAGGACTAGAATTGGTATATTTTTCTTTTAGCTTTTCTCCTATGTAAAGATAAAGGTTTTACAAGAAAAGAGCTCACATATGTTTTTAAGTCTTTAAAAATGGTTCTTACATGTTTAAATACCTAATAAACTATTTTTGAAAAGTTAATCTTGGTGGTAGTTCAAACCTTTGAAAAATAACTAAGTTTGTGTTTTGTAAAACTGATATTTGGTTACTATTTTGATCATAACTTTCAAACTAATTTGAGTTTTATTGTGAAACTTATTGCATATGAAAATAGACTCAAATATCTTTCCAATGAGTGTTCATTTGCTTTAAACGGATAAGAAATGAAGAAGTTATGACCATTTAAAATCAATTTTCAAAAATAGTCAAGTTTGAGTTTTGAAAAGCTGACCTTTGATTACTCTTTTGATCATATCTTTCAAAATACTTTGAGTTTTGCTCTGAAACATTTTCATTTTAAAATAGACTCCAAGATCTTTCCAATGAGTGGTCATTTGCTTTAATCGAATAAGAAATGAAGAAGTTATAACATTTTAAAGTCAGCTTTCAAAATCAGAAATGCTGTAATCAATTACACAAGTCTTGTAATCGATTACAACATTAACAGAAGCCATATAATTGATTACCAGAAGTGTGTAATCGATTACCAAGAGCCCAGAAATGTTTCCAACGGCTGTAAACGGCTAGTTTTCATAAAAAATTATTTCTAAACACTACCAACGGCTATTTTATCACTAGGGCTCTATATATAAGTGTTGTATGAAGCTTATACACCTCTTGAACACTTGATTTGATCCTTGAATCACCAAAATCATATTTTGAGCTTTTTATTGCAAAATCCTTCTATTCATTTATTCTTCAATTATTATTATCCATTCTTGAGAGAGTTTTCTATCATCCATACTTTGTTCTTCAAGTTGTATATCTACTCTTGTGAGAGTTTCTATTCTTTCTCTTCACTTTAAAATCATTGTAAGAGGGTGAGGTATCCCTCAAGAGAGAAAAGGGTGAGGTATCCCTTGTAATGAGACTCAAACACAAAGGGTGAGGTATCCCAAAGGTGTTGTGAGTACTCTTTAATGTAAAGGTCATGAAGCACCTGTGAAGCTTGAAGAGTTGGAGGCTCTAGCACAAGGGTGAGGTATCCCAAGGTGTGAGGAGTGCTTTTGTTTGTACAAAGGTTTTCCTAGCACCCATGAAGTTTAGGAGATAGTGAAGAAAATCTCAAGTTAAGTTTGGGGACTGGATGTAGGCCACAAGTGGTTGGAAGCTGAATCAGGATAAATCCTTGTGTTTGCTTTTCTCAACTCTATCTCTTTACATTTGTGCTTTAATTACATATACTTGAGTTGAACTTGATATTTAGCTTATTTGCTTGATTTATCCTATATCTTAAGTTATAGTTGAGTAATCTATAATACTTATACCTTTGTTGTGCATGTTCCGCTGCATTTATTAATTGAGTGCTTCAAAATGCTTAATTTGTCAAAGTTGCTTTAAAATTTGTAATCACCCAATTCACTCCCCTCTTGGGTGATGGTTGCCATGGCTAACAAGTGGTATCAGAGTTTCGTGCTCTGGTAAAAGCTTAACCACTTAGAGTTAAAGATCATTATTTGTTGGCAACCATTAAAAGCTTTTCAAAATGAATGGTTTTGAAATTGATAAACTACCATTCTTTGATGGTGTGAATTTTGTTTATTGGAAAGTTAGGATGGAAATTTATATGCAATCTATTGATCTTGATTTATAGGATATTGTACTTGATGGATTTACATACAAACCAAAACCAAGTTGGAATGTTTATGACAAGAAATGTTTTTTTTTTAACATTAGAGCTATGCAAATTTTGAGAAGTGGTTTAAATGATGATGCTTATGCTAAAATAAAGAGTTACTCTAGTGCTAAATATATTTGGGATGCTCTTAATTCTATCTATCTTGCTAATGAAGATCTTGTGCATAAAGTTGTATATAGAGAGCAAGAAGAGCAAAAGCCATTGAAGGAAGCTTGTCATGGAAAATGTCCTCAAGAATATGGTTTTGAATCTTGGATGGATAACAATGAGGAAGATGGTGATTCCCTTAAAAAGGACTTTGAGGTAAATAATGCTAAACTAGATTATAATCCTTCCTATGATGAGCTACAATGTGCATATAATGAATTGTATGATAATTTGTTGAATTTAGAAAAGAAAAACTTATCTTGTTTGGAAAACATTTCCTCCATTGAAAATGAAATTGAAAACTTGAAAAATGAATATGCTTTTCTTGATGATGAAATGCCTTTGAAATGTGAAACCTCAACTTCTTTTGAAAAATGCATTGATTTAGAAAATCAAGTTAAGGACTTATCTTTTGAATTTGTCAAAGCTAATGATTCTATTTGCTTACAATCCATGTGTGTTAATAAGAATTTCATTGATGTTATTTCACATGGAAATTCAAGTAAGGCTTGTGGCAAAAATAACATAGAATGTATTAACAACAAAAAGCTTAAATTTTCCAAAGATGATCTTCAAAGGACTAAACCATCATTAAATTCAATTGTTTGTAATTTTTGTGATCATCTAGGACATATTTCTCATTTATACAATTATAGAAGAAATCCTTATATGAGAAATAGTATGGTATAGGTTTCTAAAGATCTTAAATGCCTTAATACTAACATTCAAGGACCCAAGATGAAATGGGTACCAAAATATCCTCCTAGTGTTTCAATTATGCAGAAAACTTCTCAAAAGGATGGACAAATTAGTCAAGTGAAAAAGGAATCATCAAGGGGAATGCTTCCAAAGCCCAATGGTAGAAGTTTTGATCAAAGAAGGAAGATGACTTCAACCAAAGCTTCTCAAGTACAAAATGTGGAACTTGCAAAGCTCAAAATACCAAAAGAGAAGCAATGGATAAGAAAAAGAGTTTCGTTGATTACCAATGCCAAGGTATTAAAAGTTTCTACCTCTTATGCACATTCACTTTTAAAGATAATGAATATGAATTATATTCTTTATAGGCCTTAGGTAAAGGATAGAACCATGTGTGCTTGGTAAAATTTGAATATTATGTTTAACACATGATTTGTAATATAAGGTTCTAAAATGCCTAGGTATGCTTGCATTATATTTGAAATTGCCTTAAGACATTTTGAAATCAATTTGAATGCTTTGAGATTAGCCATTTATTGTCAAAAGTACAAAAAAGATTGAATTTTAGTAAACTGATAATCGATTATAAGACCTTTGTAATCGATTACAAAGGTTCTGTCAAGGGTGGTAATCGATTACACCAACCCTATGATTGATTACAAGGTTCCCAAAAAGTTGGTAATCGATTACACTAAACATGTAATCGATTACATGGATTCTAGAGGACTAGTAATCGATTACACAAGCTTTATAAATGAGTTTCAGTGCGTAAAAAGCCATATTTCTTCTGTTACTCACCTTTTCTCTTGGTATGTGCTTAATGATAAATGAAATGAAATATCTTTTGCCCTTGTGAACTCATTTATTGTTTTTAATGCTTATTTGCTCATGAGTTTGATATAATGACTAACCTCTATGGATCCAAAATTGGTGGATACCAAAGAAAGTTCTTTGAATTGTGTTGTAGAGTGACTATTAACTCAAGCATGCATTGAAGTGAAATACAACTACACCACTTGAGGTTAGAAAAATTTGAAATGGTCCAAGTTCTCAAAGAATAATGAAAACTTAAAAGGATGGCATGGAGAACCACAATATTCTCAAGGAGCCTTGATGCATATAAGTTGGAATCGCCTACAAAAACTCAAATAGTACACTTTTGGTGACATCAATCTCTTATCCTCATTTATGCTTTAATTTGAATATCATGTGATGTTTGGAAAAGTAAAGAGTTGTTTATATGCCTTTACATGCCTTAAGCTTTTCTAGCATTATGTCTTGAAAGTATCTCTACATATGCTAACATGCTAGATATGCATACATTTTTTCTTGGAATGACATGCTATGGTAATATCTTTGTTGTTAAGCTTGTGATCAATTCTCTTTGTTCAAATATGTAAATTCACATGCTCATAAGTCATTCTAATCCTTTCTCTTTGATGTTTAATTGTCTTGTATACTCACTTGGAGATTAGAAAGTAAAATGTTATATGTCTTCTTGTTTAATATGTTTAAATCTTAAAAACAAGATGTAAATTGTTTCAAAAGTTATAATTCCATGGTTTTTCAATTCTTTCATTACAATAAGGGATTTTTTGTTCTTGATTGGCATGTGTGCATATTAGAATTCCTTACATGATATTACATGCCTTACATGATCATTGTTTGTCCCAAAATGCTTATTTATATTTTGATGATGATCAAGCTTTTCTTGATAAACTTGAGTCATGCCTTAAAATGCTTAAACCATATTTTTTTTTTGTATTCAAATGTATATGTACTTCATGCATTTTTGTTAGAGCTAACATTACATAGTTGATAATGTGGTATATGTTTTTACATTATATATCAACCTAAATTATGCTTGTAAATGAGCTTAAATGATATTTGATGCTAACCTATGTTTTAGAGAACTTTTAGAGTTAGCTTTGCAAGTGTCTCTATGTGCTTCAAATATAGTCATCAAATATTGAAATGTCAATCATATATGGATAATTGAGAAGAGTTGAATGAAGAAGGACATGAGGAGACTTTCTTCAACTGCAATGGAATGGAATACACAATGGAAGAAAGGTCAAACTTAAAAGACCAATAGATGAAGAACATTCTAAAGAAGCCTCACTCTCTTAATAAGTATCTCTATTCCTAAGCTATTATGGTATTCTATATGCTATGGATTATATGATACTTGTTGATGATTTGATCTTAAATGATTAGATTCTTTCTTTACATGAGAAGTATGCTTAGCATTGATAAAGTTCGTAATTGGATATTAACTTGCTAATTTTGTCATTGCATATAGGGTGAATGATGTTAGTTCTATACATGCTTGATCCCTATAGCATATTTCATTAAGTGAATGTTTGATATCTATGATTCTCTTGATCTATGGTCTCTTAGTGGTGTAACACTTATGAGAATTATGCACTTGTTTCGAAAAGAGTTTATGGTTTAACTAAAAAGTTTTCTTTTTAAAGCAAAATCTCTTATCATATTTGAAAGAAGCTTTTAAAGTTCCATATCCTTGAGAATCATTTAAACTTGTCTTAAGACCTTGAAAGTATTTTCATATCCTAACTGTCTTAAAATTTTTGAAATCATTGGATATGTGTTATAAATGTAGTATTCTCTTCATTTGCTTTGAAATGTTTATTAAATCTTGAGAGAATGCTTAAGAAAGTTTCCAAATAAATCTTTTGAAATATTCTATAAAACCCATCTTAATACTTCAAAAGATAAGTCTTGTTCTTCAAAGTATTTTATTTTCTCAAGGATCTTGTTCAACGAGAAAGAGAGGAGATGTACTTTCATATGTTCTTTTAACTTGGCTTTGATCATTCTCAAGGAATATGTAGTTTTAATATAAAATCTCTCTACCCTTCTAAAATGCTTTTGAAAATATAATGTGCTCTTGTAAAATTCTTTTTGAAAGGGGGAGAAGTTTTAAAATGGTTTTTGATTGATGGATTAAGAATATGACCTTTGATGGTAATGTGCTTACATGGTCTTGACTTGCATATTTTCCTTTATCTATCTTGTGCTTTAATAAGGGGGAGCTTATCTTACTTATCTTATATACCTTTCTTCCATGTCATTGTTGACTAAAAATATATGCATGACTATGTTAAACTATTATGTTTTATATTTTGATAATATGCATATTTTGAGGGGGAGCCTAGCTCATAAATTGTTGCTTATATCTCTTGGCTAACATCCATGTTTAACATACAGTGTTTTTTTGTTAATGCTATCAACATGTCAACAAATATCATGTTTTATTCTCTTTCTCTCTATCAATGAAAGAAGGTAAACATTCTTAAACTTCATATCTTTTGATTCTTTCATTGAGAAAATCCTACTCCTTTTGACAACATGAGTTTTATCTATAGGGGAGAAAATATTATCTTTCCTTCCTAAGCCTTTTTGTTGATGTCAAATAAGGGGAGTGAAAATTAGAAAGAAAAATATGTTCTTGTACTTATTGTTTGATATGCTTACATGAATATCTATTATTATATATTGCTAAATATATTTTTCTTTGGTGATTTGTCAACATCAAAAATAGGGAGATTGTGGAAATAGGTTTGCCCCAATGATTTAATATATTAAGTTTTGATGATGACAAATACAAGACAAAAAGAATGATGCTTATGCTTTATAGTTGTGCTTTGTAGATGACAAATGCATCACAAAAGAATACTGATCATGTTATATATATGTGCTTAAAAGATATATATTGGATCATGCATTATTATGTACTTTATTTAGTTATACATCACTTAATAACCATGCAATGAGATATATGCAACATTCTTATATGCATGTTAGACTAACCAGAGTTATACATTTATGAATCATGCATATTAAGATATTAAGTTATGAATTTGGACTAACTATGCTTGTTTTAAGTGAGCAATACTTTATAAGATAGTCCAAGTACCAAGAGTGAGCATTGCAACTAGAAAGCAAAAGATCACAACTATATTCAACTCAAGAAGAATGAGACTGATAAAGATGTTCCAAGCAATTTGCAAGATTTGAAGAGAAGAAATTTGTGGAAGCTTGGATTACATCAAGAAGTCTAAGGACTGGAATTGGTATATTTTCTTTTTAGGTTTTCTCCTATGTAAAGATATAGGTTTTACAAGAAAAGAACTCAAATATGTTTTTAAGTCTTTAAAAATGGTTCTTACATGTTTAAATGCCCAACAAACTGGTTTTGAAAAGTTAATCTTGGTGGTAGTTCAAACATTTGAAAAATAACCAAGTTTGTGTTTTGTAAAATTGATATTTGGTTACTATTTTGATCATAACTTTCAAGCTACTTTGTGTTTTATTATGAAACTTATTTTATATGAAAATAGACTGAAATATCTTTCCAATGAGTGGTAATTTGCTTTGAACGAATAAGAAATGAAGAAGTTATGACAATTTAAAGTCAGTTTTCAAAAATAGTCAAGTTTGAGTTTTGAAAAGCTAACCTTTAATTACTCTTTTAATCATATCTTTCATATACTTTGAGTTTTATTCTGAAGCTTATTTCATTTTAAAATAGACTCAAAGATCTTTCCAATGAGTGGTTATTCGCTTTAATTAGATAAGAAATGAAGAAGTTATGACCTTTTGAAGTTAGCTTTCAAAACCAGAAATGCTGTAATCGATTACACAAGTCCTGAAATCGATTACAACATTGACAGAAGCCATGTAATCGATTACCAGAAGTGTGTAATCGATTACCAAGTGGCCAAAAATATTTCCAACGGCTATAAACAGCTAGTTTTCATAAAAAAATCATTTCTAAACACTACCAACGACTATTTTATCACTTGGGCTCTATATATAAGTGTTGTATGAAGCTTATACACCTCTTGAACACTTGATTTGATCCTTGAATCACCAAAATCATATTTTGAGCTCTTTATTGCAAAATTCTTCTATTCCTTTATTCTTCAATTTGTATTATCCACTCTTGAGAGAGTTTTCTATCATCTATACTTTGTTCTTCAAGTTGTATATCTACTATTGTGAGAGTTTCTATTCTTTCTATTCACTTTGAAATCATTGTAAGAGGGTGAGGTATCCCTCAAGAGAGAAAAAGGGTGAGGTATCCCTTGTAGTGAGACTCAAACACAAAGGGTGAGGTATCCCAAAGGTATTGTGAGTGTTCTTTGTTATAAAAGTCATGAAGCACCTGTGAAGCTTGAAGAGTTGGAGACTCTAGCACTAGGGTGAGGTATCCCAAGGTGTGAGGAGTGCTCTTGTTTGTACAAAAGTTTTCCTAGCACCCGTGAAGTCTAGGAGATAGTGAAGAAAATTTTAAGTTAAGCTTAGGGACTGGACGTAGGCCATAAGTGGTTAGTGGCTGAACTAGGATAAATCCTTGTGTTTGCTTTTCCCAACTCTATCTCTCTACATTTGTGTTTTAATTACATATGCTTGAGTTGAACTTGATATTTAGCTTATTTGCTTGATTTATCCTATATCTTAAGTTGTAGTTAAGTAATTTATAATACTTGTACCTTTGTTGTGCATGTTTCGTTACATTTATTAATTGAGTGCCTCAAAATGCTTAATTTGTCAAAGTTGCTTTAAAATTTGTAATAACCCAATTCACCCCCCTCTTGGGTGATGGTTGCCATAGCTAACACAATCCTCTACCTCACCTTCCAACATGTACAAAGCAAAGAGCACCTTTTGCTCGTCTGAGCAAGCCATGACAGTGAAAATCTTCTCTATCTCTTTGAGCCAACCATCAACTCTGACTGGGTTGTTCTCCTCTTTGAAGGAGGACGAATTATATTTCCAAAACTTTTAGAGGTCTTGGAAAGTCTAGTTCCTCCCAACTACCCCTTGGTCTGGTTGCCCCTAGTGGTGTGGTGGAGGTGTAGGTGGTTGATGTTGAGTTGTACTCATTGTCTCAAACATTTTTGTTTGTCGCAGCTGCTTGATCTCTAATAGCTTCAGTTGTTGCGGCTGTTTGCTCTCACATAGCTGTGGCAATAGTGGCTGTTTAGTCCCTTATTGCTTCAGCCATTGCCATAAAGGCTCCAACCATGTCAGGGCCTTCATTACTAGAGTTCCTACTCCCACGCAGTCGCCCTCGTGATGCCATAGTTTCCTGTAAACACAGAAAGATACATATTAAGGTAGCTAATCCCAATATCATTTAACCATGCAACATTAGCTAAAATAGTCATATCAAAGGTAGGTCATACAATTCAATCAAACATTGCATACCAGAGACAAAGAAATGCACAACAGAAGAGGAACTCCTAAACATGCCCAAGCATAGTCAATCTATACCCTAGCTCAACAAGATGAACTGCTCTGATACCATAATGTAACATCCTAATACAGATTTTCATAAAATAAGCAATATATTTCAAGATAAAGTATATTATGTATGCCACTTTCTAAAATGTATAAAAGATGAATCCATTATAACATGTACAGTCATTATAGAGAGCCATGAATGATAAAACGATCATATATTCATACATCATTGGCTAACAAGCCATACTGTATACATAAACTCTTACAAACAATCAGAAGAGTACAAATATACAATCTGATTCAAAAAGAAATAAAGCGACTAAACTAAGCAATTTGCTTCTTCTTTTTCTTGCCCTTTCCCTTTTGAGGGACTTCACCTAGATTTACATGGAATATACAGGGGTAAGAAATCATAATGTCTCAGTATACGCATACCAAGACCAGCAGTTAATCATTTACAATAATAAATCAACTATAAACGTAGATGCACACGATGTAACTAATTATATGATAATCAACAATATCAAAGAATCCCCCAACAATCCTAAGATACTATTGAACAAGCAATCAACCAATCAACCGAGATAATTTCCCATACAATTGTCAACAATGCAATGCTTTATGTTATGAGGTATGATAATGCTCAAACAATATCCTAATATTATGATTATGCAATGCAAATGTAGGTTTTAAATTTTGAAAACACAGTTACTTATTTCCCAGAAACCTCTGTTTCTTGTATATACAAAGCAGGATAAGCCTAAAAGCCTAAACCCACTAGGTAATAGGTAGATATTTTCCCCTCACCAATGGAAGAGTACTATTTCTACCCCATACCTGTAACCTTAACCATACGAGCACAAATGCAAGGAGAATTTAGATCCAATACTTCATTCTCGGGTCATATGGTTGTGCACACCATCAAAGGTCACATTTTAAATACCAGAACAAAGGAATCTTAGCCTCACTTATCCAATAAAGTAGCAAGATTCATATTACTAGCTAAACCGTGTTTAGAACATCACACAATCAACTCACAAGTGATTTAGAAATCAACCTCATGTTGATCAAGGTTCTAAACACTAACCTAAGCATTCTGTCACATTTTGAATGTCTAAGAATTCCTAAACTTTTCACATATTCAAGTTGATAATTCTCTCCAAGAAATATCTCCAAAAGTGTTTCTTTACACCCTAAAAGGCTTGCACAAATGATCTCATTAAGTAGGAAATTAAATTAACATCACAATGCTAAAAACATGTTACTGCCTTAGCTCGGCGCTTGAGTAGATAACCACTACTGCCTTGTCTCGGCGCTTGAGCAGATAACCACGAGCGCTTGAGCACACGAGCACTATTTAATTGGTGCACAAAACAAAATTTGATCACTTCAAATTGGTTGCTAGGTGATTTTAAGTCCCTGACAAGTTCACTAACATAAAGGAATCATAAAACACTAATTCATTTTATCAAAAATGAATCCATAAACCAAATCACTCATCCAAACCCCAAAAATATACACTTTGAGCATTTTAGGCCTAAATGGAGAGTTTTCAATTTCTAATCCAAACTCTTAACATGAACAAGTCATAAAACTACATTTAAAACTTATCCAAGCAAGAAAATCATTCCAAACACCTCAAGATCTCATTTTGGCATATTAAACCTCAAATGAAAAATCAGAAAAGAAGCAGTTTAAAGCTCAAGAATCCCTACCTCAAGTTGACTTGATGCTGTAGATTTGAGCCTCAATCCAGAACCTTGGATTTCCCCTTCTTCCTTTGCTTCTTGCCTTCCTTTTTACCACACAAAACTTCCCCTTTCCCTACTATTTCTGTTTCAGCCATGAAGAAAACAGAGAAAAGTGAGAAATGATGAAAGAAAGTCACCAACAGAAGTCAAAGAAATAGGCTTGTAACCATGGAGAGTTAAAGGTGTAACACCCCAGATTTTGGCTATTTTACAATAATGACTAAATTTCACTATTTTGTATTTTCTGTATGCTATAAAATTATTTTGACTGTTCTGAGATTATTTTTTATCGTTGTGTGAGATTTGCTCCGGGTCAGGAAAATGATAATTTTCGGGTCGGAAAAATTCTTATTTGATTTATTCGGAGACAAAGGATCTTACTAAACCCAAATCTGAGAGACATGAAATACGGTATTTTAATTTTTAAAATTTATCTGTGAAATAAAAATATTTCATGAAAAAATATCTGTTATTTTATTTATAGCAGTTTCTGTTACCGAGTATTGGACCCGGTATATTTTATCTGTTAGAAAATAGATTAAAAATAATTTTTGTAATTTATTTTAAAATGAACTAATAGGAATGAGTCAATATTAGTGGTTAGACTTTTCTAGACCAATAGAAAATGGTCAATAAAAATAGTTTGACTAGTTGCTAAGTAACTAGAATAACTAATTAAGTTACTTTAAATAGCTTAATTTGTAACTAAATAACCTAACCTAATTAACTAACTATCTAATTAAGATGTAACTAAAACTTAATTGAAGTCAAACTTAGTTACCAAGTACCCTAGGCTCCCACGGCCATGAAGGCCATTTTCACCATGTTCGACTATGTTCTAGGTTCATCCACATGACCACTTGATGACCATTTTGCGACCTAAGCCATGTGTGCACTGATAATTATGATTTTTCACATATTAATATTCACACAATTACCTTATTAATGATGTCCAGATTGTAATTTAGTGGTCTTAGCACTCATTTAGATCATTGGGTTGAATTGGGCTTTAAAGCAAAATTTTTGGATTTTAATGCATATTGACATTAGTTCCGTATTTTGACCATAACTTGAGTTGTAGATCTCTGATTTTGATGTTCTTTATATGCTAGGAAAGATAAGAAAAAGATCTACAAGTTTTGTGAAATATCAAATTGGAAGATTCGAATGTTTAAGTAGTCAAATACAGCCTTGAAGTTGGACTAGTGGTACTGTTACGAATTCTAGACATACCTTCACTATTTTGGGCATATCTCACTCATTTCAAGCCCAAATTAAGCATGTGAGCACTCCTTGGAAAGCTTACTTCAAAGGCTATTTGATGGACTTGATTTGAATTAAAGATTGTGACAGAAATCCAAAATATAGAAACAAGAAAAAAGTGAAAGAATCATTAGAAGGTGGGAGACACACTTTCATAATGAGAAAATAATTCATTGGAAGGTGGGAGACACATTTTCATAATGAGAAAATAATTCATTGGAAGGTGGGAGACACAGTTTGATAATGGAGGAATAATTAACCAAAGTGGGTGAACCACTTTTGACTCTTAGTGGATGATTAAGAGGAGAGCAATCATATTTTGATGAGGGAATGGAGAGCTTCTACGTAGTGTGTGATTATTGTAGTTTTAGTTTTTGGATTTTGAGACTTCTCCTCTTCTCTTCCTCTCCTCCTCTCTCTTTGTTATTGTTATTTTTCGTATAGTTCTTGAAGGTTCTCCAATGGTGATGGCTATGGAGAGCTAAAGTTCTTTAATCAATCCAAGAGATTGACATTCTTGATGATTAATCTTGAGATCTTGTTTTAATTGCTATACATTCATCTATTAATCAAGTTTCTCTTTCTCTTCGTCTCTTGTTTAAATTCTGATTTAATGCTTAATTTGATTGGGATTTGCATATGTTAATTGCGTAATTATCATGTGCCAAATTCAGAGGCTAAATAATGCATCAAAGGTGTTTGATAAAATATTTAGCTTGGTTGGATCTTAGTTTTTAAGTTAATTTGGGTTTTGGATGGATGCTTAATTTGTCTAACCTTAATTAATTGAATTCTAGAAGTGTTTCTAGTAGAAGATCCATGGATCATTGAGAGGCGTCTTGATATGATCTAAGACCAAGGATTTGGTAGATAGTTGAATAGATCTATGAAGATCAAGGATGGATTAAAATCAAGATTTGTTAATTCTCTTGGATTGGTTGTTTTCCTAATTTTGTTTACTCCTTTTAATTATTTTTTGTTGTTTAATCTTACAAACCCCTTTCCCCCTGTTTATTAACCTCTTAATCTGACTTTATAATTCGAATGATCTACGGGCTCGACCCGGTGTTACCTTATGCTGTAAGTAGTTTTGGTAAATCGGTTATAAATTAATTTAAATTTAGTAATCTCGACAGTTGTCAAATTTTTAGCGCCGTTGTCGGGGATCATTCTGATTTTGTTCAATTTTATTAAGAGTATATTTAACTACTAATCTTTCACTAACTTTTGTGTTGCTGTGTTTTGGTGATTTTTAGGAGAAAACGGGTGATTACAGATCACTTTGCAGAATTTCGTACTGACAGAAAATGTGCCCAGAATGCGCTGAAACTTGGTCAGTTGAAGGAAAATGGCCTAATAAACAAGACTCATAGCCTAACTATGAGGTCACCTATGGTTTTCCCAAAATCCATCGTTTAGACTAGTTTTTCAATTTTTTAATATTTTTATTGCATTTTTTAGTTTCATTTTTGTGTAGTTTTCATGTTGTACAAGTCCCATAATTTTTAAAAATCATTGCATAGGTCAATTAGATTTATTTTGATATATTTTTAGTGTTATCTAGTGTATTTTGCTTGTTTACTGATTTTGTGTTTTTTTGTGTTTTGATTGGTGCATGACTAGGTCTAATCCTGATATCTTACTTGAATTTGATCCTGAGATTGATAGAACATTGCATAGGTTGATTAGAGCTCGTAGGCTAAGTGAAAGAATTGGTTTTGAATTTAGTTGTGACATTGAATCTGAGGGTGCACTTGAGATCTTAAGTGATTCTAAAATCATGGCTGATAATAGGCAAAATAAGACCCTTAAAGAACTTGCTGCTCCTGATGTAACTTACCAGTCTTTTTGTATTCAATATCCTGATCTTGATGCTGACTTTGAGTTAAAATCTGGATTGATACACTTGTTGCCCAAGTTTCATGGTCTTGCAGGTGAGGATCCCCATAAGCACTTAAAGGAGTTCCATGTGGTCTGCTCAACCATGAAGCCACATGGAATCTCTGAGGAGCATATCAAGTTGAGGGTATTCCCTTTCTCTCTTGCTGATGTAGCCAAGGATTGGCTGTTCTACCTTTCACCAGGTTCTGTCACGAGTTGGGATGATATGAAGAAGTTATTCTTGGAGAAGTTCTTCCCTACATCCAGAGCAGCTGCCATTAGAAAAGACATTTGTGGTATAAGGCAAATGACTGGTGAGACCTTGCATGAATATTGGGAGAGATTCAAGAAGCTATGTTCAAGCTGTCCCTACCATCAAATTAGTGATCAGCTCTTGATTCAATATTTCTATGAGGGCTTGCTACCGATGGATAGAAGTATGGTGGATGCCGCATCTGGAGGTGCCTTGGTGGATAAAACCCCTACTGTAGCAAGAGATTTGATATCAAATATGGCAGCCAATGCTCAACAATTTGGCACAAGAGTCCTTACCTCAACCAGAGGAGCTAATGAAGTTCAATTGTCTCAAGTCGACCAACAGAGAATGGAACACAGACTTGATGAATTGACTTCTTTGGTGAGGCAATTAGCAGTGAGACAACATGTACCAATTTCTGTACAAGAGCTTGCAAGGGTGTGTGGCATTTGCTCTTATTTATCTCATCCTACTGATGCATGCCCCACACTTCAGGATGGTGGTTCTATTTTTCCAGAGCAGTCAGTTGCAGTAGCTGGCATTTTTCCTAGTAGACCTCAATATCAGCCGTCCCAACAGCTAAGATATGATCCATTTTCTAATACTTATAACCCTGGCTAGAGGGACCATCCTAACTTGAGATATGGGAATTCTGGTCAGCAACAACAACCCCAACAGCAGCAGTAATTTAGATACCAAGCTATAGGTCCTAGCAACAAATACCAACCACTTGCATTCAGACAACAACAAACTGTGCAGCCACCTTTGCAGCAGCCCCTCATGTTGCCAAGTCCAGAAACCACTCCATCCGAGCCATCATTAGAAGATTTGATGAAACAAATGGCCACAAATAATATTCAATTCCAGCAGAATATCAATGCCACCATTCAGAACTTGCAAACTCAGATTGGGCAGCTGGCCACCACCGTGAGTGCATTGAAAAGTCAAGGGTCGAGCCAATTGCCTTCACAAACAGTCAGTAACCCAAGAGGTAATGTAAGTGCCATTACCTTGAGAAGTGGCAGAGAAATTGATGGTCCTAGTCTGCCACAACCAGAGCTCCAATTGTAGTAGCCAGAGATTAATCAGTCACGACAAAATCCGCAGAAACTAGACGCCCCAGTCCAGAAGAAATATCCAGAGAATTCAGATTTGGCCATTCCACTACCCTTCCCAAATAGAGTGACACAGTCCAAGCAGATAATCCAAGCAGAAATGGAAAAGGAAGTCAAGGAGACATTCAGGAATGTGGAAATCAATATTCCCCTCCTAGATGCAATCAAGAAAATTCCTAAGTATGCCAAATTCCTCAAGGAGTTGTGTACTCACAAAAGAAGACTTAAGGGTACTGAGAAGGTCAGTATGGGTAGAAATGTTTTTGCGATGATTCAGCCAAGCATGCCAAAGAAATGCAAAGATCCTGGAACTTTCACAATCCCTTGCACTATAGGCAATTCCAAATTTGACCATGCAATGCTAGATTTGGGTGCTTCTATCAATGTCATACCTATGTCAGTGTATAAGTTTTTGAACATTGGCACCTTATAACCCACTGGTATAGTGATTCAACTAGCAAATTGAATCACTGCTCATCCTGCAGGAGTGCTGGAAGATGTGTTAGTGCGGGTGAATGAGCTAATTTTCCAAGCGGACTTCTACATTCTGGACATGGAAGATGAGTCTTCAACAAATCATGCTCCATTGATTCTAGGAAGACCATTCCTCAAGACAGCCAAGACCAAGATAGATGTGCATGCTGGCATCCTTTCTATGGAATTTGGTGAAGATGTGGTACAGTTTAACATTTTTGATGCCATGAGACATCCCCTTGAGGAGCATTCAGTTTTTCATGTTGATGTGATTGAAATGCTGGTTGATGATACTTATGCTAATATGAGTGCTGAATTCCCTGATATTGTTGACTTTCTGGATTTTGTTACTTGTGATATATGTGTTAGCTGTGATACTGAACCATGTGTTGCATGTGCTGAGATTTATGCGGTTATGAGTGATGATGCAGCTGCTTATTTGACTAATGCAGCATATGAAAATGTGAGTCAAAATTATGTCAAATTTAATGCTGCTGAGTTGCTTGTTTCAAATAGCTTGCTGCCTTCTATTATGCATCCCCCATTCTTAGAGCTAAAGACTTTGCCAGACCACCTTAAATATGCATATTTAGAAGATGGTGAGAAGCTGCCAGTGATTGTCGCTAAGAATCTGCAACCTGAACAAGAAGAAAAATTGATGCAGGTTTTGAGGCAGCATAAGCAGGCCATCGGATGGACATTTACAGACATTCCTAGCATTAGTCCCTCCACATATATGCATAGGATTTTATTGGAGGAAGGTACCAAGCCAGTGAGGCAGCCCCAAAGTAGACTAAACCCCCTGATTTTGGATGTGGTGAAGAAGGAAGTGACCAAGCTGCTACAAGTTGGCATTATTTATCCCATATCCGACAATAAATGGGTGAGCCCAGTGCAAGTGGTTCCAAAGAAATCTGCAGTCACAGTAGTTGCAAATCAAAACAATGAGCTCCTACCCACAAGAATCCAGAACAATTGGCGGGTGTGCATTGATTATAGGCGACTTAACCAGGCTACTAGGAAAGATCATTTTCCATTGCTTTTCATTGATCAGATATTGGAGAGACTGGCTGGCAAGTCGCATTACTGTTTCTTGGATTGATATTCGGGCTATTTTCAGATTCATATAGCCCCAGAAGACCAAGAGAAAACCACTTTCACCTATCCATTTGGAATATTTGCATACAGGAGAATGCCCATCGGTCTGTACAACGCTCCAAGAACCTTTCAAAGGTGTATGGTCAGTATCTTCTCTGAATTTTTAGAGAGTTGCATGGATGTGTTTATGGATGATTTTACTGTCTATGGCTCTTCCTTTGATGCATGTTTGGATAGTTTGGCTCGAGTTTTGCATAGGTGCATTGAAACTAACCTTGTCCTGAATTTTGAGAAATTTCATTTCATGGTAGAACAAGGTATAGTTTTAGGGTATGTAGTATCTAGCAAGGGTGTTGAGGTAGATCCTGGAAAATAGATGTCATTTCATGCCTCTCTTACCCCACATGCGTGCGGGAGGTTCGTTCTTTCCATGGTCATGCAAGTTTCTATTGACGGTTCATAAAGGATTTTAGCAAAATTGCCCTTCCACTGTCCAACTTGTTGCAAAAGGATGAAGAGTTTCACTTTGACCAGAGATGCAAGGATGTCTTCAATCACTTGAAGCGAGCATTGACCAGTACACCTATCATCCAGTCACCAGATTGGACACTCCCATTTGAACTCATGTGTGATGCCTCTAATTATGCATTGGGAGCTGTCCTTGCACAGAGAGTCGGTAAAGTACCTCATGTCATTTCCTATGCTTCGAGGACTTTAGATGCTGCACAAGCCAACTACACTACAATCGAAAAGAAACTTTTAGCAATTACTTTTGCTTTAGATAAATTTTGATCATATTTGCTTAGTTCTAGAGTGGTTGTATTTTCAGATCATGCAGCTTTGAAGTTTCTCTTGAAAAAGCCCGATGTAAAGCCTCTGTTGATTAGGTGGATGTTGCTCTTACAGGAGTTTGATATTGATATCAGAGATAATAGTGGAGCAGAGAACCTGGTGGCAGATCACTTGAGTCGGATTGAGAGAGAGGCAGATTCTTCTCTTATTCATGATGCCTTCCCTGATGAGAAACTTTTCAAGATGTAAGGTAACATCTCTTGGTTTGCAGATTTGGTTAATTTCTTGGTTGCTAGAGCACTACCTGCACATTTCACAAAGGCACAGATTGATAAACTGAAAAGTAAGTCAAAATATTATGTGTGGGATGACCCTTATTTGTGGAGATTTTGTAGTGACCAAGTCATTAGGAGATGCATTCCTGATCATGAGTTTGATTCTATTCTTAGCTTTTGTCATGCATTTGCCTGTGGTGAACATTTTGGACCTACTCGTACAGCTAGGAAAGCTTTGGACTCTGGATTATATTGGCCCACTCTATTTCATGATGCATATTTGTTTTGTAAATCTTGTGAACAATGCCAGAGAACAGGGAATATTTCTCGTAGGAATGAGATGCCCCAACAACCTTTGTTGTTCTGTGAGATATTTGATGTTTGGGGTATTGATTTTATGGGTCCTTTTCCTGTGTCATTTGGTTTTGTTTACCTTCTGCTTGCTGTGGATTATGTATCTAAATGGGTGGAGGCAAAAGCCACTCAGACGGATGATTCCAAAGTTGTTGTAGATTTTGTTAGATCACATATTTTCTGCAGGTTTGGAGTCTCGAAAGCCATCATTAGTGATCAGGATTCGTATTTCTGTAATCGGAGCATGGAAGCCTTGATGAAAAAGTATAGAGTCTTGCACAGAGTTTCTACACCTTACCATCCCCAAACTAATAGGCAAGCCGAGGTTTCCAACAGAGAGATCAAGTAGATACTTCAGAAAATAGTTCAACCTAACAGAAAGGACTGGAGCAAAAGACTTGAGGATGCTTTATGGGCTTACAGGACCACCTATAAGACTCCAATTGGGATGTCTCCTTATCGGATTGTTTTTGGCAAAGTATGCCACTTGCTGGTGGAAATTGAGCATCGCGCATTTTGGGCAGTAAAGAGGTGTAACTTGGACCAAAATCAAGCGGGCATGGAGCAAAAGCTACAGTTGTAAGAATTGGAGGAGATCCGCTTGGAGGCTTATGGGAGTTCCAAACTTTATAAAGAGAAGACCAAAGCCTTCCATAATAAGATGATCATGAGAAAAACATTTGAGATTGGTCAAAAAGTTCTCCTCTATAACTCCCGCCTCAAGCTCATGCCCGGGAAGCTCAGATCTAGGTGGCTTGGTCCATTTGTTGTTACTAAGATTTTTCCTTATGGTGCTGTGCAGGTTACAAGTGAGAATACTACTAAAGCTTTCACAGTCAATGGACATCGGCTCAAACCATTTTATGAAGGAGCTCAAAAGGACATTTTGGAGGAGGTCTGCTTGCAAGAAGTCGTCTACCCCACTTGATAAGGATGTTTCTTTCCTTTCTTCTCTTTTATTTTACTTGTCCTTCATTAATTGATAATTTTGATGGAATGTTGTTTTTCTTGTGAGCTTTACATTGCGGACAATGTACAATTTAAGTGTGGGGGAGGAATTTTAGCATTCTGTTTTTATTTCTATTTTTAATTTTAATGTTTCTGCTATTTTTGCTATTTTGATATTTCAACCCTATTGTTTATTTTTTTTGTTACTATTTCTGTTATTATTTTGGTTTTGTTTTCTGTGTTTGTTTATTGTAAAAAAAAAAACAAGATGCAAACAAAAAAAAAAACAAAAACAATGCTTTGAAAGAAAAATGTGTTTTTGAATAGATTTTAAGCTGTGTTAAAGTGATGAGTAGAAATAAATCAAATAAAAGGTTCATGGTTTGAATTGTTGGATTGAGTTTGATAGATGCATACCTTGTGAGTTTTTGAGCATATTGGTGGATTTTAACATTTGCACCATTCTCCTCTTTCTTGTGTGATTTTCATTCATGTTAATTGATCACTCTAGAACTTGTTTTGATTCTTTTTGAAACTACATTTTCACTTGCATGTATAAACATGATTGAGGCCTTCATTCTTTTATTAGCTACTTTAACCAAATAGCCAACCCTGCATTATTTCCTTTGTTTAACCCCCTTGAGCCTATTTGCCTATTCTTTGTTTTAGCTCAGTATATGCCTTATGTGAAAAACCATGTTTTACCTTACCTTAGAGAATGGAAGAGCATTAGTTCATTTTCATTGGAGGAACTCTTTGGCTTGTGAATAATTAATAGTTCAAGTGTGGGGGCTGTGTAATATTGATTAGTGTGTGTGTGCAATATTCAAAGTGTTTGAAGAAAAAAAATATATTTAAAAAATAAAGAAAGATAAAAAGAAAAAAAATTGCAAGAGAGGTTGAATTTTTAAGGAAAAAAAAAGAAGGAAAGTAAAGGAAATATGTGAAGAGAATGTGTATTATTTGGAGTTGGGGGATAAAAATTCATGTTTGTTACTTGTCATCTGAGTTCCTTCCCAATGCTCTTTTATTCTCTTGGGTGTTTAACTTGTCATATCCATATTGTTTCCTTTCCTTACCTTGGCCCCATTTCAACCTTGAATAAAGTCCTCTTGATTTTTGTGTGCATATGTTTTGAGTAGTAGAGAAGTATAAAATAAGCAAGCTTATGGTAATGCAATTTTCATGGATTGAATTGAGTGAAATACTTATCCCGTAAACACTTGAGGGATTGAGAGTGTATCCTATGAGAATCTATCATTCTTGATTCATTCTTTTCAAATTGATGATACCTTGCTTGTTCCCTTAAATCTTTAGTTGTTTTTCTTGCTTATAGCTTTTGCATTCTTGAATGTCATTTGAAATTGAGTCTTTTAAAGTTTTTACTTTTTGAGTTTGTTTTGTTTTTCTTTGTCCCCTAGTTTTGGTTTTTTCTGTTTAACCCGAGGACGTGCAAAAGAGTAAGTGTGGGGGTATTTGATAATTATGATTTTTAACATATTAATATTTACACAATTACCTTATTAATGATGTCCAGATTGTAATTAAGTGGTCTTAGCACTCATTTAGATCATTGGGTTGAATTGGGCTTTAAAGCAAAATTTTCAGATTTTAATGCATATTGACATTGGTTCAGTATTTTGACCATAACTTGAGTTGTAGATCTCTGATTTTGATGTCTTTATATGCTAGGAAAGATGAGAAAAAGATCTACAAGTTTTGTGAAATATCAAATTGGAAGATTCGAATGTTTAAGTGGTCAAATACAGCCTTGAAGTTGGACCAGCAGTACTGTTACGAATTCTAGATACACCTTCACTATTTTGGGCATATCTCACTCATTTCAAGCCCAAATTAAGCATGTGAGTACTCCTTGGAAAGCTTACTTCAAAGGCTATTTGATGGACTTGATTTGAATTAGAGATTATGACAGAAATCTAAAAGATGGAAACGTGAAAAAAGTTAAAGAATCATTGGAAGGTGGGAGACACACTTTCATAATGAGAAAATAATTCATTGGAAGGTGGGAGACACACTTTGATAATGGAGGATTAATTAACAAAAGTGGGTGAACCACTTTTGACTCTTAGTGAATGATTAAGAGGAGAGCAATCATATTTTGATGAGGGAATGGAGAGCTTCTACGTAGTGTGTGGTTATTGTAGTTTTAGTTTTTGGATTTTGAGACTTCTCCTTTTCTCTTCCTCTCCTCCTCTATCTTTGTTATTGTTATTTTTTGTATGGTTCTTGAAGGTTCTCCAATGGTGATGGCTATGGAGAGCTAAACTTCTTTAATCAATCCAAGAGATTGATATTCTTGATTATTAATCTTGAGATCTTGTTTTAATTGCTATACATTCATCTATTAATCAAGTTTCTCTTTCTTTTTGTCTCTTGTTTAAATTCTGATTTAATGCTTAATTTGATTGGGATTTGCATATTTTAATTGCGTAATTATCATGTGCCAAGAGATGAATTCAAAGGCTAAATAATGCATCAAAGATGTTTGATGAAATATTTAGCTTGGTTGGATCTTAGTTTTTAAGTTAATTTGGGTTTTGGATGGATGCTTAATTTGTCTAACCTTAATTAATTGAATTCTAGAAGCGTTTCTAGTAGAAGATGCATGGATCATTGAGAGGCGTCTTGATGTGATCTAAGACCAAGGATTTGGTTGATAGTTGAATAGATCTATAAAGATCAAGGATGGATTAAAATCAAGATTTATTAATTCTCTTGGATTGGTTGTTTTCCTAATTTTGTTTACTCCTTTTAATTACTTTTTGTTATTTAATCTTACAAACCCATTTTCCCCTGTTTATTAACCTCTTAATCTGGCTTCATAATTAGAATGATCTACGGGCTCGACCCGATGTTACCTTATGCTGCAAGTAGCTTTGGTAAATCGGTTATAAATTAATTTAAATTTGGTAATCTCGACAGTTGTCATGCACCATGTGAGATCATGTGAGTGAATTCTTATCACATTAAGCCATTCTCCATGCACTACACGGCTGCACACTTTCATTTGGCTATCCATATGCATTTTAATACACTTTATAATATCAAGCTTCCATCTTTTCTCTCAAATGTTCAAGAACCCTCAAGAACACTTAAACATTTTCCTTCTCTTCTCCTTGTAAACCCCACGGCCCAACCTCCAAACTATGCCTCTCCACTTCTAAAATTTCATCTCTTCCCATTTTCTAAAGCTAAACCTCCTTCTAAACACTTTTCTTTTAGTAAGTTTAGTCAAAATCCTACTCCAAGTACTCCAAAAAATCAAACTTTAGCTTACTACTCCAAAGGTAAACTTTTGATTCTTTGATTTTTAAGATAGGTTTTTAATTTTCTAGACCATGATTGATCCATGCTTCTTTGTTCTTAAGCTTTGTTTATGACTTTAGAATTTGTTTAAGTTTTTTAGGGTTTTGTTTGAATCACACGAAATCAAGAAAGAAGAGGAGCTTGAAAAATGGGTTGGTGGTGAGGAAATGGGTTGTTTGTGGTGAAAAATCCTTAAGGATTTATTCACTTAATTTTCTATGCTTTCTTACTTGTGTTTGTTATGCTTTTGGTTTTGAAAATATGATTGCATGTGTGTTTATATGCTTATAGCTTTGATAATATGCTTGTATGTGTGATTTTGAAAGCATGCAAGTATTGGCGTGTAACATAAGATGTGAATCATATGAGGAATTGGTTGTATGAAGGTCCCAAAGGGCCTATGAGGCACATGGCCTCCACCATTCAAAAGGAATCTAGGGTTCTAAATTATTTTTCTAACCAAGAAGTAAATGATTTTATGACAAGAAAAATAAATTAAGTGTTTTGCAAGGACTAAATGCTAAAAAAAACTAAATTTTGGGTTATGAAACCCTAAGTGGATTTCGGCCAACAAGCCATTTTTCATAACTTAGATCCAAAATTATTTTACTAAGTGTAGACTTAGGTGTTTAAATGAGAAGGAAATTATTTTGATAGGAATTGAATCTAAAATCAAAGCAATTAACTTTTTAGAAAATAATTAAGTTATTAAATAAAAATAAACGTCAATACTTGAACTTTTCTAACGTATAGCTCACCCTATGGGTTTTGAAGCGCGTTAGAAAAATTTGAGTTGTAATATCTTAAGTAAATTAAAGAATCACAATTTTCTGGAAAATAGTAGAAATACTAATTTTTAGGGGGACTATATTACAATTATTATTTAAAGAAGGACTGATTTGCAAATATTAGTTTAGGATGGACTATTATGAAAATATTATTTAAATAAGGATTGTTATGTAAATATTATTTAATGAAGGACTATTATGCAAATAATAAAAAATCAAATCAATTTTTTGAGAAAAGCATTATTTTTGGTTTAAATATGTTACAAGTATTTTACGTAATTGAAAAGACGTTGAAAAATATTTACGCGACTCAAAAACATTAATTTTAGGCTATGTGATTGAGAAAATGCAATAAAATATTTACGCAATTTGAAAAATCCTTACGTAATTTGAAAACGTAAGAAAAATGTTTCGCGATTCCAAAAATGTGATAATATCGCTATGCGATTAAGCGTAAACAGCAGTTTGCTGTCGGGCAGTTGTGGTGGGCCGATTGAGTGGAATATTTATACCGCCAAGACATGGTGAGATTATATGAAATATTGTGAAAATAATAAATGTATGTGTGTTTGAATCATACATCAGGCATAGAAAAGCCTGTTCGCTTATTTGAGTAAGGCTGTATGCCTAGGAGATGAATTACACCTAAGTGCAGGTGCGAGTAGACAAGTGTAGGTCACTTGTTGACCTTGGGAGTATCGGGGTGCGGGTACCTCACAATGGACAGTTGGTAGCTCTTTTGTCTGTGGTGCAGACCGATGCAAATGCACCGATGATCCGGATCGAGACACTGTCCTATATCGTGACTTGGTGTAGAATGTCTTGTCCAATGCCTGATGTGCACTTTTGACAAAATTGATATAATATAGCACTTTTGGCCACGGCAGCCTAGTGACAGACATGTCTTCTAGATCTTCTCTCCTAAAACTGTGTTTAGCTCTATGGAGTAGGAATTGGTCTGAGTGTGTACATGCATAGTGGGTCAGCATAGTAACATGAAATTCATAATTAACTGATCCATGATTATATAATTTGTTATTCATGAAATGGTAACATGATTATTGTCTTAATATTATTATGCTTTGTTTACTTGCTGTCATTTCCTTTACTGCCATACTAGTATTGATGTAGGGGATCTCACCTCGTTGTTATATTGTATCTGTTTCATTGTATATGTTGATTGAAGACCGAGAGAACGAGGAGGCAAGAGACCCTATTTATTTTCAGTAGCAATTTTCTTTTATTTGTTGTATGGCGACTAGACGACCAGTCCTAGGTTTTGTTAGGGTTCAGTTCCATGGGGGAGCTGATGCTTAGAGATTCGACTACAATAATGAAAGGTTTGTGTATATCGGGGACTTAACTATGAGCTTGAGTGGAACCCTGAATGGGATCTCCATGTTAACTCAACATGCAACAGTGCGTTTGGAATTCACGATACCTATTCGTGAACTTTGGGGTGGAGTTGTGTCTGTTTATACACCCCAAGAGGATTCTGTCATATCATCGGCAAGAACCTCTGTGAGACGTTTGTATCTGCCAGGGTTCTTCGATGAGAATATGTAAAGGAGGAGGATCCTTCCGAGGAACCAAATCCTTAGGTTTGTTTTAGAGTGTCCTATAATAGCTAGGTTTGTATTTTACTTATAAGAACAAGGTTTGTATTTATGTAAATTATTTGGAATAACGTTTGTAATATTAATGTATATTTATATTTTGGTGTGTTCATTATAAGTTTTATTAATATTTTAATTTAGTTTACTTATTTTATTTTATTCAGCAAGCGAAATTTTAAAATTGACATTTTTATAAGATTAATTCTTTTACAACTTGGGTAAGTTCTATTAGGAATGTGATACCCTACGGTGGGTGTTAGAAAAGGCCTTAAGTTATAACATTATTACTTCCTGATCTGCTAAAAACATTCAGGTTTAGCTAAATCAAGTCTTCCAAGTTTCAACAACTTAAAAATAAATACTAACATTCATTAAAAAAGTTATTTCACCAGTATCATATTTTTCCATATTTGTGACTAGTCAATCCAGCATTAAACTATATAACTAGTATGCCTAAAAATACCAAATGGACTCCGATTATTCTCAAACTTCAACCACATCACAGAATACACATTTGTGACTTAGAAATAAATTATTCACATCTATTTCCATTAGCTAAGCCATTTATGTTAATATCTAGGTCATTTTAAGTAGCTTGTCACCTTTCGGTTTGCAGCAAAGTGCCTAAACTAACTCAAATTGTAACAAAATTAAACAGACATGTTATACAAGTATTAAACTACCTTTGTAACTATTTACAAGTCTTACATGTTAAAGACGATGTTACAAACTATGTGAGGCAATCCCTATTGGTTTGTTATTATATATATTTGTGACAACTGTCCCGAATTATTTTTTCCATGACATGTTGTGCTAGGAAAAGCTCACCAACAAGTAATAATTACCAGTACATTTGTTGTTAAGGGAATTTAGAAGCTGACTAGCAATAATTTCTCAATTTTGATTAGGCCAATTATAAGTAAAGAAAATTAAACACTAGTACTTGGCTCAAGTGCCGAGCTCAACCAAATAACAAAATTCTAGTTTTACTGAAAACTTGTAGCACAAGGCAGCGAACCGAGTCGTCTCTTGAGGATCAAGATACTAATCAAACCAAATCAAGGTCAAATAGGGGAGAATTACATATGCAAAATGTAAACGTAATAATTAAATGTAGGAAAATCAAATTGCAAAGTAACCAATCTAAGAAATTGTTAGAAACCTAGTTTGCTTCTCATCGATCACTAAACATGCATTTGGATTAAATTAATTAGTTAATCTATGATTGACCAAAATCTCTGCATCAAACACATAGAATTCAACACTAAATAATCACCTATAATTTAACTAACAAATGATTCATAAACTTGCGATCGCTAGAATCATGCAACCTTTGCTTGTTTAACAACCAGTATTTAATTAACCCAGATTAACAAATCTGCCAACCTATCTGTCTTCAATTTATGTGACTAAACCACAATTAATCAATCACAATTTAATTACAAATCTCAATTAGGATTAAGGATCCAATTAGATCACATCACACAATAGAAATATTTAATCATGCAATTTGAAATCCAAATTAAAAGTAGAAGAAGATAATTAAATCAATTCAAAATTGAAATTTGGTACAGAATCTCAAAGCCAAACCAGAATTTCCTCAAGTTCCTTGGATTGATCTCAAATATGTAGTTCACCATGGCTACCGCACACTATTTGCAAAAGAAAGGAGAAAATTCTAGGTAGAAGAATTAAGTAGTACGGCTTAGGGTTTCTATCTATCTCGGGTCCCATATTTATACAAAAATAACTAACTTAAAAATTAAGAATCCTAATTTACTCCTAGGTTAAAGTTAATCCTCTTTCTTATAGATTTCCTTGGCCACTGAAATCAATTGAATTGGGCTTAAGATGAGACAGTTATGCCCAAATCACTCTCAATGTGTCTCTAGTATCGTTAGTTGATTTCACAGGGATAAAACACCATCAAAATGTTAGTTTCAATTAGTGGTCTTCATAAGCATTTGAGCCTTGTGTGTAAAATTTCCATTGGCATTGGTTTCAGCTCCAAAAGACCCCTACAACCCAAGTTATGGACCAATTAGTGCACACTTCTTTGATTATGCGACAGAACATATGTTTTGACTTCAAAGCCCAATTCGATCCACTAGATATCCGATTCAGCTTTGGGGCTCCTCATGAAAGTTGTAGAGCTCTCTCTTATCTTTCCTACAAAATAAGATAAATAATTTTTAAATATATAGAACTCAAGATATGGCTAAAATACAGAAATAGTGTAAAATCCTAATAATGCTAGAAAGATTAATTAAGCCTAATTTGAGCCCAGACTTACAAAACATGGTCAAGTTCAATCATATAAGTACATGAAGAGTGTAAAAGACTAAAAATGTGGGTTTATTAATGTATGAAATCTATGATTATCAAATTCTCCCACACTTGGCTTTTGCATGTCCCAGGCAAACTAAAGATTCAAACTAAGGGACATGAAACACAAAAACTCAAAAATCAAAACTCAAAGAGATTCACTTACCAATGAACTTCAAGAATGTAAAAGTCTACAAGTAAGGATAGCAACCAAGAAGTTTAAGGGATCAAAACATTCAGAAGTGACATTTCTTTATATCTCAAATCAATGAGCAAGGTAATTTCAATTGAAAAGCATAAACCAAGAATGATAGATTCTCACAAAATATACTCTCACTCCCTCAATTGTTTAGTGTTAGAAATGTCTAGAAGGTAATTGTTTCACTTAACTCAACTCATGAAAATTTACACTACCATAAGTTTGCTTATCTTCTACTTCTTCACTATTCTATACATATGCATACGCAAATCAAGAGGGCTTTATTCAAGGTTGTAATAGCCAAGGTAAGGGATGAGAATGATAAGGATATGACAAGCTAAAAATCAAAGAGAATAAAAGAACATTGGAGATGAATTCTAAGAATAAGCATGAAAGTTTAATGCGATTCCATATAATGCAAATTATTCTCTTCATATAAATTCCCTCTTCCTTTTTTTTAGAAATATTGCAACTTTTTTTTTTGCCAAACCAAGTTAGTACAACATTTTCACACACCCCCCATACTTAAACATTGCTTGTCCTCAAGCAAGACCAAACGACAATAACAATTTAAGATTCCCCTACACTTGTTCATGAGCTCATCTAAGGATAATGCCAATGCTCTCCTATTCCTTAAGGTAAAGGGACAGCATGGTTTTTCACTAAGGATATGTAATGAGCTAAGAAAAACAAAAAATAGGAAAATATGTTCAAGGGGAAATATGTAAGGTTGGCTATTTGGTTAAAGTAGCTAATGCAAGGAAAGAATGCCTCGATCATGTTCATGTATGCATGTGAAAATATAGCCTCAAAAGGAATCAAAGCAAGTTCTAGAGTGATCAAAATTCATGAGTGAAAATCACATAAGAAGGAAGAGAATGACATAATTACTTAATTCATTCATCAATAAGCTCAAATTCTCATAAGGTATAAGTCTATTAAACTTAATTTACCAATTCAATTTCCATTACCAAACAAGTCAAATTCAAGATGAAAGACAATTCATTCACTTATGTCATGAATCTCTATTCCTCCATTTGTCCAAACTCACAACTTCCACACATCTCAAGAGTCATTGGAAAGCAATTAAAAACTAAAAACAAGAAGCACATAAAATATTTTTTTTTTTCAATAACATCAAAATAGAATTTAAAAACAAAACAAAAACATAATTGAAAAATAGAAAATAGAATTAACAGAAAATAGAAACAATGACAAAAATTAAAATAGAAAATAGAAAATAAAAATAAAAATAAAAATAGAAACAAAAAATAAAAATAGAAACAGAAGCAGAAATAGCAAGTAGAAACAAAAAATAGAAAATAGAAAATAGAAAAATAAAAAGACAAAATATAGAAAAATGAATTAAAAATAAAAAAACTAAAACAGAAAATAAATAACTAAGGAAAGGAAACTCCCTCTATCATGTTGGATAAGTAGCATCAAGCAAAGCCACCTCTTCCACTGTATGCTCTTGGAAACCATCATAGAAGTGTTTGAGTCTATACCCAATAGCCTTGAAGCTCCTCTTTGTAGTCACATCTTGAAGCTTAACTACACTATAAGGAAAAATATTAGCAACAACAAAAGGACCTTCCCACATTGATCTCAATTTTCTTGGCATGAATTTAAGATAAGGATTATATAAAAGCACCTTTTGACCAATCTCAAATGTTTTTCTTATAATCATCTTATCATGGAAGGCTTTGGTCTTCTCTTTATAAAGTTTGGAACTCTCATATGCCTCCAAGTGGATCTCCTCCAATTCTAACAATTGTAGCTTCCTCTCCATGCCCGTTTGGTCTAGGTCCATGTTGCACCTTTTCACCGCCCAAAATGTGCGATGCTCAATTTCTACCGGTAAGTGGCATACCTTGCTAAAGATAATCCGATAAGGGGACATCCCAATTGGTGTCCTACAGGCAGTGCGATAAGCCCATAAAGCATCCTTAAGCCTCGTGCTCTAGTCTTTTCTGTTAGGTTGGATTGTCTTCTAAAGTATCTGCTTGATCTTTCTGTCGGAAACCACGGCTTGCCTATTGGTCTAGGGGTGGTAATGTGTAGAAACTTTGTGCATGACTCCATACTTCATCATCAAAGCCTCCAAGCTCCTATTACAGAAATATGAACCTTGATCACTAATGATGGCCCTCGGGACTCCAAACCTGTAGAAAATCTATGATCTAACAAAATCCACAATAACTTTGGAATCATCAGTCTGAGTGGCTTTTGCCTTCACCCACTTAGATACATAATCAACAGCCAGCAAAATGTAAACAAAACCAAAAGAAACAAGAAAAGGTCCCATAAAATCAATACCCTATACATAAAAAATCTCACAAAACAGCAAAGGTTTTTGGGGCATCCCATTCCTGAGAGAAAAGTTTCCTATTCTTTGGTATTGTTCACAAGACTTATAAAACAAGTATGCATCATGGAATAAGGTAGGCCAATATAAACTAAAGTCCAAGACTTTCCTAGCTGTACATTTAGGTCCAAAATGTCCACCACATGCAAATGCATGACAAAAGCTAAGAACAAAATCAAACTTATGATCAGGTATGCATCTCCTAATCACTTGGTCACTACAAAATCTCCGCAAATAAGGATCATCCCATACATAATACTTAGAATCACTCTTTAACTTATCAATTTGAGCCCTAGTGAAATATGCAGGTAGTGCACCAGCAACTAAGTAATCAACTAAGTTAACAAACCGAGTAATGGTATTCTTACCTTATAGCTGTAAAAGCTACTCATCTGGGAAGGAGTCATGGATGGCCAGAAGTTCTGAAGCTCTCTTAATTCTACTCAAATGATTAGCCACTAAGTTTTCTGCTCCACTCTTATCCCAGATTTCAAGATCAAACTCCTAGAGTAGCAGAATCCACCTAATTAGTTGTGGTTTTGCTTTGGGTTTCTTCAGAAGAAACTTCAATGCTGCATGATAAAAAAACACAACTACTTTAGAACCAAGCAGATATGATCTAAATTTGTCTAAAGCAAATACAATGGCTAGGAGTTTTTTTCTGTAGTTGTGTAGTTGGTTTGAGCAGCATCAATAGTTCTGGAAGCATAGTAGATCACATGAGGATCCTTCCATACTCTCTGTGCCAAGATAGCTCCCACTGCATAATTAGAGGCATCGCATATAAGCTCAAATAGAAGTGTCCAGTCAAGGGGCTGGATGATGGGAGTGCTGGTCAATGCCTTCTTCAAATGATCAAAGGCTTCCTAGAATTTCTACTCCAAGACAAACTCTACATCCTTTTGCAACAAATTAGATAATGGAAGGGCGATCTTGCTAAAATCTTGGATGAAATGCCTGTAAAAACCTACATGTCCCAAAAAAGAACGCACCTTCCGCACATATGTAGGACAAGATAAACAGGTAATGACATTTATTTTAGCAAGATCTGGTTCAATGCCCTTACAGGAGTCTACATGGCCTAAAACTATACCCTATGCTACCATGAAATGACATTTTTTCAAAATTTAAAACAAGGTTAGTTTCAATGCATCTATGCAGTACCTTAGCCAGAATATCCAACCAAGAATCAAAAGAAGAGCCATAAGCAGTAAAATCATCTATGAATACCTCTATGCACTCTTCTAAAAAGTCTAAAAAGATGCTCACCATACACTGCAAGAAGGTGCTAGGGCCATTGCAGAAGCCAAAGGGCATCCGTCTGTAAGCGAAGGTGCCGAAGGGACAGGTAAATGTGGTCTTCTCTTAGTTTCAAGTGCAATATGGATCTAGAATTATTCAGTGTAACCGTCCAAGAAGCAATAATCTGACTTTCCAACCAACCGCTCCAGCACCTGGTCAATGAATGAAAAGGGGTAATGGTCCTTCTGAGTAGCCTGATTGTGCCTTCTGTAATCAATGTAGACTCTCCAGTTATTTTGTACTTTGGTAGGAATCAGCTTATTCTTCTGATTGGCCACAACAATCACTCTAGATTTCTTGGGGACAACCTACACCGGGCTCATCCATTGACTGTCAGAGATGGGATAAATAATGCCAGCCCGTAGTAGCTTGGTCACCTTTTTCTTCACCACATCCAAAATTAGAGGATTTAGTAATGCCAAGAATATCCGCTAATGTCCATCTGATGACTCTCTTATTCTCTCTCAAAACCTGTAGCAATCTCGCCTTCTATTCAGCAAGGAGGCTTCTGACTACAATCACTGGAAGCTGCTCATTATCTGCCAAGTATGCATACTTCAGGTGCTCGGGTAACAACTTCAGCTCCAATTTCGGTAGTTGCACTACAAAAGGTAATAATCTAATGGGTTATTGCTGCTCTGCTTCTACTGCCTGAACCTCTATATATATATCACCTGTTGTACAATCTGCTAACACAAGAACAAATTCATCATATTCCAAAAATGTAGAAATTTTAAAACACACAAAACATAACTTATCACCATCACAATTATCACACAAATCACCGCACATAGAGTCACCAATGTAACACCCACCATAGGGTATCACATTTAAGACTAATCCTAATAAAATTTACCCAAGTTATAAAAGAATTAATCTTGCAAAAACGTTAATTTTAAAATTTCTTTTACGGAATAAAAGAAAGTAATAAAATAAACTAAGTGAAACTTGTAATTAAAAACAAACACACCAATATATATATATATATATATATATATATATATACACATCACACTACAAACCTTGTTCAAATAATTTACGTAAATACAAACACGTTTCAAAAGTAAAGTACCACCATAAGTACTAGACAGAACTCTAGAAACTGAACTACGGATTTGGTTCCTCAGAAGGATCCTCCTCCTCCTCTACAACATCATCGAAAAACCCAAGCAGATATAGTCGCCTCATAAGGGTCCTCGCGGAAGACACCATAGAATCCTCACGCGGAGTATAAGTTGCGCCACCCCAAAGATCACGAATGGGCATCGTAAACTCTAGGTGCACCGACGCATGCTGCGTCAAAACAGGGATACCATTAAGGGTCCCACTCAAGTTCAGAGTCAGATCTCCCGTATAAACAAAACATTCATTATCATAATCAAACCTCTAGGCATCAGTCCCCCCATGGAACTGTACCTGGACAAAACCTAACACTTGACGTCTCGCTGCCATCTCAACCAACAAACAAACAGCTAGTGATAGTAAATAGAATTACTAGCTTCTTCGTCTCCCCGGTCTTTATCAAACATACATAGCAAAATAGATATAATATTATCAAGAGGTGAGATCCCCTACATCAATCCTAGTATGGCAGTAGAGAAAATGACAACAAGCATACAAATACAATATTAACATATTTAAATCATATTATCACATCACAAATAATGAATCAGATAAGTATAATTAACACATCAATATGCGGACCAACTATGCATATGCACACAGACTCATTCCTACTCCATGGAGCTAAACACAGTTCTGAAGTGAATGATCTAGAAGACATGTTTGTAACTTGGTTGCCGTGGCCAAAAGTGCTATAAATTTATCAGTTTATCAGCGTGCACGTCAAGGCATTGTACAAGACATTCTACACTAAATCTCAATATAGGACAGTGTCTCGGTCCGGATCGTTGGTGCGTTTGCATCGGTCTGCCTCACGGACAAAAGAGCTACCAATTGACCATTGCGAGGTACCCGCACCTCGATGTCCCCAAGGTCAACAAGTGACCTACACTTGTCTACTCACACTAGCACTGAGGTGTAATTCATCTCCTAGGCATACAGCCTTAACCAAGTAAGCTGACACATTTTTCTATGCATGATGTATGATCCAAACACATACACAATCATTATTATTAGAGTATATCACATATCCTCGCCTTTTCTTGGCGGTATCATTATTCAACATAACCGGGCCCACCACAATAGCTCGACAGCAAACTGCTGTTAAGTTTAATTGCGTAGCGATATTATCACATTTTTACAATCGCAAAACATCTTTCTTATGTTTTCAAATCACATAAATATTTTATCACATTTTCTCAATTGCGTAGCAAAAAATTACTATTTTCGAGTCGGGTAAAAATTTTTCTACGTATTTTCAATCGCGTAAATTATTTCAATCATATTCTAAGCTCAAAATAAGATTTTTCTCATTTAATATCAAAATGTGACTTTCTTTCCATTATTTCCGTAATAATCCCTCTTTAAATAATATTCTTACTAAAATCAGTATTTTCTACTGTTTCCCAGAAAACTACATTTCTTTAATTTACTTGAGACATTACAATTCAAAATTTTCTAACGTGCTTCAAAATCCGTAGGGTGAGCTATACGTTAGTAAATTTCAAGTATCAACATTTATTTTACTTTATAACTTTAATTAGGCCAATTTTAATTCTAAAATGTATATTACTTCCATTTTAGGTTCAAAAACCTATCGAATTGATTTCTTATTATTAAAACAAATAAGTCTACACTTAGTAAACTAATTCTAGATCTTGAATATCAAATTGACATGTTGGCCGAATTCTTCATTGGACTTTATAAATCATATTAAATTAATTTCTAACACTTTAAAACACTTAATTGATTTTCTTATCATAAAATCATTTAATCCTTGATTAAGAAAACAATTTAGAACACTTGGTTCCCTTTTCAGCATTGAGGTCGTGTGCCTCATTGGTTCTTTGGAATCATCATATAATTTTTTCTTCATGTGAATCACATCCTAAATTACACAAGAATTATCATGCTTTCCAGAACAAATAAGCAAGCATACTATCAAAACAATAAGCATGCTAAACACATATGCAAGTATATTTTCAAGGCTATAAACACATCAATCACAATGAAATAAAGCTTAAACAATCAAGTGAATAAATCCTTATGGATTTTTCACCACAAACAATCCATTTCCTCACCACCAACACATAGTTGATGAGGTTATTCTCCCTCTTACCTCATGAAAGACAACAAACTTCAAGTTCCTCCTTCTCTTAATTTCGTGTAGCCCAAAGAAAACCCTAATCAATCTTAAACAAATCCTAAAGTCATAAACAAAGCTTGAAAACAGTAAACCATGGATCAATCATGGTCTAGAAAATCAAAAATCCAACTTAGGATCAAAGAATCAAGAAATTACCTTAGGTGTAGGAAACTAAAGCTTGATTTTTGAAGCACTTAGAGAGAGATTTAGACAAAACTCACTAAAAGAAAAGTGTTTAGACTTGTGTTTGGGTTTGGAAAGTAAGATTAGATAAAATTTTTGAAGTGTGGAGGTAGGGTTTGGGCATAGAGGCCGTGGGCTCTAAGGTGGAAGGAGATGAAGTGCTCTTGGTGTTCTTGAAGGTGAGAGAAAGATGATAGATGTTTAGCTTCACAAAGTGAGAGAAAATGGAATAAAATATCCAATTTAGAGTGAATGGCCATGGGAATGGCTTGATAGGAAGATCAAGACTTAATTATGATGATAGAAAATATCACAAGTGTTCACATGCATTTCACATGGCGTAGGTCACTTAATGATCATGAAATGGTCATAATAGACCATTCAAGAACATGGTAGAAGGCCTTATGGCCGTGTGACTCAAAGGGGTGTGTAACTAAGTTTGTTTTTGTTATAACTCCTAGTTACACCTTAATTATATAGTTGGTTCATTTAGCTAACTAAGTTAGGTTACCTAGTTACATACTAAGTAGCTAGTTACATGCTTAGGTCATTGTATAGGTCATGCATTGTCATTGCTTCTAGATGGTTCTAGATCAATTTTCTAACTAGAGCTTCTAAGTGCATCGTGACTAAGTTAGCTCATTTAGTTACTAATTAAGCTATTAGGGTAACTTAGTTAGTTTATCTAGTTACTTAGTAACTAGTCCAACCATTTATATTGACTATTTCCTATTGTTTAGAAAAAGTTCAACCACTAATGTTGACCAATTCCTATTAGTTCATTTTAAAATTAGTTACAGAAATTATTCTCAATCTATTTTTTAACAGATAAAACATATCGAGTCTATTACCTGATAGCAGAAGTTGTTGTTAATAAAATAGCGTATATTTTTTCATGAAATTTTTTTATTTCACAGATAAATTCTAAAAATTAAAAGATTTATTTTCGTGTCTCTCAGATTCAGGTTTAGTAAGATCCCCCGGCTCCAAATAAACCAATAAAGATTTTCTCCAGCCTAAAAATTATTATTTTCTTGACTCGGAGCAAATCTTACACAACGATTAAAACCAATATCAGAACAGTCAAAATAATTTTATATCACACAGAAAACCTAAAACAGTACAATTTAAGCATTACTATAAAATAGTAAAATTTGGGGTGTTACAACTTTCTCCTACTAAAAAAAATTTCGTCCCCGAAATTTATCATATATTAAAACAACTGAGGATACTATTCTCTTAGTTTATCCTCCATTTTCCAAGTAGCATCAACGGTTGTTTCGTTCCAGATTACTTTCACTAAGGGAATCGCTTTCCCCCTAAGTTGCTTCACCCTCCTGTCTTCAATCTTAACAGGAAGTGCCTCATACGTCAAATTTTCTTTCAATTGCACTTCATCAGGCTATATGACATGCAAAGGATCGGGGATATACTTTCACAATTGGGACACATGGAAAATATTATGAAGGTTTGAGAGAAATGGTGGTAAAGCTATTTGGTACGCAACTGGACCTATCTGACGAAGAATTTGATAAGGTCCAATGAATTTAGGAGTGAGTTTTCTAGATTTTATAACCCTTCTGGCACCAGTTGTGGGTGTGACTCGCAAAAACACATGCTCACCTTCCTCAAATTCAAGAGGTCTTCTTCTTTTGTTAGCATAGCTTTTCTGTTTGCTCTTAGTCGCCCTCATTTTCTCTTGAATCAACTTTACCTTCTTTGTTGTTTGTTGCACTATTTCGGGTCTGACGGTCATACTTTCCCCATCTTGATACTAACACAAAGGTGTTCGGCATCGTCGTTCGTAAAGCGCCTCATAGAGTGCCATCCCTATACTTGAGTGAAAACTATTATTATAGGTGAATTCCACCAAAGGTAAGAATTCATCCCAACTCCCATTGTTGTTCTAACACACAAGCTCTCAGTAGATCCTCCATTGACTGTATAGTTCTTTCTGTTTTCCATCAGTTTGCGGATGATAGGCAGAACTCAAACGTGGTTTAGTCCCCATTGCTTCATGTAAGCTTTGCCAAAACCTCAATGTAAACCTTGGATCTCTATCAGATATGATACTAGAAGGTACACCATGAAGTCTCACGATTTCACTAATGTATAACTGGGTTAGCTTCTCCATAGAATATTTGATATTGATTGGCAAGAAGTGAGCAAACTTCGTAAGTCGATCAACAACGACCCATATAGAATCATAACCTTTCCTAGTCTTTGGCAAACTAGTAACGAAATCCATAGCAATACTATCCCATTTCCATTTTGGAATAGTTAGGGGCTGTAACATGCCTGCTGGTCTTTGGTGTTCAACTTTTGTTTTCTGGCATACAAGACAAGATGACACATAATCAACATTATCTCTTTTCATTCTAGGCCACTAAAACAAACGTTTCAGGTTTTGATACATCTTGGTCATTCCAGGATGTATGCTCAATCTGCTGGTATGAGCTTCACCAAGTATTGCCTTCTTAAGATTGGGATTATCGGGTATACAAATCCTACTTTTAAACCTTAAGACCCCGCCAGATCCTTCCTCAACCGTTGCCTTATGACCTTGCTTTAGAAACTCTCTCTCATTTTGTAAAAACTGGTCATCTTTCTGCTTTTTATGGATTTCATCCAGTAGATCATTCAGAATAGTGACCATATTCAGATGAACTCTTCCAGGTGATAATTCCACTAATAACCACATATCTCTAAACTGCTCAATCAACTTTTCCTATTTAATCATCATAGTAGAAACACTGAGCATTTGTTGACTCAAAGCATCTGCCACGACATTTCCCAGGGTGATATTGGAGTTGAAAGTCATAATCCTTTAGGAATTCCAACCACCTTCTCTGCCTCATATTTAATTCCTTCTGATCAAACAAATACTTTAAGCTTTTGTGATCACTGAAGACGTTGAACGTAGGTCCATACAAAAAGTGTCTCCAAATCTTCAGTGCAAAAACAACTGCGGCCAATTCCAAATCATGTGTTGGGTAGTTCTTTTCATGCACCTTCAGTTGTCTTGAAGCATACGCTACAACTTTTCTATCCTGCATTAGTGCACATCCTAACCCTTGATAAGAAGCATTGCAGTATACCTCAAAAAATTCATTTGGATCTGGTAGAATCAGCACTGGTGCAGTTGTCAACCTCTTCTTCAATTCTTGGAAACTCTCTTCATATTTCTCCGTCCAATCAAAAGCTTGGTTCTTCCTCATAAGTTGTGTAAGAGGTCCGGCTATCTTGGAAAAACCTTCAATAAACCTTTGGTAATATCTGGCTAATCCAACAAAACTCCGGATCTCTGTCATAGTCTTTGGTCTTTTCCATTGAAGAATCGTCTCCACCTTGGCTGGATCCACTGCAATTCCATGCTTGGAAATCATATGACCCAGAAACTTAACTTCATCTAACCAAAATTCGCATTTTGACAACTTCGCATACAACTTCTTCTCTTTCAAAATGTGAAGAATTATACTGAGATGTTCAGCATGCTGTTCCTGATTTTAGGAGTAGATCAGAATGTCATCGATAAAAATAATGACAAATCTGTCCAGGTATGGACGAAAGATCCTATTCATGTAATCCATGAATATAGCTAGAGCATTTGTCACACCAAACGGCATTACAAGGTATTCATAATGTCCGCAACGCATTCGAAAAGCTATGTTAGGTATATCCTCTACCTTGACACGAATTTGATGATAACCTAATCGCAAATCTATCTTGGAGAAAATAGTTGCTCCCTTCAGTTGGTCCATCAGATCATCAATTCTTAGAAGTGGATATTTATTCTTTATTGTGACCTTGCTCAGCTGGCGGTAGTCTACATATAAATATGAAGTTCCATCCTTCTTCTTGACTAACAGTACTAGAGCTCCTTAGGGTGAAACACTAGGTCTCACAAATTGTTTCTCCAATAACTCCTCTAATTGTTTCTTTAATTCGGCCAACTCCGACGGTGACATACGATATGGTGCAATCGATATAGGACCCGCTCCTGGTATGAGATCAATAGTAAACTCTATTTCTCTATCTTGTGGTAAACCAGGCACTTCATCAGGAAAAACTTCAGGAGACTCGTTTAAGACAGAAATAGCGTTCACATTTTTCTCACTCTTAACTTCTAAAGAAGATAGCAGTATGTATCCTTGAGCTCCATCCCTCAATAAATATTTGATTTGTTTGGCAACTACAAATCCAGAAACTTTATCAAGAAAAACTAGGGTCTTTCTAGAACAATCTAATAGGATATGGTTAGAAGATCCATCCCTAATATTATATCAATATTGACAAGAGGTAAACAGATCAAATTAACAGAAAAGACTTGATTTTTGATAGTATTAGAATAATTCAGGCATATTTTTGTAGTACTAACTGGTTTGGCAGTAGGGGTGGAAACAATCAATTGGAAGTTTAAAGAAGACACAGGAAATCCCAAATGATCCACACAGTCATTTGTAATAAATGAATGAGTTGCACCCAAATCATACAGTATAGTTAAACGATTACCTGAGATGACACCTTCTCCCTGAATAAGGTCTTCAGCCTAGGAGGCTTCAGCTCCACTCATTGTATACACTCTTCCTCCAGCTTACGATTTCACAATATGAACATTGCTTATGGACGGCTCCATCTTCGCTTGATCACAATCTTTAGAGACATGACCAGGCTTACTGCATCTAAAACAAATTATGCCTCTGATCGAGTAATTTCTCGTCATGTGACCTTTCTCACACTTCAAGCATTTTATTGGCGGTGCTGCAGTCTGATTGAATCGATTGCCACTTGGTCCACCTCCACGAGGTTGCTGCTATTGTTGTTGCTGCTGACTCCCCAAAGGTCGAGAATACGGTTTCTGTTGAAATCGATTGTTATTGTTGTTGCCTCCCTTTTAGAACCTAGTCGGTCCAAAGTTGTGGTTCCTATTATCACGTGTTGGCTCCAACCCTCCAGTCTATAGCACATATCCATCACTATTGAAAACTGATTCATATGCATTGATATCACTCCTCTCTTCAACTCAATTCGTAAACCTTCTTCGAACTTACGACACTTCTAAACCTCGTCCGGCTAGATTTGGAGATACCACGAGAACTTAGACAAGCTCTCAAATTTCGCAGCATATTCATTGACAGTCATTCCACCTTGACACAATCCCAGAAATTCAATTTCTTTAGCGTGCCTCGCACTATCCAGAAAGTATTTCTCTAAAAACACCTCACAGAACAGCTTCCATGTGATTTCTATACCATCAGCTTGTAGCACCCTTCTAGTAGCTTTCCAACAATTCTCGCCATCTCCCATCAACATGAATGTAGCATACGTCACTCTACGATGATTTGCACATCCTATCCCTTCAAAGATCTTCTCTAGCTCTTGGATCCATAGACTAGCTTTCTCAGGATCAAACTCGCCCTGAAGTGTGGCGGGTAGTTCCTGCGAAACTCCGACAAATGCTGGACTTCTACATTTGCTTCTTGTTGTTGTGCAGCTCATTGATTTTGTTGCACAATCACCTCTGCCATTCGCTGCATTGCTTCAGCAGCAGCAGTCATTGTGTTGTCGTCACGTCTCGTATTCACACGCGCACCTCTACCACGAGACATAGCGTTCTTTACAAGCAATCAAACAACGTCCAATAAAGTCAGATATAATCTTTTAGAAATCAATCACAAAGAATCACACAACACAACCAAAACAGACTTAACCACAAAAATCCCAAAAGACTCTAACCGGGAGCTCTGATACTAACTAATGTAACACCCATCATAGGGTATCACGTTTAAGACTAATCCTAATAAAATTTACCCAAGTTGTAAAAGAATTAATCTTGTACAAAGGTCAATTTTAAAATTTCTTTTGCGGAATAAAAGAAAGAAATAAAATAAACTAAGTGAAACTTGTAATTAAAAACAAACACTCCAAAATATATATATATACATCATATTACAAACCTTGTTCAAATAATTTACATAAATACAAACACGTTTCAAAAGTAAAGTACCACCATAAGTACTAGACAGAACTCTAGAAATTGAACTACGGATTTGGTTCCTCAAAAGGATCCTCCTCCTTCTCTACAACATCATTGAAAAACCCAGGCGGACACAGTCGCCTCACAAGGGTCCTCGCGGACGACACCATAGAATCCTCACGCGGAGTATAAGTTGCGCCACCCTAGAAATCACGAATGGGCATCATAAACTCTAGGTGCACCGACGCATGCGGCATCAAAACAGGGATACCATTAAGGGTCCCACTCAAGTTCAGAGTCAGATCTCCCGTATAAACAAAACATTCGTTATCATAATCAAACCTCCAGGCATCAGTCCCCCTATGGAACTGTACCCGGACAAAACCTACCACTTGACGTCTCGCTGTCATCTCAACCAACAAACAAACGACTAATGATGGTAAATAGAATTACTAACTTCTTCATCTCCCCGGTCTTTAACAAATATAAATAGCAAAACAAATATAATATAATAAAGAGGTGAGATCCCCTATATTAATACTAGTATGGCAGTAGAGAAAACGACAACAAGCATACAGATACAATATTAACATATTTAAATCATATTATCACATCACAGATAATGAATCAGGTAAGTATAATTAACACATCAATATAAGGACCAACTATGCATATGCACATAGACTCATTCCTACTCCATGGAGCTAAACACAGTTTCGGAGTGAATGATCTAGAAGACATGTCTGTAACTCGGCTGCCGTGGCCAAAAGTGCTATAAATTTATCCTTTTATTAGTGTGCACATCAAGGCATTGTACAAGACATTCTACACTAGACCTCGATATAGGACAATGTCTCGGTCTGGATCGTCAGTGCATTTGCATCAGTCTGCCTCAAGGACAAAAGAGCTACCAATTGACCATTGCGAGGTACCCGTACCCCGATGCCCCCAAGGTCAACAAATAACCTACACTTGTCTACACTGAGGTGTAATTCATCTCTTAAGCATACAACCTTAACCAAGTAAGTTGACACATTTTTCTATGCATGATGTATGAACCAAACACATACACAATCATTATTATTAGAGTATATCACATATCCTCGCCTTTTCTTAGCGGTATCATTATTCAACATAATCTGGCCCACCACAATAGCCTGACAGCAAACTGCTGTTACGTTTAATCGCGTAGCGATGTTATCACGTTTTTACAATTGCTGAATATCTTTCTTACGTTTTCAAATCGCGTAAATATTTTATTGTGTTTTCTCATTCGCATAGCCAAAAATTACTATTTTTAAGTCAAGTAAAAGTTTTTCTACGTATTTTGAATCGCGTAAATTATTTCAATCATATTCTAAGCTCACAATAAGATTTTTCTTATTAAATATCAAAATGTGACTTTGTTTCCATTATTTCCATAACAATCCTTATTTAAATAATATTTACAATATATTCTTGTTAAAATCAGTATTTTCTACTATTTCTCAAAAAACTGCATTTCTATAATTTACATGAGACATCACAGTTCAAAATTTCCTAACGCGCTTCAAAACCCATAAGGTGAGCTATACGTTAGTAAATTTCAAGTATCAACTTTTATTTTACTTCATAACTTTAATTAGGCCAATTTTAATTCTAAAAAGTATATTACTTCCTTTTTAGGTTCAAAAACCTATCGAATTGATTTCTTATTATTAAAACACCTAAGTCTACACTTAGTAAAATAATTCTAGATCTTGAATATCAAATTGACATGTTGGCCGAATTCTTCATTGGACTTTATAAATCATATTAAATTATTTTCTAACACTTTAAAACACTTAATTGATTTTCTTATCATACAATCATTTAATCCTTGATTAGGAAAACAATTTAGAACACTTGGTTCCCTTTTTGGCATTGAGTCTGTGTGCCTCATTAGGTCTTTGGAGCCATCATATAATTTTTCCTTCATGTGAATCACATCCTAAATTACACAAGAATTATCATGCTTTCCAGAACACAAACAAGCATACTATCAAAACAATAAGCATGCTAAACACATATGCAAGTATATTTTCAAGGCTATAAACACATCAATCACAATGAAATAAATCTTAAACAATCAAGTGAATAAATCCTTATGGATTTTTCACCACAAACAATCCATTTCCTCACCACCAACACATAGTTGATGAGGTTATTCTCCCTCTTACCTCATGAAAGACAACAAACTTCAAGTTCCTCCTTCTTTTAATTTCGTGTAGCCCAAAGAAAACCCTAATCAATCTTAAACAAATCCTAAAGTCATAAATAAAGCTTGAAAATAATAAACCATGGATCAATCATGGTCTAGAAAATAAAAAATCCAACTTAGGATCAAAGAATCAAGAAATTACCTTAGGTGTAGGAAACCAAATCTTGATTTTTGAAGCACTTAGAGAGAGATTTAGACAAAACTCACTAAAAGAAAAGTGTTTAGACTTGTGTTTGGGTTTGGAAAGTAATATTAGATAAAAATTTTGAAGTATGGAGGTACGGTTTGGGCATGGAGGCCGTGGGCTCCATGTTGGAAGGAGATGAAGTGTTCTTGGTGTTCTTGAAGGTGAGAGAAAGATGATAGTTGTTTAGCTTCACAAAGTGAGAGAAAATGGAATAAAATAGCCAATTTAGAGTGAATGGCCATGGGAATGGCTTGATAGGAAGATCAAGACTTAATTATGATGATAGAAAATATCACAAGTGTTCACATGCATTTCACATTGCATAGGTCACTTAATGATCATCAAATGGTCATAATAGACCATTCAAGAGCATGGTAGAAGGCCTTATGGCTGTGTGACTCAAAGGGGTGTGTAACTAAGTTTGTTTTAGTTATAACTCCTAGTTACACCTTAATTATATAGTTAGTTCATTTAGCTAACTAAGTTAGGTTACCTAGTTACATACTAAGTAGCTAGTTACATGCTTAGGTCATTGTATAAGTCATGCATTGTCATTGCTTCTAGATGGTTCTAAATCAATTTTCTAACTAGAGCTTCTAAGTACATACTAACTAAGTTAGCTCATTTAGTTACTAATTAAGCTATCAGGGTAACTTAGTTAGTTTATCTAGTTACTTAGTAACTAGTCCAACCATTTATATTGACTATTTCCTATTGGTTAGAAAAAGTCCAACCACTAATGTTAACCAATTCCCATTGGTTCATTTTAAAATTAGTTACAGAAATTATTCTTAATCTATTTTCTAACAGATAAAACATATCGGGTCTATGACCTGATAGCAGAAGTTGCTGTTAATAAAACAATAGATATTTTCTGGTGAAATATTTTTATTTCACAGATAAATTCTAAAAATTAAAAGATTTGTTTTCGTGTCTCTCAGATTCGGGTTTAGTAAGATCCCCCGGCTTCGAATAAATCAATAAAGATTTTCCCCGGCCCAAAAAATATTATTTTCTTAACTCAGAGCAAATCTTACACAACAATCGAAAACAATATCAGAACAGTCAAAATAATTTTATATCACACAGAAAACCTAAAACAGTACAATTTAAGCATTACTGTAAAATAGTAAAATTTGGGGTGTTACAACCAAAATAAGCAATCTCAGGAAATTCCTCACATAAGTCAACATACGAATTATCAACCAAATCATCAGTTAAATCAATATGAAAGACAGAATGTTCTTCCATAGGATGTTTCATAGCATCAATAATATTAAACCTCCATGGATTGAACTCCTGCATGCATATCAATCTTTATTTATCTTCTTTAATCTTGCTATTAAACATCTCAAATAGAAATAATTCCTCAACCTTGGTTAAGCTAATTAATAATTATGAAGATTAATCAACAGGACCTCTTGTTTTATATTTAGAATCTCATTTAACAATTATTCATTGACATGAACTAATGTTGGAAGGATCTCACTTAGACTTAATTGCATTATATGAACTAATTTAGAAACTAATTTCACAATTCCTAAAGAATCATTAGGAAATTTGAGGACTTAATTTTATAAATTCAAATAAACACCCATTGTAGTCCCTTAAAGATGTAGGTGATTAATTTTCATAATGTCTAATTAGCTTAATCAAGTTTGACAAATTGTTAGTTTAGGGTTTAGGATTTAGAAATTGTTAATTTTTTTAAAGAAATATATTGTCTTGTCTTGGCACAAGTTTAAATAGAAAGCAAAAAGAGGAATTTCTTTAAATAAAAAAAAGTTAAGAAAGGTCATTTGCCATGTCCTCTCCTTTCTTTTCTAGAATTTCCTCCCGATATTTCTCCCAAGTTTCAAAGGGAACTCAGTCACCGGTCTAGGGGACGAGGGTTTTTGGAGCCATTAGTCAAGGTTGCCCATTTCAATAATCGAAGAGGCAGGAAGCCTAATAGTAATGGATCTCGACAATGTTGTAGTGGCAGAGTATATTTAGGGTGGGTTTTCATCTCCGCCGTGAATTCATGGAAGCCTTGGAAGGTGTCAGCGGAGAGCTTCTTGACGACGAAGAGGGCATTAGTGGAGAGGTAGGCCTTATAGATGAGGCCAAAGCTACCATCACTGGCGATGAGGTAGGGGGAGAACTTGTGGTGTAGGGTTGGAGATTATGAGGTTGGGGTTAGAGGACTAGCTGGTGTCAATGACAACATTTGAGGAACCACAATCTAAGAGTAAAATCTATGTTTTTAGCAAATGTTTGATATCTCAAGCCCATAATTTGGAACCATAATCTGAGAGCAAATGTTTTTTGGCTTTTCTTGAATCAATTGCATGTCTAAGATAAAAATACAAATAAGAATAATAATTCATGGATGGATATATTACTTCTGCAATTTATCTTCATGTGAAGTTTAGTGGCTTCACCTCACCATAAATCTATTTCAATTTTTGGCAAACTTGCTCTGCGCCTTTGGAGGAATCTAATGTTTCAAATTGAGGTTCTTGACAACCTTTGGCTTCATCGAAGCTAGGTTGTGGCCTTTGGTGGTGGTGCTTGCAGTAGTCGACATTAAGTTTTCCAACTGCCTTAGTTTTCTAGCACCAAGATGAGCAAGGACTAATAAGAAAAAAAATAAAAACATAAGGTTAAAAAAATATATTATAGTATGTTAAAAAAAGGTAATGAAAGCCACCCGAGGAATGGGACAAACGCAACGTGCGATGACAATGAGGAAGGGGAAGGAGAAGAAGAAATAGGTTGGGGAAGTAGAAATATGCTAAAGGTTAAATTAAGTATTTTGTCCCTGTAATTTACATTGATTTTTAATTTGGTCATTATACTTTTTCTCTTTTCAAATGAATCCCTATAGTTGTAAATGTTTTTAGATAGATCCCTCTTCGTTACACTTTATTATAACACTATTAACTTATGCTAAGTTTGTAATATCCTAATAATAAATACCTTAGTATATACTGAATATACAAAGTATACAACATTAGCCATGTCACTTCTAAACTAAAAACATTAAACTAGATTCATGATAACCATACATGTTATTATAAAGAGCCTTACAGAAAAGAAAGATTATATAAATTCAACTTTAGCCTCAAAAGGGCATATTGTAATACATAAAATTTTGTACAAACCAAAGCAAATATACAATATATACAAGCTTTGTCTACAGCAAATAAAACTATATATTCTATTCGCTTCTTCTTCTTTCCCTTGAAGAGCCTCCACCTGGATTTAGCATGGAAACACAAAAAAAAAGGGGTGAGAATTCACAATTCTTAATAAAAGTTTCTAAAAACATGACATCATGTTACCTCTAGTTGCTTTGGGAAAAAACTACTATAAAACTCAAGTTATACCTTAGAAAGATGGCGAAAGCCAAAAACTGTTCCTTTCTCTTCCCGAGGTAGAGCGTTCAGTTATTACTTAATTAAACACTTTCAAACATTAAACTAACAATAGATTATGATTTCACCAAGACATTGAGTCTCTACTCAATATCACTAGAACAATCACACATTCACCTTATATAAAGGTTCACTAAGCAAATACATATAATCTAAAGCTAACCTCACATCATAGATAAAACAATTGTCCATACAATTGTCAAAGGAATGCAAATGGATATGCATACAATATGCTCATGGTTATGCAATTTTTGGGAATAATGTTTGTGAAATGCAATGTGATTATGTATGTGTAGATTTGTGTGTGCATATCACTTGCATATCCCATGTTCTCTTTAAAATTGTAGTTAAGAAGACTGACTTTTCAAACTACTTGGTAATGAGTGGATTATTCTCCTCACAACAGTGAGTGTACTGATGCCACTTCGTAAAACTAGTACCCATATCGCTCTGAGAATCTAGGGCTAAATCTCATTTGAAGAACCTTTTGGACTTTCTCATTCTCTCCTTTGGCCAAATGAATGTGCACATCATCTAAGGTTACTCTACATTGGCATTAGTAAGTGACATTAAGTGCAACATCATTGTTCTTCAATGATTAGCACCTTAAACGTTATCTATGTCAATCCACTACTCTTTGTTACCAAGTGGCCTCAATACTCAAGAGGGGGGTGAATTGAGTATATAAAATATTTTCGCAAAACCCTTGTAAAACACTTGGATAGATAAGAAATAAGGCTTTCACTTATAAATATCACAATCAAGCAGGATAATATTTAGGTGAATCTAATGAAACAATGCATAATATTAAAGAGTAGAGCTTAGAAGAACAAACACCAAATTTATCCTAGTTCAGCCACCAAACCACTTGTGGCCTACGTCCAGTCCTCAACTAAACACCCGAGATTTTCCACTAATTGTTCAAGCTTCAACGGGTACTTGATGACCTTTACAAGTTGGAACACTCAACACCTTGGGATACTTAACCCTTGTGCTTGAGTCTCTTTTACCAAGCAATACCTCACCCTTTATAAATTTGAAGGATACCTCACCCTCGCTTTACAGATTATACAAAGATGTAGATGAAAAGAAACTCTCTCAAAGAGTAGATAATACAACTTGAAGCTTATGGAATCAAAGAATCATAAACTTAGCTCAAGAACAGGGGTTTTTAGAACATGATGATGAAACATGAATTTAATGCTCAAGTATGTTGTTCAGATTGTTCTCCAACCTCTCTTTAATGTCGAAACACTTTCATTTATAACCCATAACATTTAAGAGATGTTGGAAGTAGTTGGGGGCATTAAATGCTCTTAATAAAGCCGTTGAAAAGTGTTTTCTGCTATCCTAGATAACAGATTATTGGTTTCCACTAACAGATTATTTGGTTTCTCATAACAGATTATGGATTTTGTCTAACAGATTATTTGTTTCATCAGGAAACACTGTAACACGAAAATAACAGATTATTTGGCAGCCCTAATCAGCTAGGAACATTTAAAAAACAAAGAGGGAACGCTCCCAACATGCAAATAACCTGTTATGGACTTTCCATAACAGATTATTCACTTTAAAACATCAATTGGAATGCCTCTGCCAAGATGAATAATCTGTTATGGATTTCAAATAATCTGTTATTTGAAATCACATAATCAGTTATCGTTCTCAGATAATCTGTTATACAAAATACCTAATGTGTTATTGGTTCACCAAGAAAATAAGATTTCTAAAGGATTTCATAACCAAACTCTCCTAAATCATTTTCAACCTTTCTAAAAACATTTTCCATATACTTGAAGAGTATTTTCACAAGTATGAAACATGGTTTTCTTTTCATCCTTTCTAAAAACATTTTGCTCAAACTTGATCAACATAAAACATGATTTTACAAATAGATCAAAGTTGAATAGAAATAAAACATGAGCTAGTGTGATTCCTATTATCCTTAACATAAGATCTAAGTCCTATAAGCTATACTTGAGAAACTTTGGGACTTGATCTTTGCACAACCATCACTTCTCTTGTTTGTTATCATCAAAACCATTGTCATTGTCAATGCTAATCACATTCTCCCCTTTTTAGATGATGACAAACATCCATTGAGAAAAAGGTTAGTTCAAATAAACTGAAACTCATAAAAGGATAGAGACTTACTCCCCCTCTATTTTTCAATAGGTGATTGGATCAGAGATGCACAGCTCCCCTTTAATTTTGGAATCCCAATATCATTAAAAATATCATACTTTGTTGTATTTTGTGTTCTTTTTCTCGATGATATAAATACCCAAACACTTCTCCCTTTTTTGTCATGATAAAAAAGATATGCAAAAAGAGTGTTTGACAAAAAGAGAAAAGTAACAACATGTCTACAAAAACATTGCCATTCAACACATATTCAAGAGTATTCCAGTAATACTATAATCAGATCAGAAGATATGCATACTGACAAACTAGTCATGGCAAAACATTTTCCAAGTCATACCAAAATATATCAAAGTCAAAGTATGGTTTAGCAAGGTTATAAGCTAACAGCATATTCAAAAGATAAACAATTAGAGTAGCATAAGCACAATAAAGAAACTAAAGTGATCCATGCCTAATCCTCATTATCCTCCAATGATGGATGATGATGCTCAAGCTTATCCAAGTGGTCTTCTATAGTACTTAAGCGATCAAAGATGATTGTGTTGCTATGCTCCTGATAAGCTCGAAGATCCGTAATGGCAGCAAGGATATGAGCTTCATTTGTTGTTGGAGCTTTTTGCATAATCATATCCTCAGGGGCAGTGAACATTTCTTCTTCTGGTGCAGTTGCATCATGCCCAACTCCATAGACCCAGGCACCATTAACCATTTTGATATGCATTTGATTTATGGTGGCCTTGCCAAACTTGTGGTGACCAGTAAGAGGAAGGATTTCCTCATTTTGTAAGCACAACTTATAATGACTGAGAACTTTAGCATTCAACATTGCATATAGAAGATCCATCATTGGCTTGTCTTTTACTTTCTTCATATAATGCATGATGTAGAGTGGCCAATTAATGTACAGTCTCTATTTCAGGGCCCAAAGCAAGAAGTTATCCTATTCCTCAAGCAAAGCACAGTTGCTGGCTCTTAGAACTAAAAATGAGCCAACACATAGTGGAGAAGACGATCTTCCACTTTCAGGATCCATGATGTGAAGGATCCCCTTGGAATTATATTGCTTGGTTGAATCATGTCCCTAATAGCATCATTTCCAACATACTCTTCCCAGTCTTTATGACTATTCTTTGTAAGAATTGCTCCAATATGATTCAAACCAAAATACAGAGCCCAATAATTGGGTCTTACTATTATCCTATGCCTTTTGAGTTTTGACACCAAATTCATTTCAGATATACTCAAATTGCAGTAAAATGCTTTGGTGAGTTCAAGATAATACTCATATTTTGCTGTGACAAAGGTCTTCAGTCCATGGTACTCCAGTAGGTCAGTGAGAAAGGTGAACCCACTATTGGTAAAGTAATCCCAATCTATATACTACAGTTGAATAAGATTTCGAGCTTGAATTGAAGCCTACACTTGCCCATTTGAGCTTTATGTGAGAAGTACCTCCTTTGGTCCAAACTCAGAGGAAGATCAGGCTCAAGGCTTTGGTTAGGAGTTTCCTTTGGAATGGAGGGATTTTTGGTGCGTGATCTCTTAGGATGAGAGGAGCTACTTGCCATGGTTGATAATAGAGGTTAGGTCATGTTTTTAGAGAGAGAAAGGATGAGTGGAGTGAGATTTTTGGAAGAATTTGTGAGTTTTAATCAGTGGAAAGTGGTGGAAAATAATTAAAAAATGTGTTTTAATAGTGGATTTTGGTTGGATTTGGAGTGGGTGAGGAGTTTACGGGAGTGGGTGTTAGTGGATGTGAGAGGAAGAAGATGACAATGAAGGTTTTGGGTCGTGAATGATTAGGGGAGGTCATGATTTTTGTATTTTATGGAGTGCAATAATCGATTAGGTGCATTGGGTAACTAGTTATGGTGAGAAGAATTCACATGGGTGGCCACGGGTTGAGTGAATAATCGGTTAGAAGGTCAGGCTAATCGGTTATTCTCATTTTGGAGCAAAAAATTGGAGGCCTCTATCAGCTGGAATAATCGGTTAGGGGGTTAGACTAATCGATTATTTGTGTGTTGGAATAGAAATGGGAAGCCTCTGTGAGTTAGAATAATCAGTTAGGAAAGGTGGTAATCAGTTAGGGGGAAGAGAAAAAATAGATGAGTGGCTCTCTATCAGCCACAATAACCGATTAGGATATGTGCCTAATTGGTTATTTTGGTGCTCCACGTCAAAGTTTTGCCATTTTTTTTTCTTGAATAACAGGTTAGGCAAGGCTCCTAACAAATTATTTTCGTGACCCACAATAGATCAAGCTATGGAAATAAGTTTACCCCAAATGGTTTAATATGTTAAGTTTTGATGATGACAAATACAAGATAAAAAGAACACTTTGCATATGTTCTTTGTTGCTTCCTTCATAGAGCATATCTATTAGTAATTGATAAATGTCTTATTTGAATATGTCTATGAAAGTCTTATATGCATGTTAGACTAACTAGAGTTATACATTTATGAATCAAGCATATGAAGATATTGAGTTATGAATTTGGACTAACTATATTTGTTTTAAGTAAGCAATACTTTGTAGGAAAGTCCAAGTACTAAGAGTGAGCAGTGCAACAGGAAAGCAAATGATCACAACTATGCTCAATTGAAGAAGAATGAAAATGAAAATATGTTCTAAGCATTTGTAAGTTTTGAAGAGAAGATTTTCTTTAGAAACTTAGATTACATCAAGAATTGATGATGGCAAAAGATCAAGCTCCAAGAATATTCAAGATTAGCATATAGGGTTTAGATCTTGTGTAAAGGTAAAAAGGAATCACAAAAAGCTCAAATATGTTTTCAAAATATTTACAAATGATTTTTCACATGCCAAAATACCCAACAAACTATTTTTAGAAAGTTAGTCTTAGTGGTAGCCTAAATCTACGGAAAATAGCTAAGTTTGTGTTTTGAAAAATTGACTTTTAGTTACTCTTTTGGTTATAACTTTTAAAATACTTTGCGTTTTGTTCTGAAAATTCTTTCATATGAAAATAGACTCAAAGATCTTTCCAATGAGTGGTCATTTGCTTAAAACGGATAAGAAACGAAGAAGTTATGACCATTTAAAGTTAGTCTTCAAAACTAGAGTGCAATAACCGATTAGGGATTTTCCCTAACCGATTATTCACCCTGTCAGGAGCCATTTTCACGTTCTGAAAGCTCCTAACCCATTAGTCAATTGACCTAATCGATTAGTATGATAAATAGGAGCATTTTTCAAGTTGCTAAAGCTCCTAACTGATTAGGCAATTCACCTAATCAGTTAGTGTAAAAGAAAGGCATTTTTCAAGGTTTCTAAAAGCTCCGAACCGATTTGGAAATTTGTAACACTCCGAATATTATTTTTTTCATCATAAATAATTATTTTATAATATTTATGATTTTTGGAAATTCTTTTGGATTTTTTCAGAAATGTTAAATATTTTAATATATTTCTTATTTTACGTGCACATTGAGCAGAGTTAGTGTAACACTCAAAAATTGTTTGTTTCGTGATAAAAAGTCATTTTCTAATATTTGTGATTTTTAAGAATTTTGTGGATTTTTCTAGAAACAACAAATATTTTAATAGTCGTTTTGCGTGCGCGCTGAGCGGAGCCGGGAAAACGAAATGTTTTCCCTGAGGCTAGAAAACCTTCAACTGTGAAAATGTCGATGGGGGATCTTACTTAATCCGAGGCTGGGCACAGTTTATGAAGTTTATATTTTTTGAGGTTTTATCGAATAAATAAAATCTCTGTACGTACTGTTAAGTAAAATTTTGTGATACGCTCTATTATCCGTTGGATAATTAATACTGGCTTTGTGCACTGTAACAATTATCCATTGGGTAATAGCTTGTAGTTAAAACCCTAATCACCTTATTATTTTATTTACTTTATCACCTAATTATTCTATCCAAATGTAATCCACTTTATGTCTAATCAAATCCTCTTTTGAAAAAGCTACCAAGCTTCTCAAAGAGCCTACACACTCCCCCTCTCTCCTCCCACACCGCACATGGCTGCATGGCCCCTTTGGAGCCCAAAATTTTGTTTTACCCATTATTACTTTCATTTACTAATTTTGAAATCATTTCTTACGATCAATTTCTCTCTCTACATTTTCTTCTCTTTTCTTCTCTCAAATTTTCTCCTCCTTCTCTCTACCACCATACCACACAGCCACCTCCCTTCCATGCCCTCCACCATCACAAAAATTCCAAGCAACCACATTTTCTTAATCGCCACTACATTCTAAACACCTTTCTAGTTGAAGATTTCTTGAAAAGCTTCCATCTTCATCATCTTCTTCAAGCTTCAAGTTTGGAGATTTAGGGTAAGATTCTTGGTTCCTCACCTTTTCTTCCTCATTTTCGTTTTCAAGACCACCTTCATGACCATTTATTGTCTCTTTTTCAAGCATTGATGTTGATTGGTTGAAGTTGAAATTTCTAGGGTTTTGAAGGAGTGAAACCGAATTTCACTAGGAGCTTCAAGGGAGTTCTTGGCTTGTCTTCACTTTTGGTAAGAGGGAGATGATCCTCTTCAACCTCTTTTGGCAGTGAGAGACTTCATTTTGTGTTGTTTGTGAGGAACCCTTGTTAGGGTTACTCTCTTTGTTGTATGATTTTTGTGGTTATATGTTGATTCTGCATTGTTTAATCTATTTGGATGATCTTATACGTATATTGATGATCTTGGATGGATTAGAATCATGAAATTGAAATAAAAGTCCCTTGCCTTCCTCCTGGAGGCTCACGGCCATGACCCCCAATTGGAGGGATCATGATTGAAATTTTGTAATCAAGATGGAAACATAATTAATCAAGTGAATAAGATGTAAAAGAGTTAAGAAAAATTTTAGGGTTACTACCCTTGAGAGGCCACGGCATCTAGGCTATTTTAGGTGCAAAAGATGTAATTTTTAGTTAACTTTGGGAATTCAATACTAAAGTAATAAGTAGTTAATAAGGTAACGGAGAGAAATTTAATTGATAACCTAAAAGTGAATCTTTTGACCTAACTAAAGAATAAGAGTGTGAGACTTGGGAAAACCTAAGAATAATTCTTTAAGTGAGTTTGAATAAACTTAAAGTAAGGAACTTAACAAGCAAGAGAATTCTTCTAGAGGAGAATTTCATAAAAAATATTAAATTTAAGTGAAACTTAATTAATTGGACAATTAGGAATTAATTAGGGATTTATAAAATGGAAAGAACCAAGAATGAAGTTTTATCCAAAACTTAGAATAATTTTGATTAAAGTAAGACTATGAGTGTAAGTAAGAATGTTAAATAATTTCATAATGTACCCTAAAAGTGTAATGTATTATTTAAGGACTTAATAATATTTATTATGGGTCCAAGAGTTTGACCAAGTATATGTTGATGCTTATCTTAGCCAAATTGTGGTATGTGATGGAAAGTATATTATTGTTGAATATATATGATACATGCGTGGAGTCATCATGCATTGTGAAAGTCCGTTCGACTGTTGTTAAGGCCTTGTTGCCTAGGAGATTGAACACACCTTAGTGCGGGTGCGAGTAGACTAGTGTAGGTCATAATGTTGACTTTGGGGGCGTCGGGGTGCCGGTACCTCGCAATGAACAGTTGGTAGCTCTTCTGTCCGTGGGATAGACCGATGCAAACGCACCGACGATCCAGACCGAGACACTGTCCTATATCACGATCTAGTGAAGAATGTCTTGTATAATGCCTTGATGTGCACGTGGATAAATTAATGATTTTAGCACTTTGACCGCGGCAGTCGAGTTACAGACATGTCTCCTTATCTTTCTCTCTGAATGATTGTGTCTAGCTCCATAGAGTAGGATTTTGATGATATCGTATGCATGTACATAGTGAGTCTATACATTATCTAGCATTTAATTCATGTGATGAATGAAATTGTATATTATTGATGTTATAACTGCCTGAATTTATTGAGCTGTTTAATGTTTATTTCATGATACTATTTATTATTTTGTAATGCTATGTGGGTGTCCTACGCCGTTATGTTTCTTTACTGCCAAAATTGGTAATGAACGTAGGATGTCTCACCTCTTTTCTGTATTTCTACTATCTCTGTGTATATATATATATATTTCTCTGAAGACGTCGGCGAAGAGGGTGAAGTTCATGAGTTCCCCGATATTTGGCCCGACTTTGACTAGTACTTGCTTGATCATGACGAGCCGTCTCCGAGGCTTTTTGGGTTACGTGAGGCTGACTTTTCTCGGAGGTCTGGTGTGTGAAATCCGCAAGTGTACGATTTCGTCGTCAAGTAATAAAAAGATCGAATCCACAGGAACTGTGTCTATGAATACCAATTAATTAATTAATTCAATTCAATTAAACAAAAGGGAATATGATTGTTGATTAAGAAGAATATAGTAACAAAGCAATTAAATAAAAATCAAAGTGCAGAATTTAGAACAAAAATAGTACGTTATCAAGAAAGGTATTCAGATTCAAGAAAGCTTCCAAGATTGGGATACCAGAATGATACAAGATAAATCCTAATTGACAACCCTTTTATTAAATCTAAAATTCAATTGAAGGTGAATTACCCTAAATTAGTTAATGTTCTTTCTCAAGATACAAGATCCGTGCCCAATTAAACCAATTCCTACTCTCGTGGTAATTGAATTTAAATTGAACCCATTATGCTTTGTGGTAATTCATTGAATCCTCGAAAGGCTAAAACTACTCTCGTGATTTAGACCTTAAGTTCAATTCTTATGGTTCCAACACTTAGGTTCACCTCTCAGTATGTCCCTAAATGCCTATGAGATGCAAATAAGCGGCCAGCAAATTCACATGAATAAGAGCAATAAGAATTGAATCAAAGAATATTGAAGATCAATAAAATGGGAAACAACGTCAATTAATCATTATCAATATATCAAAGGGCATTGCCTAATCCTAGAAACAAAAGAAACTACTCAGACATAGAGAAGAAGAAATCAGAAAACATGTTCAAGAACATCCAAACCCGTAACCCAAGAGAGAAGAGGGAAGAAAGATCAAGAACAAGAGCCTCCAATGTGCCTCCTTCAAAACCAAAATTAGAACCCTCCATTCTATTCAGAACATCTATTTATAACTTAGGGTTTTAATTGGCTAAAAAGCCCCCAAAAGAAATAAAAATAAAAACTTAAAAACTACTGCGCACTGCGATCCACGGCTATGGATGGTTCCACGGCCAGGTCGTGGAACTCACTGGAGTTCTCTTTTCCTTCTTTAAGTTGTCCCTCGATCCATGGCCGTGGTTTGATCCACGGGCAGGCTGTGGATCCCTCTGGAATGGCCTTTTTTCACCTTTATTGCTATCCATTAAGCTCCAACTTCAAACATGCGAGCATTCCATTCAATCCAAGGTCAATTCAATATTAATCCTGCACAAGAACACCGAAAACACCGCAGTTATCCGAACTAAGGGAAAAATAAACTAAAAGGGAAACTAAAATGCCTAAAATGCTCAAGAATGCATGCAAAACAAGAATAAAACATGATGTTATTTCACACACATCAAATCCCCCCAAGCTTAAGACTTTGCTTGTCTCCAAGCAATAATTAATGCCAAACCAAGAAATGGGATCAAAAGACAATAAAGAATAAGGAACCTGAGAAAACAATATCCAAGCAATAGGCTAAGGCAAACAAAGAATTTGAGAGGTAATCAAAATCAAGTCCAATTAGAGGCTAAGTTCTCAGAAATCATGCATCCTCACTAATTGAATTAAGTTCACTCCACTAACCACACTCAAAGTGTTTAAGAGTGAAAACCATACGCTCAAAATCCATCAAAGAAAATACACTTCCATATGCTTGATAAGAAACCAAATTTCCACTAATAACCAGCATGCATGCAAGAATCAAAAGGTCTTTCAAGGGTTGTAAATGGGCCATGGGAATGATGTTAGGTAAGGTAGAGAAAGGAAGATATGCACAAAGGGCTCATCAAAATTTTCAATAAGCACAAGAAATCCAATAGAACATAAATAGAGCAAAGGCAATATTTCAATCTAAAACATAACTCCACATTTCAAAGAATTTTCTTCCTTACTTTTCCTTCTTCTCTTTCTCCTCTTTTTTTTTCAAGCTTCTTATGATTTTCTTTTATTTGCAATTTTTGTTTTGAGAAAGAGAAATGTCATTCACATATGATTCCCAACATACTTTTCACAACTTTCAAACCCACTTTGCTCCATTTAATATTCTAAATGATAACCAACAATGTTTCAGTATAGGTATCATGAAAACAAGTATGCAATAGGCTCAAAATGGGCAACTAGAGGATGAAAGTGTAATAATTTCAGAAGGCCAGAAAAATACCTAAGATGCCTTAATCATATTCAAGCATGCAACCAAAGATTTCACCTCAAAATGGTTTCAAATCAAGTTTTAGAGCACAAGATCAATGAGGAATATCACTCAACACAAAGAATGGGAGCAGAAACCATATAGTGCATATATCCCATACAGGCTCAAAACTCACATTTAGAGGTTTAAAAATTCAATAAGAAGCACAAATTCAGAGAACATATGCTAATTATCAATTATAAAAAAAAATCACCTCTACTATCAATTAAAACAATGCCTGTAGCCTATCACAAGAATTAATAATTGGGTTCCAAATCAATACCATCTCAAAATCCTCAAAAGAGAAGGGCACAAGTTCAATAAGAAGCACAAGAGATATGATGAATGAGAAAATGCAATGCAAAACAAGGCATGAGAATGCATGAGACTCTAAATGACAATACCAATTATCTAAAATGAAAATGAAAATATGAAAATATCCCCCCCAAGCTTAGAACCTACATTGTCCCCAATGTAAAAATCTAAAACAAGAGAAGGGTAAAAGGAAAAGAAATGAACTCACTGCGGTGGTGGAAAATGGTTTTGACTCAAATGCCAACCATGAATGGCCCGGATCATGCTCTCCATACTCTGAACTGTCCCTTCCAAGGTTTGCAGGCGGCTACCAGTAGCCTGACCCTGCTGACGAAGCTTCTCTAGCATGTGGCGCTGCTGTGCCTGCTCAGCATGAAGTGTCTCCAGAGAAGTATAAATCCGTGTGATACTATCCTCGGAAGGACCTGTAGAAAAAGAAGAAGAAGAAGGACGAGAGGTGCCTGCCCTCGGTGGAGGGCGAATAGGGTGTTGAACATCAATGGGTTCATCTGTTGCACTCCCAGGTGTGCGCCAATTTGCACGGTTGCGCACAGTAATAGCATGTAGGTTAGGAAGGGGTAAGGGCTGAGCACTATTAGGAAAACGGAGGCAGAAAATTCCATCCTCTTTGACAATCATCTTAATTGCTAAACAAGACTCGAGATCAATCCTAGAGTTTCCTCAAACTGCCTCTAAACCATCCAAATCATATTCAAAGAAATTTCCTATCGCTGTGATAAGCCCACCAATAACAATGGCCCCAGATTGGGCTCTAGCTACCCTAAGCAGATGCCTAGCAAGAAAAGATCCAGTGTCCAGTTTGACATCATTAAGAATGGCCCACATAAAAGCAAGTTCATCAGCACGAACATTGCCATCACTATCCCCACACCCAAATAGGGTATGAGCCATGATTCGGTGGAGATAACGAAGGCAAGGATTCGGAAGAAAAGAAGCCTTACAATTTGAGGAATCATATGAACCTGACCCACGAGAGATATGAGCCCAAAAAGAAATTACAAAAAAACCACTTGGGTGCCTCCTTTCCCCCCCAACAGGCAATCCAAAAATCTCATTAAACTCCTCTAAATTCAAGCAATGTTCATTATTGAACAGCCGAAAAGTGATCTGGCCTTCAGAGCAACCTTCCCCCTGAAGTATATGAGCCTCAATAGAGCTAAGAAATTCCAAAGTAAGCTCAGTGTAAGTGGGACACTTTAAATTCAAAAAATAAGTTCATCCTACTCTATCAAGCATCCAATCAAAGTCATCACGCAAACCTAAGGTATCAAGAACAACATCATCCATATACCTAGTGCTAACTATCCTTCTATTCACCAACATATTATAACGATTTCTCTGCTCATTATCCCTAAAATTAAAACCATGGGGATTAGAGGGATTACCTCTTGGAGCAGTAGTACCTCTACCTCGTGTCCTTGAACTTGAACCAGCTTCACTCCTCTGATGCTTGTTCGTCATTCTGCCTAGCCACACCAAATCAATCAAGCACAACAAAAACCCCTCTATGCAGCACTATTCACGTATGGAGGCAAATTTTCCAAATTGGGGGTTTGCCAAATTGGAAAGAGGGAATTGTTGGGTAGAGGTGAGGAAGGGGAGAAATGGTAGGAAAATGAAAGAAAAAGGATGATTTATGGAGGAAAGAAGTGGTTTGGAAGGTTTGGGTATGGTGGGTGAAGGTGGAGAAGGAAGAAGAAGAAGGAGGGAGAATGGGGGAAAGGTTGGCCTTGAGAGGGAGGAAGAAGATGGTGAATGTAGAAATGTGAGGGAAATAAGGATGAATAGGGGTTTGGGAGGATGGGTATAGCGCGTTGAGGGAGAGAAGAAGGAAAAGAAGTAAAGAAGTAGAAGTGGGGAAATGAAGAAGGGAAAGGGCGTGGTTTTTGAAATTTGGCATAAAGCAGCCGATCCACGGCCGTGGATTGATCCACGGCCCGTGGTGCCGTGGACGCCGCTAACTTCCGGTTTTTTTTTTTTTTTTTTTGAAACAGAGAGTTCCACCGCCGTGGATCATTGCACGGCCAGGCTGTGGAATTCTCTGACTTTTCTCTTTTTTTTTTTTGAAAGACCGAGATCCACGGCCATGGGCCGTGGATCTCTCTGACTTATACCTTCTCCTCTGGTTTACATTCCATGGCCATGGAATTTTCCATAGGTGGGATGTGGAACCTTCTGACCTCTCTCTTCTTCTAAATATGTCTTCAAAAAGGGGGTCAAACCTAAACAAAATCCAAAAGACAAACATCAAAACAACAATCTATCACACCAAATTAAAAGAAAAAGATGAAATAAAACAGAAAAACAAGAAAACATGGGTTGCCTCCCAAGAAGCGCTTGTTTAAAGCCATAAGCTCGACTCTGGTCTAGTTTTTGTGCTCAGGTGATGTCAATGGAGTAGTACTCAGTCCCCACTCCTTCAAAGTATTTCACTCTCTGGATATTTATCATGAAAGGATTATGACATTCTTTCTGCACCTCAAGCACACCGTAGGATAAAACTCGAACAATCTCATATGGTCTAGACCATTTCGACCATAACTTACTAGGACAGAAATGTAGAAGTGAGTTATTAACAAGAACTCTATCCCCGAGTTTAAATTCACGCTTCTCGACACACTTGTCACTCTGCTTCTTAGGTCCTTCCTTGCAGGGCATAGCATCAGTCACTGATTCTTGTATACCTGAAAGCATAACACTATCCACAACTTTAGTAGCATCAATGCGATTACATGAATTTAAGGAATTAGAATTATTTTCAAATTTAAAAACATCAAAAACTACTTCCTCATCATTCAATCGCAAAGTCAATTTTCCTTCATGGACATCAATGATTGCCCTTCCAGTGGCAAGGAATGGACACCCAAGTATGATCGGCATTGTAGCATCAGCTTCCATGTCAAGCACAACAAAATCCACCGACATATAAAACTTACCAACCTTAATAGGAACATCCTCTAAGATGCCTACGGGGTACTTGACTGACCGATTCGCCAATTGAAGGGAGATAGTTGTGGGTTTTAACTCACCCACTTCCAACTTCTTACACACAGAAAGGGGCATAAGACTGACACTAGCCCCCAAATCACACAGAGCTTTATCAAAATTCGTGTTGCCAATCAAACAGGGAATAGAGAAGCTACCTGGATCCTTTAACTTAGGAGGCAATTTATTTTGAATTAAGGCACTACACTCCTCAGTTAAAGCTACTGTCTCATAGTCTTCTAGCTTCCTCTTATTAGACAAGATGTTCTTAAGAAACTTAGCATAGGTTGGCATTTGTTTTAACGCCTCAGTGAAGGGTATATTAATGTACAATTTCTTAAGAACCTCTAAGAACTTCCCAAACTACGTATCTAACTTGGCATTAGCAAGTCTTTGAGGGAAAGGAATTGGGGGTTAGTATGGCTCAGGGGGTACATACTTAGACACTTTCTCATTAGTTTCCTCCTCACCTAAGGGTTGTGCCTTAGTCTCTTTTTCCTCATTCCCCTTATCTTTATTACTCTCCCCATTACCCTTAGGATCCTCTAACTTCTTTCCACTCCTCAAACTCACAGCCTTACAATGTTCATTGCCTGGGTTGACTTCAGGTTGACCAGGAAACTTACCTTGCTGCCTATGAGAAGTGCTTGCTTGTTGGGCAATCTGGGTTTCCAACATCTTATTATGAATAGCTAAATTGTCAACCTTAGCTAACAACTCTCTAATGGCCTCAGAAACAACTTGCCCATGGTGCCTAAACTCCTCATTCTGCTTAGACTGACTCTCAACAAAATTCTCAAGAAGAGACTCAAGTCTAGATTTTTGTACCTGTTGAGATCCAGAAGAGGGTTGAGCACTACCTTGCCCAGCTTGATATTGACTATTTCGGTAAGAGAAGTTAGGATGTGACCTCCAACCGGGGTTGTAAGTTTGGGAATATGGATCATTCCTCCCCTTTTGGTTGAAGTCATGAAAATTGTGGCATGATTCCACTTGCTCCACCAGTGCACCATGTGAGGATCCCATTCCAACTTGGCATTCAGCACCAATATGTCCCTGTGCTCCACAAATCTCACAAAATTTGTTAGAGGTACCTATGGCATTAACATGAGCTTTCTCAAGCATGTCAAAACGTTTATTCAAAGAATCAAACTTTGACATAATTAAATCAACACTATCTACCTCAACCTTACCTCCCGAGAGCTTTCTCGGGTTGTGCCCTTTTTCATTGGCCCATTGGTAATGATTTGAAGCTACACTCTCAATTATCTCATAAGCCTCTGTGAGCCTCCTATTCATCAGAGCTCCACCAGCTGTGGAGTCAAGAGACACCTTCGAAGAATATTCTAAACTATTGTAGAAGGTGTGGACAATCAACCACTTCTCTAACTCGTGGTGTGGGCAGGCTTCCAGCAAAGCCTTATATCTATCCCAAGCTTCTGACAATGACTCGCTATCTTTCTGAACAAAGCTTGTGATTTGGGTCCTTAGGTGAGCAGTCTTGGAAGGTGGAAAGAATTTGTCCAAAAAGGCTTGCTCCAATTGGTCCTAAGTAGTTATCGTCTCAATAGGAACAGACTTCAGCCAAGCTCTAGCTCTATCTCTCAATGATAGTGGAAACAAGCGGAGACGAATAGCATCAACAGAGGCGCCTTCGATCTTGAGGGTCTCACAGAACTCCAAGAACATATCCACATGATCATTAGGATCCTCTTATAGCAATCCTCCAAACTGGTTCTGCCTTATCATAGACAGTAGGGCAGGAGGTATGGTGAAGTGCCTGGCTTCAATGTCTGGCCTAGCAATTCCAGATCGCAAACCTCGAGCATTAGGGGCTGCATACTCTTTTAACGGTTTGTTATCCTCAGCTGCTGCCATGACAAGTGGTGGTTCAGATATTTCTCTTACTCTTTGCCTTTGTTGTCTTCTCCTTCTACGTAAAGTTCTTTCAATTTCTGGATCTGCTTCAACAAGAGTCCCAGAACGTCTAGTACTTTGCATAAACCAGAGAAATTACCTGTAGAGAGTCAAAGAGAAAACAAGAACGTAAGAACCAAATATAAAGAAAAAGGTTTAAAATAATTAAATTAAAAATTAAATTAATATTCAAGAAAAACACAGTCCCCGGCAACGGCGCCAAAAACTTGGTGCGTGAAATCCGCAAGTGTACGGTTTCGTCGTCAAGTAATAAAAAGATCGAATCCACAGGGACTGTGTCTATGAATACCAATTAATTAATTAATTTAATTAAATTAAACAAAAGGGAATATGATTGTTGATTAAGAAGAATGTAGTAACAAAACAATTAAATAAAAATCAAAATGCAGAATTTAGAACAAAAATAGTAAGTTATCAAGAAAGGTATTCAGATTCAAGAAAGCTTCCAAGATTGAGATACCACAATGATACAAGATAAATCCAAATTGACAACCCTTTTATTAAATCTAAAATTCAATTGAAGGTGAATTACCCTAAATTAGTTAATGTTATTTCTCAAGATACAAGATCCGTGCCCAATTAAACCAATTCCTACTCTCGTGGTAATTGAATTTAAATTGAACCCATTATGCTTTGTGGTAATTCATTGAATCCTCGAAAGGCTAAAACTACTCTCATGATTTAGACCTTAAGTTCAATTCTTATGGTTCCAACACTTAGGTTCACCTCTCAGTACGTCCCTAAATGCCTATGAGATGCAAATAAGTGGCCAGCAAATTCACATGAATAAGACCAATAAAAATTGAATAAAAGAATATTCAAGATCAATAAAAGGGGAAACAACGTCAATTAATCATTATCAATGTATCAAAGGGCATTACCCAATCCTAGAAACAAAAGAAACTACTCAGACATAGAGAAGAAGAAATTAGAAAACATGTTCAAGAACATCCAAACCCGTAACCCAAGAGAGAAGAGGGAAGAAAGATCAAGAACAAGAGCCTCCAATGTGCCTCCTTCCAAACCAAAATTAGAGCCCTCCATTCTATTCAGAACATCTATTTATAACTTAGGGTTTTAATTGGCTAAAAAGCCCCCAAAAGAAATAAAAATAAAAACTTAAAAACTGCTACGCACTGCGATCCACGGCCGTGGAACTCACTAGAGTTCTCTTTTCCTTCTTTAAGTTGTCCCTCGATCCATGACCGTGGTTTGATCCACGGGCAGGCCTTGGATCCCTCTGAAATGGCCTTTTTGCACCTTTATTGCTATCCATTAAGCTCCAACTTCAAACATGCGAGCATTCCATTCAATCCAAGGTCAATTCAACATTAATCCTACACAAGAACACTGAAAACACCGCAGTTATCCGAACTAAGGGAAAAATAAACTAAAAGGGAAACTAAAATGCCTAAAATGCTCCAGAATGCATGCAAAACAAGAACAAAACATGATGTTGTTTCACGCACATCAAGGCCCAAATTGCTAGCATATCAACTTGGCTTCGGATCGCTATGTCTATCTGGGAGACGTGACAGTGTCATTAGCTTAGGGGTGATATGATCTGCCTATTTTTACCTGTAGTGTCCGCTTGCATTTAGAATTTTATCTGCCCATTAGGGATATATGGGGAGAATGTTAGGGGTTGATACTGTCGATAGCTACTGATAGCTATCTGTGTTCTTTTTGGGGCCTGATGATTTATCTCTTTTAGTAGGCTATACATATATAATCTTTTGGGATATGCATAGTTTTGTTTTTTGTACATCAAGTGTTATAATTAAACAAGTTTGATATGATAATATATATGTATGTTGATCGAATGTATGGCTTACTTTTATTTTACCATTTGCTGTAATTACATCTCGTCACTATATTTTATTATTTATAACAAAAAAAAGAGTTCGCTAATTTAATTATATGATCACAACTAAACAGACTTATCTAATTTATAATGAACTGGGTCTTAATTCATACTTTTTGTTTTCCTCATCGTAAGTAATGATGTGACGTCCCCTCCCAAAAAGGGGCGTTACATTAAGTTGGTATCAGAGACCCATTTTATGTTTACTCTGGGTCTTTGTGGTTAGGTCTGACTTGTTTGTGTTGTGTGATTCTCTGTGTATGGTATTTCGAAAGGATACATCTAATTTTTTCTTGTGTTTTCAGTTAGTATCACTTGAAAGAACGAAATGGCACGAGGCGGAGATATGGCAGCAGCGATTGAAGTGATGCAAAGAATGGCAGAAGTTATTGCCCAACAAACTGAAAGAGCTGCCCAACAACAAGAGAGGGCTGCTCAACAGCTCAAAGCTACAGTTGATGCACAAATTTTGGTGGAGTTTCGTCGCCACAACCCTCCTTAGTTTAAAGGAGAATTTGATTTAGAAAAAGCTCATCTGTGGATCAAGGAGCTATAGAAAATCTTCAGAGGCATGAACTGTGCCAACGATAAAAAAGTAACTTACGCCGATTTTATGCTGATTGGGGATGTTAAAGACTGGTGGAACGGGGCACGGAGAGTGTTAGAAGCTGAAGGTCGTGCAATCACTTGGGAGGTATTCAAGAATAAGTTCTTTGAAAAATATTTCCCCACGAGCACCAGGCATGCAAAAGAAATAGAGTTCCTCAGCTATAGGCAAGGAAACTTGTCTGTCAATGAATACGCCGTGAAGTTCGAAAGCTTATCCAAGTTTTCGATATATTTTCAACACCATCCAGACGAGGTGTGGAAATGTCAAAAATTTGAGGAAGGACTGAGGCACGAAGTGAAGAAGGCACCTTAAAGATTAACTAATTTTCAAAGCAGCTAGATACGTGTTGCCAGGTGGAAGCTCTGGATCGAGCTCAGGACACAAGAAATCAAAACTTTGGATCTACTAGGTTCTAAAGAGGAGGCGGCAACAACGCAAATCGTTTCCAAAAGAAGCCTTATTCCCGACCACCAAAAAATCAACAGCAGACATCTGGTGGAGGTTCCAGTGGAGGTTTTGGTGGAAACTGGACTGGACAGAATGTGGCATTTTCTTCAAAATGTCTAAAATACGGGAAGGATCATGCAACCAGAGACTGCACCATCAAGGGGATCATCTGTTTCCGATGTGAGAAGCCTGGACATGTCTCTAGAGGCTGCAACCAAGCTAAGGCTGAGCCTTCAGTCAACATCGCATGTGCTACAAAGCCACAGTCAGGTGGCCGAGTTTATACCATGAGTGGAGCTGAAGCCTCCAAATCTGAAGATCTGATACAGGGAGAATGTGCCATAGGAGGTAATCTTTTAACTGTACTGTATGACTCTGGGGCAACCCACTCTTTCATTTCTTATGATTGTGTATGACGACTTGGTTTACTTGTGTCTTCCTTACCTTTTAACTTGACTGTTTCTACTCCCACTAATAAACCTGTTTTTACTACCAAAGTCTGTTTGAATTGTCCATTGATTGTTGAGGGTCGAATCTTTTTTGTTGATTTGATCTAATTACCCCTTTCTCAGTTAGATGTAATTTCAGGAATGGATTGGTTGTCTTCCAACCATATCCTGTTAGATTGCTCTAGTAAAACTATAGTTTTCCTTATGGATGAGGATTCTAGATTTTTGACGGACAACCAAGTTCGAGATTTCTTGAAAGAAGGAGCTCAGGGATATATGCTTTTGTCTTCCTTGAAGGTCGAGAGCTAGGCTGATGTGAGCGTAATTTCAGTGGTTAACGAGTTCCCCGAAGTCTTTCCTGATGATGTACCTGGTTTACCTCCAAAGCGGGAGATAGAGTGTGCTATTGATCTTGTGCTGAGATCTGGTCTCGTATCTATAGTTCCTTACAGAATATCACCATCAAAGTTAGTAGAACTTAAGAAACAGTTGGAAGAGCTCTTGGAAAAGTAGTTCGCTAGACCCAGTATGTCACCTTGGGGAGCGCCAGTGTTGCTAGTCCGAAAGAAGGATAGTACCTCGCGATTGTGTGTGGACTATCGCCAACTCAATAAAGTCACGATCAAGAATAAGTATCCACTTCCGAGGATAGACAACTTAATGGATCAACTGAAAGGAGCAGCAGTGTTCTCTAAGATCGATCTGTGATCGGGTTACCATCAGATTCGGGTAAAGGCAAAGGACATACCCAAGATGACTTTTGGTACCTGATACGGTAATTATGAATACCTTGTGATATCGTTTGGTGTAACGAATGCACCTGCCATCTTCATGGACTACATGAACCGAATCTTTTATCCTTACTTGGACAAATTCGTTGTCGTCTTCATTGATGACATCTTGATCTACTCTCAAAATCAGGAGGATCATGCTAAACACCTCAGTATAGTTCTCCAGATTCTGAAGGAGAAGAAGTTGTATGCCAAATTGTCGAAGTGTGAATTTTGGCTGGACGAAGTCAAGTTTTTAGGCCATGTAATCTCGAATGAAGGGATTGTAGTGGATCCGTCAAAGGTGGAAGCAGTTCTACAATGGGAACGGCTGAAGAAAGTGACAAAAATCTGAACTTTGTGGGTTTGGCTGGATACTATCAGAGGTTCATTGTAGGATTCTTTAAAATAGCAGGACCTCTCACTCAGCTCACAAGAAAGAACCAAGCCTTTGAATGGACTGATGCTTACGAAGAAGGTTTCCAAGAATTGAAGAGGTGACTAACTACTTCACCATGTTAGTTCTACCCGATCCGAATGAACCCTTCGAAGTGTATTGCGATGCTTCATATCAAGGATTAGGAGCTGTGCTTATGCAAAATGGAAAAGTGGTGGCTTATGCTTCGAGACAGTTGCGAGTGCATGAGAAGAACTATCCAACACATGACTTGGAGTTAGCAGCTATAGTTTTTGCCTTGAAGATATGGAGACACTTCTTATATGGGGCGACGTTCAACATCTTTAGTGATCATAAGAGCTTGAAGTACTTATATGATCAAAAGGAGCTGAATATGAGATAACGCAGGTGGTTGAAATTTTTGAAGGATTATGATTTCTGACTTCTGTATCACCCTAGAAAGGTAAACGTCTCGGAAGACGCTTTGAGTAGGAAGATGCTCAGTATCTCTGCCATGATGATTAAGGAAAAAGATTTGATAGAATAGTTCAGGGATGTTTGGTCTTTCGTGGAACTGGCACTGGGAAAAATTTGCATGAACTTGGTCACTATCCCAAGCGAATTAATGGAAGATATTTGGGAAAAGAATAAAATTGATAAGTTCTTACAAGAGGAAAGAGAACTGATGAGGCAAGGCAATGCGACGACATTCGAGGAAGGAACAGATGGAATTCTAAGGTTCCGAGGTAGAGTTTGTATACCCAGGGATCAAGAGCTAAGAAAGTATATTCTTGAGCACGCTCATGAGCAAGTTGAGTATGCACCCGAGGATAACAAAGATGTACCAAGACCTGAAGAAGTTATTTTGGTGGCATGGGATGAAGAGCGATATTACCAGATGTGAGTCTTCTTGTCTGGTTTGCCAGAATGCAAAGGTGGAACATCAAAGACCATCAGGACTATTGCAACCTCTATCTATTCCCGAATGGAAGTGGGAAAACATTATGATGGATTTTGTGGTTGGATTACCAAAGACCAAAAAAGGATATGACTCAATATGGGTAATCGTTGATTGACTCACGAAGTCAGCACACTTCCTACTGATCAATATAAAATACAACATAGAGAAGCTGACCCAGCTGTACATTGGTGAGATTGTTAGGCTACATGGTGTGCCTACCAATATTATTTCAGATAGGGATCCAAGGTTCACCTCCAAGTTTTAGCAAAGTATGCAAGAAGTATTGGGATCCAAGGTTCACCTCCAAAGGGAATTACATTTAAGACCAACCTTTCATTTTAAACTTTATTTTTAAAACTTTACCCAAGTCATAATTAACATTTAATATTATAATATACGAGTTTTAAAATTCTTTTTTGCGGATAATATAAACTTAACAGAACATAAATAAACACGAGATATAAAGAACTGGATAAAACATTCACACACACACACACACACACACACACACACATATATATATTCACATAAGGAACTGAATAAAATATAAGTACTTAAGACTTACATACCAAAAGGACATAAATACAACTTAACATAACAAACTTAAATTGGCCCAAGTTCATTACACCTAGGGAAAGGTCTTCCACTGGATCCTCACTAGAAAAATTCCCAAGCTAGGGAATGTCTCGGTGAAAGGGAGTCTGAGCAGAAGATATCTCAGAATCCTCTCTACGAAAATAGTGAAGATCACCCCATAAATCCCTTAAAGGCATTTGAAACTCTAGATAAATGGTAGCAGAAAAAGAAAAAATAGTGACCCTATGGCGGGTCCTACATAGGGATAGAGTAATGTGTCCAAAATACTCTATACGTTCTGTATCCAAACGAACGTGCCAGGCATCAGTGCCTCCATGAAACTGGACTCTCACGTAACCCAGCAGATCTCTCCTCGTAGCCATCGCAGTCTTCAAAGAGCATAAACATAAAACAGAATAGGCAGAAGAAAACATAAAGAGGTGAGATCCCCTACATCACATACCAATATGGCAACAAAAAACAATAATAACAAGTAAGTCACAGAGTAGAGAATTAACAATTACATTCATGATATTATCAGCAGATAATTAAATAATATAGATATTTCACCACAAAATGTTTACTGACTATGCAAATGCACAATGAACTGACACCTACTCCATAGAGCTAAAACCAAACATCAGAGAGAATGATCGAGGAGTCATGTCTGTATATCATTAGCCTCAAATCAAGTGCTTTCAAATAAATCAGTGTACGCATCATGGCTTATACAAGACATTCTACACCGGATCAGGAATAGAAATAGTGTCTCATCGAGATCATCGGTGCGTTGCATAGTCACCATGGCCCAGTAGAGCTACTAACTGACCGCTTGTGGGATACCTGCGCCCCAATGCCTCCTAGGTCATTCATAGACCTTCACTACGCAATTCGCACCCGCACAAAGGTGTAATTCATCTCCTAAGCATACAGCCTTAAGAACAGGTCACCAAGACTTTCACAATGCATGATCACATGATATGATAAAATCAATAATCATTAATAGCATAAATTCCATGAAAACAACCACCACAGGCTTTAGTCATCAACTGACATCTCCAGGTCCAGTACGTCGACCCGACAGTAAACTGTTGTTTATCTCAAAAGTGAAGCATTTTCACTGTATTTTCACATGCACGTAACACTTTTTGTTACGTCTCCAAACCATATAACATCTTACATCATTTTTCAACCTCGAAAACATTTTAAAACATTTTCTCAATCGCGTAAACATTTTAAGACGTTTTCCTTTAGTTTGACTAAAAACTCACTTCAATAAAACACTTTAAATTTCAAAGCATCCTTCAAAACCTATTTCCATCCTCATGACCAAAAATTGATTCTTTTTAAAAAACAAAACTTTGTTCATCTTCTTTTTAATTTGTAATTCCTTAAATCCTATTCTAGTCCCCTAATCATCTAACGTTTCAATTAATAAAACATTTTTGCCTTTGATACCCTTTTTTGGGCTACATGGCCGTGAGTCATAAGCAAATTTTGGAACCAAAAAGCTTACCTTTCACACATGATTTAAAGCATGTAAAGTATTTCAATCATCAATTCTTGTAATAGTAATCTCATGTATACCAGAAAATTCACATAATCATACATAGCCAAACGAACATAAATCACAAAAATACACATAACTAAGTGAATAAATCCTCACATGGATTTTTCACCAGCAAAATACAAAATTCGTTCCTCACCACCAAGAAGGTTGATGAGGTTAATCTCTCTCTTACCTTAGATGATGATCAAAGCTCCTTGATGTCCTCTTCAAAATGCTTCTATGTCCAAAAAGATTCTTAAAACAAAACAAGCATACACGTATTAACATCTAAGGCTTGAAACAAGATGACCATGAATCAAGATTATGGTCTAGAACTTGAGAAGAAAACTTAGAAATGAAGATAAGAAACTTCACCTAGAACCTCCAAACTTCAAGCTGAGAAAGAGATTGAAGATGGATGATTTTGAAGAAACTTACAACAACAAAGTGTCTCAAAAAGGTGTTTAGATTCAAGAAGTGAGGTTGTTTGGAATTGATCAAGATTGAAAGGTGGTTCTTGGGTGATGGCCGTGGCTCACAAGGAGATAAAAAGGAAAGATTTTTGATAGAAGGTTTCTCAAAAACAAAACAAGAAAAGCCTAAGAGAGATAAGAAACTAATTTTGGTTACAAAGCTTCTCCAAGAAGCTCCCTTGGCCGTGGGCCATCAAGGGCATTTTGGGTAAGGCTTCTCCTACAAGATTCACTTCAAGCTTGTTTAGGAAGCTTTCTTCCCATTGGCTCAAAAACAAGTGAGTCATGAAAAGAAAAGATAAAAGGTTATGACTAGGTCCATGACTAGTCATCTAACCAGATATTCACTGGTAGTTATTACCCAATGGACAAAGGCTACTGCTAGCAAAACTAGTATTTATTATCTAATGGATAATAGGACATACCTAGATTTTATCAGTCGGATAAAATCTCAAAAAAGAAAAATTTTAAAATCTGTTCTCGGCTTTGGGTTTAGTAAGCTCCCCTAGCCCCGCGTGAACAGTGAAAAAATTTTCGGCTTGAAAATTTTTTTAATTTTTTCGGCTCCCCCTCAAACACATAGAAGCTCAAGAAAAATAATAAAATAATCAAAATAAAGCAAACAATTCACAAGAATCACAAAAATCATATAAAAACACAAATAACAGGAAAAAGGAATTTCGGGGTGTTACATTGAGATAACCGGGCTCCAAAAGAAGGTTGCGGAGGGCAAAGCTCGGGAGAAGATTCTAAAAGATCAAATTTCCTCAATGGAGTCTACCTTGACCATGCTCCGTGCTGGGAATGAGATCCTGAGGCAATTTGAGGTAAAACTGAAGAATGACGTCCTATACCTTGAAGACGAGTGGGCTGCTTCAGTGGATGACTCCTTTGCCAATGCACTATCCCAACTACACCTCGTGAACCTGGACCTCGTTATCATTGAGACTGGATCACGAAAGATGGTTTGAGATAAGAACATTGTGGATGCCATCTCTAAGTCTACTATAGTGAGCCAAGTTCCCGTTGTGGATGATGACGAGGAGGAGGGCGAGAAGAATGAGGAGGGTGGCCAGGCAAAAGAAAACAAGGTGGAGGAGGTTGACCAAGGAGCGCCCAATCTAGATGTCTGACAATCTTTTTCTTTTTATTGTTGCCCCTGCATGGGGTTAACTTTTAATTGTATGGACAAGTCCTATATTTCAAGCATACTTAGAATATTTTTTGCTTGCACTTTCATATTTCCTGTATGCTTTCTGTAACATCCTAATTTTTCGTTTTTCTTGAAATAAATGAGTTTTATAATATTTATGAATTTTTGGGAATTTTTAATTATTTTGAATATTTTAATATTATCTTGAAAACTATATGTCCGAATTTCATTTTTTCTGAAAATATATGAGTTTTATAATTTTTATGATTTTTGTAAATTTTTGTAGAACTTTCTAATTTTTTCATTATTTTAGTGTTATTTTGAGTTGTGTGTAGGCTCGGGGTGGACTCGAGGCGGGCCCAGAAAAATAAAAATTTTTCCTGGACTAGAAAGTTTTAGACTGTCAAGGCAGAATCAGGGGATCTTACTAAACCCGAAACCGGGAACAGTTGATAGGGATTTTTTATGTCTGAGTTTTCTATTATCCATTGTGTAATAATAGCAGTAGCTGTTATCCATTGGGTAATATCTATTAGAAAAATATCTTGATGACTCAGCTGGTATTTCTGCACTACGACTCACCATACTGACCCAGCTGTTCTAGAAAATTCTATGATGACTCAACTAGTAAATATCTAAGAATAAATATCTGCCGGGGAAAATATCTTAATAAAATATCTCAAGTGTAATCATGAAAGCTGAAAATATCTAAGTTAAATATCTTAAGGATCATGATGGCTCATCATTACTAAGCTTTATAGCTAACCAATAGGAATTAGTCAAATATAGTGGCTGAACTTTGTTGTGAACCGTTAGATGAAAAACTTGATGGAAAAGCCTTGAATCCTCACCGTTGATCTAATTAATGGTGTGAGAGCAATCTTGATAAAGAAGCTTATGATATCAACCTTAGATTTAATCAATGGTTAGGATTTGGTCAATAAAAATGGCTAGATTAGTTACTAAGTAACTAGATAATTTAACTTAATTACCCTAATAGTCTAATTAGTAACTAAATGAATTAATTTAGTTGCTAAATAATTAGAAGCTAGATAAATATTTAATTCTTTAGAAACATGACATAATAAAGTAATTAATTAGTTAGAATGTAACCAAATAGCTTAACTAAATTAATTTAATTGTAACTAGATGGTAAGCTAGGTAACTAATTAAATTAACTAAGTGTAACTAGAAAGCTAATGGAATTAAGACTTGGTTAGTTTTCTCCTTGTTTTCCACGGCTACCTAGTGTATTCTAGGAGGTTCTTGATTCATCTTTGATGATCATTTGATGACTACTTGATGACCAAGGCCATGTGCACTCATGTGAGCCCATGTGCTTATGCTTAATCTTGCAAAACAAGCCTTGAATCTCCTACACAAGCACTCCCACGGTTGCACACACTTAGTCTATTCTATTTCATTTATTTTTCTCATATTTTGTAACACGTAAACCATTTTCTCTCTTCTCTCTCTTCCAATTATTCAAGAACACCAAGAACAAACACCATGAACTCCATCTTCTTTCTTTCTTGAACCATTCGGTCTCCACTTCTAAATCCCACTTCCAAGCTTCAATAATTTTATATAACCTTAGATCTAGAACCTATACACAATCCTAAGATACTTTGTAGTTAAGATCTTGGCCTAGTTTTATCATTTTCAACCTTGTTCTTCAAGTTAAAGATCAAAAAGCCCTTACTTTGTTTCTTGAAGGAGCTCATGGTCAACCACCCAAGCACCATCTTCCAAGTTTGTTTAATTTCAACTAACCATATTTCTTGAATCCTTACCTTATTCTAAGACTCTTTAATGTTGAGACTTTGGTCTAAATCCTTCATCTTCATGCTTGAATCTTGGATTTGAGTTCTAGGGTTTCAAGGTAAAAATCTTGAAACTTGGTTTTTTATTTGATTTTTAGAATCCTAAGATCATGTTTGATCTATGGTCATCTTAATCAAGCTTTAGATACTAATTTGTATGTGTTTGTTGTGATTCTAAGATATGTTTGGTGGTGAAAGATTGATACAAAAAGAGTTTTACAAAGAGCTAGGAAGCATCAACCAGGTAAGAGGGAGATTAACCTCATCGACCATATATGGCGGTGAAGGAATGGAATTGTTTGTGTTTGTGAGTGAAAAATCTATATGAGGATTTCTTCACTCGATTGTGTAATTATGGGTTTGTGCTTGTTTGATTATATTGTGTGATTGTTTTATTACTTTGATAAGTATGCATGAATTATATATGTGTTTGATATGCTTATAGTTTTGATAGTATGTTTGCCTATGTGTGATTTAGAAAGCATGATAATATCTGTGTAATTTAAGATATGATTCACATGATGAGAAAATTTGTATAAGGACTCCAAAGAGTCTAAAGGTACACGACCTTGTTACTATCAAGAGGACTAAGGAATTTAAATTATTTTTCAAATTGAGGATTAAATGATTTTATGACAAGAAATTCAATTAAGTAATTTTATAAAGATTTAAAGTGTTAAGAAATGATTTATATATGAATTTTGAAGCAATGTGTAAATTCGGCCAACATGCCAATTTTTTATGATCAAGATCCAAATTATTTTACTAAGTGTAAACTTAGATGTTTTAAATAGTAAGAACCCAATTTGGTAAGTTCTGAAATTTAAATGAAAGTAATTTAAATTTTTAGAATTAAAATTGATCTAATTAAGCTATGTAGTAAAATAAGAGCCAATACTTGAAATTTACTGACGTATAGCTCACCCTATGGGTTTTGAAGCGCGTTAGAAAATTTTGAGCTGTAATATCCAAGTAAAACTATGAAATACAATTTTCTAGAAAACAATAGAATTACTGATTTTTAGAGGGACCATATTGAAAATTATATTTTTAGAGGGACTATATTATAAATATTATTTAAAAGAGGACTATTTTAGGAAATATTATTTAAAGAGGGACTATCTTGGAAATATTATTTTATGAAGAGGGGCTATTATGTAAATATTATATTATAGAAGGACTAATATGTAAATAATGAAAATAAGGTTAATTTTTAGTATTAAATGAGAAAAATCTTATTTTGGATTTAAAATACATTAGAAATATTTTACGTGATAATATTACTACGCGATTGAACGAAACAATGAGTTTTGCTGTAGAGCCAACATTTTGAACTAAAAATTGTGAAACTGAAGTATTGGACCCGAGTGGATCTTTGGTATTATCGATTGTATGGACGGTTATATAATACCATAGATACTAATGGTATTGGACAATCTGTATGTGTATGTGCATGTGCGGTTGCGTTAGTATCATTGGGAACAATATAACGGTACTCTGTTTTGAACAAAAGTATTTTGAACATTATACGATGATACTACCATATGATGGCATGTGAATAAGAAATAAGGTGTGATCAATGACAGTATATGATTGAATCATTTATCATGCATATTCGCTTAATTTGTTGTGGCGTTTTATGCCTAAGGAATGGACAAGAACTCACAGGATAGTGGGAGGAATCTTGGGGGACGTCAGGGCACGGTGATTCACTTGTTGACATTAAGTCATTTGACAATGAGACAAACACACACACACACACACACACACACACACACATATATATATATATATATATATATATATATAAACCCCTGGCTGTGATCACTGATTACAACGCACTGTCATCCCGATGAACACTATTGCTTTTCATTATCCAGCATAGACTGTCTTCATTCTTATTAAAGGGGGACAGATCTGTGAAGATGGCGATGGCTGCAAGGAGGGATCAGTTAGGTTTCTTTAAACTATAATTTCTTGAAGGCGCTGCAGCTTGGCGTGTCTATTGGTACACAGGGCACATAGAGTATTGTGGTGAAATTACTCTATCAGTAAGTAGGACTCGCCATGGAATCGTTACTTCATTTTATATAGTTGCTTATGTAGAGGTTATTTTACCTATTAGGGAGTTGTGGAATGAATTTCACTATACTCCTAGAGAGAACTTCAATATATCTTTGGGTCAAATTTCTATCGGTCGAGACATTCCCAGCTAGGGAATTTGTCATCTGGAAAGGGCTCATGTTTTAAGTGTTATATTTTTGGGTGTGTAAAGATAAGGAATGTATAGTTGCTGTAAACTCTGTTTGTATGAAAAGTATGTTATTTAGTTATTACATTTTGAGTTACTTTAATTTGATTAATTGATGTTTTCCGCAAGAAAGAAATTTTGAAACCCATATTTAAATGAAATTAAATATTATATAACTTGGGTAATTAATTATTTATAAAGAGTTAGTATGAATGTGATACCCTTCAGAGGGGGTGTTACATTTTCTCATCGAGATGGGTCCAACGCTCTATCTCTGTGCTATTTCAATTGACACTTAGAGAATTTTCATTTAATTAATTGTATAGCAGCCCGTCTTCCAGGTTTAGCCTTTCTTACATATCGTATTTTGGATCTTACTCTTTGTTAGAGTCTTTTGACACTCAACTCAATTTCTAATTGTGAAATTTCTAAGTGTGATTTTGACGCAAAAACCTCTTGGGGTGGTATCCTTTTCAGATAGTGGCGAATGTTATTACCTTATCCTGAGCATTGGTCAGATACTTTAAACCTCTTTAAACCTGCTTTAAGTTTATGGGTTAAGGTCAAGATCATTAGCTCATGGGTTAAAACCCTTGAACTCGCTTCTTGACCACGGAGTACGATCAAGTGGGTTGCCCTTTTTGACCTTCATTTGTGCATCGAAATATCGGATTCGGGATGGACCTTGTAATCCTCGGACCTCTCCAAGTTGCGATAATGTTGTGGGTTGCAATAATTGTAATTGGTATTGACTAAAGCAATGATTTTGATGATAACAAAGAAGAAAGGAATGGAAGTGCAAAGATCAAGTCCCAAGAATCTTCAAGTTTAGCATATAAGACTTAGGTCTTGTGTGAAGGTAATTAGGAATTACACTAAGCTCAGTTCTTGGTTTTTACTTAACTTAAATGGCTTTGCAAAATCATGATCTATACTTGTGAAAAAAAAATTTAAGATTGAGCAAAATGGTTTTAGAAAGTTTGAAAAGATTTTGGGAATCTTTGGTTGCAAAATCCTTAGAAATCTTGTTTTTCTTGACAAACCAATAACAAGTTATCACTGTTCAATAACAGATTATTTGCCCAAGAGAGGAACGCGCCTAAATGTTTTTTTGAAAGGACTAACCAATTATGGATTTCCCATAACTAGTTATTCACTAAGTCAGGAGCTTCCTTTTATGTTTTTCAAAAGCTCCTAACTGATTATGGAATTCCTATAATTGGTTATTATGAAAGTTAGAGGCGCACCCTTTTTTTTAAGGCTCATAACCGGTTATGGATTTCCAATAATGGGTTATGCTAAAACCAAATAACCAGTTATTAGAAATCAATAACTGGTTATCTGGGAAAGTATAAAGAACATTCCAATGGTCTTATTGGAGCATTTAATGCCCTTAACAACCACCAATGACTATTAATTGGTTTGGGCTATAAATGAAAGTGGTTGGGCATTAAAAACTAGTTGGAGAATAATCTGAAAATATTTCTTGAGCATTAAATTCATGTTTTACAATCATTTCTCCAAAACCCTTGTCTTGAGCTTTAAATGTGTGATTCTTTGATACCCATTTGACTTCAATTTGTAATATCTACTCTTTTGAGAGTTTATGCTTCTATCTTTCATTAATTTCCTACAAAGAGGTGAGGTATCCCTCTAGAGAAAATGATGAGGTATCCCTTGATTGTAAAGAGGGTGAGGTATCCCTCAAAAGTTGTAAAAGGTGAGGTATCTCTGTTTTGAGGCTCAAGCACAAAGGGTGAGGCATCCCAAAGGTGTGTTGAGTACTCTCAGTTGTAAAGGTTGTGAAGCACTTGTTCAAGCTTGAAGGTTTAGTAGAAAATCTCAGGTGGTTTAGTTGAGTATAGGACGTAGGTCACAAGCGGTGGTTAAACTAGGATAAATCCTTGTGTTTAGTTTTCTCAACTTTATCCCTTTACATTTGTGCTTTAATCTTATATGCCTGCTTGAATACTTTCTATCTTGGCTTATTTATTTATGAGTGAATTGATCAATCACATCTATCAACTCACTTCAATAAATCAATAGCTTCAATAAAAGATTTGTGAAAAGTTTTTATAAACTCAATTCACTCCCTCTTGAGTTTAAAGTCACTTGGTAACAATAGTTGTAAATGTGTAAAATAACCAAGTACTAAAAATATTACCACTAATTTATTTATGTTGGAACTCGTCATTTACATAAGAAAAACATAAACTAAAGACAATCAACTATAATATTTTTTAAGTATGTTAGCATTCTAGAAATTCCTAATAATTTTCCTATGAAGGTTTCCAAGGTATAGGCTCTAGTGTTTGTCTTGGAAGTGAATCTGGTATACTCATTCCCAATTGGGAGCTAGTTTTCCTACCTTTGCATTTTTGCCTTCGATATCCACTCTATGAAAAACAAGATCGTCGGGAATAAATCTTCATAGTATCACTTTGGAATTGTATAAGGTTGCAATCCTCTATTTGACAACAGCTTCATGAATGTGGGCTATACAGCGTTGTTCTTCCAACAAATCTAAGTTATGGTAGATGAGGTCTGGGTTGGCTTCTTCAGATAAATTTTGCCTCCTCTAACTTAGTTCTCCTATCTTGACTGGAATCATAGTCTCGCAACCATAGGTTAACTTGAAGGGAGTTTCTCCTGTTGAGGAATGGGGCGTGGTTTGATATGCTCATAGGACGTGATCTAGTTGTTCCACCTAATTCCTCTTAGTTTCATCGAGTCTCTTTTTGATCCGGCATAGTACAACCCGGTTGGCGGCCTCATCTTGTACATTAGTCTTAGGGTACTCTATCGAGGTAAAACGTTGTTTAATCTTGAGCCCGGCTAGGAGATCCCTAAACTTTTGGTGAGTAAACTGTGTTCTGCTATCCGTAAAAATGGATTCTGGAACACCAAATCTATTGATAATGTTCTTGTAGATGAACTTCTATATCCGTGCCGAGGTGATGGTGGGCAACGGTTCTGCCTCAATCCACTTAGTGAAGTAGTCCATAGCTACCACTAAGTACTTAACCTATCTTGGGAACTGGGAAAAAGGACCTAGGATATCCATCCCCTACTGATAGAAAGGCCATAGAATGGACATCGTAGATAGCTCTTTTGGTGGAGCTGCATACATGTCTGAGAACCATTGGCATTTGTCACATTTCTGGACATGATCCATATTGTCGGCTTCCATGCTAGGCTAACAGTACCCAGCCTTCAGCGCTTTCAATGCCAGGGACTTTTCTCCAAGGTGATGGCCACAACTTCTTTCATGGATTTCAGCCAAAACATACTCTATTTCTTTTGGACCGAGGCACTTGAGGAGAGGAGAAGAAAACTCGCGATGGTATAGCTAGTTATCTACAATGGTATACCATTCCATTATCCATACTATTTTTTGGGTTTCCTTCTGGTTTTCAGGCAATGTGCCATTACGGAGATAAACAACTATGGGTATGATCCAAGTTTCATCATCTTCCTGTAGGAGGACTTCAGAGTCTGTAATACTAAGTGCGAGCAATGTCTCTTGGATTACGGACCCATTATTGTCAGGGCTTTTGGTACTAGCGAGTTTTGACAAAATGTCAGCTCTTGAGTTCTGTTCTTTAGGGATGTGCTCCACTTTAGCATTGTTGAAGCTCTCAATTAGGTTTTTCTTACCTTGGCTAGTTACTTTTGCAATAGGGGTTCTTTGGCCTAGTAATCACCACGGATCTGGACTGTCGCTAGCTGTGAATCATTGCAAAAGACTACATCTGTAGCTCCCATTTCTTTTGCCATTATGAAACCTGCAATACATGCTTCATACTCCGCCTAGTTATTTGAAGTTGGGAACTCGAACCTTAAAGAGTGTTCCAGAGTGAGACCAACTCCATTTTCTAATATAACCTCGACATCACTCCCTTTGAGATTTAAGGAACCATTAATATAAATAGTTCAAGAATTCTCTCTAGGATGGCCAGGATCCAGTGAAAGCTCCACCAAGAAGTTAGATAACACCTGAGCCTTTATGGCTTGTCTTAGCTCATAAATGATACTGAATTCAAATAGATCTACTGACCAAGCGATCATCCTTTTGGTGAGGTCTGGCTTATGCAACACCTAATGCATTAGATAATCCATTTTAATGATCATAATATGACATTGAAAGTACTGCCATAATTATCTAGCAGTGGTTAACAGCACTAGAGCTAGTTTCTCGATTTTCTGATATTAGAGTTTGGGGCCTTGTAGGGCCTTACTCACAAAATAAATCAGCCTTTGACCTTCATCAGTTCCCCTTATCAAGACTGAATTGATTGCTTCATTGTTAACTGAGAGGTATACATATAAAGTCTCTCAGGGATCTGGCCTCGTTAGGATTGGCAATGATGCTAGCATCTTCTTTAATTATTAAATTGCAGCCTCGCAATCTGGGGTCCACTTAGTCTTTCCCCTTTTTTAGAGTTTTGAAAAAAGGAAGGGATTTTTGAACAGCCTTGGGTAGGAAACGAGTGAAAGCTGCTATCCATCCTGTCAGTTGTTGCACTTCTTTAATGGATTGTGGATTACACATATCAAGAACGACCTAACATTTCTCTAGTTGGCTTCAATGCCACGATTTATCAATAAAAACCCTAGAAACTTACCGGCCTATACATAGGAAGCTCATTTCTCAGGATTCAATATCATATTATGCTTTTGTATTTGGGCAAACACTTCTTCCAAGTCTTTCACATGGTTCTCGATCTCCATCGTCTTGATAATCATGTCATTGATATAAACTTCTAGCATCTTTCTGATATGTTCTTCGAAAACTATATTCATCATTCGCTGGTAAATTGCACTTGTGCTTTTTAACCTGAATGGCATAACACAGTAGCAGTAGCTTCTCATCTCGGTTATAAATGCAGTCTTGACTTCATCATTCGGGTTCATAGGATTTTGATTGTATCCGAAATAAGTGTCCATAAAAGAGAGAAGTCGAAATCCAGATGAATTATCCACTAACTTATCAATATTGGGGAACTAGTAAGGGTCTTTTGGATATGCTTTATTTAGCTCAGTATAGTCAATGCATATACACCACTTTCTGTTTGCCTTCATTACTAGGACCACGTTAGACAACCAAGTGGTATAAGAAACTTCTATGATGAACCCAGCATCCAGATGCTCTTTCACCTGCTTTTGTATTACCTCCTATCTCTCTAGTCTGACTTTCCTTTTTATTTGTGCCACCGACTTCATGTCTTTTTATTTTTTTTATAGAAAGTTAGTGGCAAATAAACTCAAGGTCCAACCCTGGCATATTAGCAGATGTCCACGTGAAAGGATCTTTGTTTTTCTCAAGAAATTCGATTAGTTGGGATCTTTCAACTTGATCTAACTACCCTCCAATCTTGGTTACCTGATCTAGCTTGGTGCCAAGATTAGAGGGCAGTTAAATCAAGTTGAGGACAGTTAGAAATTCAACGTCCTCCAATCTTGAAGGGATTGAAGTTCTCCTTCAGGTTAGGGATGTGTATCATAGATCTCCTCGCGAACATCCAATTCAGTCAAGAGGACATTGACGAGGTCCATAGTGACCTTAAGTGTTTTAAACAAAGGATCCTTCCCTTAAGTCAAATAGGTTTCAATGTGTTCTACCAGGGAGATCTTATCTCCTGTGAATCTGATCAACTCGTTAGTGTACGGGATCAAGTCTTTCCTTGAGAGTCCTAGCTTCTCGAAGAGATCTAGGAACATAATGTTTGTTGAGCTACCTTGGTTAACAAATATACGTCAGACTTCGACGTTAGTTATTATCCTTGAGATCACCATGAGATCATCGTGATCCAAGAAAGTGCTAATATAGTCTTTGTCTAAAAAAGAAATTGTCAAGGTGTTCCTAGGTCAATCATTAGTCTTTGATCCCAAATGGGAAGCTATGCTCAACACAACTTGGAGTGATTTCTTTCGTGCATTCCTTGATTCACTGCCACCCGCAAAGTCCTCTGAAATAGTATTGATTGTCCAAGTTACTTCTGTGTGACAACATTCATTGTCCTAATTAGGATTGTCCCAGGTTGTGCCCCTTTTTTATTTTGGGCATTATCCAAGGAAGGACCTATTCTAGGATTTTCGTTCTTTGCGGATGGGTGTCTTCTCTGATATGGTGGAGACAAGCTTCTCTAAGGACCGTAGCTCCTCTTTCTATAATTCCTTCCTCCCCTCTGATTGTCATTCCAGGATTAACAAACATATCGACCCAGAAGGCTATCCCAAATTAGGGACTTGATAGCATCTTGGAGGTTAATGCAGTCCCACTGTTATGTTCGTAGCCTTCGTGAAATATACAATGCTTGGACTTATCTTTTTGTGCATGTTTTCTTAATGGAGAAGGTTTTTGCATATCTTGTAACTCTATGTTCATCACTTCTTGGTAGATCTGAGTCTGAGTTATGTTGAGGGGAGTATAACTTTCATAGTTTCCTTTTAATGGTCACCTTAAATTTCAGGTTTTTTGGGGAGCCTATCCAGGTTTAGGTTTGGCATCTTCTCTTTTCTCTAGATGTTTCCTGACTTAGAAAATATCCTTCGCGTTGATATATTTGTCAACTCTAGCCTCGTCTTGGGCTCTTTTTTAGCAAGTGAAAAGGAAAACGCCCCAAGGTGGATGCCTTCCCTCATGTAATGTAGGCCAAGTCTTTCATTCCAGTCACAAATGTTTACTACTTCTTTGTTAAACCGAGATATGTAATCTCGGAGGAACTTTTCTTTTCTTTGTTTTACATGGAAGAGATATGAAGTGAATTTTGACTGCACTTTACTTGTGGTGAAGTGCAGCAAAAATCATGAGGACAAGTCTTCCTAATAAAAAATGGACTTCAAAGCCAAAGTGGTGCACCATTTTAGGGCGGCTTTCTTCAAGGAAAGAGGAAAAACATGACACATGAGTAGATCATCCCCCTTAGCAAACATTAAAGCAAAAACATAAGCATCTAGGTGCTCTTGAGGATCCGTGGTCCCATCATAGGCTTCAATATAAGTTTGACATTTGAAGTGCCTAAGGATCTCGTAGGCCATCAATTCATCAATGAAAGGTTGATTCTGCTTAACTGACTTTCTTCGTCCTTGATCCTACTTTTTTTTCTCGTACTAGGTTCTCAGCCCTTTGTTTAGGTTTCGTGATCCTTGAATTATAAGGATTACATATCCCATCTTGGGCTGTCTCCCTCCTATTGTCACGATTCCTGTGGGGAACCTAATTTTCATTCTCATTTTCCTAGTTTGCAACTCTTTCTAGGTCGTCATGAATGTGTTCATCTAAAGTTTGACCATGGAGATTAGTTCTTCTCTTGATAGATTTGGGAGACAATATTCACCCTACATAGAGTGAACTCCATCTTGTTCTCCCTCTCTCCTAGATGCTGCAACGTCGATACTTGTTTCTAGCCTCTCTTGAGGGGGTTCTATGTAGACCAAGTCATTGTGTCACCAGAACGCTCCTTGACTGAGGGGAGGGCTCTCCATCTCGCTTGGGTTATGATTGGGCAACAACTGGATCTTTGGATCAGAGGCTGGACGACGGCTAGAGGAGGGTTGGTTTTGCATGGCATTAGCGTGACTTCATTTGGTAATGACCATGATGGTGGTGACAGGGATCAAAATTTATAGTTCCCACACATAGTGCCAATATTCTGAATTGGGTTCAGATGATTACCTGAATGAGGTTAATGAAGGTGGTGTCCTCTATAGCATAATGACAGCGATAGTGGTGCAAAGGGTGGGTAACTGTAAAGGACACTCTGATGCTCAAGTTAGACTGTGCATAAAGTGGATTATAATACCCTAAAATAATTACTATTAGTATATCCAAATTTACACAAAAGTAATCAAGTTTAGGCACATCATATGTAATACCCTAAAATAAAATGTTAAACTTGTTTATGTGTTCAAAAGGTAGCATATGACTTGCTTAGCATATATGTTTAATTTTGTGACAATCTGAGTTAGTTTAGGTACTTAGTTGCAACCTAGACTGTGAAAAGTAGCTTAAAATGACTCAAATAATAGCATAAATTGCTTAAACGAGAGAAATAAAAATGGATAATTTATTTCTAGGTCACAAATATATGAAACAAGTTATAGTTAAAGTTTCAAGGTAAACTGAGCTAGTTTGGCATTTTTAGGCATACTGGTTGTCTAATTATAGCCGGTTTGACTAGCAGCAGATATGAAAATATCAGATAACGGTAAAACAACTTTTTATGTGAATCCTAGTATTTATTTTAAAGCTGTTGGAAGTTAAAAATCTTGAATTAGCTAAATCTGAGTGTTTTTAGCATATCAAGATTTATCAGTTATGGCCGAAAGCCATAAGAATCTTTTGTTTTCTCTTTATAAGCCTCCATTCACGACTTCTTACGTCAAAAATCTGAAAAATAAAAAAGGTGAGAGAAGGGAAGAAAGAAGAGGAAGCAAAAACCAAGGAAGAGGAAGAGAGAAAAAGGAAAGCCAAGGGTAAAGTCAAGGCTTGAGGATCCAACCAAGCTTGATTCATCTTCACAGCTATAAAGGTAAGGGTTTTTATGTTCGTATTCATCACTTTTCTCTATTTCACCATTGCTAAACCTTTGGTGCTTAATAGGTCAAATTTGTCAAAGTGTATAAAAAATTGTATATTATTCTAACCTCCCAATGTTTGCAATGATAGAAATATATATAGGGAGCAGTTGTACATTCAATGTCCCTAGAAAATAAGCAACCAATTAATAAAGCACTAAATGCACTAAATACAATATCTACACTAAAAACGTGGTAACAAGGCCAAGAGGCCACCATCCATAGAGGCCACCATCCATAGAAGCCACCATCCATAGAAACAAGGCCAAGAGGCTACCGTCTAGCAGCTAATATTAACATCCCCCTTCAAATTGATGCGGATGATCAAAAAGTATGAATTTGCCAATGAGAAACTGATGACGAGGCCAAGGTATTGCCTTGGTAAAGACATTAGCAAGTTGAATATTTGAGGTGATGTGTGGAAGTAAGATAACATGATTGTCAAAAACTTCACGAATAGAATGACAGTCCGCCTCAATATGCTTAGTGCACTCTTGAAAAATAGAATTAGCAGCAATTTGAATAGCACTAATATTATCTGCATAGAGAGGCATGGGATCAGATTGACGACATCCAAGTTCATCCAAGAAAACCACGAAGCCAAATAATCTTAGAACAAGCAGTAGACATAGCACGATATTCAGACTCGGTGGAGGACTTGGATATCCGGGGTTATTTCTTACTTTTCTAAGAAATGAGTGTAGGACCGAGAAACATACACTAACCTATAGTAGAGCATCAAGTGTCCGCGTAGTCAGCCCAATCTACATCACTGTAACTAATCAATTGAAGGGATGATCCAACATGAAAAATTAATTCACGACAAGAAGTACCCTTCAAATATTGAATGATATGACGAACAATAGCCAAATCGAGATGTCGAGGAGTGTACATAAACTGACTGACTTACTGGACAACAAAAGAAATATCAGGATGTGTAATGGTCAAATAATTAAGACTCCCAACCAATTCACGATACAGCAAAGGATTTGAAAGAGGCTCACCCTCCTCACGATGATATATCACATTGACCTCTAGAGAAGTGTCAATAGGAGAAGCAGATTGAAGGCTAGCTAAAGAGATCAAGTCCAGTGTATACTTGTCTTGATGTAAGAAAATACCCTTAGGGTCCAAATGCACCTCAAGACCCAAAAAATAGTGGAGGGGACCAATATCCTTCATATGAAACGAAGTTTTGAGCTGCTGTTTAAGCTGCTATATTAAGACAATATCGGTGCCAATGATGACAATATCATCAACATAAACAAGAAGAAGAACAATACCATACTCCGTTTTGTGAAGAAACAAAGAAGAATCATACTGGATCAGCGTGAAAGAAAAACTAAGTAAAGTAGAATGAAATTTTCTGAACCATGCCCGAGGAACTTGTTTCAAGCCATAAAGAGAACGTTTCAGCTTACACACACCAGAGGAAGAAGAAAATAAGCCTGGAGGAGGAGTCATAAAAATTTATTCCTTAAGATCGCCATGCAGGAACGCATTCTTAACGTCCATTTGGTGGAGGGACCATCCCTTGGAAGCTATAATTGCAAGAATAGTCCGCATAGTAGTCATTTTAGTTACTGGAGCAAACGTCTCATCATAATCCACCCCATATTCCTACCTGTTGCTAAGAGCAACTAACCGAGCCTTATAGCGGTTGAGAGAACTATTAGAATTAAGCTTCACAGAATACACCTATATACATCCAATGGGTTTAATACCAAGAGGGCATGGAACAATATCCCAAGTATGATTCTCTTGAAAAGCCTATAGCTTAGCTTGCATGGCTTGTTCCCAACATGCTTCCTTAACTACCTGAGAATAACAAGTAGGAATAGAAATGCCAGATAAGGTCATATTAAGAGAAGTGTGTGGAAACCCATACCTATCTGGTGGATTAAAGACATGAGTAGATCTTTGAGGTGCCAGAGTACAGGTTCAGCTGGTGGGTCAATGTCGGGAGAAGGTAAAGAAGGCTAATGTCTCGTATACACCACATTTGGTTTGAAACGCTCAATAGAACGAGGGACATCACCAAAGTTAGGAAGCAAAGCAAGATCAATAGAAGAGAGCACATTAGACAGAAAGAAGTAATTATTCTCAAAGAAAGTCACATTTCAAGATATTCGAAAATGATTAGCATTAGCTTCATAACACACAAAGCCTTTTTGAGTGGTACTGTAACCCAAAAACGCACATTGAACTGCTTGATCACCAAGTTTGTGACATTCATTAGTCAATAAATGAACAAAATAGACACAACCAAAAGTATAAAGATTATGATAACTAGGAGGCATATTATAGAGACGAGGGAAAGGTGAATCAAAGTCTAAAACCTGAAAAGGAAGATGATTAATCAGGTAGAAAACAGTGGACAAAGCCTCAACCCAAAAACGAGGAGGAATAGAGGATTCAAGTAGCAAGGTACGCATGACATCCAACAAGTGGCGATTTTTACACTCAACAATGCCATTATATTGAGGCGTATATGAACAAGAATGTTGCAAAATAATACCTTTATGTTATAAGAATGCCAGAAATTCATTAGATATATATTCTCTACCAGAGTCAGAACTTAAAATCTTAATACCAGTAGAAAATTGATTTTCAACATAGGCTAAAAAGGTCTGAAACACTGAAAAAACCTCAGCTTTGGAGCAAAGAAAATAAATCCAAGTGAACTGACTGTAGTCATCAATAAATGTCAAGAAATATTTATAGTTTGCATTAGATATGACAGGAGAAACACCCAAACATCACTATGAATTATGAATGCTTATGTCTTGAAGCATATCAATTGGGTTTTTGAAGATAACAAAGCCAAAGATGAAGATCAAGATCAAAAGAGAAGACCAAGATCAAAAGAGGTATATTAGATATAGGTCTTAGAATATCAATGTAAAATGCCCTTTAAGTATCTCAATGATTCTCAAATGATTTTCCAAATATCATTTTCAAAGTCAGCTTGAAAATTCAAAGCTAAACAAGTTTTTCAAAGAAACGTTATTTTCATCTTAGAATTAACACCCATGAAAGGATTTGTGTTTGATCAAATGTCTTGAAGTGTTAGAAATGGATTACAAACTCAATTGGACTTGAAAAATATGTTCAAAGGCCAAGGTAATCGATTACATGATTTTTGTAATCGATTACATAGCAAACAAAGGCCTTGTAATCGATTACATGTGCATTGTAATTGATTACAAGCAAGTCAGAGGCCTTGTTATCGATTACACCAGTAATGTAATCGATTACATTGAACCCAGAAAGGTAAGAACACGTTCAAGAAGGTATGTAATCGATTATATGAATATTGTAATCGATTACAAAGCAAGTCAGAGGCCTTGTAATCGATCACACGAAGAATGTAATCGATTACACAGAGCCCAGAAAGCCAAGAACACGTTGGAACAATAATGTAATCGATTACATTTGCTGTGTAATCAATTACAAGCAATCTGACAGAGTCCAACGACTATATGGCATTTAATGCTTGGTTAAAAACGTCCTAACAACTCCTTTCTTCAAATAACTTATAAATACTTGCCTTGGGGCTTCATTAAGGGTTGAACTTCAATTTAGAACATCAATCTAACACTCATATACAAGAATCAAATCCTGAAAATATTTTTGCCCTATTTTTGTGAGAAAACTTGAGATATTAAAAAGAGGCATTGTTAGAGCTTCAATTTGTATCAATCTACTCTTTGAGAAAGTTTCTATCATTCAAACACTTTGTTTATTGTGTATAGAGGGTAAGGTATCCCTCTAGTGAAAAAGGGTGAGGTACCCCTTGTTGAGAAGAAGGTGAGGTATCCTTCAAAGGTGTAAAGAGGGTGAGGTATCCCTTAAAGGTTGTAAAGGGTGAGGCATCCCTGTTTTGAGGCTCAAAGCACAATGAGGTATCCCAAGGTGTTGTTGAGTGCTCCAATTTGTAAAAGTTTTCAAGCACCCATTCAAACTTGAAGTTTAGTGGAAATCTGGAGTGGTTCACTTGAGGAATGGACGTAGGTCACAAGGGGTGGCTGAACTAGGATAAATCCTTGTGTTTGATTCTCTTTACCCTATCTCTTTACATTTGTGCATTTATTTTATATGCTTGCTTGAATGTTATTCATCTTGGCTTATTTAATTTGTAAGTGAAGTATTCAATCTCATTTATCTATTCACTTCAATTATCCAATAGCTTCAATGAAAATTAATAAATAAACATTTTACGAAAGATTTGTGAAAATATTTCATAAACTCAATTCACCCCCCTCTTGAGTTTGAGGCCACTTGGTAACATAAATAAGATCAAAACATTTTTCTGCACGATGACCAATAGAAGAGAATGGTAGAATCTTACTTTTAGCAAGCTTACACATAGAACAGTCAAAAGATAAAGAAGAAGACTGGTTTTTATTACCCAAGAAGCCTTGTTTCAATAAATGAGACAAAATAAGTGAGTTAGGATGGCCTAAACATTTATGCCAGACCTCACTTTAATTTGTTACAGTAGTACAAGCTAAATAGAAAAGACTAGGAGTAGTAAAGTGTATAGGAAACAATCTGCCCACTTTAGGCTCCTTTGCGATCACTTTCCCCGACGCCTGATCTTGCACAAGACAACCACCACGAGAGAAATGCACATCATAATTATTATCAACCAATGGCCAACTGAAAGTAAACGAGAAGAAATTCCAAGAGACACAAACACATTGTGAAAAGATGAATCAATATCCCCAACAGTACCAATAAGAAGAGTATTACCATTCGTAATTTGAATATGTTGTGTACCATAATAGGGTTGAACATTGTACAAAGAGTCAGAAGTACCATACATATGATTTGAAGCCCCAGAGTCAACAAACCAAGATTAAAAAGTGTGCCTGGGCTTACCTTGAATGCCCACGGCAGAGAATGCTGAAGTTATCATCTGTTGCACCATCTCTGGAGTTAGGACAACTTGAGCAGAAACTATGGGAAGTGCTGTTATGGAAGGTTGATGTGTTGGTGCTATAGAAGAAAAAAGATGAACAGTTGCATGGAAGGCATTGATTGGATGGTTTTCTGGTCTCGTAGGACATTCATTAATAATATGACCATGTTGTTTACAATATGAACAAAATCTTCGGCTACAGTTTCGAGTAATATGCCCAAACTCCTTGTAGGAATACACTGAACCTACTTCATATCCCTTTTTTTCCCTTCCCTCGAGCAGCATAAGCAATAGTGATAGTTTTCGAAGGAAATTTGTCTTGTGCCATAGCTCCTTGAGTGAATAATCGCTGCTCCTCCTGAAGTAACTTTCCAACACACATATCCAAGGAGGGAACTGAGTCTCTATTTAACAGAGCAGCCCTTGTTACCTCAAATTCTGGTCTGAGGAAGGGTAGACAACACTTCCTTTGGAACTTTAGCATGTATAATAGTCGAATGCTCGGTCCATAAGTTGAGAAAGCTAGAGTAGTATTCTTGAATCAAGAGAGTACCCTGGATGTAGTAGGCAATGTCTAACTCCAACTAAAAGCACTTTGCATTGTTATCATGGTTGTAGATATGTTTCAAGTAGTCCTACATCTCTTTAGATATCGAAAAAGAGCGCAAATTGTTGACCGTGTATGGCTCAATGGATCCCAAAATCTAGGAAATAATTTGAGCGTCCTGTATCTCCTATTTAGTAATCTTAGTTGAGGTACTTGGTGTAGCGCAAAAGCCATCAATATAACCCCACAATCCTTTGCCTTTGACAAACATCCTGAATTGAAACTCCCAAGCTGAATAGTTCTTCCCACTAAAGAGAACACAGAAGTTGTCTATTGCTATAGTGAAGTAGAAAACCAAAGGATGCAAAAAAAATTCATAACTCTAAGGTGAAACTAGAATACGTGATCTGGAAAAAAAAATTCCAGAACCAAATGCCAAACACAATGAACAAAATTCTTAAGCCAAAAAAAACTATAAATCTGAAAGCCCCTAGGGCAGAGAAAAAAAATCGTGACAGCCTAGGATAAAAGAGAAGGCTTTGATACCATGTCAAAGTGTCTAAAATATTGTATATTATTCTAACCTCCTAATGTTTACAATGACAGAAATATATATAAAGAGTAGTTGTACATTCAATAAGCAACCAATTAATAAAGTACTAAATGCACTAAATACAATATCTACACTAAAAACATGGTAACAAGGCCAAGAGGCCACCGTCCATAGAGGTCACCATCCATCACCATCCATAGAAGCCATCGTCCATAGAAAGAAGGCCAAGAGGCTACCGTCCAACAACTAATATTAATAAAATTAAGTTCTAGAAATAACGTGTTTTGCTTGCATGATTGAGTTTCTTTGGTCATTTATGACTTGTTCATAGTTTAACATGAAGATAGAATCTTAGAATACTTCATTTAGGCCATTGATGCCAAAAAGAGGGATGTAGGTCAAAGATTTGTGATTTAAGTGTATAAATCCAAATTGAGATGGTTAAGTTGGTGATTAATTATTCCTAAGTGTTTGAGAACTGACTAGGGACCTAATATTACCAAGAAACTGATTTGGAATGGCCAAAAACCATGAAAAGTTCTAATAGAATAGTGGCACAGCTCTATAAAATTATGCAGATTTTCTGTCGTGTAGCAAGCGCCCAGATGCCATACACGCTCACCTAGACGCTAGTGTGCCAGGGATGAATGTGCATGTAACAAGGCGCAGAGCACTTAGGCGCTCAGTACAGAACGCTTAGACGCTCAGTACAGAGCGCTTAGGAGCTCAGTACAGAGTGCTTAGACGCTCAATGCCCAGGAAATTTTATGCGCATCAGAGCGCAGAGCGCTTAGACGCTCAGACCAGAGCGCTTTGGCGAGTAGCGTGAGATAGCACAGGGCTGATCCCTACCTAGTGAGCGCTCAGACGCTCAATGAGGGGGCACCCAATGCAGAATTCAATATAGAGTTGAATTTGATGTTTTGAAGTCGTTGACTAGTTGGAATCATTTATATATACTTCCTAAGGAGTGTTAAGGCACAAAAAGGGATATTTTTCAAGAGAAAAAATTATCACCTAGTAAGTAAGAGAAAGTTTAAACCTTTTAGCATTCAATAGCTATGGTTTGCTTCAGGTTAGTATTTAGAACCTTAGGCTACATTTGGGTGGTAATGTATGTCACTTAAGAGTAATGAGTGATGAGTAAGTGTTAGATATATGTATGATGGGAAGGATTTTTAGTATTGATTTTTGTGAGTATCCTTTGATTCCCATTCATGAAGGTCAAGGGAGATAGATGGGTATCTGATTGACTCTTTTGAGGAAATACATAACCCTGATATCTCGATAGTGTCAAGGCCAAGGGAGATAAGTGGGGAGTCCGTAAGGTTCTTTTGAATAAGGATTCAGGCCGAACTTCTCAGCGTGCCAGGATATGTGTCATGTGAGGATGAGCTTTCCCTCTATTTACCATAAGATAGTACACTAAACCAATGTTCCTAAACTTAACATATTGGTTCTAAGGATGACTAAGTATGTATGTATGAAATGTATGTTAACTTGGTTTGTCTAGATGCTATAGTTAGACCTTGTAGATGCTTTAGACATATCTTACTTAGCATGTGTTAAGATTATGTTTTTTATGTTATGTATGCTGGTTTTGATTACTTATACTGAGAATGTAGTTTCTTACCCCTACTTTTTATCATGTAATTACTGGTGAAGCTTCTTCTAAGAGTAAGAAACAAAAAGGAAGCTAAGGATTAGAGTAGCTTTATAGTTTAAGTTATAAACGTTGTATTTCTTAGTACTTTTCTATAATGTAGGAATTATGTAATACTTCAAGCCTTTGCTAAGCTAATGTTGTATATGTATATGTGTAACGTCCCGAAAATTCTTTATTTCATTAGAAACGATCATTTTATAATATTTATGATTTTTAGGAATTTTTCTGGAAATGATGAATATTTTAATATATTTTTCGTTTTGCGTGTACACTGAGCGGAGCCTGGAAAATAGAATATTTTTCCTGAGGCTGGTAAACCTTGAACTGTCAATGTGTCAATGGGAGATCTTACTAAACCCGAGGCCGGGCACAGTTTGTGAGGTTTGCGTCTTTCGAGGTTTTATCTGCTAGATAAAATCGCAGTATCATAAAATTATCGGATGAATAATAAAATATTATTTTCATCACTTGTAATTTAATTCACTGAGAAAATGATTATGTAGTGTAATTAATCATCTGTCTGATGTATTTAATTGGGAGACAAGCTTACTATACACTTTATCGAGGAGCGCGCGAAGCTTCTCAAGGAAGCTTCCTCCAACCATTTTATATTTTTTTCTCTCTCCTCCTTTCCTTGGGTGCTGCACGTTTGGCTATTTGGGGGTCTAATTCATTTTCTTTCTCACATTTTCCCCTCCTCCCTGTACGCAGCTCACTATTCACTCATCTTTCTTTCTTCTCTTTCACCCCACAACAGCAGCACTATCCACCCACACCTCCATTTCGTTCTTCAAAAACCGTCACAATCCTAGCACCATTTTGTGTTGGAGGACCACCATCATTGAGGAAATCATCTTCAAAGTTCTACACTCTTTTCATCTTCATTCTCTTCCATCTTTGAAGCTTAAAGGTTGGAACTTTAAGGTAAAGATCTTAGCTTTTTCTTCCTCTCTTCTCATTTTCGTAACCCACTGTCATTTTGATGACCATGGGTATTCATTTCAATATTGGGTTCTGATTTTTGTAAGTTTGAATATTTAAGGATTTCCTGGAAGCTGAAAATGAAATCCTAGCCAAAAAGGAGCAACCTTTCTTTGTGCTTCTCTAAGGTAAGAGGAAGACACTCATCCTCAACCTATTTTAGCATTTAGGAACGTCTGTGATTAGTGTTGAGGGTCATTCTGTTTTTGCATGTTGTTTGTATTGTATGTGTGCTATTTGATTGTTTGTGTGCTTTGTTATATATCTGGATGTATTAGAACGTGTAATATGGAAGGGAATGATTTCCGATTGGTTCTCAGATGATCACGGTGTTGAGCCCAGAAATTTGGAAATTTCATGTGAAAACTAGTAACAGTATGAACTCCTGGCCAAACCCGTCGAATTTGATATCTTGATCACTTAGTAAAATGTTAAAATCCGTCGAGTATGAACTCCTGACCAAACCCGTCGAATTTGATGTCTTGATCACTCAGTAAAATGTTAAAATCCATCGAGTAGGAACTCCTGGCCAAACCTGTCGAATTTGATATCCTGATCACTTAGTAAAATGTTAAAATCCGTTGAGTATGAGCTCCTGGCCAAACCCGTCGAAATTGATATCCTGATCATTTAGAAATGTTAAAATCCGTCGAGTTAGAATAACAGATCCGTCGAATTAGAGTTTCTGACCATGTTGTTTTTCGTCGGTTCGACACTTGGGAGATTGCTCCAACGTCAACACCACCCGTCGAATCAGAGTTTCTGCTAATCTTCTAGTAAGTTCGACAGTTTTGATCTCCGTTCGACAGAACCTCCATCCAACAGAAATTGATTTTTAGCCAATCTTGTTATAAAATGTTCTCCCATCTTTCATCCTTTTGCCTTATTATTTTTCATTGAATGGCAGCCTCAATTTTTCCACTAAATACATTGTATCCGTCGAATTCACAAGTATGGTTTATCACCCAACACCTAGCAATTAAATCTGTGATTTTGTTGGTGATTTCGGCCGTGTATCTTCCTGGACCCAAAACTTTTGGACTAATAAAGGTACATTTATCATAAATAATTAGATGACTAGAAATTAATTAGGGATTCATAAACAGGGAAGAACATGAGTATGGGTGAGCTTGTGAGGAACATAATGAACCTAATGGTTGACTTCTATCATGATTATGAATGGGATTGTGGTTATCCTTAAAATGTGTTGTTGGTTTGATGTGGATCCGTGAATGGGATCAAAACTTGTGGATAAATCATATGACATGCATTTGAAGCATGATTGACCGAGTTGTCATGAGAAGCATGATTGAGTCATGCATTGCACAAAAAGAAAGAGAACATCCGTTGGACATTGTTAAGGCCGAGTTGCCTAGGAGTTGAATCACACCTTAGTGCGGGTGTGAATAGACAAGTGGGGTCCTGTAGTTGGCCTTGAGGGCATCGGGGCACGGGTGTCGCGCAGAGGGCAGTGGTAGCCCTCTAGACCGTGGGACAAACCGATGCAAACGCATCGACGATCCTGACTGGCCACAGTCCTATATCGAGATCTTGTGAGAATGCCGCTGTATAAAGCCTTGTTGCGCAAAATGACTGATTATTTTCTGGAAAGCACTTGTTTTTATGGCTGACGAGATACTGGCATGTCTCCCTGATCATTCTCTCCGACTGTTTTGTGTCTAGCTCCATGGAGTAGGATCTTGATTATTGAGGGCACATGTGCATAGTGAGTCCATGAATTATCTGGCATACATTGTTATTACAATTTGAACTGTTGTATTTCTGAATATCTATATATATGACTGCCTGGAACTGTTTGGTTGATTATAACTGCTACTAAATGTTTATTACCATTATTGCTATCATAAATGCTATGTGGGCGCTTTGCGTCGTTTGGTTTCTTGATGCTATAAATGGTAATGATGGTAGGATGTCTTACCTCTTTCCTGTCTTTCCATCATTGTTTGTCTGTATATTGCGTCCCATTGAAGATGACTGGAAGGAAGCTGAGGCTCCTGACTTCCCCGGCTTTTTGCCTTACCTCGACTGAGCGACTGCTAAAGAATATGGAGCCACGCACGCAGAGATTTTTGGGAGATGTGCGCCTGACTTTCTTGGGAGGGCTAGAGTGTTGGCACATCAACTATGGTTTTGAGCATTGCGTATATACGGGGGATGTATCGATATCTCTAGCCTGGAGGCACCACAAGCCGCCTGTCTTCACCTGCTGTATTAGTCTACGTTTAGAGTTTCAACTACCGATACGTGAGATGTAGGGTGACCATTATTTCACTCCGCGGGAAGACTCTTTTCGTTCCATAGCTCGAGCCCCGTCCCGTAACTCTGCGATTCCTATGGTGATTTCCTTTGACGAGGAAGATCCTGAGGAAGATCCGGAGGAAGTCCCTGAGGACGACTCCGAAGAGGATCCTGAAGAGGACCTTGACACGATTCCTCCTCACTTGAGGGGTTGATTTTACTTATAGCCACTGAGGGCTACCAGTATTTTATTTTGGGGGCCTGATGTTTTGTCTGTAGTGGGCTGTATATTCTGATACCGTGGGATATGTATGTATAATCCTTTGGGGGCAGGTGTAGTTTTTACTTTTTGGTATACCAGGCTTGTAACTAAACAGTTTGATAATTATATATATATGTTGTTGCAACGTTAATTTCCATGTATGCTTCACTACTGCTTTTATCCTCTATTTCCATTATGCTTCGTCAACATGGATGTTAATTATCGTTATAGTTAATGTACAAAAAAAAAATATACTCACCAATTTAAATACCCAACTATAATCAAGTAAATATATATATTATGAAAAGGAACCGGGTCTTAACTCACATAATTTTATTTCCGCATTGTAATTGACAATGTGACGTTCCCTTACGAAAAGGGGCATTACATCAAGTTGGTATCAGAGCCCCAGTTTATGTCTCTTTGGGTCTTGTGGTTGAGTCTGTCTTGTTTGTGCTGTGTGTTCTCTGAATAATATACGTAAAGGTGTATTGTTTGGTATTCCTAGTGAATGCAACTAACTTTTCTATGTTTTTAGTTAATCTGATCTAAGAAAGTAAGATGGCGTGAAGGGAAGATATGGCAGCTACTATAACAGCAATGCAGAGGATGGCTGAGGCCGTCGTACAATAAACCGAGCAAGCTGCTCAGCAGCAAGAGAGAGTCACACAACAACGAGAGCGAGCTGCTCAACAGCTAGAGGCTACTGCTGATGCTCAGAATTTAGTAGAGTTTCGACGCCATAACCCTCCTTAATTCAAAGGAGAATTTGATCCGGACAAGGCTAGTCTGTGGATCAAGGAGTTGGAGAAAGTCTTCAGAGGAATGAACTGCGCCGAGGACAAGAAGGTAAACTATGCTACATTTATGCTGGTAGGCAATGCTGAAAATTGGTGGAATGGAGTACAGTTGATGCTGGAAGCTGCAAACCAAGAGATCACTTGGGAGTTATTCAAGGAAAAGTTCTTGGACAAGTATTTTCCTGTGAGCGCAAGGCATGCGAAGGAGTCGGAATTCCTCAACCTGCGACAAGGAAATATGATCGTTAGCGAGTACGCAGCGAAATTCGAAAGCTTGTCATAGTTTTCAACATACTTTCAGAATCAACCAACTGAAGCATGGAAATGCCGAAGATTCACGGAAGGGCTAAGGTATGAAGTGAAGAAGGATGTGATCACCTTGAGGATCAATGAATTCTCACAACTACTAGATACTTGCTGTGATGTAGAGGCTCTGGAGCAATCTAGAGACACAAGAAACAGGAACTTTGGGCCTACGAGGTTCCAGAAAGGTGGCAGTAACAGTGCTAACCGTTTCCAGAAGAAGCCATACTCTCGACCAACGAGGAATCAGCAACAAGCCATAGGTGGAAGTTCTGGTGGAGGTTTTACTGGGAACCGAACTGGCCAAAACGTGGCGTACCCCTCCAAATGCCAGAAGTGTGGAAAAGATCATCTGACAAGGGATTATTCTATTAAAGGGATTATCTGTTTCCGATGCGGAAAACCTGGACATATCTACAGAGACTGCAATCAAGCGAAGGTTGATCCTTCAATGCTGCAAAAGCCAGGAAACCACAAGCTGGAGGACGAGTTTACACTATGAGCGGAGCTAAAGCCTCCGAATCCGAAGATTTGATACTGGGGAAGGTACCATAGAAGGTAATCTTTTAACTATGCTGTATGACTCTGGGGCAACCCATTCTTTCATATCATATGACTGTGTGCAAAGACTGGGTCTATTTGTGTCGTCTTTACCTTTTGACTTAACTGTTTCTACCCCCACTGATAAACCAGTAGTTACTACCAAAGTCTGTTTAAACTGTCTATTGGTTGTTGAAGGTCGAACCTTTTCGGTCAATCTGATCTGTTTACCCCTTTCCCAACTATATATTATCTTAGGGATGGACTGGTTGCCTTCCAACCATATTCTGTTAGACTGTTCCATAAAGACCATAGTTTTTCCCATAGAGGAGAATTCTAGATTTTTTACAGCCAACCGAGTTCAAGCTCTCTTGAAAGAAGGAGCTCACGGATACATGCTACTGTCTTCTTTGAAAGTCGAGAACGAGGTTGATGTGAACACGATTCCAGTGGTGAATGAGTTTCTCGAAGTCTTTCCTGATGATGTACCTGGTTTACCACCGGCTCGAGAGATAGAGTTTGCTATCGACCTAGTACCGGGAGTTGGTCCCGTGTCTATAGCACCGTATAGGATGGCACCGACAGAGTTAGCTGAGCTTAAGAAATAGCTAGAAGAGCTTTTGGAAAAGTAATTTGTCAGGCCAAGTGTGCCACCATGGGGAGCACCAGTGCTGTTAGTTCGCAAGAAGGATGGCACCTCAAGATTATGTGTGGACTATCAGCAGCTGAACAAAGTAACGATCAAGAACAAGTATCCACTCTCGAGAATTGATGACTTAATGGACCAACTGAAGGGAGCAGCGGTGTTTTCAAAGATCGATCTGTGATCTGGGTATCATCAGATACGAGTGAAGACGGAGGATGTACCCAAGATAGCTTTTCGTACCCGATACGATTATTACGAATATCTCGTGATACCGTTTGGTGTGACGAATGCACCAGCTATCTTTATGGACTACATGAACCGAATCTTTTTTCCTTACTTGGATAGATTCATAGTGGTCTTCATTGATGACATTCTGGTATACTCTCAAAATCGGGAGGACCATGCTGAGCACCTCAGTATAGTTCTTCAGATTCTGAAGGAGAAGGAACTGTATGCCAAACTGTCAAAAAGTGAGTTATGGCTTGAAGAAGTTAAGTTTCTGGGTCACGTGATCTTGAAGTATGGGATTGCAGTGGATCCATCGAAGGTGGAGGCAGTGCTGCAATGGGAAAGACCAACGTCCGTGACGGAAATTCAAAGCTTCATGGGTTTAGCAGGATATTACCAGAGGTTCATTGAGGGATTCTCCAAGATTGCTGGACCACTTACACAACTCACGAGGAAAAACCAAGCTTTTGAGTGGACCGACAGTTGTGACCAAAGTTTCCAAGAGTTGAAGAATCGACTGACTACCTCACCAGTGTTAGTGCTACCCAATCCGAATGAGCAGTTTGAAGTGTACTGTGATGCTTCATACCAAGGGCTAGGATCTGTACTTATGTAGCATGGAAGAGAAGTGGCTTATGCTTCAAGGCAGTTGCGAGTGCACGAGAAGAACTACCCGACGCACGACTTGGAGTTAGCGACTGTAGTTTTTGCTCTGAAGATATGGAGGCATTTTCTCTATGGAGCAACGTTCAACATTTTCAGTGATCACAAGAGTCTGAAGTATTTGTATGATCAGAAGGAGTTGAACATGAGACAACGAAGGTAGTTAGAATTCCTGAAGGATTATGATTTCCAACTTCTGTATCACCCTGGCAAGGCAAATGTTGTGGCAGACGCTCTAAGTAGGAAGATGATCAGTGTCTCTGCCCTGATGATTAAGGAAAATGATATGCTAGAGCAGTTTAGAGATGTGTTGTCTTTTGTGGAGTTAGAACCTGGAAAGATTTGCATGAATATGGTTACCATCACAAGTGAGCTAATGGATGACATAAGGGAAAAGCAGAAGATTGACAAGTTCTTACAAGAAGTGAAAGAGCAAGTGAAGCAAGGAAATAAAACAGAGTTTGCGGAAGGAACGAATGGAATTCTGAGGTTTCGTGGAAGAGTTTGTATTCCCCGAGACAAAGAACTTAGAGAATACATCATTAACCATGCTCATACAAGCCAGCTGAGTATGCATCCGGGCATAACAAAAATGTACCAAGATTTGAAGAAGTTGTTCTGGTGGCATGGAATGAAGAGTGACATCACTAGACGTGTATCGACTTGTCTAGTTTGTCAAAAAGCTAAAGTGGAACATCAGAGACCAGCGGGATTGTTGCAACCGTTGTCTATTCCGGAATGGAAGTGGGAAAGTATTACAATGAATTTTGTAGTCGGATTACCAAGGACAAGAAAAGGTCATGATTCGATTTGGGTAATTGTGGACCGACTCACGAAATTGGCACACTTTCTCCCGATCGACATAAAATACAAACTAGAGAGATTGACTCAAATCTATATTGGAGAAATTGTTAGACTACATGGTGTGCCTACAAGTATTGTTTCGGATAGAGATCCGAGATTTACTTCAAATCTCTGGGAGAGTTTGCAAAAAGCGTTGGGGATGAAATTACGTCTGAGTTCTGCGTATCACCCACAGACCGATGGTCAATCTGAGAGGACAATCCAATCTTTGGAAGATTTGCTTAGAGCTTGTACCATAGAGCAGACTGGAAGTTGGGATGAAGTTCTACCCTTGATAGAATTCACCTACAACAACAGTTATCATTCGAGCATAGGGATGGCACCCTATGAAGCTCTGTATGGTCGATGGTGTCGAACACCTCTGTGTTGGTACCAAGACGGCGAGCGCCTTACTATTGGACCAGAGATTATACAGCAGACAACTGAGAAGGTTAAGATGATTCAAGAAAAGATGAGGACGGCTCAGAGTCGGCAAAAGAGTTATGCAGACCAAAGGAGAAAGCCTCTTGAGTTTGAGGAAGGCGAGCATGTATTCCTGAAAGTCACACCTATGACTGGGGTAGGCCGGGCTTTAAAATCTAGAAAACTCACTCCTAAATTCCTTGGACCATACCAAATCATTCGTCGTGTAGGTCCCGTAGCTTATTAAATAGCCTTACCTCCTTTCCTTTCAAACATTCATAATGTTTTCCATGTCTCACAACTTCGAAAATACCTTCCTGATCCAAGTCATGTCATAGCACCGGATACAGTACAATTAAAAGAAAACTTGACTTATGAGACGTCTCCTGTAAGAATCGAGGATAGGAAGGTAAAACAATTAAGAGGCAAGGAGATCGCATTGGTGAAAGTAATCTGGAACGAGGTGACTGAAGATGCAACCTTGGAGCTGGAAGACAAGATGAAGGAGCAACACCCACAGTTATTCTAAGGTATGTAAATTTCGAGGATGAAATGCCTTTTTAGAAGGGGAGTGTTGTAACATCCTGAAAATTATTTGTTTCATTAGAAACGATCATTTTATAATATTTATGATTTTTAGGAATTTTTGTGGATTTTTCTGGAAATGATGAATATTTTATGATAATATAATATTTTTTAACCTTGAACTGTCAACGTGTCAATGGGGGATCTTACTAAACCCGAGGCCGGGCACAGTTTGTGAGGTTTGCGTCTTTCGAGCTTTTATCTGCTAGATAAAATCGCGGTATCATAAAATTATCGGATGAATAATAAAATATTATTTTCATCACTTGAAATTTAATTCACTGAGAAAATGATTCTGTAGTGTAATTAATCATCTGTCTAATGTATTTAATTGGGAGACAAGCTTACTATACACTTTATCGAGGAGCGCGCGAAGCTTCTCAAGGAAGCTTCCTCCAACCATTTTATATTTTTTCTCTCTCTTCCTTTCCTTGGGTGCTGCACGTTTGGCCATTTGGGGGTCTAATTCATTTTCTTTCTCACATTTTCCCCTCCTCCCTGTATGCAGCTCACTATTCACTCATCTTTCTCTCTTCTCTTTCACCCCACAGTAGCAACACCATCCACCCACACCTCCATTTTGTTCTTCAAAAACCGTCACAATCCTAGCACCATTTTGTGTTGGAGGACCACCATCATTGAGGAAATCATCTTCAAAGTTCTACACTCTTTTCATCTTCATTCTCTTCCATCTTTGAAGCTTAAAGGTTGGAACTTTAAGGTAAAGATCTTAGCTTTTTCTTCCTCTCTTCTAATTTTCGTAACCCACTGTCATTTTGATGACCAAGGGTATTCATTTCAATATTGGGTTCTGATTTTTGTAAGTTTGAGTATTTAAGGATTTCCTGGAAGCTGAAAATGAAATCCTAACTAAAAAGGAGCAACCTTTCTTTGTGCTTCTCTAAGGTAAGAGGAAGACACTCCTCCTCAACCTATTTTAGCATTTAGGAACGTCTGTGATTGATGTTAAGGGTCATTCTATTTTTGCATGTTGTTTGTATTGTATGTGTGCTATTTGATTATTTGTGTGCTTTGATATATATCTGGATGTATTGGAAAGTGTAATATGGAAGGGAATGATTTCCAATTGGTTCTCGGATGGTCACGGTGCTGAGCCCAGAAATTTGGAAATTTCATGTGAAAACTACTAATAGTATGAACTCCTGGCCAAACCCGTCGAATTTAATATCTTGATCACTTAGTAAAATGTTAAAATCCGTCGAGTATGAACTCCTAACCAAACCCGTTGAATTTGATGTCCTGATCACTCAGTAAAATGTTAAAATCTGTCGAGTAGGAACTCCTGGCCAAACCTGTTGAATTTGATATCCTGATCACTTAGTAAAATGTTAAAATCCGTCGAGTATGAGCTCTTGGCCAAACCCGTCGAAATTGATATCCTGATCATTTAGAAATGTTAAAATCCGTCGAGTTAGAATGACAGATCCATCGAATTAGAGTTTCTGACCATGGTGTTTTCCGTCGGTTCGACACTTGAGAGATTGCTCCAACGTCAACACCACCCGTCGAATCAGAGTTTCTACTAATCTTCTAGTAAGTTCGAAAATTTTGATCTCCGTTTGACAGAACCTCCATCCGACAGAAATTGATTTTTAGCCAATCTTGATATAAATGTTCTTCCATCTTTCATCTTTCTACCCTGTTATTTTTCTTCGAATGGCATATTAAATCTACCTCCATATTTCATCTTTCATATAAATGTTCTTCCATATTTCATCTTTCTACCTCCTCAATTTTTCCACTAAATACATTGTCTCCGTCGAATTCACAAGTATGGTTTATCACCTAACACCTAGCAATTAAATCTGTGATTTTGTTGGTGATTTCGGTCGTGTATCTTCTTGGACCCAAAACTTTTGAACTAATAAAGGCATATTAATCATAAATAATTGGATGACTAAAAATTAATTAGGGATTCATAAACAGGGAAGAACATGAGTATGGGTGAGCTTGTGAGGAACATAATGAACCTAATGGTTGACTTCTATCATGATTATGAATGGGATTGTGGTTATCCTTAAAATGTGTTGTTGGTTTGATGTGGATCCGTGAATGGGATCAAAACTTGTGGATAAATCATATGACATGCATTTGAAGCATGATTGATCGAGTTGTCATGAGAAGCATGATTGAGTCATGCATTGCACAAAAAGAAAGAGAACGTCCATTGGACATTGTTAAGGCTGAGTTGCCTAGGAGTTGAATCACACCTTAGTGCGGGTGCGAATAGACAAGTGGGGTCCTATAGTTGGCCTTGAGGGCGTCGGGGCGCAGGTGTCGCGCAGAGGGCAGTGGTAGCCCCTCTGGACCGTGGGACAAACCGATGCAAACGCACCGACGATCCTGACTGGCCACAGTCCTATATCGAGATCTTGTGAGAATGCCGCTGTATAAAGCCTTGTTGCGCAAAATGACTGATTATTTTCTGGAAAGCACTTGTTTTTATGGCTGACGAGATACTGGCATGTCTCCCTGATCATTCTCTCCGACTGTTTTGTGTCTAGCTCCATGGAGTAGGATCTTGATTATTGAGGGCACATGTGCATAGTGAGTCCATGAATTATCTGGCATACATTATTATTATAATTTGAACTGTTGTATTTCTGAATATCTATATATATGACTGCCTGGAACTGTTTGGTTGATTATAACTGCTACTAAATGTTTATTACCATTATTGCTGTCATAAATGCTATGTGGGCTCTTTGCGCTGTTTGGTTTCTTGATGCTATAAATGGTAATGATGGTAGGATGTCTTACCTCTTTCCTGTCTTTCCATCATTGTTTATCTGTAAGGAAGCTGAGGCTCCCAACTTCCCTGGCTTTTTGCCTTACCTCGACTGAGCGACTGCTAAAGAATATGGAGCCACGCACGTAGAAATTTTTGGGAGATATGCGCCTGACTTTCTTGGGAGGGCCAGAGTGCTGGCACATCAACTATGGTTCTGAGCATTGCGTATATACGGGGGATGTATCGATATCTCTAGCCTGGAGGCGCCACGAGCTGCCTGTCTTCACCTGCTGTATTAGTCTACGTTTGGAGTTTCAACTACCGATACGCGAGATGTGGGGTGACCGTTATTTCACTTCGCGGGAAGACTCTTTTCGTTCCACAACTCGGGCCCCGTCCCGTAACTCTGCGATTCCTATGGTGATTTCCTCTGACGAGGAAGATCCAAAGAAAGATCTCGAGGAAGTCCCTGAGGACGACTCCGAAGAGGATCCTAAAGAGGATCCTGACACGATTCCTCCTCACTTGAGGGATTGATTTTACTTGTAGCCACTGAGGGCTACCAGTATTTTACTTTGGGGGCCTGATGTTTTGTCTGTAGTGGGCTGTATATTCTGATACCGTGGGATATGTATGTATAATCCTTTGGGGGCAGGTGTAGTTTTTGCTTTTTGGTACACCAGGCTTGTAACTAAACAGTTTGATAATTATATATATATGTTGTTGCAACGTTAATTTCCATGTATGCTTCACTACTGCTTTTATCCTCTATTTCCATTATGCTTCGTCAACATGGATGTTAATTATCGTTATAGTTAATGTACAAAAAGAAAAATACTTGCCAATTTAAATACCCAACTATAATCAAGTAAATATACATATTATGAAAAAGAACCGGGTCTTAACTCACATAATTTTATTTCCTTATTGTAATTGACAATGTGACGTTCCCTTACGAAAAGGGGCGTTACAATATGCATTTTACTATGATGTTTATGTTTTTCGTATTTCATAAAGCTCTCTATAATGTTTCCAACGAATATTATGGACATATGTATTAGATTAATATAAATGTAGTGATATTGCAATGCTAGGTATCTCTTTGTATACCACATATATTGAGATTCTGGTATTAGGATGTTACATTATGGTATCAGAGCAGTTCTTCTTGTTGAGTCGGGGTATAGACTGACTATGCTTAGGCATATTAGGAGTTCCTTCTTAGAAATTATGCTTTTCTTGTTTCGTATGTTAGATGTGGTTATAGAATTACCTGATTTTCCTTTGATTGGTTTGTTATTAGCTACTATTACTATTAGTCATGGCAACCATCACCCAAGAAGGGGGTGAATTAGGTATAAAAACTTTTCGCAAACCTCTTTTAGAGAAAACACAAATATTCTAACTATTAAATAAAAGCACAGAAATAACGAGATGTAGAAGAGAAGCTTTAAAAAATAACAAATAAATAAATGTGCAATAATATAAAATTACATAAAATAAAGAGATTGAGAAGAGAGAAGCAGGCACGATATTTATCCTGGTTCGACCACTAACCCACTTGTGGTCTACATCCAGTCCTCGAAAATAATCTGAGATTTTTTACTATGTATACAAGTTTCAATAGATGCTTGCAACCGTTACATAAAAGAGCACTTATCACATACAGGGAAACTCTACCCTTGTGCTAAAGTCTCAGCCTGCAGGGATACCTCACCCTTACACAAACCTTAAAGGGATACCTTACCCTTACACAAATCTTAAAGGGATACCTCACCCTTATATAAACCTTGAAGGAGTACCTCACCCTCAATACAGAAGAACAGAAATATAGACGAAGAGAAACTCTCACTCAGAGCAAATAATACAAATTAAAGTGCTAAGAGGCTCTCAAAGGATATCTCAAAGTTTCAGCAAAAAGAGCACAAAATAAAAGGCGTAAATTATAAATCACATTTTTCAAAGCAAACGTAAATTAAACAGATAGTTGGGCTGCCAACAAATGAGACCCACGGTCTCTATTTATAGAGTTGGAAAGAAAATGTCCGTTGGAGGAATTTAATATGATATTAAATGCTGACACGTATACCTATAAATTCAAAAAATGAAACAAGGTCTCGTGGGTTATTCGAATACCATCATGGGGTATTCGAATACCACTGTTTTCATTTCTTTTAAAAAAAAGGTTCAGAAGCAGGTTATTCGAATACCACAAGGGTGTATTCAAATACCTCTATTTTAAACACATTGTAAAAGTTGTTTAGAAGGATGTTATTCGAATGCCTTCAAGGTTATTCGCATACCTCTATTTAAAAACAGTTATAAATATTTGAAAAACATCCTAGAAAGTTTAACAAAAAACACCAAAATATTTTTAAGTTATTTTTAAGATCAACACTGTTTTGGTATAAGCTTAAGGAAACATTTTTGTTTTATCTTAACGCACTATGAGATATCCAAAGAGATCCTCGAACAAAGAGACTCTATATCCTTAAAAGATCATGGACTTGGTCTTCTCATCATATGTGTTAGCAAAACAAATCTTCAAAGACATATGTTTAATCACATTCTCCTTATGTTGAGCTTAATAGATATCTTTTGCTTTCTTGTTGCAATGCTCACTCTTGATACTTGGACTATCCTACAAAGTATTGTTCACTTAAACAAGTATAGTTAGTCCAAAATCATAATTCAATGTCTTCATATGCATGATTCATAAATGTATAACTCTAGTTAGTTTAACATGCATATAAAACTTTCATATACACATCCAAATAAGATATTTATCAATTATTAATGGATATGCTCTATATAGGATGCAACAAAGAACATAAGCAAAGTGTCCTTTTTGTCTTGTATTTGTCATCATCAAAACTTAACATATTAAACCATTTGGGACAAACTTACTTCCACAATCTCTCCTTTTTTGATGATGACAAATCACCAAAGAAAAATATGTTGAGCAATATACAAGAATAGATATTCATGTAAGCATATCAAACAATAAGTACAAGAACATATTTTTATTTTCAATTTTCACTCCCCCTATTTGACATCAACAAAAAGGCTTAGAAAGAAAAAAAATAGTATTTTCTCCCCCTTATAAATTCTACATATGATTCAAGAATAGAGATATGAAATAAGCATGCTTTTCAAGATATAGAAGATTATTCATAAAATGCTTGTCATATTTTTGTATGTCAACATTTAGCATATGATAGCAATAAAACATTTTATGTAATCAAACAAGGATATATGGCTTTTGATATAAACAACAATTTAAGGGCTAGGCTCCCCCTCAAAATATGCATATTATCAAAACATAATAGTTTAACATAGTCATGCATATATATTTTTAGTCAACAAGGACATGGAAGATATGTAAGATAAGTAAGATAAGCTCCCCCTTATTGAAGCACAAGATAGATAAAGGAAATATGTATGCCAAGGTCATGTAAGCACATTACCTTAAAGAAAAGCAAGGCAAAGATACATCTTCTTAATTCCTCAATCAAAAATCATTTTAAAACTTCTCCCCCTTTCAAAAAGAATTTTACAAGAGCACATTATATTTTTAAAAGCATTTTAGAAGGGTAGAGATGTTTTATATGAAAAAACACATATTCATTGAGACAGATCAATCCAAGTTAAAAGAGCATAAGTACATCTCCTTAATGAAATATGCTATAGGGATCAAAGCATGTATAGAACTAATATCATCCACCCTAAATGCAATGACAAATTAGCAAGTTAATATCTAATTAGGCACTTTGTCAAAGCTAAGCATACTTCTCATGTAAGGAAAGCATCTAATCATTTTAAGATCAATTTATAAACAAGTATCATACAATCCATATTATATAAAGTACCACAATAGCTTAGGGATAAAGATACTTATTGAGATAGATAAAGAGTGATGATCCTTTTTTATTGGTCCTTTAACTTTGAGCTTTCTTCCTTTGAATTCTCTATTTCATTGCACTAGAAGAAAGTCTTCTTTATCTTCCTCTTCATTTGAATTCCATTCAGCTTTTTTCATTTATTCATATATGCTTGTATGTACAAAATCTGATGGCTATATTTGAAATACATAGAGAGATTTGCAAAGCTAACTTTAAAAGTCCTCTAAAACATAGGTTAATATCAAATATCATGTAACCTCATTTATAAGCATAATTTAGGTTAATATATAATTTAAAGCATGTATCACATTATCAACCATGCAATGTTAGCTCTAACAAGAATGCATGAAGCACATATGCACTTAAATCCAAAAAAAAGGTTAAGCATTTTTAAGGCATGATTCAAGTTTATCAAGAAACATATGATCATCATCAAAACTTATTTAGGCATTTTTAGGCAAATAATTTTTATGTAAGGCATGTAAAGGTATAACACAACTCTCTACTTCTCCAAATATCATATGATATCAAATTTAAAACATAAATAAGGATAATAAATTGATATCACCAAAAGTGCACTCTTTGAGTTTTTGTAGATGACTCCAACTTCCACCAACTTCTAAGCTTCAAGTTTTCATGAGGGAATAGAAATTCTTTGCACCCCTTTTTTAAAAGTTGAATCCTTTTAAACTTTACTATCCTCAAGTTGAATGAACTTATTCCATTTAAATGCTTGCTTGAAGTAGTTGACACCCTACAAAATAATTCAAAGTACTTTCTTTGGTATCCATCAATTTTGGATCCATAGAGGTTAGTCATTATGCCAAACTCATAAGCAAATAAGCATTCAAAATAATAAAACAACAAATGAGTTCACAATGGCAAAAGATATTTCATTTCATTAATCAATTTAGCTAAGTACATATAATCATCAAAAGAATAGCCAATTACATTTGGTTAAGCATTTGCATTTTTCATACATATCATTAAGTGCATATTTTCAGACAAAACAAACAAAGAATTTAGTATATATTGATTATTAATTCTATGCAATATATACAGCAACAAATGCAGCAGAACCTTTCAAATAATTTGTATTTATTTGAATAGAAAAGGTTTTATTTGAATAAATGAGCAGGGAAAGCCGAGCGTTGTGGCCTTTAATAGATTTTATTCAAATACCATGAGATGTATTCGAATAGAACGGTTGAGAAAGACCAAAAGATGCACCCTTCTGATAGAAGGTATTCGAATAACTTACCAGTTATTCAAATAGATGGGCTAGTTTGGCTTGGCTGCCAGCCTATGGTATTTGAATACTTATTCCTGTATTCGAATACCCACACAAAAAAAAAAAATAAGCAAGACAAGAGCAAGTATTCGAATAGCTTCCAAGGTATTCGAATACTCCAGAGGCATGTGAGAAACACTGATATTGATAAGCCTCAGGTTATTCAAATAACTACTTAGTTATTCGAATACACTAGCTTATAGGAATATTGTACTGATATATGGTATTCGAATAGCCATAAGTCTATTCGAATAGGCCTATCAGAAAACCACAGATTTACACGTATAAAAGTAATGGTATTCAAATACCATAGGGAGGTATTCGAATAAGTTAAACAAGAAATCATATATATTATGTCTAGGATTTGCATTTTGAGATACGAAAGCTTACCTTTTGATGGAGTACCTGTAAAAATGATTTCAGGATAACTCCAACGCTCAATAATAATTCAAGAAGGATAAAAATCATGTTTAAGCAATAAATTCAAATATTTAATTATATGTATGATTGATCAAGAACTCAAGCTCAAGGATATTATCATTAGACATGTCAGTTCAAGCAAGAAGCATACTTATTTATCATATTAACATGCAGAGATATTTTCAGATTATAAGGCTAGAAAAGTATAATAAAAGTTTTCACTTATCCAAAAAAATTGTAAGTCCAAACTTCACGGAGCTAAGGAAGAGAGCTTGGAATTATTTCTAGTCTTTGTACTTGCAGCAACCACTTTTAAGATACCAAAGTCAGCTCTTGGCCTTCAAGCATACCTACAACACACTTCAATTTTTTTTTGACTTTTGGTACCCAAATTTTCTTGGGTCCTTGTGTGTTAGTTTTTGGCTATTAATCCATTATGCTATCATAAAGATCAATTTTTTCATAATGTGTAAACTAAGCACAACAAGTTAAATAACCAATTACCATTAAGCCCGTAGCCGATAACATGCTTGCTTTCATGATATATAGATAATTTTAAAGCATACATAGGCATTATAGATCCTTATGCACTAAGATATATAACAAATTAATGAACTATGATATAATAAGAATGAACATAATCATGTGTTAAACATAATATTCAAATTTTATCAAGTACAAATAATTCTATTAATCACTTAAGGCCTACAAGGAATATACCTCAAATTTATTGACTTTGCATGTGAGTGTGCATAAGAGATAAAAGCTTTTGATACCTTGGCCTTGGTAGTCAAGGAAATACTTTTTCTTATCCATTGCTTCTCTTTTGGAGTCTTGAACTTTGCAAGTTCTACATTTTGTACTCGAGAAATTTTGGTTGAAGTCATCTTCCTTCTTTGACCAAAGTTTCTACCATTAGACTTTGGAAGCATTCTCCTTGATGATTCCTCTTTATTTTAACCAATTTGTCCATCCTTTTGAGAAATATTCTCCATAATTGAAACACTAGGAGGACACTTTGGTATCCACTTCATTTTGGGTCCTTGAATGTTAGTATTAGGGCCTTTAGGATGTTTAGGAACTCATACCATACAATTTCTCATATAAGGATTTCTTCTATAATTGCATAAATGAGAAATATGTCCTAGATGACCACAAAAATTACAAACAATTAAATTTAATGATGGCTTGATCATTTGAATATCATTTTTGAAAAACTTAAGCCTTTTGTTATTTTTATATTCTAAATTATTTTTGTCATAAGCCTTGCTTGAATTTTCACATGGAATGACACTAATTTTATTCTCATTAACAAGCATAGAATGTAAGCAATTAGAATCATTAGCTTTGGCAAATTTGAAATATAAGTCCTCAACTTGATTTTCTAAATCAATGCATTTTTCACAAGAAGTTGAGGTTTCACATTTCAAAGACATTTCCTCGTCAAGAAAAGCATATTCATTTTTCAAAGTTTCAATTTTATTTTCAATAAAGGAAATGTTTTCCAAACACAATAAGTTTTTCTTTTCTAAATTTAATAAACCATCATACAATTCATTATATGTACATTGTAACTCATCATAGGAAAGACTATAATCTACTTTAGAATTATTTACCTCAAAGTGTTTTTTAGCCATATAGGAAGTAGTTTCAATTTCTAGCGTACTTGGCTCTTTAAGAGAATCATCATCTTCCTCATTGTTGTCCATCAAGGTTTCAAGAACATCTTCATTCTCAATTTTGTTTTACTTTGCCTCTTCTTCAAATTGAGCATCATCATCACTAAGAGGCATTTGGCTCCCTTCAATAGTTTACACATCTTTTTGAGGATATTTTTCATGACAAGTTTCCTTCAATGACTTTTGCCCTTCTTGCTTTCTATATATAACTTTATACACAAAATCATTGTTAGCAAGATAAATAGCATCAAGAGCATCCCATATATCTTTAGCACTAGAGCAACTCTTAATTTTAGCATAAGCCTCATCGTTCAAACAACTTCTCAAAATTTGCATAGCTCTAATATTCAAAGAAAAGCATTTCTTGTCATAGGCATTCCAAGTTTGTTTTGGTTTGTAAATAAATCCATTTAGCACAACATCCCACAGATCCAAATCAATAGATTGAATATAAAACTCTATTCTAGCTTTCCAATAAATAAAATGCACACCATCAAAGAATGATGGTTTATCAATTTCCAAACCTTCCATTTTGAAAAACTTTCAAGCTTGCCAACAAACAAGGATCTTTAACTCTAAGCAGTTAAGCTTTCACCAGAGCACGAAGCTCTGATACCACTTGTTAGTCATGGCAACCATCACCCAAAATGGGAGGTGAATTGGGTATAAAAACTTTTCAGAAACCTCTTTTAGAGAAAACACAAATATTAAAACTATTAAATAAAAGCACAAAAATAATGAGATGTAGAAAAGAAGTTTTAAAAAATAGCAAATAAATAAATGTGTAATAATATAAAATTACGTAAAATAAAGAGATTGAGAAGAGCGAAGCAGACACGATATTTATCCTGGTTCGACCACTAACCTACTTGTGGTCTACGTCCAGTCCTAAAAAACAATCCGAGATTTTTTACTATGTATACAAGCTTCAATAGGTACTTGCAACCGTTACATAAAAGAGTACTTTTCACACACAGGGAAACTCTACCCTTGTGCTAAAGTCTCAGCCTGCAGGGATACCTCACCCTTACACAAACCTTAAAGGGATACCTCACCCTTATACAAACCTTGAAGGGATACCTCACCCTTAATACAGAAGAACAGAAATATAGATGAAGAGAAACTCTCACTCAAAGCAAATAATACAAATTGAAGTGCTAAGAGGCTTTCAAAGGATATCTCAAAGTTTCAGCAAAAAGAGCACAGAAAAAAGGCGTAAATTATAAATCACATTTTTCAAAGCAAGCGTAAATTAAACAGATAGCTGAGCTGCTAACAGATGAGACCCACGGTCTCTATTTATAGAGTCGAAAAGAAAATATCCGTTGGAGGAATTTAATATGATATTAAATGCTGACACGTATACGTATAAATTCAAAAAATGAAACAAGGTCTTATGGGTTATTCGAATACCATCATGGGGTATTCGAATATCACTGTTTTCATTTCTTAAAAAACAGGTTCAGAAGCAAGTTATTCGAATGCCACAAGGGTGTATTCGAATACCTCTATTTTAAACACATTGTAAAAGCTGTTTAGAAGGATGTTATTCGAAAACCTTCAAGGTTATTCAAATACCTCTGTTTAAAAATAGTTATAAATGTTTGAAAAACATCGCAGAAAGTTTAACAAAAAACACCAAAACATTTTTAAGTTATTTTCAAGATCAACACAGTTTTGGTATAAGTTTAAAGAAGCATTTTTGTTTTATCTTAATGCACTATGAGATATCCAAAGAGATCCTCGAACAGAGAGACTCTATATCCTTAAATGATCTTGGACTTGGTCTTCCCATCATGTGTGTTATCAAAACAAATCTTCAAAGACATATGTTTAATCACATTCTCCTAGTGTTAAGTTTAATAGATATCTTTTGCTTTCTTATTGCAATGCTCACTCTTGATACTTGGACTATCCTACAAAGTATTACTCACTTAAATAAGCATAGTTAGTCCAAAATCATAATTCAATGTCTTCATATGTATGATTCATAAATGTATAACTCTAGTTTGTTTAACATGTATATAAAACTTTTATACACACATCCAAATAAGATATTTATCAATTATTAATGGATATGCTCTATATAGGATGCAACAAAGAACATAAGCAAAATGTTCTTTTTGTCTTGTATTTTTTATCATCAAAACTTAACATATTAAACCATTTAGGACAAACTTATTTCCAAAATTACATGGTATTGAGACTGCAACTCAATATATGTTATTTTTGTGTGTACCGGAAACTATGGCACTGACAAGGCGATCTAGAGAAGTAGAGAGCTTGAACCCACATGATCCAGATATGGCTGAAGCCTTTATGGCTATGGCCAATGTTATGACAATGGTGCTTGAGAGGATGGAAGCAAATCCACCTCAATAGCCTCCACCACCTGTGCAACCAGTGCAAGGAGTACATCAAGTCGGAAGGAATCAGAATTTCCTAGACTTGACAGTTTTCTGTTAAATGAACCCTCCACTGTACAGAGGTGAGTACAACCCCGCAAAAGGCTGAGGAGTGGCTTAGTGAGATGGAAAATATCTTCGATGCAATGCTTTTCTCGGAGGAACAAAAAGTGGTCTTCTCCTCATATATGTTGAAGGATGAGGCGGAGTATTGGTGGAAAGGTACCAAAAGGGCGCTTGAAATCACAGAAATACTGATGTCATGGGAAGTCTTTAAGATAGCTTTTCTGGAGAGTTTTTCCCACAAACTCTATATGATGACAATGAAGTGGAGTTAATGGAGTTAAAACATTGAAACATGTCTGTAGGCCAGTATATGGCCAAGTTTGATGAGTTATCGAAGTTCTCTTCGTAATTTCGTTATCATCCGGATGAGATATGGCAATATTTGAAATTTGAAACTGGTCTAAGAAGTGAGATAAAAAAACGTGGTGGAACATATGGAAATTAGGGATTTTCCTTCGTTGGTTAACAAGTGTAGGATTGTGGAGTCCTGCGCTCAAAGTCCTCAATCAGAGGAAAGAGTGTAAAACATCCCAAAGAGAAAGCAAGAAGATGATAAGAGCAAGCAGAGGCAAGTAACCCTAAAGGAAAAGGCAAGAAACGGGCCCAAGGCACATAGAGGCAAGTGCTTGGCAAGCCAATCTATGTGTTACACGTGTGCTCAACTAAGACATTTCTCTAAGGATTGTCCACAGAATAGGAAAGATACGCCTACCCCAAAGCCACTAGCTAAAGGATGAGTTTACACTCTCGGTGGAACAGAGGTGGCCCAGTCTTCCAACCTCATCCAAGGTAAAGGTATAACTCGTAATCATCTTTTAAATGTCATGTATGATTCAAGAGCATCACACTCCTTTGTTTCTTATGATTGTGCAAGGATGTTGGATTTGCCTATGTCAGAGTTGCCATATGACTTATTTATTTCCACGCCCACGGGTAAGTCAGTTATAACTTCAAAGGTATGTCTTGACTGTTGTATAAGGATTAAGGATAGAGTATTCTTTGTGAACCTTATCTATTTACCCTTTGTGGACATAGATGTCATTCTTGGTATGGATTGGTTGTCATCCAATCATGTGGTTTTGAACTATTCAAATAAGACCTTAGTTTTTCTATCTGATGTTCCTACCAAAGTTATTTCTTCAGAGTCTGTCTATCTCAATGCTAATTAGGTTAATCACTATTTAGTAGAATGAGCTCTAGGATATGTTCTTCTTTTCTTATTAGATGTAGAGGTTGAGCTGAGCCTAGATAGTATACCTATGGTGAGGGAATACCCCAAGGTATTTTCGAGTGATGTAGCAGAGTTACCACCAGAGAGAGAGATAGGGTTTACTAAAGATTTAGTGTCGGGTACAAGACCTATATCTATAGCACCCTATAGGATGGCACCTCTAGAATTGGCAGAACTCAAGAAGCAATTAGAGGAGTTGTTGGATAAGCAATTTATTAGACCTAGTGTTTCTCCGTGGGGAGCACCAATGTTACTAGTGAAGAAGAAAGATTGTACCATGAGGTTATGTGTTGACTACAGGAAGTTGAATAAAGTAACCATTAAGAATAAGCATCCTTTGCCTAGAATAGATAATTTGATGGATCAATTAAGAGGAGCTTCAGTGTTTTCCAAGATTGATATGAGAAGGTATCATCAAATCAGAGTTAAGGGAAAGGATATCCGTAAGACCACTTTTAGAACTAGGTATGGGCATTATGAGTACCTTGTGATGTCATTTGGGTTGGCGAATGCTCCAGCAATGTTTATGGACTACATGAACAGAGTTTTTAGACCTTACCTAGATAAGTTTGTGGTAGTGTTTATTGATGACATCCTTATCTATTCAAAGAAAAGAGAAGAGCATGAGTAGCATGTAAGGATAGTTTTAGATATCCTAAAGGAAAAGAAATTGTTTGCCAAATTATCCAAGTGTGAGTTTTGGCTAACAGAAGTTCATTTTTTGGGTCATGTTATTTCTAGAGGAGGAATTGTAGTGGACCCTAGCAAAGTGGAAGCACTGTTGCAGTGGGAGAGACCCACCACTATGATAGAGATCAGGAGCTTTATAGGCCTAGCGAGGTACTATAGAAGGTTTATCAAAGGGGTTTTCTCAGTTAACGCTGCCTTTATCTAGGTTGACTAGGAAGGGTAGTACTTTTAATTGGACCCAGGACCGTGAGAATAATTTCCAAGAGTTAAAGAAAAGGTTGACTACTATGCTAGTGTTAGTATTTCTGAATCCCCATAAGAATTTTGAGGTCTTTTGTGACGCTTAAAAGATGGGACTAGGGTGTGTTCTAATGTAGAATAAGAGAGTAGTTGCCTATGCATCAATGAAGTTAAGACTACATGAAGAGAACTACCCTACGCATGATTTGGAGTTAGCATCTATAGTGTTTGCTATTGTGACATTGGCAAGTGCACCAAATCGCAAAAGTAATAAATGATGAGTAAGATATCGTTCCCACGAGGAATTAGTTTACCAAGTACCATTTCTATAATATTAATACTATCTAGGCAACCAATAATTGTGATTTAAGATAATTAAAGACATAAATTTATCAAAGACATAAACAAACAAGAATGCACAAAATTAAGAAACTAGGGATTTGACTTCACTTAATTCAATAATCTATCATAGACAATAGAGTAGCTTTAGGATTTTCATTCTAATTAATTTATAGTAATTCAATCAATGGGGAGAATCCTTAATTAATTAAAACCCAATTTCTTGGTGAGTTAATTCTTTTTAATTATCAAAGCCTAGTCAATTCCTTGATCTAAACCCCAACTCTTAAAGGCATGATCTTCACTCTATGGATTCTCATGGAAAATACCACAATTCTCTCACACAACCTATAACCATTATTCCTAGATGATTATAAATTATGGCACTTATTATTTATAGTCTAAGTCATATGCAAATATTTCGATTCTACACACATCTCACGAGATTAATTTATGAGTGACCAATTCATAAAAGCATTAAGAACCATAATAAGCACTCAAATTGAATAAAAAAATTAATTAAAAATTGAATCTTAATACATATCAATTGAATAAGGTTACATCTTCACCCTCGAAACACATGAATTTAGCTATATATGACAAAAGAGAAGAAGAGATAGGAAAAGGAAAGAGGATTCATCATGATAGAACTGTAGAGAAGAAACCAAAGCGTCTTTAATGGTTATTCGATCTCTAACTCCATGAGAGCTCTATGATAGCTCCTCCTTTTCTCCTAGAGCTCGTTCCCTCATTGCTTTTGAGACTCTCAAAACTCTATATTTGTTTTATGTATTTTCTGAATCAAAAGAGAGCTACTTTGCTAAACTCGTTTTTCCCTTTTTATAGAAAAATTGACATTTTTTCTTATCTTATTTGCATGATTTTTCTCACCCACCAGATAGCAGAATCTACCCTCGATCTCAATAGATAATTTGTAGGATTTTCTGTTAGCTTTTCAATGCCGCAAACAGCGCATTAATCTAATCTCTTAATTAATCTTTGACCAAATCTCTTGTTTCCTATTCCTTTTTGTTGAATTCATATAAATTAGGAAATAAATATTCCACTCAAATTAAGAAACTCCTTGAGATCCTTGCATTAAACGCAGATATATTTGGTCATCAAGTAGAGATTATTTGCACTCTAATTAAGAATCTAACTTAATCTTTTCTTAAATTCCTACAAAACACAATAAAAATACATTTAATTCAGTGGACTCAGAATTTACTCAATAACATAAATAAGTAATATAATTCTACTCTTAAAATATTCAAATCCTTCAAATATTTATAGTTAAGAATTTCTTATTTTTGCACAAAATCGAGGATTTATCATAAAAATTCAAATAATCCTAGGTGAAGAGATAATTATTTAAAAAATAAAAATAAATAGAAATAAACAAAAACTAAATAAATATAAATTAAAAATCCTAATAAATAAACCCAAAAGATGAGTGTATTTTACACTCATCAAATACCCCAAAATTTAAATATTGCTTGTCCTCAAGTAATAAAGAAAAAGAAAAATTAAAAATAAGAAAAGAAAAGAAAATAACTAAAACTCAAAACATGCAAACTTAAAAATGACAATACTGGTTATTGAAAATCATTCATATCCTCATAAATTACTTCACAATCTCATTTCAAAGGGTCACACATGCACAATCCATTTATCACATCGTCTCTTACATATAACTCTTCTACAAAAATGACTTCCCAAAAAGATAAATGAAAGACCCAATCTCCTCATAAAGTACAAGCTCAGATAAGTTTATAAAATTGCAAATACACATCAAACCCACATCCATAGGATTGTTCTTCATCTCTCTCTCCACTAATGTAAACAACGCATAACCAAGGATCAAAAGGGTCTTTACAAAGCTTGTAATATAAGGCCAAGGGTTTGGGTTAAGAAAGAAAATGGTAGGATAACGAAAACAAAGTTGAGATACAAAAATCATGCAAATTTCAAAATTCAAGCCACAAAATATAGGACAAGTGCAGAATGGAGCATAAGAATCAACACTTTATTCATCCTCTTCTATTTTTTTTCTTTCTTTTTCTTTTTTTATTAACAACCTCCACCCCCAAACTTATTTCTTTGCAATACTTTGGGTGAACTTTATCTTCTTTTTTTTGCTTTTTTTATGATTTATTTGTTTATTCTTTTTTTTTTCAGCTCCTGAAATACTTCATGCACAAAAATAACTAAAGCTTAAATAATAAAATAATACAAGATATGCACTCAACAAAGGTTATGTAAGAGAGGAATTGTTTTTTTATTACTATGGGTATGGGAAAAGGAAAATGTAGGCAAAGAAAAGAAATAAATGCCAAACAATAACAAGGCTGCAAAAGGGACCTAAGGATAAACTGTGTCTACAGGTTAGCTTGAAAGGCTCAAATGGTCCAAAGAAGACCCTTATAATTTCCTTAATCATGCACTGCCTAGGATTTTACCTCAAGAGAGAATCAAACAACTTCTAGATTCAAATCATCCACACATATGCATTCTTATAAATTTTCTCTAAGCCTAACATGCGTGCATAATCCAAGGTCTATCAAACTTAAAGATGGGAAATACATCCATACATAATTGAAACAATAGAGATAAACATAACTCATAAATTCTCATGTGCTATCCCAAGAAATTAGATCATCCACAATTTAAGCAATCATTGAATATTCAATTCAATACACCAGCATGCACAGTTAATGACTCAAAATAAAATAGGGTGATGGAAACAAAATAAAATAAAAAGAATAATTAAATAAATACAAAGATTAAAAGCTAAAGGAAAGAGAAAAAAATTCTTTTTGGTGGTCGACAACTATATACATCCCCCTACAAAGGCTCCAAACTCAGGGAGGCACCTAAGCCGACTCAATATTAGCAAACTTCAAAACAAAAATAGAAAAATGTTAGTCAATAAAATAAGAAATAATAAAATAATAGCAAAAACAAATAACTAACGAAACCGAAAGGATAAAAGAGTAAAGAAAAAAAAAGAAAGAAAATAAAAAATTAAAGCCTAGAGTAGTATTCTTCCTAGATACTAATGATATTGATAAAAGCCTAATTCCCCGGCAACGGCGCGAAAAATTTGTTATGATATTGGCAAGTGCACCAAATCTCAAAAGTAATAAATGATGAGTAAGATATCGTTCCCAGGAGGAATTAGTTTACTAAGTACCACTTCTCTAATATTAATATTATCTAGGTAACCAATAATTGTGATTTAAGATAATTAAAGACATAAAATTATAAAAGACATAAACAAACAAGAATGCACAAAATTAAGAAACTAGGGATCTGACTTCACTTAATTCAATAATCTATCATAGACAATAGAGTAGCTTTGGGATCTTCATTCTAATTAATTTATGGTCATTCAATCGATGGGGAGAATCCTTTAATTAATTAAAACTCAATTCCTTGGCGAGTTAATTCTCTTTAATTATCAATGTCTAGTCAATTCCTTGATCTAAACCCCAACTCTTAAAGGCATGATCTTCACTCTATGGATTCTCATGGAAAATATTACAATTCTCTCACACAACCTATAACCTTTATTCCTAGATGATTATAAATCGGGGCACTTATTATTTATGGTTTAAGTCATATGCAAATATTTTGATTCCACACACATCTCACTAGATCAATTTATGAGTGATCAATTCATAAAAGCATTAAGAACCATAATAAGCCCTCAAATTAAATAGAAAAGAAATTAATTAAAAATCTAATCTTAATACATGTCGATTGAATAAAGTTACATCTTCACCCTAGAAACACATGAATTTAGCTACATATGACAAAAGAGAAGAAGAGATAGGAAGAGGAAAGAGAATTCATCATGACAGAACTGTAGAGAAGAAGCCAAAACGTCTTCAATGGTTATTTGATCTCCAATTCCATGAGAGCTCATAACAGCTCCTCCTCCTCTCCTAGTGCTCATTCCCTCATTGCTTTTGAGACTCTCAAAACTCTATATTTTTTTTATGTATTTTCTAAACCAAAAGATAGCTACTTTGCTAAACTTATTTTTTCCTTTTTATAGAAAAATTGACATCTTTTCGTATCTTGTTTGCATGTTTTTTTTCACCCACCAGATAGCAGAATCTACCCTCGATCTCAATAGATGATTTGTAGGATTTTCTGTTAGTTTTTCAATACCGCAAATAGCGCGTCAATCTGATATCATAATTAATCTTTGACCAAATCTCTTATTTCCTATTCCTTTTTATTGAATCCATATAAATTAGGAAACAAATATTCCACTCAAATTAAGAAACTCCTTGAGATCCTTGCATTAAACGCTGAGATACTTGGTCATCAAGTAGAGATTATTTGCACTCCAATTAAGAATCTAACTTGATCCTTTCTTCAATTCCTGTAAAAAATAATAAAAATACATTTAATTTAGTGGGCTCATAATTTACTTAATATCATAAATAAATAGTATAATTCTACTCTCAAAATATTCAAATCCTTCAAATATTTATATTTAGGAATTTCTTATTTTTACACAAAATCGAGGATTTATCATAAAAATTCAAATAATCCTAAGTAAAGAGATAATTATTTAAAAAATAAAAAAAACTAAATAAATATAAATTAAAAATCCTAATAAATAAACCCAAATGATGAGTGTATTTTACACTCAATATTTGCCTTAAAGATTTGGAGGCACTATCTCTATGGAGCTCAGTTTGAGGTGTTCAGTGACCATAAGAGTTTAAAGTACTTGTTTGATCAGAGGGAGCTGAACATGAGGCAGAGAAGATGGATGGAATTCTTGAAAGATTATGACTTTGAGTTAAAGTATCATTCAGGTAAGGTCAATGTAGTGGCCGATACACTAAGTAGGAAATCCTTACATGTGTCCCAAATGATGGTCCAAGAGAGTGAACTTCTCGAGAGTTTCAGAGATTTGAGTCTAGCAGTGACTATGTTGTCACAAAGTCTCTTTGTGAGTTAAGTGGACATGGTAAATGACTTAAGGAGTCAGATTTTAGAATCCCAAAAAGAGGATGAAGCTTTAATGGACATTAATGAGTAGATCTTTTAAGGAACCTTAGAGGATTTTAATATGGCTGATGATGGAATGATAAAGTTTAGAGACAAACTTTATATTCCAAGAGAGTTAAGGATCAAAGAAAGGATTCTAGAAGAAGCTCACAATAGTAAGTATACCATCCATCCTAGAACAACTAAGATGTATCAAGATTTAAAGAAAATGTTTTGGTGGTCTAGAATGAAGAGAGGCATAGCGGAGTATGTCGCAAGGTGTTTAGTTTGTCAAAAGGTGAAGAATGAACACCAGAAACCGACAAGACCATTACAGTCTTTAGGGATTTCAGAATGGAAATGGGAGAAGATTTCTATGGACATTGAAATGGGTCTTCCCAGAACTCAACAAGGTTTTGATGCAGTTTGAGTCATAGTGGATAGATTAACCAAATCTGCCTACTTTTTGCCTATGAGAGCTATTTATCCTCTAGAGAAATTAGCTCAACTATATCATAAGGAGATAGTTAGGTTGCATAGAATCCCCATAAGTATAGCTTCAAATAGAGATTCTAGATTCACATCTCGATTCTGGGGAGCCTTGCAAGAGGCGTTCGAGACTAAGTTAAGCCTTAGCACAACTTATCACCCGCAGACTGATGGGCAAATCGAGAGAACTATCCAAACCCTTGAAGATATGCTTAGGGCATGTGTTTTACAATAACAGGGTACTTGGGAAAAGTTTTTACTATTAGTGGAGTTTACTTATAACAATAGCTACTATTCCAGCATTAGTATGGCACCGTATGAGACTTTGTATAAGAGAAAGTGTAGATCACCTCTATGTTGGTATGAGATGGGTGAGAAAACCATATTAGGTCCAGAGTTGGTCCAACAGACCACAAAGCAAATCAAGATGATTAAGGATAGGTTAGTTACTGCTCAGAGTTAGCAAAAGAGCTATGCTGACAAAAGAATGAGATCTCTTGAGTTTGATGAGGGAGATCATGTATTTTTAAGAGTTACTCCTACAACAGGAATTAGTAGAGCATTGAAAACCCGAAAGTTAAATCCTCATTTTCTAGGTTCCTACCAAATTCTAAAGAGAGTTGGACCCATAGCTTACCAGATAGCCCTTCCTCCTAGTTTGTCAAACCTCCATCATGTTTTTCATGTGTCTCAATTAAGAAAGTATAATCCAGATCCTGTGCGTATCATAGAACATGAATTTGTTCAGTTAAGGGATGATTTGTCTTCTGATGTACAATCGGTAAGGATCGTGGACAGAGGGGTCAAAGAGCTTAAAGGTAAGTAGATTCCTCTGGTGAAGGTTTTATGGGGTGGCAATGACACTGAGGAGGTAACTTGGGAGTTCAAGTCCCACTTGTAGAAGGACTACCCGGATTTGTTCCTTTCAAGTGAGCAATTTTGGGGTCAAAATTTTAAAATGGAGGAGAGAAATGTAATACCCTAAAATGACATGTTAGACTTGTTTATATGTTCAAAAGGTAGCATATGACTTTCTTAGCATGTATGTTTAATTTTGTGATTATCTGAGTTAGTTTAGGTACTTAGTTTCAACCCAGACTATGAAAAGTAGCTTAAAATGACTCAAATAATAGCATAAATTGCTTAAACGATGGAAATAAATATGGATAATTTATTTTTAAGTTATAAATATATGAAACAAGTTACAGTTAAAGTTTCAAGGTAAACTAAGCTAGTTTGGCATTTTTAGGCATACTGATTGTCTAATTATAGCCAGTTTGACTAGCAGCAGATATGAAAATATCAGATAATGGTGAAACAACTTTTTATATGAATCCTAATATTTATTTTAAAGTTGTTGGAAGTTGAAAATCTTGAATTAGTTAAATCTGAGTATTTTTAGTAGATCGGGATTTATTAGTTATGGCCTAAGGCCTTAAGAGTCTTTTGGTATCTCTTTATGAGCCTCCACTCACGGCTTCTTACTTCAAAAATATGAAAAATAGAAAACGTGAGAGAAGGGAGGAAAGAAGAGGAAGCAAAGACCATGGAAGAGGAAGAGAGAAAGAGGAAAGCCAAGGGTAAAGCCAAGGCTTGAGGATCCAACCAAACTTGATTCATCTTCATAGTTGTAAAGGTAGGGCTTTTTATGTTCATATTCATCACTTTTCTCTATTTTACTGTTGATACACCTTTGGTGCTTAATAGGTCAAATTAAGTTCTAGAGATGTTTAATGTTTTTTGCTTACATGATTGAGTTTCTTTGGTCATTTATGACTTGTTCATAGTTTAAGATGAAGATAGAATATTAGAACACTTCATTTAGGCCATTGATGCCAAAAAGAGGGGTTTAGGTCAAAGATTTGTGATTTAAGTGTATAAATCCAAATTGAGATGGTTAAGTTGGTGATTAATGATTCCTAAGTATTTGAGAACTGACTAAGGACCTAATATTACCAAGAAACTGATTTAGAATGGCCAAAAACCATGAAAAGTTCTAATAGAATAGTGGTATAGCTCTGCAAAATTATACAGATTTTATGTCATGTAGCAAGTGCCCAGACGCCCTACACCAAGTGCCTAGGCGCTAGTGTGCCAGGGATTAATGTATTGTAGTAGGGCGCAGAGCGCTTAGGCACTTAGTACAAAGCGCTTAGACGCTCAATGCCCAGGAAAATTTATGCGAATCAGAGCACAAAGCGCTTAGACACTCAGACCAAAGCACTTAGGAATGCAGCGTGAGACAGAACAGGGCTGATCCCTACCTAGTGAGCGCTCAGATGCTCAATGAGGGGGCGCCAATGCATAATTCAACACAAAGTTGAATTTGATGTTTTGAAGGCCTTGACCAGTTAGAATCATTTATATATGCTTCCTAAGGAGTGTTAAGGCACAAATAGGAATATTTTTCAAGAAAAGAAATTATCACCTAGTATGTAAGAGAAAGTTTAAACCTTTTAGCATTCAATAGTTATGGTTTGCTTCAGGTTAGTATTTAGCACCTTAGGCCACTTTTGGATGGTAATGTATGTCATTTAAGAGTAATGAGTGATGAGTAGGTGTTAGATATATGTATGATGGGAAGGATTGGTAGTATTGATTTTTGTGAGTATCCTTTGATGCCCATTCATGAAGGCCAAGGAAGATAGATGGGTGTCTGATAGACTCTTTTGAGAAAGGACATAACCCTGATATCTCGATAGTGCCAAGGCCAAGGGAGATAAGTGGGGAGTCCGTAAGGTTCTTTTGAATAAGGATTCAGCCCGAACTTCTCAGTGTACCAGGATTTGTGTGATGTGAGGATGAGTTTTTCCTCTATTTACCACAAGATAGTACACTGAACCAATGTTCCTAAACTTAACATCTAGGTTTTAAATTGGACTAAGTATGTATGTATGAAATGTATGTTAACTTGGTTTATCTAAATGCTATAGTTAGACCTTGTTGATGCTTTAGACATATCTTACTTAGCATATGTTAAGATTATGTTTATTATGTTATGTATGCTGGTTTTGATTACTCATACTGAGAATGTAGTTTCTCACCCCGCTGTGTATCATGTAATTCCAGGTGAAGCTTCTTCCAAGAGTAAGAAGCAAAAAGGAAGCTAAGGATTAGAGTAGCTTTATAGTTTAAGTTATAAACATTGCATTTCTTAGTACTTTCTGTAATGTAAGGAATTATGTAATACTTCAATCCTTTGCTAAGGCTAATGTTATATATGTATATGCATTTTACTATGATGTTTTATGTTTTCCGCATTTCATAAGGCTCTCTATAATATTTCCAACAGACATTACGGACATAAGTATTAGATTAATATGAATGTAGTGACATTGTAATGTTAGGTATCTCTTTGTAGACCACATATATTAATATTCTAGTCTTAGGATGTTACATCACAACTAAACTAACATCATTTTTTGATAATCTAGATACTATATATTTTTATGAGCCTTGTGAGGGAAAAGTAATATATACATATAAAGGGAAAGTCTATTCCATACTAATAAGAATAGTTCATACAAACTAGTACATTAATATACAAATAATACAATCTAAGCCTATTCAAGTATAAGTACATAGAACATATTTAAAAAACAACGACATATCTATAAAAACAAAGCAATGGTCAAAACTAAGAAATAATCTTATGCTACATTAACATCTTCACTTCCATTCTTTGGGAGGATCCCGCACTGGAATTATCATGGAAATAAAAGATACAAGGGGTGATAATTTTAAAATCCTCAGTAAGTATACATATAACATGTCATCATAATAACTTCAGCTGCTGGAAATAAAATCATAATTGTAAATAACATATAGAAAGGTGGCTAAGGCCAAAAGGGTTTCCTTTCTCTTCCCAAAGTAGAAATTTCATTATTATCATTGAACAATAATTTACATTCAATAATTATATCTAAATCCAACACATCACCAATAGATCACAGAATACCTTAACAATATCAATTATGAGTCATATCTCACTATCACTAGAATATTCACTTTCTCTCATAATGCAAATATTCATTAACAATTCCAAGATCTATATAATTAACATATTCATGATAATGTGATAGTGCCCAATCATGTGTAATTCTGTTATTAGTTCTCATTTATCATCCTTTCTAAGCATATTCCTAAGAACCTTGTTCCTTATATCACTTGGTAGGGAGGGAATGTTACCTCCTCACACTACTGATAACCCAGGCCACATCTGATGAGGAAACTAATGTGAAGTCCCATACTAAGAATTTAAGATCACCTTCCCCATTGAGGTTCATCTCCTGAAATTCACATTTGTGGTAATGAAACTAATGAGAAATCCCATACTAAGAATTTAGGATCACCTTCTTTATCGAGGTTCATTTCCTAAAATTCACTGACCAAAAGATTCTACACATCATACTAAGGGTTACAATACGAAGGGAATAGCAAGTATGGATCACCTCTATTCAAGATTCATATCCAATGTCTTTTTGCTTGAGCACATTCTTATCAATTCAATTCTAACTCAACTTTAACAATTTAAATGAGGAAATCATCATTCAATATCCTTATACTAGCTTAGCTTTACTTTTATAAAGAAGCAAAACATTCTATAGTACACCTCATAAGTATAACAAGTGTACAATCTCAATTTATCCCATCACATAGATATATTTAGTGCACTATATCATTATTCCACCAATTTATCACGTGCACATTCATAGCATAAGTCACTTCATTTAGTGAACTCAATCAATTCCCTTCATATTATACAACGTGGAACTCTATTTACTCAAAACAGAGGTCTGATAATCTATTATCATATTTTGGTAATTGATTATCAACCACAAATGTTCTTATATTGTAACTGGATAATTAATTATCACACTCTGATAATCAATTATCACTATCCAACAATGGCATTTTGTAAGCCCATAATCGATTACCAACCCTGGATAATTGATTATGACTTACTAACATTGCATTTTAGAAGTTGATAATCAATTACCACTTTGCTCTAATCGATTATCACTCAAAACATGACATTCTAAAAGTTGATAATCGATTAGCATGTTACCTCTAATCAATTATCACTCAGAATATACCATTCTGGAAGTTGGTAATCGATAAGTCCTTCTGGGTAATCAATTATCACTTTTTGAAAATTGATTATCTGGTGCATTTCAAACCAGAAAGCAGCTCTAACTCTATAACTTCCATTTCTTTCTATTCATTCTATCAACATATCATCAAAACCTCATCATATATCATTCAAACTATAATCCAAGTGATAATCCAATAAGAATAGTTTCCATAAAATGCTATTTATATCATAAATCACAAACTCTTGAGGTTATAGCTATATCTATACTTAAAGCTCATCAATCTCATGTATATACAACCAATTCATTATAGAGAATCACAAGGAATTCTCAACCGACTCAGCCACAAAGAATTTAAGAAGCAATGAAGATAGAGAGCATGGTAGAGATACACAACAACCCCCTACCTATACTCCTTTGTTAAAGGTGTTCTGTTCTTCTTCTTGTTCTCCCTTTTGTTTTCATTTTTCCTTTTCTTTCTTTTCTTTTTCCTACTTTGTTATTTCTTTTCTTTCTTATCTCTATCTTTTCTCTTTTCTCTTTTTCCTTTGCTATCAGTCGTGTGAATAAGAGAAAATGGGAAATAAGAAGGTAAGAAAGTCAAAGACGGTGCATAAAGTTATTGGAGGGATAAAGTTGTTTGACTTTCATGGCTAAATGGAAGTGTTGTATCTCTTATGGGTATTTGATCTTCCATTGATTAGTTTTTTATTTTCTATAAGTGTTAGGGAAAATTCTAGGACTTCATTCAATTTTCATGCTCATCATTTAATGATTTTCTTTATATACCATTAATAGTCACTAGGTTATATTACTCTTCCTTGTTGTTAAAAATACCAAACTAATTCAGTTAATTCTCAGAAATCCACCATAACTTATTCTAAGTATTTGTGACCTAGAAATAAAGCTTCCATAATATTTCTATAATTTAAGCAATTTATGCTAAGTTCTGAGCTAATATGAGCTATTTTTCATATCCAATGTTATAACATTATACTTAAACTAGCTCAACAAATCACTGAAATTAATAGCTAACTCATACAAGTGTTATTGATCTTCTATAACAATAATTAAGGCTAATAGGTTAGGAAGGATGTTATAATTCTCCTCTCCTTTTAAAAAAAATTGTCCTCAAAATTTAGTTGCCTAATATGAAAAGTTTGGATAGTCTTGCATCATGCTAGATTCCAGCTCCCAAGTGGCCTCCTCTGCATCAATCCTATCCCATCCCACCTTTACCAGTGGAATTTGCTTCCCACTGAGTTCTTTGACTCTTCTATCCACGATCCTTACAGGTTTCATCATATAAGTTAAATCATTTATTAATTGTATTGATTCATTTTCCAAGATGTGTAAAGGATCTAGATTATTTTTTCTGAGTTACAAAACATGAAAGACATTATGACGGTTGGACAAACTAGGTGGAAGGGCTATTTGATAAGCCACTGGTCCAATTCGTTTTAGGATTTGATAAGGACCAAGAAATCGAGGGTTTAACTTTCGAGTTTTCAAAGCTCTACCAACCCCTATAGTAAGAGTGATTCTCATAAATACATGTTCTCCATACTCAAATTTTAGAGGTCTCCTTCTTTTATCTGTATAACTCTTTTGCTTACTTTGAACATTTATCAACCTATCCTTGATCATCTTAATTGGTTTTGAGATTTGTTGCACTAGTTCTGGACCTAAGATGGTTCTTTCTCCTATCGCATACCAGCACAGAGGTAATTTGCATTTTCTACCATGCAATGCCTCATAAGGTGTTATTCCTATGCTGACGTGATAGCTGTTGTTGTAAGCAAATTCTACTAAAGGTAGAAATCTATCCTAACTATCCTATTATTCAAGTACACTTACTCTAAGCATATCCTCTAGGGTTTCAATAGTTCTCTCAATTTTTTCATTAATCTACGGATGGTAAGCTTTGCTAAAGCTCAACTTAGTCCCAAAAGCTTTTTGCAAATCTCCCTAAAATCTATAAGTGAACTTAGGGTCTCTATCAGATACTATGCCTGAAGGGATTCTGTAACACCCCAACTTTTTGGATAATTACAATATTGTCCTGAAATGTACTGTTTTGTGAATTCTGTGAGCAGTAAATTAAATTTGACTGTTTCATGAGTGTATTTGATTGTTTTGTGTGATTTGCTCCGAGTCAAGAAAATAATAATTTTCTGGTCGAAAAAATCTTATTTTAATTAATTGGAGCTGGGGGATCTTACTAAACCCAATTCTGATTGATATATATATTAATATTGTAATTTTTAGGATTTAACTGTGTAATAAAATAATTTTATATTATTATAATATTATTTTATATTACAGTACCAACTGTCTCAAAAATAGTAGAAATCTGCTTCGATTTGACCACAGATATTTAAAAGTATTGTGGGACCCGCATTTAGGAAAAATAGTCAACTATGCTGACTGGACAGATTCTAGCCAATGAGAGCAAGTCAACAAAAGTGGTTTGACTTTTTAAACCAATAAGAATACGTCAATACGAAAGGAGCATAGACTTTAATTTGGACCGTTGGATGAAGACTTAGTTAGGAAGCCTTTGATTTCAACCGTTGATCAAATCAATGGTGAGATTAGAATTCAAGATTTATGACTAATCAATATCTACCTTAGATTACATCTAGGGCTAGGAATTAAAGATGAAACCAATGGTTAGAATTAAGTCAAACATAGTGGCTTGAAATTAATTAGTAGCCAATTAATCCTAATTTGGTTAATCTAATTACTTAATTAGCAAACTAAGTGAACTAGCTTAATTCTTAATTAGTTATAATCTAAATACTAACTAAATATCCTAATATTGTTTAAAGGTTATAATATATACTAAAATATATTAAACTAATTAGTTATATGATTAGAATGTTGATTTAGTTTTAATAGGATAATTAACCTAACTAATTGCCTAATTAATTAGCATGTAATTAGGTGTAAATGGAAAACAATTAAGCCCCTAAAATCCAAGGGAGCCACATGGTTTGGGCAGCAGCCTTGAGAGGCTTGGTGGCTAAGTTCTACTAGGTTCTTGAACCCTCCAACATGACATAAGCCATGTGCACCTCCATGTGAACACACTTGGATATTTACCTAGCCAAATCAAACACTCAATCTCACCCAAAACTCACTCACGGCAGCAGCCCCCTCAATTACACATTTAATATTTACTTTTCATTTATCCTGAATCAAAGCTATTCATTCTCTCCAAAACTACCAAGAACCCAAGCTATTTTTCCTTCTATTTCTTTCTCTCTATTTGGCCAAGACCCCAAACCCACACCAACCAACTTCTATAATTTTATCTTTTAGCTTTTCTTGAACCCAAATCCTATTCTAAACACTTTTCATTCACAAAGTTTTTCCAAAAACCTACTCAATCTAGTCCAAAATCAAACCTTTTGCTTACTTACTTAAGGGTAAGTCTTGATTTTATGGTTCAAAATTTGATTTCTAATTTTTCTAACCATGATTGTTCTATGATTTTTCAATATTATACCTTGTATGTGTTTTTACTAATTGTTTAAGAATTTTAGGGATTTGTTTGGGAGATTGTACGAAATTACAAAGAAAGGAGGAAACTAACCGATTAATTGTCTTCAAGAGGTAAGAGGGAGATTTAATCTTATCAACCCTAAGTGGTGATGGGAAAATGGATTTGATTGTGTATGGAGAATCCATAAGGATTCATTTGTGTGGTTGTTTTATTGTTTTTATTATTTGTGTGATTGTTTAAAAGCTTTCCTATTTGTGATTTATTTTTGCTATGCATGTTTATAGTATTTGTTATTGATTTTAATTGCTATGTATATTTATAGTTTTAAAATATATTGTATGTGATTATATAATTGCATGTGTTTATAATTGTGTAATTATTAAAGTAGGATGTGAATAACATGTAATGATTTGCATGAGTGTTCCAAAGAACACAAAATGAGGCTCACGACCTTACACCAAATGGAGAACCAAAATGTTCTCAGCAATTTTCTAAATCACTGATTTAAAGGATTTAGGTGAAATAATGGATTTAAGAATGATTTTGATTTAATTATGGCCAACATGCCATTTAGTGTATAATTGAATGCCATTTTATTTTTGATTTTTGGCCAACATACCATTTTATTTTCTAAGATAGGTTAGGTAATGGATTTACAAAATAAACTGATTCCAATGAATCCTTGTGAAAACAAAAGGAATAAATTTGGTTCTAGAAATTTAACTTAGCAGAATTTATTTTAAAGTAAGAACTAAAACAAACGCTTGAAAAATACTAACGTAAAGCTCATTTTATGAATTTTGAAGCGCGTTAGCAAGTTTCAAAGCGTAATTATTGGGTAAAAATAAAATAAAATATATTTAGTGGAAAACATAAAAAATACCTTATACTGATTTTATAGGCAAAATGCTGCCAAAATTTACTAAAATCAGACGATTAAAATGAAAAGATTCCATTCTATATTTAAAACACAAGGAAAATACTCTACGCATTTTAAATATACTAGATATAGTCTACACATGATTAAAATGATAATTTTAAGCTATTCGGTTAAGAAAATGAATTAAAAATCTTACGCGATTGAGAAAATGATTTAAAAACATTACGTAATGTTCAAAAATGTCAAAATGTACTTACGCGATTTAAAACGTTTGTGAAAACAATGAGATTGTGAAAATGCGATAAAATTCCTACGCGATTGAATGATACAGTGAGTTTTGCTATCGGGCCAAAGTGGTGGACCCGGATATGTTGTGAGATAGTACTATTAGGTGGGACAGGCTATATTTCGGTATTTTGTAACTAAGGGTATTTTCGTAATTATGGTAAAATTTGGATAATAATGGTATTTTTGTAATTTTAGATCATGCTTAGAGTGTTGTGTCAATTTGATTGATAATGGGCAATTGATTGACGAGATGAATTACACCGTGTTTTGGTATGATAAGCGTAGTGTGGTTCATTTATGAACTTGGAGGCATTAGTATGCAGAGAATTCCATATGTGGACAGTGGTAGCACCTCTGGGCCGTGGTAACGGGCAACACACTAATGATCTCGACAAACACTATTCTTAATCAAGATCTTGAGGAGACTATTAAGTAATATGCCTGTAGTGCACGGTGTATTGACTGTGTACTACTACACGATGTTTGGACTGTGGACTATAGACACGATGTTTGACAGTGCAATAGTTTGGTTGGGCAGCCATAAAGTATTATTAGTTTCTATTCGGATTATTCTCTCAGATATCCGTGTTTAGCTCCATGGAGTAGGAACGAGTCGGTGTGTGTTCATGCATTATCTGCATTTTCCTGTTCATGCATTATCTGCATTTTACTGTTTACCATAATCTGTGATAAAATGTATGATCTATTGCTTTGATATATTATGCATGATATGATGTATTAATTTGATGTATTAATTTGCTATACTGTATATGATGTATTAATTTGCTATATTGTGTATGATATAATGGTATGTGTTATTTTAATATGTATTGCATTGTCATATGTTGTATTGCCATTTTCTTTATTGCCATGTGGGTAATGATGTAGATTGTCTCACCTCTTTATTGTATTGTTCTGTCTGTTTCTACTATATGTTTATATCATCGAAGACTACAATGGCGGCAAGAGGAGATCAATTAGGTTTCTTTAGACTTCAGTTTCTCGAAGGCGCTGAGGCTTGGTACGTCCACTGAGACACCGGACACATAGAGTACAGTGGTAACGTGACTTTATCAGTAAGTAGGACTCGACAGGGGTTCGTTACTACACGTTACACGGTTGCTTTCGTAGAGATTATTTTACCTATTAGGGAGTTGTGGGACGAATTTCACTATACTCCTAGAGAGAACTTCAATATACTTTTGGGTCGAATTTCTATCGGTCAAGACATTCCCAACTAGGGAATTTGTCTTCTGACGAGGGCTCATGTCTTAGGCATTATGTCTTAGTATTATACTGACTTTTTACTGCTTTATTAAATATTTGTAGTTGTAAATAATTTGTATGCTTAAGACAAAAATCATATGTATATTATGATGTGATTATGTTTTGTTTTATTTGGTGTTCCATGTTATTTTATTTAACTTTATAAATATAAAAAGGAAAAATTTTACCACTAATATTATTTATGTATCAAACATTTTATAACTTGGGTAAGAATTTTATTTTATTTTATTTTATTGCATCATAAATGTGACATCCCCAGAAGGGTGTTACAGATTCCATGTAATCTGACAATCTCTTGTAGATACAACTAAGCTAATTTATCCAAAGAATAATTAGTTCTTATTGGCAAAAAGTGGGTAAATTTAGTTAACCTATCAACTATGACCCATATCGCATCATAGCTTGATTGGGTTCTAGGTAATCCCATTACAAAATCCATTGAAATACTTTCCCATTTCTATTCTAGGATTTCTAATGGTAGTAAAGGTCTAGAAGGTTTCTGATGTTCTATCTTAACTTTTTGGCAAATCAAACACTTGGACACATATTCAGCTATGTCTTCCTTCATCTTCGGCCACCAAAACAATTCCCTAAGGTCCTGATACATTTTTGTTGCACCTAGATATTTGTGCATTTAATCTTTTGGGTCTCTTCCAAAATTCTCTCTTTGATTCCAGTTTCCTTTGGGATGCAAAGTCTTTTCCTAAACATGATTGTTCCATCATTTGCTCTACTAAATTCTTTTTACTTCCCAACAAGATTTGTTCACTTATTTCTTTTAAGACTTCATCTCCTCCTCAAGCTTATCTAATTTGAGTCTTTAGTTCACTATTTATGTCTAATTTACTTATATAGAGACTATGTGGTGACATAATCACTACCAAACTCAAGTTCCTAAAACTTTCCAAAAGCTCCATCTCTTGAACCATCATTCGGGACACATGTAGAAGTTTTCTACTAAGTGCATCAGCCACTACATTGGCTTTACTCGGATGATATTTCAATTCAAAGTCATAATCCTTCAAATATTCCATCTATCTTCTTTGTCTCATATTCAATTATTTTTTATCAAATAAGTTTAAACTCTTAAGGTCACTAAACACTTCAAACTTAACTCCATACAAATAGTGTCTCCAAATTTTCAAAGCAAACACAACAGCTGCTAATTAATTCTAAATCATGGGTTTTTAAAGAACCATGTATATAAAATCAATTCATTATACAAAATCACAAAGAATTCTCAATGAACTCAACCATAAAGAATTTAAGAATCAGGAAGATAGAGAGCATGGTAGAGATACATAACAACCCCTACCTATACTCCTATGTTAAAGGTGTTCCATTCCTCTTCTTGTTCTCTTTTTGTTTTCTTCCTTCTTCTTTCTTCCTTTTCTTTCTTCTTGCTTTGTTATTTCTTTTCTTTCTTCTCTCTATCTTTTCTCTTTTCTCTTTTTTCTTTTTCCTCTGCTGTCAGTCATGTGAATGAAGAGAAAATGGAAAATAAAAAGGTAAGAAAGTCAAAGACAGTGGAGAAAGTTGTTGGAGGGATAAGTTTGTTTGACTTTCATGGCTAAATGGAAGTGTTGTATCTCTTAGAAATACTTTGATCTTCCATTGATGAGTTTTCTATTTTCCATAAGTGTTAGGGAAAATTCTAGGACTTCATTCAATTTCCATACTCATCATTTATTGATTATCTTTATATACCATTAACAACCACTAAGCTATATTACTATTCCTGTGTTGTTAAAAATACCAAACTAATTTAGTTAATTCTTAAAAATTTACCACAACTCATTCTAAGTATTTGTGACCTAGGAATAAAGCTTCCATATTTATTTCTATCATCTAAGCAATTTATGCTAAGTTTTGAGCTAATATGAGTTATTTTTCATATCTAGTGTTATAACATTATACTTAAACTAGCTCAAAAAATCACCCAAATTAACAGATAACTCATACAAGTGTTATTGAGTTTCTATAACAATAATTAAGGCTAATAGGTTAGGGAGGATGTTACTTGGGTAGTGTTTGGAATTCGATGCATGCCTTTGTTACCTTGTATGGTATTTGTAGGAACTGTTGGTAAATAATAATCATGTTTAAATCTACATTAATGGATAGTAAATGATGTTAGTTAGGATATGAATCTAATAAGATCATTATTGCTTATAACTAATTCTTACATTTATGAGGGGTTTTATGAGAAATTTATCCCTCATAAATAAGCATATATATTATTTAGTAGTGGATACTACGGTATACCTGAATAGGCATGTATGAGTGTTTTCCTCCTTCAGCAGGACTGAAGCGTGTTGGAACAAGGGTGGTTGGTATCTGCAATGGCACTCCAATGCTCAAGTTAGGTTGTGCACAAGTAGGGTTCAAGCAAAAGAGTAATAGTTATCTGTTAAAGGTGATTGAGCCTGATATTTATAGAGGGTCAATAGGGAAATATGCTCCCTTGATTGTTGTTGAAGATCCTTATAAAATTAGAATGTTGATACTACAGTTATGAGCAGCCAAATGCGGTTATGGGCGCTATTATTATGTAAGATAGTGATTGACAATTATAGATAATCGTAGGATTCATCCACTGCATAAATCTCGTGATAATGTTGCTGCTACCCAATGTCGTGGACTGACATTCGTTGTGCTGGGATCTCAACAGTGCACCATGGGTGAATTCCTACTGGGGTGTCAATAGCGGACTTCAACTGGATGGGTGCCGGGTTGACCCACGGGACTAGTGTCCCATATCACAGTCTAGAACAGTTGCCTTTAACTTGGTGCATAGATGATACAGCTAAGTATCAAGGTATCCGAGTTTGATATGAGCACACGATATGCAATGGACGAAGGGATCCTAGTCATAGTGTTAACGTCGAATCTCGCAATGTTTCTACTAAAGGGTCGAGGTCTGCAATATATCATTGCACATTTCCTGGGTTAATGAGTAAGGTCGGGATCCAAATTGCATTGCTCTACTTACATCGTCATTCTGCTCTCTAGGGTATGTAATAGGTTATCCCCATGTGTAATTCGCGAGGTCTGTTGAGTGTTTCCTGAAGGAAGGTAAAGACTTTATTACTCTTAGGGGTTTGATGTCCTTTTAGCAGCCTTTACTCCATAGTTAGTAGTAGTTTGTGCTTGCTTAGGAACCGTTGCTTTGAATTTATTGGGAATTAAAATCACTTTAATGATGATAATAGTTTTTTGCTCCGTTTTCCAACTACCCGCTGCCCACGTGACCAATCACAGGGGAGGAACAATTAAATGTGGTTTTGAAGGTGCAGTTAGTCTACCTTTTCGGAAGCCAAACAGAGTGCATGGCCCCCTTTATAAATAGGGAATGCTTGTAGTAGGTTTGTCACTTATTCCTTTCTTGTGGGCGTGTTGAGAGCCATGTCTCTTTCTAGAATCATCTTTCATTTATTTCCCAAATTCTTAAAGGTGGTCCCTTTATCCCTACATTTTTTTTCTAGTGGAGGCCTTTCTTTCCAGGAAAAATGGCACAATGAAGGCCAAGTAACTGCTCTATGTGGCTTGGTCGACATGTCTCTAAGTAGTAGAAGCCTTTTTTTCTAGGTGTACGCAAGAACAGGACAAAATCTTGCTCACTAGTAGGCTCATGGCTTCTGTCCTAGCTCCTGTGAGGCGTGGAGGAGTTTCATTATTCTCCGTCCTCTGCCCTCTTGACTGTTACCGAAGGTACTCACTATGCCTTGGGTGCGCAGAGGTGTTTGGGAGACGTGGGATTGTGAAGCCTTCTGCTCATGTTTTTCAAGAGGGAGGAAAAAAGTGCTCGTATCTTGAGTAACCGTTGAGGTGGCCGTGGTCAGTGCTTGATCATCCTCATCATCTATGCATGCCATCTTCTTGGCTTCCTTCAAGTGGCCACTCTTGGATAAGCGTAGCTTATAGGTCCTTCTCATAAAGTTGATGATGTATAGAATGTGAATAATAAAAAGTTTCCTTTTTGAATGTTCTATTTTTCATTGTTTTCTCCCTTCATCGAGATAAGTTGTGTAAAAATATGCCTAAACTCGTCATGTTTCCCCCAGCTTGGTGCTTAGCTAGAATAGCTAAGTATCAAGGTAAATCTTAATGCCCCCGGGTCATAGGATCCATGCCTTACATGAAACCAAGGTCTGTAATGCCCCTAAGGGATCAATAACTTTAATTGAGGCGATAACATGAGTAAGTCACTTGATACTCGTAGACGTACCATGGTCTGGTCATGGTTCACGTGTCAGGTGATTAGAGATGGACATTCTAGTGTATAACAGGGGTCTGTAGTATAAACTAGGATTGTTGTCATGTTCCGTAGAACAAATCCGCACTCAAAATAGTGAGGCATATATGACGTTTGGCTTTTTGAGTAACCCTCGCTTTATTAGGTGTAGCAGTTGTGATTGTCCATGTGGCACATTGTGACTAGGGACCACTTTTAGGGTTCCATGTAGTTTTGAGTATCATGATGAGGGTTTTTAAAATTTGAAGTATCTCTAATAGGTGTAGCTGACTGGGTACGGAGGGCGGAGGCAGATGTAGATAGTTTGTAATAGGCTTTCCTTTTGTAATCCGCTCTCCCCCCATGTTTAAATATAGGGGATTTAAGATATTGCTTTGATTCTGACAACACCTTATCAGTGGTAGGGCCTAGGAGACCGGCTGCGGAGAGGCCCATGTTATTTTCCCTAGGAGGAACATGTACCCCTAGGTTGGAGATGATGTTTGGGGCAGCATGTTCGTATGCTAGACTACGAGGGACACTGAAAATCTTGGGAGCTACTTGGAGCTGACAGAGGGTCACAATCAGGACCATGAGGACTAGATCCTGGCTCCAAGAGAGGACAAGAGATTATGTTCAGCCTGAATAGAGGGTGAACACTTCATGTTTTTGTATGAAGACCTCTTCTGCTGACTGGGGCTCTGGCTGCCTTTCACTAACTTTTAGATTAGAGTCCTCCACAATTTGAATGTGGCATCATCCCAACTCTATCCCAATAGCTGGGGCTTCATTCTTGCTTTCGAGTGGTTTTGCCGAGTGGTTAAGCTATGTTACTCGGTGAAGGCATTCTTCTACCTCTTCATTCGGTGGTCCCCCCAAGGAGAGAGAGCAACGAAGAAAAATTGGCTCACACATTGGGCAAAAGGTGAACAAAAAGTCGTTAAAGTCTTCCAAGAAAGCTTCAAGAACATGTTCTTTAAGCTGATGGCAGCACCTGAAGTCTGCCCATTCTTTGAGGAGACAAATGGGACTCTGGTGTTCGATCTGTACTGGACCACCCAGCATGGGACACTCTAATTGAGATGATGGAGGTGGAGTGGTCTGAACTCAATCGAGAGGATGCCGACTGTGTTAGGTTTATTAATATGTGGGCAGATGAAGTCCAACTTATTTATTGTAAAGAAGTTCTGGATGCCTCTAATGACGTTACCCTCATGCTAAGTAGAGTATAGGCCACAGTCCATCTTTACTTTACTTTTTGCATTTTGTATTTTCATTGAATAACTTTCTTGCTTTGTTTCTAACTTGTACTTTGTCTTTATTTTGCAGAAAGCATGGCATCTGGTCAAGCTCTCACTGCTCTCCAGGCTATGAAAGCAAGGAAAGAGGGTGCCATATCCTCCAATGATCCTGCACACGTTGCTCCGGCCCTCGTTGTCCAAGACTCGGTCATTGAGGTGGTTTTGGATTAACGAGGGTCTCTTGCTCAGCCTCCTCAAAGGTGGAAGAGGAAGGTGATCGAAGGTGGTAGGGCGGAGGACCGCGGAAAGAGGCCGACTAGGGAGGTGGCTGTTTTGTAGGGTCCGATTGCCTTGTGTATAGGAAGGATCTAGAGACTGAATTATTTGTGGACTTCCAACTCTTAGATGATGAGGTCTTATCCCACATCTGTAAGAAAGATATGTCCGAGATCCTATCAAGGTCCCAAACTTATAGACTCTGCATTGTCACTGAAACTTGCTACCTCTAAAGAGCTTAGAGCAGTTTGGAGAGGAAATGGTTGGAAAGGTGAGGGCATCCGAGGAAGAGGGTCCCAGAAGCTAGAGTTGGCCCTTAAGAATAAAGAAGAGGCCAAAAAGGCCCTTGAAGATGCCAAAACAAAGATTGGCCAACTGAAGAAGAAAATGGAGGACTCTGACGCGAATCTTAGGAGAGAGAAGGCCTACTCCGAGAAGGCCAGGAAGTTAGTCACTGACCTACAAGCTGAAAATGTGGATCTCTGGATCAAGGTGGTGAAACTGTAAGAAGAAAATTACCTCGGATCTAGGAGGTCACAAGTTAGGAGTCACTGCAATGTGATCTTAGTCGCTCCCATATCCTTGGCCATCAATAATACGGTGATGCATGCTTCATACTTTGCCTATTGTTTGAAGTGGGGAACTCAATCTTTAAGGAGTTCTCTATTGTCACTCTTTCAGAATTTTCTAGGATCACCTCGACACCACTTCCCTTAGGGTTCAAAGATCCACTGACGAATACAGTCCATGAAATTCCCTCAGGGTTGCCAGGGTCCGATGTGAGCTCTGCCAAGAAATCTAAAAGTGCTTGAGCCTTAATTGCTAGTCAGGGATCATGCACGATCCCGAACTCCGATAGCTCAATGAACCATGTGATCATTCTTCCTGCTAGGTCTGACTTGTGCAGTATTTGACAGATGGGTTAGTCCATCCTCACCACTATAGGATGGCACCGAAAGTACTGTCGAAGTCTTCTGGCCTTGGTGATGAGTGCGAAGGCAACCTTCTCTATTTTTTGGTAGAGAAGCTCAGGGCCTTGCAACACTTTGTTTACAAAGTAGACCAGCTTCTGTCCCTTAGTCATCTCTCAGATCAGCATGGAACTTATAGCCTTTTCATGAATTGAGAAGTACACATACAGTGTCTTATCGAATTCTGATCTTGTCAGTATGGGGGAGAAGATAGAAGACTCTTCAAAGATGTAAAGGCATCTTCATGCTCCTGAGTCCACTCAAAATCTTTCCCCTTTTTGAGTAATCTGAAGAGGAAAAGAGATTTATGAGCAGCTTTGGCAAGGAAATGTATGAGGGCCACAATTTGGCCTGGTAGCTACTACACTTCCTTGATGTTCTGTGGGCTATGCATGTTAAGTAACACTTACCATTTGTTTGGATTTTCTTCAATCCTGCAGTGAGTCAACATGAAGCCCATAAGTTTACCGGCTTAGACCCTAAAGGCTCATTTCTTCGGGTTAAACCTTATGTTATGTTTCTAGAGTTGTGCGAACACTTCCTCGAGATTCGAGATGTGTGATCCAGCTTGTGGGGTCATTACTCTCATATCATTGCTATATACCACTAGCATTTTCCCCACTTGGTCCTCAAAAACCTTATTCATCATTCTTTGATAGGCGGCTCCTACATTTTTTAGTCCAAAGGGCATAACCCTGTAGCAATAACTTACCTTCTCAGTGATGAAAACAATTTTGTCTTCATCTCTGGGATACATTGGGATCTTATTGTACCTAGAGTATACGTCCATGAAAGACAGTAAATGAAAGCTGGAGGAGTTATCAAGTAGTTTATCCACATTGGGAAGTGGGTATGGATCTTCAGGGCAAGTTTGTTTAAATTTGTGTAGTCCACACACATTCTCCATTTCCCATTTGATTTCTTCACCAGGACTACGTTAGATAGCCATGTTGTGTAAACTAACTCCCTGATGAAGCCGACATTGAGCAGCTCCTTGACTTGTTCTTCAATGACCACTTATCTTTCTGGACTGACCTTTCTCTTCTTTTGGGAGATCGACATCACAATTTTCCTTATAGATAGGAGATGGCAGATGAAGGCAGGGTCAAGTCCAAGCATGTCAGAGGACGTCTAGGCAAAGAGGTCTTTTTGTTTCTTCAAGAGCTCAATTAACTAGTATCTCTCTTCTTCCTCCATGTTTGCTCCAATCTTGGTGACTTGATCTGACTTGACACCAAGTTGAAGTGGCTGTAGTTCTCCCTCTGGCTAGGATCTGGTACCTTGGATTTCTTCACATACATCTAACTCAGTCATAAAAATGTTGACTTGGTCTAGAGCTAGGCTAGATGTGTCGGCTTTCGCTCTCTTGGGGATCCTGCTGATTGTGAGGCTCCCATTGTAACATTTTGTGTGCCATGATTTGATCCCCTTAAACCGTGACAACCTCATTGTTTTTGTTAAGGAACTTTATGGCCAAGTGGGTGGTAGATACCATGGCACCAAGTGCTTTCAACGTTGGATAACCCAAGATTATATTATATGCTGAGGGGCAGTTCACGACTAAAAACTTGACCTTGATAATCCCCTAAGAGGTTGCTGCTCCTTAAGGTCAATTAAGTCTTAACATACCCTGCTAGAGTGATTTTTTAACCAGTAAAACCAGTAAGCTCGCCATTGTAGGGGATCAGCTCTGAGTCTGGAAACTCCATCTTTTCGTACAGCTCCATGAACATAATATCAACTGAACTCCCTTGGGCTACGAAAATTCACTGGATCTCGGCATGAGAAATTATCCTAGAGGCAACCAGCGAATCATTGTGCTCTGGGATAATCTTATCATAATCTTTGTCAAAAAATGATATAATAGGTGCCTTCTGATCTCCGGCCTGAGATTTGGATACAGAGTGGAAGACGCTCAACACCGCTATCCTGAGTGTTTTCTTCCAGGCGTTATTGGATGACTCGCCACGCGTGAAACCATCAGCGATAATATTGATGGTTTGGTTGACCTAAGCATGGCGACCATCATTGTCATATGATGAAGTGTCCTGGTTATAATCCTGCTGGTTGTCAGTATTATAGTGAGGCGGGCTCCAAGACCTCCTCCTTTGGTGCGAAGACAGGCTTCACCTAGGACAGAGACTACGTTTTCTTTTATTTTGTCCTTTGCATAATCCATTATTTTGGACATGGCTGATGTACCGATCTAGTCGTCCTGCCCTAATTAGGCACTCAATGGCATCACGAAGTTGAAAGTAATCTTCTGTGTCATGGTCATAACCCTTATGCAACGAACAATGCTTTATGCTATCCTTTTATTCATATTTCTTTAAAGGAGGTGGCCTTTTGATATCCCAAAACTCGGCCTGAAACACTTCCTTCAGAATCGTTGCACGTGGAGTGTTTAGAGGGGTATAGGTTGAGTATTTGGTTCAGAGTGGATCATTCTTAGAGGAGTTCCGGGGTTGCGAGGAATTCTGGTTACCTCTGTGGTGAGAGGGCTCACCATTCTCCAGGATCCTCTTAGCCTTAGTAACCTCCTCCAAGTTTATGTACTTCTGGGACCATTCCTGAAATTCTTCCATACTCTCTGGCTTTCTTTTTACCAAAGATTAGAAAAATCAGGAGTCGGTCTGTAGGCCGATTCTGACATAGTGGAGAGCAATCCTCTCATCGAGGTTCTCCACATTAATACAAGTCATATTGAACCTCTTAACGTACTCACAAAAGGGATCCTCGCGCCTTCAGTGAATCTCAAAAAGAAATTCAATAGATTTGGGTTTCTCCTTGTTGGTTGTGCAGTGCAGCAAGAACCGCTGTCTGATGCCTGCTAGTTGGTGACAGATCTCGGTGGCAAGGTTATGAACCATCTGAAGGTGCCTTTTTTAAGGAAAGGGGGAAGGTGCGACATAGCAATTGTGGGGATCCCATATGGAAGCATATATTTTGAACATAGACATATTTGTGTTCCTGAGGGTCCGTAGTCTTGTCGTAGAGTTCCACGTTGGTTGGAAACTTGAAGTTTCTAGGAAGTCTACATAATGCGGATTAAAAGTTGTAAACCTAAGTGCAAGTTATTTTAAGTAAGAAATTCTCGGGAGTCCGAGATCGATCCACAGGGAATTGATGAAGAAAAATTTATTGAGGTAAGGAAAAGATTTGTCAAAAAAATAAAGATGATAAATAAAATTGTTCACAAGTAAAAAGGAATTACTTGGGTTAGGAGATCCACTCTTAGTAAATAAATTAAGGATAAGATTAATTCTTTTATAACTCAATTAGAATCCACACATAATGGAGGTTCTAATCAGAAAATACAACATTCAAAGTTCTTCAAAAGTTATATTAGTTATATTATGGTTCCTTTAATTATCCACTAACTCTAACACTTGTAAATGAGTTCAAGCATTCATTGTGTCAATCTCTTGTCTACAACAAATCAAGATCTCCACTTTACAAGGAGAGTTTCAAACACCAACACTTGTAAATAGGTTCAAGCATTCATTGTGCTAATCTCTTGTCTACAACAAATCAAGAACTCCACTTTACAAGGAGGGTTTCTAAATTGATTGGAAGCAAAATACAACAAATATAATGGCTACTTAATAATATATCATTTAAGCACAAGAGAAAAATTAATCTAACCTTAACTTATTACCAAGAACTTCATCCTTTCATCCAAGTAAAATGAAACTTAGTTACCCATAGACAAGAAGAAAGGAAGAGAGAAGAAAAAGAAGAAGAAGAACATAACTTCAATTTAGAACAAAAGAAAATTACAACAAGATAAACAAATAACACAATATCATGATCTTAGCCTCTAGGACCAAGACTCTAAATGATCTTCTAATGATGCCTTTTATAGAGGATTAGAGATACAAAATGACAAGGGGGCTGAGTCATGGGTGAGTGGATGAGTGAAAAATGAGTGAAAAATGCCAAATGACTTTTGATGAATGGAAAATTATAGAGATTCTTTATCTCTAAAATCATTAGTTCTGAAGTCATTGAATATGTTATTTTTGAGAAATGTGGTCTTCATAAAAGTTGTAGGCCTGGATCTTATCTTTCAAATTCCATTAGTTTGGGTCCAAAATCATTTCTACAACTCAAGATATGGTCTAATTGCTACATACTACTCAGGCCTAGTGATAGCTCCTCTGTTCTGATTTTTAAGCCCAATATGACCTATTAGACCTTAGATTCTAGAAACGTATTCAACATAGAAGTTGTATATTTGGGTCTTAACTATCAACCATCAAAATTTCAGCCCATTTGACATTCTATAGCCCAAGCTATGGCATGAACAGTACACATAGGTCAAGCTGTTAGGATCAGCACTCTAGTTCTTGCTTCAACTCCAATTTGAGTTATCCAAACGTGTGATTTGGCCTTGAGGTCTTTATGAAAGTTGTAGGGAATTGTCTTAGATTTCCTACAAGACCAGAATCATATCAACCAGATATTTATAACTCAAGTTATAGCCAGTTTACTAAATACTGCCAAAAAGATAAATTAAGGCTAATTTATGCAATAATTCTTTCAATGATCCAATAAGGTCTAATATCATAAAATGTGTCAAAATCAACTTAATTAAACCTAATTGAACCTTAAGAAGTCCAATGAGAGGATTATAAAATGTATAAAATATATTGTTATCAAATTCTCCCACACTTAGCTTTTGCACTCTTGGGCAAAACACATAAGACAAAAATCAGGGAACAAAGAAAAATAATAAAAACTGAAAAACTAAAAACTCTAAAGGATTCAATGAATTAAGAAGAGCAACCAGACGTTCAAGAGATCCAAACATTCATAAGGTAACATTTCTTCGTATCTCAAACCAACAAACAAGGGAACTTCAGTTGAAAAGAATGAATCAAGAATAATAGATCCTCACAGAATTCACTCTCAATCTCTCATGTGTTTAAAAGGTTAGTATTTCACTCTATTCAACTCATGAATAATTACACTACCATAAACTTGCTTATCTTCTATTTCTCCGCTACTCAAAAACAACATGCACATAAAAATCAAAAGGGTTTTATTCAAGGTTGTAATGAGGCTATGGTAAAGGAGAGGGGCAATATGGATATGACAAGTTAAATACCAAAGAGAATAGAAGAGCATTAGGTACAGTTAGAGTGGAGAAGATGTTTGAGAACATTCAGTTTAAATTTTCCAAGGTTTTCTTAGTTCCTTCTCTGTTTGTTTCCATCTCATAAAGGGCAATAACCAATATTTGACTAATGTTTTGTTGAAGATCAATGGCAAATTGAAATTCATTGTTAGGCCTGAACATTCTCCTTCTCTTCCTATTATTTCCAAGCATCCACCCTCATTCTAGGTATGGATATGTCACATGGTGCATTAGCAGAGTCTGATAATCCTTTGATTGCAGCAGTGGTCAACTCCCTTTTTTTTTCTTTCAATATTTTGCACACACACCCCCACACTTGTTTAAAAGCTCATCCAATAACAAAGCCAATGCTCTCTTATTCCCTAAGGTTAGGTAATAACATATTTTTTTTAGAACACGTAATGAGCTAAAAATAAGGAATTGTCAAATAAGCTCAAAGGGATTTACACAAGGGAAAATATGCAAGGTTGACTATTTGGTCAAAGTAGCTATTTCAAAATGCTTCAATCATTTTTATGTATGCATGTGAAAATGTAGCCTCAAAAAGAATTAAAGCAAGTTCTAGAGTAACAATTCCATGAGTGAAAAAATCACACAAGAAAGAAGAGAATGGTACAGATGTTCAATCCATTCATCAATAGGCTCAAAATCTCACAAGGCATATATCTATCATTCTCAATCTATCAATTCAACATCTATAACCAAGCATGTGATTTTTAAGAAGGAAGATAATTTACTCAATCATGCAAATTTCCTTGAATTTGAATTACTACTTCCAAATAACTAGTTATCTACCCCAACTAAAATGCGTCTCAAGAGTAAAATTACCTCTAGAGCAAAATTTACTCATTACTCTGTCATCCTTAATTGGTTTAGCTGTTAGTAAATTACTGACAAACATATAAACACAACAAACATATTAATAAACACACTTCCTTTTTTGTTATTTTTTTTAGTTTTTTAGTTTTTTTTACACATTTATTCACACAACCATCCATCCCCCCAACCAGATCACAACATTGTCCTCAATGTTAAAAATTAAATCCAGACTGAAGAAATAATCATCAATATACATCAAAGAAATTATAAGGACAAAATTAAACAAAGTAATGGGGAGAAGTCACATACCTGAAATGCTTAGACAATAAGAGAATAATTACATCTTGACAATAGTTAGCAATAACAAAAATAAAATAAAATAAAATAAAGTAAAATAAAATAAACAAATATGCAAACAAATTTTTTTTTTGGGTTCTTTTTTTTTTTTTTGTTGGCTGACGCTATTTACATCCCCATACAAAGGCTCTGAAATTTGGGAGGTACTTAAGCTGACTCAATAAAAACACGAAATACTAAAAACTTACCTCAGCTTTGGTAGACAGGATCGTCTACCAAAGTCTCTGCTACATTTGGATCTTTCAACTCTAGTTATAGCTTCAACCGTTGACCATTTACCTTTTTTCAAATTAATTTTATAAGAACAGACCAAGGGACGAACACATTTTTTATCAACAATGCTCCAACCTTTCTTAGGAAACTCCTTAAACTTTGGTTGCCATGCCTGAGTGTCATGATCCTGAGTTCTATAAAAAATAGTAGAAATATTAACTACATCAGAGGGATTACTGATAGAATCAAACTCAAAATTGACAAGAAAATTCTCAAAGGGATCAACATCATGAGTTATAGAAACTCCCCTATCCATGATTGAGTCAATCATGTATGTCTAGTGGCCCTCGTCATCATTTTCTGGCTTAACAAGACTTTTTGTCACCTCAGGTTCCTTGGGTAACTCAGCATCACTACTATCTTGATTCTTTTCCACATCCTCTAGCTCATTCACACTCAAGGAGTTCATCACTTTGGACACTCGACTCTTTATCTCCTTGCTTTCTTCATCAACTTTTCCATTTCTAAGGGTTATCACTGACTTGACTTAATCTATTTGTTGGTTTTTTGGACTACCCTCATTTAGACTGTACTGATCTTTGGAATTTAGTTGAGGTTGAGAAGGAAATTTTCCTTTCGCGTGAATGGTGAGTGCAGAAGAAAGTTTAGCAAGAGTGTCTTTTATGTCAATTATGACTTGAGTGTTTTGATTAATAATGGCATCTTGCTTTTCCATGAATGCATGCAATATTTCTTCAAGGTTATTCCTGTATGGTGGGACAAAAGATGCATATCCTTGAGAATTTTGAGACCCCTATTGTGCCTGAGGATGTGATGGTTGCATGAATTGTGCTTGATTATTATTCCTCCAACTGAAGTTCGGGTGATTTCTCCATCCCAAATTGTATGAATCTAGCTTAAATCTAAAATTGTTGGCATTGAGTGAAAAGATAAAACATGATGGACTAGAATTTTGAGGTGGTTGCAAATATTCTCGCATGGTTCGTAATGGTTGATTTTCATGTTCGTCATGTACACTTTCATTTTCAGTCACTGTATTTGATGTGTGTGATTGTGATTCAGACAAATGAATATGTAAAGTACTAAGATTAATTTTAACCAAACGACCAAAATTTAAATCACGATATCAAATAAGCATAAATAAGTAACTTAAAATAGAAAAGAAAATGTACAAGTAGGCAGTATAAATCTGCCATTAAATATTAACAAGGATGACGTATAAACCAGCCACCAAATAAATATTAACAAAGGTGTGGTATAAACCAACTACCAAATAAATATTAACACGTAGTGAATAAATATTAACAAGGGTGTGGTATAAACCGACCACCAAATAAGTATTAACAGGCAGATAAATTAAAAAGTAGATAAACTAAAAATGTTAGAAGCAGGTAAAATAAAATGTTAAAAGTTAGAAAGTTAGTAAGCAAGAAAATTAAAAGGTTAGTAAGTTAGAAAGTTAGAAATAAAATGCAGAAAGTAAATACAGAAAATAAAGTACAAAAAGTAAATACAAAAAAAATGACAAAAGATAAATAACCAAAAATAAATGATAAAAAAATGATAGAAAGTAAATTTAAAACATGAAAATTAGAGAGGCAGAGCCCCACCACAAGTACGAAGGATGAAGAATAGAATAGTCAAGAATATTTCATTAATGATTGAAGATTACAGAGGGAGAAAGGAGAGTACAAAAGAGTTAGTACGTTAGTATGTTCAAAACAAATAGAAAAGAGAAGAAAAAATATATACAAAAATATATACAAAATATAGAAATGGCCTCAATAAATTTATTCTTAAAATCAAGTCCCCGACAACGGCGCCAAAAACTTGATGCGGATTAAAAGTTACAAACCTAAGTGCAAGTTATTTCAAGTAATAAATTCTCGGGAGTCCGAGGTCGATCCACAGGGAATTGATGAAGAAAAATTTATTTAGGTAAGGAAAAGATTTGTCACAAAAATAAAGATGATAAATAAAATTATTCACAAGTAAAAAGGAATTGCTTGATTTAGGAGATCCACTCTTGGTAAATAAATTAAGGATAAGATTAATTCTTTTATAACTCAATTATAATCCACACATAACGGAGGTTCCAATCTGAAAATACAACATTTAAAGTTCTTTACAAGTTATATTAGTTATATTATGGTTCATTTAATTATCCACTAATGCCAACACTTATAAATGAGTTCAAGCATTTATTGTGCTAATATTTTGTCTACAATAAATCAAGATCTCTACTTTACAAGGAGAGTTTCTAACACCAACACTTGTAAATGGGTTCAAGCATTCATTGTGCTAATCTCTTGTCTACAACAAATCAAGAACTCTACTTTACAAGGAGGGTTTCTAAATTGATTGGAAACAAAATACAACAAATATAATGGCTACTTGATAATATATCATTTAAGCACAAGAGAGAAATTAATCTAACCTTAACTTATTACCAAGAACTTCACCCTTTCACCCAAGCAAAATGAAACTTAGTTACTCATAGATAAGATGAAAGGAAGAAGAAGAAGAACATAACTTCAATTTAGAACAAAAGAAAATTATAACAAGATAAACAAACAACACAATAGCATGATCTTGGTCTTTAGGACCAAGACTCTAAATGATCTACCAATGGTACCTTTTATAGAAGATTAGGGATACAAAATGATAAGGGGTCTGAGTCATGGGTGAGTAGATGAGTGGAAAATTCCAAATGACTTTTGATGAGTGGAAAATTATCGAGATTCTTTGTCTCTAAAATCATTTAGTTTTGAAGTCATTGAATATGTCATTTTTGAGAAATATGGTCTCCATAAAAGTTGTAGACTTGGATCTTAGCTTTCAAATGCCTTTGTTTTGGGTCAAAAATCATTTCTACAACTCACGATATGGTCTGATTACTGGGTACTGCTCAGGCCCAGTGACAGCTCCTCTGTTCTGACTTCTAAGCCCACTATGACCCATTAGACCTCATCGTCTGGAAATGTGTTCAACATAAAAGTTGTATATTTGGATCTTAACTATCAACCATAAAAATTTCAGCCCATTTGACATCTTAAAGCCTGAACTATGGCATGAACAGTATACATAGGTCAAGCTGTCAGGATCTACACTCTAGTTCTTGCTTCAACTCTAATTTGAGTTATCCAAACATGTGATTTGGCCTTTGAGGTCTTCATGAAAGTTGTAGGGAATTGTCTTAGATATCGTACAAGACTAGAATCACATCAATCAAATATTTGTAACTCAAGTTATAGCCAGTTTACTGAACACTGCCAAAAAGATAAATTAAGGCTAATTTGTGCAATAATTCTTTCAATGATCCAGTAAGGTCCAATATCATAAAATGTGTCAAAACCAACTTAATTAAACCTAATTGAACCTTAAGAAGCCCAATGAGAGGATTATAAAATGCATAAAATATATTGTTATCACTATACTCCATCAATTAGGCAGAGAATGGTTGCTCCTGATCGTTGGGGTCTAGGTTATTATTTACAACATTAGACATTCTGGTGTCAGCTTGTGACATTCTTCTCTAGCCATTGGCCGCATTCATCTTTTATCTTCTTGGTGTGATCCAAACTGGCCCTCCCGCACTGATCACTCCAGATTTTCTATTCTGCGATGTTACTCCTCCAACACTACTGCTTGTTCTTATGTCCCAGCACTGATGCACTAGGATTCTGGGCCCATGATCATCAGAATTGGCTCCATGCATGTAGGGATCGAGTCGATCCCTTATAGAGGTCCTGTGTGATGGGTGTGGGCTTTCATCAGAAAGTAAGGTTTCTTACCCATCGCGGGGGTTCCTGGTATTGGGATCCTAGTTCCTCGCGACGGAGGTTTCAGTAATTGGTTAATTTTGGGCCGCACGGTCATCGTGCGGTGATACGACATGGTGAGGATAATGGTGTGCTGCTGGACCTTGCCTTTGGCCTGCAGCGGTGCATGCAGCATCTCCTCTCTTTGAGTTCTGTCTTGTGCTCACCATAGTTTAATGGGAATAAGAATTTAAAGATTCCCCACAAACGACAACAATGTTCAGTAATGAATACTGAGGTATACCTGAATAGGCACGTATAGGTGTTTTCCTCCTTGAGCAGTAGCGAAGCATGTTGGAACGGAAGTGGATAATACCTATAAGGCACTCTAACGCTCAAGTCAGACTGTGCACAAGTATGGTTTAATCAAAAGAGCAATGATTACCTATTGAAGGTGATTGAGTCTGATATTTATAGAGGGTAGGGATGGAAACAAGTCAGGCTTTGCCTTAAATAAGCCTGACCTGTATCTCAATTCTTAGAGGCATATATCTCCAAGTCCCACTTCTATTAAAAACCAGAGTAAGAAAATGGTGAGTATTTATAAAAGTAGGGAATGAGTGTTAACTTATTATTTTCATTCTAATAAATATATTACATTAAATATATTAATAAATATGTTATTTCTATTCTAACTTATTAACTTAGGTTTTAATTATTGACTTTTATTAAAATTTAATTAAAAAATATATTAATACATTATAATAAAGTAATAATTATAATTATAATTTATAATTTATAATAATATATATATATTATATTATATTATATTATATTATATTATATATAGTTAAACAAGTTAGACTAACCTGCCAAGCTTAAAAGGCCTATAAGATGGTCTGAGACTTAACCTTTTTAGTTAAACGAACTTTAAAAAAAGTATTGGTCTAACTTGTTTAATAAACAAGTTAAGTCAGGTCAAGCCTCAGACAGGTCAAGTCATAAGTTCTTGATAGACAGTTTGACCTACTTCCACTTCTAATAGAGAGTGAATAGGGAAACACGCTCCCTTAATTGTTACTGAGAGTCCCTATAAAATTAAAATGTTTATACTACAATTATAAACAGTCAAAAATAATTATGAGCATTATTATTATATAAGATTGTGATTAGCATTTACATATAATCGTAAAATTCATCCATCGAATAAATTTCACGATAATGTTACTGCAACCTAATCTGACCTAATACTGTGTTCCCACATCTATTGTGCAAGTGAATCACAACCCAATATGAATTGTTAAAGTGGGGTTGAAAAAAGAACAGTGTCTCAGAACCCAATATGAATTGTTGTAGTGGGGTCGAAAAGAGGCATATCAATTTGAGAATCTTGAAGAAATCATCCAAGCACGATGAAGGTGAAGTCGAAATCGATGATGAAGATGAGCTCGAAGTCCAAACACAAGACAAAAAGGAAGCAGTCAATCTTGATGTCCTTCTGTATAACTTCGGTGATCAGAACAAAGAGGATGGAGCTAACGGTAGAACTTCAAAATTCCTCTATTATGCATTTGGTGAGTTAGTGAAGTTGGTGTTGTTGTCGATGGGTGCAACCCCGGCCATCCCTCCATTGCCTCCAAAACCACCGGATTTGAGTCGTCAGGCGGTACTCCCTTTGGTTCAGACAACATCTAGGATTTACAACTACTGACGTCAAATCTATCTTTGGTCATTCCTCCGCTGCCTCAAAGCCACCAAATTTGAGAAAGCAATGGGGATTAATGGATATAGTTGTGGGATCTTGCTGCGAATCTCAAAAGTTGATACTATTTTGATGATTCAAGGTTGGAATTAGGATCTTGGGCATTGATTAGTGAGAGAAAGAAAATGTTGGACATTGATCCTTCTTCCTAATTTGGGTTCAACCTAACCTAGAAACATGATAATTTGTTGAGTGTGTCGTTGCCTCCATAAATATGGGGTTTGTGTGACAGTATGTGAGGTCCTTAGACTTCTCCATGGCAGTTCATTTATTGAGCTTGTTCCTGAATCAACATTTCTAAACTCTTTTCTTGAATTGGGTAACAGTAAGTTTTTTAGAAAATTTCTTGAATTCATCAATCGGTTTGGTGGGCATCAAGAGCTTGACTTGGGGAATTCTATGCTTATGTGTACAATTCCTCAATGTTCAATTGGGAAAAAGCTTGAGAAATTGAATTTTTCCCATAATAATTTTAGCTAGATTTGGCCTTTCTTTGGAGTATTCCCATATTTTGTGCATGTTCTTGAATGGAAAAATGTTGGCTTGTGTGGATCACCCTTGCTAAGTGGTAGTAAGACATCTATAGTGAATTTTGGTGCAATTGCTTGTATATTGATCAGAGTGATGACAAAAGGTGTGGTTGAAATGAGCATTTGCATTGTCAGTCATTGTGAAAATTTGAGGTTGCTTGAAATATCGGTATTGTCTTCTAGGAAGAACATTTTGTCAATGCTAGTTCGATTTCAGCTTGTACAAATACCTATTATAATTTTACCAAGGCAAACCTTTATCCATGCATGTGTTTCAGCGAATGATAAGTTCCTATATGTTGCTTGTTAGTTAGTTAGTGAATTAGTATGCTCAAATGTATAAATAAACTTTAGATGGCCAATGCAACTCATTAGAGGATTGTATCTTTTGGATGAACTTTATTCATATGGGAGTTTTCTCTCCTTGATTGAAAGGAATGAGGATTTTACACTACAAGAAATTAGGAAATTAGAGAGGGAAATTTCCCTCGCTAATCCCTCACTAATTAAATTAGCGAGAGATTAGAGAGGGATTAGCGAGGGATAAGTTTGGTAAGTTTTTTTTTAATAACCTATATATAAATATTACTTTCCCAAAACCTGCGTGTCAAACCACAGCAAACAGAAGCAAACAGAAATAAAATAACAAACAATCAAATAATTGTACAAATAATCCAATAATATAGTTAAAAGTTATTATACAAATAATCAATCAATATAGTTGAAAGTTATACAAAGTAGACAATAAGAAAAATGGCAATCAGTCTAAGTCTAAGTCATCGTCTTCCTCGTCCTCTCGACCCTCCCTACCTAAACCTTGTGATGGTGGTTGTGGAGCAACATTTCTTGATCCGATTGTAGATAGGAACAACTGGAAGGGTGCCAACATAGGGACAAGTTGACTTTGGACAAACGAAGCCATCGCTACTGCCACAACTGTATTTACAACTTCAGATATGTCCTGTGTCAATAGTGTAGAGCGGGAATGACCTGCAACCGAAGAGGATGAAGCTTGCATGGTGTTATTACCAATGTGCAAGCTGTTACCTATGCCATGCACACGTCCCTTCTTGTTGGGACCCGCCGCATCCAACCAAACCTCCGGGTCAACCATAGGGTGAGAGGAAGAGTTTTCTCCATATTTTTCTATCATTGTAGTGTCATATGACTCCTAAAAATAACAAAATAAGAAAAATATTAATAAAAAAATAAATAAGCTAAAATATATATGATTTTTGAATAGGAACAAGACACCTACAATAAAATTCCTCGAGTGCTCAGAAACATAGTTTCTGCCTTTCTTCTTATGAACTTTTGCATACAGATCTCTATAAGAAATCGGATGCTTTAACTCTGTCTCTTGTAATCCCATATGGAAGAATATTATATAATAAACACATATCAAAAGTAAGGCAATCCCTCTAAAATACTATGTCATACTCAAGATAGGCAAATAACTCAAGTAATTACAACATGTTAATACACAGATGTTTATCATTAAAACTTTAAATGAGGAAGTTATATTACCATCTTTCTCTTGTGTTGACCAAAGCTTATCGACCCGTCGGTATGCTTCAAGGCATCAGGCATAGCTGCCATGTTCCTTCGGGCAGCTGCAGACCTCGTCATCCATTTATCTGTTAGCCAAATGTCGACCAGGCCATCCCACACTTCCATCCTCATTCCTCTGGGCCCATGGCCCTTAACATCAGCCAAGTTGTTTGAATTTGCCCTCTCAAAGGCCTTATCTTGTGCTTTGTTCAAATGGTCTGGATAACAGTCCAAGATAGTCTGTTCCCAGACAGTTCTTGTCATGCCGCGATCAGCATCAGATATGAACCGATGCTTAACCTATACAAATGATATGTATGTATATTTATTTTTCAATAAACGTATAATATATAATTCTATAAACACAATTACTTACCATGAAGTCGTTAAATAGTATTTCCTTCATCTCAGCTGGATAACCTCACCACGTACTAGCTGAAGCAAGCATCCATGTCATGACATTGTACATAATGTCACGTGTCACCCTCGACGGGAGAAACCTCCTCCTGTAAGTACAAGAAGATAATGTTGGTAATCTAAAAGTAAATATATGTAATAAAAGGTGATATATCACTATTACTTATAGTTCAGGGATAGGCGCCACATATATAAGTTCCCTGCTATCTGTTTCTACATTGGATTCTCCACATGAAGGCACCATATTCGAGCCGCTAGTGGGTGGGTCAGCAGGAGGTGGCACAGAAATCACTGGCTCAATAAAGGGTGGGATAGAAGCTGATGCGCCTCCAATGGTCAATGGACTAGACGCTGGTATGCCTGCACTGGTTGATGGGCCAATAGCTGAAGTTGCACCTAACATAATTATACATAAACAAAAAAATACATGTATATTACATTTATATAAACCATGAGTTAACAATAATTAAAATGAAACATCCTACAGGTACATACCTGGAGAGGGCTGAGAATGCTGTAGTGGTGGAGAATCATGGGCAGATGAAACATTACGGCCTCTCCCACGACCGCATCCAACACCTCTGCCTCGAATAGTTATGATGAATATCTGCATAAGGAAACATAATGAAACATGAGGAGTTAAGAAGCTATATGTCAATAAAAACCTCAAAATATAATAATGATATTTCAGTGTAAATACCATCAATGAAATTTATCGAACAAGCTTCAATTTTAACTACTTGAGTCTGAAGCAAAAGATTCGTCATCTTCATCTGAGAATTCATTAATTTCATTATTATCGTTATCATCAATGAACTCATCATCAACCAAAACGTCCATTGGATCATGTATATCACGTATGTTCACTTCTTCCATTTGGGCATGTGCATCAAATAAGGAGACTGCTTCATCATCTATGACAGGATTATGTGTTCCAAGGGATCCATTATCTTCGTAATAATTAATGGAGTAACACCCCAACTTTTGGGATAATTACTATATTATCCTGAAATGTACTGTTTTGTGAATTCTGTGAGCAGTAAATTAAATTTGACTGTTCCGTGAGTGTACTTGACTGTTGTATGTGATTTGCTCCAAGCCAACGAAATAAAAATTTTCTGACCGAAAAAATCATATTTTAATTAATTGGAGCTGGGGGATCTTACTAAATCTAATTCTGATTGATATATATATTAATCTCGTAATTTTTAAGATTTAACGTGTAATAAAATAATTTTATATTATTATAATATTATTTTATATTACAGTACCTACTATCTCAAAAATAGTAGAAATCTACTTTGATTTGACCACGGATCTTTAAAAGTACTGTGGGACCCGCATTTAGGAAAAGCAGTCAACGATTATGACTGGACAAATTCTAGCCAATGAGAGTGAGTCAACGAAAGTGGCTTGACTTTTTAAACCAATAAGAATAGATCAACGAAAAGAGCGCAGACTTTCATTTGGACCGTTGGATGAAGACTTAATTAGGAAGCCTTTAATCTTAGCCGCTGATCAAATCAATGGTGAGATTAGAATTCAAGATTTATGACTAATCAATATCTACCGTAGATGTAATCTAGAGCTAGGAATTAAAGATGAAATCAATGGTTAGAATTAAGTCAAAAATAGTAGGCTTGAATTTGGTTAGTTGCTAATTAAGCTTAATTTAGTTAATCTAATTACCTAATTAGCAAACTAAGTGAACTAGTTTAGTTCTTAATTAATTATAATCTAAATACTAATTATATATCCTAATATTGATTAAAGGTTATAATATATGCTAATATATATTAAACTAATTAGTTATATGATTAGAATGTTAATTAAGATTGGTTAGGATATTTAACATAACTAATTCCCTAATTAATTAGCATGCAATTAGGAGTAATTTGAGAACAATTAAGTACCTAAAATGTTGAAGAGCCACATGGTTTTTGGGCAGCAACCAAGGAGGCTAGTTGGCTTGGTTCTACATGGTTCGTGAACTCTCCAACATGACAGCCATGTGCACCACCATGTGAACTCAGTTAGATATTTACCATGCAAAATTGAACACTCAACCTCACCCAAAACACTCACACGGCAGCAGCCCCCTAATATTACACTCTTCACTTTCATTTTTTACACTTGTCACAATTAAGCTATCCATTTTTCTCCAAAAATACCAAGAACCCATGCACACTTTTTCTTCTATTTCTTTCCCTCTCTATTCGGCCAAGTACCCTACCCACACCACCAAACCTTTATAATTTTATCTCTTCATATTTCCTAAACCCAAATCCTATTCTAAACACTTTTCATTCACAAAGTTTCTCCAAAAACCTACTCTATCTAGTCCAAAATCCAACCTTTTGCTTACTTACTTAAGGGTAAGTCTTGATTTTATGGTTCAAAATTTGATTTCTAATTTTTCTAACCATGATTGTTCCATGGTTTTTCAATATTAAACCTTGTATGTGTTTTAACTAATTGTTTAAGAATTTTAGGGATTTGTTTGGGAGATTGTACGGAATTTCAAGAAAGAAGGAAACTAACTGATTAATTGTCTTCAAGAGGTAAGAGGGAGATTTAATCTCATCAACCCTAAGTGGTGATGGGAAAATGGACTTGTATGTGTGTGTAGAATCCATAAGGATTCATTTGTGTGGTTGTTTATCGCTTTTAATATTTGTGTGATTGTTTAAATGCTTTCCTGTTTGTGATTTATTTTTTCTATGCATGTCTATAGCTTTAAAATAAATTGTACGTATATTGTATGTGTTTATATATGTATGTGTTTATAATTGTATAATTATTAAAGTAGGATATGAATAACATGTAACGATTTGCATGAGTGTTCCAAAGAACACAGAACGAGGCTCACGGCCTTACATCAAACAGAGAACCAAAATGTTCTCAACAATTTTCTAAATCAATGAGTTAATAAATCTAGGTAAAATAATAAGTTAAGAATGATTTAAATTAATTATGGCCAACATGCCATTTAGTGTATAATCAAATGCCATTTTATTTTTGATTTTGGCCAACATGCCATTTTATTTGCTGAGATAGGTTAGGTAATGGATTTACAACATAAATTGATTCCAATGAATCTTTGAGAAAACAAAAAGGAATAAATTCAGTCCTACAATTCCAAATTAGCAGAATTTAGTTTAAGTAAGAACTAAATCAGACGTTTGAAAAATCCTAACGTAAAGCTCACTTTATGAATTTTGAAGCGCGTTAGCAAGTTTCAAAGCGTAATTATTGGGTAAAAATAAAATGAACTATATTTAGTGGAAAATGACAAAAATACCTTATACTGATTTTTTAGGCAAAATGCTGCCGAAATTTACTAAAATTAGGCGAATAAAATGAAAAGATTCCATACTATGTTTATAACACAAGGAAAATACTCTACGTATTTTAAATGTACTAGATATAGTCTATACATATTTAAAATAATGATTTTAAGCTATTCGGTTAAGAAAATGAATTAAAAATCTTACGCGATTGAGAAAATGATTTGAAAACATTTTTGTGATGTTTAAAAATGTCAAAATATCTTTATGCGATTTAAAAACGTTTGTAAAAATGATGAGATTGTGAAAACGTGATAAAATTTCTACGCGATTGAATGATACAGTGAGTTTTGCTGTCGGGCGAAAGTGGTGGACCCAGATATGTTGTGGTGTAGTACTGTCAAGTGAGACATACTATACTTTGGTATTTTGTGACTAAGGGTATTTTCGTAATTATGGTAAAATTTGGATAGTAAGGTATTTTTGTAATTTTTAGATCATGCTTAGAGTGTTATGTCAATTTGGTTGATAATTGGCGATTGATTGATGAGGCAAATTACACCGTGTTTTGGTGTGATAGGCGTAGTGTGGTTCATTTATGAACTTAGAGGCATTAGTGTACGGAGAATTCCATATGTGGACAGTGGTAACACCTCTGGGCTGTGGTAACAGGCAATACACTAATGATCTTGACAAACACTATTCTTAATCGAGATCTTGAGGAGACTATTAAGTACTATGCCTATAGTACACGATGTTTGGACTGTGTACTACTACACGATGTTTTGGACTGTGGGCTATAGACACAACGTTAGACAGTGCAATAGTTTGGTTGGGCAGCCATAAAGTATTATTAGTTTCTATTCAGATCATTTTCTCAGATATCCGTGTTTAGCTCCATGGAGTAGGAACGAGTCAGTGTGTGTTCATGCATTATCTGCATTTCACTGCTTACCATAATTTGTGATAAAATGTATGATCTATTGCTTTTATATATTATGCATGATATAATGGTATGTGTTAATTTAATATGTATTGCTTGATATATTATGCATGATATATTGGTATGTACTATTGTGATATTCATTTTGTACTGTCGTTTTCTTTATTGCCATGCGGGTAGTGATGTAGATTGTCTCACCTCTCTATATGTTTTCTCGATATTATTATATTATTTCCGTAAAGAGTTTGAGGAAGAAGAGGAACAGCCTCTTGAGATACAGTATCCGGACGAGCGACAGTCGGGCGAGCTGTAGGAGGAAGAGGAGCCGGTAGATCACACTTATCATCAAGACTGATCTTGAGATCATGGCATTGCCAGGATTTTTCGGGTTTGTGAGACTTGAGTTTCACGGAGGTTCTGAGGCCTGGCGTATGCGAGTGGACAGAGGGATAGTTGTATATGTGGGACGTTTGACTGTGTCCCTATGTAGAGAGTATGATGGAGATGTCATATTCACTACTATGTTATATTTACATCTAGAGTTGCCACTGACTCTTAGGTGTTACTGGCAGGGAATATTTCATGCGCGTAGTGAGCTCAGTAGCGAGTCAACAGCCCGGACTCGTGTCTGTAGTGCTGTGAGATCTCCAAGATGTCAACTTTTCGATGGTCTTTCTAGAGGATGATCCATCGGAGGGTTAGATATCTATGGAGATGCACTTGGGCAATACTATGTCTTAGTTTTATGTTGTCTTTTATTGCTTTGCTAAATACATGTAGTTGTAAATTATGTGTGTACTAAAGAAGAATCATATGTATATCATGGTGTCATTATACTTTGTTCAATTTTGTGTTCTTAGTTATTTTATTTAATGTTATAATTATAAAAAGAAAAAAAAATTTACCACAAATATTATTTAAGTATCAAATGTTTTATAACTTGGGTAAGAGTTTTATTTTATTTTATTTTATTGCATTCATAAATGTGACATCCCCACAAGGGTGTTACATTAGTTGGTATCAGAGCCCAAGTTAAAGTCTTTTGGGGTTGTGGTTAGGTCTGTTTTTGCTTGTGTTGTGTGATTCTCTGTGATTTGTTTCCGAAAGGTTACATCTGACATTGTTTAGTCTTGTTGAAGAAAGAAGATGTCTGGAGGAAGAGGAAGGCTGGCACGTAATGTGGATCCAATGGTTGCAACTGCTGAAGCTATGCAGCGAATGGCAGAAGTGATTACACAACAAAATCAAAGAGCAGCTCAACCGTAAGATGCGACTGCTGATGCTTTGAATTTGTCTGCTTTTAGGTGCAACAATCCGCCGCAGTTTAGAGGCGAGTTTGACCCTGAGAAGGCGAGTCTTTGGATTCAAGACTTGGGGAGAGTATTCGAAGGAATAGGGTGCGCAGAGAATAAGAAGGTAACATATGCTATATATATGTTGAGAGGAGACGCTGAGAATTGGTGGAGAAATACCTGCCAATTATTGCAAGCTGAAGGGACTGACATCACCTGGGAGGTGTTTTGCGAAGTATTTCTGGAGAAGTACTTTCCTGGTACTGCTCGACCTGCCAAGGAGATGGAATTTCTTGGTCTACATCAAGGGAATATGACTGTTGGAGAATATGCTGCAAAATTTGAGAGTTTGTCGCAATTCTCAAGGTATTTCCAAATCCGACCAGATGAGGTATAGAAGTGCCAAAAGTTTGAAGATGGGTTAAGGGTAGAGCTGAGATGAGCAGTGCTACCTATGAGAATGAGGGAGTTTCCTGTGTTGATGGATACTTGTCGACGACTTGAGGAGTTGGAACCGTCCCGAGATCAGATGAATCGTAACTTTGGACCGACTAGGTTCCAAAGGGGAGGTAGTAGCAGTGATACTCGGTTTTAGCGAAAGCCTTATACGAGACCGTCAGGGAGTCAGCCTCAACGTCCATCTGTTGGGGGAAGTTCTAGCAGAAATTGAGCTGGTCAGAATGTGGCGTTTACGCCGACATGTTTTAAATGTGGCAAGAGTGGCCATATATCTACAGATTTCCCGATCAAAGGAACGATCTGATTCAACTGCCGAAAACTTGGACATGTTTCTAGGGATTGCACTCAGCCGGAGAGGAAGCCTATGGTGAGAAATGTTTGTACTACTCAGCCGAGATCTGGAGGGCGAGTGTATACATTGACGGGAACTGAAGCTTCTCAATCTGAGGATCTTATTCAAGGAGAAGGTGTCATCGAAGGTAATCACCTGACTTTGCTATATGATTCGGGTGCAACACACTCATTTATTGCATATGATTGTGTGGAGCGATTGGAACTACCGGTGTCTTCTCTAAGTTTTCAATTGATTGTTTCTACACCAACTGCCAAGCCTGTTGTTACATCCAAGATATGTATGAACTGTCCTATTGTTATAAAGGATTGTATGTTTTCGGTCAATTTGATTTATTTACCTCTTGTTGAGATAGACATAATACTAGGAATGGATTGGTTATCTTCTAACCATATCCTGATAGACTGTGCGACCAAAACCATAGTTTTTCCTAAGGAAGAAATTTCTGGATTCTTGATTGCTGTTAAAGTCAAGTCATTGTTGAGGGATGAAGCTCAAGGTTTTATGTTGCTATCTTCTTTAGAAGTAAAATGTGAGAAGGATGTGAGCGCTATTCCTGTTGTCAATGAGTTTCCAGAGATTTTTCCTGACGATGTACCTGGTTTACCACTAGAAAGGGAAATCGAATTCTCTATCGAATTACTGCCGGAAGCAGGTCCTATTTCGATTGCACCGTACCGAATGTCGCCTGTAGAATTGGCAGAGTTGAAGAAGCAATTGGAGGAACTGTTGGAGAAGCAGTTTGTGCGACCTAGTGTTTCGCCATGGGGAGCACCAGTGCTACTAGTCAAGAAGAAGGATGGAACTTTGCGTCTATGTGTTGATTATCGTCAGCTGAACAAGGTTACTATAAAGAATAAGTATCCACTACCAAGGATTGATGATCTGATGGATCAGTTGAAGGGAGCCGCTATATTCTCTAACATAGATCTGTGATCAGGTTATCATCAGATTCGTGTTAAGGTTAATGATGTACCTAAGACAGCTTTCCGAACTCGTTATGGACATTATGAGTATCAAGTGATGCCGTTCGAAGTGACGAATGCTCCTGCAATATTCATGGACTATATGAATAGGATTTTTTGTCCGTACCTAGATAGATTTGTCATTGTCTTTATCGATGACATTCTGATCTACTCTCAAAGTCAAGAAGAGCATGCTGAACATCTCAGTATAGTTCTTCAGATTTTGAAGGAGAAGAAGTTGTATGCGAAGTTGGCAAAGTGCGAGTTTTGGTTGGAAGAAGTTCAATTTCTAGGTCACATGATTTCCAAGGAAGGTATTGCGGTAGACCCAACAAAGGTGGAAACTATTTTGCAGTGGGAAAGGCCTAAGATAGTGACTGAGGTCCGAAGTTTTGCTGGATTAGCCGGATATTACCGAAGGTTTATTGAAGGTTTTTCCAAGATAGCTGGACCACTTACGCAACTCACGAGGAAGAGCCAAGCTTTTGATTGGATAGAGGAACGTGAAGCGATTTCCAAGAGCTGAAGAAAAGATTAACGACTACACCAGTGTTAATTTTATCGGATCCTAACAAATCTTTTGAGGTGTATTGTGATGCATCTTACCAAGGGTTAGGATGTGTGTTGATGCAGAATCGGAATGTAGTAGCTTATGCTTCAAGACAGTTGAAGGTTCATGAGAGGAACTACCCAACGCACGATTTGGAGCTAGCCGCTGTGGTTTTTACATTGAAAGTATGGAGGCATTTTCTGTATGGAGCTATGTTCAATGTCTTTAGCGATCACAAGAGCTTAAAATACTTGTTTGATAAAAAAGAATTGAATACGAGATAGAGGCGATGGTTGGAATTTTTGAAGGACTATGATTTTCAGCTTCAATACCATCCAGGAAAGTGAATGTGGTGGCTGATGCTTTGAGCAGAAAGGTGGTCAGTGTTTCTATTATGATGATCAAGGAGGAGGAGCTGATTAATCAATTCAGAGATCTATGGTTATCAATAGAGTTGGTACCCAAAAAAATTCATCTAGGTAGAGTTGTAGTTTTAAATGACTTGCTAGAAGTGATCCGAGAAAAACAAGATGAGGATTTGTTTTTTTACAGAATGAAAGAGAGTTGTTGAAGCAAGGTCATAAAGCGACGGTGGAGGAAGGATCTGATGGAATCTTGAGATTTGAAGGAAGAGTTTGTATACCTGATGATCCCGAACTCAAGAAAGCAATTTTGGATGAAGCTCATACTAGTAATTTGAGTATGCATCCAAGGATGACGAAGATGTATTAAGACTTGAAATGATTATTTTGGTGGCCAAGAATGAAGAAAGATGTAGCAGAACGTGTGACGTATTGTCTTGTCTGTCAGAAGGCAAAAGTGGAACATCAAAGGCCTGCTGGTATGTTACAACCTTTAACTATTCCAGAGTGGAAGTGGGATAGTATCTCGATGGGTTTTGTTACTGGATTGCCAAGGACGAGGAAAGGTCATGATTCAATATGGGTTATAGTTGATAGGCTTACGAAGTCAGCACATTTCTTGCCGATCAATATTAAGTATTCATTGGAATGCTTAACCCAAATATACATCGACAAAGTTGTTAGACTTCATGGTGTACCTACAAGTATAGTTTCTGATAGAGATCCGAGGTTTACGTCGAGACTCTGGCAAAGTTTGCAACAAGCCATGGGAACTAAATTGTGATTAAGTTTTGCATATCATCCGCAGACTGATGGTCAAATGGAGAGAACGATTCAGTCGTTGGAGGATTTGTTGTGTGCTTGTGTGTTAGAACAACAAGGAAGTTAGGATGAATTTCTGTCTTTGATAGAATTCACCTACAACAATAGTTTTCACTCGAGCATAGGAATGGCACCCTATGAAGCTTTTTATGGACGACGATGCCGAACACCTTTGTGTTGGTATCAGGATGGAGAGAGTATGACTATTGGGCCTGATCTTGTGCAGCAGACTATGGAAAAGGTGAAGATGATACAAGAGAAGATGCGAACGACTCAAAGCCGACAGAAGAGCTATGCTGATAAACGAAGACGACCTTTGGAATTTGAAGAAGGCGATTATGTATTCTTACGAGTTACGCCTACGACTGGTGTCGGAAGAGTTATCAAGTCTAGAAAGCTTACACCTAAGTTTATAGGGCCTTATCAAATTATTCGTCGGATTGGTCCTGTAGCTTACCAAATAGCTTTACCGCCTTTTCTATCCAATCTACTTAATGTATTCCATGTGTCTCAGCGGAGGAAATATATTCCCGATCCAACCCATGTGATACAACCTGATGAAGTACAGCTGAAGGATAATTTAACGTATGAAACACTTCCTGTTAGAATCGAGGATAGGAGAGTGAAACAACTTCGAGGGAAGATGATTGAGCTAGTGAAAGTGATATGGAATGATGTAACGGGAGATGCTACATGGGAACTAGAAGATAGGATGAGGGAGCAATACCCTCAATTATTTGATGTATGATGAATTTCGGGGATGAAATTCTTATTAGTAGGAGAGAGTTGTAACACCCCAGCTTTTGGGATAATTACTATATTGTCCTAAAATGTACTATTTTGTGAATTCTGTGAGCAGTAAATTAAATTTGACTGTTTCGTGAGTGTACTTGACTATTGTATGTGATTTGCTCCGAGCCAAGGAAATAATAATTTTCTGGCCGAAAAAATCTTATTTTAATTAATTGGAGTTGGGGGATCTTACTAAACCCAATTCTGATTGATATATATATTAATCTCATAATTTTTAGGATTTAACTGTGTAATAAAATAATTTTATATTATTATAATATTATTTTATATTACAGTACCTACTGTCTCAAAAATAGTAGAAATCTGCTTTGATTTGACCACGGATCTTTAAAAGTACTGTGGGACCCGTGTTTAGGAAAAGCAGTCAACAATTCTGACTGGACAAATTCTAGCCAATTAGAGTGAGTCAACGAAAGTGGCTTGACTTTTTAAACCAATAAGAATAGGTCAACGAAAGGAGCGTAGACTTTCATTTGGACCGTTGGATGAAGACTTAGTTAGGAAGCTTTTAATCTTAGCCGTTGATCAAATCAATGGTGAGATTAGAATTCAAGAATTATGACTAATCAATATCTACCTTAGATGTAATCTAGGGCTAGGAATTAAAGATGAAATCAATGGTTAGAATTAAGTCAAAAATAGTAGGCTTGAATTTGGTTAGTAGCTAATTAAGCTTAATTTGGTTAATCCAATTACCTAATTAGTAAACTAAGTGAACTAGTTTAGTTCTTAATTAATTATAATCTAAATACTAATTAGATATCCTAATATTGATTAAAGGTTATAATATATGCTAATATATATTAAACAAATTAGTTATATGATTAGAATGTTAATTAAGATTGGTTAGGATATTTAACCTAACTAATTCCCTAATTAATTAGCATGCAATTAGGAGTAATTTGAGAACAATTAAGTCCCTAAAATGTTGAAGAGCCACACGGTTTTTGGGCAGCAACCAAGGAGGCTAGTTGGCTTGGTTCTACATGGTTCTTGAACTCTCCAACATGACATAAGCCATGTGCACCACCATGTGAACTCAGTTAGATATTTACCATGCAAAATTGAACACTCAACCTCACCCAAAACACTCACACGGCAGCAGCCCCCTAATATTACACTCTTCACTTTCATTTTTTACACTTATCACAATTAAGCTATCCATTTCTCTCCAAAAATACCAAGAACCCATGCACACTTTTTCTTCTATTTCTTTCCCTCTCTATTCGGCCAAGTACCCTACCCACACCACCAAACCTTTATAATTTTATCTTTTATATTTCCTAAACCCAAATCCTATTCTAAACACTTTTCATTCACAAATTTTTTCCAAAAACCTACTCTATCTAGTCCAAAATCCAACCTTTTGCTTACTTACTTAAGGGTAAGTCTTGATTCTATGGTTCAAAATTTGATTTCTACTTTTTCTAACCATGATTTTTCCATGGTTTTTCAATATTAAACCTTGTATGTGTTTTTATTAATTGTTTAAGAATTTTAGGGATTTGTTTGGGAGATTGTACAAAATTTCAAGAAAGAAGGAAACTAATCGATTAATTGTCTTCAAGAGGTAAGAGGGAGATTTAATCTCATCAACCCTAAGTGGTGATGGGAAAATGGACTTGTATGTGTGTGTAGAATCCATAAGGATTCATTTGTGTGGCTGTTTATCATTTTTAATATTTGTGTGATTATTTAAATGCTTTCCTGTTTGTGATTTATTTTTGCAATGCATGTCTATAGCTTTAAAATAAATTGTATGTATATTGTATGTGTTTATATATGTATGTGTTTATAATTGTATAATTATTAAAGTAGGATGTGAATAACATGTAACGATTTGCATGAGTGTTCCAAAGAACACAGAATGAGGCTCACGGCCTTACATCAAATAGAGAACCAAAATGTTCTCAACAATTTTCTAAATCAATGAGTTAATGAATCTAGGTAAAATAATAAGTTAAGAATGATTTAAATTAATTATGGCCAACATGCCATTTAGTGTATAATCAAATACCATTTTATTTTTGATTTTGGCCAACATGCCATTTTATTTACTGAGATAGGTTAGGTAATGGATTTACAACATAAATTGATTCCAATGAATCTTTGAGAAAACAAAAGGAATAAATTCAGTCCTAGAATTCTAAATTAGCAGAATTTAGTTTAAGTAAGAACTAAATCAGACGTTTGAAAAATACTAACGTAGAGCTCATTTTATGAATTTTGAAGCGCGTTAGCAAGTTTCAAAGCGTAATTATTGGGGAAAAATAAAATGAACTATATTTAGTGGAAAACGACAAAAATACCTTATACTGATTTTTTAGGCAAAATGCTGCCGAAATTTACTAAAATTAGGCGAATAAAATGAAAAGATTCCATACTATGTTTATAACATAAGGAAAATACTCTACGTATTTTAAATGTACTAGATATAGTCTATACATATTTAAAATAATGATTTTAAGCTATTCGGTTAAGAAAATGAATTAAAAATCTTACACGATTGAGAAAATGATTTGAAAACATTTTTGCGATGTTTAAAAATGTCAAAATATTTTACGCGATTTAAAAACGTTTGTAAAAATAATGAGATTGTGAAAATGCGATAAAATTTCTATGCGATTGAACGATACAGTGAGTTTTGCTGTCGGGCCAAAGTGGTGGACCCAGACATGTTGTGGTGTTGTACTGTCAAGTGGGACATACTATACTTTGGTATTTTGTGACTAAGGGTATTTTTGTAATTATGGTAAAATTTGCATAATAGGGTATTTTTGTAATTTTTAGATCATGCTTAGAGTGTTATGTCAATTTGGTTGATAATTGGCGATTGATTGATGAGGCGAATTACACCGTGTTTTGGTGTGATAGGCGTAGTGTGGTTCATTTATGAACTTGGAGGCATTAATGTGCGGAGAATTCCTTATGTGGACAGTGGTAGCACCTCTGGGCCGTGGTAACGGGCAACACACTAATGATCTTGACAAACACTATTCTTAATTGAGATCTTGAGGAGACTATTAAGTACTATACCTGTAGTACACGATGTTTGGACTGTGTACTGCTACACGATGTTTTGGACTGTGGGCTATAGACACAACGTTAGACAGTGCAATAGTTTGGTTGGGCATCCATAAAGTATTATTAGTTTCTATTCGGATCATTCTCTCAGATATTCGTGTTTAGCTCCATGGAGTAGGAACGAGTCAGTGTGTATTCATGCATTATCTGCATTTCACTGCTTACCATAATCTGTGATAAAATGTATGATCTATTGCTTTTATATATTATGCATGATATAATGGTATGTGTTAATTTAATATGTATTGCTTGATATATTATGCATGATATATTGGTATGTACTGTTGTGATATTTGTTTTGTACTGTCGTTTTCTTTATTGCCATGCGGGTAGTGATGTAGATTGTCTCACCTCTCTATATGTTTTCTCGATATTATTATTTTATTTCCATAAAGAGTTTGAGGAAGAAGAGGAACAGCCTCTTGAGATACAGTATCCGGACGAGCGACAGTCGGGCGAGCTGTACGAGGAAGAGGAGCTGGTAGATCACACTTATCATCAAGACTGATCTTGAGATCATGGCATTGCCAGGATTTTTCGGGTTTGTAAGACTTGAGTTTCACGGAGGTTCTGAGGCCTGGCGTATATGAGTGGACAGAGGGACAGTTGTATATGTGGGACGTTTGACTGTGTCCCTATGTAGAGAGTATGATGGAGATGTCATATTCACTACTATGTTATATTTACATCTAGAGTTGCCACTGACTCTTAGACGTTACTGGCAGGGAATATTTCATGCGCCTAGTGAGCTCAGTAGCGAGTCAACAGCCCAGACTCGTGTCCGTAGTGCTGTGAGATCTCCAAGATGTCAACTTTTCGATGGTCTTTCTGGAGGATGATCCATCGGAGGGTTAGATATCTATAGAGATGCACTTGGGCAATACTATGTCTTAGTTTTATGTTGTCTTTTATTGCTTTGCTAAATACATGTAGTTATAAATTATGTGTGTACTAAAGAAGAATCATATGTATATCATGGTGTCATTATACTTTGTTCAATTTTGTGTTCTGTGTTATTTTATTTAATGTTATAATTATAAAAGGAAAAAAAAAATTACCACAAATATTATTTAAGTATCAAATGTTTTATAACTTAGGTAAGAGTTTTATTTTATTTTATTTTATTGCATTCATAAATGTGACATCCCCACAAGCGTGTTACAAATGGCAGTTAGGTCATTCAATTCATCACCTTCGTCATTCAATGTCTCAGCCACGAAGAGTTTTGCTATGACCTTGCAAGCTGTCCACCATTCACCATTAGCTCTATTTCAGCTTTGTGGATATCTTGTATAGTACACTTGTTGTGCTTGTTCGACTAAGATGAATGGCTCATTTGAGTGAAGTCTTGATTTATGCTTGATGTCAACCAACCTATATCTCTCATGAACATTGACTCCATTTATCGGGTCAAACCAATAACATTGTAAAAGAAATACTCTGTTCTGATTTCCTACATATGATAATTCCAATATATCTTCAATGATGCCATAATAGTCGAAGTCATTCTCATCATATATACTACCTCTAACACATATGCCACTATTCATGGTAGCTTTATTTTGTCCATACACCTTAGTATGAAATCTGTACCCATTAACTATTAAGCCACAGTAAGAAGTCACGAACTTGGATGGACTATAACTTATCTCTCATATCATTTGATCCTCTACTTGACCTATATTAACCTATATCATTACATAGACGGTAGATAGTTGTAACATCTAGCATAATAAACATTGAATTTAATATGATAGATCACAATTATGGATAAAAGGACTCACTAGATGTTTTATCCACCTACTAAAGTCCTTATCTCGAGCTTCTAATATTTGATCATCAGTGATATTGGGATCTGTTTCCCTTAACGAATCCTCGAATTGTCTAATCAATACAATAATTAATATGGAACTATAAATTAAGCACATTAGTAACAAATTCATTAGATGGAGAGTAAACTTATTGGAGATAAGGTTCTACTTCTCTACAATTTACAAGCACATATGGCTCAGCAATCTGAAGTTTCACATCTGTCAAGAATCTATTTCGACCTCTCCCAATAGGACGACGTGGATGTTTAAAAATAGACAATTGTTCATTAATTGTATCTTCCCCACCATCGTCATTCTGAGAAACTTGAGTGCGCTTGGTTTGTAGGTGGGGATCAAAATACATGGAAGCAAAATTAGAAATTTCTTCTAAAATATACGATTCACAAATAGATCCTTCAACTTTTACCTTATTTTGGACCTTTCTTTTCAAGTACAGCATACACCTCTCAAAGGGGTACATCCACCTGTAATGCACTGGGCCTCCAACCTTAGCTTCATAAGGGAGATGCACGACTAGATGTTCCATCACGTCAAAGAATGCTGGAGAGAAAATCTTCTCTAACTTGCAAATTGTTTCAATGATAGAAAGCTCTGCATTCTCCATGGTGGAAGCGCGAATTTTAGTTGCACAAACTTCTTTAAAGAACAAGCTTAGTTCTGTTAAGGGTTCCCATATAGTTTTGGCAAGATATCACGAAATGTCAGAGGAATTAATCTTTGCATAAAAACATGACAATCGTGACTTTTCATTCCACATATCTTCCCGCCGTCTACACTGATGCAACGTGCGATATTCGACGCATACCTATCAGGAAATTTCAACTATTTTATCCACTCACACACCATCCTTCTTTGATTGGCATCCAAGACATACGTCGCCTTTGGTTTTTTACACTTGCCATTCTCAATTATTAGCTCCAAGGTAGGACGTTTGCATATCATCTTCAAATCTTCTCTTGCATTTGCTTTGTCTTTTGTCTTGCCCTTTATGTCCATGACAGTGTTGAAGATATTAGCAAACACATTCTTCTCGACATGCATAACATCTAAATTATGTCATATTAGATTAGTGGACCAATAAGGCAATTCCCAGAATATGCTCTTCTTCACCCAATTGTGGTGTATACCGAAGCCATCTTGTTTTTGTTTACCTGAATTCAAGCTAAAAATGATTTCCTTAAGTTGAGTCACTCTATTCAAGACATCTGTCCCACTCAGCCATAGCGGTGGATTAGATTTTTCTACTATTGATCTCTTAAAAGAGTTTCAATCACGGCGAAATAGATGATCAAAAGGCAAAATTGGCAATGACAATCAAACCAACAACATTTTCTACCGTGCTTTAACACAAATGACTTACTGTGATTCATACAAAGCGGACAAGAAAGTTTTCCATGAGTGCTCCACCCAGACAGCATTCTATAGGCTGGAAAGTCACTTATTGTCCACAACAAAGCCACTTTCATATCGAAATTTTGCTTCTTCCAGGTATCATAAGTTTGCACCCCATCATCCCACAATATCTTCAGATCGTCAATTAGGGGTCTAAGATAGACATCTAAACTTTTACCTGGTGACTTTGGTCCAGGAATTACAAAAGTGAGGAATACGTATTCCCTTCTCATACACATACTTGGAGGTAGATTGTACAGTGTGACAAAAATAGGCCAACATGAATATGGTGTGGCTGAACCGCTGAATGGATTAAAATTGTCTGTACACAGGCCAAGCCTAACATTTTGAGCATCTAGCGCAAATGTAGAATAGGTATCGTCAAATAGTTTCCAAGCCTCAGCATCAGCTGGATGCCTGATCACTGTTTCATCTTGACGCACTCCATCTGCATGCCAAGTCATATATTGCGCAGTGTTTTTGGAACAAACGTTGGAGTCTTGGCATAATGGGAAAATATCGTAACACTGAATGCGATACATCCTTCTCATTCGATGAATGTCCTGCCTTCGGTTTGAATCGTGGGTGTCCATATACTAAGCAAACTGAGTAGAGTCTCTTGTTACTATATTCTTTGTAATACAACATGCACTGATTAAGACACGCATCTATCTTCTCATATCCTAATCCCAACTCACGAACCATTCTCTTTGATTTGTAGAAGTTTTCGGGTAACCTTTCAGGCTTTAGAAGCATACTCTTAATTATGACAATCATTCTATCATAACAACTCTCACTCATGTTAAACTCCGACTTCAAGTTCAAAAGTTGAGTTACAGCTGACAATTTCGTGTGCTTATGGCAACCATCCCATAAAGGTTCGTCAGCATCTCTGAGCAAGTCATAAAACTTCACAGCTGACGAATTTGGATCCTCTTCTAAATCTTAAGCTTCTGGATTTAACCTATCACCTGCGACATCCATAACCATATCCATGTATGGATTCCTAAGCTCCACTTCATCATCATGGATAATGGATGTTGAGCTGCTATCCCCCTATCTGTCCTCACCATGAATGGTCCAATTTACATAACCATCCACAAATCTGTACTTATACAGATGTTGTTCTACCCCAAATACCTCCCTCCAAGCACGATTCTTACATCTAGCACATGGACAAAGGATGCGATTTAATGCATCAGTAACTGTTGGGTCTCCTTGAGCAACCCTAATGAAATCATCAACTCTATCCTTGAATTCTTTATTTACATAGCCAGTAGGATTAGTTCTTCGTAACATCCAACTTCGATCGGGTCTCATGATTGCTGAAATTGATTTAGCACATTAACATAATCCTTATATTCCCATCTCCTTCTTAACATGGTATGACCCTATCCCATTCGATAAGAAACATTTTCAACACTTGGTTAATAGTTATTACTTAAATCTCATATTTTATACTTGACGAAATTTCGGCAGCATTTCCCATTGGTCTCCAAGTGCATGACTTGAATGCAGTGAGATCTACTGCGTTTAAGTATACACCCAGAGAACAAAAAGAAATATTGCAGACCGAAATTTCAACAAGTATAACATATAAGATTTAAAGAATAACTATTAACCAAGCGAAGACAAAATTTCTACCCAAACTGTCCCACTTGGACAATTCAAGATTCAATACAATGAGCAGTAGCTTGAAAAGGTATGCGTTCTCATTAATATAGAATCTCAAATGGGAAACTAAGGTTTTGATTAAACTTTTACTTGAATAAGAAAATAAAACTTTAAGCATATGTTAAAGCATAATCATGGAAAGTTAAATCAAAACAATATTCTTAACACATAATTCGTTAGAAATTCATAACTTTTATTTTCAACATCCAAAATTTATGTCATATTTAGATAGTCCTAAATATACTGGGATAGGAGACAAAAGCATTTCTTAAAGGCAATTGGTTTTACAATTCCATTGATGGAAGCTCCATATGCTAGTTACTATACTAAGGAAGTTATGATTATTCTGATTCATGAATTTCAGTCACCTGAGGAAGAAATGAAGAAAATTATTCTGAATGTCGTGAAGCAGTGTGTAATTACTTGAGGGTTTGCATAGTGATTATATTAGAAATGATATTCTCCCTGATTTTTTCAGAACGTCTGGGTTAGGAGGATGACTTTGGATCGAAGAAACTATAAGCAACTTGTGGAGACTACTGTAGAGATAGCAAACAAAGTTGGCGTTGTCGATATTGTTGGGAGAATTGTTGAGGATCTTAAAGATGAGAGTGAACCTTTCCACGAATGGTTATGGAAACTATTGAGAAGGTGGTCACTAACTTGGGAGCATCTAATATAGATGCCTAATTAGAAGATCTTCTAATTAATGGTATTCTTATGCCTTTCAAGAGCAGACCAGGGATGATGTTAATGTGATGCTTAACGGGTTTAGTGCAGTTGTGCACTCAGTTGGAAATGAATTGAGCACTTGAGTTACAATATTGAAAACTCAATTTCAGTGGAAGACAATTTTTTTACATGAATTTTCTTTACTAACTAAAACAAAGGTGGATTCAAGTTAGGACAAAATAATGTTTGGTAAATTACATGTCAATGACAAAAGGTGGACTCCACTCCTATTAGGTCACATATCATGATTAAGTATGGCATATATGATATAACATACATATGACACGTGTTTTTAATTGGTAAAATTTTGTTATATTTAATATAACACTGCCTGTTGAAGTGCTCTGGAATTGATAAATACCAATGCTTACACCAATTGAGTGACTTTCCATAGAAGACTCAAAATACAAATGTCATTTATAATCCCATAGGGGTACAATATTCAACAAATAAATTGAATAAGTAATCATGGAAATTTAAACTAGGTAAGGATCTTACTTCTGTTCAATTTCCATAAACATGCACATTCTAACCATAAAACAATAAGTTTTATAGAAACAATTGGTTTAAAAAAAATATAGTTGAGTTGTGTACAAAAGAGTGACTTGAGTTTAAGATAACTACCTTTAACAGTAGTACAACTGAGGTGGCCTTTATAAGTGGGTCCCAGATAAAAAGAAATGTAAGAGCTCAATAGAACAACCAACACCAGAATGTACTGAAGACGTGAGTTTAAGTAACTATCCCTGTACATTTAATGAAAAAACACATATATCAGCCATGATCACATGCAGGCATTTTCATCATTAGGACATACACAATAACTAAATGACCATGTACCCAACATCTCACACCTCTCTTCACAACCTTGTTATGGGGATTGTGATATAATGATGAACAAGATCTACTTGTCTTGTGCAGAGAGATTAAAACATCCAAGGTCATTGTATGGATTTTAGAGAAGTCTCATATATTTGTCCATGTATTTCAAACAATGAAATGAAACAAAAAAAAAAAGGATAGTAGTGGATAGTTGGTTACTATGATCAACCTGGCAACATGAGAAGACAAGTGGCTTCAAATCAGGACATCCTTCCAGGAAGAAACAATGATATAATACACATAGCAGAGTTATAAACAATGATATAATACAAACATTTTCTACAGCCAGTATTCTATATGCATGTGTAATCCAATTAATGGGTGCATAGTTTGAATAGGGATCAAATATTCAAATGTGAATCAAAAGATGAAAAAGAAAAAGAAAAGGAAAAAGTTGCACGTTCTTTTCCCAAAGTTTTATACTCTGCCAAAACGTTGAACAGTACGGTGATTAAGTATCAACTTGTCCATATCTCTATGTAGTTTATCCGGAAATAATGATCTAATAACAAATGCCATGAATTCAAATTAGTGTATAAATAATGATCTAATAACAAATGCCATGAGTTCAAAAGCAGTAGTTCTAATGATTTTCTTGAGCACTAGTGGCCAACAGTAAAAATTATAGATAGATATTGTATAACTTCATTACTACTGCAACAATCTTTAGTGCCTTGTTTAAGTAAGCATAGATTAATCTTAGGGTGCATCTTACATTTCTCATTCAATTTTTTTATTAGTTATTTGGTAACCTTAGATATAGAGTACACTTCATCCTTGTAAGAACGTTCCAACAGTGAAGTTTTCTTGAAATTATGAATTGAATAAATCTTTTAAATAATTATGGAAATGTAAAATATACAAGTCCTACCATGATACCAAAAATAAGGCTTCAACACTGGTATGTTTTGTAACACCCTCAGTATCATGTTATGCTTATAAGTGGGTTACAAAGGTAGCCTAAGACTTGCTTAAAATGTCAGTTCAGTTTTGTGACAAACTGAGTTAGTTTAGGCACTTAGTTGTAACACAGAAGTTGAAAAGTAACTTAAAATGACTTAGAAAATAACTTTAAAGGCTAAGTTGAGAGAAACAAGTATGAATAACTTGTTTCTAGGTCACAAATAAGCTAAGTAAGGTATAGTTAAAATTTGAGAAGAATCGGAGTCAGTTTAGTATTTTTAAGTACACTGGTTGTATATTTTGATACCCAACTGATCTTAACAGATATAAAAAAATAGAATAATGGTGAACCAACAATTTAGATGAATTCTAGTATTTATTCTAAAGTTGTTAGAAACTAAAAAACTTGAATTAGAGTGATTAAAGTGTCCTTAGCAGATATAAGTTTCAGTACCAAAACTTAAGTTTCCAAGTTTGCCCTTTTCTCTTCATTTTCTCTTCTCTCACTCACGAACTCAGCAAAAACAGAACAAAAATAGAGAAATGAAGGGGAGAAAGAGAGAAAGGAGAAGAAAGAAAGGAAGGGAAGAGGAAAAGAAGAAGAGCAAGGCTCCAAGGTTGGTCATCACCTAAAGGTAGGGGTTCTTGATTCTTACTCTTTTCCTTAATCTTCATCTTGTTCTTTAAGATTCTTTGAGAGACTTGATGAGGAATAATGGTTTTGGGTGAGAATAGGAAGATATAGTATAGTTGAAGCTTGATTGAGTTGAGAAGTGATGAGTTAGTGTAGAATGATTGAAATTTGGATTTGGGTTCAAAAGGATGAAGCTCCTAGTGCAATTCTAGAAAACCAGAATTTGGCACTGTTCATGAAGACCCAAGGGAGTGCATGTCGCGACACTCCAGTTGCAGCTGCGCAAGAATTATGGGACAGAGAAGCTGAGGCCATGGCACTCCAAGTTTTGTGCCACAGCATAAATGTGTAATCCCCCATTTTCAAGTTTTTATGCAATTCTAAGTGGTGTTTTGCATTGATTGAGTATTTAGAATCTCAATTAACATGGAATTGCATAAAATAAAGATTGAGAAGTATTAGAAATGAAGAACTAGGCATGAGTACAAGTTGAGTTACAAGTTTATCAAGAGTATGATAAACAGGGTGTTATAGGATTCAAATGCTTAAACTAGTTATCTAAATAGCATAATTGGTCATAGGCCTAGTAAATGTGGAGTTTAACACCCTTTTGGATTATAAGTAACCCTAGTAAGCTATGGAAGAAGAGCAGTGAACCAAAGTAGGGGAGCATTGGCACTCCCATTATATGTAGCAAAAAATGCATTCTGAACAGTTTGCAGTTTTTGTCACATAACTTGAGTTATAGATATCGAAATGACATGATTTTTTGTCATTTTAAAGATAATACATAGGGCTGCATGTCTGTAAAATTTCAGAATTTTCACCAAGCCAATTATCACCAGTTTCTGTTTGAATCCGAGGTAGATTCTGTAGAAAATGCATTCTGGCTGCCAGTAAACCAGATTGCATAACTTCCTCCTCCGATGTCCTTTTTACATGAAATTTTGACAGTTTGAAGCTAACATGTAAGGCTTCATACCTGTAAAATTTTAGAATTTTTCCATATGTAATTTGTTCCCAGTTACAATTTAAAGTTAGGGCAGAAACGGGTGAACCAGTAAATCCCCTATTTTAGCTTCTGTAAAATGTCATATAACTTTGGCTACACTTATTCAAATGAAAGGAGGTTTATGGCATTGGAAAGATATGAGAGAGAGCTATTTGCCCATAAAATTTTAGAATTTTCTGAGTTATGATACACATTTGGTGCAATCTTGAAAATCAGCCTTTTTAGGCAAGATTTAGAGGTGTTTTGGGATGGTTTGAGTCCTTGAAACACTAGTTACTCCTTTAATAGTTAAAGTTGAATTAGATATGCAAGTTTTGTGGTAAATGCTTTACTCTCTCAATAAGTTGAGTTGAGATGGGGTAGTAGCAAGAGTGAATTGGTTTCCTCAAGCAAGTGAGGTTGAGCCTAATGAATTGGTTCTCTCAAGTAAGTGAGGTTAAGCCTAGTGAGTTGGTTCCCTCAAGCAAGTGAGGTCGAACCTAGAGTTGGTTTCCTACGGGTCGAACCTAGAGTGGGTTCCTTACGAGTTGAACCTAGAGTTGGTTCACAGTTGATATTTGATAGAACATTTACAGAATAAATTATAACATAATCAAATATTTATTAATTAGTTATGTGCTATTTGACAAAATTATTGACATATCTGCTCTTACAGCGATAAAAAAACATGACATTTATAGTTTATGTCTAGAGGCAACTAATAGAAAATGCCAAGACTGATTTATACTTGTCCCATGAGGATCAAGTAAAGAGATTTATGCTATAGAATCTGTACACAATATAGGCTCATAGAAAACTATAACCATCTAGAAGAGCGTATAGAACAAAAAAGAAATATATAAGCAAAAGACAAAAAATAATATACCTATCAATGTCATATAGTGCTGCAACAGTTAACAAAGCCAAAAACTTACACTAGCATTCAAAATTCTTTTTGTAATTAATTAAGACTAAATTTATTGTATCAAGAGTCCTCCAATGCCTAGTTATATATGTTGAGGCAAGGAGAAACATATAGTTGGAAAACTTATAGTACATGTAATTTGAAACCGAGGTCCTCTGGACTACAAAGTAATGGATGGAAAATTTCTGCCCTTAATTGAAAGGGAAACTGAATTTGGGCTAGAGATCCTGGTACTGGTACAAACAACCTATTTTTGCATCCAACAAGAAGTGAATGAATCCAGGCAGTAAAATAAGAACATAGTTATAAGTAACCAGTAAAGAGGATAGGTTTCGCATTACTCAGAAATGTTGTACAGAGATTTTTAGCGTACTCTACCAGCAGAATTGCCTTCCAATCCCATAATTGCCTACCAATCCCACAATTGCCTTCTCCCTCCGTGACCAAAAAGCAAGACAAGAATCAAAAGGTACATACTTTCTATTCTACGTACAGACAATAAAAGCATTTCCATGATATACAAAAGAAAATAAAAATCATAGAACAAGGACAAAAGGCATAGTCTCCTCGTACCTCAGTACAGGGGATCGTGTGACAAGAATATTCAGATGCTCAGGAAAAAAATTAAAATCTTTCAAAAAAATAAAATAAAATCAAGGATTCGTTAATCATGAACCCGTAAGTGATTATGTATTCTCATTTAATTTTATAGCATGGGAGTTGCACAAGTTTTTCTTATTATTCAATATTTTCAGCTGAAATCAGAAATATGAATAATTTTATCCAATATTTTCCAGAATTTAGGGGGGAAGTTGGGGGGCGCTCAAACATTTGAAGTGAAGAAGAAAAGCTACTTCTCTGAAGAACCTTACCCAAATTTTCTATTAAATTTTTCCACCAAAAAAAAGGAGTGACTAGAAGCAACTAGTGTTTGTATAGCCAAAATTCTAATCCCATTAGCAGATTTGAACCACAAGTTTTAAGCTTTTAAGACTACAATAGTTATTAAACCCTAGTAGCTAAAATCCCACATAAAGCTAGCCAGGAGAATGTTACCAAAAATAGAAAGGGACGAAGAAGGAGGCAGAATGATGGAAGAAAGAAATAATGGAAGGGCTTACCTACAAAAGGACGGGAAGTCACTCACGTCGCGTGGCTGCCGTGCTCAGCTCCGGAGAAAGGCTTGGGTGGTGGAAGGGAAGGTCGTACGGCTGTTGGGGGGGAGGAGATTTGATTTGGGGAGGAGATTTGATTTCTATAACCTAAATGAGACATTTTGGTCCTTTTCTGAGTACGCAGGATTTCTAATTTTAGCGAGGGAAATTATTCCCTCGCAATTCCCTCTCTGAATTTAGCGAGGGAATATCATACCTCGCAATTCCCTCTCTGATCTTACCGAGGGAACCTATTACCTCACAAATCCCTCGCTGATTTTAGCGAGGGTAACGTATTCCCTCTCAATTCCCTCGCTAATTTTTGCGAGGGAAATAATCCCTCTCACTTCCCTCGCTAAATTTAGAGAGGGAAATAATTTACTCGCTATTACTTCGCTATTTACTAGTTGTATCCCCCTTTGGATTTTGTTCTAAATTTTAGCGAGGGAAAGTGTTGGCCTCGCTAATCCCTCGCAATTTTCTAGCTAATTAGAGATGGGATTGCGAGGGAAAAATTCCCTCGCTAATTTTTGTCGCTAATTCATAAATTTCTTGTAGTGTTAGTTTTAGAAGGACTGATGGTGCATCATATGATAAATGTAAAATGAAATTCCATTTGTATTCTTCACTAAATTTTTTTTTTAAAAAAAATCCATTTATTCCCTAGTTATGGCATGTCACATGCGTTGGTAGCGTAATTCTTATTACAAGGTATTGTCTCTATCATTTAATTAGGATGAGGATAAAAATTATTACTTTAACTTATCATTGGGTTGATCTCTTGCATTTAATTCCAATATTCACACTAAGATTCTAATAGGGGGACGATGATGGTTCCTTACTTTGAGGGACATTAACACTATAATTCTCATAGGGACATTTACACTCTAATTCAAGCAGTTGATTATCCTTAGCAAAAGGAGGCAAAGCTAAGGAAGTGGGTGGTAGTAAACCTTTCTGGGGCCTCAAAAATAAGCTATGAAAAATTGGGTGAATTCACAATCTTGCAGTTATTGCAAGTTTGTCCAACACCAATTTCTACCTGAAAAGGCCCATAGTATCACTTAGCAAGCTTTTGGACACATGCACTAATCAAGGAAGTCTATTGACAAGGCCTCAGCTTCACAAAGACCGATTCTCCCACGTTATAATGGATGATTCTTCGGTGTTTGTCAACCTATGCTTTCATGCGCTTTTGAGCACGAAGAAGTTTGGAGCAGAGACAGGAAAGAATGAGGTCTCTACTAGTTAAATCAGCATCAACGACAACCATCGTAGTTGATCCCACATCATACTGAGGAATAGAGGTGAGTGGATGCCCATACACAAGTCAGAAAGCCGTTAAGCCCTTAGATGTATAGGTAGCTAGGTCATAATTCAATCCACTATACCCATGGTAAAAATCATTCCTATTGATGAGGATGGTCATGCACAAAAGCATGTAAATACTGCTGGAGAACCTGATTCAACACTTCCATTTGGTCGTCAGGTTGCAGATGATAAGCATTGGACATGTGAAGCTTAGAAAAATCGAGTCATGATCAAATATATGATACAAATTGATCGGATCTATTAATCTCAATATTTATAACATATCAATTTATATAAAAAGTTTTAGGGTTACTTTGAAAAGGCATCGATGAGGAAGTCATTGTTGAAACCCTTAAAAGCAATCTTGATGAGGGAGAGATACTATTCATATCCCACAGTAGTCGCTCACGCGTCAGTATCAATGGGGCAACACACTAGAGTGAATAGAAATAAAGGTCTCTCCCTATATATAGAATAATTAAAAATAGGTTAAACTTACCCATTATGACAAACTCATATACAGGATCCATAAAACAAAATCCACATATGAGTAGTGCTTTAACAACAATAGGTCCATTAACAATACTGATCACAATTTAGGCTAAACAAAATACTCTAATAATTTTGACATCCAATTAATCTGGGTTTTATAAAATTATAATATGATTTGTGTTAGTCCATAAAAAATTCTAACATTCTTTCACTTAGATGACATAAGTCATATTACATTATTTCAATAAGAAAATAATTCTCCAAATTAATTAAACAATATGTGGCCACAACATGATGTCAAAATCGAGCCAGCACTCTCAACAACTAGTCCAAAATGAGACTACAAGCATCTCAATAATGCCAAAAATCATACTCGAAGGAGTAATTATATCATACATGCAAGATACTCATATCTCGGTAACCCATTAAAATGTGGTATATCGGTAATGGGAAAGCACATCCAAAATTGCATGCCAATATGCGATCAAAGTGTATTTCCCAACAAAATGGCCTCAAACATCTGCCCAAGGTGCTTTCTGAAATTTAACAAATATTTCAGCATAGTAACAAAATGAGACTAGGTCTAAAATGTCTCCATAATATGTCATATCATAAACAAACAAAATTGTGCAGATAATAATAATAACAATATTATATGACAACAATAGTAATAACAATATAATTGTCTAAGGTCTCAAGGCATAATAATAAAATGAAGTCACAACAAAATTACAAACTAAACTCCCCCTAACACAAAACATCAAAAGACCTCACTATACCCATATGAGTTACATAATCAACAAAAACTTTAACAGCTAAACCTTTGGTTAGAGGGTCTGCAACCATAAATTCTGTAGGGATATACTCGACACGAGTCTGAAACTCTTGAATCTTCTCTCTAACAAACATGAATTTTGTATCAAAATGCTTTGAGCACTTAAAGTTTTATTAATTTGAAAGAAGCACACTACGATAGAATTATCACAATAAATAGTAAGAGGCCTATAAATACTCTCCACAATATGAAATTCAATAATTAAATTTTTCAACCATACCACTTGACGCGTAGCCTTATAACAAGTTATATACTCTACCTCCATAATACAAATAGCTATAAGTGTCTATTTAACACTCTTCCAAGAAACAACTCCTCCTGCATACATAAAAATATAACCTAATGTGGACTTGTAGTCATCTGGATAACCACCATAATCAGAATCAACATAACCTATCACCTCAAGGCGATCCAACCTCCTATAGGTGAGCATATAATCTTTTGTATCCTATAGATACCTCATAACTCATTTTGCAGCCTGCCAATGAGCCACATCAGGTTTGCTCAAGTATTTCCCAAGTACACTAACAACAAAAGCAATATCAGGACGTGTACAAACTTGAGCATACAGAAAGCTGCCAACAGCGAAAGCATATGGGACTTTCTCCATTTCAACAACATCTTTATCATTTTGAGGACATTAGGTATTAGAGAGTGTGAATGCTTATATCCTTGACGCATGTCAAATAGGTTTTGATGATAACAAAGTCAAAGATAAAGATCAAGTGCAAATATGAAGATCAAATGCAAATATGAAGATCAAGTGCAAAAGAATAGATCAAGATCAAAGAAAGTAGTCAAGAGGTTTATCTAGTCATAAGACTTAGAACATTAATGTTAAATGTTCTCAAGATTTCTCAAATGGTTTTTTCAATATATCATTTCCAAATAAATGGGAAAATTCAAAGCTAAACATGTTTTTCAAAGAAACTTGAGTTTCAATCTTAGATTTAACACTCATGAAAGGTTTTATGTTTAATTAAATGTCTTGAAGTGTTAGAAATGACTTACAAAATTGGACTTGACAAATGTGTTCAAAGGCCAATGTAATCGATTACATGATATTTGTAATCGATTACACAGCAAACAGAGGCCTTGTAATCGATTACAAGAATAATGTAATCGATTACAAGCAAGTCAGAGGCCATGTAATCGATTACACCAAGTTGGTAATCGATTACAATGAGCCCAGAAAGGCAAGAACACATTCAAAGAGTCATATAATCGATTATAAGGATATTGTAATCAATTACACAGTAAGTCAGAAGTCATGTAATCGATTACATGGATATTGTAATCGATTATAAAGCAAGTCAGAAGCCATGTAATCGATTACACCAATAATGTAATCGATTACACAAAGCCCAGAAAGCCAAGAACACGTTGGAACAACAATGTAATCAATTACATTTGTTATGTAATCGATTACACACAACTTGACAGTGTCCAACGGCTATATTAAATGCATTTAATGCTTGACTAAAACTCTCCAACGGCTCCATTTATTGCAAAATTTATAAATACTAATGTTGGGTTTGTATTAGAGGTTGACCTTGAACCAAAAACTGATTGCCAATACTTCAAAACGTGATTTAATCTTCAAATCTATTCTTGCTCTGTTTTTTGTGAGCATACTAGAGCTTCAATTCGTAATCATCTACTCTTGTGAGAGTTTCATTCAAACAATCTATATTGCTTTATAAAGAAGGTGAGGCATCCTTCCAAAAGTGTAAAGGGTAAGGCATCCCTTAGTTGAAGAGACTCAAACTCCAAGGGTGAGGTATCCCAAAGTATTGAGTGCTCAAGGTTGTAAAGGTTGTCAAGCACCTATTGAAACTTGAAGAAATAGTGGAAAATCTCTAGCGGTTGCTTGAGGACTGGACGTAGATCACAAGTGGATTGGTGATCGAACCAAGATAAATCATTGTGTTTGTTTTCTCTAAACCCTTCTCTTTATATTAAGCACTATTTTATTGAATTACTTGAATATTGTTCCCTTTGGCTATTGTATTTATAAGTAAAAGTGTTTATCTCATATATCCAATCATCTCTAATCATCAATTAGCTTCAACGAAAATTGTTTATCAAATGATTTATGAAAGATTTGCCAACTTGTTTTACATACTCAATTCACTCCTCTCTTGAGTATTGAGGCCACTTGGTAATAAGTGGTATCCGAGCTAGACTCTTGTATAAAGAGCTTAGCAGCTTCAAGAGAAGTGATGACTTCAAATGATTTTTCAAATGAAGGTTCTTCTATAAACAGACCTCCTTATTTCAATGGGAATGGTTATGCCTATTAGAAAGAAAGGATAAATTTTTTTATTGAAGCTATTGACTTAGATGTGTGAGACGCCGTTGAAAATGGTGCTTTTGTTCCCACACAAACTAAAGATGGTGTGAAAATTAATACACCTAGAAATGAATGGATCGATGATGATAAAAAGAAGGTTCAATATAATTTGAGAGTCAAGAACATCATCACCACATCCTTGGGATATGATGAATTCTTTAGGGTGTCAAATTGCAAGACCGTAAAAGAAATGTGGGATACCCTTCAAGTAACTCATGAAGGTACTAGTGAGGTAAAGCGATCTCGAATAAATACTCTTACTCATGAATACGAATTGTTTAGAATGAACCAAGGTGAGAGTATTCAAGATATGCAAAAGAGATTTACTAATATTGTTAATCATCTTATCTCATTGGGAAATACATTTCCTAATGAGGATCTTATTAACAAAGTCTTGAGATGTTTAAGTAGGAATTGGCAACCCAAAGTAACAGTTATAGCGGAATCAAGAGATTTATCAACAATGTCTCTAGCCACCTTATTCGGGAAGCTTCAAGAACATTAGTTGGAACTAAATAGGTTCAATCAAAATGAAGAGCATGATAAAAAAAAAGAAAGGAATTGCACTCAAAGCCACCTCTTCAATAATTGAAGATAATGATGAAGATGGTGAAGAGGATGCAGAAAACGTTGAGCTAAGTGAGGAGAATCTTAGTCTCCTTGTGAGAAGGTTTGGAAGATTCCTAAAGAAAAAAGAATTTCAAAGAAGACCACCATTTTCTCAAAAGAAAGTGTATCACAAAGGAAAAGGACCCTCTACTCCTCCAAAATGCTATGAATATGAAAAATCGGGGCACATGAAAATGGAGTGTCATATGTATCTCAAGAAGACGGAGAAGTTTGAGAGAAGGCCTTCCAAAGAGAAGAAAGGAATGAGAGCATATATAGCATGGGAGGACAATGACTTAAGTTCTTCTGATAGTTCGGAGAATGAAGAAGCCCATCTTTGTCTTATGGCTCAAGAAGAAGAAAGTGAAGAGAGCGACACCGAGGTAACTTCTTCTAACTTAGAATCTCAACCTTCTTATGATGAATTGCAAGATACCTTTTAAGAATTGCATGATGAATCTTTGAGGCTCACAAAAATGGTTTTATCTTCTAACAAAACAATCTCCTTATTGGTAAACAAAGTCTCTATTTTAAGCAAGGAGATAAATGAGCTTAAAATTAAAAATAAGACCTTAGGACTCATTGATGCTAATTCATTATGCATGACTTGTTCCTCACATAATAATACATCCATATTATTACCTTGTTCATCATGCAAAGCGTTTGAAAAAGAAATTGAAGATATGAACAACACTCTTGCAAAATTCACTTTTGGAAGAGACAACTTGAATGTGTTGTTAGGAAAATAAAAATGTGTTTTTCAAAAAGTCGGTTTGGGATTTAATCCAAATAACCATCAAAAGTCTTATAAGAATTTCTTTGTTTCCTCAAAAATCTCAAGTAGCCCATTTGTCAAGTGCTTTCATTGTGGTAAGAAAGGACATAGTGCATCCACTTGCAATGTTAGAAAGAATATAAACACCAAGGTTGGAATCAAAAGGGTTTGGGTTCCTAAAGACACCATGCCTAATTCTAACACACAATGACCCAAAACAATTTGGGTACCAAAGGTTAAAATTTGAATGTATGTTGTAGGTGTGCTTGAAGACCAAGAGCTCAAGTTGGTATCTTGATAGTGGTTGCTCCAAGCACATGACCGGTGATGGCTCCAAGTTCTCCTCCCTTACCCACAAGAAACAAGGTCATGTCACATATGGATATAACAACAAAGGGAAGATTCTTGGAATTAGCAAAGTTGGTAAGATCCCTTCATCATCTATTGATAATGTTTTGCTTGTTGAAGGACTTAAACATAATTTGCTTAGCATTAGTCAATTATGTGATAAAGGCAATAGAGTTATATTTGATTCTTCTTATTGCATAATTGAGGGAAATGATGATAAGCAAGTTAAGTTTGTTGGTCATAGAGTCAATAATATATATATGATTATTCTTGATGATATTTCCTCAAATGATGCTAAATGCTTTATGAGTAAAGAAAATGATTCATGGTTATGACATAGAAGAATTACTCACATTCACATGGATCACTTAAACAAATTGGTTTCTAAAGAGCTAGTAATTAGTCTTCCAAAGCTCAAATTTGAAAAAGACAAACTTTGTGATGCATGTCAAAAGGAAAAACAAGTAAATGTCTCTTTTAAAGCTAAAAACATGGTTTCAACTTCTAGACTTTTACAACTTTTACATATGGATCATTTTGGTCCCTCTAGAACTATGAGCCTTAGTGGGAACTACTATGTATTGGTGATTATGGATGATTTTTCTAGATTTGCATGGACATTATTCTTAGCCCATAAAAATGATGCTTTTCAATCATTTAAAAAGCTTGCCAAAGTTATCCAAAATGAAAAAAAAATTTGTATTGTATCTATAAGAAGTGACCATGGTGGTGAATTTGAAAACCATGAATTTGAAACCTTTTGTGACGAACATGGCATTGAGCATAATTTTTCTACCCCTAGAACACCACAACAAAATGATGTTGTAGAAAGGAAAAATCGATCTTTAGAGGAAATGAGAAGAACTGTGCTTAATGAGGCCAACCATCCTATGTATTTTTGGGTGAATGCGGTTAACACCGCTTGTTATGTTATGAATAGAGCCCTAATCAGGCTAATTTTAAAGAAAACCCCATATGAATTGTACAAAGGAAGGAAGCCAAATGTGTCACACTTTCATATCTTTGGATGTAAATGTTTTGTTTTGAATAATGGAAATGATAACTTTGGGAAGTTTAATGCAAAATATAATGAAGGAATATTCATTGGCTATTCTATACATAGCAAGGCCTTTAGAGTCTATAATAAACGAACTATGACCATAGAAGAGTCTATACATGTTAAATTTGATGAAACTAACCCAAATGAGTCGAGAAAGGAGCTTGTTGATGATGTTGCAGAAATCTTGGTTAAAATACACTTGGAAAATCAAGAGAAAGAGTCCAAGAAGCAAGAAGAGATACTCCTTGATCACTCATGGCAAAAAGATTCAGAAAACATGGATCTACCCAAGGAATGGAGGACATCAAGATATCACCCTCTCGACAAGGTGATAGGTGATGTATCAAAAGGGGTAATCACTCGAAACTCACTTAGAGATGCATGTAATCACTTAGCTTTTGTCTCTCAAGTTGAACCTAAAGACATAAATGAGGCCATTAATGATGAACATTGGATCTTGGCCATGCAAGAAGAACTAAACCAATTTGAGAGAAATCAAGTTTGGGAATTAGTTCCAAGGCCCAATGATCATCCTATAATTGGCACCAAATAGGTCTTTGGGAACAAACTTGATGAAAGGAGGCTAATAATAAGAAATAAAGCTAGGCTTGTAGTTAAGGGTTATAATCAAGAAGAAGACATAGATTATGAAGAAACTTATGCTCCCGTAGCTAGATTAGAGGCCATTAGAATGCTACTTGCATATGCTTGCATCATGAATTTCAAACTCTATCAAATGGATGTCAAAAGTGCCTTTTTAAATGGTTTTATACAAGAAGAGGTATATGTGGAACAACCTCCTAGTTTTGAGAATTTTGAATTGCCCAACCATGTTTTTAAACTGAAAAAGGCCTTGTATGGCTTGAAACAGGCTCCTAGAGCTTGGTATGAAAGGTTGAGCAAATTCCTTTTGGAAAAAGGTTTTTCTAGAGGCAAAGTTGACACTACCCTTTTCATAAAACACAAAATGCATGATATACTTCTAGTTCAAATCTATGTTGATGACATTATATTTAGAGCTACTAACAACTCTCTTTGTAAAGAATTTTCAAATATTATGCAAAGAGAGTTTGAGATATCCATGATGGGTGAGCTCAACTTCTTCCTTAGTCTCCAAATCAAGCAAATAAGAGAAGAAACTTTTATAAACCAATCCAAGTATTGCAAAGAGCTGCTCAAGAAGTTTGGAATGGACAATGCCAAGCATATGGCTACTCCTATGGGCACCTCTTGCTATTTGGACAAGGATGAAAAAGGTAAATCGGTAGAAATTACAAAATACAGAGGTATGATTGGCTCACTCCTTTATCTCATAGCAAGTAGGCCTGATATAATGTTTAGTGTATGCATGTGTGCTAGATATCAAGCTCATCCTAAAGAATCACACATAAGTGTTGTTAAAAGAATAATGAAATATCTAATAGGCACATCACAAATAGGTTTGTGGTACCCTAAGGGTGCCTTATGTAGCCTTATTGGGTATTCCGATTCTGATTTTGCTGGATGCAAAATGGATAGGAAGAGCACTAGTGGAACATGCCACTTGCTTGGAAGCTCACTAGTTTCTTGGCATAGCAAGAAATAAAATAGTGTGGCATTATCTACAACTGAAGCTGAATATGTTGCAGCTGGGAGTTGTTATGCTCAAATCCTTTGGATGAAATAACAACTCTTGGACTATGGTCTTGAGCTTGATCACATCCTCATAAGATGTGATAATACTAGTGTAATTAATTTATCCAAAAATCCCATTTTGCATTCTAGAACTAAACATATTGAAATAAGACATCATTTCATTAGAGATCATGTTCAAAAGGGTGATTGTATGCTTGAATTTGTAGAAACCACTAAGAAACTAGCTGACATTTTCACTAAGCCCCTAGCAAAAGAAGCATTTTTCTATATAAGAAATGAACTTGGTATATTGGACCAATCATGCATAAATTAACTATTTGCTGCATAATCCTAAAACTAATGCATAACTTGTTATTTTCTGCATAATCATGCCACTTTGCTGCATAATCTCTGAGTTTTTAATCATATTTGAATCCAATAATGACTTGAGCGTCGGAGATTTCCCCTAAGTTGTTTTGCAAGTGCTCCCTCATGTCAAAGACTTCCAAGCAACTCAACAACTTCACAATTTTACCAAAAAGGGTGTAATTCTTGGTAAAATTAGTATTTTTGCACAATTATGTGATTTGAATCATAATATGATTAGATTATATGCTTGTATGATGATTTGAATTGATTTAAGATGCTCTGGACCTAATTTGAGTGGTTTAAAATTGATTCTATGATGTTTGGCATGCAAAATCTGAGTTAAAGTGTGCTGGTAATCGATTACAATGCCTTTGTAATCGATTACAAAGGTTCTGTCAAGCATGTAATCGATTACACAACTTTTGTAATCGATTACAATCAACTCAGAACTCAGGTAATTAATTACATCAACCATGTAATCGATTACAAGGTTCCCCGGAAGCATGGTAATCGATTACACCAAAAATGTAATCGATTACATGAGAATCAAAACGCTTGTAATCAATTACAAAGCCAATGTAATCGATTACACAGGGTTTTTTAAAAAGTTTCTGACGTGTGCAGAGTTCATTTATCAGAAACGTTCATTTTCTTCATCCTCTTCCTCTGCTCCCACGCACACTCAACCTCCCAATCTCTCTTTTCTCACTTCAATCTCACTCAAATCCTTCCATTTCACCTCCCTCTCACTCGAAAATACCCTCTCCACGCAGCCTATCTCTCAAATCCCACCACATTCCATCACCCAAATCTCCCTATCACCTCTCACGAACCCAAATCTCCCTCTCTACCCTAATCTATCTCTCACTCATCCCTCTCTATTGCCTCATTCATCTCCAAACATTTTCCACTCTTCCCACTCTCCTCTTCATCATCAAATGGCTGAATCCTCTCATCGTTCAAAGCTCCCAAGAACAGGGGTTACCATTGGAGTATCCTCAGGTGGAGCTTCACACAACATTTCTGGCCTAGACCTTACTCGCCACTTCTCCACCGTGAAGAAAGCTGAGTTGTTCCGGAAGAACTTCTAGCTACCCAAGATTATATCTCCCAAGTATCTTCCCATCACCTTCTGTGAGAGTGAACCTCTGGAGAGTTTTAGAACCATTGAAAACATAGGATTGCTGGGTTTCCTTAGTATTGAGAAGGCCATCTATCAAACCTAGTGAGAGTCTTTTATGCAAATCTGAAATATGAAGATGATTGCTTAATATCTGAGGTGAAGAAGCAACAAATCAAGATAACTATGGCTGAGTGGTATAGGCTAACCAAGCTCACTCCTGATGGAGTAAACTTCTGTGGGAATGACAATATTTGGGGTCATGAATTTAAGCATAAGGCTGCTCTTCTTTCACTGATTAGGACTGGATACTATCCCCCTAGTGATCCCAAAAAGAGAATCATGGCCACTGGCCTAACCATGGAGAACAGGGTACTCCACTATCTTTTGGTCAGGGGGTTGATTCCCAAGGGAGGGAATTACTCCCAGGTTCTCAAAGATGACGTGGTGTCCCTATGGGCAATGACCACTGGAAGACCAATAAACTAGGGTTTCTACATCATTCAGCATATACTGGACGTAAAGAAAAAGAAAAACTCTACTCTACCATTTTCTATACTGGTGACAGCAATCCTGGAGCATTGTCGTATTTCCTTGGCTGAGGAGTCCAAGGACACCAGCTCAAAAGGACCACAATCCATTGGCTTGCATACCTTGAAGAAGCTTCAGCTCTACAAAGTCGATGATAGGTGGCACTACATTGCCCATGGCACCTTTGGGCATATCCATCATGATCTGGATAGTGATGACAATGAAGAGGCTCAGCATCCTACTCCTGCTCCTGCTCTAGCTACAACCACACTAGACCTCCTACTCCAAGAGATGCGGAACTTGAGCACTACTGTAGACACACGCATGGATCACATTGAGCAGAAGATAGATCACCTTGAGCTGAGGATGGACTACTCAGATCAGGAGCTTGCCTCTATTCGATCCCTCCTGTTTAGACCTCATTTTACTCCAAGTGCTGCTGCTGCACCGCCTACATCCTCTGCCTCTCCTGTTCCCCTGTCCTTTGCTGGTCCCTCTGGCATCCTTGCTGATGATGAGGAGCTCCTAGGCTCTGAGGATGATCTTGAGCCCGGCAATGATAATGTTAATCTAGGAGACATCGCTACGAATCCAGACAGTGACAGCGAGGCTACCGATAGTGATCATGGCCCATTGCCCTAATGTTTTTATTGTTATGACTACTTTGTACATTTTCCTTTTAGCTCAGTTATATAACATTGGTATACGTTTTTTGTGATAATTGGCTATTTTGGCTATAATGGATTACCTTGTATATGATTTTTTTTATGATATATGAACTTGAATCAACTTTGATTATATTCTCTGAATGTTTGGTTTTTGAATATTAGTTATATTAATTATTCTCTTGATCTAAATTTACTGGCTTCATTATATTCTCTTTGGATTTCTTATTTTGGCAATACTTGGGAAATCATGAAATACAGCCGAAATGCTGTCCATTTTTTTTAAATGCTTATGTCTTTTTGATAATGCCAACGGGGGAGAGAATAGTGAAAAATGAAATGAAAAATGAAATCTAATTAATGTTGTTTGTGTATGAGGGAGCTTTTGAGCTTTTTAGCTTTTTACATGAAAAATCTAACTCTATATCATGCATAAACTCTGGGGGAGCGTTGCGCCTAAATCTCTGTTATATACAAATGCAAAAACTCTCTCTTTTTCTAATGATCAATTTGTCATCATCAAAAAGGGGGGAGAATGTGAATGCTTATGTCCTTGAAGCATGCCAAATGGTTTTTGATGATAACAAAATCAAAGATAAAGATCAAGTGCAAATATGAAGATCAAATGCAAATATAAAGATCAAGTGCAAAAGAATAGATCAAGATCAAAGAAAGAAGTCAAGAGATTTATCTAGTCATAAGACTTAGAACATTAATGTTAAATGCTCTCAAGATTTCTCAAATGATTTTTTCAATATATCATTTCCAAATAAATGGGAAAATTCAAAGCTAAACATGTTTTTCAAAGAAACTTGAGTTTCAATCTTAGATTTAACACTCATGAAAGGTTTTATGTTTAATCAGATGTCTTGAAGTGTTATAAATGACTTACAAGCTTAATTGGACTTGAAAAATGTGTTCAAAGGCCAATGTAATCGATTACATGATGTTTGTAATCGATTACACAGCAAACAGAGGCCTTGTAATCGATTACATGAATAATGTAATCGATTACAAGCAAGTCAGAGGCCATGTAATCGATTACACCAAGTTGGTAATCGATTACAATGAGCCCAGAAAGACAAGAACACGTTCAAAGAGTCATGTAATCGATTACAAGGATATTGTAATCAATTACACAGTAAGTCAAAAGTCATGTAATCAATTACATGGATATTGTAATTGATTACAAAGCAAGTCAGAAGCCATGTAATCGATTACACCAATAATGTAATCGATTACACAAAGCCCAGAAAGCCAAGAACACGTTGGAACAACAATGTAATCAATTACATTTGTTGTGTAATCGATTACATGCAACCTGACAGTGTCCAACGACTATATTAAATGCATTTAATGCTTGGCTAAAACTCTCCAACGGCTCCATTTATTGAAAAACTTATAAATACCAATGTTGGGTCTTTATTAGAGGTTGACCTTGAACTAAAAACTGATTGCCAATACTTTAAAACGTGATTTAATCTTCAAATCTATTCTTGCTCTATTTTTTGTGAAAAACATGGGTTAATCTTTGAGAGCATACTAGAGCTTCAATTTGTAATCATCTACTCTTGTGAGAGTTTCATTCAAACAATCTATATTGCTTTGTAAAGAAGGTGAGGCATCCCTCCAAAAGTGTAAAGGGTGAGGCATCCCTTAGTTGAAGAGACTTAAGCTCTAAGGGTGATGTATCCCAAAGTGTTGAATGCTCAAGGTTGTAAAGGTTGTTAAGCACCTATTGAAGCTTGAAGAAATAGTGAAAAATCTCTAGCGATTGCTTAAGGACTAGACGTAGATCACAAGTGGATTGGTGATCGAACCAAGATAAATCATTGTGTTTGTTTTCTCTAAACCCTTCTTTTTACATTGAGCACTGTTTTATTGAATTACTTGAATATTGTTCCCTTTGGCTATTGCATTTATAAGTAAAAGTGTTTATCTCATATATCTAATAATCTCTAATCATCAATTAGCTTCAACGAAAATTGTTTATCAAATGATTTGCGAAAGATTTGCTAACTTGTTTTACATACTCAATTCACCCCCCCTCTTGAGTATTGAGGCCACTTAGTAACAGAGAGTCTTTCACCTTTTTGAATAGGTGTAGCACAAGGATTGCAAGATTTCATATTATTTCTATTCAAAATCCTTTCAATATAAGCTTTCTGACACAAACCAAGAATACCACGAGATCTATCATGATGAATCCCAATGCCCAGTACAAAAAAGGCATCACCAAGATCTTTCATATCAAAATGCATTATCAACATCTGCTTATTCTCATTCAGAAAAATAATATCGTTACTAGCCAATAATATATCATCAACATATAAAACAAGAATGATGAATCTGCTCCCACAAAACTTCAGATAAATGCATTGGTCAACAATATTTTCTTTAAAACCAAGAGAGTCAACAATATATTCAAATTTCAAATACCATTGCCTAGAAGCCTATTTCAATCCATAAATAGATCTTCTCAATTTGCATACCATATGATCTTTACCATCTTCAATAAAATCATCGGGTTGATCCATATACACATCCTTATACGAATCACCATTTAGGAAGGTGGTCTTAACATCCATTTGATGAAGCTCCAAATCAAAATAAGCAACCAAAGCCATCACAACACGAAAAGAGTTTTTAGTAGAGACTGGTGAGAAAGTCTCCTTATAATCAATGTCTTCCTTCTGGTTATATCCCTTAGCAATAAGTCCGGCCTTATGTCTCTCAATTTAACCTCTAGCATCACGTTTGGTCATAAAGACCCATTTGCAACTAACAGTTTTACTACCAGTAGGCAACTCCACTAATTTCCAAATATTATTCTTTCTCATAGAAGCCAAATCATCCTCCATAGTCACTAGCCATTGTGCACTATCAAGACTAACCACAGCCTCTTAAAAGGAAATAGGATCTGAATCCTCAACTAAGTTAAACTCATGCTCTTGTAGGTACACAACATAATCCTTGAATCTGGTAGACTCAGTGGATATAGGAACCCGCTCAGATCTTTTCAGTGGAGTCACAACAACATCTGGAATCTGTACATTATTTTTGACTTGTTGAGGGATATCAATATTATCAACAGGATCAACAACATCATCATTATGGATCAAAGGAGATGCAATTGTCCTTGGAAAGGGATCAATAGGAATAGGAACAACAACATGCTCCTCACTGAAATCAACAATACACAGCTCCTGAGTTCCACTATGTTCTAAGTCCCCTTCAAAATAGACAGCCCGATCGGATTCAATAACTCTAGTAGCATGAGAAGAACAATAAAACCTAGAACCTCTTGAGCCAATACAATAGCCAATGAAGAAACCACTAATGGTTTTGAGATCAAGCTTCTTTAAGTGTGGGTTATAAGGTCTCACCTCTACGCTACAACCCCAAACATGGAAATGCCTCAAGGTAGGCCATTTTCCTGTCATAAGCACATATGAAGTCTTTACCACATATTTACTTGACAAATGATTCAATATATAAGCAGCAGTCTTCAAGGAATCTCTCCACAAGAATTCTAGAAGAGTAGAATGACTAAGCATACATCTTACCATATTCATAAGAGTACTGTTTCTTAAACTCTATTTTATTGCATAGTGCCAGGCAAGGTGTACTGCACCTCAATATCACAATTCTGTAAGAACCTAGCAAAAGGTCTAGGATTTCGACCAGTTTCATCATACCTGCCATAGTACTCACCACCTCTATTAAACCTCACACATTTGATCTGGTTACTAAATTTGAATTCAACAGCGGCTTTGAATGCTTTAAAGGCATCTAAAGAATCAAGTTTCTCACGCAACAAATCAATCCACCTGTATCTAGAGAAGTCATCAATAAAGGTGATAAAGTACCTAAAACCACCCATAGCAATAGAAGTAATGGGCCCACAAATATCTGTATAAGTTAATCGTAGTATTCCTTCACTCTTGATAACTACACTCTTCCAAGCTCCAGTTGTAAGTTTGCCTTTTATACAATCAACACATGTATCAAAATCAGAGAAGTCTAGATCATGAAGAATATTTTCCTTGATCAACCTCTCTATTCTCTCCCTAGAGATATTTCTTAAGCGTTTGTGCCACAACATAGAAGAGTTTTCAACAACTCTACCTCGTTTGTTCCCAACAACATTATTGATATCTAAATCCAATTGATCAACAGAAAGAGAATCAACATCCAGCATGTATAGACCATTAGACAAAACTTTAGAATGAACAAGAGCAAAATCATAATATAAAGAAACTTTTGCATTACTAAAATGTAAAGAGTAGTCACAACCATCCAAAATAGAAACTGAAATCAAATTCCTCCTCATAGAAGGCACATAAACTATATCTTTCAAAACTAAATCATGTCCAATACATAACTTTAATGAAACCACTCCTACATGTTCTACTTTGATTTTAGCTCCATTTCCTACTATGATCATCAACCCCCTTCACTTGGTTTCCTTTTACTTTTGAATTCCTACAATGAATTTGTAACATGAATAGTTGTACCAGTATCTAACCACAAGGTATTTAAAGGAATATCAACTTGATTTGATTCAAAACATACTAGAACCAAGGGGTTACCTTTCTTTTTCTCAAGTTAGCTCTTAAATTTCAAACAATCAGACCACTTATGCCAATATATATATCACAAACTTACAATTTTCATTAAATTGATATCTGGGCTTAATACCAGAAGACTTACTCGGACCAAAAAATGACTTAGAAGGATATTTAGGCTTATCATTCCACTTTTTCTTAAACTGAGGCTTACTGTTCTTCCCTTTAGCAAATCTTTTCTTTTTGTCACCATTCTTGTGAGAAACAAACTGATCACTATGGGTCTTGCCCTTCTTTATGGTCTGCTCCTCTTAAGTAAGAACAGATATAAGCTCATCAACAGTCCATTCCTCCTTTTGAGCGTTATAAATGGTCCTCAAAACATCAAAGCTAGCTGGAATAGACTCAAACACCTTTTAGACTAGGAAATCCTCTCCCAACTTCACTTTCATGGACCTCAACTTGTTGTACCAGTTCACAAGCTTCAAAACATGTTCACGAACACCACTCACACCATTATATGTAGTCTTTGTCAACAAAGAGATGTAGTAGGCCTTTTCAACTTTAATAAACTTCTTGAATTTCTCACCAATAGATTTGAGAAACTCCTTAGCATTATTTGTTTCAGGAATGCTATCTTTAATGGTCTTTTCCATGCTATACTTCATGGTCATCAAACAAACTTTATTGGATTGAACTCACCTTTCATGCTTCTTCTTTTCTATAGTGGAAGACGCATTTGTGGGTCTCTGAGGTTCATCCTTAGTGAGAGCAACATCAACATTAGAGATAACAAGGAACAATTTCACAGAATCCATCCAGTCTTCAAAATTAGTCCCATTGAATTTTGTTATAGAACTCATTTGCATTGATGAAGCTGAAAAAGTGATACATTAAAGGGAGATTTTGTCAAGCATATCAACATGTATAATATTTGAGCAAATAACCATAATAGAATTTTTTCCATACAATTGCAATCTCGCCTAAGGGTCCTAAATTACAACGCTTAAGTAGACTCCTACAGATATCAAAATCATGTCCCTAAAGCTAGTATCGAAAGGATATTGAGAACTCTAAGGCCAGAACCTTGATGCCTTTAATAAATCATCAGGAATCACATTAATAAAGGTAAATCGATAGGGTAAGCGCATTATTAATATAATTATCAAAGCCACAACATAACAATATTTTTATCAACAAAATAGAGCCTTACCAAATTGGTCCATGAAGGTGAGCTCACAATTATAAAAAGTGACCAAAATAATGTTGTGAAAAATGCTTTATTTCAAAAGAATAAATGTCCCACATTGGTTGGAAATAAGTCTTTGAAGAGATTTAAAAAAATGATTTAGTCTTATCCGAGTTTTGACCTGGTCTATTCCAACGGACATATTCCAACGGTCATATTCCAACGACCAAAATCTATTTTCTAACGGACATATTCCAACGGACATATTCAAACAACCAAAATCTATTTTTTATAAATACCATCCTTTTATTAAGTTTTGGTTGGAAATTCCTCTTCATTATTCTCCACTTCTATTCTCTTTCTCTACTGGGTTACGTGACTTAAAATCTCTTGCAGTTCTTGAAGCCCTGTCAAACAAGAAGAGCCTGCAGTACCCTGGGGGATTTTTGTCTCTACTGAAATAATCCTTGAGGGTAGTGCTTTGCACGCTACAGGTTTCAGGATTTTGTTGTCTCATTTATTTGCAGATTTCAATTAAGGCTACACGGGTGACAACAATCTCAAGGATTAGGGAACCACAACACGCCACCCCTCAGCCAAGAACGGGATATACAACAATCTCAAGGATTATTGCTGAACGTTAATACTATCCATGCAATGTTTAATTTTACTCGTTCATATATTTTTTTATTTTTCCTACAATCGCTGTGATACTGATATAACTTATTTTAAATGTGAGGTTTTTATGAGGAAATGGGTAACACAGTGGAAAGGAAAAGAAAAGATCGTGGTTTTGGATGTAGGGGCAGAGGTGCAAATAGCGTTACGTGGGTTCACACGCTAGTTTTGGGTGATGTTTACTGTTGTGGTGCTTAGAGGTCATGGGTTCTGTGAATGAGGCAAAGATTTTCTTTGGAAAATGCTTGGCTTGAAGGAGATCAATGTTACAAGAGCAAAAACACACAAAACCCTCAAACTCATTTTGGAGAGTGAGAAGAGACTAAAGTCGTCATTACTCCACCGCGCGCTGTCGTCATTGCATGTGTTATAAATTGATTGAGTAAATACACACACATAATCCTTATAATGGTTTATTGATGTGTGTGAAATAACATCATGTTTTGTTCTTATTTTGCATGCATTCTTGAGCATTTTAGGCGTTTTAGTTTCCCTTTTGGTTTGTTTTTCCCTTAGTTCGGATAACTGCCGTGTTTTTGGTGTTCTTGTACATATTGGTGCTTATTTGACCTTGGATTGAATGGAATGCTCGCATGTTTGAAGTTAGAGCTTAATGGATAGCAATAAAGGTGCAAAAAGGCCATTCCAGAGAGATCCACGGCCTGCCCGTGGATCAAACCACGGCCATGGATCGAGGGACAACTAAAAGAAGGAAAAAGAGAGTTCCAAGGAGTTCCACGGCCTGGCCGTGGAACCATCCACGGCCGTGGAACTCAAATGTTGCAAAATTGGCTTTTTAGCAGAGACATCCACGGCCTAGCCGTGGAATGATCCACGACCGTGGATCGCAGTGCGCTGCAGTTTTTATGTTTTTCTTTTTATTTCTTTTGGGGGCTTTTTAGCCAATTAAAACCCTAAGCTTATAAATAGGGGTTCTGAATACAATGAAGGGGTCGGATAGAGTTCCAATTAGGTTTTGGGAGGAGGCAAAATTGGAGGCTTGGCTTTTGATCTTCATCTTTCTCCATTGTTACGGGTTTGGGATGTTTTTAAGTTTGATTTCTTGTCTCCTCTTCTCTATATCTGAGTAGTTTCCTTTGTTTCTAGGATTGGGCAATGCCCTTTGATACTTTGATAATGATTAATTGACTTTGTTTCCCCTTTTATTAATCTTGATTGTTCATTGATTCAATTCTTATTGCTTTTATTCATGTGAATTTTTGGCCACTTATTTGCATCTCATAGGCATTTAGGGACGTACTGAGAGGTGAACCTAAGTGTTGGAACCATAAGAATTGAACTTAAGGTCTAAATCACGAGAGTAGTTTTAGCCTTTCGAGGATTCAATGAATTACCACAAAGCGTAATGGGTTCAATTTAAATTCAATTACCACGAGAGTGGGAATTGGTTTAATTGGGCACGGATCTTATATCTTGAGAAAGAACATTAACTAATTTAGGGTAATTCACCTTTAATTGAATTTCAGATTTAATAAAAGGGTTGTCAATTAGGATTTATCTTGTATCATTGTGGTATCCCAATCTTGGAAGCTTTCTTGAATTTGAAAATCCCTTTCTTGATAATTCGCTATTTTTGTTCTGAATTCTGTTTTCTTGATTTTATTTAATTGTTTTGTTACTACGTTCTTCTTTATCAACAATCATATTCCTTTTTGTTTAACTTAATTGAATTAATTAATTAATTGGTATTCATAGACACAGTCCCTGTGGATTCGATCTTTTTATTACTTGACGACGAAACCGTACACTTGCGGATTTCACACATCAAGTTTTTGGCGCCGTTGCCGGGGACTGTGTTTTTCTTGAATATTAATTTAATTTTTAATTTAATTATTTTAAACCTTTTTTCTTTATATTTGGCTCTTATGTTCTTGATTTTTCTTTGACTCTCTGCAGGTAATTTCTCTTGTTTATGCAAAGTACTAGAAGTTCTGGGATTCTCATTGAAGCGGATCCTGAAATTGAAAGGACTTTACGTAGAAGGAGAAGAGAACAAAGGCAAAGAGTAAGAGACATATCTGAACCGCCACTTGTCATGGCAGCAGCTGAGGATAATAAACCGTTAAAAGAGTATGCAGCCCCTAATGCTCGGGGTTTGCGATCTGGAATTGCTCGGCCAGACATTGAAGCCAGGCACTTCACCATACCTCCTGCTCTACTATCTATGATAAGGCAAAACCAGTTTGGAGGATTGTCGTCAGAGGATCCTAATGATCATGTGAATATGTTCTTGGAGTTCTGTGAGACCCTCAAGATCGAAGGCGCCTCTGTTGATGCTATTCATCTCCGCTTGTTTCCTCTATCGTTGAGAGATCGAGCTAAAGCTTGGCTGAAGTCTGTTCCTGCTGAGACGATAACTACTTGGGACCAATTGGAGCAAGCCTTTTTAGATAAATTCTTTTTATCTTCCAAGACTGCTCACCTAAGGACCCAAATCACAAGCTTTGTTCAGAAAGATGGCGAGTCATTGTCAGAAGTTTGGGATAGATATAAGACTTTGCTGGAAGCCTGCCCACACCACGGGTTAGAAAAGTGGTTGATCGTTCACACTTTCTACAATGGTTTAGAATATTCTTCGAAGGTGTCTCTTGACTCCGCAGCTGGTGGAGCTCTGATGAATAGAAGGCTCACAGAGGCTTATGAGATAATTGAGAGCGTAGCTTCAAATCATCACCAATGGGCCAATGAAAGAGGGCACAACCCGAGAAAGCTCTCGGGAGGTAAGTTTGAGGTAGATGGTGTTGATTTAATTATGTCAAAGTTTGATTATTTGAATAAACGTTTTGACATACTTGAGAAAGCTCATGTTAATGCCATAGGTGCCTCTAACAATTTTTGTGAGATTTGTGGAGCACAGGGACATGTTGGTGCTGAATGCCAAGTTGGAATAGGACCCTCACATGGTGCACCGGTGGAGCAAGTGGAATCATGCCACAATTTCCATGACTTCAACCAAAAGGGGAGGAATGATCCATATTCTCAAACTTACAACCCTGGTTGGAGGTCGCATCCTAACTTCTCTTACCGGAATAATCAGTACCAAGTTGGGCAAGGTAATGCTAAACCCTCTTCTGGAGTCCCACAGGTACAGAAATCTAGACTTGAGTCCCTTCTAGAGAATTTTGTTGAGAGCCAGTCTAAGCAGAATGAGGAGTTTAGGCACCATAGGCAAGTTGTGACTGAGGCAATCAAAGAGTTGTCAGCTAAGGTTGACAATTTAGCCATTCATAATAAGATGTTGGAAACCCAGATTGCCCAACAAGCAAGCACTTCTCTTGGGCAGCAAGGTAAGTTTCCTGGTCAACCTGAAGTCAACCTATGCAATGAACATTGTAATTTGTGAGTTTGAGGAGTGGAAAGAGGTTAGAGGATCCTAGGGGTAATGAGGAGAGTAACAAAGATATGGGTAATGAGAAAAAAGAGACTAAGGCACAACCCTTAGAAGAGGAGGAAATCACTGAGAAGGTGTCTAACTATGTACCCCCTGAACCTTACCAACCCCCAGTTCCCTTCCCTCAAAGATTGGCTAAGGCAAAGTTAGATAAGCAGTTTGGGAAGTTCTTAGAGGTTCTTAAGAAATTGTACATAAATGTACCCTTCACTGAGGCGTTAAAACAAATGCCTACCTATGCTAAGTTTCTTAAGGACATCCTGTCTAATAAGAGGAAGCTAGAAGACTATGAGACAGTAGCTTTAACTGAGGAGTGTAGTGCCTTAATTCAAAATAAATTGCCTCCTAAGTTAAAGGATCCAGGTAGCTTCTCTATTCCCTGTTTGATTGGCAATACTAACTTTGATAAAGCTCTGTGTGATTTGGGGGCTAGTGTTAGTCTTATGCCCCTTTCTGTGTGTAAGAAGTTGGAGGTGGGTGAGCTAAAACCCACAACTATCTCACTTCAATTGGTGGATCGGTCCGTCAAGTATCCTGTAGGCATCTTGGAGGATGTTCCTATCCGTGTTGGTAAGTTTTTCATACCTGCTGATTTTGTTGTGCTTGAAATGGAGGAGGATTCCCAAATCTCCATTATTCTTGGTAGGCCTTTCTTAGCTACTGCTGGTGCTATAATTGATGTTAAGAATGGTAAATTGTCTTTAACTGTTGGTGATAATAAGGTTGAGTTTGATATTTCTAAATCTATTAAATAACCTTCTTTTGAGGACTCTTGTTACAAGGTTGATTTATTGCACCAGGTGGTGGAGGAAGAGTCCACCATAATTCATTTGGAAGATCCATTGGAAAGATGCTTGGTTGGTGGCGGTTCTCATGATTCTGGAAGAAAGGTAGCTGAGTATGCCCGCTTGTTGGAGGCAACCTCAAAAATTCCTCCTAGCAAAGCCAAGGTGGAAAGGCTTGAGCCAAAGCCTAAGTCTGAAAATTGGGAAGAGGAAAAGGCTCCTAAGGTAGAACTTAAAACTCTTCCTTCCACTCTCAGGTATGAGTTTCTTAGTCCCAACTCTTCTTATCCTGTTATTGTTAGTGCTAGCTTGAATGAGTTGTGAATGCTTATGTCTTGAAGCATTTCAAATGGTTTTTTGATGATAACAAAGACAAAAGTAAAGATCAAGTACAAAAGTGAAGATCAAGTGCAAAAGTGAAGATCAAGTGCAATAGTGAAGATCAAGCGCAAAGGGAAAAATCAAGATCAAAGAAAGAAGACAAGAAGGTTTATTTAGTTATAGATCTTAGGATATTAATGTTAAATGCTCTCAAGATTTCTCAAATGGTTTTTCAATATATGATTTCAAAATAAATGGGAAATTTCAAAGTTAAACATGGCTTTCAATAAAACTTGAGTTTCAACTTTAAATCTAACACTCTTAAAAGGATTTATGCTTAATCAAGTTTCTTGAGGTGTTGGAAATGACTTACAAGCGTTATTGGACTTGAAAAATGTGTTCAAAGGCCAATGTAATCGATTACATAATGTTTGTAATCGATTACACAGCAAACAGAAAGCATGTAATCGATTACATGAACAATGTAATCGATTACAAGCAAGTCAGAGGCCATGTAATCGATTACACAATATATGTAATCGATTACACAAAGCCCAGAAAGGCAAGAACACGTTCGACGAGTCATGTAATCGATTACATGGATATTGTAATCGATTACACAGCAAGTCAGAAATCATGTAATCGATTACATGGGCATTGTAATCGATTACAAGCAAAGTCAGAAGCCATGTAATCGATTACACCAAGAATGTAATCGATTACACAGAGCCCAGAAAATCAAGAACATGTTGGAACAACAATGTAATCGATTACAAAAGCTATGTAATCGATTACACGCATCCTGACAACGTCCAACGGCTATTTTTAATGCATTAAATGCATGCCCAAACCACCCCAACGGCTCTATTAATTGAGAAACTTATAAATACCAATGTTGGGTCTTTATTTGAGGTTGACCTTGAACCAAAAACTGATTATCAATACGTCCAAACTTGAATCAATCCTCAAATCATTTTCTTGCTCTATTTTCTGTCAAAAACGTGAAAAATCTTTGAGAGCATATTAGAGCTTCAATTTGTATTCATCTGCACTATTGAAAGCTTCATTCTATCTATTCAATTGCTTTGTAAAGAGGGTGAGGTATCCCTCTAGTGAAAAAAGGTGAGGTATCCCTTGCTGAGAAGAAGGTGAGGTATTCTTCATTTTTGTAAAGAGGGTGAGGTATCCCTCTAGTGAAAAAGGGTGAGGTATCCCTTGTTGAGAAGAAGGTGAGGTATCCTTCAAAGGTGTAAGAGGGTGAGGCATCCCTCAAAGGTTGTATAGGGTAAGGCACCCCTGTATTGAGGCTCAAAGCACAAGGGTGAGGTATCCCAAGGTGTTGTTGAGTGCTCCAATCTGTAAAGGTTTTCAAGCACCCGTTAAAGCTTGAAGTTTAGTGGAAAATCTCAAGTGGTTCGCTTGGGGACTAGACGTAGGTCACAAGGGGTGGCTGAACCAGGATAAATCCTTGTGTTTAATTCTCTCAACCCTATCTCTTTACATTTGTGCATTTACTTTATATGCTTGCTTGAATATTATTCATCTTGGTTTATTTAATTTGTGATTTATTGTGCATATTCCGCTGCATTTATTTATTGAATAATTTAAAATGCACAATTTGTCAAAGTTACATTAAAACTAGTCATCACCCAATTCACCCCCCTCTTGGGTAATGATTGCCATGGCTAACATGAGTTAGAGACTGAGAAATTGCTAAGGGCTCTTAGGATGCGTAGAAAGGTCATAGGTTATACTCTTGATGATATTAAAGGCATAAATCCTTCCTTTTGTATGCATAGAATTTTGATGGAACCTGAGCATAAACCCTCTATAGAGCATCAACGTAGGTTGAATCCTAATATGAAAGAGGTTGTTAAAAAAGAGGTACTTAAGTTGCTTGATGCTGGGGTAATTTACCCAATTTCTGATAGTGAATAGGTTAGTCTTATGCATGTAGTTCCTAAGAAAGGGGGTATGACTGTAATTGAAAATGAGAAAAATCAATTGATTCCCACTAGGACAGTCACGAGTTGGAGGATGTGCATTGATTATAGAAAGTTGAATAGTGCAACTAGGAAAGATCACTTCCCTCTTTCCTTCATTGATCAGATGCTTGAGAGGCTAGCTAGGCATACACACTTTTGTTACTTATATGGTTATTCAGGATTTCACCAAATTCCTATTCATCCTAGTGACTAGGAGAAAACCACATTTACTTGCCCTTATGGCACTTTTGCCAATAGGAGAATGCCATTTGGTCTATGTAATGCCCCTGCTACTTTCCAGAGATGCATGACTGTAATATTTTCTGAATTTATTGAAAACATCATGGAAGTTTTTATGGATGATTTTTCAGTATATGGTACTAACTTTGATGATTGTTTGTTTAATTTGTCTAAGATTTTGCAGAGATGCGAGGAGGTTAATCTTGTCTTGAATTGGGAGAAGTGCCATTTTATGGTACAAGAGGGGATAGTGCTTGGACATCTAGTCTCTGGGAAAGGAATTGAGGTGGATAAGGCAAAAATTGAAGTGATTGAGAAGTTGCCTCCACCGGTGAATATGAAGGGAGTGCGAAGTTTCTTGGGACATGCTTGGTTTTTACTGGGAGATTCATTAGAGATTTTTCTAAAATTGCTAAACCTTTGTCTAATCTCTTAGTGAAGGATGTTCCATTTAATTTTGATAGTGACTGTTTGAATGCCTTTTGCAGGTTGAAAGAGGCCTTGATCACTACTCCCATTTTGCAAACACCGGATTGGAATTTACCTTTCGAGGTCATGTGTGATGCCAGTGACTATGCCGTAGGAGCTATGTTGGGGCAAAGAAAGGACAAGAAAGTGCATGCAATTTACTGTGCTAGCAAGAAACTTGATGGAGCTCAAGCAAACTATGCCACTATAAAGAAAGAGTTGCTAGCGGTAGTTTTCACTTTTGAGAAGTTCAGGTCCTATCTAGTGGGTTCAAAGGTGACCGTATACACTGATCATTCGGCACTTAGGTACCTCATGAGCAAGAAAGAAGCAAAGCCTCGACTAATCCGTTGGATTCTTCTTCTCCAAGAATTTGATTTGGAGATTGTGGATAGAAAAGGGATGGAGAATCAAGTGGCAGATCATTTATCTAGGCTTGAGCAACCGGTGATTGGGGAGAGCGAATTACCTATTGATGATTCTTTCCCTGATGAGCAATTGTTTGCAATTTTTGTGGAGAGTGCTCCTTGGTATGCTGACTATGCAAATTACTTGGTTAGCAAGGTTCTACCTCTTGAGCTAAACTATCAGCAGAAGAAGAAGTTCTTCTCCGATCTGAAAAATTTTGTGTAGGATGACCCATACATATACCGGAGGTGTGCTGATGGTATTTATAGCAGATGTGTCTCCGAGGAAGAGACTCCGAGTATATTGAGTTGTTGTCATTCTGCGTCCTATGGAGGACATGCTAGTGCCTCCAAGACGGCAGCCAAAGTTCTTTAGTCTGGTTTCTTTTGGCCTCATATTTTCAGAGATGCTAGGAATTATGTGCTATCATGTGATCCATGTCAGAGAGCTGGAAGTATCTCCAAGAGGCATGAGATGCCAATGAATACTATTCTTGAGGTGGAGATATTTGATGTTTGGGGAGTTGACTACATGGGCCCTTTTCCATCCTCTTGTAACAATAAGTTCATTCTTGTAGCTGTTGATTACGTATCTAAGTGGGTGGAGGCCATTCCATCTCCAACAAGTGATGCAAAGACCGTGATCAAGCTATTCAAGAGGATCATTTTTCCAAGGTTTGGAGTTCCTAGGGCTGTGATAAGTGATGGAGGTTCACATTTCATTGAGAGACAATTTGAGAATCTTTTGAATAAGTATGGCGTCACTCATAAGGTTGCTACACCTTACCATCCTCAGACTTCTGGCCAAGTGGAGGTCTCTAATCGAGAAATCAAGAGTATTCTGGAAAAGACTGTGTCTAGCTCAAGAAAGGATTGGTCTTTGAAGCTTGATGACGCTCTTTGGGCTTACCGTACTGCTTACAAGACTCCCATTGGGATGACACCCTTTCGAATGATTTATGGGAAGCCCTGTCATCTACCCATTGAGCTTGAACATAAAACCTTTTGGGCTATTAAGCTTCTGAATTTTGACTTAAAAGCGGCAGGAGAAAAGAGAAAGCTTCAACTTAATGAGCTTGATGAGCTGAGATTAGATGCTTATGAGACTGCCAAGTCATACAAGGAAAGAACCAAGAGGTGGCATGACAAGCATATTCTTCGTAGAGAATTTCGTGAAGGAGAATTGGTGCTTCTTTTCAATTCTAGATTGAAACTCTTTCCCAGAAAACTTAAGTCAAGATGGTTGGGGCCATTTTTGGTGAAGAAAGTGTTTCCCTATGGTGCTGTAGAAGTTTGGAATGAAGAGCGAGGGTCTTTCAAAGTTAATGGTCGAGGTTGAAGCACTATCTAGCGGAGGAGCAACTCGAGAAGAGGATGAACATTGCCCTCCGTGACCCAAATGCAGAGTGATGAGAGGATAGGAGTCGAGCTTATGACTTTAAATAAGCGCTTCTTGGGAGGCAACCCATGTTTTATTATTTTTTTTGTTTTATTTCATCTTTTTCTTTTAATTTTGTGTGTTAGATTATTGTTTTGATGTTTGTCTTTTGGATTTTGTTTAGGTTTGACCCCTTTTTGAAGACTTATTTAGAAGAAGAGAGAGAGATCAGAAGGTTCCACACCCCGTCCATGGGAATTTCCATGACCTTGAAATGCAACCCACGGAGAAGGTATAAGTCAGAGAGATCCACGGCCAGGCCGTGGATCAATCCATGGCCGTGGACCTCAGTTTGCAAAAATTAAAAAAAAAAAAGAGGGTGAAAAGTCAGAGAATTCCACGGCTAGGCCGTGGAATTATCCACGACCGTGGAACTCTCTGTTTCAAAAAAAAAAAATCCCAGAAGTCAACAGCGTCCACGGCTAGGCCGTGGAATGATCAACGGCCGTGGATCGCTGCTGCCCAGTTTCAAAAACCACGGTCCTTCTCCCCCTCTTTCATTTCACTGTTTTCCTCTTTTCTTCTTCTTCTTCTTCTCTCCCTCAATCTCCATACCCATCCTCCCAAACCTTCAATACACCTTCTTTCCCTCACAACCACACGTTCACCTTCTTCTTTCCCCCTCTCAAAGACAGCCCTTCACCTCTATTCTCCCTTCTTCTCCTTCTTCTTCTCCACCATAACCACCATAGCCAAACCTTCAAAAACCATAACTTTTCTCCACAAACTCCCTTTTTCTTCCATTTTTCTTCCCTTTCTCGCTTCCCTACTCTCTCCTTAACCAATCTCTCCTTCTGATTTAGAAATCCCCAAATTCTACAAAAACCTCATACGTGACTTGAAAAAAAAAAAGAGAATTTTTACTTTGTGCTTGCTGTGAGTTGGTGTAAGTTGGAAGGATGACAAACAAGCGTCAGAGGGGAGAAGCTGGTTCCAGTTCAAGGACACGGGGAAGAAGCAATGCTGCTCCAAGAGGTAATCCCCCTAATCCCCATGGTTTTAATTTTAGGGATAATGAGCAGAGAGATCGTTACAATGTGTTAGTGAATAGGAGGATCATTAGCACTAAGTATATGGATGATGTTGTTCTTGATACCTTAAGCTTGCGTGATGACTTTGATTGGATGCTTGATAGGGCTGGATGGACTTATTTTCTAAATTTAAAGTGTCCCACTTACACTGAACTTACCTTGGAGTTTCTTAGTTCTGTTGAGGCTCATATCCTTCAGGGGGAAGGTTGCTCTAAAGGCTGGATCACTTTCCGGCTGTTCAATAATGAACATTGCTTAAATTTGGAAGAGTTTAATGAGATTTTTGGATTGCCTGCTGGGGGGGAAAGGAGGCACCCAAGTGATTTTTTCGCAATTTCTTTTTGGGCTGATGTTTCTTCTGGGATGGGTACATATGATTCTTCAAACTGTAAGGCATCTTTTCTGCCAAATCCTTGCCTTCGCTATCTCCACTGTATCATGGCTTATACTTTATTTGGACGTGGGGATAGTGATGGCAATGTCCGTGCTGATGAACTTGCTTTTATGTGGGCCATTCTTAATGATGTTAAAATGGATACTGGATCTTTTCTTATAAGGCATCTGCTTAGGGTGGGTAGAGCCCAATCTAGGACAATTGTTATTGGTGGGCTAATCACAGCGATTGCCAATTTCTTTGACTATGATTTAGATGGTCTGGAGGCAGTTAGAGGTAGTTCTAGGATTGATATGGAGTCCTGTTTAGATATTAAGATGATTGTCAAAGAGGACGGAATTTACTGCCTCCGCTTGAATGATAGAGCTCAACCCCTACCCCTTCCTAACCTACCTGCTATCACCGTGCGCATGCAGCAGGTGCAAATTGGTGCACTCACGGGAGTGTGATAGATGATCCAATTGATGTTCAGCGCCCTCTTCGCCCTCCACCAAGGGCGGCCCTCTCGTCCTTCTTCTTCTTCTTTTGCAGGTCCTTCCGAGGATGGTCTCACACGGATTTATACTTCTCTAGAGGCTCTTCATGCTGAGCAAGCGCAGCAGCTGCCACATGCTAGAGGAGCTTCGTCAGCAGGGTCGCTACTGATGGCCGCCTGCAGACCTTGGAGGGAACAGTTCAGAGTATGGAGAGCATGCTGCGCGCCATTCATGATTGGCATTTGAGTCAAAACCATTTTCCACCACCGCAGTGAGTTTATTTCTTTTTTCCCTTCTCTTGTTTTAGATTTTTACATTGGGGACAATGTAGGTTCTAAGCTTGGGGGGTATTTTCATATATTTTCATAGTTTAATTTATATTTTCATAGTTTAATTGGTATTTTCATTAGTCTCATGCATTTTCATGTCTTGTTTTGCATTGCATTTTCATACATTTTCATAGTCTAATTGGTATTTTCATTAGTCTCATGCATTTTCATGTCTTGTTTTGCATTGCATTTTCATATTGCATTTTCACACCATCATATCTCTTGGGTTTTTGATTGAACTTGTGCCCCTCTCTTTTGAGCATTTTGAGATGATATTGATTTGGAACCCAATTTGTTGATTCTTACGATTGGCTACAGGCATTGTTTTAATTGATAGTAGAGGTGATCTTTTGATAGTTGATAATTAGCATATGTTCTCTGAATTTGTGCTTCTTATTGAATTTTTAAACCTCTACATGTGAGTTTTGAGCCTGTATGGGATATATGCACTATATGATTTTTGTTCCCATTCTTTGTTGAGTGATATTCCTCATTGATCTTGTGCTCTAGAACTTGATTTGAAACCATTTTGAGGTGAAATTTTTGGTTGCATGCTTGAATGTGATTAAGGCATATTAGGTATTTTTCTAGCCTTCTGAATTTGTTACACTTTCATCCACTAGTTGCCCATTTTGAGCTTATTGCATAATTAATTTTCTTGATGCCTGTGATGATATATTATTGGTAATCATTTAGAATATTAAATGGAGCAAAGTGGGTTTGAAAGTTGTGAAAAGTGTGTAGGGAATCATATGTGAATGACATTTCTCTTTCTCAAAAAAAAAAAAAAAAGAGGAGAAAGAGAAGAAGGAAAAGAAACGAAGAAAATACTTAGAAATGTGGAGTTATGCTTTTGATTGAAAAATTATCTTTGCTCCATTTAAGTTCTATTGGATTACTTGTGCTTATTGAAAATTTTGATGAGCCCTTTGTGTGTACCTTCCTTTCTCTACCTTACCTAACATCATTCTCATGGCCCCATTACAACCCTTGAAAGACCTTTTGATTCTTGCATGCATGCTGATTATTAGTGGAAATTTGGTTTCTTATCAAGCATATGGAAGTGCATTTTCTTTGAAGGATTTTGAGCGTATGGTTTTCACCCTTAAACACTTTGAGTGTGGTTAGTGGAGTGAACTTAATTCAATCAGTGAGGATGCATGATTTCTGAGAACTTAGCCTCTAATTGGACTTGATTTTGATTACTTCTAAGATTCTTTGTTTGCCTTAGCCTATTGCTCGGATATTGTTTTCTCGGGTTCCTCATTCTTTATTGTCTTTTGATCCCACTTCTTGGTTTGACATTAATTATTGCTTGAGGACAAGCAAAGTCTTAAGCTTGGGGGGATTTGATGTGTGTGAAACAACATCATGTTTTGTTCTTATTTTGCATGTATTCTTGAGCATTTTAGGCATTTTAGTTTCCCTTTTGGTTTGTTTTTTCCTTAGTTCGGATAACTGCCGTGTTTTTGGTGTTCTTGTACAGATTGGTGCTGATTTGACCTTAGATTGAATGGAATGCTCGCATGTTTGAAGTTAGAGCTTAATGGATAGCAATAAAGGTGCAAAAAGGCCATTCCAGATATATCCACGGCCTACCCGTGGATCAAACCACGGCCATGGATCGAGGGACAACTTAAAGAAGGAAAAAGGGAGTTCCAGGGAGTTCCACGGCCTGGCCGTGGAACCATCCACGGCCGTGGAACTCAAATGTTGCAGAATTGGCTTTTTGGCAGAGACATCCACGGCCTGGCCGTGGAATGATCCACGGCCGTGGATCGCAGATCTTGTGATAGTTTTTATGTTTTTCTTTTTATTTCTTTTAGGGGCTTTTTAGCCAATTAAAACCCTAAGCTTATAAATAGGGGTTCTGAATACAATGAAGGGGTCGGATAGAGTTCCAATTAGGTTTTGGGAGGAGGCAAAATTGGAGGCTTGGCTTTTGATCTTCATTTTTCTCCATTGTTACGGGTTTGGGATGTTTTTAAGTTTGATTTCTTGTCTCCTCTTCTCTATGTCTGAGTAGTTTCCTTTGTTTCTAGGATTGGGCAATACCCTTTGATACTTTGATAATGATTAATTGACTTTGTTTCTCCTTTTATTAATCTTGATTGTTCATTGATTCAATTCTTATTGCTTTTATTCATGTGAATTTACTGGCCACTTATTTGCATCTCATAGGCATTTAGGGACGTACTGAGAGGTGAACCTAAGTGTTGGAACCATAAGAATTGAACTTAAGGTCTAAATCACGAGAGTAGTTTTAGCCTTTCGAGGATTCAATGAATTACCACAAAGTGTAATGGGTTCAATTTAAATTCAATTACCACGAGAGTAGGAATTGGTTTAATTGGGCACGGATCTTGTATCTTGAGAAAGAACATTAACTAATTTAGGGTAATTCACCTTCAATTGAATTTCAAATTTAATAAAAAGGTTGTCAATTAGGATTTATCTTGTATCATTGTGGTATCCCAATCTTGGAAGCTTTCTTGAATTTGAAAATCCCTTTCTTGATAATTCGCTATTTTTGTTCTGAATTCTGTTTTCTTGATTTTATTTAATTATTTTGTTACTACGTTCTTCTTTATCAACAATCATATTCCTTTTTGTTTAACTTAATTGAATTAATTAATTAATTGGTATTCATAGACACAGTCCCTGTGGATTCGATCTTTTTATTACTTGACGACGAAACCGTACACTTGCTGATTTCACGCATCATTTATGTAGAGTTTGAAAATTAAAATAAAGCATTAAGTACTACATATAATGTCTTATATTATATCTCATATATCCTTGTTGTCTTTGAGTTACTATTAACTTAGTTGACATGCATAGTTATATATGTATAGAGTGTGATAACCATGATCTAGATATACATTATCAAGTATTTGATGATGCTTGCATGAATGAATTCCATGTCCCTATTGCACTATGAGATTAGATGAGACTATGGACCAAGAGCCATGGTGTTGAATTTGAGATGTGGACATGATGATCATAATGCTAAATAAATCATTGATTCAAATGAGACTAAATCCACAAGTGGGTTTATTTTTAATCTCAATGGAGGTGATGTCGCTTGGAAGTCATCCAAGTAGACCTATATAGCCAGATCTACAATAGAGATCGAGTTTATTAACTTGGTAGGATCTGAGGCTGATTGACTAAGAAATCTCTTAGTAGATATTCCTTTATGGAAGAAACCTGAAGATATAGATTCTTCAGAGCATGTAATTGCCAAAATGGTAAATAGTAAGAGCAAACAAAATATGTATAATGAAATAGTGACATATATGTATATATCACAATTTTGTGAACCATATGCTGAAAGATGGAACTATATCCATTGATTATGTGAAGTCAGAAGTGAACTTGGCCGATCCTCTGACTAAGTCTTTGGGAAGAAACTTAATAAATACCACATCGAGGGGAATGAGACTTAAGTTAATTTGAAACTAACAGTGATGGTAACCCAACTTTTATGAGTGGAGATCCCATGAAAAAGTTCATATGGGTAATAATAAGTCACTTGTTAGTACTGCTAGCACTTTGTTTGTCCCTTCCTATGGTGTGAGAAGCATGAGAAGTGCTAGACTGCATTTATTGTGAGGATAAGCTAAATGCTTTTAATGAATTTTATATCCCTTATAGGTGGTGTATAAAGTGCAGTATACACTTGATGAAATCACCTATATGAGTGTGGAGTGGGGCCGCTCCTATGAGATAATGGCATAGTCTCTAGAGCACTCATGAACAACCAGGCATGCACATGGCCGAAAAGTGCAAAACTGCACTAACAGCAAGAGATAAATGAGGGTGTAAATGTAATCAAGTGGGATTCTAATTTACATGAAAAATATTTTAGTTCATAGAAGTTTAAACTTCACCAATTACATTGTAAGTTAAAATCCTATTTATCTAGGTCTGGTTCATAGTCCAGAAGACACCAGATTCGAAACGTTTGCACTCATGATGTAACCTAGATTCTGTTTTTAAAATTATTGATTTTATTCAATATTCTTTTGAAATATGTGGGGGATTGTTGTGAAAAATACTTTATTTCAAAAGAATAAATGTCCCACATTGGTTGGAAATAAGTCTTTGAAGAGATTAAAAAAATGATTTAGTCATATCCGAGTTTTGACCTGGTCTATTCTAATGGACATATTCCAACGGTCATATTCCAATGACCAAAATCTGTTTTCTAACGGTCATATTCCAACGGACATATTCCAACGGTCATATTCCAATGGACATATTCCAACGAACAAAATCTATTTTTTATAAATATCATCCTTTTATTAAGTTTTGGTTGGAACTTCCTCTTCATTATTCTCCACTTCTATTCTCTTTCTCTACTGGGTTACATGACTTGAAATCTGTTGTAGTTCTTGAAGCCCTGTCAAATAGGAAGAGCCTGCAGTACTCTGGGGGATTTTCGTCTATACCGAAATAATCCTTGAGGGCAGTGCTTTGCACGCTACAGGTTTCATGATTTTGTTGTCTCATTTATTTATAGGTTTCGATTAATGCTGCACGGGTGACAACAATATCAAGGATTAGGGAACCACAACACGCCACCCCCTCAGCCAAGAACGGGATATACAACAAATAATACCACTTAACAAATCATAAAAAATACATCAATAAAGACAAATCGATGGGTAAGCGCATTATCAACATAATCTCCAATGCAACATTATTAATAAAATATCAACAAAATGACACCTCAACATAATTGGTCCCGAAAAAGCGAGCTCACAATCATGAAAAGTGCTCCAAAACAGCACTATAATACTTAAAAGAACAACTCTGAGAATCAAATCACATAAATAACAACAAAATAAATAGTTTTCAAAACATTATATATCAAATTATGCACAAAATAACACCGAAAATTATTGTAGTGACCAAACAAGATCAACTCTGAGAGTGTACAATATATATCATGCTGAGAAACATCAAAATAATACACAAAAGTTTTCAGAGGCAAAAGAGGAGAGTACCATATATTTTTAACAATTTCAATCTCTAGAAATTTTGAAATTAATAATAAATGAGCATGAAAAAATAAATAAAATTCACTAAAAATTAGGAAATGGCGTGTGGAGCACAACCTAAAAAACAGAAGTTGAAAAACAAGCTATAGCAGGCTACACGCGCCTCCACACGCCACGCGCATGAGTGGGGAACGCACAAGGCAACCTGGTCTCCTTCTTTGCCCGTTTTCTGCATACAGGTCACGTGACTAGTTTTCCCCAGAAACAAGCACATTGAAATTCTCTCTTGATACTCAATAAAAATTGGGGATTTTAGTTCTATTAGATTCAGAAAACAATGATCTTTAAAACCCCTATAAAAATTTTCAAAAATAAAATTGCAAAAACGTTCTGGGTTTTCTCAACAACAACGAAGAACATGCCGCTAGTTGTTTTCTCAAAAGTTCCATGTTGTTTCTCAATCCAAAAACACGACCTTGGTGTTGTTAGTTTCAAAAGAATATGATCTACAATAATCCTAAATTAATCTCTTGAGTTGATTTCCAAAAGAAAACAAATCATAAAATTTAAATGTTTTAGGTTCCATGAGTTTGAGTAAAATTTTTGTGAGAATTCACAATATTATGATGTAATATACATGTTTTTGATCTCAGAACAACCCAATCAACAAAAAGCCCTAATTTTATTTTTTGAAATAGATCTAAAAAAATTAAATTAAACATCACATATGTTAATATTTTGAATTTCTTAAATTTTCAAACCTCATAATAAAACAAAAAAAATTAATAGTTATAATTAGGATTAAAAACATTGGCACTGATACTAATTGAAAATAATGTTGCAAGGAATTCCATTTAGTTTGAAGACCATGCGTGCAAATGACTCTATAGTTTTAGAAACTATAAAAGTAGTAGGCAGCATGCTAAAGTGGGTAGCTTTGGAGAAACGATCCACTACCATGAGAATGACCATATGACCTTGTAAAAGTGGCAGACCAGTAATAAAATAGAGTGACATATCTTCCCAAATGTGAGAAGAAGCCAAAATCGATTGTAGTGGGCTTGTAGGTGATTGTGTAGAATATTTCACTTGTTGACAAGTGAAGCACTAATCAACAAATTGTTGTACATCCTTATGCATGGATAGCCATTAAAAATTGGTATACAAGCTACAATATGTCTTCATAACCCCAACATGGCCACTGAGTGGAGTAGTATGAAATTCTTTGAGAAAGGTCTTCTTTAGATCAAAATCTAGAGGTATAAACAAACGACCTTTGTAGTAAATGAGGCCATCCATAATACGACGATCCGGGTACTATGCCAGATGCGAATTGACGGTAGAGAATAACTGTTTAGCACTAGGAGAGTGTTGAATTTCATCGTACAGAGCCTATGTAAAAGTAAACTACTTCTTATTGACTAAGTTTCGGGTTAGCGGTTTAGGAACAACTCAGTCTACTAGAATTAGATCCCAGATATTTACGTGCACTATTAGATAAGTAAATCTATCTATTTATGAGAAGTGAATCTCTCATAAAATTCTTCAAAGGTAGGGAAATTAATTATATCCCTAATAAATAGAAGAATAAGTTATAAGAGATAACAATCTCATTAGACTTTTATTCTAATTAACAACATTTAATACAGATTTAATTATAATTTTTATCAACTTATATGCATATAATTTAAATGTATGCATATAATTCAAAACACTTCCCTTCATGCGCATAGTCTAACTTGAGTGTCGGAGTGCCTTTTGCAGGTAATCACCACTCGCACCACCGTCGCAACCACCGTGCATCGGAGGAAACTATTAGATTATTTTAATATGTGGACTAGCATAGTCACCAATTTTCTAAAACCCAGATTAATTGAATGTCAAATGTTGTAGAGCATCAATTGGTTTAGCCCATTTGTGATTAATTTTGTTATTGGTCTCTTATAAGTACTTAAACCCATGTGGATAACGTTATTTTGGGTTTGTGGGCCTTGTGTATGAGTTTTCTATGATGGGTAGGTTAACCCATATTATAAACACAAAAGAAGCCCCTATTCTCATCTTATATATATTGTGGTTGCATGAGGTCAGAAGAATTTTATGCGCATATAGGGAATGATAGTAGTTTCTCTCATTTATGACGACAAGGATTCTTGACTATCTTTCTCTCATGTTATCTCCTCAAAGATGTGATTTCTCTTTAGTATAAGGTAATTTTATATCATAAATCTTAATTATTGATTTGTTTATATACATGCCATGAATTAAGGCTAAAGGTGAATCCATTAATTTTATTCTTGTGGGTTTAAAATTTATAACAATTGGTATCAGAGCTCTTTTAACCTTGTCTATGAGTGCATTTTGTATATTTTAATAAGTGTTTGGAAAATTGGTTATTATATGTCATGCTTTGAATCCTTTCAAGTCAGATACATGGTTTGATTTTCTTGTCTCTTTTGATATCTAATATTGTTGCCAAATACATGAAATCACCATGTGGGTTATTTGGATCATGAGTTTCGAACTTCAGTCGCGCTTTTTTTTAACCATCTTAAATCAATTTTATTTTATCATAAACTGATGTTATTTCTTATGTAAGGGCAACATACACATCTTGCTCAGGTGCTTTGTTTTGGTTTATGTCTCATCCTTGTTGGGTGATAATTTTATTATCTTAAAATTATGGGTTGAAATTTTCTTCTTTTTTTATAATTTTTTGATGATATTTGGTGGCTAAATCCTAATCTTTATCAATATTCCTTCTATATGATTCTTAATGGAAAACCATGTTTAAGATTTTGGTGGACTATTCTCAATAAAATTGATTTAAATGACTTCAAAGATCTATGAGAACAGCTGCTGCGTGGTCTTTGGAAAACGAGTTACAACTATTTTTCTTCAACCCGAATTATACATATATAATTGGGTAGTTTCAGAACTTGTCTTTGAAAATTTTTGAGTAGAATTATGTATGTTATAATTTTCATACTCTCACATGTAATGTTCTTTGAGTGCTCAAATAACTCTTTGGGTTATTTTATGCTATATTAAAATTATTATACTCTTTAGACTATTGTACAATTTAAATTGGTGAGAGTTTGTTTGAATAATTACCAAAATAATTTTTTTTGGGGATTGTTTTAGGTGTATAATGTTGTATACGTGTTGAAATTACTGCGCTTTTATAAGCTATTGTGCAAATTAAAATCTAAGAGTTCATTTGGTATATTTAGAGTTATTTTGAATAATTTTGGTCATACCTACTATCGAATTCATGAAACAAAATTTTGAAATTAATTCTCTCATAGCTATTGATACTTTGGTATTGAATATTATCCTTTATGATGCTTGATAATTATTGAGATTATTTCCCTACATATAATAGATAAGTGAGAATTATAATTAAAATGATAATTTTGGATATTTTATTATCTACATAAATTTTGTGTGATGAAGAGCATTTATATCGATAAATATATTATTTTAATGCCAAGAAATTCATGTTGATTGTGCACTTTATTGCTATTGAGAAATTTTTTTATGGAAGACTTATTTAAATAAGTTTGGGCATATTAAAATTTATTTATTTAGGCATATTTTGCCCCTCTTTAATTACTAAAGCCAATTTTATTAGTTTAGCTTGTTGAACTCTGTAAATTACGCAATCTGATTCTGGGAGTTATTCTTGAAATAATTTTGTCATTATAGAGAGCATGATATTGTATCATATGTTGCATATAATTGTTTTGGTATTGGACATTTGTGTATTGGTAATATTAAAGTCCTTTGATATATATTATCAAAAATTAAAGTACAATTGTATGTGATTAATTTTATTGTATATTGTGTCATTGCAAATTTATGTAAATTTCTTTCAATATGACCATTGTGAGAATATTATTTAAAATATTTTGATTATAGAGAAACATTTAAGACAATGGCAAATTTATATTAAGTTATTTTTGTGATTAAGTTTTATATATCTCATAAAATTGAGAAGTAAATATTATTTCAATAAGATTTTGTTGTTACCTTCTAATGTTTATTTTGTGAGCTATTTATGAGAATTATATAAAGTTTTGGTGATCTGAATCTCACTAAATTAGTATCCAATTTTGTTGGTTATACACACAATGATGGACAACACACTGTCTGAGGTTAGTTATAAAACTTATATGGTTATTGGCATATTGTATAATTGTATAAGTGGATAAATTTGTTCTTAAGGTTTTATTCTCTCTCTTCATGCCTATTTTAGAATATGCAATTATGTATGAGAGTGTGGAAATTATTGATTGATGTGACATGAAAACTTTGAAACTTTATAAGCAATATTGCCATTGATTATTGTATTTTCTTGTGGTCATATGCTCACCTATTGTAAGACTAGTATTATATTTTGTAAATCTTGTGAGGTCTAATCTCTAAGATTTTCATCCAGAATATTTACAATGGTTTTGGGCATTTTGTATAGTTGTGAGCTCACCTTCGCGGGACCAATTATGGCAAAGTGTTGTATTGTTAATAAAGTTGTTATGTTTTCATTGAAAATTATGTTAATAATGCACTTATCCTATTGGTCTATCTTTATTAATATGATTTCTAATGTTTTGTTAAATGCAATACATGATTGTGCCCTTAGAGTTTTCAGTATCCTCTCGATACTAACTTTAGGGATATGATATTTAATGGTTTGTGGGAGTTTGCTAATTTTCTCAATAAAATTTTTTTTGGTATTAAAGTCATTCAAGTATTGTTATGAAGGAAGAGTTTTTCCAATTGTGATTTAATCATCTTGTGAGGATTTATTTATTTATTTATTGAGCCCACATTATTGTATTAGTTAATTCAACTTTATGAAAGGATTTCTTTTGTTGATGGTACAAAAAAAATTATGATGAATATATTTTAAGTTAAACCTATTGTACCTATGACATTCACTTTGGGAAATTTCATTTCTTTTGGATTGAAGTAAAAGAATGTGTATATTTAATTCTTATGTATTTATATGTTGATTTTGTAAATTACTTAACAATCAATATGAATTGAAGCTCTTCATTTCCTATAATTAGAAAGTGATTTTGTAACTATTGTTCCTTTTGAAATACTTGCTGTAAATTTCATAGTCTGCTATGTATAAAGCCTAATATTAAAGACAATTAAATGCTTAGGTGCAAGTTAAATTAACTTGATACAGGCTGTCAGGTATTATTATTTAATATCGATTTTGTGTTCATGTGTGTCTTTTTTCCCATCTCCATCTTTGCTATTTGAAGTATGCATGTTGGAATGAAAAATGGGTCGTGAGAAGATTATCATGTTTACTATGTGTTGAATCTTGTCTTCAATGGTTGAAATGATTGTTTATGACTTATTCTATATATGTTCATGAGTTGTGAACTTAAGGAAGTCCATATGAACCTTTGAGGATGAATTTGAAAAATGGGTATTAGAGGTTTAGTCTTTATCCAAGAACTCATGTTCTTTGGAGTTAAGAAAGTGTATGAGAGCAATAAGATATTTAGAGACCATGTTTGTCATTGAAAACCACTTAAAGCCCATGATTTGAGGTTTGGGAACTGGTTTGAGAACTAGAGAAATAGAGAATCTATTTTTGGTGCACTAGCGCCTTGGCAACTAATGATAAGAACATGTTTAGCAGAAGGCAGCAAGTCTGGTGCCTAGGCGCCCATTGCCAGAACCAGTTTTTCGTGATGCTGCAAGTATGGCGCTTAAGCACTAAGTGATGGCCGCCTAAGCGCTAGAAGACCAAAAAACAAGGTGATGCCCTGTCATGGCCATGCCAATGCGCCTAGTTCAGAAAATATCTAGGACATTTATGTGGAGGAATTAGAGTTTCTTACTTGTAGTAATCTTTTATGCATGCCTTTTAGTATAAGTTAAGACACTAGTAAGGGTATTTTAAGAAGAAAATATTTACTTAGTACATATGAAAAAGAGAATGAAACTTAGTGTAACCAAGAGTAGTGGATTGCCTAGGTAGGCACCTAGCACCTTTGGCAACTTAATGTTGCATAGATATCACTTAAGATATGATGATGAAGTGTATTAGATACAAGTATACTAGGATGGATTAGTAGTATTTTTCTTATGTGTTGTAACCTTACATGATGTGCACAATCATTTGGCCAAAGGAGAGAATGTGAAAGTCCAAAAGGTTCTTTGAATGAGGATTTAGCCCTAGATTCTCAAAGTGTCAGGGTTGCCGGTAGTGTGAGGATGCAACATTCCCTCCCTACTACAGGATAATACAAGAAGCTAGAGTTCCTAGTAAAACAGCTTGGTTCTTAAATGAGCTAAGTATGTATGTATGTATGTAAGTTAACTTGGTTTCTTTAGTTACTAAAGTTTGTTACCAAGTGGTCTCAATACTCAAGAGGGTGGTGAATTAAGTATATAAAATATTTTTACAAATCTTTCGCAAAACACTTGTTTATCAATTTTCGTTGAAGCTATTGATTGATAGAGATGAATGGATAGATGAGATAGAATGTTTTCACTCATAATAAAATACCCAAGCAAGAAAGTATTCAAGTAAACTAATAAAACAGTGCACAAAGGTAAAGGAGAAGGGTTTAGAAGATCAAACACAAAGTTTATCCTAGTTCAACCACCAATCCACTTATGGCCCATATCCAGTCCTCAAGTAATCACTCGAGATTTCTACTATATCTTCAAGCTTCAACAGGTGCTTGACAATCTTTACAAACTGGACCACTCACCCCACTTTGAGATACCTCACCCTTTGTGTTTGAGCCTCAACTTCAAGGGATGCCTCACCCTCTTTTACATATTAATCAAGGTAGATGGAATGAAACTCTCTCAAGAGTGGATAATACAAATTAAAGCTCTATTGGTATAGAGTTTTCACACTTTTAAAGCTCAAAAAAAGAGTATGATAGAAGTGATAGTTAAAACTCGAATTTAATGTTCAAGAATGATTTTCAAATTATTTTGCTCACATTCATAAATACCCAGCAACTTATATTTATAGCCCAAAGCAATTAGGAGTCGTTGGGAGTAGTTAGAAGCATTAAATGCTCTTAATAGAGCCGTTGGACGTGCTTTCTTCTTTTCCAAATAACTGGTATTGATTTCTAATAATCAGTTATTTAGTTTGCCATAACCGATTATGGGAAAAACCATAACCAATTATGATTTATTAAAACTGAATCATGCACTTCTGTTTCACTCGATAACTGATTATGCCAAATACCATAACTGGTTATTAGCCTTAAAAAAAAAGAACCAGCGCTTCTGACTTAGTCAAATAACAGATTATGGAGATATCCTAATCAGTTAGGAGCCTTTAGAAAAACATAAGAATTGGCTCCTGACTTAGTGAATAACCGGTTATGGGAAATCCATAATCGATTATTCCTTTTTAAAAACAATTTGGCGCACTTTTGTTTTAGGGAAATAACTTGTTATTGAACTTCAATAGCCTGTTATTGATTTGTCAAGAAAGCAAGATTTCCAAAGAATTTTTCAATCAAAGATTCCCAAAATCTTTTCAAACTTTCTAAAACCATTTTGCTCAAACTTAAACACAATTTTCACAAGTATAAATCATGATTTTGCAAAGCTATTTAAGTTGAGTAAAGAAGCCAATAAATGAACTTAGAGTGATTCCTAAAATACCTTCACATAAGATCTAAGACCTATATGCTAAACTTGAAGCTCCTTGGGACTTGATCTTTGCATTTCCATTCCTTTCTTGTTTGTTATCATCAAAATCATTGCTTTAGTCAATGCCAATCACAAAGTTAAACCTTGTAGAGTATTTAAACATATCTTACTTAACATGTGTTAAGATTATGTTTTATTATGATATGCATGATTAGTTATGGGATACCTTGTTAATTCTCACATTCTTTGCTATTCCATGACAAATCCAACTCAAGACCTTGCTAAGGGAAAGAAGAAAAAGAAGTTGAAAGATTAGAGTAGTTTTAGTTTTATTGCTTCTAGTACAAGGCTTGTATATTTATATTTACTTTGATTTTGTATAAATTTTATGTATTACAATATGCCCTATTGAGGCTGAAATTGTATATATATAACCTTTTCTTTTTGCCTCTCCATAATTATTTGTATAAATTTTATGGGTTAGAATGATATATTAAGCTAGAAGTAACATGACTAATACTATATACTAAGGTATCTCGTATAAGGATGTTACATCGATCATGTCATATGAGCATATTGGACCACATCTCATTCTTCCATAAGAGAGATTCATTTCAAATTGGCCTATGGTTGCGAGGATATGATCCTTGTAGAAATAAGAGAACTGAGTTGGAGGAGATAGAACTTTTCAAAAGAGGCCAACTTGGACCTCATCCGTCATAACTTAGACTTGTTGGAAGAACAACGCTGCGTTGCTCATGTCCGTGAAGCTGCCCTTAAATAGAGGATTGCAGCCTGACATAATTTCAAAGTGATACCACGAAGATTTATTCCTAGTGACCTCGTACTTCATAAGACGGATATCAGAGGTTAAAATGTGAAAAATGGAAAGTTAGCTCCTAATTGGAAAGGACCATACAGGATCGTGTCCAAAACAAACATAGGAACCTATACTCTAGAAACCCTCTCTGGGACAACTATCAAGAGTTTCTGGAATGTTGATAAACTAAGGAAATATTATAGTTAGATGCCTATAATTGTCATTTTTATCATATAAGTGTCAAGTTCTGACATGAATAATCCAATCATTATTGCTCCAACACTTGGGTATTTTATTAATATATAATTGTTGCAACCCACAAGACGATCGTACCTCAGAGTGGTCTAAGGAATACAATGTCCAATTAGGATCAAATATTCTAATGCATGAATTAAGGTCAAAATGGGGAATCCACTTGATCAATTTCTGAATTCAAGAAGCGAATTCAAGGGTTTTAACCTGTAGCCTAATGAGTCTAACCTTAACCCATAAGCCTAAAAAAGGTTTCAAGAGGTTAATAGTAGCTGACCGTTGCCCAAGATAATGTAACATTTGCCGTGGATGCCACTCCAAGAGGCTCCTGTGTAATTATCATACTTCATAGTTTCACACTTACAAATTTGACTAAATGTCAACAAAAGTGAAGAAACATGATTAAAAAACAAAGCGGACCACAGAAATAGAACCACTGAGATCAAGAGTTGGTCCTATCATGGTTAGGAAAACATAAGTGTTGGCTAAGTAACAAAAACACCGAGATTGAGCATTGGACCCATCTCGGCTAAATAAAAGAAAAAATATGCACTAAGTATAAATAAAGTTACCGAGATTGAGCATTAGACCCATCTCGGTTATTAAAAAGAAGACAGTAGGAATTTGAAGAAAAATATTCTAAAATATAAAATGCCCGAAGTGCGAGACTTGTTCATTTATAGATAAACTAAAAAGCCCACACAAGGGGCAAAGTTAAATGACAAAATGAAAGTCAAGCATCCCAAGTAGGCTCTTCTTAGTTGACAACTCTCACCTCGGCCAACCCTATTGGCCACCCTCCGAACTCTCTTCTCCGTCTTCCTCGTTGCCTTCTGCAGTCGCAAGAACCTAATTCAATGGAATAGCCATGGGGATGGCATCCACGATGCAACCATCACAGACTACCTTCCTCGAACTAGTTCCTTCCACGATGATATTTGGATTCAATAAGCGAAGTTGAGAGAGAGCGTTTAAGAAAGATTCATCCATCGAATTGCCCCATTCATATTCGATACATAAAATATCAGTTTTAAGCTTGGCTTCGGATAGATTGAGAAACTCATTCTCAATCCAGAGAGTGGTCAGTGTGGATTCAGTAGAAGTCATCTATTCATTCAAGTTACTTTTTCGAGAAACCACCTCATGAAGCTTGACCTAGAGTCCGGCCACCTCAATCTTGCGTAGCTCAAGCTCCTTGCCAACTTGAGCCAGTTGCCCATCTTTCTAAGCATTGACTAGCTCAAGCCCTCTCTTTTCACCCTGGAGGGCATCCAATTCCTTTTCCAACTCTCGAGTCAGACAAATAAACTCGAAAGTAGATTTCAAAAAGCTGAGCACCGAGGCATTGCGTAGAGCCCTTAATTGAGCATCTCAGATTATCATTATCAAGTCTAACTCAATGAGGACATCCTGCAACACCCTCCTTAGGGCATCACATTTATTGTTACTTAATTACTAAATTACCCTTTCACTAGAAATCGTGCTTGTAGTATAAATACGAGTTGAAAAATTTCTTAATGATAATGAGATAAACTTAGCGGAAAATAAAAATATTACAACATTATCACAAATAATTTACATCATATATACATACAAGTCTTTGGTACTGTCATACTTAAATACTTACAAACTAGAATTTCAAAATATTTAAACTTTATTTTAAACTGACACACTGCCCAAGTACTACTAGACAGTAGAACCCACAGATGAGTCCTCCTCAGATTCCTCAGCAGGTAGGAATCCAAACTAATGCGAAGTCCGACGGACAGGTGTCCGCGCAGACGACACAACACTGATCTCACTAGGAGTATGGAAATAAGTTCCCTAGTACTGCCTAATGGATATTGAAAACTCTAGGTGTACATAAATATCTACAGTAAAATAAGGATGTCCAAGATGTAATCTACTCAAAACAATATTTAAATCTCCCATATAGTAAATACGCTTTCTATCCAGATCAACGTGTCATGCCTCCGATCCTTCACGAAATGTCAATCTCATATACCCAAGGAAATAAGGCATCTCCATCGTCTCAAAACTCAGCTTCCTCTACGGGAATCTGTTCCTCCTCAGCTTCTCGCTCAAGTTCTTGCTCAACATCTTTACAGATATAAATACAATACAGAATAGGCATACAAAGAGGTGAGATCACCTACGCCAATACCAGTATAGTAGCAATGAAGATAAACACATACAATATATCATACAACTATCATACCATAATTACAGTTATACCATCAACATCATTTATCATCAAAACACATATAATAAACAATAATTACAATATGCCATTACCAATAACCAAATATTCCACAATCCAATTATCATAAACAATAATTATGATAATACCCTCAATAACTATGCAAATGCACTAAGACTCAATTTCCTACTCCATGGAGCTGCAACTCAGGTCGGAGAGAGTGATCGAAAAGATTTGTCTGTACCAACATGCCTCAGACCACGTGCTCAGTTTTGCACATCTAGCATATAAACAACAGTCTTTATCAGAACTTGATTAAGAATAGTGTCTTGGTTAGGAACATTGGTGTGTTGCATCGGTCTAACTCACGGTACAGAAGAGCTACCAACTGCCCATTGTAGGCAACCCACACCCCAATGCCCCCAAGGTTAACGAGTGACTTACACTACGCATATCGCATCCACTCAAGAGGTGTATTCTCTCCTAGGAAATTAGCCTCATACAGTCCATCGGACCTTTCCAATGCATGTACTATGCACCATTCACAGTTCCAATTTATTATCACATATTCGGGGTCTACACATTGACCCAACATTATTTTTACTGTATTTTCATCGCGTGATCATATTTTCACGTTTTCTCTATTGCGCAACAATTATGTCGCATTTTCAAATCGCGTATCGATTTTTTAACGTTTTCTCAATCGCGTAAAACATTTTCATACAGTTTTAAATCAAAAATACTATTTTTCTCATTTAAAACTAAAATTGACTTTATTTTTCATATTTTAATAATAGTCTCTCAAAAATATAATATTTCCATTTTAGTCCTCATTTAAATAATATTTTCACAATAGTCCCTCATAAAAATCATATTTATAAAATAGTCCCTCTATTATCAAGTATTTATAATATGACCCCTCTAATAATTAATAATTACAATATAGCCCCTCTTTTATAAAATATTTGCAATATGACCCCTCTAAAATTCAGTATTTGTACTATTCCCTAAAAATGGTAATTCTTTCTTTTACTTCCAATAATACAGCTCAAATTTTCCTATCGCGCTTCAAAACCCATAGGGTGAGCCATACGTCAGTAAACTTCAAGTATTGACCTCCAGTTTATTTCATAATTCATTTATTTAATTATAACGAATTGTTTTCCCAAAACCATTTTGCTTGCTACACTCAAACTTTTCCAAATTCATTTCCTTCTCATTTAAACCATTAACCTCAATCTGAATCCATCATTTTCAGGACTTTGGTCCTCTTTAACCTAGTATGGCCGTGAGCCTCAAAGCTCTTTGGAGCTCTCATGAATTCGTTCCATCATGTTATTCACATCCTAAATTACACATACACTTGCATGCATTCAAAATCATACAGACAAGCATATTATCAAAGCTATAGTCATACTATCACACATGCAACCACAAATATAAAACCATAAACGTCACAATCATAATCAAAGAGACATCAAACAATAGGTGAATAAACCCTTATGGGTTTTTCACCATACACAACCATCTTCTCACCACCAAAACTTGGTTGGTATGGTAAATCTCCCTCTTACCTCTTGAAGACAATAATCCACAAGCTCCTTCCTCCTTCTTGATTTTGTGTGAATCAAAACAATTCCCTAAAAATTTCTAAAAAAATAATAAAATCACAAAAAAGGCGTAATAATGAAGAACCATGGAACAATCATAGTTTAAAAAATCAAAAACTAAATTTAAAACCATAAAATAAAAAGTTTACCTTTAGGAAAGAAAACCAAAGCTTGGATTTCAAGCACTTAGAATAGGATTTTGACAAAACTTCCTAAATGAAAAGTGTTTAGAAAGTTGTTTAGGTTTAGGAAATGTCAAGAGGAAAAATTATAGAACATGGGTAGGGATCCTAGGTGCTTGGGCCGAAACTTAAGAGAGAAAAAGGAAGGAAAAAGTTCTTGATGTTGTTGGAAATTTTGAGAGAAAATAAGCTAAGTCTTTAGGTGAGAGAAAAGTGAATAATGAGAGTGAAAATGAAGAGGTGCAGCCGTGTGAGTGTGTAGGGAAATTAGGAGATTTACTTGAACCAAAATATCACAATTTTGTGTTCACATTGAGAGCACATGGCTTGGTCACCATGTGGTCATCAAAGTGTCACTTAGATGAACCTAAAACCTTATAGAACTTGGTAGAAATTGGTCTCTTGGCCGTGGAACACTAGGGAGGTTTAGGGACTTGGTTTGACTTCACTTAAACCTTAATTACATGCTAATTAGATGGCTAGTTAATTAGGTTAGGTTTCCTAATTACACTTAATTAACTATCTAATTACATAGCTAATTATTCACATAAGTCATTGCATATGTCATGCATAGTCATATTTAATTAGTAATTAGATTATAACTAATTAATAACTAGGTTAGTTCACTTAGTTTCTTAATTAGGCAATTAAGATAACTAAATTAGGTTTAGTTAGCTACTTAGTAACTAGTCAAGCCATTATATTTGACTAAATCCTAACCATTGAATTTAAGTTTATTTCCTAACCATTGATTTCATCTAAGGTGGATATTACTTAGTGACTTTATCAGGATTGTTCTCACACCATTGATTTGATCAACGGTTATGATCAAAGACATCTTAATCAAGCTTTTCATCCAATGGTCCACAATAAAGTCCATGTCACTTTATTTGACCAACTCCTATTAGTTTAGAAAAGTTCAGCCATCGTTTTTGACTGTTCCTGTTGGTTCATTCTAAATTAGGTTACAGAAAATATTCTAAGCACATTTTCTGTCAATTAAAATATATCGGGTCCAATAATTTGTAGCAAAAGCTGCTATAAATAAAATAGTAGATATTTATCAGTGAAATATTTTTATTTCACAGATAAATTCTAAAAATTAAAAGATTCTTTTCTGTGTCACTTAGATTTGGGTTTAGTAAGATCCCCCGCCTCCGAATAAATCAGATAAGAATTTCTCTGGCCCGAAAATTATTATTTTCTTGATCTGGAGCAAATAACACAAAACAATCAAAAATGATATCGGAACAGTCAAATTATTTTTATATCACACAGAAAACACTAAACAGTGAAATTCTGTCATTACTGTAACATTGTCTAAAATTTGGGGTGTTACAACTCTCTCCCTCTAAAAAGAAGTTTCGTCCTTGAAACTTGACATACACTTAAAATAAAAATGGATACTGCTCTCTTATCTTCTCTTCCAACTCCCATGTGGCTTCACCACTTACATCGTTCCAAACCACTTTAACCAATGCAATCTCCTTACCTCGAAGTTGCTTTGTCCTTCGATCTTCAATCTTGACTGGAAACGTCTCATAAGTTAAGTTCTCCTTCAGTTGTATGGTGTCTGGTTCGATAACGTGAGTCGGATCAGAAATATGTCTCCATAGTTGTGATATGTGAAATACATTATGAAGATTTGACAGGAATGGTGGTAGTACAATTTGATAAGCTACCGGTCCTACTTGATGGAGTATCTGATACGGCCCGATAAACTTCAGAGTGAGTTTCCTTGACTTGATCACTCGTCCAACTCCAATCATAGGTGTCACACGTAGAAATACATGGCCACCTTCTTCAAATTCAAGCGGTCTTCGTCTTTTATCGGCATAACTCTTTTGTTGTGTCTGAGTTGTCCTCGTCTTGTCTTAGATCATCTTCACTTTCTCAGTTGTCTGCTGCACAAATTTTGGTCCTACCACAGTACTTTCACCATCATGGTACCAACACAACGGCGTTCTGCATCTTCTCCCATATAATGCCTCATAGGGTGCCATCCCTATGCTCGAATGGAAACTATTGTTGTATGTGAACTCTATCAATGGCAGAAATTCATCCCAACAACCAGTTTGTTCTAGAACACAAGCTCTTAACAAGTCCTCCAATGACTGAATCGTCCTTTCTGACTGACCATCTGTTTGTGGATGGTAAGCAGAACTTAAACTTAACTTTGTTCCCATCGCTTCTTGTAAACTATTCCAAAATCTTGATGTAAATCTCGGAGCTCGATCAGAAATAATACTGGATGGTACACCATGAAGTCTAACAATTTCATTGATGTACACTTGAGCTAACTTTTCCATTGAGTACTTAATATTAATCGGTAAAAAGTGTGCCGACTTTGTAAGCCGATCAATAATTATCCAAATAGAATCGTGACCCTTCCGAGTTCTTGGTAGTCCCGTTACAAAATCCATTGTTATGTCATCCCATTTCCATTCAGGAATAGGCAAAGGTTGCAACATTCCCGATGGTCTTTGATGTTTCACTTTAGCCTTTTGACAAACTAAACAGGATGATACATATTCAGCGACATCCCTCTTCATTCCTTACCACCAATACAACTGTTTCAAATCTTGATACATCTTCGTGGCTCCTGGATGCAGACTCAACTTACTCCTGTGAGTTCATCCAAAATCAATCTCCTAAGTTCTGAATCGTTTGGCACACAAACTCTTCCTTTGAACTTTAGAATCCCATCAACACCTTCGCTGAATTCCAATTCTGCTCCTTGACTCCTTGCTTCCTTTGCTTCTTGTAAGTACTGATCACTGTTTTGTCTTTCTCGTATTCTATCCATCAAATCATTGGAAATAGTGATCATGTTCAAACACATCTTCCCCGGTGTCAACTTCACAGATAGCCGCATATCTCAAAATTCTTCTATCAGTTCCTTCTACTTAATCATCATAACAGAAGCATTAAGCATTTTCCTACTTAACTCATCTGCTACGACATTCGCCTTCCCAGGATGATACTGTAACTGAAAGTCATAATCCTTCAGAAACTCTAGCCAACGTCTTTGTCTCATGTTCAACTCTTTCTAGTCAAACAAATACTTCAAACTTTTATGATCACTAAAAATAGTGAACGTTGCCCCATAGAGAAAATGTCTCCATACCTTCAATGCAAACACTATAGCTGCCAGCTCTAAGTCATGAGTCGGATAATTCCTCTCATGCACTTTCAACTGCCTCGACGTGTATGCTACAACCTTACGGTTCTGCATAAGTACACAACCCAATCCTTGGTACGAAGCATCACAATACACATCAAAAAATTTGTTCAGATCAGGTAGAATCAAAATCAGTGAAGTAGTCAGTCGTCTTTTCAACTCCTGAAAACTTTCTTCGCATGCATCAGTCCATACAAACGGTTGATTCTTTCGTGTAAGTTGGGTAAGAGGTCCTACTATCTTCGAAAACCCCTTAATAAATCGTCAATAGTAACCGGCCAATCCGATAAAACTACAAATCTTCGATACAGTCTTCGGTCTTTCCCATTCAATAACTGTCTGTACTTTTGCAGCATCAACTTCAATCCCATCCTCCGATATAACGTGTCCCAAAAATTGAACTTTGCTTAACCAAAATTCACATTTGGACGACTTAGCATATAACTCTCCTTCAGAATCTAAAGAACCACTCTGAGATGCTTAGTATGCTCCTCCTGACTTCGAGAATAAATCAAAATGTCATCAATAAAGACAATAATAAACTTATCCAAGTATAAACGAAAAATTCGGTTCATAAAGTCCATGAATATCACAGGTGCATTAGTCACACCAAAAGGCATCACTTGATATTCGTAATGTCCATATCGTGTCCGAAGTGCAGTTTTAGGAATATCCTCTGCCTTCACATGTATCTGGTGATAACCAGAACGTAAGTCAATCTTTGAAAATATTGCGTCTCCTCGCAATTGGTCCATCAGATCGTCAATTCTTGGAAGCGGATATTTATTCTTGATCGTAATCTTTTTCAATTGCCGATAGTCTACACATAGACGAGAAGTCCCATCCTTCTTCTTTACCAACAATACTGGAGCTCCCCATGGTGATACACTTGGTCTCACAAATTGCTTCTCCAACAAATCCTCCAACTGTTTCTTAAGCTCTGCCAACTCTACTAGTGACATCCTGTAAGGCGCCATAGATATAGGTCCACCTCCAGGTACTAAATCAATAGAAAATTCTATTTCTCTTTCCGGCGGTAGTCGAGGTATATCTTCAGGAAACACTTCAGGAAATTCATTAACGATGAAAATATCCTTCAAAACATCTTCACACTGAACCTCCAAAAAAGACATCAACAAGTACCCCTAATCCCCTTCCTTCAAACAAGCTTCCACTTGAGTAGCTGTTAGGAATTTAGAATCCTTAACCTTAGGAAAGACTAATGTCTTACTGGAACAGTCTATCAGGATATGGTTAGAAGATAACCAATCCATTCCTAAGATTACATTAATCTTGGAAAGAGGCAAACAAATCAAATCCACATGAAAGATTCTATCCTTAACACATACAGGGCAATTCAAACATACTTTTGTAGTTATCACAAGCTTATCAGTAGGAGTAACAACACTCAAATCATACGGCAATGCAGTCACAGTTAACCCCAAACGCTCCATACAATCACATGCAATGAAAGAATGTGTTGCTCCCGAATTATATAATATTATTAAAGGATTACCTTCAATGGCACACTCCTCCATAATCAAGTCTGCAAATTTAGCGGCTTCTTCCCTGCTCATAGTACACACACGACCACCCGCCTATGGCCTCGCAGTACAAACACTGCCTACTGATGGTTCCGCCTTCGGTTGATCACATTCTCTAGAAAAATGTCCAAGCTTCCCACATCTATAACAAATCACCCCCTTATGCTGACAATCCTTGGTGAGATGTCCTTTCCCATACTTGAAACATTTAAGTGCAGAAGTTCCAGTTGAAACCGCCCTACTGCCATAAGAACTTCCTCCAAACGATTGTTGCCGATTCTGACTTCCTGCTAGTTTGGTGTATGGTTTCTGTTGATAACGGTTACCACCATTACTCTTCCCTCTTTGGAACCGTGTAGGTCCAAAGTTCTTATTCCTCACTTCACGGAGATGAGCAATTTCTTCCATCTTTTGGCACTTATCCAATAATACCAGAAACTGATCAATATCCACAGTTGCTAAAGCTCGCTTGATATCAAGCCTCAACCCCTCTTCGAATTTCTTGCACTTCCACTCCTCATCTGGGTGCATTTGGAAATACCTCAAAAACTTAGACAAGCTTTCGAATCTTGCAGAGTACTCACTTACGGTCATTGCTCCTTGTCTCAAACTAAGGAATTCCATCTCCTTAGCATGACGAACACTGGCTGGGAAATACTTCCCCAGAAACTTCTGTTTAAAGAGCTGCTATGTCACAACTCTCCCCTCAGCTTGAATCAATCTCCGGGCTCCTGCCCACCAAGCCTCTCCATCACCGACTAACACAAATGTTACGACAATAAGCTTCCGCTCATCAGTACAACTCATACCATCAAATATCTTCTCTAGTTCTTTGATCCACAGATCAGCTTTCTCTGGATCAAACTCTCCATGAAATTTTGGTGGATTGTTTCTACGGAATTCTGACAAGCTGTGAGCATCTTCAGTTGCTCTTTGGTTTTGCTGTGCAACAACCTCAGTCATCCGTTGTATTGCTGCTACAGCTGCAACCATGTTTTGATTATCGTCGCCACCATTTCCAGCTCCTGCCCTCGTATTCACGCATCCTCTTCCTCGTCCAGCCATTTCGTTATCTCAAATAGACTGAACAACACAAAGAAGAGTTGAAGTTAATCTTCCAAACAATATTGTTTTCTTTCAGAAAACAAACTCAGAGAATCACACAACTTAAACAAGACAGACCTAACCAAAAACTCAAAAAGACTCTAACTTGGGCTCTGATACTAACCAATGTAACACCTTCCTTAGGGCATCACATTTATTGTTACTTAATTACCAAATTACCCCTTCATTAGAAATCGTGCTTGTAGTATAAATACGAGTTGTAAAATTTCTTAATGATAATAAGATAAACTTAGCGAAAAATAAAAACATTACAACATTATCACAAATAATTTACATCATATATACATAGAAGTCTTTGGTACTGTCATACTTAAATACTTACAAACTAGACTTTCAAAACATTTAAACTTTACTTTAAACTGACATACTGCTCAAGTACTACTAGACAGTAGAACCCACAGATGGGTCCTCCTTAGATTCATTAGCAGGCAGGAATCCAGACTGACGCGAAGTCCTATGGACAGATGTCCGCACAGACGACACAACACTGATCTCACTAGGAGTATGGAAATAAGTTCCCTAGTACTGCCTAATGGATATTGGAAACTCTAGGTGTACATAAATATCTACAGTAAAATAAGGATGTCCAAGATGTAATCTACTCAAAACAATATTTAAATCTCCCATATAGTAAATACGCTCTCTATTCAGATCAACGAGTCATGCCTCCGATCCTCCACGAAACGTCAATCTCATATACCCAAGAAAACAAGGCATCTCCATCGTCTCAAAACTCAGCTTCCTCTACGGGAATCTGCTCCTCCTCAGCTTCTCGCTCAAGTCCTTGCTCAACGTCTTTACAGATATAAATACAATACAAAATAGGCATACAAAGAGGTGAGATCACCTACGCCAATACCAGTATGGTAGCAATGAAGATAAACACATACAATATATCATACAACTATCATACCATAATTACAGTTATACCATCGACATCATTTATCATCAAAACACATGTAATAAACAATAATTACAATCATGCCATTACCAATAACCAAATATTCCACAATCCAATTATCATAAACAATAATTATGATAATGCCCTCAAAAACTATGTAAATGCATTAAGACTCAATTTCCTACTCCATGGAGCTACAACTCAAGTCAGAGAGAGTGATCAAAAAGATTTGTCTGTACCAACATGCCTCAGACCACGTGCTCAGTTTTGCACATCTAGCATATACACGACAATCTTTATCAGATCTTGATTAAGAATAATGTCTCGGTTAGGATCATTGGTGTGTTGCATCGGTCTAATCCACGGTACAGAAGAGCTACCAACTACCCATTGTAGGCAACCCACACCCCAATGCCCCCAAGGTCAACGAGTGACTTACACTACACATATCGCACCCACTTAAGAGGTGTATTCTCTCTTAGGCAATTAGCCTCATACAGTCCATCGGACCTTTCCAATGCATGTACTATGCTTAATTCACAGTTTCAACTTATTATCACATATTCGGGGTCCACACATTGACCCAACAGTATTTTTACTGTATTTTCATCGCGTAGTCATATTTTCGCATTTTCTCAATCGCGCAACAATTATGTCGCATTTTCAAATCGCGTATCGATTTTTCAACGTTTTCTCAATCGCGTAAAATATTTTTCACACGTTTTAAATCAAAAATACTATTTTTCTCATTTAAAACTAAAATTGACTTTATTTTTCATATTTTCATAATAGTCCCTCAAAAATATAATATTTACATTTTAGTCCTCATTTAAATAATATTTTTACAATAGTCCCTCGTAAAAATCATATTTACAAAATAGTCCCTCTATTATCAAGTATTTGCAATATGACCCCTCTAATAATTAATAATTGCAAAATAGCCCCTCTTTTATAAAATATTTGCAATATGACCCCTCTAAAATTCAGTATTTGTACTGTTCCCTAAAAATGGTAATTCTTTCTTTTACTTCCAATAATACAGCTCAAATTTTCCTAACGCGCTTCAAAACCCATAGGGTGAGCCATACGTCAGTAAACTTCAAGTATTGACCTCCATTTTATTTCGTAACTCATTTATTTAATTATAACGAATTGTTTTCCCAAAACCATTTTGCTTGCTACACTCAAACTTTTCCAAATTCATTTCCTTCTCATTTAAACCATTAACCTCAATCTGAATCCATCATTTTCAAGACTTTGGTCCTCTTTAACCTAGTATGGCCGTGAGCCTCAAAGCTCTTTGGAGCTCTCATGAATTCGTTCATCATGTTATTCACATCCTAAATTGCACATACACTTGCATGCATTCAAAATCATACAGACAAGCATATTATCAAAGCTATAGTCATACTATCACACATGCAATCACAAATATAAAACCATAAACGTCACAATCACAATCAAAGAGATATCAAACAATAGGTGAATAAACCCTTATGGGTTTTTCACTATACACAACCATCTTCTCACCACCAAAACTTGGTTGGTGAGGTAAATCTCCCTCTTACCTCTTGAAGACAATAATCCACAAGCTCCTTCCTCCTTCTTGATTTTGTGTGAATCAAAACAATTCCCTAAAAATTTCTAAACAATTAATAAAATCACAAAAAAGGCTTAATAATGAAGAACCATGGAACAATCATAGTTTAGAAAATCAAAAACTAAATTTAAAACCATAAAATAAAAAGTTTACCTTTAGGAAAGAAAACCAAAGCTTGGATTTGAAGCACTTAGAATAGGATTTTGACAAAACTTCCTAAATGAAAAGTGTTTAGAAGGTTGTTTAGGTTTAGGAAATGTCAAGAGGAAAAATTATAGAAGATGGGTAGGGATCCTAGGTGCTTGGGCCGAAACTTAAGAGAGAAAAGGGAAGGAAAAAGTTCTTGATGTTGTTGGAAATTTTGAGAGAAAATAAGCTAAGTCTTTAGGTGAGAGAAAAGTGAATAATGAGAGTGAAAATGAAGAGGTGCAGCTGTGTGAGTGTGTAGGGAAATTAGGAGATTTACTTGAACCAAAATATCACAATTTTGTGTTCACATTGAGAGCACATGGCTTGGTCACCATGTGGTCATCAAAGTGTCACTTAGATGAACCTAAAACCTTATAGAACTTGGTAGAAATTAGTCTCTTGGCCGTGGAACACTAGGGAGGTTTAGGGACTTGGTTTGACTTCACTTAAACCTTAATTACATGCTAATTAGATGGCTAGTTAATTAGGTTAGGTTTCCTAATTACACTTAATTAACTATCTAATTACATAGCTAATTATTCACATAAGTCATTGCATATGTCATGCATAGTCATATTTAATTAGTAATTAGATTATAACTAATTAATAACTAGGTTAGTTCACTTAGTTTCTTAATTAGGCAATTAAGATAACTAAATTAGGTTTAGTTAGCTACTTAGTAACTAGTCAAGCCATTATATTTGACTAAATCCTAACCATTGAATTTAACTTTATTTCCTAACCATTGATTTCATCTAAGGTGGATATTACTTAGTGACTTTATCAGGATTGTTCTCACACCATTGATTTGATCAACAGTTATGATCAAAGACATCTTAATCAAGCTTTTCATCCAATGGTCCACAATAAAGTCCATGTCACTTTATTTGACCAACTCCTATTAGTTTAGAAAAGTCCAGCCATCGTTTTTGACTAGTTCCTATTAGTTCATTCTAAATTGGGTTACAGAAAATATTCTAAGCACATTTTCTATCAATTAAAATATATCGGGTCCAATAATTTATAGCAGAAGCTGCTATAAATAAAATAGCAGATATTTATCAGTGAAATATTTTTATTTCACAGATAAATTTTAAAAATTAAAAGATTTTTTCTGTGTCACTCAGATTTGGGTTTAGTAAGATCCCCCGCCTCCGAATAAATCAGATAAGAATTTCCCAAGCCCGAAAATTATTTTTTTCTTGACCCAGAGCAAATCACATAAAACAATCAAAAATGATATCTGAACAGTTAAATTATTTTTATATCACACAGAAAATACTAAACAGTGAAATTCTGTCATTATTGTAACATAGTCTAAAATTTGGGGTGTTACACATCCTGGTCTGTCGAGGTCAGCAAGATGTTATTAATAATTTGGCTGGGCTCGACTTTTCTACCCCAAATTGATTGCCCGATAAATTGAAGAAGGGTGCCCTTTGAGATCTCAGATTCCCGGCTTGAAGATAAATCCACCAGAGCAGCTTCAGCCAATGGTTTCTTGCCACATAGCTCTTGTAGCCCTTCCCCCTTTCTCTTACGAGTTCAGAGTGGCTGAGCCGGAGAATTAGGGTCTACATCTTGAGGTTGTGCTAGAGCTGGAGGGACTGAGATGGTAGGCTGGGATCCAGATCCTAAAGCTCTAGCTTTTCGTTGGGCTAACTGCATAGCAAGAGCCTCGAGCTCGCTTGAAGGAGCCATGCTTTCTGAAAACAAGAAAAAGAATGTTACAACGCTTAGAAGTAAATTTGAAAATACAAGTTTACTAAACATATATATGATAAGATACCTAAGAGTGGTTTTATAGAGTTAGAGGGCTCATCTAAGACATTTTTACAATAGATGGCCCTGCTTTTATCATCCCACTCAACCAGGAAGTTGAGGACATCAGCCTCATCTTCTGATAAGGCAGACATCAGAGTCTCAATCTCTTCCAAACTCTGGTTCTAGACCGCCTGTGACCAATACAAAAACAACCTGGGCTCGCCCTCTGGGGCAACGGAAAAAGGTGTTATCCTCAGAGTTCTTTCCACCCTGAAGAAATCCTTTTTAAAGTTCTTAAAGGATTCTTGATAAGGCTTAAATATTTTACGACCTGCTTGCGCACATAAAGTAACCCATCTTTTTTGGAAGCTATTCTCATATGACAAAAACCTGGTGCAGAGAAAGAAAAATGACTTTGCAGAGTATAGCCATCTGAAGGTTCTACAAATAAGCTCAAAAATTCATATGAAACCCCAAGCATTTGGGTGTAGTTAGGTTGGAGCCACAAGTAAATGATTGAGAACTCTGATCTAAAACTCTAAGAATAGAAGTCGGACACCGATGCAAGTGAACAGAGCTTCATACATATATATGAAATGGTCACCTTCCATTTTTGTTGAACAGAGCCTCTCCTTGTCAGTTAGAGCTCGAACAGCGTACTCTCTATCTCTTAACCTATCCTTAGTTAAATGTAAATACTCCTGTTTGGCAGGGCATCCTCTGAGCTCTCCAAATTGGAGGGAGTGCCTAATACTTCTCGATCGACACATTAGTAAAGACCATCATTTCTGGGGAAGACGAACTATTTGCCCTCTAATGTAGATGCTCTTCGGCGTCCTATTTTTGAGCAACTAGATTCACCTACAGAGGTCGCACTCATGTCAGAATCAGAAGAGGTTTCATATAGACTCTCTAACTCTATCATGATCATGGAGAGTGGACATGTTGGTCGTTGTCTTTCAAGTTCTCTTGCATGATCTGCCCTCTGTAGTGCCTCCCGAATGTCCATCCTATAGGCCTCAAAACACTACCAGAACCTCCAACATGAGGAGGGTGTCTTCACCGTGCCTGAGGCAGAGGAGACGGAAGAGCACTCAAAATTTCTAAGGAACTACTCTCTTTGTCCTTGTTTTAAGACATTTTCTCTCTTATAATGAAAGTTTTAGAAGAAAAAGAGAGTGGAAAAGGGAAATACCTTGAAGATAAGTTGAGGGAAGGTTTGAAAAGAGGCTGGAACCACCAAAAACCACCATCATGCTTCGTCGAAAATTGCCTATGCTCGCAAGAGAAGAAGATAAAAATGGTAAAGAAATGAGAAAAGTGGGAGTTTGTCCCCTCACTCCTATTTATAGGCTCGAATAAACCTCTCCCAACAATTGCATTAGGGGGGTAAAATTGGAAGTTCACGATCATGGACTCATGTCATGATATAATGACATGTTTGAAATATGGATTTCGGTTCAAGATCAAATTACTTTCAAAATTAAATGAGCCCCACGAACAAAATCTATATGGGGGCAACCTACTATGAATCCCAGATAATGGTATATTGACTTTAGGCAGAGTGATCCATTCTGAATCCCAGCCTTATTCATTAACACTGTGGGCATTCTAGTATGTCTCACGAATATCGGCCCATTTGATAAAAGCATCGCGAGATCCAGCATTTATATCATGACATGGATCCCTTTGTCCTATGCATGCCGTTTGCTCTTGTTGAACTCATATTTCTTAACACTCAGTTGACATCTAAGTGCTAAGTTGGGGACAACTATTCTAGACCGAATTTCAGGTTAGTGGTTTAAGAGCAACTCGGCCTATTGGAATTAGATCCCAAATATTTATGCGCGCTATTAGATAAGTAAATCTACTTATTTATGAGGAGTAAATCTCTCATAGAATTCCTCAAAGATAGGGAAATTAATTATATCCGTAATAATTAGAGAAATTAGTTATAAGAGATAACAATCTCATTGGATTCTTATCCTAATTAACAGCATTTAATGCAGATTTAACTATGATTCTTATCAACTAAAACGCTCCTATAAATACTACACAAGGTAGTAAAGATATGCATCTAATTCAAAATACTACCCACCTTGTGCACATTCTAACTTGAAAGTCGAAGTGCCTTTTATAAGTACCCACCCCTAACACCACTGCCGCAATCACCGTGTATCGGAGAAAACTACCTTCAACTTTATTAAGGTGATTCTCTTAAATCCGTTCAGAATATTATGAAATTATGAGAATCATGCATTGATCTGTCGTGGTCATAGATAACCGACAGAAGGTATCCCCAACCATGTTATATATGTATGCCGACCTTTATAGAACCGTGTAATCAAACCCCAGCAACTTTGAGAGGTAGTACTGCTGCTCAAGCATTTGAACACTTGAGGTAATAGTTCCTTTAGATTATGTTAGTTTGTAAGGATAGTGAAGCGACGGCCCAACAAATACTGACACCATTATCGAACAGCTTGGAAAACCGAATGCAATTCTATAATAAAGTAAGCCGAAACATTAATTGAGGGAACAACTTTTGGCTGAAATATGCAATTGGGTGATTCTCCTGCATGAGAACCTCATCCATGTTGTGCCAGAGGCGTCAGTTTGCTCTGTGAAAGGCAAATTCAAATGCGACAAACTAAGCATTGGGGGTAGAGAGCATTGCAGCTTTGAGAGTATCAAAGGCCTATTGGGTCGTAGGAGACCAGATGAAGGCGTCCTTCTTCAGTAAATCAATGAGAGACCCAACAATATGGGCATAACCACATATGAAACGCATGTAGAAGCTAGTTAATCCCAAGAAACCCCTACTGCCTTAGACAAATTGTAGAGTGGGCCATGAAGTCATAGCTGGATTGGGAGCTGCACCTTTTGGTGAAATAAAATAGTTTGAGTATTCAATGGTAGATTGGGTAAACACACACTTGGCCCTCTTAAGATAGAACTGGACAACAGTGAGGTAGAGGAAGACTTGCTCTTAGTGAGATAGGTGCTTTGTAAAGGAAGCAGTGAAAACTAAGAACTCGTCAAAAAAAAAACGATGACAAATTTTCTTAGAAACAACCAAAAATGGGCATTCATGGTTACTAGGAATGTGGAGGGCGCATTGCACAATCTAAAAGCCATGACCACTATCACAATGTGCCTCCAGGCACTGGGACGAGATGCAAGTGAATTTATAATAATTTTAGGAAGTCTCCACCAATTCTTATTTTAAAAAAACAATTAAAAATATGGTTTTTGAAAAGAATGGGTTAAAGATTCTAGTTACGCATAGAAAATCGTTGAAACTTAATTCATTGTACCCCTAATTCATCTGTCCAAAAACAATGGTTCTACAGCCAAATGTGCAAATTAATAATTTTAAACTTTTTTTTTATTTTACCCCATAGATTAAGCAGTCAATGACAAAAAAAAAAGAAATTATATAAAAATAATTTAAATAAAAATGTTTACAATTTTTTAGTAATACAAATTAACTCCTGCACATAACTCATGTTAGCACTACTCTACTCACTATGCCTTTATGACTCAAATGATAATAAAGATAGCATCGACTACTCAATTACTAATGAAGGTCATTATTCATTAAAAATGATTTTTTTATAATGCATTTTTGGGAATAAAAGAGATTTTTTTTGTAAGACATTATTTACACAAAAAGGAGCGTTATGACAATAAGAAAATACCTGTAATCTAAACCAAGAACCACATGAATAAATGGAAGAGGCATATAATTAACAAACCATTCATCGAGAAAATGAAAAAAGATAAATAAAAAGGAAAAACAAAATAAAATCAACAAAAGGACTCAATGTATTTTATTTACATTTTGATGTTCCTATTATAATTCTACAAATTTACAAGTTAAACTAATAAACCCAAACCAAAAGTGTAAAAGAGAAAAACACAATATGATTATTTAAACTAAAAAAAGTTCTAAGCTTAAAAATACTACATCCTAATTCCTAAAACTCAAACAATTACCAACCTAAAAAACTAATTAAACTAAAAAGAGATCAAGCAACTAAAAACTTAGGATAACAACCTAAATTAAAAAAACATAAACCTTAGAGAGCCATTTGGCCCAATTGGACCCAAGATTGACCCAAACCTCACACAAAAACCTAAAGCCAAATCGAAGTAAGACACAGACCAACCCAATCCTAAGCCTTGACAGTGCCCTGTGATGAGTAGTCTGGTGGTGCGAACACGGATGCGGGGTGGTGTTGGCTGTGATGCGGTGGCGTGCGGGTTATGAGAGTAGTTCCTACGTGAAGGTGTAGGATAAAATTACAAATCCTAATAACACTCAATATCAAGATACTTGATATAAGAATTATAATTGATTATGACAATAGTTTTGATGATAACAAACAGGAAAGAAATAGATGTGTTAAGATCAAATTCTAAGAACCTTTAAGTTTAACTTATAGGACTTATATTTTGTGTAAAGGTAAAAATGAATCATATAAGGCTCATATATTGCTATTATATTCAACTTAAGCCTTTATAAAAACAAAAATTATGTTTTATGTTTGTGAAAATGTTTATCAAATTGTGAAAAATGAGTTTAAAAAAGTTGGAAATGTTTTGAGAATTTTGATTGCAAAATATGTTTAAATCCAACTTTTCTTGAAAGTCAAATAACAGATTATGGGAAGCCAATAACAGGTTATTTGACTAAGTCAGTAGGGCACCCTTTTTGTTTTCAAAGCAATAACAAGTTATGAGAAGTCCAGGTTATTGAGTAAGTCAGTAAGGCGCGTGTTTTGTTTTTAAAAGCAATAACATCTTACGGTAAGTTCATAATAGATTATTGAGTAAGTCAAAAAGGCGCATGCTTTGTTTTTAAAAAACTAACATATTATGGCCTCAAAAAAATAGATTATTGGCGCACATCAAGTTTATATAAAAACGCAAATAATCTATTATCAAGAAATAATTATATGTTTGATGAACCTTTAAAAATTCATATTTTTACGGTTAAAAATCTTGAGTTTTCATTCTCTTTTAATCTTTTTGATTTAGTTTTGTTGTTATGTCTTATTATGTTTTTATTATTTTAATTGTGTTCTTATTACGTGTTTTTATATATTTTTTGTAGGTAATTGCATATGGAAAAGACTGGGCATTTGAGGAGCAGAAAAAAATAAGAAAATTAATTCAGAAGCCCAGCGCTTGAGCGCACAACGCACGCAGATTGGTTTCTTGATTAGTAGGCCAGTGCCTAAGCGCTGGAAGTGAATATCGGCAAGTGCACCGAATCGACAAAAGTAATAAAGAGTGAGTAGAGTATCGTCCCACGAGGATTAAGTTATTAATTACTAAATTCGTTAAATCAACACTATTCAAGCTATCGAAAAGAGGATTGTTGCAAATTCAATTAAAAAGAAATATAAAATTAGCAAACAATAAATCAAAGGGATGGAAAACAATGATGTTAAAGAGTTAGGTTCAGATTTCACTTCAACTCTTTAGATGCACATTCAAATATTAGTTTAACTATGTTATATTTCAATGATTTATGTGTTTATCTCTTTTCTTAATGCTTTTCTAAATCTAGCCAATTTGGAAATGATTTTTGGGTTTATGTATGATTTGAAAAAATTTGCATGAACTTAGAACTTGTGATAAACATCATAATTTCTACAATTGCTAGGAATAGACGTTGTGGGTTATGTGGTCTTTCTTTTAATTCCTTTATTCTTGATAATGCCTTTCTATTTGGGATTAGACTAAGGGATTAGTTAATTCTAAATAGTGTAGGAGGATTAATATATCAAGACATTGGATATTGATTAATTTTGGGAATTAACCATGAATCATTAGAATAGGACTTGATTAAACTAATATTTGATTTTGCATTTGAAGAGTTCAAGTAAAATCTGACCCATAACATTTTCATATCATTGTTTTCCAACTCAACATAATTAATTAAATTTGGCTTTTATTATTTTTGTTTATTCTTTCTTTTTATTATTTTTACCAACTCTCTTTTCGTTAGCTTAAATAGTATCATTTTCAATGAATTTAGTAATTAATAACTTAATCATTGTTGGAATGATACTTTACTCACTCTTTATTACTTTTGTCAATTTTGTGCATTTGCCAATTCCACATCAAGTTTTTGGCGCCGTTTGTCGGGGATTATTGTTATTAATATTAAATAGTAGTTGAAAAGACACTAATTTAAGTATTTTTTTCTTTGTTTAATTTTCTTTTTAATTGTTTATTTTAATTTTTAATTTTTAATTTTATTTAAATTTTCCTTTTAATTTTTTTCTTTGTTTTCTTGGTTTATTTTTATTAGTCATTTATTTTTATTTGTATTTTTAATTTCCTTCTTTACTTCACTCTGATTTATTTATTTTTTTGTTTGTTTATGCAAGGTTCACTAGAGTCAGAAGAATTGCTTTTTGATCTAGAGATAGAGAGAACAGTTAGAGCAAATAGAAAAACAGCTAGGGAAAGGAAGAAACTTAAAGAAGGAGAAGAAAAGATGGCAGAAATAGTTGTAACTGCAAATCAAAGACGCATATTGGCTGACTGTGCTACTCTATCTGCTGAAAATATTTTTACCAGTATTGTGTGCCCTGCTATTCAGGCTAATAACTTTGAGATTAAACTAGCACTTTTACAATTGGTGCAGCAAAATCATTTTGAGGGAGGTCATGCAGAAGATCCAAACTTGCACATTGCAAATTTCTTGCAGCTCTGCGATACTATTAAGTATAATGGCGTTACTGATGATGTCATTAGATTACGATTGTTCCCATTTTTTCTCAAAGACAAAGCAAAGAGCTAGCTACAAGCCCAACCACAAGGGAGCATTTCTACTTGGGAGGATCTGGTTAGAAAATTTCTCACTCAGTATGTTTGTTTTTCAATATTTGTGAAGATGAGGAGTGAGATTGGTCGCTTCACTCAAAATCAAAGAGAATCTCTTTATGAAGCATGGGAAAGATTCAAGGAGCTATTAAGGAAATGTCCTCACCATGCTTTTGAAGTTTGGCAGCAGGTGCAGATATTTTACAATGGTTTGAATCATTCCACAAGACTTATGGTGGATGCATCTATAGGTGGGTCTTTAAACACTAAGACTCCTGAAGAGGCTCATGAATTATTTGAGATTATGGCCACTAATGAGTTTCAAGTTCCTAGTGGAAGAGCTACAGTCAAATAGGGAATGTTGGAGCTTGGTGTTGTTGATACTATACTTGCACAGAATCAGACTATGATGCAACACATTGTCAACCTTACTAAGCAAGTTGGTAATTTACAGGTAAATGCAGTTAATCATCAAAGTCTGACTTACAATTTTTATGGAGGCAACCATGTCAATGGTCAATATGAGACACAAAATTCAGGTGTCAACATTCCAGAGCAGGTGAACTATATGGGTAATCCTTCAAGGCCACAAGGTAATCCTTATTCGAGTACTTACAATCCAGGCTGGAGGAATCATCCCAATTTTTCGTGGAAGAATCAAGCTATACCATTGAATGCTCAGCCTGAGCAGAAGTCTCCTCTTGAGATTGCAATGGAGAAACTTTTTTCTGTAGACCTCTATTTTTGTGCAACAGACTTCAACTTTTATAGAGGAATCAAGAACTAATTTCAAGAATCATGAGGCCGCTATTAGAATTCTTGAGAATCAATTAGGGCAGATAGCGAAATAGCTTCAAGAAAGACCTCTAGGTACCTTACCGAGTGATACTATTGTCAATCCAAAGGAGCAATATCATGCAATTATACTGATAAGTGGTAAGACTTTGGAAAGACAAATGAAAGAAGCACCAGATACAACAAGAAGTGAAAAAACTGATGTTCCTATTGTGGATGTCTCAACTCAAGAGTGCTGTATTGAATAAGCTAAAGAGGAACAATCGATAGTGCAGAGAAAAAAGAAAGACTTGGAGCTAAAGAAAATAGTTGATCCTTCACTCTATGCTAAACTTCTATACCCTCAAAGGTTTAGGAAGAAGATTCAAGAAAAGCAATTCTCTAAGTTCTTAGAAGTTTTCAAAAAGTTGCAGATAAACATCCCTTTTGTTGAAGCACTTGAGCAGATGCTTCCTATGCAAAATTCATGAAGGACTTGCTATCAAAGAAGAGGAAGTTGGAAGAAGATGAGATTGTAGCACTTACTGAGGAGTGCAGTGCCATTATCTAGAGGAAGCTTTCACCAAAGTTAAGGGATTCAGGAAGTTTTAATATCCCTTGTACAATTGGGAAGTTGAGCATTGATAAGGCCTTATGTGATCTAGGGGCTAGCATTAATTTGATGCCTTTGTCTATCTTGCAGAAGCTGGGAATTGATAAAGTTAAGCTTACAATGATTTCTCTTCAATTAGAAAATTGATCAGTCAGACATCCGTACGGTATTGTGGAAGATTAGCTAGTGAAGGTTGATAAATTTATTTTCCTAGTTGACTTTGTAGTCTTGGATATAGACGAGGATGCTGATATCCTGTTCATTCTAGGGAGCATTCTTAGCAGCATCAGGAACGTTGATTGATGTCCCTAGAGGAAAGCTTATTTTGAGGGTAGATGGAGATCAAGTGACTATAAATATTTTTAATAAGTCTGCCCCAATATCAAATCTATATGCCCCTGTTAATTGCATTCAAAGTAAAATTCAAAAGGAGTTGGATGGTAAGAACTCTTCTTCGTCCATTATTATTGACTCTCCCAGTTCCAAGATTGTTGATGAAAAGGAGAAAGGTCCCCCTATCTTTGAGATTGCTGAAACAGAGAAGGGTCCTCCCCTTATCCATGGTTCACTGCAAGTTAATCCCTTACTTGTTGAAAAATTGAGACCTCCATAGTCTGATAAGATTTTGTATGCTAAGGTGTATTCAGAACAATTAGGTTCAAGTCAAATTCAAAACACCTTTGGAGAGGATTCTAAGGCTAGTGGCAGAATATGGAGGCAAAGATCTGACAAAAGGAATGTGTCATTTATTTTTCTTGCTTCAAGCCACCTTGACTAGTTGAAAAGGCAACGTCAAGCTAATGACGTTAAACAAACGCTTTTTGGGATGCAACCTAAATTTTCTCTCTTTTTCTCTTTTGTTTTTATTTTTATTTTTGTTTTTATTTTTCTTATTTCTTATTTTTCTATTTTTGTTTTGAAGGTAATGTTGAGTCAACTTAGGTGCCTCCACGAGTTTGGAGCCTTTGTAAGGGGATGTATATAGTTGTCGGCCGCTAAAAAGAGTTTTTCTCTTTCTTTTTTGCATTTATTTCTTTTAGTTATTTGTTTTAATTGGTTTTTATTTTGTCATTGTCACCCATTTTGTGTTTTGAGTCTTTGTGTGAAACTGTGCGTGCCTGTGTATTGAATTGAATATCCAATGATTACTTGAATTATGGATTAGTCTATTTTCTTGGGATAGCACACGAGAATCTATGAGTTATGTTTATCTTTATTGTTTCAATTGTGTGTAGATGTTCTTCCCATCTTTATGATTGATCGACCTTGGATTGTTAATTCAATGTTAAACTTAGAGAAAGTTTATGAGATTGCATGTGTGTGGATGATTTGTATCTAGAAGTTGTTTGATTATCTCTTGAGGCGAAATCCAAGATAGTGCATGGTTAAGGAAATGATAAGGGTCTTCTTTGGACCGTTTGAGCCTTTCAAGCTAACCTATATACACAATATATCCCTAGGTCCATTTTGCAGCCTTGTTATTGTTTCACCTCTATTTCTTTTCTTTTACCCACATTTTATTTTTCCCATAGCCATAAAAATAAAAATAAACATTTCCTTTCTTACATAACCTTTGTTGAGTGCATATATTGTATTATTTCATTATTCAAGTCTTCGTTATTTTTGTGCATGAAGTTTTGGTGGAGCTGGAAAAAAATTTCAAAGAAAAAATAATATAAAAAGAAAAGAAGATAAGTTTCACCCAAAGTATTGCAAGGAAATAAGTTTGGGGGTGGAGGTTGCTGAAAAAGAAAAAAAAAGAAAAGAAAGAAAGAAAGAAAGTGAATGATGTGTTGTTTTTTATGCTCTGTTTTGCACTTGTCTTATATTTTGGGCTTGAATTTTGAAATTTGCATGATGTTGTATCTCAACCTTTTTTTTAATTTTCCTACCACATCTTTCTTAACCCATACCCTTGACCTTACGTTACAAGCTTTGTAAGGTCCCTTTTGATCCTTGGTTATGTGTTGTTTACATTAGTAGAGAGAGAGATGAAAAATAACACTGTGGATGTGGGTTTGATGTGCACCTGCAATTTTATGAACCTATCTGGGTTTGTACTTTATGAAAAGATTGTGTCTTTCATTCATATTTTTGGGAAGTCATTTTTGCATAAGAGTTGCATGTGAGAGACGATATGATAATTGGGTTGTTCATATGTGACACTTTAAAGTTAGATTTTGAAGTAATTTCTAAAGATATGAATGATTTTTGAGGCCCGGTATTGTCATATTTGAGTCTGTTTTGAGTTTTAGTTTGTTTTATTTTATTTTGATTTCCTTTTACTTAAGGACAAGCAAAAGCTTAAGTTTGGGAAAGTGATGAACCTTTAAAAATTCATATTTTTACGGTTAAAAATCTTGGGTTTTCATTCTCTTTTAATTTGATTTAGTTTTGTTCTCAAGTCTTATTATGTTTTTATTATTTTAATTATTTTCTTATTACGTGTTTTTATGTATTTTTTGTAGGTAATTGCATATGAAAAAGACTGGGCATTTGAGGAGCAAAAAAAAATAAGAAAATTAATTCAGAAGCCCAGCGCTTGAGCGCTGGGCCATCACCGCTTGAGCGCGCAACGTGCGCAGATGGGTTTCTTGATTAATGGGCCAGTGCCTAAGCGCTGGAAGCTTAGCGCTTAAGCGCTAAACGCGTAAACTGTAGCGTGAATTTCTTTTAAATCAGAAATTTTTGTCACATACAACACACTTTTTACACACTTTTATACACTTAGACAAAAGGCGGCAGTCGTCAAGAGACACAAACCCTAATGTGGTGTGGGCGCAATTAGGCTTGAAGATTAGGGATTTTTTTCAACCTTTCTACCTTTTTACAATAGAGTTTGTCATATTCTTCCTTTGTGTTCTTCTTTTTTCATGTGTAAGTAATCCCTTTTTGGTTAGGGTGATAACGGATCTTGTTATTGGATGATGTAAATTCTTGTATGGGTTTATTCAATATTTTTATTTCATGATTTATGTGTTTATCTATTTTCTTAATGCTTTTCTAAATCTGGCCAATTTGGAAATGATTTTTGGGTTTATGTATGATTTGAAAAAATTTGCATGATGTAACACCCCTCGATTTAATAACCACGGCACAATCGTCATTATGTCACGGTCACTAAATTTCGGCGTGCTATCATTGTCAAATAACAAACTTTACAAAAATATTAATCATTTCGCATATGAGGAAAATAGGAGCCACTAATGAATAGTTACATATACAACCAGTGCAAATGTGAATTATAAGATGTATTCAATTTACAACATTTAAGACTGGATAATCACCTTAAAACATACATATACCCAAAAATACACTTAATGTAGATAATGCAAAATAAAGTATAAACTACCCACAACATATCCTCGAATAAGGAGTTGGGCACTCCCTCGGATCCTGAATGCGTAAGACAACCCCGGGCACACCGGTGTAGTGAGAAATACGAGATAAGGTCTTCAATTGCAGTCCTCTTCATGGTCAAGGTCAGATTCCCAACAAATCACGTACTCTTGTCGGTCCAGTCGACTCGCCAATCCCTGACACCTTCGGTGAACTCAAATACGACGAAACCAATAGGGTCCCTTCAAGGTGTCTTTTATCGAACTCAGAAAATTAAACTAATATCTCTAGTAGGTTCGACCTTGCCCCCTTTTCAGACTTTAACCGAAAACCATACAGAATAGCACAAAATACAGAAAAGAGGTAAGATATTCTACTTTCATTACCTATGATGGCAGCAAAGAAACATAACACGAATGACGAAGTCATTCCATACATGCAGATATTACAAACATGTTCTAGTTATCAATTGCATAAGCATTATCAGAAAAACATATTCCACGGCAATACAATTATCAACAGCACTATAACAACAAGTATTCACTATAAATATATAACAAGTATTTATGTTTCCACAATATGTATGCTAACCATGCCCATGATAATGTGTGGACTAGCCATGCATATGCGCAATGCGTATGCTGACTATTCTCATGTACAATGGACTCATTTCCTACTCCATTGAGCTAAACTCAAAGTTTTCAGAGATGAACGCCCCAGAAGACCTGTCCCCCCTTAATAGACAATCTATGCCGGGCCATGGAAAGTAATAGTGCATTGTCGGGCTGCCAGTGCATTGCAACAGTGTTTCACAGCCAAGGGTATATATATAAGGTGATAATCGGATCACAGGTGAAACACCACGCCCTAACGTCCCCTAGGTCTAAAAAGCCCCCACTATCCTGCAAGTCCTCATCCACTCCTAAGCATAATACGCTATAACTGTATAATGCTCAATTGCATATCCAATGAACTCAAATCACATCAGACTCAGTAGTCTATCAGATGTTTCCAAGGTCCAGTTCGTCGGCCCAATGTCACAATGACAATGCATGTTTCAATGCATATGGGTTCAATGCATACATATGTATATATATATATATATATATATATATATATATATATATATATATATATATATATATATATATATATATATATATACATATATATTTTCACAATGATAGCATAACTTATTCAAATTCACACACCACAACGAATCAATACTAAAATCTCATAGGTGAACACATGCTATTCAAAGTTACTATGAAAGTTATGCTTTAAGTCCATTATGTTCTCACGTTAACTCTCTGAGAATGTCTAGTCTAAGTTCCTTATGGCCCTTCTCACACTCTTATTCTTCCTTTATTCCAAAAATTGCTCTAAATTATAAGGCAGACTATCATTCTTAGTTCTTTAAAATTTATGAATCTCAAGGTACAATTAAGTTTTCCAATTTACTAATCCTTACATCTTATTACATTTAATTTAATCACTAGGTGTTAGATGATAAATTTTTAATTCTGGATTCGACGGATATTGGCATCCTACTCGACAGATATTGACATTGGGGAAGTGTCTCTACTAAATGGTCAGAATTCTTACTCGACGAATATTGGCATCCTACTCGACGGATATTGACATTGGAGAAGTATCTCTACTAAATGGTCAGAATTCTTACTCGACGGATATTGGCATCCTACTCGATGGATATTGGCATCCTACTCGACGGATATTGACATTGGAGAAGTGTCTCTACTAAATGGTCAGAATTCTTACTCGACGGATATTGGCATCCTACTCGACGGATATTGACATTGGAGAAGTGTCTCTCGACGGATATTGACATTAGAGAAGTGTCTCTACTAAATGGTCAGAATTCTTACTCGAAGGATATTGGCATCCTACTCGACAGATATTGACATTGGGGAAGTGTCTCTACTAAATGGTCAGAATTCTTACTCGACGGATATTGGCATCCTACTCGACGGATATTGACATTGGAGAAGTGTCTCTACTAAATGGTCAGAATTCTTACTCGACGGATATTGGCATCCTACTCGACAGATATTGACATTGGAGAAGTGTCTCTACTAAATGGTCAGAATTCTTACTCGACGGATATTGGCATCCTACTCGACGGATATTGACATTGGAGAAGTGTCTCTATTAAATGGTCAAAATTCTTACTTTACAATTGTTCACAAAGAATCCCCAAATTTTGGGCCTCAAAGCCGTAGCCATCCGGGAACCAATCCGACATCATTTTCCTCCATGTCATACATTCCAATCCACTCATATTCATGAATATACACAAACAAACAATCTAATAGTACAAACACATTATAACAACATGTAAACAGAGGATAACCTTCAATAGGATTTTCTCACAATCAATCACAAACAGAGAGTTTCTCACTACCAAAACAGGTTGAAGAGAATAATCTTCCTCTTACCTTAGTGAAAAACAAGGAAAAGCAAGCTCCTTTTTGCTTGGGAATTTCGTGCCTCACCACCACAGAAACCTTGGTGTTCAAATCCATAAAAATAAAGATCAAAGGGTGGAAATGGCATCCATAGTCACCAATGTGACCATGGAACACGAAAATGGGGAGAAAAGAGAAGAAAGTTGAGAGCTTTACCTTAAAGCTTGAAGCTTTGGTGTTGGGCTGCCAACCACGAAAATGGAGGAGTCAAGGTGAGTTCCACAAAGAGGAAAGCTTGAGGATGGAGAAGGGAAGCAATGGTTTAAGTTTGGCTTGAGCAAGGGAAGCTTGAAAATCAACAATGGTGTTTGTGGGTGTGTAGCCGTATGGAGAAAAAAGGAAGAGAAATGAGAGCTGCGTGAGGGAGGGAGTGACCAGCGTGAATGAGAGAAAATGGGAGGGAATAATTGTGATATTACCCCCAAACCCGTGCTGCACAATGAGAGGGAGGAGAGAGAGTGAATAGTGGTTAAAGAGGAAGCTTCTAGGAAGCTTCCTTGTAGCTTCCTTGAGAAGCTTCGTGCGTTTCTCGATAAAGTGCATAGTAAGCTTGTCTCCTTAATTAAATACATCTAACAGATGATTTAATTACACTGTTAGAATTATTTTCCCCAGTAAATAAAAGTTACGGTTGATGAAAGTAATATTTTATTATTCATCAAATGATTTTATGATACAGTGATTTTATTTATCAGATAAAATCTTGGAAAACATAAACCTCATAAATTGTGTCCAGTCTCAGGTTTAGTAAGATCCCTTGTCGACGTTTCCACAGTCCAAAGTCTATCAGCCTTAAGAAAATATTTTATTTTCCCGGCTCCGCTCAGTGGGCACACAAAACAAAAAATATATTAAAATATTCAACATTTCTAGAAAATTCCACAAAAATTTCTAAAAATCATAAATATTTGATTATTTATAATGAAATAAATAATTTTTGGGATGTTACAATTGTGGTATTATCATTATGTCTGATATTGTGTTGCTAGTCTATTGAATTGTTTATCTATTAAATGACATGAATATATCTGCTGATTTTATATTATTCTATGGACTGTGTGTATGGAACAACATTGTTGTTCGTATCGTTTCTTTGCTGCCATGTTAGTATGCGATGTAGGGGATCTCACCTCTTTGCTATTTTATTCTGTCTGTTTCTATTTTATATCCACATCTATAAAGACTGCAATGGCGACAAGGAGGAATCAGCTAGATTTCTTTAGGCTACAATTTCTTGAAGGCGCTATTGTTTGGCGTGTTCATTGGGACACAGGGCACATAGAGTATTGTGGTGACATTACTCTATTAGTAAGTAGGACTCGCCATAGGATCGTTACTTCATTTTATACGGTTGCTTATGTAGAGGTTATTTTACTTATTAGGGAGTTGTGGAATGAATTTCACTATACTCCTAGAGAGAACTTCGATATATCTTTGGGTCGAATTTCTATCCGTCGAGACATTCTCGGCTAGGGAATTTGTCTTCTGATAAGGGCTCATGTCTTAGGTGTTATGTTTTTGGGTATGTAAAAATAATGAATGTATAGTTGTTGTAAACTCTGTTTATATGAAAAATATATTATTCAGTTATTACATTTTGAGTTACTTTAATTTGATTAATTGATGTTTTCTGCGAGAAAGAAATTTTGAAACCCGTTTTAAGTTAATATTAAATATTTTATAACTTGAGAATTAATTATTTATAATTAATTGGCTTAAATGTGATACCCTTCGGAAGGGGTGTTACAAAGAATATGTTATATTAATCTTACTTTCATTTTAAATAAGCAAACATAATATTTTAGAAATGATACTTTTTCAAGGCACATTTATACGAAAACACTAATCACATATCAAATCAAATTTATTTCCTAAGTTCCAAAACCTTTAAATCGGGCACAATATATGTGTTTTTTTTTAAGACGAACAATACATCAGATTCATATATAAAACAAAGACATATCAAATACAATATTCTAAAAGTATTAACTAGAACCAAAATAATTAGCTCCCGCCCAAAATTCATAAAATTATCTTTTTTACATAATAAGTACACATACAAGAATATGATCAAAACAAACTTCATTGGACATAATCATATTCTTTATAGGAGTTTAAGCATATAATTATACAATTATATGTGGGTAAATGTGTAACACATACTATAGCTCCCCTTTTCAAAATAATTAACATTTTCTTATATGCAATCAAATTCACTTAAATGCAAGTTTAAGCCTTACATGGAAAAATATAACATCCATCATGGCCAAAAAACCACCACTATATATATACGTTTCATCCTTTATAAATATTTGCAGCCAACGTTTAAGATATTATGGTCAAATTACTTTAGTCAAGAAAAATAATATGAAGCTGAAAACCATGAAAAATCACAATCAACATTTAGTTGATCAAATGGACAAGTCAATGACAACTATCATTGTAACAGGTATCCATAAAAGTTTACAAAAAATTTAACACCTATGGGTAGAAGAATTTTCACTATCATATTATCTCAAATTTTGCTTGCTACTTGAATCAACATGTGCAATAAGCCTCTTGTTTGTAGGTAAATGCACTAATTGATTTAAGCAACATGATCATCCTTATGTTTAATTGGCATGTAGTGTCATTAACTTCATGAATAAATCATTGTGGTGACATACATTTGTTGGGCCATAGGAGGATCCCAAAAGTCGGGGAGATCTCCATTAATGGGTTAAGCGAGAAACCATGATAGTAGGTCTGACTCTATATCTTGACCCAAAACCTTAAGGCAATGAGTCTATGGGTCTTCCCACTTATATACTCTTCACGTAACTCATTCTTTACCAATGTGGGGCTTCAACACTTACACTTGAATTTTCAACATTCTCCCCCTCAAGTGTGAGTCCCAACATTAGTATGCTCCCCCTCAAACGAAAGTGATTCCGAGTATTCACGAGTTTACCACCCAAGACCCAAGTCTTGTTAATATGCTCCACAACATGGGTTAGGCCGAACCTAAGCACCAACCACCGTCTCCAAATACTCGGCTCAAACGAACCATCGACTCTGATACCACTTGTTGGACCATAGGGGGAGCCCAATAGTAGGGGAGATCTCCATCAATGGGCTAAGTGAGAAACCACAATAGTGGGTCTGACACCATATCTTGACCCAAAACCTTAAGGTGATGAGTCTATGAATCTTCCCACTTATATACTCTTCACTCAACTCATTCTTTACCAATGTGGGACTTCAACAGTCACACTTGAATTTCCAACAACCAATTGAAAGAATTTTATTTCAAACTAATTAACGACATGTCAAAATTCTCAAATCCATTTAACCCCAAATTATGAAATGTATAAAATATAATATATAAGAGATCGGGTTATAGAATCACCTGAAAAGGACAAATATAAGCGCGGTCATGCCCAACCTTTAAAAGGAAATCGCGAACAGTGCGTGTGTAGAGGAGAGAAACTATCATCATTTCCTATATGAGCAAAAAAACCCTTGTGGCCTCAATGGGGCAACCACAATACATATAGGATGAGAATAGGGGTCTCTCCTTGTGTTTACTAATGCAGATTATAAGTTGCAAACCCAAGTGCAGGTTGTCTCAAGTAATAAAATCTCGAGAGTCCGAGGTCGATCCATAGGGAATTGATGAAGAAAAATTCTTTAAGGTAAGGAAAAGATTTTGTCACAACAATACAGGTGATAAAACTTGGTCATAAATGAAAAGAATTTACTTGGGTTAGGAGATCCACTCTTGGTAAGTAAATTAAGGACAAGATTAATTTTTTTTATAACTCAATTAGAATCCACGCATAATGGAGGTTCCAATCGAAAAATACAACATCCAACGTTCATTTAAGATTATATATGTAATTATATTATGGTTCCTTTAATTATCTATTATCACCACCACTTATAAATGGGCTTAAGCATTCATTGTGCCAATATCTTGTCAACAACAAATCAAGATCTCCACTTTATAAGAAGGGTTTCTAAAATTATTGGAAACAAAATACAATACATATGATGACCACTTGATAATATATCGTTTAAGCACAAGAAAGTGATTAATCTAACCTTATTTCATTACCAAGAGCTTCACCCTTTCACCTAAGTGAAATGAAAATTAGTTACTCATAGATAAGAGGAAAGAAAGAGAGAAGAAGAAGAAGATGAACATAACTTCAATCTAGAACAAAAGAAAACTACTACAAAGGAAACAATTAATACACAAGCATGATATTGATCTCTAAGCTAACCAAATGATTAGCCAATTCTTCCTTTTATAGAGCTTGAGGAGTACAAAATGAAAAGGGGCTAATTAATGAGTGAGTAGATGAATGGGTGAATGAGTGGAAAATGTCAAATAGTAGTTTGATGAGTGAAAAATTATTGAGATTCTTTGTCTCCGAAATGTTTTAGTTTTGAGCTCAAGGCATGCATCATTTCTTGGATAAATGGTCTTCATAAGATTTGTAAAGAATTGTCTTAGCTTTCCAAAGCCACTGGTTTCAGCTCAAAAGATCACCTACAGCCCAAGATATGGCCTAATTATTGCATAGTATTTAGGCTCAACTACAACTCCTCTGTTCTGACTTCCAAGCCCAATATGACTTTCAAGAAATCCGAATAGACTCTTGTGTTCTCATGAAAGTTGTAGATATGGATCTTAAGACACTGTTTCAGTCCAAAAGCTCTCCTATATCTCAAGATATGGTTTGATGAGTATGCATAGGTCAAGCTGTCAGGTTCAGAATTCTGGATCTTGCTTCAACTCCAATTTAAATTATCAAAACGTGTGATCTGGATCTTGACATCTCATGAAATTGTAGAGAATTGTCTTAGCTTTCCAACAAGACCAGAATTGTTACCAAGTGGCCTCAATACTCAAGAGGGGGGGTGAATTGAGTATGTAAAGCAAGTTCGCAAATCTTTCACAAAATGTTTGATAAACAATATTCGTTGAAGCTATTGGATGATTAGAGATGATTGAATAGATGAGATAGACACATTTACTTATAAATGTAATAGCCAAAGGAAATAATATTCAAGCAATTCAATAAAACAGTGCACAATGTAAAGAGAAGGGTTTAGAGAAAAACAAACACAATGATTTATCCTGGTTCGATCACCAATCCACTCGTGATCTACGTCCAGTCCTCAAGCAACCGCTAGATATTTTTCATTATATCTTCAAGCTTCAATAGGTGCTTGACTACCTTTACAACCTTGAGCACTCAACAATTTGGGATACCTCACCCTTGGAGCTTGAGTCTCTTCAACTAAGGGATACCTCACCCTTTACACTTTTGGAGGGATGCCTCACCCTTTTTACAAAGTAATTTAGATTGATAGAATGAAACTCTCATAAGAGTAAATGATTACAAATTGAAGCTCTAATATGCTCTCAAAGATTAACTTAAGTTTTTCATAAAAATAGAGCAAGAATGGATTTGAAGATTAAATCATGTATTGAAGTATTAGTAATCAGTTTTTGGTTCAAGGTCAACCTCTAATGAAGTCCTAACATTGGTATTTATAAGTTTTGTAATAAATGGAGCCGTTGGGAACTTTTAGCCAAGCATTAAATGCCATTAATATAGTCGTTGGACTCTGTCAGATTGCTTGTAATCGATTACACAACAAATATAATTGATTACATTGTTGTTCCAACATGTTCTTGGCTTTCTAGGCTCTGTGTAATCGATTACATTCTTGGTGTAATCAATTACAAGGCTTCTGACTTGCTTTGTAATTGATTACAATATCCATATAATCGATTACATGACTTCTGACTTGCTTTGTAATCAATTACATAACTCCTTGAACGTGATCTTGCCTTTTTGGGCTCATTGTAATCGATTACTAACTTGGTGTAATCGATTACAAGGCCTCTGACTTGCTTGTAATCGATTACAATGCTCATGTAATTGATTACAAGGCCTATGTTTGATGTGTAATAGATTACAAACACCATGTAATCGATTACATTGGCCTTTGAACACATTTTTCAAGTCCAATTAAGCTTGTAACTCATTTCTAACACATAAAGACATTTGATTAAACATAAATCCTTTCATGAGTGTTAAATCTAAGATTGAAACTAAAGTTTCTTTGAAAAACATGTTTAGCTTTGAATTTTCTCACTTATTTTGGAAATGATATATTGAAAAACCATTTGAGAAATCTTGAGAGCATTTAACATTAATATTCTAAGTCTTATGACTAAATAAACCTCTTGACTCCTTTCTTTGATCTTGATCTTTTCTTTTGCACTTGATCTTCATTTTTGCACTTGATTTTCATCTTTGACTTTGTTATCATCAAAAACCATTTGACATGCTTTAAGGACCTAAGCATTCACATTCTCCCCCTTTTTGATGATGACAAAAATGATCAAAAGAAAGAGTTTTTGCATTTGTATATATATGAGATTTAGGCGCAACTCTCCCCCGAAGTTTATGCATGATATTGAGTTAGATTTTTTATGTAAAAAGCTCAAGAGCTTCAGAGCTCAAAAGCTCCCCCATACACATGCAATCATTATTTCATTTTCCACCACTATTCTCTCCCCCGTTGGCATTATAAAAAAGACATAAGCATTTAAAAGGAATAATTGGATAGTATTTAAGCTATATTTCATGATTGCCCAGGAAATAAACGAGGATAGCTAAAACAAGAAATCCAAAGAGAATATAATGAATCCAAGAAATTCAGATCAAGAGAATATTCACTATAACCAATATTCAATATCCAACATTATCAGAGAGAATATCACAAAAAATATATACAATGTAATTCAATATATCCAATGTAACCAATATCCAAAATAGAAACTTATACCAATGTTATATAACTGAGCCAAAAAAACATGTACAATGTAACCATAATATAAACAAATAAAAACATCAGAGCAATGGGCCATGATCACTATCAGTAGCCTCGCTGTCACTATCCGAATCCGCAGTGATGTCTCCTAGATCAATATTATCATCGCCGGGCTCGAGATTGTCCTCAGAGCCTAGGAGCTCCTCATCATCAGTAGAGATGCCAGATGGACTAGCAAAGGATAGGGGAACATGAGAGGCAGAGGATGTGGGAGGTGTAGCAGCAGCACTCAGAGTAAAATGAGGTCCTATCAGGAGGGATCGAATGGAGGCAAGCTTCTAATCTGAGTAGTCTATCCTCAGCTCAAGGTGATCTACCTTCTGCTCAATATGATCCATGCGTGTGTCCACGGTAGTGCTCAGGTTTTGCATCTCTTGGAGCAGGAGGTCTAGGGTGGCTGTAGCTAGAGTAGGAGCAGGAGCAGGATGCTGAGCTTCTTCATCGTCATCACTGTCCGGATCATGATGGATATGCCCAAAGCTACCATGGGCAATGTAGTGCCACCTATCATTGACTTCGTAGAGCTGAAGTTTCTTCAAGGTATGCAAGCCGATGGATTGTGGTCCTTTTGAGCTGGTGTCCTTGGACTCCTCAGCCAAGGAAATACGATAGTGCTCCAAGATTGCTGTCACCAGTATAGCAAACGGTAGAGTAGAGTTTTTCTTTTGCTTTATGTCCAATATGTGCTCTATAATGTAGTATCCCCAGTTGATTGGTCTCCCCGTGGTCATTACCCATAAGGACACCACATTATCCTTAAGAACCTGAGAGTAATTCCCTCCTCTAGGAATCAACCCCCTGACCAGAAGATAATGGAGTACCCTGTTCTCCATGGTTAGGCCAGTGGCCATGATTCTTTTCTTGGGATCACTGGTGGGATAGTATCCTATCCTTATCAGAGAAAGAAGAACAGCCTTATGCTCAAATTCATGACCCCAAATGTTAGTATTTCCACAGAAATTTGCTCCATCAGGTGTGAGTTTGGTCAGCCTATACCATTCAGTCATAGTGATCTTGATCTGTTGCTTCTTCACCTCAGAGATTAAGCAATCATCCTCAAACTTCAAATTGGCATAAAAGACTCTCACTAAGTTTGGATAGATGGCCTTCTCAATGCTAAGGAAACCCAGCAATCCTAAGTTTTTAATTGTTCTAAAACTTTTCAGGGGTTCACTCTCACAGAACGTTATAGAAAGATACCTGGGGGATATTATCTTCTGTAGCTAAAAGTTTTTCCGGAACAACTCAGCTTTCTTCACGGTGGAGAAATGGCGAGTGAGGTCCAAGCCAAAAATGTTCCATGGAGCTGCACATGAGGACTCTCCAATGACAACCCTTATTCTTGGGCGCTTTGAACGGTGAGAAAACTCAGCCGTGTGATGAGGAAGAAGAGAATAGGATGAGGGGAAGGTGTTTGGAGATGAGAGAGGGATGAGAGAGGGACAGATTAGGGCAGAGAAAGAGAGAGTGTTCATGAAATGGAGGTGATAGGGAGATTTGGGTGATGGATTATGATGGGATTTGGGAGATTGGCTGGGTAGAGAGGGGATTTTCGAGTAAGAGGGAGGTGAAATGGAGGGATTTGGGTGAGATTTGTGAGAAAAGAGGGATTTAGAGGTTGGGTCTTTGTGGGAGCAGAGGAGGAAGACGAAGAGAAATGAAAGGTTTCTGACAAATGAAGCCTGCGTGCGTCAGAAATCCTTTTTAAAACCTTGTGTAATCGATTACATTTGCATTGTAATCGATTACAAGCCTTCTGTTACTTATGTAATCAATTACATTTTGGGTGTAATCGATTACCATATTACCATGCTTCTGGGGAACCTTGTAATCGATTACATTGTTAGTGTAATCAATTACCTGAGTTCTGAGTTGATTGTAATCGATTACAAAGGTATTGTAATCGATTACCAGCATATTTAAACTCAGATTTTGTATTCCAAACAGCATAGAATCAATTTTAAACCATTCAAATCAGTTCCAGAGCATCTTAAATCAATTCAAATCATCATGCAAGCATATAATCTAATCATATTATGATTCAAATCACATAATTATGCAAAATTACTACTTTTACCAAGAATTACACCCTTTTTGGTGAAATTGTGAAGTTGTTGAGTTGCTTGGAAGTCTTTTGACATGAGGGGAGCACCTGCAAAACAACTTAGGGGAAATCTCCGACGCTCAAGTCAGTATTGGATTCAAATATGATTAAAAAATCAGAGATTATGCAACAAAATGGCATGATTATGCAGAAAGCAACATGCTTCGATTTTAGGATTATGCAGCAAATAGTCAATTTATGCATAATTGATCCAATATACCAAGTTCATTTCTTATATAGAAAAATGCTTCTTTTGCTAGAGGCTTAGTGAAAATGTCAGCTAGTTGCTTATTGGTTTCTACAAATTCAAGCATACAATCACCCTTTTGAACATGGTCTCTAATGAAATGATGTCTTATTTTAATATGTTTAGTCCTAGAATGCAAAATGGGATTTTTGGACAAATTAATTGCACTAGTATTATCACATCTTATGGGGATGTGATCAAGCTTAAGACCATAGTCCAAGAGTTGTTGTTTCATCTAAAGGATTTGAGCACAATAACTCTCAGCTGCAACATATTCAGCTTCAGCTGTAGACAATGTCACACTATTTTGTTTCACGCTATGCCAAGAAACTAGTGAGCTTCCAAGCAAGTGGCATGTCCCACTAGTGCTCTTCCTATCCATTTTGCATCCATCAAAATCAGAATCGGAATACCTAATAAGGCTACATAAGGCACCCTTAGGGTACCACAAACCCATTTTTGATGTGCCTATTAGATATTTCATTATTCTTTTAACAACACTTAGGTGTGATTATTTAGGATTAGCTTGATATCTAGCACACATGCATACACTAAACATTATATCAGGCCTACTTGCAGTGAGATAAAGGAGTGAGCCAATCATACCTCTATATTTTGTAATTTCTACCGATTTACCTCCTTCATCCTTGTCCAAATAGCAAGAGGTGCCCATAGGAGTAGCCATATACTTGGCATTGTCCATTCCAAACTTCTTGGGCAGCTCCTTGCAATACTTGGATTGGCTTATGAAAGTTCCTTCTCTTGTTTGCTTGATTTGGAGACCAAGGAAGAAGTTGAGCTCACCCATAATGGACATCTCAAACTCACTTTGCATAATATTTGAAAATTCTTTACAAAGAGAGTTGTTAGTAGCTCCAACTATAATGTCATCAACATAGATTTGAACTAGAAGTATTTCATGCATTTTATGTTTTATGAAAAGGGTAGTATCAACTTTGCTTCTAGAAAAACCTTTTTCCAAAAGGAATTTATTCAACCTTTCATATCAAGTTCTAGGAGCTTGTTTCAAGCCATATAAGGCCTTTTTCAGTTTAAAAACATGGTTGGGCAATTCAAAATCCTTAAAACCAGGAGGTTGTTCCACATACACCTCTTCTTGTATAAAACCATTTAAAAAGGCACTTTTGACATCCATTTGATAGAGTTTGAAATCCATGATGCAAGCATATGCAAGTAACATTCTAATGGCCTCTAATCTAGCTACGGGAGCATAAGTTTCTTCATAATCTATGCCTTCTTCTTGATTATAGCCCTTAGCTACAAGCCTAGCTTTGTTTCTTATTATTAGGCTCGTTTCATCAAGTTTGTTCCTAAAGACCCATTTAGTGCCAATTATAGGATGATCATTGGGCCTTGGAACTAATTCCCAAACTTGATTTCTCTTATATTGGTTTAGTTCTTCTTGCAATACCAAGATCCAATGTTCATCATTAATGGCGTCATTTATGTCTTTAGGTTCAACTTGAGAGATAAAAGCCAAGTGATTACATGTATCTCTAAGTGAGTTTCGAGTGATTACCGCTTTTGATACATCACCTATCACCTTGTCGAGAGGGTGATATCTTGATGTCCTCCATTCCTTGGGTAGATCCATGATTTCTGAATCCTTTTGCCATGAGTGATCAATGAGTCTCTCTTCTTGCTTGTTGGACTCTTTCTCTTGATTTTTCAAGTGCGATTTTGCCAAGATTTCTGCAACATTATCAACAAGCTCCTTTCTCGACTCATTTTTGGGCTAGTTTCATCAAATTCAATATGTATAGACTCTTCTATGGTCATAGTTCATTTATTATAGACTTTAAAGGCCTTACTATGTATAGAATAGCCAATGAATATTCTCTCATCAGATTTTGCATAAAACTTCCCCAAGTTATCTTTTCCTAAACCCTAAACAAAACATTTACATTCAAAGACATGAAAATGTGACATATTTGGCTTCCTTCCTTCATATCATTCATATGGGGTTTTCTTTGAAATTGGCCTTATTAGGGCTCTATTCATAACATAACAAGTGGTGTTAACTGCATCCTCCTAAAAGTAATTAGGAAGGTTGGCCTCATTGAGCATAGTTCTTGCCATTTCCTCTAAAGATCAATTTTTCCTTTCTACAAAACCATTTTGTTGTAGTGTTCTAGGGGCAGAAAAATTATGCTCAATGTCATGTTCATCACAAAAAGTTTCAAATTCATGGTTTTCAAATTCACCACCATAGTCACTTCTTATGGATGCAATACAAAAATCTTTTTCATTTTGGATAACTTTGGCAAGCTTTTTAAATGATTGAAAAACATCATTTTTGTGGGCCAAGAATAATGTCCATGTGAACCTAGAAAAATCATCCACAATCACCAATGCATAGTAATTCCCACCAAAGCTCATAGTTCTAGAGGGACCAAAAAGATCCATGTATAAAAGTTGTAAAGGTTTAGAAGTTGAAACCATGTTTTTAGCTTTAAAAGAGACCTTTACTTGTTTTCTCTTTTGACATGCATCACAAAGTTTGTCCTTTTCAAATTTGTGCTTTGGAAGACCAATTACTAGTTCTTTAGAAACCAATTTGTTTAAGTGATCCATGTGAATGTGAGCAATTCTTCTATACCATAACCATGAATCATTTTCTTTACTCATAAAACATTTAACATCATTTGAGGAAATATCATCGAGACTATTCATATATATATTATTGACCCTATGATCAACAAACTTAACTTATTTATCATCATTTCCCTCAATTATGCAGCAAGAAGAATCAAATATAACTCTATTGCCTTTATCACATAATTGACTATTGCTAAGCAAATTATGTTTAAGTCCTTCAACACGCAAAACATTATCAATAAATGATGAAGGGATCTTACCAACTTTGCCAATACCAAAAATCTTCCCTTTGTTGTTATCACCATATGTGACATGACCATGTTTCTTGGGGGGTAAGGGAGGAGAACTTGGAGCCGTCACCGGTCATGTGCTTGGTGCAACCACTATCAAGATACTAACTTGAGCTCTTGGTCTTCAAGCACACCTATAACACACATTCAAATTTTAACCTTTGGTACCTAAATTGTTTTGGGTCCTTGTAAGTTAGAGTTAGGCATGGTGCCTTTAGGAACCCAAACCCTTTTGATTCCAACCTTGGTGTTTGTGTTCTTTCTAACATTGCAAGTGGATGCACTATGCCCTTTCTTACCACAATGAAAACATTTAACAAAGGGGCTACTTGAAGTTTTTGAGGAAACAAAGAAATTCTTATAAGACTTTTGATGGTTATTTGGATTAAATCCCAAACCAGCTTTTTGAAAAACACATTTTTGTTTCCCTAACAACACATTTAAGTTGTCTCTTCTAAAAGTGAATTTTGTAAGAGTGTTGTTCAAATCTTCAATTTCTTTTTCAAATGCTTTGCATGATGAACAAGGTAATGATATGGATATATTATCATGTGAGGAACAAGTCATACATAATGAATTAGCATCAATGAGTCCTAATGTCTCATTTTCAATCTTAAGCTCATTTATCTCCTTGCTTAAAATAGAAACTTTGTTTACCAATAAGGAGATAAATAAGCTATATGAAACTCAAATTATAGCCAGTTTATTGAAAAAGCCAAGTGAGAAGATTATACAATGAATAAAATATATTACTATCTATGTGGCTCTTGCTATCAAGTGAATAGTTGTTAGAAAATTATCTTTGCTTTCCAACAAGACCAGAATCACATCAATCAGATAATTGCAACTCAAATTGTAGCTAGTTTACTTAAGAATGCAATCACCCAAATTAAGGACAATTCAAGCAATAATTTCTTCAATGGTCCAATTAAGCTCAATTTCATAAAATGTGACAAAACTAACTTTATTAAGCCAAATTGAATATTAAGAAGCCAAGTGAGAGGATTATAAAATGAATAAATTATATTGCTATCATTTACAATATGGGTTAATCTACCCATCATAGAAAACCCATACACAAAGCCCACAAGCCCAAAACAACATTATCCATATGAGTTTAAGTGTTTATAATAGCCTAATAACAAAATTGATCACTAATGGGCTAAACCAATAGATGCTCAACAATATTTGACATTCAATTAATCTGGATTTTAGAAAATTGGTGACTATGCTAATCCAGACATATTAAAAAATCTATGAATCTCCCACTTGGACAGCATAGACACTTAGTTTTAAACAAAATAACTCTCTAGATTAATGTAGCCATAAGAATGTCAACTATGAGCAAGCACTTCCAACCATCGGTCCAAAATGAAATTACAAGCATCTCAACAATGTAGAAAATCATACTCGATAGAAGTATTGATATCATATATGCAAGATACTTATAACCCGGTGACCTAACAAAATGTGGTATGTGGGTCAAAGGGAAAACACAACAAAATTACATGCCAAAAGTGTGATCAATGTGCAATTCCCTACAAAATGGCCACGACATCTACTAAGGATGCCAACTAAGATTCAACAAAATATCACAAAGAAAATTTCTCAGTATAACAAAATGAGACCGAGTACTAAAGTCTCCAACAATACGCTATATCATCACAAAACTGTGCACAACAACAACATATGGTAACAATAATTTCAATGAGTCTCGAGACAGTATAATAATTATAATTATAATGTACATTCTCCCACTAATCTAACATATCAAAACAAAACAACAATAACAATTCCATTAGAGTCCAAAAGTTCCAAAATACTCTAATGGTAACATCATTATTAGTAGGACTATCAACTCTGTGGTAAAGTACTCAATGTAAGTCTAAAACTCAACATCTCTCTTGAATGACACAAATACCAAAATAGAGAGAAACACAATATTGCAAAGTTATCCAAAATGTGGTCATAACAGTAGAAACAATATTAAGCTAATCTATACAAAATTTATCAACCACAGAGTCTCACAAAATTACTTCATTATCAACTACAAACTCCGCATTCATAATTGAAGAGATTACAAGTGTCGATATGACACTTTACAATAAGTCAACTCCTCTTTGTCATCGCAAACACCAAACCACAAAACAATTTTCACAAATAAGGTAATCTATATTTCACAAAACTATAATGACCACTTAAAGACTTGACAACATACGAGTGAGTTTAAAATCCCAAATGTCTTACATATATTATGGTTTCACTTGCAAGTTTTCAACAACTAACTCAAAACCCAAGTGTCAAAATGACAAAAAAAAAAAATTAAACACATGCATACTTAGCACAACATTAGATTACCAGCAGTGGAAGCACATGGGACCTATACTTAACCACTATTGAGGACATAACCAAAAGACAATCTCCAACTCCCACTATAGTAAACATTAATATGCAATAAGAACATAAACACATTTCAACATTTATAACAATATGTTCCTTGTGAGACAATCCTTCAATATATTACGATTTAAAAGGTCTTTATGCCTTAGATATAAAATGACATCAAAGATTTTTCATGTGATAGAAACAATTTAATACAGAATATTGTCTCCCATTTAACAATAATAGCAACATTGACCATCAATATACAACTAGCACAAAACATATTAATAATAAATTTGCTCTCACTTACTTATAGCAACACCTATTGATGTAAACAACATCAAAATTAATATTAAACAATAATACCTGACAGCCCGTATCAAGTCAATTTAACTTGCACCTAGGCATTTAATTGCCTTTAATATTAGGCTTCATACATAGCAGGCTTCAAAAATTTTGAACAAGTATTTCAAAAGAACAATAGTTACAAAATCACTTTCTTCTTATAAGAAACGAAGAGCTTTAATTCATATTGATTGTCAGGTAATTTACAAAACCAAAATATAAATACATAAGAATTAAATATACACATTCTTTTACTTCAATCCAAAAGAAAAGAAATTTCCCAAAGTGAATGCCATAAGTACAATAGGTTTAACTCAATGTATTCATCATAAATTTTGTATCATCGACAAAAGAAGTTTTTTTATTATTTTTTATTTATTCTAAAATTGAACTAATCAACATAATAATTTGGGCTAAAAAAAAATCCTCACAAATTGATTAAACCATAATTGGAAGAATGTTTTCCTCACAACAATACTTGAATAATTTTAATCACAAGATTTCTCTTAAGAAAATTAGCAAAACTAAAAAATTTCTTTGAGGATTTCGACATTTGAATAATATAAAAGGAAATCTTCAAAGTTATTGTAATACCCTAGAAAATCATGTTAGGCTTGTATATGGTTACAGAGGCAGCCTAATACTTACTTAACATGGCTGTGTAATTTTGTGACTTTTTGAGCACGTTTAGGCATTTTGCTGTAACGCTATGGGAAAAATATAGTTGTTATTTGCTCTGAAAGTGGCTTAAACTGCTTATTTAGTGGAAATAAATATGAAAAGTTTGTTTCCAAGTCACAAATATGGGAACTATGATGCAGTTAAAGTTTGAGAATTTTCGGAGTTAGTTCGGCATTTTTAAGCATATTGGTTGTATGTTTTAATGGTGGATTAACCCACAGCTGATATGGAAATATAAGTTTTTGGTGAAACATAGTTTTTAACGAATCTTAGGATTTATTTTGAATCTGTTGAATGCTACGAAATTAGATTCGGTGGAATCTGAGTATTCTTAGTAGATCAGGATTTTGGTACCCAACCAAGAGAAGTCTAATTAGACTTCCTTTCTTGAAATATCCCACGGTGGGGATATTTGGGAGGCAGAAACAGAAGAGAAAATGTGAGAAAAAAGAGAAGAGAAAAGAAAGAAAAGAAAGGAGAGAAAAAGAAAGAAAGGAGAAAAAAGAAGAAGGAAGTGAATGATCAACCATCAAAGGAAAGGATCGAAGTGAAGGCCTTGCTTCATCCTCATCATCTTATTTTTGAGGTAGGGGGAAATCTATTTGTTTGTTTGTGTTCATTCTTTTCTTTTGGTCTAAGAAAAGCTTGAAGAGGAAATGAGGTTGATGGGTGATTTTATGATTTATGAGTTAAATCTTAATGTGGATAGATTGGTTGAGTTAGGAATTGATTTATTGATGTGCTAGGATGAAGTTTTCATTGATTGGAGCCTTAAATCCCTCTTAGGACAGTTTTTGGGGTTTTAGTTCAAGTTTGGGATTTTGATTCATAAGTGTTGATTTAAGTGAAATTGATGTTGTTTGAGAGTTAATATGTGTAGTTGGACCTTGTTAGAGGTTGAAAATCACTTCAAAATGAATTTTGAGTGATTAGAAGAGGGTTTAGTTCCAAATGGAACAAAACTCGTACATGCAAAATGAGTTCTGCTGTTGAATGCCGCAACGGTGGACTTTGAATACCGCAACATTGGGAAGAACATGTTGAACGCCGCACCGTTGGACTTTGAATGCCGCAACGGTGGGAAGAATAGGATGAATGCCGCAATGTTGTAATTTGAATACCACAACGTTAGGAAGAATAGGACGAATGCCGCAACATGGAACAGGGAATGCCGCGGCGTGAGGTCCAGCTTTGGACAGAAAATTATTGTGTGATACAGTAGGACCTATGATAGGTGTAGTAGCTTTATTTATACTTCTTAGGTAGTAATGAGACTCTAATAGGGGTATTTAATGAGGTGTGAATGTGTTGAATCAAATGGATTCGTAATGGTAATTATGTGAGATAATTGGGCATGATTATATACATATAATTTGTATTATGAGGAATCGAGGAATTGAGTTTCCCTAAGAATGAGAATTATTCATGTTTGCTCTTTTAAGAGTGTTAAAGTACTTCTATAAGTATTTGATGAAGTGTTGTGAATTGAACCTGAAATGCATATAAATCAATTATGAAAACTAATTATGAGAAGTAATTAGTAATTTTTTTGCAAGAAATGTTTGAAAAACATAATGAGGTTTATAATATCCTCTTAGTATTATTGAGAATCATAGATTGGTGAGTAATATCCTCTCTACGTTGTGAAGTAAGGAGGTGAGTAATATCCTCTTTGCTTTGTTTGGCCCCGTGAAAGTGGGTGTTCTATATCAGGTAAGGCGCTTAGTACCCTTCCTAATATAGTGAAGTATGAAAGGATAAAATTCCTTGTTCATTATCGATAATCGTGTAGTTGATGAGACTTCACTACCGGGGGGGATGAGACTTCCTCTGTGATAATGATGTATGCTGGATGAGACTTCCAGTACTTGTTCAAGGTTATGGATGAAACTATGGACTTCCATTACTTTGATCAAGTTTCATGCATTCATGACATTGTCATGGGATTAGAGTCCTGGATGTGGTATCATGCATTATGCATTTTCATACTTAGGAATCTGCATAGACATAATCATTAGTCATAATTAAGCATAACATAGCAATTGTATGGGCGGTTCCTATCATGACATTTTCATGCATTGCAATTGTATGGGCGATTGCTTGTTTTTGAGATGAGATGTTGTAACTTCTATGATTGAAGTATGAACGAGATAATTATCAATATTATATATTTGTATGTATATATATATAAATATGTTGATATATATATATGCTGGTATTGGAATACTTCTACTGAGATATGTTTTCTCACCCTGATTGTATTGCCATGTAAATCTAGGTGCGAGCTCTTCGAAAGGGAAGAAGAAGATGTATGAAGACTAGCATAGTATAGATGCTATTTTGAGCTGAGCTTATATATGTTTTATATTTGCTTAGTGGTTTCAAGTTATGTATAACAGTATGCCTTGAGGCGGAGATGTATATATATAACTTTTGCTATCGTGGCTCTCCATATTTACTCATTATGTATGAATAATATGGGTTAGATGTTGATGTATTTTGGTAGTAGCAGGGTCAATATTACGTTATTCACTTATATGATGATATATTTGGGTAGCAAATATTGGGTTGTTACATTTTGGTATCATAGCAGTTCATCCTATTGAGTCGGGGTATGGACTAACTATGCTTATACATGTGTAGTGATGGTTATGCATTTCTTATCTATTTCATGTGATTGTTTGAGTGGAATTGGATGTTTTGCCTTTGAGATGTTTTCTTTAGCTGCTGTGACACGGTTACATGATATTGAGCATAGCTAACTCAATATGGATCGTTCTGTGTTTACAGAAGACTATGGCAGCACGAGGGCGACCACGTGGGAGCCGAAATAGAGACTCTGATAATGAAGGTACAGAGATGGCTACAGCTATGATGGCAATGGCCAATGCCATGAGGCAGCAGACTGAGCAAGCAGCGACGACTACTAGAGTGCTAGAGGGGTTGATACCTTAGCAACAAGTACCGCCACAGGTGCCACCACCAGTCCAGGAGGTGCCGGACGGGAGATATCAGAACTTTCTTAACATTGTGGAATTCAGAAATATGAATCCTCCGATATACAAGAGTGATTGTGATCCGATTAAAGTGGAAGAGTGGTTGACCGAATTAGAGAAGATCTAAGAGGTCGTGGTTTGCTCTGAAGAGCAAAAAGTTTTTTTTGCTTCTTTCATACTGAGAGGGGAAGCAGAACAATGGTGGCGAAACACCAGGAGGCTGCTTGAAATAGCAGGGACTTTGATCATGTAGGATGTGTTCAGAGGGATCTTTTTGGAGAAACATTTTCCAAAGAGTTTACAAGATGATAAAGAGAAGGAGTTTTTGAATCTTCGACAAGAGGACATGGCGGTTGGACAATATGAGGCAAAATTTCATGAGTTGTCCAAGTTTTCTTCACAGTTTAGGCAGAATCTGGTTGAGAGCTGGAGGTGTCAGGTTTGAGTCTGGGCTAAGGGGAAATATAAGAAGGGTTGTGAGACCTTTTGAAATCAGGGATTTTCCATCCTTGGTAAACAAGTGTAGAATTGTGGAGTCTAAAAATCTCCAAATTCAAGCAGAGCGGAGTTTACAAAGTTTTCAAAAGAAAAGGAAAGTGAATGGTGGAAATGGGAAAGGTAATCCTAAATCCAATTAACCATAAGAAAAAGACCATAAAGTTCAGAAAGAAGATCGGTAAGAAACTTGCAATAAATGTGGTAGGTATCACGAAAACAGGGTATATTGGGGGAACTAAATAACTTGTTATAAGTGTGGAGAGAAGGGACACTATGCCAAGAGTTATTCTCAAGGGCAAGTGAACAAGATTAAAGATGGACCTATCACTGGGGGTAGAGTCTATGTTGTACAAGGCGAGGAGACATCACCATCTCCTAGTTTTGGAAATTTTGGTAACTTTGCTTAGTATCTTGGTTTTCTTATAATTGGATTATATCTGTTGTTGTATGTTGGTTGTTAGAACTTGATACATAAGGTAAACTAATTTTGGGGGCAAAATTCTAAAATGGTGGGGAGAATGTAATACCCTAGAAAATCATGTTAGGCTTGTATATAGTTACAAAGGTAGCCTAATACTTACTTAACATGGCTGTGTAATTTTGTGACTTTCTGAGCACGTTTAGGCACTTTGCTGCAATGCTATGTGAAAAATATAGTTGTTATTTGCTCTGGAAGTGGCTTAAACTGCTTAATTAGTGGAAATAAATGTGAAAAGTTTGTTTCCAAGTCACAAATGTGGGAACTGTGCTATAGTTAAAGTTTGAGAATTTTTGGAGTTAGTTTGGCATTTTTAAGCATACTGGTTGTATGTTTTAATTCTGAATTGACCCACAGATGATATAGAAATATCAGTTTTTGGTGAAATATAGTTTTTAATGAATCTTAGGATTTATTTTGAATCTATTAAAAGTTACAAAATTAGATTCGGTGGAATCTGAGTGTTCTTAGGGTTTAGGTACCCAATCAAGAGAAGTCTAATTAGACTTCCCTTTTTGAAATATCCCACAGTGGGGATATTTGGGAGGCAGAAACAGAAGAGAAAACGTGAAAAAAAAGAGAAGAGAAAAGAAAGAAAAGAGAGAAGAGAAAGAGAAGGAAATGAGAAGAAAGAAGAAGGAAGAGAAGGATCAACCATCAAAGGAAAGGATCCAAGTGAAGGCCTTGCTTCATCCTCATCATCTTGTTTCTGGGGTAGGGGGAAATCTATTTGTTTGTTTGTGTTCATTCTTTTCATTTGGTCTAAGAAAAGCTTGAAGAGGAAATAAGGTTGATGGGTGATTTTATGATTTATGAGTTAAATCTTAATGTGGATAGATTGGTTGAGTTAGGAATTGATTTATTAATGTGCTACGATGAAGTTTTCATCAATTGGAGCCTTAAATCCCTCTTAGGATAGTTTTTGGGGGTTTAGGTGTAACAGCCTAATATTTGCTACCCAAATATATCGCCATATAAATGAATAACCAAATATTGACCCTGCTACTACTAACATACATCAATGTTTAACCCGTATCATTCATACATAATAGTAAATATGGAGAGCCACGATAGCAAAAGTTATATATATACATCACAGCCTCAAGGGCATACTGTTATACATAACCTGAAACAACTAAGCAAATATAAAACATTTATATATGCTCAGCCGAAAATAGCATCTGTACTATGCTAGTCCTCATACATCTTCTTTTTCCCTTTCGAAGAACTCGCACCTGGATTTACATTGCAACACAATCGGGGTGAGAAAACATATCTCAGTAGAAGTATTCTAATACCAGCATATATACATATATGTATAATCAGATAATATCACAATTATCAAGTTGACACTTCAATCATGGAAGCAACAACACCTCATCTCAACAACACGCAATCGCCCATACAATTGCAATGCATGAAAATGTCATGATAGTAATCGCCCATACAATTGCCATGTTATGCTTAATTATGACTAATGATTATGTCTATGCAATTTTCTAAGTATGGAGGTGAATAATGCATGATACCACATCCAGGACCTCCAATCCCATGGTAATGTCATGAATGCATGAAACTTGAACAAAGTGATGGAAGTCCATCGTTTCATCCATAACCTTGAACAAGCACTGGAAGTCTCATCCAGCATACATCATTATCCCGGAGTACATCTCATCCCCCCAGAGTAGTGAAGTCTCATCAACTACAAGGTTATCGATAATGAACAAGGAAATTCATCCTCAATACTTCATTATATTAGGAAGGATACAATGCGCCTTACCTGATATAGAACATCCACTTTCACGAGGCTCACACCTTTCAAAAAGGTAAATCATACCATTAAGTATATCACTATGTCTAATTAACTTCTCATAATTAGCATTAAAAACCTCAATAGGTTTCACAAACATCTCATGCAATATAATTACTAATTACTTCCCATAACTAGTTTTCGCAATTGATTTATATGCATTCCAAATTCATTTCATGAACAAATCATCAAATACTTTTAAAAGTACCTTATCACTCTTAAAAAAGCATACACAAATAATTCCCACACTTAGGGAAACTCAATTCCTCGATCCATCACAATACAAATTATATGTATATATAAAGCCATGTCTAATTACCTCCCGTAATTAGCATTTCATGTCAACTTGACTTAATACATTCGCACTTCATCAATTACTCCTATTAGAGTTTCAACATACTCTACTAGGCATAAACAAAGTATCCTAGCAATTAGGAACCTCAAAACATCAAAATAGAAATTCTGATTGAATCTGCTCTAGTTATCTAAAAAGGATGTTTTTTATAAATTCACCAAAAATTCTTCCTATCTAATAAAATTCTGAAATTTTATAGGTAGATAGCCTTATGTCTTAGATTTCAAATGCACTAAGAACCAAGATCAATTCGATATCTGTAACTCAAGTTATACGACAAACACTACAAGCTGTCAGGTTACTGTCTTGTATCATGCCTAGGCTTGGTTTTACCATGCCTAGGCGTGGCAATCTGTCTCGCTGGACTGAAAAATGATCAGTCCATGCCTAGGCTTGGACAGGTTGCGCCTAGGCGTGACCCTTCTGCAAAAAAATCTGCAGAACACGTTTCTACATATTCTTTGTTCCAAACCAAGATTTTACCATCTATCCTCACTTCTAGATGATTTCTATCATCACTAGAGGTCTCTAAACAAGTTATAAACCTCATTTCTTCCTTTGGCTCAATCAAACTTTGATTAAAACTAAAACTCCAACCTTAAAACCCCTTTGTTTCAACTAACTAACTAATAGGAAACTATGGATTCTAAGGGTTCCAAACTATCAACCATACACTAAACTTGTTAGAATCTAACTCATTTCAACTAAACAAGCAAGAAACTAACATCTACCTTCCTATTCTCACCTAAACCCTACTTTTTCCTCACCAAGTTCCACCAAGAAACAAGGTGAATATAGGAGGAAATGGATAAAAACAACACCCCTACCTCAAGGCTTGAAGATGAAGTGAATGGCTACTCGATTCCTCTTCCTTGATTGTTGGTCCTCCTCTTTGGTCTCCTTCCTTTCTTCTCTTCTCCTCCTTAGCTTTCTTTTCCCTCTTCTCTTCTCTCCTTTACATTTTCTGTATCACTGTTTCTGCATCCCAAAATAGCCCCACCCGTGGGATATTTCTCAAGAAGGGAAGTCTATTTAGACTTCTCTTAGGTGGGTACCAAAATTCCAATCTGCTAAGAACACTCAAACTTCTCCAAATCCAATTTCGTAGCTACCAACGAATTCAAAATAAATCCTGAGATTCATTAAAAATTCTGCTTCACCAAAAACTGATATTTCCATATCAGCTGTAGGTCAATCCAGCACTAAAACACACTACAAGTATGCTCAAAAATGCCAAACTAACTCCGAAAATTCTCAACCTTTAACTGTAGTACAGTTTCCACATTTGTGACTTGGAAACAAACTTTCCATAGTTATTCCACTAACTAAGATGTTTAAGCCACTTTTGGAGCAAATAACAGCTATATTTCTCACATGGTGTTATAGCAAAGTGCCTAAACGTGCTCAGAAAGTCACAAAACTACACAGACATGTTAAGTAAGTATTAGACTACCACTGTAATCATATAAAAGCCTAACATGACTTTCTAGGGTATTACATTAGGCCAAGTTTGAGATTTTGATTCATAAGTGTTGATTTAAGTGAAATTAATGTTGTTTGAGAGTTAATATGTGTAGTTGGACCTTGTTAGAGGTTGGAAATCACTTCAAAATGAATTTTGAGTGATTAGAAGAGGGTTTACTTCCAAATAGAACAAAACTCGTATATGCAGATTGAGTTCTGCTATTGAACGCCACAACGTTGGACTTTGAATACTGCAACGTTGGGAAGAACATATTGAACGCCGCAACGTTGGACTTTGAATGCCACAACCTTGGGAAGAACAGGATAAATGCCACAACGTTGGAATTTGAATGCCGCAACGTTGGGAAGAACAAGATGAATGTCGCAACGTGGAACAGGGAATGCCGCGGCGTGAGGTCCAGCTTTGGACAAAAAATTGTTGTGTGATCCAATAGGACCTATGATAGGTGTAGTAGCTTTATTTATACTTCTTAGTGAGTAATGAGACTCTAATAGGGGTATTTAATGAGGTGTGAATGTGTTGAATCAAATGGATTCGTAATGGTAATTATGTGAGATAATTAGGTATGATTATATACATATAATTTATATTATGAGTAATCGAGGAATTGAGTTTCCCTAAGAATGAGAATTATTCATGTTTGCTCTTTTAAGAGTGTTAAAGTACTTCTATAAGTATTTGATGAAGTGTTGTGAATTGAACCTGAAATGCATATAAATCAATTGTGAAAACTAATTATTAGAAGTAATTAGTAATTGTTTTGCAAGAAATGTTTGAAAAACATAATGAGGTTTATAATATCCTCTTAGTATTGTTGAGAATCATAGATTGGTGAGTAATATCCTCTCTATATTGTGAAGTAAGGAGGTGAGTAATATCCTCTTTGCTTTGTTTGGCCCGTGAATGCGGGTGTTCTATATCAGGTAAGGCGCTTAGTACCCTTCCTAATATAGTGAAGTATGAAAGGATAAAATTCCTTGATCATTATCGATAACCGTGTAGTTGATGAGACTTCACTACCGGGGGGGATGAGACTTCCTCTATGATAATGATGTATGCTGGATGACTGAGACTTCCAGTGCTTGTTCAAGGTTATGGATGAAACTATGGACTTCCATTACTTTGATCAAGTTTCATGCATTCATGACATTTCCATGGGATTGGAGTCCTGGATGTGGTATCATGCATTATGCATTTTCATACTTAGGAATCTGCATAGACATAATCATTAGTCATAATTAAGCATAACATGGCAATTGTATGGGTTGTTGCTATCATGACATTTTCATGCATTGCAATTGTATGGTCGTTGCTTGTTTTTGAGATGAGATGTTGTAACTTCTATGATTGAAGTATCAACACGATAATTATGAATATTATCTATTTGTATGTATATATATATATATATATATAAATATGTTGATATATATATGCTGGTATTGGAATACTTCTACTGAGATATATTTTCTCACCTCGATTGTATTACCATGTAAATCCAGGTGCGAGCTCTTCGAAAGGGAAGAAGAAGATGTATGAAGACTAGCATAGTATAGATGCTGTTTTGAGCTGAGCTTATATATGTTTTATATTTGCTTAGTGGTTTCAAGTTATGTATAACAGTATGCCTTGAGGCGGAGATGTATATATATAACTTTTGCTATCGTGGCTTTCCATATTTACTCATTATGTATGAATGATATGGGTTAGATGTTGATGTATTTTGGTAGTAGCAGGGTCAATATTGGGTTATTCACTTATATGACGATATATATGGGTAGTAAATATTGGGCTGTTACAGTTATCATTTCAAGATATTAAGCGAAAATAATTATCACTATAATTATCACTATCATATTGACAAAATAATATTTTTCAAATTGCTACGACAATACTCATAACAAAATAAGTTCAACAGGCTAGTGATTTAATAAAGCACAAACAATGGTACAAAATAGAAAAAACTATTTTTTAGACATTTACAAGCTAATTATGCTTCAACGTGTCTTATTAAGACTAAAGCATATCAACACAACATGACAAATATAGAGAGTTCACTATATTACAACCTACTTTAGGAGACTCAACAATGTCCTCAATAGGTCCCAACAAGCAACAACAAAGCGATGACAATTACAAAAGTTAAAGAAAACTATGCATTAAAACATTTATTATACTTTAGCTACCATAATTATATTGGTTTTCCCTTGTTCAATTTGTTGAGCAATTAATTGAACTAGAGCCCTTACATCACTGCAATCCCGCCTAAGGGTCCCGGATTACAATATACAAGTCTCTTCCACTTGATAGAGTAAAATAATTGAACCAATATTTTCATAGTTTATACACAAACAATATTTTTCAAGATTTTTAAAATAAAATTTAAGCTATTTTCTCTATCACACAAATGATTATGTCAAATAATGTCACACCGAAGGGTATGTCCATTACTTACACAACATTAATTGTAATCCATTCAACATTATTATTATTTTTATTTGACAAAATTACATATCCAAATAACAAAATTAGATTGTTACAGAATGCCCAATTATCTCATTCATCAAGTTTCACAAAACAATACAAATATTCAAGGTTGCTTAATTCAATTCGATAAAACACTTGACAATGAGTAACATTATATATATGTAACAACAATTTGAGCTGCTATGTCATTATAATCCTGCCTAAGGGTCCCAAATTACAATGAACAAGCAAACTCCCACAAATCATTAAATATCATGTTCCTAAAGCTAGTATCAAGAGGATACTGAAAACTCTAAGGGCACAATCATTTAATACATTCAACAAAACATCAAAAATCATATTAATGAAGACAAACCAATAGGGTAAGTGCATTATTAACATAATTTTTCAATGAAAACACAACAACATTATTAATAATATAACACTTTGTCGTAATTGGTCTCGCGAAGGTGAGCTCACAACTATACAAAATGTTCAAAATAATTATAAATATTATGGATGAAACTCTTAGAGATAAGATCTCACAAGATTTACAAAACACGATACTGGTCTTACAATAGGTGAGTATGTGACCATAGGAAACTACAATGATTAATGACAAAATTGTTCATGGAGTTCCAAAATTTTCATGCCACATCAATCAGATAATTTTCACACTCTCATGCATAATTGCATATTCAAAAAAATAGGCATGAAAAGAGAGAAGAAGACCTTAAGAACAAATTTCTCCACTTATACAATTATACAATATGCCAATAACCATATAAATTTTATAACTAACCTTAGATAGTGTGTTGCTCATCTTTGTGTGTAGAGCCAACAAAAGTGTATGCTAACTTAATAGGATTCAAATCACTAAAACTTTATATAACTTTCACAAATGGCTCACAAAATAAACTTATAAGATATATAAAACTTAACCACAATAATGACTTAATATAAACTTGCCATTACCTTAAATATTTCTCAATAATCAAAATTATTTTAAATAATATTCTTATAACGGCCACATTAAAAGTAATTTATTTAAATTTGCAATGACAAAATATACAATAAAATTAATTACATACAATTGTATTTTAATTCTTGATAATATATATCAAAGCACTTTAATATTGTCAATGCACAGACGTCTAATATTAAAACAATTATATGCAGCACATGATACATTATCATACTCTTATAACGAAAAAATTATTTCAAGAATAACTCCCAATATTAGATTACACAATTTACGTAGTTCAACAAGCTCAACTAATAAAATTGGCATCAACAATTAAAGAGAAGCAAAATATGTATAAATAAATAAATTTTAATATGCCCAAGCTTATTTAAATAAGTCTTCCATTAAAAAAAATTTCTCAACAACAATAAAGGGCATACAATCAACATGAATTTCTTGGCATCAAAATAATATATTTATCGATATCAATGCTCCTTATCATACAAAATAAAATATCCAAAATTATCATTTTAATCATAATTCTCACTTGTCTTTTATATGTAGTGGAAATAATTTCAATAATTACCAAGCATCATAAAAGATAATATTCAATACCAAAGTATCCGTAGCTACGTGAGAATTAATTACAAAATTTTATTTCATGATTTTGTTGAGATATCACGCGCTTAGGACATGAGGAACTACTTCTTTATTTTTTTAGTTATTTATCCATGATTTAAATAGTAGGTAGGAGCAAAATTAATCAAAACAACTCTAAATATACCAAACGAACTCCCATATTTTAATTTGCACAATAGTTTATAAAAGCGTAGCAATTTCAACATATATACAACATTATACACTTAAAACAATCCCAAAAAATATTATTTTCGTAATTATTTAAACAAACTCTCACCAATGTAAATTGTACAACAATCTAAATAGTACAATAATTTCAATATAGCATAAAACAACCCCCAAAAAAAATTATTTGAGCACTCAAAGAATATCACATGCGAGAGTATGAAAATTATAACATGCCCAATTTTACACAAAAATTTTCAAAAGGCGAGTTCTGAGACTATCCAATTTTATATTTATAATTCGGGTCAAAGAAAAAACAGTTGTGACCTAATTTTCCAACACCACGCAACAGCCATTCTCATGGAACTTTGAAGCCATTTAAGATTCACCAAAATTACAAAAATTAATTATTACGTACATGGAACACATTCCAAAATCAGAATTGGGAATAATAAGAATAATAATAATAATAATAATAATAATAATAATAATAATAATAATAATAATAATAATAATAATAATAATGCCTAAGGAAAACCAAAATCATAAATGATGTTCTTTTATGGTTGAAAAATTACACAAAAAGATACATGCAAATTACACATTGAAAAATTACCAAAACTTCAAACAACGGGAATCGAAATCAATTTTGGGTTTTGATTAAATTTTTCAAAAAAAAATGATGTTCTTGAATTGACCAAAATTCTCATTATCAACAAGAAGAAATTTACAACCATAATTAGGATTAAATTGGCTCTGATACTAATTGAAAGAATTTTGTTTCAAACTAATTAACGACATGTCAAAATTCTTAAATCCATTTAACCCCAAATTATGGCATGTATAAAATACAATATACAAGAGATCGGGTTATAGAATCACCTGAAAAGGACAAATATGAACGCGGTCATGCCCGACCTTTAAAAGGAAATCGTGAACAGTGTGCGTGCAGAGAAGAAAAACTATCATCATTCCCTATATGTGCAAAAAACTCTTGTAGCCTTAATGGGGCAACCACAATACATATAGGATGAGAATAGGGGCCTCTCCTTGTGTTTACAATATAGGTTAACCTACCCATCATAGAAAACCTAGACACAAAGCCCACAAACCCAAAATAATATTATCCACATGAGTTTAAGTGTTTATAAAAGCCTAATAACAAAATTGATTACAAATGGGCTAAACCAATAGATGCTCAACAACATTTGACATTCAATTAATTTGGGTTTTATAAAATTGGTGACTATACTAGTCCACACATATTAAAAAATCTATCAACATTCACATCCATTAATAGGCCCCCAAAACATGGATAAAGGTAGTGTCCAAAATTAAAATCCATTTCCAACTTCAAATATATCCCTAAAGTTATGTTTCCTTAGAAGCACATCATGACACATTCACATCATATGAAAATCACATCACCCAAGTGATAGAAGAAAGCATAAGTTTGCACAAAATCAAAGTCAAATATACAATGCGAGCAAATTATAATAAGCAATATCAAACCTTAATATCAAAATTTTCGAAGAGCCAAAAAGGTTAAGTTCAACCAAGACTAGAGCTCTAAAAGCTTTCAAGAATTATTACATTAACAAAATTCATTATTGATGCAAATTAGCAATTTACTATCAATTCACTTACACAAATTAGCAATGGCTATGTCACATAAAAAGCAATGGCTATATCGTACAATGCTCTTGGCCCCCTTGATTGTCACACAGTTGCAAACAATAGTCATGCTTTGCCTTTTAACTATGCACATAAAATTCCCCAAAAAAAAAATTTCAAATTTTATCAACATAAAATTAATAAATTAATTTCACATAAATTTTATGCCATTATGGTCATAAAATAAAAATAGGATTTATATATTACTAACATGATTAAGGCATGTGATCAAATAAAATAAATATCATTCAAGGCAGAAACACAATATCAATGATAGGGAAAATTGGAGTAGAAAAATAACAAAGAAGAAAAATGATTAATAGCTTGGGTTACTAAGACGAGGATAGCACATATGTATATAGACTACCTTATGGGTGGAGAATATTCTATATTAAAACAGCAGTTTAAAAAATTCCAACACCTATGGCCATAAAGATTTTTACGGTCAAGGTCATCCCAAAATTTCATGTCACTTGGGCTTTGGTAGTAACTTGTTCTAGGATTGATATGATAAATTTTTAGTGAATACAAACAAGGAAAAATAGAAGAAAACTGAATTGATTTGCAGCAAACCATATCTGCACAACCCACTTTATGATCTAACTATTCCCTTCGAAGTTTTTGGGCATTTTGATCTGTTCAAAGCATTAAGCTTTCTTCTAAAATGAACTTATGATCATTTCATGTGTTTTGGTTAAGAAAACAAGCTAAAAATGGATCAAAATGATCAATGTTGCACCAAAATCAAGTCTAGACACCCGGTATCAAACTAAACTCACTTATTTTTAAATGTGTTTTCATCACTCGTAGGACTTGTTTCTGTAATGCCTTAATACGGATAACTCAATATATCATGCATACATAAAGATAGACGGCACTAGTAGCGTCACCTACTACGTAATAATATATAAATATATTCATAATCACCAATATAGTCATTATGGAGAGCCTTATAAAATGTAGAAACATGCATACATATATATACAACATTAGCCTCTCAAAGGGCATGGAGTAATACAAGTTTTGAACTAAAAACAATAAATACTAGAGCTACACTAGTCTTTCAACTTCTTTTTCTTCTTTTCCTTTGAAGAGCCTTCACTTGGATTTATATGGCAACATAGCGGGATGAGAATTAACAATTCTCAGTATAAGTATACCAAAATCGGTCATACATAACATATTAAACATAATCTTAACACATGCTAAATAAGATATATTTAAAAATTTACAACGTTAAACTTTAGTAATTAAAGAAACTAAGTTAATATACATTCATACATACATACTTAGCTCAATTAAGAACCAAGACATTTTACTAGGAACTCTAGCTTATTGTATTATCCTATAGTAGGGAGGGAAAGCTCATCTTCACACTACTCACATAGTTTTAAATTGCGGTCCGTAACCGTAATTGCAGCCTCAATATTGCATTTTTAATGGCCTCTGCAACCACATCGCAATCGCAATTCTACCACATTTTCCTGTAATTGTTCGCAATATTATGGTTTTAGTGGTTTCCATAACCGCGACTGCAATCGCAACTGCAATTTAAAACCATGACTACTCGTAACCCTGGTATTATGGTTAGGAATATTTAATTCTATACCTCTAACCAAATGATTGCGCACATCATGTAAGGCCACACACGTAGGAAAAATAATACCAATTTCATCCTAGCATACATGCATCTCATACACTACATCATCATATCTTAAGTGATATCTATTCAACACTATGTTGCTTAAGGTGCTAGACACTTACTTAGGGCAATCCATAACCCATGGGTTGCACTAAGGTTCATACATTTATTACAGATACCAACGGGGTCATTCCCTTATTAAAATACCTCTAGTAGTATCTTAACACACTCTAAAAAGCATGTATAAGGGGTCTAAGCAAGTAGGAAACTTCATTTCATCAAAATAAAGGTCCTATTAGATTCTGGATCTGGCGCCTAGGCACCCATTACTGGCGCTCAGGCGCCCTGGGTTGGCATTTAAGCACCCTAGCTGTGCATCATGCTGAAAAATATCTGGGCATTAGACACCTAGGTACACATCTTGTGCTTGATTTGAGGTGGATTTAGGTGTGCTTTGATTTATTTGTGTTGGAATTTATGCCACATTTAATCTAATTATCCTTGGTATCTTATGATTGGCCTTTCTCTATGTTTCTAGGTCCAAAAGAGGTGTTTTGACATGACTCTATGAAGCTTTGGGTGGATTTATTGTAATGGAGTTAAGCTCGGAATTTATATGGCTAAGATTCCTAGAGTTTTTGACCTTTGCGCGATAAAATGAGCATAACTTGAGATACGGAGGTCGATAAGAGGTGATTCTAATGGCATTAGAAATCTAAGAAAAAGAGCTACAATTTCATGAAGACCAATTATCCAAAAGTGATGTTTTGTGCGATTGAGGAGTTACACACTGTAACACCCTTGTGGGGATGCCACATTTATGAATGTAATGAAATAAAATAAAATAAAACTCTTACCCAAGTTATAAAACATTTGATACTTATATAAAATTTTATGGAATATTTTTTTTTTTCTTTTTATAATTATAACATTAAATAAAGTAACACGAAACACAAGATATAACAAACATAAACTCACCATAATATACATATGATTCTCTTTTAGTACAAACATAATTTACAACTACATGTATTTAATAAAACAAGAGAGATTTGACACAAAGCTAAAACATAATACCGCCCAAGTGCATCCCAAGAGATAACAAACCCTCCGATGAATCACCATCCGTCACCTCCAGAATAACCATCGAAAAGTGTGCATCTATGAGATCTCCCAAAGACTTCTGGACACGAGTCCGAGCAATGTCGACTCGCTTACTCAACTCACTAGGCGCGTGAAAACTCCCCGCCAATAGCGCCTAATGGTTAAAGGTAACTCTAAATGAAGATAAAGCATAGTAGTGAATATGACCTCCCCGTCATACTCCCTACATAGGGACACAAATCAATCGTCCCACATACGCCATCGTCTCCTGGTCAAGCATGCATACGCCATGCCTCGAACCTCCATGGAACTCCGCCGCACGAACCCGAAGAATCCGGCAAAGTGCCATGACCTCAAGATCGCCTTGACGATCGGTATGATCTACCGGTTCCTCCTCCTCGTATAAATCGCCCGACCGTTGCTCGTCAGCATCAGACCGTACCTCAAGAGGCCGATCCTCCTCTACCTCAAACTCTTTACTAAGTAACACAAGAATATCGAGAAAACATATAGAGAGGTGAGACAATCTACACCATTACCCGCATGGCAATAAAGAAAACGACAAGTACAAACAATTATCACAACAGTACATATATTAAGCAATATACAACAATAATACATAACACAATATCATGCATAATATATTAAAGCAATAAACCATATAATTTATCACAGATTATAATAAACAGTAATATGCAGATAATGCATGAACATTAAAATGCAGATGATGAATGATACACACACTGACTCGTTCCTACTCCATGGAGCTAAACACGGATATCTGAGAGAATGATCCGAATAGAAACTAATAATACTTTATGGCTGCCCAACCAAGCTATTGCACATGTCAACACGTCGTGTCTATAGCCCACCAAAACATCGTGTAGCAAGACACAAATCCAAACATCGTGTACCACAGTGCATAGTACTTAATAGTCCCTCAAGATCTTGACTAAGAATAGTGCTTGTCAAGATCATTAGTGTGTTGTTGCCTGTTACCACGGCCCTGCAGGAGCAACCCACCGTCCGCATGTGGAATTCTCCGCACACTAATGCCTCCAAGTTCATAAATGAACCACACTACGCTTATCACACCAAATACGGTGTAATTCTACCATCAATCAATCACCAATTATAACCTAAATTGGCACAACACCCTAAACATGAGCTAAAATTACGTAAATACCCCTATTATCCAAATTTTACCATATTTTACGAGAAATTACCAAAATACCCCTAGTCACCAAAAAACAAAGTATAGTACGTCCCACCTGACAGTACTACACTATAACATGTCTGGGTCCACCACTTTGGCCCGACAACGAAACTTACAAAGATTGTTCAATCGCGTAGGATTTTTATCGCATTTTCACAATCTCGACGTTTTCACAAACGTTTTTAAATCGCATAAAGATATTTTGACGTTTTTAAACATCGTAAAATTGTTTTTGAATCATTTTCTCAATCGCGTAGGATTTTTAATTCATTTTCTTAACCGAATAGCTTAAAATTGTTATTTTTAATATGTGTAAAACTATATCTAGTACTTTTAAAATACGTAATGTATTTTCCTTGTGTTCTAAATATAGTATGGAATCTTTTCATTTTATGCGTTTGATTTTAATAAATTTTGGCAAAGATTTTGCCTATAAAATCAAGATAAGGTATTTTTAACGTTTTCCTCTAAATATAGTTTATTTTATTTTTACCCTATAATTTCACTTTAAAATTTACTAACGCGCTTCAAAATTTATAGTATGAGCTCTACGTTAGTACTTTTCAAGTGTATGATTAATTTCTTACTTAAACTAAATTTCGCTAAGTTAAAATTCTAGAACGTAATTAATTCCTTTGATTTTCTCAATGATTCTTTGGAATCGATTTATGTTATAAAATAATTATCTAACCTATCTTAGTAAATAAAATGGCATGTTGGCCAAATCAAAGTAAAATGGCATTTGATTATACACTAAATGGCATTTTGGCCACAATTAACCTAAACCATTTTTAACTTTGATTATTTTACTTAAATTCCTTGAATCAGCTTATTTAGAAAATTGCCGAGAACATTTTGGTTCTCTTTTTGGATGTAAGGTCAGTGAGCCTCCTCATAGTGTGTTCTTTGGAACACTCATGCATTTCGTACATGTTATTCACATCCTACTTAAATAAATACACAATTATAATTACATACAATTATGTAATCACATATAAAACACATACAATATATTTTAAGCCATAATCATGCATAGCAAAAATAATAAAAACTATAATCATGCATAGCAAATTAAAATCACAATTATTAAAGCATTTTAAACAATCAAAAACAATAAAATCACAAATAAACCATACAACCGAATCCTTATGGATTCTACACACAAACACAATCCATTTTCTCATCACCACTTAGGGTTGATGAGATTAAATCTCCTCTTACCTCTTGTAGACAAAACAATCAGTAAGATTCCTTCCTTTCCTCCAAATTTCGTGTGACCACCAATAAAATTCCTAAAATTCTCAAATAATTAGCAAATACACATACAAGGTACAAAATAGGAAAACCATGGAACAAACATGGTTAGAAAAATCAGAATTTAAATTTTGAACCATAGAAATCAAACTTACCCTTAAGGAAGTAAGCAAGAAGTGAGATTTTGAGCAAGTTAGAGTAGGAATTTGGGAAAAGTTTGTGAATGAAAGATGCTTAGAATGGTATTTGGGTTCAAGAAATGTGATGATCTAAAATTATGAAGGCCTTGGTGTGGTTGGATGAGGGCTGGCCGAAATAGAGAGAGAAAATGGAAGAGAAATGTTTGCTTGAGCTTTTGATATTTTAGAGAGAGAAGTGAATAGCCAAAATGTGATAAAGATGAAAAACTAAAGTGAAGAGTAAATGAAGAGTGCAGCAGCCGTGAGTGGCCTTTAGGTGAGCTTGAGTGAGTGAATTTGCTTGGTAAAAATATCACAAATGTGTTCACACTAGCTAGCACATGGCCTAGTCATGTTGGATCCTTCTTGAACCTTGTAGAACCAAGCCCACTAAGCCTCCTTGCTGCCCAAAAACCGTGCTCACTCTCCCCTCCATAATGTCTTAATTGTCCTCCAATTACACCTAATTATATGTTAGTTAATTAGGCAATTAGTTAGGTTAATTATCCTAACCATTCTTAATTAACATACTACTAATATAACTAATTAATTTAGTATATATTAACATATATTATAACCTTTAATTAATATTAATATATCTAATTAGTAGTTAGATTATAATTAATTCATAACTAAGCTAGTTCACTTAGTATGCTAATTAAGTAATTAGATTAGTTTAATTAAGCTTAATTAGGTTACTAACCATTTTCAAGCCTACAATTGTTGACTAAATCCTAACCCTTGGTTCATCTTTAATTCCTAACCATTGATTAGATCTAGGGTAGATATCACTTGATCAAAAACCTATCATTCTAATCTCACCATTGATTAGATCAATGGCTTAGATTAAAGGCTTCATCATTAAGTCTTCATCCAACTATCCAAATGAAAACACATGCTCCCTTAGGTGTCCAATTCCTATTGGTTTAGAAAGTCAAGCCTACCTTTGTTGACTTGCTCTCATTGGTTAGAAATTGTACAACAAGACAAGCTTGACTGCTTTTCCTACACGCTGGTCCCACAAAGACTTTTAAAGATCTCGTGGTCAAACCAAAGCGCATTTTTACTTGTTTTTGAGACAAGAGGATCGTAATATAAAATAATATTATAAAAATATAAAATTATTTTATTACACGCTTAAATCCGAAAAATTACGCTATTAATTTATATATCAATCAATTGGGTTTAGTAAGATCCCCAAACTCCAATTAATTAAAATAAGATTTATCCCACGTAAAATTTTTATTTTCTTAGGTCGGAGCAAATCACATACAACATTCAAGTACACTCACTAATAGTCAAATTAAATTTATCTCACGTAATTCACAAAACAAGACAAATCGGGACTATATTGTAATTATCCCAAAAGTTAGGGTGTTACAACTCTCCCCTACTAATAAGAATTTCGTCCCCGAAATTCATCATACATCAAACAATCGAGGGTATTGCTCCTTCATCCTATCCTCTAATTCCCATGTAGCATCTCCCGTTACATCATTCCACACTACTTTCACCAATTCAATCATCTTCCTCGAAGTCGTTTCACTCTCCCGTCCTCAATTCTAACAGAAGTGTCTCGTACGTCAAATTATCTTTTAGCCTGTACTCATCGTTGTATCACGTGAGTTGGATCGGGAATGTATTTCCTCAACCGAGACACATGAAATACATTATGGAGATTGGATAGAAAAGTCGGTAAAGCTATTTGATATGCTACAGACCAATCCGACGAATAATCCGATAAGGTCCTATAAACTTAGGTGTAAGCTTTCTTGATTTAAGAACTCTTCCGACACCCGTCGTAGGCGTAACTCGCAAGAATACGTGATCGCCTTCCTCAAATTCCAAGGGTCGTCTACGTTTATCAGCATAGCTCTTCTGTCGGCTCTGAGTCATTCGCATCTTTTCTTGTATCATTTTCACTTTTCTCGTAGTCCGCCGCACAAGATCAGACCAATAGTCATACTCTCTCCATCCCGATACCAACACAAAGGTGTTCAAAGCATCGTCGTCCATAAAGTGCTTCATAGGGCGCCATTCCTATGCTCGAATGAAAATCGTTGTTGTAGGTGAATTCTATCAAAGACAGTAAATTCATCCCAACTTCCTTGTCTGTTCTAACACACAAGCACGCAAATGATCTTCCAACGACCGAATCGTTTTCTCTGTCTCGACCATCACCATGGATGGTATGCAGAACTCAATCGCAATTTAGTCCCCATAGCTTCTGGCAAACTTTGCCGTAGTCTTGATGTAAACCTCGGATCTCTATCGATACTATACTTGTGCACACCATGAAGTCTAACAATTTCGTCGATATATATCCGGGTTAAGCTGCCCAATGGATACTTAATATTGATTGGCAAGAAATGCGCCGATTTCGTAAGCCTATCAACTATAACCCATATCGAATCATAACCTTCCTCGTCTTCGGAAATCCAAGAACGAAATCCATCGAGATACTATCCCACTTCCACTGAATAGTTAAAGGTTGTAACATACCAAGCAGGTCTTTGGTGTTCCACCTTGCCTTCGACAGACAAGACAAGACTCCACACGTTCACTACATCTCTCTTCATTCTTGGCCACCAAAACAATCGCTTCAAGTCTTGATACATCTTCGTCATCCCTGATGCATACTCAAATTACTTGTATGAGCTTCATCCAAAATCGCTCTCTTGAGTTCGGGATCATCGTATACAAACTCTTCCTTGGAACCTCATGATTCCATCGATCCTTCCTCCACCGTTGTTTTTATGACCTTGCTTCAACAATTCTTTCTCGTTCGTAAAAATGCATCTACATCTTGTTTCTCCTTTATTATCTCCAACAAGTCATTCAAGACCACAACTCTACTTAAACGAATCTTTCCAGGTACCAATTCTATTGATAACCATAGATCTCTCGAATTGCTTCATCAACTCCTCCTCTTTAATCATCATAGTAGAAACACTTACTACCTTTTCGCTTAAGGCATCACCACCACATTCGCTTTTCCTGGATGGTATTGAAGCCGAAAATCATAGTCCTTCAAAAATTCCAACCATCGCTCTCGTCTCATATTCAATTCTCTCTCGATCAAACAAGTATTTTAAGCTCTTGTGATCACTAAAGACATTGAATATAGCTCCATACGTAAAATGCCTCCACACTTTCAACGCAAAAACTACCGCAGCCTAGCTCCAAATCATGCGTTGGGTAGTTCCTCTCATGAACCTTTAATTGTCTTGAAGCATAAGCTACCACATTCCGATTTTGCATCAACACACATCCTAACCCCCGATAAGATGCATCACAATACACCTCAAAAGATTTGTTAGGATCCGCAAAATTAACACCGGTGCGCTCGTTAATCTTTTCTTCAGCTTCTTGAAAACTCGCTTCACGTTCCTCCGTCCAATCGAAAGCTTGAACTCTTCCTCGTGAGTTGTGTAAGTGGTCCAGCCTATCTTGGAAAAACCTTCAATAAATCTTCGTAATATCCGGCTAATCCAACAAAACTTCGAACCTCACCACAGTCTTAGGCCTTTCCCATCGTAAAAAACGCTCTCCACCTTCGATGGGTCTACCGCAATACCTTCCTTGGAAATTACGTGACCTAAAAATTGAACTTCATCCAACCAAAACTCGCACTTTGACAACTTCGCAAATAGCTTCTTCTCCTTCAAAATCTGGAGAACTATACTGAGATGTTCAAAGATGCTCTTCTCGACTTTGAGAATAGATCGAATGTCATCGATGAAGACAACGACAAATCTGTCTAAGTATGGACGAAAAATCCTATTCATATAGTCCATGAATATCGCAGAGCATTCGTCACTCCGAACGGCATTACTTGATACTCATAATGTCCATAACGAGTTCGGAAAGCTGTTTTGGGTACATCATCGGCCTTGACACGAATCGATGATAACCTCGATCGCAGATCTATCTTAGAGAATACAATGCTCCCTTCAATTGATCCATCAAGTCATCAATCCTTGGTAGTGGATACTTATTCTTTATAGTCACCTTGTTCAATTGTCGATAATCTACACAAAGACGCGAAGTTCCATCCTTCTTTTGACTAGTAACACCGGTGCTCCCCATGGTGAAACACTAGGTCGCACAAACCGCTTCTCCAACAGCTTCCTCCAATTGCTTCTTCAACTCGCCAACTCTACAGTGACATTCGGTAAGGTGCAATCGAAATAGGACGGCCTGTGTACTAAGTCGATAGAGAATTCGATCTCCCTTTCCTAAGTGGCAAACCAGGTACATCGTCAGAAAATCTCTCGGAAACTCATTGACGACAGGAATAAGTGCTCACATCCTTCTCAAACTTGACTTCCAAAGAAGACAAGAACATAAACCCTTGAGCTCCATCCTCAACAATGACTTGACCTTTACAAAATAGTCAAGAATCCAGAACTTTCTTCCTTAGGAAAACTATGGCCTTACTCGCACAGCCTATAAGGATATGGTTAGAAGATAACCAATCCATTCCTAATATTATGTCTATCTCAACAAGAGGTAAACAAATCAAGTTGACCGAAAACTTACGATCCTTTATGACAATAGGACAATTCATGCATATCTTGGATGTAACAACAAGCTTGGCGGCGGTGTAGAAACAACCAATTGAAAACTCGAGAAGACACAGTAGCTTTCAAACGTTCCACACAATCATATGCAATAAATGAGTGTGTTGCACCCGAATCATATAGCAAAGTCAGTGATTACCTTCAATGACACCTTCTCCTTGTATAAGATCCTCGACCGAGAAGCTTCTGGGCCCGGCCATTGTATAAACTCGCCCTCCAGATCTTGGCCGAGTAGCACGGACATTCCTCACCTGCAGCTTCCTCTCGTGCCGCGTACAATCCCTTGAAATATGTCCGTGCTTTTTGCATTTAAAACAGATCGTTCCTCTTATCGGACAATCAGTAGATAGATGGCCTTTCTTGCCACATTTGAAACAGTCGGCGTAAATGCCACATTCTCGATTAGCTTGATTTCCACCAAAACTTCCCCCAACAGATGGACGTTGAGGTTGACTCCCGTGACGGCCTCGCATAAGGCTTCCTCCGAAACCTACCACCACCTGCTACTACTTCCTCTTTGGAACCTAGTCGGCCCAAAATTACGATTCCTTTGATCTCGGGACGGCTCCAATGCCTCGAGTCTTCGACAAGTGTCTATCAACACAGAAACTCCTTCATTCTCATCGGTAGCACCGCACGTCTCAACTCCATTCTTAACCCATCCTCAAACTTCGGCACCTCCATACCTCATCCGTTTGGTTCTCGGGAAATACCTCGAGAATTGTGACAAACTCTCGAATTTTGCAAAGATACTCTCCAACAAACCATACTCCTTGACGCGCACCAAGAAATTCCATTTCCTTGGCATGTCGAGCAAGACGGAAAGTACTTCTCCGTAAATACTTCACAAAACACCTCCCTGTGTGATCTCGCCTCCTTCATTTCGCAACACTTGGCGCGTATTTCTCCACCAATGCTCAAGATCTCCTCTCAACATATATACAAAGATATGTTACCTTCTTATTTTCTCGCGCACCCCATTCCTTCGAATATTCGTTCCAAGTCTTGAATCCAAAGACTTGCCTTTTCGTGGTCAAACTCGCTCTAAACCGTGGCGGATTGTTTGCGTCTCGAACTCGACAAATTCAAAGCATCGCCATCATATCTTGATGTTGAGTCGCTTCTTTGATTTTGCTGATTTTGTTGAGCAATCATCGCCGCCATTTGTCCGAATAGCCTCAAGAATAAAGAACCATTGATCCACATTAGGTGCCACGTTTGCACGCTCTTCCTCTTCCTCCGTACATCTTCTTTCTTCAACAAGACAAAACAATGTCGATGTAACCTTTCGGAAACAAATCACAGAGATTCACACAACACAAGCAAAAACAGACCTAACCACAACCCCAAAAGACTCTAACTTGGGCTCGATACCAACTAATGTAACACCCTTGTGGGATGCCACATTTATGAATGTAATGAAATAAAATAAAATAAAACTCTTACCCAAGTTATAAAACATTTGATACTTATATAAAATTTGCGGAATATTTTTTTTTTTCTTTTTATAATTATAACATTAAATAAAGTAACACGAAACACAAGATATAACAAACATAAACTCACCATAATATACATATGATTCTCTTTTAGTACAAACATAATTTACAACTACATGTATTTAATAAAAAGAAAGATTTGACACAAAGCTAAAACATAATACCGCTCGCCCAAGTGCATCCCAAGAGATAACAAACCCTCCGATGAATCACCATCCGTCACCTCCGTAATAACCATCGAAAAGTGTGCATCTATGAGATCTCCCAAAGACTTCTGGACACGAGTCCGAGTCGTCGACTCGCTACTCAACTCACTAGGCGCGTGAAAACTCCCCCCGCCAATAGCGCCTAATGGTTAAAGGTAACTCTAAATGAAGATAAAGCATAGTAGTGAATATGACCTCCCCGTCATACTCCCTACATAGGGACACACAATCGTCCCACATACGCCATCGTCTCTCGGTCAAGCATGCATACGCCATGCCTCGAACCTCCATGGAACTCCGCCGCACGAACCCGAAGAATCCGGGCAAGGCCATGACCTCAAGATCGCCTTGACGATCGGTATGATCACCGGTTCCTCCTCCTCGTATAAATCGCCCGACCGTTGCTCGTCGTGGTATCGTACCTCAAGAGGCCGATCCTCCTCTACCTCAAACTCTTTACTAAGTAACACAAGAATATCGAGAAAACATATAGAGAGGTGAGACAATCTACACCATTACCCGCATGGCAATAAAGAAAACGACAAGACAAACAATTATCACAACAAGACATATATTAAGCAATATACAACAATAATACATAACACAATATCATGCATAATATAAAAGCAATAAACCATATAATTTATCACAGATTATAATAAACAAGAATATGCAGATAATGCATGAACATTAAAATGCAGATGATGAATGATACACACACCGACTCGTTCCTACCCATGGAGCTAAACACGGATATCCGAGAGAATGATCCGAATAGAAACTAATAATACTTTATGGCTGCCCAACCAAGCTATTGCACCGTCAACACGTCGTGTCTATAGCCCACAAATTCCAAAACATCGTGTAGCAAGACATACCCAAACATCGTGTACCACAGCATAGTACTTAATAGTCCCCTCAAGATCTTGACTAAGAATAGTGCTTGTCAAGATCATTAGTGTGTTGCCTGCTACCACGGCCCGCAGGAGCAACCCACCGTCCGTACGTGGAATTCTCCGCACACTAATGCCTCCAAGTTCATAAATGAACCACACTACGCTTATCACACCAAATACTGTAATTCGCCTCGTCAATCAATCACCAATTATAACCTAAATTGGCACAACACCCTAAACATGAGCTAAAATTACGTAAATACCCCTATTATCCAAATTTTACCATATTTTACGAGAAATTACCAAAATACCCCTAGTCACCAAAAAACAAAGTATAGTACGTCCCACCCGACAAGATTACACTATAACATGTCCGGGTCCACCACTTTGGCCCGACAAAAAACTTACAAAGATTGTTCAATCGCGTAGGATTTTTATCGCATTTTCACAATCTCGACGTTTTCACAAACGTTTTTAAATCGCATAAAGATATTTTGACGTTTTTAAACATCGTAAAATTGTTTTTGAATCATTTTCTCAATCGCGTAGGATTTTTAATTCATTTTCTTAACCGAATAGCTTAAAATTGTTATTTTTAATATGTGTAAAACTATATCTAGTACTTTTAAAATACGTAATGTATTTTCCTTGTGTTCTAAATATAGTATGGAATCTTTTCATTTTATGCGTTTGATTTTAATAAATTTTGGCAAGATTTTGCCTATAAAATCAAGATAAGGTATTTTTAACGTTTTCCTCTAAATATAGTTTATTTTATTTTTACCCTATAATTTCACTTTAAAATTTACTAACGCGCTTCAAAATTTATAGTATGAGCTCTACGTTAGTACTTTTCAAGTGTATGATTAATTTCTTACTTAAACTAAATTCGCTAAGTTAAAATTCTAGAACATAATTAATTCCTTTGATTTTCTCAATGATTCTTTGGAATCGATTTATGTTATAAAATAATTATCTAACCTATCTTAGTAAATAAAATGGCATGTTGGCCAAATCAAAGTAAAATGGCATTTGATTATACACTAAATGGCATTTTGGCCACAATTAACCTAAACCATTTTTAACTTTGATTATTTTACTTAAATTCCTTGAATCAGCTTATTTAGAAAATTGCCGAGAACATTTTGGTTCTCTTTTTGGATGTAAGGTCGTGAGCCTCATAGTGTGTTCTTTGGAACACTCATGCATTTCGTATACATGTTATTCACATCCTACTTAAATAAATACACAATTATAATTACATACAATTATGTAATCACATATAAAACACATACAATATATTTTAAGCCATAATCATGCATAGCAAAAATAATAAAAACTATAATCATGCATAGCAAATTAAAATCACAATTATTAAAGCATTTTAAACAATCAAAAACAATAAAATCACAAATAAACCATACAACCGAATCCTTATGGATTCTACACACAAACACAATCCATTTTCTCATCACCACTTAGGGTTGATGAGATTAAATCTCCCTCTTACCTCTTGTAGACAAAACAATCAGAAGATTCCTTCCTTTCCTCCAAATTTCGTGTGACCACCAATAAAATTCCTAAAATTCTCAAATAATTAGCAAATACACATACAAGGTACAAAATAGGAAAACCATGGAACAAACATGGTTAGAAAAATCAGAATTTAAATTTTGAACCATAGAAATCAAACTTACCCTTAAGGAAGTAAGCAAGAAGTGAGATTTTGAGCAAGTTAGAGTAGGAATTTGGGAAAAGTTTGTGAATGAAAGATGCTTAGAATGGTATTTGGGTTCAAGAAATGTGATGATCTAAAATTATGAAGGCCTTGGTGTGGTTGGATGAGGGCTGGCCGAAATAGAGAGAGAAAATGGAAGAGAAATGTTTGCTTGAGCTTTTGATATTTTAGAGAGAGAAGTGAATAGCCAAAATGTGATAAAGATGAAAAACTAAAGTGAAGAGTAAATGAAGAGTGCAGCAGCCGTGAGTGGCCTTTAGGTGAGCTTGAGTGAGTGAATTTGCTTGGTAAAAATATCACAAATGTGTTCACACTAGCTAGCACATGGCCTAGTCATGTTGGATCCTTCTTGAACCTTGTAGAACCAAGCCCACTAAGCCTCCTTGCTGCCCAAAACCGTGCTCACTCTCCCTCCATAATGTCTTAATTGTCCTCCAATTACACCTAATTATATGTTAGTTAATTAGGCAATTAGTTAGGTTAATTATCCTAACCATTCTTAATTAACATACTACTAATATAACTAATTAATTTAGTATATATTAACATATATTATAACCTTTAATTAATATTAATATATCTAATTAGTAGTTAGATTATAATTAATTCATAACTAAGCTAGTTCACTTAGTATGCTAATTAAGTAATTAGATTAGTTTAATTAAGCTTAATTAGGTTACTAACCATTTTCAAGCCTACAATTGTTGACTAAATCCTAACCCTTGGTTCATCTTTAATTCCTAACCATTGATTAGATCTAGGGTAGATATCACTTGATCAAAAACCTATCATTCTAATCTCACCATTGATTAGATCAATGGCTTAGATTAAAGGCTTCATCATTAAGTCTTCATCCAACGGTCCAAATGAAAACACATGCTCCCTTAGGTGTCCAATTCCTATTGGTTTAGAAAGTCAAGCCTACCTTTGTTGACTTGCTCTCATTGGTTAGAAATTGTACAACAAAGACAGCTTGACTGTTTTTCCTACACGCTGGTCCCACAAAGACTTTTAAAGATCTCGTGGTCAAACCAAAGCGATTTTTACTGTTTTTGAGACAAGAGGTATCGTAATATAAAATAATATTATAAAAATATAAAATTATTTTATTACACGCTTAAACCGAAAAATTACGCTATTAATTTATATATCAATCAATTGGGTTTAGTAAGATCCCCTACTCCAATTAATTAAAATAAGATTTATCCCACGTAAAATTTTTATTTTCTTAGGTCGGAGCAAATCACATACAACATTCAAGTACACTCACGGAATAGTCAAATTAAATTTTCTCATGTTCACAGAATTCACAAAACAGTACAAATCGGGACTATATTGTAATTATCCCAAAAGTTAGGGTGTTACACACACGGCCGTGTGCATGTGACTCACTACATTGAAGTTATGTAATTCAAGCTCACACGACCATGTCGTGCACTCACACGGCCGTGTAAGGTATTCTGGAGTGTAAAAGAAGTAGTTTTCACCCCAATAGTTATAAATAGAAGCAAACCCTTAAATCTAAAATAGACAGAGGCTACAAGAGACTTTGAGAGGCACAAGGATTGAAGGCTAGGGCTTGGAAGGCAAGAGCAGGAGTCATTAAAGTCTTTTCCTCCATCTTCATCTTCTCCATCTTCTTTTTTTTTTGTTTTGGAATCATGATTGTTTCTTTAACCTTTGTTCTTATTTGTGCTACAATTGCCATGAGCTACTAAACCCCTTTTTTTAGGATTGGGATGAAACTCTCTATTTCTCTATGTTGAATTGTTAATTTGATTCTTTGTTAATAAAAATTATTGTTCTTGATTCATTCTTAGTATAATGCTTGTGGTATGTTACGCGTCATATTTATATGATCTTAGGCTTTAGGTGAAGGATCAAAAGTGAAATCTAAGTGCTTGATAATCTAAGAATTGAATTAGGAATTGAGACCTAGACATAGTCTTAAATCCTTCAAGGAACTAATGATTGTCATGAATCTTAATGAGTTAGAACTTGGATTAATTGCCATGTGAATGGAGTTGATGAAGTTTTAGCACGTTTTTAGTACCAAGAAATCGGGCTTTAAATAATTTAGGACAAACCGCCTTCAAGAACATAATTGAACATTAGCAAAGATAGGATTACAATTTAGCATAGAGGGTAGTGTAGTGGATTTCTAGTCCTAGGCCTTTAAACCTTAATTGAATCTTAACTTTTCTTGATTTAATTGCTTATTTAATTGCTTTGAGTTTTATTTTGATTTTAATTTAGATTTCACCATTGTGTTTGTTCACTTAAATAATCAAAATCACCACAAGAGTTAGTAACCAATCGATCCTCGTGGGAACGATCTTTATTTTACTACTTGTACAATCTGTGCGCTTGCGAAAAGTCCACAACACTAGGCGCCAGCGCACCAAAATGTTTCCCCTGATTTTCTAGGCATTGGGTGCCTAGGTGCCAATGCACCAGAAGCAAATTCTGCAAAAATGAGTTTTTTGCATAATTTGTTTTCCAATCCTCAAATCATAGATTCTAAGTGATTTTCAATCCTAAACATGATCTCTAAACATGATAGAATCATCAAACACTAACTTAACTCATCTAACATAGATTAATGAGCAAAGATCAATCATCAATACCCATTTTCTAACTGCAAAAGCCATAGGAGAACAAGGACAAACTTAAGTCTTAAATCACCACCACGCATCAAACATACTAAAATCAAGTCATCATCAAGTTTACAAACAAGAATCAAGCATGAACAACCAAAACCAACACTCAAACCCATTTATTCAACAAACAACTTCATGCAACAAGTTGAATAAAGGGAAGAGCAAAGTCATGGAAAACAAGTCCCCTACCTCACTTTGTGTAGAATATGATTAAGCCTTGGCCTTTCCTTTCTCCTTCCTCTTCCTTTCCTCTTCCTTTACTCTTCTTCCTCTTTTCTTCTTTTCCCTCTTTTCTTGCATTTTTTGTTTCTGTTTCAGCTACAAAGTGCCTTATGTGAGAGGAGAAAGAAGGATAAAAAGTCAAGAAAATAGGATAGAATCGTGAAAACTAAGGTCATTAGAATTAGGTCCTGAAACTTTATATTTATTAGGAATACTTTGATTTTACCAAATCAAGTTTTCTAACTTCCATATGTATTAGAATAAATCTTAAGATTCATCTAAATATTAATTTCATCATTTACATAAGTTTCCATATCTATGACTCATTAATCCGGTATTAGAACACTCAACCAGTGTACTTAAAAATACCAAACTGACTCTGTTTATCTTCAAACTTTAACTACGCCATACTTAGTTCATTTGTGTTTATGACCTAGAAACAAATTTTCCATATTTGTTTCCCATAATTAAACAACTTATGCCATTATTTGAGTCATTTTAAGCGACTTTTCACCTTCTGTGTTGCAGTAAAATGCCTAAACTAACTCAGAAAGTCATAAAATTAAATAAGCATGTTAAGCAAGTATTACATTATCTCTATGACCATATATAAGTTTAACATGTTATTGAGGGTGTTATAGTTTCTCCTTCAAAACACGTTTTAATATGGTTTTACGCATTTACATGAGGAAAGCTGAGCCTATAATGGATAAAAACACAAGCAAAAATCTTCTCGCTTTTCACCATTGTTGCTAGTGGAAAAATAGTTTGTTCAGAAAAGTCTAATAATTAAAACACAAGCAAGTCTAACAATTGCAAATTTTAAAAATTTTAAGTTTAAATCATAGGCATCTATTCAAGAAGACCAAAATGGCATCATGTTGAATTTCCTAAACAACATAACATTTCTTGTTCACCATAAATGGCTAAACTTTGCTAAAATGTCACACCCAACACCTCCAAGAAGCAACGTTTCAGTCACACTGTAACATCCCAAAAATTATTTATTTCATTATAAATGATCATTTTATAATATTTATGATTTTTAGGAATTTTTGTGGATTTTTCTAGAAATGACGAATATTTTAATATATTCCTCGTTTTATGTGTGCAATGAGCGGAGCCGGGATAACGAAATGTTGTCCCTGAGGCTGGTAAACCTTGGACTGTCAACGTGTTGATGGGAGATCTTACTAAACCCGAGGCTGGGCATAATTTGCGAGGTTTGTGTTTTTTGAGGTTTTATCTGCTAGATAAAATCGCGGTATCATAAAATTATCGGATGAATAATAAAATATTATTTTCATCACTTGTAATTTTCTTCACTGAGAAAATAATTCTATAGTGTAATTAATCATCAGTCAGATGTATTTAATCAAGGAGACAAGCTTACTATGCACTTTATCGAGAGGCGCGCGAAGCTTCTCAAGGAAGCTTCTTCCAACCATTTTTTCTTTCTCCTCCCATTTTTGTGCAGCAAGTTTGACTATAGGGGGGAGCCTATTTCATTTTCTTTCACACATTTCCCCTCCTCCCTGTACACAGCTCACTGTTCACTCATCTTTCTCCCTTTTCTCTTTCACTCTACAGCAGCAACATCATTACCACCAACACCTCCATTCTCATCTTACAAACTGTCACACTCCTTGCACCATTTTGTATTTGGAGGACCACCATCATTGAGGAAGTCATCTTCAAAGTTCACCATTCTCTTCATCTTCATTCTTTTCCACCTTTGAAGCTTAAAGATTGGAGCTTTAAGGTAAAGCTCTCAGCTTTTTCTTCCTCTCTTCTCATTTTCGTAACCCATTGTCATTTTGGTGACCATGGGTATCTATTTCAATATTTGGTTCTGATTTTGCAAGTTTAAATGTTCAAGGATTCCCAGGGAGCTGAACACGAAACTCCTGACCAAAAAGGAGCAACCTTTCTTTGTGCTTCTCTAAGGTAAGAGGAAGACACTCCTCCTCAACCTCTTTTAGCATTTAGGAACGTTGTCTGTGATTGGTATTGAGGGTCATTTTTGTTTGCCTGTTATTTGTGATGTATGTGTGCTATTTGATTGTTTTTATGTGTTTTGATATATCTGAATGTATTGGAACGTATAATATGGAAGGAGTGACGTCGGATTGGTTTTCAGATGGCCACGGTTCTGAGACTAAAACTTTGGGATTCTTTGTGAGAAATTGTAATAACTTGAGTTTCTGACCATTAAGCAAAATGTCAAAATCCGTCAGGTTAGAGTACCAATATCCATCGAATTTGATCTTCCTACCATTTAGTAGAATGTCAAAATCTGTCGAGTATGAACCCCTGGCCATGCCCGTCGAAATTAATCTTCATACCAAATCCGTCGAGTTAGAAGGCCAAACCCGTCGAATAGAGTTCCTGACCACTTAGGAGGGAAACCTCTCCATTTCCAAATCCTTCGAATAGAGTTCCTGACCATTTAGAAGAGAAACTTCTCCAATGCCAAACCCGTCGAGTTAGAGTGACAAACCCGTCGAGTAGAGTTTCTGACCACTTAGGAGAGAAACTTCTCCAATGCCAAATCCGTCGAGTTTGAATGTCAACTTTCGTCGAGTGGCATACCCATCGAGTAGATTTTCTGTCCGTTTAATAGAAACTTTCCCAAAATCAATATTCGTCGAGTTTGAGTGTCAACATCCGTTGAGTGACACATTCGTCGAGTTTGATCTCCTGATCGTTTAGTGCCGTGTCAATATCAGTCGAATTAGAGTTTCTGATCATTTAGTAGGGGGACTTCTCCAGATCCGTCAAATTAGAGTTTCTAACTATAGTGTTTTTCATAGGTTCGACACTTGGAATATTTCTCCAACATCGACACCCATCCATCGAATTAGGACTTCTGCTGACATTCTGGAAAATTCGACAGTTTTGACCTCCATTCGACAGAACCTCCATTCGATAGGAATTGATTTTTAGCCAATCTTGTTATATAATGTTCTCCCATCTTTCATCATTCTGCTAAGTCACTTTTCGTCGAATGGCAGCCTCAATTTGTCACTAAATACATTGTCCCCATCGAATTCACAAGTATAGTTTGTCACCCAACATTTAGTAATTAAATTGTGGCTTTGCTGGTGATTTCAGCCGTGTATCTTCCTGGACTCAAGGCTTTGAACAAACATAACCATATTAATCGTAAATAATTGGATGGCTAGGAACTAATTAGGGATTCATAAAGAAGGAAAAACAAGGAACGTGAGCATGCCTTACAACTAGTGAGAATTTTGAATAAAGGAAGAACATGAGTATGGGTGAGGTTGTGAGGAACATAATGAATTTAATGGTTGACTTCTATCATGACTAAGAATGGAATTTTCATAAGACTGAGGATAATTTAATTAGGGTACAAACATGAGAGTGTGAGACTTTGAGGTCTTAGAATAACCTTCTAAGTGTATATGAATAAGCCATCTAAGAGAATTTAGTTAATTAAAAGAATTCAACTAATTAAGAGAATTCCTTCAGAGACAAACTTTGTAAGAAGAGCTAAACCTAAACAAGAATTCATAATACACTTTAAAAATGTATTAATTTATTTAACAATAATATTATGTTACTGTAGGTCTATGTGAGTGACCATTGATTGTGTTAATTCTTACTTTGGCAAATTGTGACATATGATGGAATAGTATGTAATAATGATCATACATGATTATGCATAGAGTCTATATGCATTGTGAATGTCCGTGGGACTGTCGTAAGACCTAGTTACCTAGGAGTTGAACACACCTTAGTGCGGGTGCGAATAGACAAGTGTAGGTCATCGGTTGACCTTGGGGGCGTCAGGTTGCGGGTACCTCGCAATGGGCAGTTGGTAGCTCTCTGTTCGTGGGGCAGACCGATGCAAACGCATTGACGATCCAGACCGAGATATTGTACTATATCGTGATCTAGTGCAGACTATCTGTATAATGCCATGATGTGAACGTGGGAAAATTCAGAATTATAGCACTTTGGCCTCGGCGGCCTAGTTGCAGACATGTCGCCTGATCTTTCTCTCCAACTGTTTGTGTTTAGCTCCATAGAATAGGATTTTGATTTTTGTATGCATATGTATAGTGGGTCCATGAATTATCTGGCATTAATTGTTATTATAAATAGAACCGTTGCATTACTGATATATATATATATATAACTGCCTGGAACTGTTTGGTTGATTATAACTGCTACTAAATGTCTATTATCATTATTGCTGTCAAAAATGCTATGTGGGTGCATTGCGCCGTTTGGTTTCTTATTGCTATAATTGGTAATGATGGTAGGATGTCTTACCTCTTTCTTGTACTTTTCTTGTTCTATATAAAAATTTGGTTAAAGACTGTAAGAGGGAACGAGGTTGGATTCCTCTGGATTTTCTTGGTTTTACCCACTGTATCCAGTGATGTTGTCGCTAAGGGAGTTCTATTGGGTTCGCTCAAATTGTGTTCACTGGTGGTGCCAAGACTTGGCGAGTCGACTGGACTGGCAAGCGTATGCGATATGTTGGGGATCTGACTTTGACCATGAAGAGGACTGCGATTGAGGACTCTATTCTGTATTTCTAACTACGCCGGTGAGCCCGGAGTTGCCTCACGCATTCGGGATCCGATGGAATGCCCAACTCCTTAGTTGTGGATATGATGTGGGTAGTTTATATTTTATTTTGCATTACCTATATAAAGTGTATTTTAGGGTATGCGTATATTTTTAAGGTGATTATCCAGACTTAAATGTTGTAAATCGAGTGCATCTTATAATTTATATTTTAATTAGTTGTATATGTAACTATTCATTCGTGGCTCCTATTTTCCTCGTATGCGAAATGATTAATAATTTTTGTAAAGTTTGTTATTGGACAATGTTAGCACGCCAAAATTTAGTGACCATGACATAATGACGATTGTGCCTTGGTTATTAAATCGAGGGGTGTTACATTAAGGTGGTATCAGAGCTCAGTTCATCCTGTTGAGTTGGGGTATGGACTGACTATGCTTAGACATGTTAGAAGTTTTTGTATGTTGTGTACTTCCTTGTCTCTTGATTGAGATGTTGGGAAAGGAAGCCATGGCTTGCCGTAGGTTGAGTGTTGGTAGTTACTGTTGCATAGTTACATGATATTGAGTATTGGCCCACTCAATGTGTAATGTTCTGTGTCTACAGAAAACTATGACTTCACCTAGGCGTATTAAGGTAATAGGAGTTCTTTAGAAAGAAGCTCAGCTGGTATGACTGAACTTGCTTAGGATTTGTTTGCATTTATACCCTTGTTGTGTTACCTCTAGAATTGTTTGAGCCGTTGGGTCAGAAAAAGGGTAGTTAAATGAGGCTTATAAGGTTTGTGGACTGAGGTATCCAAGAGGTTTTCAAAAATTGATCCTCTTTGGAAAAGAGTATCTGGCATAAGTTTGGTTCGAGGAGTTGCATAGGAGTCAAAGACTTACTGGAGATCGCGTCGCGGAAGGCAAAATGAAGGAGCTCAAGTTATAATCCTTTGGGTTTGTCTTGTTGGGTTGTGTGACTCTTTGTGTTTGGTTTCCGAAAAGAGACTATTGTTTGGACTAAATGCTTTTGATTTTCTTATGATTTGATTTGTTTGTTCTTGATGGAAGACAATGACTCGAGGTAAATGTAAGTGTGCAAATACGAGGAATGACAATGATGGCACGATTGCGGCAGTTGAAGAAATGCAAAGGATAGTTGATGTAACAACACACTAGGATAAGAGGGCCGCACAACAGCAGGAATTAGAAGTTGAGGTCCAGAATTTGAAGGAAGAAAGTCGACTTTGGGGTAACTCTGGATTACCAAAGTTCCAAAGGAGGAACCATAGGAAGGCCAATCGGTTTGAGCAGAAATCGTATATGCTACGACCAAGGGGACAACAACAACAACAAACGTTGAAAGGGAGTGCGAGTGGTAGTAAGTCCAATCCAACTGCGGTACCGTTATCAAGATGTAAGAAGTGTGGAAAGGACCACTTCACGAGGGACTGTAAGATCGAAGGAAGAATTTGTTTCAAGTGCGGAAAGCAAGGACATGTGTGGAGGGATTGTGCTTTACATGAGACAAAGCCTCCACATACGATCAAAAGGGTAATCTGCTTCAAGTGTGGACAGGACCATTTAACCAAGGATTGTACGATCGAAGGGATAATTTGTTTCAAATGCGGAGAGCTAGGACATGTGGCTAAGAACTGTACTTCACAAAGGACGAAGCCTTTGGTTGGTGATGCACGCACTTCACAATCTCACGAAGAAAGGAGAGTTAATTTCTCTAGTGGAGTAGAAACATCCAAGACTGAAGACCTGAACGAGGGAGCTTGTACTACAACTGATGACCCTGTGATTTTACTATATAATTTCGGGGGTAACCCGTTTCTTTATGACTTATGAATGTATGAATCCAGTAGGGATGTTCGTACCTTCGTTATCTTTTGACTAAGTTATTTCTATCTTGGCTGCTAAGAACTTGTTGATGGTAGCCAAGTTGTTTAAATTATCCTATGACTTGTTAAAGACTGAATCCTTCTGTTGATCTGATTTGTTTACTTCTTTTACAAATTGGATGTAATGTTACAAAAGGGATTGGTTATCTTCAGGCCATGTTTTGTTGAAATATTCCAATGCAATTCTAAGAGTTCGTTTCTGGAATTGAGTTGTCTATGTATTTACTTCTTTTGACTCGAATGATATTATTCTCGTTTGTAAGCCTACCCTTGTTACAACTAGTTTATTTAAAACTATCCTATTGTCGTTAGAAATTGGAACCCTTTTCTACCAATTCAATCATTTACTTTCTTCATGAATAGACTTAATCTCAGGAAGGGGATTGATTGTTTTCTAAACGGGTCTCGTTGTTTGATTTTAACAGAAACTTAGTGTTTCTTGAGATAGAAATTTCCTAGATGTGAATCAATGAAACTCACTCCTAAGTTTTATTGGACCATACATCACACTCTTCATTAGGCGGGTCCAGTGGTAAATCAAGTGATTTCCCTATTTTTCTTTTTAATCTTTATAACATTTCTAGTATACTTCGATTGAGTAATATGTTCCTGAATCTGAACTATAACGATGCGCCAAGCGTAGTACAATTAGGTGAGAACTTATCCTATGAGACATTTTGTTCGAATCAAGGAAAGACAGTTTGACAAATCAATTGAAGAACGTCGCTGTTTTCTCTAAGACCAGCTTGTGTTCTGGACTATCATCGAGTTCACTCAAAGGCGACATTCTGATCTATTCTTGATGTTTGGAGGAACGTACCGAATCTCTCGGAGTGTTTCTTAAAATCTTGAAGAAGAAGAAGTTATACGTAAAGTTGTTTAAGTGTGAATTCCAGTTGGAGGCAGTTCAACCTTTGGGCTACGCGATTTTAAGGGAAGGAATTGTTGTGAACCCATCGGAACTCGAAGCGTTTCTTCAACGAGAAAGACCGAAGACCGTAATGGAAATTCGTAGCCAGATGGAATTAATTGGTTAATATGGGAGACTCGTCGCAGAATTTTGAAGTGGCAAGATTTCTTGTCAAACTCATGCATGAGAGTCAAGTTTATAGGATTGGTGCAGATAAGGAAAGATTTTCGAGAATTGAAGAGACATTCAATTTCTTCACTAAAGATGATTCTGCCCAAATCCCAATGAACTTTTGGGATGCCTAGTGGAGCTTCGCATTGGAAATTAGAATGTGAGCTTGATCAGAATAGAAGGAATGGTAACGTACGCTTAGAGACAATCGAGAATACATGAGAAGGATTACCTTACATCAACTCAGAGTTAGCTTTGTAGTTGCATTGAAGATCTAGAAACACTTTCTACAAGGAGAAATTCTCAATGCCTATAGTAATCTTAAGAGCCAAAGGTATTTTGTTCTATTGGAATGAGTGAAAATGAGGCAGAGATGATGATTAGAAGTTCCGAAAGGTTTTGACTTTTTCATTTTAGTATAAATCCCAAAAGAGGCGAATGTCGTGGTGGATGCCTTAAGAAGAAAATACGCTTAGTTGTGTACTAAGTGAGCAAGAAGAATAAGTTCGATAGAGCCACTCCATGATGTACAGTTGTTTGGAGAGTTGGCTGTTGGATGGCTAAAGGCTCAAGGGCGTAGAATCTTTTATTGATCGGCCTATGACGTCAACACGTTTTTGCCTATTAATATAAGATACTCAGTGGAAGGAAGCAACCTTATTGCCAGTAATTTGGATCGATGCAGCTGAAGATATAACACGAGAACTAGGAGACGAAATGAAAGAAACACAGTCGCGTTTGTTCTAAGATATAATGAATTTCGAGGATGAAATTTCCTTTTTGAAGGGGAGTGTTGTAACATCCCAAAAATTATTTATTTCATTATAAATGATCATTTTATAATATTTATGATTTTTAGGAATTTTTGTGGATTTTTCTAGAAATAATGAATATTTTAATATATTCCTCGTTTTATGTGTGCAATGAGCGGAGCCGGGATAACAAAATGTTGTCCCTGAGGCTAGTAAACCTTGGACTGTCAACGTGTCGATGGGGAATCTTACTAAACCCGAGGCTGGGCACAGTTTGCGAAGTTTATGTTTTTCGAGGTTTTATCTGCTAGATAAAATCGCGGTATCATAAAATTATTAAATGAATAATAAAATATTATTTTCATCACTTGTAATTTTCTTCACTGAGAAAATAATTCTACAGTGTAATTACTCATCAGTCAGATGTATTTAATCAAGGAGACAAGCTTACTATGCACTTTATCGAGAGGCGCGCGAAGCTTCTCAAGGAAGCTTCCTCCAACCACTTTTTCTCTCTCCTCCCATTTTTGTGCAGCACGTTTGACTATAGGGGGAGCCTATTTCATTTTCTTTCACACATTTCCCCTCCTCCCTGTACGCAGCTCACTGTTCACTCATCTTTCTCCCTTTTCTCTTTCACTCTACAGCAGCAACATCATTACCACCAACACCTCCATTCTTATCTTACAAACCGTCACACTCCTTGCACCATTTTGTATTTGGAGGACCACCATCATTGAGGAAGTCATCTTCAAAGTTCATCATTCTCTTCATCTTCATTCTTTTCCACCTTTGAAGCTTAAAGGTTGGAGCTTTAAGGTAAAGCTCTCATCTTTTTCTTCCTCTCTTCTCATTTTCGTAACCCACTGTCATTTTGGTGACCATGGGTATCTATTTTAATATTTGGTTCTGATTTTGCAAGTTTAAATGTTCAAGGATTCCCAGGGAGCTGAACACGAAATTCCTGACCAAAAAGGAGCAACCTTTCTTTGTGCTTCTCTACGGTAAGAGGAAGACACTCCTCCTCAACCTCTTTTAGCATTTAGGAACGTTGTTTGTGATTGGTATTGAGGGTCATTTTTGTTTGCCTATTGTTTGTGATGTATGTGTGCTATTTGATTATTTCTATGTGTTTTGATATATCTGAATGTATTGGAACGTATAATATGGAAGGAGTGATGTCGGATTGGTTTTCGGATGGCCACAGTTCTGAGACTAAAACTTTGGGAATCTTTGTGAGAAATTGTAATAACTTGAGTTTCTGACCATTAAGCAAAATGTCAAAATTCATCGGGTTAGAGTACCAATATCCATCGAATTTGATCTTCCTACCATTTAGTAGAATGTCAAAATCCGTCGAGTATAAACCCCTAGCCATACCCGTCGAAATTAATCTTTATACCAAATCTGTCGAGTTAGAAGGCCAAACCCGTCGAATAGAGTTCCTGACCACTTAGGAGGGAAACCTCTCCATTTCCAAATCCGTCGAATAGAGTTCCTGACCACTTAGGAGAGAAACTTCTCCAATGCCAAACCCGTCAAGTTAGAGTGACAAACCCGTCGAGTAGAGTTTCTAACCACTTAGGAGAGAAACTTCTCCAATGCCAAATCCGTCAAGTTTGAATGTCAACTTCCGTCGAGTGGCATACCCGTCGAGTAGATTTTTTGTCTGTTTAACAGAAACTTTCCCAAAATCAATATTCGTCGAGTTTGAGTGTCAACATCCGTCGAGTGACACATCCATCGAGTTTGATCTCCTGATCGTTTAGTGCCGCGTCAATATCAGTCGAATTAGAGTTTCTGATCATTTAGTAGGGGGACTTATCCAGATCCGTCGAATTAGAGTTTCTGACCATAGTGTTTTTCATCGGTTCGACACTTGGAAGATTTCTCCAACATCGACACCCATCCGTCAAATTAGGACTTCTGCTGACCTTCTGGAAAATTTGACAGTTTTGACTTCCGTTCGACAGAACCTCCATTCGACAGAAATTGATTTTTAGCCAATCTTGTTATATAATGTTCTCCCATCTTTCATCATTCTGCCAAGTCACTTTTCATCGAATCGCAACCTCAATTTGTCACTAAATACATTGTCCCCGTCAAATTCACAAGTATAGTTTGTCACCCAACATTTAGTAATTAAATTGTGGCTTTGCTAGTGATTTTAGCCTTGTATCTTCCTGGACTCAAGGCTTTGAACAAACATAACCCTATTAATCATAAATAATTGGATGGCTAGGAACTAATTAGGGATTCATAAAGAAGGAAAAATAAGGAACGTGAGCATGCCTTACAACTAGTGAGAATTTTGAATAAAGGAAGAACATAAGTATGGGTGAGGTTGTGAGGAACATAATGAAGTTAATGGTTGACTTCTATCATGACTAAGAATGGAATTTTCATAAGACTTAGGATAATTTAATTAGTGTACGAACATGAGAGTATGAGACTTTGAGATCTTAGAATAACCTTCTAAGTGTATATGAATAAGCTATCTAAGAGAATTTAGTTAATTAAGAGAATTCAACTAATTAAGAGAATTCCTTTAGAGACAAACTTTGTAAGAAGAGCTAAACCTAAACAAGAATTCGTAATGCACTTTAAAAATGTATTAATTTATTTAACAATAATATTATGTTACTGTAGGTCCATGTGAGTGTGAGTGACCAATGATTGTGTTAATTCTTACTTTGGCAAATTGTGACATATGATGGAATAGTATGTAATAATGATCATACATGATTATGCATAGAGTCTGTATGCATTGTGAATGTCCGTGGGACTGTCGTAAGGCCTAGTTGCCTAGGAGTTGAACACACCTTAGTGCGGGTGCGAATAGACAAGTGTAGGTCATAGGTTGACCTTGAGGACATCAGGGTGCGGGTACCTCACAATGGGCAGTTGGTAGCTCTCTGTTCGTGGGGCAGACCGATGCAAACACACTGACGATCCGAACCGAGACACTGTCCTATATCGCGATCTAGTGCAGACTGTCTGTATAATGTAATGATGTGCACGTGGGAAAATTTAGAATTATAGCACTTTGGCCTCGGCAGCCTAGTTGCAGACATGTCGCCTGATCTTTCTCTCCGACCGTTTGTGTCTAGCTCCATGCAGTACGATTTTGATTTTTGTATGCATATGTATAGTGGGTCCATGAATTATCTGGCATTCATTGTTATTATAAATGGAACTGTTGCATTACTGATATATATATATATATATAATGCCTGGAACTGCTTGGTTGATTATAACTGCTACTAAATGTTTATTATCATTATTGCTGTCAAAAATGCTATGTGGGTGCGTTACGCCGTTTGGTTTCTTGTTGTTATAATTGGTAATGATGGTAGGATGTCTTACCTCTTTCTTGTACTTTTCTTGTTTTATATAAAAATTTGGTTAAAGACTGTAAGAGGGAACGAGGTTGGATTCCTTTGGATTTTCTTGGTTTGACCCACTGTATCCGGTGATGTTGTCGCGAAGGGAGTTCTATTGGGTTCACTCGAATTGTGTTCACTGGTGGTGCCAAGACTTGGCGAGTCGACTGGACTGGCAAGCGTATGCGATATGTTAGGGATCTAACTTTGACCATGAAGAGGACTGCGATTGAGGACTCTATTCTTTATTTCTAACTACGCCGGTGAGCCCGGAGTTGCCTCACGCATTCGGGATCCGATGGAGTGCCCAACTCCTTAGTTATGGATATGATGTGGGTAGTTTATATTTTATTTTGCATTACCTATATAAAGTGTATTTTGGGGTATGCGTATATTTTTAAGGTGATTATCCAGACTTAAATGTTGTAAATCGAGTGCATCTTATAATTCATATTTTAATTAGTTGTATATGTAACTATTCATTTGTGGCTCCTATTTTCCTCGTATGCGAAATGATTAATAATTTTTGTAAAGTTTGTTATTGGACAATGTTAGCACGCTGAAATTTTGTGACCGTGACATAATGACGATTGTGCCTTGGTTATTAAATCGAGGGGAGTTACACACACAAGTCACAAACTTTAGAAGACTCGACAAAAATAGATTCATTCAAAGCACAAAGCTTAAAAAGCAACTTTGAACCCTTGAAACTCATCAAACATATGTATTATATAAATGGACAAGTCTCATATGCAACAATAACAAATGAGGGATGATAAAAAGTTTACTTGACACCAAATATTTAAAAATGCATGGGCTTGCAGTATATTTATTTCATAGTCCCTTCACAAATGGTGTCATGCTTCTAATGATTTATACTTCTAGACATAGTTCACCAATTGACAAAATGATTGTTAAACATTAGTGTGAAGAGTGAAAATTTAAAGGTGACTATATCATTCTTCACTAGTTGTTCATAACCAAAATTTGAATATATATGTCCAAAGGTATTCATTCTTCTTCAATTAAGATAACATTGTTTATTGATTTTACACCTCTAATATCTAAATACTTGAATCTCTAACAAAGAAAAGCAAAATCCAAACAAATATCATGTGAAAAGAACATATTTTCTCACGAAAGAATAACTTTGAATATATTTCAACATGAAATAATAACCTAAAACATAGATAACCACATGCATGCATGTATGTCAATATCCACATATTCCACTTGGTCCTAAATCATGCATCTAGACTCTAATACCATATGTAGGATAAAATCACAAATCCTAATAACACCAAAGATCAAGATATATGATATTAGAACACCAATATAAAAAAAAAAGTTATATACCTCTTAAAGACATCTCGATATAATGATGAATCTACTTGAAGAAGTATTAAGATCGTACACACATGTACACACTAAGAACATAATCTTCCCCTCCTTCTCCTTATCTCTTATTAGATAAGGTGGTATAGAATGATTGATTAAAAGATTCATGTCTCATGAAATCACATATGTTTATAGAGGGAGTGGAGAGAGGACTTGATCCTTCATGAATGGTTGTCTTGATTCCATCCAACATGGATTAAAGCAACCAGACCTTTACTCATAATATTGGCCTTACACATGATCCAAGCACACTAATGTTTTGGGCCTAAAGCTTGAAACCCAAACATGATTTTCCAATCCATTTGATCATAATATATTAATGTGGATTGCAAAAACTGTTAAATTACCATTCAACCAATTTACAGTAAACAAAAGAATAAATTAATGGAAGCCTAACTATAAACAAATTCTTACAAAAGGTTTATGTGGTGGATTGGCTTGTTGTGGGTGGTTATAAGGTCATGTGGTGCATGGTGGAGGTCATATTAGAGTTGTTTTACTGCTAGGGTGTTGTTTTATTAGTGTTGTGAGGCTCTGAAACAGTGTGTGTAATGTAGTGGCAATGAGGTGCAAGTGTGCAGTAGTTATATGGTGCCTTTTAGGAGTGACGAAGAGATATGGTATGTGAGGGTGTGTTAGATGGGTGAAGAGTTGTGCAAGTGAGGTGGTGACGGAGTGATATAGAAGATGTAGTGTAGTGGTGAGTGCTAGATGTACCTCTGTGATGGGGTGTTTGTAGGGTGCTTTGGTGCTATTTGGATGTTATAAGGGATAGTGGTTTGCATGCTTGGTGGCTCAATATTCTGGCTTAGCAAGGGAAGGTGCGATGGTGCAATGTGGTATTGCGCATGGGTGCTTTCTTCTGATATGTTTGGTAGGGGTGCTAGTGCTTAAGGTGTTGTGCATTGGTTGTAAAGGTGTGGATGGCTATCAGTGATGTATTGAGTGTTGATTCTGTGCAAGGTGTGTGTGATGGTGGAGATGCAATGGTGAAGGTGGGTGGTGCAAAAGTGGGGTGAAACAGTATTGTGGGTTGTTAGGGTCAAAACTTGTTTGCCCATTTGCTAACTGCAAGTGCACGGGTCGCACAAGTACTACAGATACAGAGTAAGAGATCATTCCCACGAGGATAAGTTTATTTTCAATGGTAAGTATTAATCGATAGCTTACCTAATTCTATTCAAGAACATAAAAATATCGGAAAACAATTAAAGAAACTAAAGACTAAAAAGCAGTAAAGATAATGGTTAGAGATTAGGAAAATCCTTCTTCACCCTTTACTTCAACCAATAACATGCAATCATCTTTATAAATATGAATGCAATGATTAGGTTAGCTTGAGAATCTACATTAGCTAAACGCCTATGTCTAGGTCATCTAACCATGATTTCAATTGCCTAACTCACTAAGTGTCCTTGAGAGCTAACACAAAATCCACTTTTTAAGGTCTATTCTCAAACACGTGCTATGCATGGTTAAGAGGTATATTTCTATCCTATTAGCGAATCAACTCATCCTGCCATTAGAATAGAATCGAACATGCATCAATCATACATACAATCTCTAACCCAAATCCCTATGTCTAGGTCATTGGATTTTATCAAATCAACTTAAATGATTGAACAATATGATTGAACAAAATCAAAGATCCATACAACCTCAGAGAAGAATAAATCATCAATATTCATAAAAAGGATTCAAAGTCATCCCTAAATACAGCTGCTACATCATTGAACACGAAAATACAAATCAAAATACATGTTCAAAGAATGAGGAAGAGAAGAAAGCAAAAGGAGAAAGAGAAATCTTATGAATTTTGCCATTGAAGCTCAGATTCTCCTCCAAGAGAAAGTGGGCTTCCATCCTTAGCTCCCCAAGCTCCATCTCCACCTCCAATGAAGGACCCAGCCGCAGCCTCTAACCCTAAAAAGCTAAAAATCTAAAAACCTAAAAATCTAAAAATCTAAAAAGAAAACTGAGAGAGAGAGAGAAGAGAGAGAGTGAAAAATAGAATAGGTAGACTCAGTTCAACGATGCACGCCGCGACGTGAACGTTACCACGCCGTGGCGTGGAACTCTCTATCTTAACAGTATGCACTGGCTGAGACCATCATGCCGTGGCGTGCATATGTTTGCACCGCGGCGTGGATATCTGGAATGCTTCCTTGGCTTCTTTCCTCCAATGCTGGGGCTAGGCTTGCATTAATTTGTATCTTTTGAGCCCTTCCTGCATTAGAGAAAGCACCAAGTTAAATATAATTGTAAATATTCTTGATCAATCAACAAATATGCACAAATTGCTCAAAAACATAAAGGAAGGTCTCAAAATAGAATTCCACAAATATAAGCATAAAACCTTCCAAATATACATAAGAACAAGGACTAAGCATGCCATTAAGCACAAATATGGGGCATAAATAACTACATTTCATGGAGTTATCACTCCCCTAAACTTAAGATGTTGCTAGTCCTCGAGCAACACAAAGTATGACTAAGAAAACTCACTTTGACAATTCATGCTCACATGCATTCAACAATGATAAATTCAATTTTCTTTTAACCACAACCAATGCATAATGATTATAATGGCCCTCAAAGAATGCGCATGCCCCACAGTTATGTTTAACACTTACACAATGCTTAACATGCCATCAATCATGCTTCCAATCATGCACATGACATCTCTCACAAACATGCAAGTTAAACTTATCTTTTTCAAATCATGCTCATCTGGATAAGTTTATGAACCTACACATGGATACAAATCAAGACTCCACAAAATTGTAGCACAACTCTCTCTCCACTAATGTAAATCACACATGATTGAGGATCAAAAGGAACTTTATAGCTTGTAATGTAAGGCCAATGGTATAGGCGAAAGAAATGAAGGGAAAGGATATAATACAAACATTGAGAAACACAATATATTATTTCAAGACTTGAGTTACTACTTGATATTTAGCAGGGTATTCAATAGTGAATGCAGAAAAATTGCCAAAACCATTTTGATACTTTTTACACTTTACTTTTCTTAAGCTTTTGCTTTTTCTCTTCTTTCTTTCTTTTTTTTCTTTTTTCTTCTTTCTTTTTAAAGCAATGCTTCTTTTCTTTTCTCTTTTTCTGCATCTGGTTCCTTCAGGCTCATTTTGTATTGAATAACATAAATACCCTAAACAATGGACTTAAGTGAAGAAATAACATATCATGCATTCAACAAACATAAAGGGAAGGAAAAGATTGCAATGCTTTCGCATGCATAGAAGGGTTACAAGGTAGGAAATATGAGGGTGAAAGAAAAACATAGCAGGCCAAACATTTAGAAAGCTTCAAAAGGGGACCTAAGGATATAATCATGTAAGGGTAAGCTTGAAAGGCGCCACCGGTCCAAATAATGCCCTAATCACTTCCTCAATCATGCATAATCTAGGATTTTGCCTCAAGAGAGTTGCAAAACAATTTCAAAGATAGTAGAAATCATCCACATGCATAATCCATAAACATTCTCTAGACAAACACTCAAATCTTTCTAAAGTTAAACGAGCATCTAAGTGAGAAACACATCATGCATAAAAACAAACAAGATTGCTTAAGCATGCTTCAAGATCGCAAATGGTTTCACAAATGAATTGAGGACAATCACAAACATTTATATCATTGGCCAACCAAAACTACACTAGCAAATGGCAACAAACCATGCATTCAAAAGATTCATCATTTTTCATTCAAGCATACATAACATCATGTAGAGAATGTTAAAAATTGAAACTTTTATCAACAACCCACCAATAATAGCCAAAACAGGATATAATCATGAAAGCATGATGACTATCACTAGCACATACTTAAAGCATCAAAACATGTGTAAACATTAAGCATTAAGGGTGAAAAACATGCAATGATACTCCTCCAAACCAAAGTGAATGTGTGTTCTTGGTGTTATGGTCTATAGGGTACTTGAGCAAGTCAAAATAGTAGCCTAACTAGAACTGAGCATTATTAAATAAAAAAAATAGAGAAAAATAAAAGAATACAAAAATAGGGGTGCCACGCCGCGGCGTGGACAAGTGTGTGCCTTAGCGTGGAGCTCTCTAGTGCGTGTTCCCGATATGGCAGAGATTGTCACGCCTAGGCATGAACTTGGTGTGCCTAGGTGTGATAAAAAAGCTACAGAATTCTGCAGAAAAATTGAGCGTGTGCCACGGCGTAGAGCAAGGTTACGCCGCGGCGTGAGAGGTCATGCTACAGAATTCTGCAGCAAACTCAACTCTATAGCCATTTTTGCTTCTAAGGGACCTCTAGCACCAGCAAAACATGCCTAAAAACTTAAAACACAAAATGTAAAACAAAAACATAACAAAAACACAAAAACAAACAATTAGCACTTATATACAAAACAAGAACATAAACTAAAAACAACATAAAAAGCTAAATACTAAAGGATCTAAACATGTCCAAATGGACTTATTGAACATATTAAACAAGGTTTGGAAAAAGAAGAAGGAAGAAAACACAAAATCAAACTATTGACATATTTAAAGACTTAAAGCTAAAGAACTAAAACATGTCCAAATGAACTTATTGAGCTAAACTAAAAACAAAACTTGAATTAGAACTAAGTAAACCCATTGTTAATATTAGCAATACAGAAATAATGCCTTATCCTCGGCAACGGCGCCAAAAACTTGTTAGGGTCAAAACTTGTTTGCCCATTTGCTAACCGCAAGTGCACGGGTCACACAAGTAATATAGATACAGAATAAGAGATCGTTCCTACGAGGATAAGTTTATTTTCGATGCTAAGTATTAATCGATAGCTTACCTAATTCTATTCAAGAACATAAAAATAGAGGAAATCAATTAAAGAAAATAAAGACTAAAAAGTGGTAAAGAAAATGGTTAGAGATTAGGGAAATCCTTCTTCACCTTTTACTTCAACCAATAACACGCAATTCTCTTCATAAATATGAATGCAATGGTTAGGTTAGCTTGAGAATCTACATTAGCTAAACGCCTATGTCTAGGTCATCTAATAATGGCTTCAATTGCCCAACTCACTAAGTGTCCTTGAGAGCTAACACAAAATCCACTCCTTAAGGTCTATTCTCAAACACGCGCTGTGCATAGCTAAGAGGTATATTTCTATCCCATTAGGGAATCAACTCATTCTGCCATTGGAATAGAATCGAACATGCATCAATCATACATACGATCTCTAACCCAAATCCCTATGTCTAGGTTCATTGGATTTTATCAAATTAACTTAAATGTTGGTTAAACACTCAAGATCATTAAGAATAATATGATTGAACAAAATTAAAGATCCACACAAACTCAGAGAAGAACAAATCATTAATATTCATAAAAAGGATTCAAAGTCATCCCTAAAAACAACTGCTACATCATTGAACACGAAAATACAAATCAAAATACATGCTCAAAGAATGAGGAAGAGAAGAAAGCAAAGGGAGAAAGACAAAGCTTATGGATTTTGCCATTGAAGCTCAGATCCTCCTCCAAGAGAAAGAGGACTTCCATCCTTAGCTCCCCAAGCTCTATCTCCACCTCCAATGAAGGACCCAGCTGCAACTTCTAACCCTAAAAAGCTAAAAACCTAAAAACCTAAAGAGAAAACTGAGAGAGAGAGAAGAGAGAGTGTGAAAAATAGAATAAATAGACTCAATTCGCCGATGCGCGTCGCGGTGTGAGCATTACCATGTTGCGGCATGAACATTACCACGCCGTGGCGTGGAGCTCTCTGTCTTGACAATATGCACTGGCTGAGACCATCACGCCGCGGCGTGCACATGTTTACGCCGCGGCGTGGATATCTGGAATGCTTCCTTGGCTTCTTTCCTCCAATGTTGGGCCTTGGCTTGTATCAATTTGTCTCTTTTGAGCCCTTCTTACATTATAGAAAGCACCAAGTTAAATGTAATTACAAATCTTCTTAATCAATCAACAAATATGCACAAATTGCTCAAAAGCATAAAGGAATATCTGAAAATAGAATTCCACAAATATAAGTATAAAACCTTCCAAATATGCATAAGAACAAGGACTAAGCATGCCATGAAGCACAAATATGGGGAATAAATAACTACATTTCATGGAGTTATCATGGGTGCTATGAATGTGTGGTGCTAGTAACGGTGGTGCATTTGACAATGGTGGTTTTGGATGTGTGTCAAGTCCTCTACTATGTGAGTGAGTGATCTATGCTTGGGGTGAGTGTTGTGGGTGATTGGACGATGTATAAAGAAAAGTGCTTTGAGGGTGAGATGTTATATATGCAAGTGATAAGGTCCATGAGGAGTGAATGAGTTTGTATGAGGTTTTTACTTTATTTTATTTTTTTGATATGTATGGTGAATGCATTTGCAATGATGTTGTGCAAAATAAAAAATGTATGAAAGTGCTTGGAAACATGACACTTGGATTATAGATACACAAGAAAGAAATAAACAAATATATATACCAACCATACATAATCAAGACTAAACTTAAGCTTAATTAATAGAACTTAGTTTAATTATCATGGACTCAAGCAATTAGGTAAGGGAAACATGTTCATATGACCATTTAAAGAGGCTTATGAATTAGTGTCTTTGATTAGCTATTCTAAGATATTAATGTTAGTAATGGAGGAATAATGGAACTTAAATGAAGTATTAATTGTTAAGGCATATTGAACCTTAGATCTATGGTTCTTGATCATCTATAATAACATAATTAATTTTTTGTTTTCTTTAATTTACTTTCTTGCCTTTTAAAATTTGAATTTCACATTTTTTTGTTACTTATTTTGTTTTCTTGAGTAAAATCAAGAAGGTAATAAATTAGTAATTAACAACAAATTAGTGCTATTCCTTGTGGGACAATATCTTGTGTTTACACTATATTACTTGTATGACCTATGTACACGCAAATTAGATAACACTAATGCTATTGAATGAAAGGTGTAATTCACAATACTAAAGTTATCAATGGAGGAAGTAATCAACAATACTAAAGTTGTAGACATACAAGTCCTAGAGCGAGTTCATATTGGTTGCATAGTGACAATACTAATGTTGTCAAATAAGTCTCAAGGAAGGAGCTTATAGAGCTAGAAGATCACTTCAAAAGGGCTCACTAATGTGGGAATGAGGTAGTTATTAAGAGTGTGCTAATTATGTGGGATAAATCCAAAAGGATGACGATTATGCCAATGATTATTCCCATAATCATTATAAGTCGAGACATGCCAGCTACAAATTAAAAGCACTAGTAGCAAGGTTATGAACATGCATAATAGGAGGAAAGCTTAAGGGAGCTGCTAGTAATCATGTGGGACACGTGGCTTAAACTCAGAGCAAGCAAAGTAGATGAACCAAGATCTTCTAATCTTAGTAGTTATTGTATATCGCTATAAAGGTCCTCGTAGCATTCCAAAAAGTCATGAACACTCCACACTCCTCACCCACAACGGGAAATAAGTTACTAGAGACCAACCCTTTTTTATTTCTAATACTTAGTTTGTAGTTCAACTCTTAGTTCATAGATTTTTCTCAACTTATATTGCAAACCAGTTAGTTTAAGTTAATTCCAAGTTCATTTTAAATTTGTGTTCTTTATTTCATTAGTTTCATTATTACTTTAATTTTATTGCTTGATATCTCTTAATGCTATATCATTTGCATGTCGGTAATAATGAGGTTGTCCCATAGTCAGAACAACATTGTGTGGTGTTGAATCAATGGTCAAACTCATTGCAAAAAGAGAGAGTTAGTGCCCCTCTCCATTCTAGTTAAGGGACCAAAACTAGAATTGAGTTGGTCATGTGTCAATCATAGTCAACAAATTTTTTCTACTCTAGAAACATATACCAAATTAAGTTGATAAAAGTACAAAAAGAGGAGTTAAATTGTGCTCCTCAAAACTTGAACCTTTCGACACACACAACCACCTTTCTCAAACATTTCTCAAGTTTGTTGACTTGGAATTGAAAAGGATCACATGAACACAGGTAATAGTTGAGAAGAATGAACTTTCTCAACTAGGTCAAATAAAACCAAATGCAGTATAATGCAAATATATTTCACTTATTATCCATAGAAATAGGTTTTGAGACTTTTAACTTAAACTAACACCTCAAAGGTGGATTTTAACATATTAAACTGGTGGAAGCTTAAGCTTCGAAAACCTTAGTTGCTTGAGTTGATGTTTGTGAAATTTTAGTGTTTAACTTTCAAAAACCAATAGAATAGAAATGAAACACTAATAAAAGAATTTAATAAAGATAAGGGAAGAGAGAGCTTAACATTAGAGATTTATACTATTTCTTGTAACATCCTCAATACTAATTCTAATAGTGTATCCAGAATCACACCATAATAATTAGTACTAAGCACATTACTTATAACTAATAACATTAATTTGAATATACATTAATGAGATATACAAAAAATATGAGCTTGGTGTAGGTGAAATAATATACATATAATAAAAAGGTCTTTATACAAAAGCGTATATCATCAGATAATATTTACATCATTGCCTCCAAGGCAGTGTTTATACATCCAAATACAAAAGAATTATATCATAAGAGCCTACCTCTTTGCTGCAGGAGTCCACCCCTGGAATTATCATGCTATAATAAGTCAAAAACGGGGTGAGAATTCTAAATTCTCAGTAATTCTATTATAAAAAAATGTCATTACAATAATTCTAGCTATTTTGGAAAAAAATAAATTACAAAACTCAAATTATACTTTAGAAAGATTGCAAAAGGCCAAAACAAGTCCTTTCTCTTCCCGAAATAGAATCCCAGTCTTTAACAGTTCCAGAAAATATTTGTTATCAAAGTTCATAAATGAAATTCTTGTATGCCTTCAAAGACAATTTCAAATCCTCAATTCAACTTTATGATTTTCTAAAATGTAGTTTGTCATAACATGACATTCAAATACAAATTCTCTTCAGTGCTCATTTGTATATCCATTCATTACCATAGAACCCATATCATTATACCATAATAGGTAAGAGTCATTTCATATAGCTCGGGTTCCAACGCTCATTCCCACAAAACCCATATCACTGTACCATAATAGGTAAGAGTCACCTCATATAGCTTGGGTTCTATATACTCATGGTAGGGAGTGAATTAGGGCCTCATTATAACATCTCCAATAATATATTAGACTTGTATATAGTTGCAAGGCTAGCATAGTACTTGCTTAACATGCTTATTTAATTTTATTGCATTCTAAGTTAGTTTAGGCACTCTGCTGCAACACAGAAGGTGAAAAGTAGCTTAAAATGATTCAGATATTAGCATAAAATGGTTTAGCTAATGGAATTTGCAACACCCATTGCAGGGTATCACATTTAAGACTAATCCTAATATAACTTACCCAAGTTGTAAAAGAATTAATCTTCTAAAAAAACTTAATTTTAAAATTTCATTTGCGGAAAATTGAAATTAAATAAAATAATTAAAAACTATAAGTACAACTTGTATCAGAACAAAACTCACATTAATATTATAAACCTTGTTCTTAAATAATTTACATAAATATGACACTCCAAAAGATAAATATGTACAACATGTACATCAAAAGATAAACTGTCTTACTAAAAACTTTTAAAAACTAAGGATTTGGGCCCTCAGAAGGATCCTCCTCCTTAGTATCATTAAAAAACCCTGGCGGGTACATCACTCGCTTGACAGGGGTTCTCGCTGAAGACACCACCGAGTCTTCCCATGGTGTATAAACAGTGTCACCCTAGAGCCCACGAATAGGCATCGTGAACTCCAGACGCACCGACACATGCTGAGTCAAAATAGGAATCCCATCATGGGTTCCGCTCAGATTCAAAGTCAAGTCCTCGATATACACAAACCATTCATTATCTAAGTTAAACCTCCAAGCATCAGTCCCACCATGGATCTATACTCGGACAAATCCCAGTACTTGGCGCCTTGCCACCATCTCAACAAACAAGAAAATCATCACTGACGATAAATAGAATTTCCAGCTTCCTCTTCTCCTCGGTCTTCATCAGATATACACAGTAAAATAGATATAATATAGTAAAGAGGTGAGATCCCCTACACCAATACTAGTATGACAGTATAGAAAATGACAGTAGATATACAAATATAGTATTAACACAATGAATCATATTGTCATATCACATATAGAATATCATTTAAATATAATCATTATGCCAATATGTTGACCAACTATGCATATGCACACAGACTCATTCCTACTCCATAGAGCTAATCACAATTTTAGAGAGAAAGACAAGGTGTACATGTCTGTATATCGTCAACCTCAAATCATGTGCCAATATATTATATCAATGTGCGCAACATGGCTCATATAAGAAACTCTCAACCAATCACGAAAAGAGTAGTAACTCCATCAAGATTGTCGGTGTGTTTGCATAGGATATCACGACCTAGAGGTGCTACCAACTGGCCACATATGATATTCCACACCCTGACGTCTCCAAGATCACTGAAGATCGTAACTACGCAATTCTCACCTGCACGAATGTGTAAATTCAATCTCTTAGGCAACAATAGCCTTAACCAATTAAGCTGACATGCTTTTCAATGCATGATGTATGCTTCAAATACACATGCAATCATCATTCTTATAGTATTTCACCTAAACACGCCATCTCTTTGCAGTATCATTTTCTAACATAACCGGGCCTGTAACACCCCAAATTTTAGACTATGTTACAGAACTGACAGAATTACACTGTTTTGTGTTTTCTGTGCAATATAAAAATAATTTGATTATTCTGATACTATTTTTGATTGTTTTGTGTGATTTGCTCCAGGTCAGGTAAATAATAATTTTTGGGCTGGGAAAATTCTTATTTTAATTATTCGGAGCTAGGGGATCTTACTAAACCCAATTCTGATTGATATATATATTAATCTTTTAATTTTTAAGATTTAACTATGAAATAAAATAATTTTATATTATTATAATATTATTTTATGTGATAGTACCTACTGTCTTAAAAATAGTAGAAATCTACTTCAAAATGATCATGGACCCGAAAAAACCTGTGGGACCCAAGTTTAGAGTAGCAGTTAATGATTCTGACTGGACTAGATTCTAAGCCAATAAGAACCAGTCAACGAAAGTGGCTTGAAAATTCTAAACCAATATGAAGGAGTCAAACTTAGTGGCTTGGACTTTAGTGTGAACCGTTGGATGATGATCTTGATGAAGAAGTTTTAATTTATCACCATTGATCTAATCAATGGCGTAGGAGCAAACTTAGTAAGGAAGTCTTGGATGTTAGCCATTGATCAAATCAATGGTGTGGATGTGAGCTTGATTAGCAAGCATTGAATATTGGTCGTAGATCTAATCAATGGATAGGAAACAAAGTTGAATTCAATGGCTAAGATGAAGTCAACAATAGTGGCTTGACTTTTACTTAGTAGTTAATTAAACCTAAATTAAGTCATCTTAATGGCCTAATTAACAAACTAAGTAAACTAATCTAATATTAATTAGTTATAATCTAATTACAAGTTAGATATCCTAATTTTAATTAGAGGCTATGATATATATAATTATATGTTTAATTAATTAGTTATGTAATTAGAATGTTAATTAAGTGAAATTAGGAGACTTAACCTAATTAATTGACTAATTAATTAGCATGCAATTAGGTTTTAATTGAAAACAAATTAGGTCCCTAATCCTAATAGAGCCACACGGTCAAGCAGCCCAAGGAGGCTTCTCAAGTCTTCTTGAATGGTCTTTTATGACCATTGCATGTCAAGTTGGTGACCAAGCCATGTGCTTCAAGTGTGAACACAATTGTGATCTTTTATTTCAAGTATATCTCCCAATATTTCCCTACACAAACTACCTCACGGCTGCACTCTTTTGTTCACTCTCAATATTTACTTTTCTCTCACCTAAAGCTTAGCCTTGTTTTCTCTCAAAAATTCCCAAGAACACCAAGTCATTTTTCTTTCCTTTTCTCTCTAGTATTTCGGCCTCTTCACCTAATATCACTTCCCATCCTCTATAATTTTTACTCTCATCATTTCCTAAACCTAAACTACCTCCTAAACACTTTTCATTTAGGAAGTTTCATCAAAATCCTACCCTAAGTGCTTCAAAATCCAAGTTTGGTTTACTTTCCTAGAGGTAAACCTTTGATTTTATGGTTTAAAATTTAGTTTTTGATTTTCTAAACCATGTTTGTTCCATGGGTTATCATTATTAAGCTTTGTATGTTATTTTACTAATTGTTTTAGAATTGTTAGGAATTGTTTGTGGCTTGTACGAAATCAAGGAGAAGGAGAGGAGCTTGAAAGACTTGTCTTCAAGAGGTAAGAGGGAGATTTTACCTCACCAATCAAGTTTTGGTGGTGTGGGGATGGTTTTGTTCAGTGAAAAACCCATAAGGGTTTATTTACCTATTGTTTGATGTTCTTTGATTGTGTTTGTGATGTGTATGATTTTGTTTCTATGCTTGCATATGTGATAATATGCTTAAAGCTTTGATATTATATGTGTATATATAATTATGAAAGCATGAGAAAGTGTGTGTAAAGTAAGATGTGAACAACATGATTAAATGATTGTATGAATGCTCCAAAGAGCAATGAGGCTCACGGCCATACTAGGAATTAGAGGACCAAAGTTCTGAAAATGAGGGATTCAAATGAGAATGAAGGATTTAAATGAAAAAAAATGAATTTGAACAAGTTTGAATGTAGTAAGCAAAATGGTTTTGGGAAAATAATCTGATATAATTAAATAAATAGGGTTTAAAATGAAATGAGTGTCAATACTTGAATTTTACTGACATATGGCTCACCCTACGGGTTTAGAGGTGCGTCTGTAAAGTTTGAGCTGTAATATGTGAAGTAAATGAAAGAAATAACATTTTTGGGGAAACAATCCAAATACCGATTTTTAGATGGATAATATTATAATTTTCATTTTTAAAAGGGGCCATATTGTAATTATGATTTTTAGAAGGGCAATATTATAATTTTTGTTTTTAATGGGGCCATATTGTAATTATTGATTTTAGAGGGGCTATATTGCAAATATTTTATAAAAGAGGGACTATCTCGTAAAATATTATTTTATGAGGAACTATTATGAAATTATTATATAAAAAAGGACTAAAACATAAATATTATGTTTTGGAGGGACTATTTTGTAAATATGAATTTTATGAGAGACTATTTCGTAAATATGAATTTTATGAGAGACTATTTTGTAAATATAAATTTTATGAGGACTATTGTGAAAATATTATTTAAATGAGAATTATAATGCAAATATTATGTTTTAAGGGGTTATTATGCAAATATGAAAAATAAAGTTAAATTTTGGTGTTAAATGAGAAAAATAGTATTTTTGATTTAAATTATGTGAAAAATATTTTACACGATTGAGAAAATGCAAAAATATTGTTTTACGATGAAATTACAGTAATGATATTGTTGGGCCTATATGAGGACCCCAAATATGAGATAAAGAAATTGAATTGAAAATAGGAGGTAAAGAAATTGAATTGACAATATGAGATAATGAATTGGAACTGTAAATGGTGCATAGTATGAATTGGAATGGTCCGATGGACTGAATAAGGCTAGTTGCCTAGGAGAGAATACATCTCCTGAGTGGGTGCGATATGCGTAGTGTAGGTCACTCGTTGACCTTGGGGGCATTGGGGTGCGGGTTGCCTACAATAGGCAGTTGGTAGCTCTTCTGTACTGTGGGTTAGACCGACGTAACACACCAATGATCCGAACCGAGACACTATCCTTAATCAAGATTTGATAATGATTGTCGTGCATATGCTAGATGTGCAAAAATTGAGCACGTGGTCTGAGGCATGTTGGTGCAGACAGATCTTTTCGATCATTCTCTCCGATCTGAGTTTTAGCTCCATGGAGTGGGAAATTGAGTCTAGGTGCATATGTATAGTTATTGAGAACATTATCGTAATTATTGTTTATGATAATTAATTTATGGAATATTTGAATATTGGTAATGGCATAATCGTAATTATGTTATGATGATAAATGATGTTGATGACATGATTGTGAATATGGTATGATAGTTGTATGAGATATTGTATGTGTTTGATAATTGATATCAGTGGTATAATTATAATTATGTTTGATGTGCTGGTATGAGATATTATATGTGTTTATCTTCATTGCTGCCATACTGGTATTGGCGTAGGTGATCTCACCTCTTTGTATGTTTATTTGTATTGTAATAATAATTTTAAAGACGTTGAGCGAGGATTTGAGCGAGAAGCTGAGGAAGAGCAGATTCCTGTTGAGGATGCTGAGTTTTGAAGTGATGGAGGAGTCTTGTTTCCTTATGTATATGAGATTGAGTAGGCTACATCTTGGACATTAGTGTGAATATTAATACCTAGAGTTCCCATTGTTCTACTAGACAAATCTTGGGGAGCATACTATCGTACTCCTAGTACGATTAGTATAGTATCGTCTGCTCGGACACCTGTCCATAGGACTTCGCGTCAGTCTGGATTCCTATCTTTTGTGGAATCTGAGGAAGACCTGTCTGAGGGTTCTACTGTGTAGTAATACTTAGGCAGTGTATTGGTTTAAATTAAAGCTTAAATATTTTGAGAGTCTAGTTTGTAAATATTAAAATATGACAGTACTAAAGACTGGTATATGTATATAAGATGTGAATTATTTGTGATATGATAATGTTGTAATGTTTTTATTATCCGCTAAGTTTATCTTATTATTATTAAGAAATTTTACAACTCGTATTTATATTACAAGCACGATTTCTAATGAAGGGGTAATTTGGTAATTGAGCAACACCAAATGTAACGCCCTAAGGAGGGTGTTACATGTGTTGGTATCAGAGCCCAAGTTAGAGTCTTTTGGGTTTGTGGGTAGGTTTGTCTTGTTTGTGGTGTATGAATCTCTGACGCTGAACACAGATATATTTTGGTTTCTGAAAGGAGACGATGTTGTGTGAAATAGTTACGTTTAGTTCGTCCTGTTTTGATTTTGTTTGTCTTTGAAGAATGAGAATGGAACATAGTGAACATGAGCATGTGGACACGAGACGTGATGAAGATCGTATAGCCGCAGCTAGAAGTGTGATGCAAAAGATTATTGAAGTAGCAGTACAACAGAGACAGATGATCATTCAGCAGTAAGAACTAATAATCAAACTTCATAGCTTATTAGGATTGGAGCAGCCACTAGATGCAAGAAGCTTTAATTTAGAGCCTTCGATAATCCAAGATGGAAGGAAGCGTAAGGTCGATCGTGTTCAGCAAAAGCCGTGTGTATGACCACTGGGGAAGCAACAACAAACAAAGAGAGGGAGTACTAGTGATAAAGATTTTGGTCAGACTGTGGCATCATCAATGAAATGTTTCAAGTGTGGGAAAAATCATCTCACCAAAGATTGTCAGCATAAAAGGATTATTTGTTATGGATGTGGGAAGCCTGGACATTTTTCCAAGAAATGTGATCAACTGAAGATGGAACCTTCCATTAGTAATACACGTATTTCAAAATCTCAAGAAGAAGAAAGAGTCGGTGCAGAGGGTGTAACGAGAACGTTCAAATACAAAAACTTAAGAAGCGAAAGAGTTGTGCCATAGAGGGTAATTTTAAAATCGTGTTGTATAATTCGCAAGATAACCCATTCTCTTGTGATCTGTGACTGTGTAAATCTTTTGGGGTTATCTGTGTTTTGTTTCTTTTCATAATACTACTTCGACTTCTAAACTTATTATTACTACTCGAGCCTGTTTGAAACTATCCTATTATTATTGGAGTTTGAAACTTTTCTATTGATCTGGTTTGTCTATTTCTTTCTCAAATAGACTGAGTAAATCAATTTGATTTATCCGTGTCCTTGTTATAATGTGATCTGAGTATTTCTACTCTTCTTGATTAAACTTGTTGTTTATACTCAAGTTTTCTAACTTTACCCTATATTTATTGAATATCAAATCTTTTCTGTTGATTTGATTTGTTTATCTAAAATCACATCTATTTGAGAGCCTGACTTTTTTAAATGGATTGGTTATTTTTCAACCATATCCTACTAGATTGTTACAATGCAACTTTAGTGTTTCCTTGACTTAAGATTTTTGGATTTTAATCCAGAAAGTTCATTTCAAAAAAATTATTGGACCATGTTCATTTCGAAATCTATTAGACCATCTTAAATTCTTTGTTGGACTAATCTAGTAATCTACCGAATAGTCTTATTTTTTTTTCAATAACCTTCATAGTGTCTTTTATGTATCTCAATTAAGGAGGATTATTCTTGATTCAACTTATGTCATAGTACCAAATACAGTGCGATTAGAAGAGAACTTGATCTATGAGACAGTTTCTATTAAGATTAAAAAATAGGCAAGTAGAACAGCTTATTTTGATGAAGAAAATCTGGAATGATGTGACAACAAGGGAACTAGAAGACCAAATGAAGAAAATCGTTGTTTGCTCCAAGATCGATTTGCGACGCATTACAGGCACGATGAGTATTTAATATTACCATTCGGGGTAAAGAATGTTTTTGCGATATTCACGAATTATGTAAATAGGATCTTTCTTTTCCATCTAGGCAAATTTGTCATTATCCTTATTGACGATATTTTGACTTATTTTTGAAATTCGAAGGAACATGATGAAGATCTTGATGTAGCTCTTCAATTTTTGAAGAAGAAGGAGTTAGGCGTAAAACTAGTCAAACGCAAATTCTATTAAAAGAAGTTCAACTCGTAGATTTAGATTGAGTGTAGGAATCAAATAGAAAGATTGTGGCGTATACTACAAGGCAGTGAAACGTGCATGAGAAGAATTATTTGATTTACGTTTTGGATATGCGATAGTTGTTTCGTAAGGAAAATCTAAAGACATTTTCTTTCCTATAAAGTCTATAATAATTTCAAGGGCTTGAAGTACCTGTTCAATCAATAGGGGCTTGGATATAAAGAAGAGACGATAGTTAGAATTTTCAAAGGACTTGTTGGGATGAATTTCTACCATTGATAGAGTTCACATACAATAATAGTTTTCATTCGAGTATAGGCTAGCACTCTGTGAGGTATTATATGGAAGAAGATGTAGAACACCGTTGTGTTAGTATCATGAAATATATTTCTGATCTGACTCATGTCATCGAACCAGGCACTGTACAATTGAAGGAAAATTTAACCTAGGAGACGTTTCCAGTCAAGATTGAAGATCGAAGGATAAAACAACTTCGAGGTAAGGAGATCGCATTGGCTAAGTTGTTTGGAACGATGTAAGTGGTGAAGCCACATGGGAGTTGGAAGAGAAGATAAGAGAGTAGTATCCATTTTCATTTTAAGTGTGTCAAGTTTCGAGGACGAAACTTATTTTTAGAGGGGGAGAGTTGTAACACCCCAAATTTTAGACTGTTACAGAACTGACAGAATTACACTGTTTTGTGTTTTCTATGCAATATAAAAATGATTTGATAATTCTGATACTATTTTTGATTGTTTTGTGTGATTTACTCCAGGTCAAGAAAATAATAATTTTCTGGCCGGGAAAATTCTTATTTTAATTATTCGGAGCTGGGGGGTCTTACTAAACCCAATTCTGATTGATATATATATTAATCTTTTAATTTTTAGGATTTAACTGTGAAATAAAATAATTTTATATTATTATAACATTATTTTATGTGACAGTACCTACTGTCTTAAGAACAGTAGAAATCTACTTCAAAATGATCATGGACCTGAAAAAGTCTGTGGGACCCACGTTTAGAATAGCAGTTAATGATTCTGAATGGACTGGATTCTAAGCCAATAGGAACCAGCCAATGAAAGTGGCTTGAAAATTCTAAACCAATAGGAATGAGTCAAACTTAGTGGCTTGGACTTTAGTGTGAACCATTGGATGATGATCTTGATGAAGAAGTTGATTTATCACCATTGATCTAATCAATGGTGTAGGAGCAAAATTAGTAAGGAAGTCTTGGATGTTAGCCATTGATCAAATCAATGGTGTGGATGTGAGCTTGATTAGCAAGCAATGGATGTTGACCATCGATCAAATCAATGGTGTGGATGTGAGCTTGATTAGCAAGCATTGAATATTGGCCATAGATCTAATCAATGGATAGAAAATAAAGTTGAATTCAATGGCTAAAATAAAGTCAACAATAGTGGCTTGACTTTTACTTAGTAGCTAATTAAACCTAAATTAAGTCATCTTAATGGCCTAATTAACAAATTAAGTAAACTAATCTAATTATTAATTAGTTATAATCTAATTACTAATTAGATATCCTAATTTTAATTAGAGGCTATGATATATATAATTATATATTTAATTAATTAGTTATGTAATTAGAATGTTAATTAAGTGAAATTAGGAGACTTAACCTAATTAATTAACTAATTGATTAGCATGCAATTAGGTTTTAATTGAAAACAAATTAGGTCCCTAATCCTAATAGAGCCACACGGTCAAGCAGCCCAAGGAGGCTTCTCAAGTCTTCTTGAATGGTCTTTTATGACCATTGCATGTCAAGTTGGTGACCAAGCCATGTGCTTCAAGTGTGAACACAATTGTGATATTTTATTTCAAGTATATCTCCCAATATTTCCCTACACAAACTACCTCACGGCTGTACTCTTTTGTTCACTCTCAATATTTACTTTTCTCTCTCCTAAAGCTTAGCCTTGTTTTCTCTCAAAAATTCCTAAGAACACCAAGTCATTTTTCTTTCCTTTTCTCTCTAGTATTTCGACCTGTTCACCTAATATCACTACCCATCTTCTATAATTTTTACTCTCATCATTTCCTAAACCTAAACTACCTCCTAAACACTTTTCATTTAGGAAGTTTCATCAAAATCCTACTCTAAGTGCTTCAAAATCCAAGTTTGGTTTACTTCCCTAGAGGTAAACCTTTGATTTTATGGTTTAAAATTTAGTTTATGATTTTCTAAACTATGTTTGTTCCATGGTTTATCATTATTAAGCTTTGTATGTGATTTTACTAATTGTTTTAGAATTGTTAGGAATTGTTTGTGGCTTGTACGAAATCAAGGAGAAGGAGAGGAGCTTGAAAGACTTGCCTTCAAGAGGTAAAAGGGAGATTTTACCTCACCAACCAAGTTTTGGTGGTGTAGGGATGGTTTTGTTCAGTGAAAAACCCATAAGGGTTTATTTACCTATTGTTTGATGTTCTTTGATTGTGTTTGTGATGTGTATGATTTTGTTTCTATGCTTGCATGTGTGATAATATGCTTAAAGTTTTGATATTATGTGTGTATGTATAATTATGAAAGTATGAGAAAGTATGTGTAAAGTAAGATGTGAACAACATGATTAAATGATTGTATGAATGCTCCAAAGAGCAATGAGGCTCACGGCCATACTAGGAATTAGAGGACCAAAGTCCTGAAAATGAGGGATTCAAATGAGAATGAAGGATTTAAATGAAAAAGAAATGAATTTGAACAAGTTTGAATGTAGTAAGCAAAATGGTTTTGGGAAAATAATCTGATATAATTAAATAAATAGGGTTTAAAATGAAATGAGTGTCAATACTTGAATTTTCCTGACATATGGCTCACCCTATGGGTTTAGAGGTGCGTCTGTAAAATTTGAGCTGTAATATGTGAAGTAAATGAAAGAAATAACATTTTTGGGGAAACAATGCAAATACCGATTTTTAGAGGGATAATATTGTAATTTTTGTTTTTAAAAGAGGCCATATTGTAATTATGATTTTTAAAGGGGCAATATTATAATTTTCATTTTTAATGGGGCCATATTGTAATTATTGATTTTAGAGGGGCTATATTACAAATATTTTATAAAAGAAGGATTATCTCTTAAAATATTATTTTATGAGGAACTATTGTGAGATTATTATTTGAAAAAGGACTAAAACATAAATATTATGTTTTGAGAGAGATTATTTCGTAAATATGAATTTTATGAGGGACTATTTCGTAAATATGAATTTTATGAGGGACTATTTTTAAATATAAATTTTATGAGGGACTGTTGTGAAAATATTATTTAAATGAGGATTATAATGCAAATATTATGTTTTAAGGGGTTATTATGCAAATATGAAAAATAAAAATTTTGGTGTTGAATGAGAAATTTAGTATTTTTGATTTAAATGGTGTGAAAAATATTTTACGTGATAGAGAAAATGCAAAAATATGATTTTACGATGAAATTACAGTAATGATACTATTTGGCCTATATGAGGACCCCGAATATAAGATAAAGAAATTGAATTGAAAATAGGAGGTAAAGAAATTGAATTGACAATATGAGATAATGAATTGGAACTGTAAATGATGCATAGTACATGCATTGGAAAGGTCCGATGGACTGAATAAGGCTAATTGCCTAGGAGAGAATACACCTCCAGAGTGGGTGCGATATGCGTAGTGTAGGTCATTCGTTGACCTTGGGGGCATTGGGGTGCGGGTTGCCTACAATGGGCAGTTGGTAGCTCTTCTGTACTGTGGGTTAGACCGACGTAACATACCAATGATTCGGACCGAGACACTATCCTTAATCAAGATTTGATAAAGATTGTCGTGCATATGCTAGATGTGCAAAAATTGAGCACGTGGTCTGAGGCATGTTGTTGTAGACAGATCTTTTCGATTATTCTCTCTGATCTGAGTTTTAGCTCCATGGAGTGGGAAATTGAGTCTAGGTGCATATGCATAGTTATTGAGAACATTATCGTAATTATTGTTTATGTTAATTAATTTATGGAATATTTGAATATTGGTAATGGCATAATTGTAATTATGCTATGATGATAAATGATGTTGATGGCATGATTGTGAATATGGTATGATAGTTGTATGAAATATTGTATGTGTTTGATAATTGATATCGGTGGTATAATTGTAATTATGTTTGATGTGCTGGTATGAGATATTGTATGTGTTTATCTTCATTGCTACCATACTGGTATTGGCGTAGGTGATCTCACCTCTTTGTATGTCTATTTGTATTGTAATAATAATTTTAAAGACGTTGAGCGAGAAGCTGAGGAAGAGCAGATTCCTGTTGAGGACGCTGAGTTTTGAAGTGATGGAGGATTCTTGTTTCCTTGTGTATATGAGATTGAGTAGGCTACATCTTGGACATTAGTGTGAATATTAATACCTAGAGTTCCCATTGTCTACTAGACAGTACTAGGGAGCATACTATTGGACTCCTAGTACGATTAGTATAGTGTCGTTTGTTCGGACACCTGTCCGTAGGACTTCGCGTTAGTCTGGATTCCTATATTATGAGAAATCTGAGGAGGACCCGTCTGAGGGTTCTACTGTGCAGTAATACTTGGGCAGTGTATTGGTTTAAATTAAAGCTTAAATATTTTGAGAGTCTAGTTTGTAATTATTAAAATATGACAGTACTAAAGACTGGTATATGTATATAAGATGTGAATTATTTGTGATATGATAATGTTGTAATGTTTTTATTTTCCGCTAAGTTTATCTTATTATTATTAAGAAATTTTACAACTCGTATTTATATTACAAGCACGATTTCTAATGAAGGGGTAATTTGGTAATTGAGCAATACCAAATGTGACGCCCTAAGGAGTGTGTTACAGGGCCCACCACAACAGCTCGACAGCAAACTGCTGTTACTCTTAATCGCGTAGCATTTTTATCGTATTTTCACAATTGCGAAACATTTTTCTTACGTTTTCAAATCGCATAAGTATTTTCCAATGTTTTCTTAATCGCGTAAAGATTTTATCGCATTTTCTTAATCGCGTAGCTAAAAATTACTATTTTTAAATCACGTAAGAGTTTTTATGCGTATTTTCGATCTTATAAAATATTTATTTAATATTCTAAGTTCAAAATAAAACTTTTCTCATTAAATATCAAAATTGAATTTTAATTCCAATATTTCCTTATTAAACCACTTTTAAATAATATTTTCTCACTAAAAATTCTTTAAGTAGCATCTTCTACTATTTTCCACAAAATTACATTTCTTTGATTTAATTGGGACATTACAGCTTGAAATTTCTTAACGCGCTTCAAAACCCAAAGGGTGAGCTATACGTCAGTAAATTTCAAGTTTTAAACTTTATCTTACTTCCTAACCTAATTATACTAATTTAATTTTAAAAATTTGTTTACTTTCTTTTTAGGTCTAAAACCTATCAAATTAATTTTCCACTAATCAAATACCTAAGCCTACACTTAGTAAAATAATTTTGGATCTAGGAGATCAAAAATAGGCATGTTGGCTGAATTACCCTACATGCTCCATAAATCATAATTAATTCTTCTCCATCACTTTATTCTTTACAAAAACCTTTAATCCAATTTCTCGTCTTTAAATCATTTAATCCAAGATTAGGAAAATAAATTAAAACATTTTGCTCCCTTTATGGTGTTATGGCCGTGAGCCTTCATAGGTTCTTTGGAACCTTCATACTCTTCCTTATCCTGTGAATCACATCCTACTTGATGAAACAAGAACTTTACCTTGTAGAGTAGAAAACTCTAGCTTGATTTAGAAGCACCAAAAGGATGAACTAAGTGAAACTTATAAGATGAAAAGTGTTTAGAATAGCATATAGGTAAGGAAAATGAGATTAGATGAAATTTTGGAAGCATGTATGTTGGCTTTGAAGGTGGTGGCCGAATGCTTCAAGAAAGGGAAAGAATGGAGTTTTGTGTTTGTTCTTAGATGAGAGAGAATGGAGAGAAATGTTTTAAGTTACAAAGTGATACAAATGAAGTAGGATAGCCTATTTCTCTAGTGCATGGCCGTGTAAGTGCATGTATTGAAAGTTCAAGGCTTGTTCAATCAAGATAGAAATCAATCACATGGCCTCACATGGCTTAGGTCATTAGATGGCCATCCTTTGGTCATAATAGATGAATAGATTGTTCAAGAACTCCTTAGAACCACCTAGTGGCTGTGGAGCACATGGAGGTAAGTAACTAAGTTTTGATTTCAATTAGTTCCTAGTTACACTTAGTTTAGTTAGTTAGTTCACTTAGTTACATAGTTAACTACTTAATTGGCTTACTTAGTTTCTTGATTAATTAGTCTAACCATTATTGTTGACCACTTTCTATTAGTTAATAAAATTCAAGCCATTATTATTGACCAATTCCTAGTGGTTCATCAAATTATGAGTCACAAAGATTTTTTCCAGTCTATTGCCCTACAGATAAAAGATACAAGATCTATTACCCAATTGGCAGAAACTACTGCCTACAATTCAGCAGATACTGTCCAATAAAATAATAAACAAAATATTTTTATTTGACAGATAAATTCTAAAAATTAAAAGATCGGGTAACGTATCTCTCAAATTCGGGTTTAGTAAGATCCCCCAGCTTCGAATAAATCATCAAAGATTTTCTCGGCCTGAAAATTATTATTTTCCTGACTCGGAGTAAATCACACACAATGATCAAAAATAGTCACAGAATAGTCAAAATAATTTTACAACACACAAAAATCACAAAACAATACAATTCATACATTACTGACAAATAGCAAATTTTGGGGTGTTACAACTCTCCCCCACTAAAAGAATTTCGTCCCCGAAATTTATCATACCTTAGAACAATTGTGGATATTGTTCCTTTATCTTATCTTCCATCTCCCACATAGCATCTCCTGTTGTTTCATTCCAGATCACTTTTACTAACAGAATCACTTTCCCTCTGAGTTGCTTCACCCTCTTGTCTTCAATCTTAACAGGAAGTGTCTCATACGTCAAATTTTCTTTCAATTGTACCTCATCGGGCTAAATGACATGAGTTTGATCAGGAATATACTTTCTTAACTGGGACACATGGAAAACATTATGAAGGTTAGAAAGGAAAGGTGGTAAACCTATTTGATAAGCGACTAGACCTATCCGACGAAGAATTTAATAGGGTCTAATGAATTTAGGAGTGAGTTTTCTAGATTTTATAACCCTTCCGACACCAATCATGGGGGTGACTCGCAAAAACACATGCTCACCTTCCTTAAATTCAAGAGGTCTTCTTCTTTTAACAGCATAGCTTTTCTGTCTACTCTAAGTTGCCCTCATTTTCTCTTGAATCATTTTCACCTTCTCCATCGTTTGTTGCACCATCTCAGGTCTTATAGTTATACTCTCTCCATCTTGATACCAACACAAAGGTGTTCGGCATCATCGTCCGTACAACGCTTCATAGGGTGCCATCCCTATACTTAAGTGAAAACTATTGTTATAAGTAAATTCTGCCAAAGGCAATAATTCATCCCAACTCCCTTTTTGTTCTAACACACAAGCTCTTAGCAGATCCTCTAGTGACTGTATAGTCCTCTTCGTTTGACCATCAGTTTGCGGATGGTATGCAGAGCTCAAACGAAGTTTAGTCCCTATTGCTTCATGTAGACTTTGCCAAAATCTTGATGTAAACCTTGGATCTCTATTGGAAATGATACTAGAAGGTACACCATGAAGTCTAACAATTTCACCAATGTACACCTACGTTAACTTCTCCATTGGATACTTAATATTGATTGGCAATAAGTGAGCAGACTTTGTAAGCCGATCAACAACAACTATATAGAATCATGACCTTTCTTAGACTTTGGCAATCCAGTAACAAAATCCATTACAATACTATCCCATTTCCATTCTGGAATAGTTAGGGGTTGCAGCATACCTGCTGGTCTTTGATGTTCAACCTTTGCCTTTTGACAAATAAGACAAGATGACACGTGCTCAGTAACATCTCTTTTCATTCCAGGCCACCAAAATAATCGCTTCAGGTCTTGATACGTCTTAGTCATTTCGGGATGTATACTCAACTTGCTGGTGTGAGCTTCATCGAGAATCGCCTTCCTAAGATCGAGATCATTCGGTATACAAATCCTACCTTTGAACCTTAAGACCCTATCAGATCTTTCTTCAATCGTTGCCACATGACCTTGCTTCAAGAATTCCCTCTTGTTTTGCAAAAACTGATCATCTTCCTGCTTTTCTCGAATTTCTTCTAACAAATTATTCAGAATAGTGACCATATTCAAACGAATTCTTCCTAGCGCTAATTCTACCGATAGCCACATATATCTAAATTGCTCTATCAATTTTTTCTCTTTGATCATCATAGCAAAAACACTGAGCATCTTCTTACTCAAAGCATCTGCCACAACATTCGCCTTTCTAGGATGACATTGAAGCTGAAAGTCATAATCCTTTAGAAATTCTAACCACCATTTCTACCTCATGTTCAACTCTTCTAATCAAACAAATACTTCAAACTTTTGTGATCACTGAAGACATTGAACGTAGCCCCATACAAAAAATGCCTTCAAATTTTTAATGCAAAAAATAACTGCGGCAAGTTCCAAGTCATGCGTTGGGTAATTTCTTTCATGTACCTTCAGTTGTCTTTAAGCATATGCTACAACTTTTCTATTCTACATCAGTACACATCCTAAACCTTGATAAGAAGCACCACAGTATACCTCAAAAGACTCATTCGGATTCGGTAGAATCAACACTGGTGCGGTAGTCAACCTTTTTTTTAATTCTTGGAAACTTTCTTCACATTCATCCGTCCAAACAAAAGCTTGACTCTTCCTCGTGAGTTGTGTAAGGGGTCCGACTATCTTGGAAAAACCTTCAATAAACCTTCGGTAATATCCAGCTAATCCAACAAAACTCTAGATCTCAATCACTGTCTTTGGCCTTTCCCACTGAAGAACTGTCTCCACCTTTGCTGGATCCACTACAATTCCTTCCTTAGAAATCACGTGACCTAAAAACTGAACTTTTTCCAACCAGAATTCACATTTTGATAGCTTTACGTATAACTTCTTCTCTTTTGAAATTTGGAGAACTATACTGAGATGTTCATCATGTTCTTCCTAATTTTGAGAATAGATCAAAATGTCATCAATGAAAACAATGACAAATCTGTCTAGGTATGGACAAAAGATCCTATTCATGTAATCCATGAATATCGCAGGAGCATTCGTCACTCCGAACGGCATCACAAGATACTCATAATGCCCATAGCACATTCAAAAAGTTGTCGTAGGTATATCCTCTACCTTGACACGAATTTGATGATAACCAGATCACAGATCTATTTTAGAGAAAATAGTTGCTCCTTTCAATTGGTCCATCAAATCATCAATTATTGGAAGCAGATACTTGATCTTTATTGTAACTTTATTCAACTGGCGGTAGTCCACACACAAACATGAAGTTCCATCCTTCTTCTTGACTAACAACACTGTAGCTCCCCACGGTGAAACACTAGGTCTCACAAACTATTTTTCTAACAGTTCCTCTAATTGCTTCTTTAACTCTTCTAATTCTGACGGCGACATCCGATATGGTGCAATTGATATAGGACCCGCTCTAGGTACAAGATCGATAGAAAACTCCATCTCTCTTTCCGGTGGTAATCCGGGTACCTCATCAGGAAAAACTTCAAGAAACTCATTTAAAACGAAAATGGCATTCACATCCTTCTCACTCTTAACTTCTAAAGAAGACAGCAGAATGTATCCTTGAGCTCCATCCCTCAATAAAGATTCGACTTGTTTAGAAGTCAAAAATCCATAAACCTCATTCTCAGGAAATACTAAAGTCTTTTTAGAACAGTCCAATAGGATATGGTTAGAAGATAACCAACCCATTCCTAAGATTATATCAATATCGATAAGAGGCAAACAAATTAAATTAATAGAAAAGACTCGATTATTGATGATCACAGGACAATTTAGGCATGTAGAAGATAACTAACCCATTCCTAAGATTATATCAATTTCGGAAAATACTCTTGTAGTACTCTTCGAGTTACTTTCGACTAATTTTCACCATCTCTCATCAACATAAATGCAGCATAAGTCACTCTGCGGTCATCTGTACATCCTATTCCTTCGAAAATCTTTTCCAGCTCTTGGATCCACAAACTAGCCTTCTCCGGATCAAACTCGCCCCTAAACTGTGGTGGATTATTTCGACGAAACTCAGACAAATTCTGGGCTTCAGCATTTACTTCTTGTTGTTGTGCAACTTGTTGATTCTGTTGCACTATCACGCCTGCCATTCGCTGCATTGCTTCAGCAGCAGCAGTCATCGCTTCGTTGTCACGTTCCATATTCATACGTGTACCTCTACCATGAGACATAGCTTTCTTCACAAGCAATCAAACAAAACTCAATAAAAGTCAGATGCAACCTTTTAAAAACCAAAACACAAAGAATAACACAACACAAGCCAAATAGACTAAACCACAAAAACCCAAAAGACTCTAACTAGGGCTCTGATACCAACTAATGCAACACCTAATATAGGGTATCACATTTAAGACTAATCATAATATAACTTACCCAAGTTGGAAAAGAATTAATCTTGTAAAAAAAAACATTAATTTTAAAATTTTGTTTGCGAAAAAATGAAAGTAAATAAAATAATTAAAAACTATAAGTACAGCTTGTATCAGAACAAAACTCACATTAATATTACAAACCTTGTTCTTAAATAACTTACATAAATATTACACTCCAAAAGGTAAATATGTACAACATGTACATCAAAACATAAACTGTCTTACTAAAAACTTTTAAAAACTAAGGATTTGGGCCCTCAGAAGGATCCTCCTCCTCAGTATCATAAAAAAACCCTAGCGGGTACATCACTCGCCTGATAGGGGTTCTCGCTGAAGACACCACTGAGTCCTCTCATGGTGTATAAACAGTGCAGCCCCAGAGCTCACAAATAGGCATCGTGAACTCCAGACGCACCGACACATGCTGAGTCAAAACAGGAATCCCATCACAGGTTCCGCTCAAATTCAAAGTCAAGTCCCCGGTATACACAAACCGCTCATTATCTAAGTTAGACCTCCAAGCATCCGTCCAACCATAGAACTGTACTCGGATAAATCCCAGTACTTGGCGCCTTGCCGCCATCTCAACAAACAAGAAAACAATCACTAACAGTAAATAGAATTTCTGGCTTCCTCTTCTCCTCGGTCTTCATCAAACATACACAGTAAAACAGATATAATACAGCAAAGAGGTGAGATCCTCTACATTAATACCAGTATGATAGTATAGAAAATGATAGCAGATATACAAATATAGTATTAACACAATGAATCATATTGTTATATAACAGATAGAATATCATTTAAATATAATCATTATGCCAATATGTTGACTAACTATGCATATGCACACAGACTCATTCCTACTCCATGGAGCTAATCACAATTTCAGAGAGAAAGATCAATGTGCGCAACATAGCTCATACAAGACACTCTCAACCAATCACGAAAAGAGTAGTAACTCCGTCAAGATCATCGGTGTGTTTGCATAGGATACCACGAACCAGAGGTGCCACCAACTGGCCACATATGACATTCCACACCCCGACGTCTCCAAGATCACTGAAGATTGTAACTGTAACATCCTGAAAATTGTTTATTTCATTATAAATAATCATTTTATAATATTTATAATTTTTAAGAATTTTTGTGGAATTTTCTGGAAACGTTGAATATTTTAATATATTCTTCGTTTTATGTGCCCATTGAGCGGAGCCGGAAAAATAAATTATTTTCCTGAGGTTGGTAAACTTTGGACTGTGAAACGTCGATGGGGGATCTTACTAAACCCGAGGCTGGACACAGTTTGCGAGGTTTACGTTTTATGAGATTTTATCTGATAAATAAAATCATTGTATCATAAAATCATCTGATGAATAATAAAATATTATTTTCATCAGCTGTAACTTTTATTCACTGAGAAAATAATTCCAACAGTGAGATTAATCATCTGTCAGATGTATTTAATTGAGGAGACAAGCTTACTATGCACTTTATCGAGAAGCGCGCGAAGCTTCTCAAGGAAGCTTCCTTCCCAGCCACTATTCACACTCTCTCCCCCCTCTCATTTGTGCAGCATGGTTTTGGGGGTAATATCACAATCATTCCCTCCCATTTTCTCTCATTCACGCTGGTCTCTCTTTCTCCCTCACGCAGCTCTCATTTCTCTTCCTCTTTTCTCCACACGACTACACACTCACAAACACCATTGTTGATTTTCAAGCTTCCCTTGCTCAAGCCAAACTTAAACCATTTCTTCCCCTCTCCATCCTTAAGCTTTCCTCTTTGTGAGACTCCTCCTTTCTCCTCCATTTTTGTGGTTGGTAGCTCAACACCAAAGCTTCAAGCTTTAAGGTAAAGCTCTCAATTTTCTTCTCTTTTCTCCCCATTTTCGTGTTCCATGGTCATATTTGTGACTATGGATACCATTTCCACCCTTTGATCTTTATTTTATGGATTTGAACACCAAGGTTTCTGTGGTGGTGAGGCACGAAATTCCCTAGCAAAAAGGAACTTGTTTTTCCTTGTTCTTCACTAAGGTAAGAAGAAGATTATTCTCTTCAATCTGTTTTGGTAGTGAGAAACTTTTTGTTTGCACGTTGTTTATAATCTGTTGTGCTATTAGAGTGTTTGTTTGTATATATTGATGTATTTGAATAGAATGGAATGCATGACATGGAAGAAAATGATGTCGGATTGATTCTCGGATGACCACGGCTTTGAGGCCAAAATTTGGGGATTGTTTGTGAACAATTGTAACAATTAGAATTTCTGACAATATCCGTCGAGTAAGAATTCTGACCATTTAGTAGAGATACTTCTCCAATGTCAATTTTCATCGAGTTAGAATGCCAATATCCGTCGAGTGAGAATTCTGACCATTTATTAGAGATACTTCTCCAATGTCAATTTTCGTCGAGTTAGAATGCCAATATCCATCGAGTGAGAATTCTGACCATTTAGTAGAGACACTTCTCCAATGTCAATTTTCGTCGAGAAGGATGCTAATATCTGTCGAGTGAGAATTCTGACCATTTAGTAGAGATACTTCTCGTTAGAATGCCAATATCTGTCGAGTGAGAATTTTGACCATTTAGTAGAGACACTTATCCAATGTCAATTTCCGTTGAGTAGGATGCTAATATCTGTCGAGTGAGAATTCTAACCATTTAATAGAGATACTTCTCCAATATCAATTTTCGTTGAGTTAGAATGTCAATATCCTTCGAGTGAGAATTCTGACCATTTAGTAGAGACTTCTCCAATGTCAATTTCTGTTGAGTAGGATGCTAATATCCATCGAGTGAGAATTCTGACCATTTAGTATAGATACTTCTCCAATGTCAATATCCGTCGAGTAGGATGCCAATATCCGTCAAATCCAGGATTAAAAATTTATCACCAAACACCTAATGATTAAATTAATGGTAATAGGATGCAAGGATTAGTAAATTGGAAAACTTAATTGTACTTTGAGAATCATAAATTTTAAAGAACCAAGAATGATAGTCGGCCTTATAGTTTAAAACAATTTTTGGAATAAAGGATGAATAAGAGTGTGAGAAGGGCTGTGAGGAACTTAGACTAGATATTCTCAGTGAGTTAACGCGAAAACATAATCGACTTAAAGCATAACCTTCAAAGTAACTTTGAATAGCATATGTTCACCTATGAGATTTTAGTATTGATTCGTTGTGGTGTGTGAATTTGAATAAGTTATGCTATCATTGTGAATATATATATATATATATATATATATATATATATATATATGCATATATACATATGTATGCATTGAACCCATATGCATTGAAACATGCATTGTCATTGTGACATTGGGCTGACGAACTGGACCCTGGAAACATCTGATAGACTACTGAGTCTGATGTGATTTGAGTTCATTGGATATGCAATTGAGCATTATACAGTTATGGCCTGTTATGCCTAGGAGTGGACGAGGACTTGTAGGATAGTGGGGACTTTTTAGACCTTGGGGATGTCAATGCGCGGTGTTTCACTTGTGATCCAGTTATCACCTTATATATATACCCCTGGCCGTGAAACACTGTTACAACGCACTGACTGCCTGACAAAGCACTATTACTTTCCATGGCCTGGCGTAGACTGTCTATTGAGGGGGGACAGATCTTCTGGGGCGTTCATCTCCGAAAACTTTGAGTTTAGCTCCATGGAGTAAGAAATGAGTACATTGTACATGAGAATAGTCAGCATACGCATTGCGCATATGCATGGTTAGTTCACACATTATCATGGGCATGGTTAGCATACATATTGTGGAAACATAAACACTTGTTATATTTCTATAGTGAATACTTGTTGCTTTAGTGCTGTTGATAATTGTATTGTCATGATATATGTTTTCTAAAGATATCTATGCAATTGATAACTTGGACATATTTGTAATATCTGTATGTGTGGAATGACTTCGTCATTCGTGTTATGTTTCTTTGCTGCCATCATAGGTAATGAAAGTAGAATGTCTTACTTCTTTTCTATATTTGTTGCTATTTTGTATGATTTTTGGTTAAAGTCTGAAAAGGGGCCGAGGTCGAACCTACTAGAGATATTGGTTTGATTTTCTGCGCTCGGTAAGGACACCTTGAAGGGACCCTATTGGTTTTGTCGTATTTGAGTTCACCGAAGGTGTTAGGGCTTGGCGAGTCGACTGGATCGACAAGAGTACGTGATTTGTTGGGAATCTGACCTTGACCGTGAAGAGGACTACGATGGAAGACCTTATCTCGTATTTCTCACTACACCGGTGTGCCCGGGGTTGTCCTACGCATTCAGGATCCGATGGAGTGCCCAACTCCTTAGTCATGGATATGGTGGGGGTAGTTTATATTTTGTTTTGTATTACCTATATAAATTGTATTTTGTGGTACATGTATGTTGTAAGGTGATTATCCAATCTTAAAGATGTTATAATTTGAGTACATATTATAATTCATATTATAACTGGTTGTATATGTAACTAATCATTCGTGGCTCCTATTTTCCTCATATGCGAAATGATTAATATTTTTGTAAAGTTAGTTATTTGATAATGTTAGCACGCTAAAATTTAGTGACCGTGACATAATGACGATTGTGCATTGGTTATAAAATCGAGGGGTGTTACATTAAGGTGGTATTAGAGCTCAGTTCATCCTGTTGAGCCGGGGTATGGACTGACTATGCTTAGACATATTAGAAGTTCTTAGTATGTTGTGTACTTCCTTGTCTCTTGAATTGAGATGTTGGGAAATGAAGACATAGCTTGCCATAGGTTGAGTGTTGGTAGCTACTGTTACACAGTTACATGATATTGAGTACTGGCCCACTCAATGTGTAATGTTCTGTGTCTACAGGAAACTATGACTTCACCTAGGCGTATTAAGGTAATAGGAATTCTTTTAGAAAGAAGTTCAGCTAGTATGACTGAACTTGCTTAGGATTTGTTTGCATTTATACCCTTGTTGTGTTACCTCTAGAATTGTTTGAGCCATTGGGTTAGAAAAGGGGTAGTCGAATAAGACTTACAAGGTTTGTGGACTGAGGTATCCAAGAGGTTTTCGAAAATCGATTCTCTTTGGAAAAGAGTATCTGGTGTAAGTTTGGTTCGAGGAGCTACGTAGGAGTCAAAGACTTACAGGAGATCGCACTGCAGGAAGCCGAATGAAGGAGCTCAAGTTAGAGTCTTTTGGGTTTGTCTCGATTGGGTCGTGTGACTTTATGCGTTTGGTTTCCGAAAGGAGACAATATTGTTTGGACTGAATGCTTTTAATTTTTCCTTATGGTTTGATTTAGTTGCCTTTGAAGGAAGCCAATGACTCGAAGTAGACATAAGCGTAAGAATGTGGGGAGTGAAAATGATGGTACGACTGCGGTAGCTGAAGAAATGCAAAGAATGGTTGATGTAACAACACACCAGGATCAGAGGGCCGCACAACAGCAGGAATTGGAAGTTGAGGTCCAGAATTTGATGGAAGAAAGACAACTTTGGGGTAACTCTAGATTACCGAAGTTTCAAAGGAAGAATAACAGGAAGACTAATTAGCTTAAGCAGAAACCGTATACACTACGATTGAAGGAGCAACAGCGACAGCGAACGCATAAAGGAGGTGCGAGTGGTAGCAAGTCTAATCTAGCCATGGTACCGCTATCAAGGTGTAAGAAGTGCGGAAAGGACCACTTAACAAGGCATTGCATGATCGAAGGAATAATTTGTTTCAAGTACGGAAAGCAAGGACATATGTGGAGAGATTGTGCTTTACATGGGACGAAGCCTCCATATACGATCAAGAGGGCAATCTGCCTTAAGTGCAGAAAGAACCACTTAACAAAGGACTGTGAGATTGAAGGAGTAATCTGTTTCAAGTGCGGGAAGTAAGGACATGTGGCGAGGAACTGTACTTCGCAAAGGATGAAGCCTTATGTTGCAGATGTACGTACTTCAAAATCTCATGAAGAAGGGAAAGTTGATTCCTCCACCCAGATTGAAGATCAAAATGAGGAAAGGGATTGTGCTACAGTGGATGACCCTGTGACTTCATTGTATAATTCTGGGGGTAACCCATTTCTTTATGACGTATGAATGTATAAATCCAGTAGGGATGTTCATACCTTCATTATCTTTTGACTAAGTTGTTTCTATTTTGGCCGCTAAGAACTTGTTGATAGCAGCCTAGTTGTTTAAATTGTCTTATGACCTATTAAAGATTGAATCTTTTGGTGATCTGATTTGTTTACTTCTTTTACAAATTAGATGTAATGTTAACAAAAGGGATTGGTTATCTTCCAACCATACCCTGTTGAAATATTCCAATGAAATTCTAAGAGTTCGTTTATAGAATTGAGTTGTTTGTGTATTCACTTCCTTTCGACTCGAATGATACTATTCTCGCTTGTAAGCTTACTCTCATTGCATCAAGTTTATTTAAAAACTATCCTAATGTTGTTAGAAATTGGAACCATTTTTCTAATTCAATTATCCACTTCATGAATAGGCTTGATCTCAGGAAAGAGATGAATCATTTTCAAAATGGGTCTCGTCATTCGGTTTTAATGGAAACTTAGTGTTTCTTGAGATAGAAATTTCCTCGATGTAAATCCATGAAACTCACTCCTAAGTTTTATTGGACCATATCATATTCTTCGCTGGACAAATTCGGTGGTAAATCAAATGACTTCCCTATTTTTCTCTTAACCTTCATAACGTTTCTAGTATACTTCGATCGAGTAAATGTGTTCCCAAATTTGAACCATATCATTGTGCCAAGAGCAGCACAATTAGGTGAGAACTTACCCTATGAAGCACTTTGTTCGAATCAAGGAAAGATGGTTTGACAAATCAATTGAAGAACGCCGTTATTTTCTCTAAGGTCAACTTATGTTCTGGACTATCATCGAGTTCGCTCAAAGATTTGTTGTTGTCCTTGTTGGTGACATTCTGATCTATTCTTGACATTTAGAGGGACGTACCGAATCTCTCGGAGTGATTCTTAAAATCCTGAAGAAGAAGAAGTTATGCGTAAACGTATCTAAGTATGAATTCTAGTTGGAGGTTGTTTAACATTTGGGTTACGCGATCTCAAGGAAGGGATTGCTGTGAACCCATCAGAACCCGAAACATTTCTATGGGAAGGATGAACGATCGTAATGAAGATTCGTAGCCATATAAGAGTAGCTGATGTATACGGGGGAAATTTTCGAAGATTGAAGAGACACTTGATTTCTTCACGAAAGATGATTCTGCCCAAATCCTAATGGACTTTTTGGGATGCCTAGTAACGCTTCGCATTGGAAGTTTAGAATGTGTGCTTGATCAGAATAGAAGGAATGGTAACGTACGCTTAGAGACAAATTGAGAATACATGAGAAGGATTACCTTACACCAACTCAGGGTTAGCTTTGTAGTTGCATTGAAGATCTAGAAGCATTTTCTATGAGGAGAAATTCTCAACGGCTAATGTAACGTCAAGAGTCAGAAGTATTTTGCCCTATTGGAATGAGTTGAACATGAGGCGGAGACGGTGACTAGAAGCTCTGAAGGATTTTGATTTTTCGCGTTGGTACAATCTCAGGAAAAGCCAATGTCGTAGCGGATGCCTTAAGAAGAAAATACGCTTAGTTGTCTACTACAGCGAGCAAGAAGAGTAAGGAAATGATAGTGGGGACTTGCAGTTATGGCGTGTTATGCCTAGGAGTGGACGAGGACTTGCAGGATAGTGGGGACTTTTTAGACCTTGGGGATGTCAGGGCGCGGTGTTTCACTTGTGATCCAGTTATCACCTTATATATATACCCCTACCCGTGAAACATTGTTGCAACGCACTGACTGCCCGACAAAGCACTATTACTTTCCATGGCCTGGCGTAGACTGTCTATTGAGGGGGGACAGATCTTCTGGGGTGTTCATCCCCGAAAACTTTGAGTTTAGCCCCATGGAGTAGGAAATGAGTACATTGTATATGATAATAGTCAGCATACGCATTGCGCATATGCATGGTTAGTTCACACATTATCATGGGCATGGTTAGCATACATATTGTGGAAACATAAACACTTGTTATATATCTATAGTGAATACTTGTTGCTTTAGTGCTGTTGATAATTGTATTTTCGTGATATATGTTTTCTAAAGATATCTATGCAATTGATAACTTAGACATATTTGTAATATCTGTATGTGTGGAATGACTTCGTCATTCGTGTTATGTTTCTTTGCTGCCATCATAGGTAATGAAAGTAGAATGTCTTACCTCTTTTCTATATTTGTTGCTATTCTGTATGATTTTTGGTTAAAGTCTGAAAAGGGGGCGAGGTCGAACCTACTAGAGATATTGGTTTGATTTTCTGCGTTCGGTAAGGACACCTTGAAGGGACCCTATTGGTTTCATCGTATTTGAGTTCACCGAAGGTGTTAGGGCTTGGCGAGTCGATTGGACCGACAAGAGTACGTGATTTGTTGGGAATATGACCTTGACCGTGAAGAGGACTGCGATGGACAACCTTATCTCGTATTTCTCACTACACCGGTGTGCCCGAGGTTGTCCTGCGCATTCAGGATCTGATGGAGTGCCCAACTCCTTAGTCGTGAATATGGTGGGGGTAGTTTATATTTTGTTTTGTATTACCTATATAAATTGTATTTTGTGGTACATGTATGTTGTAAGGTGATTATCCAGTCTTAAAGATGTTGTAATTTGAGTACATATTATAATTCATATTATAACTAGTTGTATATGTAACTAATCATTTGTGGCTCCTATTTTCCTCATATAAGAAATGATTAATATTTTTGTAAAGTTAGTTATTTGACAATGTTAGCACGCCGAAATTTAGTGACCGTGACATAATGACGATTGTGGATTGGTTATAAAATCGAGGGGTGTTACAGTAACTATGCAATTCTCACCCACACAAAGGTGTAATTTCAATCTCCTAGGCAACAATAGCCTTAACCAATTAAGTTGACACGCTTTTTAATGTATGAAGTATGGTTCAAATACATATACAATCATCATTCTTACAATATTTCACCTAAACACGCCATCTCTTAGCGGTATCACTTTCCAACATAATCGGGCCCACCACAATAGCCCGACAGCAAATTACTATTGCTCTCAATCACGTAGCATTTTTATCGCATTTTCACAATTGCGGAACATTTTTCTTACGTTTTCAAATCGCGTAAGTATTTTCCAATGTTTTCTCAATCGCTAAAGATTTTATCGCATTTTCTTAATCGCATAGCTAAAAATTACTATTTTTAAATCGCGTAAGAATTTTTTTGCATATTTTCAATCGTGTAAAATATTTCTTTAATATTCTAAGCTCAAAATAAAACTTTTCTCATTAAATATCAAAATTAGATTTTAATTCCAATATTTCCTTATTAAACCACTTTTAAAAAATATTTTCTCACTAAAAATTCTTTAAGTAGCATCTTCTACTATTTTCTACAAAATTACATTTCTTTGATTTAATTGGGACATTACAGCTTGAAATTTTCTAACACGCTTCAAAACCCAAAGGGTGAGCTATACGTCAGTAAATTTCAAGTTTTAAACTTTATCTTACTTCTAATCTAATTATACTAATTTAATTTTAAAAATTAGTTTATTTTCTTTTTAGGTCTAAAACTTATCAAATTAATTTTTCACTAATCAAATACCTAAGTCTACACTTAGTAAAATAATTTTGGATCTAGGAGATAAAAAATAGGCATGTTGGCCGAATTACCCTATATGTTTCATAAATCATAATTAATTATTCTCCATCACTTTATTCTTTACAAAAACCTTTAATCCAATTTCTTGTCTTTAAATGAACTTTCCTAGGTATGTTCATTTGAAGCCTATGGTAGACAAGATAGTATCCAAGTTAGCCTCTTGGAAAGGCTCCCTCTTATCTATTATGGGAAGAGTGCAGCTTGTGAAGTCTATTATATATAGTATGCTTCTTTACAGCTTCCATGTTTATTCCTGGCTTATCTCATTGTTGAAACAGTTGGATAATTGCATTAGGAACTTTATTTGGGCAGGAGATGTGAATGTTAGGAAGCTGGTAACTGTAGCTTAGAAAAAAGTATGCACTCCTACTAATGAAGGTGGTCTTGGCATTCACTCTTTGAGAGCAATGAATAAAGCTGCCCTTCTTAAACTTAGCTGGGAAATGTACTCTTCCAATAAACAATAGGCCATTTTTCTTAGACATAGATTTATGAGGAATGGAAAACCATTGTTTAATTTCATTAAGTCCTCTCTATGGCCAGGATTTAGAAATAACATGCATCTAGTCATTCAAAATTCCTGTTGGCAGATCGGTGATGGAACTAGAATCAACTTTTGGAGGGATAAGTGGTTAGCTCAACCAATTGTAGAATTAATGCAGATTCCCAAACATGTGCATCATTATCTACATTCTGTCATTGTAGATTTCCTTCAGGACAACAGATGGTTTGTCCTTTACTCTTTGGCAACCAAATTTCCAGCCTTTTATAGTGAGATTATGCAAACAGTTGTTCCAATTAATCCATCTACTGATCATCTAGTTTGGTAAGGTTTAGAATCGGGTATCCTAACTCATAAGGAAGCTCTCAATTTTTTAAACTAAGAATCAAGCTTAAGCTCCTACTTCTTGGGGAAAGGAAATCTGGAATTCATCCATCCCTCCTTCAAAGTCTTTCAATGCTTGGAGACTTATACATAATAAGATGCCTACCGAGGAAAATATGAAAAGTAGAGGTTGTACTTGTATTTGTATTTGCAGTCTTTGCTATAACTCTGAGGAATCCAATATGCACTTATTTTTTGAATGTGATTTTGCCCGAAGGCTCTGGTCATGGTTCAGTTCTGTTATTAGAGTGCCAATTGACACTTCTTCTTTGCAGGCAACCTTATCAGTATGCAATAATAGTTGGAGTCCTCAATGCAAGGTTGTTCTCCTAGCCGGGATTATTAACATTCTAGGAACTATTTGGTTTTGCAGAAACCAAATAAAGTTTGATAATAAAATTGTTTCCTTCGAATCAGTAGTCTCTAGGGTTATTGGTTCAACATCTCTTTCTGGAAATTCTTTTACAGGCCATATGTTTTCTTCCATAGAGGAATTTTCAATTCTCAAGTCCTTTGCTGTGACATGCCACCCAAGGAAGGCTCCCTCAATTATTCGAGTAGATTGGATTCCTCCTCCTTGTGGTTAGTTAAAAGCCAACACTAATGGTGCAACTAGAGGATCTCCTGGCCATGCTGCTGGAGGTGGTATTTTCAGAGATAGGAGTGGTGCAATTCTTGGTTGCTTTGCCACTTATTTTGGTATTTCATATTCCCTTCATGCTGAACTTACAGCTGCTATGATCTCCATTGAAGTGGCCTATTCAAGAGGTTGGCATAATCTCTGGTTAGAATGTGATTCTATGTTGGTTGTGCTGGCTTTTTCTTCAATGGATTTGGTGCCTTGGAAACTAAAAAACAAATGGTGTAACTGCATAGCCTTAACATCTTCCATGCAATTCAAAGTTACCCATATTTTAAGAGAGGGAAATACTTGTGCTGACAAGTTAGTTTCTTTTGGAATAACATCTCAAAGCTCTACTTGATGGAACTTGATTCCTAGTTTCCTTATATCTGAATTCTTTAGAAACAGATTTAGGTTGCCTATTTATAGGTCTAGATAGTTTTCGATTTCGATTTTTTCCATGGGTTTGGTTTATGTCCCCCCATGCTTTCATTTTTTTTTTCTATTTTTTGAATAAATTTATAATATGCTACATATGATTGATAAGATTCAGGGTGCCAACCTAGTTGGGATGCTGGATTTTATAGTGATGCCTATGCATATCATTTTATTTTAAAAAACAAATTTCTTGTCTTTAAATCATTTAATCCATGATTAGAAAAATAAATTAAAACATTTTGCTCCCTTTATGGTGTTATGACCGTGAGCCTTCATAGGTTCTTTGGAATCTTCATACTCTTTCTCATCATGTGAATCACATCCTACTTAATGAAACAAGAACTTTACCTTGTAGAGTAGAAAACTCTAGCTTGATTTAGAAGCACCAAAAGGATGAACTAAGTGAAACTTCTAAGATGAAAAGTGTTTAGAATAGCATATAGGTAAGGAAAATAAGATTAGATGAAATTTTGGAAGCTTGGATGTTGGCTTTGAAGGTGGCGGCCTAATGCTTCAAGAAAGGGAGAGAATGGAGTTTTGTGTTTGTTCTTGGATGAGAGAGAATGGAGAGAAATGTTTTAAGTTACAAAGTTATAGAAATGAAGTAGGATAGTTTATTTCTCTAGTGCATGGCCGTGTAAGTGCATGCATAGAAAGTTCAAGGCTTGTTCAATCAAGATAGAAATCAATCACATGGCCTCATATAGCTTAGGTCATTAGATGGTCATCCTTTGGTCATAATAGATGAATAGATTGTTCAAGAACTCCCTAGAACCACCTAGTGGTCGTAGAGCACATGGAGGTAAGTAACTAAGTTTTGATTTCAATTAGTTCCTATTTACACTTAGTTTAGTTAGTTAGTTCACTTAGTTACATGGTTAACTACTTAATTAGCTTACTTAGTTTCTTGATTAATTAGTCTAACCATTATTGTTGACCACTTTCTATTGGTTAAGAAAATTCAAGCCATTATCATTGACCAATTCCTATTGGTTCATCAAATTGTGAGTCACAAAGATTTTTCCCAGTCTATTGCCTACGGATAAAAAATACAGGATCTATTACCCAATTGGCAAAAACTACTGCCTGCAATTCAGCAGATACTGTCCAATAAAATAATACGTGAAATATTTTTATTTCACAAATAAATTCTAAAAATTAAAAGATTGGGTTACGTATCTCTCGGATTTGGGTTTAGTAAGATCCCCCGGCTCTGAATAAATCGTCAAAGATTTTTTTCAGCCCGAAAATTATTATTTTCTTGACTTGGAGTAATAAAAAAAATAGTCACAGAATAGTCAAAATAATTTTACAGCACACAGAAATCATAAAATAGTACAATTCAGACATTACTGAGAAATAACAAATTTTGGGGTGTTACAGAATTAAATATGAAAAATTTATTTCCTAGTCACAAATGTTTTGTAAGAGCTATAGTTAAAATTGAGAATTTACTGAGTTCATTTGGTATTTTCAAGTACACTGAGAGTGTGTTTTAATATTGGATCGACTATTAACAGATATGGAAACTTATCTAAGTGACGAAATTAGGATTGAGATAAATCTTAGGATTTAATTTAATGCCTATGAAAGTTAGGAAACTTGATTTGGAGAATCCTAAGTGTTTTTAACAGATATGTAAGTTTCAGTGAAATATCCTTATGTCCTTAAAGCCACACATTTTCACCCACTCCTTGACTTTTCTTGTTACCTTTTCTCACTTTCTCATTCACTCTCTCCACGCACGTTCAGCTACAGTAGCAAGAGGGAGATGAGAAAATAAAGAAGAGAAGGAGAAAAAGAAGAAGGAAGAGGAGGAAAAGATAAGGAAAGTCAAAGGAAAAGCTAAGGCTCGAGTACCACCACCATAACCTTGAGGTAAGGGTGTTGTTCTTGTAAACTCCATCTTTTTCTTTCCTTCTCTTGGTTCTTGGGGTTTTCTTGGGTTGTTTAAATTGGTTTTTGAGAGATTCCCAATGGTTAGAGTTGAATGGACATAACTCAATGATTTTAATGGTTGTGATTGTGTTCATGGAACTCTTTGGAACTTATTTTGAAAGCTTTTGGGTTGGGAAGTGATGCCCTTGAGTTGAAAAGGAGTTGGGGCTAGAGTTTTATGTGGAAAAGCAAGTTTCCCTGCTGAAACATAGTAGCATAATCAATTACAGGTGAGCCATAACCAATTATGTGCTCCTGGAAACCATGCACGAGGCTACCTAACCAATTAGCCAAATGTGGCTAATCGATTATTCAACTATGGCAGAGAGTGCTAACCGATTATTCTTCATGCCAGGGGACTTTTTTTTAGGTCCTAACCGATTATCAAGTGTGATAACTGGTTAGGCAACTTGAGAAAATGGCTTATTTGAAGACCATAATCGATTATCCAAGAGGGGTAATTGGTTATGGACCTATCAAAAATAGATTTTGTTAGTCTTGGGCATGAGGCAAGGCATGTCTAGGCTATGTAATCCACACCCATGGATTAGTAAGGGTATTTTACCAAGCATATAGCCCTAGAAAACTCTAGTTGCTTCCTTAAAGGTTGAGATTGAGCTTGAATGGTATGTGAGCCATGTATTAATATCTTATTGGTTAAGGTTAAGCTAGAATCTTGTGATAAAATAGTGTTGATTCCCTTATATGATATCGCTGAACAATTTATGGTTGTCTAAGTGCATAAATGTTCCTTCATGAGTGATGTTAAGCTAGTATGCATGTGTGAGACAATTATTCTTTTATTTGCTAAGTTTGGGCAATAGGGAGTGCTAGAAACATGATCTTGCCCTTTCGTGTGATAAGGATGAGCACGGTTGAGTGTTTGCTAGTTTCCTTTTTCACTCAGCTATGTGAACCTTGTAATGTGCGTAAGTGTTGCTAAAATAACTTGCATGTTTTGTTTTCAAACTTGCTATTTGCTTTTTCCTATGTATTATAACTTTAGATGGTGTGCACAACCATGTGGCCGGAGAATGAGGTGTTTGATCCAAATTCTCATAGCGAAGGCTCATTGAGGTCAGGGTTACTGGTGTTATGGGGTTGGTATTAGTACTCTTATCTTTGTGAGGGGAACGAGTCCACACATCACCAGGTAGTATTAAGGCTTTATGCCTATCCTATTCAATATATACAAGGGAACATGGCTCCTAGGAATGAGCAAGTATCATGGTTTCCTAACTCAAAAACTTGAACTAGCATTGCATGAATATATTTTTAGGATATTTATTAGGCGTAATCATATAGCATATTATGCATTTTCTTTTATTTAGTAATTGTATAGATTTTTTTCTCTCTCTTGTTAGTCTTGATGAATGATAATGTTATTGTTTACTCTGTGAGTATGTTTATATTCTTATATAAATGAGAAGAGACTTTTTTATTTATTTGTGAATATGATCTGATACTTGTGGTTTTGTTTATTTATGTTGAAGAAATGAACTCTGGTGTTCGAATACTTATACTGAGGATTTTATGAATTCTCACCCCGTTATGTTTCCATGTAAATCCAAGACAAGACCCTTCAAAAAGGAAGAAGAAGAACAACAACAAGAAGAAAAAGGCTTAGAGTAGTTTATTTTTGGTTCTTTTGATTCTTGGCGTGTATATGTTGTTATTGCCTATTTGAGCAAAGTTTGTATATGGCAGGGAGCCCTTTTGTGGCCAACGATGTAATTATACAATCTTTTCTTCTTTCGTGGCTTTCTATGATAGCTTATGTAGTTATTATAGATTTGTGTTTTATGTGTCTTTATAAAGTACCATGCTTGATACTAGTTATCTTTTAATATCCAAGTTATATTGAGATAATTATATTGGGGTGTTACACTCATACTACCACTAGTACCCTTATATCTATGGGGAAAACATAGGCAAATGTGAAAATATAATGAGGAATTTTAAGAATATAGGATCCCCTTCTTCACAGAGGATCTTCTCCATGATTCTAATGGGATTTCAAATATCTTTTCCCCAAACAGGATCATCTCCAAAATCCACTAGTGCCAAGTGAACTAACAATTCAAATCAAAAGGAGTATTGGGTGGGAATAGCATATTAGGACCATTTTCCTTCCTATTCAAGGACAAATGCCCAATTCTCATATTTAATTCAAATTCAAATTCTAAGAGCATTGATCATTCAAATACAAATTCAAAACATAATTCTAACTCAACCTTAAGAAATTAAGGGAGCAAATACTCAATTTATACAAATACAACTCAACTTTATATTACGAACGAGCAATACCATATCTAATACACCTATGATTCATAATAAGTGTACCATACCTTCGTTCAATCATAAACTATATACACATAAAGGTCATTTCACAAATAACTCAATATACTTTATAATCCATGCTCAATGATTTCAAATGCACCATAATTGTAATTTGGAATTCAATTGATACCTAATTACATCACAAGGAGTTAAACATGATGATATATGTAACACCTTGATACAATATTCTCGATATAACTTTATATATATATAGAGAGAGATATATATATATATATATATATATAATGCATTAAAAGTGTTACTTCTATTCTTACTATCTTACTAAACCCATATAATTAAACAATTAATATGGAGAGTCATAACTAAAAAGTCATACACATATACAACAATAGCCTTGAAGGCAAGGTGTTATACATACAACCTTTAAACCCTTAGAGTTAATATAAATAAATACATCAACTTTATCTAAGAAAGAAAAAAATAAATCTAAACTACACTAGCTCTTCTGTTTCTTTATCTTCTTACCCTTAGAAGAGTCTTGACCTGCTTTTACCATAGAAACATAGAAAGGAGTGAGAACATACAATTCTTAGTAATATTCATACATTTCATGGTATTAGACAATGAAAATAACATACATATCATCATAAACTACGTCAATAACAACATTATATAATCACCCTTACAACTGTATAATATATAGAAATCTTATCTATCTCGACTATATATAATAGATTATGGTTGCTACTAGACATTGAATCTCTACTCAATATCACTAGAACATTCACATGCTACTATTATGCAAAGGTTCACTAAACATAACGCATAATATATAGATATAAGTCCCTTGCTCATATGATAAGAACAACTATCTATGCAGTTATAGCCTATCAAAACTAGTTCATTTATAAACTTGTTATAAGTACTACATGTATAACCTTTTTTATGCATAAACTTACTAACTCTGAAAAGTAGGATTAGCAACCAGCAATGGAGTCTTTACTCCATGCCATTCGAACATTTACATTCTCTTACTCTATGTAACGTTCACTAAGCCAATCACTAAAACTTAAACTCAAAGTCATACTTTTAATGATATTGAACAACCGCCCATACAATTGTACAATATCATCTACACTAGGCAACTACCCATACAGTTTCCAAGTAACAGGAAATGAATATGGTTGTGTGTGTATGACACTGCTTATTCCAAACTCACTTTAAACTCATAGATAAGAAGACTAACTCTTCAAACTACTGGATAATTAATGGACTGGTTCTAACTCACACTAGTAATCCTGGCACTAACGAGTAACTAGGGCTAAATCCTCACTCAAAGAGACTTTTGAATTTTTTCATCTATCTCCTTTGGCCATATGATTATACATCATTAATGATTACTCTACTTTGGAATTAGCACGTAACAAGAAACTATGCAGTATTATGTATAACTCATACAAACCCACCACCTTAACTTATCAGATGATTCTCTCTAACCAAGTGAAGAACTAAATTCCAACAAACATGTACTCTCAGCTTACTTCTAACTCATAAAGGAGCATATTCCATGTTTCTAGCTAAGTAATCATACTTATGATACTTGTATCTAGCTCGCGTTACTATCACACCACATGTGATTACTTAGGCCACACTAATGTACTCAAGGTTCTAGATACCTACTTTAGGCAATTCCTAACTTATGGAATGTCTAAAGATTAGAACTTCTATAATATATGCATACTATATCCATTAATGCTTCACTAAGTTCACTTTCTCTATTAGGAGCAACTCATGCACCATGGCAGGTGACTATTGTCAACTTATCTTAGCTTACTTATATGTAGTTTACTCTATCCTCATCACCTCACTTATGATATTAAATGCAACTTTGTGTTTCCTAAGGGTTACCTATCTATGGTAAACCATTGCTCTTGGTTGCACTAAGATCTCATACTTTCCTATAAATACAAGATAGTCTTTCTCTCTTAGAAATACCCCTATTAGTGTCTCAACACATTCTACAAGGCATATAAAAAGGATCCTAACAAGTAGGGAACTCAATTCATCAAAAATGGCATTTTTGAGAATTCCTGGGAAACACGCCGTGACGCCCGGCTCTTTGTCTCACCCACCTCGGTGTGGTGCATTGCACACCATGGTGTGATACTCTCGGATGCACATACTGGAAGTTATAGGAACTCACGCCTCAGCATGGCCTCATCCACGCCGCAGTGCAAGAGGTTTGTCTACATAATTCTGTAGAAAACACAGCACTGCACTATTCCATTGGTCTCAAAATCACTTCCAATCATCTAGACTTGGCTATTAGGTGATTTCTAACTTCACCAACACCTTATAATAATGTTGTAATACTCATTTAACTAATTAGCTTACTTAGACCTGGATTGGTGGTCAAAACCATAACCTAAGTTCTATGTTCCAACTTATAGAACTAACCAAGTTTGTCTAAAAACAAACTCAATCAAATTGCATCCAATAGAGTGAAACTAACTCTGTTTCAACAAAGGAGGCAAGAACTACAAAAGAAAGTGGATTCTTGCATCTCAAACCCAATTCCTCCATCTATGTGACCTAACTTCAATCAATGGAAAAGATGAAGAAAAGATGAGGTTGAAGGCTAGAAACCCCTACCGCTTGTATGGATGATCAATCATCAAGCTTTATGCTTTGATCTTGATCCTCTTGCTTCTTCCTCCATTTTCCTTCTTCCCCTTCACGGTTCCCTTCTTTCTTTTCTCTTCTCTCCTTTTCTGTTTCTGTTTTCCTTTGTTCTAGAACCGTGGGAGATAAGGGAGAAATAAGGAAGAAAAGTCTCACTTGGCCACTCAAACCATACTGAAACTTTATATCTGCTAATGACACTTGAGTTGTGCTAAATCAAGTTTCCTAACTTCCAACAACTTTATAATAAATAGTAAGATTCATCTAAATTATTGTTTTGCCATTATTCTATTTTTTCATATTTGCTACTAGTCAATCCGGCATTAAAACACACTAGTATGCCTAAAAATACCAAATTAACTCTGATTACTCTCAAATTTTAACTACAACCTCTTATGCCTATTTGTGACTTAGAAACAAACTCTCTAGGTTTATTTCCCTAAACTTAGCAATTTATGCTACTATTTGAGTCATTTTAGACTATTTTTCTCACTCTGGGTTGCAACTAAGTGCCTAAATTAACTTAATTTGTCACAAAACTTAACTAACATGCTAAACAAGTAATACACTACCATTGTACCCATTTACAAGTCTAACATGCTTTTTGAGATGTTACAATATAGATCATTATTTAGGGTTACATTAAGTTTTTATATGACAAAGAACTTTATTTTCTCAAAGCATGCTAATGGTAATCAATTACCATATGTGGTAATTGATTACCATATGATCCAGAGGCTTGGTAATCGATTACCAGCCTCAGGTAATCAATTCCCAGTATGGCAAAGGCTTGGTAATCAATTACCAGGTTATGGTAATAGATTACCACATGCCTAGAAACATATTTTGCAGCTTGGTAATCGATTACCAACTCGTGGTAATCAATTACCACTTTGTTTTATGCAGAAAATAGAGTTTTCAAATCAAAGTAACTCAAACCAGTCACATACATATCAAAAACATCAATAATACTCCATAAATAACGAGCCAAATCTACCACAAAGTGATAAAAAAAACATATGGGTAAACTTCAAACCAATTTCATCAAGTCACAAATCCTTGGAGTTCAAGTCCAAAATCAATGTAAACTTCCAAGCGTAACATAAGGATACCATTCTAAATTCAAAAATTTCCTTATTCATTACATACCATTCAATCAAAATAATCATTCAAAACTTTAAGAAAGCAAGACAAGAAAGAGAAAGTGCAATACCCCTTGATTTAGTAATCATGGCACAATCGTCATTATGTCACGGTCACTAAATTTTGACGTGTTACGATTGTCAAATAACAAATTCTTTTTTTTTTCTTTTTCAAAAGAATTAATCATTTCGCATATGACGAAATAGGAGCCACGAATGAATAGTACATATACAACTAGTTATAAATATGAATTATAATATGTACTCAACTTACAGCATTTAAGACTAGATAATCACCTTAAGACATACATATACCCAAAATACACTTTATACAGGTTAATGCAAAATAAAATATAAACTACCCACAACATATCCACGACTAAGGAGTTGGGCACTCCATCGAATCCCGAATGCGTAAGGCAACTCCTAACACACCGGTGTAGTGAGAAAATACAGGATAAGATCTTCAATCGTAGTCCTCTTCACGGTCAAGGTCAGATCCCCAACAAATCGCCTACGCTCGTCGGTCCAGTCGACTCGCCAAGCCTTGGCACCTTCAGTGAACTCAGTTACGACGAAACTAATAGGATCCCTTCAAGGTGTCCTTACCGAACGCAGAAAATCAAACCCAGTGAAGTCTAGGAGATTTGACCTCGCTCCCTTTTCAGACTTTAACCAAAAATCACACAGAATAGCAACAAATACAGAAAAGAGGTAAGACATTCTACTTTCATTACCTATTATGGCAGTAAAGAAACAAAATGGTGCATGACGCCCACATAACAATTCAATAATAATAAGCTGTATTAAAGCAGATAGTGAACAACTTGGAAATTACAAGTAGATACAAAAGTAATAAGACAGCAGTTTAAACTTTCATATGAATAAGCAAATATCAAATGATATGGTGACTCACTATGCACATGCATATGATACCAAAAACCCTACTCCATGGAGCTAGACACAAAATAGTCAGAGAGAATGATCAGGAGATATGTCTGTATTGCGGCTGCCGAGGCCATTAAGTGTTGAAATTCTCAATTTATCCAATTGCGCATCATGACATTATACAAGACATTCTACACAGATCTCGATATAGGACAGTGTCTCGGTCCGGATCGTCGGTGCGTTTACATCGGTCTGCCCCACGGACAAAAGAGCTACCAACTATCCATTACGAGGTACCCGCACCCCGATGCCACCAAGGTCAACGAGTGACCTACACTTGTCTATTCGCACCCGCACAAAGGCGTGATTCAACTCCTAGGCAACTTGGCCTTAAAAATAGTCTAACGGACATTTTCAATGCATGTTTCAATCATGCTTATCATGACAACTAGGTCAATCATGCTTCAAATGCATGTAGATTCAATACATTCTCATGTGTATATATACAAATCCACAATCATAGCATTTCAGGTCTAAGATCACATGTTATGTCATTTATCATTAACATTCGATCCCCTTCAAGGGTCTATTCTAAATCAATAATAAGTTTCTAGGCATTCACACCCTATTCAAAGTCCTCAAGTAAGTCAATTCTTAATTTCATTATGTCGCTCGCAATCTCTATCACACTCATGTTCCATTTTTATTCAAAGTTCTTATAAGTTTTAAGGCATGCTCCCGTTCTTTGTTTTTCCCTCTTTATGAATCCTTAATTAGTTCTAGTCATCCAATTATTCCCGATTATTACACTTACATTAGTCCAAAAGCCTTGAGTCAAGTGTCCAAGGGGACCTTGAACCTTCAAGGGGCTAGAAAAGCCTCAATTCCATCACTGATCATAATGCACGACCGTGTGTAAAATACATGGCCCCGAGTACACGGCCATGTGGTCATACACGGCCTAGGCCGTGTACTCCTCTGGAGTGCACTAGAAACATGCTTCAGTCACACAGAGAGATACACAGCCATGTATTCATACACGGCCTAGGCCGTGTATCACTCTGTGGACGTAAAAATCACCAGAAAACCATTCCAACCTTCATACAATCCAAGATCTATCAACATACAACTAATTCCTACTAATCGAAACACCATTAAACAACCAAAATCACCCAAACAAAGGGTTACCCACAAATGGGTTTCACCACATCAACACAACAAAGACGTTTCTCACTACCAAAATGGGTTGAAGAGAATAATCTTCCTCTTACCTTAGTGAAGAACAAGGAAAGTAAGCTCCTTTTGTCCTTGAAATTTCATGCTTCACCACCACAAGATCCTTGGATGTTCAAATCCAACAAATCAAGATCAAAGAGTGGAAATGGCATCCATAGTCACCAATGTGACCATGGACCACGAAAATGGAGTGAAAAGGAGAAGAAAGTTGAGAGCTTTACCTTAAAGCTTGGAGCTTTGGTGTTGGGCTGCCAACCACGAAAATGGAGGAGCCAAGGTGAGTTCCACAAAGAGGAAAGCTTGAGGATGGAGATGGGAAAGCAATCGTCGTTATTGGGTTGAGCATGGAAGCTCGAAGGTTCAACAATGGAGGTGTGTAGGTGTGAGGAGAAGAGAGGAAGAGAGGGAGAAGAAGAGAGCTGCGTATGAGGGAGAGAAAATGGGGGAAATGAAAATATGTTTCCCCCCTAGCCAACCGTGCAACACATATGGAAGGAGAGAGAGAAAATTGGGTGGGGAGGAAGCTTCCTTGAAGCTTCGTTCAGAAGCTTTGCGCGTTTCTCGATAAAGTGAAGTATGTGGTCAGTTAAATGATATCATAAAAGTAACTCGATAGAAATAATATACTAGAGCTATTTCTCAGTAGACAAAATTTTACAGTTAGCGTAAATAGTATTTTATTATTTTATCAGATAATAAAATATACTGCGATTTTATTTATCAGATAAAATCTTGAAAAATGAAAACCTTGTAAACTGTGTCCAGCCTTGGGTTTAGTAAGATCCCCCGTCGACGTTTCTACAGTTTAAAGTCTTCCAGCCTTAGGAAAAATATTTTGTTTTCCCGGCTCCGCTCAGTGTGCACGCAAAATGAGGAATATATTAAAATATTCAACGTTCTCAGAAAATCCCACAAAAATCATCAAAAATCACAAATATTAAAAAATGACTATTTATCACAAAACAATCAACTTCTGAAATGTTACACTGACACTGCTCAGTGTGCACATAAAACGAGAAATATATTAAAATATTCAACATTTTAAGAAAAATCTAGAAAAATTCCTGAAAATCATAAATATTATAAAATGATTATTTATAATGAAATAAATAATTTTTAGGATGTTACAGAAAGTATGAAAGCAACAACCCCTACCTAGCTTGTAGACACCTTCTTCTTTCCTTTATCTTTCCTTTCTCTTTCTTCCTCTTGTCTTTTCTTTTTCCCTTGCTTCTTTCTTTCTCTATTTTCTTATCTTTCTTCTGTTGGACCACGAGAGGATCAAGATAGTGGAGAGAGAGAGAGAGAGAGAGAGAGAGAGAGAATAAGTGAGTGAGAAAAGTGGGTTTGTAAGTCAAAGAAATGAGAAATGAAATAGAGTGCAAAGGCGGTGGAGAGTGGGGAGAGATAAAAAAATGGAAATGGTGCTGAAACTTCTGTATCTCTTAGGAATACTTTATTCCTTCAAACTGAGTTTTCTAACTTCCATAAGTGTTTTAGAAAATTTTAGGACTCAACTTAGTTCTTATATCCATAATTCCATAATTTTCTATACACCGCTTTTTATCAGTTAAGCTTCATTACTCAGCATCATTACTACAACTCTTTTCAATCATTATTGACCAAAAAATAAATTTTTCATATTTATTTCTGTCATTTTAGCAGTTATGCTAGAGTCTAAACTTCCTTAACTATAATTTAAAACTAATAAGTTATGGGGAATGTTACAATTCTCCTCTCATTTTAAAAAATTTTGTCCTCAAAATTTGATTAACTCATGCAAAAAGCTCTGGGTGTAACATCCTAATATTTCTATCTCGATATATTTGACATATACAAGAATAACAAATACTAGTCATGCTACTTCAAAACATACATCAACTAAACTCATAACATTTATATAAATAAATAATTATGGAGAGCCACGATAACAAAAGTCATATATATACCTCATTGCCTCCAAAGGCACATCTTAATGCATAAACTTTCAAAACAACAAGATCTAGTATAATATACAAGCTTTGTTAACATCAAGCCTATAAATATACTAATATTCTTACATTTTCTTCTTCCATTTTGAAGAACTTGCACCTGGATTTACATGACAAGATAAATGGGGTAAGCAGGGCGCTGCAGCATGGCTGTGTGTATGCTGTGATGTGAGATGGGGCTGATAATTATGATTTTTAACATATTAATTATCCACACAATTACCTTATTAATGATGTCCAGATTGTAATTAAGTGATCTTAGCACTCATTTAGATCATTGGGTTGAATTGGGCTTTAAAGCAAAATTTTTGGATTTTAATGCATATTGACAGTGGTTCAGTATTTTAACCATAACTTGAGTTGTAGATCTCTGATTTTGATGTTCTTTATATGCTAGGAAAGATGAGAAAAAGATCTACAAGTTTTGTGAAATGTCAAATTGGAAGATTCGGATGTTTACATGGTCAAATACAGCCTTGAAGTTGGACCAGTGAAATTGAAAAGATAGCAACGTGGAAAAAGTGGAGGAATCATTAGAAGGTGGGAGACACACTTTCATAATGAGAAAATAATTCAATGGAAGGTGGGAGACATACTTTGATAATGGATGAATAATTAACAAGATTGGGTGAATTACTTTTGACTCTTTGTGAATGATTAAGAGGAGAGCAATCAGATTTGTAAAGAAAGAGGGGAGAGCTTCTACGCAGGGTGTGATTTGAGTTGGTTCTTGTAGTTTTAGTGTTTTCATTTTTGGAGAATTCTCTTCTTCTCTTCCTCTCCTCCTCTCTCTTTGTTATTTTCATTTTTGTATGGTTCTTGAAGGTTCTCCAATGGTGATGGCTATGGAGAGCTAAACTTCTTTAATCAATCCAAGAGATTGACAAGCTTGATGATTAATCTTGAGATCTTGTTTTAATTGCTATACATTCATCTATTAATCAAGTTTCTCTTTTTCTTCTTCTCTTGTTTAAATTCTGATTTAATGCTTAATTTGATTAGAATTTGCATATGTTAATTGTGTAATTATCATGTGCCAAGAGATGAATTCAGAGGTTAAATAATGCATCAAAGGTGTTTGATGAATGTTTAGCTTGGTTGGATCTTGGTTTTTAAGTTAATTTGGGTTTTGGATGGATGCTTAATTTGTCTAACCTTAATTAATTAAATTCTAGAAGCATTTCTAGTAGAAGATCCATGGATCATTGAGAGGCGTCTTGATGTGATCTAAGATCAAGGATTTGGTTGATAGTTGAACGGATCTATAAAGATCAAGGATGGATTAAAATCAAGATTGGTTAATTCTCTTGGATTGGTTGTTCCTCCTAATCTTGTTTACTCTTTTTAATTGCTCTTTGTTGTTTAATTTTCCAAAACTTTTCCCCCCTGTTTATTAACCTCTTAATCTGACTTCATAATTAGAATGATCTACGGGCTCGACCCGGTGTTACCTTATGCTACAAGTAGTTTTGGTAAATCGGTTATAAATTGATTTAAATTTGGTAATCTCGACAGTTGTCAAATTTTTGGCGCCGTTGCCGGGGATCATTCTGATTTTGTTCAATCTTATTAAGAGTATATTTAACTACTAATCCCTCACTAACCTTTGTGTTCTTTGTGTTTTGGTGATTTTTAGGAGAAAAGCAGTGATTACGGGTTATTTTGCGTAATTTCGCATCGACGTAAAAATGTGCCCGAATGTGTTGAAACTTGGTCGGATTGAAGGAAAACGGCCTAATAAACAAGACTCACAATGTACTGTGAGGTCACCCCTATTTTTTCCAAAATCCATCGTTTAGACCAGATTTTTAATTTTTTAATATTTTTTATTGTATTTTTTAGTTTCATTTTTGTGTAGTTTTTATGTTGTACAAGTCCCATAATTTTTAAAAATGTTTAGATAGGTGAATTATATTTATTTTGGTAGATTTTTAGTGTTGTCTAGTGTATTCTGCTTGTTTGTTATTTTTGTGTTTTATGTGCTTTGGATAATGCATGACTAGGTCTTTTGCTAGGCAATTACTTGATATTGATTCGAGATTGATATGACTTTGTATAATGGAGTACAAACTTGAGGAATTGACTTCTTTGGTGAGACAGTTAGTAGTGAGACAACAATTACCTGTGCAAATAGCTGCAATTGTGTGTGCCATTTGTTCTTGTTCATCTCATCCCACATATGCATGTCATACACTTCAAGATGGTAGTTCTGTTTTTCCATATCAATCTGTTGCTACGACAGGTGTCTTTCTAAGTAAACCACCATACCAGCAGCCTATGCAACAACCAAGTCCAGTAGCCATGAAACCTGAGCCATCATTGGAAGATTTGGTAAAGCAGATGGCCACTAACAATATTCAATTCCAACAGAGGACAGAGGCAATCACACACAATTTAGAAACCCAGATTGGACAATTGGCCTCCTCATTGAGTCAAGAATATGCCCAAGGTTCTAGCCAACTCCCTTCCCAAACAATTCTCAATCCAAATGGGAATGTGAGTGCCATTATGCTGAGGTCTAAAAAATCTGTAGAAGCATCATCTGAGCCTCAACTAGCCAGCAAGCATCAACCAGTAGAAGAAACATTTTCTGATGAACCAGCCCAAGAATCTGAGGGTTAGAAGAAATTAGTTGTTGCCCATGAGCAGCAGCAACAGCCTGCGGTGGCTCTTTCCTTTCCACAGAGAGCCATTGAGGCCAAAAAGATACATGAGGCTGAGAAGGATAAAAAGCTCCATGAAGAACATTCTATTTTTCATGTTGATTTAATTGATAATTTGGTTGATAATTCATATGCTGACTTGTGTGAGGAGTTTCCTGAGATTGCTGATTTTGATGACTTTGTGTGTGGTGATTTGTGTGCTTCTTGTGATGGTGATAAGTTGTGTGCTATATGTTCTGAAATTGATACTGTTGTGGGAGATACTGCTACATGTTCAAAATTTCCTTATTCTAAGAGTTATGATCATGTTGTTTTGGAAGATTGTACACATATTACAGGTGATGCTGCAATTAAATTAGCAGAATTAATTTCTTCAACTAGCTTGATACCTTCAGTGCAGCAACCACCTACCCTTGAGTTGAAAGCCATTGAAGAATTTTCAAAAAAGGGAGAAGAAGAGCACTGGATGGCGGTCACTACTGTGGTGGATTTTATTTTTGAGCCATGGTCCAACATAAACAAGGAAAATCAAGTTGATCAAGTATACATATTGCATTCTAGTGCTGAAGCCAAAGGAATTAAGGAAGGCCAATGGGACCCCAATGGAAGCTCTCCTGTTTCAAGTCATGTTTCCAGTCATGTTTCAAGCTTAACTTGGTCTCGGACATTATATTTCAAGCAATGGGACCCCGGTGGGAGTTTCTCTATAACTCCTGCCTCAAGCTCATGCCTGGAAAGCTCAAATCTAGGTGGCTTGGTCCATTTGTTGTTACTAAGATTTTTCCTTATGGTGCTGTGCAGATTACAAGTGAGACTACTACAAAAGCTTTCACAGTCAATGGACATCGCCTCAAACCTTTTTATGAGGGAGCTCAAGAGGATATTTTGGAGGAGGTCCACTTGCAAGAAGTCATCTACCCCACTTGATAAGTAAGATGCCGCCTCAATAGACAAAAAAAAAGTTTTTAATTGAGGTAAAAAAAAAAATTTGTGATGACCCATATTTGTTCAATTATTGTCCTGATCAAATCTTTTGGAGATTTGTACCCGACAATGAGGTAAGTAGTGTCATTGACTTTTGTCACTCGGACGCATGTGAAGGTCATTTTTTTTCTTCTTCAACGACAACAACTGCGAAAATCTTGCAGTATGGATTTTATTGGCCTACTTTATGCAAGGTCTATTACACCTTTTGCAAAAGCTGCGGAAATTGGTCAACAAAAGTTCTGCTTTGAGATTATCATCTGCACCTACTCCTTGGAAAATTGAGATCTAGTTGGCGCGATTCTTTGGTTGTCAAACACGTGGGGCCGTAGATATTAAGGATCCTAGGAATGGTAATGCGCTTAAAGTTAATGGCCAAAGACTCAACCATTCCTGAAAAACCAAGTTCTTGAGTTCTTTGTGTTACCGGTTAAGTGGCGGATACGGTACTCCGTGACTCTCAAGTCGGTTTATTTTTCAGTTTCCCAAAATAACTGAATCCTTATTCTCTTTCAAAATGGATGTCATTCTTTCAAACCTGAGCAAATATTTTCCTTCTCTTCCTCAAAATGCTCTGAGAATAATCTACAATGTTCGATGTGAAAGATTGAGACTGTTAATGCACAAAGGTATGCGATGTACGCTGGATAATTGAAGCAAAGGTCCGATTAGCAGGTGAGTCCTCAATTTCATTTGACTCATATATGCCCGGTTTTGGAAGAAGTTCATATTCTAAAAGGAGAAAAGCAAAAAGGTTACAAGTTTGTCACAAATGTGGACGATGGAACTGTAACAAGCGATGTCGTACTTTGGGGATGGTTTCCGCAAATAGAGAAGATAAAATTTTCTTCATTAAGAATGGACTGAGTAAGGAGTCATTAGATGATATCTTATTGACTCTTGAGACACATTCTTGTGGATTGGTGCATCGTGAAATTCTTAAATTGTGGAATCTCTTCAAGGATGAAGAAAAACGCTACAGTCTTGGGAATCTAACTCTAAAAGACCCTGTTTGCCAATTTATAAGAAAATTGGATGGGAAGCTTATCCTCAACTCATAGAAGGCATTTAAGCCATTACTGGACGTTAAACCAGAGGCAGATGTGAGCCATATCCACAAACAATCTGTACGTATCATCTCTCTTCTTCTTCTTCATGTCATCTTTCAAAAAAAAAAAAAAAAAAAAAAAAAAAAAAAAAAAAAAAAAAAGATTTTATGTTTCTAAAATTCAACCTTTTCTGACAACAACCAACCTACCCTTATAGGTGCAATTATTTCCCTTCCCATTCTTTTTCTTATTTAAACATTCCATTTTCTCTACTAACCTTCAACTCAGAAACACTCAAAGAGAGGAAGAGTATAGAATGGGGCCTTCTATTCGTAACCTCAAAAATGTCGTGTTTTTTGTGGGTCGAGTTATGGGAAGGATTAGAATTTAGAACGCAGCCTAGCTCTCTTAGTCGATCACTTGCTGCGAGGAATATTCATCTTGTATATGGGGGAGGTTGTCGTGGGTTAATGGGGGCTGTTTCACTTTCTACTTTTATAGGAGGCAGTCAGGTTTTAGGTGTTATTCCTAAGCCTTTAGCTGAAAATAACATCACTGACAAGACAGTTGGAGAAGAGCTTCAAGTATCATCTATGGATGAACGAATGAAGACAATGCTTGCAAATTCTGATGCATTCATAGCCTTACCAGGTGGTTTTGGTACTTTGGAAGAAATTTTTCAAATTGTCTCTTAGACTCAACTGAACATCCACCATAAACCCATAGGTTTGCTGAATGTTAATAATTTTTTTGATCTTTTGTTATATTTTCTTGACTATGCTGTGGAACAGAAATTCATCACACTTTCGGCAAGACAACTCCTTATTTTTGCTTCCACTGTTGATGAGTTGATTGATAAATTAGAAGTTTTTGTTTATAAACCCGATCCAAGATGTACTCGAGATAGATTGGTCAGAGGGCAAAAGAAGAAGAGAGGCAACAAGAAGGGAGGCAAAGAATGAGCAAAAGTGTGATTTATCACTTCATCTATAACTTTCCTTTATCTTTAGTTTTATTTATCGTATTTTTTTTTCTTTCTATTTAAATTTGTGTGAGATTTTTCTTTTCAGTAATTGCAGCAACAGGTAATATATTCTATCCTTTACCTATCTATGTTTTGACATTGAGAACAATGTTGTGATCTGGTTGGGGGGAAGGATGGTTGTTGTAAAAAAAAAAAGAAAAAAAATTGTGTTTGTTAATATGTTTGTTGTATTTGTCATCAATTTAGTAGTTAGGGATGGCAGAGTAAATAGTAAATTATTTACTCTTGAGACGTATCTTAATTGGTGGCAGAGTAAGGAGTGTTTTTAGGTAGTAATTAATTAGTATTAAATTGTAGAAGTACTAAAGTTTTATGATTTGATTTCTTTTCGAGTCCGATGCGCAAGACCGACAAAGCATTGTGCTTCTTTCCTGCTTGGCGTTGATTCACTTCTTATCAAGTTGTGTTGCTCTTTTCTATCTCTCTCTTTTACATTAAGGACAATGTTATATTATGTGTGAGGGAGAGATTTTAGCATTTTTTTTCTGTTTTTGTTTTGTTTTGTTGTTTAACAAAAAAAAAACAAAAAAAAAATTCACAAAAAAACAAAAAAGGGGTTCATTGCATGATTGAATAACGTTTCTCCCTTCTTGAACTGATATGCTTGGTTATGGATGATTGAATTGATGAATTGAGTTTGATGGATGCATACCTTGTGAGATTTTGAGCCTAATGGATGGATTCAACATTTATGCCATTCTCTTCTTTCTTATGTGATTTTCACTCATGTTAATGATCACTCTAGAACTTGCTTTGATTCTTTTTGAGGCTACATTTCACTTGCATGCATGAACATGATTGAGGCCTTCTTTCTTAGCTAGTTTAACCAAATAGCCAACCTTGTTTTCAATATGATATCAAGCACTCTTTTGACTTCTTGAAAATTTTTTGATTCTTGCCAACCTTGTATATTTTCCTTTACTTAACCCCTTTGAGCTTATTTGACCATTCCTTGTTTCTAGCTCATTATGTGCCTTAAATGAAAAATCGTGTTCTTACTTTACCTTAGGGAATAAAAGAACATTAGCTTGGTTAATGGATGAGTTTTTAAATAAGTGTGGGGGTGTGTGTACAAAATGGTTGTTGAAAAAGGAAAGAGTTTCTAAAAAAAAAAAAAAAGAGGAAAAATGTATGTATATAGTTATGTTCACAAAAAAAAAGAAAAGAAAAGGATTGAGAAATGAATATGTAAAGGAATATACATTAGAGTTGGGATGAACTTTTTTACTTGTTATTTGAACTCAACTCTCATTTGCTTTTATTCTCTTTAGTATTTATCCTCTCATATCCATTTTACCCTCTTCTGTTACCTTGACCTCACTACAACCTTGAATAAAGTCCTCATGATTTGTGTATGCATTTGTTTTGAGTAGTGGAGAAGTAGAAGATAAGCAAGCTTATGGTAGTGCAATTTTCATGGTTGAATTGAGTGAAATACCTACCTTTTAAATACTTGAGAGATTGAGAGTGAATTCTGTGAGGATCTATCATTCTTTACTCATGTTTTTCAATTGAAGTATCCTTGCTTGTTGATTTGAGATGTGAAGATGTGTTACCTCATGAATATTTTGATTACTTGAATTATTAATTGCTCTTCATTCTTAAATATTATTAGAAATTGAGTCTTTTAAAATGTTTAACTTTTGAGTCAGTTTTATTTTATTTTATTTTATTTTATTTTCTTCTGTTTTGCTCGAGGACGTGCAAAAGAGTAAGTGTAGGAGTATTTGATAATTATGATTTTTAACATATTAATTATCCACACAATTACCTTATTAATGATGTCCAGATTGTAATTAAGTGATCTTAGCACTCATTTAGATCATTGGGTTGAATTGGGCTTTAAAGCAAAATTTTTGGATTTTAATGCATATTGACAGTGGTTCAGTATTTTAACCATAACTTGAGTTGTAGATCTCTGATTTTGATGTTCTTTATATGCTAGGAAAGATGAGAAAAAGATCTACAAGTTTTGTGAAATGTCAAATTAGAAGATTCGGATGTTTACATGGTCAAATATAGCCTTGAAGTTGGACCGGCGAAATTGAAAAGATAGCAACGTGGAAAAAGTGGAGGAATCATTGGAAGGTGGGAGACACACTTTCATAATGAGAAAATAATTCAATGGAAGGTGGGAGACATACTTTGATAATGGATGAATAATTAACAAGATTGGGTGAATTACTTTTGACTCTTTGTGAATGATTAAGAGGATAGCAATCAGATTTGTAAAGAAAGAGGGGAGAGCTTCTACGCAGGGTGTGATTTGAGTTGGTTCTTGTAGTTTTAGTGTTTTCATTTTTGGAGAATTCTCTTCTTCTCTTCTTCTCCTCCTCTCTCTTTGTTATTTTCATTTTTGTATGGTTCTTGAAGGTTCTCCAATGGTGATGGCCATGGAGAGCTAAACTTCTTTAATCAATCCAAGAGATTGACAAGCTTAATGATTAATCTTGAGATCTTGTTTTAATTGCTATACATTCATCTATTAATCAAGTTTCTCTTTTTCTTCTTCTCTTGTTTAAATTCTGATTTAATGCTTAATTTGATTGGGATTTGCATATGTTAATTGCGTAATTATCATGTGCCAAGAGATGAATTCAGAGGTTAAATAATGCATCAAAGGTGTTTGATGAATGTTTAGCTTGGTTGGATCTTGGTTTTTAAGTTAATTTGGGTTTTGAATAGATGCTTAATTTGTCTAACCTTAATTAATTAAATTCTAGAAGCATTTCTAGTAGAAGATCCATGGATCATTGAGAGGCATCTTGATGTGATCTAAGATCAAGGATTTGGTTGATAGTTGAACGGATCTATAAAGATCAATGATGGATTAAAATCAAGATTGGTTAATTCTCTTGGATTGGTTGTTCCTCCTAATCTTGTTTACTCTTTTTAATTGCTCTTTGTTGTTTAATTTTCTAAAACTTTTCCCCCCTGTTTATTAACCTCTTAATCTGACTTCATAATTAGAATGATCTACGGGCTCGACCCGGTGTTACCTTATGCTACAAGCAGTTTTGGTAAATCGGTTATAAATTGATTTAAATTTGGTAATCTCGACAGTTGTCAGGGGCAGAAGCCAGGGCACCATGGCGTGGCCGTGGTGCACTGCTGCATGAGCTACAGTTTTGGATAAAATTTGTTGTGTGATGCAATAGAACCTGTGAAAGGTGTAGTTTCTTCTTTTATACTTCTTAGTGAGTGATGAGACTCTAATAGGAGTATTTAATGAAAAGTGAATGTATTGAATCAAAATGATTTGTAGTGCTAATTATGAGAATTTAATTAGACATGATTATATACATGATTGTATGTTTTGCCTTTATTGAAATGTGTGAGCCCCATAGATGAGGGTAATTTATATTAGACAAGGTGGATGGTATCCTTCCTATTATAGTGGCTTTAAGGATGGATTTCCTTGTGATATTAAGGATGGATTTTCTTATAGTTTTGAGGATAGATTTCCTTGTTAATTGATGATGACCGTGTAGTTAATGGATTTCACTACCCGGAGTGATGATTGTTGGAACTGGGTTCCAGTTCTTGTTCAAGGTTATGGATGTGACTTCCATTACTTTGTTCAGGATTTATGCATAATATGACATTGCCATGGACTTGGTATTATATCATTATTCATTTCATACTTAGGATATTGCATAGACATAAACACTAGACATAACTTGGCATAGCATGACAATTGTATGAGCGGTTGCTATCATGACATTGCAATTATATGGGCGATTGTGTACTTCTGTGATTGAGGTGTTAGTTTAAAAGTTGTGTATTCTTTATGAATGTATATATACTGGTTTTGAAATACTTCTACTGAGAATTATGATTTCTCACCCCATTTGTGTTGCCATGTAAATCTAGGTGCAAGTTCTTCAAAAGGGAAGAAGAAGATGTATGAAGATTAGTATAGTTATAGGCTTTATGTTGACAAAGCTTGTATATTATACTAGATCTTGTTGTTTTGAAAGTTTATGTATTACAATGTGCCCTTGGAGAGAATGATGTATATATATAACTTTTGTTATTGTGACTCTCCATAATTATTTATTTATATAAATGTTATGGGTTTAGTTTATGTATGTTTTGAAGTAGCATAACTAGTATTTGTTATTCTTGTATATGTCAGATATATCGATATAGAAATATTAGGATGTTATAATGGATAACTTTGTAATATGTTGGATTCAAGTTCCTATGTGGCTTCCTCCAAGTCACCACCATCCCATAACACCTTCACCAAAGGAATTCGTTTTGCTCTAAGCTCTTTAATCGCTCTATCCATGATTCCTATAGGTTTAACCACATAAGTTAAATCATCTTTTAATTGTATTAATTCATTTTCTATGATATGTGAAGGATTCAAATTATACTTTTTAAGGTGGGAAACATGAAAGACATTATGAAGGTTTGACAAACTGGGTGGTAAAGCTATTTGGTAAATGACTGGTCCAATTCTTTTTAGGATTTGGAAAAGACCAAGAAATCTAAGATTCAACTTTTTGCTTTGATAGCTCTACCAACTCCCATAGTAGAAATAACTCTTAGGAACATATGTTCTCCCTCTTCAAATTCCAAAGGCCTCCTTCTTTCATTTGCATAACTTTTCTGCCTACTTTGGGCGGTTAACAACTTATCCTTGATCATTTTGATTTGCTTTATGGTTTGTTGTACTAGTTCTAGACCTAAGATAGTTTGTTCTCCTATTTCATACCAACATAAGGGTGACCTACATTTCCTACCATACAAGGCTTCATAAGGTGTCATTCCTATACTGGCATGATAACTATTGTTGTAGGTGAATTCTATCAATGGTAAGAACCTATCCCAACTACCTTGTCGTTCGAGCACACAAGCTCGGAATATGTCCTCTAATGTTTTGATGGTTCTTTCAGTTTGACCATCTATTTGTGGACGATAGGCTGTACTAAAGTTTAACTTTGTTCTAAAAGCTCTTTGCAGAGCTCCCCAAAACCTAGATGTGAACCTAGGGTCTCTATTTGACGCTATACTCGAGGGGATACCATGCAACTTCACTATTTACTAAACATTTAATTGAGGTAACTTATCCAATTAATAATTAGCTCTTATTACGAAAAGAACTGCAAACTTTCTTAACCTATCCACTATAACCCAAATAACATCATGGCCTAATTGGGTTCTGGGTAAACCCATTATGAAATCCATTGAAATTCTCTCCCATTTCCACTTTGAGATTTCTAAGGGTTGTAAGGTTCCAAAGGGTCATTGATGCTCTATCTTAACTTTTTGACATACTAGCCATTTGGACAAATAATATGCTATATCCTTCTTAATGTTTGGCCACCAAAACATCTTTTTGAGGTCTTGATACATTTTTGTCACTCCGGGATGGATGGCATACTTGCTCTTATGGGCTTTTTCTAAAATATTTTCTTTAATTTCAGCTTCTCTTGGGACACAAAGTCTATCTCTAAACTTAATTGTCTCATCCTCAGCCCTTTTGAATTCTTTTTTCTTTCCTAATAGGATTTGTTCAACTATTTCCTTTAAGTCCTTATCTTCTCCTTTGGTAGTTTTAATTTGAGTCCTCAAATCATTTTGAATCTCCAACCTATTCAGACAGAGACTATGTGGCAGCATAGTCACTGCCAGACTCAAGTTCCTGAAGCTTTCTAATAGTTCTATCTCTTGTATCATCATTTGGGACACGTGTAGAAGTTTTTTGATGATTGCATCAGCCACTACATTGGCCTTACCCGAATGATACCACAATTCAAAGTCATAATCTTTCAAAAATTCCATTATTTTCTTGTTAAATATTGTTAGGATGTACTTTCTTTGTCTTTTACGTTATTTCCTTATGTCTTGTAGGCTTTAGATTTTGTCTTCTATCCTTCATTCAATTATTATTCAAAGTATGCAAAAGTAGCAAACAATCTTTAATAAAAATAAAGTGTAAAATAAATCAATAAATGAATTAGTAAATGAATAAATAAATAAACATATTATGAAAAAAAGTCATATTTAGTGGTTTTGAGGAGTCAAATATTCCAAAATCAAATTAAGAATCATTTATGCAGTTGTTCAAATAGTTAACTTATTTATAATAAAATCCTTCTTTAAAGAATTCAATTTACACAGTGGCCTATAATGTTGAATGTATGGTTATACCATGGTCAAGTGTTGTAACAGTTGTAAGGGCTTATCATATATTGTTCAGTAGTGGATAGTGAGGTATACCTGAGATAAGCACGTCACGGTAGTTTCTTTGCAACAACAGCAAAGCGTGTTGAGAGAGGGCGTTTGTACCTGCAAATGGACTCAAATACTCAAGTTAGGTTATGCACAATTAGGGTTTATACAGAGAGTGATAAGTTACCTGTAGAAGATGAACAAGCTTGATATTTATAGAGGTTAGATTGGGAGATATGATCCCATTATAGTTACAGAGGATCCTTATAATATCAGAATGTTGATACTTCAATTAAGGGCCACTAAAGGCGGTTATGAGTACTATTATTATGCAAGATCATGATCGGCAATAACAAATATTCTTAAGATTTATCCATTGCGCAAATCTTGTAGTAATGTTGCTGCTACCTAATGTCGTGGTCCGATATGCATAGAGCCAGGATCTCATCTACATGCCATAAGTGAATCCTTGTTAGGGCACCAACGATAGACTCCGGCATATTGTGGGCCGGGTAGATCCATGGAACATGATCCCGGATCATGGTACAAAATAGTTGTCCCCAGCTTGGCATTTAGATGGGACAACTAAGTATCAAGGTACCAAGTTTAGTAGGAGCACATAGCGAGCAGTGGACAAAGGGATCCAAGTCAGCCAACGCCAGATGTCACGATATTTTCCAAGGAGTTGAGGTTCGTTATACATCATAGTATGCCTCTGGGGTTGACATGTAAGGCCAGGATCCAAGATGCATTGCTTTGCTCACATTGTCATTTCGCCATCCAAGATGTATCTTTTGTTACTCCCATGTGTAGTTCACGGGGTCTATCTTATTTTTTCTTGCAGCTTTTGTTCTACAGTTTGTTGTAGTCAGATCCTACTTGGGAACTACCGCTTTGACTATTAGGAATTAAAAACTCCTTTTAAAGATGGCAACTATTTCAAGCTATTTCCTAACTGCTTGCTACTCTCGTGGCCAATCACAGAGAGGGAGCATTAAAACACGACTTCGAACGTGCGATAAGTTTGCATTCTCAGGGGCCAATCAGAATGCTTCGTTCCCTCTATAAATAGGAAATATTTGCATTGAGGCTGGCATCCTTTTTGTTTACTCATTTTGTTTAAGAATGATATCTTTCCAGAAAATGATTTCTCTCCCATTTCTTGTACACACGTGGAGAGCGTTGCCCTCATCTGAAACCATCTTCTTGTTCTTCATGAAAATCTTAAAGGTGTTCCCTTTAGTGTCAGTCTTTCCGGTGGGGGCCTTTCTTTCTCGGCATAATGTCTTGGTGATGACCAAGTAACTACTGTAACACCCTCCTTTGGGTATTACATTTTAAACTAATTATTTTAAATCTAAAACCAAGTCATAAATAATTTATATTTTTAATATACGGGTTTTAAAATTTCTTTTCGCAGATAGCATGAACTTAATAGAATATAGAGAACATAAGACATAGTGAACTGAATAAATACACGCTTCATATATATACAACATAATTTACTGACAACATAAATACATAATACTTACATACCAAAAAGTGTAATTACAACTACCACAACAAAACCTAATCTGGCCCAAGTCTAAACACTTGGAGGGAAGGGTCCTCCACTGGATCCTCCTCAGAATCCTCAATAGACAAATTCCCCAACCGGGGTATATCTCAACGGACGGGAGTCCGAGCATAAAATACCTTGGAATCCTCCCTAGGAGTGTAGTGAAGATCATCCCATAAATCCCTTACAGGCATATAAAACTCTAGATAAATAGTAGCATTAAAAGAAAAAGTAGTAACCTTATGATGGCTCCTACTCAAAGACAGGGTAACATCCCCGTAATACTCAACACGCTCAATATCTAGATGGACGCGCCATGCATTGGTGCCTCCATGGAACTGCATCCTAGCGAAACCCAGAAGATCCAGCCTCGCCGCTATCACAGTCTTCATAGAACATAAACATAAAACAGAATAGATAGAACAATGCCATAAAGAGGTGAGATCCCCTATATCATATATCAGTATGGCAGCAAAGCAACAGTGATAACAATAAGCCATATAGTATAGAATTAACAATTACAGTTATGATATTTATCAACAGATAATTCAACAATATATATATATATCATAACAACATGTCTACTGACTATGCATATGTACATTGGACGACCCCTACTCCATGGAGCTAAAACCAAAATCGGAGAGAATGATCAGGAGACATGTCTGTATATCGTTAGCCTCAATTCAAGTGCTTTAACTTTTTCAGCGTACGTATCATGGCTTATACAAGACATTCTATACCAGATCATGAATAGGAATACTATCTTATCGAGATCGTCGGTGCGTTTGCATCAGTAACCATTGCACAGTAGAGCTACTAACTAGCCACTTATAGGATTTTCGAACCCTAATGGCCCTAAGATCAATTATTGACCATCACTACACAATTCACACCTGCACTAAGGCATAATTTAATCTCCTAGGCATACAGCTTTAACAAATAAAGTCACTACGACTTTCACAATGCATGATCAAATTATTTCATGAATTAATAATTAATAACTAAATGACTTCCACGTAAAATCAAGCCACCACTGGGCTAAACTGTCAACTGAGGTCTCCAGGTCTAGTACGTCAGCCCGACAGTAGTCTACTTGTCACGCCTCCTTTTGTAAGAGGGAGAACGTCACACCAAATGTACAAAATTTCAAAAGAAACTATTTAAGACCTGGTTTACTTTATCCATGGGTGTTATACTGTTCATCAATAAGGTATTCTAATATAGCAATTCTCTGTTCATCAAAAGAAACTAGTGTAAGTGAAAAAACATAAAATAAAACCATACATTTATACGAAAGATGCATACCATATATATATGTATATATTTAATTACATAACATAAGTCATTAATTACATCAATCTCACAAAAAGAAGTATAAGCTTTACATGCCCAAAAATAATGAACCACCAGCCAACATGGCTATAAAAAAGAATATATTGAGCCCCCAACCACTACTTAGAAGGAAACTTAGTTGGATCCTCCTCAGCCTCCTCCATAGGATCCTCCTCAGGCTCCTCCATTAGATCCTCCTCAGAAGAGTAATTCCTCACAGGAGCAACAGATTCACAGGTAGGAGCTCATGCAGAAAATAGAAATGAATCCTCATGTGAAGTGTACTCACGATCACCCCACACATCACGTATCAGCATGTAGAACTCTAGCGATATAGCCACAACCAAAGAGAAAACAGGGGGATCATAACGTCCCCAAGCCAAAGATACCGTCACATCTCCTCTGTAGACACAGCGCTCGATGTTCAAATCGACGTGCCAGCAATCCACACCCCCATGGAACCTCAACCTGGTATACCCTAGGAAGCCTCACCGGGATGCCATGGCCAAACAGAACACTAATTCGTCCCAAAGTTAGGAAACCCAAGCCTTTCCTCGCCTCGGTCTTTTAAGACACGTAGATAAATACAGAATAACAGAATATAAAAAAGAGGTGAGATATCCAACTTCATTACTAATTATGGCAGTACGAAACAGAAACAGCACAAGATGCCATACAGCATTGCAAACATGATAAACAACATTAAAACACAGATAGTAAGCAATTTAATGGTACAAATAGTCATAATCATTACTAAAAGAAACATTCTCATAATCATACATATTTATGCTAGGTAAATATGTTGACAGACTATGCATATACGCAATGTACCAAATTCCTACTCTATGGAGCTAGACACAACATCGGAGAGAATGATCATGGAGACATATCTGTAACTCGGCTGCCGTGACCAAAAGTGCTATAATTCATCAATTTATCAACGTGCACATCAAGGCATTGTACAAGACATTCTACACTAGATCGCAATATAGGACAGTGTCTTGGTCCGGATCGTCAGTGCATTTGCATCGGTCTGCCTCACGGACAGAAGAGCTACCAACTGTCCATTGCGAGGTACCCGCACCTCGACGCCCCTAAAGTCAACAAATGACCTACACTAGTCTATTCACACCTACACAGAGGTGTGATTCATCTCTTAGGCATACAGCCTTTCAACAGAGTCCAATGGACTTTCTCAATGCATGATGATTCGATGCATATACATATATACCCATATATAAATTTTCAATAACGGCATAACTTGTCCATCATCACATGTCACATCAGGCCCAATCATTTATCAACAATCCTTGGTTCCATTCATGGACCCACAGCAAGTCAATATTCAAATCTTAAAGATGAATGCATACTTTTTAGAGTTAATATAAAAGTCATGCCTCAATTACGTTATATCTTTCCATTAACCTCTCTAGGAAAATTCTCCAGTACTTTTCATTCAACCTTTATTACCCTCAATTAGATAAGTTATTTCCTTCATTTTTTTATCAAACTCACTTAGATTGATTATTCTAAGTTCCTCACATCCTCACCCGCACTCATGTTCTTTCTTTATCCAAGGACCTCTCTAAATTATAGGTTAAAAACTTGTTCTTTATTCTTTCCATATTATGAAATCCTAATTAAGTGTCTAATTATTTAATTAACTAAGTCTCATCTTGGTACAAAAGCCTCATATCGAGTGCCCAAACAGATCGTGAGCCTCCAAGGGACTAGAAACCCAACAATTTTTCATCATTTCCCTAAACATGGTCGTGTCCCTTTACACGGCCTGACTAACACTGGCGTGTCCCCTTACATGGCCTAGGCCGTGTACTCCTCTGGAAGTACAATAAACGTTTCAAATTTGAACTACTCGATTACACGACCATGTCCTCCCACACGACCTGGGCCGTGTTCTCCTCTGACTCAAGAAGTCCATGGAAATTGTGTTTCTAGACAGCAGCACGGCCTGGGCCGTGTCAAACTACACGGCCCGTGTATTTACACCAGAAGGTGTTTTCCACATGTACATTCAAGCATTCAAGTATTCCAAATCCACCAAGTTATACAACAACATATATACGAATCATACCACACAAAATCAATCACAACACTACCAAAATCACCCAATCAAATGGGTAACCCACACATGGGTTCCTCAACATTACCACAAAAATGCGTTCCTCACCACCAAGATAGGTTGAAAAGAATGATCTCCCTCTTACCTCAAGAGATAACAAAGAAAACAAGCTTCTTGATGCTTCCTTGCAAGACTTCGTCCACCCCACCAAGAAAACCCTCAGATGTTCAACTTAAGAAATCAACAACCAAAACTTGAAAAAAGGAGTCATTGATCACAATGGTGACCAAGGGTCACGAAAATAGGAAGAAAAAGGAAGAAAGTTAACTTTACCTCAAAGTTTCAAGCTTTAGGGCTTGATAGAGAAAGTGATGAAGATGGAGGAATCAAGAGGTGTTCATAAAAGAAAAGAGCTTTAAGATGATGAGGGGAGTCAAGATCCTAGATTTGTTTGAGCAAGAAAACTTGAATGGTCACCAATGGTGTGACCGTGTGGATGAAGAAGAAGAGAAGAAAAGAAAAGAAAAGAAAAGAGGGTGTGAGGGAGAGAAGGAGGAGAGAGAGAAAGAAAGATGGAAAATGTTTGAAATGAAAAGATGATGACATTTGGTCATCTTTTCCCTCCCAACCGTGGAGCCAAAATGATGAAAGAGAATGTGAAGCTTCCTTGATAAGCTTGGTACAAAGTTTCCTTAAGAAGCTTTACACACTTTTTAATAAAGTGAATGATGATGTCATACTGATGATGTCATTTTGGTGATGTCATTAAAGTGCTCTCTAGAAAAGATGACTAACACTCTGCTAGAGCTATTATCTAGTGGACAAAAGTTACAGTCAGCATAAACAGTAATTACTGTCCCACAAATAATAAAATATACTACGATTTTATTCATCTGATAAAATCTCAAAAAATAAAACTTCGTAAACTATACCCGATCTCGAGTTTAGTAAGATCCCCCATCGACGTTTCTATAGTCCAAAGTTTTTCAGCCTCGGGGAAATATTTCATTTTCCTAGCCCCACTCAGTGCGTACGCAAATCGAGAAAAATATTAAAATAATCAAACAATTCAAATAATTCTAGAAAAATTAATAAAAATCACAAAAATTATAAAATGAATATATATTATGAAATAAGTAATTTTCGGGGTGTTACATTGCTATTTTTCTTAATCGCGAAGTATTTTACTATATTATCATAATCGCGTAACACTTCTTGTTATGTCGCTAAATCACGTAATATTTTTATGTTGTTTTTTAATCGCGTAAAAATTTTTAAACATTGTCATAATCACGTAACTCAAAATCAACATTTTTAAATCGTGTAAGGTTTTATCTATACTTTTAATTACGTAAAACATTTTATTGATATTCTAAGGTTAATTTTAAGACTTTCCTTATTTAATATAAAATTTGGACTTAAATTCCAACATTTTCTTTCCAAACCTCCTCTAAGTGATATTTTCTAACGTTTTTCACAAAATCTACGTTATTTTGATTTAATTAAAACATTTTTACATTACTTTTACTAAAAACTCTCTTAAATAAAATATTTTAAATTTCAAACCATCTTTCAAACTTATTTCCATTATCATGGCCGAAAATCCATTCTTCGCAAATGATAAAATTTTGTTCATCTCCTTCTTCAACTTGTAAATCCTTAAATCATATTCTAGTCCCCTAGTCATCAAAGTTATCAATTAATAAAATATTTTTGCCTTGGATACCCCATCTTGGCCTAAATGGCTGTGAGCCATATATGGCCATTAGGACTAAATTTTTTTTTTGCCTTTCACACATGATTCAAAGTATGTAAAACATTTCAAATCATCAATTCCTACCATAGCAATTTCATGCATACTATAAAAATCATATAATCACATATAGCCCAACAAGCATATGCCATTAAATTCATACAATCAAGTGAATAAATCCTCATATGGATTTTTCACCCACAACCACAAATTCTATTTCTCACCACCAAGTTGGTTGATGAGGTTAATCTCCCTCTTACCTTAAGTAATGATAAAAAAAACTCCTTTATTATCTTCTTAAAATAACTTCTACCTCCAAAAAGATCCTTAAAACAATTTAAACACACAATTATTAAAATCTAAGGCTTGAAATAAGATGACCATGAATCAAGTTTATGGTCTAGAACTTGAGAAAAAAAATTAGAAGTGAAGATCGAGAACTTCTCCAAAAAACCTTCAAACTTAGGCTTTGAGAAAATGATTGAAGATGGATTAATTTGAAGAAGTTCACAACATGAAAGTGTCTCCAAATGGTATTTAGATTCAATATATGTATGTGGTTGGTTTGGATTGATCAAGATTGAAGAGTAATTTTGAGGTGTTGGCTGAAATTTCTAAGGAGAGAAAATGATAGAGTTTTATATTTTTGTTTCTAAAAAGAACAAGATAAACTCAAATGAGATTAAGTAACCAATTTGATCTTCTAAGCTTGTCCAAAACCACCTTGGCCATGCACTCCTAAGGTGTAGAGTGACCAAACTTCTCCTCCAAGCCTCTTCAAGCTTGTCTTGGAAGCTTTCTTCCCATTGGTGCACCATTGTGAGTCAAAGCCACTAAACTTGACTTCCTACAAGCTTACCTTAGAAGCTTGTTTTCCATTGGCTCACAATAAAGTGAGTCATGAGTGGAAATGATGAAAAGTTATGACTAAGCTCATGACTAGTCATCTAACTAAATATTTACTGGTAGCTATTAACCAATGGACAAAGGCTACTACTAGCAAAACTAGTGTTTATTGTCAAATGGATAATAAAATGTACCTAGATTTCATTGGTCGGATAAAACCTTAAAAAAAGAAAAACTTTGAAATTGATTTCCAGTTTTGGGTATAGTAAGCTCCCCCGGCCCTACGTTAACAGTCAAAATTTTTTCGACCCTGAAAATTTTTATTTTATTTTTTCTAGTACCACGTCAAACACACAGAAGTCCAAAAATAATAATAAAATATTCAAAATAAATTAAATAATTCCTAAAAATCACAAAAAACATAAAAACACAATTAACTGAAAAGAAAAAAATTTTGGAGTGTTACAACTCTTCCCCTTTATAAAGAATTTTGTCCTTGAAATTATCATACCTTAGAATAAATATAGATATTGCTTTTTCATTTTGTCTTCTAGTTCCTAAGTTGCATCTCCAGTCACATCATTCCAGATTACCTTTACTAAGGTAATTTCTTTTCCTCTGAGTTATTTCACTCTCCTATCTTCGATCTTAACAGAATGTGTCTCATAGGTCAAGTTCTCTTTTAATTGTACTGTATCTGGTGTTATGACATGGTTTGGATCAGGAATATATTTTCGCACTTGTGATATATGGAAGACATTATGAACTTTAGAAAGAAAATGTGGTAAAGCTATCTGATATGCTACTAGACCTATCTGACGAAGAATTTGATATGGCTGAATTTGGGAGTGAGTTTTATGGATTTAATAACCCGACCGACCCCAATCGTGGGCGTGACTCTCAAAAACACATGTTGCCCTTCCTCAAACTCAAGAGGTCTCCTTCTCTTGTCAGCATAACTCTTCTATCGACTTTGAGTTGTCCATATTTTTTCCTGGATCACTTTAACATTTTTCGTTGTTTGTTGCAAGTTCGGGTCCAAACGCAAGGTTTTCCCCTTCTTGATACCAGCACAAAGGCATTCTACATTGTCATCCATATAATGCCTCATAGGGTGCCATCCCTATGCTTGAGTGAAAACTATTATTATAGGTGAATTCTATCAGAGATAAGAATTCATCTCAACTTTTAGACTGTTCTAAAACACAAGCTCTTAGCAGATCTTCTAACGATTGAATTGTTCTCTCTGATTGACCATCTGTTTATGGATGATAGGCATAACTTGAACAAAGTTTTGTCCCCATTGCTTCTTAAAGTCTCTGCCAAAACCTTAACATAAATCTTGGGTCTCGATTAGAAATAATACTAAAGGGTACACTATGAAGTCTAACAATTTCACCAATATACACCTGGGTCAATCTCTCCATTGAATACCTTATGTTAATGGGTAAGAAGTGTGTTGACTTTGTAAACCAATCAACGATCACCCATATGGAATCATAACCATTTCGAGTCTTTGGCAGTCCAATAGCAAAGTCCATTGCAATGCCATCCCATTTCCATTTGAGAATAGTCGGAGGTTGTAATATTCCTGAAAGTTTTTGATGTTCAACTTTAGCTTTTAGACAAACTAGACAAGATGCTATATACTTGGCTATGTCCCTCTTCATTCCTTGTCACTAGTATAACTGCTTCAAATCCTGATACATCTTGGTCGCTCCTGGATGCATGCTCAATTTACTTATGTGGGCTTCATACCGAATCAATCTTCTAAGCTCTAGATCACTTGGTATACAAATTATATTTCTGAACCTTAGAATTCCATCCGGTCCTTCCTCCAATTCTGACATAATGCCTTGCTTCACTAGCTCCTCTCATCCTATAAGTATTGATCACTCCTTTGTTTATCTCAAATTTCTTCCTTGAATCCATTCGCAATAGTAATCATGTTCAAGCAAAGTCTTCCTGATGTTGATTTTATAGACAACCGCATATCCCTGAATTGTTCTATTAATTCTCTTTCTTTGATCATCATAGCAGAGACACTAAGTATTTACCTTATATTCAGTTCCTTCTGGTCAAACAGGTACTTCAGACTCTTATGATCACTGAAAACATTGAATGTTGCTCCATACAGAAAATGTCTCCAGATCTTCAATGCAAACACAATAGCAGCTAACTCTAAATCATGAGTAGGGTAGTTCTTCTCATGCGTTTTCAATTGTCTTGAAGCATACGCTACTACCTTTCTGTTCTGCATAAGCACATAACCTAAACCCTGATGCGAAGCATCACAATATACCTCAAAAGGTTCATTGGGATCAGGTAGGATCAATACTGGTGAAGTAGTCAATCATCTTTTCAACTCTTAAAAACTCTCTTCACATGCATCAGTCTATGCAAAAGTTTGATTCTTTCGTGTGTGCTGGGTAAGAGGTCCTGCTATCTTGGAAAATCCCTTGATGAATCTTCGGTAATAACCAGCTAATCTCACAAAACTACAGATCTCCGTTGCGGTCTTCGATCTTTCCCATTTAAGAATTGTTTCAACTTTCAATGGATCCACCGCAATTCCTTCCCTTGAAATTACGTGCTCCAAAAATTGAACTTCCTCCAGCTAAAACTTGCACTTTGACAACTTAGCGTACAACTACTTCTCTTTAAGAATCTGGAGAACCACACTGAGATATTCAGCGTATTCCTCCTGACTTCAAGAATATATCAGAATGTCGTCAATAAAGACAACAACAAATCTATCTAGATAAGGATGAAAAATTTTATTCATGTAATTGATGAATATTACAGGTGCATTCGTCATTCTAAATGGCATCACTAGATACTCATAATGCCCATAACGTGTTCGAAACACTGTCTTGGGAACATCCTCAAGTTTTACGCGAATCTGGTGATAACTAGAATGTAAATCAATCTTAGAGAAAATAGCGGCTCCCTTCAATTGATCCATCAAATGGCCTACCCTCAAAAGTGGATATTTGTTCTTAATCATGATCTTGTTCAACTGGCGATAATCCACACATAAGTGAGAAGTTCCATCCTTCTTCTAAACTAACAACACTGGAGCTCCCCATGGTGATACACTAGGTCTCACAAACTGCTTTCTCGATAGTTCCTCCAACCTCTTCTTTAGTTCAGCTAATTTTGATGGTGACATTTAGTATGGTGCCATGGATATAGGACCAGATCTTGGTATAAGATCAACAAAAAATTCTATTTCTCATTTCGGTGGTAGTTCGGGTATATCATCAGGAAAAAATTTGAGAAACTCATTGACTACAGGAATTATATTCACATTGGTCTCACGCTTGACTTCCAAGGAAAACAGTAGCATGTATCCTTGATCTCCTTCCCTCAAAGAAGCTTTAACTTGGTTGGCCGTCAAAAATCCAAAAATCTCAGTTTCAGGGAACACTAAAGTTTTATTGGAACAATCTAACAGGATATGGTTAGAAAATATGCATAAATTTTTATGCATAAAAGCAATCAAATTTTCTAGTCAAAATAGGGCAGCATTCTGCCTTGACAAATTTTGCATACAAGCCACCATTTCAAGCATAAAAGCATCAAGATTTCTAGTCTCAAACAAGCATCAATCTACCATAATCATTACTCATCATTCAAGTTAAAATTTCAAGTATAAAAACAATCAAAATCATAGTCACTAAACAACTAGATTTTAAGCTCAAAACAATGGAAGAAAAAGAGTAAATTGAAGGCAAAGAACCCTTACCTTGTCTCCTCTAGCTTGCCATGTTTGGTCTTCACTTTCACTTCACTTTTCCTTCTTTTTCTCTCCTTCTTTTCTTCCTTTTTCCTTGTTGTTTTCTCCCTTTTTTTCTACCTTTTGTTGGGCTGTTTAGCAGTGAAGAACAATAAAGAAAAGATGAGCAAAGAAATAGGATTGAAATCTAGTTAAGGATGAATGATAGAAGGGTGGTGGCATAAGATTCAATGGCTGGCTGTGTCGTTAGTTTCTTATTTGTTTTTGTTCTATTTTTCAAGCAAAAATGAGTGAGAGAAACATGAAGAGAATTCAAGAAAAGTGTGGAAGGTTGATTGGCGGTGGAGTGCACAAAAAGTGACATAAAATTTTAGGCTGTAACTTTTGGATCTGTTATGTGCATTTTAATCTTCTAAAATTGAGTTATTAAGTATCCATAAGTGTTATAAAAAATTTTAAGACTCAACTTAGTCCATGGATTCATTTTTCCATAACCTTTCATATACTGCTATTTATCAGTTAAGCTTCATTACTCGGTCCCAAGTTAAATTAAACTGAGGGATTAAGTAAATATGCTTACTGATACTTATCTTAGTTGACATTTTACACTAAATTATTCTCTATATCTTACTTTTTATCTCCATGTAATTTCATAATTTTCTGAATTACTTAACTGTTCCAGCTACTTATCTCCAAAATTTACTACAACTCTTATCATTTGTTTATAGTTAGGAAATAAATTTTTCATATTTATTTCCATCATATCAACTATTTACGCAGAAACTTTAATTATTTCTTTGTATTCAGTGTTATAAATTACGCTTAAACTGGTTCAGAAAATTACTTGAATTAACAAATAAATCTTACCAATATTACTGAGATTTTATAATCCTGATTAGAGTCATTAGCTTAAGGAGGATGTTATGACTAGGACTCTAGATCCCGTTTACTGATTTCTAGATTGTGGTCCTCTGCACTCTTAAAGTGGCTCCATCCTAGCTTCATCCCAACAATTGGGGAAACATATTTTCCTTTGAAAGACTTTGCCGGGTAGTCGGATTATGATACTTGGAGAAGGCATTCTTCTATCTTTTACCCGATGGAGTCCCCAAGGGAATAGGGCTACTTAAAAGAACTGGCTCAAGATCCAGTCAAGGCCCATTCAGAAGGTCTTTTGGGTTTTCCAAGATAGCTTTAAGAACTTCAAGGTGAAGTACTTCAAGTTGATGGCAACACCAAGGACTTGCCCGTTCTACCTGGATGCTGTAGGGGAGCCAATGTTTGACTTGTACTGGACCTAAAGGGCATGGAGCAATCCCTTTGCAATGATTGAATAGGAGAAGCCTGACCTTGACTGAGATGACACCAAGTGCGTTGACTTCCTAAATATGTAGGCTTAGGAAATAGGCCTCATTTCTTGTAAGGACGTGCTCGACGCCTCTAATGATGAAACTCTCGAGGCCATTCTAGGTAGCGTAGGCCACAATCCGTATTTATTCTCTATATGTAGCAATTTTCTTTACATTATTTTTCCTGTAGTCTGACTCTTGCTCTATTTCGTAGAAAGCATGGCATCTAGACAAGCTCTTGCCACCTTTATGGCCTTGAAAGCTAGGAATGAAGGAGCTGGTCCTTCCAACATTCTAGTGGATGTTGCTCTGACCCCTCCAGACCTTCTTGTCGAATATCTGGTGACTAAAGTGGGTCTAATTTCATTGGAAGAGTCCCTTGTCCAACCTCTTTAAAGGCAGAAGAGGAGAGCTATTGAAGGTAGCAAGGTGGAGGATCGAGGGAAGAGGGCAGCTGTTGATGCGGATGACGAGGGCCCAATTACCTTGTATGGGAATAACTCGGAGCCTGGGTCATTCATCGACTTCAATCTCTTGGATGATAAAGTTATGGATCATGTCATTCAAAATAATATATTGGAACTCCTATCGATGTTCTAGACCTACGGCCTCCGCCTTGTTGCTGAGGCTCATTTTGTCGAGAGATGCTTTAGAGAGTATAATCAATAAATGTCAAGGAAGGTGAAGACGGACCAGGAAGACAAAAATTGAGCCCTCAAGGCCAAGGAGGAAGCTGAGCAGGCCAAGAACGATGTTGAAGCAAAGGTCAAGGAGCTAGAGAGGAAGCTGGCGGCCTCAGAGGATGATCTGAAGTGGGAGAAGGCTAGATCTGTGGAGGTTAGGAGGGAAGTCGCAAACCTCCGTGCTAAGAGTGAGAACCTCCAAACTAAAAACCAAAACATCTTGTCCGAAGTGGTGTAGCTGCAAGATGACACCCAACAATTAATCACGGTATGTACAAAGATCAGCAGGACGATCCCAAAATGTAGTCAACCACGTCCAGCTCTTCAATCCCAGGGTGGCACTAGTATTGGATGCACTCAACTTAGGGAAGGTGATCCAAGACGACTATCTCGTACCTTCTGACCTTGCTTAGCTGGACAACCAAGGTGCTTTCGATACCCCAGCTGCTTCTATCCAGGATCTAACCCTTCCAAAGGGTGGCAATGGTGTAGTTTAGCTTGCCTCTTTCTTGCTTTTGCCCCCTGCATGGGGCATTTATTTTGTAGACAATTTCCTCGATCATCGAGCTTTTTAAACTAATTTCCTTTATTCCTATAGCTGTGCTTTTTATTTTCATGGTATGTATTGGGTCCAACGCCCATTATAAATGTGCACTTGGTAACTGTTTAAGGACTTAGGAGAATTTTTTATTTTAATTAAAGCCATGATCTGGGGTCCAACGCACAACACATTTGAGCACTTAGAATTTCGCTTAGGATTTAAGCAAAATTTTAGGGTGATCCATAACCGAGGTCTTTATTGTTTACAGTCTATTGCGGTAAATCGCCTAATACTTAGGAATTTTTTACTTTAGGACATATTTGACATAAGACAATCATGGTAGGTACATGATGTCGGATCATGGATGTCATAACCCTATTGCCAATTAATTTCACAACCACAAAATGGTCATGGCCAAGTGTTGAGGATTGGGCATGGGCCTATAACTCACGACCAAAATGCACAAGAGGGTTTTATGGCTTATTCTTCTTAACCTGGAATCTAAGAAGCCTTAGATCCCAGATGGAACGGGCTCAAGACAATCTCATGGCATTTTCTGGCTTGAGGGTCTTTAAGTTATTAAAACCTAGATCCAATAAGGAACGAGCTCAATGGACATTCTCAAGGCAGAGTCTAGCTTGAGGGCCTTTTGAGACTATAGATAATGCAAGATGTATGAATAACTCCATTTTATTGATAGATCGAAGGATTGAAGTCCGTACAAGGTATATAATCACCAAAATTGGGGTAGACCAAACAAAGTAAACTAAGAGACTAGGCATTGAAGGGCACCTAGCTATAGTACTTTCTAAGTTTGTCCGTATTCCAATAGTTTTTGATCAGCTTGCCTGTTAATGTCTCCAAAGTGTAAGCTCCTTTAACAGTGCTGATCACAATGCGGTAGGGGTCATCCCAATTAGGGGCTAACTTACCTTAGGAAGCATTCCTACCTCCAATATTTACTCTCCAGAGTACTAAATCCTTTGGCTGGAATTTTCTTAGGATAACCTTCAAATTATAATGAGTCATAATCTTTTGTTTGGTGGTGGCATCACATATATAAGCAACATACCTCCTTTCTTGTAGAAGATCCAAGTCTTCTCTAATCAATCTGGAGTTGTTGTCTAGTGAAAACTGTTGAAGACGTTAGCTTGGCTTCCCAGTTTCCACTGGAATCATAGCCTCGTAACCATAAGTGAGTTTAAATAGGGTTTTACTTATTGTCAAGTGAGGTAGTCCGATAGGCCCAGAGGACATGGTCTAGTTATTTAGCCCAGTTTCCCTTAGTTTTATCCAACTTTCTTTTAATTCCACAAATAATAACTAGGTTGGCAGCTTCAGCTTATCCATTTATCTTGGGGTTCTTGATGGAACTGCAATAATGCTTAATCTTTAACTTGACAAGCAGCTCTTCGAAACCCTTATCTTTGAACTAAGTCCCATTGTCCATCACAATGGACTTTGGAACCCCAAACCTAGTGATGATGTGATGCCAAGTGAACTTTGGACCTGAATAGAGGTGATCATGGCTAAGGGTTCTACCAAGATCCATTTTGTGAAGTAGTCTATGCCATAACTAAGTACTTCAATTGTCCAGGTGCCTGAGGGAATGGACCCAGGATATCCATACCCCATTTATAAAATGGCCTGGGTACAGACGTTGTGGATAGTTCTTCTGGGGGAGCTTGATAGTGGTCCGAGTGGCACTGACATTTATCACAAACCTAGACATGTGCAAGGGAGTCATATTCCATTATAGGCTAATAATATCCGATCTTGAGTGCCTTCAAAGCTAAGGCTTTGCCTCTTAAGTGGTGTTCACAACTTCCCTCGTGAACCTCAACTAGAACATGTTGTGCTTCTTTTGGCATGAGGCATTTAAGGAGAGGTGAAGAAAACCCATGTTGGTATGACTGCCCACCGTAGATGGTGTACCTAACTATGGTCTTGATTAGTTTGGAGGTTTCCTTCGGATCAGAAGGCTTAGCTCTAGACTATAGATACCGCATGATAGGGGTGATCCAAGTATGCTCTCCTCCTTCTGCAACATCCTCTTTTTAACATGTTAGACTAGCTTATGGTTACAAAGGTAGCATAACACTTGTTTGACAAGCCTATATAATTTTGTGACAAACTAAGTTAGTTTAGGCACCTTATTGCAACCCAAGGTGTGCAAAGTAGCTTAAAATGACTCATATAGTAGCATAAATTGCTAAGTTGAGGGAAATAAACCTAGAAAGTTTGTTTCTAAGTCACAAATAGGTGGAAAAGGATATATTTAAAATTTGAGAATAATCAGAGTTAGTTTGGTATTTTTAGGCATATTGGTTATGCATTTAATGCTAGGTTGACTATGTATCATCCCAAATTTAATAATCATAGTATAATATGTATTATATTATAATGATTAGATCTAGGAATGCTACTTACTACAACTAAGCATTTTGTATTATAACAAAACTATGTATATAGAAAATAGAAGCCACGAATGAATGAATATATTTATTACACAACATCTCTATTTCTCACAAATACAGTACACAATTAAATTTAGAAGAAACTACAAAGCTATACTAAGCTAAGCACTCTAAGCTCCTGCTTGCACTTCACTTTCCATAAGTCTTCTTTCTTGGAATCATCATGGAAACACACACAAGGGGTGAGAATCATATATTCTCAGTAGTTGACAATCTATAAAACATGTCATCACTATCATTCCAGCCATTTTAGGGGAAAAACATCACTTAAAAACACAATATCTCAAAATTTATAGAAAAGTGACAAAAGCCAAAACCATGTCCTTTCTCTTCCCGAAATAAATTTTCATTTTATAAGTTTTTATAAAAACTCATTTCTACAAACATCTTCAAGTAGTCATCACTTCACACAATCAACATCTCTATCTCAAAGATACAAAAACAACGTCTCCATCTCAGAGATACGTAATTGCCCATACAATTGCAATGCATGAATATGTTATGATTAGCAACTGCCCATACAATTGCCATGCTATGCCAAATTATGCCTAGTGTCCATGCCTATCCAATAACTTAAGTATGAGATGAGTAATGTTATGATACCAAATCCATTGCAATTTCATGATATGCATGAATCCTAAACAAAGTAATAGGAATCACTTCCGTAAACCTTGAACAAGCACTGGATCCCAGTTCCAGCAATCTTTTCTCCAGGTAGTGAAATCTCATCAACTACGCAGTCTTCAACAAATAACAAGGAATCCATCATCAAAGTCATACAATAGGGATGGAGTTACGCGTCCTCACGCTACCAAGATTCAAGATCACCTCTGGTAGTAAGAATATAACCCACCTCAAATACCTTCCATCTGGGATAACATCTAGTAAAGAGGGAGGATATAACCCACCTCAGCTCATCACTATCATACAGAGGGCATTGTAAAACCCCAATTTTTTGTTTTTCTTGATATAAATAAGTTTTCTAATATTTGTGAGATTTTGTGAATTTTTGAGAATTTTTAATTATTTTAATTATTTTAATATTATTTTGAGTTGTATGCTCAAATTCATTTTTTTAATATATATGAGTTTCATAATTTTTATGATTTTTGTGAATTTTTGTGGAATTTTTTAAGTTTTTGATTATTTTAATATTATTTGGAGCTGTATGTGTGTTTGAGTTGGACTTGAAAAAATAAAATTTTACTTAGACCAGAAAGTTTCAGACTGTTAATGCGAGGCCGGAGGATCTTACTAAACCCAAAATCGGGAACAATTAACAAAAATTATCTTTATCTGAGTTTCAATTATCCATTGGATAATGTTATTATCCATTGAGTAATGCTTGTATTCATTGTGTAATGTTATTATCCATTGGATAATAACTAGCAGTAGCTATTATTCTTTGGGTAATAGTTTCTAAAAATATCTTTTGGAAAATATCTTTAGGAAAATATATTGAGATTAGTCAACAATAGTGGCATGGACTTTGGTTTGAACCATTGGATGGCAAGACTTGGAGGAGAAGCTTTACATATCCATCATTGATTTAATCAATGGATGTGAGGAGCAAACTTAATGAAGAAGCTTTGGATGATCACCATTGATCTCATCAACGGTTGTGAGTGTAAGCTTAATGTAAAAGTCTTAGATATTCACCATTGATCAAATCAATGGTTTGGGAAGCAACTTGTTAGAGAAAGATTTAATTCCCTCCTTTGGATGAAGCTCACGGCCATGAAACTTCCAAAGTGGCTAAAATTGAACACAAAAAGCAACTTGTTGTTTTTTCATTCAAGCTTGAACACAAAAATTCTCTCTTCCACTTTTTTTCTCCTATCTCATGGCCAAGCACTTTGATTGCATGGTTTCATTTTATCTCTCTTAACATTGTGACTATTCATATTTTCTCTCTTCTTTCTCTTTAAGAAACCAAAGCTTTTCCATTTCTTTCTTCTCTAACCTCTCGGCCAACACCATGAAAACACCATCCAAGCTTCTATAATTCTAACCAATCACACCACTTGAAACTAGAGACCATTTAGTGAAGCTTTAGTGTTGAGACCTTAACTTGGTTCTACCATTTTCTAGTTTTTCTCCAAGCTTGAAGTTTGTAGCTTCAAAGGTAAAGTTTGAGTTTTCTTACCCCTTTGTGTTTCTAAAGCCCTAAATCATGATTTGAGTTCATAGTTGTCTTGTTTTAAGTCTTGGTTGTGATGGATGTGTTTGTTTGAAGTGTTAGGGTTTGTTTGCGGTGGAGACCGAACCTACAAGGAGGAGTTTTTCGAGCTTTTTGGTTGCTACTCAAGGTAAGAGAGAGATTAACCTCATCAGCCATATGTGGTGGTGAGGGAATGAATTTGTTTGTGTTTGTGGGTGAAAAATTCCTTAAAGGATTTATTTATTTCATTGTGTATGTTTAAGTGTTATGTGTTGTTATATATGATTTTATTGCTTTGATAATTATGCATGATTTTTATTATGCGATTATTATGTGAGATGGTGTGATTTTGATTGAATTGTGATTAGATGTTTAATATGATTTTATTGCTTTAATAGTAAGCATGAATATGTAATAGTAGAAATATCATGAGTGATATGTTGTATATGATAAAAATCATGTGGAAAGGAAAACTATTTTGGTTTCAAAGAATCAAGAGGCTCACGGCCTCCATGAGTATTTTGGGAGCAAATCACTTAAAATATTTTACTAAGTGTGGATTTTAGATGATTATGTAACAAATAATTGGATTAAAAATTTTTACAAAGAAAAATGAGATAGGAAATGAATAAATATTTGGTTATGGAATATAAATTGATTTTCGGCCAACATGCCAAGAATTGGTATTTTAGACCAAAAATATTTTCTCAAGTGTAGTCTTAAAGGATTAATTAACAAGAACTCAATTTAGTGAATTTTGAGGTGTAAAAAGAAAGTAAACTAATTTTTGGAATTAATTAAATTAATGAATTGAGGTCATGATGGGAAATAAATTTATAAGTTGAAGTTTACTGACGTATAGCTCACCACTTGGGTTTTGAAGCATGTTAGAAAACTTTGAGCTATAATATTTGATCAAATCATGGAAGTGTAAAATTTTGTGAAGAAAATATTAGAAAGTATTATTAAGAGGAAATTTATTGGAAATGAGATTCAAATTTTGTTAAACATGGAAAAGAATTCTTTATAATTGGTTAAGTCAAGAATAACGTAGTTTTTGTGAACAATGTTAGGAAATATTATTTGGTGGAGGTTTAGTGAGAAAATGTTAGAAATATTATTTAAAGGTGATTTATTAAGGAAATATTGGAATTAAAGTCCAATTTTGTTATTAAATGAGAAAAGTTTTAATTTAAGCTTAGAATATGATTAAAATGTTTTACGAGATTCAAAATACGCAGAAAAACTCTTACACGATTTAAAAATGGTGATTTTTAGTCACGCAATTATGTAAAAAATTTGAAATCTTTATGCGATTAAGAAAACATTGAAAAATTATTATGCAATTTGAAAATGTAACAAAAGTAGTACGCGATTGTGAAAACACGATAAAAACACTACGCGATTAAGAGGAACAACAAGTTTTGCTGTGGGGCCAACGTACTAGACCCGAGTGGATCAGTGGCATTATGTAATTGTATGGATGGTTATATAATATCATTGATACTAATGGTATTAGACAATTGTATGGGCAGTTGCTTTAATATCATTGGGAACAGTCCAATGGTAGTTTGATTTCATGGATCATGCATTTGAGCATTATACAATCGGTGGTTATTGTGGCTTTTGTGCCTAGGAGTGAACGAGAATTTGGATAGTGTGATCCCGGATGGATCTCAGGGGGCGTCAGGGCGAGGTGATTCACTTGGTGATCTGATATCACATTGTGTACCCCTGGCTGTGAAAAACCGTTGCAATGCACTGACGAGGACCCGACAAACACTATTCTTTTCATGGTCTGGCGTAGACTGTCTTTTGAGAGGGGACAGATCTTCTGAAATGTTCATCTCTGAGTTTGTGTTTAGCTCCATAGAGTAGGAAATTGGTACATTGTGCATAAGGATGGTTAGTATACACATTGTGCATGTGCATAGTAAGTGTACATATAGTTCATATACATTGTCAACATTTATACTATTGTGATATAGTATTATTGTGATATAATATTATTGTTGTATTATCATTATGCCAGATATTGTGTTACAAGTTTATTGGATTATTTATTTATTAAATATCATGAATTTATCTGTTGATTTTATGTTATTTTATGGATTGTATGTTGAACTGTGTTGGCATGTTTATCGTTTCTTTGCTGCCATATTGGTATGCGATGTAGGGGATCTCACCTCTTTACTATACTATTTGTCTGTTATGTTTTTATGATTAAGTTTGATAAAGTCCGTAAGAAGGACGAGGTTGGATCACCTAGGTTTGAGTTGGATTGACTTTGTTTGATCAGTTTGCAATAGCTGCAAGGAGGGATTTCTCTGGTTACGTGAGAGTGCAGTTTCGAGGAGGCACTGATGCCTGGCGCTATGATGCTAATGTTGAGTGTGTTGTTTATTTTGGGGATACTGTTCTCTCTCTTGATGCTTGTGTGCATTTGGAGTTCTCTATGCCTATTAGACATATGTGGAGTAATCTTTATAACACTCATAGTGAGGACTTTGATGTGTCGACTGCTCGGACTCCTGTCCGTAGTAACATGCCCTGTCTGGGGAATTTGTCTGTTAGGGATCCCGATGAGGATCTAGAGGAAGATCAGGTGCAGGACCCTACTCTTCAAGTGTTTAGACTTGGGCGAGGTTCAGTTTTTATTTGGTAATTACATATTATTTAAAGTACGTAAGTTTTATGTATTTAAAATTCTACTAATCTATGTTATGTAAGTGAGATGTATATTTTTAGTTCTTGTGTCTTGTGTTTCTAAAATTCGATAAGTTTATGTTATCCACGAAAAAGAAATTTTGAAACCCGTATTAAGATAATATTAAATACTTTACAACTTGGGTAAACATTTGATTGGAGTTAGTCTGAAATGTAATGCCCTAAGGAGGGTGTTACATTAGTTGGTATCAGAGCCCAAGTTAAAGTCTTTTGGGTTTGTGGGTAGGTTTGTCTTGTTTGTGTTGTGTGTTTCTTTGACACTAAATACAGAGATATATTGTTTGGTTTCTGAAAGGAGACAATGTTGTTTGAAATGGTTACGTTTTGTTTTATTGTGTTTTGATTTATTTATCTTTGAAGAAAGACAATGGATCGTAGTAGACATAAGCATATGGACGCGAGACGTGACGATGATCGTATGGTCGTAGCTAGAGGTGTAATGCAAAGGATGGCTAACGTAGTGGTACAACAGAGTCAGAAGGTCGCTCAGCAGCAGGAACTGATAATCGAACTTCAGAACCTGTTAGAGTTGGAGCAGTCTCAGGATGTGAGATTTCATGACTTTGGACCATCGAGGATCCAAAAGTGGAGGAAATGTAAGGTCAATCGATCCCATCAAAAATCGTACTTATGATCATCGGGGAATCAATAGCAACAAAGAACAAATGGAGAAAGTACTAGTGGCAACAGTTCTAGGCAGACTGTGAAGTTTTTACCATATTATAAGAAGTGTGGGAACGACCATTTGACGAAGGAATGTAAAAGTAAGGAAATAATTTGTTTCAAGTGCTGGAAGCCCGGACACATTGCCAGAGATTATACTAAATCAAAAATGGAACCTTCCGTGAGAAATGTATGTGCGACAAGATCTCAAGCTGGAGGAAGAGTCTATACGTTAAGTGGAGCAGAAGCCTCCAAATCTGAAGATCTTATTGAGGGAGATTGTGCCATAAAGAGTAATCCTTTAATTATGTTGTATAACTCAGGGTGCAATCCATTCTTTTATTGCCTATGACTGTGTGAACCATTCGGGTTTATTAGTGTTTTCATTTCTTTTTGACTTGAATATTGCTACTTCTACTGCTAAACTTGTTATTACTACTCAAGCCTGTTTAAAACTATCCTATTATTATTCGAGATTGGAACTTTTCTATTAATCTAATTTGTCTACTTCTTTTACAAATAAACAAAATCTTAGGGATGGATTGGTTACTTTCTAACCATATCCTGTTATATTGTTTCAATAAAACTTTAGTGTTCCCTGAGGACTGAGATTTTTGGCTTTGAATCCAACAAGTTCACCTCTAAATTTATTGGACCTTATCAAATTCTTTGTTGGATAGGTCCAGTAATCTATCGAATAGCCTTATCACTTTTCTTTCTAACCTTCATAGTGTCTTCTATATATCTCAATTGAGAAAATATATTCCTGATTCAACCCATGTTATAGCACCAAATACAGTACGATTAAAAAGAGAACTTGATCTAGAAGACATTTCCTGTCCAGATTAAGGATAGGAGAGTGAAATAACTTACCTTGGTGAAGGTAATTTGAAACAATGTGATGGGAGATACAACATGGGAACTAGAAAACCAAATGAAAGGAGCCACTGTTTTCACCAAGATCGAGTGGCATTCTGGTCATCATTAGATTCGCGTGAAAGTAGAAGATGTTCCAAGACAGTTTTTCAGATGCGTTATGGGCACTACGAGTATTTAGAAATACCGTTCAGGGTAACGAATGTTTCTGCGATGTTCACGAATTACATGAATAGGATCTTTCATCCCTATTTAGATAGATTTGTCGTTGTCCTTATTGATGATATTCTGATCTATTCTCGAAGTCCGGAGGAACATGTTGAACATCTCAATGCAGATTTTCAAATTCTGAAGAAGAATAAGAAGTTTTATGCGAAGCTGTCTAAGTGTGAATTTTGGTTAAAAGGAAGTTCAACTTTTGGGTTTAGGTTGTGTGTTGATGCAAAATAGAAAGGTTATGCCTTATGCTTCGAGACAGTTGAAAGTGCATGAGAAGAATTATCTGACTCTTAATTTAGAATTTGCGATAGTCGTTTTTGCATTGAAAATTTGGAGACATTTTCTTTATGGATCAACCTACAATGTCTACAGTGATCACAAGAGCCTGAAGTACCTATTCGATCAAAAGGAGTCGAATATGAGGCAGAGACAATGGTTAGAATTTTTGAAAGACTACGATTTTCAACTTCTATGTCATTCTGGAAAGGCGAATATCGTGGCAGATGCCTTGAGTAGAAAAGTACTTAGTATATCTGCTATGATGATCAAGGAGAGTGAATTGATAAAATAATTCAGGGATATGCGGTTGTCTGTGGATTTGACACCGAGGAAAATTTTGTTTTAATACAAGTACTGTTTCAAATAAGTCTGATGGAAGAAATTCAAGAGAAGCAAGAAGGTGATCTGGAACGACGTAACAGGAGGTGCTATGTGGGAGCTTGAAGACAAGATAAAGGAGCAATATCCTCTTTTGTTTTAAATGTAAGAGAAATTTGGAGGACGAAATTCTTTTTAGAGGGGGAGTGTTGTAACACCTAGATTTTTCATTTTTCTTGATATAAATAAGTTTTCTAATATTTGTGATTTTTGTGAATTTTTGGGAATTTTTAATTATTTTAATTATTTTAATATTATTTTGAGCTGTATACTCAAAGTTTATTTTTTTCTAAATATATATGAGTTTTATAATTTTTATGATTTTTATGGAATTTTCTAAGTTTTTGATTATTTTAATATTATTTGGAACTGTATGTATGTTTGAGGTGAGCCCGAAAAAATAAATATTTTTCTTGGATCAGAAAGTTTTGGACTGTTAATGCGGGGCCGGGGGATCTTACTAAACCCGAAACTGGGAACAGTTGACGAAAATTTTCTTTATATGAGTTTATATTTTCCATTGGATAATGTTATTATCCATTGAGTAATGCTTGTATTCACTGTGTAATGTTATTATCCATTGGACAATAACTAGCAGTAATTATTATTCTTTGGGTAATAGTTTTTGAAAATATCTTTTGGAAAATATCTTGAGATTAGTCAACAATAGTGGCATGGACTTTGACTTGAACCATTGGATGGCAAGACTTGGAAGAGAAGCTTTACATATCCAACATTGATTTAATTAATGGATGTAAGGAGCAAACTTAATGCAGAAGCTTTGGATGATCACCATTGATCTCATCAATGGTTGTGAGAGTAAGCTTAATGTAGAAGTCTTTGATATCTACCATTGATCAAATCAATGGTTTAGGAAGCAACTTGTTGGAGAAGGATTTAATTCCCTCCTTTGGATGAAGCTCACGGCCATGAAACTTCCAAAGTGGCTAAAATTGATTTTTCTATCACATTTCCTAAAGCCTTCTTCTTTTCATTCAAACTTGAACACAAATATTCTCTCTTCCACTTTCTTTCTCCTATCTCATGGCCAAGCACTTGGAGTGCATGGTTTCATTTTATCTCTCTTAACTTTGTGACCATTCATCTTTTCTTTCTTCTCTTTCTTCAAGAAACAAAAGCTTTTCCATTTCTTTCTTCTCCAACTTCTCGGCCAACACCATGAAAACACCATCCAAGCTTTGATAATTCTAACCAATCACACCACTTGAAACTAGAGACCATTCAGTGAAGCTTTAGTGTTGAGACCTTAACTTGGTTCTACCATTTTCAAGTTTTTCTCCAAGCTTGAAGTTTGTAGCTTCAAAGGTAAAGTTTGAGTTTTCTTACCCCTTTGTGTTTCTAAAGCCCTAAATCATGATTTGAGTTCATGATTGTCTTCTTTTAAGTCTTGGTTATGATGGATGTGTTTGTTTGAAGTGTTAGGGTTGGTTTGCGGTGGAGATCGAACCTACAAGGAGGAATTTTTTGAGCTTTTTGGTTGCTAATCAAGGTAAGAGGGAGATTAACCTCATCGGCCATATGTGGTGGTGAGAGAATGGATTTGTTTGTGTTTGTGGGTGAAAAATCCCTTAAAGGATTTTTTATTCATTTGATTGTGTATGTTTAAGTGCTATGTGTTGTTATATGTGATTTTATTACTTTGATAATTATGCATGATTTTTATTAAGTGATTACTATGTGAGATGGTATGATTTTGATTGAATTGTGATTAGATGTTTAATATGATTTTATTGCTTTAATAGTAAGCATGAATATGTAATAGTAGAAATATCATGAGTGATATGTTGTATATGATAAAAATCATGTGGAAAGGAAAACTATTTTGGTTTCAAAGAACCAAGAGGCTCATGGCCTCCATGAGTATTTTGGGAGCAAATCACTTAAAATATTTTACTAAGTGTGGATTTTAGATGATTATGTAACAAGTAATTGGATTAAAGATTTTTTTCAAAGAAAAATGAGATAGGAAATGAATAAATATTTGGTTATGAAATATAAATTGATTTTCGGCCAACATGCCAAGAATTGGTATTTTAGACCAAAAATATTTTCTCAAATGTAGTCTTAAAGGATTAATTCACAAGAACTCAATTTAGTGAATTTTGAGATGTAAAAAGAAAGTACACAAATTTTTGGAATTAATTAAATTAATGAATTGAGGTCATGATGGGAAATAAATTTATAAGTAAAAGTTTACTGACGTATAGCTCACCCCTTGGGTTTTGAAGTGCATTAGAAAACTTTGAGCTATAATATTTGATCAAATCATGGAAGTGTAAATTTTGTGAAGAAAATATTAGAAAGTATTATTAAGAGGAAATTTATTGGAAATGAGATTCAAATTTTGTTAAACATGGAAAAGAATTCTTTATAATGGCTTAAGTGAAGAATAACATAGTTTTTGTGAACAATGTTCGGAAATATTATTTGGTGGAGGTTTAGTGAGAAAATGCTAGAAATATTATTTAAAGGTGATTTATTAAGAAAATATTGGAATTAAAGTCCAATTTTGTTATTAAATGAGAAAAGTTTTAATTTAAGCTTTGAATATGATTAAAATGTTTTATGCGGTTGAAAATACGCAGAAAAACTCTTATGCGATTTAAAAATGGTGATTTTTAGTCATGCATTTAAGAAAATGTTTTAAAATCTTTATGCGATTGAGAAAACAGTGAAAAATCATTGTGCAATTTGAAAACGTAACAAAAGTAGTACGCGTTTGTGAAAATGCAATAAAATTGCTACGCGATTGAAAGGAATAACAAGTTTTGTTGTGGGGCCGACATACTAAACCCGAGTTGATCAGTGGTATTATGTAATTGTATGAGCAGTTATATAATATCATTGATACTAATGGTATTAGACAATTGTATGGGCAGTTACTTTAATATCATTGGGAACAGTGTAACAGTAATTTGATTTCATGACTCATGCATTTGAGTATTATACAATCGGTGGTTGTTGTGGCTTTTGTGCCTAGGAGTGAACGAGAATTTGGATAATGTGATCCCGAATGGATCTCAGGGGGCGTCAGGTGCAACACCAACCGTAGGGTATCACATTTAAGACTAATTCTAATAAAACTTACCCAAGTTGTAAAAGAATTAATCTTGTAAAAATGTCAATTTTAAAATTTCATTTGCGGAATAAAATAAAACAGTCAAAATAAATAAAACCATAAGTATAAATTATAACTAAAAATCACACCATATTATACATAATACTGAAACCTTGTTTACAAATAATTTATATAATACCCTTACATACCAAAAGATAAAATATACAATAGACACTCCAAAGTATAACTACTAAGCTTAAACTCCTAAAAACTAACCTAAGGATTTGGTTCCTCAGAAGGATCCTCTTGCTCTACTATATCATCAAAGAACCCAGGCGGATACATCACATGCCTAACGGGGGTTCTTGCGGAAGATACCACAAAGTCTTCACGCGGTGTATACACAGAGCCACCCCAGAGTTCACGAATTGGCATCATAAATTCTAGGCGCATAGACGCCTGTTGCGTCAAAACAAGGATCCCATTAAGGGTCTCACTCAAGTTCAGAGTCAGATCTCCCGTATAAACAAAACGTTCATTATCATCATCAAAAATCTAGGCATCAGTTCCCCCATGGAACTGTACCCGGACAAAACCTAACACTTGTGGTCTTGCTGCCATCCCCACCAACAAACAAACGACTAGTGATGGTAAATAGAATTACCAGCTTCTTAGTCTCCCCGGTCTTTATCAAACATACATTGCAAAATAGATACAATATAATGAAGAGGTGAGATCCCCTACATCAATACTAGTATGGCAGTAGAGAAAATGACAACAAACATACATATACAATATTAGCATATTTAAATCATATTATCACATCATAGATAATGAATCTGATAAGCATAATTAACACCTCAATATGCTGACCCACTATGCATATGCACACAGACCCATTCCTACTCCATGGAGCTAAACACAAATCGGAGAGAATGACCTAGAAGACATGTCAGTAACTCGGCTGCAGTGGCCAAAAGTGCTATCAATTTATCAGTTTATCAATAATCCTTAAGGTAGCGATAATATCAAAATGTGACTTTATTTCTATTATTTTCATAATAACCCTTCTTTAAATAATATTTTCAATACTTTCTCACTAAAAGCAGTCTTTTCTACTGTTTCCTATAAAACTGTATTTCTCTGCTTACATTGAGATATTACAACTCAAAATTTCCTAATGCGCTTCAAAACTCATAGGGTGAGTTATACGTTAGTAAATTTCAAGTATCAACATTTATTTTACTTTATAACTTAATTATTTAATTATGCCAATTTTAATTCTAAAAAGTATATTACTTTGATTTTAGGTTCAAAACCTACCAAAGTAATTTCTTATTATTTAAACACCTAAATCTACATTTAGCAAAATAAATTTGGATCTAGATTATTAAAAATGGCATCTTGGCCGAAATTCATATATGGGTTTCATAAATCATTATTTAATCCTTTCTATCATTTATTCCTTACAAAATACTTAATTTAATTTCTTGTCATAAAATCATCTAATCCTTGATTAGAAAAATAATTTAGAACCCTAGGTTCCCTTTGTAGTGTTGAGGCCGTGTGCCTCATAGGTTATTTGGAACCCATATACAATATTTCCTTCATGTGAATCATATCCTAAATTACACAAAAATTAGCATGCTTTCAAAATCACATAAGTAAGCATATTATCAAAGCTATAAGCATACTAAACACACATGCAAGCATATTTTCAAAACTATAGACACATCAATCACAAATAAAGAAAACTCAAACAATCTACTGAATAAATCCTTATGGATTTTTCACCACAAATAATCCATTTCCTCGCCACCAACACATAGTTGACGAGATTAATCTCCCTCTTACCTCAAGGAAGACAACAAACTTCAAGTTCCTCCTTCTCTTAATTTCGTGTAGCCCAAAAAAAACCCTAATCAATCTTAAACAAATCCTAAAGTCCTAAACAAAGCTTGAAAACAATAAACCATGGATCAATCATGGTCTAGAAAATAAAAAATCCAACTTAGGATCAAAGACTCAAGAAATTACCTTAGGTGTAGGAAACCAAAGCTTGATTTTTGAAGCACTTAGAGAAAGATTTAGATAAAACTCTCTAAAGGAAAGATGTTTAGAATTGTGTTTGGGTTTGGAAAGTAAGATTGGATGAAATTTTTGAAGTGTGGAGGTAGGGTTTGGGTATGGAGGCCGTGGGCTTAAGGAAGAAGAAGAGAATGGTATTCTTGATGTTCTTGAGGTGAGAGAAAAGATGATGAAGGTTTAGCTTCACAAAGTGAGAGAAAATGAAGTAGAATAGCCAATTTCTCAAGTGTGCAGCCGTGAGAATGAGTGAGTAGGAAAGACTAAGGCTAATTATAATGATAGAAAATATCACAAAGTGTTCACATGCATTTCACATGGCATAGGTCACTTAATGATCATCAAATGTTCATAAAAGACCATTCAAGAACATAGTGAAGGCCTTATGGCCGTGTGACTCAAAGGGGTAAGTAACTAAGTTTGTTTTAATTATAACTCCTAGTTACACCTTAATTAGATAGTTAGTTCATTTATCTAACTAAGCTAGGTTATCTAGTTATATACTAAGTAGCTAGTTACATGCTCTAATTTTAGTCCGCTTCTATGTGTGTGACCAATTCCTCAGTTCTCATTACGTTAGCAGGATATTAAAATCCTATTTTAATATATATAGCGGATCTAGCAACCCATCGCCGTGATTTCCGATAGACCGATATTCTAGATTGAAATATGTAAGGATAACACGCCACCCTCAGATACATCCAACCATTTCCGTACCTCGAGTCATTGTATAGGTCATGCATTGTCATTGCTTCTAGATGGTTCTAGATCAATTTTCTAACTAGAGCTTCTAAGTACATAATAACTAAGTTAGTTCATTTAGTTACTATTAAGATATTAGGGTAACTTAGTTAGTTTATCTAGTTACTTAGTAACTGGTCCAACCATTTATATTGACTGTTTCCAATTGGTTAGAAAAAGTCCAACCAGTAATGTTGACCAATTCCTATTGGTTCATTTTAAAATTAGTTACAAGAATTATTCTCAATCTATTTTCTAACAGATAAAATATACCGGGTCTATTACTCGATATAGAAGCTAAATTATTTTGTTAAAAAAACAAATAGATATTTTTTTGTGAAATATTTTTATTTCACTGATAAATTCTAAAAATTAAAAGATTTATTTTCGTGTCTCTCAGATTCGAGTTTAGTAAGATCTCCCGGCTCCGAATAAATCAATAAAGATTTTTCTTGGCCTGAAAATTATTATTTTCCTGACTCAATGCAAATCTTACACAATGATCAAAAACAATCTCAGAATAGTCAAAATAGTTTTATATCACACAGAAAACCTAAAATAATACAATTTAAGCATTACTGTAAAATAGTAAAATTTGGGGTGTTATAACTCTCCCCCACTAAAAATAATTTCATCCCCGAAATTTATCATACATTAAAGCAACTGGGTATACTGTTCCCTCATTTTATCCTCCATTTCCCAAGTGGCATCTCCAGTTGTCTCATTCCAGATTACTTTCACTAACAGAATTGCTTTGCCCCTGAGTTGCTTCACCCTTCTGTCTTCAATCTTAACAAGAAGTGCCTCATACATCAAATTTTCTTTCAATTGTACTTCATCAGGATGAATGACATGCGAAGGACCGAGGATATACTTTCTCAATTGGGACACATGGAAAACATTATGAAGGTTTAAGAGAAAAGGCAGTAAAGCTATTTGATATGCAACTGGACCTATCCGACGAAGAATTTGATAAGGTCAAACAAATTTAGGAGTGAGTTTTCTGGATTTATAACCCTTCCGACACTAGTCGTGGGTGTAACTCGCAAAAACATATGCTCACCTTCCTCAAATTCAAGAGGTCTTCTTCTTTTGTCAGCATAGCTTTTCTGTCTGCTCTAAGTCGCCCTCATTTTCTCTTGAATCAACTTTACCTTCTCTGTTGTTTGTTGCACCATTTCAGGTCCGATGGTCATACTTTCCCCATCTTGATACCAACACAAAGGTGTCCGGCATCATCATCTGTAAAGCGCCTCATAGGGTGCCATCCCTATGCTTGAGTGAAAACTATTATTATAGGTGAATTCCACTAAACTCCCTCGTTGTTCTAACACACAAGCTCTCAGCAATTCCTCCAGTGACTGTATAGTTCTTTCTGTTTGTCCATCAGTTTGCGGATGATAGGTAGAACTCAAACGTAGCTTAGTCCCCATTGCTTCATGTAAGCTTTGCTAAAACCTTAATATAAACCTTGGATCTCTATTGGAAATGATACTAGTGGGTACACCGTGAAGTCTAATAATTTCACCAATGTACACCTAGGTCAACTTCTCCATTAGATACTTGATATTGATTGGCAAGAAGTGGTAGACTTCGTAAGCCGATTAAAAATGACCCATATAGAATCATAACCTTTCCTTGTCTTTGGCAATCCAGTAACGAAATCCATAGCAATACTATCCCATTTTCATTCTGGAATAGTTAGGGGTTGTAACATGCCTGCTGGTCTTTGGTGTTCAATTTTGCTTTCTGGCATACAAGACAAGATGACACATAATCAACAACATCTCTTTTCATTCCAGGCCCTCAAAACAAATGTTTTAGATCTTGATACATCTTGGTCATCCCAGAATGTATACTCAATCGGCTGGTATGAGCTTCACCAAGAATTGCCTTTTTAAGATCGGGATCATCGGGTATACAAATCCTGCCTTTAAATCTTAAGACCCCATCAGATCCTTCCCCAACCGTTGCCTTATGACCTTGCTTCAGAAACTCTCTCTCATTTTGCAAAAACTGGTCATCTTCCTGCTTTTCATGGATTTCATCCAATAAATCATTCAGAATAATGACCATATTTAGACGAATTCTTCCAGGCGATAATTCCATTGATAACCACATATCTCTAAACTGCTTAATCAACTTTTCCTCTTTAATCATCACAGCAAAAACATTGAGCATCTGCCACGACATTCGCTTTTCCAGGGTGATATTGGAGTTGAAAGTCATAATCCTTTAGGAATTCCAACCACCTTCTCTGCCTCATGTTTAATTCCTTCTGATCAAACAAATACTTTAAGCTTTTGTGATCGCTGAAGGCGTTAAACATAGCTCTATACAAAAAGTGTCTCCATATCTTCAATGCAAAAACAACTGCGGCCAATTCCAAATCATGCATTGGGTAGTTCCTTTCATGCACCTTCATTTGTCTTGAAGCATACACTACAACTTTTCTATCCTGCATCAGTACACATCCTAACCCTTGATAAGAAGCATCATAGGATACCTCAAAAGATTCATTCAGATCTAGTAGAATCAGCATTGGTGCAGTAGTCAACCTCTTCTTCAATTCTTGGAAACTCTCTTCACATTTCTCCATCCAATCAAAAGCTTGTTTCTTCCTCGTAAGTTGTGTAAGAGGTTCGGCTATCTTGAAAAACTTTCAATAAACCTTCGATAATATCCAGCTAATCTAACAAAACTCCAAATCTCTATCACAATCTTTGGTCTTTCCCATTGAAGAACCGTCTCCACCTTGGCTAGATCCACTACGATTCCATCCTTAGAAATCACATGACCCAGAAACTGAACTTCATCTAACCAAAATTCACATTTTGACAACTTCGCATACAACTTCTTCTCTTTCAAAATCTAAAGAACTATGCTGAGATATTCATCATGTTCTTCCTGATTTTGGGAGTAGATCAAAATGTCATTGATAAAAACAACGACAAATCTATCCAAGTATGGATGAAAGATCCTATTCATGTAATCCATGAATATAGCTGGAGCATTCGTCATACCAAACAACATTATAAGGTATTCATAATGTCTGTAACGCATTCGAAAAGTTGTCTTAGGTATATCCTCTACCTTGACACGAATTTGATGATAACCTGATCGCAGATCTATCTTGGAGAAAATAGTTGCTCCTTTCATTTGGTCCATCAGATCATCAATTCTTGGAAGTGGATACTTATTCTTTATTGTGACCTTGTTCAGTTGGCAGTAGTCTACACATAAACATGAAGTTCCATCCTTCTTCTTGACTAACAGCATTAGAGCTCCCCAGGGTGAAACACTAGGTCTCACAAACTGTTTTTCCAATAAATCCTCTAATTGTTTCTTCAATTTAGCTACTTCGACGGTGACATACGGTATGGTGTAATTGATATAGGACCCGCTCCTAGTATGAGATCAATAGTAAACTCTATCTCTCTATCTGGTGGTAAACCAGGCACTTCATCAGGAAAAAACTTCAAGAAACTTGTTCACAACAGAAATAGCGTTCACATCTTTCTCACTCTTAACTTCTAAAGAAGATAGCAGCATGTATCCTTGAGCTCCATCCCTCAATAAAGATTCGACTTGTTTGGCAGTTACAAATCCAGAAACCTCATCAGGAAAAACTAGGGTCTTTCTAGAATAATATAATAAGATATGGTTAGAAGATAACCAATCCATCCCTAAGATTATATCAATATCAACAAGAGGTAAACAAATCAAATTAACAGAAAAGACTCGATTTTTGATAGTAATAGAATAATTTAGACATATTTTAGTCGTACTAACAGGTTTGGCTGTTAGTGTAGAAACAATCAATTGGGAGTTCAAAGAAGACACAGGCAATCCCAATCGATCCACACAGTCATATGCAATAAATGAATGAGTTGTGCCCGAATCATATAGTACAATTAAAAGATTACCTGAGATGACACCTTCTCCCTGAATAAGGTCTTCAGATTAGGAGGCTTCAGCTCCACTCATTGTATACACTCTTCCTCCAGCTTCGACTTCACAGTACGAACATTGCTTACTGACGGCTCTATCTTCGCTTGATCACAATCTTTAGAGACATGACCACCAGGCTTACCGCATCTAAAACAAATTATGCCTCTGATCGAGCAATCTCTCGTCATGTGAACTTTTTCGCACTTTAGGCATTTTGTTGGCAGTGCTGCAATATGATTGAATCGATTGCCACTTGGACCACCTCCATGAGGTTGCTGCTATTATTGTTGTTGCTGACTTCCCGAAGGTTGAGAATACGGTTTTCGTTGAAACCAGTTGTTATTATTGTTGCCTCCCCTTTGGAACCTAGTCGGTCCAAAGTTGCGGTTCCTGTTATCACGTGCTAGCTTCAACCCCTCCAGTCTAGAGCAAATATCCATCAGTGTTGAAAACTGGTTCACGCACATTGATATCACTCCTCTCTTCAACTCAATTCGTAAACCTTCTTCGAACTTGCGGCACTTCCAAACCTCGTCCGGCTGGATTTGGAGATACCGCGAGAACTTAGACAAGCTCTCGAATTTCGTAGCATATTCATTGATAGTCATTCCAGCTTGACGCAATCCCAGAAATTCCATTTCTTTAGCGTGCCTCGCACTATCCAAAAAATATTTCTCTAAAAACACCTCGCAGAATAGCTCCTATGTGATTTCTCTACCTTCAGCTTGTAGCACCCTTCTAGTAGCTTTCCACCAATTTTCACCATCACCCATTAGTATAAACGTAGCGTAAGTCACTCTTCGATCATCTATACATCCTATTCCTTCGAAGATCTTCTCTAGTTCTTGGATCCATAGACTAGCTTTCTCAGGATCAAACTCGCCCCTGAAATGTGGCGGGTTGTTCCTGCGAAACTCTGACAAATGCTGGACTTCTACATTTGCTTCTTATTGTTGTGTAGCCCGTTGATTTTGTTGCACAATCACCTTTGTCATTCGCTGCATTGCTTCGGCAACAGCAGTCAATGCGTCATCGTCACGTCCCGTATTTGTACGCGCACCTCTACCATGAGACATGGTTTTCTTCACAACAATCAAACATAATCCAATAAGAGTCAGTTATAACTCTTTGGAGATTATTCACAGAGAATTACACAACACAAGCAAAACAGACCTAACCATAAAAATACCAAAAGACTCTAACCTGAAGCTCTGATACCAACTAATACAACACCCACTATAGGGTATCACATTTAAGACTAATTCTAATAAAACTTACCCAAGTTGTAAAAGAATTAATATTATGAAAATGTCAATTTTAAAATTTCATTTGCGGAATAAAATAAAACAGTCAAAATAAATAAAACCATAAGTATAAATTATAACTAAAAATCACACCATATTATACATAATACTGAAACCTTATTTACAAATAATTTACATAATACCCTTACATACCAAAAGATAAAATGTACAATAGACACTCCAAAGTATAACTACTAAGCTTAAACTCCTAAAAACTAACCTAAGGATTTGGTTCCTCAGAATGATCCTCTTTTTCTACTATATCATCAAAGAACCCAAGCGGATACATCACACGCCTAATGGGGGTTCTTGCGAAAGATACCACAGAGTCTTCACGCGGTGTATACACAGTGCCACCCCAAAGTTCACAAATTGGCATCGTAAATTCTAGGCTCAGAGACGCGTGTTACGTCCAAATAGGGATCCTATTAAGGGTCCCACTCATGTTCAAAGTCAGATTTCTCGTATAAACAAAACGTTCGTTACCATCATCAAACCTCCAGGCATTAGTTCCCCCATGGAACTGTACCCGGACAAAACCTAACACCTGTCGTCTTGCTGCCATCCCAACCAACAAACAAACGGCTAGTGATGGTAAATGGAATTACCAGCTTCTTCGTCTCCCCAGTCTTTGTCAAACATACATAGCAAAATAGATACAATATAATAAAGAGGTGAGATCCCCTACATCAATACTAGTATGGCAGTAGAGAAAATGACAGCAAACATACAGATACAATATTAACATATTTAAATCATATTATCACATCACAGATAATTAACACCTCAATATACTAACCCACTATGCATATGCACACAGACCCATTCCTACTCCATGGAGCTAAACACAAATTGGAGAGAATGATCTAGAAGACATGTCTGTAACTCGGCTGTCGTGGCCAAAGGTGCTGTCAACTTATCATTTTATCAACGTGCACATCAAGGCATTGTACAAGACATTCTACTCCAGATCGTGATATGGGACAGTGCCTCGGTCCGTATCGTTGGTGCGTTTGCATCGGTCTGCCTCATGAACAAAAGAGCTACCAATTGTCCATTGCGAGGTACCCGCACCCCGACGCCCCCAAGGTCAACAAGTGACCTACACTTGTCTACTCACACCCGCACTGAGGTGTAATTCAACCTCCTAGGCATACAACATTAACCAAACAAGCTAACACGCTTTTTTATGCATGATGTATAGTTCAAACACACTTACAATTATTATTTTTACAGTATATCACATACTCTCGTCTTTTCTTGGTGGTATCATTATTCAATATGACCGGGCCCACTACAACTGCCCAACAGCAAACTGTTGTTTGCATTCAATCGCGTAGTGATATTATCGCATTTTCACAATCGTGGAGCATTTTTTTTATGTTTTCAAATCGCGTAAATATTTTATCGCATTTTCACAATCGCGTAGCCAAAAGTCACTAGTTTTAAGTAGGGTAAAAGTTTTTCTGCGTATTTTCAATCGCGTAAATTTTTTCTATCATATTTTAAGCTCAAAATAAGATTTTTTTATTTAATATCAAAATGTTATTTTATTTCCATTATTTTCATAATAACCCTTCTTTAAATAATATTTTCAATACTTTCTCACTAAAAGCAGTATTTTCTACTGTTTCCCATAAAACTGTATTTCTTTGCTTACATTGAGATATTACAGCTCAAAATTTTCTAACGCGCTTCAAAACCCATAGGGTCAGCTATACGTTAGTAAATTTCAAGTATCAACATTTATTTTACTTTATAACTTAATTATTTAATTAAACCAATTTTAATTCTAAAATGTATATTACTTTGATTTTAGGTTCAAAACCTACCAAATTAATTTCTTATCATTTAAACAACTAAATATACACTTAAAAAAATAAATTTGGATCTAGATTATTAAAAAAGGCATCTTGGCCGAAATTCATATATGGGTTTCATAAATCATTATTTAATCCTTTCTATCATTTATTCCTTACAAAATACTTAATTTAATTTCTTGTCATAAAATCATCTAATCCTTGATTAGAAAAATAATTTAGAACCCTAGGTTCCCTTTGTAGTGTTGAGGCCGTGTGCCTCATAGGTTCTTTGGAACCCTCATACAATATTTCCTTCATGTGAATCACATCCTAAATTACACAAAAATTAGCATGCTTTCAAAATCACATAAGTAAGCATATTATCAAAGCTATAAGCATACTAAACACACATGCAAGCATATTTTCAAAGCTATAGACACATCAATCACAAATAAAGGAAACTCAAACAATTTAGTGAATAAATCCTTATGGATTTTTCACCACAAATAATTCATTTCCTCACCACCAACACATAGTTGATGAGGTTAATCTCCCTCTTACCTCAAGGAAGACAACAAACTTCAAGTTCCTCATTCTCTTAATTTCGTGTAGCCCAAAGAAAACCCTAATCAATCTTAAACAAATCCTAAAGTCATAAACAAAGCTTGAAAACAATAAACCATGGATCAATCATGGTCTAGAAAATAAAAAATCCAACTTAGGATCAAAGACTCAAGAAATTACCTTAGGTGTAGGAAACCAAAGCTTGATTTTTGAAGCACTTAGAGAAAAATTTAGATAAAACTCTCTAAAGGAAAGATGTTTAGAATTGTGTTTGGGATTGGAAAGTAAGATTGGATGAAATTTTTGAAGTGTGGAGGTAGGGTTTGGGTATGGAGGCCGTGGCCTTGAGGAAGAAGGAGAGAATGGTGTTCTTGATGTTCTTGAGGTGAGAGAAAAGATGGTGAATGTTTAGCTTCACAAAGTGAGAGAAAATGAAGTAGAATAGCCAATTTCTCAAGTGTGTAGCCGTGAGAATGAGTGAGCAGGAAAGACTAAGGCTAATTATGATGATAGAAAATATCACAAAGTGTTCACATGCATTTCACATGGCATAGGTCACTTAATGGTCATCAAATGGTCATAATAGACAATTCAAGAACATGGTGGAAGGCCTTATGGTCGTGTGACTCAAAGGGGTGTGTAACTAAGTTTGTTTTAGTTATAACTCCAAGTTACACCTTAATTAGATAGTTTGTTCATTTAGCTAACTAAGTTAGGTTATCTAGTTACATACTAAGTAGCTACTTACATGCTTAGGTCATTGTATAGGTCATGCATTGTCATTGCTTCTAGATGGTTCTAGATCAATTTTCTAACTAGAGCTTCTAAGTACATAGTAACTAAGTTAGTTCATTTAGTTACTATTAAGCTATTAGGGTAACTTAGTTAGTTTATCTAGTTACTTAGTAACTAGCCCAACCATTTATATTGACTATTTCCTATTGGTTAGAAAAAGTCCAACCACTAATGTTGATTAATTCCTATTGTTCATTTTAAAATTAGTTACAGAAATTATTCTCAATCTATTTTCTAACAAATAAAATATACCGAGTCTATTACATGATAGCAGAAGCTGCTGTTAATAAAATAGTGAATATTTTTTCACGAAATATTTTTATTTCACAGATAAATTCTAAAAATTAAAAGATTTGTTGTCGTGTCTCTCAGATTCGGGTTTAGTAAGATCCCCCGGCTCCGAATAAATCAATAAAGATTTTCCCTTGCTCGAAAATTATTATTTTCCTGACTCGGAGCAAATCTTACACAACGATCAAAAACAATCTCAGAATAGTCAAAATAATTTTATATCACACAGAAAACCTAAAATAGTACAATTTAAGTATTACTGTAAAATAGTAAAATTTGGAGTGTTACATCAGGGTGAGGTGATTCACTTGGTGATCTGATATCACATTGTGTATCCTTGGCCATGAAAAACCGTTGCAACGCACTGACGAGGACCCAACAAACATTATTCTTTTCGTGGTCCGGCATAGATTATCTTTTGAGGGGGGACAGATCTTCTGGAACGTTCATCTCTGAGTTTGTGTTTAGCTCCATGGAGTAGGAATTGGGTGCATTGTGCATAAGGATGGTTAGTATACACATTGTGCATGTGCATAGTAAGTGTACATATTGTTCATATGCATAGTCAGCATTTATACTATTGTGATATAGTATTATTGTGATATAATATTATTGTGGTATTATCATTATGCCAGATATTGTGTTGCAAGTTTATTGGATTATTTATTTATTAAATATCATGAATATATCTGCTGATTTTATGTTATTTTATGGATCGTATGTTGAACTGTGTTGGCATGTTTATCATTTCTTTGCTGCCATATTGGTATGCGACGTAGGGGATCTCACCTCTTTACTGTACTATTTATCTGTTATGTTTTTATGATTATGTTTGATAAAGACCGTAAGAAGGATGAGGTTGGATCGCCTAGGTTTGAGTTGGATTGACTTTGTTTGATCGGTTTGCAATGGCTGCAAGGAGGGATTTCTCTAGTTATGTGAGAGTACAGTTTCGAGGAGGCACTGATTCCTAGAGCTATGATGCTGATGTTGAGCATGCTGTTTATTTTGGGGATACTGTTCTCTCTCTTGATGCTTGTGTGCATTTGGAGTTCTCTATGCCTATTAGAGATATGTGGATTAATCTTTATAACACTCATAGTGAGGACTTTGATGTGTCAACTGCTCGGACTCCTGTCCGTAGTAACATGCCCCGTCTGGGGAGTTTGTCTATTAGAGATCCCGATGAGGATCTAGAGGAAGATCGGGTGTAGGACCCTACTCTTCAAGTGTTTGGACTTGGGCTAGGTTTAGTTTTTATTTGGTAATTACATATTATTTAAAGTACATAAGTTTTATGTATTTAAAATTCTACTAATTGATGTTATGTAAGTGAGATGTATATTATTCAGTTCTTGTGTCTTGTGTTTCAAAAATTCGGTAAGTTTATGTTATCCGTGAAAAAGAAATTTTGAAACCCGTATTAGGATAATATTAAATACTTTACAACTTGGGTAAACATTTGATTGGAGTTGGTTTGAAATGTAATGCTCTAAGGAGGGTGTTACAGGCGTCGTCCTATGTTACACTATTATAGATTATCCTCAAATGTGAGGATCAAATCCTTACACTATCACAAACATAATATATATCCATGTCTAATTACTTCACATAATTAGCATTACAAATCAATTTGATTCATTACATTCTCACTTTATTAAATACTTCTATTAGAGTCTCATCGCTCATAAAGAAGCATAAAAGAAGAAACTACATCATTAGAAAGCTCCATTGCATCAAACAACAAATCCTGCCCAAGTCTGCATGTCACGCCACAGTGCCAAGCTCTCTGCCCCACTCACGCCTCGGCGCAACCTTGCCATGCTGAGGCACCGAGCTCTTGGCTTCACTCACACTGAAAATCACGCCTCAGCGTGACCTTCCCACATCGTGGTGCCAGTTACAGTAACTGAATTCTGCAAAATTTTACAAAATTTGAGTACTGTTCCATTAGAACTTTACTTACTTCCAATCATTCAAGATCAATTTTCTTGTGATTTCTAACATCAAATGAGATCCATTAACACATTGTAACTCTTATATAACTTTAATTTCACTCAATCAAGAAACCATGAATCATTCAAACACTTAAAACCTAAAATCCCATTTTTTACTCAAATGGAAACCAAAGGCATCTAAGGGCTGAAAATCCATCTCTATGCATCCAACAACTCAAAAACAAGTCATCCTCAAGTTCTCCAACAAGAAGTAAGCCAAAAACAACCAAAAAAAAAACATTTCGATCCCTTTCCCCCATTAAGCCAACTCATGGAACAAGATGAAGAAAAAGAAAAGAAAGTGCCAAGCAAGTTTCCCCTTACCTGAAGGTCTTGAAAATGAAGCCAAAGATGAATCCAAGCTCTCCTTCCTCTTCTTCTCCTCCACTTTCTCTTCTCCTTCGGTTCCCTTTCTCTTTTTTCTCCTTTCCATCTTTTGTTTCTGCTTTCATCCATGGGATATTTATAAAAGAAGTCAAACTTAGCCTCTTAAAGATAGGTACTAAAACCCTCAATTTTCTAAGATCACTTAAATTTCACCAAATCCAGTTTTTTAACTTCTAACAAGTTTAAAATAAATCCTAAGATTCATCAAAAATATTATTCAACCATTTCCATACTTTTCCATATCTGCTGGTAGTCAATCTGAAATTAAAACACACACTCAGTATGCTTAAAAATTCCAAACTAACTCTGATTATCCTCTAATTTTAATTACACCATCTTCCACACATTTGTGACCTAAGAACAAATTTTTCACATTTATTTCCATTAACTAAGTAGTTTAAGCTAATTCAGGGGCTAATAATAGCTATATTTCACACATAGTGTAAATCAAAGTGACTAAACATGTTCAGAAGGTCATAAAATCACACAGGCATGACAAACTAATATTAGGCTACCTCTGTAATCATATACAAGTCTATCATGTTTTCACAGGTGTTACAGACTATCAGTAGATATGAAAAATTATGATAATGTTGAAACAACATTTTTAATGAATCTTAGTATTTATTTTAAAGTTGTTGGAAGCTGGAAAACTTGATTTAGCTAAATCTAAGTGTTCTTAACAGATCAGAAAGTATTAGTGTTATATTAAGTGAAACAAGTCATACAAGAACAACCCTTTAAATTGACTTTTCTCCTGATATTTCATCTCACTTCACTCATTTTATCTCCACCGAAAACAGAAGCAAAGCTTGCTTGAAGCAGAAAGCAAGGAAAGAAATGAGGAAAAACTTAAGGAAGAAGAGAGAAAAAGGAAGGAATCCAAGGAGAAAGCTAAGGTTGATCTTTCACTATCACAAATCACTTGAGGTAGGGGATTTTTAACCTTGAAACTCATTCTTTTTCCTTCATCATTTCTATGCTTAAAGTTAGTTTATTAGATGGAGAAAATGGGTTATTGAAGAGCAAAAATCTATTTTCTTTGTCAGTTCTTGTATTCTTTGAGTGGACTGAGTTAGTTTCTACTTATTGGATGCTAGGAGATTGAATTTGTCTTTAGACCAATTTGTTTAGTTCCTTAAGTTGGAACATAGAGTTGAGTTTGTGAGATTATGGTTTTAACTATTAATCCATGTTTAAGTAGGCTAATAGGTTAAATGAGTATTTTAACATGATTAGAGGTTGCTAGTGATGATAGAAATCACTTGAAACCATTTTGGAATGGCTGATTTCTTAGTTATGTTCCAATGGAACAATAACCAAAATCTGCAGAATTCTGCAGATTCTGAGTTATACGACCAGTGCTCAAGCGTTGGAAGCTCAACGCCCAGGCATGCATAGCCTAGTAGCTGATGCGCGTAGCAGGGCAACGGGCACCCAAGCACCAGTAGCTGAGCGCCCAAGTGCTTAGCGATACAACGGAATAGAGCATTGCTCTACTCAACCAGCACCTAGGCACTAGAGAAAGGGATGGAAAATTCCAGTTTTTTGACACTTTGAGTTTCCTAAATTGATGGGATCATTAGTACATGCTATCTTAAATGTGTTAAGACACTTTTAGGGAAATTTCACAAAGGAAATAACCACCTAGCATATAAGAACAAGTTAGAGTTTTTAAGCTTTTCTAGAGTTGAGAATTACTTGAAATGAAGTAATAGTTAAGAGTTAGTTCTTTTACTTGTTAAACTTGAACCATAGTACAATTATCCTAATTAAGGGAGTGAGATAAACCCCTTAGCCTTGCAAAGTAGTGAGTAAAGCACTTTTTTAAGGAGGTGGTTGGAGAGGAAAGTGTCTATACAACACTTTACTAGGACAAAATAGTGAGCTAAGCTATTTGTCAAGTAACATGAGGAATATGATCAACCTTTATGTAAGTTTAGTAAAGTGAGTTAAACTTACTAACATGAGCTTTCAGATGAGTTAAGTCCTAAGTTAGCCATTGAAGCAAGTTAAGTAATTTGCCAAGTTTAGTTGATGTTTGACAATTGTATAGGCAATTGTATAATGTTGTTATCAATTATGTTTATATACAGTTTAATACTAATGAATGCCATGAGATACATGTATATTACTAGAAATTTTTATTTTCTCATCCCTTTCTATGTTTCCATGGTAAAAGCAGGTCTAGACCCTAGTAAGGGGGTAAAGCAGCTGAAGAAGGAGCAACAAGACTAGATAGCTTTAGTTTTAGTTGTATGAACAACTCGTGTATATCTTACTTTGAGTTGTAGTTTCTTGTTGTATATATAACACTATGCCCTTTGAGGCTTTTGACGTATATATGTATAACCTACTTTTACTGTGGCTCTCCATACTTAATTGTTTAATTATGTAGGATTAGTATGATAGTAAGAATAGAAGTAACACGATTAATGCTTTATGTCTTGTATATAAGTTATATCGAGATAATTGTATTAGGGTGTTACACCTTTCACCAAGAAAATGGTTGTATCCATGATGGAGGGTTGCGATAGGGTCTCTTGGATCACAGAACAGTTATTGCCTAGGCATTTAGTGCTGGCCAGTGTGGACTAGAGGTCCACCCTGGAGTTTTGCTCCCTGGGTATGTGCTCTATCTTGGCATCCTGGAAGCTCTTGAGGAGCTCTTATACTATGGCTAAGTATCTCTAAATGAGGGGCTCCTTGGCTTGATAATCACCTCGGATCTAGGAGGTCACAAGTTGGGAGTCACTGCAAAGTGTGATCTTAGTTGCTCCCATGTCCTTGGCCATTACCAGTCCTACAATACATGCTTCATACTCTACTTAATTGTTTGAGGTTAGGAACTTGAACTTTAGGAAGTTTTCCACTGTCACTCCTTCAGAATTTTCTTGAATCACCCTGGTACCACTTCCCTTAGGGTTCGAGGAACCATCAACGAATATAGTCCAGGACATTCTTTTGGGGTCGTCAGGGTTCGAAGTGAGTTCTTCCAAAAAGTCTAAGAGCATCTGGGCTTTTATTGCTAACTGAGGCTTATCTCCAATTTCGAACTCAGAAAGCTCGATGGACTAGGCAATCATTATCCCTGCTAAGTCTGGCTTGTGCAACACTTGGTGGATAGGTTGATCCATCATTACCACCATGAGATGGCACTGGAGGTATTGTCTGAGTCTTCTGGATATGGTAATAAGTGTGAAGGAAACATTTTCAATCTTCTAATAGCGGAGCCCTAGGCCTTGCAAAACCTTGCTTATGAAGTAGACCAGCTTCTGTCCTTCCACCATCTCCCGGATTAGCACTGAGCTTCTCTTCATGAACTGAAATGTACAAGCACAGTGTCTCACTGGGTTCCGGTCTTGTCAGTATAGGGGGAGAGGACAGAAGATTCTTCAAAGAGGAGAAGTCATCCTCATACTCCTGAGTCTGCTATGTATAACCTACTTTTATCATGGCTCTCCACATTTAATTGTTTAATTATGTAGGATTAGTATGATAGTAAGAATAGAAGTAACACGATTAATGCTTATATATAAGTTATATCGAGATAATTGTATTAGGGTGTTACATGTTTCACCTGGAAAATGGCTGCATCCGTGATAGAGGGTTGCAGGAGGGTCTATTGGATCACAAAATAGTTATTTCCTGGGCATTTAGTGCTGGCCAGTTTGGACAGGAGGTCCACCCTGGAGTTCTGCTCCCTAGGTATGTGCTCTATCTTGGCATCTTGGAAGCTCTTGAGGAGCTTTTATACCATGGATAAGTATCTCTGAATGAGGGGCTTCTTAGCTTGATAATCACCCCAGATCTGGGAGGTCACAAGTTGGGAGTCATTGCAAAGTGTCATCTTAGTTGCTCCCATGTCCTTGGCCATTACCAGTCTGGTAATACATGCTTCATGCTCTGCTCAATTGTTTGAGGTTAGGAACTTGAACTTTAGGGAGTTTTCCATTATCACTCCTTCAGAATTTTTTAGAATCACCTTGGCACCACTTCCCTTAGGGTTCGAGGAACCATCAACGAATATAGTCCAGGAAATTCTTTAAGGTCATCGGGGTCCGAAGTGAGTTCTTCCAAAAAATCTGAGAGCGCTTGGGCCTTTATTGCTAATTGAGGCTTATATCCAATTTCGAACTTAGAAAGCTCGATGGACTAGGCAATCATTCTCCCTGCTAAGTCTGGCTTGTGCAGCACCTGGTGGATAGGTTGGTTCATCTTTACCACCATGAGATGACACTGGAAGTATTGCTTGAGTCTTCTGGCCATGGTGATAAGTGTGAAGGAAACCTTTTCAATCTTCTAATAGCAGAGCTTTAGGCCTTGCAAAACCTTGCTTATGAAGTAGACCGACTTTTGTCCTTCCGCTGTCTCTTGGATTAGCACTAAGCTTATAACCTCTTCTTGCGCTAAAAAGTACAAGTACAATGTCTCATCGGGTTCTGGTCTTGTTAGTATGGGGGAGAGGACAGACGATTCTTCAAAAAGGAGAAGTCATCCACTTAAAATCCTTTCCCTTTTTTAGCAGTCTGAATAAAGGAAAGGATTTGTGAGCTGCTTTAGCAAGGAAACGTGTGAGGGCCGCAATCTGGCTAATCAACTACTGCACCTCTTTAACACTCTAAGGGCTACGCATGCTGAGCACCTCCTGACACTTATGTGGATTAGCCTCAATTCCGCGGTGAGTCAGCATGAAGCCCAAGAACTTGCCTGCTAGGACCTTGAAGGCTCATTTCTCTGAGTTAAGTCTCATGTTATGATTCTGAATTATTCAAACACTTCTTTGAGGTCTGTAATGTGTGATCTACCTTGTGGGGTCTTCACTATCATGTCGTCAATGTAAACCTCCAACATCTTCCCTACTTGGTCTTCAATGACCTTATTCATCATTCTCTAGTAGATGGCTCCTGCATTTTTCATACCAAGAGGAATATGTTGGGAATTTTTGCGGATACATCACGCAGCGAAAAACAAGGATTCCCACCGAGGATCCATGCAAAAAGCCATAATCTGAGTTTTTTTAAATGATTTACCTCTTGAAGCGTGAATCACTAACACCGTAATAGAAATGATGTCTTTGTGGTATCCACACGAACAGACTCATGAATGTCCAACGTCCGCAAAGAGAAGCCTCACGTCTCTCACACAGTGCTAGCTGCGTAGAGAAGAGAATAAACATGTCGCTCTCTCACTCACTCTTCTATACGTGCGGCTAGGGTTATGAATTATGTATCTTAGCAGCCACCTTAGCAGTACTATTTATAATAGTGTTTGCCTTAAGTGAGTGTGAGCAGCAGCAAGGTAAGCTGTGCAGCCTTAGACCCATCTGTTATGAGTCTGGCCCATATTTGAATCCGAGTCCAACTTGGATCCATTGCTCCAATTTTAGTCTGCTCTATGTGTGTGACCCTCCAGGTTCTTATTATGTTGGCAGTAATATTAAAATCCCATTTTAATATTACAAGCAGTGAGCGGTATCTAGCAACACATCGCTGCTACCCAAGTAATAAGAATGTCAGTGATTTGACATAACCTTTCCGTGACCAATGTTTCCATGTCGTCTAGTCCCTTTGTCAAGATATCTAGATTGAACACAAGGCATGGAATGCGTCACCCTTGTATAGTCCAATCATTGGTTTCCTGATACTCGAGTAGACTTTGTAATAACAAATGAGATCAATATCTCATATTAACTCATTTGAGCATGGCCATGCATTTCGCAATCTCACTCAATCAGGGGGCCCGAAGATATCGCTCCTGTTATGTAAGAGTGACAAATCCCATCTAGGTCACTCACATCCCTCTGCATGATTCACGGTATGTCCAATAACTAACTTTATAATCACCTTGTTACAGATGACGTTTGATGGCATTAAAACACAAAACTCCTCATGTAGGAATTGTAGTGATTTCAGGTCAAAGGACCACAAACACCATTGTCACTATGAGAATCGCTTATGACACTCACGTAATGATCCCTGTAGCGTTCTCATGGTGGGTCAGTCCAGTACATCATTACTCTAATATGTACCCATGTGAAGACTTGATATCTCATATCCATGACCTGTGAGATGTGGTCATCAGTCTATGCACATACTAGTCTCAATGTATTATTGTTGTCCTAATTAACAATAATACTTGACTAGGGACATTTAAGAATAGTATTGTAACCAAAAGGATCTCACGATCAAGTCATCCACTTGATGTCCTATGGCATCAAACTTACTATTCTAAGGACTTTATTATGTTTATCAAAAAAGAACACAATAAATAAAATGTCTCATATATAAAATAGCATAATAGAATGTATGTAAATATAGAAAATGTATTGGCCTCCAGGGCATACACCAACAGAATAACCCTATAGTAGTAGCTCACCTTATCAATGATGAAAGTGGTCTTTTCTTCGTCCCCAGGGTACATTGGGATCTGATTGTCTCCAAAGTATACGTCTATGAAAGACAGTAAATGGAAGACTGAGGAACTGTCAACTAACTTATCCATATTGGGTAGTGGGTACGAGTCTTTAGGGCAGACCATGTTTAAGTCTGTATAGTCCACACATATTCTCCACTTTCCATTTGACTTCTTCACCAAGACCACATTAGACATCCACGTGGTGTAAGATACATCCCTGATGGAACTGACAGTGAGCAACTCCTTCACATGTTCTTCGATAATATGCTACCTTTTTGGGTCAACTTTTCTTTTCTTCTGGGAGACCAGCCTCACATCCTCCCTAATAGATAGGCGATGAAAGATGAAGGCGAGGTCAAGCCTAGGCATGTCGGAGGACATCCAAGCAATTAGGTCTTTGTTTTTATGCAAAAGCTCAATCAACTGGAACCTCTCTTCTTCTTCCAAGTATGCTCCAATTTTGGTGATCCAGTCTAGCTTGGTACCAAGTTGGAGCAGCTGTAACTCGCCCTCCGGCTGGGGTCTGGTACCCCGGATGTCTTCTCGAACATCTAGCTCGATCATAAGAATGTTGACCTGATCCAAAGCCAGGCTAGATGTGCCAACTTTTACTTTTTTGGGAACCTTGCAGATCTTAAGGCTCTCATTATAGCATTTCGGCATTGCAATCTTGTCGCCTTTAACTTTGACAACCTCGTCGCTCTTGTTGAGAAACTTCATGGCCAAGTGGATAGTGGACACCATGACACCCAAGGCATTCAATGCAAGATTGCCCAAGATGATGTTATATGCTGAGGGGCAATCCACGACCAGAAACTTGACCTTGACAGTCTTGAAGAGTTTAGTGGTCCCTAGGGTTAGGTAGGTCTCAAAGTATCCTACTGGAGTGATATCAACTGAACTCCCTTGGTCAACAATGATGTACCGAACCTCAACATTAGAGATTATTCCCGAAATGACTAACAAGTCGTCATGAATCGGGATGATCCCATTGTAGTCTTCATTTGTATAGGTAATGGGGGGCGTCTTCCGTTCTCCAGCCTGTGAGTTGGGTGCGGAGTGGGAGACACTCAGTACTACCATCCTTAGAGCTTTCTTCGGCACACCATTGGATGATCCACCACTTGCGAATCCACCAGCAATAGTGTTGATAGTTCTGTTGGGCTGGGCATTGTGGTTATCATTATCATCGGATGGAGCATCCTTGTTCCTTTCTTATTGGTTGATTGTATTGCGACAAGGTGGACTTCGGGATCTCCTCCTAGGACTTTGGGTCCTTCTTCTTTGGCGTGGAGACAGGCTCCATTAAGGGTTACGTCTCTTTTCTCTTTGTCTTCCACGTTGTCCATCAATTTGGGTATGGCTAATGTATTGCTCCAGCTATTCAGCCTTAATTAGGGACTTGACAGTGTCATGGAGTTGGTAACAATCTTTGGTGTCATGGTCGTAGCTCTTATGCTATGTACAGTGTTTGGTGCGATCCTTTTGTGCATGTTTCTTCAGAAGGGGTGACCTCTTGATGTCTTGGAACTCTGTCTACAACACCTCCCTCAATATGGTTTCATGCGAGGTGTTCAGAGGAGTGTAATTAAAGTATCTGCCCAGGGGTGCATCATCCTTAGAAAAGTTTTGGGGTAACGAGGAGTTATTGACTTTTTGGTGAGAGGACTTACATTCCTCAAAACCCCTCTAGGCCTTAGTAACATCTTCAAGGGTTATATACTTCAAGGATCACTGCCGAAGCTCTTCCATGTTCTCTGACTTTTTCTTTGCTAAGGACACAAAATTTGGAACCAGTCCGGAGGCCGCTTCTGGCATAGTGGAGGGCAATTTTGTCGTCAAAGTTCTCCATATTGATATAAGCTGTATTAAACCTCTTCAGGTATTCGCGAAGGGACTCCTCAAGCCCTTGGAAAATCTCAGAGAGAGATTCAATGGACTTGGGTTGTTCCTTGCTAGTAGTATACTGGAGCAAGAAACGTTGTCTAAGGTCCAGCCAGTTGGTAACAAATCCCCGTGGCAAGGTCACAAACCATCTAGGGGCTCCCTTCTTCAGGGAATAAGGGAAGGCACAACATAGTAACTATGAGGATTCCCCATGGAAGCTCATAAATTGGACGTAAATGTCTATGTACTCCTAAGGGTCCATGGTCCCGTCATATAGTTCCATGCTGGCTGGGAATTTTAAATTCCTTGGAACCCTAAACTCCATAAGTTGAGCAGAGAAGGGTTGCTCCCAATTGTCGAGGTCTGAGTTGTTGTTAACAACATTGGATATTCTGACTTTGGAATGCGGCATTCTCCCCTAGTCATCAGTAGTGTTCCACATTCCATTTTGATATTGCATTATGGGTTGGCCTTCATGTGCAGACCATCCCAGATCCTCCAATCTATGGTATTGCTCTTCCAACATTGCCATCTATTGTCGCACCAATTCTTGGAATCAGTTTTTGGACATGTTGGATTGAGTCGTACCTTCTGGACGGGAAACTCGGTCACCAGCAATGTCCTTCATGTGTCCCAGGCATTGATGCACCGAGATTCTAGACCTATGAATGTCGAAATTGGCTCCTTACACGTGGATTCCAAGTCTTTCCCTTACAGGAACCCTACGCGACAAGTGAGGGTTCTCATCAAAAATTGAGGTTTCATGCCCATCGCATAGAGGCTCTGTGTTAGGTGCCTAGTTTCTCGCAGCAGAGGTTTTAGCAACTGGTGGTGTAATAGGGTGGGGAGGATGTTACGCCGCTAGTCCTCGCCTTTAGACTACGGTGGATTGCATAGTATTTCCTCTTCTCAAGTTGTGTCTCGTGTTCACCATGGTTAAGTGGGGAACAAAAGTTTATGATTTCCCACAGACGACGCTAATGTTCAGTAGTGGATACTGAGGTGTACCTGAGGTAGGCATGTTATAGTGATTTCCTTGCAGCAACAGTCGAGCGTGTTGAGTGGGGGGTTAGTACCTGCAAAGGGACCCCAATGCTCAAGTCAGGATGTGCACAATTAGGGTTTACGCAGAGAGTAATAAGTTACCTGTAGAAGGTGAATAAGCATGGTTATTTATAGAGGTTGGATTGGGAGATATGATCTCGTATAGTTGTAGAGGATCCCTATAATATCATAATGCTGATACTACAATTAAGGGTAGCTAAAGGCGGTTATGAGTGCTATTATTACACGAGATCATGATTACCAACAACAAATATTCTCAAGATTTATCCATTGCACAGATCTCACGGTAGTGTTGCTGCTACCCAATGCCATGGTTCGATATGCATAGAGTCAGGATCTCATCTACGTGCCATAAGTGAATCCTTGTTGGGGCTCCAACGACAGAATCCGGCATACTGCGGGTCAGGTAGATCCATGGGACATGATGCCGAATCACGGTCAAAGCATATGCCTTATGCTATATTGAGTCCAATGTAAGGGTAGATTTATTTTTTTTTTAAAGAAAGAATAATATTGGGCTTTGTAAATTATTAAAACACAATTTTTTTTCCAAAATGCAAGTTTTTGTAAATTAGTTTACTTGTTTGTTAAAAGGGGTAAAACAAACCTTTTTTAAGGCTATTAATAAATTTACATAATTAATTTAGGGTAACTATTTCAGGACGGGTATAACAAGGGTGTTATGAGATTTAGTTTCCACCAGTTAACTTGGTTTCAAACATCATTTTTATTAAAAGGTTTTCAATTTTTTTTAATTTAAATAAAATTGATAGTAACTCTATTTTCTTTATAAAATTTTATTCTTTTTTGTCATTCCATCGTGATCATGGTTGTGACAATTATAGTAAATAATTATAATAATTTTGGATATAACTAATTGTGGATACATTCCTTCCTTCAAATCAAACTAATCACTAGTTTGGATGTGTTTATTTTGATTTTATTTTTTTTAAAGAAAAGAAGATCTTTTCTTATTAAACAAATTATTTTTTACATTTTGTTATCATGTTTGCATATTTTTTTAAAATAAGATAAAACACACAAAAATATTTTTTTCTAACTAGATTTGAGTGGTTCTCAAAAAAGATATTTTTTATAACGTAAAGAATCTATTCAAACAAAAAAAACTTCACAAATAGTACATCCAAACATAAAATAGTTTTAATTTTTTAAAATATCTTTTAAAAAAATCACATTAAAAAAATGTAATTTTAGAAACTCATCCAAACGAGTGTGATTATTCACTTTGAAGTCATCCAAACCTCTATATATTACTCACTTTAAAATTGCAGGCCAATCTAACTTATCAGAATTGACCCATGACCTACCTTGTCTAACACTTACACAAATAGAGTTGACACTTGACTAAAAACACTAGAACCTTTATCTGCCCTATATTATAAAATTGAGTATTCATACTTGAAAATAAGCAATTCATCTTTGGATACTCTCTCACTCCTTAAATTATATTTCTTCTTTCCCTAAAAGTAACAAAATATATTTGGCTACTTTATATCGATTAGTCACGTTAGCTTCTTAATAAATAAAAAAAAAATCAATACTGCTTCTTATAAAAATATTGCTTCTTGTCTACCTACAGAGCTTTTAGCTTATACACATAGGTGTTAGCTGTGGCAACCTTCACCCAAGAGGGAGGGTAAATTGGATGATTAAAAATTTTTAAAACACCATTAAGTAAATAAGCATTTTGATGCACTCAATTGATAAATGTAGCAGAACATGCATAACAAAGGTACAACTATTAGAGATTACTGAAATACTACTTGGGTTATAGGATAAATCAAGCAAATAAGCTAAATATCAAGTTCAACTCAAGCATATATAATTAAAGTACAAATGCAAAGGAGATAGAGTTGAGAAGAGCAAACACAATGATTTATCTTGGTTCAACTACCAACCACTTGTGGCCTACATCTAGTCCTCAAGTAAAGCACCTAAGATTTTTCACTAAACTTTCAAGCTTGAACAGGTGCTTAAAAACTTTTACAACTGAAAGCATTCAACATACCTTGGGATGGAGCCACCCTTTGTGCTTGAGCCTCAACAACCAAGGATACCTCACCCTTACAATTCTTTGAGTGATGTCTCACCCTCTTTGCAGAGAATCAAAGTACAGATGAATGTGAAACTCTCACAAGAGTAGATAATACAAATTGAAGTCATACGAAACTCTCAAAGACATCTCAAATTTGTGGCAAAAATAGAGCACCAAGATTGAATGGAATGATTCACAAATTAAAACCTTAATAGATGTTTTTTAGAATATTGGTTGTATGTAAAATATGTCCCAAAAACATGTATTTATAGTATTCTAAGAAAAAAGGTCATTGGAGGTATTAATTCCAAGCAATAAATGCTCTGAAAAATAGTCATTGCAGGTTTCAAGCTCGTGGCAATCGATTACCAACATTTGATAATCGATTACCAAGCTTTTAAATTGAGTTCTAGGCTTTTTGGGCACGTGGTAATCAATTATTGCACTCTGGTTTCAAAAATTGACTTTAAATGGTCATAACTTCTTTAATTCTCATCTGTTTAAAGCAAATGACCACTCATTCGAAAGATATTTGAGTTTATTTTCAAATGAAATAAGTTTCAGAACAAAATGCAAAGTATTTTGAAAGTTATGATCAAAAGAGTAACTAAATGTTAGTTTTTCAAACTCAAAGTTGACTATTTTTCATAGTTTTTAGCTACCACCATGACTAACTTTTCAAAACATGTTTGTTGAACATTTTAACATGTAAGAACCATTTGTAAAGATTATATACATATATATATATTTGAGTTCTCTCAAAAACATTATAAAACATTTTGAGATATTTAGAAAACTTCTCACATAAAGACCCTAAGTCCTATAAACTATATCATTTAATCTTCCTTTGGACTTGGTCTTTAGCTTAACTTTGTTATCATCAAAACCTTCATGATTTTTTGCTTTCTTGATGCAATGCTCACTCTTAATACTTAAACTATCCTAAAAAGTATTTCTCACTTAAACAAATATAGTTAGTCCAAATTCATAAATAAATGATTCATAAATGTATAAATCTAGTTAGTCTAACATGCATATAAGACTTTCATAAAGACATCTAAATAAAACATTTATCAATTATTAATGGATATGCTCTATATAGATGCAACAAAGATCACTTTACACATTTTTATTTAAATAGAGTAAAATCTAATATTAATTTAATATCACTCATATAACATATTATTGGATATATCCTATAAAAGATGCTATAAAAAAATATGCATGATTCTTATATGAAATATAATAAGATGAAGTACATGATCTTACATGATCTAATATAATCTATTAAGCACATCTATAAATATCATTCTTTTTATCTTGTATCTGTCATCATCAAAAGTTAACATATTAAACTATTGGAGCAAACTTATTTCCACAAGAGGTAGATTTCTTCTCCCTCTTCATCTTCCTATCAAGTCATTCATTTTTCGTCCTAACCTCTCCTTCTTCATATGCACCACATTATTGTTTCATATTTATTCTCTATTCACTATCAAGACAATTAATTCCATATTAATCAATTTTCTATTGTTTAATTAATTTGCTTAATCAAATAGGAAGTTTCCATGAATAACTTTAGGCATAAATTAATATGTACAATGTTTTTATACATGGTTGGGTTAATCTAATTTTTTTTTGGTTTTCTATTATTTTAAAATAAAATGTTAACAATTTAAAGAGTTTAAAATTCATAACATGTTGCATATGTATGACATATCAAAAAGATTAAGTCTCTAAATTATATTCTAAATAAATATTAAAACTTTAAAAATAAAAAATATCACGTGCAATACATGGACAACTAGTTTTTTTTTTAAAGACCACAAGATGTTTCTATAGACAGGGTGTGGGACTATCTTATATTTTTATAGAACTAGTTGTATCCCTATGCGTCGCACGACATTATTAAATTAATAAGATATTTTATATTACATTGTGTTTATTTACTATATTTTTTTATAAAAGCATGAAAAAGACTTAATATGCTTGATTTAATTTTAATTCATTTGATAATATTCCAAGACCCTAGGTGAGAATGTGGAAATAGTTTTCAAATCAATTGAAATGATTGTTCATTGATTTGATGAAATTAGAGAAGTAAGAGACAAACAGTACGTGTGGATTTGAACTAAGTCAAGGACTGATCAAAGTTGCAAACTTACGGACTTCCAGTTCGAAAAGATGAATGAAAAGAGTCACTTGAAGAATGAAAATGCGGGAAGAAGGAGCTGAACAATTTTCTTGAGGAAGGAGAATACGTAAAGGAAGTGGATGAAGAAGTGAAATGACTTAAACAAAATCAAAATTGAATTTTAAAAAACTTGAGCCAAAAATGATATCTGAGCATAATTGGATACCAAAACCGAGTCGTGCTTGCATAGTCTGGAGAGAAAAGAGACAAAAAGGAAATTGTATATTTCTTTTCTTAGAATATCCATACTTAATAGGTTAAAGATTAATCGCCTAGAGTATAACTAGGTGCTGATGCAACCGGAATCGCAACAGGACGATAAAAAATAAAAAAGGATTTTGAAAATAATGAAGCCACCTCCAATGTTTATTCAAATTGAAAAAATATTAAGAAAAATTCTTTAATTAGGAAATTTGGTCTTTTAGAAAATGAATTTGGATTCAAGAATCGATTACAAGTAAGGAAGATGTTAGCACCTTACACTACCTGTTTCAGAAATGATACCTTAAGTTAGTTGTGTAAATTTTAATAATCTCAAATATATTTATTTTATCTCCTTTAAAAAAATATTGTAACTATTTATATATATAAAAAAAGAAACAACAAAATTACGAAAATTAATTTTGACTTAACAGAATAGAGATTTCGTAACTACGTACTCTCAGATACAATGAGGAATTCAAAGCCACATCATTCTTTTAGAAAAAAAAATGGTTGTGGGTTGATTGTTTTTAATTTTGAAAAGATTTTTATTTTAAAAATTTATTTTATTTAATTTATGTTTAAAAAATAAATCGTCAAATTGTCACAACTTAGATGATTCTAAAAGTTACAGGATTAACAAGTTGTCATAACTTAGCTAATCCCGTTTTATTTTTCTCAACAAGGTTCAATTACTTTATTTTTTTCTTCAAAAAGAAAAAAAAAGTTGTAAAATCAACAACTAAGAAAAGGCAATGTTAGCAACATGATTTAAATAACCATGCTGACAAGTAAGATAAGCATAAATACACAATAAGGTAAATAAAACCTCAATAAAGCCAAGGGGAAAGAAAACAATTTCATTTTTTTTATGCCCAAATTATTTAATTTCCTATCCCTAAAACTAAATTTCAAAACACCCCATGATCTGACCCAAGTAATGTTACCAAGTGGTCTCAATATTCAAAAGGGGGTGAATTGAGTATAAAAAATAAGTTCGCAAATCTTTCGCAAAATACTTGAATTTTTATTTTTGTTGAATCTATTGTTTGTTAGAGATGAATAAATAGAGGAGATATAAGCTTTTCACTCTAAAATGAATTAACCAAGAGAGATAGAATTCAGCTAAAGTAATAAAACAGTGCTCAAAGTAAAGAGTAGAGTTTAGAGAAAACAAATACCAAGCTTTATCCTGGTTCAACCACCAATCCACTTGTGGCTTTCGTCCAGTCCTCAAGAAATCACTTGAGATTTTCCACTAAATTCCAAGTTTGAATCAGGTGCTTGTAACCTTTACAAATTGGAGCACTCAACACCACCTTGGGATACCTCAACCTTTGTAGCTTGAGCCTCTTCAAACAAGGGATGCCTCACTCTTACAAAACTTTGAGGGATGCCTCATCCTCTTTTATAGATTGAACAAGATATAAAAGAAATGGAACCCTCTCTTTAAAGTGGATAATACAAATTAAAGTTTATGGGCATTGAAGATTCACATGTTCTAAGCTCAAAACAGAGTATGATCAAATGGAAGTCAAAAGCTAGTGTTCAATGCTTAGGAAAATGGTTTTCATATTGTTTCTCTTAGTTTTTCTAAACATTCATAAATGTCCAACACTTTAGATTTATGACTAAGGGCAAATAATAGCCGTTGGGGTAGTTGAGAGCATTAAATGTTCTTTAATTTAGCCGTTGAATGTAAGTTCTGGTTACCTAGATAACTGACTAGGACTTTGTCCTAATTGATTAGGAGTCAAGAATTGACTCCAAATACATCTCCTAACCGATTACAGGAGATTGCTAATCGATTAGAGCCTTTAGATTTTGGCTTCTGTGAAATAGAATAACCGGTTAGGGCCATATCTTAATCGGTTAGGACTTTAACAAATTGTCTTATGTGAAAGCAAATAACCGGTTTAGGCCATATCCTAATCGGTTAGGACTTTAACAAATTGGCTTCTGTGAAAGAAAATAATCCTACTCGGCTAGGACCTTAACATATTGGCTTCTATGAAAGAAAATAATCGGTTAGGATCATATCCCAATCGGTTAGGACCTTAACAAATTGGCTTCTGTGAAAAGGTTTTCTCAATATAAATTTCAAAGAAGTTTTCAAAAACATTTTGCCTAATCTTAAAAGTCATCTTAACATATGTAAATCCTTATTGTTTTAAAATGTATTTGATTTGAGTAAGAAAGCATTTTATGAGCTTAGTGTGAATCCTTCAACTACCTTTACACAAGATCTAAAGCCTATATTCTAAACTTGATGCTCTTTGGGATTGTCTTGTGCATTTGCCTTCCTTTCTTTGCTTTGTTATCATCAAAACCATTTCTTGAGTCAATGTGAATTACATTCTCCCCCTTTTTGATGATGACAAACAACTATTGAGAAAATATTAGTTGAAATAATAATTGGAATTCATAACGGGATTTAGAGACTTACTCCCCCTTTATTGTTCAAGAAGTGATTGAATCAGAGATGCATAGCTCCCACTTTGTTTTGGAATTCCAAGACCAAAAAAAAAATTTATGTTATTTTACCTTCTTTTCTCAAAAAAAGAGCCTATCCTTCTCCCCCTTTTGTCATGATAAAAAATAGGGAGGGCATAACCAGTAGTTTGGAACAAATAATCAGTGATAATTTAGCCACAATGTAAGCATATTTAGCAACCCATTCATAAACAAATACATTCAAGTTATACAATATCATCCAAAAACATTCAAGTCATAGTTAAACATGCCATGGTTCTAAGATAATATCCAAAACATTTGAGTCACAGTTAAACATGATATCCAAAACATAGTTGTAAGCAATGTAAATAAGTTTAGAAATACTGCTATAACTGAAATAGATACTCCATGCCTAAGTCCCATGATCCTTTGGTGCTGGGTAGCGACGCTCGAGCCTATCCAGGTAATCTTCCATAGCACTCACACGGTCATAGATAATTGTGTTGCTGTGTTCTTGATAGGCTCTCAGATTAGCAATGCGAGCTTCAATACTAACTTTCATGTTTGCTATTGCTTACAAGATGCGGTCCTCATTGGTGGCAAGGGCCTCTTCCATAGGCGCGTTAGTTGGAGCAGCAGGAATTTCTTCTTGTGGTGCTGCTGCCACACGACCACGACCATAAATTCATTCACCATTTACTTTCTTCACTTGCATTTAATTGAGAAAAGCAAGTCCAAACTTGTGGAGACCTATAGTATTCACGATTCCATCATCCTCTAGGGGATCTTATATTTGTCTAGAATTCGAGCAACCAATAGGGCATAAGGAAGATCCATAACTGCCTTTTCTTTAGCTTTTATCATGTAATGCATGATGTAATAAGGCCAGTTGATCTTCACATGTCTTTTAAGTGCCCATATCAAGAAAATGTCTTCTTCTTCAACCAAGGCATAGTTGCTTGCACTTGGTACTAGGATGTGTGTGACTATGAAGTGAAGAAGACGATCCTGTAAATTTAGAACACCAGCAGTAAAAGATCCTTTTGGCACTTGAGTTCCTAGTTGAAGCATATTTGCTACTACTTGGTCTCTGTAACATCCCAAAAATTATTTATTTCATTATAAATAATTATTTTATAATATTTATGATTTTTGAGAATTTTTCTAGATATTTTTTAAAATGATGAATATTTTAATATATTCTTCATTTTGCATGCCCACTGAGCGGAGTCGGGAAAACGAAATATTTTTCTTGAGGCTGAAAAACTTTGGATTGTGAAAACGTCGACGGGAGATCTTACTAAACCCAAGGCTGGACACAGTTTACGAAGTTTACGTTTTACGAGATTTTATCTGATAAATAAAATCGTTATATCATAAAATTATCTAATGAATAATAAAATATTATTTTCATCAACGGTAACTTTTATTCACTGGAAAAATAATTCTAACAGTGTAATTAATCATCTGTCAGATGTATTTAATTAAGGGGACAAGCTTACTATGCACTTCATCGAGAAGCGTGCGAAGTTTCTCAAGGAAGCTTTGAGGGAAGCTTCTAGGAAGCTTCCTCCAGCCACTATTCACACTCTCTCCTCCTTCTCATTGTGCAGCACAGTTTTGGGGTGAATATCACAATTATTCCCTCCCATTTTCTCTCATTCACGCTGGTCACTCTCTCCATCATGCAGCTCTCATTTCTCTTCCTCTCTTCTTCCTCCCACACACTCCATTGTTGAACTTTCAGGCTTCCTTTGCTCAAATCAATAGAGACCAATGTTTCCCCTCTCTATCTTCAAGCTTTCTTCTTTGTAGAACTCACCTTGGCTCCTCCCATTTTCGTGGTTGTCAGCCCAACACCAAAGCTTCAAGCTTTAAGGTAAAGCTCTCAACTTTCTTCTCCTTTTCTCCCCATTTTCGTGACCCATGGTCACATTAGTGACTATGGATGCCATTTCTACTCTTTGATCTTGATTCTGTGGATTTGAACACCCTAGGTTTTGGTGGTGGTGAAGAACAAAATTTCCAAGAAAAAAGGAGCATCCTTTCTTTGTGCTTCTTTCAGGTAAGAGGAAGACACTCCTCCTCAACCTCTATTAGCATTTGGAAACGTTATCTGTGATTGATAGTGAGGGAACCCTATTGAGGGTTATCCTTTGTTTGCATGTTGTTTGTAATGTATTTGTGCGATTAGATTGTTTTTGTGTATATTGATGTATCTGAATGGATTGGAATGTATAACATGGAAGGAAATGACATCAGATTGGTTCTCGGATGGCCACAGTTTTGAGCCCAAAAATTTGGGGATTCTTTGTGAACAATTGTAACAATTTGAACTTCTGACCATTTAGTACAATGTCAATATCCGTCGAGTTTGGACTTCTGACCATTTAGTACAATGTCAATATCCGTCGAATTTGATCTTCTAACCATATCCGTTGAATTTGACCTTCTGACCATATCCGTCGAATTTGATCTTATGACCATATCCGTTGAATTTGATCTTCTGACCATATTCGTCGAATTTGATCTTCTGACCATCAAGCACAATATCAATATACGTCGAGTTAGAATGTCAATATCCATCGAGTAGAATTTCTGACCATTTAGTAGGGAAACTTCTCCAATGTCAATATCCGTCGAGTTAGAATGTCAATATCTGTCGAGTTAGAATTTCTAACCATTTAGTAAAGAAACTTCTCCAATGTCAATATCCGTCAAGTTAGAATGTCAATATCCGTCGAGTTAGAATTTCTGACCATTTAGTAGAGAAACTTCTCCAATGTCAATATCCTTCGAGTTAGAATTTCTGACCATTTAGTAGAGAAACTTCTCCAATGTCAATATCCATCGAGTTAGAATATCAATATCCGTCGAATTAGGATTTCTGACCATTTAGTGCTTTCATCGGTTCAACACTTGGAAGATTCCTCCAACATTAACACCCATCTGTCGAATTAGGATTTCTGCTGACCTTCTAGTATATTCGACAGTTTTTGATCTCCATTCGACAGAATCTTCATTCGACAGAAATTGATTTTTAGCCATTCTTGTCAAAATTGTAACTTAGCTATTTCCGTCACCAAATCCCCATTATGGCTGACATCTTCCATCATTCTGTCATGCTATTTTTCGTCAAAAGGTAGCCTCACAATGGTATACTAGAGACATTATCTCTGTCGAATCCAAAATTATAATTTATCACCTAACACCTAGTGACTCAATTAATGGTAATAAGATGCAAGAATTAGCAAATTGGAAAATTAAATTATACTTTGAGATTCATAAATTTTAAAGAACCAAGAATGGAATTTTCATAAGACTTAGGATAATTTTAATTAGGGTAAGAACATGAGAGTGTGAGACTTTGAGATCTTAGAATAACCTTCTAAGTGTATATGAATAAGTTACCTAAGAGAATTTAATTAATTAAGAGAATTCCTTTAGAGACAAACTTTGTAAGAAAAGCTAAACCTAAACAAGAATTCATAATACACATTAAAAATGTATTAATTTATTTAATAACAATATTATGTTATTGTGGGTCCATGTGAGTGACCAATAATTGTGTTGATTCTTGCTTTGGCAAATTGTGGCATATTGTGGAATAGTATGTAATAATGATCATGCATGATTATGCATAGAGTCAGTATGCATTGTGAATGTCCGTTGGACTGTTGTAAGGCCTAGTTGCCTAGGAGTTGAACACACCTTAGTGCAAGTGCGAATAGATAAGTGTAGGTCACTTGTTGATCTTAGGGGCGTCGGGGTGTGGGTACCTCGCAATGGACAGTTGGTAGCTCTTCTGTCCGTGGGGCAGACTAATGCAAACACACTGACGTTCCAGACCGAGACACTGTCCTATATCGCGATCTAGTGTAGACTGTCTGTATAATGCCATGATGTGCACGTGGATAAATTAAGAATTATAGCACTTGGCCTCGGCAGCCTAGTAGCAGACATATCGCCTGATCTTTCTCTTCGACCGTTTGTGTCTAGCTCCATGGAGTAGGATTTTGACTTTGTATGCAAATACATAGTGGGTCCATGAATTATTTGGCATTTATTATTATCATAATTGGAACTATTGTATTACTGATATATATATATAATTGCCTGGAACTGGTTGGTTGATTATTACTGCTATTTAATATTTATTATCATTATTGCTGTAAAAAATGCTATGTGGGCGCTTTGCACCGTTTGGTTTCTTGTTACTATAATTGGTAATGATGGTAGAATGTCTTACCTCTTTCTTGTACTTTTCTTGCTCTATGTCAATTTTTGGTTAAAAACTGTAAGTGGGAACGAGGTTGGATTCTTTTGGACTTCCTTAGTTTGACCCACTGTATCCGGTGATGTCATCGCGAAGGGAGTTTTATTGGGTTCGTTTGAATTGTGTTCACTGGTGGTGTTAACGTGTGGCGAGTTGACTGGGCCGACGAGCGTATGTGATATGTTGGGGATCTGACTTTGACCATGAAGAGGACTGCGATTGAAGACCTTATTCTGTATTTCTCACCACACCGATGAGCCCGGAGTTGCCTCACGTATTCGGGATCTGATGGAGTGCCCAACTCTTTAGTCGTGGATATGTTGTGGGTAGTTTATACTTTCTTTTGCATTACCTGTAAAAAGTCTATTTTTAGGTATATGTATGTTTTAAGATGATTATCTAGTCTTAAATGTTGTAATTTGAGTATATCTTATAATTCATACTTTTAACTGGTTGTATATGTAACTATTCATTCATGGCTCCTATTTTCCTCATATGCGAAATGTCTAAAATTTTATAAAGTTTGTTATTTGATAATAGTAGCACGCCGAAATTTAGTGACCGTGACATAATGACGATTGTGCCGTGGTTATTAAATCGAGGGGTGTTACATTAAGGTGGTATCAGAGCTCAGTTCATCCTGTTGAGCCAGGGTATGGACTGACTATGCTTAGACATGTTAGAAGTTTATTGTATGTTGTGTACTTCCTTGTCTCTTGATTGAGATGTTGGGAAAGGAAGGCATGGCTTGCCATAGGTTGAGTGTTGGTAGCTACTGTTGCACGTTACATGATATTGAGTACTGGCCCACTCAATGTATAATGTTCTGTGTCTACGGAAAACTATGACTTCACCTAGGCGTATTAAGGTAATAGGAATTCTTTTAGAAAGAAGCTCAGCTGGCATGACTGAACTTACTTAGGACTTGTTTGCATTTACACCCTTGTTGTGTTACCTCTAGAATTGTTTGAGCCTATGGGTTAGAAATAGGGTAGTTGAATAAGACTTGCAAGGTTGGTGGACTGAGGTGTCCAAGAGGTTTTCAAAAACTAATTCTCTTTGGAAAAGAGTATCTGGCATAAGCTTGGTTCGAGGAGCTACATAGCAGTCGAAGACTTACAGGAGATCGCGCCACAGAAGGCAGAGTGAAGGAGCTCAAGTTAGAGTCTTTTGGGTTTGTCTTGTTGGGTTGTGTGACTCTTTGTGTTTGGTTTCCGAAAGGAGACAATAGTGTTTGGACTGAATGCTTTTGATTTTCCTTATGGTTTGATTTGTTTGTCCTTGAAGGGAGACAATGACTAGAAGTAGATGTAAGCGTGCGAATGTGGGGAATGACAATGATGGCACAACTATGGCAACTGAAGAAATGCAAAGAATACTTGATGTAGCAACGCGCCATGATCAGAGAGCCGCACAACAGCAGGAATTGGAAGTTAAGGTCCAGAATTTGACGGAAGAGAGTCGACTTTGGGGTAACTCTAGATTACAGAAGTTCTAAAAGAGGAACCATAGGAAGGCCAATCGGTTTAAGCAGAAACCATATACACTACGACCAAGGGGACAACAGCAACAACAAACGTTGAAAGGGAGTGCGAGTAGTAGTAAGTCCAATCCAACCGTGGTACCGTTATCAAGGTGTAAGAAGTGCGGAAAGGACCACTTCACGAGGGACTGTAAGATCGAAGGAAGAATTTGTTTCAAGTGCAGAAAACAAGGACATGTGTCAAGAGATTGTGCTTTACATGAGACAAAACCTCCATATGTGATGATCACATATTTGATACATTAATAAGCCTTCATTTTTAGTCATTTACACTCTCCATGTACTTAATTGATTGAGTTTGATTATATTTTGTAAGTTTGAACTCAAATTGGACTTAATTGAATTTTTTGGCATAATTTACGTCTTACATTATTTCTGTATTTGGACTATATATTGGGATATAGGTGGTCAAATAAGGTGAATCTAATGGCATTTTAAAGATAAGAGAGAGCTCTATAACTTTCATGAAGACCTAAAAGGCCCAATCATACGAGTAGATAACTCAAATTGGGGTTGAAGCAAGAACTAGAGTGCTATTCCTAATAGCTTGATCTATATGTACTGTTCATGCCATATTTCGAGCTATAGGTTATAAAATGGGATGAAATTTTGATGCTGAATAGTTGAGACCTATATCTACAACTTTTATGTTGAACACTTTTCTAGAATCTGATGTCTAATGGGTGATATTGGGCTTGCAAGTTAGAACAGAGGAGTTGTGATTGGGCCTGAGTAATGTACAGTAATTTGAACGTATCTAGAGTTATAGAAATGATATTGGACTCAAACGAAAGCCATTTGAAATTCAAGATCAATCCCTACAACTTTGATGAAGATCACATTTGCTCATTCTGATGCATTCAATGACTTCAGAGCTAAATGATTTTGGAGACAAGGAATCTCTATAATTTTCCACTCACCAAAAGTCATTTGGCATTTTCCAATCATTTTCCACTCATCCACTCACTAATGACTCAGCCCCCTTGTCATTTTGTATCTCTAATCCTCTATAAAAGGGGGTCTTGGTAGATTATTGAAGGTGTTAGGTGTTAGGTATCATAATGATATTAGTTTGTTATTAGATTTTCTTATAGTAATTTTTCTTTGTTCTAAATTAAAGTCATGTTCTTCTTCTTCTTCTTCTTCTCTCTTTCTTTCTTCTTATCTATGAGTAACTAAGTTTTATTTTAATTGGGTGAAGGGGTGAAGCTCTTGGTAATGAAATAAGGTTAGATTAATTTCTCTCTTGTGCTTAAATGATATATTTTCAAGTGGTCATTATACGTATTGTATTTTGTTTCCAATTAATTTAGAAACCCTCCTTGTAAAGTGGAGTTCTTGATTTATTGTAGACAAGAGATTGGCACAATGAATGCTTTAACCCATTTACAAGTGGTGGTGTTAGAAACTCTCCTTATAAAGTGGAGTTCTTGATTTGTTATAGATAAAATATTGGCACAATGAATGCTTTAACCCATTTATAAGTGGTGGTAATATTTTTTAGAAACATAATATAATTACATATAATTTTAATTAGACTTTTAACGTTGTATTTTTCGATTGGAATCTTCATGTTGCGAGGATTCTAATTGAGTTATAAAAGAAATTAATCTTACCTTTACTTTATTTACCAAGAGTGGATCTTTTTACCCAAGTAAATAATTTTTACCGTAGTAACAAAATATTTACTTCACCTTAAATAATCTTCAACAATTCCCTGTGGATCGACCTTGGACTCCCGAGAAATTTATTACTTGAGACAACCTGCACTTGGGTTCGTAATGCAACAATTAATTCCACATCAAGTTTGTAGACTTGTTTGAAACTTTTAATTTGCATCAATATGCGATCAAAAGGGTAATCTGCTTCAAGTGTGGAAAAGACCATTTAACAAAGGATTGTACGATCGAAGAAATAATTTGTTCAAGTGCGGAAAGCCAGGACATGTGGCGAGAAATTGTACCTTGCACAGGACGAAGCCTTCTGTTGGTGATGTGTGCACCTCACAATCTCATGAAGAAAGGAGAGTTAATTTCTCAAGTGGAGTAGAAACATCCAAGACTGAAGGCCTAAGCGAGAAAGCTTGTACTACGATGGATGACCCTATGATCGTACTGTATAATTCCAGGGGTAACCAGTTTCTTTATGACGTATGAATGTATGAATCTAGTAGGGATGTTCGTACCTTCATTATCTTTTGACTAAGTTATTTATATTTTGGCTGCTAAGAACTTGTTGATGGTAGCCAAGTTGTTTAAATTGTCCTATGACCTGTTAAAAGACTAAATCTTTCTGCTGATCTGATTTGTTTACTTTTTTTACAAATTAAATGTAATGTTACAAAAGGGATTGGTTATCTTCCAGCCATATTTTGTTGAAATGTTCCAATGAAATTCTAAGAGTTCATTTCTGGAATTGAGTTGTCTGTGTATTTACTTCCTTTCGACCCGAATGATACTATTCATGTTTGTAAGCCTACTCTCGTTACAACAAGTCTATTTAAAACTATCCTATTGTTGTTAGAAATTGGAACTCTTTTTACCAATTCAATCATCTACTTTCTTCATGAATCGGCTTGATCTCAGGAAGGAGATTGATCGTTTTCTAAACGGGTCTCATCATTCGGTTTCAACAGAAACTTAGTGTTTCTTGAGACAAAAATTTCCTAGATGTGAATCAATGAAACTCACTCCTAAGTTTTATTGTATCATATCGTATTCTTCGCCGGATGGGTCCAGTGGTAAATCAAGTGACTTCCTTGTTTTTCTTTTTAACCTTTATAACATTTCTAGTATACTTCGGTTGAGTAATGTGTTCCCGAATTTGAACTATAACAATGCGCCAAGCGTAGTACAATTAGGTGAGAACTTACCCTATGAGACATTTTGTTCTAATCAAGGAAAGATGATTTGACAAATCAATTAAAGAACGCCGCTGTTTTCTCCAAGACCAGCTTGTGTTCTAGACTATCATCGAGTTCGCTCAAAGGTAGGAAATTTTTTCAAAATAACTTTTCTGATGTGTCATGGGCACTACGGGTATTTCGTAACGTCATTTCGTGTAGTGAATGCTTCGGTAATGTTCGTCGATTACTTGAATATAGTATCTCTTCTTTATTGAAAACAGATTTGTCATTGTCCTCGTAGGCGACATTCTGATCTATTCTTGATGTTTGGAGGAACGTACCGAATCTCTCAGAGTGATTCTTAAAATCCTGAAGAAGAAGAAGTTATGCGTAAATATGTCTAAGTACGAATTCTAGTTGGAGGCAATTCAACCTTTGGGTTATGCGATCTCAAGGGAAGGAATTGTTGTAAACCCATCAGGCACTCGACTACCTTACCAACAATGATTTTGCCCAATCCCAACGAACCTTTTTGGAATGCCTAGTGATGCTTCGCATTGGAAGTTTAGAACGTGTGCTTGATCAGAATAGAAGGAATGGTAACGTATGCTTAGAGACAATTGAGAATACATGAGAATGATTACCTTACACCAACTTAGAGTTAGCTTTGTAGTTGTATTGAAGATCTAGAAGCATTTTCTATAAGGAGAAATTCTCAATGCCTATGGTAATCTTAAGAGCCAAAGGTATTTTGGTCTATTGGAATAAGTTGAATATGAGGCAGAGACGATGATTAGAAGTTCCGAAAGATTTTGATTTTTTTTTTCATTTTGGTATAATCTCGGAAGAGGCCAATGTCACAGCGGATGCCATAAGAAGAAAATAAGCTTAGTTGTCTACTATAGCAAGCAAGGAGAATAAGTTTGATAGAGCCACTCCAGCAATGTACAGTTGTTTAGGGAGTTGGCTGTTGGAATGGCAGAAGACTCAAGGAGCGTAGAATCTTTTATTGATCGGCCTACGACGTCAACACACTTTTGCCCGTTAATATAAGATACTCAATAGAAGGAAGCAACCTCAGTGCCAGTGATTTGGATCGATGCAACTGAAGATACAACCCGAGAACTAGAAGATAATATGAAAGGAACATAGTCGCGTTTATTCTAAGATATGATGAATTTCGAGGACAAAATTTCTTTTTAGAAGGGGAGTGTTGTAACATCCCAAAAATTATTTATTTCATTATAAATAATTATTTTATAATATTTATAATTTTTGAGAAATTTTTGGATTTTTCTGAAAATGATAAATATTTTAATATATTCTTGTTTTACGTGCCCACTGAGCGGAGCCGGGAAAATGAAATATTTTCCCTGAGGCTGATAAACTTTGGACTGTGGAAACGTCGACGGGGGATCTTACTAAACCCGAGGCTGGACATAGTTTACGAGGTTTATGTTTTACGAGATTTTATCTGATAAATAAAATCATTGTATCATAAAATTATCTGATGAATAATAAAATATTATTTTCATCAACGGTAACTTTTATTCACTAAAAAAATAATTCTAACAGTGTAATTAATCATCTGTCAGATGTATTTAATTGAGGGGACAAGCTTACTATGCACTTTATCGAGAAGCGCGCGAAGCTTCTCAAGGAAGCTTTGAAGGAAGCTTCTAGGAAACTTCCTCCAGCCACTATTCACTCTCTCTCCTCCTTCTCATTGTGCAGCACGATTTTGGGGGGAATATCACAATTATTCCCTCCCATTTTCTCTCATTCACGCTGGTCACTCTCTCCTTCACGTAGCTCTCATTTCTCTTCCTCTCTTCTTCCACCCACACACACCATTGTTGAACTTTCAGGCTTTCTTTGCTCAACCCAATAGAGACCATTGTTTCCCCTCTCCATCTTCAAGCTTTCTTCTTTGTGGAACTCACCTTGGCTTTTCCCATTTTCGTGGTTGTCAGCCCAATACCAAAGCTTCAAGCTTTAAGGTAAAGCTCTTAACTTTCTTCTCCTTTTCTCCCCATTTTCGTGACCCATGGTCACATTGGTGACGATGGATGCCATTTCCACTCTATGATCTTGATTCTGTGGATTTGAACACCCTAGGTTTTGGTGGTGGTCAAGAACAAAATTTTCAAGCAAAAAGGAGCATCCTTTCTTTGTGCTTCTCTCAGGTAAGAGGAAGACACTCTTCCTCAACCTCTATTAGCATTTAGAAACGTTGTCTGTGATTGATAGTGTGGGAACCCTATTGAGGGTTATCCTTTTTTTGCATGTTGTTTGTAATGTGTTTGTGCTATTAGATTGTTTTTGTGTATATTGATGTATCTAAATGGATTGGAATGTATAACATGGAAGGAAATGACGTCGGATTGGTTCTCGGATGGCCACGGTTTTGAGCCCAAAAATTTGGGGATTCTTTGTGAACAATTGTAACAATTTGAACTTCTGACCATTTAGTACAATGTCAATATCCGTCGAGTTTGGACTTCAGACCATTTAGTACAATGTCAATATCCGTCGAATTTGATCTTCTGACCATATCCGTTGAATTTGATCTTCTGACCATATCCGTCGAATTTGATCTTATGACTATATCCGTCGAATTTGATCTTCTGACCATATTCATCGAATTTGATCTTCTGACCATCAAGCACAATATCAATATCCGTCGAGTTAGAATGTCAATATCCATCGGGTAGAATTTCTGACTATTTAGTTGGGAAACTTTTCCAATGTCAATATCCGTCGAGTTAGAATTTCAATATCCGTCGAGTTAGAATTTCTGACCATTTAGTAGAGAAACTTCTCCAATGTCAATATCCGTCGAGTTAGAATTTCTGACCATGTAGGGAAACTTCTCCAATGTCAATATCCATCGAGTTAGAATGTCAATATCCGTCGAGTTAGAATTTCTGACCATTTAGTAGAGAAACTTCTCTAATGTCAATATTTGTCGAGTTAGAATTTCTGATCATTTAGTAGAGAAACTTCTCCAATATCTATATCCGTCGAGTTAGAATGTCAATATCCGTCGAATTAGGATTTCTGATCATTTAGTGCTTTCGTCGGTTCAACACTTGGAAGATTCCTCCAACGTTAACACCCATCCGTCGAATTAGGATTTCTGCTGACCTTCTAGTATATTCAACAGTTTTTGATCTCCATTTGACAGAATCTTCATTCGACAGAAATTGATTTTTAGCCATTCTTGTCAAAATTGTAACTCAACCATTTCCGTCACCAAATCCCCATTATGGCTGACATCTTCCATCATTCTGTCATGCTATTTTTCGTCGAAAGGTAGCCTCACAATGGTATACTAGAGACATTGTCTCCGTCGAATCCAAAATTATAATTTATCACCTAACACCTAGTGACTCAATTAATGGTAATAGGATGCAAGAATTAGCAAATTGGAAAATTAAATTATACTTTGAGATTCATAAATTTTAAAGAACCAAGAATGAAATTTTCATAAGACTTAGGATAATTTTAATTAGGGTAAGAACATGAGAGTGTGAGACTTTGAGATCTTAGAATAACCTTCTAAGTGTATATGAATAAGTTACCTAAGAGAATTTAATTAATTAAAAGAATTCCTTTAGAGACAAACTTTGTAAGAAAAGCTAAACCTAAACAAGAATTCATAATACACATTAAAAATGTATTAATTTATTTAATAACAATATTATGTTATTGTGGGTCCATGTGAGTGACCAATAATTGTGTTGATTCTTGCTTTGGCAAATTGTGGCATATTGTGGAATAGTATGTAATAATGATCATGCATGATTATGCATAGAGTCTGTATGCATTGTGAATGTTCGTTGGACTGTCGTAAGGCCTAGTTGCCTAGGAGTTGAACACACCTTAGTGCGGGTGCGAATAGACAAGTGTAGGTCACTTGTTGATCTTGGGGGCATCGGGGTGCGGGTACCTCGCAATGGACAGTTGGTAGCTCTTCTGTCCATGGGGTAGACCAATGCAAACACACTGATGTTCCAGACCGAGACACTGTCCTATATCGCCATCTAGTGTAGACTGTCTGTATAATGCCATGATGTGCACGTGGATAAATTGAGAATTATAGCACTTGGCCTCGGCAGCCTAGTAACAGACATGTCGCCTGATCTTTCTCTCCGACCATTTGTGTCTAGCTCCATGGAGTAGGATTTTGACTTTGTATGCATATGCATAGTGGGTCCATGAATTATATGGCATTTATTATTATCGTAATTGAAACTGTTGTATTACTGATATATATATATATAACTGCCTAGAACTGCTTGGTTGATTATTACTGCTATTTAATGTTTATTATCATTATTGCTATAAAAAATGCTATGTGGGCGCTTTGCGCCGTTTGGTTTCTTCTTGCTATAATTGGTAATGATGGTAGGATGTCTTACCTCTTTCTTGTACTTTTCTTGCTTTATGTCAATTTTTGGTTAAAAACTGTAAGTGGGAATGAGGTTGGATTCTTTTGGACTTTCTTGGTTTGACCCACTGTATCCGGTGATGTCATCGCGAAGGGAGTTTTATTGGGTTCGTTTGAATTGTGTTCAGTGGTGGTGTTAACGCGTGGCGAGTCAACTGGGCCGACGAGCGTATGTGATATGTTAGGGATCTGACTTTGACCATGAAGAGGACTGCGATTGAAGACCTTATTCTATATTTCTCACCACACCGGTGAGCCCGAAGTTGCCTCACGCATTCAGGATCCGATGGAGTGCCCAACTCCTTAGTCGTGGATATGTTGTGGGTAGTTTATACTTTCTTTTGCATTACCTGTAAAAAGTCTATTTTTGGGTATATGTATATTTTAAGATGATTATCTAGTCTTAAATGTTGTAATTTGAGTATATCTTATAATTCATACTTTTAACTGGTTGTATATGTAACTATTCATTCGTGGCTCCTATTTTCCTCATATGCAAAATGTCTAAAATTTTGTAAAGTTTGTTATTTGACATTAGTAGCACACCAAAATTTAGTGATCGTGACATAATGACGATTGTGCCGTGGTTATTAAATCAAGGGGTGCTACATTAAGGTGGTAATCCTCCCATGAATTGTAATTTTCCACAGGGAGTTTGTCTTCAGAATAAGTGAGACTAAACAGGATAGTCCACTGACTTGGTTGCACAACGATTCTATGTCTTTTAAATTCAGAAACTAGATTTCCACCAACAATATTTAAATTATAAAAGTAAGCTTTTGTGGGTTCAAGATAGAAATACCCAGGGTTGGTGGTGATAAGAGTTTTTAGCCCATGGAATTCTAAGAGCTTTGTGAGGTATATGAATCCTTCTTTGACGAAGAAATCCCAGTCTATGTACTTGGGTTGAATGAGATGGCGCATATGAAAATGCAGTGTGTATGCCTTCATTTAATTCCCATGGGAGAAGTACCTTCCAATGTTGAGGCTAATTGAAAAATCTTGGTCAGTAGGTGAAGTGGGTGCTAGCAGAGGTACATTGGGATTTTTGGTGCGAGAGCGTTTGGGGTGACAAGAACTACTTGCCATGGTTGAAGAATGGAGGCTAGGGCACGGTTGAGGAGAAAGAAAGTGAAAAGGAAGGTGAAAAATTTGGAAGTTTTAATTAGTGGAAAATGATGGAAAGTGATGGAAAATGAGTTTTAGTGGTGGATTTTGGTGGGATTTGGAGTAGGAGTGGTGTTTAAGTAAGGTGGTTGTGAGTGGGTACTTGAGGAAGAATATGACAATGGAGGTTTTGGGTCGTGAATGATGAGGGGAGGTCACGGTTTTTGTGTTTTCAGGGGCATAATAATCGGTTAGGGGGTTCTAGCTAACCGATTAGAGCATTTTGGTAACCGATTAGAGCATTTGTGGGGAATGAAAAAGGGATGTTGGGTAACCAATTAGGTGAAATGAAAAAGAGGCTCCTAACCTGTTAGGTGAGAAGTAGAATTGGTTTCTAATCGGTTAGATAGTTGCTCTAATTGGTTATTGGGCTTTGGCAAAGAGCATTTTACCTTATCAACCAAATTTTCAAAACTCACATAATAGATTCTTTTCTTCTTCTAATAGATTATCACACTTCCAAAGCTGTCATTCTTCAAGAAATCAAACCTTAAAACACTAAACTGTTCCAACTTAACTTGGTTTCACTTTTATCAACATTAATCACTTTGGAGGCATCCATAACACAAAATTTTCTTCTTCAAGAGACTCAGAAATAATTTTCTTTAACAGGAACATGATTAGAGGAAGATAGGGGACTTAAGCATGAATCAAGCACCTGCAAAACAAATTTGGGGGACACTCCAATGCTCAAGTCAGTATTGGATTCAAAAGTGATTAAACTTATGAAATTACATAGCAAAATAATAATATTATGCAGCAGAATAGCAAGTTATGCATCAGAAATGATTAATTATGCAGCAAAATAACCAACTTATTATCAAATGACCAATTTATGCAGAATTAAATGCAAGACTAATCCAATATTCCAAGTTCAGTTCTTATATAGAAGAATGCTTCTTTGTTTAATGGTTTGGTAAAAATGCCAGCTAGTTGCTTAATGATTTCCACAAATTCAAGGATGCAATCACCTTTTGGAACATGATCTCTTATAAAGTGATGCCTAATTTCAATATGTTTTGTTCTTGAGTGCAAAATGGGATTTTTTGATAAGTTGATTGCACTAGTGTTATCATACCTCATAGGGATGTGATCCAGCTCTAGACCATAGTCTAGGAGTTGTTGCTTCCTCTAAAGGATTTGAGCACAATAACTCCCAGCTGCAATATATTCAACTTCAACTGTAGATAATGTCACACTATTTTGCTTCTTGCTATGCCAAGAAACAAGTGAACTTCCAAGCAAGTGACATGTCACACTAGTGCTTTTCCTATCCATTTTGCATCAAGCAAAATCAGAATCAGAGTAACCAACTAGGCTATAATACGCACCCTTAGGGTACCACAAACTCATTTGTGAAGTGCCGATTAGATATTTCATAATTTGTTTTCCTGCACATAAGTGTGATTCTTTAGGATTAGCTTGATATCTAGCATACATGCACACACTAAACACAATATTCGGCCTACTAGCTGTAAGATAAAGAAGTGAGTCAATCATACCTCTATATTTTGTGATTTCTACATATTTACCTCCTTCATCCTTGTCTAAATAACAAGAAGTGCTCATTAGTGTAGCCATATGCTTAGTGTTGTTCATTCCAAATTTCTTGAGCAGCTCCTTGCAATACTTGGATTGACTTATGAAAGTCTCATCCCTTGTTTGCTTGATTTGGAGACCAAGGAAGAAGTTGAGCTCACCTATCATGGACATCTCAAACTCACTTTGCATAATATTAGCAAATTCTTTACAAAGAGAGTCATTAGTAGCACCAAATATAATATCATCAACATATATTTGAACAAGAAGAATATCATACTTTTTATGCTTAATGAAAAGAGTAGTGTTAACCTTTCCCCTAGAGAAGCCATTTTCTAAAAGAAACTTGCTCAACCTTTCATACCAAGCTCTAGGAGCTTGTTTTCAGTTTAAAAACATGGTTAGGCAGTTCAAAATCTTCAAAACCAAGAGGTTGTTCCACATACACCTCTTCTTGTATAAAATCATTTAAAAAAGCACTTTTGACATCCATTTGATAAAGCTTGAAATCCATGATGCTTGCATATGCAAGTAGCATTCTAATGGCCTCTAATCTAGTTACGGGAGCATATGTTTCCTCATAGTCTATTACTTCTTCTTGATTATAACATTTAGCAACAAGCCTAGCTTTGTTTCTTGTTATTAAGCTCGTTTCATCAAGTTTGTTCCTAAAGACCCATTTGGTGCCAATTATAGGATGATCGTTGGGCCTTGGAACAAATTCCCAAACTTGATTTCTCTTAAATTGGTTTAGTTCATCTTGCATGGCCAAGATCCAATGTTCATCATTAATGGCCTCATTTATATTTTTAGGTTCAACTTGAGAGACAAAAACTAAATGATTACTTACATCTCTAAGAGAGTTTCGAGTGATTACTCCTTTTGATACATCACCAATCACCTTGTCGAGAGAATAGTATCTTGATGTCCTCCATTCTTTGGGTAAATCCATGATTTCTGAATCTTTTTACCAAGAGTGATCAAGGGGTCTCTCTTCTTGCTTCTTGGGATCTTTCTCTTGATTCTCCAAGTGTGTTCTTGCCAACATTTCTGTAACATCATCAACAAGCTCCTTTCTCGGCTTATTTTGGTTAGTCTCATCAAAAGTAACATGTATGAATTCTTCTATGGTCATAGTTCATTTATTATAAACTCTAAAGGCCTTACTATGTATAGAATATCCAAGAAATATTCCCTCATTAGATTTTGCATCAAACTTCCCTAAGTTATCCTTTCCATTATTTAAAACAAAGCATTTACATCCAAAAACATGAAAGAATGAAATATTTGGCTTCCTTCCTTTATACAATTCATAGGGGGTTTTCTTTAAAATTGACCTTATTAAGGCCCTATTCATAACATAACAAGCGGTGTTAACTGCATCCGCCCAAAAATACTTAGGAAGGTTGCCTTCATTGAGCATAGTTCTTGCTATTTCTTCTAAAGATCGATTTTTCCTTTCTACAACACCATTTTGTTGTGGTGTTCTAGGGGCAGAAAAATAATGCTCAATGCCATGTTTATCATAAAAGGTTTCAAAATCATGATTTTCAAATTCACCACCATGGTCACTTCTTATGGATGCAATACAAAAATCTTTTTTCATTTTGGATAATTTTGGCAAGTTTTTTGAATGATTGAAAAGCATCATTCTTGTGAGACAAGAATAATGTCCATGTAAACCTAGAAAAATCATCCATAATCACTAATGCATAGTATTTTTCACCAAAGCTCATAGTTCTAGAGGGACCAAAAAGATCCATGTGCAAAAGTTGTAAAGGTCTAGACGTTGAAACCACATTTTTAGCTTTTAAAAGAAACATTTACTTGTTTTCCCTTTTGACATGCATCACAAAGTTTGTCTTTTTCAAATTTGAGCTTTGGAATGCCAATTACTAGTTCTTTCTAAACCAATTTATTTAAGTGATCCATGTGAATGTGAGCAATTCTTCTATGCCATAACCATGAATCATTTTCTTTACTCATAAAGCATTTAGCATCATTTGAGGAAATGTCATCAAAGCTAATCATATATATATTATTGACCCTATGACCAACAAACTTAACATGCTTATCATCTTTACCCTTAATTATGCAACAATTAGAATCAAATATTACTCTATTCCCCTTATCACATAGTTGACTAATGCTAAACAAGTTATGTTTGAGTCCTTCAACAAGCAAAACATTATCAATAGATGAAGAATGGTTCTTACCAACTTTACTAACACCAAGGATCTTCCCTTTGTTATTGTCACCATATGTCACATGACCACTCTTCTTAGGGACAAGGAAAGAAAACTTAGAGCCATCACCGGTCATGTGCTTGGAGCAACCACTATCAAGATACCAACTTGAGCTTTTGGTCTTCAAGCACACCTACAACACATTCAAGTTTTAACCTTTGGTACCCAAATTGTCTTGGGTCCTTATGTGTTAGAGTTAGGCAATGTGCCCTTAGGAACCCAAACCCTTTTAGTTCCAATCTTGATGTTTATGTTCTTTCTAACATTACATATGGATGCACTATGCCCTTTCCTCCCATAATGAAAGCATTTGATAAAAGGACTACTTGAAGCATTTAAGGAAACAAAAAAACTTTTGTAAGATTTTTGTTGGTTATTGGGATTATACCCTAAACCAGTTTTTTGGAAAACACATTTTTGTTTCCCTAATAACACATTCAAGTTGTCTCTTCCAAAAGTAAATTTTGTAAGAGTGTTATTTAAATCTTTAATGTCTTTTTCAAATACTTTGCATGATGAGCAAGGAAAGGGTATGGATGTGTTATCATGTGTGGAGCAAGTCATGCACAATGAGTTAGCATCAATAAGTCCTAAGGTCTCATTTTCAATCTTAACCTCATTAATCTCCTTGTTTAAAATAAAAACATTGTTTACCAATAAGGAGATTATTTTGTTAGAAGATAAAGCCATTTTTGTGAGCTTCATAGATTCATCATGCAATTCTTGAAAAGCATCTTGTAATTCATTATAAAAAGGTAAATAATTTAAGTTAGAAGATGTTACCTCGATGTCACTCTCTTCACTTTCTTCTCCTTGTTCATTTGCCATGAGGCAAAGGTGAGCTTCCTTATTTTCTGAATCATCGGTGGAATCCATATCATTGTCTTCACAAGCAATGTATGCTCTCCTTTCTTTTCTTTCCTTGGAAGGTCTCTTTTTGAATTTCTTCATCTTCTTTTGATAAACCAGACACTCCATCTTCATATGCCCAGGCTTTCCACATTCATAGCAAGTTGGAATAGATGAAACTCCTTCTCCCTTTTGATATGTCTTCTTAGAAGGAAAAGATGGTCTTCTTTGACTTCCTTTCTTATTAAGAAATCTTCCAAACTTCTTTACAAGGAGACTGAAATTTTCTTCATTCATTTCAAGACTTCCAATGTCATCTTCATCATCTTCATCTTCATCTTCAACTGTGGAGGAAGTGACTTTGAGAGCAATCCCCTTCTTTTTCTTATCATGTTCTTCACTTTGATTGAGCCTATTTAGCTCCAATTCATGCTCTTGGAGCTTCCCGAATAAAGTGGCCAAGGTCATTGTTGATAAGCTTCTTGATTCTGCAATAGCTGTCACCTTAGGTTATCAATTCCTACTCAAACACCTCAAGACTTTGTTAATAAGATCTTCATTAGGAAAAGTTTTTCCTAATGAAGCAAGATGATTTATAATATGTATAAATCTTTTTTGCATCTCTTGAATGATTTCTCCTTGATTCATTCTAAATAATTCATATTCATGAGTGAGAGATCTATTCTTGATCTTTTTACTTCACTTATGCCCTCATGAGTTACTTGTAAGGTATCTCACATTTCTTGGATGGTCTTACAATGTGACACCCTAAAGAATTCATCATACCCGAAGGACATGGTAGTGATGTTCTTGGCTCTCAAATTGTATTGAACTTTCTTTTTGTCTTCATACGTCTATTCACTTCTAGGTGTGTTAATTCTCACACCATCTACTATGCGTGTGGGAACAAAGGCGCCATTTTCAATAGCATCCCATATATCAATATCAATAGCTTCAATAAAAATTTTCATTCTTTCTTTCGAATAGGCATAACCATCACCATTGAAATAGGGAGGTCGATTAATAAAAGAATCTTCTTTAGAAAAATCATTTGAAGTCATCACTTCTCTTGAAGCTGCTAAGCTCTTTACACAAGAGTCTAACTTTGATACTGTAACACCCTCCTTAGGGCGTCACATTTTATGTTACTTAATTACCAAATTGTCCCTTCATTAGAAATCGTGCTTGTATTATAAATACGAGTTATAAAATTTCTTAATAATAATAAGATAAACTTAGCAGAAAATAAAAATATAACAACATCATCACAAATAATTTACATCATATATACATACACAAGTTTTTAGTACTATCATATTTTAATATTTACAAACTAGACTCTCAAAATATTTAAAACATGATTTAAACTAACATATTGCCCAAGTCCTACTAGACAGTAGAACCCTCAGACGGGTCCTCCTCAGATTCCTCAGCATATAGGAATCTAGCTTGACTTGAAGTCCTACGGATAGGTGTCCGAGTAGATGACACAATACTGACCTCACTAGGGGTACGATAGTAAGTCCCCCAATACTACCTAATAGATATTGGAAACTTTAGTTGTACATATATATTAACACTAAAGTAATGATGTCCAAGTTGTTGTCTACTCAATCTAATATTTAGGTCGCCCAAGTAGTAAATACACTCTCTATCCAAATCAACGTTCCATGCCTCAGATCCTCCAAGAAACGTCAATCTCATATATCCAAGGAAACACGACATCTCCATCTCTTCAAAACTCAGCATCCTCAACAGGGATCTGCTCTTCCTCAACTTCTCGCTTAACTTCTTGCTCAACGTCTTTTAAATTATAAATACAATATAGAATAGACATACAAAGAGATGAGATCACCTACGCCATTACCAGTATGGTAGCAATGAAGATAAACCCATACAATATCTCATACAACTATCATACCATAATTACAGTTATGCCACTAATATCATTATCATCACAAAATAGGTAATATACAATAATTACAATTATGCCATTATCAATAATCAAATATTCAATAATTCAATCATCATAAACCATAATTACAATAATGCCCTCAATAACTATATGTATGCACACAGACTCAATTTTCTACTCCATGGAGTTAAATTCAGGTCGGAGAGAGTGACTGAAAAAATTTGTCGATACCAACATGTCTCGGACCACGTGCTTAATCTTGCACATCTAGCATATACACGACAGTCTTTATCATATCTTGATTAAGAATAGTGTCTCGGTTAGGATCATTGGTGTGTTGCGTCGGTCTAACCCACGGCACAGAAGAGCTACCAACTGTCCATTGTAGGCAACCCGCAACCCAATGCCCTCAAGGTCAACGAGTGACTTACACTACGCATATCGCACCCACTCAAGAGGTGTAGTCTCTCTTAGGCAACTAGCCTCATACAGTCCATTGGACTTTTCCAATGCATATACTATACACCATTTACAGTTTCAAATTTATTATCTCATATTCGGGTCCACTAAATAACCCAACAGTATTATTACTGTATTTTCATTGCGTAGTCATATTTTCACATTTTCTCAATCGTGCAACTATTCTGTCGCATTTTCAAATTGCGTAGCGAGTTTTCAACGTTTCTCAATCGCGTAAAATATTTTTCATACGTTTTAAATCAAAAATACTATTTTTCTCATTTAACACTAAATTTTGACTTAATTTTTCATATTTGCACAATAGCCCGTCAAAAACATAATAATTATGTTATAGTCCTCATTTAAATAATATTTTCACAATAGTCCCTCATAAAATTCATATTTACGAAATAGTTTTTCTTTTATAAAATATTTACAATCTGACCCCTCTTTTATAAACTATTTACAATATGACCCCTCTTTTATAAAATATTTGCAATGTGGTCCTTCTTAAAATTTTAATTATCATATAATCCCTCTTTTTATAAAAATTGTAATATAACTCCTCTAAAAATCAGTAATTGTACTGTTTCCCCAAAATTGACAATTCTTTCTTTTACTACAATTTATACAACTCAAATTTTACCAACGCGCTTCAAAACCTGTAGGGTGAGCTATACATAAGTAAACTTCAAGTATTGACCCTCATTTTATTTCATAACTCATTTATTTAATTGAATCAAATTATTTTCCCAAAATCATTTTACTTTGCTATACCCAAACTTTTCTAAATTCATTTCCCTTTCATATAAATCCTTAATTCTCTTTTGAATCCATCTTTTTCAGGACTTTGGTCCTTTTTACCCTAATATGGTTGTGAGCCTCCAACTCTTTGGAGCTCTCATGAATTTTGTTTCATCATGTTATTCACATCTTACTTTACTCATACATTTTCATGCTTACACAATCACACATACAAGCATATATCAAAGCAATAATCATAATATCACACATGCAATTATAAAAACAAAGCATAAACACCACAAACAAAAATCAAAGAAGCATTAAACAATAGGTGAATAGACCCTTATGGGTTTTTCACCACACACAATCATCTTCTCACCACGAAAATATGTTTGGTGAGGTTAAATCTCCTTCTTACCTCTTGAAGACAATATCCTCAAGCTCCTCTCCTTCTCCTTGATTTCGTGTGGATCACAAACAAAACCCTAAAATTCTTAAACAATTAGCAAAATCACATACAAAGCTTAATAATAATAAACCATGGAACAAACATGGTTCACAAAATCACAAACTAAATTTAAACCCAAAGAATCAAAAGTTTACCTTTAGGGAAAGTAAACCAAACTTGGATTTTGAAGCACTTAGGATAGGATTTTGACAAAATCTCCTAAATGAAAAGTGTTTAGGAGGTAGTTTAGGTGTAGGAAATGTTGAGAACAAAAATTATAGAAGATGGATAGTGGTATTGGGTGAAGAGGCCGAAACACTAGAGAGAAAATAGAAGGGAAAAGCTTCTATGTGTTCTTGGAATTTTTGAGAGAAAATGATGCTTGCTTTTTGGTGAGAGAAAAAGTGAATATTGATAGTAATCTTGAGTGTGCAGCTGTGTGAGGTGAGTGTAGGAGTGATTAAAGGATTTACTTGAAGTAAAATATCACAAGTGTGTTCACACTTGAAGCACATGGCCTATGTCACATGGAAGAACCTAGAAACTTGTGGAACTTGGTAGAATGGCCCTCCTTGGCCATGGAACACTTAGAGGATTAGGGACTTAATTTGACTTCAATTAAAGCCTAATTGCATGCTAATTAATTAGGTTAAGTTTACTAATTACACTTAATTAACATTCTAATTACATAACTAATTAATTAAATATATAATTGCATATATCATAGCCTCTAAATAAAATTAGGATATCTAATTAGAAATTAGATTATAACTAATTAATAATGAGGTTAATTTACTTAGTTTCTTAATTAGGCAATTAAGATGACTAAATTAGGTTTAATTAGTTACTAAGTAAAAGTCAAGCCACTATTATTGACTCAATCCTAGCCATTGAATTTAACTTTGTTTCCTATCCATTGATCTAATCTAAGGTGGATATCACTTAGTGATTTTATCATGATTCATTTCACACCATTGATCTGATTAACGGTTATGATCGAAAACATCTTAATCAAGCTTTTCATCCGATGGTCCACAATAAAGTCCATGCCCCTTTATTTGACCACTTCTTATTAGATAGAAAAAGTTCAGCCACCTATTTTGACTGATTCCTATTAGTTCGTTTTGATTTAGGTTACAGAAAATATTTTAAGCACATTTTCTGTCAATTAAACTATACCGGGTCAAAAAATTATAGCAGAAGCTGCTATAAATAAAATAGCAGATATTTATTCGTGAAATATTTTTATTTCACAAATAAATTCTAAAAATTAAAAGATTCTTTTTTGTGTCACTCAGATTTGGGTTTAGTAAGATCCCCCGTCTCCGAATAAACCAGATAAGAATTTCTCTGGCCCGAAAATTATTATTTTCCTGACCAGGAGCAAATCACACAAAATGATCAAAAATGATCTTGGAACAGTCAAATTATTTTTATATTGCACATAAAATACAAAACAGTGTAATTCTGTCATTTCTGTAACATAGTCTAAAATTTGGGGTGTTACAGATACCACTTATTACCAAGTGACCTTAATACTCAAGAAGGGAGTGAATTGAGTATAAAAAATAAGTTCGCAAATCTTTCACAAAATACTTGAATTCTTATTTTCGTTGAAGCTATTGTTTATTAGAGATGAATGAATAGAGGAGATATAAGCTTTTCACTCTAAAATGAATTAACCAAGAGAGATAGAATTCAACTAAAGCAATAAAACAATGCTCAAAGTAAAGAGTAGAGTTTAGAGAAAACAAACACCAAGTTTTATCCTGGTTCAGCCATCAATCCACTTGTGGCTTACGTCCACTCCGCAAGCAATCACTTGAGATTTTTCACTAAATTCAAAGCTTGAATCAGGTGCTTGTAACCTTTACAAATTAGAGCGCTCAATACCACCTTGGGATACCTCACCCTTTCTAGCTTGAGCCTCTTCAAACAAAGGATGCCTCACCCTTACAAAGCTTTGAGGAATGCCTCACCCTCTTTTACAAATTGAACAAGATATAAAAGAAATGGAACTCTCTCTTTAGAGTGGATAATACAAATTGAAGCTTATGGGTATTGAAGATTCATATGTTCTAAGCTCAAAACAAAGTATGATCAAAGGGAAGTCAAAAGCTAGTGTTCAATGCTTAGGAAAATGGTTTTCAGATTATTTCTTTTAGTTTTTCTAAACATTCATAAATGCCCAACACTTTAGATTTATAGCTAAGGGCAAATAACAGTCGTTGGGGTAGTTGAGAGCATTAAATGTTCTATAATTTAGCCGTTGAACATAAGTTCTAGTTGCCCAGATAACTGATTAGGACTTTGTCCTAATCGATTAGGAGTCAAGAATTGACTCCAAATACATCTCCTAACTAATTACAGGAGATTGCTAATCGTTACGGCCTTTAGATTTTGGCTTTTGTGAAATAGAATAACCGGTTAGGGCCATATCGTAATCGGCTAGGACTTTAACAAATTGACTTCTGTGAAAACAAATAACCAGTTAGGCCCATATCCTAATCGATTAGGACTTTAACAAATTGGCTTCTGTGAAAGCAAATAATTGGTTAGGGCTATATCCTAATTGGTTACGACCTTAACATATTGGCTTCTGTGAAAGCAAATAATCGGTTAGGGCCATATCCTAATCGGTTAGGACTTTAACAAATTGGCTTCTATCAAAGGGTTTTCTAAAGATAAATTTCAAAGAGGGTTTCAAAAATATTTTGCCTAATCTTAAAAGCCATCTTAATAGATGTAAATCCTTATTATTTTAAAACGTATTTGATTTGAGTAAGAAAGCATTTTATGAGCTTAGTGTGAATCATTCAACTACCTTTACACAAGATCTAAAGCCTATATTCTAGACTTGATGCTCTTTGGGATTGTCTTGTGCATTGGCCTTCCTTTCTTTGCTTTGTTATCATCAAAACCATTTCTTGAGTCAATGTGAATCACAAGTAAAAGGAAGCAACCCAACTAAAAGCTCAAAGTAGCAATCTTAAAGTTAACTAAAAAAGAAAATAAATAAATAAATAATAAAATGTGAAAACAAATAAAAGAGGAAAGACTAACTCTTGTTCACAGTGAGAGAACACAACAACAGAAAAATGGAAACTAGTAACAGAGGGGGGCACTGGCATGCAACTCTAGCAACGATGGAGGGAGGTGTGACACGTGGCGGTGGGAGTCGTGTGGTGGCGGTCTGGCTCATGGCCTAGGCTGCAGGATAGATGGTTTTGATTTGTTTTTGCGCAGTGGGTCACCGATTTTTCTCGCGAATTGCCAGATCTGTGAGGACGACAAGAACTTGCGATCTGGTGGTTTTGGTTCAGTTCCGACACTGTGTGGCCCGATGAATCACAGATCTAGATGACACTGGGTCAAAGTTCGATGGGTGGTGGGGTTGTATTCTAGGTTTTGGGTAGTAACGACAGTGGTTTGGTGGCTTAGGGCGTGCGTTGGTGAAGGCAAAGCGGTGGTGTGGCTCCTCTTCTTTGCCTCACCCTCTTTGCTCTCTTTGCACTTCGCTTGCTCACTCTATCTGCATGTCTACGAATGTGTCTCTATCTCCAATTTCTCTTATTTGCTGAGTATTTAACGACTCCTTCAACAGGTTTTTTTTTATCAAGTTCTCCAAATCGCATCCAATCGTCCTTGATTCAGCTTTCAATCAGTGTAAGATTGAGGAGAAAATATTACGTGACTGATGCTAAAAGAGGAAGGAGACACGGTCTTGAACTTGTGTAACTTTGAGGGAAGGTGCATGATTCATTTAGACGACAATTGTCTCGAGTATGGATGTGATTTTGAGCAAGATTTAAGGGGATAGAGGCTAGGGTTCTTGGGGTTGGGCAGCAATTAGGGTTTGCTTTTAGCAAGAATGAGTTTTGGGTGGAGAAGGAAATTGGGTTGTGGGTTGACCCATACTGAGGACCCGGGATGGGAGCTTGTTATTATTATCCATTTTTTTTTTTGAAATCTAGATTAAGGTGGGCTATATGTTTGGGCTTAAGGAAAATTTGGATCAAAACAAAAGATTGGGAAAAATAAAATTTATTTTAATAATTTTTTTATACTGAATTAAAAGGTTTTAATGACCTGGACAAAATTAGGTGTTTACACCTTGATCAAGCAACAAAAATAACTTTTTTATGGACAAAATTGGATATCAACAACTGCCCCCCTTTGCTTTACATTTAATCTAAATGGAAAGTAAAGGAATTGATTCAATTTTATCCATGAAAATTTTCCTTTCTCTTTTTGTTGTCTTCCTTACTTTTTTTTTCTTTTTTACACATAGAGTATGCGAATCGATGCAAAACACAATGGACCTTAAGACAAGGTAAAAAACGTAGGGTATGAGGACCTCGAAAGGTAAAGGCCACAAGTATATAGACCTAGAGACTTAAGGGAATTGGGTACGAGGACCCAAAAACTAGAGGTTGTGGGTACAGGGACTTGGAAAACAAAAGGCAATGGGTACAAAGACCTGTTAAAGCTTGATAGAAAGGTAAAAAGCTTACTAAGTCAGGTATTCGTTGAAACTTAACAAAAGGGTAAGAAAGCTTGTGAAGTCGGGTATCCACCAAAGCTTAACTTAAAGCAAAAATGTAAAAGGCTTACAGAGACGGGTATCCATTGAAGCTTGACAGAGAACTTAAAGGTAGAAAAGTAAAAAGCTTGTGGAGTCTGATATCTGCCAAAGCTCAGCGAAAAGGTGAAAAGCTTCCGGAGTCAAGTATCCATCAAAGCTTGATAGAAAACTTAAAGCAGGAAAGTAAAAAGCTTCTAGAGTCAGGTATCTGTTGAAGCTTAACAGAAAACATATAGATAGAAAGGTAAAAAGCTTGCGAAGTCATGTATCTACCAAAGCTTAACAGAAAATTTGAAGTAGAAAAGGTAAAAGGCTTACAGAGTCGGGTATCCACCAAAGCTTGACAGAAAACTTAAAGTAGAAAAAGTAAAAAGCTTGCAGAGTCGAGTATCTATTGAAACTTAACAGAAAACTTACAGGTAGAAAGGTAAAAGGCTTGTGGAGTCGGGTACCACCGAAGCTTGATAGAAAACTTAGAGCAAAAAAAGTAAAAAGCTTATAGGGTCGGGCACCCGTTGAGGATTGACGGAACCTAAAACAATGGGTGCGAGGACCTAGGAACTAAAAAGAAATGGTGTTGATTTTGTAAATGCGTGTGATGCCTTAGATGATGCATGATACAATGGATGTCCTACTGTAGAGATTCTCATGAACAAATTAGGTAAACAATTTTGACACATCAAAGCTTTAATTGAGTCGCTCTTGGTTTCACAACTCTTAAGGACTTATTCCCATAATAGGATCAAGGTCGAATAGTAACAAAATTTGCTTTTTGATATGCTTGGTTATTCTTTCTTTTCTCATCAATACTCTTATCGGGAATTCATTGCGTTTCCCATGACCTTTTGAGATTGTTAAAGTAAATCTAAATGCTTTTGCAATATTGTCACATGTTTCACATCTCAATATAAATCTATCATAAGAAATGCATATTGAATCAACAATAGATTGCAACGAAAAAGGATTATCATTATAGAAAGGAAAAGTGCAAGATAAGCAGTACAAAAGGGATTATAATTAAAAGGTTTACAAAAGAATTGTTAGGGTGGAGTTTTCCAAATCTTCCAGTTATGCTCTCTAAGATGATCAGTGCTAATTTCCCATGTATGTAACCTTAAACATCCCTTTGTATGTTTTCGAGAATATGATTTGACCTAGTTTTCACACATTGGGAGTGTTTCATGACAATATTTCATATACTCAAACTACCTCGTTTAGCCCAAATCTCTGTGTATCGAAGCATTTCATGATTTTTTATTATAAATTCAGACTGCCCCAATTTGGCCTTAATAAATTCAAATTGCCCCAGTTTGTGACTTGAGGCAACTCCACTTCTTCGGATGTGTCAGGTATCATTTTTTACCTTAACTTTTTCCCAGGTCGCTCTTTTCAAGTTTTCAACCAAGCGGATCACTCTAACTTTTGTCTAGGTCTCTTTTCAGGTTTTTAGCCTAACGAACCATTTTTTCTTTTTTTTAAGCATAATACATTTTGATTGCATCTGAATTTATAGGAAGTGGTAAATCTTCACCATCAATGTTTGCAAGAATCAAGGCCCCTCCTAAGAAGGCCTTTTTCATAACATAAGGTCCCTCATAGTTTGGAACCCATTTTCCTCAATGATCCTTTTGAATGGGAAGAATCTTCTTAAGTACTAGGTCTCCTTCTTGAAACTATCAAGGAAACACCTTTTTCGCATAAGCTTTCATCATTCTCTTCTAGTAAAGTTAGTCATGACATAGTGCATCTAATCTCTTTCCTTCATTGAGGTTCAACTGATCAAGTCGAGTTTGGACCCATTTAACTTTTTCTAATCTTGCCTCCATTAGCACTCTTAATGGTGATATTTCCACTTCAATAAGGATTACTGTTTCTATTCCATAAACCAAAGAGAAAGGGGTTGCCCCTGTTGAAGTATAAATGAACGTGCGATAGCCATGCAGTGTAAATGGTAGCATTTTGTGCCAATCTTTGTATATTACAACCATCTTCTGGATAATCTTCTTGATGTTCTTGTTTGCTACCTCAACTGTCCCATTCATCTTAGGGCGATAGGGTGAGGAATTATGGAGCTCAATTTTGAAACTCTCACACATTTCCTTCATCATCTTATTGTTCAAATTAGTGAAATTGTGAGTGATGATTTTGCTTAGCAAACCATAATGACAAATCAGCTCCCTTTTGACAAACCTAATCACTACACTCCTGGTCACATTGGAATAAGAACAAGTTTTTACCTATTTTGTGAAGTAATCAATTTCAATAAGAAAAAAGTGATGCTTATTTGAGGCCTTCGATTTAATGGGCCCTATGACATTCATTCCCCACATCGAGAATGGCCAAGGTGCTATTAAAACATTCAAAGGTACTGCTGGTGCATGAACTTTGTCACCATATGTCTAGCATTTATGGCACTTCTTCACATAATTGAAGCAATCACTTTCCATTGTTAACCAGTAGTACCCAACTCTTAGGATCTTTCTTGCCATTGCATGCCCATTTACATGAGTTCCAAAAGAACCTTTATGAATATCTCTAATGATTTTCTCTGCCTCTACTGCATCAACACATCTTAGAAGCATCATGTCATGGTTCCTCTTGTAGAGCATTTCCCCAATTAGAAAGAAACTCATTGCGAGTCTTCTAAGGGTCATTTTGTCATTTTCTGAAGCTTCTAGAGGGTACTCTCTAATCTTGATAAAGCATTTGATGTCATGATACCACGGTTTCCCATATGGCTCCACTTCTACTATTTGACAATATGTCGATTGGTCACGACTTTCTATTTTTATAAGTGACAAGTCCTTGTCATGGCTTACTTTGAACATTGATGACAATGTGGCTAAAGCATCAACCAATTGATTACCTTCCTGAGGGATATGATGGAATGTGACTTCATCAAGCAGTTCAATCAATTCCTTGATGTAAGCATGATAAGGGATTAACTTGGCATCTCGATTTTCTAATTCTCCCTTTAGTTGATGAATGACCAAAGTGGAGTCCCCGTATACCTCAAGTGTAACATCCCAATACTAGTACTTATAGCATGACCGGAATCATGCATTAGTAGTTAGGATTAGGTATGTTACTTCTATACTAATAACAAATTTTGTAAAAACATTTATAACATATAAGAAAATATGAGTCTGTTACGAGCATACATTATCCATATACCTGGAAATGGAGTTTATACAAACTGTACATCATAATACATAAATTACATATCAAGCCTCCAAGGCATTGGTTATACTATTTATATACAAAAATTCTTATACAAAAGTGAAATCTATCTAATCTACGTCCACTTTCTTCATCTCCTTACTGCAGGATCCTTTCCTGGAATTATTTTGGAAATATAATACAAAAAAGGTGAGAATCTTAAAAATTGTCAATAGGTCAAGTTCATAAAATGTGTCACCACAATAATTCCAACTATTTCGAGGAAAAATTATTTCAAAATTGAAATTATAAGGTAGAAAGGTGGTAGAGAGCCAAAATGGTTCATTTCTCTTCCGTACAGAATCCTAATTATTAAATCATTTACCAAAAACTATTTTCATAAATAATTTGTATATCATCATCATATTAATAAATCCAAGGATGATAACTTCAAACAAATGTAAATTTAATCACCTAAATATCAATCACCATTTATCAAATCTCAAATATCAAATTGGTAGTGAGAAATATCCATCCTCGTACTATCTTGATAATGTGAGAAGGTCCAACCATCATCTAGAGACTCAAGTAAAGAGGGAATATCCTAATGTCAATCTATAATAGGGTTGTCTCAAGTAAGGAGGGAGTATCTCAACCTCAACCTACAATAGCGTCATCTGAAGTAGAGAGGGAATGTTTGTCCTCAATCAACTCTGATAGGGAGGGAATGTCCATCCTCAACCTATCAATCGTCTAAGATCACCTCAAGTAGAGAAGGAATGTCCATCCTCGATCTACGATCCATCTAGGATAATTTCTAGTAAAGAGGGAAGGAATGTTCGTCCTCAACCTCGGTTACTAGAGTAAAGAGGGAGGGAGTGTCCATCCTCAACCTCATTTACCATAGTAGGTAGGGAATAATCTTTCCTCATACTACCATTATTTGAATTATCAGTAGATGTGAGGATCATTTCCTTCATCAATCATAGATATAGTAATTATTTATTTATATCTCAAGAAAGAATGTAATCTCAATATATCTCATCATATTTCTAATTGATTAATCACAAATTCATGGTTAACAATGATCTCATTCATTTTGATGCATAAACTTCTTACAAAATACCACATTGGTAAAAATGATTCATAAATTATGCTTCTATTCAGGTCTCACAGGGTAAGAAACTCTATTGTTACAAAATAGGGCAATGGTAATCGATTACCAAGCCATGGTAATCGATTACTTGCTAAATAGAAGCCTAGTAATCGATTACCATCTTTAACCTCGTCTCCAGGAGCTATTTTGCAAGCTAGTAATCGATTACTAGTCCATGGTAATCGATTACCACTTGGGTTTTTAGTAGAATTCAGCTTGTAATCACTCCAAACTCATCACAAACCAATTCTAATCAAATATGATCCATCTACAACATAAATACACCATAGATATTCATTCAAATCACTCTTAAAGTGACATTTCAAGAATGGGTAAATATCGAAACCCAAATCTTCAAACATTAACTCATAGAGTTTTGAAACCAAAATCATAATCAAAATCATAAACATAATCACAAAGTCATCATCTCACTTCATCAATTTAACAATCATATCAAAAATTCTCAATCAAGTTCTTAACTCAAAACTCTTTTAGAAATAAGAAAAGAATAGATGATGTAATGAAAACACCCCTACCTCTCATAAGGATACTCTAATCTTCCACTGATGAATTTTCTAACCTTTATAGGTATTATAGAAAATTCTAGGATTTCATTAAATTCTCAATTTCGTCATTCAACGACTATCCTTATACACCTTTATCAACCACTAAGCTTCATTATTCTTCCTTAGATTAAGTTAAACCTATGGATTTGAACTAAGAAGCTTTCAAATATCCATTTTAATTTGTTTCAATTCCCAAATTAATCTTCACTCTCTCTTTAACATATGCTCAAAATCTTATAATTTTTTTAACTACTTTTCTATTTAATTTGACCTTTAAACACTTACTTAGTATCATTAAAATACCAAACTAATTCATTTGGTCTTCCAAAATTTATTGCAGGTCATACCAATGTTTTTGAACTTCTATAACCCTGATTAAGACTATTTGGTTAGGGAGGATGTTACAATTCTCCCCTCCTTTTAAAAATTTTGTCCTCAAAATTTGATTACCTTAAGCAAAAAGCTCTGGATGACCTCATATCATATTGGATTCAAACTTTCGTGTGGCTTCCTTCGAGTCAATGCCATCTCACATATTACTTTTCTTGATTGTATCCAACTAATCATTTCTAGTTTCAATCTTGTAAAACTTAGAGGTTCCATTCCAGTATGGATAACTTACTGAATATGAAAACTATCAAGCAATTTAACTTGCACCAATCCCTTAAGGATATTCCAACTATTGATACATAGAAGGATACCTTCGAAAACAAAACTCATTCACAGTTTACTATAATCCTCTCATGAACTTGAAACTTTCATTCCAATCCATTCATCTAATTGATCATCATACTGTAACATCCCAAAAATCATCTATTTCATCATAAATAGTCATTTTATAATATTTATGATTTTTGAAATTTTTTTTGGCTTTTTCTAAAAATATTGAATATTTTAATATATTTTTTATTTTACGTACCCATTGAACAGAGTCAGTATAACACTCTGAAAATTGTTTGTTTCAGGATAAATAGTCATTTTCTAATATTTGTGATTTTTGGAAATTTTTTTGAATTTTTCCAGAAATGTCAAATATTTTAATATATTTTTCGTTTTACATGCGCACTGAGCGGAGCCTAAAAAAATAAATTATTTTCCCTGAGTTTGGTAAACTACGAACTGTGGAAACGTCAACGAGGGATCTTACTAAACCCGACGTCAGGCATAGTTTACGAAATTTATATTTTTTTTGAGGTTTTATCTGATAAATAAAATCTCTATACGCACTGTTAAATAAAATTTTGTAGTACACTCTATTATCCAATGGATAATTAATATTGGCTTGTGTACTGCAACAATTATCCATTGGGTAATAACCTATAGCTAAAACCCTAATCACTTTATTATCCTATTATTTTAAATCACCTTATCTTATCCTAAAACAATCCTCTTTATGTCTAATCACAATCTACTTTTATGAACTCCCAAGCTAATCCAAATTTGGTGACACAAAATTTCCCTCCCATTTCTCCTAAGGCCACACGGCCATGAAGGGTTTTTGGAGCCTAAAATTTGTGTTTCACTTAATCACATTAACCATTCTAATTTCAAAAATCAAAAAGTCACCATCTTTATTCCAACTATCACTTTCTCTCTCTAAGCTTCACCTTTTCCCCTCAAAAGAAATTCTCTCCTCCTTCTCTCTAGAAACCTCATGGCCACCACACTCCCAACACACCTAAGATCACAAAATTTTTAAACAACCACATTTCCTTAATGTCCTTCATCATCTAAACACACTTCTAGTTGGAGATTTCTTGAAAAGGTTCCATCTTCACCATCTTCTTCTTCAAGCTTCAAGTTTGGAACTTTTGGGTGAGATTCTTGTTTTCTCCTAACCTTTCTTCCATTTTCATTTTTAAGGTCCTCTTTATGACCATTTAATTCTTTTTTCAAGCTTTGGTGTTGATTTGTTAAAGTTGGAATTTTTAGGGTTTTTGGTAGTGTTGGCCGAAATTCCAAGGAGCTTCAAGGGAGTTTTCCTTGTTTGTTTTTCTCTTGGGTAAGAGGGAGATGATTCTCTTCAACCATCATTGGTAGTAAGAGACTCATTTTTGTGTTGATTGTGAGAAACCCTATTTAGGGTTACTTTCTTTGTTGTATGACTTTTATAACTATGTGTTGTTTTTAATTTGTTTGAGTTGTTTGGTTGATTGAATATGTATATTGATGTGCTTGGATGGATTGGAAACTTGAATGGAAGCAAAATGGCTCTTGCCCTCTCCTATGAGGTTTATGGCCATGAACCCAAAAATTGGGTGTTCTGGATGAAAATTTGTAACAAGTTGAAGATATGATTAATTAAAAGGATAACATGTAATTAATTGAATGAAAATTTGGGAATCCAAATCTTAGAGAGGCTCACGGCCTCTAGGGTTATTTATGGCTCAACTCATGTAACTTTATGCAACTACAACATTTAATTAATTAAGTGATTAAATAGTCAATAATGTAATGAAAGGAAATCAATTTAATAACCTAAAAGGAATCTTTGGACCTAAGAAGTAAATAAGGGTGTGTGAGACTTAGGAAAAATCTTAGAAATAATTCTCTAAGTAAATATGGCTAAATCTAAAGTAAGGAGCTTAATAAGCAAGAGAGATCTCACTAGAGAAGAATTTCATAAGAAATATTAAATTGAAGTGAAACTTAATTAATTGGATAATTAAGAATTAATTAGGGATTCATAAAATGAAAAGAACCAAGAATAGAGTTTCATCTAATAACTTAGAATAAATTTTAATTAAAGTAAGACCCTGAGTGCAAGTAAGAATGATAAATAATTCAATTTAAATCATTCTAAGGGAATTAGGTTTAACATTTAATGACGGACTTATGTAATTAAAATAATAATGATTAAATGAATAATGTGATAGTATTTCTCAAAAAGAAAAACTTATTAAGAAGAATGCAGAAATTTAGGAATAATCCCATAATGTACCCTAAAAGTGTAATGTATTATTTAAGGAGTAATAATATTTATTGTGGGTCCATGAGTGAGACCAAGAATGTGTTGATGCTTATCTTGGCCAAATTATGGCATGTTGTGGAAAAGTATATTATTGTTAAATATACATGAATATACATTGTGCTTTTGAAACTGAAATACCAGACCCAGAAACATCAGATGGACGATTTAGTTAGATGTGATTTGCTCTTATAACTAAAAACATCAGGTAGACGATTTAGTCAGAAAGGACAGGTTATTAGAGGAAACCCAGATAACAGTGGTACAATGTAGCCGTTTGGACGTAAGAAAAATATTTTGTTACAACAATAAGGAAAATATTTTGTTACAACAATAAAGGTGATAAAAACTTGGCCACAAATAAAAAGGAATTGCTTGGGCTAAGAGATCCACTCTTGGTAAATAAATTAAGAACAATATTAATTCTTTTATAACACAATTAGAATCTACACATAACGAAGGTTCCAATCGGAGAATACAACGTTCAAAGTTCATTAAAAATTATATACATAATTATATTATTATTCCTTTAATCATCTATTAACATCACCACTCATAAATGGGATCAAGCATTCATTGTGCCAAACTCTTGTCTACAACAAATCAAGATCTCCACTTTATAAGGAGAGTTTCTAGTACCACCACTTGTAAATGGGTTCAAGCATTCATTGTGTCAATCTCTTGTCTACAACAAATCAAGAACTCCAATTTACAAAGAGGGTTTTTAAATTAATTAGAAACAAAATATAATACATATAATGACCACTTGAAAATATATCATTTAAGCACAAGAGAGAAATTAATCTAACCTTATTTCATTACCAAGAGCTTCACTCTTTCACCTAAGCAAAATGAAACTTAGTTACTCATAAACCAGAAGAAAGGAAGAGAGAAAAAGAAGAAGAAGAACATGACTACAATTTAGAACAAAGGAAAATTACTACAAGAAAACCTAGTAATAAACTAACATCATTTTAGTACCTAACACCTAGCACCTTTAATGATCTGCTAAGACTCCCTTTTATAGAGGATTAGAGATACAAAATGACAAGGGGGCTGAGTCATTAGTGAGTGGATGAGTGGAAAATGAGTGAAAAATGCCAAATGACTTTTGGTGAGTGGAAAATTATGGAGATTCTTTGTCTCTGAAATCATTCAGCTCTGAAGTCATTGAATACGTCAGAATGAAGTAATATGGTCTTGATAAAAGCTGTAGGCTTGCATCCTGGCTTTCAAATGGCTTTAGTTTGAGTTCAATATCATTTCTATAACTCCAGATATGTTCAAATAACTGTACACTACTCAGGCCCAATCATAGCTCCTCTGTTCTGACTTGCAAGCCTAATATCACCCATTAAGCCTCAAATTCTGGAAAAGTGTTCAACATTAAAGTTGTAGATATAGGTCTTAAATATTCAGCATCAAAATTTCAACCCATTTAACAAATTATAGCACTAGAGATAGCATGAACAATACATATAGGTCAATCTGTCAGGAACAGCACTCTAGTTCTTACTTCAACCCCAATTTGAGTTATCTAATCCTGTGATTGGGCCTTTGAGATCTTCATGAAAGTTATAGAGCTCTCTCTTATCTTTAAAATTCCACTAGATTCACCTCATTTGGCCACCTACATCCCAAGATATAGCCCAAATACAAAAATAATGTAAGACATAAATTATGCTAAAAATTCAATTAAGTCCAATTTGAGTCCAAACTTACAAACATAATCAAACTCAATCAATTAAGTACATGGAGAGTGTAAATGACTAAAAATGAAGGCTTATTAATGTATCAAATATGTGATCATCAAATTCCTCCACACTTAGCTTTTTGCACTCCTGAGCAAAACACATAAGACCACTCACTAAAAAAAATGAAACAGACTCAAAACCTAAACACTCTAAAAAACTCAATTGCTAATAATCATTAAGAAGGAAGAGCAACCAATCATTCAAGTAATCAAAATATTCATGAGGTAATATATCTTCACATCTCAAACCATCAAGTAAGGAAACTTCAATTAAAAAGCATAGTCAAGAATGATAGATCTTCACAAGATTCACTCTCAATCCCTCAAGTGTTTAAAAGGTAGGTATTTCACTCAATTTAACCCATGAAAATTGCACTACCATAAGCTTGCTTATCTTCTACTTCTCCACTACTCAAAACACATGCACACATAAATCATGAGAACTTTATTCAAGGTTGTAATGGGGTCAAGGTAAAGGAGAAGGTAATATAGATATGACAAGTTAAATACCAAAGAGAATAAAAGAACATGAAAGCTGAGTTCAATTAACAAGCATGAAAGTTCATCTCAACTCCACCTAATACAAATTTCCTTTACATATTATTTTCCTTTTCTTTATTGCCTTGTTGCCCTTTTTTTCTTTTTACATTTTTTTTATTTTTGATTTTTTTGAATTTTTTGATTTTTTATGATCTTTTATTTATTTATTACAAAAAGAACATCATATATACATTTTTTTAACCATTCTGCACACACACCCCCACACTTGTTCAAGAACTCATCCAATGACAAAGCTAATATTCTCTTATTCCCTAAGGCTAAGTAAGAACATGGTTTTTCATTTAAGACACATAATGAGTTCAAAACAAAGTATGGTCAAATAAGCTCAAAGGGGTTAAGCAAGGGAAAATAGGTCATTTCTAATGCTTTACGGTGGCAGAAATCAGAGAATTTACAAGAAGTCATAAGAGTGCTTGATATCATATTAGGAATCAGAGAATTTTCAAGAAGTCATAAGAGTGTTTGATATCATATTGAGATAATATACTGCTAAGTAAGACTGGCTATTTGATTAAAGTAGCTATTTCAAGAAAAATGCCTCAATCATATTTATATATGCATATGAAAATGCAGTCTCAAAAAGAATCGAAGCAAGTTCTAGAGTAACAATTCCATAAGTGAAATTCACACAAGAAAGAAGAGAATGGTACAAATGTTCAATCCATTCATCAATAGGCTCAAAATCTCACAAGGCATCATTCTATCATTCTCAGTCCACCAATTCAACATCCATAACCAAGCATGTGAATTTTAAGAAAAAAGACAAATTACGCAATCATGTAAATTTCCCTGAATTTGAATTACTATTTCCACACAAACTAATTACTACCCCAATCTAGATGCGTCTCAAGAGTAAAATTACTCCTGACTCTATCATCCCTAATTGGTTTAGCTGTTAATAAATTATTAATAAATATATAAACACGACAAACATATTAATAAACACACTTCCTATTTTTTTCAAGCTTTTTTTTTACACAATTATTCACATAATTATACACAATTACTCACATAATTATTAACACAACTATTGACACAACTATCCTTCCCCCCAACCAGATCACAACATTGTCCTCAATGTTAAAACATAAAAAGGTAAAGGATAGAAGAAAGTACCTGTTGTTGCAATTATTGAAAAGAAAAAGCTCACACAAATTTAAACAGAAATAAAGTACGATAAATAAAACCAAAGATAAAGGAAAGTTATAGATGAAGTGCCAGATCACACTCTTGTTCCTTGCTGCCTCCCTTGTTGTTGCCTCTCTTGTTGCTGCCTCCCTTGCTGCTGCCTCTTAACCAATCTATCTGAGCTATTACTGATTCAGGTTCATAAATAAAAACTTGTAATTTATCAATTAATTCATCAATAGTAGAAGCAGATATAAGGAGTCGTCTTGCTGAAGGTGTGATAAATTTCTGTTCCACAGCATGGTCAAGAAAAGATAACAAATTATCAAAGAAATTATTAACATTCAACAAACCTATGGGTTTATGGTGGATGTTCAGTTGGGCCCAAGAGACAATTTGAAAGACTTCTTCCATAGTACCAAAATCACCTGGTGAGGCTATGAATACATCAGAGTTTGCAAGCATTATCCTCATTCATTCATCCATAGATGATACTTGAAGCTCTAGTCCAATTATCTTTCCAACGATGTTCCTTCGAGTTAAAGGTTCAGGAATGACACATAAAACTTGACCACCTCTTACAAATACAGAAAGTGATACAGCCCCCATTAACCCAAGGCAACCTCCCCCATATACTACACGAATGTTCCTCGCAGCAAGTGTTTTACCAACAGTGCTTGCTGCGTTTACAAACTCTAAACTCTTCTCATAACTTGTCCCACAAAATACACAGATACTGGCAAATCTACGAACAAAAGAAGAAGAAGCTCCCTCCATTTTACACTTAGACTCCTTTTGAATGATTTTGAGTTAAAGGAAAGTGAAGGAAATGTAGTGTTTAAATAGGAAAGAAAATAGAAAAAGTAATTATAGCACCTATATGGGTAGGTTGGCTGTTGTCAGAAAAGTTTGAATTTAAGAATTTTTTTATTTTTTATTTTTTAGTTTTTTTAGACTTCAAGAAAACCATCAGGGTAAAGAAGTCTAGAAACCCCTGAAGGATCTCGTCCAAAGGATCGTCTGTCCAAAATCAAAATACAATAAAATCATGCAAAGATAATAATAATAAGTGATGACATACCTTTATGTACAGGTTTCATGGCAGATCTTTATACTGCACATCATGAGTGCAGTAATACTAAGATGGTTCAGCTAATCTTGGAATTCTTCTCCCTCCCGCTTGTTTGAAGAAAAGAGAATAAAGAAACCATCGTGGGTTTCCATCTTGGGTCTAGAACCTAGAGAGCTCACACTTGGGTTCGTAACATTAACAAAGATGTTAAAATCTGAAACCCGAATTGTCCAAGATCCAGAATGCTCCATCCTAGGGTGCTGAGAGCCCTTTCTAATAAAAGAGAGGATCAAGCTTAGATGCCTCATATGCTTTGGTAGCCGCGAGTTACTTCTCACTAATAACTAAAGTGAAATACTTCTACCTGTCCATCAACTCCACAGTGCCTAGATGGTAAACATTGGGTTGTGGAGTGCAACTCTCTACAGAGCATGGCACACGAACCTTATTTACGGACCGGCGTGCGATGGAACCATGATGTGGGCAAGAATTTAACCAATCTTTAAAACGTTCCCAACTTTGAAAAAATGGAACTACTTTCTGACAATCTTGGTTCCAATCAAATGAAGCATATTTTCAAAGTTAGGAACGTTTTAAAGATTTGTTAAATTCTTGCCCATATCATGGTTTCATCACACGCCGATCCATAAATAAGGTTCATGTTCCGTGCTCTGTAGAGAGCCGCACTCCACAACCCAATGTTCACCATCTAGGCACTGTGGAATTGATGGACAGGTAGAAGCGTCCAACTTTGGTTATTAGTGAGAAGTACCCCGCGACTGCCAAAGCGTATAAGGTATCTAAGCTTGATCCTTTCTTTTATTAGAAGGGGCTCTCAGCGCCCTAGGATGGAGCGTTCTGGATCTTGGACATTGCGGGTTTCAGATTTTAACATCTTTGTTGATGTTACGAACCCAAGTGTGAGCTCTCCAGGTTCTAGACCCAGGATGGAAACCCACGATGGTTTCTTTATTCTCTTTTCTTCAAACAAGCAGGAGGGAAAAGAATTCCAAGATTAGCTGAACCATCTTGGTATTACTGCACTCATGACACGCAGTATAAAGATCTGCCATGAAACCTGTACATAAAGGTATGTCATCATTTATTATTATTATCTTTATATGATTTTGTTATATTTTAGTTTTGGACAGTCGATCCTTTGGACGGGATCCTTCAGGGGTTTCTAGACTTCTTTACCCTGATTGTTTTCTTGAAGTCTAAAAATAAATAAATAAATAAATTCTTAAATTCAAACTTTTCTGACAACAGCCAACCTACCCATATAGGTGCTATAATTACTTTTTCTATTCTCTTCCCTATTTAAACACTACATTTCCTTTACTTTCCTTCAACTCAAAATCATTCAAAGGGAGTGTAAGTGTAAAATGGAGGGAGCTTCTTCTTCTTCTGTTCGTAGATTTGCCAGTATCTGTGTATTTTGTGGTACAAGTCATGGGAAGAGTTTAAAGTTTGTAAACGCAGCAAGCACTGTTGGTAGAACACTTGCTGCGAGGAACATTTATGTAGTATATGGGGGAGGTTGCCTTGTGTAACACCCCAACTTTTGGGATAATTACAATATAATCCTGAAATGTACTGTTTTGTAATTTCTATGAGTAGTAAATTGAATTTGACTGTTCCGTGAGTGTATTTGACTGTTGTATGTGATTTGCTCCGAGCCAGGGAAATAATAATTTTCTGGCCGAAAAAATCTTATTTTAATTAATTGGAGTTGGGGGATCTTACTAAACCCAATTCTGATTGATATATATATTAATCTTTTAATTTTTAGGATTTAACTGTGCAATAAAATAATTTTATATTATTAGAATATTATTTTATTTAACAGTACCTACTGTCTCAAAAATAGTAGAAATCTGCTTCAAAATGACCATGGACCCTTAAAAGTCTATGGGACCCACGTTTAGAAAAGCAGTCAACGATTCTGACTAGACAAAATTCTAAGCCAATAGGAATCATTCAACGAAAGTGGCTTGACTATTTTGAACCAATAAGAAGTAGTCAAACAAAGAGGCAAAGACTTCTTTGTGGACCATTAGATGTAGAAGCTTGTTTTGGAAGCTTTAATCTTAACCGTTGATCAAATCAATGGTGTGAGAGCAATTCTAGTTTAATCACTAAGCAATATCCACCTTAGATTAAATCAAAGGCTAGGGATTAAAGTTAAAATCAAAGGTTAAGAGTAAGTCAAATATAGTGGCTTGACTTTGCTTAGAAGCTAATTGAACCTAATTTGGTTAATCTAATTACTTAATTAGTAAACTAAGTAAACTAACCTAGTTATTAATTATTTATAATCTAAATACTAATTAGATATCCTAATTATGTTTAGAAGCTATGATATATGCTAATATATATTAAACTAATTAGTTATGTAATTAGAATGTTAATTAAGTGTTAATGGGAGACTTAACCTATTTAATTAGCATGTGTTTAGCTTTCAATTAAAATTAAACCAAGCCCCTAAGTACCCTTGAACCCCACGGCCAAGGAGGCTAAATGGCCAAGTTCTCACAAGTTCCACAAGGTTCTTGAACCATCCAAGTGACATAAGCCATGTGCTTCAAAGTGTGAACACATATGGATATTTACTATCCAAATTAAACACTCAACCTCTCCTACAACTCTCACATGGTAGCCCCTCCACAATTTACACTTGATATTCACTTTTACACTTATCAAAAGACTTTACTTCATTTTCTCTCAAAATACCAAGAACACCAAGCAACTTTCTTTTCTATTTTCTCTCTCAAATTCGGCCCAAGCACCCAACACCACCATCAATCTTCTATAATTTTATCTCATAGCTTTTCCTAAACCACAACTATCTCCTAAACACTTTTCCTTTACAAGGTTTTGTCAAAAACCTATTCCTTCTAGTTCAAAATCAAAGCTTTTGTTCACTTCCCTAAGGGTAAGTTTTTGATTTTATGGTTTAAAGTTTGATTTTTGATTTTCTTAACCATGATTATTTCATGGTTTTTCAATATTGAGCCTTGTATGTGATTTTACTAATTATTTAAGAATTATTAGGGTTTTGTGTTGGTTTTCAAGAAAGCAAGGAGAAGGAGGAGACTAGGAGATCTTTGTCTTCAAGAGGTAAGAGGGAGATTCAATCTCATTAACCTTGTATGGTGATGAGGAGAATGGAATTGTATGTGTGTGAAGAATCCATAAGGATTCATTTGTGTGGTTGTTTATTGTTTTTATTATTTGTGATTGATTTTATTTGCAAGCATGTTTATAGCTTTAATATATATTGCATGTGTTTATATATTGCATGTGTTTATAGATATATGATTATTAATATAGGATGTGAATAACATGTAACGATTGTATAAGTGTTCCAAAGAACACATTGAGGCTCACAACCTTACCATTAAACAGAGAACCAAAATGTTCTCAACCATTTTCTAAAACAATGATTTAATGAATCTAGGTAAAATAATGAATTTGAGAATGAGTTAGGTTAATTATGGCCAACATGCCATTTAATGTATATTTGAACTCCAAATTTATTTTCTAAGGTGGGTTAAGTAACTAATTTACAAAAGAAATTGATTCCAATGAATCTTTGGGAAATAAAATGAATAAATTTAGTTTAGAATTTTAAATTAGCAGAATTTATTATAAGCAATAAATAAAGTGAACACTTGAAAAATACTAACGTAGAGCTCACTCTCTGAGTTTTGAAGCGCGTTAGCAAGTTTCAAGATGTAAATGATGGGTAAGGTTAAAATGAACAATATTTAGAGGAAAACGTTAAAAATATCATATACTGATTTTATAGGCAAAATGCTGTCAAAATTTACTAAAATCAGATAAATAAAATGAAAAGATTTCATAATATATTTATAACATAAGGAAAATACTTTACGTAGTTTAAAAGTACTAGATATAGTCTACACATATTTAAAATGATGATTTTAAGCTATATGGTTAAGAAAATGATTTAAAAATCTTACGCGATTGAGAAAATGACTTAAAAACATTACGCGATGTTCAAAAACATCAAAACATATTTATGCGATTTTAAAACATTCGTAAAAGCGACGTGATTGTGAAAATGCGATAAAATTTCTACACAATTAAACGATACAGCGAGTTTTACTGTCGGGCCAAAGTGGTGGACCCGGACATGTTGTGAGATAGTACTGTCAAGTGGAGACATGCTATATTTTGGTATATTGAGACTGAGGGTATTTTTGTAAATATAATAATATATTGGAACTAAGGGTATTTTGGTAATTCTTGATCATGCTTAGAGAGTTGTGTCAATTTGGTTGATAATTGGCGATTGGTTGACGAGATGAATTACACTGTGTTGTGGTGTGATAGGCGTAGTGTGGTTCGTTATATGAACTTGGAGGCATTAGTGTGCAGATAATTCCACATATGGACAGTGGGTTGCTCCTCTGGGCCGTGGTAACGAGCAACACACTAATGATCTCGATAAGCACTATTCTTAATCGAGATATTGTGGAGACTATTTAGTACAATGGTTGTGGTACACGATGTATTGGACTGTGTACTACTACATGATGTTTTGGACTGTGGGCTATAGACACGACATGGGACAGTACAATAGTTTGGTTAGGCAGCCTGAGGTACTATTTGTTCTTTTCAGATCATTCTCTCAGATATCCGTGTTTAGCTCCATTGAGTAGGAACGAGTCAGTGTGTGTATCATTCATTATCTGCATTTTAATGTTTACTATAATCTGTGATAAAATGTATGATGTATTGCTTTACTATACTGTGTGAGGTATGATGGTATGTATTGTTGTGATATCTATTGTATTGTCGTTTTCTTTATTGCCATGCTGGTAGTGATGTAGATTGTCTCACCTCTCTATATATATTTCTTTGTATTATTATTATATTCCGTAAAGAGTTTGAGGAGGAGGAAGAGGAACAGCCTCTTGAGATACAGTATCCGGACGAGCGACAGCCGAGCGAGCAGCACGAGGACGATGAGCAGATAGATCATCCCTATCATCTAGACTGATCTTAAGATCATGGCGTTGCCGGGATTCTTCGGTTTTGTGAGACTTGACTTTCATAGAGGTTTGGAGGCCTAGCGTATGCGTGAGGATGGACGTCTGACTGTGTCCCTGAGTAGAGAGTTTGATGGCGAGATTATATCTACTACTACTTTGTATCTACATCTAGAGTTGCCTCTGACTCTTAGGCGATACTGGGAAGGAATTTTCCATGCGCCTAGCGAGCTCAGTAGTGAGTCAACAGCCCAGACTCAGGTCCGTAGAGTTGTGGGACTTCCAGGATTTCTGTCTTTCGATGATCTCTCTGAAGATGATCCATCGGAGGGTTAAAAAATCTTCGAGGTGCACTTGGGTAATGTTATGTTTTTAGTATTATGCTGACACTTTACTGCTTTGATAAATATTTTTAGTTGTAAATTATTTGTGTATTTTCATATGTATATTATGGTGTGATTATGTTTTGTTTTATTTTATGTTTTGTGTTATTTTATTTGATGTTATAAGTATAAAAGGAAAAATTTTACCACTAATATTATTTATGTACCAAACGTTTTACAACTTGGGTAAGAATTTTATTTTATTTTATTTTATTGCATCATAAATGTGACATCCCCACAAGGGTGTTACACCTTGGGTTAATGGGGGCTATATCACTTTCTGCATTTGTAAGAGGTGGTCAAGTTTTAGGTGTCATTCCTGAACCTTTAACTCGAAGGAACATCGTTGGAAAGACAATTGGACTGGAGCTTCAAGTATCATTTATGGATGAACGAATGAGGATAATGCTTGTAAACTCTGATGCATTCATAGCCTCACCAGGTGGTTTTGGTACTATGGAAGAAGTCTTTCAACTTGTCTCTTAGGCCCAACTGAACATCCACCATAAACCCATAGGTTTGTTGAATGTTAATAATTTCTTTGATAATTTGTTATCTTTTCTTGACCATGTTGTGGAATAGAAATTTATCACACCTTCGGCAAGACGACTCCTTATATCTGCTTCTACTGTTGATGAATTAATTGATAAATTATAAAATTTTGTTTATGAACCTGAATCAGTAATAGCTCAGATAGATTGGTTAGGAGGCAGCAGCAAGGGAGGCAGCAGCAAGAGAGGCAATAGTAAAGGAGGCAGCAAGGAACAAGAGTGTGATCTAGCACTTCATCTATAACTTCTTTTATTTTTGCTTTCACTTATCGTACTTTGTTTCTGTTTAACTTTGTGTGAGCTTTCTCTTTTCAATAATTGTAATAACAGGTACTTTCTTCTATCCTTTACCTTTTTATGTTTTAACATTGAGGACAATGTTGTGATCTGGTTGGGGGGAAGGATAGTTGTGTCAATAGTTGTGTGAATAATTATGTGAATAATTGTGTAAAAAAATGCTTGAAAAAAAATAAGAACTGTGTTTATTAATATGTTTGTCGTGTTTATATATTTTTCAGCAATTTACTAACAGCTAAACCAATTAGGGATGGCAAAGTAAGGAGTAATTTTACTCTTGAGACGCATCTAGATTGGGGTAGTAACTAATTTGTGTGGAAGTAGCAATTCAAATTCAGAGAAATTTGCATGATTGAGTAAATTATCTTCTTTCTTAAAATACATATGCTTGGTTATGGATGTTGAATTGGTGGACTGAGAATGATAGAATGATGCCTTCTGAGATTTTGAGCCTATTGATGAATGAATTGAACATTTGTACATTTCTCTTCTTTCTTGTGTGAATTTCACTCATGGAATTGTTACTCTAGAACTTGCTTCGATTCTTTTTTAGACTACATTTTCATATGCATACATAAATATGATTGAGACATTTTTCTTGAAATAGCTACTTTAATCAAACAACCAGCCTTGCTTAGCAGCATATTATCTCAATATGATATCAAACACTCTTATGACTTCTTGGAAATTCTCTGATTCCTAATATGATATCAAGCACTCTTATGACTTCTTGTAAATTCTGTGATTCCTGCTAACGTAAAGCATTAGAAATGACCTATTTTCCCTTGCTTAACTCCTTTGAGCTTATTTGACCATTCTTTGTTTCGAAATCATTATATGTCTTAGATGAAAAACCATGTTCTTACTTAGCCTTAGGGAATAAGAGAACATTAGCTTTCTCATTGGATAAGTTCTTGAATAAGTGTGGGGGTGTGTGTGCAGAATGGTTAAAAAAATGTATATATGATGTTCTTTTTGTAATAAATAAAAAAAAGACCACAAAAAAATCAAAAAAATCAAAAATCAAAAACAAAAAAAAATGTAAAAAGAAAAAGAGGGTCAACAAGGCAATAAAGGAAAGGAAAAGAATATGTAAAGGGAATTTGTATTAAGTGGAGTTGGGATGAACTTTCATGCTCATTAATTAAACTTAGCTTTCATGTTCTTTTATTATCTTTGGTATTTAACTTGTCATATATATATTACTTTCTCCTTTACCTTGACCCCATTACAACCTTGATTAAAGTTCTCATGATTTGTGTGTGCATGTGTTTTGAGTAGTGGAGAAGTAGAAGATAAGCAAGTTTATGGTAGTGTAATTTTCATGAGTTGAATTGAGTGAAATACCTACCTTTTAAACACTTGAGGGATTGAGAGTGAATCTTGTGAAGATCTATCATTCTTCACTTATGCTTTTCAATTGAAGTTTCCTTGCTTGTTGGTTTGAGATGTGAAAATATGTTACCTCATGAATGTTTTGATTACTTGAATGATTGGTTGCTCTTCATTCTTAAATATTATTAGAAATTGAGTCTTTTAGAGTGTTTAGTTTTTGAGTCTGTTTCATTTTTTTTTTTAGTTTTGGTCTTATGTATTTTGCTCAGGAGTGCAAAAAGCTAGGTGTGGGGGAATTTGATAATCACATATTTGATACATTAATAAACCCTCATTTTTAGTCATTTACACTCTCCATGTACTTAATTGATTGAGTTTGATTATGTTTTGTAAGTTTGGACTCAAAGTGGACTTAATTGAATTTTTTAGCATAATTTATTTCTTACATTGTTTCTGTATTTGGAATATATCTTGGGATGTAGATGGTCAAATGAGGTTAATCTGGTGGCATTTTAAAGATAAGAGAGAACTCTATAACTTTCATGAAGACTTTAAAGGCCCAATCACACGATTAGATAACTCAAATTGGGGTTGAAGCAAGAACTAGAGTGTTATTCCTGACAGATTGACCTATATATACTGATCATGCCATATCTCGTGTTATAGGTTTTCAAATGGGCTGAACTGTTGATGCTGAATAGTTAAGACCCATATCTACAACTTTTATGTTGAACACATTTCCAGAATCAGAGGCCTAATGGGTGATATTGGGCTTTCAAGTCAGAACAGAGGAGTTGTGACTGGGCCTGAGAAGTGTGCAGTAATTTGAACGTATCTGGAGTTATAGAAATGATATTGGACTCAAACTAAAGCCATTTGAAATCTAAGATCCAGGCCTACAACTTTTATGAAGACCACATTACTTTATTTAATGACAGCTATATTTTTTGTAAAAGTTGTGAAAGTTGTCAGAAATTGGGTTCCATTTCTAAAAGAGACATGATGCCTTTGAACCCTATCATTGTCATTGAAATTTTTGATTATTGGGGAATTAATTTTATGGGTCCATTTCCATCATCATTTGGATTTGTGTATATTTTTGTTGCAGTTGATTATGTCTCAAAATGGATTGAGGCAATTCCATGTCGATACAATGATCACAAAACTGTTTTGAAATTTTTAAAAGAAAATGTTTTGAGTCGATTTGGAATCCCTCGAGCTATCATCAGTGATGGGGGAAAACATTTTTGTAATAAACTATTTGAATTTTTAATGAAGAAATATGGCATCACACACAAAATTGCTACCTCTTATCACCCTCAGATACGTGAACAAGTTAAATTAGCAAATAGGGAGATTAAACAAATTTTGAAAAAAACGGTTAACCAAAATAGTAAAGATTGGTCTTTAAGACTAAATGATGCACTTTGGGCTTACCGTACTGCTTTCAAAACATCTTTAGGCATGTCACCCTATTAGTTAGTCTATGGAAAACCTTGTCACTTGCCTGTAGAATTGGAACATAAAGCATTTTGGGCCATTGAAGCTTTCAACTCAAATCTTGATGATGCTTCCAAGTTACGCAAATTGCAATTGAATGAACTTGAGGAATTGAGAAATGATGCATATAAAAACTCAAAAATTTATAAAGCTAGAACAAAAGCTTTTCATGACAAATCAATTTTGAGAAAATCTTTTGAAATTGGTCAAAAAGTTCTGCTTTATAATTCTCATCTTCACCTATTCCCTGGAAAATTAAGATCTAGGTGAATTGGTCCCTTTATTGTCAAACATGTGTATCCTTATGGGGCCATAGACATTGAGAATCCTAGGAATGGTAATGTTTTAAAGGTTAATGGACAAAGACTCAAACCATTTCTGGAACAACAAGTTGCTGAGGTAGAATTCATCTCCCTTTCTAATCCTTGTTATGAGTAGAAATTATTTTAAGTTTGTTTCTTTCTTTTTGTAGTTCCTGGTTGAATGGCAGATAACAGTACTCCATGACTCTCAAGTCGGTTTGTTGTTCAGTTTCCCATAATAACTAATTCTTTTTCCTTCAAAATGGATGTCATCCTCTCAAATCTAAGAAAACATTTCCCTTCTGTTCCTAAAAATACTCTAACCAAAATCTACACAGCTAGGTGTGAAAGACTGAGACTGTTAATGTACAAGGGCATCCCAGAAGATATATGCTGGATAATCGAAGCAAAGGTTGATTTAGCTAGTTAATCTTCAGATTCATTTGTCCCATACATGCCTGGTCTCGGTAAAAGTTCATTTTCAAAAAGGAGAAGAGCAAAAAGAATGCAAGTTTGTTATAAGTGTGCACGATGGAATTGTAACACGCGATGTCGCTCTTTGGGGATGGTTTCCGTAAACAGAGAAGATAAAATATTATTCATTAAGAATAGACTGAGTAAGGAGTCATTAGATAATATCTTATTGACTCTTGAGATGCATTCTTGTGGAGTTGTGCAGCGTGAACTTCTTAGTTTGTGGAATCTCTTCAAGGACGAGCAAGAGCGTTATAGTCTTGGGAATCTGACTCAAAAAGACCTTGTTTGCCAATTTATAAGAAAATTGGATGGGAAACTTATCCTCGACTCATAGAAAGCGTTTAAGTCGTTTCTGGACGTGAAACTAGAGGAAGATGTGAGCCACAATCATAACAACTTATATATATTATATTGTACATCTTCAAAAAAAGAAGAATAAAAAAGAATAAAAAAAGAATAAAAAAGAACAAAAAAAAATAAAAAAAAAAAAGAAAAAAAAGAAAAAAAAAAAAAAAGAGGCGAAACTTCGGTTGTACTTTATCTTTAATTAGATTAGGAGCCCCTGCCAATGGCAGACCAGTCATTGACTCGGGTGGACCTTCGCACACCGGTTAGTAAATAAGGTTCGTGTGCCATGCTCTGTAGAGAGCCGCGCAAGTATTCCCAGGTTTTAACCATAGGCTTTGCTTGCTGATGGACAGAAAGAAGCGTCTCGTGTTTACATTCTCGCGTGACAATGCCTCTGAGCTGGATCCTGTGATTTAATGTCATGGGCTCTTCAGCGACCTCTCACTGGCTGTGGTTATTGGTCGTCGTATTCAGATTTTCTCTCTTTAATTAGAGGGACGATGCATAGGTTGGGATATCCCACAAGCGGGAAGGAGAAGAATGCCCAGATTGGCTGAGCTGTCTTGGTATTACTGCACTCATGACACGTAGTATAAAGATACACCATGAAACCTGTACATAAAGGCATGTAATCATTTGTTATTATTATTTTTGTATGATTTTGTTAAATTTTGGTTTTGGATAGATGATCCTTTGGATAGGGCCCTTCGGGGGTTTCTAGACTTCTTTGCCTTGATGATTTTCTTGAAGTAAAAAAAAATAAAATAAAAAACAAAACAAAAAACAAAAACAAAAACAAAACAAAAACAAAAAAAAATTCTTTCTTAATTTCAAACTTTTCTGACAACAGTCAACCTACCCACATATGAGCTATTATTACTTTTTCTATTCTCTTCCCTATTTAAACACTCAATTTTCTTCACTTTCCTGCAACTCGTACTCATTCAAAGAGAGTGTGAGTGTAGAAATGGAGGGAGCTTCTTCTTCTGTTCATCGACTTACCAATATCTGTGTATTTTGTGGGCCAACTTATGAGAAGGGTTTAGAGTATGTAGAAGCAGCAATCACTTTTGGTTGAACACTTGCTGCGAGAAAAATTCATTTAGTATATGGGAGAAGTAGCATTGGGTTAATGAAGGTTGTATCACTTGCTCCACATTTAAGAGGCAATCAAGTTTTAGGTATCATTCCTAGACCTTTAGTTCGACAGAATATCACTAGAAAAACAATTGGGAGGAGCTTCAAGTATCATCTATGGATGAACGAATGAGCACAATGCTTGCAAACTCTAATGCATTCATAGCCTTATCAGGTCGTTTTGGTACTATGGAAGAAGTTTTTCAAATTATTTCTTAGGCCCAACTGAACATCCACCATAAACCCATAGGTTTGTTGAATGTTAATAATTTCTTTAATAATTTGTTATCTTTTCTTGACCATGCTGTGGAACAGAAATTTATCACACCTTCAACAAGACGACTCCTTATATTTGCATCTACTGTTGATGAATTAATTGATAAATTACAAGCTTTTGTTTATGAACTTTAATCAGTAATAGCTCAGATAGATTGGTCAAGAGGCAGCAGCAAGGGGGGCAGCTGCAAGAGAGGTAACAACAAGGGAGGCAGCAAGGAACAAGAGTGTGATCTAGCATTTCATCTATAACTTTCCCTTATCTTTAGTTTTATTTATCATACTTTGTTTCTTTTTAAATTTGTGTGAGATTTCTCTTTTTAGTAATTGCAACAACAAGTACTATCTTCTATCCTTTACTTATCTATCTTTGACATTGAGGATAATGTTGTGATCTGGTTGGGGGGAAGGATAGTTGTGTAAAAAAAAACCAAAAAAAAAATAGAAAAGCAAATTTTTAGGAAGTGTGTGTATTAATATGTTTGTTGTGTATTTGTCGTGTTTATATATTTGTCAGCAATTTACTAACAGCTAAACTAATTAGGGATGGCAGAGTAAGGAGTAATTTTACTCTTGAGACGTATCTTAGTTGGGGTAGACAACTAGTTTGTGTGGAAGAAGCAATTCAAATTCAGGGAAATTTGCATGATTGAGTTAATTGTCTTCTTTCTTAAAAATCACATGCTTGGTTATGGATGTTTAATTGGTGGACTGAGAATGATAGAATTATGCCTTGTGAGATTTTGAGCCTATTAATGAATGGATTGAACATTTGTACCATTTTCTTCTTTCTTGTGTGAATTTCACTCATGAAATTATTATTCTAGAACTGGCTTTGATTCTTTTTGAGACTACACTTTCATATGCATACATAAATATGATTGAGGCATTTATCATAAAATAGCTACTTTAATCAAATAGCCAGCCTTGCTTAGCAGCATATTGTCTCAATATGATATCAAACACTCTTATGACTTCTTGTGAATTCTCTGATTCTTGCCAACGTAAAGCATTGGAAATGACCTATTTCCCCTTGCTTAACCCCTTTGAGCTTATTTGACCATTCTTTGTTTCGAATTCATTATATGTCTTAAATGAAAAACCATGTTCTTACTTAGCCTTAGGGAATAAGAGAACATTAGCTTTGTCATTGGATGAGTTCTTGAACAAGTGTGGGGGTGTGTGTGCAGAATGGTTAAAAAAATGTATATATGATGTTCTTTTTGTAAAAAATAAAAAAAATAAAAAAAATCAAAAATCAAAAATCAAAAATAAAAAAAAATGTAAAAAGAAAAAGAGAGTCAACAAGGCAATAAAGGAAAGGAAAAGAATATGTAAAGGGAATTTGTATTAGGTGGAGTTGGGATGAACTTTCATGCTTGTTAATTGAACTCAGCTTTCATGCTCTTTTATTCTCTTTGGTATTTAACTTGTCGTATCTATATTACCTTCTCCTTTACCTTGACCCCATTACAACCTTGATTAAAGTCCTCGTGATTTGTGTGTGCATGTGTTCTGAGTAGTGGAGAAGTAGAAGATAAGCAAGCTTATGGTAATGCAATTTTTATGGGTTGAATTGAGTGAAATACCTACCTTTTAAACACTTGAGGGATTGAGAGTGAATCTTGTAATAAAGATCTATCATTCTTCACTAATACTTTTCAATTGAAGTTTCCTTACTTGCTGGTTTGAGATGTGAAGATATGTTACCTCATGAATGTTTTGATTACTTGAATGATTGGTTGCTCTTCATTCTTAAATATTATTAGAAATTGAGTCTTTTAGAGTATTTAGTTTTTGAGTCTATTTTTTTTTTTTAGTTTTGGTCTTGTGTGTTTTGCCCAAGAGTGCAAAAAGCTAAGTGTGGGGGAATTAAAAACTTGATGCAGTATTAAAAGTTAAGTTGCAAACTCAAGTGCAGGTTATCTCAAGTAATAAATTTCTCGGGAGTCCGAGGTCGATTCACAGGGAATTGATGAAGAAAAATTTATTTGACATAAAAAAAAAATATTTTGTTACAACAATAAAGGTGATAAAAACTTAGTCACAAATAAAAAGGAATTGCTTGGGCTAGGAGATCCACTCTTAGTAAATAAATTAAGGACAAGATTAGTTCTTTTATAACTCAATTAGAATCCACACATAATGGAGGTTCCAATCAGAAAATATAATGTTCAAAGTTCATTAAAAATTATATACGTAATTATATTACGATTCCTTTAATCATCTATTAACACCACCACTCATAAATGGGATCAAGCATTCATTGTGCCAAAATCTTGTTTACAACAAATCAAGATCTCCACTTTATAAGGAGAGTTTCTAGCACCACCACTTGTAAATGGGTTAAAGCATTCATTGTGTCGATCTCTTGTCTACAACAAATCAAGAACTCCACTTTACAAGGAGGGTTTCTAAATTGATTGGAAACAAAATACAATACGTATAATAACCACTTGAAAATATATCATTTAAGCACAAGAGAGAAATTAATCTAAACTTATTTCATTACCAAGAGCTTCACTTTTTCACCTAAGAAAAATGAAACTTAGTTACTCATAGATAACAAGAAAGAAAGAGAGAAGAAGAGAAGAAGAACATGACTTCAATTTAGAACAAAGGAAAATTACTATAAGAAAACCTAGTAACAAACTAACAACATTTTGGTACCTAACACTAAACACCTTTAATGATCTACTAAGGCCCCATTTTATAGAGGATTATAGATACAAAATGACAAGGGGGCTGAGTCATTAGTGAGTGGATGAGTGAGAAATGAGTGAAAAATGCCAAATGACTTTTGGTGAGTAAAAAATTATAGAGATTCTATGTCTCCAAAATCATTAAGCTTCGAAGTCATTGAATACATCAGAATAAAGTAATATGGTCTTCATGAAAGTTGTAGGCCTAGATCTTAGCTTTCCAATGGCTTTAGTATGAGTCCAATACCATTTCTATAACTCCAGATACATTCAAATTACTGCACACTGCTCAGGCCCAGTCACAGCTCCTCTGATCTGAATTGCAAGCCCAATATCACCCATTAGGCCTCAGATTCTGGAAACATTTTCAACATAAAGGTTGTAGATATGGGTCTTAGCTATTTAACATCAAAATTTTAGCCCATTTGACAACCTATAGCACGAAATATGACATGAACAGTATACATAGGTCAAGCTATCAAGAACAGCACTCTAGTTCTTGCTTCAACCCCAATTTGAGTTATCTAATCGTGTAACTGGGCCTTTGAGGTCTTCATAAAAGTTATAGAGCTCTCTCTTGTCTTTAAAATGCCACCAGATTCTCCTCATTTACCACCTACATCCCAAGATATAGCCCAAATAAAGAAATAATGTAAGACATAAATTATGCTAAAAAATTCAATTAATTCCAATTTGAGTCCAAACTTACAAAACATAATCAAACTCAATCAATTAAGTACATGGAGAGTGTAAATGACTAAAAATGAAGGCTTATTAATGTATCAAATATGTGATCATCAAATTCTTCCACACTTAACTTTTTGCACTCCTGAGCAAAACACATAAGACCACTCACTAAAAAAAATGAAACAGACTCAAAAGCTAAACACTCTAAAAGACTCAATTTCTAATAATATTTAAGAATGAAGAGTAACCAATCATTCAAGTAATCAAAACATTCATAAGGTAACATATCTTCACATCTCAAACCATCAAGTAAGGAAACTTCAATTGAAAAACATGAGCCAAGAATAATAGATCTTCACAAGATTCACTCTCAATCCCTCAAGTGTTTAAAAAGTAGGTATTTCACTCAATTCAACTCATGAAAATTGCACTACCATAAGCTTGCTTATCTTCTACTTCTCCACTACTCAAAACATAAGCACACACAAATCATGAGGACTTTATTCAAGGTTGTAATGGGGTCAAGGTAAAGGAGAAGGTAATATAGATATGACAAGTTAAATACCAAAGAGAATAAAAGAATATGAAAGCTGAGTTCAATTAACAAGCATGAAAGTTCAACTCAACTCCACCTAATACAAATTCCCTTTACATATTCTTTTCCTTTTCTTCATATACAAATCCCTGGTAACGGCGCCAAAAACTTGATACGGGATTAAAAGTTAAGTTGCAAACCCAAGTGCAGGTTATCTTAAGTAATAAATTTCTCGGGAGTCCGAGATCGATCCACAGGGAATTGATGAACAAAAATTTATTTGACATAAGGAAAATATTTTGTTACAACAATAAAGGTGATAAAAACTTGATCACAAATAAAAAGGAATTGCTTGGGCTAGGAGATCCACTCTTGGTAAATAAATTAAGGACAAAATTAATTCTTTTATAACTCAATTAGAATCCACACATAACGGAGGTTCCAATCGAAAAATATGATGTTCAAAGTTCATTAAAAATTATATACGTAATTATATTATGATTCCTTTAATCATCTATTAACACCACCACTCATAAAAGGGATCAAGCATTCATTGTGCCAAAATCTTGTCTACAACAAATCAAGATTTCCACTTTATAAGGAGAGTTTCTAGCACCACCACTTGTAAATAGGTACAAGCATTCATTGTGCTAATTTCTTGTCTACAACAAATCAAGAACTCCACTTTACAAGGAGGGTTTTTAAATTAATTGGAAATAAAATATAATACGTATAATGACCACTTAAAAATATATCATTTAAGCACAAGAGAAAAATTAATCTAACGTTATTTTATTACCAAGAGCTTTACTCTTTCACCTAAGCAAAATGAAACTTAGTTACTTAGACAAGAAGAAAGGAAGAGAGAAAAAGAAGAAGAAGTACATGACTTCAATTTAGAACAAAGGAAAATTACTACAAGAAAACCTAGTAATAAACTAACATCATTTTAGTACCTAACACCTAACACCTTCAACGATCTGCCAAGACTCCCTTTTATAGAGGATTAGAGATACAAAATGACAAGGGGGCTGAGTCATTAGTGAGTGGATGAGAGGAAAATGAGTGGAAAATGCCAAATGACTTTTGGTGAGTGGAAAATTATGGAGATTCTTTGTCTCCAAAATCATTCAGCTCAGAAGTTATTGAATGCATCAAAATGAAGTAATATGGTCTTCATGAAAGTTATAGGCCTAGATCCTATCTTTTAAATGGATTTAATTTGAGTCCAATATCATTTCTATAACTCTAGATACATTCAAATTACTGCACACTGCTCAGGCCCAGTCACAGCTCCTCTATTCTGACTTGCAAGCCCAATATCATCCATTAGGCCTTAGATTCTAGAAAAGTGTTCAACATGAAAGTTATAGATATAGGTCTTGCTATTCAGCATCAAAATTTTAGCCTATTTACAACTTATAGCATGAGAGATGGCATGAACAGTACATATAGGTCAATCTGTTAGGAACAGCACTCTAATTCTTGCTTCAACCCCAATTTGAGTTATCTAATCGTGTGATTGGGCCTTTGAGGTCTTCATGAAAATTATATATCTCTCTCCTATCTTTAAAATGCCACTAGATTTACCTCATTTGGCCGCCTACATCCCAAGATATAGCCCAAATATAGAAATAATGTAAGACGTAAATTATGCTAAAAAATTCAATTAAGTCCAATTTGAATCCAAACTTACAAAACATAATCAAACTCAATCAATTAAGTACATGGAGAGTGTAAATGACTAAAAATGAAGGCTTATTGATGTGTCAAATATATGATCATCAACAGATCTTCTGGGATATTCATCTTTGAAAACTTTGAGTCTAGCTCCATAGAGTAGGAAATGAGTACATTGTACATAAGTATGGTCAGCATACGTATTGAGCATATGCATGGTCAGTTCACATGTTGTCATGGCATGGTCAACATACATATTGTGGAGACATGAATATTATTTATGGATCTATGGTGGATATCTGTTGTTATAGTGCTATTAATATTTATAATATTGTGGCATATATTTTATGATGATATATAAATGTGAAATTGATAACCTAAATATATTTATAATATCTGTATGTATGGAATGACTACGTCATTCGTGTTATGTTCCTTTACTGTCATAATTGGTAATGAACTTGGATATCTCACCTTTTGCTTGCGCTACTCTTGTTCTATGTGATATTTGGTTAAAGACTGAGGAGGGGACGAGGTTGATTTTCCTACATTTTACTTGGTATTGGTCTCCTGCTTTCAGTGATAGGGTCCAAAAGGGGTTCTATTGGTTTCGTCAGGATTGTGTTCACCTGGGGCGTCAATGCTTGGCGAGTCGAATGGGCCGACAAGTGTATACGGTATGTCGGGGATTTGATCTTGACTGCGAGGAGGACTCGCGATGGAGATCCTATACTGACTCTTACTACATCAGTGCATCTGGAGTTTACCTTACCTATTTGGGAGCTATGAGGTGATCCGCTTCACACCCCTAGAGAGGACGAGGATTCTATGGCATCAGCTGCTAGGGCACCTGCCCGTGGGATCGCATTCGGTCCTATCCTTGTGTCTTTAGACGAGCTGGGAGAGGATCCCAAGGTGGATCCAATGGAGTGTGCAACTCCTTAGTCTTGGTTTTGTTATGGGTAGTTTATATTTCTTTTGTATTATCTGTATTAGGGTTCTTTGGAGTATAACTACATTTTGATGTATATCTAAGTGTTCTTGAGCGGTAAGAGCAATGCGCCGCGCTATGTATGTCTTGAGGTAATTATTTGGTCTTATGTGCTGTATTTTGAGTATATCTAAGTAAGTTATATTTTTGATTGATGGCATGTGTATCTATTTATTCATGGCTCATATTTTCTTTATATGCAAAAGGATTAAATTCTGGAAACTTGTTACTTGAAAATCGTAGCATGCCAAAAATTTAGTGACCGTAGTAGAATGACAATTGTGTCGTGGTTGCTAAATCGAGGGGTGTTACATTAGGTGGTATAAGAGCACAGTTCATCCTGTTGAGCCAGGGTATGGATTGACTATGCTTAAACATGTTAGAATTTTCTTTGTATGTTATGCACTTCCTTGTCTCTTGATAGAGATGTTTGGAAAAGGAAGGCATGGCTTGCCATAGGTTGAATATTAGTAGCTACTGTTGCATAGTTATATGATATTGAGTAGTGGCCCACTCAATGTGTAATGTTCTGTGTGGACAGGAAACTATGACTTCACCTAGGCATATGAAGGGAATAAGAGTTCTTTTAATAAGAAGCTCAGCTGGTATGACTGAATTTATTTAGAATTCATTTGCATTTACACCCTTGTTGTGTTACCTCTAGTATTGTTTGAGCCAAAGGGTTAGAAAAAGGGTAGTTAAATAGGACTTGCAATGGCCTGTGGACTGAGGCGTCCAAGAGGTTTTGGAGAACCGATTTTCTTGGGAAAATAATATCTAGCATAAGTGAGGTTCGAGGAGTTACTTGGGAGTAAAGGACTTACGGGAAATCGCACCATAGAAGGCAGAATGAAGGAGCTCAAGTTAGAGTCCTTTGGGTTCATGAGTAGGTTGTCTTGTTTGTGCTGTATGTTTCTCTGTAGCTAAACTCAGAGGTGTATTGCTTAGTCTTCGAAAGGGGACAATATTGTTTGAAATGATCACTTCTTGTTTCCATTGTGTTTGACTTGTCTACTTTCAAATGTAAGGCAATGGCTCGCGGTAATCGTATGCGAGGGAATAGGGAACGCAGCAAAGAAGAGATGACTGCGACTATAGAAGTAATGCAAGAAATGGCAGAAGTAACAGTACAACAGAATCAAAGGATCATCCGGCAACAAGAATTGATAGTCGAAGCTCAGATTTTATTGGAGTTGAATAAATCTCAATATATGGGACCACATGACGTTAGATCATTTTGGTTTCGAAAGAGGAGAAATCGTAAGGTCAAGCGACTCCAGTAGAAACCGTATTCACGACCACCAGGAAATCAACAACAACAACCATAAGGAGGTAGTGCTAGTGGTAGCAAACCCAGTAAACCCGTGACACTTTCACAGACATGTAAGAAGTGTGTAAAAAGTTATGCAACGAGAGACTATACAATCGAGGGGATAGTTTGTTTCAAGTGTAGAAAGCTAGGACATGTGGCTAGGAATTATACCTTGCAAAGGACGAAGCCTTCCATTAGTGAAGTACGTGCATCAAAATCTCATAAAGGAGAGAAAGTCAATTTCTCAAGCGGAATAAAGGCATCCCAGACTGAAGACCTAAACAAGGGAGATTATACTACGATAAATGACCCTGTGATTTTACTGTATAATTCAGGGGGTAACCCATTCCTCTATGACACATGATTGTATGAGTCCATTAGGGTCATTTGTGTCTTCGTCGTCTTTTGACTAAGTTATTTCTACTACGGCTACTAAGAACCTATTGTTGATAGCCAAGTCTTTTAAATTATTCTATGACCTATTAAAGACTGAATCTTTTTTGTTGATTAAATTTGTTTGAATTCTTCGTGAATTTGATGTGATCTTGAAAAAAGATTGGTTATTTTCCAACCATATCCTGTTAAATTGTTCTAATCAAAATTTAGTGTTTCTTGAGATAGATATTCCTAGATTTGAATCCATGAAACTCATTCCTAAATTTTATCGAACCATATCATGTTCTTCGTCGAAAGGGTCCGGTAGTGTACCAAGTGACTTCACCATCTTTTCTTCTAACCTTTATAATGTTTCTAGTGTACTTCGAGTGAGGAAATGTGTTCTTGAATTCAGACATTTCCTATTAAGATCGAGGATAGATGGTTTGATAGATCAACCGAAGAAAGCCGCTATTTTCTCCAAGATCAGCTTGTGTTCTGGACTATCATCAAGTTCGTTTGAAGGTAGAATAGTGTTTTCAAGATAGCTTTTCAGACACATTACGGGCACTATGAGTGTTTGGCAGCGTCGTTTCGTGCAACAAACACTTCGGTAACATTCATTGATTTCGTGAATAGGATTTTCTTCCCTGTTGAAAACAGATTTGTCATTGTCTTTGTTGACGACATTCTAATCTATTCTTAGAGTCCAGAGGAACCACACTGAATCATACTGGACGTATCTTGTTGTTCTTCAAATTCTGAAGAAGAATGAGGGGTTACGCGTGAAGTTGTCCAGGTGTAACTTTTGGGTAGAGGCAGTTTAACTTTTGAGACACGAGATCTCAAAAGGAGGAATTATTGGAGATCCATCGAAAGTTGAAGCAGTTCTTCAATGTGAAGGGCCAACGACCGTAACGGAGATTCGTAGCCATACGGGATTAGTTGGTTAATACGGGAGACTTGTCGCAGAATTTTTCAATGTGGCAAGACTTCTCATCTAACTCATACAAGAGAGAGTCAAGTTTTGTATGGACCGATGCATACGGGGGAAATTTTCAAGGGTTGAAGAAACACCTAACTACCTTACCAGTGATGATTCTGCCTAATCTCAACGAACCTTTTGAGATACCTATTGATGCTTCACGTTAGAATTTGAAACGTGAGCTTGTGCGGATAGAATGAGTAGTAGCCTATGCTTCAAGACAACTGAAAGCACATGAGAAGAGTTACTCTACACAAAAACTCAAAGTTAGCCATTGAGATTACATTAAAGATCTGGAAACATTCTACAAGGAACTATGTTCGCATGTATTCTAAGATAGACCAAATTTTAAGGATGAAATTCTTTTTTGAAGGAGAGAGTTGTAAGATCCCAAAAATCATCTATTTCATCATAAATAGTCGTTTTATAATATTTATGATTTTTGAGAATTTTTCTGAATTTTTCTAAAAATGTTGAATATTTTAATATATTCTTCATTTTGTGTGCCCACTGAACAAAGTTAGTATAACACTCTGAAAATTGTTTGTTTCAAGATAAATAGTCATTTTCTAATATTTGTGATTTTTGGAAATTTTTTTGAATTTTTTCAGAAATGTCAAATATTTTAATATATATCTCATTTTACGTGTGCGCTGAGCGGAGCCTAGAAAAATAAATTATCTTCCCTGAGGCTGGTAAACTGTGAACTGTGGAAATGTCGATGAGGGATCTTACTAAACACGAGGCCAGACACAGTTTACAAAGTTTACATTTTTTTTTGAGGTTTTATCTGATAAATAAAATCTCTGTACGCACTGTTAAATAAAATTTTACAGTACGCTCTATTATCCGATGTATAATTAATACTGGCTTGTGTACTACAATAATTATCCATTAGGTAATAACCTATTGCTAAAACCCTAATCACTTTATTATCCTATTATTTTAAATCACTTTATCTTATCCTAAAGCAATCCTCTTTATGTCTAATCACAATCTACTTTTGTGAACTCCCAAGCTAGCCCTAATTTGGTGACACAAAATTTCCCTCCCATTTCTCCTAAGGCCACATGGCCATGAAGGGTTTTTGGAGCCCAAAATTTGTGTTTCACTTAATCACATTAACCATTCTAATTTCAAAAATCAAAAAGTCACCATCTTTATTCCAACTATCACTTTCTCTCTCTAAGCTTCACCTTTTCCCCTAAAAAGAAATTCTCTCCTCCTTCTCTCTAGAAACCTCACGGCCACCACACTCCCAACACACCTAAGATCACAAAATTTTCAAACAACCACATTTCCTTAATGTCCTTCATTATCTAAACACACTTCTAGTTGGAGATTTCTTGAAAAGGTTCCATCTTCACCATCTTCTTCTTCAAGCTTCAAGTTTGGAACTTTTGGGTGAGATTCTTGTTTTCTCCTAACTTTTCTTCCATTTTCATTTTTAAGGTCCTCCTTATGACCATTTAATTCTTATTTTTCAAGCTTTGGTGTTGATTTGTTAAAGTTGGAATTTTTAGGGTTTTTGGTGGTGTTGGCCGAAATTCCAAGGAGCTTCAAGGGAGTTTTCCTTGCTTGTTTTTCTCTTGGGTAAGAGGGAGATAATTCTCTTCAATTATCATTGGTAGTAAGAGACTCGTTTTTGTGTTGGTTGTGAGAAACCCTATTTAGGGTTACTTTCTTTGTTATATGACTTTTATGACTATGTGTTGTTTTTTCATTTCTTTAAGTTGTTTGGTTGATTGAATATGTATATTGATGTGCTTGGATGGATTGAAAACTTGAATGGAAGCAAAATGGCTCTTGCCCTCTCCTATGATGCTTACGGCCATGAACCCAAAAATTGGGTCTTCTTGGTGAAAATTTGTAACAAGTTGAAGATATGATTAATTAAAAGGATAACATGTAATTAATTGAATGAAAATTTAGGAATCCAAATCTTAGAGAGGCTCACGGCCTCTAGGGTTATTTATAGCTCAACTCATGTAACTTTATGCAACTACAATATTGAATTAATTAAGTGATTAAATATTCAATAATTTAATGGAAGGAAATCAATTTAATAACCTAAAAGGAATCTTTGGACCTAAGAAGTAAATAAGGGTGTGTGAGACTTAGGAAAAATCTTAGAAATAATTCTCTAGGTAAATATGGCTAAACCTAAGTAAGGAGCTTAATAAGCAAGAGAGATCTCACTAGAGAAGAATTTCATAAGAAATATTAAATTGAAGTGAAACTTAATTAATTGGATAATTAGGAATTAATTAGGGATTCATAAAATGGAAAGAACCAAGAATGGAGTTTCATCCAATAACTTAGAATAAATTTTAATTAAAACAAGACCCTGAGTGCAAGTAAGAATGATAGATAATTCAATTTAAATCATTCTAAGGGAATTAGGTTTAAAATTTAATGATGGACTTATGTAATTAAAATAATAATGATTAAATGAATAATGTGATAGTATTTCTCAAAAAGAGAAACTTATTAAGAAGAATGTAGAAATTTAAGAATAATCCCATAATGTACCCTAAAAGTGTAATGTATTATTTAAGGAGTAATAATATTTATTGTGGGTCCATGAGTGAGACCAAGAATGTGTTGATGTTTATCTTGGCCAAATTATGGCATATTGTGGAAAAGTATATTATTGTTAAATATACATGAATATACGTTGTGCTTTTGAAACTGAAATACTGGACCCAGAAACATCAGATGGACAATTTAGTCAGATGTGGTTTGCTCTTATAACTAGAAACATCAGGTAGATGATTTATTCAGAAAGGACTGGTTATCAGAGGAAACCCAGATAACAGTGGTACTATGTAGCCTTTCGGATGGTTATATAATATCATTGATGCAAATGGTATTGAAACAATTGTATGAACGATTGCTTTAATACCATTGGGAATGGTACAACGGAGGGTGGATCCCGATGAATATGCATTTGTGCATTATACATTTATGGCGTTTTATGCCTAGGAGTGAACGAGAACTTACAGGATAGTGGGGCCATGAATAGACTTATGGGGACGTCAAGGCGCGGTGATTCACTTGTGATTATGCTATCACATTGTATACCCCTGGCTGTGAACACTGTTGCAACGCACTGGCAGCCTGACAAACCACTATTGCTTTTCGTGGCCCAGCATAGACTGTCTATTAAGGGGGGACAGATCTTCTGGGACGTTCATCTCTGAAAACTTTGAGTCTAGCTCCATAGAGTAGGAAATGAGTACATTGTACATAAGTATGGTCAGCATACGTATTGAGCATATGCATGGCCAGTTTACATGTTGTCATGGCATGGTCAACATACATATTGTGGAGACTTGAATATTATTTATAGATCTATGGTGGATATCTGTTGTCATAGTGCTGTTAATATTTATAATATTGTGGCATATATTTTCTGATGATATATAAATGTGAAATTGATAACCTGAATATATTTGTAATATCTGTATGTATGGAATGACTACGTCATTCGTGTTATGTTCCTTTACTGTCATAATTGGTAATGAAGTTGGATATCTCACATTTTGCTTGCACTACTCTTGTTCTATGTGATATTTGGTTAAAGATTGAGGAGGGGACGAGGTTGATTTTCCTAGATTTTACTTGGTGTTAGTCTCCTACTTTCGGTGATGGTGTCCAGAAGGGGTTCTATTGGTTTCGTCAGGATTGTGTTCACCGGGGGCGTCAATGCTTGGCGGGTCGACTAGGCTGGCGAGCATATATGGTATGTCAGGGATTTGATCTTGATCGTGAGGAGGACCTGCGATGGAGATCCTATACTAACTCTCACTACATCAGTGCATCTGGAGTTTGCCTTGCCTATCCAGGAGCTATGGGATGATCCGCTTCACACCCCTAGAGAGGACGAGGATTCTATGGCATCAGCAGCTAGGGCACCTACCCGTGGGACCGCACTCGGTCCTGTCCTTGTGTCTTCATACCAGCCGGGAGAGGATCCCGAGGTGGATCCGATGGAGTGCCCAACTCTTTAGTCGTGGTGTCGTTATGTGTAGTTTATATTTCTTTTGTATTATCTATATTAGGGTTCTTTGGAGTATAACTGCATTTTGATGTATATCTAAGTGTTCTTGAGTGGTAAGAGCAATGCATCGCGCTATGTATATCTTGAGGTAATTATCCAGTCTTATGTGCTGTATATAACACCCCTCGATTTAATAGCCATGGCACAATCATCATTATCCCGCAGTCACTAAATTTATGGTGTGCTACAACTTCTTCATAATACTTTTCCAAATTTGAATATATATATATATATTTTCATATATAAATATAAAGGAAATATGAGCCACGAATGCAATAATACATATTTCGTCGTTAACAAATATGATTTAAGAGAATATATATAAAATACAGTATGTAGGACTAAATTAATTAAGTTAAAGCATATAGAACATGGCACATTCCTCATATCACTCACAATGAAATACATCAAGATTTACTTCAAAATATAAATATATTACAAATACACCATAATAGAATTAATGCAGAAGAAAACATAAACTACCCATAAGACATCCTTGTCTAAGGAGTTAAGTACTCCATCGGATCCACTTTGGGATCCTCCCCTGGGTCGTCTGAAGATATAAGTACAGGACCGAGTGCGGTCCCACGGGTAGGTGCCCTAGCAGCTGATGCCATGGAATCCTCATCGTCACGGGGAATGCGAATCGGACCGCCCCATAGCTCCCGGATGGGTAGAGCAAACTCCAAATGCACAGATGTAGTAAGCGTCAGGATAGGATCTCCATCACGAGTCCTCCTGACAGTCAGCCTCAGATCCCCAACATATCGTACCTGCTCTCCAGCCCAGTCAACTCGCCCCGCGTTAGCACCACCAGTGAACACAATTCGAACGAACCCAATAGAACCCCCTTCACGATGACATCACCGGATGCAGTGGGTCAAACTAAGAAAGTCCAAAAGAATCCAACCTCGTTCCCATTTACAGTCTTTAACCAATAATTTACAGAGAACAAGAAAAGTACAAGAAAGAGGTGAGACATCCTACTTCATTACCAATTATGGCAGTAAGAAACAGAAACGGCCTACGATGCCCACGTAGCATTACAAGAAATGTAAATAGTATCAAGAGGCAGATATTGAACAACTTAGCAGTTCCAGGCAATTATAACATCGATTAGATAGCAAATCCAATTATCTCATAAATTAAATGCCAAGTAATATAAATGTGTTCACTATGCACATGTACATGATAATCAAAATCCTACTCCATGGAGCTAGACACGAACATCGGAGTGAATGATCAGGGAGACATGCCAGTATCGCGTCCGCCTTGGTCCAAGTGCTTACCATAAACGGTCAATCAATAATGTTGCGCATAGGCTCTATACAGTGGCATTCTCACAAGATCGCGATATAGGACAGTGCCCGGTCAGGATCATCGGTGCGTTTGCATCGGTTTATCCCACGGTCCAGCGGGGCTACCGACTGCTCGCTGTGAGACGCCCGTGCCCCGATACCCTCAAGGTCAACAACAGGACCCACACTAGTCTATTCGGACCTGCACTAAGGTGTGATTCAACTCCTAGGCAACATGGCCTTGACAAATAGTCCACTGGACTTTCACAATGCATGATGACTCCATGCATATATCAGGTAATGTTTATTATTACATACTTTTTCGCAATGTGTCACAATTGGTCAAAGTAAGCATCAACACATCATTGGTCCCTCACATGGACCCACAATATCATATTATCAGTATTCAAATGAAATAATACACTTCCAAGGTTTATTATGAATTCTCACTTACACTCTTAATTCTTGTTTCTCTTATTCAATTAATCCTCAATTAATACATTATCCTTTTAGGCACATTATGAAATTGCGCTTAACTTTCTATACCCTTCTTAATAAGTTTCTTCTTTTTGAGAAATGGTATCACATTATTTATTTACCTATTATTATTTTAATTACATAAGTCCATCATTAAATCTTAAACCTAATTCCCTTAGCATGATTTAAATTAGATCATTTGTCATTCTTACTTACACTCATGGTCTTACTTTAATTAAAATTTATTCTAAGTCTTTGGATAAATCTTCATTCTTGGTTCTTTCCATTTTATGAAGCCCTAATTGCTTCCTAATTAATCATTTAATTAAGTATCACTTCAATTTAATTTTTCTTATGAAGTTCCTTTCGTTATTGGGGTTCTTACTTTAAACTTAATCTTATTCACATGAGGAATTTATTTCTATGTCTTACCAAGTCTCAAACACCCTTATTTATCTTTAGGGTCCAAAGAATTCCTTTAAGTTACTAAATTTATTTCCTTCCATTACATAATTCTCTTATTTATTTACTTGATTAATTAAATGTCATAGTTGTATAAAGTTACATGATTAGGCCATTTTGAACCCTAGAGGCCGTGAGCCTCACTAATTCTTAGGATTCCAATTTTTCATTCCATTGATTACATGTTGTCAACTTGATTAGCTATGTCTTCCACTTGTTATAAATTTTCACCAAGAACCCTAATTTAGGGCCCCAAAATCGTGAGCCTCATGGAAGAGGACCAAGTCATTTTTGCTTCTAAATCAAGATTCCAATCCATCCAAACACATACATATACATAATCAATCAATCAAATAACTTAAACAATTTAACAATAACATGTAATCATATAAATCATACAAACAAAGAATAATCCTCAATAGGATTTTCTCACAATCAATCACAACACAATGTTTCTTACTATCAAGAGAGGTTGAAGAGGATTATCTCCCTCTTACCTAGAGGAGAAAACAAACAATAGAACTCCCTTGAAGCTCCCTTGAATTTTCGGATTCCACCAACACCAAAACCCTAGGGCATCAAACTTTCACAAGAATTACAATCAAAGCTTGAAAAAGGCATCCATGGTCACCATAGTGACCATGGATCACGAAAATGAAGAGAAAAAGAAAGAAGGATGGAAGCTTTACCTTAAAGCTTGAAGCTTTGTCTTGGATGACAATGGAGGAAAAGTTGGTTTTTGAAGGAAACCTTTCAAATAGAAGTTGTAGAGGAGGTTGAGAGGAGTATAGAAATGGTGTTTGGGAGGAGAAAAGATGAAGAGAAATGGTGGAGGAGGGGCTGAAATTTTTGTGGTTATGGAGGGGGTAGAGAGAAGGAGGAGAAAAAGCTTGAAAAAGATGAAGGTAGAGAGAGAAACTGCATAACAAAATGAATGAACACTTTTTGGTTTTTGAAATTAAAGTAGTATAATTAATTGCATGAAAACACAAATTTTTCCCCTCTAAAGTGTGTAGTAACCGTGAGTGGAGTTTGAGGGAGGAGAGAGAAAAATTGGTTAGCTTCCTTGGGAAGCTTGGAGGAAATTTCCTAGAAGCTTCCTTGAGAAGCTTTGCACATTTCTCAATAAAGTGCAAAATAAACTTGTCTCTTAAATTAAATACTCTTGAGCAGATGATTAATTACACAGTTAGAATTATTTTCCCAGTGAATAAAGGTTATAGTTGATGAAAATAATATTTTATTATTCATCAGATAATTTTATGATACAACGATTTTTATTTATCAGATAAAATCTTGAAGAACGTAAATCTCGTAAACTGTGCTCGACCTCAAGTTTAGTAAGATCCCCCGTCGACACGTTCACAGTTCAAGGTTTACCAGCCTTAAGGAAAACATTTCGCTATCCGGGCTCCACTCAGCGCGCACGTAAAACGAAGAATATACTAAAATATTCAATATTTCCAGAAAAATCCACAAAAATTCTCAAAAATCACAAATATTGGAAAATGACTATTCATGATGAAACAAACGATTTCCGGAGTGTGTACACTGACCCTACTCAGTGTGCACGTAAAACGAAGAATATATTAAAATATTCAACATTTTCAAAAAAATACAGAAAATTTCTCAAAAATCACAAATATTATAAAATGACTATTTGTGATGAAACAAATAATTTTTGAAGCGTTTACACTGACTCTGCTCAGTGTACATACAAAACGAGGAATATATTAAAATATTTAACATTTTCAGAAAAATACAGAAAATTTCTCAAAAATTACAAATATTATAAAATGACTATTTGTGATGAAACAAATAATTTTTGAAGCGTTTACACTGACTCTGCTCAGTGTGCACGTAAAATGATAAATATATTAAAATATTCGACAATTCTGAAAAATTCCTGAAAAATTCCTAAAAATCTCAAATATTATAAAATGACTATTTATGATGAATGAGATAATTTTTAGGATGTTACACTGTATTTTGAGTATATCCAAGTAAATTATATTTTCAATTAATGGCATGTGTATCTATTTATTCTTGGCTCATATTTTCTTTATATGCAAAAGGATTAAATTCTGGAAACTTGTTACTTGAAAATCGTAGCACGCCAAAAATTTAGTGACCGTAGTAGAATGACGATTGTGCCGCGGTTACTAAATCGAGGGGTGTTACACATACTAACTCAATTTCTTGATGTTAATCATCAACAACAAAATAAGTTCATAACACCAATCCCTTAGTGCAAGAATTCACCATGACCTACGACCACAATTTCATAAACTATCATAATACAATAGCATTTATCCTATACATGTTTATGCAAATTTAACAAGTCCACATTACTCCATCATACCTATGAATTTTAACCATTTCCTTAAGGGTTCCCATGAGTTTTGCCATTTCATGATTGGCAGAAGTACACCTGGTGGATGCTATTTGTTTCTGGCACACAGAACAATACATGTTGAGTTGATCAGTCTCAATATCATATAAATAGTGTGACAATAACCTCTAACAATCACACCTAAGGTTGTCATGCAATTCTGTTCAAACATCTCATTTCGAGATAAGAAATGCATAACATAAAATAGGAATATCGAAATACGCCAAAAGCATAGTCAGTCCATACATCGGCTCAACAGGATGAACTACTCTAATACCATAATGTAATATCCCAATACTTGTACTAATAGCATAACCGGAATCATGTAATAGTAGTTAGGATTAGGTATGTCACTTCTATACTAATAACAAATTTTGTAAAAACAATTATAACATATATGAAAATATAAGCCTATTACGAGAATACATTATTCATATACCTGGAAATGGAGTTTATACAAACTGTACATTAAAATACATAAATTACATATCATGCCTCCAAGGCATTACTCATACTATTTATATACAAAAATTCTTACACAAAAGTCAAATCTATCTAGTCCACGTCCACTTTCTTCATCTCCTTGCTGCAGGATCCTTTCCTGGAATTATTATGGAAATATAATATAAAAGGGCTGAGAATCTTAAAAATTCCCAGCAGGTCATGTTCATAAAACATGTCATCATAATAATTCTAACTGTTTTGGGAAAAAATCATTTCAAAACACAAATTATATGGTAAAAAGGTGGCAGAGAGCCAAAATAGGTCCTTTCTCTTCTTGAAACAAAATCCCAATTATTAAATCATTTACCAAAAATCATTTTCATAAATAATCTGTATATCATTATTATATTAATAAGTCCTAGGATGATAACTTCAAACAAATGTAAATCTAATCACTCAAATATCAATCATCATTTATCAAATCTCAAATATCAAATAGGTAGTGAGAAAATATTCATACTTGTACTTTCTTGATAATGTGAGAAGGTATCCTTCATCTAGAGACTCAAGTAGAGAGGGAGTATCTCAACTTCAATCTACAATAAGGTCATCTCAAGTAGGGAGGGAGTACCTCAACCTCAACCTACAATAGGGTCATCTTAAGTAGGGAAAGAGTATCTCAACCTTAACATACAATAGGGTCATCTCAAGTATGGAGGGAGTATCTCTACCTCAACCTACAATAGGGATCTCAAGTAGGGAAGGAGTATCTCAACCTCAACCTACAATAAGGTCATCTCAAGTAGAGAGGGAATGTTCGTCCTCAATCTGTAATATCCCAAAAATTGCTTGTTTCATAAAATATATTTATTTTATAATATTTATGATTTTTGTGAATTTTTATGAAATTATTTGAATTATTTGATTATTTTAATATATTTCTCAATTTACGTGCGCACTGAGCGGGCTAAAAAATAAAATAATTTCCCTGAGGTCCAAAAAACTTTGGACTGTGGAAACGTCGACCTGGGATTTTACTAAACCTGAGGCCGGACACAGTTTATGAAGTTTTCATTTTTTGAGATTTTATCTGATAAATAAAATCACGATAATGTTTTATTATCCGTTGGATGATAAATACAATTTTTGCTAACTGTAACCTTTATCCATTGGATAATAGCTTAAGTAGAGTATTAGTCATCTTTTCTAGAGAGCACTTTAATGACATCATCAAGATGACATCATCACCATGACATCACCCTTGACTTTTTCAAAAAGAGTGTGAAACTTCTCAAGGAAGCCTTATACCAAGCTTCTCAAGGAAGCTTCACCTTTCCTCTCTCCTCCTTGAGACCCCACAGCAATTTGGGGGGAAACGATGACCAAAAATTTTCATATTTTTCACTTACCCGTCACTTTTTCGTTTCAAACAAAGTTTCACTTTTCATTCTCTCATTTTCTCCTTTCTCTCTCATACTTCCTATTCCCCGTTCTTCCTCTCCATTCTCATGGCCACACACACCATTTTGGTCATCCATCTTTGTTCCCTCCAACCAACCTTGGTTCTTGAATCTCCTTGTCACATAGAAGCTTTTCTCTTTAGTGATCATCTCTTGATTCTTCAATCTTCATCATTTTCTACCAAACCCTAAAACTTGAAGCTTTGAGGTAAGGTTCTTGATTTTCACCTTTTCTCTTCTCATTTTCGTGATCCTTGGTCACCTTTGTGATCAAGGACTCCTCTTTTCAAGTTTTGGTTGTTGATTGTGTGAGTTTGACTATCCTATGGGGGTTTCATTGGTGGTGGTGGACAAAAATTGTAAGGAAACATCAAGAAGCTTGCTTTCTTTTGTTGTCTCTGTAGGTAAGAGGGAGATCATCCTCTTCAACCTATCATGGAGGTGAGGAACATGTTTTTGAGTTTATGGTGAGGAATCCATGTGTGGGTTGCTCACTTTGTTGTGTGATTTTTGGTAATGTTGTGATTGGTTGTGTTGTATGACTTTAATACTTGCTATTGTGTAACTTGATGGGTTTGGAATGCATTGGCTGCTTAGATGTATGTATGTAAAAAACAAAGGATTCTTACCCCTTTGGTTTGGAGGCACACGGCCAAGAGGCCCCTTTGATGGGTCCAAGATGGAACTTTTGTGCTAATTTGGGACTTATGCAATTAAATGATGAGTGGTTAGAGAGGTGATGAAAAATGTTGGATTCCTAGTCCCTTGGAGGCTCACGGCCTCATTGGGCACTCAATGTGAAACTTTTGTATCAAGTTAAAACTTAGTTAATTAAATGAGTAGACACTTAATTAGGAATTCATAATATGGAAAGAATAAAGAACAAAACTTTATCCTATAGCCTAGAGTGATTTTTGGGCCAAAGAAAGAACATGAGTGTGAGTTAGGTTTTGAGAAACTTAAAATGATTATTCTAAATGAGTTTGGTCTAAAACAAAGGAAAGAACTTATTTAATTAAAAGTAATAAGGATTGAATGAAAAATACTAGAGAATTTCCCTAGAGAGGTTAATAGAAAATAATAATGAAATTGAGGCGTAACTTTCATATCAAACTTTAAAAAGTATGTTTTCACCCTTTAGATTTGGACAATGACTTGTTGTGGGTCCATAAGTGGGACCAAGGGTTGTTGATAATTGATTGGGCCTAATGTGGCATGTAATCATGGACAACTCATACTATTATTGAATATTTGTATATATGTGCATCGAGTCATTATGCATTGTGAAAGTCCATTGGACTCTGTTTGTAAGGCTGTATGCCTAGGAGATGAATCACACCTACGTGCGAGTGCGAATAGACTAGCGTAGGTCACTTGTTGACCTTGGGGGCGTCGGGGTATGAGTATCTCACAATGGATAGTAGGTAGCTCCTCTGTGCCGTGGGACAGACTGATGCAAATGCACTGACAATCCGGACCGCGACACTGTCTTATATCGCGATCTTGTGAAGAATGCCTTGTATAAGCCATGTTGCGCAATTTGTTAATATTGAAAGCACTTGATTTGAGGCTAATGAGATACAGGGATGACTCCTTGATCATTCTCTCTGATGTTATGTCTAGCTCCATGGAGTAGGATTTCGGATACCTTGTGCATGTGCATAGTCTGTTGACATATTTATCTGGCATAAATATATATGATTATGGAACTGTTTCTTTTAATGATGTTATGACTATCTGTATTATCAAATTGTTTATTATCTGAATCCTAATGTTGTTTATTATGTTTGCCATGCTGTATAGCGTCCTGTGCCGTTTCTAGTTCTTTACTGCCATAACTGGTATTAATGTTGTATATCTCACTTCTTTTTTGTATTTTGCTATTCTGTTTATATATATGTTTTTTAAAAGACCGAGATGAGGAAGAGCCTGAGTTTCCTGGTTTTGGGCCGAGTTAGTCTTCTGCTTGACATGGCACCCCGACGAGGTTTTCTAGGGTATGCCAGGCTGAGGTTCCACGGAGGCATTGACTGTTGGCAAGTTGACTTGATCACTGAGCGCTTCGTCTCCATGGGAGATGTGACTATATCTTTGGCTTGGGGTCATTATGATCCTATTGTTTTCTCTTTGATGTTGCTGTATCGCTGAAGTTCTACATGCCGGTACGCGAGGTGTGGGGTGATCGTGAGTATACTCCACATGAGGATTCGTTCTTATCCTCTGCACGAGCTCCTGGTCGTGAATTTGTTACTCCTGGAAGGATTTCCTCTTCTGAGGAGGACCCTTCTGAGGCTCCTTCTTAGTAGTTTGTTGGGGGCATGATACTTTTTGTAGCCTTGGTGGCTGTCTGTATACATATTTTTGGGCATGTAAAGCTTTTGTTTTCTTTTGCTAAAACTGTTGGTGTACCTTGGCGCTTATGTTATGTATCTTTTGTATAAAAGTATGGTTTGATACTCATGGTGAGTTCCACTAAGTTTATGTTTTCTGCTTACAAAAAAAAAAAAGAATATGTATATAAAAGATAAATTGCCAAGTTGCTATATGATTTATAAATGAACAGATTACTGCCTATATGTATATAAATCGGGTCTTAGTGTATGTCCTTAATATGTTTTTTTGAGTTTCGTATGTTTGGTGTGACGTCCTCCTCCCGAAAAAGGGGGCGTTACACTAGTTTGGTATTAGAGCCCTAGTTTGAGTTTTCTTTTGGGTTTTGTGGTTAGGTCTGTCTTGTTTGTGCTGTGTGATTCTCTGTGTTTGGTTTTCAAAAGGTTACATCTAAACTTTCCTTATGTTTTATTTAGTTGACTCTGGAAAAAAGTAATGGCACATGGTAGAGGCAGACACGTTAACCTGGAATGCGACAACCAGGCGATGACTGTAGCTACTAAAGCTATGCAGTGGATGGCAGAAGTTATTGTGCAATAGATCAATGAGCAGCACAATAGCAAAGGCGAATGCTGATGCCCAGAATTTGTCTAAATTCCGTCGAAACAATCTTCCACAGTTCAGAGGCGAGTTCGATCCGAAAAAGGCAAGGTTGTGGATTTAAGAGCTGGAAAAGATTTTTGAAGGAATGCGATGTACAGACGACCGCAAGGTAACTTATGCCGCATTTATGCTGGTGGGAGACGGTGAAAATTGATGGAAAGGAACTCAGAGATTGCTACAAGAAGAAGAACGGGAAATTACATGGGAAGTGTTCTGTGATGCATTTCTGGAAAACTATTTTCTGGATAGTGCAAGGCATGCTAAGGAAATAGAATTCCTTAGGTTACAACAAGGTGGGATGATGGTTAACGAGTATGCTGCAAAGTTTGAGAGCTTGTCAAAGTTCTCACAGTATCTTCAAATCCAACTTGATGAAGTGTGGAAATACCGTAAGTTTGAAGAAAATCTAAGGGTTGAATTGAAGAAAGGAGTATTGCCAATGAGAATGAATCAGTTCTCAGCCTTGATGGATATGTGTTGCAGACTTGAAGAGTTAGAACCATCTCGAGAGGCAAGAAATCACAACTTTGGACCATCCAGGTTCCAAAGGGGAGGAAACAACAACCGGTTTTAGAGGAAGCCTTATTCCCGACCACCGGGAAGTCAACAACAATCACCTGGTGGAGGCTCTAGTGGAAATTTTGGTGGCCATCGAGTTGGTCAGACTGTGCCGTCTTCATCAAGTGTTTGAAATGTGGAAATGACTACTTGACAAGGGATTGTATAATCAAGGGGATTATCTACTTCAGATGTAGAAAGCCTAGACATATCTCCAAAGATTGCAACCAACCCAAGCCGGAGCCTTCTGTCAACAATGCACGAGTTGCAAAACCTCAGGTAGGAGTCAGAGTTTACACGATGAGTGGAGGGAAGCCTCCCAATCTGATGACCTGATAAAGAGAGATGGTACCGTAGGAGGTAATATTTTATTTGTACTGTATGATTAGGGAGCAACCTATTCTTTTATTGCTTATGACTGTGTGCACTAATTAGGTTTACCTGTGTCTTCTTTGCCCTTTGATTTGAGTGTTTCTACCCCTACTGCTAAACCTATTGTTACCACTCAAGTTTGTTTGAATTGTCCTTTATCTGTTGAAGGTCGAGTCTTTTCTGTTGATCTGATCTGTTTACCTCTTTCTCAAATAGATATAATTTTAGGAATGGATTGGTTATCTTCTAACCATATTCTGTTAGACTGTTCCAATAAAACCATAGTTTTCCATATGGTTGAAGTTTCTAGATTTTTGACGGCCAACTAATTTAAAGATTTCTTAAGAGAAGGAGCTCAAGGATACATGCTATTGTCTTCCTTAAATTTGAGATAGAGATGGATGTGAAGGCTATTTCGGTAGTCAATGAGTTTCCCAAAATATTTCCTGATGAGGTACCAGGTTTACCGCCTGAGCGGGAGATGGAGTTTACTATCGATATTGTGCCTGGATCTGGTCCCATATCCATAGCACCCTCCAGGATATCGCTGTTAGAACTAGTTGAGCTCAAGAAGCAATTGGAAGAACTTTTGGAAAGATAGTTTGTCAGGCCTAGTGTATCACCTTGGGGAGCGCCAGTGTTACTGGTTAAGAAAAGGATGGAACTTCACGCTTATGCGTAGATTTTCGTCAGCTGAACAAGGTCACGATTAAGAACAAATATCCATTTTCGAGGATAGATGATTTGATGGATCAGTTGAAAGGAGCTTTTGTTTTCTCTAAGATCGATCTGCGTTCGGGCTATCATTAGATCCAAGTGAAGGTAGAGGATATTCCTAAAACAACTTTTCGTACACGTTACGGACATTATGAGTATCTAGTGATGCCGTTTGGAGTGACGAATGCACCTTCTATATTCATGGATTACATGAATAGGATTTTTCATCCTTACCTAGACAGATTCGTTGTCGTCTTCATCGATGACATTCTGATATATTCTTGAAATCAATAGGAACATACTGGACATCTCAGTATAGTTCTCCAAATTCTGAGGGAGAAGAAGTTGTATGCCAAGTTTGTTAGGAATTGCGGATCAAAATATCTCGCAGCGGAATAATAGGATTCCCATACAGGATCCATGCGAAAAGTCCATAATCCGAGTTTTTTTTTTTAAATTTACCTCTTGAAGCGTGATAAACACAAGCGAGGTGAATCACCAACACCGTAATAGCGACGATGTTTCTGCGGTATCCACACGAACAGACTTGCAAAAGGAGTCACGCCTCTGTTTCGCGGTGCTAGCTGCGAATAGAAGAGAAGAACCTTTCACTGTCTCTCACTCACTTTCTTAGGTGCGGCTAGGGTTGTGATGTAACATCTATAGCAGCCCCTTAACAAGTACTATTTATAATAGTGGTGCCTTAAGTGAGTGTGAGCAGTAGCAAGGTAAGCTGTGCAACCCTAAAACCCATCTGTCATGAGTTAGGCCCACAATTGAATCCGAGTCCAACTTGGATCCTTATTGCTCCAATTTAGTCTGTTCTAAGTGTGCGACCCTGCAGGTTCTCATGACATTGGTAGTAATATTAAAATCTCATTTTAATATTACAAACAGTGAGCGGTATCTAGCAACACATCACTGCTACCCAAGTAATGAGAATGTCAGTGATTTGACATAACCTATCCGTGATCAATGTTTCCGTGTAGTTTAGTCCCTTTGTCCAGATATCCAGATTGAACACAAGGCATGGAACGTGTCACCCTTGTTTAATTCAATCTTCAGTTTCCTGATTCCCAAGTAGACATAGTAATAACAAATGAGATCAATATCTCATATTGACTCATTTGAGCATGGCCATGCATTTCATAGTCTCACTCAATCAGGGGGCCCGAAGATATCACTCCTGTTATGTAGGAGGAACAAATCCCATCTAGGTCACTCACATTCCTCCACATGCATCGCAATATGTCTAATAACCAACTTTATAATCATCTTGTTACGAGATGACGTTTGATGGCATTTAAAACACACAACTCCTCATGTAGGAATCGTAGTGATTTCGGGTCAAAGAACCACATACACCATTATCACTATGAGAATAAACATGACACTCACGTAACGATCCACGTAGCGTTCTCATGGCGGGTCTGTCCAATACATCATTACTCTAATATGTATCCATGTGTAGACTTGATATCTCATATCCATGACCCGTGAGATGTGGTCATCAGTCTACGCACATACTAGTCTCAATGCATTATTGTTGTCCTACTTAACAATAATACTTGACTAGGGACATTTAAGAATAGTATTTTATCCAATAGGATCTCACCATCAAGTCATCCACTTGATGTCCTATGGTATCAAACTTACTATTCTAAGGACTTTATTATGTCTATCAAAAAGAACACAATAAATGAAATGCCTCATATATCAAAAATAGCATAATATATTGTATGTCAATACAAACAAAATGTATTGGCCACTAGGGCATACACCAACAAAGTTGTCAAAGTGTGAATTCTAGCTGGAAGAGGTTAAGTTTTTGGGTCATTTAATCTTGAAGGATGGAATTGCAATGGACTCGTCGAAAGTTGAAGCAGTTCTGCAATAGGAAAAGCTGAAGACTGTGACAGAGATCCATAGCTTCGCGGGATTAGTTAGTTATTACCGAAGATTCATTGAAGGATTTTCGAAGATAGCAGGACCTTTCACTCAACTTACGAGAAAGAACCAAGCCTTTGTATGGACCGTTGATTGTGAATAGAGTTTTCAAGAATTGAAGAGACGACTGACTACTTCACCAGTTTTGGTTCTACTTGATCCCAATGAACCCTTTGAAGTGTATTGTGATACTTCACATCAAGGATTAGGATGTGTGCTCATGCAAGATAGGAAAGTGGTGGCTTATGCTTCAAGACAGCTGAGAGTATAGGAAAAGAATTATCCTACGCATGAACTAGAATTAGCAGCTCTGGTGTTTGCTTTGAAAATATGGAGACATTTTCTGTACGGAGCAACGTTTAACATCTACAGCGATCATAAGAGTCTGAAGTACCTATTCGACCAAAAGGAGTTGAACATGAGGCAAAAGAGGTGGTTAGAATTTCTGAAAGACTACGATTTTCAAATCTAGTATTGTAACACCCCCTTTGAGGGGCATTACATTTTAGACCGACTCTTTTGTTTTAAAATTCATCAAGTTGTGAAATAGTTAATATTGTAAAATGCGAGTTTTAAAATTTCATTTTAACAGATAATATAAGCTTACTAAAATAAATAAAAGACTCAAGTAATAAGAACTGAATGGAGGACTTTTCATAAAGCAAAGTTTACTACATACTCAAGTACATCATCACATATCCCAAAAGCATAAAACTTAAGTACTCCAAAATAAACATACTTATACATATATCTTCCAAATGAAGATTGAGCCTTGTCCAAATCTAAACACCTAAAGAACAGGATCTTGCACTCGATCTTCATCCAGATCCCCTTCGGGATCCTCAACAGACAAAGCCCCTAGTCGGGGCATGACGCTGCGAACGGAAGTCCGAGCAGTTGACTCCATAGAGTCCTCCCTAGAGGAAACTCTCCAGCCATCCCAAAGCTCCCCAAGAGGTATGCAGAACTCCAAGTGAACAAATGCATCCATAGTGAAACCTCACGGATCTTGCCTTGCCGCTATCACCATCTATCCCAACATAAGTACGAAAATAGAAGCAGACAGAATAATACAATAAAAGAGATAAGACTCTCTACATCATTGCCAATATGGCAGCAAGAAACAACAACTAACAATAAAATCATAGAGTGTAACTAGAATAATTCATAGTTATAAAGTTGTCCAGCAGATATCTCAATGATGTATATCAATAAGAAAAATCCATAATATAATAACAATTAATTTCACTGTGTAGATGCATCATAGTAAAAAGCTCAATGATATGTGAATGCACAACAGACCGACACCTACTCCATGGAGCTAAAAACCAACATCGGAGAGAATGATCGTGAGAACCACTATCTGTATATCATGAGCCTTAAATAGTGTGCTTTTCAATATATCAATATGCGCAACATGGTTATACAAGACACTCTCAACCGGATCGGGAATAGGATAGTGCCTAGTCGAGATTGTCGGTGCGTTGCTCAATCACCACGGCCAGTAGAGCTACCAACTGTCCACTTGTGGGATACCCGCGCCCCGACACCTCCAACTTCAACAAGTGAACTATACTACGCAATTCGCACTCGCACTCGCACAAAGGTGTAATTCATCTCCTAGGCATTCCGCCTGACGCAAGTCATTTCGACTTTCACAATGTATGATCATGTGTCAATGAACCTAGGCATTCCGCCTTAACAAGTTATTCTGCATTCTGCCTTAACAACAAGTCATTCTGACTTTCATATTGTATAATCACAATACAATGACGCATAATATTCTTTAATAACATTAATCTCATCAAGAGAAACCATAACAGAGTTCCAATCAACCATTGACCACTCAAGGTCCAGTCCATTAGCTCAATAGCATAATAACATCACGTCCGATCACAAGGCATCTCAAATGCATAATTCTTAGAAAATCATCCTCTTTAAAGTTTCATGAAGCATTCTCTACAAACCACACTTAACAAAATGTTCAAGAATTAATGTGAGATTTCACTTCAAATTTAAAATCCTCCTAATTAAGTTCCACTAAGTAATGTCTCCTCTCATTTTTTGAAAAGGGCCTAAAAGAAACTACATGGTATTAACTTCACAATCTCACTTCCATAAGCCATAAAGGTATTATAATTTATTATGAATTATCTTCTTCACTCATTTTTCTTTCTTAAGGCCGAAACCCCTCTCCAACTAAGGGACTAGATTTATTTCACCACTCACTCATTGTTACTAATCCTTAATCCACTTCTTTTCTCATCTTAACACTTAGATCTCAATTTAACCTAACATTTTTATCTTGAATGCCTTATTTAGGCCTCTTGGCCGTGAGCTCTCTAGGACATTAAGGTCTCAAATTTTGTAACTTTCCCAAGGAATCTTAAAAATAATTTATATCAACCATTAAAGAATTTTATTTACCACCAAAGACATAATATCACATAGTCACAAAACTATCCATCTTTTTACTCTCAAGGCCGAAACCTGTCTCTAACCAAGTAACTAAGATTTTTGTTTTTACCACTCCTTCATGATTATGAAGTCTCTAACTCAGTCTCATTTCCATTCAAGTTTCTAACTTCCAATTCAATATAAAAATTTATCTTGGACACCCTTCTTTATGGCCTCTTGGCCGTGAGCCCTAATGGGTCCTTGGGTCTCAAAATTTTCCTTTCCACAATAGATTCTAAACAAATAACATGTATCATATATCAACAACAAGCCACAACATCACATAGAACAAAATCACAAAATCACCAAGAATCAAAACAACAAAGTGAGTAATCCACACATGGATTTCCTCACTTTCCATACACCAATTTTGTTCCTCACCACCATGGATGGTTGATGAGAGAAATCTTCCTCTTACCTTAGGAGATATCCAACCACTAGTGTAGAGCTTTTTGAAACAACCTTCCTCCTTGAAGAACCCCCCTTGAAACCAAAAATAATATAGCAAAAGTCATATTTTTTAGACTTGGAAAAGAGTAGCCAAGAACATACATCAAAGCTTTGGAAGGAAGAAGAGAAGAATGATGAAAAAGGAGAGAACTTTTACCTTAGAAAATCACAAACCCTAACTTAAAGGATTCTTGGAAAAGTGATGAACAACCAAGATCTTCACACTAGATGATCTTAGGAGGAAGTATAGATTCAAGAAATATAGTTGTTAGGATTTTAGGATGTGAGAGGGTGATTCAAGGGGTGGTGGTCGTGTGATGTAGGAGAGGAAATAGAAGAAGATGATGAGAGAGAAAGTGATAGGAAAGTTTGAAAATGAAAACTAAATCAAAGACTTGCCCAAGAAGTCTCTCATTCTCCTTAATGGCCGTGCACTCTTCTTGGAAAAGGGGAATCAAACTTCTCTTGCAAGCTTCTCCAAAGCTTGTTTGAGAAGTTTTGCATGTTTTCCAAAAAGGCCAATCAATGATGTGACGTGATGATATCACTTAAATGGTATCATAAAAATGACTAGATAAAATAATCTACTAAATTTTTACTACAAGCTATTATCAAATGAATAATAGTCTTAGTTAACAGAGTCGGTATCTATTATCTAATGGATAATAGAGTGTACCAAAATATTGTCTGTCAGATAAAATCTCAAAAAATGAAAACTTTGTAAACTGTGCCCGACTTTGGGTTTAGTAAGATCCCCCGTCACCGTTTCCACAGTCCAAGGTTTTTTAGCCTCGGGAAATATATTTCTTTTTCCCGGCTTCGCCCAGTGTGCACATAAATCAAGAAATATATTAAAATAATTAAATAATTCAAATAATTATAAAAAAATTCATAAAAATCATAAATATTATAAAATGAACATATATTATGAAACAAGAAATTTCTGGGGTGTTACAACTCTCCCTTTCTAAAAAGAAATTTCGTCCTCGAAATTTGTTATACCTTAGAACACAGGCAGATATTGCTCCTTCATTATGTCTTCTAGATCTTCAATGCAGCCACAACAGCTAACTCCGAGTTTGTGTAGGGTTGTCTTTCTCACGTAGTCTCAGTTGCCTTGAAGAATATGTTACTACCCTTTCTATTCCGCGCAAACACACATTTTAAACCCTAAAATACCTTAAGTTTCATTGTTAACACTCCTTAAACTATCATTTGCTAATATTCTTTCCAAACTTACACTATTTTCAATTTAATGAAACCTTTTCCATCTTCCTTATTAAATTCCCCTTAAATGAATTATGTTAAGTTCCAAACTTACTTCTCAATCCTATCCCTCAATACCAAGGCTGAAAATCACTCCTTTGTTTAGTAATAAAATTTATTCTTTTCCATCCTTACCTTATAAATCCTTAATTAATTTTCATAATCATTAAACCAACTAGATTCACCATTAATAAGTCATTTTCATCATTCCATCTATCCCCAAAATTATTTTCAATGGCATAACCAAAAGTCATTACTCGTCAACTCATAACATTGTGATCATCTTCTTTCTTTTTACTTATAAATCCTCTGATCATAATTTAGTCACCAAATCGCCTAAGTAATATGCTCTAACATTCTTTCCAAGACTTCCATCATTCTAATTTTAAGTGAGATCCTTTCCATTCAACTTATCGAAATCATCTTAACTAAAATACTTTAAGCCTCCAAATTGTTTCTCCACCCCATTATACCATGGCCGAAAACCAATCCTTTCTAATAGTAGAACTTTATTTTCTTCCTTTTTTAACTTGTAACCTTATAAATCATATTTTTGATACCTAATCATCTAAGTTCTTAATCAATGAAATATTTTTCTCATGGATACCTCCTCCAACTGAAATTCACACTTTGATGACTTGGCGTATAACTTTTTTTTTTTTTCAGAATCTAGAGAACTATGCCGAGGTGTTCTGCATGTTCCTCCTGATTTCGAGAATAGATCAGAATGTCATCGATAAGGACAATGACAAATTTATCTAGATAAGGATGAAAGATCCTATTCGTGCAGTCTATGAGTATCGCAGGAGCATTTGTTACTCCGAATGGTATCACCAGATACCCATAACGTCCATAACGCATTTCAAAAGTCGTCTTGGAATTATTCTCTACTTCTATGCGAATCTGATGATAGGCAGAGCGTAGATCAATCTATGAGAAAATAATGGTTCCTTTCAGTTGATCCATCTAATCATCTGTCTTCCTCTGAAGATACTCACTCTTGATCGTACCATTGTTCAACTGGCAATAGTCCACACATAATTGAGGAATTTTATCCCTCCCCTTAACTAACAACACCAGAACTCACCATGGGAAACTCATTGACTACAGTAATAATATTCTCTTCCTTCTCACTCTTGACCACCAAAGAAGATAATAACATGTATCCTTGAGCTCTTTCCCTTAATAAAGCTTCAATCTTGGTTGGTCGTAAAAATCCATAAATCTTAGCCTTAGGAAACACTAAGGTTTATTTGGAACGGTCTAATAGGATATGATTAGAGAATAACCAATCCCTTCTGGAGTGCTTGTGATTTCCTTTCCCTCGTATCACTTCACTCTCCTGCCTTTGTTCTTAACATAAAGTGTCTTATCAATCAAGTTCTCTTTCAATCATATTGTGTCTGATATTATGACATGGTTTGGACCAGGAATATTCTTTCTTACAATTATAGTGTATGGGAAAAACATTATGAAGGTCAGGAAGAAAAGATAACAAAACTATTTGATATGTTACCAGACATATCCAACAAAGAATTTGATATGGCCCGATCTTTGAAATGAACTTCTAAAATTTCATTACAACAATTTAACAGGATATGGTTGGAGGATAACCAATCCATTTTCAAGATCACGTCTAATTTGTGAAAAAGGTAAACAAATCAAATTAACAGAAAAGATTCAGTCTTTAACAGGCATAGGGTAATTTAGGCAACTTAGTCGTCAACAATAGCTCTTTGTAGTAGAAGTAGAAATAAATTGGTCAAAAGATAACGAAGGCACAGATAACTCAAATCGATTGATACGGTCTTATGCCATAAAGAAATGGGTTACCCCTAGAATTATACAGCATAGTCAAAGGATCACCTCCTGTGGCACAGTCTCCCTCATCTAGGTCTTCAGTCTGGGATGCTTTTACTCTACTTAGGGAATTGACTCTTCCTTCTTCGCGAGATCTTGAAGCATGTATATCACTAACGGAAGGCTTTGTCTTTGGTGAAGTACAATTCCTAAACATGTGTCCTGGCTTTCCGCACTTGAAACAAATTTTTTCCTCGATCGTACAATTTCTTGCTGCATGACTTTTTGCACACTTCTTACATATCTGTACAAGTGCCATGGGTCGACTGGGTCTACTACCACTAACACTAGCTCCATATGGTTATTGTTGTTGTTGAGTTCCTGGTGGTTGCAAAATATGATTTCTGCTGAAATCACTTGACCTTACAATTTCTCCTTTTTCGGAACCAATATGGTCCAACGTTATGTGGTCCTATATCTTGAGATTAATTCAATTCTAACAAAATCTGAGCCTCAATTATCAATTCCTACTGTCGCACGATCCTCTGATTCTGTTGTACTATTGCTTCAACCATTCCTTGCATTGCTTTCACAATCGCAGCCATCCTTTCGTTGTTGCATTCCACATTCCCACACATACGTCTACCGTGAGCCATTGCCTTTCCTTAAAAAATAGACAAGTTAAACAAAATGAAAACAAGAAGTAACCATTTCAAATAATATTGTCTCCTTTCAGAGACCAAGCAATACATCTCTATGTTTAGTTTACAGAGAAACACACAGCACAAACAAGGTAAACCTACCCATAAACCTAAAAGGCTCGGACTTGGACTTTACTCACACTAGAGGTACCGCTCCAAAAGGTGTAGGTACAAAGAATTCTGCATGAGTTCAAGCATCTAACTAGACTCTTACTAGAAGAACCCTTATTCTCCTAGTTCACCCAGTTGAAGTCATAGTTTCCTATCCACACAAAACATTACATATTGAGTTAGCCAGTCCTCAATATCATGTAACTATGTAACAGTAACCACTAACATCTAACCTAAAGCAACTGATGTAATCCTCTTTTAACATCTCAAACAAGAGACAAGAAAATGCACAACATACATATAGAAACTTCTACATGTCTAAACACAGTCAGTCCATACCCTGACTCAACAGGATGAACTACTCTAATACCACCTTATGTAACACCTCCTCCGAGGGGCATTACATTTTAGACCGACTCTTTTGTTTTAAAATTCATTAAGTTATGAAATAGTTAATATTGTAAAATGCGAGTTTTAAAATTTCCTTTTAACAGATAATATAAGCTTACTGAAATAAATAAAAGACTCAAGTAATAAGAACTGAATGGAGGACTTTTCGTAAAGCAAAGTTTACTACATACTCAAGTACATCATCACATATCCCAAAAATAAAAAACTTAAGTACTCCAAAATAAACATACTTATACATATGTCTACCAAAATGAAGATTGAGCCTTATCCAAATACAAACACCTGAAGAATAGGATCCTACACCCGATCTTCATCCAGATCCCCTTCAGGATCCTCAACAGACAAAGCCCTCAGTCAAGGCATGATGATGTGGACGAAAGTCCAATCATTCGAATCCACAGAGTCCTCCTCCCTAGAGGAAACTCTCCAGCCATCCCAAAGCTCCCCAAGAGGCATGTAGAGCTCCAAGTGAACAACTGCATCCATAGTGAAACCTCGCGGATCTTGCCTTGCCGCCATCACCATCTATCCCAACATAAGTACAAAAATAGAAGCAAACAGAATAATACAACAAAAGAGGTGAGACTTTCTACATCATTGCCAACATGGTAGCAAGAAACAGCAACCAATAATAAAGTCACAGAGTGCAACTAGAATAATTCACAGTTATAAAGTTGTCCAGCAGATATCTCAATGATGTATATCAATAGGAAAAATCCACAATATAATAACAATTGATTTCATAGTGCAGATGCATCACAGTAAAATGCTTAATGATATATGAATGCACAACAGACCGACACCTACTCCATGGAGCTAAAAACCAACATCAGATAGAATGATCGAGAGAACCACTATTTGTATATCGTTAGCCTCAAATAGTGTGCTTTTCAATATATCAATATACGCAACATGGCTATACAAGACACTCTCAACTGTATCGGGAATAGGATAGTGCCTGGTCAAGATCGTTGGTGCGTTGCTTAATCACCACGGCCTAGTGGAGCTACCAACTGTCCACTTGTGGGATACCCATGCCCCGACGCCTCTAAGTTCAATAAGTGAACTAAACTATGCAATTTGCACCTGCACAAAGGTGTAATTCATTTCCTAGGCATTCAGCTTGACGCAAGTCATTCCGAATTTCACAATGTATGATCATGTGACAATGAACTTAGGCATTCTGCCTTAACAACAAGTCATTCTGACTTTCACAATGCATGATTACATGATAATTAACCTAGGCATTTCGCCTTAACAACAAGTCATTCCGACTTTCACAATGTATAACCACAAGACAGTGATGCATAATATTCTTTAATAACATTAATCTCATCAAGAGAAACCATAACAGAGTTCCAATGACCCATTGACCACCCAGGGTCCAGTCCATTAGCTCAACAACATAATAACATCATGTCCAATCACAGGGCATCTCAAATACATAATTCTCAGAAAATCATCTTCTTTAAAGTTTCATGAAGCATTCTCCATAAACCACACTTCACAAAATGTTCAAGAATTAATGTGAGATTCCACTTTAAATTTAAAATCCTCCTAATTAAGTTCCACTAAGTAATGTTTCCTCACATTTTTCAAAAAAGGCCTAAAAGAAACTACATGGTATTAACTTCACGATCTCACTTCCATAAGTCATAACGGTACTTTAATTTATTATGAATTCTCTTCTTCACTCATTTTTCTTTCTCAAGGCCGAAATCCCTCTCCAACTAGGGGACTAGATTTATTTCACCACTCACTCATTGTTACTAATCCTTAATTCACTTCTTTTCTCATCTTAATACTTAGATCTCAATTTAACCTAACATTTTTATCTCGAATGCCTTATTTAGGCCTATTGGCCGCGAGCTCTCTAGGACATTAGGGTCTCAAATTTTGTAACTTTCCCAAGGAATCTCAGGAATAATTTATGTCAACCATTCAAGAATTTTATTTACCACCAAAGACATAAATATCACCTAGTCACAAAATCTTCCATCTATTTCCTCTCAAGGCCAAAACCTATCTCTAACCAAGTAGCTAAGATTTTTGTTTTTACTACTCCTTCATGATTATGAAGTCTCTAACTCAGTCTCATTTCCATTCAAGTTTCCAACTTCTAATTCAATATAAAAATTTATCTTGGACACCCTTCTTTATGGCCTCTTGGCCTTGAGCCCTAATGGGTCCTTGGGTCTCAAAATTTTCCTTTCCACAATAGATTCTAAACAAACAACATATATCATATATCAAGCTTTCCATTCAAATAAAACCATACACACAACAAGCCACAACATCACATAGAACAAAATCACAAAATCACCAAGAATCAAAACAACAAAGTGAGTAATCCACACATGGATTTCCTCACTTTCCATACACCAATTTCATTCCTCACCACCATGGATGGTTGATGAGAGAAATCTCCCTCTTACCTTAGGAGATATCCAACCACTTGTGTAAAGCTATTTGAAACAACCTTCCTCCTTCAAGAACCCCCCTTGAAACCGAAAATGACATAGCAAAAGTCATCATTTTTAGACTTGGAAAAGAGTAGCCAAGAACATACATCAAAGCTTTGGAAGGAAGAAAAGAAGAATGATGAAAAAGGAGAGAACTTTTACCTTAGAAAATCACAAACCCTAACTTAAAGGATTCTTGGAAAAGTGATGAACAACCAAGATCTTCACACTAGATGATCTTAGGAGGAAGTATAGATTCAAGAAATATAGTTGTTAGGGTTTTAGGATATGAGAAGGTGATTCAAGGGGTGGTGGCCGTGTGATGTAGGAGAGGAAATGGAAGAAGATGATGAGAGAAAAGTGAAAGGAAACTTTTGGGGGTGATGAGAGAGAAAGTGATAGGAAAGTTTGAAAATGAAAACTAAATCAAAGACTTGCCCAAGAAGTCTCTCCTTCTCCTCAATGGTCGTGCACTCTTCTTGGAAAAGGGGTATCAAGCTTCTCTTGCAAGCTTCTCTAAAGTTTGCTTGAGAAGTTTCGTATGTTTTCCAAAAAGGTTAGTCAATGATGTGACGTGATGATATCACTTAAATGATGTCATAAAAATGACTAGATAAAATAATCTACTAAATTTTTACTACAAGCTATTATCAAATGAATAATAGTCTTAGTTAACAGAGTCGGTATCTATTGTCTAATGGATAATAGAATGTACCCAAATTTTATTTATTAGATAAAATCTTGAGAAATAAAAACTTCATAAACTGTATCCGACTTCGGGTTTAGTAAGATCCCCCATCACCGTTTCCACAGTCCAAGGTTTTCTGGCCTCAGGAAAAATATTTCATTTTCTCTGCTCAGCTCAATGTATACGTAAATCGAGAAATATATTAAAATAATCAAACAATTTAAATAATTCCAAAAAAATTCACAAAAATCACAAATATTATAAAATGAACATATATCATGAAACAAGAAATTTTTGGGGTGTTACAAGTATCACCCCGAAAAGGCAAATGTGGTGGCAGACGCTTTATGTAGGAAGATGCTTAGTATCTCTGCTATGATGATCAAGGAAAACGAATTAATAGAACAATTCTGGAATATGTGGATGTCCGTGGAGTTGACACCGGAAAAGATTTGTTTGAATATGGTTGCCATCTCAAGTGATTTGATGGAAGAAATCCGAGAAAAATAGAAAGATGATGAGTTTCTGCAAAATGAGAGGGAGTTGATGAAGCAAGACATTGTGTCAACTATTCAGGAAGGACATGATGGTATTCTAAGGTTAAAAGGCAGGGTTTGTGTGCCTAGTGATCTGGAGCTGAGGAAATTAATTCTTGACGAAGCCCACACGAGCCAGTTGAGTATACACTCAGGAATGACTAAAATGTACCAAGATCTGAAGCGGTTATTTTGGTGGCACGGAATAAGGAGGGACGTTGCCAAGTACGTGCCATCTTGTCTGGTTTGTCAGAAAGCCAAGGTTGAACACCAGAGACCTTCAAGAATGTTGCAACCTCTAACTATTCCCAAATGGAAATGGGATAACATCGCGATGGATTTTGTGGTTGGATTACCGAAGACCCAAAAAGGTTACGACTCGATATGGGTAATTGTGGGTTGGCTTACGAATTCTGCTCACTTCTTACCGATCAACATAAGGTATTCGATGGAGAGGTTAGCTCAACTGTATATTGGCGAGATTGTTAGACTTCATGGTGTGCCTTCCAGTATTATCTCCGATAGAGATTTGAGGTTCACATCGAGGTTTTGGCAGAGTCTTCAAGAAGTAATAGGAACGAAACTTCGTTTGAGTTCTGCTTATCATCCTTAAACCGATGGTTTATATCATCCTTGTACTTGTAGAAACAGATCGGAAGTTGGGATAAAGTTTTGCCTTTGATAGAGTTCACCTACGATAACAGTTTTCACTTGAGCATAAGGATGGCACCCTATGAGGCTCTATACGGATGACGGTGCAGAACACCTTTGTATTGGAACCAAGATGGGGAGCACCTTACGATCGGACTTGATCTTGTGCAGCAAACAATGGAGAAGGTTAAGATGATTCAGGAGAGGATGCAGTTGGCTCAGAATCGACAGAAAATCTATGCGGATAAAAGAAGGAAGCCTCTTGAGTTTGAAGAAGGTGAGCATGTGTTTTTGAAAGTCACACCCATGACTGAGGTCGGCCGAGTTCTTAAATCTAGAAAACTTACTCCTAAATTCATCGGACCTTATCAAATTCTTCGTCGGATAGGTCCAGTAGCTTACCAAATAGCCTTACCACCTTTTCTTTCTAACCTCCACAATGTTTTCATGTGTCGCAATTGTGAAAATACATCCCTGAGTCAAACCATGTCATAGCACCGGATACAGTACAATTAAAAGAGACTTGGACCTATGAGACACTTACTGTAAAGATTGAGGACAGGAGAATGAAGCAACTTAGAGGAAAGGAGATTCCATCGGTAAAAGTGATTTGGAATGACATAACCGAAGATGCGACGTGGGAGTTAGAGGACAAGATGAAGGAACAATGTCCACATCTATTCTGAGGTATAAAAATTTTGAGGACAAAATTTCTTTTTAAAAGGGGAGAGTTGTAACACCCCGAAAATTGCTTGTTTCATGATATATATTCATTTTATAATATTTGTGATTTTTTTCAATTTTTTTGAAATTATTTGAATTGTTTGATTATTTTAATATATTTTTCAATTTACGTGCGCGTTGAGTGGGGCCAGGAAAATAAAGTATTTTCTCCGAGGCCGAAAAACTTTGAACTGTGGAAACGTCGATGGGGGATCTTACTAAACCTGAGGCCGGACACAGTTTAAAAAGTTTTCATTTTTTGAGATTTTATCTGATAAATAAAATCGCAATAACATTTTATTATCCGTTGGATGATAAATACAATTTTTGCTAACAATAACCTTTGTCCACTGGATAATAGCTTTAGAAGAGTGTTAGTAATCTTTTCTAAAGAGCACTTTAATGACATCATCACCATGACATCACCCTTGACTTTTTCAAAAAGAGTGTGAAACTTCTCAAGGAAGTCTTCTACCAACCTTCTCAAGGAAGCTTCACCTTTCCTCTCTCCTTCTTGTGACCCCACGGCAATTTGGGGGGAAAAGATGACCAAAAATTTTCATCTTTTTCACTTACCCATCACTTTTTCATTTCAAACAAAGTTTCACTTTTCCTCTACATTCTCACGGCCATACACACCATTTTGGCCATCCATCTTTGTTCCTTCCAACCAACCTTGGTTCTTGAATCTCCTTGTCACATAGAAGCTTTTCTCTTTGGTGATCATCTCTTGATTCTTCCATCTTCATCACTTCTACCAAGCCCTAAAACTTGAAGCTTTGAGGTAAAGTTCTTGATTTTCATCTTTTCTCTTCTCATTTTTGTGATCCTTGGTCACCTTTGTGATCAAGGACTCCTCTTTTCAAGCTTTGGTTGTTGATTGTGTGAGTTTGACTATCCTAGGGTTTCATTGGTGGTGGTGGACGAAAATTGCAAGGAAGCATCAAGGAGCTTGCTTTCTTTTGTTGTCTTTTTGGGTAAGAAGGAGATCATCCTCTTCAACCTATCATGGTGGTGAGGAACATGTTTTTGAGTTGATGGTGAGGAATCCATGTGTGGATTGTTCACTTTGTTGTGTGATTTTTTGTAATGTTGTGATTGGTTGTGTTGTATGACTTTAATACTTGCTATTGTGTAACTTGATGGGTTTGGAATGCATTGGATGCTTGGATGTATGTATGGAAAACAAAGGATTCTTACCCCTTTAGTTTGGAGGCTCACGGCTAATAGGCCCCCTTGATGGGTCCAAGATGGGACTTTTGTGCTAATTTGGGACTTAAGCAATTAAATGATGAGTGGTTAGAGAGGTGATGAAAAATGTTGGATTCCTAGTCCCTTGGAGGCTCACAGCCTCATTGGGCACTCAATGTGAGACTTTTGTATCAAGTTAAAATTTAGTTAATTAAATGAGTAGACACTTAATTAAGAATTCATAATATGGAAAGAATAAAGAACAAAACTTTATCCTATAGCCTAGAGTGATTTTTGGGCCAAAGAAAGAACGTGAGTGTGAGTTAGGTTTTGAGAAACTTAAAATGATTATTCTAAATGAGTTTGGTCTATAATAAAGGAAAGAACTTATTTAATTAAAAGTAATAAGGATTAAATGAAAAGTACTAGCGAATTTCCCTAGAGAGTTGAGGCGTAACTTTCATATCAAACTTTAAAAAGTATATTTTCACCCTTGAGATTTGGGCAATGACTTGTTGTGGGTCCATAAGTGGGACCAAGGGTTATTGATAATTGATTGGGCCTAATGTGGCATGTAATCATGGAAAAGTCATACTATTATTGAATATTTGTATATATGTGCATCGAGTGATCATGCATTATGAAAGTCCGTTGGACTCAGTTTGTAAGGCTGTATGCCTAGGAGATGAATAACACCTACTTACGGGTGCAAATAGACTAATGTAAGTCACTTGTTAACCTTGGGGGCGTCGGGGTGCTGGTATCTCACAATAAACAGTTAGTAGCTCCTCTGTGCCGTGGGACAGACCGATGCAAACGCACTGACGATCTGGACCGAGACACTATCCTATATTGCGATCTTGTGAAGAATGCCTTGTATAAGCCATGTTGCGTAATTTGTTGATATTGAAAGCACTTGATTTGAGGCTAATGAGATACATGCATATCTCGTTGATCATTCTCTCCGATGTTATGTCTAGCTCCATGGAGTAGGATTTCGGGTACCTTGTGCATGTGCATAGTTTGTCGACATATTTATCTGGCATAAATATATATGATTATGGAATTGTTTATCATCTGTATTATGACTATCTGTATTATCAAATTATTTATCATCTGAATCTTGATGCTGTTTATTATGTTTGCCATGCTGTATGGCATCCTGCACCATTTTTGGTTCTTTACTGCCATAACTGGTATTGATGTTGGATATCTCACCTCTTTTCTATATTCTTGGTTTTGGGGCGAGTTAGTCTTCTGCTTGACATGGCATCCTGATGAGATTTTCTAGGGTATGCCAGGCTGAGGTTCCACGTAGGCATTGACTGTTGGCACGTTGACTTGATCATCAAACACTTCGTCTACGTGAGAGATGTGACTGTATCTTTGGCTTGGGGTCGTTATGATCCTCCTATTTTCTCTTTTGATGTTGCTGTATCGCTGAAGTTCTACATGTCGATACGCGAGGTGTGGGGTGATCGTGAGTACACTCCACACGAGGATTCATTCCTATCCTCTGCACGAGCTCCTGCTTGTGAATCTGTTGCTCCTGTAAGGATTTCCTCTGAGGAGGATCCTGAGGAGGAACCTGAGGAGGACCCTTCTGAGGCTCCTTCTCAGTAGTTTGTTGGGGGCATGATACTTTTTGTAGCCTTGGTGGTTGTCTTTATACATATTTTTAGGCATGTAAAGCTTCTGTTTTCTTTTGCTAAAACTGTTGGTGTAGCTTGACACTTATGTATCTTTTGTATAAAAGTATGGTTTGATACTCATGGTGAGTTCTGCTAAGTTTATGTTTTCCGCTTACAAAAAAAAAGAGAATATATATATAAAAGATAAATTACCAAGTTGCTGTATGATTTATAAACGAACAGATTACTGCCTATATGTATATATACCAGGTCTTAGTGTATGTCCTTAATATGTTTTTTTGAGTTTCGTATGTTTGGTGTGACGTCCTCCTCCCGAAAAAGGGGGCGTTACATAATCTACTCTAATAAGGAAGAAATGTCCATCCTCAACCTATCAATCGTTTAGGATCACCTCAAGTTGAAAGGGAATATCCATCCTCGATCTACTATCCATCTAGGATAATTTCTAGTAAAGAGGGAGGGAATGTCCATCCTCGACCTCATTTACCATAGTAGGGATGGAGTCATCCTTCCTCACACTACCATTATTTGAATTATCACTCGATGTGAGGAACATGTCCTTCATCAATCATAAATATAGAAAATATTTATTTATATCTCAAGAAAGAATATCATCATAATATATCTCATCATATTTCTAATTGATCAATTGTAAATTCATAGTCGACATTGATCTCATTCATTTTGATGCATAAATTGATCTCATTCATTTTGATGCATAAACATCTTACAAAATACCACAATTGGGAAAATGATTCATATATTAAGCTTCTATTCAGGTCTCATAGGTTAAGAAACTCTATTTTTGCAAAATAAGGCAGTGGTAATCGATTACCATGCCCTGGTAATCAATTACCAGCTAAACAGAAGCCTGGTAATCGATTACCATCTTGTGGTAGTCGATTACCACATCTCCAGAGTAATCGATCACCATCTTTAACCTCGTCTCCAGGAGCTATTTTATAGGTTGGTAATCAATTACCACCTTAGTTTTCAGCAAAAATCTAACTTTTAATCACACCAAACTCATCATAAACTAATTCCAATCAAATATGATCCATCTACAACATAAATACACCACAAATATTCATTCAAATCACTCTTAAAGTGACATTTCAAAAATGGGTAAACATTAAAACCAACATCTTCAAACATTAATTCATAGAGTTTTGAAACCAAAATCATAATCAAAATCATAAACATAATCACAAAGTCATCATCTTACTTCATCAATTTAACAATCATATAAAAAATTCTCAATCAAATTCTTAACTCAAAACTCCTTTAGAAATAAGGAAAGAATAGATGAAGTAATGAAAACACCCCTACCTCTCTCCTTTGAGAAGCTACTTGTTTCCTATTCTTGATCCTTCCTTTGTTTATCTTCTTTCCTTGTTTTTCCTACTTGCCTTCCTTCTTCTCTATTTTCTTTTTCCTTCTCACGGTCTCTCTCTCTTTTTCCTCCTTCTCTTCTTTCTTATCTTTTCTTTCTTTTGATTGAAGAAGAGGCAACAGAGAATGATAGAAATGAAATCCAACTAGAAAAACTATATCTCTTAAGGTTACTCTAATCTTCCATTGATGAATTTTCTAACATTCATAGGTATTATAGAAAATTCTACGATTTCATTCATTTCTCAATTTCATCATTCAACGACTACCCTTATACATCTTCATCAATCTCTAAGCTTCATTATTCTTGCCTAGATTAAGTTAAACCTATGGAGTCAAACTAAGAAGCTTTCAAATATCCATTTTAATATGTTTCCATTCCCAAATTAATCTTCATTCTCTCTTTAACATCTACTCAAAATCTTAAAATTTTCTAAACTACTTTTCTGTTTAACTTGACCTTTAAACACTTATGTAGTGTCATTAAAATACCAAACTAATTCATTTGGTCCTCCAAAATTTACTGCAGCTCATACTAACGTTTTTGAGCTTCTATAAACCTGATTAAGACTATTAGGTTAGCGAGGATGTTAAAATTCTCCCCTCCTCTTAAAAATTTTGTCTTCAAAATTTGATTACTTTAAGCAAAAAGCTCTGGATGACCTCATATCATATTGGATTCAAACTCTCATGTGGCTTCCTCTGTGTCAATGCATCTCACATATCACCTTTCTTGATTGTATCCAACTCTTCATTTCTAGTTTCTATCTATCAAAACTTAGGGGTTCCATTCTAATAAGGATAACTTACTGAATATGAAAACTATCTAGTAATTTAACTTGCACCAATCCATTAAGGATATTCCAACTATTGATACACATAGAAGGATACCTTCGAAAACAAAGCTCATTTACACTTTACTATAATTCTCTCATGAACTTGAAACTTTCATTCCAATCCATTCATCTAATTGATTATCACAATAACTCAATTTTGTGATTGACTATGCGACATTGAAGACTAGTTTTGATGATAACAAACATGAAGATGATAGGAAGACCAAGTCCAAGAACTTTAAGAATAGCTTTAGGACTTAGAGTCATTTTGTATGAAGCCTTTTGGATATCTCATTGATTTTGGAAGAAAAGATAAAAATGTTTTTCAATTAAAATCCAAAATTTAAAATGGTTTTTGAAAATTAATTAAAAGGTTTTGGTGTTTTGGAAACAATATGGGAAGTTCTTTAAAAATGTTTTAAAATGGTTTCAAACAAGTCTATTCAAATAAAGTTCCCTTTATTCGAATAAACCAAGCCAAGTAACCCTTTTTCTATCAAGGGTTATTCGAATAACCTTAGATTTATTCAAATAACATTTTCAAAATCTAGTTGACCACCCCTGTTTTCAAAATGTTTATTCGAATGGCACTCTTGCTATTCGAATAAAGGCTTTCCAGATAACCTTTCTTAAATAGACTATTCGAATAACCCTTGTGTTATTCGAATAGACATATTTCACAGAAAACTCTTTTAAAAAGAGTTATTCGAATAACTATTATGTTATTTGAATAATGTGTTACAGAACCAGTTTGCTCGTGTATTTTTAAATGTATTAACACGAGTTCTAGATTTAGAAACTAACGTCTATTTTCACATTTATTACGAGAATGCAAAACCCACAATGGTTATTTTCTCCAGAGCTCTGTAAATATTGACCTCGGGTCATCTTTGAACACATCCAACTATTTGAAAGAATTTTCTCTTGTTTTAATTCGTGTTTCATAATTTTCACATTTTTTATGTGCTCTTCTTCGCCATAACTTTGAGATATCCTTAAAGAGTTTCTTAGAGCTTCAAGTTGTATTGTTTACTCTTTTGAGAGTTTCTTTTCTACTATATTCTCCTTTTTTTGTAAAGAAGGTGAGGTATCCCTGAAAGTTGAGGCTTTAGCATAAGGGTAAAGTTTCCCTACGTGTGAAAAGTGCTCTAGTTTGTAACGGTAGCAAGCACCTGTTCAAGCTTGCATTGATTATGAAAAATCTTGGATAGTTTTTTTTTCAAGGACTTGACATAGGCCACAAGTGGTTGGTGGCTAAACTAGGATAAATACTATGTCTGTTCCTCTCATCTTAATTTCTTTTATTTCTTGTAATTTATTTATGATTCTTTTTACCTGTTTATTTTCTGTGCTTAAGGCTCTTTATCTTCCCTTTTTATTCACTTCTTTTAAGAAATAGCTTCAACAAAATTTGTTTTACAAGCATTCGTAAAAAGTTTTTAAATACTTAATTCACCCCCCTCTTGAGTACTAGAGCCACTTAGTAACAAATGGTATCAAAGTTAGACTCTTGTATAAAGAGCTTAGCAGTTTCAAGAGAACATGACTTCTTCAAATGGTTTTTCATAAGGATCTTCCATAAACCGACCACCTTTCTTCAAATGGTTATGCCTATTAGAAGAAAAGAATGAAAGTTTTTATCGAAGCTATTGATCTAGATGTATGGGATGCAATTGAAAATGGCACTTTTGTCCCCACATGTGAGGTCGGAGGTGTAAAGGTTGAAACACCAAGAAGTGAATGGTCTGATGATGATAAGAAAAAAAGTTCAACACAATTTGAGAGCCAAAAACATCATTACCACTGCTTTGGGGTATGATAAATTTTTCATAATTTTGAACTACAAAACTGTCAAAGAAATGTGGGACACTTTACAAGTCACCCATGAGGGTACTAGTGAAGTAAAGAGGTCAATAATCAATTCTCTAACTTACGAATGTGAATTATTTAGAATGAACTAAGGAGAAAGCATTCAGAAATGCAAAAGAGGTTCACTCATATTGTAAATCATCTTGCATCTTTAGGAAAAAAAATTTCTAACGAAGATCTTATTAACAAAGTTTTAAGATGTCTAAGTAGGATTTGGCAACCCAGAGTGACCGCCATTGCAGAATCAAGAAATATTTTAACAATGACGCTAGCTACCTTCTTTGAAAAACTTCAAGAGCACCAATTGGAGCTAAGCAAATTAAGCTAAAATGAAGAGTATGAAAAGAGGAAAAAGGGAATAGCGCTCAAAGCCATCTCCTCAGCAATTGATGATGATGATGAAAAGGATGGAGAAGGCATAAAGAACCTCGACCTGAATAAAGAAAACCTCAGTCTTCTAGTAAGAAAATTTGGGAAGTTTCTCAGGAAAAATGGAACTCAAAGAAGACTGTCTTTCCCTCCAAAGAAGACCCGTCACAAAAGGGAAGGAGCATCATCAACTCCAACTTGTTACGAATGTGGAAAACCAAGACACATGAAGATGGAATGCCCAATTTACCAAAAGAAGATGGAGAAATTTGAAAAGAAACCCTCCAAGGAAAGAAAAGGAAAAAAGAGCCTACATAGCATGAGATGAAAATGATATGGACTCCACTGATAGATCAGATAGCAAGGAGGCCTATTTATGTTTTATGGCCAAAGAAAAAGAAGAAAGCGACAATGAGGTAACTTCTAAACTTGACTTAGCCCCTTCTTATGATGAATTATAAGATGCTTTTGAGGAATTGCATGATGAATCAATAAGGCTCACAAAATTAGTATCTTCATCTGAGAAAACTATTTCTTCTTTGAAAAATTAAATTCTTACTTTAAACAAAGAAATTGAAGAATTAAAAATTAAAAATGAGACATTAGGATTAATTGATGCAAATTCTTCTTGCACAACTTGCTCTTCACATGCTTTTACTTCTTCATCTTACTCATCTTGCACATCTTTTGAAAAAGAAATTGAGGACTTAAAATATATTTTATTAGGAAAACAAAGAGTTATTTTTCAGAAAGCTGGGATAGGATATAATCCTAATAATCAGTAAAAATTTTATAAAAATTCCTTTGCATATTCAAGTACTTCCAGCAGTCCTTTTATTAAATGTTTTCATTGTGGGAAGAAAGGACACATTGCATCAACATATAATGCAAGGAAAAACACCAACACGAAAATTGGGACTAAAATGATTTGGGTTCCTAAGGGTACTATACCCAAAACTGACACACAAGGACCTAAGAAAATTTAAGTACCAAAAGTTAAAATTTAAATATGTGTTATAGGTGTACTTGAAGGCCAGCAGCTCAAATTGGTACCTCGATAGTGGATGCTCCAAGCACATGATCAGAGATGACTCCAAGTTCTCATTCCTTGTTCCCAAGACTCACAGACATGTAACCTATAGAGATAACAACAAATGAAAGATTCTTGGAGTTAGCAAAGTAAGTAAAAGATTCTTGTTGAAGGACGTAAATATAACTTGCTTAGTATTAGTCAATTATGTGATAAAGCAAATAGAGTAATATTTGATTCAAATTGTTGTATAATTGAAGGTAAAAATGATAAGTATGTTAAGTTTGTGGGTCATAGAGTTAATAATATTTATATGATTAGCCTTGATGACATATCTTCAAATGATGCAAAATGTTTTTTGAGTAAGAAAGATGATTCATGGTTATGGCATAGAAAAATTACACACATTCACATGGATCACTTAAAAAAGTTAGTCTCTAAAGAGCTAGTAATTGGCCTACACTTCCTAAGTATTTCTGGGCAGATGCGATAAATACCACTTGTTATGTAATGAATAGTGTAACACCCCTCGATTTAATAACCACGACATAATCATCATTATACCACGGTTACTAAAATTTTGGCGTGCTACAACTTTCAAATAATATTTATCCAAAATAAACTATTGTGCATATACAGAAAATATGAGTCACGGATGAAATAATATATAAGCCGTCATTAGCACATATAATTCAACAAGCCAAAATCAAAATACAGTTCATAGGACTAGATAATTTAATTTAAAGCATATATAGCGCGGCGCATTTCACATACCGCTCAATTAAAATACATCAAGTTAGACTTCAAAATGCATGTATACTTATATTACACCCTAATATAAGTAATGCAGAAGGAAACATAAACTACCCATAAAGACATCCTCATCTAAGGAGTTGGGCACTCCATCGGATCCACCTCGGGATCCTCCCTCGGGTCACCTGAAGACACAAAAACAGGATAAAATGCAGTCCCGCGAGCAGGTGCCCTAGCAACCGATGTCATCGAATCCTCGTCGTCTCTAGGGGTGTGAAGTAGATCACCCCATAGCTCCCGAATAGGCAGAGCAAACTTTAGATGTATCGATGTAGTAAGTGTCAGGACAAGGTCTCCATCACGAGTCCTCCTCACAATCAAGATCAGGTCTCCAACGTACCATACACGCTCTCCAGCCCAGTCGACTCACCACGCATTAGCGCCACCAGTGAACACGATCCTAACGAACCCAATAGAAATCCCTTCTTGACGACATCACCGAGGCTAAGAGATCGAACCAAGTGAAATCCGAAAGGAATCAATCGTGTCCCCTCAACAGTCTTTAACCAAGAGTTACATAGGACAAGAATAATATATATACAAGAGGTGAGATAACCAACTTCATTACCAATTATGGCAGTAAGAAATACTACGAAAGACAATAATGCCTTTCACATATAACAATATTAAGTACAGGCAGATAACGCCATGTCAATACAGGAATATCACAGAATAATAAACATAATCATATTATCATGGAGATATCACAAGTCAACAAGCATAACTACATTTTTAATTGGTAAGTGATTCAACAATATACATCACAATATATGAATATTAACAATGCCATGACAGTATGTATGATGACCGTGTATATGCACAATGCGTATGCTGACCATTCTCATGTACAATGTACTCATTTCCTACTCTATGGAACTAGACACAAGAATCAGAGATGAACGTCCCAGAAGATCTGTCCCCCCTAAATAGACAGTCTATGCCGGGCCACGAAAAGCAATAGTGTTTGTCGGGTCCTCGTTGTGCATTGCAATGGATCACCACGGCCAGGGGTATACAATGTGATAACATAATCACTAAGTGGATCACCATACACAAACGCCCCCTGAGATCCAAAGACAGATCACACTATCCTGTGAGTTCTCGCTCACTCCTTAGGTATAAAACGCCACAACAGTATGATGCTCAAATGCATATTCAATGAAATCAAATCACATCTGACTCAATAGTCTATCTGATGTTTCCAGGGTCCAGTTTGTCGGCCCAATAGCACAATGATGCCAATGCATGTTCTCTCAGAGTATCTCAATTATACAAATTCAAGAATCATGCATTTTAAAATCATAAGCCAAAATAGTCATCAACAGATTTGGGTCCCACTCATGGGCCCGATAACAAAGTCGTCATTCATAATTAATTTAGGACATACCATTGTCTCATAAAGTTTTATCATTGTTCTTCTCTTTGTCCTTAATAAGATTCATTTAATTAAATGTCTTATGATTCTCAAAGTCTCACTTACACTCTTAATTCTTGTTTCTCTAATTCCATTAGTCATTCTCTTTATTCATAATAAAACTTATTTAATTAAGTGTCTTATGATTCTTAAAGTCTCACTTTAATTTAGCATTTCTTATAAAATTCTTCTCTAGAGAAATTCTCTCATTTTGTTAATTCCTTACTTTAAATTTAGTCACATTTACTTAGAAAATTATTCCAAGGCTTCCCAAGTTTCACACATCCTTATTCTTTTCTTAGGTTCAAAGATTCCTTTTAGGTTATCAAATTGATTTCCTTCCATTACATTATTAACTATTTAATCACTTAATTAATTAAATGTTATAGTTGCATAAAGTTACATGGTTAAGCCCTAAATAGTCCTAAAGGTCGTGAGCCTCTCTAAGGTTAGGAACCTCAAATTTTCATTCAATTTATTACATGTTATTCTCTTGATTAATCATACTTCCATCTTGTTACAAATTTTCACCAAGAACACCCAATTTTTGGGTTAATGGCCGTGAGCTTCTTGGAAAAGGGCAAGGGTCATTTTGCTTCCATTCAAGTTTCCAATTCAATAAGAATCAATCCAAGATTAACAATGTATACCAATATAACCAATAAATCACATTGAGCCAAAATCAATACAAGAATCATAAAAGAAAGCACACAACCAAGAGAAGTTCTTGGTCACCAAGATAACCAAGAATCACAAAAATAAGGAGAAAAAATGGAAAAGTCACAAACTTTACCTTAAAACTCCAAATCTTAGGACTTTATGGACGAAGATGAAAATGGTAGATTTAGGTGATGGTCACAAAAGAGAAAAGGTTTAAAATGATGAGAAGATGTAAGAAACAAGGTTGGCGAAGCAAGAAAATGTTTTTGGCAAAAAATGGTGGGTTTGACCGTGGAAGAGGAGAAGAAATGGAGAGGGAAGATTAAGTTCTTTGTAGGTGATTTTAAAAAAATAAGAGGAAAAGCTTGAATGGAGAGATGGATCCAAGCAAAATGGTTGCTTAAAAACAAGCAATAATGGTGGGGGAAGGAGTGGTGCAGCCGTGAGGTTTCTAGAGAGAAGGAGGAGAGAATTTCTTTTGAGAAAAAAAGATGAAGCATAGAGAGAGAAAGTGATAGTAAGGATGGAAGGTGCTTTTAGGTTTTTTTGAATTTAGATAGTATAATTTATTAAGTGAAGCACATTTTTGGCTCCAAAGAAGGAGCATGCTGCCGTGTGAGAGAGGGAGAGGAGAGAGAAGAGTGTATAGATTCCTTGAGAAGCTTGTAGCTTTTTCAAAAAGAGGATTTGATTAGACATAAAGTAGATTACCTTTAGATAAAATAAGGTGATAAAGTAAATAAATAATAAGGTGATTAGGATTTTACTACAAGCTATTACCCAATGGATAATTGTTACAGTGTACAAAGCCAGTATTAATTATCCATCGAATAATAGAGCGTACCGCAAAATTTTATTTAACAGTACGAAGAGAGATTTTATTTATCTGATAAAACCTCAAAAAATGTAAACTTCGTAAACTGTGTCCGACCTCGGGTTTAGTAAGATCCTCCATCGACGTTTCCATAGTTCAAGGTTTACCAGCCTCAGGGAAAACATTTCGTTTTCCCGGCTCCGCTCAGCGCGCACGCAAAATGAAGAATATATTAAAATATTCAACATTTCCAGAAAAATCCACAAAAATTCTCAAAAATTACAAATATTAGAAAATGACTATCCATCATTAAACAAATAATTTCTGGAGTGTTACACTGACTCTGCTCAGTGTGCACGCAAAAAGAAGAATATATTAAAATATTTGATATTTCTGAAAAAATCCACAAAAATTTTCAAAAATCATAAATATTATAAAATGATAATTTATGATGAAACAAATAATTTTTAGGGTGTTACAACTCTCCCCTTCTAAAAAGAAATTTCATCCTCGAAATTTGATCTATCTTAAAATACACGTGGATATTGTTCCTTGCAGAATGTTTCCAGATCTCTAACGCATTCCCTACGGCTAACCTTGAGCTTTTGTGTAGAGTAACTCTTCTCATGTGCTTTCAGTTTCATCGCTCCAAATCGCTTTTATTGACGTAATATCTTTTCCCCTTGAATTATTGGCATCCTTTCCTGAATCATCTTAACTTTGTCATTTGCTTGTTGTACAAGCTCGGGTCCAATCGCAATCCTTTCATTGTCTCGATGTCAACACAAAAGTATCTTACATTGTCATCCACGTAATGCCTCATATTTAACTCCTTCCAATCAACCAGATATTTCTGACTCTTTATGATTACTATAGACGTTAAATGTTGCTCCATGTAGAAATGCCTCCATATCTTCAATGCAAGCACACAACGGCTAGCTCAAAGTTTGTGGAGGGTAGTTCTCCTCATGTACTCCTGATCGCCTTGGATTATACGCTACCATCTTCCCATTGAAGAACTGCTCCAACTTTTGATGGATCTCTAACAATTCCTTCTTTTAAAGATCTCGTGACTCAAAAGTTAAACTGCCTCAAACCGAAATTCGCACCTGGATAGCTTCTTGCGTAACTCCTCATTCTTCTCCAGAATTTGAAGAACAACACGACAATTCTGTCTCAATAGGGGAAAAGATCCTGTTCGTGTAGTCGAGGAGTACTACTAAAGTGTTCGTTACATGGAACGACATTACGAAATACTCATAGTGTTCATAACATGTCAAAGAAAGTTACTTTGGAAATATCTCCTACCCTCAGGTGATCTTGATGATAGTTGAGAACTCAAGCTGATCTTGGAAAAAAAATAATGGCGTCCTTCAATTGATTTGTCAAACCATCTTTCCTTGATCCGAACAAAATGTCTCATAAGGTAAGTTCTCACCTAATTGTGTTGCACTTGGCACAATGTTATGGTTCAAATTCGGGAACACATTTCCTCAATCGAAGTATACTAAAAATATTATAATTGTCAGAAAGAAAAGTAGGGAAGTCACTTAGTTTACCACTGGACCCATCCAGCGAAGAATATGATATAGTAAACTTAGAAGTGAGTTTCTTGGATTCAAATCCAGGAAATTTCTATCCCAAGAGACACTAGATTTCTGTTGAAACAGAATGACGAGACCTAGTTAGAAACAACCAATCCCTTTTCTGAGAACAAGCCTATTTATGAAGAAAGTAGATAATTGAATTGGAAAAAGGGTTCCAATTTCTAACGACAATAGGATAGTTTCAAACAAATTTGTGTAATGAGAGCAGGCTTGTAAACCAGACATTAATATTCGGGTCGAAAGGAAGTAAATACACAGACAACCTAATCCCAAAAGCAAACTCTTAAATTTTCATTAGAATATTTCAATAGGATATGGTTGGAAGATAACCAATCCCTTTTTCAACATTACATCTAATTTGTAAAAGAAGTAAACAAATCAGATCATCCAAAAGATTCAGTCCTTAACAGGTCATAGAAATAATTTAAACGACTTGGCTACCATCAACAAGTTCTTAGTAGCAGAAATAGAAATAACTTGGTCAAAAAATGACAAAGTTGTAAACGATCCTAATAGACTCATACAATCATATGTCATAAGGGAATGGGTTATCCCCAGAATTATACAATGGAATCACAGGGTTATCTACTGTAGCACAGTCCCCCTTCTTCATTTCGGTCTTCAGTCTGGGTGGAGGAATTAACTCTCCCTTGTCCGTGAGATTTTGCGATACATACATCTCTAACGTAAGGCTTCATCCTTTATGAAGTATAGTTCCTCGCCATATGTCCTAGCTCTCTGCATTTGAAACAAATTATCCCCTTGATCGCACATGGAGGCTTCATCCCATGTAAAGCACAATCCCTTGACACATGTCCTTGCTTCCCGCACTTGAAACAAATTATTCCCTCGATCGCACAGTCCCTCATTAAGTGATCCTTTTCGCACTTCTTACACCTTGATAATGATACCACAATTGGATTGGATTTACTACCACTCGCACCTCCTTTGTGCATTTGTGGTTGCTGTTGCGCCTTCGGTCTTCGCGAATACGGGTTCCACTTACGCTGATTGATCATTCTATTATTCCTTCTTTGGAACTTAGGCAATCCTGAGTTTCCCCAAAATTAACTTTCTTCCAACAAATGTTAAACCTCAACTTCCAATTCCTACTGCTGTGCGGCCCTCTGATCCTAGTGTGTTGTTATATCAACCATCCTTTGAATCACTTCAGCTGCCACGGTCGTATCATCACCGTCACTGCCCGCATTCACATGCTTATATCGACCCCGAGCCATTGCCTCCCTTCAAGGACAAACGAATCAAAGCATAAGGAAAATCAAAGGCAAACAATTCAAACATTATTGTCTCCTTTTGGAAACCAAACACAAAGAGTCATACAACACAACAAAATAAACCCAAAAGACTCTAACTTGAGCTCCTTCATTCTGCCTTCTATGGTGCGATCTTCCGCAAGTCTTTATCTTCAAGTAGCTCCTCAAACTATACTTATGCCATATATTCTTCTCCCAAGAGAACTCAGTTCTCTAAAATGTCTTGGATGCCTCAGTCCACAAACCTTACAAGTCCTATTTAACTACCCATTTCTAACCCATTGGCTCAAACAATTCTAGAGGTAACATAACAAGGGTATAAATGCAAGTAAACCCTCGACAAGTTCAGTCATGTCAGCTGAGCTTCTTACTAAAAGAACTTCTATTCATTTGATACGCCTAGGTGAAGTCATAGTTTTTCGTCCACACAGAACATTACACATTGAGTGGGCCAATACTCAATATCATGTAACTATGCAACAATAGCTATGAACATTCAACCTATGTCAAGTCATGCCTTCCTTTCCCAAACATCTCAATCAAGAGACAAGGAAGTGCATAACATACAAAGAAACTTCTAACATGTCTAAGCATAGTCAGTCCATACCCCGACTCAACAGGATGAACTGAGCTCTGATACCACCTAATGTAACACCCCTCGATTTAATAACCATGGCACAATCGTCATTATATCACGATTACTAAAATTTTGGTGTACTACAACTTTCAAATAATATTTATCCAAAATAAACTATTATGCATATACAGAAAATATGGGCCACAGATGAAATAATATATAAGCTGTCATTAGCATATATAATTTAATAAGCCAAAATCAAAATACAATTCATAGGACTAGATAATTTAATTTAAAGCATACATAGCGTGGCGCATTTCACATACTGCTCAAATAAAATACATCAAGTTAGACTTCAAAATGCAGGTATACTCATATTACACCTTAATATAAGTAATGCAGAAGGAAACATAAACTACCTATGAAGACATCCTCATCTAAGGAGTTAGGCACTCCATCGGATCCACCTCGGGATCCGCCCCCGGGTCACCTGAAGACACAAAAACAAGATAGAGTGCAGTCCCGCGAGCAGGTGCCCTAGCAACCGATGCCATCGAATCCTCGTCGTCTCTAGGGGTGTGAAGTGGATCACCCCATAGCTCCCAAATAGGCAAAGCAAACTCCAGATGTACCGATGTAGTAAGTATCAGGACAGGGTCTTCATCACGAGTCCTCTTCACAGTCAAGATCAGGTCTCCAACGTACCATACATGCTCTCCAGCCCAGTCGACTCGCCACGCATTGGCGCCACCAGTGAACACGATCCAAACGAACCCAATAGAAACCCCTTCTTGATGACATCACCGAGTATAAGAGATCGAACTAAGTAAAATCCGGAAGGAACCAATTGCGTCCCCTCAACAGTCTTTAACCAAGAGTTACATAGGACAAGAATAATATATATACAAGAGGTGAGATAACCAACTTCATTACCAATTATGGCAGTAAGAAACACAATGAAAGACAATAATGCCTTTCACATATAACAATATTAAGTACAAGCAGATAACACCATGTCAATACAGGAATATCACAGAATAATAAACATAATCATATTATCACGGAGATATCGCAAGTCAGCAAGCATAACTACATTTTCAATCGATAAGTGATTCAACAATGTATATCACAATATATGAATATTAAAAATGCCATGATAGTATGTATGATGACCATGCATATGCACAATGCGTATGCTGACCATTCTCATATATAATGTACTCATTTCCTACTCCATGGAGCTAGACACAAGAATCGGAGATGAACGTCGCAGAAGATCTGTCTCCCCTAAATAGACAGTCTACGCTGGGCCACGAAAAGCAATAGTATTTGTCGGGTCCTCGTCGTGCGTTGCAATGAATCACCACGGCCAGGGATATACAATGTGATAACATAATCACTAAGTGGATCACCACACACAAAAGCCCCCTGAGATCCAGAGACGGATCGCACTATCCTGTAAGTTCTCACTCACTCCTTAGGCATAAAACGCCACAACAGTATGATGCTCAAATGCATATTCAATGAAATCAAATCACATCTGACTCAATAGTCTATCTGATGTTTCCAGGGTCCAGTTCGTCGGCCCAATAGCACAACGATGCCAATGCATGTTCTCTTAGAGTATCTCAATTATACAAATTCAAGAATCATGCATTTTAAAATCATAAGCCAAAATAGTCATCAACAGATTTGGATCCTATTCATGGGCCTGATAACAAAGTCGTCATTCATAATTAATTTAGGACATATTATTGTCTCATAAAGTTTTATCATTGTTCTTCTCTTTGTCCTTAATAAGATTCATTTAATTAAATGTCTTATGATTCTCAAAGTCTCACTTACACTCTTAATTCTTGTTTCTCTAATTCCATTAGTCATTCTCTTTATTCATAATAAAACTTATTTAATTAAGTGTCATATGATTCTCAAAGTCTCACTTTAATTTAGAATTTCTTATGAAATTCTTCTCTAGAGGAATTCTCTCATTTTGTTAAGTTCCTTACTTTAAATTTAGTCACATTTACTTAGAAAATTATTCCAAGGCTTTCCAAGTTTCACACATCCTTATTCTTTTCTTAGGTTCAAAGATTCCTTTTAGGTTATCAAATTGATTTCCTTCCATTACATTATTAACTATTTAATCACTTAATTAATTAAATGTTATAGTTGCATAAAGTTACATGGTTAAGCCCTAAATAGTCCTAGAGGCCGTGAGCCTCTCTAAGGTTAGGAACCTCAAAATTTTATTCAATTTATTACATGTTATTCTCTTGATTAACCATACTTCCATCTTGTTACAATTTTTTACCAAGAACACCCAATTTTCGGGTTCATGGCCGTGAGCTTCTTGGAAAAGGGCAAGTGTCGTTTTACTTCCATTCAAAATTCCAATTCAATAAGAATCAATCCAAGATTAACAATGTATACCAATATAACCAATAAATCACATTGAGCCAAAATCAATACAAGAATCATAAAAGAAAGCACACAACTAAGAGAGTAACCCTATCATGGATTCTCTCATAACCAACACACAATACAAGTTTCCACTACCAATAGAGGTTGAAGTGGATCATCTCCCTCTTACCTAGAGAAGAAAACAAGCAATGGAACTTCCTTGAAGCTCCAAATGAAATTCGGATTCCACCACCACCAAAACCCTAGGACATCAAACTTTCACAATAAACAAATCAAACCATAAAAGAGAAGTTCTTAGTCACCAAGATGACCAAGAATCACGAAAATAAGGAGAAAAAATGGAAAAGTCACAAACTTTACCTTAAAACTCCAAATCTTAGGACTTTATGGACGAAGATGAAAATGGTGGATTTAGGTGATGGTCACAAAAGAGAAAAAGTTTTAAGATGATGAGGATATGTAAGAAACAAGGTTGGTGGAGTAAGAAAATGTTTTTGGCCAAAAATGGTGGGTTTGACCGTGGAAGATGAGAAGAAATAGAGAGGGAAAATTGAGTTCTTTGTAGGTGATTTTAAAAAAATATGAGGAAAAGCTTGAATGGAAAGATGGATCTAAGAAATGATTGCTTGAAAACAAGCAATAATGGTGAGGGAAGGAGTGGTGCAGCCGTGAGGTTTCTAGAGAGAAAGAGGAGAGAATTTCTTTTGAGAGAAAAAGATGAAGCTTAGAGAGAGAAAGTGATAGTAAGGATCGAAGATGCTTTTAGGTTTTTTTGAATTTAGATTGTATGATTAATTGAGTGAAGCACATTTTTGCCTCCAAAGAAGGAGCATGCTGCCGTGTGAGAGAGGGAGAGGAGAGAGAAGAGTGTGTAGCTTCCTTGAGAAGCTTGTAGCTTTTTCAAAAAGAGAATTTGATTAGACATAACGTAGATTACCTTTGGATAAAATAAGGTGATTAGAATTTTACTACAAGTTATTACCCAATGGATAATTGTTATAGTGTACAAAGCCGGTATTAATTATCCATCGAATAATAGACCGTACCGCAAAATTTTATTTAATAGTATGAACAGAGATTTTATTTTTCAGATAAAACCTCAAAAAATGTAAACTTCGTAAACTGTGTCCAACCTCGGGTTTAGTAAGATCTCCCGTCGACATTTTCACAGTTCAAGGTTTACCAGCCTCATGGAAAATATTTTTTTTTCCCGACTCCGCTCGGTGCGCACGTAAAATGAGGAATATATTAAAATATTCATTTCCAGAAAAATCCACAAAAATTCTCAAAAATCACAAATATTAAAAAATGACTATCTATCATGAAACAAACAATTTTTGAAGTGTTACACTGACTCTGCTCAGTGTGCACGTAAAATGAGAAATATATTAAAATATTCAATATTTTCGAAAAAATTCACTAAAATTTTCAAAAATTATAAATATTATAAAACGATGATTTATGATGAAACAAATAATTTTTGGGGTGTTACAAATAGGGCCCTAATAAGGTCGATTTTAAAGAAAACTCATATGAGTTATATAAAGGAATGAAGCAAAATGTTTCACATTTTCATGTTTTTGGATGTAAATGTTTTGTTTTAAATAATTGAAATGATAACTTGGGAAAGTTTGATGCTAAGTCTGATGAAGGTATTTTTCTTGGCTATTCTAATCATAGCAAGACTTTTAGAATCTATAATAAAAGAACTATGACTATTGAGGAGTCTATTCATGTTTCTTTTGACGAAACTAATCCAAATCGATCGAGAAAAGACTTTGTTGATGATGTTACAGAAATCTTGGCGAAAACACATTTGGACAATAAGGAAAAAGAAGTTAAGAAGCAAGAGAAAAGTCAAAAGACACCTCAAGGCAAAAGGATTTACAAGTCATGGACCTTCCCAAGGAGTGGAGGACTTCAAGATACTATCCTCTTGACTCTGTGATAGGTGATAGCTCAAAAGGGGTAACTACTAGAAACTCTCTTAGAAATATATGTAATCATATGACTTTTGTTTCACAAATTGAGCCTAAAGACCTAAATGAAGCCTTTGATGATGAATATTGGATATTAGCCATGCAAGAGGAGCTAAATTAATTTGAAAGAAATCAAGTTTGTGAATTAGTTCCAAGGCCCAATAATCATCTAATAATTAGCACCAAATGGGTCTTTAGAAATAAATTTGATGAAACTAGCTTAATAACAAGAAATAAAGCTAGGTTGGCTGTAAAAGGATATAGTCAAGAAGAAAGAATAGACTATGAAGAAACCTATACACCTGTAACTAGATTAGAAGCTATTAGAATGTTACTTGCATATGCTTGCATCATGGATTTTAAGTTATATCAAATGGATGTTAAAATGGCATTTTTAAATGATTTTATTCAAGAAGAGGTCTATGTTGAACAACCTCTAATTTTTTAAAATTGTGAACTACCCAACCATGTTTTTAAACTAAGAAAGGTCTTGTATGGCTTAAAATAAGCTCCTAGAGCTTGGTATGAAAAGTTGAGTAAGTTTCATTTAGAAAATGGTTTTACAAGAGGAAAAGTCAATACAACTTTTTTTATTAAAAATAAAAAGCATGATATTCTCCTTGTACAAATTTATGTTGATGATATAATTATTGCTGCTACTAATGAGTCCCTTTGCAAGGAATTTGCTAACACCATGCAAAATGAGTTTGAAATGTCAATGATGGGAGAAATAAATTTCTTCCTTGGGCTTCAAATCAAGCAAACAAAAGAAGGGACTTTCATAAGTCAAACCAAATATGGCAAGGATCTGCTCAAAAAAATTGGAATGGACAATACCAAGCGCATGGCTACACCAATGGGTACTTCCTGCTATTTGGACAAAGATGAAAGAGGTAAATTTGTAGAAATTACTAAATATAGAGGTATGATTAGATTTCTCCTTTATCTTACTGCTAGTGGGCCAGATATAATGTTTAGTATATGCATGTGTGCTAGATATTAAGCTAATCCTAAAGAATCACACCTATGTGCTATGAAAAGAATCATGAAATATCTAGTAGGCACTTCACAAATGGGTTTATGGTATCATAAAGGTGCCTCATTTAATCTAATTAGTTATTCTGATTCTGATTTTGAGGGATGTAAAGTGGAGAGGAAAAGTACTAGTGGGACATGTCACTTGCTTGGAAGCTCTTTAGTTTCTTGTTATAGCAAGAAGCAAAATAGTATGATATTGTCTACTGTAGAGGCTAAATATGTTGCAGTTGGGAGTTGTTGTACTCAAATCCTTTGGATGAAACAACTTCTAAACTATGCTCTTCAGCTTGATCACATCCCTATAAGATGTGACCATACTAGTGCAATCAATTTGTCTAAAAATCTCATCTTGCACTCTAGAACAAAGCACATAGAAATAAGGCATCACTTCATTAGAGACCATGTACAAAAAAAAGACTACATACTTTAGTTTATTGAAACATCTAAACAACTTGTAGATATTTTCACTAAACCCTTAGCAAAAGAAGCATTCTTTTATATCATAAGAGAATTAGGTATTATTGATCAAACATATATATGAATGAATGCTTGCATTTATTGCCTTATTATTGATTTATCATTATTAAATTATTACTGACCTGAGCATCAGAGTTATCCCAAATCCTGTTCTGTAGGTGCTCCATCATTGGGTAAATTTTCTTATCTCAAAATTGTCTTTTTGAACGTAACTACTGGTGTTTTTTTGATGGTTTATTCTAATAAACCTGTGGTTATTCGAATAACCACAAGTCAGATGATTCATATTTTTGTGCTTTCTATTTATGTTATTCGAATAAAATAATTTTTATTTGAATAAAGTTAGTCTCTTTCTCTATATGTGCTATTTATGTTATTCAAATAAGCTTCCACATATTCGAATAACGCGCTTTTAACAGAGGCCAATTTTCTCTAGTTTTATTTGAATAACCAACTTAAACCTTGGCAGATAGCCAAGACCTCTGGTTTAGTTATTTGAATAAAATTATAGTTATTCGAATAACATATGGCAAAAAAGCCATGACCATTGGGTTACCACATATTTACTCGAATAACTCACATGTTATTTGAATAAACAAGGGCCTATATATGCCCATAGCGTATTCTTTGCCTTATTTCTCATCATTCCCTATTTTATCCTCTCCTCCTTCTCTCTAGACGATATGCATCCTTTCCGCGCATCCCATCCGACTTTCCTTCTCCACCTGCACCCACTCTCACTAGCCCTCTGTAACGACCCGGGACTGCCTGCAGGATTGATGAGTGTCTCCACAAACCAACATGGGTCTTTTCAGCGTGCTTTGTCCTCACTCACACGCATCCTAGGAAACTTCCCAGGAGGTCACCCATCCCACAATTGCTCCAGGTCAAGCACGCTTAACCATGGAGTTCTTATGTTCTAGGCTCCCGAAAAGAAGTTGCAACTTGTTGATATGGCTACACCAAATCAATTCCTTTAAGCCATCCTCAACTATGCAGTCCCATACCTGCACAGTCTCTGAATCCCTCTCATTCCGGTGCGTATTCGGTTCATTCATGCAGACCCTCCGCCTAGAAGCACTGCCAAGAGCCGCTCCTTGTCCGTGCTTCATTGCCGGCGATCACTCCCCGCCCTCATCGGCCCCGGGACGCCACATGCCCACCAACTTCCGCTTGGTTCGTCCTCGAACCACACCGTACTGGGAGAGGTCCCGTCTCTAATACCATTAATGTAACGACCCGGGACTGCCTGCAGGATTGATGAGTGTCTCCACAAACCAACATGGGTCTTTTCAGCGTGCTTTGTCCTCACTCACACGCATCCTAGGAAACTTCCCAGGAGGTCATCCATCCCACAATTGCTCCAGGTCAAGCACGCTTAACCATGGAGTTCTTATGTTCTAGGCTCCCGAAAAGAAGTTGCAACTTGTTGATATGGCTACACCAAATCAATTCCTTTAAGCCATCCTCAACTATGCGGCCCCATACCCGCACGTCTCTCGAATCCCTCTCATTCCGGTGCGTATTCAGTTCATTCATGCAGACCCTCCGCCTAGAAGCCTGCCAGGAGCCGCTCCTTGTCCGTGCTTCATTGCACCGGCGATCACTCCCCGCCCTCGTCGGCCCCGGGACGCCACATGCAATTTCGGGTAGCCTCCAAACAAAATCCTAACAATTTAAAACAATTAGTAAAAACTCATACAAGGTTTAATATGGAAAAACCATGGAACAATCATGGTTAAAATTTTTTAAAAATCAAAATTTAAATTAAAGAATCCAAACTTATCCTTGAGGAAACAAGAAAAATGATGGATTTTGAACTAGATAGAATAGGATTTTGGCAAGATCTTGTGAAGAAAAGTGTTTAAAATATGGTTTTGATTTAAGAAAGATGAAGAGGAAAAATTATGGAGGTTTGGTTATGTGGGTAAGAAGCTTGACCGAATAGAGAGAAGAAAATAGAAAAAGAAAGAAGCTTGGGGTTTTGGTGTTTTTGGAGAGAAAATGGAAGGTCTTCAACGTAGAGGAGAGTGAAAATAAAAGTGAAGAATGAATACCAAGGCTGCTGCCGTGAGGGAGTTTTGAGTGGACTATCAGACGCCTGTAGTATACAATAAATTGACTGTGTGTCTGGGTTGTATGCTATGCCATTATATTATTTTTCGTGGGCTATAGACACAAAGTTTTGACAGTGCAATAGCAATCACAACGATCAGCTATAGACACAAAGTTTTGACAGTGCAATAGCTGGTCGGGGTAGCCAAAGCTATAGACACAAAGGGTGGACAGTGCAATAGCTGGATTGGCTGGGCAGTACTAATAGAAGTCTCATCTCATTCTCTCTGATATCTGAGTATGTGTTGTAGCTCCATGGAGTAGGAATGAGTCATTTTATACTTTGTCATATTCATTTTAAATTCATTATATTGTGTGGTGAGTATTTTGAACTGTTATGGGATTTATGTACATTATGGATTTTATTTATGTTAATGTTGTATTATTATTTCATATGTGATATTTATTGGTTACTTTAAGTTGTCTTACCTCTCTATTTGTTGTATATATTGTTTGTTTTGTTTGTTGTATGTTTATATATACATATATTTAGACTATGAAGAAGGGGTTGAACCAGAGTTGGGCGGTGAGTACATAGCGGAGGAAGAACCACGATCCACTGATTTTCATCAGAAGACACGGAGCCTTAGATCATCTCTAGTGTTAGTACCGATAGGGTGAGATGTCGACACCCGGATTTTTGGGTTTTATCGAGTTTGGAATTCCACGGAGGGCCGAGAATTGGCGCATCTATGGAGAACGTAATGTTGTTGCTTATACGGGAATTATTACTATGTCTTTGCGACCGAGTCTGTTTCGTCCGATTTTTGTATCGATTTCTATGTTCGGTTAGAACTACCATTAGGAGTTCGCCGTCTTTGGAATGGTCTATTTCGGACTCCCTATGAGTTTAGTGTTGTGTCTTACGCTAGAACACCTCTTGTTCGGACCCCTAACTATATTCCGATCCACTGAGCACCTAGAGTTCGATCAGGTCTTACGGGAGGCGTCATGTATTTGTCTTTGGAGGAATCATCCAGAATGTTTCTCCAAGTGACTAAAAAAAAATGTATGACGTGCACTTGGGTTTGTTATCTTCGATCTTTGGGTTGTAAATATAAACCTTTCATGCTTTCTTTTTCTTTTGATATGTATTTTTATTTGGGTTTGTAAATTATGTGTAAATTATTCGTATAACCGAAAACAAAACTTATGTAAACTTTTGTATATTAGTATCGATGAATATGCATGTGAATATAATGTATAGTGTCTTTGGGGAGTGATGATGTTATTTTTGTGTGTGATGTTATTTATATAGATATAATATCTTGATAATACAATTTTTATGTTTTCGAAACAAAGTAAGTGTACAGGTTTTATTATTTATTTATATCAAAACCTTATAATTTAAATATTCTCATTAATCATTATTTTATTTTAATAACAAATGTGACACCCCCACAAGGGTGTTACACCCTCCACCATTATTTTCTCTCCTCCATTATCCTTCACCCTCTCTCTCTGTAACACCCCGAAAATTACTAGTTTCATAATATATATTTATTTTATAATATTTGTGATTTTTGTGAATTTTTCTGGAATTATTTGAATTGTTTGATTATTTTAATATATTTCTCGAGCACACTGAGCGGAGCTAGGAAAATGAAATATTTTTTTCTGAGGCTGAAAAACCTTGGACTATGGAAACGATGACGGGGGATCTTACTAAATCCGAGGCCGGACACAGTTTACGAAGTTTTCATTTTTCAGGATTTTATCTGACGGATAAAATTTGGGTGTGCCCTATTGTCCATTAGATAATAGATACCGACATTGTTAGCTATAACTTTTATCCACTAGAAATAGCTTGCAGTAAAAATCTAGTAGATTGTTTATATCTAGACACTTTTATGATATCATCTAAGTGGCATCGCCACATCACACATGACAACGTGATTTAACCTTCTTGGGAAACGTGTGAAGCTTCTCAAAGAAGCTTTGGGAGAAGCTTGCAAAGGAAGTCTTGCTACTTCTCCCAAGTTGTACATGGTTTTGGAGGAGGAGAAAAAGATGACAAGATGTTATCTTTTCACCAAAAGCTACCATCTTTTCATCTTCCAAAATTTCTATCACTTTCTCTCTCTACCCTAAAGCTTCTATCTCATTTTCTCTCTTCCATTTTCTCTCAACCTCACGGCCACCACACTCCATTTTTATCTTCCATTTTTGTTTCATTTATTTAATCACATTTATAGAATCTACATACTCTATGGATAATTTTCTATGTTAAGATCATCATCTAGTTCTCTCATCTTCATCATCTTCTTTCAAAAACCCTAACTTGAAGCTCTTAAGGTTAGACTTTGATTTCTATTTCCTCCTCTCATTTTCTTTACATCCCCACGGCTAAGACCATTTTTTGGAGGACCACCCTACACTTAGTTCATCACTTATTCATCCTTTCATCCAAGCAACCAAAAGCTAAGCACAAAACTCTCACTTTTCCCATTTGAAGCTCACGGCCAACTTCTAAAATACACCACCAAATCTTCAATAATTCAAGATAACCTTGGATCTTGAGTCTCTACATCATTCTAAGACATTTTTGTGTGAAAATCAATCTCTAGTTCATCCATCTTCAAGTATTTATTTAAGCTTTGCTTCAAATCTCAAGTTCAAGAATCTTAAGGTAAAGTTCTTGAATCTTCTCTCTTGCTTCATTTTTAAAGAGTGTAAAGCCATACTTTGACCTATGGTGATCTTGTTCAAGCCCTAGGTACTAATTCTTGTGTGTTTGCTTTGATTCTAAGAACCTCTTGGTGGAAAAAGTTTGCTACATAAGGACTTACAAGGAACTAGGAGGCTACACTTAATGTAAGAGGGAGATTAACCTCATCGACCATACTATGGTGGTGAGGAACGAATGGTTGTGTTGGGAGTGGAGAGTCCACATGAGGATTCATCCACTCGATTGTGCGACTTTGATTTGTGTTTGCTTGATTTGGTATGGTTATATGTTGTTGTCATATGCAAAGAATGACTTCTTTGGTTTCCTTTGGCCCTTGAGGCTCACAGCCATTTTAGCCCAAGAAGAGACATCCATGAGAAAAATCTTTGGTTATCAAGGACTTAGATGATTAGGTGATAAAGATATGATCTATAATGTTACAGGTTGAATGAGAAAGGAAATAAAATTCTACCATTGAAAAGAAATTGATTTTTGGCCATGATACTTGATATTTAGAAGTAAGAGTGAATTGGAGACCTAAAATATTTGATAATGAGGGGGAAGAGCAATTAGGATGGAAAGAATTTTATTTAGAAGTTGAATAATGGAAGTTTAAGAAAGAATGTTAGGAAATATTGTTTGGGTGATTTGGAAGACAAATTAGGGTTTAGGGATTTATGAGTAAGATTGAAGATAAATATAATGTCATAATTTGAGGAGTGATAACTTTTGGATGTACCAAATGGAAACAAATTTGGAGATAATTGAAATCATGGAAAATGATTTATCAGTGGTAAATCTAGGTAACTTGACAATCAAGAAAATTAATTAAGAATTTATAAGATAAGAATGGAAAAGAATAAATTTGATCTTTAAGCAAAAGAGTGATTTTCGTTCTTAAGAGGAAAAACAAGCTTGAGAAAGAAATAGAGAAAATTTGAAAGACTTAGATGAAAAAGGAAAAGAATGGTGAGGTAAGGACATTGTGTTTTTTCTTTTTAGGTTTTCATAAATAATATGAGGATAGGTCATACGAGGAACTTAGTTAGAAGAAGCTGGTGATTTGGATTAAATTTTATCTTCATTCTTGAGAGTATGACAATTAAAGACTAAAGAAGACCTAATGTTTCTATATACTAGAGGAATTGTGAAAATGCTCCACGTGATTTTATAATAATGATTCTTGAATTAGCATGACTGAAATCCTTTGTGATAGCATGCATTAACATTGTGCCTTAGGCCGACATACTATACCAAGTGGATTATGAATTTGATATTGTGCCTTGGGCCGACGTACTAGACCCAAGTGGATTATGAATTTGATATTATGCCTTGGGCCGACGTACTAGACCCGAGTGGATTATGAATTTAGCCTTGTGCTTTTGGGCCGAAGTGCTAGACCCGAGTGGATCATTGGTATTATGTAGTTGTATGGGCGGCTATATAATATCATTGATACTAATGGTATTGGACAATCGTATGGGCGGTTGCCTTAATACTGTTGGGAACGGTACAACGGTGGTTTGATTTCTTGAGCATGCACTTGAGTATTAGATTATCGGCTTGTGATAACTAGGAATGAGTGAGAATTGGATAAGTGTGATCCCGGATGGATCTCAGGGGGCGTCAAGGCGAGGTGATCCACCTAGTGACCACTGTCACATTGTATACCCCTGGCCATGGAAAATCGTTGCAACGCATGACGAGGACCCGACAAGCACTATCCTTTTCGTGATCTGGTGTAGACTGTCTTTTGAGGGGGGACAGATCTTCTGGAACACTCATCTCTGAACCTTAACTCCATGGAGTAGGATTTGGTTACATTGTGTATAAGGATGGTCAGCATACACATCATGCATATGCATAGTCAGCATATTTGTTATTATGACATGATCCAAACATATATATATATATATATCTTGATGTATACTGCTGAATTACTTATCAGTTAATAACATGATTATGGTGTTGCTCTATAATAATTTTGTATTGACATGATTATGTTGTTGTTCTATAACATCCCTGTATTGACATGATTATGTCTGCTATTATTCGATGTTGTTGTGTATGAAAGGCATTACTGTCTTTCATTTTGTTTTTTGCTGCCATGATGGTATTGATGTAGGGGATCTCACATCTTCTATTGTATTATTCTATCTACTTCTATTTCATATTTACGATGAAAAAGTCTGTGATGGCGGAAAGGCAAGACCCTCGAGGCTCCACTAGGCTACAGTTCCATGGAGGCATCGGAGCATGGAGTGTCTAGTGGGACACAGGACGCGGGACGCGTCCGGTATGACGAAAATGTCACTTTGAGTTGGAGCAGGACCTGACATGATGCGGTTACCTTTACTATGGACGTCGATGTTCACTTGTAGTTCGACATGCTTCTTGGGGAGCTTTAGGATGATCTGAAAGCTTCCTATAAGGAGGGCTCTGTGGAGTCGACTGCTTAGACTCCTGTCCGCAATGACATGCCTCAACTGGGGGCTTTGTCTATTGGGGATCCCGAAAGGGTTTTGGATGAAGATCGGGTGTAGGAACTCATTTTTCAGGTGTTTGGACTTGGACAAGGCTCATATTTCATTTGGTAGTCATATGTATAGGTATGTTTATTTTGGAGTACTTAAGTTTTTTGTTTTTGGGATATGCAAATGATGTACTTAAAGATGTAGTAAACTTTGCTTTATGAAAAGCCTTTTTAGTTCCTATGACTTGAGTCTTTTATTTATTCTATGGTTCTTATGTTTTGTGTTCCCAAAATTTGACCAGTTTATGTTATCCACAAAGAGAAGCTTTTGAAACTCATATCTTATACTATTCACTTTTATAACTTGAGCAAAGAATTTTAAAATGTAAGAGTCGATCTAATATGTAATGCCTCTCGGAAGGGGGTGTTACACTCTCCACCATTTCCCTTCTTTGCAACTGTACCCCTCCATTCTCTACCTTTTCACTTTGTAGCCATGGCCTCTTCCTCTTCCCGCGCAAAACGTCCCCGCAAGAAGTCCACTCCTTGCAACAACCCACTTGACCTACGGAGGCTATCCTCTAATAATGATGAACTGGGTTACTTTATCACTCACTTTTGGGATCGCAATCTCGTGCAACCTAAGTATATGGATTTGAACTTTTTTAGAAAGAATGAGGCTTTGACTTTCTGAACTTGCTAAATCATAAAGAAGTGCTCCAGCTCTGCTCTCACTAGGCTGTTATCTACCCTGCCTAGGTAAAGATGTTTTATTGTAACTTGATAATTGATAGTCAGGACCTTCACTCTGATATCTGTGATCAGCACATAGTAATCACCTCTTAAGACTGGTTCCAGTTGTTTGGACCACAGGCCATTGGTCATATTTTGAAGAACATGGCAGTTCACCTCCTTTTCCAGATTATAACAAGGTTCGGGCCATTGAAGACATCTTGAAACCTAGCCTACCTTTACTAGACAAAGGGGTCAAGGGAGTCATGTTGAAGAGCAAAGACAAGCTCTTACACTATGCCTACGCACATATACTAGCTCCTAGAGGTGGAAACTATGCCTACCTGAGTGAAGAAGATATCTTCATGCTATGGGTTTTGAGGAACGGGTACCAAGTTAATTGGTCAACCTTCATCATGAAGCATATGATAAAGGCAAAAGGCAAGGAGAAGTCTGACTTGCCTTATGGCTTGATCATCACGACCCTTCTTGGGAAATACCCTCAGATTCTGGAAACTGAGAGGGCAACAAAGCTGACTCATCACAACATCTTTGGTTCTTTTAATCTGCACAAAATGGAGATGATCAGAACTGCAAAAGGCTGGGTGTACCCAGATGAAGTCGAAGATGATGAGCATGACAACCACCTTGTTGCACCTACTGTTGATGTAGCTGATGAACCTGCTGATGCTCCTGCTGCTCCTACTCTTGCTCCTGCTACTGCTGGTCCAGTCACAAATAAGCAACTCATGGCAACCATGCTGGACACCAGAGCTTACGTAGAGCACACTTTTTCTATTCTGTTTGATAGAATAGAAAGTGTAGAGCGAGAACAAGCTGCCCTATGAACTTTCCTGACTGACAGGGTGCCTAACTCTCTTCCTCCGCCACCAGATGCCTACTTTTAGATCCCTATGCTTAGGATCTTTGCTTGTTTTTCTTATTAGTTGTTTTTGATGAACATGCTGATGTAATTGGCCACAATGACTTAATGAATAAAATGAATCATTTATTGCTTTGCTGAATTATATAGTTGTTGTTTTGACTCTATGCCCAATTTATTGCTCGTTCATGTTGAACCTCAATATATTTTATTTTTCTTGCCCCAATCTTTTTTATCATGACAAAAGGGGGAGAAAAAGCTTGAGCTCAGTTCTCTCAGTTCTCTTTAATAAGTTTCTTTGATTGAAAAAAGACAGGTAAAATTAAAATGAAAATTGGATTCCAAAAGTAAGGGAGAGCTGCGCACATCTCTGATATAAATCACCTCTTACGAAAAAGAGGGGGAGTAAGTTTCTAAAATTAGCTTTGTGAATTCCAATTTATATGAAGTAATTCTTTTCTCAATGTTAGTTTGTCATCATCAAAAAGGGGGAGAACATGCTTGACTATGCGACATTGAAGATTGGTTTTGATGATAACAAACATGAAGAAGATGGGAAGACCAAGTCCAAGAACTTCAAGAACAGCTTTAGGACTTAAAGTCTTTGTGTACGAAGCCTTTGGGATATCTCATTGATTTTAGAAGAAAAGATAAAAATGTTTTTCAATTAAAATCAAAAATTTAAAATGGTTTTTGAAAATTAATTAAAAGGTTTTGGTGTTTAGGAAACAATCTGGGGAGGTTTTAAAAAATGTTTAAAAAATGGTTTTAAACAGGTCTATTTGAATAAAGTTCCCTTTATTTGAATAAACCACGCCAAGTAACCCTTTTTCTATCAAGGGTTATTCGAATAACCTTAGATTTATTCGAATAACATTTTCAAAATCCAACTGAGCGCCCCTATTTTTGAAATGTTTATTCGAATGACACTCTTGCTATTCAAATAAAGGCTTTCCAGATAACCTTTCTTAAATGGACTATTCGAATAACACAAGACCTTTCTTAAATGGACTATTCGAATAACCCTTGTGTTATTCGAATAGACATATTTTACAGAAAACTCTTTTAAAAAGAGTTATTCGAATAACTATCATGTTATTCAAATAACATGTTATAAAACCAGTTTGCTCGTGTTTTTTTAAATGTGTTATTCGAATAACACAAATGTTATTCGAATAAACACGAGTTTTAGATTTAGAAACTAATGCCTATTTTCACATTAATTACGAGAATTCAAAACCCACAATGGTTATTTTCTCCAGAGCTCTATAAATATTGACCTTGGGTCATCTTTGAACACACCCAACTATCTGAAAGAATTTTCTCTTGCTTTAATTCATGTTTCAAAATTTTACCATTTTTTCTATGCTTTTCTTCGCCAAAACGTTGAGATATCCTTAAAGAGTTTCTTAGAGCTTCAAGTTGTACTATTTACTCTTTTGAGAGTTTCTTTTCTACTATATTCTCCTTTATTGTAAAAAGGGTGAGGTATCCCTCAAAGGTTTTGTAAGGATGAGGTATCCCTGAAAGTTGAGGCTTTAGTACAAGGGTAAAGTTTCCTTGCATGTGAAAAGTGCTCTAGTTTGTAATAGTTGCAAGCTCCTGTTCATGCTTGCATTGGTAGTGCAAAATCTCGAATAGTTTTTTTTTAGGATTGGACGTAGGCAACAAGTGGTTGGTGGCTAAATCAGGATAAATACAGTGCCTGTTCTTCTCATCTTAATTTCTTTTATTTCCTATAATTTATTTATTAATATTTTTACCTATTTATTTTTCGTGCTTAAGGCTCTTTATCTTCCTTTTTTATTCACTTCTTTTAAGAAATAGCTTCAATGAAGTTTGTTTTACAAGTGTTTGCGAAAAGTTTTTAAATATTCAATTCACCCCCCTCTTGAGTACTAGAGCCACTTGGTAACAAATTTATTGATGTTAATCATCAACAGCAAAATAACTTCATAACATCAATCCCTTGGTGCAAGAATTCACCATGACTTATGACCAAAATATAACATCCCAATACTAATACTAATAGCATGATCGGAATCATGCATTAGTAGTTAGGATTAGGTGTGTCACTTTTATACTAATAACAAATTTTGTAAAAACATTTAAAACATATATGAAAATATGAGCTTGTTGCAAGAATACATTATCCGTATACCTGGAAATGGAGCTTATACAAACTATACATTATAATACATAAATTACATATCATGCCTCCAAGGCATTACTCATACTATTTATATACAAAAATTCTTATGCGAAAGTGAAATATATCTCGTCCATGTCCACTTTCTTCGTCACCTTGCTACAGGATCCATTACTAGAATTACTATGGAAATATAATACAAAAGGGGTGGCAATCTTAAAAATTCTTAATAGGTCATATTCATAAAACATGTCATCACAATAACTCTAGCTGTTTCAGGAAAAAATCATTTCAAAACTCAAATTATATGATAGAAAGGTGGTAGAGAGCCACAATAGGTCCTTTCTCTTCCCGAAATAGAATCCCAATTATTAAATCATTTACCAAAAACCATTTTCATAAATAATCTGTATATCATCATCATATTAATAAGTCCAAGGATGATATCTTTAAACAAATGTAAATCTAATCATTCAAATATCAATCATCATTTATCAAATCTCAAATATCAAATGTGTAGTGAGGAAATATGCATCCTCGTACTGCCTTGATAATGTGAGAAGTTTCATTTTTCATCTAGAGACTCAAGTAGATAGGGAGTATCTCAACCTCAACCTATAATAGGGTCATCTCAAGGAGGGATGGAGTATCTCAACCTCAATCTACAATAGGGTTGTCTCAAGTAGAGAAGGAATGTTCATCCTCAATCTACTCTGATGGGGAGAGAATATCCATCCTCAACCTATCAATCATCTAGGATCACCTCAAGTAGAGAGGGAATGTCCACCCTCGATCTATTGCCCATCAAGGATAATTTCTAGTAATGTTTGTCCTTACCTCAGTTACTAGAGTAAAGATGGAGTGAATGTCCATCCTCGACCTCATTTACTATAGTAGGGAGGGAATTATCCTTCCTCATACTATCATTTTTTGAATCACTAGATGTGAGGATCATTTCCTTCATCAATCATAAATATAACAAATATTTATTTATATCTCAAGAAAGAATGTCATCTCAATATATCTCATCGTATTTCTAATTTATCAATCACAAATTCATGGTCAACAATGATCTCATTCATTTTGATGCATAAACATCTTCAAAATACCACAATTGGTAAAATGATTAATAAATTAAGCTTCTATTCAGGTCTCATAAGGTAAGAAACTCTATTTTTACAAAACAGGGCAGTGGTAATCAATTATCATGCCCTGATAATCGATTATTAGCTAAACAGAAGCCTAGTAATCGATTACCATCATGTGGTAATCGATTACCACATCTCCTGAAGCTTGGTAATCGACTACCACTTGATGGTAATTGATTACCATCTTCAACCTCGTCTCCATAAGCTATTTTGCAGGCTGGTAATCGATTACCAGTCCATGGTATTTGAATACCACTTGGGTTGTCAATAGAAATCTAGCTTTTAATCACATAAAACTCATCACAAACAAATTCCAATCAAATATAATCAATCTACAACATAAATACACCATAGATATTCATTCAAATCACTCTTAAAGTGACATTTCAAAAATGGGTAAACATCAAAACCCATATCTTCAAACATCAATTCTATAACATCCTATTTTTATCATGTTAGGCTAGATTATGGCTACAAAGGTATCATAACACTTGCTTGACATATCTACTTAATTTTGTGACAAACTGAGTTAATTTAGGTACTTTGCTGCAACACAGAATGCAAAAAGTAGCTTAAAATGACTGATAAAGTGGCATAAATAGCCTAGTTGAGGGAAATAGATAAAAAAATTTATTTCTAAGTCACAAATAGGTGGAAGAGGATGAAATAAAATTTTGAGAATAAAATGAGTTGATTTGGTATTTTTAAGCACACTGAGAGAGTGTTTTAATTTTGGATTCACTAGCAGTAGATATGGAAACTTAGGAAAATGGAGAAATAATAATTTAGATGAATCCTAAGATTTATTCTAAAGTTGTTGGAAGTTAAGAAACTGGATTTAGCAAAATCTAAGCGTTCTTAACAAATATGAAGTTTCCAGTATAAGGTTTAAGTGACCTTTGGTCTTATCTCTTGACCTTATTTCTTCTTCTCTCATACATTTCATTTGCTAAGAACAAAAACAGAAAAACAAAAGAAAAGAAAAGGAAAAGGAAGAGAAGGAAGAGAGGAAGGAAAGGAGGAAGAGCAAGAAGAGAAAATCAAAAGGGAAATCCAAGCTTAATCCATCATCACCAAAGTTTTGAGGCAGGGGAGTTCTTTCTTAAACCTAACTCTTCTTTCCATTTCTTGTGGTATATACAAGTATGAATGGTTTGGGGAAAATAGGTATTTGAGGTAAAAAAATGGTTTCTTTACCAAATTCATGTTTTCAATGGCTGAGTTGAGTTTGGTTTGAGCTTAACTTATGCTTGGTTATTGATTGTGAGGTTAGAATAACTCCTTTGAGTGTTTGAAACCAAAGTTGAGAATTAGGTTTTGATTGATTGATTTTTTATCATAATTTAAGTTTGATGAGTTGAATTTAGTGTTTAATGATCCTAACATGATTAGAGACCATGATTAGGGTTGGGAAACACTTAGAATCCATGATTTAAGGATTAGAACTTGGTTGGAAACCAAGATAAAGTAGAACCTGATTCTGCAGAAACAGGGCAGTATCTGAATAGTTTGTGGTGTTTGTAGCATAACTTGAGATGTAGTCATCAGATTGACTTTCTTCTTATTTCATTTAAAAGCTAAGACATAAATCTTCTTGTATTAAAAATTTCAGATTTTTATCATAAACCAATTAGCCCCAGTTTAGTTTTGATTTGGAGTCAGATTCTGCAGAAACAAACAGATTGACACCTGTTAAACCAGATTGCATAACTTCTTGCTCAGAGGTTGTATTTACATAAGACCAATGGCATTTTGAATCTAACATATAAGGATATAAGGAGTAAAAATTTCAGAATTTTTTCACTCCTCATGCATTCCCAGTTTTAGTTTAAATTAAGGTTAGATTCTAGGAAAATAGGTAGTTGTCCTGTTTTAGCCTCTATATTTTGATGCATAACTTTGGCTACACTAAATCAAATGAAGTGAGGTTTATTGCATTTAAAAGATATGAAATAAGGTTATTTGTTTGTAAAATTTCATAATTTTTGCAGTTAGAATGTACATTTGGTGTATTCTTGAAAATCGTCCATTTTAGGCAAAAATTGAGGTATTTTGAGATGGATCCCTTAGTCATCAAGGTTGAAACATAACAAGTGTTGGTTCCTTTGTTTACAAGGTTGAACCATAGAAAGTGTTGGTTCCTTTGTTTACAAGTTTGAACCTTAGCAAGTGTTGGTTCCTTTGTTTACAAGGTTGAACCATAGAAAGTGTTGCTTCCTTTGTTTACAAGGTTGAATCATAGCAAGTGTTGGTTCTTTTATTTATTAAAGTTGAACCATAGCACACAACTCTTAACTAAAGGAGCGAGGCAAGCACCTTAACCTTGCAAAGGAGAGAGAAAAGCACTTTGCTAAAGGTGGAGTTACGAGACAAGGAAGTGAAATTGATATTTTCACTTGAGTAGACAATTGTTTAATATCAATAGCAATTTATGATTTTATAGTTTATAAATCTACCTATGAGTAGTTTTTATAATAGTGCCATGAGATATATGTTATTACAGAGAATTTTTATGTTCTTACCCCATTTTATATTTCATGGTTAAGCAGGACAAGACACTTCCAAGGGAACAAAGAAGAAAAGAAAGAAAAAGAAGAAAAATAACCAAGAATAGATAGTTTTAGTTATATGTTTTGATAACAACTCTTGTAAAGTTTATTACTTTGAGTTATATTTTGTTGTATATATTACATTTGCCCTTGAGGCTCTTGATGTAAATATGTATAACTTCTATTTAACGTGACTCTCCATATTTATTTGTTATAAATGATACAGGACTAGAATGTTATGTAAGCTAGTAGTAGCATAACTAATACCATAACTATACATTTGGTTTTTAATTCATAGTTGATGTTTTTGCATTCCATTTTGAGTGTTTGTGTTATAGCTTTGTTGTTTAGTTTTCTTTTTCTGGATGTGTGTAGCATTGAGGACAATGCTTGCTTTAAGTGTGGGGGTGTGATAATCATATTCTTAATTGTAGTATTTTTCTTAGGGATTGAATGTGTGACTGTTTGAACTATATTGTCTTTCTTGGGGTGAGTGCAATTGATCTTAATTGTGTTATTTCTCTTGTGGATATTTCTTCTCATTGGGCTTTTAAGTTTCTAGTGAGCTTCCAAATGATGTGAATGGTGAGCAATTGACCTAAAATTTTTTAGATGAATTTAATAAAACCTTAGGCTTGATGGAATGAACTTTCTTGCTTTCAATTTTGTCGAGTGAGATTTTGAAAAATTGAAGGGTTTAATTCAAAAATGATGAACAAACCTAGTGAGTTTTTGGGACTTACTGTGAATGGCTAACTTTAGGCCATTTTGGTTCTTTGAATGTGTGATTCCACTCATGATTTTATGTTCTTTAGAATTTGTCTTGGTTTTCTTTTAAGCTGCTAATGACCACTGCATGTAATTGAAATGAAAAGGTATTTCTTTTAAATAACTACTGGCCAAATAGCCATCCTTGCATTTTATCCTTTGTTTAACCCCTTTGAGCCTAATTGACCTTCTTTCCTTCTATCAAAGCTCAATTTAAACCTAAAAGTGAAAAACCATTTTATAACCCTACCTTAGGGAGTGGAAGAGCTTAATGATTGTTTTGGAAATTAGTTCTTAAATAAGCGTGGGGGTATTTGAATTAATGATGTTTTTGCCTAACTTTGTATATAACAAGTTTCATGTTGGCAAAATATCATTGTGAATAGGTGTAAGGTGTTTAAAAAAAAAGTCAGAAAAAGAAATTGAATTTGAAGATCACTCGAAATTCTTTGTGTAATGATTGAAAAATCTTTCCTTTTTTTTTTTTTGCTCTTAATTCCTATAGTTTAGCTCTGTTTATCTTTGATGTATCCTACCTTGACCCTGACGCCATTACAACCTGAATAAAGCCCTTTTTGTCTCTGTATGCATGTGGTCTGAGTGGTGGACAAGTAGAGGCTTGACAAGCCTATGGTAGAACATGTTTTCATAAGTGTGTTGAGTGAAAATACAAGCCTGAAACACTTGAGTGAGAGAGCATATCAATGAGGATTTATCATAATGATTGAACCCTGATATTTGATTAATTCTGCTTGCCATTGTGGATTGCTAAGAAAGGGAATTCTTGATTGCTCAAATTCTTTGAGAACTAAATGCATAAAGGTCTTTGCTCATTATTCTGCATTTGCTTAGCCTATTGGGAAACTGTGTTTAATTGCATATTTTGCCCAGGAGTGCAAAAGGCTAAGTATAGGGATAATTGATCTGTTGATTATTCCTATATCTTAAATGCCTTGTAATTGATTCATTGGACTCCATTTATGCTTAATTGTTATTATTTAGCTAAGTTTCTAATACCAAAGTCTAGTTGGAGCATTAGTGTGAAACTTTGCTTAAATGCGTTTTTAGAAGCTGATAATTGAATTGAACTTTTCAAGAAACCTTTGGATGACAGAGTTCATTAGCCTTAAACAAGGCTTGGTATTCACTTGAAGAAGGAGTTGAGGATTGATGAAGATCAATATCACCCCTTGAAGCAGTGAAAGAAGAGTTTCTGCGAAGATTCAGTGCCGAAAATGAAGGAATCAAATTACAGGGCCTACGTAAAATTACAGGGCCTAGGCCGTGCAAAAATACACGGCCGTGCAAAAGTACACAGCCTAGGCTGTGTACTTCTCTAACTTTTGAAACAGAATTTTGATCACTCAAACAGAATCATGCACGGCCTAGGTCGTGTAAATCAACATGGCCGTGTAATTTGGTCAGATTTTGAATTATTGAAACTTCTACGAGAAGTTTGTGTTAGAGGCCTATATATTGACACTCTTGGCTCCTTTGGAAAGGAGTTCTGAACTGGGGAAGCAGCTGGAAACCTTAGGAAAAGGAGAGGGGAGGCTTGGATCAAAGGTTGGAGTCTCGGGTTCGAGCAATCGGAGATCCATCATCCTCAATCCTCAAAAACTCGTTTGCTCTTTAGTTTTTCTTCTACACTTTGTTTCTAATGTTGTTCTTTCTCATTTTTTCTTGTGATTTTGTTCTAGCTATGTGTAACTAAACCTCCCTTGGTTAAGGGGGTGATGAAACCACTAGTTCTGATGTTGTGAATCTTGCATATTTGATTATTTCAACGCAGTTATATTTTTATTCATATATTTCTGAATCTATTGCTGGTATGAAGGTTTTTGTACTTGTTCCCACTTTCAAAGTGATAGATCTGGGTTTATTATACGTGGTTATGGTAGTAGATCTAGTGGAATGTATGATGTTCATATGGGTATAATTATCTTTGTACTATTTGCCAGTTATACAAGTGGTAGATTTGGGTTTATTATGCGCAGTTGTGGTAATAGATCTAGAGAAATATATGTTCTATGTAATTTAATCCCAGTGTGTGATTAGATCTTAGTGTGATTGGTTTTCTAAATCTTAATGCAATTGTTGGATAGTTGTAAGAGCGGTTGCTTTACGACTAATCAGTGATTAGGAGTTGATTTGAGCAGTTGCTGAATTGGCCAACACATAAGGAAAATAGAGATTTACCCTCACAATTGTATAAAAACATAATTGAGCATGTTGGAATAAAAGGATATGTGGATTTACATCATCATATAAATCTAGTGGTGGATTTAATTTCTTAACCAATTTTTTTATATTGTTGATTTTAGTTTGTTTATTGTTATTGTTTCTGAAACTGTTCATTGTAACACCCCTCGATTTAATAACCATGGCACAATCGTCATTATACTGCGGTCACTAAATTTTTGGCGTGCTACAACTTCTTCATAATACTTTTCCAAAATTTTGAGTATATATATTTTTTCATATATAAAGGAAACATGAGCCACGAATGCAATAATACATAAGTCATCGTTAACAAATGTGATTTAAGAGAATATATATAAAATACAGTACGTCGGACTAAATTAATTAAGTTAAAGCATACAGAACATGGCGTATTCCTCATACCACTCACAATGAAATACATTAAGATTTACTTCAAAATGTAAATATATTAAAAATACACCATAACATGATTAATGCAGAAGAAAACATAAACTACCAATAAGACATCCCTGTCTAAGGAGTTGGGTACTCCATCGGATCCACCTCGGGATCCTCCCCCGGGTAGTCTGAAGATATAAGGACAGGACCGAGTGCGGTCCCGCGGGCAGGTGCCCTAGCAGCTGATGCCATGGAATCCTCGTCCTCATGGGGAGTTCGAACTGGATCACTCCATAGCTCCCGAGTAGGCAGAGCAAACTCCAAATGCACAGATGTAGTAAGCATCAGGATAGGATCTCCATCACGAGTCCTCTTGATAGTCAGTATCAGATCCCCAACATATTGTACCCGCTCTCCAGCCCAGTTGACTCGCCACGCGTTAGCACCACCAGTGAACACAATTCAAACGAACCCAATAGAACCCCTTCGCAACAACATCACCGGATGCAATGGGTAAAACCAAGAAAGTCCAAAAGAATCCAACCTCATTCCCACTTACAGTCTTTAACCAAGAATTTACATAGAACAAGAAAAGTACAAGAAAGAGGTGAGACATCCTACTTTATTACCAATTATGGCAGTAAGAAATAGAAATGGCGTAGGACGCCCACGTAGCATTACAAGAACTATAAATAGTATCAAGAGGCAGATATTAAACAACTTAGCAGTTTCGGGCAATTATAACATCGATAAGATAGCAAATCCAATCATCGCATAAATTAAATGGCAAGTAATATATATGTGTTCACTATGCACATGTGCATGATAACCAAATCCTACTCCATGGAGTTAGACACGAACATCAGAGTGAATGATCAGGGAGACATGCCAGTATCTCGTCCGCCTTAGACCAAGTGCTTACCATAAACGGTCAATCAATAATGTTGCACATAGGCTCTATACAACGACATTCTCACAAGATCATGATATAGGATAATGCCCAGTTAGGATCGTCGGTGCGTTTGCATCAGTTTATCCCATGGTCCAGCGGGGCTACTGACTGCCCGCTGTGAGACGCCCGTGCCCCGATGCCCTCAAGGTCAACAGCAGGACCCACACTAGTCTATTCGCACCCGCACTAAGGTGTGATTCAACTCCTAGGCAGCATGACCTTGACAAATAGTCCACCGGACTTTCACAATGCATGATGACTTCATGCATATATCAGGTAATGTTTATTATTACATACTTTTTCGCAATATGCCACAATTGGCCAAAGTAAGCATCAACACATCATTGGTCCCTCACATGGACCCACAAGATCATATTATCAGTATTTAAATGAAATAATACACTTCCAAGGTTTATTATGGATTCTTACTTGCACTCTTAATTCTTGTTTCTCTTATTCAATTAATCCTCAATTAATACATTATACTTTTAGGCACATTATGAAATTACGCTTAACTTTCTATACCCTTCTTAATAAGTTTTTCTTTTTGAGAAATGCTATCACATTATTTATTTACTCATTTTATTTTAATTACATAAGTCCATCATTAAATCTTAAACCTAATTCCCTTAGCATGATTTAAATTGGATCATTTGTCATTCTTACTTGCACTCATGGTCTTACTTTAATTAAAATTTATTCTAAGTTTTTGGATAAATCTTCATTCTTGGTTCTTTCCATTTTATGAAGCCCTAATTGCTTCCTAATTAATCATTTAATCAAGTATCACTTCAATTTAATTTTTCTTATGAAGTTCCTTTCGTTATTGGGTTCTTACTTTAAACTTAATCTTATTCACTTGACGAATTTATTTCTATGTCTTACCAAGTCTCAAACACCCTTATTTAACTTTAGGGTCCAAAGAATTCCTTTAAGTTACTAAATTTATTTCCTTCCATTACATAATTCTCTTATTTATTTACTTGATTAATTAAATGTCATAGTTGTATAAAGTTACATGATTAGGCCATTTTGAACCCTAGAGGCCGTGAGCCTCACTAATTCTTAGGATTCTAATTCTTCATTCCATTGATTACATGTTGTCTGTGATTACCATGCAACATTGATGATGAGTTTTGGTGATAACAAATATGGAGATGATGAGAAGATCAAGTCCAAGTTCTTCAAGTTTAGGTTTAGGACTTAGGATCTCTCTTGTACAGAGCTCTCATAGGATATCTCAGTGTTTAACTCAAAAAGATCTAAGAACACGTTTTCTACAAACTGAATTAAAGTTTTAATGAGGCTTTGATAATCAAAAAGTTTGTGGTTTTTCTAAACCTACATAATCTAGTTCCTAGAAGCGTTTTTCATAATTTTAGCAGAGGTATTCGAATACCATTAAAGGCATTCGAATACAACCCTTTTAAAAATGCCTTCAGAAACGTGTTTCAAGCAGTGGCATTCGAATACCTTGATATGGTATTCGAATAACGTGGGTCTGTTCTATTTTTTATATACTGATATCAGAGGTATTCGAATACCTCATAATGGTATTCGAATAACCCAAGTTTAAAATGTTTTTTTATATTGATATCAGTGGTATTCGAATACCACAATAAGGTATTCGAATAACCCACGAGTTTTTGCTTTTAAATTTTGAATTGATACGTAAACGGATTTGCATTTATTATGATAATTAATTTGTTCAATGTTATTTTTTGATCAAAGGCTCTATAAATAGAGACCTTACCTCACGGCTGAAACACACGAATCCTTGAAATTATTTTTGGCTGTGCTAAAACGCTGTTTACATAATTCTCTCTTTCTCTCTGTGCTCTTTTGGTAAAATTCTGAGATATTCTTAGAGAGCTCTATAGTGCTTCAATTTGTATAATTTACTCTGAGTGAGAGTGTCTCTTCATCTACTTTCTTTTATTCTGTATCGAGGGTGAGGCATCCCTCAAGGTTTGTATAAGGGTGAGGTATCCCTGCAGGCTGAGACTTTAGCACAAGGGTAGAGTGTCCCTGTGTGTGAAAAGTGCTATATTTTGTAACGGTAGCAAGCACCTATTGAAGCTTGTATACTTAGTAAAAAATCTCAACTTTCAAGGACTGGACGTAGACCACAAGTGGGTTAGTGGTTGAACCAGGATAAATATCGTGCCTGCTCTTCTTCTCTTTATCTCTTTATTTTATGCAATTTATTTTATCGCACATTTATTTTTTGCTGATCTTTTCTTCATCTCATTCCTTCTGTGCATTTATTTATTAAGTTTTAATATTTATATTTTATTCAAAAGGGTTTGCGAAAAAGTTTTACACTCAATTCACCCCCCATCTTGAGTACTGGAAGTCACTTGGTAACAAGTGGTATCAGAGCTAGACTCTTGTATAAAGAGCTTAGCAGCTTCAAGAGAATATGGCTTCTTCAAATGGTTTTTCAGAAGGATCTTCCATAAACCGACCACCCTTTTTCAATGGGGATGGTTACGCATATTGGAAGGAAAGAATGAAAATCTCCATTGAAGCTATTGATCTAGATGTTTGGGATGCTGTCGAAAACGGCGCTTTTATACCTATAACATCCCAAAAAATTTTTATTTCATTATAAACGATCATTTTATAATATTTATGATTTTTAAGAATTTTTGTGGATTTTTCTGGAAATGATGAATATTTTAATATATTCTTCGTTTTACGTATACACTGAGCAGAGCCAGGGAAAATAGAATATTTTCCCTGAGGCTGGTAAACCTTGAACTGTCAACGTGTCAACGGGGGATCTTACTAAACCCGAGGCCAGGCACAGTTTGCGAGGTTTGTATTTTTCAAGGTTTTATCTGTTAAATAAAATCGTGGTATCATAAAATTATCTTATGAATAATAAAATATTATTTTCATCAATTATAAATTTTATTCACTGAGAAAATAATTTCACAGTGTAATTAATCATCTGTCAGATGTATTTAATTGGGAGACAAGCTTACTATGCACTTTATCGAGGAGCGCGCGAAGCTTCTCAAGGAAGCTTCCTTCAACCATTATTTTTATTATTTCTCTCTCCTCCCATTTTGTGCAGCACGTTTGAATTAAGGGGTCTAATTCATCTTCTTTCTCACATTTCCCCTCCTCCCAATACGCAGCTACTATTCACTGATCTTTCTCTCTTCTCTTTCACCCCACAGCAGCAACACCGTCCACCCACACCTCCATTTTGTTCTTCAAAAAAATGTCACACTCCTTGCACCATTTTGTGTTTGGAGGACCACCATCATTGAGGAAATCATCTTCAAAGTTCTGCATTTTCTCCATCTTCATTCTCTTACGTCTTTGAAGCTTGAAGGTTGGAGCTTTAAGGTAAAGCTCTTAGCTTTTTCTTCCTCTCTTCTCATTTTCGTAACCCATTGTCATTTTGATGACCATGGGTATTCATTTCAATATTGGGTCCTGATTTTGCAAGTTTAAATGTTTAAGGATTTCCTGGAAGCTGAAAATGAAATCCTGACCAAAACCTTTGTTTATGATTCTGGCCGTGTATCTTCCTGGACTCAAAACCTTTGGATTAATAAAAGCACATAAATCATAAATAATTGGATGACTAGAAATTAATTAGGGATTCATAAATAGGGAAGAACATGAGTATGGGTGAGCTTGTGAGGCACATAATGAATTTAATGGTTGACTTCTATCATGACTATGAATGGAAATTGTGGTTATCCTTAAAATGTACTATTGGCTTGTTGTGGATCCGTGAATGGGATCAAATCTTGTTGTTAAATGATATGACATGCATTTGAAGCATGATGGACCTAGTTGGTCATGAAGAGTATGATTGAGTTATGCATTGAACAAAAAGAATGTGATTGTCCGTTGGTTAAGGCCGGTAGCCTAGGAGTTGAACTTACACCATTGTGCGGGTGCGAATAGACAAGTGTAGGTTACTCATTGACCTTGGGGGCGTCAGGGTGCGGGTACCTCACAATGGGCAGTTGGTAGCTCTCTGTCCGTGGGGCAGACCGATGTAAACACACTGACGATCCGGACCGAGACGCTGTCCTATATCGAGATCTGTGTAGAATGTCTTGTAAAATGCCATGATGTGCACGATGATAATTTGAGAATTATAGCACTTGAGGGCCTGGGCAGCCAAGGAATATAGACATACCTCCTGATCGTTCTCTCTGACTGTTTTGTGTCTAGCTCCATGGAGTAGAATTTTGGTTATTGAGGGCACGTGTGCATAGTAAGTCCATGAATTATCTGGCATATATTGTTATTATAATTGGAACTATTGTACTTCTGATATATCTATATGTACATGACTGCCTGGAACTGTTTGGTTGATCATAATTGCTATTAAATGTTTATTACCATTATTGCTGTCATAAATGCTATGTGGGCGCTTTGCGCCGTTTGGTTTCTCGATGCTATAATTGGTAATGATGGTAGGATATCTTACCTTTTTTTTGTCTCTCCATTACTGTTTTGTCCGTATACTGCGTTCCATAGAAGATAACTGCAAGGAACCGGAAGCTCCCGTCTTCCCTGGTTTTTGGCCTTATCTCGACTGAGCGACTGCAGAAGAATATGGAGCCACGCACGCAGAGATTTTTGGGAGATGTGCGCCTGACTTTCTTGGGAGGGCCAGAGTGCTGGCACATCAACTATGGTTCTGAGCGTTGTGTCTATACGAGGGATGTATCGATATCTCTAGCCTGGAGGCGCCACGAGCGCCTGTCTTCACCTGCTGTATTAGTCTACATTTGGAGTTTCAACTATCGATACGCGAGATGTGGGGTGACCGTTATTTCACTCCGCAGGAAGACTCTTTTTGTTCCACAGCTCGGGCCCCATCCTGTAATTCTGCGATTCCTATGGTGATTTCCTTTGATGAGGAAGATCCTGAGGAAGATCCCGAGGAAGTCCCTGAGGACGACTCCGAGGAGGATCCTAAAGAGGATCCTGACACGGTCCCTCCTCACTTGAGGGACTGACTTTACTTGTAGCTACTGAGGGCTACCAGTATTTTATTTTGGGGACCTGATGTTTTATCTGTAGTGGGCTGTATATTCTGATACCGTGGGGATATTGTATGTATAATCCTTTGGGGGCAGATATAGTTTTGCTTTTGATGTACTAGGCTTTGTAACTAAACAGTTTGTATATATATATATATATATATATATATATATATATATATATATATATATATATAATGATGCAACGTTAATTCCTATGTATGCTTTACTTCTGTTTCATTCTTTGTCCCATTTATGCTTTGTCAACATGGTTATTAATTATGATTATTATAACAACAACGAAAAAAAAAATATACTCACCGATTTAAATACCCAACTGTAATTGAGTGAATATACATGTATTGTTAAAATGAACCGGGTCTTAACTCACATGATTTTATTTCCGCATTGTAATTGAAAATGTGACATTCCCTTGGGAAAAAGGGGCGTTGCATTAAGTTGGTATCAGAGCCCCGATTTATGTTTTTTTGGGTCTTGTGATTGAGTCTGTTTTGTTTGTGCTATGTGTTCTCTGAGTAGTATACGTAAAGATGTATTGTTTGGTGTTCCTAGTGAATGCAACTGACTTTTCTATGTTTTCAGTTAATCTGATCTAGGAAAGTAAGATGGCACGAAGGGAAGATATGGCAGTAGCTATTACAGCGATGCAGAGGATGGCTGAGGTCGTCGCACAGCAAACCGAGCAAGCTGCTTAGCAGCAAGAGAGAGTTGCACAACAACAAGAGCGAGCTGCTCAACAGCTAGAGGCTACTGCTGATGCTCAGAATTTAGCGGAGTTTCAACGCTATAACCCTCCTCAATTCAAAGGAGAATTTGATCCGGACAAGGCTAGTCTGTGGATCAAGGAATTGGAGAAAGTCTTTCGAGGAATGAGCTGCGTCGAGGACAAGAAGGTGAACTATGCTACATTTATGCTGGTAGGCAATGCTGAAAATTGGTGGAATGGAGTGCAGCAAATGCTGGAAGCTGCGAACTGAGAGATTACTTGGGGCTTATTCAAGGAAAAGTTCTTGGATAAGTATTTTCCTGCGAGCGCAAGGCATGCGAAGGAGTCAGAATTCCTCAACCTGCGACAAGGAAATATGACTGTTAGCGAGTACGCAGCGAAATTCAAAAACTTGTCATAGTTTTTGACGTACTTTCAGAACCAACCAGAAGAAGCATAGAAATGCCGAAGATTTACGGAAGGACTGAGGTATGAAGTGAAGAAGGTTGTGATCACCTTGAGGATCAATGAATTCTCACGACTACTGGATACTTGCTGTGATGTAGAGGCTCTGGAGCAATCTAGAGACATGAGGAGTAGAAACTTTGGGCCTACGAGATTCCAGAGAGGTGGCAGTAACAGTGCTAACCGTTTCCAGAAGAAGCCGTACTCCCGACCCACGAGGAATCGACAACAAGCCATGGGTGGAAGTTCTGGTGGAGGTTCTACTGGGAACCGGACTGGCCAGAACACGGCGTATCCTTCCAGATGTCTGAAGTGTAGGAAAGACCATCTCACAAGGGACTGTACCGTGAAGGGATTCATCTGCTTCAAATGTGGCAAACCTGGCCACGTGTCCCGAGACTACAATAAAACGAAGGTCGAACCTTCAGTGAATGCTACAAGAGCCAAGAAACCACAAGCTGGAGGGCGAGTCTACACAATGAGCGAAACTGAGGCCTCCGAATCCGAAGATTTGATATAGGGGGAAGGTACCATAGAAGGTAATCTTTTAAATGTGCTGTATGACTCTAGGGAAACCCATTCTTTCATATCATATGACTGTGTGCAAAGACCGGGTCTATCTGTGTCGTCTTTACCTTTTGACTTAACTATTTCTACCCCCACTGATAAATCGGTAGTTACTACCAAAGTCTGTCTAAATTGTCCATTGGTTGTTGAAGGTCGAACCTTTTCGGTCGATCTGATCTGTTTACCCCTTTCCTAACTAGATATTATCTTAGGGATGGACTGGTTATCTTCCAACCATGTTCTGTTAGACTGTTCCAGAAAGACCATAGTTTTTCCCATAGAGTAGAATTCTAGATTTTTTACGGCCAACCGAGTTCAAGCTCTCTTGAAAGAAGGAGCTCATGGATACATGCTACTGTCTTCTTTGAAAGTCGAGAACGAGGTTGATGTGAACACAATTCCAGTGGTGAATGAGTTTCCCGAAGTCTTTCCTGATGATGTACCTGGTTTACCACCGGCTCGAGAGATAGAGTTTGCTATCGACCTAGTACCAGGAGCTGGTCCAGTGTCTATAGCACCATATAGGATGGCACCGACAGAGTTAGCTGAGCTCAAGAAATAGCTAGAAGAGCTTTTGGAAAAGCAATTTGTCAGGCCAAGTGTGTCACCATGGGGAGCACCAGTGCTGTTAGTTCGCAAGAAGGATAGCACCTCAAGATTATGTGTGGACTATCGGCAGCTGAACAAGGTAACAATTAAGAACAAGTATCCACTCCCGAGAATTGATGACTTAATGGACCAACTGAAGGGAGCAGCGGTGTTTTCAAAGATCGATCTGTGGTCTGGGTATCATCAGATACGAGTGAAGATGGAGGATATACCCAAGATAGCTTTTCATACCCGATACGATCATTACGAATACCTCGTGATGCCGTTTGGTGTGACGAACGCACCAACTATCTTTATGGACTACATGAACCGAATCTTTCGTCCTTACTTGGACAGATTCGTTGTGGTCTTCATTGATGACATTCTGGTATACTCTCAAAATCAGGAGGACCATGCTGAACACCTCAGTATAGTTCTTCAGATTCTGAAGGAGAAGGAATTGTATGCCAAACTGTCAAAATGTGAGTTCTGGTTAGAAGAAGTTAAGTTTCTGGGTCACGTGATCTCGAAGGATGGGATTGCAGTGGATCCATCGAAGGTGGAGGCAGTGCTGCAATGGGAAAGACCAACGTCCGTGACGGAGATTCGAAGCTTCGTGGGTTTAGCTGGATATTACCTGGGAGGTTCATTGAGGGATTCTCCAAGATTGCTGGACCACTTACACAACTCACAAGGAAAAACCAAGCTTTTGAGTGGACCGACACCAAATTTGTGAGCAAAGTTTCCAAAAGTTGAAGAATCGTGACTACCTCACCGGTGTTAGTGCTACCCGATCCGAATGAGCAGTTTGAAGTGTACTTGCGACGCTTCATACCAAGGGCTAGGATCTGTACTTATACAACATGGAAGAGTAGTGGCTTATGCTTCAAGGCAGTTGCGAGTGCACGAGAAGAATTACCCGACGCATGACTTGGAGTTAGCGGCTGTAGTTTTTGCTCTGAAGATATGGAGGCATTTTCTCTACGGAGCAACGTTCAACATTTTCAGTGATCACAAGAGTCTGAAGTATTTGTATGATCAGAAGGAGTTGAACATGAGGCAACGAAGGTGGTTAGAATTCCTGAAGGATTACGATTTCCAACTTCTGTATCACCCTGGCAAGGCAAATGTTGTGGCAGATGCTCTAAGTAGGAAGATGATCAGTGTCTCTGCCCTGATGATCAAGGAAAAGGATATGCTAGAGCAGTTTAGAGATGTGTGGTCTTTTGTGGAGTTAGAACCTGGAAAGATTTGCATGAATATGGTTACCATCACAAGTGAGCTACTGGATGACATAAAGGAAAAGTAGAAGATTGACAAGTTCTTACAAGAAGTGAGAGAGCAAGTGGAGCAAGGAGATGAAATAGAGTTTGCGGAAGGAACGGATGGAATTCTGAGGTTTCGTGGAAGAGTTTGTATTCCCTGTGACAAAGAGCTTAGAGAATACATCATTAACCATGCTCATACAAGCCAGGTGAGTATGCATCCAGGCATAACAAAAATGTACCAAGACTTGAAGAAGTTGTTCTGGTGGCATGGAATGAAGAGTGACGTCACTAGACGTGTATCGACTTGTCTAGTTTGTCAAAAAGCTAAGGTGGAATATCAGAGACCAGCGGGATTGCTGCAACCGTTGTCTATTTTGGAATGGAAGTGGGACAGTATTGCAATGGATTTTGTAGTCGGATTGCCAAGGACAAGAAAAAGTCATGATTCGATTTGGGTAATTGTGGACCGACACACGAAATCGACACACTTTCTCCTGATCGACATAAAATACAAACTGGAGAGATTGACTCAGATCTATATTGGAGAAATTGTTAGACTACACGATGTGCCTACGAGTATTATTTCGGATAGAGATCCGAGATTTACTTCAAATCTCTGGGAGAGTTTGCAAGAAGCGTTGGGGATAAAGTTACGTCTGAGTTCTGCTTATCATCCGCATACCGACAGTCAATCTGAGAGGACGATCCAATCTTTGGAGGATTTGCTTAGAGCCTGTACCATAGAGCAAACTGGAAGTTGGGATGACATTCTACCCTTGATAGAATTCACCTACAACAACAGTTATCATTCGAGCATAGGGATGGCACCCTATGAAGCTCTGTATGGACGACGGTGTCGAACACCTCTGTGTTGGTACCAAGACGGCGAGCACCTTACTGTTGGACCAGAGATTAAACAGCAGACAACTGAGAAGGTTAAGATAATTCAGGAAAAGATGAGGACGGCTCAAAGTCGGCAAAAGAGTTATGCAGACCAAAGGAGAAAACCTCTTGAGTTTGAGGAAGGCGAGCATGTATTCCTGAAAGTCACACCTACGACTGGGGCAGGCCGGGCTTTAAAATCTAGAAAACTTAATCCTAAATTCCTTGGACCATACCAAATCATTCGTCGTGTAGGTCCTGTAGTGTACCAAATATCCTTACCTCTTTTCCTTTCAAACATTCATAATGTTTTCCATGTGTCACAACTTCGAAAATACCTTCCTGACCCAAGTCATGTCATAGCACCGGATGCAGTACAATTCAAAGAAAACTTAACTTATGAGACGTCTCCTGTAAGAATCGAGGATAGGAAGATAAAGCAATTAAGAGGCAAGGAGATCGCATTGGTGAAAGTAATCTGGAACAAGGTGACAGGAGATGCAACCTGGGAGCTGGAAGACAAGATGAAGGAGCAACACCCACAGTTATTCTAAGGTATGCAAATTTCGAGGACGAATTCCTTTTTAGAAGGGGAGTGTTGTAACATCCCGAAAATTCTTTATTTCATTATAAATGATCATTTTATAATATTTATGATTTTTAGGAATTTTTGTGGATTTTTCTGGAAATGATGAATATTTTAATATATTCTTCGTTTTACGTGTACACTGAGCAGAGCCGGGGAAAATAGAATATTTTCCCTGAGGCTGGTAAACCTTGAACTGTCAACGTGTCAACGGGGATCTTACTAAACCCGAGGCTGGGCACAGTTTGCGAGGTTTGCATTTTTCAAGGTTTTATCTGTTAAATAAAATCGCGGTATCATAAAATTATCTGATGAATAATAAAATATTATTTTCATCAATTGTAAATTTTATTCACTGAGAAAATAATTCCACAATGTAATTAATCATCTGTCAGATATATTTAATTTGGAGACAAGCTTACTATGCACTTTATCGAGGAGCGCGCAAAGCTTCTCAAGGAAGCTTCCTCCAACCATTATTTTTATTATTTCTCTCTCCTCCCATTTTGTGCGGCACGTTTGAATTAAGGGGTCTAATTCATCTTCTTTCTCACATTTCCCCTCCTCCCAATACGCAGCTACTATTCACTGATCTTTCTCTCTTCTCTTTCACCCCACAGCAGCAACACCGTCCACCCACACCTCCATTTTGTTCTTCAAAAAAACGTCACACTTCTTGCACCATTTTGTGTTTGGAGGACCACCATCATTGAGGAAATCATCTTCAAAGTTCTGCATTTTCTCCATCTTCATTCTCTTACGTCTTTGAATCTTAAAGGTTACAGCTTTAAGGTAAAGCTCTTAGCTTTTTCTTCCTCTCTTCTCATTTTCGTAACCCACTGTCATTTTGATGACCATGGGTATTCATTTCAATATTAGGTCCTAATTTTTCAAGTTTAAATGTTTAAGGATTTCCTGGAAGCTAAAAATGAAATCCTGACCAAAAAGGAGCAACCTTTCTTTGTACTTCTCTAAGGTAAGAGGAAGACACCCCTCCTCAGCCTATTTTAGCATTTAGGAACGTCTGTGATTGGTGTTGAGGGTCATTCTGTTTTTGAATGTTGTTTGTATTATATGTGTGCTATTTGATTGTTTGTGTGTTTTGATATATATCTGGATGTATTGGAACGTGTAATATGGAAAGGAATGACTTCCGATTGGTTCTCGGATGATCATAGTGTTGAGCCCAGAAATTTGGAAATTTCATGTGAAAATTAGTAATAGTATGAACTCCTGGCCAAACCCGTCGAATATGATATCCTAATCATCTAGTGAAATGTTAAAATCCATCGAGTATGAACTCCTGGCCAAACCCATCGAATTTGATGTCTTGATCACTTAGTAAAATGTTAAAATGCGTCGAGTATGAACTCCTGGCCAAACCCGTCGAATATGATATCCTAATCATCTAGTGAAATGTTAAAATCTGTCGAGTATGAGCCCCTGCTTATGCCCGTCGAATTTGATTCCTGGTCATTTAGTGCAATGTCTAAATCCGTCGAGTATGAACTCCTGACCATGTCCGTCGAAATTAATCTTCAGGCCAAACCCGTCGAGTAGAGTTTCTGACCACTTAGAAGAGAAACTCCTCCAATGCTAAATCCGTCGAATTTGAATGACCATATCTATCGAGTGACATATTCGTCGAGTTAGAATGCCAATACCCATCGAGAGACATACCCGTCGAGTAGATTTTCTGTCCATTTAACAAAAGCTTCCCAAAGTTAATATTCGTCGAGTAGAATGTCAAGATCCGTTGAATTAGAGTTTCTGACCATAGTGTTTTTCGTCGGTTCGACCCTTGGGGGATTTCTCCAACGTCGACACCCACATCCGTCGGATTAGGACTTCTGCTGACCTTCTGGAAAAATTCGACAGTTTTGATCTCCGTTCGATAGAACCTCCATCCGACAGAAATTGATTTTTATCCAATCTTGTTATAAAATGTTCTCCCATCTTTCATCCTTCTGCCATGTTATTTTTCGTCGAATGGCAGCCTCATTCCTCCACTAAATACATTGTCTCCGTCGAATTCACAAGTATGCTTTATCACCCAATACCTAGCAATTAAATCTGTGACTTTGTTGGTGAATCTGGTCGTGTATCTTCCTGGACTCAAAACCTTTGGATTAATAAAAGCACATAAATCATAAATAATTGGATGACTAGAAATTAATTAGGGATTCATAAACAGGGAAGAACATGAGTATGGGTGAGCTTGTGAGGCACATAATGAATCTAATGGTTGACTTCTATCATGACTATGAATGGAAATTGTGGTTATCCTTAAAATGTACTATTGGCTTGTTGTGGATCCGTGAATGGGATCAAATCTTGTTGTTAAATGATATGACATGCATTTGAAGCATGATGGACCTAGTTGGTCATGAAGAGTATGATTGAGTTATGCATTGAACAAAAATAATGTGATTGTCCGTTGGTTAAGGCCGGTAGCCTAGGAGTTGAACTTACACCATTGTGCGGGTGCGAATAGACAAGTGTAGGTTACTCGTTGACCTTGGGGGCGTCAGGGTGCGGGTATCTCGCAATGGGCAGTTGGTAGCTCTCTGTCCGTGGGGCAGACCGATGCAAACACACTGACAATTCGAACCGAGACGCTGTCCTTTATCGAGATCTGTGTAGAATGTCTTGTAAAATGCCATGATGTGCACGATGATAATTTGAGAATTATAGCACTTGAGGGCCTGGGCAGCCAAGGAATATAGACATACCTCCTGATTGTCCGACTATTTTGTGTCTAGCTCCATGGAGTAGGATTTTGGTTATTGAGGGCACGTGTGCATAGTGAGTCCATGAATTATCTAGCGTACATTGTTATTATAATTGGAACTGTTGTACTTCTGATATATCTATATGTACATGACTGCCTGGAACTGTTTGGTTGATCATAATTGCTATTAAATGTTTATTACCATTATTGCTGTCATAAATGCTATGTGGGCGCTTTGCGCCATTTGGTTTCTCGATGCTATAATTGGTAATGATGGTAGGATGTCTTACCTCTTTTCTGTCTCTCCATTATTGTTTTATCAGTATACTGCGTTCCATAGAAGATAACTGCAAGGAACCAGAAGCTCCCGACTTCCCTAGTTTTTGGCCTTATCTCGACTGAGCGACTGTAGAAGAATATAGAGCCACGCACGCAGAGATTTTTGGGAGATGTGTGCCTGACTTTCTTGGGAGGGCCAGAGTGCTGACACATTAACTATGGTTCTGAGCGTTGCGTCTATACGAGGGATGTATCGATATCTCTAGCCTGGAGGTGCCACGAGCCGCCTGTCTTCACCTGCTGTATTAGTCTACGTTTGGAGTTTCAACTACCGATACGCGAGATGTGGGGTGACCGTTATTTCACTCTGCGGGAAGGCTCTTTTCATTCCACAGCTTGGGCCCCGTCCTGTAATTCTGTGATTCGTATGGTGATTTCCTTTGATGAGGAAGATCCTGAGGAAGATCCCGAGGAAGTCCCTGAGGACGACTCCGAGGAGGATCCTGAAGAGGATCCTGACACAGTCCCTCCTCACTTGAGGGACTGACTTTACTTGTAGCTACTGAGGGCTACCAGTATTTTATTTTGGGGGCCTGATGTTTTGTCTATAGTGGGCTGTATATTCTGATACCGTGGGGATATTGTATGTATAATCCTTTGGGGGCAGGTATAGTTTTGCTTTTGATGTACTAGGTTTTGTAACTAAACTGTTTGATATATATATATAATGATGCAACGTTAATTCCTATGTATGCTTTACTTCTGTTTCATTCTTTGTCCCATTTATGCTTCGTCAACATGGTTATTAATTATGATTATTATAACAACAACGAAAAAAAAAATATACTCACCGATTTAAATACCCAACTGTAATTGAGTGAATATACATGTATTGTTAAAATGAACCGGGTCTTAACTCACATAATTTTATTTCTGCATTGTAATTGAAAATGTGACGTTCCCTTGGGAAAAAGGGGCGTTGCAATTCCCACACATGAGGTCGATGGCATAAGGACTAAAACACCACGAAATAAATGGTCTGATGAAGACAAAAGAAAAGTTCAACATAATTTAAAAGCCAAAAATATTATTACTACTGCTTTGAGATATAATGAGTTTTTTAGAATTTCAAATTGTAAAACTGCTAAAGAAATGTGGGATACTTTGCAAGTTACCCATGAGGGTACTAGTGAAGTTAAGAGGTCGAGAATAAATTCTCTAACTCGTGAATATGAATTATTCAGAATGAACCAAGGAGAAAGTATTCAGGAAATGCAAAAGAGGTTCACCCACATAGTTAATCATCTTGCATCTTTAGGCAAAAGCTTTTCTAATGAAGATTTCATTAACAAGGTTTTGAGATGTCTTAGCAGGATTTGGCAACCCAAGGTAACAGCCATATCAGAATCAAGGGATTTGTCTACAATGACTTTGGCTACCCTCTTTGGAAAACTTCATGAGCACGAACTCGAACTGAGCAGACTAAGTCAAAGCGAAGAGAACGATAAAAAAAAAAAGGGATAGCACTCAAAGCCACTTCTTCATTAATCGACAATGATGATGAAGAAAATGAAGAAGGCTCAGAGAACATCGAGGTAAGTGAAGAAAATCTAAGTTTGCTAGTTAAGAAGCTTGGTAAATTTCTCAAGAAAAAGGGAATGCAAAGAAGATCTCCCTTCCCTCCGAAAAAGACACATTTCAAAGGCGAAGGAGCTTCATCGACTCCAACTTGCTATGAATGTGGCAAACCTGGTCATATGAAAATGGAGTGTCCAGTTCATCAAAAGAAGAAGGAGAAATTTGAAAAGAAGCCCTTCAAGGAAAGAAAAAGAAGAAAAGCCTACATAGCATAAGATGAAAACGACATGGACTCAACTGACAGCTCAGATAGCGAGGAAGCTCAACTATGTGTCATGGCAAAAGGAGATGAAGAAGAAAGCGAAAATGAGGTAAGTTCTAATACTACTTTATTGCCTTCCTACAATAAGTTACAAGATGCTTTTGAGGAACTACATGAAGAATCTTTAAAACTCACAAAAATTATTTCTTCTTCTAAGAAAACAATTTCTTCTTTAGAAAATCAAATTCTTGTTTTAAATAAAGAAATAGAAGAATTGAAAATTGAAAATGAAACTTTAGGAATCATTAATGCGTGCACAAATCATTCTTCACATGCTTCTACTTCTTCATCTTGTTCTTCATGTCATATACTTGAAAAAGAAATCGAAGACCTAAAGAACACTCTTTATAAATTCACCTTTAGAAGGGATAACTTAAATATTTTATTAGGAAGACAGAGTGGTTTTTCAAAAAGCCGGGATAGGTTATAACCCGAAAAATCAACAAAAACTTTATAAAAATTTCTTTGTGCATTCTAATGTTTCAAGTAGTCCTTTTATTAAATATTTTTATTGTGGAAGGAAAGGACATAGCGCTTCAACATGTAATGCAAGAAAAAACATAAATACAAAAATTGGAACAAAAATGGTTTGGGTTCCCAAGGGTACTATACCCAAAACTGACACACAAGGACCCAAGAAAGTTTGGGTACCAAAAGTTAAAAACTAAACTTGTGCTGTAGGTGTGCTTGAAAGCTAGGAGTTCAAATTGGTATCTTGATAGCGGCTGTTCCAAGCACATGACCAGGGATGATTCAAAATTCACCGTGCTTATTCCCAAGAATCATGGACATGTTACTTATGGTGATAACAACAAGGGAAAAATTCTTGGAATCGGCAAAGTCGGTAAGAACCCTAACTCCTCTATTGAAAATGTGTTGCTTGTTGAAGGCTTGAAACATAACTTGCTTAGTATTAGCCAATTATGCAATAAAGGAAATAGGGTAATATTTGATTCAAACTGCTGCATAATTGAAGATAAAAATGACAAACATGTTAAATTCATTAGTCATAGAGTGAACAATATCTATATGATTAGTCTTGATGATATATCTTCAAATGATGCGAAATGCCTGTTAAGTAAGAATGATGATTCATGGTTATGGCATAGGAGAATTACACACATTCACATGGATCACTTAAAGAAGTTGGTCTCTAAAGAGCTAATAATTGCACTACCTAAGCTTAATTTTATAAAAAACAAGTTGTGTGATGCATGTCAAAAGGGTAAACAAATAAAGGTATCTTTTAAAGCAAAAAATATAGTTTCAACTACTAGACCTTTACAACTTTTGCACATGGATCTGTTTGGACTTTCTAGAACTATGAGCTTTGGTGGGAATTACTATGCTTTAGTGATTGTGAATGATTTTTCTAGGTTTACATGGACTTTATTTTTTACAAATAAAAATGATGCATTTCTAGCTTTTAAAAGACTTGCCAAAGTTATTCAAAATGAAAAAGGTTTCAAATCTTTTCTATAAGAAGTGATCATGGTGACGAATTTAAAAATAATGTTTTTGAAAATTACTGTGATGAACATGGCATTAATCATAATTTCTCTGCCCCTAGAACTCCGCAACAAAACGGAGTTGTAGAAAGGAAAAACCGTTCTTTAGAAGAAATGACGAGAACTATGCTTAATGAGGCTACTATTCCTAAATACTTTTGGGTGGATGCTGTAAGTACAGCTTGTTATGTAATGAACAGGGCCCTTATAAGGCCTATTTTAAAGAAAACTCTATACGAATTGTATAAGGGAAGAAAGCCTAATGTCTCACATTTTCATGTTTTTGGTTGTAAATGTTTTGTTTTAAATAATGAAAAAGATAACTTAGGCAAGTTTGATGTTAAGTCTGATGAAGGTATATTTCTTGGTTATTCAAATCATAGTAAAGCTTTTCGTATATATAATAAAAGAACTATGACTATTGAAGAATCTATACATGTTGCATTTGATGAAACTGACCCAAATGGATCGAGAAAGGATCTTGTTATTGATGATGTTGCAGAGGTCTTGGCGGAAACACATTTGGATAATAAAGACAAAGAAATCAAGGAGCAAGAGGATAAACAAAGACAAGAAGATTCGCAAGCTTTGGAACTTCCCAAAGAATGGCGAACTTCAAAATATCACTCCCTTGATCAGATTATCGGTGATGTATCTAAAGGTGTAAGTACTCGTAACTCTCTTAGAAATACTTGTAATCACTTAGCGTTTGTTTCTCAAATTGAACCTAAGGATTTAATTGAAGCTTTTGATGATGAACATTGGATCTTAGCTATGCATGAAGAATTAAATCAGTTTGAAAGAAATCAAGTTTGGGAATTAGTTGCTAGACCTAATAATCACCCCATAATTGGAACTAAATGGGTTTTTAGAAACAAACTTGATGAAAATGGGTTAATAACTAGAAACAAAGCTAGATTGGTTGCTAAAGGATATAATCAAGAAGAAGGAATAGATTATGAGGAAACCTATGCACCTGTAGCTAGATTAGAAGCTATTAGAATGTTACTTGCTTATGCTTGCATCATGGATTTCAAATTATATCAAATGGATGTCAAAATTGTTTTTCTAAATGGTTTCATTCAATAGGAGGTATACGTTGAACAACCTCTAGGTTTTGAAAATCATGAACTACCCAACCATGTTTTGAAACTTAAAAAGGCTTTATACAGTTTAAAGCAAGCTCCTAGAGCTTGGTATGAAAGGTTGAGTAAGTTCCTTTTAGAAAATGATTTTTCAAGAGGAAAAGTCGATACTACTCTTTTTATTAAAAATAAAAAGCATGACATTCTTCTTGTGCAAGTATATGTGGATGATATTATATTTGGTGCTACTAATGAATTCCTGTGCAAAGAATTTGCTAAGTCAATGCAGAATGAATTTGAAATGTCGATGATGGGAGAATTAAATTTCTTTCTCGGACTTCAAATCAAACAAACGAATGAAGGGACATTCATAAGTCAAACCAAATACTGCAAGGAATTGCTCAAGAGATTCGAAATGGAAAACACTAAACACATGGCCACTCCGATGGGCACTTCTTGCTACTTGGACAAAGATGAAGGAGGTAAATCAGTAGAAATAACGAAATATAGAGGTATGATTGGATCTCTTCTTTATCTTACTGCTAGTAGGTCAGACATTATGTTTAGTGTATGCATGTGTGCTAGATATCAGGCAAACCCTAAGGAATCTCATTTAAGTGCTGTTAAACGAATAATGAAATACCTTGTAGGCACTTCACAAATGGGCTTGTGGTACCCTAAAGGTGCCTCATGTAGCCTAATAGGCTATTCGACTCGATTTTCTTTGGGTGCAAATTGGAATGAAAGAGTACTAGTGGGACATGTCTACTTGCTTGGTAGTTCTTTTGTTTCTTGGCATAGCAAGAAACAAAATAGTGTGGTTTTGTCTATCACGAGGAAATTTGAATATATTGCGGTAGGGAGTTGTTGTGCTCAAATCCTATGGATGAAGCAATAACTTTTAGACTACGGTCTTCAGCTTGATCACATCCCGATAAGATGTGATAACATTAGTGCAATAAATATCTCTAAGAATCCCATTCTGCATTCCAAAACAAAGCATATAGAGATAAGACATCACTTTATCAGAGATCATGTACAAAAAGGGGATTGCATTCTTGAGTTTGTTGAAACATCTAAGCAACTTGCAGATATCTTCACTAAACCCTTAGCAAAAGAAGCATTCTTTTATATAAGAGGAGAATTAGGCATAATTGATTAATCCAACTTATAAATGCTTGTTATTTGCTTAAATTTTTTTAATCCTTCCTGAATTATTACTGACTTGAGCATCGGAGTTATCCCGAAATCTTTTTTGCAGGTACTTCATCAACAGGTATGCTTTTATTTCTCAAAAATGCATTTTCTGGGCATAGATATGTGCTTTTCCTGTTTAGTTATTCGAATACCTCCATATGATATTCGAATACCTTTGTTGTTATACGTGAAAACTTGTGTTTTTCTGTTAAGGTTATTCGAATACCATCATGGTTATTTGAATACCTTACTTCAGTACAGCTTTTCTAAAAGCTGGTGTATTCGAATACCTAAGTAGCATTCGAATACCCTAAGGCTGATCCTTTTCAGTTTTCACTCAGCTTCTCTAGAGTATTCGAATACCTTTATGAAGTATTCGAATACTTGCTCCTCTGGACTTCTCTTCTGTCTCTGGAATATTCGAATACCATCAGTTCCTCTCTGGAGTATTCGAATACTTTGTGAGTATTCGAATACCTTTAAAAGCATTCAAATACCATCGTTTAGCAGCCAAGCCTAACTGTAATCTATTCGAATACTGGTGTGGTATTCGAATACCCTCTGTCTGAAGGCTGCGTCTTTTGAGCTTACCCAAACGCTGTATTCGAATACCTACTCATGGTATTCGAATAAGGTCTGGGCTTTCCTTAAATACACCACCCCCTCCTACGTATCCGAATACCTTTCTCTTCTCTCTCCACTTTCAAAAACTCTTTGCTTTCCCTCCTCCAAAAACCTCCCTTTCTCACGGTCTCCACCCCTCTTTTCTCCTTCTCCTCCATTGTTTCCCTTCCATGGCCTCATCCTCCTCTCGCTCTAAGCGTCCTCGTACAAAGACAGCTCCATGCAACAACCCGTTGGATCTTCGTAGGCTTTCCTCCAATGAGCAACAGCTTGGGCGCTTCGTCACACACTTTCGAGAGCGTAACTTGGTGCATCCAAAGTACCTCGACTTGGGGTTCTTCGAAAGAGAAGGTGGTTTTGACTTTCTGAACCGGCTAAATCACCAAGGCGTACTTCGGTTCTGCTCTTACTCAGCACCTCTGTATCCCGACCTGGTTAAGATGTTCTATTGCAACCTGAAGATTGAAGGTCAGGAGCTACACTCCAGTGTCTGCGATCAAAACATTGTGATCACACCAAGCGATTGGGTTCAGATGTTTGGCTTGCAGTCAACTGACCGCTTTGCTGAAGAAGATTCACTCCTCCAGCTCTTCGACAAGAACAGAGCAATTGAAGATGTTCTTCGCCCTGGGTTGGCTTTACCTTCGACTCAAAAGGGAGTGAAAGGGGGCATGATGAAGAGCCAGGACAAGTTCCTCCACTATGCTTATGCCCACATCCTCGCTCCTAGAGGTGGGAACTACGCCTACATGAGTGAAGATGACGTGTTCATGCTATGGATTCTAAAGCAAGGCCATCAGATTAACTGGCCCGTCTTCATTATGAAGCACATGATGAGGGCAAAAGGTAAAGAGCGGTGTGAACTTCCCTACGGCGTGATCATCACTGCCTTCTTAGGCAAGTATCCACACATTCTGGAAACCGAGCGAGCGACCCCGCTAACCCATCATCACGTTTTTGGGTCCTTTACCTTTAACAAAATGAAGATGATCAGGACCGATGAAGGCTGGGTGTTCCCAGTGGAAGTTGATGATGATGAGGACGACCATCAAGGCGTTCCTGATGCTCCTGCTGCTGATATCCCTGCTCCTGTCACGAATGAGCAAATCCTGGCTACTCTGTTGGATAACAGAACCTACATGGAGAACACCTTCACTATTTTGTTTGACAGAATCGTTGGTGTTGAGCGTGAACAGGCTGCCCTTCGAGCTCTGCTGTCTGGCAACGACCCTGCCTTTCCCCCTCCACCACCTGATGCCTATTTCTAGGGCTTGCTTAGTCTTAGGATCTGTTACTTCTGTTATGTTTTTGGCTGTTTATTGTATTGACTGCCTTTTAATTACATTTGTATATGCACTTGGCCACTTTCATTTAATACAATGAGTATTTTCATTAATCTATTGTTAATTACAATCGCTTTTTTGTTTATCTTATACATAGTTTATCACTGTGCTTTATTGAATGAATGCATCCTTTTTGATCATGTCAAAAGGGGGAGAAAAATAATCAATCTCATTTGAGAAAAGACAGGTTAAAATTGGATTAACACTGGATCTTGGATTCCAAAAGAAAGGGGGAGAATATGCTTGTTTTGTTTGTTATTAAATTACCTCTGAGAGTAAGTCTCCTATCTTTTTGAATTTCAATTTATATGAACTAATGCTTTTCTCAATGATAGTTTGTCACCATCAAAAAGGGGGAGAATGTGATTACCATGCAACATTGATGATGAGTTTTGATGATAACAAATATGGAGATGATGAGAAGATCAAGTCCAAGTTCTTCAAGTTTAGCTTTAGGACTTAGGATCTCTCTTGTACAGAGCTCTCATAGGATATCTCAGTGTTTAACTCAAAAAGATCTAAGAACACATTTTCTACAAACTGAATTAAAGTTTTAATGAGGCTTTGATAATCAAAAAGTTTGTGGTTTTTCTAAACCTACATAATCTGGTTCCTAGAAGCGTTTTGCATAATTTTAGCAGAGGTATTCGAATACCATTAAAGGCATTCGAATGCAACCCTTTTAAAAATGCCTTCAGAAACGTGTTTCAAGCAGTGGCATTCGAATACCTTGATATGGTATTCGAATAACGTGGGTCTGATTCGTTTTTATATACTGATATCAGAGGTATTCGAATACCTCATAATGGTATTCGAATAACCCAAGTTTAAATTATTTTTTTATATTGATATCAGTGGTATTCGAATACCACAATAAGGTATTCGAATAACCCACGAGTTTCTACTTTTAAATTTTGAATTGATACGTAAATGGATTTGCATTTATTATGATAATTAATTCGTTCAATGTTATTTTCTGATCAAAGGCTCTATAAATAGAGACCTTACCTCACGGCTGAAACACACGAATCCTTGAAATTATTTTTGGCTGTGCTAAAACGCTGTTTACGTGATTCTCTCTTTCTTTCTGTGCTCTTTTGGTAAAATTCTGAGATATTCTTAGAGAGCTCTATAGTGCTTCAATTTGTATAATTTACTCTGAGTGAGAGTGTCTCTTCATCTACTTTCTTTTATTCTGTATCAAGGTTGAGGCATTCCTTAAGGTTTGTATAAGGGTGAGGTATCCCTGCAAGCTAAGACTTTAGCACAAGGGTAGAGTGTCCCTGTGTGTGAAAAGTGCTCTATTTTGTAACGGTAGCAAGCACCTATTGAAGCTTGTATACTTAATGAAAAATCTCAGCTTTTGAGGACTGGACGTAGACCACAAGTGGGTTAGTGGTTGAACTAGGATAAATATCGTGCCTGCTCTTCTTCTCTTTATCTCTTTATTTTATGCAATTTATTTTATCGCACATTTATTTTCTGCTGATCTTTTCTTCGTCTCATTCCTTCTGTGCATTTACTTATTAAGTTTTAATATTTATATCTTATTTAAAAGGGTTTGCGAAAAAGTTTTATACTCAATTCACCCCCCTCTTAAGTACTGGAAGCCACTTGGTAACATTGTCAACTTGATTAGCTATGTCTTCCACTTGTTATAAATTTTCACCAAGAACCCTAATTTAGGGCCCCAAAACCGTGAGCTTCATGGAAGAGGACCAAGTCATTTTTGCTTCCAAATCAAGATTCCAATCCATCCAAACACATACATATACATAATCAATCAATCAAATAACTTAAACAATTTAACAACAACATGTAATCATATAAATCATACAAACAAAGAATAACCCTCAATAGGATTTTCTCACAATCAATCACAACACAATGTTCCTTACTACCAAGAGAGGTTAAAGAGGATTATCTGCCTCTTACCTAGAGGAGAAAACAAACAATAAAACTCCCTTGAAGTTCCCTTGAATTTTCGGATTTCACCAACACCAAAACCCTAGGGCATCAAATTTCCACAAGAATCACAATCAAAGCTTGAAAAAGGCAACCATGGTCACCATAGTGACCATGGATCACGAAAATGAAGAGAAAGGGGTGAAGCATCAAGAACCTTACCCAAAAGCTTGAAGCTTTGTCTTGGATGACAAGGGAGGAAAAGTTGGTTTTTGAAGAAAACCTTTCAAATAGAAGTTGTAGAAGAGGTTGAGAGGAGTATAGAAATGGTGGAGGAGGGGCTAAAATTTTCGTGGTTATGGAGGGGGTACAGAGAAGGAGGAGAAAAAGCTTGAAAAAGATGAAGGTAGAGAGAGAAAGTGCATAAGAAAATGAATGAACACTTTTTGGTTTTTGAAATTAAAGTAGTATAATTAATTGCATGAAAGCACAAATTTTCCCCCTCTAAAGTGTGCAACAGCCGTGAGTGGAGTGCGAGGGAGGAGAGAGAAAAATTGGTTAGCTTCCCTGGGAAGCTTGGAGAAAATTTCCTAGAAGCTTCCTTGAGAAGCTTTGCACATTTCTCAATAAAGTGCAAAGTAAGTTTGTCTCCTAAATTAAATACTCTTGAGCAAATGATTAATTACACTGTTAGAATTATTTTCCCAGTGAATAAAGGTTACAATTGATGAAAATAATATTTTATTATTCATCGGATAATTTTATGATACGGTGATTTTATTTATCAGATAAAACTTCGAAGAACATAAATCTCGTAAACTGTGCCCAACCTCAAGTTTAGTAAGATCCCCATCGACACATCCATAGTTCAAGATTTACCAGCCTCAGGAAAAATATTTCGTTATCCCGGCTCCGCTCAGCGTGCATGTAAAACGAAGAATATACTAAAATATTCGATGTTTCCAGAAAAATTCATAAAAATTCTCAAAAATCACAAATATTAGAAAATAACTATTCATGATGAAACAAACGATTTCCGGAGTGTTTACACTGACTCTGCTCAGTGTACACGTAAAACGAGGAATATACTAAAATATTCGACGTTTCCAAAAAAATCCACAAAAATTCTCAAAAATCACAAAAATTAGAAAATGACTATTCATGATGAAACAAACGATTTCCAGAGTGTTTAAACTGACTCTGCTCAGTGTGCACACAAAACGAAAAATATATTAAAATATTCAACATTTTCGAAAAAATCCTGAAAAATTCCTAAAAATCTCAAATATTATGAAACGACTATTTATGATGAATGAGATAATTTTTGGGATGTTAAAACTCTCCCCTTCAAAAAGAAATTTCGTCCTTAAAATTTGATCTATCTTTGAATACACGTGGATATGATTCCTTGTAGAACGTTTCCATATCTTTAGCGCAATCCCAACAGCTAACTTTGAGTTTTTGTGTAGAGTAACTCCCTTCATATGCCTTCAGTTGTCTTGAAGCACACGCTACTACACCTCCTATCTACACAAGCTCATGTTCCAAAATCTAACACAAGGCATCAATAGGTACCTTAGAAGGTTCCTTGAGATCAGGCAGAATTATTACTGGTAAAGTAGTTGAGTGTTTCTTCAACCGTTGAAAATTTCCTCTATATGCATCGGTCCACACAAAATTTGACTCTCTCGTATGAGTTAGATGGGAAGTCTTGTCACATTGGAAAAATTTTGCGACGAGTCTCCCGTATTGACCAACTAATTCCATCTGGCTACGAATCTTTCTTACAGTCATCGGTCTTTCTCATCAAAGAACTGTTTCAACTCTCGATGGATCCACAACAACTCTTTCCTTTGAGATCATGTGACCCAAAAGTTGAATCGTCTCTAACCAGAATTTGCACTTGAACAACTTCACGCATATCTTCTTCTCCTTCTTTAGGATTCGAAGAATCACAACGAAAGGTTCGGTACACTCCTCTGTACGTTAAGAATAGATCGGAATGTCGCCAACAAGGACAACGATAATTCTATTTTCAGCAGGGAAGAAGATCCTATTCACGAAGTCAATGAATGTTATCGACGTGTTCGTTGCACGGTACGACGTTACCAAACACTCGTAGTGCCCATAACGTGTTCAAAAAAGCTATTTCAGACATATCTACTACCTTCAAGCGAACTTGATGATAGTTCAAAACACCAGCTAATCTTGGGGAAAACAGCAGCTTCCTTTAGTTGATTCATTACGCCATCCATTCTTGATCTTAACAGAAATGTCACATAGGGTATGTTCTTCTCTAACCGTGCTGCATTCGGCGCATCGTTATGGTTCAAATTGTGGACAAATCGAAGCGTACTAGAAACATCATAACGGTCAGAAGGAAAGATAGGGAAGTCGCTCGGTTTACCACTGGCCCGTCCAGCAAAGAATATGATATGGTCTAATAAAACTTAAGAATGAGTTTTCGTGGATTCAAATCTAGGAAATTTCTATCCCAAGAGACACTAAATTTCTATTGAAACAGCATGACGAGACTTGGTTAGAAACAACTAATCCCCTTCCTGAGATCAAGCCTATTCATAAAGAGAGCAAATAACTGATTTGGCAAAAAAGGTTTCAATTTCTAACAACAATAGGATAGTTTAAACAAGCTTGTGTAACGAGAGCAGGCTTGTAAATCAAAACAGTAATATTCGGGTCGAAAGGAAGTAAATACATAGACGACCCAATCCCAAAAACAAACTTTTAATTTTTCATTGGAATATTTTGACAAGATATAGTTGGAAGATAACCAATCCCTTTTTTTTTTTAACATCACATCTAATTTGTAACAGAAGTACACAAATCAGATCAACAGAAAGATTCAGTCTTTAACAAGTCATAGAGATAATTTAAACGACTTTGCTACCATCAACAAGTTCTTAGTAGTAGAGATAGAAATAACTTAGTCAAAAGATGACAAAGACACAAATGATCCTAATAGACTCATACAATTATTTGTCACCAGGAAATGGGTTATCCTTAGAATCATACAATGGAATCACAGGGCTATCCATTGTAGCACAGTCCCCTTTTTCATTTCGGTCTTCAGTCTGGGTGGAGGAATTAACTCTCCCTTGCTCATGAGATTTTGGGGTGCATACATCTCCAACGGAAAGCTTTGTCCTATGCAAGGTACAATTTCTCGCCACATGTCCTGGCTTTCCGCACTTGAAACAAATTATTCCTTCGATCGTACAATCCTTTGTTAAATGGTTCTTTCCACACTTGAAGTAGATTACCCTCTTGGTCTTATATTCCCTCGTTGAGTAATCTTTTCCATACTTCTTACACGTCTGTGAATGCATCACGGGATGACTAGGTCTGCCACCACTAGCATTACCCCCAGTTGGTTGCCGTCGTCGAAGACTCCCTAGTGGTCGCGAGTACAATTTATGCTTGAACTGACTGATCATTCTATTATTCCTCTTTTGGAACTAGGTAGTTCAGAGTTACCCAAAAACTGACTTTCTCCCAACAAATTCTGAACTTCGACTTCTAACTCCTGTTGCTGTGCGGTCCTCTGATTCGGTTGTACTGTTACGCCAGCCATTCCCTGCATTGCTTCCATAGTTGCATCCACTCCTTTGTTATTGCTTCCACATTCCTACGCGTACGTCTTCCGCGAGCCATTGTCTTCCTTCGAAAACAGACCATCAAATACAATGGAAACAAGAAGTAACCATTTTAGATAATATTGTCTCCTTTCGGAAACCAAACACAAGGAGTCACACAACACAACAAGGGTGAAAATGCAAACAAATCCTAAACAAGTTCAGTCATACCAGCTGAGCTTCTTATTAAAAGAACTTCTATTCACTTAATACGCCTAGGTGAAGTCATAGTTTTCTATCCACACAGAACATTACGCATTGAGTGGGCCAATACTCAATATCATGTAACTATACAATAGTAGCTACGAACATTCAACCTATGGCAAGTCATGCCTTCCTTTCCCAACCATCTCTATCAAGAGACAAGGAAGTGCACAACACACTAAGAACTTCTAACATGTCTAAGCATAGTCAGTCCATACCCCAGCTCAACAGGATGAACTAAGCTCTGATACCACCTAATGTAACACCCCTCGATTTAATAACCATGGCATAATTGTCATTATATCGCAGTCACTAAATTTTTGGCGTGCTACAACTTCTTTATAATACTTTTCCAAAATTTTGAGTATATATATTTTTTTCATATATAAAGGAAACATGAGCCACGAATGCAATAATACATAAGTCATCGTTAACAAATATGATTTAAGAGAATATATATAAAATACAGTACGTAGGACTAAATTAATTAAGTTAAAGCATACAGAACATGGCGTATTCCTCATACCACTCACAATGAAATACATCAAGATTTACTTCAAAATGTAAATATATTAAAAATACACCAGAACATGATTAATCCAGAAGAAAACATAAACTAACCATAAGACATCCCTGTCTAAGGAGTTGGGTACTCCATCGAATCCACCTAGGGATCCTCCCCCGGGTCGTCTGAAGATATAAGGACAGGACCGAGTGCGGTCCCGCGGGCAGGTGCCCTAGTAGCTGATGCCATGGAATCCTCGTCCTCATGGGGAGTGCGAACCGGATCACTCCATAGCTCCCGGGTAGGCAGAGCAAACTCCAAATGCACAGATGTAGTAAGCATCAAGATAAGATCTCCATCACAAGTCCTCTTGACAGTTAGTATCAGATCCCCAACATATTGTACCCGCTCTCCAGCCCAGTCGACTCGCCACGCGTTAGCACCACCAGTGAACACAATTTGAACGAACCCAATAGAACCCCTTCGCAACAACATCACCGGATGCAGTGGGTAAAACCAAGAAAGTCCAAAAGAATCCAACCTCGTTCCCACTTACAGTCTTTAACCAAGAATTTACATAGAACAAGAAAAGTACAAGAAAGAGGTGAGACATCCTACTTCATTACCAATTATGGCAGTAAGAAACAGAAATGGCGTAGGACACCCACGTAGCATTACAAGAACAATAAACAGTATCAAGAGGAAGATATTAAACAACTTAGCAGTTCCAGGCAATTATAACATCGATAAGATAGCAAATCCAATCATCGTATAAATTAAATGGCAAGTAATATATATGTGTTCACTATGCACATGTGCATGATAACCAAATCCTACTCTATGGAGCTAGACACGAACATCAAAGTGAATGATCAGGGAGACATGCCAGTATCTAGTCCGCCTTGGACCAAGTGCTTACCATAAACGGTCAATCAATAATGTTGCGCATACGCTCTATACAGTGGCATTCTCACAAGATCGCGATATAGGACAGTGCCCAGTTAGGATCGTCGGTGCATTTGCATCGGTTTGTCCCACGGTCCAGCGGGGCTACCGACTGCCCGCTGTGAGACGCCGTGCCCCGATGCCCTCAAGGTCAACAGCAGGACCCACACTAGTCTATTCGCACCTTTACTAAGGTGTGATTCAACTCCTAGGCAACATGACCTTGACAAATAGTCCACCGGACTTTCACAATACATGATGACTCCATGCATATATCAGGTAATGTTTATTGTTACATACTTTTTCGCAATATGCCACAATTGGCCAAAGTAAGCATCAACACATCATTAGTCCCTCACATGGACCCACAAGATCATATTATCAGTATTTAAATGAAATAATACACTTCCAAGGTTTATTATGGATTCTCACTTACACTCTTAATTCTTGTTTCTCTTATTCAATTAATCCTCAATTAATACATTATACTTTTAGGCACATTATGAAATTACGCTTAACTTTCTATACCCTTCTTAATAAGTTTCTCTTTTTGAGAAATGCTATCACATTATTTATTTACTCATTTTATTTTAATTACATAAGTCCATCATTAAATCTTAAACCTAATTCCCTTAGCATGATTTAAATTGGATCATTTGTCATTCTTACTTGCATTCATGGTCTTACTTTAATTAAAATTTATTCTAAGTTTTTGGATAAATCTTCATTCTTGGTTCTTTCCATTTTATGAAGCCCTAATTGCTTCCTAATTAATCATTTAATCAAGTATCACTTCAATTTAATTTTTCTTATGAAGTTCCTTTCGTTGATGGGTTCTTACTTTAAACTTAATCTTATTCACTTGAGGAATTTATTTCTATGTCTTACCAAGTCTCAAACACCCTTATTTATCTTTAGGGTCCAAAGAATTCCTTTAAGTTACTAAATTTATTTCCTTCCATTACATAATTCTCTTATTTATTTACTTGATTAATTAAATGTCATAGTTGTATAAAGTTACATGATTAAGCCATTTTGAACCCTAGAGGCCGTGAGCCTCACTAATTCTTAGGATTCCAATTCTTCATTCCATTAATTACATGTTATCAACTTGATTAGCTATGTCTTCCACTTGTTATAAATTTTCACCAAGAACCCTAATTTAGGGCCCCAAAACCGTGAGCTTCATGGAAGAGGACCAAGTCATTTTTGCTTCCAAATCAAGATTCCAATCCATCCAAACACATACATATACATAATCAATCAATCAAATAACTTAAACAATTTAACAACAACATATAATCATATAAATCATACAAACAAAAAATAACTCTCAATAGGATTTTCTCACAATCAATCACAACACAATGTTCCTTACTACCAAGAGAGGTTAAAGAGGATTATCTCCCTCTTACCTAGAGGAGAAAACAAACAATAGAACTCCCTTGAAGTTCCCTTGAATTTTCGGATTTCACCAACACCAAAACCCTAGGGCATCAAATTTCCACAAGAATCACAATCAAAGCTTGAAAAAGGCATCCATGGTCACCATAGTGACTATGGATCATGAAAATGAAGAGAAAGGGGTGAGGAATCAAGAACTTTACCCAAAAGCTTGAAGCTTTGTCTTGGATGACAAGGGAGGAAAAGTTGGTTTTTGAAGAAAACCTTTCAAATAGAAGTTGTAGAGGAGGTTGAGAGGAGTATAGAAATGGTGTTTGGGAGGAGAAAAGATGAAGAGAAATGGTGGAGGAGGGGCTAAAATTTTCGTGGTTATGGAGGGGGTACAGAGAAGGAGGAGAAAAAACTTGAAAAAGGTGAAGGTAGAGAGAGAAAGTGCATAGGAAAATGAATGAACACTTTTTGGTTTTTGAAATTAAAGTAGTATAATTAATTGCATGACAGTCCGGATCATAGCCTTCACGCGTTTCCTTGCTAAAGCTGCTTATAAATCTCTTCCCTTCTTCAGACTGCTCAAAAAGGGGAAAGATTTCGAGTAGGCTTAGGAGTGTGAGGATGCCTTTACATCATTGAAGAATCTTCTATCTTCTCCCCCCATACTAACAAGGCCGGATCTCAATGAGCAAGGTGTTGTAGGGCCTAGAGCTCCGCTACCAGAAAATTGAAAAGGTTGCCTTCACACTTATTACCACGGCCAGAAGACTCAGACAATACTTTCAATGCCATCTTGTGGTGGTGATGAGGACCAACCTATCCATTAGATACTGCACAAGTCAAACCTAGTAAGAAGAATGATCATCTGGCCTATTGAGCTTTCTGAGTTCGGAATAGTATATAAGCCCCGGCTATCAATAAAGGCTCAAGTGCTCTCGGACTTCCTGGAAGAACTCACATTGAACCTCGGTGACCCCAAGGAAATTTCTTGGACCATATTCGTCAATGGCTCCTTAAACCCCAAAGGAAATGGTGCTAGTGTAATTTTGGAAAATTCTGAAGCTGTAACAGTTGAGAATTCCCTGAAGTTCGAGTTTCCCACCTTAAACAACCTGGAAGAATACGAAGCATGCATTGTCAGACTGGTAATGGCCAAGGACATGAGAGCGGCTAAGATCACACTTTGCAGCGACTCCCAACTTGTGACTTCCCATATCCGAGGTGATTATCAGGCCAAGAAGCCCCTCCTTTAGAGATATTTGGCCAAAGTCCAAGAGCTCCTTAGGAAATTTCAAGCTGCCAAGATTGAGCACATAACTAGGGAGTAGAACTCTAAGGCTGACCTTCTATCTAAACTGGCCAGTACCAAGAGTCCGGGCAACAATCGCTCCATGATCCAAGAGACCTTTGCTTAACCTTCCATCTTGAACATAATCATTTTATAGGTGGAAGGCATGGAGCGTGCTTGGCTCATCCCAATAATGGAGTACTTGCAATCCAAAACCTAGCCCAATGATCTAAAGGAGGCCTCCAAGCTAGTCAAAAACGTGGTCTGCTACACTATCCACAATGGACAACTGTACCATCATGGTTTCTCTCTACCTCTCCTCAAGTGCCTCACACTAAAGGAAGCAAAATATGTCTTGGTCGAGGTCCATGAGGGGATTTGCGGACACTACTTGGGGGGCAAAGCCTTAGCTTTGAAGGCACTTAAGGTCAGATACTATTGGCCAACAATGGAAGCTAACTCCTTCGCACATGTCTGAGTTTGTGATAAATGTCAGCGGCACTCGGACCATTATCAAGCTCTTCCAGAGGAACTATCCATGATATCTGTACCCTGGCCATTCTATAGATGGGATATGGATTTACCAGGTCCGTTCCCTCAAGCACATGGACAACTGGAGTACTTGGTAGTGACTGTGGATTATTTTACTGAAGTAGAGCCCCTAGTCACAATCACCTCTGCTAGGATCCAAAAATTCACTTGGCTTCACATCATCACCAGGTTCAGGTTCTGAAGTCTATTATGACGGACAACAGAACCAAGTTGAAAGATAAGAGTTTCTAAGAGCTGCTTGTCGAGCTAAAAATCAAGTATCATTGTAGTTCTGTTGAGAATCCCAAGGAAAATAGACAAGTTGAAGCCACCAATCGGGTTATTGTTCGAGGAATTAAAAGAAAGTTGGACGAAGTCAAGGGAAACTGGGCTGAGCAACTTGACCATCTCCTCTGGGCCTACCGGACTATGCCTCACTCCACAATAAGTGAAACCCCCTTTAAACTCAATTATGGGTGCGAGGCTATGATCCCAGTAGAGATAGGGGAACCCAACAGGTGTCACCTACAATTCTCACCTGACAACAACTCCGGACTGATTAGAGAAGACTTGGATCTTCTAGAAGAAAGAAGGCATGTTGCTTATATACGCGATGTCACCCTCAAATAGAGAATGGCGGTTCGATACAATTTGAAAGTCATCCCAAGAAAATTTGAACCAGGTGATCTAGTACTTCGGAGAATGAACATCGATGGTAGGAATGCCTCCCAAGGAAAGTTATCCCCAAATTGGGAAGGTCCCTACTGGATCGTGATCAGTACTAGTAAGGGAGCTTACACATTGGAGACACTAATAGGCTAGCTAATAAAAAATTATTAGAATGCAGACAAACTGAGGAAGTACTATAGCTAAGTGCCTTTTAAGGCTTAGTCTCTTAGTTTTCTTTTATATTTGTTCTACCCCAATTTTGGTGAGCATATACATTGTACGAATTTTGATCTTTCATTTAATCAATAAAATGAGGAAGTTATTTTTATATATCTGCTTACACTCTCTAGTTTCAAAAGATCCTCAAGCCAGACTCTGCCTTGAGAATGTCTATAGAGCCCACTCCTTATGGGATCTGGGGCTTCTTTTTAAAGTTTAAAGACCTTCAAGCTGGATCATGCCTTGAGAATGTCTATAGAGCCCGTTCCTTATAGGCTCTAGTGTTTCTTTCAAATTCACGACCCTCAAGCTGGGAAATGCCTCAAGATGTCTAGAGCCCGTTCTCTATGGGATCCGGGATTTCTTAGATTCCAAGTTAAAAGGAATAACCCACAAAATCCATTTGAATGTTTTGATCGTGCATTATGGGCCCATACCCAAATGCTCAACACTTGGCCATAACCATTTTGTGGTTGTGAAATTAATTGGCAACACAGGTTACGACATTCATGGTCCGCTATTAGGTACCTTCCGTGGATGTCTTATGTTAAATTGGTTCTGAACTTGAAAATTCCTAAGTATTAGGCGATTTTCTTAGCTAGACCATTAACACTAATGACTCGAGGTATGGATTACCTTCTATTTTGCCTTAGTCCGCAATGGAATTTTGAGTGCTAAAAAATTATGGGCGTTAGACCTCGGACCAAGGTTTTACGCTAATAAAATTGTCCTAAGTCCTTAAATGGTTACCAAATGCACATTAACAATGGACGTTGGACCCAACGTAGACCATGGAAAAAGAAAAACACTTCAGATTATAAAAATAAGGGGTTTACTACACCCCCAACGACCGAGAAATTGTCTTTACAAAAATTAAATGGCCTACGCAGAGGGCAAGGGAAAGCAGTAGAGGAGAAGAAAAACAAGCTAGGCCTTAGCATCATCGTCCTCCGAGATTGGATGAACAGTGTAAAACCTCAATTTTTGTTTTTTTGGATATAAATGAGTTTTATAATATTTATGAATTTTTGTGAAATTTTTGGGAATTTTTAATTTATTTTGATTATTTAAATATTATTTTGAGTTGTATGTGTGTTTGAGGCGGGCCCAAAAAATAAAAGTTTTTCTCAGACCGAAAAGTTTCGGACTGTTAATGCGAGGCCAGGAGAACTTACTAAATCCGAAATCGAGAACAATTGACGAAAATCTTCTTTATCAAAGTTTTTATTATCCATTGGGTAAAGCTATTATCCATTATGTAATGTTATTATCCATTGGACAATAACTACCAGTAGCTATTATCCATTGGGTAATAGTTTTTGAAAATATCTAGAAAAATATCTAAAGCTAGTCAAAGAAGGTAGGCTATGACAACTTTATGATCAACCTATTAGAAGCAAGCTTGGAGGGGAAGCTTTGCATATCCACCCTTGATCTAATCAATGGTTGTGAGGGCAAGCTTAGTGAAGAAGCTTAGGATATCTACCTTTGATTGAATCAATGGTTGTGATAGCTTGTAGTAAATCAAATATCTCTTTCTCTCTCTTCATGAAGGCTCACGGCCATATAGCTCTAAGTGACTAAAATTTATTTTTCTATCACATGCAAAAAGCTATCATCTTTTCTCTCACTTTCTCTCATTTTCTCTCCTCTGGCTCACGGCCTCCCTACACCAATATACCTTCCAATCACTCATAAATCAAACAAATCATACCATTTGACTCTAAACACCATTCCAAGCAACTTTGAAGTTGCGATCAAGACTTGATTCCATCATCTTCAAGCTTGATTTTTTTTATTCAAGTTCTAGGGTTTCAAGGTAAAATTCTTGAAATTTGATTTCTTATTTGATTTTTGAAATTCTAAGACCATATTTGATCTATGGTTGTCTTACTCCAGCCTTGGATGTTAACAAGTTTGTGTTTGCTTTGGTTTTTAAGAATCACTTGGTGAAGAAAGTTGATAGAAAGGGTCAAACATGGAGCTTGGGAGGCTACATACAAGGTAAGAGGAAGATTAACCTCATCAACCACTCATGGTGGTGAGGGACATGAAAATTTGGTGTGCTTTTGTGGTTTATAATTAATTATTCTATGCGATTTATTGCTTTCATATTAAATATGACTTATTAGAATAGAATTTTGAAGCTTAAAGTATGATTATATGATGCTATGAATATATCTGTTAAATGTTGTGTATGAATAGTATGTTGTTTTACTGTCTTTTTACTACCATGATGATATTGATGTAGGGGATCTCACCTCTTTGCTATGTTATCTTATTTATTTGTATGTTTGATAAAGAGAGTGAAGAAGAAGAGGACGATTCACCTCATATCTGTCTGTGTTAGTTAGTTGTTTGTTGTGATGGCATTGAGGGATTTTCTGGGATATGTGAAAGTTCTGTTTAGAGGAGGCACGAATGCCTGGCATTATAATGCTGATAAGGATCATGTGGTATATATTGGGGTCGTGTCTGTGACCCTTAGTAGGACTTTTAATGGGGTCCCTATATTTTCTCTTAGTGCTTTTGTGCATTTATGTTTTACTATGCCGATGGAGTTTTTGTTGAGTACTCGTCGTGTTACTCCTACAGAGGACTCATTTATTTCTTCTGCGCGGACTCTAGTCCGTAGCCCTGTGACCCATCCAGGGTTATTGTCTTCTGAGGAGTCTGAGGAAGATCCAGAGGAGTACCCTTCTAATTAGGTGTATGGTACTAGGTTAGTTTCTATTTGGGCTGTAGTACCTATATAAATATTTTGAGCACAAAACTAAATGTTTTAAGGTATTAGATCTTGGTATGTATGTAATGTAAATTATTTTAATCTGGTATATTTTACAATTTATTTGATTTGTTAGTTTTAAATATCCACAAAGAAAAATATTTGAAAAACGTACAAATAATATTATTAATTTTTATAACTTGGTAAAATTTGGTAACTTGTATTCCGTAAATATGATGCCCAAAAGGGGATGTTACATTAGTTTGTATCAGAGCCCAAGTTTGAGTCTTTTAGATTTATGATTAGGTCTGTCTTGTTTGTGTTGTGTAATTCTCTGTGATTAGTTTCTGCAAGGGGACAACATTGTTTGAAATGATTTTCAAATGGTTTTATTTAACTTTGATTTTGTATTGTTTAGTTTAACTTCGAAGGAGTACGATGGTGTGTGGAAAAGGTTCGAGTGTGGATATTGGATGCGACAATGAGAGCATTGCTACAATTGCAGAAGCTATGCAAAGGATGGCAGACATGATTGTACAACAGAATCAAAGAGCTGCTCAACAACATGCAGAAAACGCAGAAACTCAGAATCTATCGGAGTTTCGTTGTAACAAGCCTCCGCAGTTTAAAGGACAGTTTGATCCTGAGAAGGCTAATCTTTGGATCATTGACCTGGAAAATATTTTCAAAGTAATAAGTTGTGCTTATGAGAGGAAGGTGACTTACGCTACTTTCATGCTCGTTGGAGACGGAGAAGACTGGTGGGCTGGAACACAACAGCTACTAGAGGCTGAAGGAAGAGTGATCACGTGGGGACTCTTCAAGAACAAGTTTCTAGAAAAATATTTTCCAACAAGTGTAAGGCATGCTAAGGAGACAGAATTTCTTAGTCTGCGTCAGCGAGGAATGACGGTTGGAGAGTATGTTGCAAAGTTCGAGAGCCTGTCTAAGTTCTCAAGGTACTTCCAACTTCAACCTGACGAGGAGTGGAAGTGCAGAAAGTTTGAAGATGGTCTGAGGCACGATTTGAAGCGTGCAGTGCTGCCCTTGGGGATTAACCAGTTTCCAGTTTTGGTTGACAAGTGTCATCAAATAGAGGAGATCAATCAATCTCGCGACACCAGAAAATCGTAACTTTAGACCAACACGGTTCCAAAGAGGAGGAAATAACAACAGCCGATTCCAGCAAAAGCTGTATTCATAGCCAACGGGGAGTCAATTTCAACAGAGACCTTATGGAGGAAGTTCAAGCAACAACAAATTTGGTCAGACAATGGCGTCTACATCGAAGTGTTTCAAGTGTAGGAAGGACCATTTAACAAAGGACTGTACGATCAAAGGCATCATTTGTTTCCGATGTGGAAAACCAGGATATCTTTCAAAGGACTGCTATCAGCCTAAGATGGAGCCCTCGATCAGCAATGTTCGTGCTATCAAGCCACAGGCAGGAGGGTGAGTGTACACAATGAGTGGAGAGGAAGCCTCAAAATCGGAGGACCTGATTACAGGGGAGTGTACCATAGGAGGTAATTCTTTAACTGTACTGTATGATTCTAGAGCGACACATTCTTTCATTATATATGACTGTATAGATCATTTAGGATTATCTGTGTCTTTATTGCCTTTTGATCTGATTATCTCTACTCCTACTGCAAAACATGTTATTACTACCCAAGTATGTTTAAACTGTCTTGTTTGTGTTATGAATCGAATATTTTTTGTTGATTTGATTTGTTTGCCTTTGTCACAAATAAACATAATCCTACGAATGGATTGGTTATCTTCTAGCCATATCTTATTAGATTGTGCCAATAAGACTTTAGTTTTTTCTAAACCTGAGAATTTTGGATTTTTAACGGCGAACCAAGTCGAAGCTTACTTAAGGAAAGAAGCTCGAGGATACATGTTGTTATCTTCCGTTAGAGGTCAAGAGTGAGGAGGATGTAAATGCTACTCCGATAGTAAATGAGTTTCCTAAGGTTTTTCCTGGTGACATTCCTGGACTACCACCGGACAGAGAGATAGAATTCTCTATTGATCTTGTACCAGGCGCTGGTTCTATTTCGATGGCACCATACCGGATGTCACCAGTAGAGTTAGTTGAACTCAAGAAGTAATTGGAGGAACTATTAGGGAAACAGTTTGTGAGACCTAGTGTGTCTCCGTGGGGAGCTCCAATATTGTTGGTGAAGAAGAAAAATGGAACTTCACGGTTGTGCATAGACTATCGTCAGTTGAATAAGATCACGATTAAGAATAAGTATCCACTTCCGAGGATAGATGATTTGATGGATCAACTGAATGGAGCTGCTGTTTTCTCAAAGATTGATTTGTGTTATGGTTATCATCAAATTCGCGTGAAGGTTGAAAATGTTCCTAAGACAGCTTTTTGGACGCGTTATGGGCACTACGAGTATCTAGTAATGCCTGTTGGGGTAACGAATGCTCCTGCGATATTCATGGATTACATGAATAGGATATTTCATCTTTATTTATACAGATTTTTCGTTATCTTTTTTTATGACATTCTGATCTATTCTCAAAGTCCGGAGGAATATGCTGAACATCTCAATGTGGTTCTTCATATTTTGAAGGAGAAGAAGCTATATGCAAAGTTGTCAAAATGTGAATTCTGGTTTAATGAAGTTTAATTTTTGGGGTATGTGATCTCAAAGGATGGGATTGCAGTGGATCCAGCAAAAGTAGAGTCAGTTCTTTAATGGGAAAGGCCGAAGACAGTGACGGAGATTCGTAGTTTTGTTGGATTAGTCGGGTACTATAGAAGGTTTATTGAAGGGTTTTCAAAGATAGCAGAACCTCTCACCCAACTCACACGGAAGAATCAATTTTTTACATGGACGGATGCATGTGAGGAGAGTTTCCAAGAACTGAAGAGACGTTTGACTAGTGCACCGGTGTTGATTCTGCCTGATCCCAATGAATTGTTTGAAGTATATTGTGACACTTCATATTTGGGTTTAGGTTGTGTGTTGATGCAGAATAGAAATGTCGTGGCGTATGCTTCAAGGCAGTTGAAAGTGCATGAGAAGAATTATCCGACTCATGATTTGAAATTAGCAGCAGTGGTGTTTGCGTTGATAATATGGAGACATTTTCTTTATAGAGCAACCTTCAATGTTTACAGTGACCACAAAAGTCTGAAGTATCTGTTCTATCAAAAGGAGTTGAATATGAGACAGCGAAGACGGTTAGAATTTTTTAAGGACTACGATTTTCAACTTCAATATCACCCTGGAAAGGCGAATGTCGAAGCAGATGCTTTGAGCAGAAAAGTACTTAGTGTATCTGCTATGATGATCAAAGAGAATGAATTGATAGAGCAATTCGGGGGTATGCAGTTATCAGTGGATTTGACGCCGGGGAAGATTTGTTTGAATATAATTGCCATTTCGAATAGGTTGATAGAAGAAATTCGAGAGGAATAGAAGGGTGATGAATTTTTGCAGAATGAGAGAAAGCTTGTAAAGCAAGGTGCGGAGACATCGTTTAATGAAGGACTTGATGGAATTCTAAGATTTGGAGATAGAATTTGTGTGCCAAGTAATTCAGAACTTAGAAGATTAATTCTCGATGAAACCCATAGAAGCAAGTTGAGTATGCACCCTAGAGCAACCAAGATGTATTATGACCTGAAGAGATTGTATTGGTGGCAAGGGATGAAGAGAGATGTTGCAGAATACGTATCATCTTGTTTGATCTGTCAGAAAGCAAAGGTTGAGCATCAAAGACCATCTGGAATGTTACAACCTTTTGCTATTCCTGAATGGAAATGGGATAGCATCGCTATGGATTTTGTTGTCAGTTTGCCCAAGACTCGAAAAGGTTATGACTCTATTTGGGTATTAGTTGATCGATTTACGAAGTCAGCACATTTCTTGCCTATTAATATAAGATATTCAATGGAAAGGTTAACTTAAGTGTACATTGGCAAGAACGTTAGACTTCATGGCGTACCCTCCAGCATTATTTCTGATAGAGACCCGAGGTTTACGTCGAGGTTTTCGAAGAGTCTGCAAGAAGTGATGGGAACTAAACTTCGTTTAAGTTCTACATATCATCCGCAAACAAATGGCCAGTCAAAGAGAATGATTCAGTCACTGGAAGATCTACTACGGGCTTGTATTCTAGAACAGTCTAGAAGTTGGGATGAATTCTTACCTCTAATAGAATTTACCTACAACAATAGCTATCACTCAAGCATAGGGATGGTACCCTATGAGGCATTATATGGGCGATGATGTCGAACTCCTTTGTGTTAGTTTCAAGATGGGGAGAATCTTGCTTTAGGACCGGAACTTGTGTAGCAAACGACAGATAAGGTTAAAGTGATTCTGGAAAAGATGAGGGCAACTCAGAGTCAACAGAAAAGTTATGATGATAAGAGAAGGAGACCACTTGAGTTTGAGGAAGGCGAACATGTATTTTTAAGAGTTACACCCACGACTGGGGTCGGACGGGTTATAAAATCCAGAAAGCTCACTCCTAAATTTATCAGACCATATCAAATTATTCATCGGATAGGTTCGATAGCTTGTCAGACAGCCTTACCGCCTTTTCTTTGAAATATCCATAATGTATTTCATGTATCCCAGTTAAGAAAATATATTCCTGATCCCACTTATGTTATAGCTCCGGATATGGTACAATTGAAAGATAACTTAACCTATGAGACGTTTCTTGTAAAGATCGAAGATCGAAGAATGAAGCAACTTAGAGGTAAAGGTGATCTGGAAATGACATCACTGGAGATGCGACATGGGAGCTAGAAGACAAGATAAATGAGCAATATCCTCATTTATTTTAATGTAAAAGAAATTTCGAGGACGAAATTTTTATTAGAAGGGGAGAGTTGTAACATCCCGATTTTTTTGTTTTTCTGGATATAAATGAGTTTTATAATATTTTGTGAATTTTTGTGAATTTTTTAGAATTTTTAATTTATTTTGATTATTTTAATATTATTTTGAGCTATATGTGTGTTTGAGGCGGACCCGGAAAAATAAAACTTTTTTCCAGATTGGAAAGTTTCAGATAATTAATGCGAGGCTGAGGGGAACTTACTAAACCCGAAACCGGGAACAGTTGACAAAAATTTTCTTTATCTGAGTTTTTATTATCCATTGGGTAAAGCTATTATATATTGTGTAATGTTATTATCCATTGGACAATAACTACCAGTAGCTATTATCCATTGGGTAATAGTTTCTGAAAACATCTAGAAAAATATCTAAAGCTAGTCAAAGAAGGTAGGCTATGACAACTTTACGATCAACCTATTAGAAGCAAGCTTGGAGGGGAAGCTTTGCATATCCACCCTTGATCTAATCAATGGTTGTGAGGGTAAGCTTAGTGAAGAAGCTTAGGATATCTACCTTTGATTGAATCAATGATTGTGATAGCTTGTAGTAAATCAAATATCTCTTTCTCTCTCTTCATGAAGGCTCATGGCCATATAGCTCTAAAGTGACTAAAAATCTATTTTCTATCATATGCAAAAAGCTATCATCTTTTCTCTCAAAATCTAAACACTATTTTCTCTCACTTTCTCTCCTCTAGCTCACGGCCTCCCTACACCAATATACCTTCCAATCACTCATAATTCAAACAAATCATACCACTTGACTCTAAACACCATTCCAAGAAACTTTGAAGTTATGATCAAGGCTTGATTCCATCATCTTCAAGCTTGATTTTTTCGATTCAAGTTCTAGGGTTTCAAGGTAAAATTCTTGAAACTTGATTTCTTATTTGATTCTTGAAATTCTAAGACCATATTTGATCTATGGTTGTCTTACTCTATCCTTGGATGTTAACAAGTTTGTGTTTGCTTTCATTTTTAAGAACCACTTGATGAAGAAAGTTGATAGAAAGGATCAAACAAGGAGCTTAGGAGGCTACATACAAGGTAAAGGGGATATTAACTTTATCAACCACTCATGGTGGTGAGGGACACAAAAATTTGGTGTGCTTGTGTGGTTTGTAATTAATTATTCTATGTGATTTATTACTTTGATATTATGTATGACTTGTTAGAATAGAATTTTGATGGTTAAAGTATGATTATATGATGCTATGAATATATCTGTTAAATGTTGTGTATGAATAATATGTTGTTTTACTATCTTTTTACTACCATGATGGTATTGATGTAGGGGATCTCACCTCTTTGCTATGCTATCTTATTTATTTGTATGTTTGATAAAGAGGGTGAAGAAGAAGAGGACGATTCACCTCATTTCTGTCTGTGTTAGTTAGTTGTTTGTTGTGATTGCGTCAAGGGGTTTTCTGGGATATGTGAAAGTTCTATTTAGGGGAGGCACGAATGCCTGGCGTTATGATGCTGATGAGGATTGTGTGGCATATATTGGGGTGGTGTCTGTGACCCTTAGTAGGACTTTTCATGGGGTCCCTATATTTTCTTTTAGTGCTTTTGTGTATTTACGTTTTACTATGTCGATGGAGTTTTTGTGGAGTACTCGTCGTGTTACTCCTACGGAGGACTCAATTGTTGCTTCTGCGCGGACTCTAGTCCGTAGCCCTACGACCCATCCGGGGTTATTGTCTTTTGAGAAGTCTGAGGAAGATCCGGAGGAGTACCCTTCTGATTAGGTGTACAGTACTAGGTTAGTTTCTATTTGGGCTGTAGTACCTGTATAAATATTTTGAGCACAAAACTGAATGTTTTAAGGTATTAGATCTTGGTATGTATGTAATGTAAATTATTTTAATCTAGTATATTTTACAATTTATTTAATTTCTTAGTTTTAATTATCCGCAAAGAAAAATATTTGAAAAACGTACAAATAATATTATTAATTTTTATAACTTAGTAAAATTTGGTAACTTGTATTTCGTAAATGTGATGCCCAAAAGGGGGTGTTACAAACAGCACCCGCTGCACTTCCATCCCCTTCGGCTGGAGTTACATCACGATCAGAGGTGGAAGGGACCCCAATAGAAGCTTGATTGGCTTGTTGAACTTCTTGAGCTAATACCAGACAGCCGTTGAAAATCAACTTTTGGGAGTCCAATCCATCCAAGGTTAGGGCGACCCCAGGATTAAGGAACTGGACTTGGGCGACTGCATTCTGGAATTGCTCGCTGCTTAGGTTCATGCAGATCGTCTCCAGTTTCGTATAATCCCATTCCAGTTGCTGAATCTCAGCTTAGAGGCCAGCAATGGTCTTTTCAGAGCTGGCCCTCTCCTTCTTGATTTTGGATTTGGAGTCTGCCAGTTTTTTCTTCAGCTCATTAACCTCTGATGCAGCTTCCTCCTAGGCCTTTTTGGCTTCTTCTTTGGCCTTGAGAGCCAAGTTAAGTTGCTGAGCGCCTTCCGCTTGAATCGCCCTCATCTTTTCGACCAATCCCTTCTCATACTCCCCCAAGCTTCACAAGCGGCCCGGAGTGAGAAGGTCTAAAACCTTGATAGAATCTCAGGCGGGCTCATCTAGGTAATGTGTTTAATGTGTTTCAGTACCTCATCATCCAAGAGCTGCCAGTCAAGGAATGATCTGGGCTCCGCATTCTTCTTAAACAGGGCAATCAAACATTCTCCTTCTTCATCCGCGACCTTCTTCTTCTTCATCCGCCTCTGCGGCTACTATATTTCTGTGATCCGCCGCCCTACTGCTTTCGGCAACCTTTCTCTTCCTTTGAAGGGGTTGAGCAGGAGATTTCCGGATGATCCGAAGCCACCTCAACAACGCGATCCCAGGCGGCGAGAGCCGAAGCATTACGTACGGGAATGTTTAAAGGTCTGGCCCCCATTTCCTTGCCTTCAAAGCTTGAAGGGCCAAAAGAGATGCTCTGGAGGCCATGCATTCTGCAAAACAAGAAAAACACAAGTTAGAAGTGATAGGAAAGGAAAATAACAAAAAAAGAAAACAAGGGCGGAATATGGCCTACGCTCTACCTAATATGGCCTCAAGAGTGTCATCATCCGCAGTATGTAGAACATCTTTACAAGAAATGAGTAGGACTTCCTCTACCCATTTATTGATAAAATCTATGCACTTAGTGTCCCCCCGACCAAGTTCGGACTTCTCCGCCTCGATTGTTTCAATGGGAGTGTCCCAGGCCTGTGTGGTCCAATACAAATGGAACATCAGGGTCCCATTGGCCCTCTAGAAGAATGGGTGGAATGTTGGAGCCACCATTGGCCCTCTAGAAGAATGGGTGGAATCTTGGAGCCGCCATGAGCTTAAAGAACTTCGTCTTGTAGTTCTTGAAGTTATCTTGGAAGACATCGAAGACTTTTCGTCCTCTTCTTGACCGAAAAGTGTGCCAGTTTTTCTACACCGCCCTTTCTCCTTGGGGGGACCACCGAGTGAAGAAATAGAAGAATGCCTTTTCTGTATACCAAAGTCCAACCACTTCACAAAACCGTTCGAAGGCAAGGATGAAACCCCAACTGTTGGGGTGAAGTTGGGATGCAGCCATGTTCAGAGTACGGGGGATAGCAATTTGAAAGTTGGTGAATGGAAGCCTGAGCTCTAGTCGGATGAAGAGGTCTTCATACAAAAACATGAAGTGTTCGCCCTCTGTTCGAGTTGAACACACCCTCTCATCTTGCTCTGGAGCCAAAATTTGGTACTCATGGTCCTACTTGCCGTCCTTTGTTAGCTCCAGGTAACTCGCAAATGTTCAACTTTCTCCCTCATCTAGAATATAAACATGTTGTTCTAGATGTCATCTCCAACCCAAGGGTTCATCCTCCTTCCTCGGACAAGTACCATTGACCCCTCTACGGCCAGTCTATGTTGTACAACTATTCTCCTCGCCTTAAATCCCTGGAAACACCCACAGAGACTAGTAAGAAGCTATTAGAATCAAGAATATCTACCCTAGATTCAGACATGGGGGAAAGAAGACACGCCCTCTGTACACTGTTAGTTACACCTATTACAGTTATTGGCCTCTGTGCCCTAAAAGGTCCATGACGCAGTGTGGGTGCCTCCACCACTCACGACGTGGCAGAGAAAGTGCTCCAGAGAGCAACACCATAAGTTGGGCCTAGAATCGCTTGTATCCCAACTCATTTTGGACATGAAAGAAGGGAAATTTCCAAAAATGTAAAAGATAGAAACCCACTACCTGGGGGTGATGCCAGAAACAATGAAAACAGGGGGTAGAGGAACATGTACTTTGAAGAAATGAACATAATGGGTGACTAAAAGGGGTTTAACTGCCAAAAACTGCTGAAAACCGATGGAAATCGCGCAAAAGCAACTACCACTCCGCTGTTCACAGTTTCCAGAAATTGCTTCAGGTTTCCAGAAATTGGAAAGGAACGGTAAAAGTGAGGAGGAGGCATCCTCAGCCGCCTATTTATAGAGGCAAGACGATTGGGGGGCAATTCTGTCCTAACACCCAGGATTTCAAAAAGTCCTCATTATGGCGCTCAGAATTGTGTGAAACCCTAACCACAACTATCCAACCAGAGCGCACCATGTGGACTTCATAGCTGTCATAGCAGTTGAAGCGACGGTTGCTCAGAAAGTCAAACGCCATGCAAGTCGTGCTGCTTTGAGCACGAATTTTTTCTACGAACCCCAACTACACCCCAGAAAGTCCACCTATAGTCACCTGACGTGTGGTCCTTGGCCAGACTATAGCACGTCCATGAATGTCAAATGACTTGGCCATTAAAGCCTCCTAGTTAAAGCTCCTAACCCTTTGGGGGCAGAACGAACTTTGGCCTCATGTAAAGCACGGATCCCGTCACCTGGGGGCATCGAGACTTACCTTGATACTTAGTTATATTAGCTAAGCACCAAGTTAGGGGCAACACAACCAGATTAAGCATATTATTACAATGATGAGTGTTGGACTCATCCCGGTGAAAGAAGCAGATAGTGGAAATGGAAAATTAGAACATTCAAAGAGGCAAAAAGGAAACTTTTTATTTATATTCCATACAACGTCAGCTGTAACAAAAGAGCCTATGAACTACCCTAATACAAGAATACCCACAGGAGAAATCCGGAAAAGAATCCAGATAAGACAGTGATGATAAAGATGACCACGACCGCCTCCACAGTTCTTCCAAAAACCAACACCCAACTCCTATCTTTCCCCCGTTAGCTAACATGAGCGGAATGTTTTACTCCAAAAGATTATTGTAACACCCTCTTTAGAGTATTACATTAAAACTTCAAACTTACCAAACTAGAACCACGTTATAAAAGAAATATTATTGTACGTATGTTTTTCAAATATTTTTCTTCGCGGATAAATTGAAACTAACAAAATAAATAAAAACACAAAGTATGTTAAACCAAATAATATACATCATATACATACCCAGTTGTTATACTTAAACATCCAGCTTTTGTCCTTAAAACTTTTATACAAACACCATAAGAAAACATAAACTAGCCTAATACCATACTCCTAGTGAGAAGAAAACTCATCCGGATCCTCTTCTGGGTCTTCCTCGGATTCCTCTGCAGACAATAACCCTGGATGGTTCACAGTCCTACGGACTGGAGTCCGTGCAGGCGACACGACTGAGTCCTCCCTAGGGGTACTACAACAACTACCCCACAACATACCAATAGGCATAACACACTACAAATGCACAAAAGCATCAAAAGAGAAAATAGAGACCCCATTATAAGTCCTACTCAGGGTCACAGTCACATTCCCAATATAAACAACACACTCAGTATCAGCATCAAAGCACCAGGCATTAGTGCCTCCTCAAAACTGCACTCTCACGTAACCAAGAAAACCAGGTCTCGACGCCATCTCGAAACTCAGAAAAATCAACACAAATAGAAGGGAGGTGTTCCTGTCTCGTCCTCTTCACAGTCTTTATCAAACATACGTATAAAACAAAATAATATAACAAAAAGGTGAGATCTCCTACATCAATACCAGTATGGCAGCATAGAAACAATAACAACAATAATACTATTCATATACAACAATATCAAACATACTCATTGCATCAGATAACAGATAATTCAACATATAAATATATCACAACAATATGATAATAGACTATGCACATGCACAATGAACCAATTTCCTACTTCATGAAGCTAAACACAATTTCAGAGAGAATGATCCAGAAGATATGTCAGTATATCAGCACTATAGGCTACAACCATACAGTGATCTCGGGTCTAGTATATCGGCCCGACAGCAAACTTGCTGTTACTCTCAAACGCGTATCACTTTTATCGCATTTTCACAATCGCATAAAACTTCTGTTACGTTTTCAAATCGCGTAACAGTTTTTCAACGTTTTCTTAATCGCGTAGCTAAAAATCACCATTTTTAAATCGCATAAAGTAATTTATTCATATTCTAACCTCAATTTAAAACTTTTCTCATTTAATATAAAAATTAGACTTTAATTCTAATATTTTCTTACTAAATCACCTTTAAATAATATTTTTTAACATTCTTTCCATAATCTTCATTATTTTGATTTTATAAAATCTTTTCTATTTGCTTTATAAAAAATCCTTCTAAATAAAATACTTTAAGTCTCCAAATTACTTCTCAATCCTTTTTTACCCTTCATGGCCGAAAATCACTTTTTATTTAATGATAAAATTTATTCATTTCTATTCTTGTCTTGTAAACTCTTAATTAAATTTCTTATTACTAAATTCTCTAGGTTAACATTTAATAAACCATTTTTGCCGTGGATTCCCCTTTGGAGGGCATGGTGGCCGTGAGCCACAATGGTCATTGGGACCAAAAATTCTTTCCTTCCTTACACAATTTATAGCATACAACATACTCTAGTCATCACAATCCTACTATAGTTAGTTCATGTATAACATTAAAGTAATAAAATCACATAAAGCAAATAAATACAAATCACACAAAAATTATACAACCATGGTGAATAAATCCTCACATAGACTCATTACCTACAACTAAATCTCGTTCCTCACCACCATAATTTGTTAATGAGGTTAATCTCCCTCTTACCTTAGATGATGCTTCCTAGCTTCTTGTATGCCTTCTTTAATCAACTTTCACCACCAAGTAGTTTCTTGAGATCAAAACAAACACATAAAATTAACATCTAAGACTTGAACAAGATGACCATAGATCAAAATATGGTCTTAGAACTTTAAAAATGAAACAAGAAATAAAGTTTCAAGAACTTCACCTTAAGACTCTTGAACTTAAGCTTGAAGAAAGTACTTGAAAATGGATGAACTAAGGATTGGTCTCAACACAAAAGTGTCTTAGAATGATGTATAGATTCAAGATATGAGATTATCTTGAATTATAGAAGATTGGGTGATGGTCTTTGGTGCTTTGGCTGTGAGTTTTGGAGAGAAAATGTGAGAGAGAATTTTGGTTCTTGGTTTGCATGAAAAGATGATAAACTTGACAAAGTGATAGCAAAACTTGTTTTGGTCTCCTTGGAGCTTCATGGTCGTGGACTTCATTGGTGTGCAAGGTGTCCAAGTGAGTCATCCTCCATGAGTCATAAGTGACTCACAAATGTGTCATGGTGTGAGTCATCTAGGTGAGTCATAAGAAAGAAGGTTCTAGGCTCATGTGTAACATCCCGAAAATTTATTTATTTCATTATAAATAATTATTTTATAATATTTGTGATTTTTGGTGATTTTTGTGGAATTTTCTAAAAATGTTAAATATTTTAATATATTTCTCGTTTTGCGTGTGCACTAAGCGGAGCCGGGAAAATAAATATTTTCCCTGAGGCTGGTAAACCTTGAACTGTCAACGTGTCGACGGGGATCTTACTAAACCCGAGGTCGGGCACGGTTTGCGAGGTTTACATTTTTCGAGGTTTTATCCGCTAGATAAAATCGTCATTTGTATCATAAAATTATCGATGAATAATAAAATATTATTTTCATCAGTTGTAACTTTTCATTCACTGAGAAAATAATTTTAACAGTGTAATCAAATCATCCGTCAAATGTACTTAATTGAGGAGACAAGCTTACTATGCACTTTATCGAGAAGCGCACGAAGCTTCTCAAGGAAGCTTCAAGGAAACTTCTAGGAAGCTTCCTTCCCAGCCACTATTCACTCTCTCTCCTCCCTCTCATTGTGCAGCATGGTTTTGGGAAAATATCACAATTAATCCTTCTCCATTTTATCTCATTCACGCTGGTCTCCTTCTCCCTCACGTCTACTCTCATTTCTCTTCCTTCTCTTCTCCATACGGCTACACACCCACAAACACCATGATGATTTTCAAGCTTCCCATACTCAAGCTAACATAAACCATTGTTTCCTCCTCACTATCTTCTAGTTTTCTTCTTGGTGGAGTTCTTCTTTATTCCCCCATTCTCGTACTCACACAGCCAACAACAAAGCTTCAAGCTTTAAGGTAAAGCTCTCAGCTTTTTCTTCCTCCCTTCTCATTTTCGTAACCCATGGTCATTTTGATGACCATGGGTATCCATTTCAATATTTGGTTCTGATTTGGTAAGTTTGAATATTCAAGGATTTCCAAGAAGCTGAAAACGAAGTTTTTGGCCAAAAAGGAGCAACCTTTCTTTGTGCTTCTCTAAGGTAAGAGGAAGACACTCCTCCTCAACCTATTTTAGCATTCAGGAACGTCTGTGATTGGTGTTGAGGGTCATTCTATTTTTGCATGTTGTTTGTATTGTATGTGTGCTATTTGATTGTTTGTGTGTTTTGATATATATCTGGATGTATTGGAAAGTGTAATATAGAAGGGAATGACTTTCGATTGGTTCTCGGATGGTCATGGTGTTGAGCCCAGAAATTTGGAAATTTCATGTGAAAACTAGTAACAGTATGAACCCCTGGCCAAACTCGTCGAATATGATATCCTGATCATTTAGTGAAATGTTAAAATCCATCGAGCTTAGGCTTCTGACCATTTTCGTCGAATGTCAAAATCCGTCGAGTTTAGGTCTCTGACCACCAAACACAATGTCAAAATCCGTCGAGTTTAGACTTCTGACCATTTTCGTCGAATGTCAAAATCCGTCGAGTTTAGATTTCTGACCACCAAAAACAATGTCAAAATCCGTCGAGTTTAGACTTCTGACCATTTTCGTCGAATGTCAAAATCCGTCGAGTTTAGATCTTTGACCACCAAAAACAATGTCAAAATCCGTCGAGTTTAGACTTCTGACCATTTTCGTCGAATGGCAAAATCCTTCGAGTTTAGATTCTTGACCACCAAACACGATGTTAAAATCTGTCGAGTTTAGGCTTCTGACCATTTCCGTCAAATGTCAAAATCCATCGAGTTTAGATCTCTGACCACCAAACACAATGTCAAAATCCGTCGAGTTTAGACTTCTGACCATTTTCGTCGAGTGTCAAAATCCGTCGAGTTTAGATTTCTGACCACCAAACACAATGTCAAAATCCGTCGAGTTTAGACTTCTGACCATTTCCGTCGAATGTCAAAATCCGTCGAGTTTAGATTTCTGACCACCAAACACAATGTCAAAATCCGTCGAGTTTAGACTTCGACCAATATCTTTCTACCAATGTTGTTTCTGTCAGTCATTTTCCGTCGAAAGGCAAGCTTCAATAGTACACTAGAGACACTTCTTCGTCAAATCCAAAAATTATAATTATCGTCTAACACTTAGTGATTTAATTAGTGGTAACAGGATGCAATAATTAGCAAATTGGGAAATTAAAATATATTGGGATTCATAAATTTTAAAGAACCAAGAATGGAATTTTCATAAGACTTTGGATAATTTTAATTAGGGTAAGAACATGAGAGTGTGAGATTTTGAGATCTTAGAATAACCTTCTAAGTGTATATGAATAAATTACCTAAGAGGATTTAAATTAACTAAGAGAATTCCTTTAGAGACAAACTCTGTAAGTAAAGCTAAACCTAAGCAAGAATTCATAATACGCTTTAAAATGTATTAATTTATTTAACAATAATATTATGCTATTGTGGGTCCATGTGGGTGACCATTGACTGTGTTAATTCTTACTTTGGCAAATTGTGACGTATGATGGAATAGTATGTAATAATGATCATACATGATTATGCATAGAGTCTCGTATGCATGTGAATGTCCGTTGGACTGTCGTAAGGCCTAGTTGCCTAGTAGTTGAACACACCTTAGTGCGGTGCGAATAGACAAGTGTAGGTCGTCGGTTGACCTTGGGGCGTCGGGGTGCGGGTACCTCGCAATGGGCGTTGGTAGCTCTCTCGTCCGGGCGCGACCGATGCAAACACACCGACGATCCGGGACCGAGACACTGTCCTATATCGCGATCTAGAGCAGCATCGTCTGTATAATGCCATGATGTGCACGTGGGTAAATTCGGAATTATAGCACTTTGGCCTCGGCAGCCTAGTTGCAGACATGTCGCCTGATCTTTCTCTCCGACCGTTTATGTCTAGCTCCATGGAGTAGGATTTTGACTATTGAGGGCACATGTGCATAGTGAGTCCATGAATTATCTGGCATACATTGTAATTATAATTGGAATTGTTGTCTTACTGTTATATATATATATATGACTGCTTAGAACTGCTTATTTGTTTACTTCTGCTATTCAATGCCTATGCTTATTATTTGGAAATGCTATGTGGGCGCTTTGCGCCGTTTGGTTTCTTGATGCTATGATTGGTAATGATGGTAGGATGTCTTACCTCTTTCTTGTATTTTTCTTGCTCTATGTCAATTTTTGGTTAAAGACTGTAAGTGGGAACGAGGTTGGATTCTTTTGGATTTTCTTGGTTTGACCCACTGTATCCGGTGATGTCATCGCAAAGGGAGTTCTATTGGGTTCGTTCGAATTGTGTTCACTTGTGGTGTTAACGCGCGGCAAGTCGATTGGATCGACAAGACGTATTTAACATGCTGAGGATCTGACCTTGACCATGAAGAGGACTGCGATTGAAGACCTTATCCTGTATTTCTCACTACTCCGGTGAGCCCGGAGTTGCCTCACGCATTCGGGATTCGATGGAGTGCCCAACTCCTTAGTCGTAAATATATTATGGGTAGTTTATATTTTATTTTGCATTACCTATATAAAGTGTATTTTGGATATATGTATGTTTTAAGATGATTATCCAGTATTACATGCTGTAATTCGAGTACATATTATAATTCATAATTTAACTGGTTATATATGTAACTACTCATTCGTGGCTCCTATTTTCCTTATATGCAAAATAATTAATATTTTTGTAAAGTTAGAAATTTGAAAATATTAGCACGCCGAAATTTAGTGACCATGACGTAATGACGATTGTGCATTGGTTATTAAATCGAGGGGTGTTGCATCATGACTATACCGGTTGGGTATTAACCAATGAACAAAAGATACTGCTATTTATTGTCCAATAAATAATAACATTACCCAATGGATAATAGCTTTATTCAATGGATAATAGAATGAAACAAAAACTCAGATAAAGAAAATTTTTGAAAACTATTTCCGATTTCGGGTTGAGTAAGTTCCCCCGGCCCCGCATTAACAATCCAAAACTTTCTAATCTCGAAAAATTTTTATTTTTTTGGACCCGCCTCAAACACACCACCTCAAACACACATACAGTCCAAAATAATAATAAAATAATCAAAATAAATGAAAAATTCATAAAAAAATTCACAAAAATTGTAAAACTCATAAATATCAAAAAAATAAAAATTCGAGGTGTTACAATTGTTCCACCCCAACATGAGCAAGCTTCACAATCCTGCATATCCAGCTGCACATCGGGGTGAAACCAAGACATTGGGCTAGCACAAGAGGACGGAGGAGGGAGAGCGGATAACCTTCGTGCCTCACAAGAATCACAACAGAAGTAGCGAATCCCCTTGGCAAGCACAGGAAGGTTACACACCCCTATGTACGCTTGGAAAGAAAGACTTTTGCTACCCAGATACATGTTGACCAACCTGCGTAGGGCAGCTACTTGGTCCTCACAGAACCATTACGCCTAGTAGGAAAGGCCTCCATCAGAGGATTATGTTGGGGAAAAGGAAACATCTTTAAGAATTTTGGAAAGAATAGGAAGAAGATATCAGAAAGAAACATGGCTCTCCACAAATGACAATCCCACTGCAAGCATCCCTTATTTTGTAGAGGGAAAAAAGCATTTTGATTAGCTCCCAAGAAGGCTAATTGGCTGCATGTTCGAGGCCACATTTTAATGCCCTTTCCTCATGATTGGCCACAAGAGTAGCGGGCAGTTGAGAAATAGCTTGAAACTGCTATCCTCTTTAAAAGGGTCTTTCATTCCCAATAAAGTCAAAGCGACGTAGACCAAGCAAGCTCAGACTACTACAAACTACAAAATAAAGGCTGCAAGAAAAGGACAACAAAGACCCCATAAACTACACATGGGGGCAACATACGACATACCTCGGATGGCGGAATGATGATGTAAGCAGAGCAATCCAACTCAGATCTTGGCCTTACACGTTAACCTTGGAGGCATACTATGATATATTAAGGACATCGACCCTTTGGAAAAAACATTGCGAGATCTAGCATTAACACTGACTCGGATACCTTTGTCCACCACGTGTCGTGTGCTCCTATCAAACATGGATACCTTGACATTTAGCTGTCTCATCTAAGCGCCAAGCTGGGGGTAACTGTTCTAGACTACAATCCGGGATCCTGTCCCATGGGTCAACCCGACATGCTTCCAACTAGAGTCCGTCATTGACACCCCAACGGGAATTCATGGTACACTGATAAGATTCCAACACAACAGATGTCGGATCACGACATTAGGTAGTAGCAACATTACTACAAGATTTACGCAGTGGATAAATCCTATGAGTATCCATAACTACCAATCGTGATCTTGCATAATAATAGCGTTCATAACCGCCTTTGATTGTTTATAATTGCAGTATCAACATTCTGATTTTATAGGGATCCTATGCAACTATTAAGGGAACATATCTCCCTATCCATCCTCTATAAATACCAAGCTTAATCACCTCGAACAGGTATCTATTGCTCTTCAATTTAAACCCTAATTATGCACAACTTGACTTGGGCGTTGGAGTACCTTTGTAGGTACTAACCCCCCATTTCAACACACTTTGCTACTATTGCACAAAGAGGAATATACTAGTTCGTGCTTGTTCAAGTATGCGTTAATATCCACTACTAAATAAAGTGTTAATTATTGGACTAATATAATAAGATTACTGTCTTTATGGAAATATGAACTTGAGTATGAGTGCTAGCCTAACTTATGTATAATTTGATATGAATTAATTATGTAGAAGATTCCTTTTTAAAGGATTCCTTACATTCTTAATTTTGGTAAAGGAGAAAGTGATTCAAAAATATGAGAAAAACTAGAAATGGAAATATGGATATTTATTTGTGTAATATATTTTATTGTTTGATTGTGATTATTTTATATGTTGTCATGTTTATTTTAATTGCATTATTGACAATGTCTTTTCTAAATTATTGATGTTGCATTAATTTGAAAAATAAAAGAGTTGAACTCTTAAAATATAATTAAAACAACTAACTGAACTACGGTAACTTGTTAATTATGTGACATTTAAATTATGACAACTTTATAATTCAAAATTTTCAAACTGAATCAACAACTTTTTTCAAATAAAATAAACTTTTTCGATAATTAAAATCAACCAACCCACAAACATTTTATAAAGAACTACACGATTTTAACTTCCTCAATACACTGAAGGAATACACATGGACACAAGTAAAACCAAATTATAAATCTTTTTGCCTTTGATTTTTATCTTTATCATTCTTTAATTTGTAAATATTTTAGTTTTATTTTGCTTGTAAATATTTTTTTTTATGATTTAGTCTTTGGTGTTTGTTTTGCAATGTTTCTGGAATTATGATTAATTTAATTCACTTGTCTTTACTTCACATTTTACTCTATTTCAAATGTTATAAATTAATTTTTTATATCATTTTGTTTTATTAGGTAAGTTAAATATTTTAAAGTTATTTAATTCATACAATTAACTTTAAAATAATTATCTTAGAATGAATGTATAGAAATGCAATTGAATTAAATGTCCACCTCTTCCTCTGCATAAACTTCCAAACCCAACTTTGTTTTCAAAAACTAGTTTTTGAATTTTCCTTTGGAGTTTTCAACTTTTTCCTAATTAAAAATATAGGTTGGTGGCAACACTTTACAAATTATTTGTTACTAAAATTTGGTTGCTAATCCATAGTGTTTCTGAAAGTCTTGTTCCAGACATGAAAAACAACATTCCCATGTAAGGACTCCCAAAAATGAAAAAACAATCCGTTAACCAAGTGTCCCATTAGTGTCTCTTGGTCATCGTTGTTGGTAGTTACTACTAAAATATAAAAAAAGATGTAATATTCATGTCATTGATTAGTGTCCCATTAGCTACAGTGAAAAAAGATGTAATATTCATGTCATTGATTTTGCACTAAACTGGAAATTATAACAGCATACTAGAAGGAAGTTGATGTACAAGCAGCAATCCAACGAAAATTTTAAATAACAGCCACAAGTCACATTATAACTTTATTGAACTACTAATCTCTGTAGATGATCGAGGAAGACCTCAAAGCTAACATCATCCGTAAAGATAATATCCCCTCCAGGAAGAGCAGCTTCGGTGTTATAAGTAGCAGAAGGATTTAATTTTGCTAGCAGAAATCGAGCCTGCACATAATTAACATGTACATCAATGCCAAACATCTTAGATTACCGAAAAACAAATGGAGAGTAACGCAAGCAAAAAGACTTAACATGCATAAAGCCAGTTCCAAGCATACGAACTACATCAATGAAATTAAAATATTACAGTCCGAGCTCACCAGTGAACAAAATGATAGAAATATTTCTTGTCATATAGAAACAATTTGTAAATCGAGGGCTTTCAAAAAGAAAATGAGAGGTGAATTGTCTTCTTTTATTTATTTTTTTATTTTTTTTTGGGCATTGGATCTAAAGGAAACCACTGGCCACTAGGTCATGCACAAGGATTTCAGGAAACCATGGCATCAGAAGTTTTTACTCACCCAAAAATTCTTATGCATTCTGCAGAAATTCGGAAAATATTATAATGAACACCAGCTTTATTCATTTGCTTTAGTAACTGTTGTATAAACCCTTCACAGTCACAACTAGAGGTCCAATCATTGACAAGCTTAACCTTATGAAAATTTTATTATATGGCTGTGACAGTCTATTATTAAAAGCAATCAGTCCATGGAGAACCTAGGAAGCAGAGAAACAATACAGGATACAAGTATGCAAATACAAGAACATGGCAAATTCTGAAATACATATATGTACAACGAGGGAAAATTTACACAGTTGTGAAATACATGTGTCATTGTGGCTTTACATATTTAACATGTCTACAATGTCATTAGTTGTATGCACCCAACAAGTTAGCACAATTTACAGGGTTGAAATAACAAGTCAGTACAATTATTTAATAAAAATTAACTGTTATTTCAGATTGTGTCAACAACTTGTGATATTAATGCAACTTGTAGTATTGTAAAATGATCCATTGCTTTTGCTTTCGATCTCTGGAAACATGATAAAACTTCAACTAACTCAGAACTAGTGTAATTGAAGTACCATATATGTCCCACAAGAAGATGTTCATTTTTCATTCTTTACTTGATTTCTGAAGAATCTTCACTCGTCAGACAGGGATCTACATAACCCACATTTTTTTAGACTTCTACCTTCACCTTATCCTACAACACTAAAACAATTGCTTCCCCAACAATTTTTGTACCTGGAATTCCAAAGCCTAACCACTTTTCCCTGGTGAGGTTTCTTTTACCCATCTGAATTGATTCTTCGGCCAACCAGACCTTATTCCGTTTGAAAAGCATTTCAAGTTAATTGATATGAAGGAAATAGCCTCGAATTTTATTTCACACTATTTTAAACAAAATTTCTAACATATGCTACCATCCCTTTCCTAGAAGATCACACACACCAAAACAAAAGTAATAGGTAAGGTATATATAGACCTAAGTCAATGTGACACAGAAAATAAAGAAATAGAAAAATGAAGTAGAAAAATGAAGTTTTGGTTGTTCCAGAACAGCAAACAGAAATTCATCCACATATCACTTACATCTGAAGGTGATGTCGGATGTTTTCTATTTAAAGAATGATAGATTACAATAATTAAATACAAAAAACAACAACTACTAACTAATTTCAACACATAATTAAACAATTAGTTTATATGTTCCTTCACCTTTAGACTTTTCTGAGTGAAAGAATCATATAAGCAGCTACTACATACCATTACCATTTCCTCTAAACAGGATGATAATTGGTTAGTAGCAAGGCATAAACAAGCCATAACAGAAGACATAACAAACAAGTGGAAAGCAAGCTAACACAACGACAATGTGGCACATTGTGTTACCACAATTTCAAAGGCAAGAAGGAATAGATGGTAACCTGGGAGCCATGCTGATCACAAACAACCAGGCGAGGTACAGGAAATCTTTCCTTTCTTATCAAATCTGCATAATCGTGAGGAGCTCGTAGCAACTGAGCAAATGCCTGCAAAATATAGTGGCTCTGTAATTAAATGAATCCAATAGGTAATGATAATGTGAAGGTTAAGACTTAAGAGCATTAGTGATGCAGTTTTAGCCATCATGAAGTCAAAGGACTCCGATAGAAGCCCATAAAGGCATAGGAAAGGTGTCCAAAAACCAATTCCAATTATCAAGTAGCACACGCCATAGGATGGATTTTCTATTTGAGATTTAATTAGGCCCCAAATCTTCAGATGCTGTAAGTTATATTTGCTTTCAGATATGGCAGTGCTTTAGTAGTTCAAATTTTATATAATCTAGTGAAATCTCATGTCAGATGTTATTTGTGATCAAAAGGTGCATCTCAAGCTCAAAGGAAAATTTTACCAGACCAGCAATGCTTTATGGTTCTAATTGTTAGGTAGTAGAGTGCCAACAAGAGCATAAGCAAAGTGTTTCAGAGATGAGAATATTGCGCTACATGAGTGAACATACAAGAAAAGATAAGATCATGAATGAATGTATTAGAGAGAAAGTAGGAGTAACAACTACTAAGGAAAAGATGATAGAATCTCATCTAAGATGGTTTGACCATGTGAAAAGAAGACCAATAAATAGAGGCAGAGGAAGACCAAGGAAAACTCTAAATAAACCATTAGAAAAGACCTAGATCTAAATGGTCTCTCTAAAAACTATGTTTATGACATAACACAATGTTATTGATTGATCCATGTAACTGACCCCACCTAGTTGGAAAATGATTTTGTTGTTGTTGTTATTGTTGGATCTTGTATGAACTATATTTCATGTCTTGATGTGAACAATAGAGATATTATTAAGCTGTCTCAACACTTCTCGCAATTGAACAATGATCAAATCCTATTCTAAACCATATAGATGCAGTAATAATTTACATTAGAATTTATGATCTGTTTGAGTTTTATTTATTTAATTATTTGATAGTAAAAGAAATTTTATTCAACATTTCAACAGAAAAGTGGAAAACTACAACTAGGGGTGAATTAAGTTATGCTCCAAAACAAAAACGAAAAAGGAAATCTAGAAAAAGGGAAATGATACAAGAATGCAGCAAGGCTGCTCAGTCAGTCTTGCTGCATAGCAAAAATAGCAACTCACTTGAAATAGCCATAAGCAAAACACCAGAGAAAAGACAAACATAACCTCACTATCCCATCACAATATCAGCAAAGAGACACCCCAAAAGATGCGAGCATTTTTCTCGTACCAGATGCACCAAAAGACTGTATTTGTTGCACACAACACAATTTTAGCCTCCATATTTTTACCAAAACCTTTATACCTACCTAACCATAAAAAACTGCTCCAAAATCCAAAAGGTTGTTCCGTAAGAAAGTAGCCACCTCCAAGGTTGTCAGAATCGCAATCTTACTCGTAAGATCGCACGATTTTATGCTTTTCACTAGGATCAGTGACCCCAATTACATGTCTGAACTCGATTTTGTGAGATCGCATGAGATCGCCAAGAAAGATCGTAAATCGCTCGAATCGTGCGATTTTCCAATCTTGGCAAGCCACCTTTAAGTGGCAGAGCGACCTGTTTGTCCAGTGAAAAACAAAAGCCTAATTGAGCCTAACACCCAAAATTGACCCTTTTTTTCTCATTTTTGACCTATCTGAACCCGATTCAACAACCCCTTTCTCTCATTCTCTCCCAATCAAACCCTAATGAAGGTGGCTGCAGTGGCTGCCTTGCTGGTTCAAACTTTGGTTTTTCCTCCTTGCTGTGATCTGTGACTTCGAACTTGGTTGAGTGGGTGACAAAGGTGGGTGCTCGTAGTTGGTTGTAGCCTTGTGGGTGATGGCTGGGTGGGTATTCGAACTTGGTTGTGGCTGATGAAGGTGGGTGTTTCACTGCTTGCTCTCTTCCATATTTGGCTTTGTTTTTGCTTGTTTTGGTTCTGTTTTCCAGTGTTGTTTGGTTTTGTTTCAGTGGTTTGGCTGTTTGGGTTGCTCTGTCTGTGTGGCTGTAATTTTGCTGGGGTAAAAATGTCATCAAGTGGGACTGGTGCTAGTAGGGGGGCAGCTGCTGCTGGTGGGTCTGGGAGTGGGTGTGCTGCTGCAGGGAGTGATTCCAAATCCAAAGTGCTCAACAAGAATACTCCTGGAAATAAGAGTGATGTGGCCTGGAATAATGGTATTTCAATTGATGGATGTAACATCCTCTAAAACATGTTAGACTTGTAAATAGTTACAGAGGTAACGTAATACTTGCTTAGCATATCTGTTTAATTTTGTGACAATCTGAGTTACTTTAAACCTATGAAGCACCGGTACGGCTCTCAGGCCGCCGTACCGGTGTCCGGTACGTACCGGAAACGGAAACGCGTATGGATCGCCGGAAAACGTACAGAAAGCTCTCTCTCTTTTTTTTTTTTTCGGACACGTTCTGAAACGTTCCGAAACGTCCCAAAACGGTAAAAAACACGTAAATGGTCGGTGAATCAAATCAATCCGAAAATTTCGAGATTTTTTTGGGATTTAACTTATCAAATAGATTCAGCTTATTTAACTCACCTTAACCCTATATTTTGAGTCGAAAAACACCCATCCACCCATGGTTTTCTAGATCTGCAGCCTCCTTCTCCGATCTGCGACTGTAACTTTTCCGGTGAGTCTCCAACCTCCATCTCCGACCTCTGCTGTGCTTGTGTCCGTGAAGCTCATCTCGTCTCTCCCTGGTGGAAGCTCTCTCGGTCTCTCTGGTGGAAGCTCTCTCAGACTTTCACTATTAGTATTTCGGTGCTCTGTTTCCTCGTCATTCGTCAAACAGGGACTTCGCCGTTTGCACCGTTCAGGTAAAGCTGATGGCTTTTAAGTTTTAAGCCACTTATTATAACATATACTGATATATACATCTAGTTACGTTTTGTTTTATAACTTAATATTAAATTTTTTACTTTTTCAAATTTCACTGTTTCACAGTCAACAGACGTGAAGCTTGCGTGAAGCTTGCTGTTTCACGTTTTGCACGTTTTGATGTTTTATCATCATTCTTTTTGGTTATATATATATATATATATATATATATATATATATATATATATATATATATATAACTTTTTAAATGTTTACACGTATAATATATAATATATATAATTTTAATCGAAAAGTTTTTTGTAATTAAAAACTTTCAAGTTTATTAACTAGCAATATAATTGTGATTGCAAAACTTTTAAGTTTTTAATTAATTTAATGTTTTAGAATTATTAATTTTTAAAAATTTTATCCTGATTATTTTTTTTAGTGATAATTTTTAATATTTAAAAATTTTATGATTGATAAATTTTAATATGTGACTTTAATTTTATCATATTTATTAATTTTATGAATTATAATTTTTGGGTTTAATTTTTAGTTTCTAACAAATTTTTATTTTTATTTTTTTAGATCAAAATGTCTGAGCCTAATAGTAGTTCTAACAACATAATTAGTAAATTTGTTGTTGATGACAAGCAAAAAATAGCTACTCCTCTTTGGGCTTATGTCATAAGAGATGAAGTCTCTGCTCCTGGGGTTGGTGGAAATAGAGGATGGATATATAACTTTTGTCAGAACCATTATTATGGTTCATATACTAGAGTCAAGGCCCACTTGCTTAGACTTACTGGTGTTGGAATTGATAGATGTCCAAAGATGAATGACGAATACTTAGCTGAAATTCAAAAAGTTGTTGAGTGTGCTGAAGAATCAAGAAAACCAAGAAATGTTCCCCTTCCTCCTACATCTATTATTGACTCATTTCAACAATCATCACAATCTGTGTTAGGAAATAAAAGAAGGGCAGGTAACCCTTTAGATAAAGCTTTCAATGCTAGAGCTAGAGAGCAACTTAAGTCTGAAATTGCTAGGATGTTTTATTCTGTCGGTTTGCCCTTCAATCTTGCGCGCAATCCTTATTACATTAGTTCATATCAGTTTGCTGCAAATAATTCTGTTGCTGGTTTTATTCCTCCTGGTTACAATTCTCTAAGAACTACATTGTTACAAAGGGAAAGGGCAAATGTTGAGAAACTACTTGAACCAATCAAAGGGACTTGGAGTGAAAAGGGAATAAGTATAGTAACTGATGGATGGACTGATGCGCAAAGGAGGCCACTGATTAATTTTATGGCCGCTTCGGATGGAGGTCCTATATTTTTAAAGGCCATTGATGGTTCTAAGGAGATAAAAGATAAGAATTACATAGCAGGCCTAATGAAATCCACTATTGAAGAGGTTGGACCCAAAAAGTTGTCCAAATTATCACCGATAATGCCCCTGTGTGTAAGGCAAATTGGACTTCTTATTGAAAATGACTATCCTCATATTTTTTGGACTCTTGCGTGGTGCACACACTCAATCTTGCTTTGAAAAATATATGTGCGGCTAGAAACACAGAGAAGAATGAGGTCGTTTATGAGGAATGTCATTGGATCACTTTGGTTAGTGATGATGCTATGTTTATTAGAAATTTTATCATGAACCATTCTATGAGGCTTAACATATTTAATGAGTTTGTGACTTTAAAACTACTTTCTATTGCCGAGACTAGGTTTGCTTCCACAATAGTCATGTTAAAAAGACTAAGGCTCATCAAACATGGTCTCCAAAATATGGTTATTAGTGAGAAGTGGAACACCTATAGGGAGGATGATGTTGGAAAGGCAACACATGTGAAAGCAATGATTCTTGATGATTCTTGGTGGGACAAGGTGGATTATATTCTTTCTTTCACGAGACCTATTTGTGATATGCTTCGATTGTGTGATACTGATAAGCCTACGCTTCACTTAATTTATGATATGTGGGACTCAATGATTGAGCAAGTGAAGACTATAATATTCTACCATGAAAGGGTCGAAGAAGGAGGTACATCATCCTTCTATAGTGTTGTTTATCAAATTCTTATTGATCGGTGGACAAAAAGTTGCACACTCTTGCATTGCTTAGCACATTCACTAAATCCTAGGTAAATTCGAATGATTCATTTTTAATTTTATTTTTTTAAAATTAAGTTGTTGCATTTATGGTATTAATATTAGTTAAATTTTTTTTTATTAAATAGGTATTATAGTCAACAATGGCTTCAACAAGGACCAAATAGAGTTCCTCCACATAGAGATCATGAGATTTCTACTGAGAGACAGAAGTGTTTAAGAAGATATTTTACTGATCCTGATGAAAGAAGAGAGGTAACAAGAGAGTTTTCTAAATTCTCTGGAGAGTTAGACGAATTTGGCCTTCAAGATTCTTTAGCGGATAGAGCTCTTTTGCTGCCAAAAGAGTGATGGATAACTTATGGTTTAGGAGCCTCATTACTCCAAGGCATTGCCTTGAAGCTTCTTCGACAACCAGGCTCATCATCATGTTGTAAACGGAATTGGAGCACCTACTCTTTCATTCACTCCATGAAGAGAAACAAGATTAATCCTAAAAAGGCTGAAGATTTAGTATATGTATATACAAATCTTCGTCTTTTGTCTAGGAAGAGCAAAAAGTATAATAGTGGAGAGAGCAAAATGTGGGATCTTCTTTGGAGATGAATGGGTGCCGTTTGATGGTACTGAAAGCCTTGAGGTTGCATCATTATCACTTGATGAACCAGAGTTAGAAAAGCAGTTATTATCCGTGGATAATGAATAGTTTAATTTTCGACAATGAATTTAATATTTAATAAAACTATTTATTTTGTACTTTTGATTTTTTTTTATGATTTATCTGTTGATACTTAATACTTTAAGTTATTTAAAATGACATATTTTATGATTTTTTTATATATATGTTATGCCGTATCCTGTGGTACTCGTATCCTATTTTTTAAGAAATTGCCGTACTCCCGTACCATACCCGTATCGTACCGGATACTCGTACCCGTATCCGTGCATCATAGCTTTAAACACTTTGCTGCAACTCGAAAGGTGAAAAGTAGCTTAAAATGGCCCAGATATTAGTATAAATGGCTTAGCTAATAGAAATACATGTGGATAATTTGTTTCTATGTCACAAATGTGTAGATGGTGATATGGTTAAAATTTGGGTATACTCAGAGTTAGTTTGGTAATTTTTAAGTATACTGATTGTGCATTTAATGCCGGATTGGCTAGTAACAGATATGGAATTTTATGATACTGGTAAAACAACTGTTTTAATGAATCTTAGTATTTATTTTAAAGTTGTTGGAACTTGAAAATTTTGATTTGGAGAAATCTAAGTCTTCTTAGTAGATATAGTTTATACTACAAAATATCATAAGTGTCACTCACGTTTCTGCAGCCCTTTTTATTGACTTTCCTATGATTTTTCTTCACTTTTCACTCATTCTCTCTTTGCTCTCTGATGGTCCAGTAGCTCCAGCTGAAGAGGAAGAAAGCAAGCAAAGGAAGGAAGGGAAAACAAAGGAGGAAGAAGAGAGAAAGAAAAAGGAATCAAAGGGGAAAGGCAAGCTTGTAATCTTTTAGCCATCATCATCAAAGTTTGAGGTAGGGGATTAGAGTTTTGTAGCTTCTTTTTACCATTTTTGCCATTGGTGCATATTGATGCATAATAGGTCAATTTGAGTTTTTGAGGTGTTTGATGTCTTTTTCTTGCTTGGATGTGTTGCAATGGTTGTTTATGACTTGTTCATGGTATGAGTTTGAGTTAGAAACTTAGAACTCTTCATTTGGACCTTTGATGCACCAAGTGGGAAGTTAGGTCTTGGATGAGTGATTTTGTCCTTGGTTCCATTTTTAGTGGTTCGAATTGGTGATTGATGTTTCCTATATGTTAGTGAACTAGTTAGGGACTTAAAATCACCTAAAAACTAAATTGGAGTGACTAGATCCCGTGAGTTGTTCCAATGGAACAGTACCTGACCCTATTTTCTGCAGAATTCTGTAGAAAAACCACTCGCACCACGGCGTGAGTGATGCCACGCTGAGGCGTGAGTTTCAGTAATGAAACCTGAGAGCAGCACGCCGCGGCGTGAAATGCACCACGCCGAGGCGTGAGGGACTAGAGAGTAGCGCGCCACAGTGTGAAAGAGGCTATGCTGGGGCGTGAGCTCCAAGATCTTTTAGAATTGTGTTTTTGATGTTTTGGAATTTCCTAAGTATTGAGATCACTCATATATGCCTTTTTAAGTGTGTTGAGGCACTAATAGGGGTATTTCTTGGAGAGAATGACCACCTAGCATATGTGAGGAGTTGAGAAACCTAGGCATCCTTTGAGATGTGGAATGCCATAGGGAATGGTCAGGGTTACTGGTATGAGGGTGGTAGTAGTACTCTTACGTTGTGAGAGGAAGGTAGACACCTATTACCAAGTAGTGTGTGGACTCTTAGGCCTATCTTGCTTAGTATATACAAGGGAATGTGGTTCCTGGGAATGAGCAAGTAACATGTGTTTTCTAAAACTAAAATCTGCATTAGCATTGCATAATCATATTATTAAGACATTGTGTGAGCATAACCATACATCATAACATAAAGCATTACATTATTGACGGCTGTATGGGCAGTTGTCTTACTTGATGATATCTTACGATTGTATGGGCAGTTGTTTGATACTATTGTTCGGTATAAATTTGTAAGTTACGTTATTATTTGCCTTGTGAATGTTACATAGAGCGTATGTATATGTTCTAGTAGGGTTGAGTAATGGCTCATTTATCTACTGCATGATTGATCTGATATATCTATTTTGTTTATTCGATGTGAATGAATAACTACTGGTTTTGGTTTACTCATACTGAGAATTTTGTGATTTCTCACCCCTCTGTGTTTCCATGTAAATCCAGGTCAAGACCCTTCAAAGAGAAAGGGCAAGAAGAAGCAAAAGACTTGGTTGTAGTTATTTTGTTTCTTTATGTATCAGCTTGTATTTATTTACTTTACTTTTAGTATGTAAAAGCTTATGTATTACAGTGTGGCCTGAGCCAATGATGTATATATATGACTTTTTTTCATTCTTCGTGGCTCTCTATAATGATTATACAAGTTATTATGGATTTATGTTCTATGCTTTTTTTGATAGTGACATTCTTGATACGTTTTATCTTAAAATATTCCGATTATTTTACAATTATTGTATCAGGGTGTTACAATGGAGATGCATGAAAAATTAAATGCAAATATTGTCATAAGATAATAACTAGAGGGGTATATCAGTTGAGGCATCATCTGGCTAGAACCCAAAAAGATGTTGGACCTTGCAAGGCTGTTAGTGTTGAAGTGAAGAAATAAATGTGGGCAATTGTTGCCTCATTACAAGAGAGATTGATCAAAAAATCGAAAGACTTTAAGGGAGGAGCAAGCAATAATGATGAATCAGCTGAAGTTGATGAAAAAAGAAAAGGGAAGGAAGTGGAGAGACCTGGTAATATTTTCAAGAAAAGGGGTGTGAGCACTCAAGCCACCATCAATAACATTTTCAAGAAGAATTTAAGAGAGGAGGCATGACAAGACGTTGCTGATTTTTTCTACAACAATGCCATACCCTTCAATGTGGCAAAGAGTGATGAATTCACTAAAATGTTTGAATTGGTAGCACGACATGGCTTAGGATTTAAGCCACCCTCCTACCATGAAATTAGAGTCAAGTATTTGAAGCAAAAAGTGGATTTGACCATAGAGGCATTGGAGGAACATAGAGCTCAATGGAAAAAAAGGGGATGCACCACAATGATAGATGGTTGGACCGACAAGAGAAGGAGGACCATATTAAGCTTCTTAGTGAACAGCTCTAAAGGAACTATTTTTTTGAAGTCTATTCATGCATCTCACATATCCAAAACAGATGAAAAATCTTTAAGATGATAGATGACATTGTTGATGACAATGAGAGAAACAAACCGTAGAATTACCAGAATGCGCTATAGTTGCTGAAGATGAGGCTTGTTGGGCTGCCTTAAGCTGAAGGTACTCCTTATATTCATCAATTGAAAATTTGTTCTGATTGTGACCTGTCTGATTATCATACACAACCTCGACTTTCTGATCGGCAGATTGCGTCACATTAGCTGACTTTTCTGGGAAACCATGAAGAGAATAACACTTGTCTTGGGTATGACCCACGCGCTTGCAATAAGAGCACTGAGGACGATCACCTCTACCACGACCACTTCTTCCACCACGCCCACGGCCTCGTCCTCCACGGTTTGCCGAATTAGAGACAAAGGCCGAGGACTCTGAAGCTGTCTGGGAGCCAATCTCAAATGTCTCCACTGGTGACGGAACTCGTAGAAGACAATCAATGAGCTCCTCCACCGTGGGGATGTTAGGATTAGTTAGAGCTTGATTCCGGACAGATTCAAAGTCCTTATGTAAACCGTGAAGAACAAAGACCATATACATATTATCAAGTTTTGCTAGTACCTTCGTAAGATCATCACCTGTTATAATGCGTTTAATGTCATCAATGACAGACTGTGCTTTGTTCAGATAAGAGGGAAGATCATGATCTATCATCTGAAGAGTGGCCAAATTGTGGATAGAAGCATAGAGACGTTGTAGATCATTGGAATAGACATTTTGAGCTTTCTTCCATATTTCATAACAAGTTTTGTACGGGCGAAAGTGTACCATCAACTTCGGATCAATAGACTGCCATAAAAGAGAGACCAACTGATAATCAGCCCTTTTCCATTCATCACGAATTTTCTCATCAATCTCTGCTTCCTTCTTGGTGAGATGTTCATAAAGCCCTTAACCTAAAAACGAAACTTCAACTGCATTGTACCAATCCATAAAATTCTTACCATTGAGTTTTTCCGATGCGATAATGGGACTTCCAGAGAAGGCAAAAGAGATGAGACCTTTCCCTGTAGACCCAGAACCAGCACCAGAATTGACGACCTTTGGAAGAGCCGGTGGTTGAATCGGACATGGTGAGAAGGAGAAGAATGAAAGTTCTTGAAACTGGACTTTGATAATCAAAAGGAGGCCAGAGGACGCCGGCGAGCAAGAAGGAGAAGACGCGCGAACGAAACGACGCGTGGAAGGCGGCGCGTGGAGCTCACGCGCACGGAGATTTGCGAACTGTGGAGGCGCGTGACGGCGCGTAAGCTGGAGAACGGAGGTGGGTCTTCTACAAAATGGATCGCCGGCGCTTTCTGAGTTGTCCGGTCACCTTACTTTGGTGATCGGAGACGGTGGCCGGTGAGGTGGCCGGAGACAGTGGCCGGAGACGATGCCGGAGAGCGGTTCTTGACCAGATTGAACCCTAGCTCTAGATACCAAGTTATGATAGCTGAATGGCTTAGAATAACCTTCTCAGCCTCCTCAATTGAAAGAATGGTAAGTTACAACAATTGAATACAAAATCCCTTGATTTTAGGGATTGACTAGTAACAACTATATCAATCAATATCTAGCTATATCAAACTATATCAGACTATATCAAATCTAAATCAAACAACATCAACAGTCATTACTCTGTGTCCATCTCCCAACCGTACTCCTACTTTTTGTGAGGAATCCACTAGCAAACCCAGAACGGAAACCACTGCTGGAATGATGAAGTTGTGGTTGGCACCACTGTCAATAAGCACCGTCAAGGAGACCCCCTCGAGAGTGCCCTCCAATCGCATGGTTTTGTCATAAGGTGGCTGATGCTTTATCCAGGCAGCACGAGGAGGTTGAATTGAAGACCATTGTTTCTTATCCGATTTGGCAACAGGGTCGAGACATACAAGCAGCAGTTCTTCACGATCTAGTGTTGAAACAAATCATTGATGACTTGCAAGTCAACTCGGAGTCAAAGTCGGGGTACTCTTTGAACGGTGGGGTGCTGTTTTACAAGAACAGGTTGGTTTTGCCATCCAAATCTCCTATAATTCCACTGTTATTGAAGGAATTTCACACCTCACCAAGTGGGGGGCATTCAGGTTTCTTACGCACATACCGCCGGCTTACTGGTAATTTGTTTTGACAAGGCATGAAAGGAATGGAGCAAGAATTTGTCAAGGGCTTGTGACATTTGTCAACGGCAAAAATATTCTGCTACTACTCCTAACGGGTTGATGCAACCGTTACCCATTCCTACCTCGGTTTGGAGTGAAATCTCCATGGATTTCATAACCGGGTTACCCAAGAGTAATGGCTACGAGGCAGTTTTAGTGGTGGTGGACAGGCTGTCTAAATACAGTCACTTCATTCCTCTTAAACATCCATTCACAGCTCGCAGTATAGCTGCAATTTTTGCTAAGGAGGTAGTGAGGTTGCATGGTATTCCGGATTCTATATTAAGCGATCGAGACCCCCTATTTGTTAGCATTTTCTGGAAAGAATTATTTAAGCTTCAAGGAACCACTTTGAAAATGTCCTCCTTTTACCATCCTCAAACAAGTGGTTAATAGATGTTTGGAGGCTTATTTAAGGTGTTTTGCGTCAGAGCAACCAAAATCCTGGTCTCATTGGCTCCCTTGGGATGAATTGTGGTATAACACCACATTCCATTTCTCTACAGGTTCCACTCCATTTTAGATTGTATATGGAAGGCCACCACCAACTTTGGTTCGTTAGATGGAGGCGGAAAGCCGCGTTGAAGCTGTTGCACAAGAATTGCAGGATAGAGATGAGGCATTAAAGCAGCTGAAATACAACTTGCACAAGGCTCGAGCAAATGAAACAATATGCAGATAAAAGGAGAAAGGAAGTTCACTATTCAGAAGGTGATTGGGTGTTCCTTAAGCTCAAGCCGCACAAACAAAATTCTGTTGTTCAAAGGATTCAACAAAAGTTGGCTCCTAGATTTTTTGGGCCTTATCAAATAGTTTAGAAGTTGGGAGCAGTGGCCTATAAACTTAAGTTGCCTGATTCATCTAGAGTGCATCCTGTTTTTCATGTTTCTCAGCTCAAAAAGGCAATTGGGAACTATCAGTCTTCTCCTGACTTGCCCTTAGATTTGGAGGCTGATGCGGACACAATCATAATTCCTGAGAAGGTGCTGTCTTGGAGGGATAAATTCGACGCAGGTGAACACGCACGGTAGTGGTTAATCCAATGGAAGGGAATGTCCGCAGAAGATGCCACATGGGAAGATGAACTGTTGCTGAAAAGTCAGTTTCCTTTTTTCAGCCTTGAGGACAAGGTTGTGGCTGCAGGGGGGAGTAATGATAGACCCCTAAACACGGGCCTTAATGCTGGATCAGAAGGAGATGCCTTAGTGGGCCTTAAACAAGGCATGCCCATAATATGGAGGGTCTATGAGTGTAAGAAAAAGAAAGAGAAGAGGGGAAAGAATTAGGGAGCTGCTGATGTGCCAGTTAGTTAGAATATGCAATGGTTTAATATGGAGAGGTAGAATAGGAATGAGCATCTTTACGTATCTTTCGGTTAGGACCTTAGAGGTTGGGCAGAGAGAGAGAATCATCTCTTCTCTGAGGAGCTTGGCTCTGGGATTACAGGGGTTTCTCTTCTGTAATATTTCTTCCTCTTTTCAATCAATAATACAGTTTCTGTTTCTCTTAAATTGGGTTCCTATCAATGATATTGTTATCACAAGAGATGATCAGGTAGGCATTCAAGGCCTAAAACACTACTTGTTTCGACACTTCCAAACTCAAGACTTGGGTCAGTTGCAATATTTCCTTGGGATTGAAGTAGCCCAATCAATAAATGGCATTGTCATCTCTCAAAGGAAGTATGCCCTTGACATTTTGGAAGAGATTGGGATGCTACATTGTAAACCAGTTGATACTCTTATGGTCCCGAATACTAAACTCTTTCCAAACCAAGGAGAGCCCTACTCAAACCTAGGTGGATATCAGAGATTGGTGGAAAAATCGAATTATCTCACTAACGAAGCCAGATATATCTTTCGTTATTAAGTGTTGTAAATCAATTTCTTAAATCTCCATGTGACAGTCATTGGGACGCAATGGTTCATATCTTGAGGTATATTAAGGGTTCTCCAATAAGGAGGTTGATCTATGAAAAGAGGGACAATGCAGACATTGTCTCTTATACAAATGATAGAAGATCGAACTCTAGAAAATGTGTTCTTATTGGGGACAATCCCATCTCATGGAAAAGCAAAGAGCATAGTGTTGTTGTCAGCTCAAGTGCTAAAGCAAGCTATTACTCTTACTACGTGTGAACTTCTGTGGTTAAAACAAGTACTTAAAAAATTGAAGTTTTGTAAGATAGGGCCCACGAAACTCATTTGTGAGAATCAAGCAGCATTGTACATTGCCTACAATATAGTCTTTCATGAACAGACCAAACATATATAGATTGATTGCCATTTCATCCGCGAAAAGATTGTCTTAGGAGAAATCAGTACCTCTTTTGTGAACTGTAATGATCAACTAGCCAATCTCTTCACTAAATCTCTCTGGGCTCCAAATGTAACATACATAAGTAACAAGCTCGATGCTTATGATATATATGCAGCAGCTTGAGGGGGAGTGTTGATATATCCTTGATTTGTATATGCACCTGCTTGAGGGGGAGTGTTGATATATCCTTGATTTGTTTATGATATGTATTGATTGCTATTGTAATTAGAACAGGAAACTTAATGTGAATAGATTGATTCTCCAATCCCTACATTAAGGGATTTGATTGTACTCTATAAATATAAATCAAAGAGATTGAGGTTCACTCTCAAGAATTTCAAAAATCAATCTCAACTCTCAAGTATTGGATTGCTTCTAATGAGTAGTATTTTGATTGGTACAGCATAACTAATGATTGGAGCATGAGGTTCCATCACTAAGCTATTTGAAAAAACTTTATTGGGTCGCACCACATGCTTTCCAGGTCAAATCACATGTAGAGACAAGCTCAAAATTAAATACAAGCCACTTTATAACATTATATAAAGAATCTATAATGTGGTGTTTGTTGAATGAGTTAGGATGGGTTTGGCTTGACCGGAACCCGACCCGATAGAGGGAGTTTACTAAATTGAATGAAAAAGATGACAAAGACAACAAAAGATCACATGTTTTAAATAAGTCTCAAGGTTTAGTAAGAGATCAGGTGTGTCATCTTTAGTTGCAAGATAAAATGATTGTATGGAAACAAATTTTCTAGCCTGTACGTAAAATTGAATGAGTTGTTGTCCAACATTTCTTATATATTGCCACAAGATTACCCAATTAGCCTCATGCTTGACTACCAACACAATATTTATATGATGATTGGATCTTATCCCTCTCTTAACCAGTTAACCTATTTTCAGCACAAAAAAAGGGCAACCTGTTGCACTCCCACGCAAAGCGTGGTCCAGGAAAGGGTCAAGCCCACTATGTTGGCCTATAGTATGCTGCCTTACCTTTTCTAAGATTTTTAAATTTTTAATGTCAAATCATTGTTAGAGATTATGTATTAGTAGTCTATTATGCGTTATTGGGCTGGGCTTATCTATCTTGTGCTACATGTGTACTATGCTTTGTATTGTGCTTAATTTTTTAGTATAAATATAGAGCCTAGGAGACTAACAATATCAAGTTAGTCATTCCCATTCCTAAACTTCTCCAACATGGTATCAAAAGCTAGGTTAAAGAAACCTATAGGCTAGGTGAAACCTAGAACACCACTTTCTCTACCAAATTCCAAAAGAAAAAAATAACCCTAGCCTTTCTGAATCAAAAACAGTCGATCGACCCATTTCTAGGCTCCAAAAATTTTTTGTCTACTACTAAGGTCGTTTTTGGCTAGTCCAAGGTGGCTAGGGCATGATTTCTCACGCTTGATGCGCTAAACAGCAACCCAGCAAGGCTCGAATTTTCCGACGACCAGGAGTGTCACCATTGACTAGAATGGTGTGACCAGGAGTATCCAGGCTGTGGCCATGGTGGTCGTCCAATTCTATGGTGGTTTTGGCCGGCCTCTTTGGTGGTTTGGTGTGGTTTGGTGGTTTTCCAGCCTCTTTGGTTGGTGGGTGTTGGATTTCAGAGTTTTTGTTCCTATTTTTGGTGCTTTTGGGAGCGCCTGTCTTAAATATTTGTTGCGTTTCCTCTTCTGAGATCTGTTTGAGATGGCTGATGCTGATTCGGACTCAAGCTCCACTAGTTCTGATACTAGTTCAAATAAATATGGGACTTCTCAAAAGCCGATGATACTGCATGAAGTGATTTCTACCTCCGTTCGAGTTACAGATGATAAGTTTGATGGGAAGCATTATGTTGAATGGCGTAAGACCATCCACATGTTTCTTACTGGGATTGAGAAGGAGGATCACTTGACTAATGACCTGCCTAAGTCATGGCATACACGAGACAAGTGGCTGTGGGAGGATAATCGGTTGTTCGATACATAAAGTTCATTTATTCTAGGAAAGTCAATCTCTCTTGTATTTATGAAGTCACACAGGAATTTCATCGACCAGCTCAGAAAGTATTATCTCCAGGCTTACTTCACTAAGTTTAAGTAGATATATGAAGAATTAAATGTTCTTCATCCTATTTCTGATGATGTTAAACAGATGCGCTTGAAGTGAGAGCAATTACCGGTCTAGCTTGGGCCCTAAGTTTAGTGTTGCTCATGATTAGATTCTAACTAGCTCTGAGCATGTGACCTTTGCTGATGTCTATTGTCATTTTCTACGGCGTCATTGTGAGTTTCCCTCTAAACCTCCCTCTGAAGTCTCCGCTGCATTGCCAAGTAGAGGGGGTGGTAAAGTAGGTCGAGGAGGAGGACGTAGTGGTAATGGTCAGGGCACAGTTGGTGGTCGTACTGGCAGGCGTGATAATGGCCATGATGGTGGCCGTGATAGTGATCGTGATGGTGCACAATATTTCTGTTACTTTTGTGGTGAATGGAAAACCTACACAACATTATGCTAATGCAATCACCTAAGAGGGTATTTTACCCTCACCCATATCTGCACCTCTAACACAGGGCTTTAGAAACATTACCATGTCTGATGCTGAATTTGTTGCCTACACTTGATTTCGAACTTCACAGGATATTGGCACTTCATCTACCGCTAACCTAGTTTAGTCAGGTAATCCTACTGCTTGTCTCACCTCTTCCTCTCGCAACTGGGTCATTGATTCAGGTGTCACCAACCACATGACTGGTAATACAAGTATTCATTCTTCATTTTAGTCCTCATCTTTATTACCTATTGTCACTCTTGCTAATGGTTCCTCTACCCCTGTAGTAGGGAGTGGTACTGCCTATCCTTCACCTTCTCTTCCCCTTCACTCTGTTTTATGTCTACCTCACTTTCTGTTTAATCTTTTATTTGTTAGTACAATTACAAATACCATGAATTGTAGTATTCACTTCATTCCTACATGTTGGAAACGTGTAAATATATATATTGTATTTATGTAGATTCGTTGTATAGGCTAACCAAATCATAACCATAATCTTTGTATTTATTGCCTTAGTTCTATATAATCAGCTCTCCATCATGTAGTTGAGACACGCAGTTTCACAATCTCTAGGCTTCTGTTTTCTATCTTTTAAAATGGTATCTAGAGCCTAAACAAAGGCAATCCTAGAACCGCGCACACCCGATGGGTCCACTGCCCTCCGGTGAAAATTTTTTCCAGCCAACCGTGTTTCCATTCCGGTTTGCCGGCCTTTCTCCCTTTCCATGACATCTTTCTGGCATCTCATCTCCCATCTCCGCCACTGCCTCCGCTGTCCGCCACCGTTGCCGTCACCCTTTCTGGCCAGCGACCACACCAACAGAGTCGCCTACCTCTGATCTGCCAAACCGCAAAAGCCCGGAACCAACCCCCTTTCTCCGGAGCATGACGGCGCTTCCGGCCGCCACTTCTCTTGCCAGATTCGTCTCCGCCTCCTCCACGCAGATCTGCCCTCAGATCCTTCATCCGACATCTTTGTCCCCTTGTTAACTTGCGTTGAGACTTTCAGGTACCTTGTGGTTTCATTTTATGCACTTTGTATTTTGACCCGTGGCTAGTTCTACCTCCCCAGATGGCTCTAAAGACAACTCAAAGGTTGAGCCTCCTGTTTTCACAAGTTACCTCAGTGCCCCTCTCTCCGCTGATAAATTAGATGACAGCAACTATGATACTTGGGTTTCAGACATTAAGTTGTGGCTTGAGGGTCAAGGATATGAAGACCACCTCACCACGAAACTTGCCTCTTTGCCCGCGGAAGAACAACCCAGGTGGAAGAAGACTGATAAATAGTTGTGCGTTGTCATCAAGTCCACTATCCACTTGTCCCTCAAGCACATCTTTCGTGCTCAGACCACTTGTGCTTCTGTTTGGGAGCAGGACAAGGTTCTTTACATTAATGACACTCAGCGGCTATATGGGGTTTGTCACAATCTCATGAGTGTTATTGCTCCTCGACAGTTTGATGGACCTATGTCTGCTTACTTGGGAAAGGTTCATGGTGCTCTCCATGATTTTACTGAGTTGCTACCCCCTGCTGCTACCCCAGCGAAAGAACTCGAGCAATGCAGCACCTTCTTCATGCTCATGGCCTTGTATGGTTAGCCTCCAGAATATTCTGCCAACCGCGATCAGATTTTGGGTTCGCCTACTATCCCCACTCTGTCCTTAGCTTGGTCTACTTTGCTCTGGGTCCCAGCTAAGCACCCCTTTGATTCTGTCCTAGCCTCGGCTTCGGTTGATACTTCTGCCCTCATCTCCCAAAGTGCCAATCTTGGTCGTTCTCGCACTAGCACCTCGGGTAGGCCTCGTTCGAAGTGTACATTCTATAACAAGTTAGGTCATATTGAGGATAGATGTTGGACCAAACATGGTCGTCCTCCACAGGCAGTCAATGTTGCCCAGGCTGCTGTACCTGATTTACCTGAGCCTTCTGCACCACCGACCCCATCTCCGGCTGCCTATGCAGACTTTCTGAAATAGTTTAAGCAACAACAGGCTTCTAACTCTACTACATCTATTGAGCACACTGGTAATACATTTGCTTATCTCTCTCAATCACCACCCTTAGGTCCTTGGATCCTTGGCTTTGATACCACTTGTTATGCCATAGGAGGAGCCCAAAAGCAGGGGAGATCTCTATAATGGGAAGAGTAAGAAACAAAATGTGGTTGCAAGATCAAGTGCCGAAGCAGAATATCGAGCCATGGCCTCAGCTACTTGCGAGCTCATTTGGTTAAAACAGCTTCTTAAAGAGCTTCAGTTTGGAAAAGTTATGCAAATGACTCTTATTTGTGATAACCAAGCTGCATTGCATATCGCTTCCTATCCAGTGTTTCACGAGAAGACCAAACACATTGAGATAGACTGTCACTTTATTAGAGAGAATATCTTATCTGGAGACATCACCACTAGCTTTGTCAATTCAAATGATCAACTGGTAGATGTTTTCACTAAGTCTTTGAGAGGTCCTCGAGTAAACTATATTTGTAACAAGCTTGGTGCATATGACTTATATGCTCCAGCTTAAAGGGGAGTGTTGAAAACGTGTAAATATATATATATATATATTGTATTTATGTAGATTCCTTGTATAGGCTAACCAAATCATAACTGCAATCTTTGTATTTATTTGTATTTATCACCTTAGTTCTATATAATTAGCTCTCCGTCGTGTAGTTGAGACACACGGCTTTACAATCTCTATGCTTCTGTTTTCTCTCTTTTAACACTACACATTGCTTGTTTCAGGATCTTGGGACGAAGAAGGTGATTGGTAGAGGTCGTGAATCAAATGGATTATATATCTTAGAGTCAGCAATTCCAGAATCACAATCAATTACTTGTTCCACTTCTTTACTTCCATTTCAACTACATTGTCGTCTTGGACATCCTCCTTTGAAGATTTTGAAGAAGTTGTGTCCAACTTTAGAGTCTTCTTTTGTTTTAAATTGTGAGTCTTGTCAATTTGCCAAACACCATCGAGGTAGTTATCCACCTAGAGTCAATAAGCGGGTAGCATCCCTTTTTCTACTTGTTCATTCAGATATTTGGGGGCCATGTGCCATAGAGTCCAAGTTTGGTTTTCGTTATTTTGTTACTTTTGTTGATGACTATTCTCAAGTTACTTGGCTTTATTTTATGAAAAGTAGTTTAGAATTGTTTACTATATTCCGTGCTTTTTGTGTTTAAATTCGAACCCAATTCCATATTACTATTCGCACTCTTCAAAAAGATAAAGCTAAAGAATATCTTTTCAGTTCTTTTAAAACATTTATGCAAGAAAATGACATCCATCATGAAACATCATGTGTTGTCACCCCCCAAAAAAATAGGGTGGCTAAACGAAAGAACAGACACTTACTTGAGGTTGCCCGTGCTCTTCTGTTTCAAATGAAAGTCTCCAAAACTTTTTGGGCTGATGCAATTTCTACAGCTTGCTACTTAATAAATTGCCTTCCTTCCTCTGTGCTAGATGGTTAGATTCCATACTCTCTCCTCTTTCTGTCTCAATCCTTATTTGCTCTTCCTCCCAAAATTTTTGGTTGCACTTGTTTTGTCCAGGATGTTCGTTCTCAAGTCTCTAAGTTGGATCCTCGTTTTCTCAAGTGCATTTTTTTAAGCTACTCTCGCAGTCAAAAGGGCTTCAAATGTTACTCCCCTTATTTGCATTGTTACCTTGTTTCTGCCGATGTCAAGTTCTTTGAGACCATTCCTTTCTCTTCGGAGTCCCCTCCTACCTCTCCTTCCACTGAGGATGATGACTTCCCGGTATATCACTTCTCAAAACCTTCTTGTTCTCTTCCTCTTGTTTCATCTCCTTCTATAGATTCTCTTGCTCCTTGTCTTCTTCGCCTAGTCGCCTTCCTATTTCTCTTATTCCCTACCACGCTACCACTATGTTCAGCGGAACAAACAACCAGCTGTAACTAGTACTACTGCTCCAGGACATCTTGATTCATCTTCTCCTGTGGCTCCTTCTTGTTCCCCGAATCTTGCCCCGTTTGAGTTCAATATTGATATCCCGATTGCTCTTCGGAAAGGTAAGCGTACTTGTACTAATCTTATTTCTTCGTTTGTTTCTTATGCTGGTTTGTGTAGTTGTCACTTTTCTTGACTCTGTCACTGTTCCTACCACTGTTACTAAGGCCCTGTCTCATGAGGGGTGGCATATGGCCATGTTGGATGAGAAGCATGCCCTTGAGCACAATCAGTCTTGGGATTTGGTTTCCCTTCCTCTAGGTAATTGGTTGTAAGTGGATTTATACTGTGAACCCTGATGGTTCTGTGGCTAGTTTAAAGGCTTTTTAGGTTGCTAAGGGTTATGCTCAGGTTTATAGCACTGATTATTCTGACACCTTTTCTCCGGTTGCTAAACTTGCTTCTGTTCGGTTGTTTATCTCTCTTGCAACTAGCCATCATTGGCATTTGCATCAGCTAGATGTCAAAAACACCTTTCTTCATGGTGACTTACAAGAAGAGGTGTATATGGAGCAACCACCTAAGTTTGTTGCGCATGGGGAGAAAGGTATGGTGTGTAGATTGAAGAAATCTTTGAATGGTCTTAAACAAGCCCTAAGGGCTTGGTTTGGGCAGAGGAGCAACTTTGATCACTCAATCTTCTCTCAATGCTCTCAAGGTGGTTGTATCTTTCTTGCGGTATATGTAGATGACATTATTATTACTAGGAGTGATGAGATCAGAATTAGAAAACTAAAAGAGTTTCTCCAAACACAATTTCAGACCAAAGATTTAGGTGCGTTAAAGTACTTTTTGAGTATTGCAGTGATGAGGAGTATAGAAGGGCATTTTCTTGACCCAAAGAAAGTATGTTCTTGATCTTCTCAAGGAAACAGGCTTGCTTGGAGCTAAACCTACTGAAAACCCTATGGTTCCTAGTATCAAACTCTTAGCAGTCGATGGGGATGTTATCTCAGAGCCTGAGCGATATAGAAAAATAATGGGTAAGCTTAACTATCTCACTATCACCCGTCTTGATATTGCCTTCTCTGTCAGTGTGGTTAGTTAGTTCATGTCATCCCCTCAAACCACCCATTGGGAAGCTATTCTTCATATATTGAGATATTTGAAAGGGCCTTCGGGTCATGGCATTTGGTATGGAGATCATGGACATACTACGGTGGAGGGCTTCTCTAATGCTGACTGAGCTAGATCGCCTGTGGATAGAAGATCCACCTCTGGCTATTATGCTCTTGTTGGTGTTAGAATTAAGCCATGTTTTATAGCTGACTCATAAGTGATGATTACTAGATATTGTAATGATCACTTCATAGGAATTAGTGTTTACCTATTCAATGTATTTACTTATTAAATGTACCACTTCTCTAGTAGGATAAGATTCTCAAACCCCAGTGCATCACACTAGTGATTTCTGGTGCTTTTTACCTTCCAAACAGTCGTGCCTCAACTGGCTGCAACTTTTCCGACAACACCATCCACTGCCGGCAACCCCAGATCGGAGGCAGAACTCACCGACCAACCTTTCCACCATCTACCCACCACCTCCCGCCGTTGCACGCACCCCCATGCACAGGTTCAAATCTCTACGTGTCTCTCCACGCACCAGCCGTGTGAGCACGTGGTCCAATTTCTGACCACCAGACTTCGCTGACAACCCCTCCAACCACCCTCCAGTACTTGATTATGGCGCTTCTAATCATATGTCTGGTAACAAATCCTTTTTCTCCCACCTTTCCTATACAAATACACTACCTAGTATTACTTTAGGAAATGGTCCTCAAACCAAAATCCAAGGCATTGGTCAAGTTAATCCCCTTCCCACTCTATCTTTAGATTATGTATTGTTTGTATCTGGTTGTCATTTTAATTTGATATCTATAAGCAAACTCACTCATACCCTGCCTTATTCTATTATCTTTGCTAACAATACTGTTCTTGTACAGGATCGAGGTACCAGACAAACGATTGGAGTAGGACTTGAGTACCAAGGCTTGTATCACCTCACTATTCCAACATCTCCTATTGCTTGTTCTGCCATTGAGTCACCTTAAATTGTTCATCAATGCTTGGGACATCCTAACCAATAGAAATCACATGCTATGGTACCTAATCTTTGTAAAGTGTCAACACTAGAATGTGAGTCATGTCAATTGGGAAAACATGTCTGTAGTTCATTTCCTGAAAGAATCAATAAACAAGCTAATGCTCCTTTTGCTTTAATCCATTCAGATATTTGGAATCCTAGTCATGTCACTTCTACTTTGGGTTATCAATATTTTGTTACTCTTATTGACGATTTTTCCCATTGTACTTGGTTATTTCTAATGAAAAATTGCTCTAAACTTTTTTTCCAAGGTTTTTATTCAAAAATCCAAACTCAATTTGATACCTCTATTAGAGTTCTGCGAATTGACAATGCCTGCGAATATTTTTCTGCCCCATTTCAATCTTTTTTGACTTCACAGGGCGTTTTACATCAATCGTCATGTGCTCATACTCCACAACAAATAGTGTAGCCGAAAGAAAAAATCGACACCTAGTCAAAACTACTCATACCATGCTCATTCACTTCAATAAACTACTTCGTTTTTGTACACCACTTCTTCTGTTGTTTTGTACTTCTCTTCAATACTTGTTTTGTACACCATTTCTTCTATTGTTTTGTACTTGTTTTGTACACCAATTCATTTTTGGGGCGACGCAATCATGACTGCATTCTATCTCATTAACCCCATGCCTTCTTTTGTCCTTCAAAATCAGGTGCCCCATTCTCTCTTGTTTCCCAACCAGGATCTATATTCTCTTCCTCTTCATGGTTCGGGCTGTACTTGTTTTGTACATGACCTAACTCCAGGAAAAGATAAATTGGTTGCCAAATCCCTTAAGTATCTTTTCCTAAGCTACCCTCAGTTGCAGAAAGGTTACCGATGCTACTTCCTAGATCTCAAATGATATGTTGTCTCTGCTTATGTCAACTTTTTTGAGACCTATTCCTTCTTTCCATCTACCTCTAAGGGGCATCATGACCTTAACAACATTATGCTCCCAATTGGTCATTCTCCTGTTCAGGTTAGTCCCACACCTGTCCCGACTCTTCCCTTGATCACATATTAGCGGAGACCACATCCACATCCTGTTGATGCATCCATCGACCCAATTGATCAGACAGACATTCCTGTTGGCTCAGATCTAGTCCCCAGCCTTCCTTGTGACTCATCTTCTACTCCATCGAACTCTCCGGCTCTGCCTCTTATGCCAGAACTACCCATAGCATCACGCAAAGGTATTAGGTCTACTCGTAATCCTAACCCTATTTATGCTTGTCATTTAAGTTATCATCGTTTATCACCTTCCTATTATGCCTTTGTATCTTCTTTGGCCTCTGTTTCTATTCCCAAAACTACAAGTGAAGCTCTATCTTATCCAGGATGGCGACAAACTATGATTGACGAAATGGCTGCTTTGCACTCTAGTGGTACTTGGGAACTTGTCCCCTTACCTCTTGGTAAAACAACTGTTGGTTGTCGATGGATCTATACTATTAAGATAGATCTTGATGGGAAAGTTGATCATTTGAAAGCCCGCTTAGTGGCCAAATGATACACACAGATCTTTGGCTTTAATTATGGGGATACCTTTTCTCCTATAGCTAAGATTGCTTCAGTTTGCCTCTTTCTTGCCATTACTTCTATTCACTCGTGGCCCCTTCATCAGCTAGACATCAAGAATGCCTTCTTGCATGGTGAATTACAAGAGGAGGTCTATATGCAACAGCCATCAGGATTTACTGCTCATAAAGCACCAGACTTAGTCTGCCGACTACGCCGATCTCTCTATCGACTTAAACAATCTCCTCGCGCCTAGTTTGGGAGATTCAGCTCTGTCATCCAACAATTCGACATGACTCAATGTGAATCGCTCTGTGTTCTTCCGACACTCTTCACCTAGCCTTTGTATCTACCTTGTTTATGTAGATGACATTGTCCTCTCAAGGAATTATGAGGCTAGTATCCAACATCTAAAGCAACATCTATCAAACCATTTTCAGACGAAAGATTTGGGCCCTCTAAAATATTTTTTGGGCATTGAGGTTGCTCAGTCTCATACAGGAGTTGTCATCATGCAAAGACAGTATGCTTTATACATACTTGAAGAAACAGAAATGTTGGATTGCCACCCTAGTGATACTCCGATGGATCCCGACGTCAAACTGCTACCAGGTCAAAGGGAGTCACTAATAGACCTTCGCAAATAGAAGATCAACATCAGGGTATTGTGTCTTTGTTAGAGGTAACTTAATCTCATGGAAGAGTAAAATGCAGAACATAGCTGCTAGATCCAGCGCAGAGGCCGAGTATCGTGCTATGGCAGCAGCAACATGTGAACTTACGTGGCTAAAGCAATTGCTTCAACAGCTGAAATTGGGAGACATCAAGGAAATGAAACTGATTTGTGGCAACAAGTTGCTTTACATATTGCTTCTAACCTAGTTTTTCATGAAAGGATCAAACATATAGAGATTGACTACCATTTTGGGAGAGAAAAGGTTCTTTCAGGTGAAATTACTACTAGCTTTGTCAACTCTAACGAACAATTAGCCGATATATCTTTACTAAGTCCCTTAGAGGGACTCAAGTTCATTTTATTTGTAACAAGCTTGGTGCATATGACATATATGCTCTAGCCTGAGGGGGAGTGATAGAATTAAGCCATGTTTCGCATGCTTCACATGTTTCATAGTTGACTCATAAGTGATGATTACTAGATATTGTAATCATCACTTCATAGAAATTAGTGTTTACTTATTCAATGTATTTACTTGTTCAATGTACCACTTCTATATATAAATATCAATATACTTGTGTTTGAATTTACACACAATTCCTCTAATTCTCTCTAATTCTATAGGAGGTAACCTTGACTTCCTGGAGAAGTAAGAAGCAAAGTGATGTTGCTCGACCCAGTGCCGAATCAGGCAATGGCACAAGCTACATGTGAGTTGGTATGAATACATCATCTCCTTGATGAGATTGGATTTAAGAGTGCAATGCCTATGAAGCTATAGTGTGATAATCAAGCAGCCATTCATATTGCATCTAATCCTGTATTTCATGAAAGACCGAAGCATATTGAGGCTGATTGTCATTTTGTGCGTGAGAAGATTCAACAGGAACTTCTTGTTACTGAACATGTGCGAACTGTTCGTCACTGTTTTGTCACTGTTCAACCTGTTTGGTCTTGTTCGCATCTTGTTACACACCGTTGCTACATCCGTTCATCAACGTTCGCATCTTGTTCATCACTTTGCACATTCGTACTATTCGTTCTTGTTCCATCACTTTGTTCAACCTGTTTTGTAATATTTCGCATCTTGTTACATACTTGTTTTGTCACTTTGTTCATCACTCTGCATTGCTCATATCATGCTCATCATCGCTTTGCATCGTCTCATTCATTCTTGCCATCCTTTGTTCATTACTGTTTGCTAATGGTCTTTGGAGCCCACCTTTGTTTTTCAATGGCTTCCATGTCAGAAACCTCAAATGCTGTCTCTAGTGGTTCTACATCCTCTAATAAGGCCCCTGTCTCTTTTGTTTTCTCTGGTAATCCATCTATTACCTCAAAAAAGCTCAATGGAAGGAACTATATGGATTGGCAAGCTGTTGTGGAGATTTGGTTTTTGGGACAAGGTCTCTCTGACCATTTAACCAAAAAGGCTGAAAATATTGACATTACAGAGCGAGATCAGTGGCAGAGAGCTTATTATCAGCTAGTTTCACTTTTATGGCAATCCATTGACTCGAAATTGATGGTTCATTTTCGCACCTATAAAACCTGCTACGACATATGGAAGAAAGCTCGAAGTGTTTATTCAAATGATGTCCAACGCCTCTATGATGTGGTGCACAATTTAGCTACACTCCAAATGACGGATCATGGTCTCCCGGCATATTTGAATAAAGCTCAGTCTACCATTGATGAAGTCAAGTTGGCCCTATCCGGAGATGATGTCCAGAATAAGATCGATAATAAGTGCATGGTGTTTGTCCTTCACGGTCTCCACAAAGACTTTGAATCTGTTCGGAACCAAATTTTGACAAATCCCAATGTCCCTACAGCAAAAATCTCATTGATCGTTTGTTGCGAGTTCCTTCGCCAGAGGCTATGTCAGGAGCTGGTTTCTCACCAAGTTTAGAGTCATCTGCTTTCCTTTCCAATGTGGCAGGACGTGGAGGCCGAGGTCGTGGTCGAGGTGGACGAGGAAGTCGTGGTTTCAGTAATCGACCACAGTGCTCCTACTGCAAACGTATGGAGCACACTCAAGATAAATGTTATTCCCTAATTGGATTTCCAGAGAAGTCAGCTCATGTGACTTATTCTCAATCTTCGGGTCCAGAAAAACAGGATGAAAATGGAGGTACTAATCAGAATATGTTGTCAGGTGTTGAATATAAGGAATATCTTCAGTTCAAGGCAGCACAACAAAATTCATCTTCAATAGTTGTAGTTCATACTGGTAATTCTACTGTTTGTCTCTCTCGTTCTTCGCCTGTTGAATCCTGGATTTTGGATTTTGGTGCTTCCGATCATATAGCTGGTAATCCCTCTCTTTTCTCAAAAATATCACAACCCAAAAATTCACACTACATCACTCTTGCCGATGGCTCCAAGGCAAAAGTCAAAGGCATTGGTCAAGCCACACCTCTTCCCTCCTTGCCATTAAATTCTGTTCTCTTTATTCTTGGTTGCCCCTTTAATTTAGTTTCTGTTAGTCAACTCACTCGTAATCTTAATTGTTCCATAACATTTACTGCCAATTCTTTCTCTATACAGGACCGGAATATGGGACAGATGATTGGTACAGGATCTGAATCACATGGTCTCTACTATTTCCAACCTCCATTTTCAATTGCTTGCACTGTTGCTGATTCACCGAGTCTCCTTCATCGTCGTCTGGGTCATCCAAATCTTAATAAACTGAAGAAAATGGTCCCTCATCTTTCTCACCTACAATCTCTGGAATGTGAGACATGTCAGCTTGGTAAACATATTCGAACATCCTTCCCAAGCTCAGTTCATCATAAAACAACTTCTCCCTTTGCTCTTGTTCATTCAAATATTTGGGGTCCTAGTCGAGTCAACTCTATCTTAGGCTATAGGTACTTTGTTACTTTCATTGATGACTTTTCAAGGTGTACTTGGATCTTTTTAATGAAGGAACGTTCAGAATTGTGTACTATTTTTCAGAACTTTTATAATGAAATTCAAACCCAATTTGGACATCCTATTCGCATCTTGCGTAGTGATAATGCAAAAGAATATTTTTCTGCTCCACTTAATCATTTTATGGCTTCTCATGGCATAATTCATCAATCTTCTTGTCCACATACACCACAACAAAATGGTATTGCTGAAAGAAAACATCGTCATATTATTGAAATAGCCCGTACCTTTTTGTTACATGCCAATGCATCTTTAAAATTTTGGGGTGATGCAGTTCTTACTGCTGGTTTTTTGATAAATCGGATGCCATCCTCTGCCTTGAATAACAAAGTACCTCATTCCTTGTTGTTTCCTCAGGACCCACTTTTCACAGTTCCCCCACGTGTTTTTGGTTCTACTTGCTTTGTACATGATCTCACACCAGGTATTGATAAATTGTCTGCTCGTGCTGTCAAGTGTATCTTTCTTGGTTATTCTCGTGTACAGAAAGGATACAGATGTTATTCTCCTTCTACTCATCGTTTCTACATGTCTGCCGATGTCACCTTCTTTGAGGGTACACCTTATTTCAATACGTCGGTGACACCAGATTCTGTATCCCAGGTATTGCCCATCAACTTCCCTATTCCTCTTGTTACTGATTCTCCAGTACCAGATTTGCCAGGGTCTTCTTCTCCATCTGTGTCTCCCACTCCTCGTCCTCTCATTACTTACCAGCGTCGTCCTCGCCAACCACAATTGGAGGAAGTTGTTATTGAAGAGACCGGTGATTCATCTTCTGCTCCAATCTCTGAACCTACTCCGGATCTACCTGCATCTCCTGTTGATTTACCTATAGCTCTTCGCAAAAGTACACGGTCTTCTCGTAACCCTCATCCAATTTATAATTTCTTAAGTTATCACCGTTTATCTCCTTCCCATTGTGCCTTTGTGTCTGCTATTTCCTCTGTTTCCATTCCTAAAACTGTCCAGGAAGCACTCTCTCATCCAGGATGGAGACAGGCTATGATTGACGAGATGACAGCTTTAGAATCCAATAACACTTGGACACTTGTTCCCGCTTCTTCAGGGAAATCTACCGTTGGCTGCCGTTGGGTGTTTGCTGTCAAAGTGGGCCCAGATGGTCAGATTGATCGGTTAAAAGCCCGTTTAGTAGCTAAAGGCTACACTCAGGTATTTGGGTTAGATTATGGTGATACTTTCTCTCCAGTTGCTAAAATGGTCTCTGTTCGTTTATTCTTATCCATGGCCGCCATGCGCCGTTGGCCTCTCCATCAGTTGGACATTAAAAATGCATTCCTTCACTGTGATTTAGAAGAGGAGGTTTATATGGAGCAACCTCTTGGGTTTGTTGCTCAGGGGGAGTCACGAGGATATGTGTGCAGGTTACATAAGGCCTTATATGGCCTCAAGCAGAGCCCTCGAGCTTGGTTTAGCAGATTTAGTGCAGTCCTTAAACAATTTGGCATGATTCGCAGTGGAGCAGATCACTCTGTGTTTTATAAACATTCTCCCTCTAATCAGTGCATTTATCTTGTTGTATATGTGGACGATATTGTCATTACAGGAGATAATCATGATGGCATAAAACGCCTCAAGGAGCACTTGTTTCAACATTTCCAAACAAAAGATTTGGGACAGTTACGATACTTCCTTGGAATTGAAGTAGCTCAATCCAGCACTGGTGTTGCTATATCTCAGAGGAAGTATGCTCTTGATATTTTGGAGGAAACAGGAATGATAAATTGTAAACCGATTGACACTCCTATGGATCCTAATGCTAAACTTATGCCAGATCAGGGGGAACCCTATTCAGATCCAGAAAGGTATCGAAGACTAGTAGGGAAGTTGAATTATCTTACTATGACCTGACCAGACATTTCATTTGCTGTTAGTGTTGAGTCAATTTCTTAACTCTCCCTGTAACAGTCATTGGGACGCAGTAATACGGATCTTGAGATATATTAAAGGTTCTCCAAGACGGGGATTGGTCTATGAGAATAGAGGTCATACTGATATTATTGCCTACACTGATGCAGATTGGGCTGGTTGCCCAAGTGATAGGCGATCAACTTCAGGTTATTGTGTTCTTGTTGGAGGCAATCTCATTACATGGAAAAGCAAAAAGCAGAGTGTTGTTGCTAGATCTAGTGCAGAAGCAGAGTATCGAGCTATGGCTCTTACTACATGCGAACTCATATGGCTAAAGCAACTTCTTTCTGAGTTAAAAGTTTTGTAAAATAGGGTCTATAAATCTTATTTGTGATAATCAAGCAACTTTGCACATTGCCTCTAATCCAGTCTTCCATGAGCGAACTAAACACATAGAGATTGATTGTCACTTTATTCGTGAAAAGGTTATCTCAGGAGAAATTATCACATCATTTGTAAATTCTAATGATCAGCTAGCGGATGTGTTCACTAAGTCACTCCGAGGTCCAAGGATAATATACATATGTAACAAGCTGGATGCTTATGACATATATGCACCAGCTTGAGGGGGAGTGTTGAGAATAACGAGCTGATGAGATTAACGAAATTCATTAATAAGGTTCATGTACAGATTCATGTATAGATTCATGTATACTAGAATTCATGTACATAGGGAATAGGTTATCTTAATTACCTTGTAAATTGTATTATCTTAATTACCTCATTCTGATGTATATATATAAATCCACCTGCTGAGTATTTTCATGAATAGAAAGCAAATTCACAAAGAATCATTTCTCTATTTTCTCCTAAGTCCATTCTCTCAAGTATTGGTACAACTACCCATACACTATCTGTTAATTCCAACACTCCCCATCAAGCTGGAGCATATAAGTCAAATGCTCCAAGCTTGGAACAAATATTCTGAATCCTCGGTCCCCTTAGGGATTTTGTAAAGATGTCTGCTAGTTGATCATTAGAACTAACAGATTCGGTGATAACTTCTTTAGAAAGGACTTTCTCCCGGACAACATGACAATCAATCTCGATATGTTTAGTTCTCTCATGGAATACTGGATTGGAAGCTATATGAAGGGCTGCTTGGTTATCACAACATAGCTTCATTTGTTAAGTATCTCCAAACTTCAATTCCTGAAGAAGTTGTTTAATCCAGATGAGCTCACATGTGGCTACAGCCATAGCTCTATATTTTGCCTCTGCACTAGACCCTGCAACAACATTTTGCTTCTTACTCTTCCACGAGACAATATTTCCTCCAATAAACACACAATACCCTGAAGTGGAACGCCTATCAATGGGAGATCCTACCCAATCTGCATCACAAAATCCAACTATTTGAGTGTTTCCTTTGTCTTCATAGAGAAGTCCTTGCCCTGGGGTCTTTTTAATGTATCTCAGGATTCGAATTACTGCATCCCAATGATCATTATGAGGAGATTGCATGAATTGACTCACCACTCCAACTGCAAAGGAAATATCTGGCCTTGTAATAGTGAGGTAGATGAGCTTCCCAACCAATCTTCGATATCTTTCAGGATCAGAATAAGGCTCCCCCTGGTTGGGTAGCAATTTCTGATTTGGATCCATGGGACTATCAACTGGTCTACAATCTGTCATACCGGTTTCTTTAAGTATGTCTAACGCATACTTCCTCTGTGAGATGATAATCCCATCTTCTGACTGAGCAACTTCAATTCCAAGAAAATATTTTAGCTTTCCCAAATCCTTAGTCTGAAAGTGACTAAATAAATATTCCTTCAGCTGAGCAATTTTTTTCTGGTCATTTCCCGTGATGACTATATCATCTACATAGACCACCAGGTAAACACACCTATTTGGAGAGGTATGGCAATAAAAGACTAAATAGTCTGCTTCACTTCGTTTCATTCCGAAAGCCTGAACAACTGAGCTGAATTTTCCAAACCAAGCTCGTGGGGATTGTTTGAGTCCATAAAGAGAACGACGCAATTTGCAAACCAAGCTAGACTCCCCCTGAGCAACAAACCCAGGTGGTTGCTCCATATAAATCTCCTCTTCTAATAATCCATGTAAGAATGCATTTTTAATATCCAACTAATACAGTGGCCAGTGACGGATGGCAGCAATGGCAACAAATAGTCGAACAGAAGTAATTTTAGCCACAGGGGAGAAAGTGTCTCCATAATCAAGGCCATAAATCTGGGTATAACATTTGGCTACCAATCGAGCTTTGAGACGATCAATTTGTCCATTGGCCCCAACTTTTATAGCATATACCCACCGACAGCCAACAGGTTTCTTGCCCGGAGGAAGGGGAACTAACTCCCAGGTACCATTATGCTCTAAAGCCTGCATTTCATCAATCATGGCTTGCCGCCATCCTGGATGATCAAGTGCTTCACAAAGATTTTTAGGAAGAGAAATAGAAGATAAAGAAGACATAAAAGAATGATAAGAAGGAGAGAGACGATGATAACTTAAGAAGTTATAAAAAGGATGAGGATTACGTGTGGACCGAGTACCTTTCCTAAGAGCAATGGGTAAGTCAAGATTCTCTTCAGGTAGGTCCGCAGTCGGGTTGTCTGCTAGAGTAGGACATGATTCAGCTGGTCTTTCATTACTTTCAAGTTCTGTATTGGGAATTCGTGGACGACGCCGGTATAGGATGGGTGATTTTTGAGTCTGCTCAGGTGGAGGATTGTCAGGAAAATCTATAGTAGTATCGACCGTTGACTCTGATTCCTACAAAGAAGGTGATGGACCAAGATAGGGAATAGGAAAAACTTCCTGTAGAGTATTAGACTCAACTATGGAGGGTGAGAAATATGGTTTGTCTTCAAAAAATGTTACATCTGCAGAGATATAATAACGATTGTGAACAAGAGAGTAGCATCGGTAACCTTTCTGTAGTCTGGAATATCCAAGGAAAACACATTTGATGGCTCCAGCAGAAAGCTTATCAAGACCTGGAGACAAGTCATGAACAAAACAAGTGCATCCAAAAATACGTGGAGTAACATGAAATAATGTTTCTCTAGGAAACAAAATGGAATGCGGTATTTTATTGTCGATAGAGGAAGAAGGCATCCTATTTATCAAAAAATAGGCTGTCAAAACCGCATCACCCCAATGTCGGACAAGTACATTTGCATGGAGTAATAATGTTCGAGCAGTCTCAACAAGATGTCTATTCTTCCTTTCAGCAATGCCATTCTGTTGAGAGGTATGAGGACAAGAGAATTGATGGAGAATGCCCTGTGATAACAAAAAAGAAGACATAGCAGAAGAGAAATATTATTTTGCATTATCAATTCTAAGGATCTTAATTGTCCTACCAAATTGAGTTTTAATTTCATAACAAAAGAAATGAGAATGGACAAAATTTCAGATCGTTCTTTCATTAAGAAAACCCAAGTACATCGAAAAAATTCATCAATGAAGGTAACAAAATATCTATAACCCATAGAAGAAACACGACTAGAACCCCATATATCAGAATGAATAACTGAAAAAAGGGAATCAATACGACTTTCAACATTCCTAAAAGAAGAACGAACATGTTTTCCTAGTTGACATGACTCACAAGTGAGGGTCTTTATTTTTTCAAGACTTGGAATCATTATTTTTAACTTAGACAAATGTGGGTGTCCCAGACGTTCATGAAGGAGTTTTGGTGATGCGGCAGCACTGCAAACCAAAGAAGGATTAGGCTTGAGGTAGTAAAGACCATGAGATTCATGCCCTACGCCAATCGTTCGACCCGTACCACGTTCCTGTATGACAAAGGAGTTAGCATCAAATGTTACTGAACAGTTATGTGAACGAGTAAGCTTGCTAAGAGATATTAAATTGAAAGGACATCCAGGTATGAACAAAACAGAATTTAAAGACAAAGAAGAAGTGGGTGATACATGACTGATTCCTGTTGCTGCGACTCTAGAACTATCAGCGAGAGTAATGAAATGAGGAATTTTAGGAGAAGAGATGGATGAGAATAAAGAACCATTACCAGCAATGTGATCAGAGGCACCTGAATCAATTATCCATGGACTTTGATCATTACCAGACCGGGAAATGCAAGCAGTAGAGTTATGAGCACCTATAGCAGATGAGGTTTGAGATTCCTTGGCAGCTTTTAGCTGAAGGTACTCTTGATAATCAGCTTCCGAAAATTTTATCTCCGATGTTTCAGACTTAGAAATATTCACAGATTTTCCAGGGAATCCATGAATAGAGTAGCAAGTGTCTTGTGTGTGGCCCATTCTTTTGCAATAAGAACATTGAGGGCGACCTCCTCTTCCACCTCGTCCTCCTCGGTTTCCACGACCACCTCGTCCTCCTCGATTGGAAACCATGGCGAAGTTTCAATCGTCAACTGAATTCCTTCTGTTTTTGATGAGGGGACCCGAAGGAGTCGAGTAATTAGATTCTCTAATGAAGGAACTTCTTGGCCAGTTAAGACTTGATCGCGAACATGATCAAAATCTGGATGCATTCCTCGTAGAACCAACACCATATACAGGTTATCAAGTTTCTTCTTCATATCTTCGAGTTTATCAGCTTCCAAAGATAATTTTAACTCCTCTACTGCAGATTGGGCTTTCGAAACATATGCAACCAAGTCATGATCAGTTTGTTTAAAAGTGGCCAATTTTTGAGCAGCATCATACAATTGTTGAATGTCATTAGCAAAGACACTTTGAGCCTTTCCCCAGAAAGAGTGACAAGTTTTGAAGGCTCTAAAATTTGTGAGAATGGTTGGCTCCACAGATTGCCACAAGAGAGCACACCGTTGATAGTCAAGTTTCTTCCACTGCTCGCGATTTTCTTCTGAAATTTTTCTGAGGATTTTTCCAGATGTTCATGATATCCCTGACCAAGAAACCAAAGTTCTACAGAGGCTGACCATGCTAAATAATTTTTACCATTCAATTTTTCTAAAGTGATTGTTGGTGTTCCGGAGATAGAGAAGGCAAGATCATCAATTTTCTAAGAGTTTGAAGTCATTTTAACACTAGAGGAAGTGAAGAGACCAGCAAGCTAGGACCAGGAATGAAAAAGAACAGAAACTGGATGAGACCAAGAACAGAGCACCAAAGTGGAGGAGACCCACTTGTCAAAATGTTGAGCAAACGAAGAACTGATCACCTAGACAGGAAGAGAAGAGGCCGACGAGCAGATCTGGGCGAGCGCGCGGCGGCTCCGGCGACGGGAAGGTGGCGCGAGGCTGTCACGCGCCGTTAGGGAGAAGTGCGCGTGGAGGCGCGTGGGGTGGTTTCCAGCGACGGGTTTCCGGTGGCTGGCCGATCGGAGGCTTCTGAATGGTTTTCCAGTGGCGGTGGATGGATGGCTGGTCGGTGACAGGGACTTTGGGACCTTTAGGTGACTGTTTGGTTTTGTGTAATATTCTAACTTTGGGATTTTGGAAAAAAAAGGACCAATTCGTTAAGGGATTTTGGGTTCTGCTGACCAGAGGCAGAAACACTCAAAGAACAAACAAATTGGCTCGTGATACCATATTGAAAAGACTAAAGGTTTGTGAAATGCTTAAGTGTTTAACCCACTCAGCTGATCTATATTTATATACATTTAGGGAGTAAATACAATGTGTAATTTACAAGAAAATTAATGAAATTCTAGTTCCTAAATACATGCATGAGATTACCTAGATACATGAGTATGTGACTTACTAGGTACGTCAATAACTATGATTTATTGGTACAACTATCCATACACTATCTGTTAATTCCAACAACATCAGCCCCAGTTTTGGCTCTTCCTAATTTTTCTATTCCATTTGAGATCGAATGTGACGCTTCAGGAAAAGGTGTGGGGGCAGTTTTGATGCAGCATAGGCACCCTATAGCATACTTTAGTAAGGCTTTTTCTGGAGCTAAATTGTCCAAGTCAGCTTATGAAAAAGAATTGACGGCATTAGTCTTAGCGATTCAACATTGGAGGCATTATTTGTTGGGTCGAAAATTCATTGTCTATTCTAATCAGAAGAGTTTAAGGCACTTGGTTGAGCAGCGCATTACTACAAAGACAAACCAAACCAGAATGGATAGCTAAACTTTTGGGCTTCGACTTTGAGGTGGTGTATAAGGTGGGCTTGAGAATAAGGTGGGCGATGCCTTATCCAGCAACAAAGAGAAGGTGAATTGAAGGCCATCATTTCTTATCCGATTTGGCAAACAGGTCGGGACATACAAATAGAAGCCCATTGCAGGATCCAGGAGTTGAAAGAGATCATTGATGACTTGCAAGTCAATTCGAGTCCAGGCCTGGGTATTCTTTGAGAGGTGGGCAGCTTTGTTTTACAAGAACAGGTTGGTTTTGCCAGCCAAATCTCCTATAATTCATCTATTATTGGAGGAATTTCACGCTTCACCAAGTGGGGGTCATTCAGGTTTCTTGCGCACATATCGTCGACTTGCTGGTAATTTGTTTTGGCAAGGAATGAAAGGAATGGTGAAAGAATTTGTCAAGGCTTGTGACACTTGTCAACGGCAGAAATATTCTGCTACTACCCCTAACGGATTGCTGCAACCATTACCCATTCCTACCTCTATTTGGAGTGAAATTTCTATGGATTTTATAACCGGATTACCCAAGAGCAATGGTTATGCGGCAGTTTTAGTGGTGGTGGACAGACTGTCTAAATACAGTCATTTTATTCCTCTTAAACATCCTTTCACAGCTCGCAGTATCGCTGGAATTTTTGCTAAGGAGATAGTGAGGTTGCATGGAATTCTGGATTCAATTTTAAGTGATCGCGACCCCCTGTTTGTGAGCATTTTCTAGAAGGAGTTGTTTAAGCTTCAAGGAACTGTTTTGAAAATGTCCTCCTCTTACCATTCTCAAACGGATGGTCAAATGGAAGTGGTTAACAGATGTTTGGAGGCTTACTTGCGATGTTTCGCATCAGAACAACCAAAATCTTGGTCTCATTGGCTTCCTTGGGCTGAATTGTGGTATAACACCACATTCCATGTCTCTACAGGTTCCACTCCATTTCAGATTGTATATGGGAGGCCACCACCAACCTTGGTTCGTTTTATGGAGGGGGAAACTCGTGTGGAAGCTGTTGCACAAGAATTGCGGGATAGAGATGAGGCATTAAGGCAGCTGAAATACAACTTGCTCAAGGCTCAGGAGCAAATGAAACAATATGCAGATAAAAGAAGAAAGGAAGTTCATTTTCCAGAAGGTGATTGGGTTTTCCTTAAACTCAGGCCACATAGACAAAATTCTGTTGTTTAGAGGATTCACCAAAAGTTAGCTCCTCGGTTTTTTGGGCCATTTCAAATAATTCAGAAGTTGGGAGAAGTGGCTTATAAACTTCAGTTGCCTTATTCATCTAGTGTGCATCCAGTATTTCATGTTTCTCAGGTCAAAAAGGCAACTGGAAATTATCAGTCTTCTCCCGATTTGCCATTGGATTTGGAGGCGGATGCTGAGGCAATCATAACTCCTGAGAAGGTGTTGTCTTGGAGGGATAAATTCGAAGAGGGTAAACATACAAGGGAGTGGTTAATCCAATGGAAAGGAATGTCTGAGGAAGATGCCACATGGGAAGCTGAATTGCTGCTAAAAAGTCAGTTTCCATTTTTCAGCCTTGAGGACAAGGCTGTTGTTGCAGGAGGGAGTAATGATAGAATACTAAATATGGACCCTAATGCTGGATTAGAAGAAGATGCCTTAGTGGGCTTCAAGCAAGATAGGCCCATGATATGGAGGGTCTATGAATGTAAGAAGAAGAAAGAGAAGGGAGGAGAGAAATGAAGGGGCTGCATAGGTGGCAGTTAGTTAGAATATGCCAATATAGGGAATGGGAGAATCAGGAAAGAGTTGTTATGTAACTTTTCTGTTAGGACCCTAGTGGTTAGGCAGAGAGAGAAATATCTCATCTCTGAGGAGCATTGCTCTGGTTTTCCTTGTATGAGAGCTTAGACTCTTATTGCTATTTCAATATATCGTCTCTTTTCATTGAATTTTTGCCTCTGCTCTATCAGCAAACCTCAGATCAAATCCAAATAGGATACACACGTTGCTATAACAGGCCCAAAAGAATACCTGATGTTCCGGTTCATTATGATATCCAGCCTTTCGCCATTGAGCAATGGTTGAACCATGAAAAATAACAACAGTGAAAAAAGAATCCAAAAGCAGGATCCTGTCAGCTGCAATGGCTGCCACATCAAGTAGAGCTGGTTCAGGACCTGAATGGAATGAATAAGAAATCAACGAAGGCTGAACCATGACAACAGAATTAGTAACATTTTCGCGGTTCAGTATCATTCTAAAGTATGCAGTCTCATCTGGGCTGTTGTTAAAGACCTGCAATAAATATAATTAAGGGGGGAAAAAAGTGAGCACCATTGAAGTACAAAATATAACTGCAGCACACATCAGCAATGAAAATCATTTAAAGATCTGAAAATACAAAATGCATACCTGAACAAATTGAGAGCGTCGTAAATGAAACATAAATTGTGGGAATATTGACAACCTAGGAGACAAACTGAAAGAAGATGGAGTGTCTTTCTGAAAATCTCCAAACCGTGAACACAAATTTATCAATGCCTTATCCAACCATCTGATAGGATCAAATTCAGCCTGATTCCAAAATTGCATCATGTTACACAATGTTACAACAGTAACATTTACACAAGCCTTAAGGAAAACCATATCAAGCTGATCAGTGAGAAAGCAATAAGCAGGTTCCAGTTCTCACAACTATGGGTGTATCATATATATCAGGTGGCAAAGAATACTGAGACTTTTGATTCTTTATGTCAAGGTACTTTTCAACTATATTTTACAAAAGTATAATGGGTGTTGATTCAGTATAGTCCTTCTTTCTTTTTTATGAAAGGGGAAAAAAAGGAAACCCCATGCCACTTCTCATGCTCTACTTTCTCCTTTTTCTTTTGGCCAATCTCATGCTCTATAGTAATCAATCGACAAAACTAAAACCCATTATAATTAATTACAGCATGTTACAGAAATCAAGCAGAAAAAGTACATACATAGACTTTTTTAAATTATTCTGTTCGCTGATATAGCAAAATTAAATTCCACAGAGTAAGCTACATTGTGATAATGTAGGACAATGGGTTTGGAGATATAATCAGTTGTATAGCAATCAATTTTAACAACAGAAAGCATATTATTGGTCTTTGGCTTCGAACTTATCCTTCAAGTTCCATTTTCCTTTGCCTATTCAGGTTCAGTTACAAGTTACAAGAACTGGTCCTTCTTATGGACCCAGAGCTATATTCCACAAGAGAGAAAGGGAAACAAAAACCAATGACACTGAATTTATCCAGCTAGACACTACATAATATATATAATACATATTTTTAAGGGGAACAAGTTGATACGTTTGTCAAAAGTACGACTACAAAAAGTGCAGAAAACAGCCAGTATTCACCTCTGTTTCCATTTTAAAAGAGACTTGGCGTGCCATGATTATAGCAGCTGCTTCTTGGTCAAATCCAGCAATGAAGTCCTACAACATTTTAGACATAAAAGCTATAGAAACATTGAAGAATTCCAGAGAATGACTTAAAACAATAAATGAATAACAAACAAATGATAAAATCTTTACTATCTTGAAAATTTATAACACCGAGAAAGAAAATAGAGTGCTCAAATTACTTGATAAAGCATCCAATGAAACATTAAAGAGATTAAACCACCAAAAGCACTGATTGTCACATATAAAAGAAAAAGAAAAACTGAACAGATAAAATTCACAAAAATTTAGTTATAAGAAATAAGAATATCAACCCTAATAAAACTTTCACACCCATCAGCCCATCAGGCATCTCCAACCTAGCACACCTTGAGCCACTGAAGCTGGCTGAAAGCCATCTTTCCTAAAAGGTTAGCCAATTAGTGTTTTAGTGGTACTATAGGCATAAATTCAACAATCACAATTCAGTACTTCAAAATTTCCTGTTAACATCTTTTTTTTTTCTTTTTGGATAAAATTTCCTGTTAAAATCTTAGCAGATTGAGGCCCAAAATTATTGTAACTCAAAAGTGTCATCAGCTTCCTAAATATACAACTAAATTAGTCAGAACAGGGGCCATCACTTAACCAGTACTGTAACTCCATTGCTGATACCATTAGCAGTAAAATGGAGAAATTATCATGTCCACCCATCAAAAACCACTCCCAGTTGTTACTCATAAGTCATATTAAGTATGTTACCTATCACCTACTTGGAACCTTCTCTCCTTTTTATTCTATGAATCTGTTAGGAAGCCTATGGTTACTAAAGTATACCATAGGAAGAAATCTAGAGAATCAGGGACCCACTTGAGTCATGCTGACAATGTGGAGGGAAATAACCACCTGCTCACATGGCATGAGGTGAGGAACATGCAAGAGGGGAAGTCAGTTAGAGGAAGAGGGGATAAAAGAGCAACGCAGGAAAGTGGGAAGGCAAGGAATTAGTGAGGAAGGGCCTGGGAGGGAGAGACCAGACACTCTCAAATCGCCTAGACTATCTGTATTTTCTTTTAATTTCCATTGATATTGGTTCAGGAAAGGAGATGCATACCTCTGTTTCTTGTAATGTGAGTGAATCTGATCTAGTTTATATCAGAATCTAACGACATCTTTGGAACCACTACGGTATTGATTATCACAAACAATCCAAATAACTGCCAAATAATGGCCCAACTAAGAACTCTGCTCCAATGAAATAGTCCAACCCATCCGTACAAGACTCGGCCATCAGGACTACAAATGTAAAATCCTCCCTTCCAGCTTACTCAGATAGCTAGTAAACTAGTGAATGACTTGCTACTTGACCTGTTTACATTTTTAAGTTCATGCCTGTATTTGTATGTGCATGTCAGTAGTAAATAATCAAGAATAATAGTTATAAGTTAATATTTACATGCTTAAGGTGAGTTTAGCTAATATTAAATAAGATATTATGAAAAATAATTTGATTAGGCAAACAATTAATTTAGATAAAAATGGTAATTTTCATAATTACCTAAGAGCTAAAAAAAAAATACATGTATGCAAGACTGGGCAATCACCTAAGATCATATTAGATTAAAATAAGAGAATTAGGTAATGATTACTTTCTCACTAATAGAATTATAGATAAATAAAGTAAAGCACTTAGCTTAAATTTCATTGGCTTAAAAATTAAAAGGTAATTATTAGTTGCTCTAAAATTAGATTTGACTTGGGACCTATTAGATTACATGTAAGTAATTTGAGCATCAATTTATTAACCCATTGGTAACAATTAGGACAAAATAATTACCAAAGAGTTTACACTAGGATCTAATTAAATCCTAATATGTTTTAAAATATATTTGGCAAACACATTTCATAAAATTGAGTGACTAAATCCTGCACACTTAAGCCTAGATTACCTAAAACTAAGACAACTTAGCTCCTAAGGAGCTTAAAACTCACAACACTCTCACCAATTCTTCTACACGGACACACACACTCCTTAATAGCTAAGGAGCTTGTTCCTCACTCTCTTCCACTCACCTACTACAACGCAAGTACACTGTTTCTTATTTTTCCCACTTGCATCACTCACTTACTTCCTTATATGCACACACACACAATTAGATAAGAAAAGAAATAAAGAAGCATATAGAGAGGAACAGAAGGAAGTGGTGAAGGGCGATGAGAAGGATAGCCATAGCCAAAGCTTTGAGACCTTGCATGGAGGTCATCCACTAGTCGTTTGAGCCTGCTCTAGTTAGAAAAAATACTCCTTTCACCGAGCTCTCTCTATTGGTGTAATTTATTTCACCATCAAGCTAACTCCACCATCTTTTTCCTCTTCTTTCTCTTGGGCTTGGAGTAGAGGTAGGGGTCTTTGCTCTTAAATCTTGCTAGTCAACTCTTTTCCGTGGTTGATTTGAGTTGCATGTTGCTTCTTTAACTTGATTATGATAGAATTGATGGAGGACGGATTGGGGTTTGGATACCTTGGGAATGGGGTGATAAGGGTATCATCTTCCATTTCTTCTCTTGACTGTGGGTGCAAGAAGCTTAAATGCATGAGATTCAGTTTTGTATGTGATTTTCTTATTGGTTTGAGGTCTCAGCCATGATAGACCTTGGTGGAACTAAGACGTTGTCACCTTGTTTAAAGTTGGATGTTGGTTGAAGATGAAGAAGGAATAGTGTTTAATCCATTGGGATTCTCATGATTTTAGTTTTTGTGTTTTCTCTCGTAGTTGACTGATAAAAATTCGTTAGTTGATTACAGTTTTGTAACACTTGATGACTAATAAACTGAGATTAGTTAGCTGACAAATGTTCATTAGTCAACTACTGACCAAAAGAGTAGAAAGATCCTGTCAATAGATATTTAATGATTCTTGGACAGTGGCCTCTTGGTCTTGTTCTCACGTTTCCATGTTTTTAGTGTAGATATTGTTTTCAGTGTTGCTTATTTTCTAGAGACTAGTTTAATGTACAGCTCTCTATATATATTACCTCCATTGTAAACATTCTTGTAATGCAATAACATACAGTTATTCAAATTCTAAGATGGTATCAGAGAAGTTCCGATCCAGGACTGTCTCTGTTTTCCGCTGAGCCTTTTTTTACGGTGGACCTTCATTGCCAATCAATCTCTGTTTTTGGCCTTCATCGCCCCCAAACAGCACCCAAAAACCCAAACAATTGGCCTTCATTGCCAACCAAGGCCTTCATAGCCATTCTTTCGTCCAAGTAAGGTCACAAGGTGCCTCAGAAACCTCCGACAGGCCATCCACCTGAGCGCCACCACTGTAGACCTTGTCATGCGCTGCCACAACGTTTAGAGTTCTCGATGAGTGGGAGTCACGTGCCACCTTCTGGTCACCGGAGAGCGATGTCGTTGGTTCCGTTCAACTCGCCGGCGACCTCTGCTTTTGTTTCAGTGGTCGGAACTCCAGTTCAAAGCTATTTGGATAGTAAGTTCACCTTCTCCAATGTCTTTTACAGTTCTGCCTTGACTCTGTTACTCCAGCAATTCTGTTTTGTCTCTCACAATGTCAACCGAAGGTGAGGTTTCAAATTTCTCACTACACAGCCTTGAAAAGCTCTCAGGTACTTGTTCTTTGACTTATTCGGGTACATTACCTTTCTCCGTTGGATTCAATGTCTCGGGTACAATTTTTACCAACTCTCGGATCATGGATTCAGGAGCCACAGACCATATGACCAACAACCGCACTATATTTTTCACTTATTCTCCATGCCCAAGCAGTAAGAAAATATCCACACTTAATGGTTTCTTGACCATTGTAGCCGGTATAGAAGAAGTTCAACTAAGCCCCCTAGTGACCTTAAACAATGGCCTTCATGTCCCTAAACTTTCCACGAATCTGATTTTTGTTCAGAAATTAATTAAAGATTTATCTTGCAAAGTGATTTTTTACAACGATCATTGTGTTTTTCAGGACAAGGATTCGGGGATGATGATTGGACGTACTAGGGAGCAAGATGGTCTCTTAAGTCCTTGAAGCACCTTGTCAGGTAAACAGGACCAAAAGGGGACTTGGACAGCCATATTCTTTAACCTCAGAACTTCTTTCAACTAAAAAAGACAAAATTTCGCTTGTTCACCGTAGATTAGGCCATCCATCCTTTTTTATTGTTAGGAGTCTTTTTCCTTCTTTGCTTAAAGGTCTTGATGTTGAACAATTTCATTGTGAAGTATGTGAACTTGCCAAACATAAGGGTGTCAATTTTCCAATTAGTAATACAAGAAGTTATGTTCCTTTTTCTCTTATTCAGCGATGTTTAGGGTCCCTCTTCCATTCCTAGTAACTCTGCAGCAAGATGGTTTATATCTTTTATTGATGATTGTACTCATGTTATTTGGATTTTTCTACTCAAACACAAGGCTGATATTAGTACTATTCTCCCAAATTTTTGTTCCATGATTAAAAATCAATTTGGAGTGGGTATTAAACGATTCAGGTCCGATAATGTTAAGGACTATTTTAATTAGACTCTTATGCATTTTTTCAAGAAAAAATGAATAATCCATGAATCATCCTGTGTTCATACCCCACAACAAAATGGGTTAGCAAAGCAAAAATAAATGGTCATCTTCTTGAAAAACCCAAGCCTTATTGTTTAAGAGAAATTTCCCTAAGTCCTTCTAAGGGAAAGCTGTTCTGACAACTATTCATCTTATAAATCGCTTGCCCACTAAAGTCCTGGGGTTCAAGATTCCTATAGATGTCCTCTCTACTTATCCTGATATGCAAACTTCCAATAATCTTGTCCTTAATATTTTTGGATGTGTATCTTTTGTCCATGTTCATAGTCCAAACAAGGGGAAACTCGATCCGAGGGCTCTAAAATGTATCTTTTTGGGCTATTCTTCAACCCAGAAAGGGTACAAGTGCTATCACCCTCCATTCAAAAAATTTTATGTCTCCAGGGATGTTACATTCAGTGAAGAAGAACCCCATTTTTCCCATCCTTATCTTCAGGGGGAGAAGTCAATGAGGGAAGATAAAGAAGGTCTCCTGCTTGACTTGTCCTTACTTCCTGTGTCTAATGGTCCTTCTCATAACCTTCTGTTGTCCCTAATCCTCCTCTTGAAGTCACTGCTGAACCTGTGCCTGAACCTGTGTACAAAACCATTCCTAACCCAGTAGCTGAGTCTGCTCTTGAGAATGTAAGGTATTTCAAAGGCAAGGTGTTCACAAGAAGGAAGATGATTGTTCCTGAACCTGTGCAAGTCCAAGAGCCCAACTCGAAGCCTTTGAATGAAGTAATAGTATCTAACCATTTATTGCAAGATGAAACTGAATTTCATATGGTTAGTAGTGACCAAATTCTTCCTATAGCCATCAGAAAAGGAACCAAAGAGTGCACAAAATGTTCACTATACCCTCTTTCACACTTCTTGTACTTTGAGAATTTTTCACCATCCCATAAAGCCTTCCTTATAAGCCTAAACACCATTGCCATCCCTACCACCCTACCTGAGGCCTTGTCCAATGGAAAATGGAAACAAGCCATGAATGAGGAGATGGAAGCATTGGAAAAGAATAAAACTTAGGAGCTAGTAAAGTTATTGGCAGGAAAGAAAATTATGGGTTATAAATGGGTGTATACTGTGAAATATAGAGCAGATGGATCCATAAAGGGGTATAAGGCACGATTAGTTGCCAAAGGCCAAACTTAGGGAATTGATTACTAAGAGACTTTTACACCAATTGCAAAGATGAACACAATCCAAGTATTATTGGCATTGGCAGCTAATTATGATTGGGATTTACAGCAGTTTGATATCAAGAACGCTTTCTTGCATGGAGATCTCGAAGAAGCAGTCTACACAGAGGTTCAACCAAGATATGGGAAGAATTTGCATGCTAATATTGTGTGTAAGTTGAAAAAGGCCCTGTATGGCCTCAAGTAATCACCGCAAGCGTGGTTTGGAAGGTTTTTTAGAATTATGCTGGCTATGGGGTACAAACAAAGCCAAGGAAATCACACACTGTTTGTTAAACACTCTCCTTCAAGGGGAGTCACAGCTTTCTTGGTATATGTTGATGACATAATAGTAATAGGAGATGATGCTAAGGAGAAACATATTCTGAGTCAGTGCTTAGCCAAGAAGCTGGAAATTAAAGCATTAAGAAGGTTGAAATACTTTCTTGGAATTGAGGTTGCTCATTCTAAGCAAGGTATACTCATCTCCCAACAAAAGTATGTTATGGATCTCCTAAAAGAAACAGGTCATACAGCATGCAAACCTGCAAGTACTCCTATGGATCCCAATATGAAACTTGGACTGACAGAGGAAGATGCTGCAGTTGACAGAGAAATGTATCAGCGTATGGTGAGAAGACTTATAACTCACACACGACCGGATATAGCATATGCAGCACGTGTGATTAGCCAATTCATGCACAGTTCAAAAGAATCTCATTTGCGAGCAACATATCAAGTGTTACAATACCTTAAGGGCACCAGGAAAAGGCATTTTATTTAAGAGAAATGGAGGTGTGGTACTTGAGGCATACACTGATGCTGATTATGCTGGATCACCAATGGACAGAAGATCAACTACAGGATATTGCATTTTTCTTGGTGAAAATCTAGTGACTTGGAGAAGTAAAAAACAAAATATGGTAGCACGATTTAGTGCAGAGGCAGAATTCAGAGTTATGGCTCAACGTGTGTGTAAACTACTATGGTTGAAGATTATTCATGAAAATCTGAAGATCAAGTGGGATGGTCCAATGAGACTTTATTGTGATAACAAGTCTGCAATCAGCATATCTCATAATCCAATACAGCATGATCGAACAAAGCATATTGAGGTTGACAGACATTTTAGCAAAGAAAAACTAGAGTTGTTTAATCTCTACACCCTATGTGTCTACATAAGGTCAGCTTGCTGATGTACTTACAAAAGGGTTGAGTAGTCCAGTATTTCAAACGATTGTATCCAAGCTGGGAATGGAAAATGCATATTCACCAGCTTGAGAGGGAGTGTTGGATGGTGGCCACTGTTGAACGGTGGCCTCTTGGTCTTGTTCCCACGTTTCCATGTTTTTAGTGTAGACATTGTTGTTAGTGTTGCTTATTTTCTAGGGACTAGTTTAATGTACAGCTCCCTATATATATTACCTCCATTGTAAACATTCTGTTAATGCAATAATATACAGATATTCAAATTCTAACAGTGATATTTTCTTGCAAAAGACTAGTTGACTAATCTATGTATTGATGTTGTGTTAAGTTGTCTCACTGATAGAGACCAGTTGACTACTTTGAGAACTAGTGTTATGCTGATTGTCCTATTGATAAAAGATTAGTTGACTAATCTGAGAATTAAAATGCTGCCGATTATTTTATTATTTTATTGATAAAGATTAGTTGACTAATGAATTTTAGTGGTAGACTTACTATCCTGTTTTGCAAACGAGATGGCTTATAAATGTGATGAGTTGGCTTATGCCTAAGTAAAGAATGATGGAGCATAATCATTTATAATTCTATCACTTGCATATGTAAATTGCTTAATATTATGCAAGGCATTGTGCATGGATAAATATGATATAGTAAGCAATGCATAGAGATTTTATGCTCATGAAATTGAACATGTAATGGATATGACCCTCACAACAAGAGATCCTAAGAATGCTATTCCCAAAGTGAGACAGAGGAGTGAGAAAAGCACTCTACCAAGGATAGGTTGAGGATGAGTAATTCCCTCCCTATAATGAGGCAAGGGAGTGAGAAAAGCACCTTATCAGGGCAGAGGAGTGAGAAAAACACTCTGCCAAAGGCAAAGGAGTAAGAAAAGCACTTTGCCAAGGAATGGTTGAGGATGAGTAATTCCTTCCCGAATATGACATAAAGATGGGAATAAGCTTATTAAAGACAGATAAATTAAATGAACACTTTATGGTATTTGCTTTGCTTCTAGTAAGCTTATGGAGGCTTCTGCCATTGCTACGATATATCTGTTATGTCTTGCTAATAATCTGATTATGTCTGCTACAACTCTGATATGATTGTTTACATCATGATTACATTCTAAAAAGCCTATGATGTCTCTTATATGATTCTGTTCGATTCTGTATGGATTTAATTATAAAATAAACCTCTACCTCGGTGATAATAATTGCTTTTGGCTTCTGCCACTTTTCTGAGAAGTTTTGTGAATGCCCCGAAGCAGCTGAAACTATCATGAAGACACCTATTTGTTAGAATAACTGGGAATTCTTAAAATTCTCTCCTCATTCATAAATTCCATGATATTCCAAGTACTAAGCCAGCGGCAGCTTAGTCCTGATGATTGTGATTTTCCGGGATACTCTGACTATGTTAAGAAGGCTCTAGGATTTGTTTTTGTTCAGTTCTAATTTATTTGTATTATATTCGAAATTGTACTATGTATGAAGTGTTTATTCAGACTTAGCCATGTATCTATTAGATTGATGTTTGTACCTATGATATGGATACATTCGATGTATTAGTTAATCTGGATGTATGTTGAGTAGCTGCTTAGATCCTTGTATGGAAAATTTTGATTTATGTACTGTTAGATAAATAGGTCTTTTACTTTCAGTAATTTCTTTATTTTTTATTATCTCTTTGTATAGCTGTAGCTGGTTCCTTTTACTCATAATAAAATTTGAAGACTGACCAAGAAAGGTCATAACGTTCCTCTCAATGGTTTCTCCTTTTTCTCCTTTCTCTTTCCTCTTGTTGGAAATAACGTTATAGGAAATAGAAGTAGTTAATGATGATTCATTAGATTCATGTACATAGGAAAAGTGATTCATGTACATATGGAATAATGTTCTTGAAAATGTAAAGTTATATTTATTTCATAGTATATATATATTTTAGGTAGGGAAGGAGGAAAAAGAGAGTGGCTAACAATGAAACACTGAATATATTATTGACAAGAATGAGATGTGATACAATTCTATAACCTAGTACTCCTATTTATACTAATACTTAGGTGTACAAGTCCAAGTCCATTAACACTAAGACTAATAACCCTAATATCTTCTAACATTAACGATATACAGAGGCTATATGATTCAGGACAAAAGTTGGCCACTCTCAAACAATCAGACCATGACATGATTTCCTACATTTCAAAAGCTCAATCTGCTGTTGAGGAGTTAAAAACGTACTTGGAAGCTGACACCCTTGCAAGTATCAAGAAAAAACTTGACAATCTATATATCGTGTTGATCCTTCAATGGAGAATCTATATATGTACGTGACCAAATTTTAACTGGTCAAGAGGTCCCTTCAATGGAGAATCTAATTACTAGACTTCTTCAAGTTCCTTCACCAAAAGTGGGAGGTAATTTGATAGGTACTGGTTCAGAAACACACACAATTGCTTGAAAAAAGGCGTATAGATCTCCTCTCCTGAACTGATATCAGTATGATATCGGATCAGTGGGGACAGAAAAGAAAAATTACAGCATAGAACTCTCAGTAAATGAAAAAGGAAAACTGATAATCCAGGCAATTCGAGAGTGCCTGGTCTCTCCCTCCCAATTTCCTCCTAATTCTCAGATCCCCTTTCCTCCCTCTCTTCTCCTATTTTATCCTATTCTCCCTAACAGATTTCCCTTTCTCTCTCCTTCCCCCACTTGTTTCCTGCCACGTCAACTAGCAGTTATGCTGCTGGTTGGAGCTCACGATCCATGCCTAATTGGGGTGATAATCCCTTGGGTAACAGAAAAGGTGTGTAACAGAAAAGGTGGGTATCTATCAATACTTCTCCCCAAAAGATTCACCTTGTCCTCAAGGTGAAGGTTGGGGTAAATGTTGTAGCTGTTAAAAGAACTGCCACCAGGATCCCATTGTCTGAAGCACGAGAAAAGTATGCTTTAGACATCCTTCACGAAACTGGCATGCTAAATGCTAAGCCTATTGATATCCCGATGGATCCTAAAGTCAAACTTCTTCCAAATCAGGGGGGAGCTTTTAGTTGATCCAAGTAGATATCGAAGACTTGTTGGGAAACATAATTATCTCACAGTGACTCGACCTGATATCTCTTTTCTTGTGAGTGTTGTTAGTCAGTTTTTGAACTCTCCATGTGACAGCCATTGGGAAGCTGTGATTCGGATTTTAAGATATTTTAAAGGAGCACCAAGAAGAGGACTCTTCTATGAGGATAAAGGACACACTCAAGTGGTTGCTTATTCCAATGCTGACTGGGTAGGTTCACCTTCTGATAGGCGTTCCACTTCAGGGTATTGTGTGCTTATTGGAGGTAATCTGATTTCTTAGAAAAGTAAGAAGCAAAGTGCGGTTGCTAGATCCAGTGCTGAAGCTAAGTATAAAGCTATGGCTGCTGCAACATGGGAACTTGTCTGGTTAAAACAGTAACTCAAAGAACTTCAGTTTGGAGATGTTGGACAGATGACCCTTGTCTGTGATAACCAGGCCGCTTTACATATTGCCTCTAACCCCGTCTTTCGAGTGACACTGTCACAACTTTTGTCAACTCGAATGACCAGCTTGCTGACCTCCTCACAAAATCTCTTCGAGGACCCCGAATTAGTTATATATGTAACAAGCTTGGATCATATGATACATATGCTACAGCTTGAGGGGGAGTGTTAGATAAATAGGTCTTTTATTTTTTAGTAGTTTCTTTATTTTTTATTATCCCTTTGTACAGTTGTAGCATGTTCCTTTTACTCATATAATAAAATCTGAAGACTGACCAAGAGAGGTCATAACTTTCCTCTCAATGGTTTCTCCTTTCTCTTTCCTCTCAACCAACAAAAGTTTTCACGTACAATCAGGTAATTATTAAGGAGTCCCATCAAGAGGAACTCCCACAAAGAAATAAGAAATAGCAGGTAAAGTCAAAATAGAACAAGCGCTTTACGGGCTTTCGGCTTAGCTCTCCGAGAGAGCTAAATAACCCTCAACAGGCTTAGGAAGAAGCAAATCTGAAATACAATATGGAAGCAAAGAAAAAACAAATTGCTTTAGTATTTTTTTTTATAGAAAAAGAAATATTATTAGAAGAGAGAAGAAAAGTACAAAGAAGGAAGATAAGTAATCCTCTCAAAAAACATAGCTAAAACCTATGAGATTGTATCATGCAACAAAGCAAGCCAATCTCTCTGCATGTCTAACAAAGAAACACCATCAAAGAAACCATGAGCTGAACACCAAAGAGAAGCCAAAAGGAGAACCCTATCCCAAATAAAGTCTAAACTTGAGGAAAGCCCCTTAAAAATTCTAGTATTCCTTTCCAACCATAAACACCACAAAATAGCGAAGATAGAGCACTGCCAAAGGATCTTTACTTCTTTACGAGAGCCAAAACCTCTAAACTTAGAATAAAATGATGCAAATCCTTAGGGCAGACCCATGCCTCTCCAGCAAAACCAAACAACTTGTTCCAGAGATGATTTGCTGCAGAACAATGCAAAAAGAGGTGATGCTCTAATTCCGAAGCAAAGTAGCACATTAAGCACATATCAAGAGACAAAGAAGTAAGAGGTATGCGCTTCTGAAGCATGTCATTAGTGTTAACTCTATTAAGAACAGCAGTCCAGACAAAAGCTTTAACCTTTAAGGGAGCTTTGGACTTCTACAAGGAATCTTTCTCTATTAAGAGAATGAGTCAAGAACTGAAAATAAGATTTACAAGAGAAAGATCCTTAGAGTAAGAAACTGTGATAAACTTTAATCTATCTGGTCCTTTTGTAACTAGTCTAAGAGTACTATATAGACTAGGGGGTGTTACAACAAACAGACATAAAACTTCTCTACTTTAGCAACAGAGAAAAGAAAACAAAGATTTTAAAACTGAAGAAAACAAAATGCTCATAATTTGAAAGAGAAGTTATAAAAAGTGTGGAAAAACAGAATGAATATTCTGACTAATATTTCTTGCTTTCATTGAGATAGTAGTAGGATATATATACATGATACTAAGCACTTAAATTAGGAAGTCAATCAGCCTATTCTAGGCTAGAATCCCTTTGAGGGATTTACCCTAATTACAGTCATAAATACAGATTTACAATCATAACTGTTGAGAGAGAGAAAGAAAAAGAAAGACATATACTGAACCGTGTGTTTCAACTACACAACGGAGACTGAATATATATTCAATAAGTAATAAATAATTACACAATATACATGATGTGGGACTAACAACTGTACACTAACAATTTACACCTAATTACATATATTTCCAACACTCCCCTCAAGTGGAGCATATAAATCATATGCACCAAGCTTATTACATAAATAACTTATTCGTGGACCTCTCGGGGACTTGGTGAAGACATCTCGCTAGTGATCATTTGAGTTGACAAAGTTTGTGATGATGTCTCTGATAGAATCTTTTCCCTGATGAAATGACAGTCGACCTCGATATGTTTGGTCCTTTCATGGAACACTGGATTGGAAGCTATATGCAAAGCAGCTTGATTGTCACATATGAGTGTCATTTTCATAACCTCACCAAATTGAAGTTCTTTGAGGAGTTGTTTCAACCAAGTGAGTTCACAAGTGTCGAGGCCATAGCTCGATATCTCGCTTCAAAGACTAGATCTTGCAACAACATTTTGCTTCTTGCTTTTCCAGGAAACTAAGTTGCCTCCAATGAGTACACAATACCCGAAGTGGATCGTCTGTCGGAGGAGAATCTCGCCACGGTCAAGATCGAGTATCCAATGACTCGAGTATGTCCCTTATTTTCATAGATGAGACCTCTTCCGGAGCTCCCTTAATGTATTTGAGAATCAGATCACTGCATCCCAGTGGTCCTCACAAGGAGAGTTTAGGAATTGGCTAACCACACTGACTGCAAAAGAAATGTCAGGCCGAGTAACAGTGAGGTAGTTTAACTTCCCAACTAATCTCCTATACTTTCCCGGATCCGATAGAGGCTCCCCCTGATTTGGTAGGAGTTTGACATTTGGATCCATGGGAGTATCAACTGGCTTGGCATTCAACAATCCTGTTTCTTCAAGGATATCCATAGCATACTTTCTTTGAGACACCACTATACCATCCTTAGATTGAGCTACCTCAACCCCCAAGAAATATCGAAGTTTACCCAAGTCTTTGGTCTGAAAGTGAAGAGAGAGATGTTGTTTTAACTTACATATGCCATGGTGGTCACTTCCAGTGATAACAATGTCGTCAACATACACAACTAGATAAATACAACTTGGGCTGTGTGGCGATAAAACACAGAGTGATCTGCTTCACTTCGAATCATACCAAATTGCTGAATCACAGTGTTGAATCGTCCGAACCAGGCTCTAGGAGACTGTTTGAGACCATAAAGAGACCTGTGGAGACAACATACCAGGCTAGAAGACTCCCTCCAAGCAACAAATCCAGGAGGTTGCTCCATATATACCTCTTCTTCTAGATCACCATGCAGGAATGCATTTTTAATATCAAGTTGATGAAGAGGCCAGTGTCGAATGGCAGCAATGGACAAAAACAACCGGACAGAAGCCATTTTAGCCACAGGAGAGAAGGTATCCCCATAATCTAAGCCAAAAATCTGTTTATACCCTTTCGCCACAAGACGGGCTTTGAGACGATCAATTTTACCATCAGGACCCATCTTGACTGTATAAAGCCACCGACAACCAACAACAGATTTCCCAGGAGGAAGAGCAACCAGTTCCCAAGTACCACTGTTGTGAAGCGCACTCATTTCATCAATCATTGCTTGTCTCCATCCGGGATGGGACAAGGCGTCACCTGGAGATTTAGGGATGGAAACAGAAGACAAGGAAGAAAGACAAGCAAAGTGCAAAGAAGAGAGGCGGTGATAACTTAAAGCAATATAATGAGGAGAAGGATTACGAGTAGACCAGATACCTTTTCGCATGGCAATGGGGAGATCAGAGTCGTCTGACAGTGCCGGAGCTGGTAAATGAGTTGGTTCCGGAGAAGAGTCTGCAATGACCTCAGTAGCAGTATCCAGAGGAGGGACACGGGGTACAGGAGGTTGTGGTCGGCGGTGATAAGTGTGGAAGAAACGGTCAGTGGTGCTGGGGACCTGTATGGGTAGAGGGTGGGGCGGCTCAGACTCGACAGTGACAGGGACAAGAGGAACCGGAAGGAACGTAGAGATTGGCTTGGGAGGCAAAGGAGATGACTCAAAGAAGGGTATAGACTCGAAGAAAGTAACATCAGCCGAGATAAGGTAACGTCGTAGAGTAGGAGAATAACAACGATAATCTTTTTGAGACCGAGTGTAACCAAGGAAGACACATTTGAGGGATCGGGCTGTAAGTTTGTCTAGACCAGGAGAGAGATTATGGACAAAACAAGTGGACCCGAAGACATGAGGCGGAAGAGAATGAAGAGGCTGATGTGGAAACAAGACAGAATGAGGGACCTGGTTATCAAGCACAGAGGATGGCATGCGATTAATAAGGTAGCATGCAGTAAGGACAGCATCACCTCAAAAACGAAAAGGAACCTGACTATGGAGTAAGAGGGTCCGAGTTGTTTCAATAAGGTGTCTATTTTTACGTTCAGCTACCCCATTTTGTTGAGATATATGGGCACAAGATGTTTCGTGAAGAATGCCATGAGAAGCCATAAAAGTCTGAAATTGATTAGATAAGTATTCACTAGCATTATCACTACGCAGAGTACAAATAGGAACACCAAATTGAGTTTTAATTTCTTGGTAAAACTTTTGAAATATGGAGTATAACTCAGACCTGTTTTGCATTAAAAATAACCAAGTACATCGAGAGTAATCATCAATAAAGGTAACAAAATACTTGAACCCTAAAGTAGAAATAGTACGACTAGGACCCCATACATCAGAATGAACTAAGGTAAAAGGAGACGCAGCTCGAGTACCAAAACGATCAGGAAACGGACTACGGGTGTGTTTCCCTAACTGACATGACTCACAAGGAAGACTCGATAACTTGGAGAGGCTCGGCACCATTCTCTGTAGTTTGGCAAGGCTAGGATGACCCAACTGAGCATGGATGGTAAGAGGGGAATCTGTGGCAGAGCAAACATGAGAAGGGTTGGAGAGCTGGTAGAGGCCATGGGACTCATATCCGGTGCCAATCATCCGTCCCGAACTCCGGTCCTGCAGAGAAACAGAATTTTTAGTGAAAGTAATGGAATAATCACGAGAACGGGTTAAACGACTAATAGAAAGTAAATTAAAAGGACACCCAGGAATATAGAGAACCGAATCAACAGTGAGGGAAGGTAGGGGATTAGCAGTGCCAATCCCTTGAGATTGTGTCTGAGAACCATTAGCTGAAGTAACCATAGGCAAATAACCAGAAATAGAAAGTTGAGAAAACAAAGCCTTATTACGAAATGTGGTCGGATGCACGTAATCAAGAACCCAAGGGCCAAGGGAAGGTGACTGAGAGAGACAAGCATAGGAAGTACCGGTGTGCGCAACAGAAACAGTGGAACCAGAGGACTGACGCTGCTCAAACCACTTCAGAAATTCTGCATAATCAGCCGGAGAGGCTCTAGGTGGTTCAGAAGGCTCAAGAGTGTCTGGTGGAGTAGACTGTGCAACATTAGCAGTACGGGGAGGACGGCCATGTAAAGTCCAACATTTATCAATGGTGTGACCCAAACGATGACAATGATCACATTTCGGACGAGGTTTGGAACCTGAGTGACCCCCACGAGAACGGCCACGACTGTTGGTCTGAGAGGCAAGGGCAGATGTGTCACCGGTGATGGGAGCAACAAGAGAATCAGTACTGTGCTTAGCTGGAACCCGAAGCAAGGTAGAACACGTTGCAGAAAGAGTGGGAATAGTAGGAGATCCCAAAATCTGATCACGGATGGTGGAGTAATCCGCAGGTAAACCATAAAGGCCCAAAAGCATGAAGAAGGTGTTCCGTTGTTCAAGTTCCTTTGCCGGGGTATCTGCTGGAGGCAACAGTTCATTGAAATCGTGGAGAGCACCATGAAATTTGCCTAAGTAGGTAGACATAGAGCCATCAAACCTCCTTGGGGCAATAAGATTCATAAGATCATGACAAACCCTATACAATCGCTGAGTATCATTGGTGTAGAGGACCTTGGCCTACGCCCACACGGATTCACAGGTCAAATGAGCCGAAAAATCTGCTTCAAAGAGGAGTGGATGGTGGACTTAAGCACACCGCACAATTGAGCATCAATCTTTTTTTTTCACCGGGACGGTCGGCTGCAGCACGTAATCAACCGTGGTAGTGAGATGAGTCTCGTACCCTTGACCCAGGAAGCCAAAGTTTGACGTCGGAGGCCCAAGAATCATAATTAGTGCCATCTAATTTGTCAGTGGAAAGAGAGGCACTGATATAATTACTGAAAACACCAGGTTCTACCTTCGGAGCATCTGGAGGACTCAAGGAAGCCATGGATCAGATGACAAATAACCCAAAAAACGCAATGAACAGTACCTGAAACGTATACGGAAGGTGTACGACACGTCTTATGGGTGCGGTTGGGGAAGTGGAGGACTGGGCTCAACAGAGGAGAGGCCGGCGACCACGGTGGGACGAACGGCGGCCGGAAAGAAGGCCTGACGCGCCGTCACGCGCGGCCGGAGTGAAGCGCGTGGGTGCGAAACGCAGCCCACTGTATTCGCGCATGTGGGTGCGTGGATGGGCGGCTGGGCCTGTTCTTCGGGGATCGGGCCGAGCAGAGGGAGGCGCTCCGAGCGGTGGTGGCGGTGGCCGGAAAGGACGTCGGCGGTGGTGGCCGGAGAGGACGTCAGCGGCGGCGGCAAAGGGCTGAGACTGGCCGGAAAGGAGCACGGCATAGGAGATCCGGTACCCGGAGTGATGACACGGGCTGCTTAGGAAAAATTTTGGCACCGGGGACAAGTGGATCCTCCGGGTAGGCACGGTTCTAGGATTTGCCTTTCTCTAGGCTCTAGATACCATGTTGAGAGAGAGAAAGAAAAAGAAAGACATATACTGAACCGTGTGTTTCAACTACACAACGGAGACTGAATATATATTCAATAAGTAATAAATAATTACACAATATACACGATGTGGGACTAACAACTGTACTAACAATTTACACCTAATTACATATATTTCCAACAATAACTGCAGATTGATATGATATATTTACATTCCTAAAAAAGGAATAAAATCCCACACTCCCCCTCAAGCTGGTGAATAGGTATATGTCATTCCCAGCTTGGATACAAATCCTTCAAATGCTGCACTGCCTAATCCTTTAGTGAGAATATCCGCAAGTTGCCCTTGTGTAGGTACACACGGAGTACATATTAGGCCACTATCTAGCTTCTCCTTGATGAAATGTCTATCTATTTCAATATGCTTAGTTCGATCATGTTGCACTGGATTGTATGCTATGCTGATTGCTGATTTATTGTCACAATAAAGCCTCATAGGTTCTTCCCACTTAATCTTCAGATCTTCTAAAATAATTTTAAGCCAAAGGAGCTCACATATGCCTTGTGCCATAGTACGAAATTCTGCCTCAGCACTAGAACGTGCCACCACACTCTATTTTATACTTCTCCACGTCACAAGATTACCACCAAGGAAAGTGCAATATCCGGTAGTAGATCTCCTATCAACAATTGAACCTGTACAGTCAGCATCAGTATATACTTCAAGATTTATATTCCCATTTCTCTTGAACAAAATTCCCCTTCCTTGAGTACCTTTAAGGTACTGTAAAATCCTATGTGCAGCCTGCAAGTGAACTTGTTTTGGACTGTGCATGAATTGGCTAATTAGACTTACTCCATAAGCAATATCGGGTCTGGTGTGAGACAAATAAATAAGCCTACCAACCAAACGTTGATACATCTCCTTGTCTACTGCAACATCTTCTTCCGCACTACCGAGTTTTATGCTTAGGTCTACAGGAGTACTAACAGGCTTACATGTTGTTTTACCTGTTTCTTTGAGCAAATCAGTGATATATTTCTGCTATGAAATAAAAATTCCTTGTCTGGAACGTGCCACTTCAATCCCTAGGAAATATTTGAGTTTTCCCAAGGTTTTTATCTCAAACTCCTTGGCCAAACACTGACGTACAGTTTGTTGTTCCTTCATCATCATCTCCAGTCAATATAATGTCATCCACATACACTAATACAACTGTTACTCCCCCTGAAACAGAATGTTTAAGGAACAATATATGGTCCCCTTGACTCTGTTTATACCCCAAGGTTGTCATAACTCTAGTAAACCTTCCAAACCAAGCTCTAGGTGATTGTTTCAGCCCATACAAGGCCTTTTTTAACCCGCAATGTGTTGGCAGCCACATTCTTGTCATATCCTGGAGGTAATTCCATGTAAACTTCCTCTTCAAGGTCTCCATGCAAGAAGGCATTTTTCACATCCAATTGTTGTAACTCCCAACCATAATTGGCAGCAAGAGACAAAATAACCCGAACTGTATTCATCTTTGCAATCGGGGCAAAAGTCTCCGAATAATCAATCCCATAGGTTTGTGTAAACCCTTTGGCAACCAGTCTAGCTTTGTATCTCTCAATTGACCCATCAGCCTTGTATTTTATTGTATACACCCATTTGCACCCTACCGGCCTTTTTCCTGCTGGTAGAGTAACTAACTCCCAGGTCCTATTCTTCTCCAATGCCTCCATTTCTTCACTCATAGCTAGCTTCCATTTTTTATTAGATAAAGCCTCAGATAGGGAAGTGGGTATAGAGGTACTGTTTAGGTTCACAAGGAAGGTTTTATGGGCTGGAGAAAAATTTTTAAATGATAGGTAATTTGAGAGTGGGTATAATGGTTGTTTGGTGCATTTTCTGGTTCCTTTCCTAAGGGAAATTGGGAGGTCCAAGTCATTATTTTCAATCTCATCATTTAAAGTTGGAGAATCAGAAATAATTACCTCATTTAAAGGAGACTCTTGGAGCCGTGTAGGTTCTGGAATGACCTTAGATCTTCTAGTATACACCAAACCTTTTCCAAATCTCATATCAAGTTGGTTAGCCTCCTCGGATTCGGATGCAGCTGCTGGTTGGAGAGGAGTTGAATCTGATTCAGCTGGTTTATCTTCCTGTTCAGTAAAGTTAGGGGTCCTAGAAAGGCTAGGGAACTCAAAATTTTCAAAAGTTTCCTTATCTTCCCTAAAATTCTCCCCCGGAAGAGAAGTATGAGAGAAAAAAGCTTCTTGTTCATTGAAAGTAACATCCCGTGACACAAAGAACCTTTTTGATGGAGGATGATAGCACTTATACCCTTTTTGAGTGGAAGAATACCCAACAAAGACACATTTTAGAGCCCTAGGATCAAGTTTCCCCCTCTCTTGGCTATGGATATGAACAAAGGACACACACCCAAATATTCTAGGTTTCAAATTATTGGTAGTTGAAGTATTTGGATAAAAGGAGGACAAAACTTCCATAGGACTTTTGAACCCTAAGACTCTAGAGGGTAGCCTGTTAATTAGGTATGTTGCGGTAAGAGTGGCTTCCCCCCATAAGGTTTTTGGGACATTTTTCTGATACAATAGTGCTCGGGTTTGTGTTAGAAGGTGCCCATTTTTCCTCTCTGCAACCCCATTCTGTTGTGGTGTTTTGACACAAGAAGACTCATGAATGATACCTTCTCTTTGACAAAAAGAAGTAAGGTTCTGGTTAAAGTAATCTTTGGCATTATCAGACCTAAGTTTCTTGATAGTCACCCCAAACTGATTTTTTACCAGAGAGACAAAATTTTGAAAAACAATGCATACTTCAGACTTCTGTTTAAGTAAGAAAACCCAAGTAACCCGTGTACAATCATCTATGAAGGTGACAAACCATCGAGCACCAGACACAGTGGGAATGACAGAGGGACCCCATACATCAGAATGAATAAGATAAAAGGGAATTGTGCTCTTTTCATTACTAATAGGAAAGGGTACACGCTTATGCTTAGCCATTTCACACACCTCACAATGAAAACTCTCAACATCCAAATTGATAAAGAAAGAAGGAAATAGAGTCCTAAGGGTCCTAAAAGCGGGATGTCCTAGACGATAATGATAAAGAAAAACTTTCTCCTTGTTGGATAGCAGGGAGTCTGTCATGAATGACTGATGCAGGCAGTCCTTGGCAATTCCATCTGTCTCCTCCAGGTAGTAAAGGTCATTCCATTCCCTAGCACGTCCAATCATCGTCCCCAAAACCTTGTCCTGAAATACATAATGATTGCTGTCAAAAATTACATTACATGACAAGTCTTTTGTAAGCTTTTGTATAAAGACAAGATTGGTGGATAATTTTGGGACATGGAGCACATTGTTCAGGTTATTGAAGGAGTAATGTGGATGTCGCCTAGGCCAGCTACGGTTACAAGGGTTCCATCGGCTGTGGCAATTTTCTTATTACTAGGACAAGGTGAGTATGTGGAAAAGTGTTTGGAGGAGGGTGTCATGTGATCTGTTGCACCTAAATCTAGTATCCAAAAATTTTGGGAGGGGGCTTCTGAGACATTTAATCCAAAGGAAAATAGAAGCTTATCGGAGTATGCCAAAGTACAAGTACCTGGTGGTTTTTCTAGACTCATAAGGAAGGCTCTCACCCTGTATATCTCCTCCTGATTGAGAATGGTAGATTCGGTCTTGCTTCCTTCACCTTTTTCAGCAATAGCAACCTGAGCATGTCCACCCTTCAGTGCAGGTTCCCCTCTTTTGCTCCATTCACGAGCAGCAGGCTTCCCATGTAGTCTCCAACACTTCTCTCGGGTGTGGCGTGGCTTGTTGCAATAGGTGCACCACAATGCATCCTTCTTCTTCTCGACGGCATATGCTGGAATGCGTTTAGAATGTTCAGCCACCAATGCTGAACTTTCAAGGACTAGGGTATCCAACATCAAACTCCTCCTGCTCTCTTCACCTCGAACCATAGCCACCACTTCATTGAGACATGGGAGATCTGATTTCCCTAAAATCTGAATTCTAACTTGATCATATTCAGGGTTCAGACCAACCAAAAAATCATAAACCCTATCCTGCTCAATGAACTTCTTCAGAATAGCTGCATCAGTAGGGCAATTGGTTTTGATCACTCGATAATGATCCAGTTCCATCCATAGAGACTTCAAGTGATTTGCATATTCGGTGACTGATTTGTTCCCTTGCTTCGCGGCGATTGTCTTCACCTTTACTTCATAAACCTAAGCTGCATCCTTGGCTTTGGAATAAGTTTGTCCCACTGCATCCCATATCTCCTTGGCAGTATTGAGGAACATACAAGTGTCACTGATCTCTGGAATCATTGTGTTCCATAGCCAAGCCATGATCATAGAGTCCTCTTCATCCCATGCTACAAACTTAGGGCTGTCCTTGCTAGGTCCAACACCAGTCAGATGACTTATCTTCCCCTTTCCTTTCAGTATTGTACTAACAAGCTGGGACTATTTCAAATAATTGTTTCCATTCAATCTGTATGCAGAATGGATGTTCTGCAATTCTCCTTGCTGTTGAGCATCGCCCTGAACATCTACAGCCTGTTTTTCCTCCTTATCGGCCATTGGTGATGATTCTGACCCCTCTCAACAAAGCAAAAAATCAGCAATTCTGAAACTGGCCGCGGTCAACGGAGGTCAACAGAGGTCAACGAAAGTCAACGGTGGTAAACAAAAGTCAACGACAGTCAACAAAAGTCAACAGAAGTCAACGCAGTCAACTGTGGTCAACGGCGGCAGACTGCAATAAAGGCAATCGAATGTAAGGCGCAATGAAGGCAGCCCTGAGGAAATTGCAGCCGCAATTAAGGCGGCCAAATATGGAGACTTTTCTCCTGGATCAAAAACCAAAAACTCGTGATACTATGTGGAAAAACAGAATGAATATTCTGACTAATATTTCTTGCTTTCATTGAGATAGTAGTAGAATATATATACATGATACTAAGCACTTAAATTAGGAAGTCAATCAGCCTATTCTAGGCTAGAATCCCTTCGAGGGATTTACCCTCATTACAGTCATAAATACAGATTTACAATCATAACTACAGATTGATATGATATATTTACATTCCTAAAAAAGGAATAAAATCCCACAAAAAGCAACAAGAAAGAAAACATTTTTATAAAGGAATAAACTAAAAGTTACAACAAAAGCCACATCTTTTTGTTTTGGTTGAAGGGAAAGTTCATTATATAAAAAAACAGAGTACAAAACAGGAGGCTCATGAGTCCTCCTAAACCACAAAGGAAAGGAACAAAAGAAAGTACATCAACTCAAAAGAGCAAACCAGCCCCATTGCATGTCATATACAAGAAACAACCTATTTTATAAAGCGGAGATTCCAGAAATGCCAAGCCATTAGCCAGCTGTCGTTAACTAGTTCCCTCCAGGTCCAACATCTTGGCTCGGCTTATCGCCTCAATCAATCTCCCTTAAAAACCAATGAGCTTCCCACAAGGAAGCTAAGCAAACAAGTCTGTCACACAAAAAGTGTGGAGGGAGAAATATGTCACTAAAAATTTTACAATTATGTTCCAGCCAAATACACCGCACTCCACCAAAAAGAACAAAAGTTACAATTTTTAACCACCTTATTTCCTTTTGACACATAAAGCCTCTATAATGAATAGAGAGAAAGATTTCCAGGATAGGCAGACGGATCCAATGTTCTCCAAACAGACCAAAAAACTAGCTATAAAGTTGCCACAGTACCTCACATTGCAACAAAAGCACATCTTCAAACATAAGTCAAACTAAAAACGCAATATAGATAACTAATAACTAATTGTAAAAGCTTATCAAAAAAATATAAAACCAGTATTAATCAGTATCCAAAAACTATCAAACATAGAAGCTCTACAAGTAATTAAAGAAAAAGAACAAAGCAGTTCAAAACAAGCTCATAAAATTAACTCTCCAACATCACAGACAATAAAACATGCAACAGAAACATCAATGTTAGTACGGAACATTTTCTCTCTCCCTAGACCATTACACAACGGAAGAAACAGAATGGCAAAAAAAAAGGAAGACAAAGAAAGACTTTGTTTTGCTTCTTAATTCTTTATATGTAATGAAAAATGTACAGTGCATCTTAATTCTTTATATGTAATGAAAAATGTACAGTGCATCATTCCCAAGGCTATTTTATTAAATCACGTTCACAATTTGGAAAACCAAATGAACTTGTTTGTAGTAATGAATGAAGATCAAAAGAATCAAGTATAATGCATCAAAGGGTAGCAGATGAAAGCTTGCCTGTATGCTTCCTGGTCCAGCAACCCATCTACGTGAAAGGGTTGTAACCCGAAATCTCATTTGCCCACTGTTATTCTGATAACTGAAGCAAAATATCTGTAATGAGTGAGAAATATTTCATCTACATCACCATAACAGGCAATAGATTACTCAAAGGTGCACTACGATGGTTTTCATACTAAGTCAAGAATTGGAAGTAAAATTGATTGCTTGTGGACTGCACTGTAGCATCAGGAGTTTCCTTCCTCACAATGTCGAAAAACAGACATAATGATGTGGATTTGTCAAGGCCACACATCTTCCATGCGCTTGTTCCCCCTTGACCAATAACAGCATCTGAGCACAATGGGCCTTTCTGCAGATACAAGGAAGAAGCTAAGCATCTTTTAATTTTTTTGGGGGGTGGGGGGGGAGGGAGAGGGGAGAGGGGAGGGGGAAGGGGGTTTAAGTAGTGGAAAAGAGAGAAGAAAGCATCTAGATATACCTTTTCAAGAGATGCACAAGGGCCGATAATACCTTGGACTTTCATGTCCTTTGAGCAGTTTATCTCAAATATTCCACTGCAAAAAGAAGTTAAAATAAGAAACAAAAGACAATATATATAGAAAGACAAGATGATCAGGACCATCTATACTAAATTGTTAAGAGAGTTTAATATATGTTAGAACAATGTACATATGTAGTAAGGTCATGTTCATGGTAGCATTTCTGTCTATTATCCCGTGGTAACATGGTATCAGTGCTTGGTTCTCCTGATACCAAAACGAAGGGAGCTGACTGAGTCAGCAGCCACAGAGCATGTTGGTCGGCAACCAGAGTATAAAAGGCTCTGGTACCAAACTGATGTAGAATAAAAGGCCCTGGGTTTAAAATTATAGTTACCAGATCCACCAACTTACGCCTAAACCATTGTCTGAGTCATCCATCCCAGACTGCTGTGCTTTCTCCTCCCAGATTGTAGTGATATATGTGTTCCGGAATGTTAAAATTGGCAAGCCCACAACATGAAGAAAAAATGGTGAAAAGAGAACAAGCTCTGTTACATAACATCCTCTGTTTGAGGGTTCTTTTTCTGGCTTTTTTTATGGATTACTCTTCAACAAACACTAATGGTGTTCAAAAGTCAAGTAAAACGAGCCAACAACGGCATGTGCTCTGCCATTAAAGATGATTCCCATCGATTTCTCCTCTCATAGTATCCCAAAGTCATGGAAAAATGGGTTCTGGTGAACAGTTAAAGGCAGTCATAGAGGTGGAGAGTGTGAACAAAGGTTGGAGGATTAGTGAAGAGGAAGGTGAGGGTGTGCGCTGTTTAGGAACAGAATGACTAGGTGTCAATAGGAAGTGTAGTGGTACTGTTACTGATGTTGAGATCTGGAAAACAAACGTACACAAGATTATCTGTTTGACAAATGATAAGATGAAAAAACTATTAGAGGCCTTTAGCCATTAATATAAGAGGAATTCAAAAAGACACTATCTCATGGTACTGGTCACTTGAACTCCTAAGGCACTCTATCTATTTCTAAAATTGGATTTTACTGCAATGCACCCCATTATAAAATCATGAGCAGTTGGTATGGAGCCTGTCTGAGATTGGTATGAAGCAAAATACTGGAGATTTGATGGCTGAAGTCAATCATGGCCAGGAGGGCTCACCACCAGCATTGTTTCTTGGTATAAGGTATTTTGGCAATGCTGCCAGTAGGCCCAGCAGCGAGTGGGATGCTAAGGTTTTCTCCCCCAAGATCTGGATACCATGTAGAAGATGAGAATGGGAGAAGAACCAATATGGTGAATGCGTGACTTGAACAAGTCACCTCTGTTTATATTTATTCTAAAGAATCAACATTTTTTCCCAGCTTACACAATCATACACCAGTACAATAATTACACAAATGTAACTATGTACTATTTACCTAACATAGCTTAGTATTTTACTAACAATAATAAATTTATGAATACAGTAATTTGTCTTTACTACACAAGCAAGCAACATAACTAACTCAGGAGATCCATATATCATACAAAAAAAAATTTAAAAAAATGAAAATTTTTAAAGACTTACTTTGATGATAGACCCAGCTCATAATCACCCAAATGGAAAACACGCTTAAGTGAATCCTTGAACACTGAATGACCAAAACTTTCAGCAAGTACAACAAGGCCCCCAGTTCTTTCAACAGCAGTTTTAAGTTCAGCAATACCAACCTGTAAGACAAAGTAGAAAGCAGTAAATTATTATTTTCAAATATATGAAAATTATTAAATGATAAGCAACAACTGGAATGTGCATTATGCACATCTATAGCAATTAAGGAATAACACCCTTGTCAGCCTACAGACCACCTAAAAATTATAAGCTTAGCATAACAAAACTTCAACAGAAACGAAATCAGGTAGAGCAGTTAACAAAATGATCACTTTTTTTTTTCCTCTTTACTCCTTAAAATCAACCAGGGGTTTTGGACTATAGGAGTTATGAACTTGCACATTCTAGTTATTAATGGCAGGAGCCGTTAGACTGATGGGGGTCATTGGCAGGATTGCCTTAAGTGTTAAGATATCTAACAACACTTAAGTTTCATCAAACAACATAGTTGAAACAATTTTTTTCAATAAAATAGGAATCTAATTGTAAAATTCAGATGAAATCCTCTTGTATTTCCTTGAATTAGAATAATTACAAGGGGGTATAAATAGAAGGAAAACTACCACTAATCTAGGAGCCTTAATGAGAGGCGTAAAGTCCTCTTCCTAAAAATCAGTAAACACGGAATAAAAAGGGATTTGATATACATGGAATCCCGTAAAGAATAAAACAACAAAGGACTACAGCTAGCAGTCCATAAATAGAAGGATCTGTCAATTATGGCTGATCCTGCAAATTAGGAATTGTAATTCCTATTAATCATGAACCGATATCCAACACTCCCCCTCAAGCTAGGTGGTAGATGTCAATCATGCTCAGCTTGGATCTTAGGTTCTCATAATTCGGCCTAACAAGAGCTTTAGTCAAAATATCTATTGTTTGATGACAAGACGGAATGTGACCCAGTCTGATGATCCCATCATCAATTTTTTCTTTTATGAAGTGGCGGTCAATCTCAACATGTTTGGTTCTGTCGTGATGAACAGGATTCTTAGCAATACTAATAGCAGCTTTGTAGTCACATAAGACTTTCATAGTATGGTTTGAAGAAATACCAAGTTCCTTGAGTATTCTTTGCAACCATATTCCTTCACAAATACCATGGGCCATAGCCTTGAATTCTTCTTCAACACTGCTTCTAGCCACTACAGACTGCTTCTTGCTTCTCCAAGTAACTAAGTTACCCCACACATATGTGCAATACCCAGTAGTGGATTTTCGGTCAGTTACTGATCCTGCCCAATCTGCATCAGTAAATACTTCAACATCTCCGTTGGGGTTCTTTTTGAAATGGAGTCCTCTACCCGGGGTCTTTTTTAGATACTGCAGAATTCTATTTACAGTCTTCATATGATTCTCAATAGGATTGTTCATAAAGCGACTTACCATACTCACGGAGAACCCAATATCTGGTCTAGTATGAGTCAAATAAATCAATTTTCCTACCAATCTCTGGTGTCTTTATTGGTTGGGGGGCTTTCTTCTTCTGCTCCAATTTTTCCCATTGGTTCCATTGGAGTGTCTGCGGGTTTGCACCCCAGCATACCTGTTTCCTGCAGTAGGTCAAGTGTATACTTCCTCTGAGACACGGAGATTCCATCTTTGAACCGAGCCACTTCCATCCCAAGGAAGTACCTGAGAGGGCCCAAGTCCTTGACTTCAAAATTCTTTTGCCAAAGAGCTCGAGATGTTCTGTCTCTTCATGATCATCACCTGTGCTTATGATGTCATCTACGTAGACTATGAATAATGCTATTTTTCCTTCGACCGAGTGTTTGACAAACATAATATGATCTATCTAGCACTAGATGTACCCATATTTCTTCACCACTCGAGCCAGTCTATCAAACCAAGCACGAGGTGACTGCTTAAGACCATAGAGTGACTTCCGAAGTCTGCACACCTTGCTAGAAGTTTCTGGTTTTTCAAGTCCAAGAGGAATCTTCATATAGATATCCTCCTCTAATTCACCATTGCGAAATGCATTTCTGATATCTAGTTCGTGTAGAGGCCAATCCAAATTTACTGCCAAGAATAGGATAAGTCGGATAGAATTGAGTTTTGCCACTAGGGCAAATGTTTCCTCATAATCAACCCCATAGGATTGAGTGAATCCTTTAGCAACTAACCGAGCTTTATACCTGTTCACACTCCCATCAGTATTATATTTGACTGAGAAAATCCACTTGCACACAACTAGTTTCTTTCCTTCCGGTAACATCACAAATTCCCAAGTACCATTCTTTTCTAATGCATGAACTTCCTCTTCTACAGCAGCCTTCCATTCTGGTTGTTGAAGAGCCTCTTGGACATCCCTTGGTATTTGAACACCATCTAGAATAGTGACAAATACCTTGTAATCCTGTGATAATTTTCCACAAGATACATAGTTGCCAATAGGATGTTGAGCGCATGATCTCAATCCTTTCCTTAAGGCAATTGGTTGATCGAGATCATGAACTGTTGGACAAGAATTATCAGATTCTGTACTAGACATGGAATAAGGGATTGTGTTACCTTGATGAGCTTTCGAGGACTCTAGATCCTGGTCAGATTCTTGGCTTTGCCCCAGAGATGTGCAGATTTCTGGCTCCCTTTGAAGTTTCTGTCTCCTTGAGTACAGCAGTAAATTCTTATTAGCATGTGTACAGTGAGAGAAGGAGTTGGATCAATAGGAACAGGTGCAGCCACTTGAGTTTGGATGATTGTAGGTAAGGGTTCAGCCACTTGGTTTTCGTTTTGAGTAGGTGAAGGTATTATGACTGTCTCGGGTGCCTCAGTTTCCCAAAGTTGGGATTCTGTAATTGTCCTCTCCCCCTGAATGTTAACTTTGGGATAGTAAGGTTGGTTCTTGTTGGACGGTGGCCTCTGTGGACGATGTTCCAACAGTTTTTAGTGTAGATATTGTTTTTAGTGTTCTATTAATTTGTTGCTTATTTTGAAGGAACTAGTTTTTAATGTACAACAGCTGCCTCTATATAATCTTCATTGTAAACATTTTGTTTTTTGATGAGCAATAATGTACAGTGTTCATATTCTTCAAATTCCAAGATGGTATCAGTGCAGTTCTGATCCGAGGACTGTCTTTGTTTTCTACTGAGCCTTTTTTTCTTCAGCCTTCATTGCCAACCAAACTCTGATTTTTTTTTTTGGCCTTCATTGCCAACCAATCTCTGTTTTTGGCTTTCATCGCCCCCAAACCGTACCAAGAATCCCAAACAGTACCCAGAAACCCAAACAATACCCAAAAACCCAAATAGTCGGCCTTCATTGCCAACCAAGGCCATCATAGCCATTCTTTCGTCCAAGTAAGGTCACGAGGTGTCTCAGAAAGCTTTCTTACAATTCAGACCGATCTTTCATTAAGTAGATCCAAGTACATCTTGAGTAGTCATCAATGAAAGTTACAAAATAACGAAAGCCTAGAATTGAACTAGTGCGACTAGGCCCCCAGATATCTGGGTGAACTAACTCAAAAGGAGACTTGGACCGACTTGGTTCTTCATTGTGAAAGGAAGAACAGGCATGTTTGCCAAGTTGACAAGATTCACATTGAAGAGACTGTAAATGAGAAAGAATAGGAACCATTTTCTTCAATTTATTTAAACATGAATGACCCAGACGATTATGAAGGATACTTGGAGAATCAGCCACAGCACAGATGGTTGAGGAAGAAGGTTGAAGGTAATAGAGCCCACGTGATTCAGAGCCTTTGCCAATCATCTGTCCCGTACTCCGGTCCTAAATATAGAAAGAATCAGAAAGAAAAGTTACTGAGCAATTAAGAGTGTGAGTCAATTTACTAACTGAGAGTAGATTAAAAGGACTGCCAGGAATGAGAAGAACAAAATCTAAATTTGAAGAGGGAAGAGGAGAAATCTTCCTAATGCCAGTGGCCAGAACTTTCGAACCATCTGCAAGGGTTATTGAATGAGGAATTTTTGTAGGAGATAAATTTGAAAATAATGAAGGATTACCAGCAATATGATCTGATGCACCAGAGTCCAAAATCCAGGATCTAGAAGGCAAAGATTGAGAAAAACAAACTGAGGAATTACCAGATTGAGGTCCTGAGGATAAGATATTGTTAGAAGCTGCCTTTAACTTGAGGTACTCCTTATATTCACTATCAGATAAGAGAATCTTATTTTCTTGTGGAGGATCATCTGTTTTTGCGGTATCCGGTGCCTGCATTTGTGACATATTGACAGTTTTTCCCAGAAAGCCATTCAGAGAGTAGCATCGATCTTGAGTATGCCCCATTCGTTTACAATAAGAGCATTGTGGTTGATTACCACGACCGCCTCTTCCACGGCCACGACTACGTCCACCACGACCAGAATTTGTCAAGAAGGCTGCATAGTCTTCTTGAGGATCAAGTTTGAGAGATTCATCAGACAACGGAACACGGAATAATCGATTATTCAGTTCATCAACAGTAGGAATGTTTGGATTTGTCAAGACTTGATTTCTAACATTTTCAAAGTCCCTATGCAAGCCATGAAGAACAAAGACCATGTACATCTGATCTAACTTGTCCACCACCTTTTTAGGATCACCATCAGTTAGATGCATCTTGACTTGCTGAATTATGAACTGAGCTTTGTTCAAATAGGAAATTAAGTCATGATCTTGCATTTGAAGAGTTGCCAAATTGTGGACAAAGTCATAAAGTTGCTGAATGTCATTAGCATAAACACTTTTAGTCTTCTTCCAAATATCATAACAAGACTTATACGAACGGTAGTGAACCAGCAGTGATGGATCAATGGACTGCCAAAGAAGAGACACTAACTGATAGTCAACCTTTTGCCATTCATCCTTTAATGCAACATCAATTTTCTCTACTTGAGTTGTCAGATGATCATAAAGTCCCTGACCGAGGAACCAAATTTCGACGGCTGAACACTAATCCATATAGTTTTTGCCATTAAGTTTCACAGAAGTAATTGAAGGAGTTCCTGAAAAGGCAAATGAGATAGGACTTTTCTGACCCTTGTCAGAATTTGTTGCTGATGCCATTTGGTAGAAAAGAAATCAGAAACAGAATTATATTTAAAGAACCGAATGACAGAGGCTCCAAGAACACTTAGACCCAGTAACCAAACAGTATGCAAAAACAGTGAAGGAACAGTATAAACAATAATGGAACAAGATCTGAAGTAAACAAGACGATAACAAAGCAATGTGAACGATGCGTGAACAAAGTGACGAGGAGCAAAGACCGTGAACAGGTGGACGAACAATCACTGTCGTCGAGTGACGAACAAGATCAAGTAAATAGTGATAGGAACAATACCGTGAACAGTGACAAACGAGATCGTGAGCGATGTAAACAAGACTGATCTGAAGTGAACAAGTGACGTAAAAACAAGATCTGAGTGAACAAGTATGGATTGAGAGACCAGAAGAGGGATCAACCTGCTCTGATACCAACTTGAATATCCAAGAAACTTAGAAAGGATTTCTGAATTGCTTTAGTGACCCACCCACTCAGCAGATGATCTATTTATATACATAATCAATACAATTTACAAGAAAGGGAATTAACTCTAACTTTAATTCCCAAGATACAATGAATCCTAAGGTTGCAATGAATTCTAAGATACAATGAACACTAATTAGTGGGATAATAATTATATCCTACTTCCAACATAATTATCTATTTCCAACACAAACAAAACCCGACTCCTCCTGAGCAATAAACATAGGTGGTTGCTCCATATAAATCTCCTCCTCCAAATCACCATGTAAAAAGGCATTTTTATTATCTAACTGATACAAAGGCCAACAATGTATGCCAGCCAGCGACAAAAAGAGACGAACAAAATGTAACCTTTTGCCACAAGACGGGCCTTCAACCGATCCACCGTGCCATCAGGACAAACTTTGATAGTGAAAACCCAGCAGCAGCCAACCATAGACTTCCTAGGAGGGGACGAAACAAGAGTCCATGTATGGTTAGATTCCAAGGTTGTCATCTCATTAAGCATAACCTGTCGCTACCCGGGATGGGATAGTGCTTCCTGAACAATTTTAGGAATAGAAATGGAAGACAAGGCAGAAACAAAGGCATAATGGGAAGAAGATAAACGATGATAGCTCAAAAAATTATAAATGGGATGAGGATTACGGGAAGAACGAGTACCTTTGCGAAGAGGGATGGGTAGGTCAGTTGGAGGCTCGAGTTGGGCCAGAATAGGTGGAGATGCAAGAGCAGGAGGTGAATCACTGGTGTCAGGAACAGGGGCAACCTCCAAAACCTTAGGACGTGGACGACATTGGAAAGTGAGACGAAAGGGCTAGATAGGATACTTTGAGGCTGATGAATTTTCGGGCATTTGTGGCACCGAAGGAATAGAGATGGGAGAATCAAAAGAGGGAACAGGTAATACCTGAGAGACAGATTCTGGCACAACTGGTGAGACAAAATAAGATGTATCTTCAAAGAAGATGACATTTGCGGAAATATAAAAACGATGGGTGGATGGAGAATAACACTGGTACCCCTTTTGGACACGAGAATAACCGAAAAAGACACACTTCACAGCACGGGCAGCCAGCTTGTCTAGGCCTGGAGCAACATTATGGACAAAACAAGTAGAACCGAAAACACGAGGCAGAACAGTGAGAACAGAAGAAGGCATACAATTTATTAAATAACCGACAGTGAGAACAACATCACTCCAAAATTTTAAAGGGACACTGGCATGTAATAAAAGAGTGCGAGTTGTTTCAACTATATGACAATGTTTGCACTCAACTACACCATTTTGTTTAGGTGTGTGAGGACAAGCAGATTGATGAAACATACCATGAGGCCATGAAGGAATTGAAAGGGGCAGAAAAATATTCTTTTGCATTATCACTACATAAGACACGAATAGTTCAACCAAACTGATTGAGAATTTCACTACAAAAATTTTGAAAAACAATAAACAACTCAGAATGTTCTTTCATTAAGAATAACCAAGTACATCTTGAGAAATCATCAATGAAAGTAACAAAATACTTATATCATAAGACAGACACGACACGACTAGGACCCCAAACATCAAAATGAACAATATCAAAAAGAGACTCTGAACGACCCGTAACCTTGCTTGGAAAGGAAACCCGAACATGTTTTCCAAGTTAACATGACACACACTCCAAGGACTATAGATGAGAGAAATGAGGAATCATTTTCTTGAGTTTATTCAGACTCGGATGAGTCAAACGTCGGTGAAGAAGGCTAGGTGATTTTGTGGCAGTACATATGGTTGAGGATGGAGGCTGTAGATAATAGAGACCACGTGATTCAGATCCTGCTCCAATCGTCTGCCCCGCAATTCGATCCTGGATAAAGAAAGAATTAGAAGTAAAGGTTATGGAACAATTGAGAGATCGAGTAAGTTGACTAATAGAAATTAAATTAAAGGGACACCCAGGTACAAATAAAACTGAATTCAAAGATAGAGAGGGAAGAGGCGAAGCTTGAACAATGCCAGTGGCCGTTGTTTTAGAGCCATCAGCAAGAGTGATGTGATGTAGTGTTTTTTGAAAGGATAAGGTGGAAAAGAGGGAAGAATTACCTGCTATATGATCAGAAGTACCAGAATCCAAAATCTATGAACCAATAGGAGATGAATGAGAGACAAATCATAGAATTACCAATATAGGCTATAATTGCTGAAGATGAGGCTTGTTGGCTGGCCTTAAGTTGAAGGCACTCCTTGTATTCACTAGCTTAAAAGAGATTCTGATTGTCGCTTCCAAATTCAATTTTCTTATCAGCGGAACCCAATGCTTGAGACTGTGTTACATTAGTTGTCTTTTCAGGAAAACCATGCAGAGAATAGCACTTGTCTTGAGTATGCCCTGTGCGCTTGCAATAAGAACAATAAGAGATATCACCTCTACCACGACCACCTCTTCCACCACTCCCATGGCCTTGGCCTCCATGATCTACTGAGTTTAAGACAAAAGCTGAAGATTTTGAAACTATCTAAGAACCAATACCAGATGTCTCCTCAGATGAGGGAACGCGAAGTAAACGATCAATGAGTTCCTCCACCGTAAGAATATTAGGATTGGTCAAACATTGATTTCGGACAGATTCAAAAATTTTATGTAAACCGTGGAGAATGAAGACCACATACATGTTATCAAGTTTTTCTAGTACCTTTGTAAGATCATCGCCCGATAGGATGAGTTTGATGTCTTCGACGACTGACTGTGCTCTGTTTAGGTAAGAAGGAAGGTCATGGTCTATCATCTGGAGCGTGGCCAAGTTATGGACAGAATCATAGAGGCGTTGTATATCATTAGAATACACACTCCGAGCCTTCTTCCATATGTCATGACATGTTTTGTAAGAACGGAAGAGCACCAATAACTTTGGATCAATAGATTGCCATAGTAAAGACACTAACTAATAATCAACCCTTTTCCACTCATCACGCACATCAGCAGCAATGTCTGCTTCCTTCTTGGTGAGGTGCTCATAGAGACCTTGACCTAAAAACCACATCTCAACAGCGTTATACCAATCTACAAAATTCTTACCATTAAGTTTCTCTGAGGTTATAGTAGGGCTGCCAGAGAAAGGCAAATGAAATGAGATTTTTCTTCATAGGTCCAGAATTGTCAAAGGTGGCAATAGATGAATGGGTTGCGGAAGCCATTGTGGAGAGAGAAACTAACCCATGAAGTCAACAGGGGGTCAACTGGACAACCGACCAACAGAACGGAGAGAGGAGACGCCAATGAGCAGAACGGGACAAGCGGCGAGTCAAACGAAGGCCAGGATGGTGGCGCATGGCCTGCACGCGCTGTCAGGACGAGATGAAAGAAGCGTGCATGAGGGCACGTGGCAGGAGCCTCCGGTGAGCTGCTTGGAGGGATGGCCAACCAGATGCTTCTGAGACAATTCATGCCCTCACCTTGGTGGTGGAGGGTCCGGAAGTTAGGGTTCTAGTCGTCACAGTGACTTAGAACCGCAACGGGGAGTGGAGACGCGTCCCTAGTTTGAAACTTGCTCAGATACCAACTTGATCTGCTGGAATTGCTTGAGAGAAATCCTCTCAGCACTCATTCAATATATACAGCAAGGAATTACAAAAGGGATCAACCAATCTCCCATAATAATAGGAGTTTCCTAAACTATAGGAATGTAGTTAACTAAGCAGAAAAATCAAATCAAAATAGAATCCTAATCTAATCACAATCAATTCAGAATATACAATTAGAATATACAATAATCAACACGTTCAACTCGCCTGCGACCTCTGCTTCTATTTCAGTGGTCAAAACTCCAGTCCAAAGCTGTTTGGATAGTGGGTTCACCTTCTCCGACGTCTTTTACAATTCTGCCTTGATTTTTTTACTCCAGCGGTTCTACTTTGTCTCTCACGATGTCAATCGAAGGAGAGGTTTCAAATGTCTCTCTGCACGACCTTTAGAAGCTCTCAGGTACTTGTTCTTTGACTTATTCGGGTAAGTTACCTTTTTCCATTGGATTCAATATCTCGGGTACAATTTTTACCAACTCCTGGATTATGAATTTAAGAGCCACAGACCATATGACCAACAACCCCACTATATTTTCCACTTATTCTCCATGCCCAAGCAATAAGAAATATCCACAACTGATGGTTCCTTGACCACTGTAGCTGGTATAGGAGAAGTCCAACTAAGCCCCCTAGTGACCTTAAACAATGTCCTTCATGTCCCTAAACTGTCCACAAATCTGATTTCTGTTCAGAAATTAATTAAAGATTTATCTTGCAAAATGGTTAACAATCATTGTGTTTTTCAGGACAAGGATTCGGGGAAGATGATTAGACGTGCTAGGGAGCAAGATGGTCTCTACCTCCTTGAAGCACCTTGTCAGGTAAACAGGACCAAGAGCGGACTTGGACACCTATATTCTTTTACCTCAAAACTTCTTTCAACCAAAAAAGACAAAATTTGGCTTGTTCACTGTAGATTAAGCCATCCGTCCTTTTTTATTGTTAAGAGCCTTTTTCCTTCTTTGTGTAAAGGTCTTGATGTTGAACAATTTCATTGTGAAGTATGTGAAATTGCCAAACATAAGCATGCCATTTTCCAATTAGTAATACAAGAAGTTTTGTTCCTTTTTCTCTTATTCACTGTTGTAATATATGTTGTAATATATTAGCTTTAATATCAGATATGTACAGATACGTTTTTTATTCTTGCTTTTATTAGGGCGGATATTTCTCCCTTTTTTTAGGATAGCAATTAATAGCATTAGTCTATATATATTGTAACCTTCTCGTACGGATGAATTAAGGAATAATATTCAGATATTCAAATTTTCCTCCTTTCTATATGGTATATCGACTGACAGGGCGTTTCCTAGAGCTTGCCTTGTTTTTTTTCTTTCGACCTTATTGAAAGCCTTTTATTGACGACCTTATTCTTTGAAAGAAATTTTATTGCACTGCGACCTTCTTCTTTGCCTTAGTTTCAAACCTCCACCGCCACTGTCTGCGCCGTTTTTGGCCTCACCGCCCCCGCCGGGGTGCTTGTCGGCGTTTTCAGGCCGACCTCCACGAAAAGCCCACCCCAAAGCGCCGCCACGCGCCTCCAACGCGCGTGAGAGCCACGCGCGCCCTCCACGCCTCCGTTCACGCGCGCGACCAACGCCGTTCGGATCGTCGGCTCCTCCCGTGCCTTTTTGCTTATTTTCGGTCCACCCGGCATGTCTACGGTGGACACCCGGTCCTCCGCCATCACTACGCCTCTCTCCGGTTGTCGTTCCAACGCCTCCGTTGTCGTTCCAAACACTAAATCCTCATGATCTTCCGGTCTTACACTCTTCTTATCATCTCAATGGTAAGAATTATCTCCAATGGGCCGGGTTATTCGCACCACTCTCAAGGGTCGTCGGAAGTTGTCGCACATTGTAGGAGATCCTCCATGAGGCCAATGACCCACGATTCGGCATTTGGGATGATGAAGATTCGTTGATTATGACTTGGCTATGGAACTCTATGACACCGATATCGGTAAGAATTGTATGTTTTTTACCTACGCACGTGAAATTTGGGATAGTTTGGGTAAAACTTATTCTATGAAACAAGATATTCTTTGTTATGAATTAGAAAATACAATTTTTAATACCAAGCAAGGATCTCTTTCTCACATCCTTGATTATTATGGTACTCGAATGGTTTATGGATTGAGTGGATCAAAACCAGATTTAAAAATGAAATGCGGTGAGGATTCTGCTACTTTAGCCAAGTTTATTGAGCGTGGACGGGTCTTTAAGTTTCTCTCTGGGTTGAATCTTGAATATGATCCTATTCGGGTTCGATTTTGGGTAAGGACAAGCTTCCTTCTCTCTCCGAGTGTTCTACACGTTAGGGGGAAGAGAGTCGTCGGGCATCATGTTGAATATGGTAATTCGGTGATGGTTCGCTTTGGCCACTTGGTAAAGGTCCTATTGGTGGGTTATCATTTGAAAAGCTTTGGCTCATCCTCTTGGAAGTCGTCCGCCAAACGTGACGAGGCCGGTGTCCTTTTGCAAGAAGTCTGGGCACACTAAGGACACTTGTTTTAAACTCCATGGCGAGAGATAAGGTTCTTGGACGCTCTGGGGGTTTTAAAGGCGATCAACAAAGGCAAGTTAATCAAACAAGTGTCCGATTTGGTTATTGAGGGTGAAGAGGTCTCGCACCACCGTCTGGGGAGGCAATTCGGCGCTTAGTAAAGGAGTTAGAAACTCTCTTGGATTCTATGAGTAAGCCTTAGGCACTTGTTCTCTAACTATGACCTGGTGGTAAGAATTTCGAGTTCTTTTTCTTTTAATGTTTCTAGTCATCGTATCGAGGATCTCTGGATTATTGACTTGGTGCTACCGATCATATGACCCCTTATCCCTCATATTTCTCCACTTACTCTAAATTATCGGTAAGCATCACATCTTGTTGCTAGTGGATCCCATGTTCCTGTTTTAGGATGTGGTACTATTTCACTTCACCCTTCCCTTCCTTTACATAATGTGCTTCATGTCCCTCATTTGTCTAATAACCTCATTTCTATTCATAAGCTTACCAAGATTTAAACTGTACGGTGACCTTCTTTCCTCTCATTGTGTGTTTCGAGGATCTTACCACGGGGAGGACGATTGGGGTTGCTAAGGAACAGGGAGGGTTATATGTTCTACACCGACTTCACGGTCATACTAGTCCGACGATGTCCACATCCAATCATGCGACAAGTTCCGATTCTGCTGCATCTCAGATATGGCTTCATCACAAACGCCTTGGTCATCTTCCTTTCGGTCTTCTTAGGTCTTTATTTCCGCAATTGTTTAAAAATGAGTCGTTGAGTCTTTTCTTTGTGATGTTTGTCAATTTGCGAAACACCATCGCACAACGTTTTCTCCAAATAATAATAAAAGTATTGAACCTTTTGATCTTATTCATTCGATGTGTGGGGACCTTCCTCTAATTCTAATATATCGAGTGCAAAATGGTTTGTTTCATTTATTGATGATCTGCACTAGGGTCACATGGATCTTTCTTATGAAAGATAAATCGAAGTGTTTCAAATATTCTTGAATTTCTATCGCATGGTTCAAACCCAGTTTGGAAAATCCATAAAACGGTTACGATCTGATAATGGCAAGGAATATGTGAATCACCATTTTACAAATTTCCATAAAGACCATGGTGTGTTACATGAATTAACTTGTGTTGATACTCCCCAACAAAATGGGGTTGCAGAAAGAAAGAACCGTCATCTCCTAGAAATTGCCAGAGCTCTTTTATTCCAAATGTCTGTCCCTAAGTCTTATTGGGGGGAAGCTGTCTTAACTGCCGCATACTTGATAAACAGATTGCCCTCCCGTGTCTTGGATGGTCTTAGTTCTGTGCAAGTCATGACTTCCTTCTTCCCTTCCATCCCTACCATGAAGAATCTACCGTGTCGTGTCTTTGGCTGTGTTGCCTTTGTTCATGTCCATAGTCAATATCGTGGTAAGTTAGATCCTCGAGTCGTCAAATGTATCTTCATAGGGTATGCACCAGACAAAAAGGGTACAAATGTTATCATCCTCAAAGTCGTGTCTATGTCTCCATGGATGTTACTTTTCATGAGTCCGAGTCTTTTCACCTTCGTCCTCAGCTTCAGGGGGAGAGTGGTCAAGAAGCTGAGTCCCTTGAGTCATCTTTTGTTCCTCTTTTGGTTGAATCGATTGAGTCTTCTATCCCTCCTCTGATAAAGGATGTCACATCATCGTCTGGAACTTCAGAGACACCTAAAGAATCAGTATCTGTTCCTATAGATCGCTACAAGCAGGTGTATTATCGGAAAAAACCCAACCTGGTCCAACAGCAGCTTCAGTCGTCCGAACCAGAGGTAAGCATTCCTGATTCTGAACCTTTGAATAGTTCTTTACATGATATTTGTGAACCTAACCCTGATGACTTGCCAATAGCTTTAAGAAAAGCCAGAAGAACTTGTGCAAAATACCCCATATCTCAGTTTGTGTCCACTAAAAACCTATCAGTACAGCATCAGAGTTTTATTTCAACAATTGATTCTATCAGAGTCCCCACTTCAGTACAAGAAGCATTAATGAATAAGAATTGGGTTCAAGCCATGCATGAAGAAATGAGTGCTTTAAACAAGAATGAGACCTGGGAAATTGTTGAGAAGCCAGAAGGACAAAAGGATAGTTGGGTGCGGATGGATTTACACAAAGTGAAATATCGGTCGATGGTACTCTAGACCTAAGACAAAGCAAGGCTGGTTGCAAAAGGTACACTCGGACATATGGGATTGATTATGAGGAAACATTTGCTCCCGTAGCAAAGATGAACACAAATCGGGATCATTCTCTCCTTGGCGCACACTTTGGATGGGACTTGCACCAATTCGATGTTAAACATGCTTTTCTCCATGGGAATTTGGAAGAGGAAGTGTATATGGACATCCCACCGGGATATGGACCTACCGGTGGAGGGAATATGGTATGCAAGTTAAGGAAGGCCTTATATGGACTCAAGCAGTCTCCTCGTGCTTGGTTTGGGAGGTTCACCAATGCTATGGTGTCCTTAGGTTATAGGCAGAGCCAGGGAGATCATACCCTCTTTATAAAACATTCCAAAAAGAAGGCAGGCTTACACTTCTTCTGGTTTATGTTGATGACATGATCATTGCTGGTGATGATGAGGTTGAGAAACAGGTCCTAAAAGAAAAATTAGCTGCACAGTTTGAAATGAAGGACTTGGGGAAGCTGAAGTACTTCCTTGGGATAGAGGTTGCCTATTCCAAACAAGGCATCTTTATTTCCCAAAGGAAATATGTCCTAGATCTTCTTAAGGAAACAGGGAAGCTAGGTTGCAAAACCACAGGGGCACCTATTGAACAAAATCACAGGATTGGAAACAATGAGGAGAGCCCAAGGGTGGATAAGGCACAGTATCAGAGACTTGTGGGAAAACTGATATATTTGTCTCACACTAGACCTGACATAGCCTATGCTGTCAGTGTGGTTAGCCAGTTCATGCATGATCCTCGTGAGAGACATATGCTAGCTGTGAATAGAATTCTTCAGTATTTGAAGACAAGCCGGGAAGAGGACTTCTATTTCGAAAAGAACAAACATTGACCATTGAAACCTATACGGATGCAGATTATGCTTGGGTCGGTTGTCGACAGGCGGTCTACCTCATGTTACTGTATGTTTTTAGGAGGAAACTTGGTGACTTGGAGAAGTAAGAAACAAAATGTGGTTGCAAGGTCAAGTGCAGAGGCTGAATTTCGGGCTATAGCACAAGGAATTTTGAATTGTTATGGATGAGAATCATACTCGATGATCTCGAATAAAGTATGAAGCTCCTTTGAGGTTATTGTGTGATAACAAGTCGGCAATCAGCATTGCTCACAACCCGGTTCAGCATGATCGGACAAAGCATATAGAGATTGATCGCCATTTCATCAAGGAAAAATTAGATGATGGCCTTATAACTACTGATACGTCCCTTCGAGCACCAATTAGCGGATGTCTTCACCAAGGGGCTTCTCACGGAAGCGATTTCATAGTCTTACTTGCAAGTGGGAATGATTGATATTCACTCACCGGCTTAAGGGGAGTGTTGTAATATATGTTGTAATATATTAGCTTTAATATCAGATATGTACAGATACGTTTTTTATTCTTGCTTTTATTAGGGCGGATATTTCTCCCTTTTTTAGGATAGCAATTAATAGCATTAGTCTATATATATTGTAACCTTCTCTGTACAGATGAATTAAGGAATAATATTCAGATATTCAAATTTTCCTCCTTTCTATATTCACAATGCTGTTTAGGGTCCCTCTTCCATTCCTACTATCTCTAGGGCAAGATGGTTTGTGTCTTTTATTGATGACTGTACACGTGTTACGTGGATTTTCCAGCTCAAACACAAGTCTGATATTAGTACTGTTCTCCCAAATTTTTGTTCCATGATTAAAAATCAATTTGGGGTGAGTATTAAACGATTCAGGACCGATAATGCTAAGGATTACTTTAATCAAACTCTTATGCATTTTTTCTAGAAAGAAGGAATAATCCATGAATCATCCTGTGTCCATACCCAACAACAAAATGGGTTAGCAGAGCGAAAAAAAAATCATCTTCTTGAAAAAACCCGAGCCCTATTGTTTCAAAGAAATGTCCCTAAGTCATTCTGGCAGGAAGCTGTTCTGACAGCTACTCATCTTATAAATCGCTTGCCCACTAAAGTCTTGAGGTTCAAGAGTCCTATGGATGTCCTCTCCACTTTTTATCCTGATCTACACAATTCGAATAATCTTGTCCCTAAAATTTGTGGATGTGTGTCTTTTCTCCATGTTCACGGTCCAAACAAGGGGAAACTTGATCCAAGGGCTCTAAAATGTATCTTTGTGGGCTCTCCAAGGATGTTACATTTAGTGAAAAAAAACCCTATTTTTCCCATCCTTATCTTTAGGGGAGAAGTCAATGAAGGAAAATAAGGAAGATTTCCTGCTTGACTTGTCCTTACTTCCTATGTCTAATGGTCTTTCTCATAACCTTCCTATTGTCCTTAATCCTCCTCCTGAAGTCACTGTTGAACCTGTGTCTGAACCTGTGTTCAAAACCATTCTTGACCCAGTAACTGAGTCTGCTCTTGAGAATGTAAGGTATGGCAAAGGCAAGGTGTTCACAAGAAGGAAGATGGTTGTTCCTGAACTTGTGCAGGCCCAAAAGTCCAACTAGGAGCCTTCGAATGAGGTAATAATATATAACCCTTTATTGCAAGATGAAACTGAAATTCATTTGGATAGTAGTGACCAAATTCTTCCTATAGCCATCAGAAAAGGAACCAAAGAGTGCACAATATGGCCACTATACCCTTTTTCACACTTCTTGTCCTTTGAGAATTTTTCACCATCCCATAAAACTTTTCTTATAAGCCTAAATACCATTGCCATCCCTACCACCCTACCTGAGGCCTTGTCCAATGGAAAATGGAAACAAGCCATGAATGAAGAGATGGAGGCATTGTAAAAGAATAAAATCTAGGAGCTAGTGCAGTTACCAGCAGGAAAGAAAATTATGGGCTATAAATGGGTGTACACTGTGAAATATAGAGTAGATGGATCCATAGAGAGGTATAAGGCACGATTAGTTGCCAAAGGGTATACCCAAACTTATGGAATTGATTACCAAGAGACTTTTGTACCAGTTGCAAAGATGAACACAGTTCGGGTATTATTGGCATTGGCAGCTAATTATGGTTGGGATTTACAGCAGTTTGATGTCAAGAATGCTTTCTTATATGGAGATCTCGAAGAAGAAGTCTACATGGAGGTCCCACCAGGATATGGGAGGAATTTGAGTGTCAATATTGTGTGTAAGTTGAAAAATGCCTTATATGGCCTCAAGCAATCACCGCGAGCGTGGTTTGGAAGGTTTGTTAGAATTATGTTGGCTATGGAGTACAAAAAAAGCCAAGGGAATCACACACTGTTTGTTAAACACTCTCCTTCAAGGGGAGTCACAGCTTTCTTGGTGTATATTGATGACATAACAGTAATAGGAGATGATGCTAAGGAGAAACATATTCTGAGTCAAAGCTTAGCCAAGGAACTGGAAATTAAAGCATTAGGAAGGTTAAAATACTTTCTTGAAATTGAGGTTACTCATTCTAGGAAAGGTATATTCATCTCCCAACAAAAGTATGTTATGGATCTCCTAAGAGAAACAAGTCATACAGCATGCAAACTGACAAGTACTCTTACCGATCCCAATATGAAACTTGGACAGACAAAAGATGTTGCAGTTGACAGAGAAATGTATCAGCGTCTGGTGGGAAGACTTATTTATCTATCCCACACACGACCAGATATTGCATATGCAATTAGTGTGATTAGCCAATTCATGCACAGTCCAAAAGAATCTCATTTGCAAGCAGCATATCGAGTATTACAATACCTTAAGGGAACACCAAGAAAAGGCATTTTATTTAAGAGAAATGGAGGTATGGTACGCGAGGCATACACTGATGCAGATTATGCTGGATCACCAGTGGACAAAAAATCAACTATAGGATATTGCACTTTTCTTGGTGGAAATCTAGTGACTTGGAGAAGTAAAAAAGAGAAAGTGGTAGCACGATCCAGTGCGGAGGCAGAATTCAGAGTTATGGCTCAAGGTGTGTGTGAGCTACTATGGTTAAACATAATTTTGAAGATCTAAAGATCAAGTAGGATGGTCTGATGAGACTTTATTGTAATAACAAGTCTACAATCAGCATAGCTCATAATCCGGTACAACATGGTCGAACAAAGCATATTGAGGTTGACAGACATTTATCAAAGAAAAACTAGAGAGTGGTTTAATTTGTACACCCTATGTATCTACACAAGGTCAGCTTGCTGATGTACTTACAAAAGAGTTGAATAGTCCAACATTTTAGACGATTATATCCAAGCTAAGAATGGAGAATGCATATTCACCAGCTTGAGGGGAAGTGTTGGACGGTGGTGTTGGACGGTGGCCTCTGTGAACGGTATTCCCACAATTTTTAGTGTAGATATTGTTTTTAGTACTCTATTAATTTGTTGCTTATTTTCTAGAGACTAGTTTTTAATGTACAGCAGTTGCTTCTATATAATCTTCATTGTAAACATTCTATTTTTTGTTAGCAATAATATACAGTGTTCATATCCTTCAAATTTTAAGAGTTCTCAAAGAAAGTCACATTCATGGAGTAGTAGAATTTTCTGGTCGCAGGAGAATAGCATTTGTAGCCCTTTTGGTTTGGTGAATATCCTAGAAATATGCATTTTACAGATTTAGGGTCCAATTTGCTGCAGTTAGGCTGGTGGTCATGGACAAAAACATTGCATCCAAAAACTTTCAGGGGTATCGATGTTAGGAGGCGGATGTTTAGGTAGATAGACAGCAAGGAATAGCATGGGTTATTGAAGGCAAGAGCTTTGGAAGGCATTCTGTTGATTAGGTAGGTTGCAAAAAGAATAGCTTCACCCCAAAAATGGTTTGGTACATTTGTTGCTATCATGAGAGACCTAGTAACCTCCATTAGATGTCGGTTTTTCCTCTCAGCAATCCCATTTTGCTATGGGGTATCCACACATGAACTTTGCTTATGCTGAGCTTTGTTGCATATATTTACATAGCCGGTCCCAAGCCCGGATAAAAACAGGAGGGTTGTGTTAGGCAGTCGACAGCCAACGTAAAACTTTGCCGAATCTTTATGACATGGATTAACGAAGTGATTGTATTAATGTTAGGTCGTTGCCCCTAAGCAACGCGCTGTATGGCTCGAGTACAGTATCAAATGAGCAAGAGCCGCTGCATCGCCGCCTGGGTGTAGTGAAAAATAAGTAAGGGTTCTCACATTTTCGTGAATGAGTGTGGGTAAAGAAGTTAGTTCACAAGAGTAAGATGCACTTTGGAACTTGAAATATAGGCACACTTACAGATAAATCAATGTAAATAGTTGACACCATGATTAAGAGGAGGATTAATTTTATGTGCCTACAAGAAACTAAGTGGGTTAGAGAAAAGGCAAAGGAACTCGACACTTCGGGTTTTAAGCGTTGGTACACCGGCAAGGTAAAATCTAGAAACGGGGTAGGCATAATAGTAGATAAGAATTGGAAGAATAATGTTGTGAATGTGAGAAGGCTCGGAGATAGGATCATAACTTTGAAGATTGTTGTCGAACAAGAGACTTTTAATGTTATCAGTGCGTATGCACCCCAAGTAGGGCTAGACGTGCACTACAAGATAAAATTTTGGGAGGATTTAGAAGGTTTAGTTCAGGGAATATCATTAAGAGAAAATATTTTTCTAGGAGGGGACCTAAATGGTCATGTGGGGAGCGAATCTAGGGGATATGAGAGTTTGCATGGGGGTTATGGTCTAGGAGTAGCTAATGTAGAGGGCAAAGCGATTTTAGATTTTTCAGTAGCATTTGATTTTACAATAGCTAACACTTGTTTTAGGAAACGGAAAGAGCATCTGATCACATATAGAAGCGGGAGTTCTTACTCTCAAATTGATTTCTTTCTAATAAGGAAATCTGATAAAAAGCTTTGCATGGATTGCAAAGTCATCCTTGGAGAGAACTTGACTACCCAACACAAGGTTTTGGTTATGGATGTACGGGTTAAAATGAGAGTAAGGAGAAATTGTCGAGGCAGAGAGCCAAGGATCAAATGGTGGCAACTAAAGGGAGGAAAACAAATGCTCTTTCAGAGGAGGATTATGGAGGAAGAGATTTGGGATATACAAGGGAGTGCTAATGATATGTGGGACGAGATGACTAAAGGGATTAGGAATGTAACGAAAGAGACACTCGGTGTATCAAGAGGCTAGAGAGAATGACCAAAATAAAACATTTTATCGTAGAATTGAAGTTTGAGGTAAATTGAAGATGAGATAATGAACGTATTAGGACCCAAGGATAAAGAATCTTGGTGGTGGGACGCAAATATACAAGATAAGGTTAAGGTTAAAAATGAATGTTATAAAGCTTGGCACGTGTAAAAATAATGAAAATTGAGAAAAATATAAGGCACAGGAGGTCACTAAAAAAGATACTAAGAAGGCGGTGAGACCTACACATGGTTTTCATTGATCTGGGCGTCTTGTGGAAGGCTTTGGAGAAGAAAAGCGTTAAATTCGCTCAACAGGTTATATCAATCGTTGAGCACCAAAGACGGAGAGAGGAATATCTACAGGCTTGCTAAAAGTAGGAAAAGGAATACAAGAGACTTGGATCAAGTGAAATGCATTAAGGATGAAGAGGATAAAGTTTTGGTTACAGAACAAGACATCAAGGATCGATGGAAGGGTTATTTTCACAAGTTATTTAATGAGGAACATAAGACATTTGGGGACTCGAACATTCTAAACACTAGAGAGGAAAATTGCCTTGGAGGTAGGGAAAACCAAAATAAAACATTTTATCGTAGAATAGAGAAAGGGAGTTTGAGGTAAAAAAAAGCATTGAAGATGATGGATAATGGAAAAAAGTGAGAAAAGACTTGGTTGTTGTTAATAATATACCTATTGAGGTATGGAAGTCAGTTCTAAGGACTTTGATGTTATTGGATTTGAAGAGAAAGGTATAAGTTGGATCACAAAGTTGTTTAACGAGATAATGAGGTCTAAGAAAATGCAAAATGAATGGAGGAGAAGAACAATTTTTCACTTTAATCCCATATTTATAAGAGGCTACACAATCATGATTATTTGGTGTCCTCTTGGAGTCATCAACTCGTAGGGGAGATGTACAAAACTGAAATTCATACATGTAAGGTAATAATTTAGTAACACAATTAAGGTCCTTAGTCAATTTGCTTTTGGAGGTTAAGTTCATAGAGTCAGAGTTAGCGTGATATCCTTTGAATACAACAACTAAAAATGAGTGACTATTGAATTGTGACATATGCAATTCGGACTATTGAATTGTTGTGACATGGTGAGTATCCATGAATTTGTTCTTCCTTGACTAACATTAAGAGCACTTAGGAAATTACTTTCTGTGCTACAGATGTTGTGCTAATCGGTTATTTTGTAGAATTTTGGAGCTCCTTCTTGAAAGGGCTTGTTTACGGTGCAACGGTCAAGACTAAGGTGTATTGATAATGGCTGTATTGCCCCGAGAGATCATTGGTCTTCCATATTTCGTAGCCTCTCTTTCTACGTTGATCACACCAAGGTCGTGAGAATCAATTTAGTTTTATGCATACTTCATCAAGATCCTTGGAGGTCAACCATTTATAGAAGCAATCTATCTTCTACGAAGATTAATGGAAAGGTATCGGAGGAAGCTTTTGATTTCAAAAAAGACCTCCACACATGGTTTTCATTGATGAAATTTTCTCCAGTTTCATTAATCATTGAAAAACCTACAACAAGGTTGTGAGAGAGGTCTTGTGGAAGGCTTTGGAGAAGAAAGGAGTTCGTATCGCCTATATTCGAGCAATCCCGTTCCTCAGTCATGAAGGAACGGTGGCTTTGGATTCAAACGTGGTTCAGATCGAGCTCTGATACGATGTAAACATCAGAGGAAATCCTCTTGTATTTCCTTGAATTAGAATAATTACAAGCAGCGGTATAAATAGAAGGAAAACTACCACTAATCTAGGAGCCTTAATGAGAGGAGTAAAGTCCTCTTCCTAAAAATCAGTAAACACGGAATAAAAAGGGATTTGATACACATGGAATCCCGTAAAGAATAAAACAATAAAGGACTAGAGCTAGCAGTCCATAAATAGAAGGATCTATCAATTATGGCTGATCCTGTAAATTAGGAATTGTAATTCCTATTAATCAGGATCCAATATCCAACACTAATAATAGAAGAGAAGATTACAGGAAAGAAAGATCAGGAATCCTCCTAAAAACAAAGAAAACAGGGGAAGAACAAACAACTTGAGCAAATAAAATATATTCACACAAAAATATTGTGAACGCTCTACTCAGATGTTCCACCCTCTCTTTGTTTACTAATAAATTCTAATTCTGATATGACTAATCAAATAATAGTATAAAATGGGTGAACCGGTTTAAAGTAATCTCTATGGAATCTTTCTTTTCTATCTTAGAGTAGAGAGTAATAATTCAAGACTGAAGAAAAGTAAAAGATGAAAATTGTAGAAAAATCGGAACTGTTTTGGGAAAGAATCACTGTATATCTATAATTGTATTATTAGCTAGGTGTCAAATCTGTATATTTAGGAAAGTTTTAATTAGCAGTTATTTGCTTCCTAGAATTAGTGATATTTCTTCCTTTTTTAGTTAGGCTATAATTGTATAAAAGTATACTCAATGAATGAAATAATCATTCCCCAATATTCTTCTTTTCTAGTTGGTATAAGAGCGACTCCTTCGTTCTCTGCTACTCCTTTCTTTTCACCATGTCTGATGTATCAACAGAGTCCACTACACCACACACTACCCAAACTACAGCCGACCCTATCCAGACTAGCGTAGACTCCCACCCTGTTCAAATTACAACCATTCACTTGAATAAGGATAATTTCCTGTGCAGGACACAAGCCGTTCGGATGTATATTAGAGGGCGTGGAATGATGGGCTATCTGGCAGGTGACGAGAAGGCTCCATTAGAGACAAATCCAGCCTACGCTACATGGGATGCTCAAAAGTCCATGGTTATGACGTGGCTCGTGAATTCTATGGAAAAGGATATTAGCTCTAACTATATGCGCTATTCAACAGCATAAGAGCTGTGGGAGAACATGAACCAGATGTACTCTAATTTGGGAAATCAATCACAGATCTTTGAATTAACTCTCAAAATTGGTGAGATGCAGCAAGGAGAGGACAGTGTTACCAAGTACTTTAATTCGTTGAAGCGTATCTGGCAAGATTTGGATCTCTTCAATACTTATGAGTAGAAATCACCAGAAGATGCATGCTACCACAAGAAAGTCGTGGAAGATAGTCGTATCTTCAAGTTTTTGGCAGGACTCAAATATTGAGTTTGATGAAGTCAGGGGGAGAATCATTGGGAGACAACCTCTCCCTTCGATTAGTGAAGCTTTTTCAGAAGTAAGGCGAGAAGAGAGTCGGAGGAATGTTATGTTGGGCAAGAAAGGACCTGGGATTGCTACAGAAGGCTCATCTTTGACGACAACTGAAGCAACATCATCCAGGACTTTTGTGCAACAACGTAAATTTGGTGAAAAACCACGAGTGTGGTGTGAGTGTGACTACTGCGACAAACCACGCCACACTCGTGAAAATTGCTGGAGGCTGCATGGGGAACCTGCAAACTGGAAGAGCAAGGCAGGAAGCAAGGTTTTAAATTGCAATCGCGGTCGTGGTTGAGGTCGCGATCGCGTTGCGGTTTTTGTGAGTGCTGCGATGCCGATTACGGTCACTGCAGTGTGAATTTTTCACAACTTGGCACAAATTAGATTAAATTATCTATTTTATTGTACAATGTATCACAACTAATAATTTATAATTTTTTTCATTAATAAGAAATATCCAAAAGCAATAAATTAATTGACCAATATTAAAACATAAATAAATTAGTAGCTACTCATATATTCAACAAAGTTCATACATAAGTGATTACTTCAACATAAATAAATTAATAGCTACTCATATATTTAACAAAATTCATACATGAGTAATTACCTCAAGTTAATTCCTAAAATTTGTTAACTAATAAGTTAATTGAAAGTAAATTTTAATTTAATTCTTAGAATTTTCTAAGTTTCTCTAAAAATTTACAACACAATTTTTTTCTCACCCTCAATTTCCTATTTTGAATCTCTGTTTTTTTTCCCACAATTTCACTATTTCACTTACATAATTCATTTTCTCTGTTCAACCCACTTAATTTTTTCCTTTTCACCCTTCTCAAATTTCCCTCTAGATAACCAATTTTTTTCCCATTCCCTCTAAATTTTCCCTTTCCCTCACATTTTTTTCCCATTTCCTCTAAATTTTCCCTTTCCCTCACTGATTGGTCACTCCTCTGTTTCTCACCTCACCATTCCCCTTTCCCTCACTTCCTCTTTTTCTCACTTTCTCACCTCACCCAAACACCCACCGCCCTCGGCCCCTAACGGACCCATACCCCACCCACCGCCCTCAACCCTTCACGGACCCACGCCCACCGCTCACCCACTGACCCACGCCACGCCCATTGCCCTCAGCCCCTCACAAACATATGCTCACCGCTCACCCACTGACCCACGCCATGCCCACCGCCCTCAACCCCTCACAGACCCACGCCCACCACCCTCAGGCCCTCACAAACCCACTCTCCACTCCACCGATCTGTGATTTTTGGCTAAGACAAAGTGAAAGGAAGTTGAACGACGTTGTGTTGCGGCTGAAACGCCGTTACGTCGCGGCCGTTGTCTGTGATTTCCAATCTCCTCGGTGTCGCAGGCTGAAGCAGAAATGGTACCCGCCGCGACCATTTTGTCGCGGCTGCTACAGGGAAAACGAAACGAGATTTGAAACCTTGGGCGAGAGAGAAAACTAGACGCTTCCCAACTACCAATGAGGCCGAAGCCAGCCCTTTCACCAAAGAGCAAATGGACCATCTTCTTACACTTATGAAATCTGGTTTGTTGTTATCTGATCCTCCTAATATTTCTATGGCACACACAGGTAATAATTTAAAAGCTCTATCTTGCTGCATTAATTCTTCTGCTCCATGGATAATAGATTCAAGAGCATCTGATCATATGACCAATTCATTTAAATTGTTTCAATCCCATACACCCTGTCCTGGAAACAAAAAGGTTAAGGTTGCAAATGGTAGTTTTTCCCCTATCGCAGGAAAAGGTTTGATACAAATTTCAGACAGAATAAATCTGAAATTTGTCCTCCGTGTCCCTAAACTTACTTGCAACCTTTTGTCTGTTAGCAAACTGTCCAAAGATTCTAATTGTTCCGTTAACTTCTTTGAATCCCATTGTGTTTTTCAGGACAAGAGCTCGGGGACGACGATTGGCAGTGCTAGGATGATCAATGGTCTTTATTATTTTGAGAATAATTTACCTAGTTCTAAAAATATCCTAGTTTTATTTATCTGAAAAAAAAAATTCCATCTTTATTTAAGAGTATTGACCCCCTGATTTTTAAATGTGAAAGTTGTTTACTTGTAAAAAGTCAACGAAAAAGTTATATTCCAAAACCACATTAGCCTTCAAAACCATTCTATCTTTTCCATAGTGGTGTTTGGGGGCCTTCAAGGGTTACCACCGTTTTAGGAAAAAAATGGTTTATAACCTTTATAAATGACCATACTAGTCTATGTTGGGTATATTTAATGGGTGAAAAATCTGAAGTTGAAAAAATATTCAAAGACTTTTACAATATGATAGAAAATCAATTTCAGGAAAAGATAAGCATTTTAAGGTCAGATAATGGAATGGAGTACTACAATCAAGTTTTAGAAACCTTCTTACAAGGGACAGGAATTTTACATCAATCCTCATGTTTAGATACTCCTGAACAAAATGGAATAGCCAAGCGAAAGAATAAACACCTTTTAGAAGTAGCTCGAGCTAAGATGTTTTACATTAACTTGCCAAAATATTTGTGGGGGGATGTTGTTTTAACTTCATCATGTTTGATTAACAAGATGCCTACTAGAGTTTTGCAGTATACTACTCCTCTGAACTGTTTGAAACAATTTTTTCCAGAATCTCGCATAAACTCAGATTTGCCATTAAAAGTCTTTGGCTGCACTGCATATGTGCATCTTCCAAAGAGATCACGGTCTAAATTAGACCCAAGGGTAGACAAATGTGTCTTTTTGGGATATGCTCCAAATCAAAAGGGTTACAAATTTTTTAACCCATTGACCAAGATATTTCATATTACCATGAATGCAACTTTTTTGAAAAATCTGCCTTTTTTTCCGCAAAAATTTAATTCAGGGGGAGAAGTTAGAAGAATCAAATTTTTGGGAAACTGAACCTTTACCACAAATAGTTTTTTACCCAACTGAAATAGATAAGGAAACTAGGATCACCCAATCTGGGAGCACTGAATCTGACATTGGTCTGTCAGATATGGAAATACTACGGATTGAAAAAAAATCGATCCAATCTTGAGCCTATGGTTTATTCTAGGAAAAATATCCTTGAAAGAGGTAAAGACCCTTTGATCAGCTCAGCACACAACCATGAGGAGTTCCCGAGTGAAGTCCATCCAAATACATCAGGTAATTCTCCACCTTCCTTATCTTGTATTCCAAATTCTAATAAATCTAATTTGAACCCTATACCTATTATCCAAGAAACAAACCTTGACCTTTCCATTGCCTTAAGGAAAGGAACCCGAACTTGCACTAGATATCCTATTGCCAAATACACCTCCTATAACAACCTTTCTGCCAAGTATAGAGCTTTTACTACAAAAATTTCAAAACTTGTGATTCCTAGAAATATTAAGGAGGCAATAGATGAACCGAATTGGAGATCAGCTATGCTTGAAGAAATGGAGGCCTTAAGGAATAACGGTACGTGTGAGGTAGTTGAGTTACCTAGTGAGAAGAAGGTTGTGGGGTGCAAATGGGTGTGCACAGTCAAAAGTAAGGCTAATGGTAGTATAGAAATGTATAAAGCCAGACTAGTAGCAAAAGGCTTTACTCAGACCTATGGAATAGATTACCAAGAAACTTTTGCCCCTGTTGCGAAGATAAATACAATTCGGGTCCTGTTGACCGTTGCTGTAAATTCTAACTGGCCTCTATTTCAACTTGATGTAAAAAATGCTTTTCTCAACGGTGACCTGGAAGAAGAGGTGTTTATGAACCTACCACCGGGATTTGAGGAAAAAGTTGGGATTGGAAAAGTCTACAGACTGAAAAAATCCTTGTATGGACTCAAGCAATCACCTAGGGCGTGGTTTGAACATTTTGGCAATGTAGTGAGGAGTACGGATTTGTACAAAGTCAAGCAGATCACACCATGTTTTACAAGCATTCAAGAGAAGGTAAAGTTGTCATCTTAATTGTGTATGTTGATGATATTATCTTAACAAGAGATGATTGTGGTGAAATGGATAAATTGAAGAGGAGATTAGCCGAGGAATTTGAAATCAAAGACCTGGGAGTGTTAAAATACTTTCTTGGAATGGAGTTCGTGAGGTCTAAGGAAGGAATTGTTGTAAATCAACGTAAGTATGTACTTGATTTACTTGAGGAAACAGGCATGATGGGTTGCAAACCAGCAAAAACTCCTATGGAACCAAATGTGAAGCTGCAACCTGCTATAGCTGAAGATGTAAAGGATAAGGAGTGATATCAAAGACTTGTTGGCAGACTTATTTATCTGTCACACACACGCCCTGATATAGCTTTTTCTGTTAGTGCAGTTAGCCAGTTTATGCACTCACCCGGCTCTGAGCATTTTGAGGCAAACTCCAGGATTCTAAGGTATCTAAAGGGGACAACAGGCAAAGGACTTCTCTTTAAATCCTGAGGGCATCTTCAGATTGAGGCCTATACTGATGCAAATTGGACTGGGAATATAATTGATAAGAGATCAACTTCTAGGTATTGTACTTATGTTGGCAGTAACTTAGTAACTTGGTGTAGTAAGAAGCAGAATGTTGTTGCAAGGAGTAGTGCAGAGGCTGAGTTCAGGGCAGTTGCCCTTGGTATTTGTGAAGTAATGTGGATCAGGAAAATACTAGAGGAGTTGAGAGCTTCTGAAGTTCTACCTATGAAGTTGTATTGTGACAATAAGGCTGCTATTTCTGTTGCCCATAATCCAGTTCCCCATGACCGCACAAAGAACAATGAAGTGGACAAGCACTTTATTAAAGAAAAAATAGCAGGTGGTTTGGTCTGCATGATCTATGTTCCAACTGCAGATCAAGTGGCTGATTTGCTCACTAAGGGACTACCTAAAAAACAGTTCGATTTCCTAGTAAGCAAGCTGACTATGAAAGATATTTTTAAGCCAGTTTGAGGGGGAGTGTAGAAAAATCGGAACTGTTTTGGGAAAGAATCAATGTATATCTGTAACTGTATTATTAGCTAGGTGTCAAATTTGTATATTTAGGAAAGTTTCGATTAGCAGTTATTTGCTTCCTAGAATTAGTGATATTTCTTCCTTTTTTAGTTAGGCTGTAATTGTATAAAAGTATACTCAATGAATGAAATAATCATTCCCCAATATTCTTCTTTTCTAGTAAAATATTTTGGCAGCAAAGGAAGTATTTTGGAGCTATCTTTCTTACATTGTTCTGCTGCTGTTTCTTTATGGGATAGGATGTTCAGCCCTTTCGGTGAATGCTAGGTGTGCCCTAGGTTCTTGGACCAATTTTGGGTTACTAGCACTAGTGGTTTTGGTAGAAGTAAAGAGGCTAAATTTTTATTCAATGGGAAATTATTGCTACTATTTGGAGGTTAGTGCATGAAGATAAGACATTCAATTCAGAAGAATTTTCAACACACTCTACTTTGGAAAAATAAAATATATTACAGAATGGGAAGAAGAAGTAAATTACGACTTAAACCATCATCACAAACTCTTCATTACACCGGATGTACTTGGAAGTTGGACTGTCATTTAAATATTCTTTGCTTAACAAAAATTGAACAGATCCAGTTTTCTAGGTGGAAAACAGTTACAATCATTTGTCAACTTATAAACAAGCAGAATGCTGTGTACCAACCAGAAAAGTCAGTTAAAAAAAGTGAAAACATTACCTGATCAAGAGCACAAGCAAAGAGATCTAGTACATGACCTTGATGTACAAGCTGCTTCGAAAGTCCATCATAGAATTTCACACATTTATGGTAATGTGGCACAGAATCTTTATCCAGATCCTTGTGGGAGCGAATTGGTTCAGAAAGTTGTTTGGACGCAATCTACAATAGTACATATGGAGAGAATCAGCTGAATATCATCAACCAATCAAATGAGATGGAAAACGTTCTGGCCCATGATATCAAGTAAAAAAACCCAACCTAAAAGTATGATCTTACAACTCTTATGAAAGTAAATGTTGGTTCATGCAATTATGCTTATTTTATTTTATCTCATTTTAGTTTTATATTTCTAGGCATTAAATATGTAACCAGATAGTTTTCGACACATGTCCCCTACCAACCCCCCCCCCCTTTATAATTAAGGAGCAACCATTATGTTCAAATTTTTCTGGAAATCAAATAAACAGTGAATTTTGAACTGGGAGGCATAAAAGATGACAATAACTCTAAATGAATATTGTTGAAAGATTGCCTGGAATATTGTCTATTTATGTAGAATATTGTCTATTTATGTATTATATTTGATTATGTGCTATATTTGGTTAGTCAGACTAGTAGAGAGATTTTAGGAATCAGTTTTTTATTTCCCTCTTTATTAGGCAGGATATTTTCCTCTTATTAGGTAGCCTCTTTATTAGACAATATTTTCCTCTTTATTAGGTAGATTAGTTTCCTATTTTATCTCCCACATGGAATCTTTATAATCCAATGTACATTTGTGTATCAAATCAATTCAACCAATTCTTTATTTTTATGGTATCAGAGCAGAAAAAATAGAATCCTAGGGTTTGAATTCGCTTCCTTGTCCCAAAATGTCCGAGGTTACGTCAAAGACTTCTCTGCCATCCCAATATGAGCCCCAAGCCATCCGAGGTACATCTGAAAATCATCCCATTTAGATCACTACAATCAAACTGAATGGTAACAATTACCTTCGATGTTCACAATCTGTTCGTATGTACCTTAGGGGGAGAGGCAAGATCGGCTATATCACAGGAGATACAAAGAAGCCCAACAAGAAGGACCCAACCTATGCCACTTGGGATGCTGAGAACTCAATGGTAATGACATGACTGGTCAATTCCATGGCTGAAGAGATAAGCGCAAATTATCTCTGCTATTCAACAGCTAAGGAATTGTGGGACAACGTTTCACAGATGTACTCAGATTTAGGGAATCAATCCCAAGTGTACGAGTTAACCCTACGACTTAGGGAAATTCGCCAAGGTGAGGATTCTGTGACAAAATACTTCAATTCTCTTAAAAGAATTTGGCAAGATTTGGACTTATTCAATGATTATGAGTGGAAATCACCCGAGGACTGCAACTACTATAAAAAGATGGTCGATATCTTCAAGTTCCTTGCAGGTTTAAACGTTGAATATGATGAAGTTTGTGGTCGAATTGTTGGAAGAAACCCCCTCCCTTCAATTGGGGAAGTATTTGCAGAGGTGCGGATAGAAGAGAGCCGCAAACAAGTGATGCTGGGAAAAGGAACTGGAGGCGCAACCTGGTCTGTAGAAGGATCAGCCTTAACCATTCTTGAAGCCCAAGTTAGTCATAGAACGTCCCAGAACCAGCGAACAGGAGACAAAAATAACCTACGCTGTGACTACTGTGGAAAACAATGCCATACTCAAGAGACCTGCTACAAGCTGCAATGCAGACCTGGTAGGACAAATAAAGCTGGTGAATAGCGTGCACCTACAGCAAATGAGGCCAAGTCATCTCCATTCAGTAAAGAGTAGTTAGATCATCTTCTTAAATTGCTAAAATCCCATTCATCACTTAATGCTCCTCTGTGGTCCTCTCACTTTGACGAAAAGGTGTCAGCTTTTGAGCATCTGGACAAGGGAGAATTCCTTCTACAATATGGACATGAACAAAAGGATCTGAAAATAGACTAATCTTGTCCTTCGTGGAATCCTGGAAGCCTAAACTAAAATTATAATTAACCTCAGCACTTTGTTGTTGAAACAGCTCCTTCACTCCCTATAAGTTACCATCAATGTCAACACACCCTGCCTAAACATTCTGCTGATCACATTCAGCCTTTAATTCATCCAAAAGCAAACATCCATCGTCTTCATAAAATGAATCGATCATCACATAATAAACTGTGCACCTAAATGCCTGCAAAAGAAAAATCTTCTTCAACCTCTTCATTAGAGTTTAAAACTTGAATTACACTGGCACTGTTATCATCATTATTTAATTGCACTTTATCTAACTGCAAGTGCTTCGGCATCTATCTCTATCCCATTCAAAATTCTGAACCTTGTCACTCTCATTTTAGCATTGTCCATGTGATCAGACATTGAATCTGTGATGCTCCACCTAACATAGCAGATTCCTTTCTCAAATTAAGGGATTGAGTTCTAGAATCAGATAGATCTTCACCTACTTTCTTAACAGCCCAGCAGTCTCCTTTCTTAAAACTAGGTTTACAAGAGTGGATGGGCCCAAGTCTTTCAAACACATTGTGTCTGATTTTTTCTGGGCCCAATCTCTCAAAATCCGGAATAGATTGACCAATATCAAGTAATAAGTCCTTGTTATTAGGATGCACAGGCTTTAAATCCCTGTGATTATGATAATTAGGCAATAAATTCCTAAGTTTATGCTGACCATCACGTTTCAAATTTGGAACAGGTTGGCGATCCCTATGATTAGGACAATCAGGCATTAAAACCCCATAGTTGTGCAAGTCAACATGTTTCAAATTGTCAGTTACACTTAAATTTGAATTTCCTCAATAATCATGCAAGACAGATGAATGTTTACTAATTGGATATGATTCTCTTTATCACCCTCAAAATGTTTTATTCACATTACTGGAGATTGTTGCCTGATGGCAGAAAGCTCTCATCATTCTAGAAGAAAAAGTAATTGGAAATATCTCAAGCCAAATTGAAATTTCAATCCAAAGCTCCCCTGCACTAACCGTGATTGAACATGGTACGTTACGGATAATTGCTTTCACTTAGATCTTAGCCCAACGACAATCATTGAAAGAAAGAGTATCAACATCAATATCCAACAACTCCCCCCAACAGCCAGCAGCATAACAAAATAGATCATGACTCCAAAATCAGGGTTATAAACCAACCAAGCGAGCCTAAAAAACTTAAAAACCAATATTTCTTTGCTAGCAAATTGGTTAATACAACCAGCCGAAGGCACCCAACAATCCAAAAGAATATGAGCACCATGAAACCACTGCTACTTTTCACGAATACTCAATACTCTTCTTGCTTCTTGTTCTGACACAGAAGTAAAGATAAACAGGGAATCTAGCATACATGCTGTGTTTAAACCAGGAGAATTCCAATGCCAATCTGCCCAATCTTTTTTTTTTAGATAAAAGAAATTTGGTTAAATTATAATTTTTGTCCCTATACTTTACGTTCATTTTCAATTTAGTCCCTTTTTTTTCTTTTCAAATTAGTCCTTATACTTACAAACATTTTCAAAATAGTCCCTACTGTTAATTTCGTTATAACACTATTAATTTAGTCCCTACTAAACATTTTACAAAAGAAAAAAGAGCATATAAAAGAGCACATACTAAACAAAAGAGCACCTACTCAGAAGAAATGAACACTTACTAGAATATAGGAGCATTTACCGAACGTTTTACATATAAAGGAGCATCTAAAAGAGTACTTACTGGACAAAGGAATACTTACTAGGATAGCCAACTAACGGTATTATAACAGCGTCATAACGGAAATTGATGATAGGGACTATTTTGAAAACGTTTAAAAATGTGAAAACTAATTTCAAAAGAAAAAAATTATAGGGACTAAATTGAAAATGAGTGAAAAGTATAGGGACCAAAATTTTAATTTAACCAAGAAATTTATTAAGACAAAGAAAAGATAATTACAAAGAGTTAAGAAGATAAGAGATCCTCCTTTCAAAATAAAAATAAAAGAGGCTTGCCTCTAAAATCTGCCAGCTAAACACCTAGCAACAAAGTGATAACTGCCTCGACCACTACTAACATCTATTACAAACCTACCTTTATCATCAACAACCACCTTGAACTCGTCTAAAGATCATTGATGTCTCCAAACAGCCATTCTCCTTCTCTATAGGCTTCACTTGATTGTGTCACTCTTCTATCCAAAAGATCCAACAATACTCGTCCTCTCTGTCTTCCTTTTTTCTCTCTACCAATTGCTTTCATATTTTAACCAGAGAAAATAAAATAATAATAATAATAATAATAATAATAATAATAATAGTATTATTATTATGATTAATTAATTAATTATAGAACTCAAGAATTGTCATATATAAAAGTACATTAAATAGCATATTGGCAAGCCTATACGGAACATATTAACATACATACATATAGAACATATTAATGACGAGTATGATCAGCAACTCTTACAGGAGCAGGTCCTTCAGTTGCCGGTCCGCCAATAAACGCCATTATTCTTGCCGCTGAACCAGGAACACAGGCCCCCAACAAACTGGCTGCAATACTCAGTGCTGTGCTGGTGCACCTAGTAGCCCGCTGATCAGCCGGCACTGCCCAAGGATCCTTCTGCAGCTCTTCCAAAACCTGCCAATCAAACCACACAAAATTAACATAACACCCTTCTCCAACGCTGCACCCTCAACTCAAAGCAAGAGACATTCTGCAACAAGTACCGAATTGAGAGTGAACTCGCACTCCGACGCGGACAACAAGAACCGCGAAATACTCTCTGACGAGAGCCCGTCCCGGGCGCCAGCAACAACTCCGACACTGGGCTTCGGCTTCTTCGTGAAGAAACTCATCTGCTCAAGAAGCTGATCCTTAGTCACATCCTTAGACCCCTTGAACACGTAAGTTTTCGGAATTTGACCGAAACCTAATTCATGCACATGTACAACGGTCCCAAAGGTGATCAGCCCGACAAGCGAGTTACCCGGCAAGAGCTCGATCGCCTGCGACAGGGCGGATTTGAGGAAGCCCATTTCCTCCTCGATGACGCAGGTGTCGACGACGAAGAGGAAGACAGGGGGAACGGAGGGGGAGGGGTCGCCGGGGGTTTCGTACTCGATGGTGGTGTACTGGGGGAAGAGCTCGGCGGGGAGGTTGTCGTCGGAGATGGAGGCGTAGTGAGGGGGAAAGTGGTTGCGCTGGAAGCAGAAGGGGCAGATCCAGATCTTGGCGGCGAAATCGACGATGCAGAAGGGGTTGAGGACGGCGCGGCAGGTGCGGCAGCGGAGGGGGGAGTAGGGGAGGACGGGCATGGAGGAGAAGTGTTTGATGGGAGTGTAGATGGCGGCAACGGGGACGACGGCGTTCGCGGCTTCTTGCTTTGTGCCCGGGATGACGTTCCAGGGCATGCGGACGCCGTCTTGGGATTCCAGATCGAGGAATTCGGCCATGGGGGTTGGGCTGGGGTGAGATCAATGGGTTGAAAAATGAATATCTTGAGAGGGTTTGAATTGATTTGGGGATTTGAGAATCTCGCTTTGGCTGCAAGTTGGGGAGAACTGAGACGGGAATAATTTGGGTTTGTTTGAAGACTTTGAAGAGGAGAAGGAGGACTTAAGCCAGGAATGGTGATGCACAGTGAAACTCAGTTCTTCAGATGTTTGACAACACAACGAAGTGAAGGACTCAATGGTTTAGTAGGATAGAAATTTAGAATAACTAATGCTCACTATCATACTGTCACATACTTGCCAACCAAAGCATCACAGGATTAGTATCATTCTATTATGTTTTTTCTTTTCTTTTTTCTGGTAAAATACTCCAACTTCTCCATTATTTATATGATATTTCATATATATTCTGAACGAATTCAGAAGGATACCTGTAGAATGTATGTTATGGTAGTTTCTTCTTTTCTGCGACTGTGTTCCACCGTAATGATCCGACGGGAGTGGTACCTGCAAAAAGGACTTCAACACTCAAGTCAAACTGTATGCTAATCCCTCAGTTATCGAATAACCATTACTTCTTTTAGGTTTACTTGGCCTAGTCTTTGTGGAGCATAATTGGAGTCATGGCATTCAATGCAGGTATTATTAGAATATGGATGTTACGGTCATTTATTGAGGGGGGAGGTTACAGAATCGAAAAGATCCAGGTCAGCAGTTACAAAAGTCTATGCTGACTCCCTGATCCTCATCATAGTTCCGTAGTCTGAGGTCTTACAGTCCTTCCGGGGTATTGATGGAGGAATCTAGTGGAGAGTACGCCGGGTTGACCCTTTTGGATAGGATCCTAGTCCACGGTCTAGAACAGTTGCCCTCAGCTTGGCGCTTGGATAGCCAAGTGTCAAGGTACTAGCTTTATACAGCTTAGTGGATCACGCCCCGGCTTTGAAGCCAGGTTTTGTCTCATACCGAGACCGGCGTCCATTATATAGAAATACCTCCGGGGTTGGAATGCGGTAAATCCTTACCCTTTATCCCTGGGTCTGGGTCTTGTTGCTTTTTGGGTTACTGGGATCCTTTGTGACGAGATCTTTTGAAACTTGGTAGAGATCTGAATCCTTATCTTTGGAAACTGTTGCTTCTAATTTAATTGAGAGATAAGGATCCTTTAAAAGAAGATCAGTTTCAATATTTCCCAAACACCCGCTGCTCTAGTAACCAATGGGAAAGGGAGAGCATTTAATGCAGCTGATTTGATTCGTAGGGCTGGTCAAAGCTTCTCATTCTATAAATACAGAAGGTTCACGTCTGATACAGTCATTCCTTTTTTGAATTCCTTTGAATTTTTCCTTCTATTTTCCAGAATGGTTCTGCTGTTTTTCTTATGCCTGTGCTTATGCTCAAAGGAAGTTAGAGAAGCTTTGCCTTCTGCGAAGGCCACTATTTTTTTACTTTTCCCAAAATATTTGAAGATACTTCTTTTCCTGCCAACAACCTTGTTTCATTAGGAACTTTTCTTTCCCAGCGTAGTGACGGCAGGAACTTTACCTTCCCAGCGTACGAAGGTGTGTCTAATTCATACTTCTTCGCTGGGAAGCTCTGTAATTCCTGTCGTGTTGGACGGAGGTAATTGGAGAAATAGAGCCCCTCTTGGTCCTCCTTTTAGATAAGCCAGGGGGACTACTAAAATGGCTGCTTTCAAGCGATCTAGAATAATCATGAAACTGGTCGAGTTCCAGTGGAATGAACTTCTTCATGATCAACCCAAACCCCGTTCAGCCGAAGAGGACTCATTCCGGTCTTTTCTTATCCTTGTGAGTGGAACCGACGAGTGGTGTGGCTGAATTTCCCGTGGAACCCGGCAGCATGGAGCATCCCCACTTAGTCATTTGAGAGGGAGATAAGCCAACTTACTAATGAAGAGGTCGAATGTGTGAACTTCTTCGAAATGTGGGTTGAAGAGGTCGGAAAGATCCAACCTAAAGATATATTAGATAGCCCAGATGACGATGAGCTTTAGGCCGTGCTAGGTATTCTTGGCCGGCCATAGTGTATATTTGAATGCCTTATGTTTTAATGCATATGACGACTTGTTTCTATGTTTTGCAGAGAGCATCTACTCTCTATGATGTATGATTTTTGTGGTTGTGTGTTGATTTTGCCTTGTTTAATCTATTTGGTTGATTGTATATGTATATTGATGATCTTAGATTGATTTGGATGGAATGGAAATATGGAATGGAAATAAAAGTCCTTTGCTTTCCTTATGGAGGCTCACGGCCATGACCCTCAAGTGGGGTGATCATGGTTGAAATTTTGTAACTAAGATAGAAACTTAATTAATCAAGTGAATAAAATGTAATGGAGTTAAGAAAAACTTAGGGTTCTACCCTTGGGAGGCCACGGCCTCTAAGGCCATTTTAGGATCCAATTATGTAACATTATGCAACCTTGGAATTTAAATGATCAAGTGACTAAATAATTAATAATGTAATGGAGAGAAATTTAATTGATAACCAAAAAGTGAATCTTTGGACCTAAATAAAGAACAAGAGTGTGTAAGTCTTGGAAAACTTAGAATAATTTTCTAAGTGAATATGAATAATCTTAAAGTAAGGAACTTAATAATCAAGAGAATTCCTCTAGTTAAGGATTTCATAAGAAATGCTAAATTAAAGTGACGCTTAGTTAATTGGTTAATTAGGAATTAATTAGGGATTCATAAAATGAAAAAATCAAGAATGAGATCTTATCATAAAACTTAGATTAATTCTTAATTAAAGGAAGGATATGAGTGTAAGTAAGATATTAAATAACTCAAATTAAAATTATCTCAAGAGAGACTTAATGAGAAGAACGTAGAAGATTAAGTCATAATTTCTATAATGAACCCTAAAAGCATAATATTTTATTTGATGCCTTGATGATATTCATTGTGGGTCCATGAGTGGGACCAAGAATGTGTTGATACTTATCTTGGCCAAATTGTGGCATGTTGTGAAAAAGTATATTATTGTTAAATATACATGAATATGCATTGAGTCATCATACATTGTGAAAGTCCGATGGACGATTTGTCAAGGCTATGTTGCCTAGGAGTTTGAATCACACCTTAGTGCGGGTGCGAATAGACTAGTGTAGGTCATGCTGTTGACCTTAGGGGCGTCGGGGCGCAAGCGTCTCACAGCGGACAGCTGGTAGCCCCTCTGGGCCGTGGGACAAACCGATGCAAACGCACCGACGATCAGGACCGAGACACTATCCTATATCGCGATCTTGTGGGAATGCCGCTATATAAAGCCTTGTTGCGCAAAACTATTATTTTTCTAGAAAGCACTTGATTTTAGGTTGACGAGATACTGACAAGTCTCCCTGATCATTCTCTCTGATGTTTGTGTCTAGCTCCATAGAGTAGGATTTTGATATCATATGCATATGCATAGTGAGTCAATATATTATCTAGCATTTAATTTATATGATGATTGGAACTGTTATCTTATTAATGCTATAACTGCGATGATTGGAACTGTTATCTTATTGATGCTATAACTGCCTGAAATTGTTAATTTGTTTAATATCTGCTTCTTGATACTGTTTATTATTCTTGTAATGCTATGTGGGCGTCCTACGCCATTTATGTTTCTTACTGCTATAATTGGTAATGATGTTGGATATCTCACCTCTTGTTTGTACTATTTTTGTTCTGTGAAACTTGGTTAAAGACTGTAGAGGGGACGAGGTTGATTTTCTTAGATTTTACTTGGTTTGATCTCCTTAGAAGGGTTTGTAACACCCCGAAAATTATTTATTTTATCATGAATAGTCATTTTCTAATATTTATAATTTTTTGCAATTTTTGTGAATTTTTCCAGAAATGTTGAATATTTTAATATATTCCTCATTTTGTGTGCGCACTGAGCGGAGCCAGGAAAATGAAATGTTTTCCCTAAGGCCAGTAAACTTTGAACTGTGAAAATGTCGACGAAGGATCTTACTAAACCCAAGGCTGGGCACAGTTTACGAGGTTTACCTTTTTTGAGATTTTATCCGATAAATAAAATTGCAGAACATTTTATTATCTGAGAGACAACAAAATATTATTTTTGCTAACTGTAACTTTTGTCCACTGAATAATAGCTCGAGTAGATTATTTCTATCTAGTTGCTTTTATGACATCATCTAAGTGACCTCACACTTCACTTTATCGAGAAGCATGCAAATTTTCTCAAGGAAGCTTCAAGGGAAACTTCTAGGAAGTTTCCTATCAACCACCATACTCTCTCCCCTCTCAAATGGGCTGCACGGCTGGAGGGAAGGAAAACAAAAGATTGTATCATTTCATTTTACTTCTCCTATTCATATTTAATTTCTCATTCTCTCCCTCATGCACATTTCTCTCTTTCTCTCTTCTCCTACACGGCTGCACACCACCATTGTTGAGCCTTCAAGCTTTCTTGCTCAAGCCAACTTAGACCATTGTTTCCCTTCATCATCTCGAAGCTTTCTTCCTTGTTGGACACATCTTGACTTTTCCATTTTCGCCATTTACTGCCCAGCTCCAAAGCTTGAAGCTTTGAGATAAAGCTCTCAATTTTCTTCTCTTTTTCTCCCCATTTTCATGGTCATTGGTCACCATTGTGATCAAGGACTCCTCTTTTCAAGTTTTAGTGGTTGATTTGGTGAGTTGACCATCTTAGGTTCTTCTTGTGGGTGGTGGACGAAAAGCTTGAAAGGAGCTTACTTTCCTTATTATCTCTTAAGGTAAGAGGAATATTATTTTCTTCAACCTATTTTGGTGGTGAGAAACTCAATGTTGTGTTGATGGGGTGAAACCCATTTGTGGGATACCCATTTGTTTGAGTGATTTTGGTTGTGTTTTGATTATTTGAATGGTATGATTTTGATGTATATTGATGGATTTTGGAATATATAAAGGATGGTATAATGTTTGTATGATTTTCTGCATTTCCAGAGGAATACACGACCTAGGCCGTGTGAGGGCACAAGGTCGTGTGTTGAATCTCTAGCACAAGTAAGTTTTTGGGTCAAATTTGTTTTAGAATTAAAGAATTTAGGTAGAATTTAAATAAGTTTTCATTATTTTTTAGTATTATAGGTTTTTGTGTTCTCTGGCTAATGAGATTTAAATCTTTGATTGAAACAGGTTTGGATTTAACTCAGAAGAAAGGAAAAGAGTTGCTCACTCAGTCTGTCGCCTGGCGATGAATCAGTGTCGCAAGGCGAAGCTTCTAGTCGTGCCATCGCGAGGCGACAGTTCTCCATCGCGAGGTGAGAAGATGAATGAAAGGATTATAGGCTTCGTTCTAGTAGTGCCATCGCGAGGCGATAGTCTTCTATAGCGAAGCAATAATGCGAGCCATTGCGAGGCGAAGAACATCCATCGCGAGGCGAGCTACTGGATGGAAGGACTTTTGAAGCTGCTGTGAGTCTTGCCTCATACACGGGCCATCGCAAGGCAATGATGAGCCATCGCGAGGCAATGGCCGTTATCCAGCCAATTTTATAAAGCCAAACAAAACATTTTTTTCCGTATTGTATTTAATGATGTGACGTTCCCTCCCAAAAAGGGGCATTACATTAAGTTGGTATCAGAGCTCCGGTTTATGTTTTCTTTTGGTCCTTGTGGTTAGGTCTGACTTGTGTGTGCTATGTGATTCTCTGTATTTGGTATTCTGAAAGGATACATCTAATTCTTCATTGTATGTTTCAGTTAGTATTACTTGAAAAAGCAAAATGGCACGAGACAGAAATATGGCAGCAGCGATTGAAGTGATGCAATGAATGGCAGAAGTTATTGCCCAACAAATGGAGAGAGCTGCCCAATAACAGGAGAGGACTGCTTAACAGCTCGAAGCTACAGCTGACACTCAAAATTTGGTGGAGTTCCACTGCCACAACTCTCCTCAATTCAAATGAGAATTTGATCCAGAGAAAGCTAGTCTGTGGATCAAGGAGCTGGAGAAAATCTTCAGAGGTATGAATTGTGCCATTGACAAGAAGGTGACTTATGCCGATTTTATGCTGATTAGGGATGCTGAAGACTGGTAAAACGGAGCACAGAGAGTGTTAGAAGCTGAAGGTCATGCAATCACTTGGGAGGTATTCAAGAATAAGTTCTTGGAGAAATATTTTCCCGCAAGCGCTACATATACAAAAGAAATGGAGTTCCTTGGCTTAAGGCAAGGGGGCATGACTGTCAGTGAATATGCTGCGAAATTTGAAAGCTTATCCAAAATTTTAACATATTTCCAGCACTAGCCAGACAAGGTGTGGAAATGTCAAAAATTTGAGGAAGGACTGAGGCATGAAGTGAAGAGAGCAATTATCACCTTAAAGATTAACTAATTTTCGGAGCTGTTAGATGCATGTTGCCAAGTGGAAGCTCTAGATCAAGCTCGGGACTCGAGAAACCAAAACTTTGGACTTGCTAGATTCCAAAGAGGAGGAGGCATCAACTTAAACCGTTTCCAAAGGAAGCCTTATTCCCGACCACCGAGAAATCAACAGCAGACGTCAGGTGGAAGTCCCAGTGGAGGTTCTAGTGGGAACCGAACCTGACTGAACGTGGCATTTCCTTCGAAATGTATGAAGTGCAGGAAGGATCACCTAACAAGGGATTGTTCCATCAAAGGAACCATCTGTTTCCGATGTGGTAAACCTAGACACGTCTTCAAAGATTGCAACCAAGCTAAGGCTAAGCCTTCAGTCAATGCTACGCGAGCTGTAAAGCCGCAAGCAGGAGGCAGAGTTTACACCATAAATAGAGCATAAGCCTCCAAATCTGAAGATCTTATACAAGGAGGAGGCACTATAGGAGGTAATCTTTTGACTGTACTGTATGACTCTGGGGCAACCCACTCTTTCATTTCTTATGATTGTGTGCGACGACTTAGTTTATCTGTGTCATCCTTACCTTTTGACTTAACTGTGTCTACTCCCACTGATAAACCCGTTGTTACCACCAAAGTTTGCTTAAATTATCCTTTAGTCGTTGAGGGTCGAATCTTTTCTGTTGATTTGATCTGTTTACCTCTTTCCCAACTAGACGTAATCTTAGGAATGGATTGGTTGTCTTCTAACCATGTCCTGTTAGACTATTCTAGTAAAATCATAATTTTCCCTATGGATGAAGTTTCTAGATTTTTGACGGCTAACCAAGTTCAAGCTTTCTTGAAAGAAGGAGCTCAGGGATACATGCTATTGTTTTCCTTGAAGGACGAGAGTGAGGCTGATGTGAATGCAATTCCAGTGGTTAACAAGTTTCTTGAAATATTTCTTGATGATGTACCTAGCTTACTGCCGAAGTGGGAAATGGAGTTTGCTATTGACCTTGTACCCGGATCTGGTCCCGTATCTATAGCGCCTTACAAAATGTCACCATCGGAGTTAGCAGAGCTTAAGAAAAAGTTGGAAGAGCTCTTGGAAAAGTAGTTCGTTAGACCCAGTGTGTTACCCTAGGGAGCATTAGTGTTGCTAGTCCGGAAGAAGGATGGTACCTCGCAATTGTGTGTGGACTATCGCCAACTGAATAAGGTCACGGTCAAGAACAAGTATCCACTTCCGAGGATAGACGACCTAATGGATCAACTGGAAGGAGTAGTAGTATTCTTTAAGATCGATCTATGATCGGGATACCATCAGATTCAAGTAAAGGCGGAGGATATTCCCAAGACAGCTTTTCATACCCGTTACGGTCATTACAAGTATCTTGTGATGCCGTTTGGTGTAACGAATGCACTTGCTATTTTCATAGACTACATGAACCGAATCTTTCATCCTTACTTGGCTAGATTCGTTGTTGTCTTCATTAACGACATCCTAATCTACTCTCAAAATCAGGAGGATCATGCTGAACACCTCAGTATAGTTCTCCAGATTCTGAAGGAGAAGAAGTTATATGCCAATTTGTCGAAGTGTGAATTTTAGCTAGACAAAGTCAAGTTTTTGGGCCATTTGATGTCGAAGGAAGGGATCGCAGTGGATCCGTCAAAGGTGGAAGTAGTTCTACAATGGGAACGGCCGAAGACGGTAACAGAAATCTGAAGCTTTGTAGGTTTGGCTGGATACTATCGGAGGTTCATTGAAGGATTCTCTAAAATAGCAGGACCTCTCACTCAACTCACAAGAAATAATCAAACCTTTGAATGGACTGATGCTTGCGAAGAAGGTTTCTAAGAATTGAAGAGACGACTAACTACTTCACCAGTGTTAGTTCTACCTGATCTGAATGAACCTTTCAAAGTGTAGTGCGATGCTTCATATCAAGGTTTAGGGGCTGTACTTATGCAAAATGAAAAAATGGTGGCTTATGCTTCGAGACAGTTGCGAGTGCACGAGAAAAACTATCCGACACATGACTTAGAGCTAGCGACTATGGTTTTTGCCTTGAAAATATGGAGACACTTCCTGTATGGAGCGACGTTCAACGTCTTTAGTGACCACAAGAGCTTGAAGTACTTATATGATTAAAAGGAGCTGAATATGAGACAACGCAGGTGGTTGGAATTTCTGAAGGATTATGATTTCCGACTTTTGTATCACCCTGGAAAGGTAAACGTCATGGCAGACGCTTTGAGTAGGAAGATGCTCAGTATCTCTGCTCTGATGATCAAGGAAAAAGGATTTAATAGAGTAATTTAGGGATGTATGGTCTTTCATGGAATTAACACCGGGAAAATTTGCATGAACATGGTTACTATCTCAAGCGAATTAATAGAAGACATCTGGGAAAAGCAGAAAATTAATAAGTTCTTACAAGAGGAAAGAGAGCTAATGAGGTAAGGCAATTCGACAACATTTGAGGAAGGAACTGATGGAATTCTAAGATTCTGAGGTAGAGTTTGTATACTTAGGGATCAAGAGTTAAGAAAGTATATACTTGAACACGCTCACACGAGCAAGTTGAGTATGCACCCAGAAATCACTAAAATGTACCTGAAGAAATTATTTTAGTGGCATAGGATGAAGAGTGATATTACCAGATGTGTGTCTTCTTGTCTGGTTTTCCAGAAAGGAAAGGTGACTGTTAGGATTGTTGCAACCTCTATCTATTCCCGAATGGAAGTGGGATAGCATTGCGATGGATTTCGTGCTTAGATTACCGAAGACCAGAAAGGGTTATGACTCAATATGGGTAATCGTTGATCGACTTACGAAGTCAACGCACTTCCTACCGATCAACATGAGATACAACATGGAGAAGCTGACCCAGCTATACATCGGTGAGATTGTTAGGCTACATGGCATACCTACCAGTATTGTTTCGAATAGGGATCCAAGGTTCACCTCAAAGTTTTGACAAAGTTTACAAGAAGCATTGGGAACAAAGCTACGATTGAGTTCTGCTTACCATCCACAAACCGATGGGCAATCGAAAAGGACGATTTAATCATTGGAGGATTTACTCAGGGGTTGCGCTTTAGAACAGACTAGAAGTTAGGATGAAGTTTTACCATTGGTAGAGTTCATCTACAACAACAGTTTTCATTCAAGCATAGGGATGGCACCCTATGAAGCTCTGTATGGACGACGGTACCGAACACCTCTGTGTTGGTACCAAGATGGAGAGCGCTTTACTGTTGGACCTAATATTATACAGCAGACGAATGAAAAGGTCAAGATGATTTAGGAAAAGATGCGGATGGCTCAGAGTTGACAAAAAAGCTACGCGAACAAAAGATGAAAGCCTCTTGAGTTTGAGGAAGGTGAGCATGTGTTTTTAAAAGTCACACCAACGACTGGGCTCGGCCAAGTTCTGAAATCTAGAAAACTCACTCCCAAATTCCTTGGACCTTACCAAATTCTTCACCGAATAGGTCCAGTAGTTTACCAGGTAGCCTTACCACATTTTCTCTCAAACCTTCACAACGTCTTTCATATGTCACAGTTACGAAAATATATTCCTCACCTGAACCATGTCTTAGCACAGGATACAATACAATTGAAAGAGAACTTGACCTATGAGGCATCTCCTGTAAAGATTGGAGATAGGAGAGTAAAACTACTCAGAGGAAAGGAAATCTCATTGGTGAAAGTGATCTGGAACGAAAAGACCGGAGATACAACATGGGAACTGGAAGACAAGATGAAAGAGCAACACCCACAACTGTTCTAAGGTATGAAAATTTCGAGAATGAAATTTCTTTTTAGAAAGGGAGAGTTGTAACACCCCGAAAATTATTTATTTCATCATGAATAGTCATTTTCTAATATTTGTGATTTTTGAGAATTTTTGTGGATTTTTTCAGAAATGTCAAATATTTTAATATATTCCTCATTTTGTGTGTACACTGAGCGGAGCCGAGAAAACGAAATGTTTTCCCTGAGACTGGTAAACTTTGAACTATAGAAACGTCGACGGGGAATCTTACTAAACTAGAGACTGGGCACAGTTTATGAGGTTTACATTTTTTGAGATTTTATCCGATAAATAAAATCATAGAACATTTTATTATCTGAGAGACAACAAAATATTATTTATGCTAACTGTAACTTTTGTTCACTGAGTAATAGCTCTAGTAGATTATTTCTATCTAGTTGCTTTTATGACATCATCTAAGTGACCTCACACTTTATTTTATCGAGAAGCGTGTAAAGCTTCTCAAGGAAGCTTCAAGGGAAACTTCTAGGAAGTTTCCTATCAACCACCACACACTCTCTCCTCTCAAATGGGCTGCACGCCTGGAGAGAAGGAAACAAAAGATTGTATCATTTCATTTTACTTCTTCTATTCATATTTCATTTCTCCTTCTCTCCCTCACGCACATTTCTCTCTCTCTCTCTTCTCCCACACGGCTACACACCACCATTATTGAGCCTTCAAGCTTTCTTGCTCAAGCCAACTTAGACCATTGTTTCCCCTCATCATCTCGAAGCTTTCTTCCTTGTTGGACACATCTTGACTCTTCCATTTTTGCCATTTACTGCCCAGCTCCAAAGTTTGAAGCTTTGAGGTAAAGCTCTTAACTTTCTTCTCTTTTTCTCCCCATTTTTGTGGTGCTTGGTCACCATTGTGATCAAGGACTCCTCTTTTCAAGTTTTAGTGGTTGATTTGGTGAGTTGACCATCTTAGGTTCTTCTTGTGGGTGGTGGACGAAAAGCTTGAAAAGAGCTTACTTTCCTTATTGTCTCTTAAGGTAAGAGGGAGATTATTCTCTTCAACCCATTTTGGTGGTGAGAAACTCATTGTTGTGTTGATGGGGTGAAACCCATTTGTGGGATACCTATTTGTTTGAGTGATTTTGGTTGTGTTTTGATTGTTTGAATGGTATGATTTTGATGTATGTTAATGGATCTTGGAATGTATGAAGGATGGTATAATGTTTGTGTGATTTTCTGCAATTCCAGAGGAATACACGGCCTAGGCCGTGTGAGGGCACAAAGCCGTGTAATCCCAACTGGTCAGGTCGTGTTTTGCTGAACTCCAGAGGAGTACACGACCGTGTAATTGGGGCCGTGTAACTCCTTAAGGCCGTGTAATCGGGGACGTGTAACTCCTCATGGCCATGTAACTTGGATGATGCAATATTTCATGCGTTCTAGCCTCTTGGAGACTTATGGTCCCCTTGGACATTTGACACAAGGCTTTCACACTAAGATAAACTTAATTAATTGAATGATTAGAGGTTGATTAGGGATTCATAAAATGGAAAGAACCAAAGATGAAAGTTTATCTTATAGCTTAGAATAATCTTGAATGAAGAAAGAACATGAGTATGGGTGAGGTTGTGAAAAACATAATGAAATTTAGGCTTAACTTTTATGATAACTATGAATGGTGTTGTGTTCACCCTTGAGATTTGTTATTGGCTTACTGTGGATCTGTGAATGGGATCAAACCTTATTGACAAATGACATGATATGTGATTCTAGACATGAAATGCTATGACTGTGAATATATATATATATATATATATATATATATATATATATATATATATATATATATATATATATATATATATATATATGCATTGAATCTATGTGCATTGGGCATGATTTGAAACATGAATCAAAAGTCCGTTGGACTATTGTTAAGGCCAAGTTGCCTAGGAGTTGAATCACACTTATGTGCGGGTGCGAATAGACTAGTGTAGGTCCTTTATTGACCTTGGGGGCGTCGGGGTATGGGCACCTCGCAATGGATAGTTGGTAGCTCTTCTGTCCGTGGGGCAAACTAATGCAAACGCAACGACGCGTGTAGAATGTCTTGTATAATGCCATGATGTGCACATTGATAAATTGAGAATTTTAGCACTTGAAGGCCTCGGCAGCTGCAATACAGACATATCTCTTGATCATTCTCTCCGATGTTTGTGTCTAGCTCCATGGAGTAGGATTTTTGGTATCATGTGCATGTGCATAGTGAGTCACCATATCATTTGACATTTACTTATTTATATGAAGATTTAATCTGTTGTCTTATTACTGTCATAATTGCTTGGAATTTGCTAAATTGTTTATTTTCTATTTTAATACTGGTTATTATTCCTTAAATGTTATATGGGTGTCATGCGTCGTTTTGTTTCTTTACTACCATAATTGATAATGATATAGAATGTCTTACCTCTTTTCTGTATTTCTACTATTTCTGTCTTTACTTATGTTTCTCCGAAGACGTCGGCGAAGAGGGTGAAGCACACGAGTTCCCCGAATTTTGGCCTGACTTCGACTAGCGCTGCTTTTGGATCATGACAGCACACCTATAAGGATTTTTGGGATACATGCGCCTAACATTCCTCGGAGGTCCAGACTGTTGGCATGTTAACTTTAACTCGGATCGCTATGTCTACTTGGGTGGTGTGTCGTTGTCGCTGTGATGAACCTGCAAAAATTCATATTTTTACAGTTCAAAATCTTAGGTTTTTATTCTCTTTTAATCTTTTTAATTTAGTTTTGTTCTTAAATTTGATTATATTTTTATTATTTTAATTTTGTTTTTATTACATTTTTTTAATGTATTTTTGATAGGTAAATACACATGGAAAGAGATTGCGTGCTTAAAGAAGAAAGAAATCAAAGAAACAAGTTTTCAGGATAAATCATCAGATTTTGTGCAAAAATAATAAATTCCTGAAAATAAATATTTGAAGAATTCATATCTTATTCTTAAATGCTAATTAGAGCTTTAATTGGATGTAAAATCTCAAACAATGATTAGATTAAAGATTAGATATGGATTCTCAAAGAGATTTGATTTGGAGCAAAATTCGGATTCCCGCACTATCCTAACCATCCCTCATTAATTGAGTCATATCTTGGGTTACAGAGATCAGATTGATGCACCATTTGTGGCATTGGAAAGCTAACAGAAAATCTTACAACTTCTCTGTTGAGATCAAGGGCAAATTAGGCCATCTAGAGGGTGAGAAAAATCATGCAAGTCAGATATGAAAATCTGTCAACTTTTCTATAAAAGGGAAAAACAAATTTAGAAAAAACGATTTCAATTAGGAGCTCACTTTTGACACACTCTTACACACTTGGAGAGAAGCGCAAGTAGACGTCAAGAGGCACAAACCCTAATGTGGTGTGGGTGCAATTAGGATTGAAGATTAGAGATTTTCTTGACCTTTCCACCTTTCTACAAGTTTGTCATATTCTTCCCTTTGTGTTCTTCTTTTTTCATGTGTAACTAATTTCCCATTGTTAGGGGATGATGGATTTGTTCTTGGATGATGTAACTTTCTTTTATGGGTTTAATTTATGTTTCTATTTCATGATTTATGTGTTTATCTCTATTCTTAATTCGCCAATTTGGGAATGATCTTTTGGGTTTATGTATGATTTGGAAAAATTTGCTTGAACCTAGAACTTGTGATAAACATCATAACTTTTGCAATCGCTAGGAATAGACGTTGTGGGTTATGTGGTCTTTCTTTTAATTCCCTCATTCTTGATAATGCCTTTCTAATTGGGATTAGACTAAGGGATTAGTTAATTTCAATCAGCGTAAGAGGATTAATATACCAATGGATTGAGTATTAATTAATTTTGGGAATTGACCATAAATCATTGAAATATAACATAATTAAACCAATATTTGAGTGTGCATCTAAAGAGTTCAAGTGAAATCTGAACCCTAACGCTTTAACATTATTATTTTTCACCCCTTTAATTTATTGTTTGCTGATTTTTATTTTCTTTTTAATTTAATTTTTACCAACTCTCTTTTTGTCGGCTTAAATAGTGTTATTTTGATTAATTTAGTAATTAATAACTTAATGCTCAAGATGATTTATTTGATCGATATCCGCATCAAGTTTTCGGCCCATTGTTGGGATTATTATTATTAATATTAAATAGTAGTTGAAAAGACACTAATTTAAGTATTTTTTAATTGTTTAATTTTATTTTAATTTATTTTAATTTTATTTTATTTCTTTAATTTTTATTTATTTATAGATAATTGTTTTTCTTTTTTAATTTTGTTTTTCTTCATTTAATTTTCTTTTTAATTTGTTTTTTTATTTTTATTTTCTTTGTTTATTTTTATTAGTCATTTATTTTTATTTTATTTTATTTTATTATTTTTAATTTCTTTCCTCGATTTGCTTGTTTGTTTGTTTATGCAAGTTAATCCTTCTCCTATTGAAAAATTGAGACCTCCATGCTTTGATGAAAATTTCCATGCTAAAGTGTATTAAGAACATCATGGTTCAAGTCAAGTTCCAAACACTTGTGGGGATTCAAAAGACAAAGGATGCCAGTGTGGAGGCAAACACAAGAGAAAGATATCATCCTACTTCTCTTGCTTTAAGCCACCATGATTACTTGAAAAAGGCAACGTCGAGCTAATGACGTTAAGCAAAGCGCTTTTGGGAGGCATTCCAAATTTTTCTCCTTTTCTATTTTGTTTTTATTTTATTTTTATTTGTTATTTTCTTATTTTATTGACTAATATTTTTCTGTTTTGTAGTTAGCTAGTGTTGAGTCGGCTTAGGTGCCTGGACTGAGCCTTTGTAAGGGGATGCATATAATTACGCCAAAAAGAGTTTTTTTTTCCTTTCTTGCATTTAATTCATTTTTTTATTTGTTCTTTTTATTTTTATTTTTTTCATCATCATCCCTTTTATGTTTTGAGTCATTTTGTGCATGCTGGTGTGTTGAATTGAATATCCAATGATTGTTTGAATTGTTGATTAATTTGATTTCTTGGGATAGCACATAAGAATCCATGAGTTGCATTTATCTCTGTTGTTTCATTTGTATATGGATGTTCTTCCCATCTTTATGATTGATAGACCTTGGGATTTAATTGCATGTCAAGCTTAGAGAAAGTTTATGGGATTGCATGTGTGTGGGTGATTTGCATCTAGAAGTTGTTTGATTCTCTCTTGAGGCGAAATCCTAGGCAATGCATGATTAAGGAAATGATAAGGGCCTTCTTTGGACCGTTTGAGCCTTTCAAGCCAACCTGTATACACAGTTTATCCCTAGGTCCCTTTTGCAGCTTTGTTATTGTTTGGCCTCTATTTCTTTTCTTTTACCCACATTTTCCTTTTCCCATACCCATATGAAAAAAAAAGAAAAAAAATTCTCTCTTACATAACCTTTATGGAGTGCATATTTTGTATTATTTTATTATTCAAGTCTTTGTTATTTTTGTACATAAAATTTTGTGGAGCTGAAAAATTTCAAAAAAAAATTCAAAAAAAAAAAGAAAAGAAAGAAAAAGAGAGAAGTTTCACCCAAGGTATTGCAAAGAAATAAGTTTGGGGGTGGAGGTTGCTAAAAAAGAAAAAGAAAAAAAAAGAAAAAAATGAATGTTGTGTTGTTTCTTATGCTCCGTTTTGCACTTGTCTTATATTTTGAGGCTTGAATTTTGAAATTTGCATGATTTTGTATCTCAATTTTTGTTTTCATTATCCTACCACTTCTTTCTTAACCCATACCATTGACCTTACATTACAAGCTTTTAAAGACCCTTTTGATCTTTGATTGTGTATTGTTTACATTAGTGGAGAGAGAGATGAAAAACAACCCTATGGATGTGGGTTTGATGTGCATTTGCAGTTTTATAAACTCATTTGGGCTTGTACTCTATGAGGAGATTGAGTCTTTTATTCATGTTTTTGGGAAGTCATTTGTGCATAAGAGTTGCATGTGAGAGACGATGTGATAATTGGATTGTTCATGTGTGACACTTTGAAATTAGATTGTGAATTAGTTCTTGAGGATATGAATAATTTTTGATACCCGGTATTGTCATGTTTGAGTCTGTTTTGGGTTTTAGTTTGTTTTATTTTTTTTTTCTTTTACTTGAGGACAAGCAAAAGCTTAAGTTTAGGGAGTGATGAACCTGCAAAAATTCATATTTTTACAGCTTCAAAATCTTGGGTTTTCATTCTCTTTTAATCTTTTTAATTTAGTTTTGTTCTTAAATTTGATTATATTTTTATTATTTTAATTTTGTTTTTATTATTTTTTAATGTATTTTTTATAGGTAAATACACATGGAAAGAGATTGGATGCTTAAAGAAGAAAGAAATCAAAGAAACAAGTTTTCAGGATAAATCATCAGATTTTGTGCAAAAATAATAAATTCCTGAAAATAAATATTTGAAGAATTCATATCTTATTCTTAAATGCTAATTAGAGCTTTAATTAGGTGTAAAATCTGAAACAATGATTAGATTGAAGATTAGATATGGATTCTCAAAGAGATTTGATTTGGAGCAAAATTCGGATTCCCGCACTATCCTGACCATCCCTCATTAATTGAGTCATATCTTGGGTTACAGAGATCAGATTAATGCACCATTTGCGGCATTGGAAAGCTAACAGAAAATCCTACAACTTCTCTGTTGAGATCAAGGGCAAATTATGCCATTTAGAGGGTGAGAAAAATCATGCAAGTCAGATATAAAAATCTGTTAACTTTTCTATAAAAGGGGAAAAACGAATTTAGCAAAGCAGCTCAATTAGGAGCTCACTTTTGACACACTCTTACACACTTGGAGAGAAGGCAGTAGACGTCAAGAGGCACAAACCCTAATGTGGTGTGGGCGCAATAAGGATTGAAGATTAGGGATTTTCTTCAACCTTTCCACCTTTCTATAATGGAGTTTGTCATATTCTTCCCTTTGTGTTCTTCTTTTTTCATGTGTAACTAATTTCCCATTGTTAGGGGGATGATGAATCTTGTTCTTGGATGATGTAACTTTCTTTTATGGGTTTAATTTATGTTCTCATCAGATCACTCTTCCCTCTACAAATCACGGATGAAGGGATTACTACCCAACATCTTAGTCAAATAATCATGTTCAAATTTCTTAAGAAACTAATCCTTAGGAATCTTAACTTAATCTAATATAAACAGAACCAAATCAATTATTTAAAAGAGGAAATTTCCTTTAAAAACATTGATTCCAACCTTAGTCGACCACAAATCCAGAAAAGGATTCAATCTCTTCTTAAACAGATTCAAAGATCAATTTGTTCAGATCTTCCAAACGCTTTCTGGGAAAGGAAGAAACATATGGTGGATCTTCCCTATGAAAAAGATTTCAATGAAAGACAAATTCCCACAAAGGCTAGACCAATCCAAATGAGTCAAGAGCTCGTTCAATATTGTCAGCAAGAGATTAAAGATCTTCTGTCGAAAGGACTCATTCGAAAAAGTAAGAGTCCATGGTCCTGTTCAGCCTTCTATGTCAACAAACAAGCTGAGATCGAAAGAGGAACTCCTCGATTGGTCATTAATTACAAACCACTCAATTAAGCACTCCAATGGATTCGGTATCCAATTCCAAATAAAAAAGATCTTCTTAAAAAACTATATTCAGCCAAAATCTTTTCAAAATTTGATATGAAATCTGGATTCTGGCAAATCCAAATCAAAGAAAGTGATCACTACAAGACGGCTTTCACTGTACCATTTGGGCAGTACGAATGGAACTAATGTCTTTTGGTCTAAATAATGCTCCTTCTGAATTTCAAAGGATCATGAACGAAATCTTCAATCCTTACTCAAACTTCACCATCGTCTATATTGATGATGTTCTTATTTTTTCTCAATCCATAGATCAATATTTCAAACACATTAATATTTTTCTTGGAGTTATTAAAAGAAATGGTCTTGCGGTCTCCAAGTCAAAAGTTAATCTTTTCCAAACTAAAATCAAATTTCTTGGTCATAACAATCATTAAGGAACTATCAATCCTATTAATTGGGTAATTGAGTTTACCGACAAGTTTCCTAATCAACTTACCGACAAAAATCAATTACAAAGGTTTCTTGGCTGTTTAAATTATGTCGCTGACTTTTTCCCTCAGCTAAGTAATCTTATCAAACCTTTGCATGATCGACTGAAAAAGAGTCCTCCTCAAACATTGTCAAACAGGTAAAATCTCAGGTAAAGGATCTTCCATGCCTCTATCTTCCAAATCCTCAACTATTTAAAATTGTCGAAACTGATGCCTCTGATATAGGTTTTGGTGGCATTCTCAAACAGCGTGTCGCAGACAAAGAACATGTCATTGCATATGCATCAAAACATTGGAATCCTGCACAGCAGAATTATTCGACAGTCAAAAAAGAAATTTTAGCAATTGTTCTTTGTATATCAAAATTTCAATCTGATTTATTAAACCAAAAATTTTTAGTCCGTGTCGATTGCAAATCTGCAAAAGACATTTTACAAAAGGATGTTAAAAATCTTGCTTCAAAACAAATTTTTGCTAGGTGGCAAGCAATCTTGAGTGTTTTTGATTTCGACATAGAATATATCAAAGGCACCTCAAACACATTACCTGACTATCTTACCCGTGAATATTTACAGGGAAAATAGCCCCATGCCGAGATCGACGAGATCTTCTTCCTCTAGGGGAAGAGGTACTGGTAATCCACCCTTGGCACAGCCAGCCAAATCATCTTATCAACCGGGGTCTTCGACTCTTCCATCTGGGTCATCAACCCAAGCTAAAGTTGAGTCATCGACTCAGAGAAAACAATTAAAAGAAGACTATGCCATGCCAATCACAACCCTGTTAGCCCTGCAAGATTAAGGCCTAACCCATCTCCCAGACAAATCATGGAAACAAATCTTCACTGAAGAATTTGTCGAAGGAACCGACATTCAAACTATGATTCAAACACTTAAAGACAAAGCCATTGTTGTCAACCAACCGAAGAAGGATCTAATTGTCCAATCTCAACCTATCTCCTCCAAACCTCATTACATTCCAAAAGAAAGTTTTTGGCCTGTAATCCAAACAGAACCAGAATTCTGGGATCCCAACCTAATCAAAGTTCCTCAAAAAATCTTTCCAAACGATTTTCACTTTAAACCAATCTCGACAAACAAAACCTGATAATTTTATGAATATATTCTTGTCGATACTGACTCGGTCTCTCTTAAGCATTACAGGGACCCTAAAGATGAATCTTTCATAACCCATTCGACGGTCCAGATTTTGAAGTCATGACACTGACAGAATTTGGTATGAATCCAAACACCTTGAAGAAGTTTTCTCAGCATTTCGACCTAATTGGGTTTAATTACTGGGATTACTTGCAAGCTTGAGGTAACATGTTTTGGCTCCAGAACAAGTCCAACCGACACTCCTAGCTTATCTACTTCAAACAAAACGTCCAATATAAGTTCCCTCACTGGTTCTTGCAATGGTGGAACTTCTTTGGCCCACTCCAGCAGATTCTTCCGACAAATGTTACGGAAGGATTTCAATGTTTCTTGAAGAAGTTTGATTCAGGTGATTACTTATTTCCTGTCGATCTTCACTTCTTCTCCAAACTTTCTCTTGCCTGGATATTTTCTTGGCAGTACAAATATCAGACTCGTGATGGTCTCCCCAATCTTCTCCCTGCACTGCAAAGACAAGCTTTTGCTAAATGGTGGGCTGATTTCGACGCCTCCAGAGCATCTCCTGACAACATCAAACTATGGTTCCGACAGAACCCAAAATATCTTAAGTCTGCTGATGAAGCTGATTGTCAAATCTTAAATCAGAAAGCAAAAATCCTGGCTGCTATTGCTGCCTCCTCCGGCAAAGCCCATCTATTCCAAAACATGGAAGATGTCCTCGAACTTTACAAGGACATGGACGTTGCTATTAGCAGAGAATCAGCCCCTAAGAAATCTGGTTCTCCCTGCCCTTCAATCACCTTGTCCGAAGATTCTGCAAATCAGAATGAAGACGACTGCTACGCAATCGACCTGAAGGATGATGAATAGACAAAACCTATTCATTGTCGAACACTGTTCATTGTCAAAGAATATTCATTGTCGAAGACTGATTTTCGTCGAACCCTGTAGCAAGCTGCGGAAGACTACTGTTGAACACTGTTCACTATAGTGATGCGACTGAATACTATTTTACTGTTCACTATAGCGGGACACTGTAGCGTTACTGTTGTAATAGTAAAATTTTAGTCTTTAAATGGATGTCTGCCCATGTTGTTAGGCATGCATAATTTTAGATCCCTTTAGAGAGGTTAGTGAGAGAAACTCTCCCCCTTTCCCCTCTTCCAACATTGTAACCTTTTCTTTATGTTATAATAATAATCAGTTTTCCCTTTTCCCTCTTATGCTTTAATTTCTACAAACTTATTTCTATTTTATACTGAGCTTAGTCTCTGGTTCTAATGCTTTAAGTTATTTTCTGTATTGCATTCATACACCATGTACAGCAGTCCGTTTGCTCTCCTATTTTCTTTCATCCTGTCTCTTCTGCCTTTCCCGTGATCTTCCACCTGCTCTTTGGCCTGTAATCCAAATGGAACCAGAATTCTGGGATCCCAACCCAATCAAAGTTCCTCAAAAAATCTTTCCAAACGATTTTCACTTTAAACCAGTCTCGACAAAAAAAACCCGATAATTTTATGAATATATTCTTGTCGATACTGACTCGGTCTCTTTTAAGCATTACAGGGACCCTAAAGATGATATATATATATATATATATATATATATATATATATATATATATATATTATATATATATATATATATATATATTATATATATATATATGATGTACATATAATAAAAAGAAAAAATAATATTCACCATTTTATTTATACAACTATAATCAAACAAGTTTAATTATAATTTAACGAACTGGGTCTTAATTTATACTTCTATTTTTTCGCATTGTATTTAATGATGTGACATTCCCTCCCAAAAAGGGGCGTTACAGGGGTCACCATAATGGGTTTCTAGTGAGTGGAAGCAAGAGTTTTCCTCCTTAGTGCAGCGACAGCAGCGGTAGAGTTGAGGGGTGGTGTACCTGCAAAGACACTCTGATGCTCAAGTAATGCTATGCACTAGGAGAAAGTGTTTAGGGTTCAAAGAGATACATGTGTAGCTTAGCCTATTATTTATAGGGGAGCGTTGCTTAGTTGTTAAGTAAGATAAGAGGGAATTCTAATTTGAATTGTCATTGATTGGCAATTGTGGCTATTGATGAGACTTGTGATCACTCCTATTTGCATGGAATTTGTTGGGAGTGATTGCCTCTTGGTTGCATAACTGCTAGCGATGAGGTGGAACTAGCTCATGTTGTACTCCTATATGTGTGTGGCCAAGTTGTTTCTGGTGATCAGATTGCCCCCATCGACATGAGAGTCAGATCCCGGTCCATAATAGTTACCCCCAACTCGGTGCTCTATTGTAAGTGGATTATTGAGGTACTTCGGACTGAGGTCAATGGGAGCATTAGTTGCCCCCAAATAATGGTGTTAGCTAAGAAGTGCTAATGCTGGGTTCCTTGATGATAGGGTAGTAATTGTTATCTGGTATCCAGTGTACAAGTTGTCCTAATCATTTGCCCCCGACATTCGTCTTGTTTGGATCATCGTGGTGTTTGTATCATCTTAGCAGGAGTGGTGCACAATAATCATTGAAATCCAAGATTATGATGAAATAAGCATCAAATCGAATTGAGCCATTGAGCCAAGATCCTGGTTAATATTGCTTAAAGCAGAAGAGATCCGGGAACAAAATCTAGGATCTATCATTTGGGATCATCCTTGACTGAGGTTAGATATTATGTTTGCAAAGTTGGTGATGCTTAGCTTGTCTGCAACATTTCATTTACGGTCGAAGTCGTTTCATCTGTTGTTAGCAGCTTTTGGGGGACACATGGCAACTAGTAAGTGGACTTTGCCATTTAAGCTTCACACTACCATCATTTCAAATTTTTTTAAATGCCTAGCGTGTCCTTTCCATGATTGTGGCAGTTGAGGCACCAGTGGCCTATAAATAGGAGAGTGGGAGAAAACCTTCTACTTTTGCTACTTCTCTAACCTTATTCAGATACTTTCCGACAATCTGAGCAATTTCTAGCAAGCATCTAGACAATGGTTCATGGTGACGCATATGACGGTGTAACCGTTATTTCTTTGCCTTTGTCCTATGCACACTTTCCCGCTTCCTTTTTTGGTTCCCTTCAACTTTTCCTCATTCAAGGTATTGTCCAAACCCTTATTTCTTTTTTGTTCAGTCCTTTTCTTTTATCTGGACCATGGTAAGGGTGCGAGAGTCAGAGAGTAACAATGAGAAAGGTTGTTATTCTATAGGAGTGTTATCTATAGTGCTGCCTCCACTTGTGGTGGTGGCGCAGTGGAGGATTTCCCGTGAGGACAATGCTAGGGTATAGAGGACACTTTCCAGCTTTGAGATCTGGAGTGCAATCCAAAGGGGAGGCTGTGAGGGAAATATGATGAAAGCTCAGCCTCTGTAGGTTGTCCTCCTAAGATTTGACATATAGGGGGAAAGAGGAAAGCTACGACCCCACCTATAGCCCTAGCATGTGCATCTAATGCAGCAATGAGTCTCGATATATACAGGTGGGTGAGCCTCAAGGTTAAAAACATAACGTCCTGATATAGCACCACAGTAGAGGTGTCCAACCTACAAGCTTATCTCCAGCTGACAGAAGATGGTGTTTGGGATGAGGAATTCGAGGTGCATCCCATAAGCCAAGAGGAGTGGATGTGTATAGCACAGACTTCGGGGAAAAACATTTCATGTACCTGCATGAGACAATGTTTATGAAGCTCAAAATCCAACTTACGTTTACTCACTTTGAGATGGGTATCCTAAACCATCTCAGGTTGGTGCCAACACAACTATACCCAATTGCATGGTGTAACGTCCCAAATTACTAACACTAATGACGTATCCGATTTATGTATGAGTAATTAGAATTTAGAATATTACTTATGAATATCAATAATTTTTAAATAAAAGATTTGATAATATACAAAAATATGAGCCTTCATGGAATTATAATTTACATACATAGTGAAAGGAATAAGATACTAACTATACATCGCCACACGTTATATACAAAATTTATCGGGTAAATAAAATTACTAGGACTAGTTTATAAATACCTAACTAAGAACATCCTAACTAATCCTTCAAGTAAGCTCTATACACTTATTGATATGCTTGGGCCACCTAGAATTATCATGGAAACCATAGAGAATAGTAGGGGTGAGAATCAAAATTCTCAGTAGTTTATTTAAAATCGTGTCATCACAATAATTCCAGCTATTTCGAGAAAAAACCTCATTTTCATTCAAAACATTTATTATTATTCTAGGAATGTGGCAAAAGACCAAATCCATCTCCTTCCTCTTCCCGAAATAGATGGTTCATTTAATTACTATAAAAACTCCTTTAATTCTTCTAATCATACACAATATCACTAAGTGCTCAAAATACCATTAAATACTAAATTGTACCACAAATTTCCATTTTAGAATATTCTTCCAAAACATAATCAATTTTCCACTCTCCATATATCAAGATGAAAATCTCATCATCAGAATCAAGTTATGAGCTCATAAAATCATTTATTCACTTGGTAGTAGTCTGCTTTTAGGTTAGTGCACATCAACCTCTTCATGACAGTACGTCGTCACACAGAACTACTCCGAGTAACTAGGCCCAATCTTCCCCTGTCTAGCTTAGAGGAAGTACATCTCCTCAATATCAAAGCTAGGGTTAGACTTCAATCCATCATGATAAAGAGAAGGTACGTTATCTCACAATATCAGTCATCGAGAATAGAATGAGACGTACGTTACTCAAACTATCCAAGATTTAGGATTACCCCAAGTAGTGAGGGAAATACTCATCCTTAACCACTTAATGACTAGGGAAGCTCAGGTAAAGAGGAAGACTCTTACTTGACCTCAAATACTCTGGTATAGAGAAAATCACTTATTCTCTTACCATTAACCAAGACTTACCCTAGTACAAGTACATCCAAAATTCAATTCGACCTTGTTCCACAAAATGGATACCCATGAAAATTAAATCATCATACATGCAATATAATACATAATCTAGTCATACTCATCATGGGTATTCAAATATCATGAAAACATTTATCCAATCGTCAGTCTCATTTGACTCAGTCATGTCATGGCACATAACCCTACATTTCATCAACATGCAATAGTTTACAAATTCATCAATCAATCCAAAAACATACTTTACATAGCATAATTCATGCTTTCCTCATCTAATATGTCTTAAAATAACATTACAATGCTTTCAGAAATCAAATTCTCAAATAATAAATTTAAAATCCATTCTGCCATGTGGGCACCTAAGCGATGGGCTCTGAGTGCCTAGGCGCTTGATGCGCACTCAGATGCTCAACCATGAGCTCTTGGGTGCTCATCGCGCATCTAGAATAATGTGAGTCTGGGTTCTGGGCGCTCAGACACTCCATTTAGGGCGCCTAGGCGCTTAAACCAGAAACTAGAATCTTTGTTCTGGTACCAGATCTCAAGCCTTCCAAAGATCAAACTCAAAATCATCAATAACAGCCTCAAAACATCACATTCAAGCATATAAAACATCTTGTAAAGGAACAAATCCATCAAGGGTTTCATACTCTTTTTTAAAATATCAAATCCCATCAAGAATCAAGAGGAGAAATCAAATGAGAACATCATGAATCAAACACACAATCATCATCTCAGGGTTTCCATTTCAAATAATGGATCAAAACTCAAGTTTCTAAATTTTAGAACACAATGAATAAAGAAGAAAAGTAAAAGAATCCCCCCACCTCAAGCTTCTATGGTGCTTGGCTTTTGGTTCCTCCTTGGTTAGGCTTCTTCCTTCTCTTTTCTTCTCCTTTCTCTCATTTCTCCTCTATTTCTCCTCTCTCGTTTCTGTCTCCGTCTCCCTCTTTTCTTTTCTTTCTTTTCTTCGTTTCAGCAACAGAAACGCACGGGAGAGATGAGAGGAAGTGAGAAAAATCTCACTTTTAAAAGATAAGAATTAGGGGCATTTTGGTCTTTTCGCTAAACTTCGTATCTGTTAAGAACACTTTGATTTTTCTAAATCAAGTTTTTTAACTTCCAACAACTATAAAATAAATCTTAAGATTTATCTAAATTCCTATTTCATCATTTTCATAATTTTTCATATCTGCCATTCCTCAATCCGATAATGAAACACTTCTACAGTGTCATTAAAAATACCAAATTGACTCCATTTGTCCTCAAAATTAACCACATCCTCTTTCACACTTTTGTGACCTATTAATAAAATTTTTCTTATTTATTTCCTTTGATTTAGCATTTGTGCTATTTTCCTGAGTCAAAATAGCCATTTTGCACTTTTTGTGTTGCTGCAAAGTGCCCAAATTAACTCAAAACGTCTCAAAAATCAACAGACATGTTAAACAAGTATTATGGTACCTTATGACTATATACAAGTCTAACATGCTAAAAAGAAAATGTTACACATGGGCTTACATCTAGGCCTACTACATCAGCATCTGGACCTTCTATGCACTGTCCTATCCTTCTTCGACTTCTTCAAGTGGTACAGCCCGATAGAAGTGGTCCGACCAAGGCGTGGGTCACCTTGAGCACTCAGGGCGGTCATAAAATTTTAGAGACCTTCTTTTAGACTTATAAAAATTTCAATGATGAGTATTTCCAATTAGAGGTGGCTCCCAGATTGCGACCATTTTTCTGACTGCCGAAGGAGAGCCGATGATGTATCTTTATTAGATATCCCAACACTTTGACTTCCGCCTTGAAGAATATGAAGTACGTGATGGTGACTTTATGAAAGATGAAGTGGATGTGGCAGCCATCTTGATTGGATAGGTCACCAATTTAGATGTCATTTGTAACGCCCCTTTTCCGGAGGAGATGTCACATTGTCATTTACAATGTGGAAAATATAAATATAAAGTAAGACCCAGTTCATCATATCATGATTAAACTTATTTGATTATAGTTGTGTAAATAAAATGGTGAATATGTATATATATATATATATATATATATATATATATATTCTTAATAACTTGTTCATCGATTTGGTATTTAAAAGTACTAACATCTATAAATGATGCGTAAGTATGTACATATAATCTTGTCTAATTGAAAGCGAAAAACATAAACTTTGGCGAAAAACATAAAGACTAAACCATACATCCATGCAAAAGATACATTATATATATATATACTGTTTAGATACAAACTATGAGTCAATAATTACATCAAGGCTCATAAAAAAGAAGCCTAAGCTTTACCAGCCCCCAAAAATGATATACAGACCCCCAAAAATAATATCAAGGCCCCAAAAAGACAGATAGCCAACAGTAGCTATCGACAGGAATCAACCCCTAAGTGGAGAAGGAACTATGTCAGGATCCTCCTCGGGTTCCTCCTCGGGGTCTTCCTCTTCTGAGGAAACCTCCATAGGAGCCATCGAGTTATGGTCCGGAGCTCGAGCAGTAGAAACAAAAGAATCCTCTTATGAGGTGTAATAGTGGTCACCCCACATCTCCCGGATGGGCAGATAAAACTCCAAACGTAAGCTGATGTAGTAGGTAAAGATTGGCGGCTCATGATGCCCCCAAGCCAGCGATAACGACACGTAGCCCACGTAGATGAAACGATCAGAATTTAGGTTAAGGTACCAGCAGTCTGGACCTCCAAGGAAGGCCAGGTGCATGTATCCCAAAAATCCATGAGGTTGGGCCGTCATGATTGGAAGAGTGCTAGTCAAGGTTGGGCCAGAAGCCGAGAAACTCGGGTTCTTCCTTTTCTTCGCCCCCATCTTCAGAGGATCACATATATAGATATACAAAATTAATAGAAACATAGGGAAAAAAGGTAAGATATTCAACATTCATTACCAATTGAGGCAGTAAAGAACAAACGGTGCATGACACCCACATAATATTTCAGGAATAATAAATAGCATTAAAACAGATAATAAATAATTTAGCATATATAGGCAGCTATAACAGTAATGAAACAACGTATTGAATTTCCATATGAACAAGTAACTATCGAATGGTATGGAGACTCACTATGCATATGCACATGACACCAAAAACCTACTCCATGGAGCTAGACACAAAACAGTCAGAGAGAATGATCAGGAGATATGTCTGTATCGCGGCTGCCGAGGCCATCAAGTGCTAAATTTTTTGATTTATCAAAATGCACATCATGGCATTGTACAAGACATTCTACATAGATCTCGATATAGGATAGTGTCTCGGTCCGGATCGTCGGTGCGTTTGCATCGGTCTGCCCCACGGACAGAAGAACTACCAACTGTCCATTGCGAGGTACCTGCATCTCGACGCCCCCAAGGTCAACAAATGACCTACACTTGTCTATTCGCACCCGCACAAAGGTGTGATTCAACTCTTAGGCAACTTGGCCTTAACAAAATTGTCCAACGGACATTTTCAATGCACGACTTAATCATGCTCAATGCACATAGATTCAATGTATACTCATATGTACATTTAAAAATTCACAGTCATAGCATTTCAGGTCTAAGATTACATGTTATGTCATTTATCATTAATATTCGATCCCGTTAAAGGGTCCATACTAAGTCAATAATAAGTTTCTAGACATTCACACCCTATTCAAAGTCATTAAGTAAGTCAATTCTTAATTTCATTATGTCGCTCGCAACCTCAATCACACTCATGTTCTATCTTTATTCAAAGTTCTTATAAGTTATAAGGCATGCTTTCGTTCTTGGTTTTTCCACTTTATGAACCCCTAATTAGTTTCTAGTCATCCAATTATTCAAGATTATTACGCTTACATTAGTCCAAAAGCCTTGAGTCAAGTGCCCAAGGGGACCTTGAACCTCTAAGAGGCTAGAAAAGCCTCAAATCAATTGCTGAACATGTTTCATAGCCGTGTGTAAAATACACGGCCTCGAGTACACGACCGTGTGGTCATACACGGCCTAGGCCGTGTACTCCTCTGGAGTGCACCAAAAAAACACATTTTAGTCACACAGGGAGATACACGGCCGTGCAGAAAATCAATAAGAAACTATTCCAATCTTCAAACATCCCAAAATCCATCAATGTATATCAAGAACATGCCATTCAAACACTTAAAATTCAACCAAAACAATTAAACAAAGGGGTTTTCCAAAATGGGTTCCACCCCACCAATACAACAACAAGTTCTTAACTACCAAAATGGGTTGAAGAGAATGGATCTTCCTCTTACCTTAGTGAAGAACAAGGAAATCAAGCTCTTTTTGTCCTTGAATTTTTGTGCTTCTCCACCACAAGATCCTTCGGTGTTCAAATCCAATAAATCAAGATCAAAGAGTAGAAATGGCATCCATAGTCACCAATGTGACCATGGACCACGAAAATGGGGAGAAAAGGAGAAGAAAGTTGAGAGCTATACCTTAAAGCTTGAAGCTTTGGTGTTGGGCTACTAACCATGAAAATGGGAGAGCCAAGAAGAGTTCTACTAAGAAGAAAGCTTGAAGATGGTGAGGGAAGGCAATGGCTTGAGTTAGCTTGAGCAAGGAAAGCTTGGAAGCTTAACAATGGAGTGTGTGAGTGTGGAAGAAGAGAGAAAGAGTGAGTGAGCTGCGTGAAGGAGGAGGAGAAATGAGAGAATAGAAAGTGAAATAGCCCTTTTGCTTTTCCCCTTCCCAACTGTGTAGCACCAAAAAGGGAGGAGAGAGAAAAGTGGTTGGAGAGGAAGCTTCTTAGAAGTTTCCCTTGAAGCTTCCTTGAGAAGCTTCGCGTGCTTCTTGATAAGGTGAAGTGTGTGGTCACTTAAATGATATCATAACAGTAATTAGATAGAAATAATCTATTAGAACTATTTCTCAGTGAACAAAAATTACAGATAGCATAAATAATATTTTATTATTTCTCAGATAATTAATCAATTTGTGATTTTATTTATTAGATAAAATCTCGTAAAACGTAAATCTCATAAACTGTGCTTGGCCTCGGGTTTAGTAAGATCCCCCGTCGACTTTTCGATAGTTCAAAGTTTACCAGCCTCAGGAAAAATATTTCGTTTTCCCGGCTTCGCTCAGTGTGCACGTAAAATGGGGAATATATTAAAATATTCGACATTTCCAGAAAATTTCACAAAAATCATCAAAAATCACAAATATTAGAAAATGTCTATTCATCACAAAATAAACAATTTTCGGGGTGTTACACTGACCCTACTCAGTGTGTACGCAAAATGAGAAATATATTAAAATATTCAACATTTCTGAAATATCCCAGAAAAATTTTTAAAAATCATAAATATTGTAAAATGATTATTTAGGATAAAATAAATAATTTTCGGGGTGTTACAACTCTCCCCTTCTAAAAAGAAATTTCGTCCTCGAAATTTTCATACCTTAGAACAGTTGTGGATGTTGCTCCTTCATCTTGTCTTCCCGCTCCCATGTTGCATCTCCAGTTTTTTCGTTCCAGATTACCTTTACCAATGAGATCTCCTTGCCTCTTAGTTGCTTTATCCTTCTATCCTCAATTCTTACAGGAGGTACCTCATAGGTTAAGTTTTCTTTTAATTGTACTGCATCTGGTGCTATGACATGACTTAGGTCAGGAAGGTATTTTCGTAGTTATGACACATGGAAGACATTATGAATGTTTGAGAGGAAATGGGGTAAGGCTATTTGATAGGCTACTGGACCTACTCGGTGAATAATCTGGTATGGTCCAAGAAATTTTGGAGTAAGTTTTCTAGATTTCAAGGCCCGGCCTACCCCAGTCATAGGTGTGACTTTCAAGAATACATGCTCACCTTCCTCAAACTCAAGAGGCTTTCTTCTTTTGTCTGCATAACTCTTTTGTCGGCTCTGAGCTGCTCTTATTTTCTCTTGAATCATCTTAACTTTTTCAGTCATCTACTGTATAACATTTGGTCCAATAGTAAGGCACTCGCCATCTTGGTACCAACATAAAGGCGTCCGATACCGCCGTCTATACAGAGCCTCATAGGGTGCCATCCCTATGCTCGAATGATAACTGTTGTTGTAGGTAAATTCTATCAATGGTAGAATGTTATCCCAACTTCCAGTCTGTTCTATGGTGCAAGCTCTAAGCAAATCTTCCAATGATTGTATCGTCCTCTCCGATTGGCCATCGGTTTGTGGGTGATAAACAGAACTTAGACGTAACTTTGTCCCTAATGCTTCTTGTAGACTCTGCCAAAACTTTGAAGTGAATCTTGGATCCCTATCTGAAACAATGCTTGTAGGCACACCATGCAGTCTAACAATTTCTCCAATATACAGCTGGGTTAGTTTTTCCAATTTGTACTTTATGTTGATCGGGAGGAAATACGCTGATTTCGTGAGTCGGTCCACGATTACCCAAATTGAGTCATGTCCCTTTCTTGTCCTTGGAAAACCCACTACGAAATCCATTGCAATGCTGTCCCACTTCCATTCTGGAATAGACAATGGTTGTAGCAATCCTGCTGGTCTTTGATGTTCCACTTTAGCTTTCTGACAGACTAGACAAGTCGATACACGTCTAGTGACGTCACTCTTTATTCCATGCCACCAGAACAACTTCTTCAAGTCTTGATACATTTTCGTTATACCTGGGTGCATATTCAGCTGGCTCGTATGAGCGTGCTCAATAATATACTTCCTTAGCTCTTAATCTCTGAGTATACAAACTCTGCTTCGGAACCTCAGAATTCCATCTATTCCTTCCGCAAATGCTATTTTGTTGCCTTGCTTCATTTGCTCTCTCACTTCTTGCAAGAACTCATCGACCTTCTGCTTTTCTCGTATGCCATCCATTAACTCACTTGAGATGGTAACCATATTCATGCAGATCTTTCCTGGTTCTAACTCCACAAAAGACCATACATCTCTGAACTGGTCTATCAGATCTTTCTCCTTAATCATCAAGGCAGACACTCTGATCATCTTCCTGCTCAAGGCGTCTGCCACGACGTTTACCTTATCGGGGTGATACAGAAGTCGGAAATCATAGTCCTTCAGGAACTCCAGCCACCTCCGCTGCCTCATGTTCAACTCCTTCTGATCATATAAATATTTTAAACTCTTGTGATCACTGAAGATGTTGAACGTTGCTCCATAAAGGAAATGCCTCCATATCTTCAGAGCAAAAACCATAGCCGCTAACTCCAAGTCATGCGTCAGGTAATTCTTCTCATGCACTCGTAATTGCCTTGAAGCATAAGCCACCACTCTTCTATGTTATATAAGCATAGACCTTAGTCCTTGGTATGAAGTGTCACAATACACCTCAAAGGGCTCATTCGGATCAGGTAGCACTAAGACTGGCGAGGTAGTTAGCCGATTCTTCAACTCTTGGAAACTCTGCTCACAGTTGTCGGTCCACTCAAAAGCTTGGTTCTTTCTTGTGAGTTGGGTGAGAGGTCCTGCAATTTTGGAGAATCCCTCAATGAACCTCCTGTAATATCTGGCTAAACCCACGAAGCTACGAATCTCCGTCACTGACTTGGGCCTTTCCCATTGTAGCACTGCCTCCACTTTTGATGGATCCACCGCAATCCTATCCTTCGAGATCATGTGACCCAAAAACTTAACTTCTTCTAGCCAAAATTCACATTTTGACTGTTTGGCATACAGTTCTTTCTCCTTCAGAATCTAGAGAACTATACTGAGGTGTTCAACATGGTCCTCCTAATTTTGAGAGTATACCAGAATGTCATCAATGAAGAACACAATGAATCTGTCCAAGTAAGGACAAAAGATTCGGTTCATGTAGTCTATAAAGATAGCTGGTGCATTCGTCACGCCAAACGGCATCACGAGGTATTCGTAATGGCCGTATCGAGTACAAAAAGCAGTCTTGGGTATATCCTCCGTCTTCACTCATATATGATAATACCCAGATAGCAGATTGATCTTTGAAAATACCGCTGCTCCCTTCAGTTGGTCCATTAAATCATCAATTCTCGGGAATGGATATTTATTCTTGATCGTCACTTTGTTCAGCTGCCGGTAGTCCACACACAATCTTGATGAACCATCTTTCTTGCGAACTAATAGCACTGGTGCTCGCCATGGTGACACACTCAATCTGACGAATTGCTTTTCCAAAAGCTCCTCTAGCTGCTTCTTAAGCTCGGCTAATTCTGTCGGTGACATCCTATAAGGTGCTATAGACACAAAACCAGCTCCTAGTACAAGGTCAATATCAAACTCTATTTCTCGTGCCGATAGTAAACCAGGTACATCCTTAGGAAAGACTTCAGGAAATTCCTTCACCATTGGAATTGTGTTGACATCAACTTCACTCTCGACTTTCAAAGAAGACAGCAGCATGTATCCGTGAACTCCTTCTTTCAAGAGAGCTTGAACTTGGTTGGCCATCAAGTATCTAGAATCCTTATCCACAGGGAAAACTATGGTTTTTCTTGAACAATCTAATCGAACATGGTTGGAAGACAACCAATCCATCCCTAAGATTATATCTAACTGAGAAAAGGGTAAATAGATTAAATCGATAGAAAAGATCCGACTTTCAATAATTAAGGGACAATTTAAACAAACCTTAGTAGTAACTACCGGTTTATCAGTGGGGGTAGAAACAGTCAAGTCAAAAGGTAAGGTAGACACCGGTAAGTCAAGTCGTAACACACAGTCATAAGATATGAAAGAATGGATTGCCCCAGAATCATACAGTACAGTTAAAAGGTTACCTTCTATGGTGCCTTCTCCTTGAATCAAGTCTTCAGACTCAGAGGCTTCAGCTCCGCTCATGGTATAGACCCTGCCTCCTGCTTGTGGCTTTGCAGCTAGGGTAGCATTGACTGAAGGCTCAGCCTTAGCTTGGTTACAGTCTCGGGACACGTGGCCAGGTTTGCCACATCTGAAGCAGATGATCCTTTTGATGGAACAATCCCTTGTCAAGTGATCCTTCCCACACTTCATGCATCTCTGGGAAGATGTCATATTTGGTCTGCTTCGGTTCCCACCAGGACCTCCACTAGAACTTCCACCTGCTGTCTATTGCTGGTTCCCCGTTGGTCGGGAATAGGGCTTCTTTTGGAAGCGATTAGAACTGTTGCCACCGCCCCTTTGGAACTTTGTAGGCCCAAAGTTCCTGGTCCTTATATCTCTAGCTTGCTCCAGGGCTTCCACTTGCAGTATGTATCTAGTAGCTCCGAGAACTCATTGATCTTCAGGGTGATAACAGCCTTCTTCACCTCATACCTCAGTCCTTCTGTAAACCTCCGACACTTCCAGGCTTCATTCGGTTGGTGCTGAAAGTACATTGAAAACTGTGACAAGTTTTCAAATCTCGCTGCATATTCACTAACGATCATATTCCCTTGCCTTAGGTTGAGAAACTCTACCTCCTTCGCGTGCCTCATGCTAGCAGGAAAGTACTTATCCAAGAATTTGTCGATTTCCAGCTTCCAGCATTCTCTGCACCCCTTCCACCAGTTCTCAACATTGCCAACCAACATAAAGGTAGCATAGGTCACCTTCTTATTCTCAGCGCAATTCATGCCTCGGAAGACTTTCTCTAGTTCTTTAATTCATAGGCTAGCTTTGTCTGGATCGAACTCTCCTTTGAATTGGGGAGGATTATGACAACGAAACTCTGCCAGGTTCTAAGCATCAGTAGTAGCTTCGAGCTATTGAGCACCCCTTTCTTGTTGTTGAGCAACTCTCTCTTGTTGTTGAGTAGCCCGCTTAGTCTGTTGTGCAATGACTTCAGCCATCCTCTGCATTGCCTCTATAGCAGATGCCATGTCTTCTCTTCGTGCCATCTTGCATCCTCAATTCAGATTAACTGAAAACACAAGGAAAGTCAGTTGTATCCATTAGGAATACTGTAACACCCTCCTTAGGGCATCACATTTCCGACTCCTGACTCATAATCTGAAAAGAAGTTTGCACAAAGTTTGAGTTATAAAAGATGGGTTTCAAAATTTCTTCTTTACTGAAACGTAAATTTACTGAAAATATTAGGTAATATTGAAAATCATATTTCAACTATTCATTATGCAATATTGACACCAATTAATATCACAATTTAAAGAGAAATATAAAATTAACAGACTTATTTTTTTTTTAACAGTAGCAAACCCCATGACGGGTCCTACTTAATAGCACGGTACAACACTAACATTAAATCTTAACATACTCGTTCCTTCTCTTGTATCAACTTGATGCATCAGAACTTTACTCCTTGTCTACCCGGCACATCTTCGAACTTGAGACAGCCACTTTTCAATGTTTCCATCAATCTCTGAGTATCTATCACTCGTTATGTCTAAGACAACTCATTCCTTCTATTATATAATTTTAACAATACAAAAAAGCAAAATAATATAACAAAGAGGTGAGATCACCTACACCAATACCAACATGGCAGCACAGAGATAACACAAACAGCAATATCATACAGATAGATCATACCATAATCATGCTATCAGCATTAATCAACTATCATCATCTAATCATTTATCAGTTCAATCATCATCCAAGTACTCAAAACAATTGTCATAGCCAACATTCCTTAATTAATATATCATACAGATATAAATGCTTAGATTTATGCATATACACAAGGACTCAGTTTATCAAAAATAACTCCATGGAGGTTTTCCCAATTTCGAGAAGAATGCTCTGGTTAATTGTCAGTCTTAGCCCAAAGACAATCTCCCAGTCGTTGAAAAGAATCGTGTTCTTGTCGGGTATCATCAATGCGTTGCAACGGACTGCATCGCCAAGTGGCACAGAGTACTCGCCAACTGTCCACTGGTCGACCGCCGCACCTCGACGCCCCCAAGATCCATCATAGACTTCACTATCAATTCTTATTCCTTCTTCAACCACAAGGGCCATAATAGCTATTAGCTATATTTTATACAATGCACGAATATATCAGTGCAAGTCCAACCCCAAAGGGCCAAATCTTTTCAATTTCATTTGTTCAATGTAATCATATGCTTCAACGCATATTTTTCCAATGCACGTATAATGCACCAAATCCAATCATAGGCATATCTTTCCAATGCATGTATAATGCACCAAATGCCAATTATAGGCAAAACATGTCATTTTCTCACACAGTATCCATATACTGGTTCTACAGTATTTATACTATATTTTCAACAGAAAAATCATATTATCACATTTTCATAGTTATAAAACTCTTTCGTCGTGTTTTCACAAAATTGCGCAACATTTCCATTTCGTTTTCACAATTTCAAAACATTTCTGTTACGTTTTCACAATACTGCAACTCTTCTATTGCACCTTTAAATCACGTATTAAAATTTTCAACATTTTTCTCAATCACATAAAAATATATGTTTCTCAAATCGCGTAATTATATTCCATCGTTTTCAAAATTGCGTAACTTAAAAATCATTCTTTTAAGTCGCATAAAACATTTTCCATCATTCTCAAAATATTTAAAACACTTTCCAAATCACATAACGATTTTCCATCATTTTCACAATCACGTAAAAATATTCTATCACTTTTAAATCATATAGTGATTTTTCAACAATAGTTCAAATTATGTAAAATATTTAAACATAATTCAAATCACTTAAAATGTTTCAACGCATCTCCAATCGCGTAGTAATATTTTATCATATTTCAAATCGCGTAAAAATATTTTACTATATTTCCAAATACTTAGAAATATTTTACTGTATTTCAAACCACGTACTTTAAAAATTAAGTTTTTAAGATACGTAAATAAATTTTTTTTTCACCACAACTCCATTACGTAAAATATTTCTCATTCTTCAAAAATTCATTATATTCTCCATTTTTTCAAATCATTTCCAAATCAACCTTCCCCAAAATAATATAACTTTATACTTCATTTAATATATCTTCTTATTCAAGAAAATCCTTTTTCACAGTATATTTCACAAATTCACAATTCCATTGAATTAAATCAATGTTTCTAACTTTTAAAAATTACTAACGCTTTCCAAAATTCAACGGATGAGTTACACGTTAGAAAATACCAAATCACTATTGTATCCTTTATTTTTATTTTTATTTTTTTTATCTTAAATCAATTTTTAACAAAAATAAATTCTTTTTAAAACAAATTGAGGCTCACTTGCAACCTCTCTTTTTCATTTACATAAAAATTCATTTCTCAAGTGCTAAAATACTCTGATTCCCTTTTCAAATTCTTTGTATTAAATTAATTATATTTTCACTTGGAAAATCACTTTATTTCATCAAAATCAATGCATTACAAGCCTTCGAAAATGTGGACATGACTATTGAAAATTATCAAAACATTTTTCCTTCTAAATTGATATGGTTTTACACAAACAAAACCATTAAAATTTTATTTTCAAAACCGAAATACCGATGGTTATAAAAACCAAACCCATTTGTTCAAATCCTTTTTCACTTTCTTTACAAATCCTTTTTCACTTTCTTTGCAAATCCTTGTTCACTTTCTTTGCAAATCCTTAAAATCAATGTTTGCCCGTTTCATTCAAAACTCATATTTAGAAAAACACTTAGGATCTTTTTACACAAAATAAATCAATAAAAATTCTTCAAAGACCGTATTCTTGTTTTCTTGAAAAAAATAGACCCTTTGTTTATTTTCTATACTCTTCAAATCATCCATTTTCATTTTTCATGAAAATATTAATTTATGAACACCTATTTTGAGGTGTCTTGGCCGAAATTCACGAAGTTCTAGGGACCCAAAAATTAATTTCCTTATTCTTGAAAAATTTCAACATGAACTCTAATTTTTGGGAGCTCAAAACCGTAGCCTCCCCCTTAGCCTTTGGAGCCAAAAATCAATTTCCTTTTCATCACCACATCATGACATACACATATATATATTTCATCATAAATACTATAAGCATGCCATATACTTATCATGCATAATATAAGCATATCATCAAAGTCATAAAATCATGCAAAGCATATCAAGCATAAGTAAATAAATCAAAGCTCATAAACACACATAAATTATTACATGACCATGGATTGGAATCCTCACATGGATTCACCATCCATCAAATATAAGACCATCTCTCACCACCATACTTGGTTGGTGAGATGGATCTCCCTCTTACTTCTTGAAGATCCTCAAAAGCTTCTTGATTTGCTTCTTTTTCCAAGTCCTTCACTACCAAAGGCTTCTCAAATACAAAATAAAATACATAGAAATTAGTGTACTAAGCTTGATTAAGAGGAACCATGGATCAAACATGGTTTAGAACATGAAAAAGAGAGAAGAAATGAAGTTTCCTTACACTTCACCTCAAAAACCCAATAACTTTGATCTTGAAGAAAGTCCATGAAGATGAATGATTTAGAGAAAGTCTCCAACATGAAAGTTGCTTAGAATATCATGTAGATTCAAGATCTATGGTTGGATTAAATTAAACAAACTTGAAGGGTGGTCTTAGGGTGGTTGACCGAATTTCTCATAAGAAAGAAAACATAAGCTTTTTGATCTTTAACTTGAAGGACAAGGTTGTAGATGATAGAATTTTGAGAAGTTCCTAACATGAAAGTGTTTTGGATTGATGAGAGAAATCAAGATATGTAGCTAGATAAAATTATGGAAGATTGGAAGTGGTTCTATGGGTGGTGACCAAATAACTCAAGAAAGGAAGAAAGTGAAGTTCATGGTGTTGTTCTTGGTGTTCTTGACAAATTGGAAGAGAGAGAAGAGAGAGAATGATGTTTGTGTTACTAAGTGTGATAAAAAATAAAAATAGAGGGCTGAATTAAAGTTGGCAGCCGTAGGAGTGAAAGAATGGAGAGATAAAAATTTATTTAACATAATTGAATGCTTTCATATGCATGCACATGGTCTTCACATGGTCTAAGTCACTAAATGCCATCCATTGGTCATAAAAGTCCATTCAAGAACCTTGGAGAAGCTCTCCAAGCTGCATGACCGTGTGGTTCTTCATAGGATTAGGGACTTAATTGTTTTCAATTAAAACCTAATTGTATGCTAATTAATTAGTTAATTAATTAGGTCTAGTTTCCTAATTTCACTTAATTAACATTCTAACTATATAACTAATTAATTAAACATATTATGGCATATATCATAGTCTCTAAATAAAATTAAGACATTTAATTAGTAATTAGATTATCACTAATTAATAATTAGATTAGTTCACTTAGCTTGTTAATTAGGTCATTAGATTAACCAAATTAGGATTAATTAGTTACTAATCAAATTCAAGCTACTATTGTTGACTTCATCTTTTTCTTTGGCCTAAAAAGCCTATTCAAAGTTGTCTCCTTAGATTGTCCTAGAAAATTACTTGGCCGTGCACTCCTAAAGAATTATTGGGTGGTCATTTTTTTTACTTGCAAGCTTACCTTGCTTCCTATTGGTGGCCACTTTCTTTGACTACTCCTAATTGGTTCATGACTTGACTTTGACTTCCTCCACACTTGTTTTTATTGGCTCATTTTAATTATTTATTTACACTTTAATTAAATAATTAATTCATCTAGTTTCTATTAAACTAGTTTAGTTAGGATTTCTAATTATATTTTAATTATTTAATTACATTCTTATGGTCATGTCATATTTCTAGATAATTAAATATTTATTTAGCTTTTTGAAAAATGAATCAATAATGACCAAGACAACATATAATTGATGTCTTGAAACTTGGCTAAGCTATTAAGCCACCAAAACCGTGCCCCCTCCAAGCATTCTCCTAAGGAAACAAACAAATCAATAATGGTCAAGAATGATGTAATATTGACCATGACAAGTAATAATGGTCATCAAATCACCTTTAGCTCCAAAATACTACAAAAATCGTCCCCTCCTTGCATTATGCATGCAATAATATTGTCATCTTTTTCAAGCCATTATTTGAAGCATTCCTAGCCATTGATTAATTCAATGGTTAGGATTTAGGTAGACTTTTGATTTTTAGAAGACTCAATCTAGGCCATTGGATCTTTCTCCTTTAAATCCTAGCCATTAGATGTGTCTCCAAAATATAGGGTCAAGATTACTCCTTCTTACTTTTAATCCAAGGGTTATAATTAGTCATAGTTTTTTTTTGAAGACCAAATCCCCACCATTGATTAAATCCAAATCCAATGGTCATAAATGATCATTGTTACTTTATAAGACTAAATTTCCACCCTTGATCAATTCTAAATCCAATGGTTGTAAATGGTCATAGCCACTTTATATAACCAATTTTACACCGTTGATTAAATTTACGGTTGATATTGAAGCCTCCTAACTAAGTTTATTCTCACACCATTGATTAAATCAATGGTGATTATCCAATGTTTCTTTATTAAGTTTATTTCTTAACCGTTGATTAAATCAATGGTTAATATTCAAACTAAGTATTCTCATCCAAGGGTATAAATCAAGTCAAGCCCTCTTTGTTGACTACGCAGTATAATTTTTATTATTTTTATCTGCTATAACCCTACGAATAATATTTTTACTATATTTTTATCGCCTAATAAATAAATACAGTACAAAATACAGCAAATTTTTTTTTTTAAAACTGTTTCTGGATTCAGGTTTAGTAAGATCCCCTGTCTCCGTCTAAATAGTACAATTTTTTTTATGCGTAAATTTTTTTTTCACTTTGCGAGACCCACCTGGGCCCACGTATGGCCATCTGGGCCCACATACACCCCCTGGGCCCACAAATAGAAAAAAATTCATAATCATCCACAAAAATCACAAATATTAGAAAACACACAAATATCAAATTAGATCACGTAAAATAATTAAAACCTAATGGTAAAAATTAAATTACGTAAAGTTTTTCTCGGTCCGAAAATTTTTATTTTCCTGACACGGAGTAAATCACTCAAAACGATCAAATACGCTGACGGAATAATCAAAATAATTTTACAGTATCCAGAAATTACTAAACAGTAAAATTCTGTTAATTGTCAAAATTACTGTTTAAGAGATAGAAAATTTTGGGGTGTTACAAATACCAAACAATACATCTTTGCGTTTGGTTTTCAAAGAAATACACAACACAAATAAGATAGACTCAATCACAAGACCTAAAGAAACATAAACTGGGGCTCTGATACCAACTACTGTAACGCCCCTTTTCTAGAGGAGACGTCACATTGTCATTTATAATGCGAAAAATGTAAATATAAATTAAGACCCAGTTCATCATATCATGATTAAACTTATTTGATTATAGTTGTGTAAATAAAATGGTGAATATGTGTGTATATATATATATATATATATATATATATATATATATATATTATACTCAATAACCTGCTCATCGATTTGGTATTCAAAAGTACTAACATCTATAAATGATGCGTAAGTATGTACATATAATATTGTCTAATTGAAAGTGGAAAACATAAAGACTAAACCATACATCCATGCAAAAGATACATCATATATATATATACTGTTTAGATACAAACTATGAGTCAATAATTGCATCAAGGCTCATAAAAAAGAAGCCTAAGCTTTACCAGCCCCCAAAAATGATATATAGACCCCCAAAAATAATATCAAGGCCCCAAAAAGATAGATAGCCAACAGTAGCTATCGATAGGAATCAACCCCTAAGTGGAGAAGGAACCATGTCAGGATCCTCCTCGGGTTCCTCCTCGGGGTCTTCCTCTTCCGAGGAAACCTCCATAGGAGCCACTGAGTTATGGGCCGGGGCTCGAGTAGTAGAAATAAAAGAATCCTCCTGTGGGGAGTAATAGCAGTTACCCCACATCTCCTAGATGGGCAGATAAAACTCCAAACATAAGCTGATGCAGCAGGATGAGATCGACGGTTCATGATGCCCCCAAGCCAGCGATAACAACACGTCGCCCACATAGATGAAACGATCAGAATTTAGGTTAAGGTACCATCAATCTGGACCTCCGAGGAAGGCCAGGAGCATGTATCCTAAAAATCCATGAGGTCGAGCCATCATAATCGGAAGGGTGCTAGTCATGGTTGGGCCAGAAGCTGGGAAACTCAGGTTCTTCCTTTTCTTCGCCCCCGTCTTTAGAGGATCACATATATAGATATACAGGAATAGTAGAAACATAGGGAAAAGAGGTAAGACATTCAACATTCATTACCAATTGAGGCAGTAAAGAACAAATGGCGCATGACACCCACATAACATTTCAGGAATGATAAATAACATTAAAATAGATAATAAACAATTTAGCAGATATAGGTAGCTATAGCAGTAATGAAACAACGTATTGAATTTTCATATGAACAAGTAACTCGAATGGTATGGCGACTCACTATGCACATGCACATGACACCAAAAACCTACTCCATGGAGCTAGACACAAAACAGTCAGAGAGAATGATCAGGAGATATGTCTGTATCACGGCTTTCGAGGCCATCAAGTGCTAAAATTTTTAATTTATCAAAATGCGCATCATGGCATTGTACAAGACATTCTACACAGATCTTGATATAGGACAGTGTCTCGGTCCGGATCATCGGTGCTTTTGCATCGGTCTGCCCCACGGACAGAAGAGCTACCAACTGTCCATTGCGAGGTACCCGCACCCCGATGCCCCCAAGGTCAACAAATGACCTATACTTGTCTATTCGCACCTGCACAAATGTGTGATTCAACTCCTAGGCAACTTGGCCTTAACAAAATTATCCAATGGACTTTTTCAATGCACGACTCAATCATGCTCAATGCACATAGATTCAATGTATACTCATATATACATTTACAAATTCACAATCATAGCATTTCAGGTCTAAGATCACATGTTATGTCATTTATCATCAATATTCAATCCCGTTCAAGGGTCCATACTAAGTCAATAATAAGTTTCTAGGCATTCACACCCTATTCAAAGTCATTAAGAAAGTCAATTCTTAATTTCATTATGTCGCTCGCAACCTCAATCACACTCATGTTCTATCTTTATTCAAAGTTCTTATAAGTTATAAGGCATGCTTTCGTTCTTGGTTTTTCCGCTTTATGAATCCCTAATTAGTTTCTAGTCATCCAATTATTCAAGATTATTACGCTTACATTAGTCCAAAAGCCTTGAGTCAAGTGCCTAAGGGGACCTTGAACCTCCAAGAGGCTAGAAAAGCCTCAAATCAATTACTAAACATGTTACACGGCTATGTGTAAAATACACGGCCCCGAGTACACGGCCATGTGGTCATACACGACCTAGGCCGTGTACTCCTCTGGAGTGCACCAAAAAAACACGTTTTAGTCACACAGGGAGATACACGGCCGTGTATCACTCTGTGGACGCAGAAAATCACAAGGAAACCATTCCAATCTTCAAACATCCCAAAATCCATCAATGTACATCAAGAACATGCCATTCAAACACTTAAATTCAACCAAAACAATCAAACAAAGGGGTTTCCCAAAATGGGTTCCACCCTACCAACACAACAACAAGTTCTTAACTACCAACATGGGTTGAAGAGAATGGATCTTCTTCTTACCTTAGTGAAGAATAAGGAAAGCAAGCTCCTTTTGTCCTTGAAATTTCGTGCTTCTCCACCACAAGATCCTTGGGTGTTCAAATCCAACAAATCAAGATCAAAGAGTAGAAATGGCATCCATAGTCACCAATGTGACCATGGACCACGAAAATGGGGAGAAAAGGAGAAGAAAGTTGAGAGCTGTACCTTAAAGCTTGAAGCTTTGGTGTTGGGCTGCCAACCACAAAAAAGGGAGAGCCAAGAAGATTTCCACCAAGAAGAGTTCCACCAAGAAGAAAGCTTGAAGATGGTGAGGGAAGGCAATGGCTTAAGTTAGCTTGATCAAGGAAAGCTTGAAAGCTTAACAATGGAGTGTGTGGGTGTGGGAGAAGAGAGAAAGAGAGAGTGAGCTGCGTGAAGGAGGAGGAGAAATGAGAGAATAGAAAGTGAAATAGCCCTTTTGTTTTTCCCCTTCCCAACCGTGCAGCACCAAAAAGGGAGGAGAGAGAAAAGTGGTTGGGGAGGAAGCTTCCTAGAAGTTTCCCTTGAAGCTTCCTTGAGAAGCTTCGCGCGCTTCTCGATAAAATGAAGTGTGTGGTCACTTAAATGATATCATAACAGTAATTAAATAGAAATAATCTATTAGAACTATTTCTCAGTGAACAAAAATTATAGATAGCATAAATAATATTTTATTGTTTCTCAGATAATTAATCATTCTGTGATTTTATTTATCAAATAAAATCTCGTAAAACGTAAATCTCGTAAACTGTGCCCACCCTCGAGTATAGTAAGATCCCCTGTTGACTTTTTTACAGTTCAAAGTTTACTAGCCTCAGGAAAAATATTTTATTTTCCTGGCTCCGCTCAGTGTGCACATAAAACGAGAAATATATTAAAATATTCAACATTTTCAGAAAATTCCACAAAAATCACCGAAAATCACAAATATTAGAAAATGTCTATTCATCACAAAATAAATAGTTTTTGGGGTGTTACACTGACCCTGCTCAATGTGCACGCAAAATGAGAAATATTTTAAAATATTCAACATTTCCAAAAAATCCCAGAAAAATTTTCAAAAATCATAAATATTGTAAAATGATTATTTATGATAAAATAAATAATTTTCGGGGTGTTACATCATCCCCTTGAGGGATTTAATTGAGACGTTGGAAAATAAACTATGCATTCATCTAGGTGAAATTTAAGATATGAACTTGCTTATTTGTGTTTCCTTTTGATTATGTTTTAAAACTTAAACTTCCCCTTTTTATTTTTTGTGCAGAAAGCATGGCCTTTATTGACAACCATGACGATCTTCATATGCGGATTGCAGAAAGAGTGGCCTAGAACCTGTCCTGGAGATCTGGGATCAAAACACTAATACGATGGATCAAGGTGCCCAGCTTCAATCCTGGAAACGGGAGGTGGGGAACCAAGGTGGTCAACCCTAGAGACCCTGGGCAGAGGGTCCTATTTTGGATTTGACTGCTCTCTAGGGTGAAGAGCTGTCGCCTAACACCCCCGTCCGTTATGGGGCAAAGACTTACTTGTGGCTAAGTTCATCGAGAAGTCACTGATGACGAACTCTGACTTGGAGAAGATGGTTGAAGCTGACATTGCCCATCAAATCCATCTCAGAAAGGTCCATGTCTCTGTAATGCGTCTCTTCTGCACTTTGTAACACCCCCGAAGGCATTACATTTTAGAACAACTCTTTCTTAAACTTTACCCAAGCTATAAAAGACTTAACATTATAAAATACGAGTTTCAAAATTTGTTTTTCGCGATAACATAAACTTACCAAATTGTGGAAACAAAAGACATAAGAACTGAATATTACACATTACATATATAAACATAGTTTACTACAAGCATAAATACATCATACTTACATACCAAAAACATAAAACATCTAACATAACTAACCTAGACTGACCCAAGTTCATGACACCTAAGGAAAGGGTCCTCCACTGGAACCTTAGAAGGCAAACCCCCCAGCCGGGGCATGTCTTGACGGATGGGAGTCCGAGCAGAAGATACTATGGAGTCCTCCCTAGGGGTATGATGACGATCACCCCACAAAACCCATATAGGCATATCAAACTCTACATATGCAGTAAAAATAGAAGAAAAAGTAGTGACCCCGTGGCAGGTCCTACTCATGGATAGAGTAATGTCTCCACAATACTCTATACGCTCTATGTCCCTATGGACATACCAGGCATCAATGCCTCCCAAAAACTGCACTCTAACAAAACCTAGTAGATCCCCCCTGGCCTTCATCGCCGTCTTCATAGACATAAACATAAACAGAGATAGACAGAACAAAAACATAAAGAGATGAGATCCCCTACATCATATACCAGCATGGCAGCAAAGAAATAGCAATAACAATAAAACTATACAGTGCAGATTCAACTGTTATAGTCATAACATTTCTCAATAGACAACTCAATGGATATGCATATATATATATTTCACAGCAAATATATCTACAAACTATGCATATGTATAATGAACAGATCCCTACTCCATGGAGCTAAAACCAAACATCGGAGAAAATGATCTAGAAGATATGTCTGTATGTCATCCGCCTCAATTCAAGTGTTATAATTTTTTATCAGTATACACGTCATGGCTTGTACATGACATTCTACACCAGATCGTGAATAGAATAGTGACTGGTCGAGATCGTTAGTGCGTTGCTCAGTCACCACGGCCTAGTAGAGCTACCAATTGTCCATTTGTGGGATACCCGCGCCCCGACGCCTCCAAGATCAACAAGTGAACCCCACTACGCAATTCTCAACCGCACTAAGGTGTAATTCATCTCCTAGGCAAATAGCCTCAACGACACCTTCTGTAAAATGCATGATCAATGACTTAATGCATAACACAAGCCACTACTGGCTACAGCCATACATTGATATTTCTGGGTCCAGTACATCAGCCCGACAACAAACTACTATTTTTCTTAGTCGCATAGCACTTTTATCGCATTTTCACAATTGCATAACACTTTGTTACGTTTTTGCGTAACATTTTTCCAACATTTTCTCAATCGCGTAAAGATTTTAAAATATTTTCTTAATCGTGTAGCTAAAAAAACATCATTTTTAAATCGCGTAAAGTTTTTTCTACATATTTCTAATCACGTAAAATATTTTATTGACATTCTAAGCTTATTTTTAACTTTTCTCATTTAATATAAAAATTAGACTCTAATTCCAACATTTTCTCACTAATCCACCTCTAAGTAATATTTCCTAACGTCTTTCACAAAAAACTTATATTATTTTAATTCAATCAAGATATCTTAAAAACCTTTGTTCATTACTCTAAATAAAAACTTTCTTAAATAAAATATTTTAAATTCCAAACCATTTTTAAAAATTATTTCTATTAACATAGCTAAAAATCATTGCTTCTTAAATTATAAAATTGTGTTCATCTTCTTTTTAACTTGTAAATCCTTTAATCCTAATTTAGTCCCCAAATCATCTAAGTTCTCTACTAACACAAATTTTTTTCTCATTTAATATAAAAGTTAACCTTAATTCCAATATTTCCTTACTAAAACTCCTCTAAGTAATACTTTCTAATGTTCTTCCCAAAACCTACATTATTTTAATTTAATAAAATCTTTTCCATTTGCCTTATTAAAAATCCTCTTGAATAAAATATTTTAAGTTTCCAATTTACTTCTCAATCCTATTTTCTAACATCATGGCCGAAAATCACTCTTTGTTCAACAATATAATTTTATTCATTTCTATTTTTATCTTGAAAATCCTTAATTAAATTTCTTATCACTAAATCAACTAGGTTCACAATTAATAAATCATTTTTTTGGTATTGGATTACCCTTTTGAGGGCATGATGGCTGTGAGCCATAGTGGTCATTGGGACCAAAATTTCTTTCCTTTCCATCATAAATCATAGCATACTACATACTTCAACCATCATGATTCTACTATGTCAAGTTCATGCATACTATTAAAGCCATAAAAATCACATATAACCAAGCAAGCATGAATCATCAAATACACACAATCAAGTGAATAAATCATCACATGAATTTTTCACTAACAAATCACAAATTCGTTTCTCACCACCAAAACATGGTTGATGAGGTTAATCTCCCTCTTACCTTAAGGTGATGATCAAAACTCCTTTTGATGTCCTCTTGTAACAAGTTCTACCTCCAAGAAAACCCTTAAAACAAATCAAATATAAATTTATTAAAATCTAAAGCTTCAAACATGATGATCATAGATCAAGATTATGGTCTAGGACTTTAGAATAAAAATCTAGGAGTGAAGATTAAGAACTTCACCTAGAACCTTCAAACTTTGAGCTTGAAGAAAGAGGTTGAAGATGGATGATCTAGATATTGGTCACAACTCAAAAGTGTCTTGAAATAGTGTGTAGGTTCAAGATATGTATTTAGTTTGGATGAAACAATGTTGGATGGTATTTGGGAGGGGTTGGTCGTGAGCTTCAAGGAGAGAAAAAAAGAAAGTTTTTGTGATAGCTTTTGATATATTTGCTTCTTGAAAACTAAACAAGATAGACATAGAGGAAGGAGTGATCAAATTAATCACTTAAGCTTTTCCTAGAAGATCTTGGCCGTGAACTACATCAAGAGTGGAGATCAAAACTTCTCCTCCAAGCTTGCCATCCATTGGTGCAACACACAAAGTCCAAGCCACTTATGTTGACTCTATCAAACTTCTCAAGTAAGCTTCCTTCTTGTTGGCTCACCATAAAGTTTTCATAACCATCAAATTTGACTAGCTATCAAGATATTTTCTAGTAGCTATTACCCAATGGACAAATGCTACTATTAGAAAACCAGTGTTTATTGTCTAATGGATAATAACATTATCCAATGAATAATAGAACAGAGTAAAATCTCAGAAAAAGAAAATTTTTGAAAACTGTTTCCGGTTTCAGGTTTAGTAAGCTCCCCCGGCCCCGTATTAACAGTCCAAAATTTTTTGGTCCCGAAAAATTTTTATTTTTTTAGGGCCCGCCTCAAACACACATAAAATCAAAATAATAATAAAATAATTAAAATAATTCAAATAATTCAAAAAAATCACAAAAATTAGAAAAACATATATAATAGAGAAAGAAAGAAAAACCAGGGTGTTACACACTTTCTTGGGAGATTGCTCCCAAAGGCTAACAAGACTACTGAGCTAAAGGCCGACCTAGAGAGACTGTGCAGGTCAAAAAGAGGGCCTAGAGAAGGATCTTGGGGAGCAGCGAATGCAGGTGGAGGAGGCTGGAAAGAAGCTAGAAACTGCTAATGATAAGAACAAGACTCTGAAGCAACAAATTACTGACCTAGAGAGGAAACTAGCAGACTCTGAGTTAGCGGTGATTGGTATACAGATGAAGGTAGAGGAGCTAGAAGTGGAGAACGAGGCCTTGGACACTGAGATTGAGGACATTGAGGTTAAATGGGTGAAGTCCATCGATGAATCCTTTGCAAATGCATTGGAGTAGTTAAGGACACTGAACCCATCCAGATTGATAACAGAGGGTACTAGATCAGATCGTTACGTGAGGGATGGGTTCATTGTAGACATTGCTTCGCGACCCTCAGATCTGGGTTCCTTTGCTCAAGCTAATCCTACCCTGGCCACTATTGCTATTGATGACAAGGTTGCCGCCACCAATCCTTCTCTGCCATGATTGCCTTTTATTTTTTCTTTCATTGCCCCCTACATAGGGCTTTTTATTGTCATGAGGACAAGTCCCATTATCGAGCATTTTGGGTTTTGTATGACAAATCCTAAATTTCAGGTATCTTTCTAATCACTTGTTATTTTCTTCATTATTGCATTATTCTACATTCACTTTTCGTAGTTGGCTTTGGGTCTAACTCCAATAAGCTCTTAGCATGTTTGAATTGCCTAGATGATCAAAGGTTATTGTTTTCATTGTGGGCACTAGAGATCATACATCTCTAATCTTGGCAACTTGTGTTAATCATTTTTAACTTGGCATAGATTTCAATCGCTTTAGTATTGTCCAAGGTAAGCCTCGGTGTGGGTCAACAAGCAAGACTCTGGCAAGGGTAGTTGTTGTGCCTTGGGCAAACCAGATTTATACCTTTCAAAATGGCCAGCATACCTTTGTGGGTTATAGTTGTTGTTTGAAGTATAGGTTAAGATCTAGTGTGAACATACGATAGTGGAAAATGGTCTTAAAAGAAGCTTATTTTGACTTTATGATACGTAGTCGAGACGGCAAACCTCGAAGAGGGTGTGCATTGTCGAACCTTTTCAGGATGGTGAAGGCCATCCTGTGTTGTGTGGCGTGTATTATCAAGATGGCTGAACCTAAAGGGACGTGTATCTCTTGGGCCTTATCAAGGTATTATTCAGCCTTGTGGATTGCACAAAAATTATAAATCAAATAACAAGTGAATATTTGAACTCTTTATTTAATAAAGTTGTGGTTCGACATGCATTTACAAACATCATAAAAAGGGAGTCTAGCAGGACTAATACAACTCCAACTATAATATTTTCAGAGCTTAGTTGTATTCTAGTAGTTTTTGATTTGTTTTCCAGTGAGAGTCTTAAGAGTATAAGCTCTAGTTCCCATCTTGTTGGTGATCCGGTATGGTCCCTCCTAATTTACGGCCAGTTTTCTTTAAGAAGCATTTTTGCCTCCGAAATCTGCTCTATGTAGTGTGAGGTCACCTAGTTCAAACCTCCATAGAATTACTTTGGTGTTGTACCTGGCTGCCAATCTTTGTTTCATAGTGGCATCACATATATGCGCAATGCGACATTGTTCTTCTAACAAGTTTAATTATAACAGGTGAGCTCTAGTTTGGAACTTTCTAAAAAATGCTATGTCCGCCAACTAGGCAATCCAATCTCTAACGAGATCATTGCCTTTTATCCATATGTTAGTTTGAAAGGGGTTTCTCCCGTAATTGAGTGGGGCATGGTCTGATATGCCTACAATACATTGTCAAGCTGCTTGGTCCATTTTCCCTTGACTTCATCAAGTCTTCTCTTAAGACATTAAATGATCACTCAGTTTGCAGCTTCTATTTATCCATTCGTCTAAGGGTGTTCCACCGCAGAGAAATGGTGTTTAATACAAAGTCCAGAGAGTAGGTCTTCAAAGTTCTTATCAGTGAATTGGGTACCGTTGTCTATGACAATGGACTCTGAGATCCCAAAATGACTTATAATGTCTTTATACGTGAACTTTTGTATTCGGGCTGAGGTGATTGTGGCTAATGGTTTGGCCTCAATCCACATGGTGAAGTAGTCAATGACTACCACCATGTGCTTGAGCTGTCTAGTAGCTTATGGGAATGGTCCTAGGATGTCCATCCATTATTCGTAAAAGGGTTAAGCGACCGAGATGGTTGTGAGTTCTTCTAGTGGGGTGAAATACAGATCCGAGAACTGTTGACATTTGTCACATTTTTTAACGTGCTTGATGCACAATTTTTAATTGTCGCATTTGCAAACCCAAGTGCAGGTTGTCTCAAGTAATAAATTTCTTGGGAGTCCGAGGTCGATCCACAGGGAATTGTTGAAGATTAATTAAGGTGAAGTGAATATTTTGTTACTACGATTAAAATTATTTACTTGGGTAAAAAGATTCACTCTTGGTAAATAAAATAAAGGTAAGATTAATTCCTTTTATAACTCAATTAGAATCCTCGCAACATGGAGGTTCCAATTGAAAAATACAACATTAAAAGTCCAATTAAAATAATATACGTAATTATATTATGTTTCCTAAAAATATTACCACCACTTATAAATAGGTTAAAGCATTCATTGTGCCAATATTTTATCTACAACAAATCAAGAACTCCACTTTATAAGGAGAGTTTCTAACACCACCACTTGTAAATGGGTTAAAGCATTCATTGTGCCAATCTCCTATCTACAATAAATCAAGAACTCCACTTTACAAGGAGGGTTTCTAAATTATTGGAAACAAAATACAATACGTATAATGGTTACTAGAAAATATAAATCATTTAAGCACAAGAGAAGAATAAATCTAACCTTATTTTATTACCAAGAGCTTCACCCTTTCACCCAAGTAAAATGAAACTTAGTTACTCATAGATAAGAAGAAAGAAAGAGAGAAGAAGAAGAAGAAGAACATGACTTTAATTTAGAACAAAGGAAAATTACTACAAGAAAACTTAGTAACAAAATGGCATCATTTTGGTAACTAACACCTAACACCCTCAATGATCTGCCAAGGCCCCCTTTTATAGAGAATTAGAGATACAAAATGACAAGGGGGCTGGGTCATTAGTGGGTGGATGAGTGGAAAATGAGTGGAAAATGCCAAATGACTTTAGGTGAGTGGGAAATTATGAAGATTCCTTGTCTCCGAAATCATACAGTTCTGAAGTCATTGCATTCGTCATTTTTAAACTAAGTGGTCTTCATGAAAGTTGTAGGCCTGGATCTTAACTTTCAAATGGCTTTAGTTTGAGTCCAATATCATATATATAACTCCAGATACGTTCAAATTATGGAACACTACCCAGGCCCAGTCACAGCTCCTCTGTTCTGACTTCCAAGCCCAATATCACCTTCAAGGAGTCCGATTCTGGAAAAGTGTTCAACATAAAAGTTGTAGATATGGGTCTTAACTATTCAGTATCCAAATTGCAGCCTATTTGACAACTTATATCCCGAAATATGTGATGAACAGTTAACATAGGTTAAGCTATCAGGAAAAGCACTCTGGTTCTTACTTCAACCCAAATTTGAGTTATCTATTCGTGTGATTGGGCCTTTGAGGTATTCTTAAAAGTTGTAGAACTCTCTCTTATCTTTCAAATGCCACTAGAATCACCTCCAAAGACCACCTACAGCCCAAGATATGACCCAAATACATAAACAATATAAGATAAGAATCATGCTGAAAAATTCAATTAAGTCCAATTTGAGTCCAAACTTACAAAACATAATAAAACTCAATCAATTAAGTACATAGAAAGTGTAAATGACTAAGAATGAAAGCTTATTAATGTATTAAATATGTGATCATCAAACTCCCCCATACTTAGCTTTTTGCACTCCTGAGCAAAATACATAAGATCACTCACAAAAAAAAAATAAAAATGAAACAGACTCAAAAGCTAAACACTCTAAAAGACTCAATTTCTAATAATATTTAAAAATGAAGAGCAATCATTCAAGTAATCAAAACATTCATGAGGTAACATATCTTCACTTCTCAAATCAACAAGCAAGGATATTTCAATTGAAAAGCATGAGTCAAGAATGATAGATTTTCACAAGATTCACTCTCAATCCCTCAGGTGTTTAAAAGGTAGGTATTTCACTCAATTCAACCCATGAAATTTGTACTACTATAAACTTGCTTATCTTCTACTTCTCCACTACTTAGAACACATGCACACACAAATCATGAGGACTTTATTCAAGGTTGTAATGGGGTCAAGGTAAAGGAGGAGGTAATATGGATATGACAAGTTAAATACTAGAGAATAAAAGAGCATGAGAGCTGAGTTCAATTAACAACCATGAAAGTTCATCCCAACTCCACTTAATACAAATTCCCTTTACATATTCTTTTCCTTTCCTTTATTTCCTTGTTGACTTTCTTTTTCTTTTTACTTACTTTTTTTTTTTTTTTTTATTTTTGATTTTTGATTTTTGATTTTTTTTATTTTTTATTACAAAAAGAACATCATATATACATTTTTTTTAATTATTCTGCACACACACCCCCACACTTGTTCAAGAACTCATCGAATGACAAAACTAATGTTCTCTTATTCCCCAAGGTCAAGTAAGAACATAGTTTTTCATTTAAGGCACATAATGAGTTCGAAACAAAGAATAATCAAATAAGCTCAAAGGGGTTAAGCAAGGGGAAATAGGTCATTTCTAATGCTTTATGTTGGCAAGAATCAGAGAATTTCCAAGAAGTCATAAAAGTGCTTGATATCATATTGAGACAACATGCTGCTAAACAAGGCTGACTATTTGATTAAAGTAGCTATTTCAAGAAAAATGTCTCAATCATATTTATGTATGCATATGAAAATGTAGTCTCAAAAAGAATCAAAGCAAGTTCTAGAGTAACAATTCCATGAGTGAAATTCACACAAGAAAGAAAAGAATGGTACAAATGTTCAATCCATTCATCAATAGGCTCAAAATCTCACAAGGCATAATTTTATCATTCTCAGTCCACCAATTCAACATCCATAACCAAGCATGTGAATTTTAAGAAAGAAGACAATTTACTCAATCATGCAAATTTCCCTGAATTTGAATTGCTACTTCCACACAAACTAGTTACTACCCCAATTACTCCTTACTCTGCCACCAATTTTTGATGCGTCTCAAGAGTAAATAATTTACTCCTTACTCTGCCATCCCTAATTACTTTTGTTGTTAATAAATTGAAGACAAACACAACAAATATATTAACAAACACACTCCTATTTTTTTTTGGTTTTTTTAATATAAACACAATAAACATATTAACAAACATACTTCTTAATTTTTTTTTTTTTTGGGTTTTTTTTTTACAACCATCCTTCCCCCAACCAGATCACAACATTGTCCTTAATGTCAAAACATAGATAGAAAAATGATAGAATATATTACATTCTTTTGCAATTACTGAAAAGAAAAACCTCACACAAATTTAAACAGAAACAAAGTATGATAAATAAAACTAAAGCTTGTAATTAGTTAAATAGTTGGAGTGTCTTGGCTGGCTTTCTTTTCATTTTGCTTCCTTCACCACTTCCTTCACCGCTTCCTTCGGACCAATCTATCTGAGCTGTTACTGGATCAGGTTCATAAACAAAAGCTTCTAATTTATCAATCAACTCATCAACAGTGGAAGCAGAGATAAGGAGTCGTCTTGCTGAAGGTGTGACAAATTTCTGTTTCACAGCATGGTCAACAAAAGATAACAAATTATCAAAGAAATTATTAACATTCAACAAACCTATGGGTTTATGGTGGATGTTCAATTGGGCCCAAGAGACAACTTGAAAGACTTCTTCCAAAGTACCAAAACAGTGGAAGCAGAGATAAGGAGTCGTCTTCCTGAAGGTGTGACAAATTTCTGTTTCACAACATGGTCAACAAAAGATAACAAATTATCAAAGAAATTATTAACATTCAACAAACCTATGGGTTTATGGTGGATGTTCAATTGGGCCCAAGAGACAACTTGAAAGACTTCTTCCAAAGTACCAAAACCACTAGGTAAGACAATGAATGCATCAGAGTTTTCAAGCATCGCCTTCATTCGTCCATGCATAGATGATACCTGAATTTCTAGTCCAATTGTCTTTCCAACGATGTTCCTTCGAGTTAAAGGTTCAGTAATGACACCTAAAACTTGACCACCTCTTACAAATGCAGAAAGTGATACAGCCCCCATTAACCCAAGGCAACCTCCCCCATAGACTACACGAATGTTCTTCGCAGCAAGTGTTCTACCAACAGTGCTTGTTGCGTTTACAAACTCTAAACCATTCCCATAACTTGTCCCACAAAATACACAGATACTGAGAAATCTACGAATTGAAGAAGAAGCTCCCTCTATTTCTACACTCACACTCTCTTTGAATGATTATGAGTTACAGGAAAGTGAAGAAAATGGAGTGTTTAAATAGGGAAGAGAATAGAAAAAGTAATAATAGCTCCTATACAGGTAGGTTGACTGGTGTCAGAAAAGTTTGAAAATTTGAAAATAATAATAATAATATTTTTTTTTTGTTTTTTGTTTTTTTTTTTTACTTCAAGAAAACCATCAGGGTAAAGAAGTCTAGAAACCCTCGAAGGATCCCATCCAAAGGATCGTCTGTCCAAAACCAAAATTCAACAAAATCATACAAAGATAAAATAATAATGACAAATGATTACATACCTTTATGTATAGGTTTCATGGCAGATCTTTATACTGCACGTCATGAGTGCAGTAATACCAAGACGGCTCAGCCAATCTGGGCATTCTTCTCCCTCCCGCTTGTGGGATATTTTGGATTGAGCTACGATGCCACTAATTAAAGTGCGTAAATCTGACAGCTACCACCAACGACCACAGCCAGTGAGAGGTCGCTGAAGAGCCCATGGCATTAAATCACAGGATCCAGCTCAGAGGCATTGTCACGCGAGAATGCAAACACGGGAGCTTCTTTATGTCCATCGGCCAAGCGAGCCTTTGGTTAAAACACAGGAATGCTTGCGCGACTCTCTACGAGCATGGCACACGAACCTTATTTACCGACCAAGGCGTGCGAAGGTCCACCCGAGTCAATGACGGGTCTCCGCCACTCCACCGGCAAGGGCTCTAATCTAATTAAAGACCAAGTACAACCAAAGTTTTGCCCTTTTTTATTTTATTTAATTTATTTCATTTTTTTTTTTCATTTTTTTTTTCATTTTTTTCATTTTTTTCTTTTCTTTTTCTTTTTTTTCTTTTTTTTTGAAGATGTACAAGATAATATATACATGTTGTTGTGATTGTGGCTCACATCTTCTTCTGGTTTCACGTCTAGAAACGGCTTAAACGCCTTTTATGAGTCGAGGATAAGCTTTTCATCCAATTTTCTTATAAATTGGTAAACAGGGTCTTTTTGAGTCAGATTCCCAATACTGTAACGCTCTTGCTCGTCCTTGAAGAGATTTCATAAACTAAGAAGTTCACGCTGCACAATTCTACAAGAATGCGTCTTAAGAGTCAATAATATATTATCTAATGACTCCTTACTCAGTCCATTCTTGATGAAGAATATTTTATCTTCTCTATTTATAGAAACCATCCCCAAAGAGCGATATCGCGTGTTGCAATTCTATCGTGCACACTTGTAACAAACTTTCATTCTTTTTGTTCTTCTCCTTTTTGAAGATGAACTTTTACCGAGACCAGACATGTATGGGACAAATGAATCTAAAGATTCACTAGCTAAACGAACCTTTGCTTCGATTATCCAGCGTATATCTTCTGGGATGCCCTTATACATTAACAATCTCAGTCTTTCACACCTAGTTTCATAGACTTTTGTTAGAACATTTAGAGGGAGAGAAGGAAAATGTTTTCTTAGATTTGAGAGAATGACATCCATTTTAAAAGGAGAAGAAATCAGTTATTATGGAAAACTGAAAAACAAACCGACTTGAGAGTCACGGAGTACCATTATCCGCCATTTAACCGAGAACACAAAGAAGCGCAAAAAGAAAGAAACAACATTAAAATAAATTCTACTCATAACAAGGATTAGAAAGAGAAATGGATTCTACCTCAACAACTTGATGTTCCAGAAATGGTTTAAGTCTTTGTCCATTGACCTTAAATACAATACCATTCCTAGGATTCTCAATGTCTATGGCCCCATAAGAATACACATGTTTGACAATATAAGGACCAATCCACCTAGATCTCAATTTTCTAGGGAATAGATGAAGACGAGAATTATAAAACAGAACTTTTTGACCAGTTTCAAAAGTTTTTCTCAAAATTGATTTGTCATGAAAAGCTTTTGTTCTAACTTTATAAATCTTTGAGTTTTCATATGCATCATTTCTTAATTCCTCAAGTTCATTCAATTGTAATTTGCGTAACTTGGAAGCATCATCAAGACTTAAGTTGAAAGCTTTAATGGCCCAAAATGCTTTATGCTCCAATTCTACAGGCAAATGACAAGGTTTTTCATAAACTAACCGATAAGGAGACATGCCTAGAGATGTTTTAAAAGCAGTATGGTAAGCCCAAAGTGCATCGTTTAGTCTTAAAGACCAATCTTTACGATTTGGGTTAACCATTTTTTCCAAAATTTGTTTAATCTCCTTATTTGCCAATTCAACTTGTCCATTTGTCTGAGGATGATAAGGGGTTGCAATTTTGTGGGTAATGCAATATTTCTTCATTAAGGATTCAAATGGTTTATTGCAAAAATGTGTTCCCCCATCACTGATGATAGCTCGAGGAATTCCAAATAGACTCAAAATATTTTCTTTTAAAAATTTTAAAACAGTTTTATGATCATTGTGCCTACATGGAATCGCCTCAATCCATTTTGAGACATAATCAACTGCAACCAAAATGTACACAAATCCAAAAGATGATGGAAATGGACCTATGAAATCAATTCCCCAACAATCAAAAATTTCAATGACAAGGATAGGGTTCAAAGGCATCATATTTCTTTTAGAAATGGACCCCAATTTTTGACAACTTTCGCAACTTTTGCAAAAAGTATAACTATCTTTGAATAAAGTGGGCCAATAAAATCCACACTGCAAGATTTTCACAGCTATTTTCTTTGAAGAAAAATGACCTCCACATGCTTCTGAATGACAAAATTTAATGACACTACTTACCTCATTGTCAGGTACACATCTCTAAAAGATTTGATCAGGACAATATTTGAACAAATATGGGTCATCCCAAAAGAAAATTTTCACCTCAATCAAAAACTTTTTTTTGTCTTGGTGTGTCCACTGAGGCGGCATCTTACCTGTTACAAGAAAATTAATAATGTTAACAAACCAAGGCATGGAATTGACAGAAAATAAAAATTCATCAGGAAAAGAATCATTGATAGGTGTGCTATCAAAAGATGAGCCTGTTGTCAGCCTTGACAAATGATCTGCAATAACATTTTCGGCTCCTTTCTTGTCTTTTATTGTGATGTTGAATTCTTGAAGCAACAAGATCCACCGTATTAACCTAGGTTTGACATCCTGTTTAGACATTAAATATCTAACAGCAGCATGATTAGTGAAAACAATAGTGGACGAACCAATTAAATAAGCTCAAAATTTGTCCAATGCAAAAATTACAGCAAGTAGTTCTTTTTCAGTAGTGGTGTAATTCATTTGTACACTATTCAAAGTTTGACTTGCGTAATAAATTACACAAGGCTTACCTTCCTTTCTTTGGCCTAAAACAGCGCCAACAGCAAAATCACTAGCATCACACATCAACTCAAAAGGCAAAGACCAGTCAGGAGATTGCATGATAGGAGCAGAAGTCAAAAGACGGATTAATTTTTTAAAAGATTTTTGACAATCTTGAGTCCAATCAAATGGTGTATCTTTTGTTAGAAGATTACATAAAGGTCTAGATATGGCACTAAAGTCTTTTACAAATCTTCTGTAAAATCCTGCATGTCCTAAAAAGGAACGAACTTCTCTGACTATTTTTGGGAAAGGCAAATGAGCAATTAATTCAACTTTGACCTTATCAACTTCAATTCCTTTAGAAGATATCACATGACCTAACACTATTCCTGAGGTAACCATGTAATGACATTTTTCCCAATTTAACACAAATCCTTTTTCTTCGCATCTTTTAAGAACTTTTTCCAAATTATCAAGACAATTTTCAAAAGAATTTTCAAAAACTGTCAGATCATCCATGAAAACCTTTAAATAATGCTCAATCATGTCACTAAAAATACTTAGCATGCATCTTTGAAAAGTTGCCGGAGCATTACAAAGACCAAAAGACATTCTTCTATATGCAAAAGTGCCAAAGGGGCAAGTAAAAGTGGTCTTTTCTTGGTCCTCTAATGTAATTGGTATTTGATTATACCCTGAATAACCATCAAGAAAACAATAGTAAGGATGTCCTGCTACTCTTTCCAGAATCTGATCAAGAAATGGCAATGGAAAATGGTCTTTCCTAGTGGCTGCATTTGATTTTCTGAAATCAATACACATACGCCAACTAGATGAGACTCGAGTAGGTATTAATTCTCCTTTTTCATTTTCAACCACTGTTATTCCAGATTTCTTAGGCACAACTTGTGTAGGGCTTACCCACTGGCTATCAGAGATAGGATAGATAATTCTAACATCAAGTAATTTAAGAACTTCAGCTCTAACTACCTCTTTCATGTGTGGATTTAATCTTCTTTGAGGTTGTTGAGATGTTTTAGCATTATCCTCTAAATGTATTCTATGTGTACAGATTAATGGATTAATGCCTTTTATATCCTTTAATGTCCATCCAATTACACTTTTATGCCTTTTAAGTACTTCTATCAACTTACCTTCTTGTTCTTTGGTCAGGGATGAGGAAATTACTACTGGAGAGCTTTGTTCTTCTCCCAAAAATGTGTACTTCAACCCATCAGGTAATGGCTTCATTTCCAGTGTGGGTACTTCTTCATGGGCATCATCATTCATGGATTTTAGCTCTTCGAATCTTGGCTTCCTTCTTTTGTATTTCATTTCCTGTGTACAGTCAAACAAAGAGCATATTTCAGAAACATCATCATCTAATTGTGTAGCTGAATCAAATGAATTAATTAAACAGATTTCTAATGGGTCAGAAGAACTCCTGATTTGAAGATGATCATTTATAATGGCCTCAATCCCTTCAATCTCTTCCTTTTCATCATATACTTCTTGTGGTTGCTTGCACATATTGAAAACATTAAGCTCCAGTGTCATATTTCCAAAAGTTAGCTTCACCACTCCATTTCTGCAATTTATCAAAGCATTAGATGTTGCTAAAAATGGGCGACCCAAAATAACGAGAACTGACTTAGAACTATCAACCATAGGTTCGGTTTCCAAGACAGTAAAATCCACAGGATATATGAATTTATCAACTTGTACCAACATATCTTCTACTATTCCTTTTGGAATTTTAATTGATCTATCAGCAAGTAGAAGAGTTACAGAAGTTGGTTTTAACTTACCAAGGTTGAGTTGCTGATAAACTAAATATGGAAGCAAATTAACACTAGCACCAAGATCAAGTAAAGCTCATTCAATTTTATGTTCACCAATAATGCATGAAACTGTAGGACAACCAGGGTCTTTATATTTCAACTCATTATTGTTTTGAATAATGGAGCTTACCTGTTCAGTAAAAAATGCATTCTTTTTCACATTATGTTTCCTTTTAACAGTGCACAAGTCTTTCAAAAATTTGGCATAACAAGGAATCTGCTTGATAGCATCTAACAGAGGAATATTGACCTTCACTTGTTTAAAAATTTCAAAAATGTCACTGTTATGATTCACTTTACTTGAATTGTTTAATGCTTGAGGAAATGAGGGTGAAGATGAGGGTTTGATCTCCTTTTGGCTAGGTGGCTTATCAACTCCTTCCTCATCTTTGGAAATTGACTCATCATCTTTCTCAAAAAGTTCAGGAATTTATTTTTCAACAACCTTTCCACTCCTAAGAGTTATCACTGAGTTGACTTGATCTATTTTTTAACTTTTTGAACTACCCTCATTTAGGCTAAACTGACCTTTGGGATTTGGTTGAGGTTGAGAGGGAAACTTTCCTTTCTCATAAATGGCAAGTGCAGAAGAAAGTTTAGCAAGAGTGTCTTTTATGTCAATCATGGTTTGATTGTTGTGGTTATTGATGGCCTCTTGTTTTTCCATGAATGCATGCAATGTTCCTTCAAGGTTTTTCCTATATGGTGGGACATAGGGTGCATATCCTTGAGGATTTTGAGAATCTTCTTTGTGCACGAGGAGGTGGTGGTTGCATGAATTGTGGTGGTTGCTATTCCTCCAACCTGAAGTTCGGGTGATTTCTCATCCGGATTGTATGTATCGAAAAAGAAGAAGTGAATGACTTTTTAAAATTGTTCATTGCATTTACTTGCTCATGCACAACTTCTTTAAAAATAGGAATTTTTGGACATTCATTTGTTGAGTGTCCTAATTCATCACAAATGCCACAAATTTCTTCATTTTGCACAGATTTGATTTCTTTTACTTTCCCTGATTCCATAGCTTCAACCTTTCTAGCCAAACTAGCAAACCTTGCATTTAGATCTTCTTCTTGACTAAGATGATATTTTCCTTTACTAGCATTTGCAAGGTTAAATCTAATTGAATTTTTAGAAGGATTAGTACCATGCCAAGATTGAGAATTTTCAGCCAAATGGTCTAAATAGTCTAAAGCTTCTTCAGGTTCTTTATCAAGAAATTCACCATTGCACATTGTTTCCACAAATTGTTTAGTTTCGGGTGTTAACCCTTTATAAAAGAAGCTTATAGTGCGCCATTTTTCAAAACCATGATGTGGGCAAGAATTTAACAAATCTTTAAAACGTTCCCAACTTTGAAAATATGCTTCATTTGAATTTTGGAAAAAATTTTGGATTTTTCTTTTCAAAGCATTGGTTTTATGTGTTGGAAAAAATTTCTTCAAAAACTCACATTGCATTTCTTGCCATGTGCCAATTGATCTTGGTTTCAATGTGTTAAGCCAAGTTTTTGCTTTATCTTTCAAAGAAAAAGGAAATAATTTAAGCTTAACAACCTCTTCAGTGCAAGTTTGATCATGAAAAGCAGTACATACTTCCTCAAATTCTTTTAGATGTAAATATGGGCTTCCAGATTCTAAACCATGGAAATTAGGAAGTAAAGAAATCATACCTGACTTGAATCTAAAATTATTGGCATTGAGTGGAAAGATAAAACATGATGGACTAGAATTTCGAGATGGTTGCAAATACTCACACATGGTTCGCAACGGTTGATTTTCATGTTCATCATGCACACTTTCGTTTTCAGCTATTGTGCTTAATATGTGTGATTGTGATTCAAACAAATCAATATGTAAAGTACCTGGATTAACTCTAACCAAACGACCAGAATTTAAATCACGATACCAATTAAGCAAAAAACAAGTAACTGACAGTAAAAAATAAAATGTACAAGCTAGCAGTATAAATCTTCCATTAAATATTAACAAAGGTGTGGTATAAACCAACCACCAAATAAGTTAAAAAGCATAAAAATTAAAAAATTAGTATAGAGATAAATTAAAATGTTAGAAGCGAAAAAAGTAAAAAGTTAGATAGCTAATAAAGTAAAAAGTTAGATAGTTAGTAAGAGAGTTAGTAAGTTAGTAAAAAAAAAAAATGACAGAAAATAAATACAAAAAATAAAGTATAGAAAAAAATAAAAGGGAGAGTTACCCCACTAAGTTAATATGTACAAGAAAATAAAAAGGAGAATTACCCCCTTTGCGAGAAATTAAAATACGAGAAAATAAAGTGTAGAAAACAAATTTAAAATATGAAAACTGGAGAATCGGCAAGCCAATTTTTTGCTCCAGCGAGAGAGGAGAGAAGAAGAAAGATTATTTCATTAATGATTAAAGATTATAGAGAAATTAGGGAGAGGTTTCCCCATAAGTTAGTATGCACATAAATTAAAAAGGGAGAGGTTCCCCCATTAGTTAGTATGTTAATATATATACAAAATTTTTACACCAGAAATTCAGTCTTCAAATCAAGTCCCCGGCAACGGCGCCAAAAACTTGATGCACAATTTTTAATTGTCGCATTTGTAAACCTAAGTGCAGGTTGTCTCAAGTAATAAATTTCTCGGGAGTCCGAGGTCGATCCACAGGGAATTGTTGAAGATTAATTAAGGTGAAGTGAATATTTTGTTACTACGATTAAAATTATTTACTTGGGTAAAAAGATTCACTCTTAGTAAATAAAATAAAGATAAGATTAATTTCTTTTATAACTCAATTAGAATCCTCGCAACATGGAGGTTCCAATCGAAAAATACAACATTAAAAGTCCAATTAAAATAATATACGTAATTATATTATGTTTCCAAAAAATATTACCACTACTTATAAATGGGTTAAAGCATTCATTGTGCCAATATTTTGTCTACAACAAATCAAGAACTCCACTTTATAAGGAGAGTTTCTAACACCACCACTTGTAAATAGGTTAAAGCATTCATTGTGCCAATCTCTTGTCTACAATAAATCAAGAACTCCACTTTACAAGGAGAGTTTCTAAATTATTGGAAACAAAATACAATACGTATAATAGTTATTAGAAAATATAAATCATTTAAGCACAACAGAAGAATAAATCTAACCTTATTTTATTACCAAGAGCTTCACCCTTTCACCCAAGTAAAATAAAACTTAGTTACTCATAGATAAGAAGAAAGAAAGAGAGAAGAAGAAGAAGAAAACCATGACTTTAATTTAGAACAAAGGAAAATTACTACAAGAAAACCTAGTAACAAAATGGCATCATTTTGGTAACTAACACCTAACACCCTCAATGATCTGCCAAGGCCCCTTTTTATAGAGGATTAGAGATACAAAATGACAAGGGGGCTGAGTCATTAGTGGGTGGATGAGTGGAAAATGAGTGGAAAATGCCAAATGACTTTAGGTGAGTGGGAAATTATGGAGATTCCTTGTCTCTGAAATTATACAGCTCTGAAGTCATTGCATTCATCATTTTTAAACCAAGTGGTCTTCATGAAAGTTGTAGGCCTGGATCTTAACTTTCAAATGGCTTTAGCTTGAGTCCAATATCATATCTCTAACTCCAGATACGTTCAAATTACTAAACACTGCCCAGGCCCAGTCATAGCTCCTATGTTCTGACTTCCAAGCCCAATATCACCTTCAAGGAGTCCGATTCTGGAAACGTATTCAACATAAAAGTTGTAGATATGGGTCTTAACTATTCAGCATCCAAATGTCAGCCTATTTGACAACTTATATCCCGAAATATGTGATGAACAGTACACATAGGTTAAGCTGTCAGGAAAAGTACTTTGGTTCTTACTTCAACCCCAATTTGAGTTATCTACTCATGTGATTGGGCCTTTGAGGTATTCTTGAAAGTTGTAGAACTCTCTCTTATCTTTCAAATGCCACTAGAATCACCTCTAAAGACCACCTACAGCCCAAGATATGACCTAAATACAGAAACAGTGTAAGATAAGAATCATGCTGAAAAATTCAATTAAGTCCAATTTGAGTCCAAACTTACAAAACATAATAAAACTCAATCAATTAAGTACATAGAGAGTGCAAATGACTAAGAATGAAAGCTTATTAACGTATCAAATATGTGATCATTAGTGCTCCATTGAATTTGCCTCCATACTGGGCCAAAAATATTTGGTGCAATGTTTTCCATGCTAAGGACTTTCCTCCGAGATGGTATCTGCAACTCCCTTCGTGGATCTTGGATAAGGCATATTCAACTTCCTTGGGACCAATGAACTTAAAGAGAGGGGACAATAACCCTTGACGGTATAATTGGTTGTTGTAGAGTGTATACCAAGCTATGGTCTGTATTAGCTTCTGCACTTCTTTGGGATCTTCAGGCAAGGCCCTATCATGTAAGTAGGTGGCAATTGGAGTAATCAGATTTTCTACTTTATCTTTAAGCAAGAGGACCTTGGAGTCCATAATGCTTAGGGCAAGAAATGTTTCTTGGATAACAAACTGGTTGTTGCCATGATTCTTTGTGCTCGCAAGCTTAGAGAGGATATCGACATGCGAATTATGCTCTCTAGGAATATGTTCCACTTTGGTACTAGCGAAGCCATTTAGTAAACTTTTGAATTCGGCTAAGTACATCTAGAGTAGTGGTTCCTTTGTTTGATACTCGCCTCAGATATGGGATGTCGCCAGTTATGAATCACTATATAGTGTTATCTTAGTAGCCTCCTATCTTTTGCCAATGCAAACCTGGTAATGCAGGCCTCGTACTCTGCCTAGTTGTTTGAAGTTGGGAAGTCAATCCTCAAGGAATGTTCAATGGTTAGACCATGTCCATTCTTAAGGATGACCTCGGCCCCGCTCCCTTTGGGATTCGAGGATCCATCGACATAGATGGTCTAAGAATTTCCTCTATGATGGCTGGGATCCTGCGTCAGTTCCATTATGAAATCAGACAAAGCTTGAGTTTTTATGGCTTGTCATAGTTCATAGGTGATTTCAAATTTAGAAAGCTCCACAGACTAGATAATCATTCTTCCTGTGAAGTTAAGTTTATGTAGTATCTAGCAGATGGGTTGATCCATCCTTACAGTAATAGGGTGGCATTAGAAACATTGACTAAGCTTCCATGTTGTTGTTAGGAGTGCTAGACCTAGCTTCTAAATCTTTTGATATCGTATTTTGGGTCCCCGCAAGACCTTACTAAATAATTAATCTGTCATTGCCCTTTCGGGGTCTCTCTAATCAACATAGAACTAATAGCTTCTTAATTAACAAAGAGGTAGGCGTACAAAGTCTCGTCATGTTCTAACTTTGTTAGGATAGGTGGTGAACCTAATGTATTCATCAGCTCTACAAATGCAGCCTTGCATTCTGATGTCTACTCAAAATCTTTCCCCTCTTTGGACAATTTGAAGAAGGGGAGAGATTTGTAAGTGACTTTTGTAATAAAACGAGTCAAGGCCACTATCCGTTATGTCAGCTACTGGACTTCTTTCATGGATTGCGGACTCTGTTTGTCTAGCACCGCTTGGCATTTATCCAGATTGGCCTTAGTGCTGTCGTTTATTAACAAAAGGCCCAAGAACTTTTCTACCTATACTCCGAAGACACATTGTTCTAGGTTTAACCTTATGTTTTGCTTTCAGACTTGTGCGAACACTTCTCCGAGGTCTTGGATGTGGTTACCAACCTCCGTTGTCTTTTCAATTTTATTGTCAATGTACACTTCTACCATCTTATAAATTTGTTCATAAAAAAACTTGTTCATCATTCATTGGTAGGTGGTACCAGCGTTCTTTAGGTCGAAGGGTATAACCTGGTAGCAATAGCTAGCCCTTTCTTTGATGAACGCAATTTTATCTTCATTATCAAGGTGCATAGTGTAACGACCCGGGACTGCCTGTAAGATTGATGAGTGTCTCCATAAACTAACACGGGTCTTTTCAGCGTGCTTTGTCCTCACTCACACTCATCCTAGGAAACTTCCCAGGAGGTCACCCATCCCACAATTGCTCTAGGTTAAGCACGCTTAACCATGGAGTTCTTATATTCTAGGCTCCCGAAAAGAAGTTACAACTTGTTGATATGGCTACGTCAAATCAATTCCTTTAAGTCATTCTCAACTATGCAGTCCCATACCTACACAGTCTCTGAATCCCTGTCATTCAGGTGCGTATTCAGTTCATTCATGCAGACCCTCCACCTAGAAGCTTGCCAGGAGCCGCTCCTTGTCTGTGCTTCATTGCACCGGTGATCACTCCTCGCCCTCGTCTGCATGTGGCGTCCCGGGGCCGACGAGGGCGGGGAGTGATTGCCGGTGCAATGAAGCACGGACAAGGAGCGGCTCCTGGTAGGCTTCTAGGCGGAGGGTCCGCATGAATGAATTGAATACGCACCGGAATGAGAGGGATTCAGAGACTGTGCAGGTATGGGACTGCATAGTTGAGGATGGCTTAAAGGAATTAATTTGGTGTAGCCATATCAACAAGTTGCAACTTCTTTTCGGGAGCCTAGAACATAAGAACTCCATGGTTAAGCGTGCTTGACCTGGAGCAATTGTGGGATGGGTGACCTCTTGGGAAGTTTCCTAGGATGCGTGTGAGTGAGGACAAAGCACGCTGAAAAGACCCATGTTGGTTTGTGGAGACACTCATCAATCCTACAGGCAGTCCCGGGTCGTTACATTAATGGTATCAGAGACGGGACCTCTCCCAGTACGGTATGGTTCGGGGACGAACCAAGCGGAAGTTGGTGGGCATGTGGCGTCCCGGGGCCGACGAGGGCAGGGAGTGATCGTCGGTGTAATGAAGCACGGACAAGGAGCGGCTCTTGGCAGGCTTCTAGGCGGAGGGTCTGCATGAATGAACTGAATACACACCGGAATGAGAGGGATTCAGAGACTGTACAGGTATGGGACCTGCACAGTTGAGGATGACTTAAAGGAATTGATTTGGTGTAGCCATATCAATAAGTTGCAACTTCTTTTCGGGAGCCTAGAACATAAGAACTCCATGGTTAAGCGTGCTTGACCTAGAGCAATTGTGGGATGGGTGACCTCCTGGGAAATTTCCTAGGATGCGTGTGAGTGAGGACAAAGCACGCTGAAAAGACCCATGTTGGTTTATGGAGACACTCATCAATCCTGCAGGCAGTCCCGGGTCGTTACACATAGGAATCTGGTTATAGTTAGAGTAGGCATCCATGAATGACAGAAGGTGGAGACCGGATGAGTTATACATTAGCTTATCAATTTTGGGAAGTGGGTAAGGGTCTTTTGGACATGCCTTGTCCAGGTTTATATAATTGATGCACATGTGCCACTTCCCATTTGCTTTTTGAACTAAGGTCACGTTGGACAACCAAGTAGTGTAAGAAACCTCCCTGATAAAATCAGCATTTAGGAGCTCCTTCACTTACTTTTCGATTATCTCTTGCTTCTTTGGTTAGACTTTTCTTTTCCTTTGCAAGACAAGTATGGTATCCGGTCTATAGAGAGTTAGTGAGAAATAAAGTTAAGATCTAACCCTAGCATATTGACAGAAGTCCAAGCGCAAAAGTCATTATTTTCTTCAAGGAATGCGATCAGTTGGGCTCTCTCCTCTGGGTTTAACTATCCTCCAATCTTGGTGACTTGGTCTGGCTTAAGACCAAGTTGGAGGGGTATGAGCTCTCCTTCAAGCTGAGGGTGCATGTCCTAGATTTCCTCCTTCACATCCAGTTCGGTCAAGAGGACGTTGGGGAAGTCCATAGTGGCTGAACTGGATGCACATTGTTCTGCTTTCTTAGGGGCCTTTGTTACTTTTAGACTTTTGTTGTAGCATCTCTGCTTCATCACCTAATCTCCCTTGACCGTGATAATTTCATTATCTTTGTTTAGAAACTATATGGCTAAGTGAGTGGTTGAAATAACAACACAGAAGGCATTGAGTGAAAGGCGACCTAATATGATGTTGTAAGCGGAGGGCAATCAACTACCATGAACGTAACCTTGATTATTTTGAAGAGGGGTTTTCTTTCCAAGATCAGATGAGTTACAATGTATCTCGTTGGAGTGATTTTGTTGCCAGTGAAGCCAATTAGTTCTCTAGTGTACAAGATGAGTCTTTATCAGAGAGCTCCAACTTTTTGTAGAGATCCATAAACATGATTTTCACTGATCTTCCTTGATCAACAAAAATATTGTAGACCTTAACATTATTGATGACACCAAATAATTACTAATGTCATCGTGCTTCGGCATAAGATTGGAGGGGCTTTCCGCGTTCTTAATCCCGCCTTAGAGATCGGACAGGAAGCCATACTCAAGATATAATGGAGGGCTTTCTTTCTGGCATTGCTCGATTCCCTGCCACCAGCAAATTCACCCGATATTATGTTTATTATTTGGGAGACTTCGAAATGATGGCAATCATCGTTCTAGGGGGACGGATCTCAAGACGTTCTATGGTCTTAGTTTTTTTCGTTGTCTTGAGGTGAGTCTTCTCTTCAGCATTCATTTCTTGCCGAAGATCTCCTTCTTTGGTAGGGGGAAAGACTCCTCCTCAGGTTGTAACTTCTTTTTCTATAATTTTGGGATCCATGTTGATTCTCATTCCAAGATTAGTGGATGTAAGATCCTAAATGACCATCTTAGACAAAGGATTCAATTGCATCGCAGAGGTAGACATAGTCCTTCGTGTTCGTAGCCTTGGACTTATCTTTCTAAGCATGCTTTTTAAGTGGGGGAGGTTTAGGAACATCAAGGAATTCAGTATTCATCACCTCCTAATAGATCTAAGCCTAGGAAGCATTAAGAGGCATGTAACTCGGATACCTTTATTTTGGTGGTGGCCTCAAGTTTCGTGGTTATGAGGGGGCCTGGGCTGGCTTTGGCCATGTATCCTCACTTTTCTCCAAGTTTTTCCTTGTCTTGACAACATCTTCTGTGTTAATATATTTCATTGATGGGCTATAAATACAAGTCTTGGGACACTAAATGCTATCTTTTGAACATCCAACAACCTACTCCTAAGCATTAAATATGAGCTTTAATTCCTTCAACATTCTTGCTCTATTTTTAAAGCCTTTGAGATATCTTTTAGAGCTTCATAGTACTTCAAGTTGTATAATCTGCTCTTTGAGAGAGTTTACTCATTTCAATCATTATTGTAAACACTTGTGAGGGTGGAGGATCCCTCTAGGAATTAAAGAGTCTTCTCCACGTAAGGGTGGGTGATCCTGGAAGTGTAAGAAGGGCTCAAAGCTTGTAAGGGTTTCTCAAGCACCTATTGAAGCTTGAAACATCGTGAAAACTACTAGGTGGATGACCTTAGGGACTAGATGTAGATCACAAGGGTGACTGAACTAGTATAAATCTTGCTTGCACTCTTTTCTACCCTTATCTTTTTACTTTCAAGCTTGTTTATTACTTTGCATACTTGTTGTTTCTTTTTTTACTCATTCATTGTCTATGAAAATTTGTGTGAAATCCTTTTGTTGTCATAAATCCATTCACCATATAAGAAAATAGATTCAACAAAAATCAAAAGGCACTTGTTTGCAAAAAGTTTTGAAAAACTCAATTTACTTCATCTCTTGAGTTTTGAAGCCACTCAGTAACAAGTAGTATTAGAACTTAACTCTTGTTTAAAGAGCTTAACAACTTCAAGAGGTGTGATTGTTGGGAATTACAAGAACAAAAGCATAGCGAAAAAAGAATTCCCACCAAGGATCCATGCAAAAAAAGGGGTCATGATTCATGATTTTTTTACTTTACCTCTTGAAGTCAAATGAAAAAAAACATGATCAAGCAAATCACCAGCACCGCAGTAGCGACGGTGCCTTTAAGTTGTCCACACGAATAGACTCACAAACTTCTAATGTCTACAATCTTGGAGTCTCATATCTCTAGCACAGTGCTAGCTGTGAAGAGAAGAGAAACCTGTTACTCTCTCACTTACTGTTTCTGTTAGGGGTGCTGCTAAGGTTTGTAATACCCTCTTGACAGGCCCCTTAGCTGTGCTATTTATAATAATAACTGCCTTATGCAAGTGAGAGTATCAGTAGGGTTAGTAGTGCAACCTTGGACTTATCTGTTATGGGTCTAGCCTGTGATGGAATCCTAGTCCAACTTGGATTCTTATTGCTCCAATTTAGTTTGTTCTATGTGTGTTGTAACACCCCAGAAATTGCTAGTATCATGATAAATACCCATTTTATAATATTTATGATTTTTGTGAATTTTTATGAAATTATTTGAATTATTTGATCATTTTAATATATTTCTCAATTTACGTGCGCACTGAACGGAGTCAAGAAAATGAAATATTTTCTCCAAGGCCGAAAAACCTTGGACTATGAAAACGGTAACGGGGGATCTTCTAAACCTGATGTTGGACACAGTTTATGAAGTTTTTATTTTTTGATATTTTATTTGACGGATAAAATTTGGGTACACTCTATTGTTCATTGGACAATAGATACCGACAGTGATAACTGTAACTTCTACCCATTGGATAATAGTTTGCAGTAAAAATTTAGTAGATTATTTCTATCTAGTCACTTTTATGATATCATCTAAGTGACATTGTCACGTCATTTCATGACAACATAATTTGACTTTTTTGGGAAACGTGTGAAGCTTCTCAAAGAAGCTTTGGGAGAAGCTTGCAATGGAAGCTTTGCTCCATTTTCCTAAGAGGGCACGACTTTGGAGGAGGAAAAAATGACAAGTTGTCATCTTTTCATAAGCTTTCACATTTCACAAAAGTCACCATTTTTTCATCTTCCAAAATCTCCTATCACTTTCTCTCTCATCATTTTCTCTCTCATCATTTTCTCTCTCATTATTTTCTCTCAACCTCACAGTAATCACTCTCATTTTCTCTCTTCCATTTTGTTTCCTCTATTTAATCACATTTCTAGGATCTACATACTTCATGGATAGTTTTCTATGTTGAGATCATCATCTAGTTCTTTCATCTCCATCATTTTCTTTCAAGCCCTAGCTTGAAACTCCTAAGGTAAGAATACTTGATTTCCATTTTCTTTCCTCTCATTTTTCCTATGTACTTCACGGCCACTTCCACTAAAACCCCTATCTCATTTTTCTTATTTTCACTTATCTACCTTCTTAAATCTACATCCTTTTCCTAAGACCATTTTGGTGAGGATTTTGGGCTTGTTCAAGTGATTCTACAATCTAGGGTTTGACAACTCCTAAGGTAAAGTTCTCATCTTTCATAAGCTTTCCATGTTTGTGTGTAAATGATCATTTGTCAAAACTTTCTTCTTTTCTCCTTGGAAGGCTCACGGCCAACCCCCAAAAAGGCATCACCAAATCCTCAATAATTCAAGACAACCTTGAATCTTGAGTCTCTATATCATTCTAAGACATTTTGTGTGGGAATTCATCTCTAGTTCATCCATCTTCAAGCATTTCTTTAAGCTTTGCTTCAAACCTCAAGTTCTAAAGCCCTAAGGTAAAGTTCTTGAATTTTCTTTATTACTTCATTTTAAAAGAATGTAAAATCATACTTTGACCTATGGTAATCTTATTCAAGCCTAGGTATTAATTTTTGTATGTTTGCTTTGATTCTAAGAACATCTTGATGGAGAAAATTTGCTACACAAGGACTTACAAGGAGCTTGGAGGCTACACCCTAGGTAAGAGGGAGATTAACCTCATCAACCATGCTATGGTGGTGAGGAACGAATGGTTGTATTGGGATTGGGGAGTCTACGTGAGGGTTCATCCACCCAAATGTGTGATTTTGATTTATATTTGTTTGATTTTGTATGATTATATGATATTGATGTATGTAATGATGTTTGTGATGACTTAATGGATGTATATGATTTTGATGGCAAGCATGAATTTAATAAATTATGATAATTAAAGTAAGTGGCATGCTATGATTGTGTTGAGAAAGAATGATTTCCTTTGACCCTTGAGGCCCACGGCAACCTTGGCCTAAGAAGAGATATCCGTGAGAAAATATTGGTTATTAAGGACTTAGATGATTAGGTGATAAGGACATGATCTATGAGGTTACAAGTTGAATGAAGAAAGAAACAAGTTCTACCATTGTAGAGGATTAATCCTTGGTTATAATATTTGATAATTTGAGGTAAGAGTGAATTAGAAACCTAAAATATTTGATAATAAGATGAAAGAGTAATTAGGCTGGAAAGAATTTTATTTAGAAATTGAATAATAGAATTTTAGAAAGAGTGTTAGGGAATATTGTTTAAGTGATTTGGGAGTCAAATTAGGGTTTAAAGATTTATAAGTAATATTGGAAATAATTGTAATGTCATGATTTGAGGAGTAATAAATTTTGGATATACCAAATGGGAACAATTTTGGAGGTAATTGGAATCAAGGGAAATGATTTATTAGTGGTAAATTTAGGTAACTGGACGACCGAGAAATTTAATTAAGGATTTACAAGATAAGGATGGAAAATAATAAATTTGATCATTAAGAAAAAGAATGATTTTCGATTTCGAGAGGAAAAACAAGTTTGGGAGAGAAGTAGTGGAAACTTAGAAAGACTTAGGGAAAAAGAAAAAGAATAGTGAGGATTATGACAAATGTGGTTTCTTGTTAGGATTTCATAAATAATATGAGGAAAGATCATTTGAGGGACTTAGTTAGGAGAATGCTTTATGAAATTTTTAAAGAGGACGATTTTATGAGAAATGTGTATTTGAGATGCCTTGCGATCGAACATAATGTTATGATGTTGTTGAGCTAATGGACTGGGCCCTAAGTGGTCAATGGTTGATTGGAATCTTGTTATGACTTCTCTTGATGAGATTGATGTTGCTAAAGAATATTATGCATCATTATCATGTGATCATACATTGTGAAACTTAGAAGGACTTGTTGTTAAGGTAGAATGCCTATGTTCATTATCATGTGATCATACCTTGTGAAAGTCAAAATGACTTATTGTCAAGGCGGAATGCCTAGGAGATTGAATTATACCTTAGTGCGGGTGCGAATTGCGTAAGTGAAGGTCTATGATTGGCCTTGGAGATGTTGGGGCGCGGGTATCCCACAAGTGGACAGTAGGTAGCTCCACTGGGCCGTGGTGACCGAGCAACGCACTGAACTATCTCGACGAAACACTACTCTATTCACGAATGGGTTGAGAGTGTCTTGTACAGCCATGTTGTGCATATTGATTATTTTTTAGATGCACTTGATTTGAGGCTAACGATGTTCAGACAGTGACTCTCCCGATCATTCTCTCCGAAGTTGTGATTAGCTCCATGGAGTAGGAACCTGTTGCATTGTGCATAGGGATGGTCAGCATGCACATCGTGCATATGCATAGTCAACATATCTATTATTGTGACGTGATCCATGCTTATATATATGTAACACCCCGAAAATTATTTATTTTATCATTAATCATCTTTTTATAATATTTATAATTTTTGGAAATTTTCTGGAAACATCGAATATTTTAATATATTTCTCGTTTTACATGCACACTGACTAGAGTCAGTGTAACACCTCGAAAATGATTTGTTTCATCATGAATAGTCATTTCCCAATATTCATGATTTTTGGAGATTTTTATGGAATTTTCTGAAAATATTGAATATTTTAATATATTTCTCGTTTTACGTGTACACTGAGCAGAGTCAGTCAAACACCTCGAAAAATTGTTTATTTCATGAAAAATATCCATTTTCTAATATTTGTGATTTTTAGGAATTTTTGTGGATTTTTCTAAAAACGTTGAATATTTTAGTAGATTCCTCGTTTTGTGTGCGCACTGAGCAGAGTGCGCACTGAGCGGAGTCAGGATAACGAAATGTTTTCCCTGAGGCTGGTAAACCTTGAACTGTCAACGTGTCGATGGGGGATCTTACTAAACTCGAGGCCAGACACAGTTCGCGAGGTTTGTGTTTTCTAAGATTTTATCTGATAAATAAAATTATTGTATCATAAAATTATCCGATGAATAATAAAATATTATTTTCATCAACTGTAACATTTATTCACTGGAAAAATAATTCTAACAGTGTAATTAATCATCTATTCAAGAGTATTTAATTTAGGAGACAAACTTACTTTGTACTTTATTGAGAAATGTGCAAAGCTTATCAAGGAAGCTTCCCAAGGAAGCCATGCACTCTCTCTCCTCTCTCCCTAGCTCACGGTAGCAGCACCTATTTTGGGGGGAATTTGTGTTTTTTACACAATTAATTATACTACATCAATTTCAAACACCCAAAAGCTACTACCTTTATTTCCTATGCATTTTCTCTCTCTACCTTTTTCTTCCTTTGAAATTTTTCTCTCCTCCTTCTCTCTAGGAGCTCACGGCCAGCAGCCCTCCATGCACCCATCCATCATAAAAATTTCATCCAACCCCATTTTCTTAATCCTCTCCATCACCTAAACACTTCTCTAGTTGGTGGTTCTTTGAAAAGCTCTCATTTTCACCATTTTCTTCAAGCTTCAAGCTTAGGGTTTTTGGGTAAGCTTCTTGATGCTTCACTTCCTTTTTCTCATTTTCGTTTCTATGGTCTTCTTGGTGACCATCCATGCTTTATTTTTCAAGCATTGGTGTTGTTTTGATGGGTTTGAAATTTTAGGGTTCTTGGTGGTGTCCAATCCGAAAATTGCAAGGAGATTCTAGGGGCTTCTCTTGTTTTCTTCTCTTAGGTAAGAGGAAGACACTCCTCTTCAACCTCTATTAGCACTAAGAAACCTTGTTTGTGATTGATTGTGAGAAAACCCTATTAAGGGTTATTCTTTGTTTGCATGATTAGTATGTTTACATGTTGTTTACAATTTGTTTATGCTATTGGATTGATTGTTTGAGTGTATTGATATATTGGAATGGATTGGAATACTTGAAATGGAAGAAAATGATGTTGGATTCTCCCTTGGATGGCTACGATTTTAGGGGCCCAAAATTGGGGTTCTTTGTGAACAATTGTAACAAGTGGAAACCTTAATTAATCAAGTGTACAATATGAAATTAATGGAATGAAAAATTTGGGAACTTAATTCCCTAGGGAGGCCACGACCTCTATGGGCATTGAAATTTTTCATAAGACTTAGGGTAATTTTAATTAGGGAAAGAACAAGAGAGTGTGAGACTTTGAGACTCTTAAGATAACTTTCTAAGAGTATGAGAATAAATTACAATAAAGAATTTAATTGATTAAGAGAATTCCTCTAGAGACAAACTTTGTAAGAAAGGCTAAATTTAAGTAAGAATTCATAATAAACCTTAAAGATGTATTAATTCATTTAATTCTAATATTATAATATTGTAGGTCCATGTGAGTGACCAATGATGTGTTGATACGTAGTTTGGCCAATTGTGGCATACTGTGGAATAGTATGTAATGATGATCATACATGATTATGCATAGAGTCTTTATGCATTGTGAAAGTCCTTTGGACTGTTGTTAAGGCCATGTTGCCTAGGAGATTGAACACACCTTAGTGTGGGTACGAGTAGACTAGTGTAGGTCATATTGTTGACCATAGGGGCGTCGGGGTGCGGGTACCTCGCAATGGATAGTTATTAATATTCTGTGTTGGGCTAAATGCTACGTGGGTGCACTAGCGCCGTTTTGTTTCGGCCATGAAAATTATAAATGGCAGGAACCTCTTCCCCCGTATTAACTTCAGGTAGCTCTTTTGTCTGTGGGCAAATCGATTCACATGCACCGACGATCCTGACCGGGCACTATCCTATATCGTGATCTAGCGTAGACTATCTGTACAATGCCTTGATGTGCACGTGGATAAACTAATGAGTTATAGCACTTTGGCCGCGGCAGCCGAGTTGTAGACGAGTCTCCTGATCTTTCTCTCCGACTGTTTGTGTCTAGCTCCATGGAGTAGGATTTTGACTTTGTATGCATGTGCATAGTGAGTCCATGTATTATCTGGCATCTATTTATTTTTATAAATGAAATTGTTATATTGCTGATATATATACTGCTTGGAACTGTTTGGTTGTTATTACTGTCATTAAATGCTTATTATTACTATTACTGTTGAAAATGCTATGTGGGCGCCTAGCGCCGTTTTGTTTCTGGCTGCTATAACTAGTAATGATGGTAGGATGTCTTACCTCTTTCCTGTATTTCTGTTATTTTCTATCTATATATTGTGTCTCATCGAAGACGACGACAAGGAGGTTGGAGCTCCCGATTTTCCCAGCTTCTGGCCCGATCGCGACTAGCGTCTATCCTCGGATCATGGCGGCTCGCCCACTTGGATTTCTGGGTTATGTACGTCTGACCTTCCTTGGAGGGCCAGACTGCTGGTACATCAACCTAAATTCTGAGCGTTTCATCTACATGGGAGAGGTGTCGATTTCACTAGCTTGGAGGCATCATGATCCGCCCCTCTTCACGGGCAGCATCAGCGTGTGTTTGGAGTTCTACTTGCCCATCCTGGAAATGTGGGGTGATTGCTACTACACCCCACAGGAGGATTCTTTTATTTCCACTGCTCGGGGCCCGTCCCGTCATTCAGTGGCTCCTATGTGGGTTTCCTCGGATGAGGAAGACCCCGAGGAGGTTCCCAAGGAGGACCTCGCAGAGGATCCTAAAGAGGACCTTGATACAATTCCTCCTCATCTGAGGGACTGATATTGCTGGTAGCTACTGAGGGCTACCAGTGTTTTATTTTGGGGGCCTCATGTCTTATTGTAGTGGGCTGTATATTTCTGATATCTTGGGGATGTATATGTATGATCCTTTGGGCAGGTATAGTTTTGCTTTTTGGTATATCGGGCTTTGTAACTAAACAGATTGGATATAATTATATATATATATATATATGAATATGCAATGTTGATCAAATGTATGCTTTACTTCTGTCTTGCTCTTTATGCCCTTTACGTTTCGTCTCTATATTTTATTAATCAAGAAAAAAAAATAGTCACCATTTTATTTATACAGCTTTAACCAGATAAATTTAATCGTAATAAAAAGAATCGGGTCTTAACTTATAAATTTTATTTTCTGCATTGTAATTGACAATGTGACGTTCCCTCCCAAAAAGAGGCATTACAATATACGTGTCTTGATGTACATTGCTGAATTACTTATCAGTTGATGACATGATTATGCTGGTTATTTTATGATGTTCTGTATTGCCTAAGAAACACATGTCACATATCAATAGAGGAAGAATCCTTGGTGAAAGTTAGTAAAAAATCCTCTACCTCAATTGATAATGTTTTTGTATGTAGAAGGACTCATGATTATATAGAATTACTTATCAGTTGATGACATGACTATGCTGGTTATTTTATGATATTCCTGTATTGCCATGATTATAGAATTACTTATCAGTTGATAACATGATTATATCTGCTATTATATGATGTTGTTGTGTATGAAAGGCATTATTGTCTTTCGTTATGTTTCTTGCTGCCATGATGATATTGATGTAGGGGATCTTACCTCTTCTATTATATTATTCTGTCTACTTCTGTTTCATATTTATGATGGAAAAGACTGTGATGGCGGCAAGGTAAGACCCGCGAGGTTTCACTAGGCTATTGTTTCATGAAGGCACCGAAGCATGAAGTGTTTAGCGGGACACGGGGCGCGTTTGATATGACGGAGTCGTCACCTTAAGTTGGAGCAGGACCTGGTATGAGGCGGTCACATTTACCATGGACGCAGATGTTCACTTAGAGTTCTACATGCCCCCTGGGGAGCTTCGGGATGATCGGAGAGCTTCCTATAGGGAGGGTTTAGCAACAATATTCAGGACAAAGTATACAAAACAAAGATCAATAAATAAATGTATGATAACGTGATGCATATGCATGGACGCCTAATATCCTACTCCATGGAGCTAGACACCTGAGAGAAAGATCATTTGCATCAGAGAGGCCTTGTGCTAATAAACATATATATCACGTAAAGGTACGTGGAGTCGACTGCTCGGACTCCGGTCTGCAGTGACATACCTCGACTGGGGGCTTTGTCTATTGGGGATCTCGAAAGGGATTTGGACGAAGATCGGGTGCAGGAGCCCATTCTTCAGGTGTTTGGACTTGGACAAAGCTCAATTTTATTTGGTAGTCATATGTATAGGTATGTTTATTCTTGAAGTACTTAAGTTTTATGCTTTTGGAACTTATGATGATGTACTTAAGGATGTAGTAGATTTTGCTTTATGAAAACTTTTTTTTAGTTCTTATGACTTGAGTCTTTTATTTATTTCGGTAAACTTATATGATCTGTTAAAATGAAATTTTTGAACTCGCATTTTACAATATTAACTATTTCACAACTTGAAGGTTTTTAAAATATCCCCACATTTTCCAGCCCAAAATCGTGACACACTTAGGATCACACAACCAGAATTTTACTCCACTTAAGTCAAAAAAAAAACCACTTGATTAAATTTTTTAATGCTCCAATCACCATAATGATTAAACAACCATTATCCATTTCTCAAAGGAGTTACAAGCAATGTTGGTTTTTCCTCCTTAATATAAAAGTCGGTCTAAAATGTAATGCTCCTTGGAGGGAGTGTTATATGTGTGACCCTATAGGTTCTTATGACGTTAGTAGTAATATTGAAATCCTATTTTAATATTACAAGCAGTGAGTAGTATCAAATAATACATCGCTGCTACCCAAGTAATGAGAATGTCAGTGATTTGACATAACCTTTCTGTGACCAATGTTTCTGTATAATTTAGTCCCTTTGTCCAGATATCTAGATTAAACACAAGGCATAGAATGTGTCACCTTTGTATAGTTCAATATTCCATTTCCTGATACTCAAGTAGACTTAGTAATAACAAATGAGATCAATATCTCATATTGACTCATTTAAGCATGACCATGCATTTCATAGTTTCACTCAATCAGGGGCCCGAAGATATCGCTCTTGTTATGTAGGAGGGAAAAATCTCATCTAAGTTACTTACATCCCTCTGCATGATTCGTGGTATATCCTATAACTAACTTTATAATCACCTCGTTACAGATGATGTTTAATGACATTAAAACATACAACTCCTCATGTAGGAATCGTAGTGATTTCAAGTCAAAGAATCACATATACCATTGTCACTTTGAGAATCACCTATGACACTCACATAACGATCCACACAGCGTTCTCATGGTAGGTCAGTTCAATACATCATTACTCTAATATGTACCTATGTGAAGACTTGATATCTCATATCTATGACCCATGAGATGTGGCCATCAGTCTGAGCACATACTAGTCTCAATGTATTATTGTTGTCCTAATTAACAATAATACTTGACTAGGGACATTTAAGAATAGTGTTCTAATTCTATCCAATAAGATCTCACGATCAAGTCATCCACTTGATGTCCTATGGCGTTAAACTTACTATTCTAAGGACTTTATTATATTTATTAAAAATAACACAATAAATGAAATGTCTCATGTATTAAATAAATTACATAATATAATGTATGCAAGTACAGTCAAAATAAATTAGCCTCTAGGGCATACATCAATAGTGATGATTTCTTTTCAAAGTGTTTTACCTAAAGATGCCTCAATTAATAGGCCCCCTACTTATGGATATACCTATTAAAATGAAAGAATGAAAATTTTTATTTAGCTATTGATCTTGATGCTTAAGATGCTGTTGAAAATGGTCCCTTTATTCCAACCAAGATGGTTGAAGGTAAAGAAGTTACAAAGCAAAGGCTGAATGGACTGATGATGACAAAAAGAAAGCTCAATACAATGCTAAAGCTATGAATATCATCACTAGTGCTGTAAGGTATGATGAGTATTTCTGCATTTCTAAATGCAAAACAACACAAGAAATGTGGAATGCTTTTCAAGTTACCCATGAGGGAACTGGTGAGGTGAAGAGAGCTAGAATCAGCACACTCACACATGAATATGAGTTATTTAGAATGAATCAAGGAGAAAGCATACAAGATATGCAAAAGAGGTTTATTTTTATTGTTAATCATCTTGTCTCATTAGGAAAAATATTTTCCAATGAAGATTTGATTAACAAAGTGTTGAATTGTTTGAGTAGAGAATGGTAACCCAAGGTGACAGCCATAGCTAAATCAAGAAATCTTGCCACCATGTCTCTTCCAGCTCTCTTTGGGAATCTTCAAAAACATGAGATGAAATTATCAAGCCTTCACCAAAATGAAGATGTTGATAAGAAGAAGAAAAGGCTAGCTCTCAAGTCCTCCTCATCCCATAATGATGAAGATGAGCTTAAGGACTTGGAGATGAATGAAGAAAAATTCAACCTTCTTGTTAGAAAGTTTGGAAAATTTCTAAAGAAGAAGGGAAATGGAAGAAGGCCACTCTTTCCTCCAAAGGAAAATTATATGAAGGGTGAAAACTCAACTCTAGCTCCTTCCACTTGCTTCGGATGTGGAAATCCTGGGGTCATGAAGATGGGTTGCCCTCCAAATCAAATGAAGAGAGAGAAGTTTGAGGGAAGGCCAAACAAAGAGAAGAAAGGAAAAAAAAGCATACATTGCATGGGAAGATAACGACATGGACTCTTCAGATGAATCAGATGATGAAGTAGCCAACCTTTGTCTCATGGCCAAAAATGACTTAGAGGTAGAATCTCAACCTTCTTATGAGGAATTTTAACATGCCTTTGAGGAATTGCATGAAGAATCCATGAGACTTGCAAAAATGGTTTCATCTTCAAAGAAAATAATTTCCTCTCTTGAAAATCAAATTTTTTTTTGAAATAAAGAAATTGAGGAATTGAAGTTAGAAAATAAGATTATTGGATTAATTGACCCTAATGCCTCATTCTCTACTTTTTCTTCTAAAAAAGATGCTTCCTTTTCATCTTCTTCATGCCATTCATGTTTATCTTTGGAAAAAGATGTTGAAGATTTGAAAAATACCCTTGCTAAGTTTACCTTAGGAAGGGATAACTTGAACATCTTACTTAGGAAAAAATATGTATGTTTCACAAGGCTGGATTGGGTTACAATCCTAAGAAACAAGGTTTATGGAAATCTCACTTAGAGGCCGTTCTTCCTCAAGGTCCTCAATTAAGTCTCATGATAAGGTCAAAGTTTTATAAGAACTTCTTTGTTTCCTCAAGTGTGTCAAGTAGTCCTTTTGTTATATATTGTTATTGTGGAAGAAAAGGTTATAGTACATCCACATGTAGCACTAGGAAGAATACATATGTTGGTCAAAAGAAGATATAGGTTGCAAAGGATTCTTTGCCCAAAACTAACACACAAGTACTTAAAAAGGTTTGGGTACCTAAAAACAAAACTTGAACATGCTTTTGTAGGTGTGCTTGAAGGCAAATAGCTCAAATATTGGTAAATTGATAGTGGCTGCTCCAAGCACATGACTGGTGATGACTCCAAATTTTTCTCTCTTGCTCCTAAGAAACATGAACATGTCACATATAAGGACAACAATAGAGGAAGAATCCTTGGAGTTGGAAAAGTTAGTAAAAATCCCTCTATCGCAATTGATAATGTTTTGTATGTAGAAGGACTCAAACATAACTTGCGTAACATAAGTCAATTATTGCATTAGGATAATGTATGTAGAAGGACTACATATGTGTCAATCCGACGTGATGCGGAAATAGAGTTATCTACATAATGACAAGGGAAATAGAGTTATCTACATAATTGAAGGTAAGGATGACATACAAGTTAAGTTTGTTTGTCATAAGGTGGATAATATCTACATGATTAACTTAGATGATATAATCTCTCAAGATGCTAAATGTCTTATGAGTAAGGAAAGTGATCCACGGCTTTGGCATAGAAGAATTGCTCACATTCACATAGATCATCTAAACAAATTGGTTTCAAAAGAATTAGTAACTAGACTACCTAAGATCTTCTTTGCAAAAGATAAACTTTGTGATGCATGTTAAAAGAGAAAACAAGTAAAAGTCTATTTCAAAGCTACAAAATGTTGTTTCTACCTCTAGACCTATACAACTTTTGTACATAGATCTTTTTGGACCTTCAAGAGCTATAAGCTTTGGTGAGAATTACTATGCCCTTGTTAATGTGGATGATTACTCTAGATACACATGGACACTATTTCTTACTCACAATAGTGATGCTTTTAATGCATTTAGAAAACTTACCAAAGTTATTCAAAATGAGAAAAATTGTAGCATTGCATCCATTAGAAGTTGTCACAGTAGAGAATTTGAAAATTAAGAGTTTGAAATGATTTGTAATGAAAATGACATTGAACATAATTTCTCAGTCCCTAGAACTCCACAACAAAATAAAGTAGTTAAAAGGAAAAATAGATCTTTGGAAGAATTAACTAAAACTATGCTCAATGAAACAAACAATCCAAAGTATTTTTGGGTGGATGCGATAAGTACTGCTTGTTATGTAATGAATAGGGACCTGATAAGGCCAATCTTAAATAAAAATCCTTATAAATTATACAAAGGAAGGAAACTAAATATTTCTCATCTTTTTATCTTTGAACACAAATGCTTTATTTTGAACAATGCGAAAGATAACTTGGGTAAGTTTGATGCAAAAATCTAACGAGGGTATATTTCTTGACTATTCTCTCAGTAATAAAGCTTTTAGAGTTTATAAAAAGAGAACTATGATCATAAAAGAATTTATATATGTTGCATTTGATGAGACTAATCCCATTGGACTGGAAATGATGATGTTAATGATATTGCAGAGATTTTGACTAATACTCACCTGAAGGACAAAGAGGAAGAACAAAAGAAAAAAAAAACAAAGTGAGCAAACACCAACACAACAAGAGAAGTAACAACCCAATGATCTTCCAAAAGAATGGAGAACTTCAAGATACCACCTTCTTGACAAGGTTATTGGTGATGTATCACAAGGGGTAACAACTCAAAACTCACTTAGAGATGCATGTAATCATATGGCTTTTGTTTCTCAAGTTGAACCTAAAGACATAGATGAGGCCATTAATGATGAACATTGGATCTTGGCTATACAAGAAGAGTTAAATCAGTTTGAAAGGAATCAAGTTTGGGAATTTGTTCCAAGACTCAATGATCATCCTTTTATTGGTACCAAACAGGTCTTTAGGAACAAACTTGATGAAACAAAAGTAATAATAAGAAATAAAGGTAGGTTGGTTGCTAAAAGATATAATCAAGAAGAAGAAATTGATTATGAAGAAACATATGCTCCCGTTACTAGATTAGAGGCTATTAGAATGTTACTTGTCTTTGCATGCATCATAGATTTCAAACTTTATCAAATAGATGTAAAAAGTATCTTTTTAAATGATTTTATACAGGAAAAAGTGTATGTTAACCAACCTCATCGTTTTGAAAGCTTTGAAATGACTAACCATGTTTTTAAACTAAAGAAAGCTTTAATATGGATTAAAACAAGCTCTTAGAACTTGGTATGAAAGGTTGAGAAAATTTCTTTTGGAAAAAAGTTTTTTTAGAAGTAAGGTTGATACTACACTCTTCATTAAAAGGAAAAAAGCATGACATTTTTCTTGTGCAAGTGTATTTTGATGATATTATATTTCGTGCTACTAATGAATATTTGTGTAAGGAGTTTGTTGATCTAATGCAAAGTGAATTTGAGATCTCAATAATGGATGAACTCAACTTCTTCCTTAGTCTACAAATCAAACAAATGAAGAGTGAAACTTTTGTCTATCAAGAGAAGTATTGCAAGGAGCTGCTCAAGAAATTTGAAATGAAAAAATACCAAAGAAATGACCACACCTATGAGCACCTCTTACTATTTGGATAAGGATGAAGGAGGTAAACCTGTAGAAATAACTAAATATAGAGGTATGATTGACTCTCTCTTTATATTATAGCTAGTAGGCCTGATATAGTGTTTAGTGTTTATATGTGTACAAGATATCAAGTATGTCCTAAAGAATCTCACCTAAGTATTGTTAAAAGAATAATGAAATATCTTGTTGGCACAATTCAAATGGGCTTGAGGTACCCCAAGGGTGCCTCATGTTGTTTAGTTGGTTATTTTGATTCTGATTTTTCTAGTTACAAAATGGATAGAAAAAGTACTAGTTGGATATACCACCTACTTGGAAGCTCTTTAGTTTCTTGGCATAGCAAGAAACAAAATATTATGACATTATCTACGACTGAAGCTGAGTATGTTACAACCAGAAGTTGTTGTGCTCAAATCCTTTGGATGAAGCATCAACTTCTAGATTATGGACTCTAGCTTGACCATTTCCCTATAAGGTATGATAACACTAGTGCAATAAACCTAACTAAAAACCTAATCTTGTACTCAAGGACCAAACACATAGAAATAAGGCATCACTTCATAAGAGATCATGTTCAAAAAGGAGATTATGTGCTTGAGTTTATGGAAACATCTAAGCAATTGGCTGATATATTAACCAAAATTTTGCCTAAAGAAAGTTTCTTTTATATAAGAGGTGAACTCAGAATAATTTACCTTTCATGCATTGAATGATTGGTTTTGTTTGTTGCATATTTTTTTCTTGTTGATTTTATCTCATGAATCCTATATTGACTTGAGCATCGGAGGTTCCCCTAAATTTGTTTTGTAGGTGCTCTCATCATGATTAAGTCCTCCAATTTGCTCAAGAAGTGTTTTGATGAAGTTTGTTGAAGTTTGGTTACAAAAATCTGAAGTTTACTTGTTGAAGTTTTGGACGAGGTAATCGATTACATGGGGTTGTAATCGATTACAAACCCTCTAAAACTAGTTTGGAGAGCAGGCAACAACGTGGTAATCAATTATCAAGCTTGGTAATCGATTACAAAGTAATCCATAAATGAAGAACACTTTGTGGTAATCGGTAATTACAAGGGAAAATAACAGCCTCATAATCGATTATAGGCTTGTTGTAATCAATTATAACTTGGCCTTTTAAGCCTTGGATGCACTAGTTCTTCATTTTCATCCCCTATTCTTCTCTCTCACTTTAACCGCCCCTCTCACTCTCTCTTTCTCATCCAAATTCAACCTAAATCTTCACCGTTTCACTCCAAATCACTCCTAAATCACTCTTAAACACTTCCTCACCAAAACCCCTTATTTTTCCACCGATCAAAACACCTAAATTCTCTCAAAAATCATTTTCTCACTCAAAACCCCAACTCTACTCTCTCTCTAGAAATTCACACTCCAATCTCCATCAAAATCCTTTATTCTTGTCCCAATCAACTCCAAAACACTCTTTTTACCATAATTTTACCAACCTATTCACCAAAATCTCACTCACTCTTTCACTTTCTAACCCGCGACCATCACACTCAAAAATCCCAAAATCTTCACCAAAATTTCCTTTCTACCATCTTCAATCCTTCCTAAAACACTTCTTCCATTACCCCTATCTCTACCCCGCACCAAAAATGTAACATCCTAAATTCTAAAACTATAGAATATTCAGTATATACTACAATAAATAGAATTAGAAACTGCACTTCTAACCTTAGTCCGTAAACTAACATAGATTAACTATATACATTGGTATATAGAAAAAGCCTTGAAAGAAAGGTAAAGAGCACGAGAAACTACACAAGTGGATAAACTTATACTTAACCAATACATTTAGAACGAATATATAAAAATGTACAACATAGGTCACTAGTGTATAAGTACAACCCATAAGGCATAAAATAAAAATTATAATGTACAAAGCATAGCCATTCTAACACATCATCTTCATTTCTTATCTTCGAGAGAAATTTGACTTGGATTGATCATGAAAACAAACAAAGGGTGAGAACTCACAATTCTTAGTAATAAAGTTTCATAATCAATCACTCATATCATTATAAGCACAAACTCAAAAATTAAGGAATAAGTTATATTCTTAAAATGCTTTTGAGGCTCAACTTTAGCAAATAAAGGAGTCAGGCTAATTAACCATCCATGGCTCCACAACAAAAGAACCAAGCTCAACTTATCTCCATGGTTCAATAAAGAAACCAAGCTCAACTCTTATCCATGGCTCTATAGAGAAACCAAGCTCATATTCTAATTACATTTCTATAGCAATTCACAACCATTGAATGCACAAAAGATTATACTTTCACATATGTACTAGGTGACTATTTCCTTCATGAAATATCCCTATTAGTGTCTTCACTCACACTTGAAAGCATAAATAAAGAATCCTAGCAAGTAGGGAGCTGCATTTCCTCAACAAGAAACACATTAGATATTCTGCCCTTGGGCGCTTAGGCACTCCACTTTTCAGCGTTTAGGCACTCCATGATAGAAAACCCTCCCAAGTTCATTTGTTACTGGGTGCTTAGGCGCCCAATCCTTGAGCGATCAAGCGCTCAGCACCAGAGTATTCTAGTCTCGCGCGCTTAGGCGTTCACTCCTTGGGTGCTTAAGCGCCTAACATGCCTCTACTCTCTGGCCTTAGGCGATTAAGTACCCAACTTCTAGGTGCTTAGGCGCCCAATATCAGACTTCTCTTGTCTTGTTCCATCAATTTCCAACCAAACCTAAACCCCCAAAAATAGATTCTAGGTGGTTCTCATCCTCATATAGGATCTTTAAGTATGTTGTAATATTCATACACAAACTCAAATCACTATCATGGTGAAAAGATGAATCAAGTACAACTCTTTCATACCCATTTTCCATACCTCAAACTAATGGAAAAATAAAAATACAAACAAGTTCAAAATCATAACTAAGCATACAATAAGCTATAAACACTCCATTTCAAATCATTGGAGGCAAACACCAACCAAGGAAACTATACATGACTCTCAAACACATTTCTTTTGTATCCAAACAAACATATATCTAGAAGGTATAGAGAGAAAAGAGTTATACAAGAATAAAAACCCCTACCTCAAGTCTCTAAAGGTTGATGTTCAAGTCTAGATCCCATCGCTCTTCTTTAGTTCTTCTTCTTTTCCTTTTCTTTCTTTTCATTTTTCCTTTCTTTTCTCTCTTTTTGCTGAACCAAGACGTGAGATGAGAGAAAATGAGCAAGAAAAGTCAAAGATAAAGATATAGAGAGATAATGAGGCAGTGGAAAGTAAAAAAGAGGATAACTTCTTTGCCTTTCAAGGTTTCCAGAAACTTTTGTATTTGTTAAGAATATTTTGATCTGTTACCAAGTGGCTTCAATACTTAAGAGGGGGGGTGAATTGAGTATGAAAAATATATTGGCAAACTTTCTTAAAATGATTGATTACTAATCTTTGTTGAAGCTATTTGATTGATAGAGATGAATGGATAGATGAGATGATCACTTTCACTTACAAATACAACAACCAAGAAAGATAGTATTCAAGCAAACTCAATAAAACAGTGCACAATATTAAAGAGTTGAGTTTAGAAGAACAAACACAAGATTTATCCTGGTTCGGCCACCAATCCACTTGTGGCCTATGTTCAGTCCTCAAGTAATCACCTGAGATTTTCCACTAATTCTTCAAGCTTCAATAGGTGCTTGATGACCTTTACAAGTTGGAGCACTCACCACACCTTGGGATACCTCATCCTTTGTGCTTGAGCCTCTTCTTTCAAGGGATGCCTCACTCTTTACAAATAGAGGGATCCCTTACCATCCTTTACAGTTTATACAAGGTTTGAATGAATAGAAACTCTCTCAAAGAGTAGATAATACACATTGAAGCTTATGGGTATCAAGGATTCTCACAATTAAGCTAAAAAACATAGTATTAATGAAAGGATTGTGAAAACATGAATTTAATGATCAAGAATGATTTTCAGATGGATTGACTTTTTTTCATAAATGCCCAACAACTTATATTTATAACTCAAGGCAATTAAGAGCCGTTGGAGGTAGTTAGAAGCATTAAATGCTCTTTAATAGACCGTTGTACGTGTTTACTGGTTTTCCAGATAACCAGTTAGGGAGAAATCCTAATTGGTTAGACCTTTAAGAATGACCTCTGATTTATCAAATAACCTGTTAGGCAATAAGCCTAATCGGTTAGGCCTCTTTAAAAGCCTTTCCACATGATTTTTAAAACCATACTAACCGGTTAGGGAGTTACCCTAATTGGTTAGGCTATTGAAATGCCCAGTTTATGTTTCATTTAAAACACGTGCTAACCGGTTAGGTAATTAGCCCAAATCAATTAGGCTCCTTTTAAAAAACCTATTCACATGCCATTTAAAACACTACTAACTAGTTAGTTAATGAGCCCTAATCGGTTTGGACCTTTATGAATGAAGAGGCAATGCCTCTGACTTGTAAAATAACCGGTTAGGTAAACTTCCTAATCGGTTAGGCCTTTCAAGAAATAGCCTCTAACTTTAAATGGTCATAACTTCTTGATTTCTTATCCGTTAAATGACTATTCATTGGAACGATCTTTAAGTCTATTTTCATATGAAATAAGTTTCAAAGCAAAACTCAAAGTATTGTGAAAGATATGATCAAAATAGGAACCAAAGGTCAGTTTTGCAAAACACAAACTTGGCTATTTTCCATAGATTTGAACTACCATCCTAATTAGCTTTTCAAAACATGTTTGTTGGGTAATTTGGCATGTGAAAAACCATTTAAAAATATTTGAAAACATATTTGAGCTTAGTGAGATTCCTTAAATACCTTAACACATAATCTAAACTATAAAAGCTACTCTTGAATATTCTTGGAGCTTGATCAATGCACATCCATCCTTTCTTGTTTGTAATCATCAAAACTAATTCTTTAATCAACGCCAATTGCATTTTTCCCTTTTTGATGATGACAAATAATCAATTAAGAAAAGTGTTAGTTCAATTTAAAAAAAATGGAATTCATAAAAGGTATCGAGACTTACTCCCCCTCTGTTTTTTAAGAGGTGACTAGTTCAGAGTTTGCACAGCTCCCCCTTAATTTAGGAATCCCAAAATCGTTGAGTTTAACTTTTATTTACCTTTTCTCAAAGTCAAAAACTTCTCCCCCTTTTGTCATGATAAAAAAGATATATGAAATATATTTGGACAAAGAGAGAAGTTGCCTAGAATCAATGCCATACATTCAGTGTAATAGGATAATCAATGCATCATAGATTCATTTCAAAAGATATTCAAGTCATACTAAGCATGTTTAAGCAAATTATAAGCTAATGAACAACATAGACAAAAAGATATCCCATTATGGTTAGATGAGCTATAAGCATACCATAAAACAAGCTAAAACAAAGTAGATAAAAGCAAAAATAGGTAATTCATGCATAAGCCCCATCATCGTCTGCTGGTGAAGGTCCAGCCTTAAGTTTGTCCAAGCACTCCTCCAAAGCTCTTAAGCAATCATATATAGCTCCATTAATGTGCTCTTGATAGACTCAAAAATCCGTAATCTAAGCTTAGATGCTAGCTTTCATGTTTGCAATGGATGCTAAGATGCGATCTTCATTTGTGGTAGGAGCCTCTTCCATAGGCTCATCAACAGGGGCAGCAGACAGGTTTTTTTCTAGTGGAGCTACCTCAAGTCCGCGACCATAGAACCATTCACCATTTATTTTCTTTGCATGCATTCGATTGAGGGAGGCAAGCCCAAACTTGTGGTGAGTGGTGGTATTGATGATTCCATAATCATCAAGACTGACTTTATATTGATCTAAGATCTTAGCAACTAATAGGGCATAAGGGAGATCCATCATTGCCTTTTCTTTAGCTTTCTTCATGTTGTGCATAATGTAATGTGGCCAATTGAGCTTTACACGCTTTTTGAGAATCCACACCAGGAAGATGTCTTCTTCTTCAACCAAGGCATAGTTACTTACCCTTAGTGCTAAGATATGTGTTACAACAAAATGAAGAAGATGATCTGGTAACTTCATAAGGCTGGCAATAAAAGTCCCCCTTGGCATTTGAATGCCAAGATGAAGCATGCCTATGACAGCTTGTTCTCTGCTATACCTTTCCCATGAGCTATGATTTTCCACATTAAGCTTTTCTCCAGAATGAGAAAGACCAAACAGAGGAACCCACTGACTTAAAGTCACAATAATCTTATGCCTTTTGAATTCAAAAACCAAATTTCCTTCCACAATATTTAAATTGCAGAAATAAGCTTTAGTGGGCTCAAGATAGAAATACTCGGGATTGGTCGTGACAAGAGTCTTCAGTCCATGGAATTCAAGGAGCTCTGTAAAAGAAGTGAATCCTTCATTGACGAAGAATTCCCAGTCTATCCACTTGGGTGAAATGATGCGTCGAGCATAAAATTCCAACTGGTATTTCTTTATTTGAGCAGAGTGGGAGAAATATCTTCCATGGTTCAATGTTATGAAAAAATCCAGGTCATTGTCTAAAGGAGGTTTTTCCTTTGGCACATTTGGATTTTTGGTGCGTGACCTCTTAGGGAAAGAGGAGCTGCTAGCCATGGTGAGTAAAAATGGTGGTGAAGGCATGGTTAGGAGAGAGAAAGTGTGAGGGGAAGGTGAAAATTTTTGGTGGAATTAGTGTTAGAGTAATTGGGTGTGAGTGGGTGATAGAGATTTTGAGAGAAGGAAGATGACAATGGAGATGGAGGGGTGTGTGAATGGTGAACAAGCCTGCTGGGAGGTGTTTAATTTGGAGTGGCCTAACCGGTTAGGAAAAATAGGTAATCGGTTAGGGTATTTTGCTAACCGGTTAGGCAAAATAAAAATGGTCACGAGTTTTCTCTAATAACCGGTTTGGGTATGTTGATAACCAGTTATTGTGCTTGCCAGAGAGCACAAAAATGTGACAGAAACAGGGTAACTAGTTAGGGGCTTGTTGCTAACTGATTATTTTGGCTTGACAGAGAGCCCTTCAATGTACCATATATTACCAAAGGCCAAAAACCAAGTTGTTCCCTTCTTTGATTGATTATTTCACTACCATAACTAGAGAACTTTCATGAAATCACCCCTTAAACAAACCAAATCATGACTCCTTGAAGTTCATGCTTTAGATTAGCTTCATTTTTCATTCACTTCAAGCACCAACCACCAGAGATTATTATTCTTCAACAAGAACTTGTCATTTGAATATTGGGGGACTTAAACATGAATTAGGTACTTGTAAAACAAATTTAGGGGACACTCCGATACTCAAGTCAATATTGGATTCAAAATGATTAAAACTATGAAATTATATAGAAAAACAACATTATTATGCAGCAGAACAGCAAGTTATGCATCAGAAATGATTAATTATGCAGCAAAATAACCAACTTATCATCAAATGACCAATTTATGTAGGATTAAATGCAAGACTGATCCAATATTCCAAGTTCAGTTCTTATATAGAAAAATGCTTCTTTGTTTAATGGTTTGGTAAAAATGTCAGCTAGTTGCTTAGTGGTTTCCACAAATTCAAGGATACAATCACCTTTTTGAACATGATTTCTTATAAAATGATGCCTAATTTTAATATATTTTCTTCTTGAGTGCAAAATGGGATTTTTTAACAAGTTGATTGCGCTAGTGTTATCACACCTTATAGGGATGTGATCCAGCTCTAGACTATAGTCTAGGAGTTGTTGCTTCATCCAAAGGATTTGAGCACAACAACTCCTAGCTGCAACATATTCAGCTTCAGCTGTAGACAATGCCACACTATTTTGCTTCTTGCTATGCCAGGAAACTAGTGAACTTCCAAGTAAGTGACATGTCCCACTAGTGCTTTTCCTATCCATTATGCATCCAGCAAAATCAGAATCGGAGTAACTTGTAACATCCTGAAAAATTTTTGTTTTCTGTTATATATGCTTTTTACAATATTTGTGATTTTTGAGAATTTTTGTGAATTATTTCGGTGATTTTGATTATTTTAATATATTTCTTATTTAATGTGCACGCTGAGTGGGGCCGAGAAAATAAAATATTTTTCCCGAGGCCGAAAAACTTTGGACTGTAGAAAGGTCGACGGGGGATCTTACTAAACCCGAGGCCGGACACAGTTTACGAAGTTTTTATTTTTTGAGATTTTATCTAACAAATAAAATCACGATAATGTTTTATTATTCGTTGGACGATAAATATTATTTTTGCTAACTGTAACCTTTGTCCACTAGATAATAGTTTTAGTAGAGTGTTAATCATCTTTTCTAGAGAGCGCTTTAATGATATCACCAAGATGACATCATCACCATAATATCACCCTTGACTTTTTCAAAAAAATTTGTGAAACTTCTCAAGGAAGCTTTACCTTTTCTCTCTCCTCCTTTTGTGATCCCATGGCAAGTTGGGGGGGAAATAATGACCAAAAATTGTCATCTTTTTCACTTACCCATCACTTTTTCATTTCAAACAAAGTTTCACTTTTCATTCTCTCATTTTTTTTCCTTTCTCTCACTTTTTCTCTTATCTTCATTCTCTCTCCACTACCATGGCCTCAACACCATTGTTGGCCACCCAAACTTGCTTGCTCAAGCTAATCTAGATTCTTGAATCCTCTCATCATCTTGTAGCTTTCCTCTTTGGTGATCATCTCTTGATTCTTCTATCTTCACCACTTTCTACCAAGCCTTAAAACTTGAAGTTTTGCGGTAAAGTTCTTGATTTTCATCTTTTCTCTTCTCATTTTCGTGATCCTTGGTCACCTTTGTGATCAAGGACTCTTATTTTCAAGCTTTGGTTGTTAATTGTATGAGTTTGACTATCCTAGGGTTTCATTGGTGGTGGTGGACGAAAATTTGTAAGAAAGCATCAAGGAGCTTGCTTTCTTTTGTTGTCTCTTTAGGTAAGAGGGAGATCATCCTCTTCAACCTATCATGGTGGTGAGGAATGTAACACCCCGAAAATTACTAGTTTCATAATATATATTCATTTTACAATATTTATGATTTTTGTGAATTTTTTTAAAATTATTTGAATTGTTTGATTATTTTAATATATTTTTCAATTTATGTGCACACTGAGCGGATCCGAAAAAATAAAATATTTTTCTCGAGGCCCAAAAACCTTGGACTGTGGAAACAGTAGCGGGGGATCTTACTAAACGCGAGGCCGGACACAATTTACAAAGTTTTCATTTTTCAGGATTTTATCTGACGGATAAAATTTGGGTGCACCCTATTGTCCATTGGACAATAGACACCGGCATTGTTAACTGTAACTTTTATCCACTTAGTAATAACTTGCAGTAAAAATCTAGTAGATTATTTCTGTTTAGTTATTTTTATGATATCATCTAAGTGACATCGCCACATCACCACATGATAATATGATTTGACATTTTTGGGAAACGTGCAAAGCTTCTCAAAGAAGCTTTGGGAGAAGCTTGAAAAGGAAGTCTTGCTTTTCTCCCAAGGTGTACACGGTTTTGGAGGAGGAAAAGATGACAAGATGTCATCTTTTCACCAAAAGCTGCCATTTTTTCTAAAATTTCTATCACTTTCTCTCTCTACCCTAAAGCTTTTATCTCATTTTCTCTCATCATTTTCTCTTTTCCATTTTCTCTCTTCCATTTTCTCTCAACCTCATGGCCACCACACTCCATTTGTATCTTCCGTTTTTGTTTCCTCCATTCAATCACATTTCTAGAATCTGCACACTCTATGGATAATTTTCTATGTTAAGATCATCATCTAGTTCTCTCATCTTCATCATCTTTTTTCAAAAACCCTAACTTGAAGCTCTTAAGGTGAGACTTTGATTTCTATTTCCTCCTCTCATTTTCTCTACATCCCCACGGCTAAGACCATTTTTGGAGGACCACCCTACACTTAGTTCATCACTTATTCATCCTTTCATCCAAGCAACCAAAGGCTAAATACAAAACTCTCACTTTTCCCATTTGAAGCTCACAACCAACTTCCAAAATGCACCACCAAATCTTCAATAATTCAATATAACCTTGGATCTTGAGTCTCTACATCATTGTAAGACACTTTTGTGTGGAAATCAATCTCTAGTTCATTAATCTTCAAGTATTTCTTTAAACTTTGCTTCAAATATCAAGTTTAAGAATCTTAAGGTAAAGTTCTTGAATCTTCTCTCTTGCTTCATTTTTAAAGAGTGTAAAGTCATACTTTGACCTATGGTGATCTTGTTCAAGCCCTATATACTAATTCTTGTGTGTTTGCTTTGATTCTAAGAATCTCTTGGTGGAAAAAGTTTGCGACACAAGGACTTACAAGGAGCTAGGAGGCTACACTTAAGGTAAGAGGGAGATTACCCTCATCGACCATATTATAGTGGTGAGGAATGAATGGTTGTGTTGGGAGTGGAGAGTCCACGTAAGGATTCATCCACTCGATTGTGTGACTTTGATTTGTGTTTGCTTGATTTGGTATGGTTATATGTTGTTGTCGTATGCAAAGAATGATTTATTTGGTTTCCTTTGGCCGTTGAGGCTCACGGCCATTTTAGCCCAAGAAGAGACATCTATGAGAAAAATATTTAGTTATCAAGGACTTAGATGATTAGGTGATAAAGACATCATCTATAAGGTTACAAGTTGAATGAGAGAGGAAATAAAATTCTACCATTGAAAATAAATTGATTTTTGGCCATGATACTTGATAATTAGAAGTAAGAGTGAATTGGAGACCTAAAATATTTGATAATGAGGGGGAAGAGCAATTAGGATAGAAAGAATTTTATTTAGAAGTTGAATAATGGAAGTTTTAGAAAGAATGTTAAGAAATATTGTTTGGGTGATTTGGAAGACAAATTAGGGTTTAGGGATTTATGAGTAAAATTGAAGATAATTATAATGTCATAATTTGAGGAGTCATAACTTTTGGATGTACTAAATGGAAATAAATTTTGAGATAATTGGAATCATGGAAAATGATTTATCAGTGATAAATCTAGGTAGCTTGACAATCGAGAAAATTAATTAAGAATTTATAAGATAAGAATGGAAAAGAATAAATTTGATGTTTAAGCAAAAGAGTGATTTTCGGTCTTGAGAGGAAAAATAAGCTTGAGAAAGAAGTAGAGAAAATTTGAAAGACTTAGATGAAAAAGGAAAAGAATGGTGAGGTAAGGACATTATATTTTTTTTAGGTTTTCATAAACGATATGAGGATAGGTCATTTGAGGAACTTAGTTAGAAGAAGCTGGTGGTTTGGATTAAATTCTATCTTCGTTCTAGAGAGTATGATAATTAAAGACTAAAGAAGACCTAATGTTTCTATATACTAGAGGAATTGTGAAAATGCTCCACGTGATTTGATAATAATGATTCTTGAATTTGCGCGACTGAAATCTTTTTTGATAGCATGCATTAACATTGTACCTTGGGCCAATGTACTAGACCTAAGTGAATTATGAATTTGATATTGTGCCCTGGGCCGACGTACTGGACCCAAGTGGATTATGAATTTAGCCTTGTGCTTTTGGGCCGAAGTGCTGGACCTGAGTGGATCATTAATATTATGTAGTTGTATGGGCAGTTATATAATATCATTGATACTAATGGTATTGGACAATCATATGGGCGGTTACCTTAATACTGTTGGGAACGGTATAACAGTGGTTTGATTTCTTGAGTATGCACTTGAGTATTAGACTGTCGGCTTGTGATGCCTAGGAGTGAGCGAGAATTTGGATAAGTGTGATCCTGGATGGATCTCAGGGGGCGTCAAGGTGAGGTGATCCACCTAGTGACCACTGTCACATTGTATACCTCTGGCAGTGGAAAATCGTTGCAACGCACGACGAGGACCCGACAAGCACTTTCCTTTTCGTGACCTGGTGTAGACTGTCTTTTGAGGGGGGATAGATATTCTGGAATGCTCATCTCTGAGCCTTAACTTCATGGAGTAGGATTTGGTTGCATTGTGTATAAGGATGGTCAGTATACACATCATGCATATGCATAGTCAGCATATCTGTTATTGTGACATGATCCAGACATATATATATATATCTTGATGTATACTGCTGAATTACTTATCAGTTAATAACATGATTATGTTGTTGCTCTATAATAATTCTAAATTGACATGATTATGTTGTTGTTCTATAACATCCCTGTATTGACATGATTATGTCTGCTATTATTCGATGTTGTTGTGTATAAAAGGCATTACTGTCTTTTGTTTTGTTTCTTGCTGCCATGATGGTATTGATGTAGGGGATCTCACCTCTTCTATTATATTATTTTGTCTACTTCTATTTCGTATTTATGATGGAAAAGTCTGTGATGGCGGCATGGCAAGACCCGTGAGGTTTCACTAGGCTACAGTTCCATGGAGGCATTGGAGCATGGAGTGTCCAGTGGGACACGGGACGCGTCCGGTACGACATAAATGTCACTTTGAGTTGGAGCAAGACCCGACATAATGCGATTACCTTTACTATGGACGCCGATGTTCACTTGGAGTTCTACATGCCTCTTGGGGAGCTTTGGGATGATCGGAGAGCTTCCTATAGGGAAGGCTCTGTGGAGTCGACTGCTCAGACTCTTGTCTGCAGTGACATGCCCCAACTGGGGGCTTTGTCTATTGGGGATCCCGAAGGGGTTTTGGAGGAAGATCATGTGCAGGAACTTGTTCTTCAGGTGTTTGGACTTGGACAAGGCTCAAATTTCATTTGGTAGTCATATGTATAGGTATGTTTATTTTGGAGTACTTAAGTTTTATGTTTTTGGGATATGCAAATGATGTACTTAAAGATGCAGTAAACTTTGCTTTATGAAAAGCCTTTTTAGTTCCTATGACTTGAGTCTTTTATTTATTCTATGGTTCTTATGTTTTGTGTTCCCAAAATTTGACCAGTTTATGTTATCCACAAAGAGAAGCTTTTGAAACTCATATCTTACACTATTTACTTTTATAACTTGAGCAAAGAATTTTAAAATGTAAGAGTCAGTCTAATATGTAATGCCTCCCGGAAGGGGGTGTTACAAGGAACATGTTTTTGTGTTATGGTGAGGAATCCATGTATGGGTTGCTCACTTTGTTGTGTGATTTTTGGTAATGTTGTGATTGGTTGTGTTGTATAACTTTAATACTTGCTATTGTGTAACTTGATGGATTTGGAATGCATTAGATGCTTGGATGTATGTATGGAAAGCAATGGATTCTTACCCCTTTAGTTTGGAGGCTCACGGCCAAGAGGCCCTTTAATGGGTCCAAGATGGAACTTTTGTACTAATCTTAAGCAATTAAATGATGAGTGGTTAGAGAGGTGATGAAAAATGTTGGATTCCTTGTCCCTTGGAGGCTTACGGCCTCATTGGGCACTTAATGTAGACTTTTGTATCAAGTTAAAACTTAGTTAACTAAATGAGTAAACACTTAATTAGGAATTCATAATATGGAAAGAATAAAGAACAAAACTTTATCCTATAGCCTAGAGTGATTTTTGGGCCAAAGAAAGAACATGAGTGTGAGTTAGGTTTTGAGAAACTTAAAATGATTATTCTAAATGAGTTTGGTCTAAAACAAAGGAAAGAACTTATTTAATTAAAAGTAATAAAGATTAAATGAAAAATACTAGAGAATTTAAAGGTTAATAGAAAAAAATTAATGAAATTGAGGCATAACTTTCATATCAAACTTTAAAAAGTATATTTTCACCCTTGAGATTTGGACAATGACTTGTTGTAGGTCCATAACTGGGACCAAGGATTGTTGATAATTGATTGGGCCTAATGTGGCGTGTAATCATGGACAAGTCATACTATTATTGAATATCTGTATATATGTGCATCGAGTCATTATGCATTATGAAAGTCCGTTGGACTCTGTTTGTAAAGCTGTATGCCTAGGAGATGAATCACACCTACATGCGGGTGCGAATAGACTAGTGTAGGTCACTTGTTGACCTTAGGGGCGTTGGGGTGCGGGTATCTCACAATGGATAGTTGGTAGCTCCTTTGTACCGTGGGATAGACCAATACAAACGCACCGACGATCTGAACCGAGACACTGTCCTATATCGTGATCTTGTGAAGAATGCCTTGTATAAGCCATGTTGCACAATTTGTTGGTATTGAAAGCACTTGATTTGAGGTTGATGAGATACCGACAATCATTCTCTCCAAAATTGTGTTTAGCTCCATGGAGTAGGATTTTGGTACCTTGTACACGTTCATGGTTGGTCAACATATGGTATACATGTATGTATATATGATATGTAACTATTTATTTTATTGATATTATAAATGTTTGGATTATTAAACTACTTATTTTTGGAATCTTGATACTAATTGTTTTTGCTGTGCTGTATGGTGTTATCCACTATTTCTGTTTCTTACTGCCATAATTAGTAATAATGTTAGATATCTCACCTCTTTCATTGTATCATTCTGCTTGTCTTTGTTTATGCTCATATCTATAAAGACTGCGATGGCGACAAGGCAAGATCCGCGAGGTTTCACTAGACTGCAGTTCCATGGGGGCGTCAAAGCATGGAATGTCCAATGGGATACGGGGCGCATTCAGTATATCGAAGATGTCACCCTATTCTGGAGCAGGACCCGACATGATGTTGCTACATTTACTGTGGATGTAGCTGTTCACTTGGAGTTTTGCATGCCTCTTGGTGAGCTTTGGGATGATTGGAGAGTTTCTTCTAGGGAGGACTCTATGGAGTTGACTGCTCAAACTCTCGTCTGTGGTGACATGCCCTAATTAGGGGCTTTGTCTGCTAGGGCTCCCGAAGGAGATCTGGTTGAAGATCGGGTGCAGGACCTTACTCTTCAAGTATTTGGACTTGGATTAGGCTCAGTCTTCATATAGTAGATATATATGTTTATATTTATTTTTGGAGTATGTAAGTTTTATGCTTTTGGAACATGAGAAAATGTATTCATGGAGGTAGTAAACTTTGTTTTATGAAAAGTCTTTTACTTCATTCTTATAACTTGTATTTCTCTATTTTGGTAAGTTGGTGTTATTCTTTTGAAAAGAAATTTTGAAATTCATATTTCACGATATCAGTGATTTTATAATTTGTGTAATTATAAGAAACTGGTCAGAAATGTAATGACCTTTGGAGGGGGTGTTATATTAGGTGGTATCAGAGCAGTTCATCCTGTTGAGCCAAGGTATGGACTGACTATGCTTAGACATGTAGAAATTTCTATATGCGTGTTGTGAATTTCCTTGTCCCTAGTTTGGGATGTTGAAAGAGGATTGCATGAGTTGCTTTAGGTTAGGTGTTAGTAGTTACTGTTACATAGTTACATGATATTGAAGACTGGCCCACACAATATGTAATGTTCTGTGTGGATAGGGAGCTATGACTTCAACTAGGCGAACTAGGAGAAATTGGAGTTCTTCTAGCAAGAGTCCAGCTGGATGACTGAACTCGTGTAGAATTGTTTGTACCTACACCTTTGGAAGTAGTACCTCTAGTGTGAGTAAAGTTCAAGTTCGAGTCTTTTGGGTTTGTGGGTAGGTCTGTCTTATTAGTGTTGTGTGTCTCTCTGAGTCCAAACACAGAGATGTATTGCTTAGTCTCCGAAAGGAGACAATATTGTTTAAAATGGTTGCTTCTTGTTTCCGTTGTGTTTTGATTAGTCTATTTTTCGAAGAAAAGGAAATGGCTAGTGGTAGGCGTACGCGCGTGAATGTAGAACACAACAACAATGGGATGGTTGCGACTGTAGAAGCGATGCAAAGGATGGCTGATGTAACAGTACAACAAAAATAGAGGGCCGCTCAGCAGCAGGAATTGATAGCCAAGGTTCAGATTTTATTAGAGTTGAATCAGTCTCAAGATGTGGAACCCCATAACGCTAGACCATATTGGTTCTGAGAAAGGAGAAATCGTAAAGTCAAGCTTTTCCAGCAGAAATCTGTTGGTGTATGCCCTAGAGGTTGATACATTTGTCTGTATTTACATACATTCTATTATCCTTATTTTAATATATGATGCATTTAATTTATTGTGTTCTTTTTAATAAACATAATAAAGTCCTTAGAATAGTAAGTTTGATGCCATAGGACATCAAGTGGTTGACTTGATCGTGAGATCCTATTGGATATAATTAGAACACTATTCTTAAATGTCCCTAGTCAAGTATTATTGTTAATTAGGACAACAATAATGCGTTGAGACTAGTATGTGCATAGACTGATGACCACATCTCACAGGTCATGGATATGAGATATCAAGTCTTCACATGGGTACATATTAGAGTAATGATGTATTGGACTGACTTGCCATGAGAATGCTACATGGATCGTTATGTGAGTGTCATAAGCGATTTTCATAGTGACAATGATGTCTGTGGTCCTTTGACCTGAAATCACTATGATTCCTATATGAGGAGTTGTGTGTTTTAATACCATCAAACGTCATCTGTAACAAGGTGATTATAAAGTTAGTTATTGGATATACCGCGAATCATGTAGAGGGATGTGAGTGACCTAGATGGGATTTGTCACTCCTACATAACAGGAGTGATATCTTCGAGCCCCCTGATTGAGTGAGACTGTGAAATGCATGGCCATGCTCAAATGAGTCAATATGAGATATTGATTTCATTTGTTGTTACAAAGTCTACTCAAGTATCAGGAAACGAATGATTGGACTATACAAGGGTGACGCATTCCATGCCTTGTGTTCAATTTAGATATCTTGACAAAGGGACTAAACGACACAGAAACATTGGTCATGGAAAGGTTATGTCAAATCACTGACATTCTTATTTCCTGGGTAGTAGCGGTGTGTTGCTAGATACTGCTCACTGCTTGTAATATTAAAATGGGATTTTAATATTACTACCAACGTAATGAGAACCTGTAGGGTCACACACATAGAGCAGACTAAAATTGGAGCAATAAATCCAAATTGGACTCGGATTCAAATATGGGCCAGACTCATAACAGAAGAGTCTAGGGTTGCACAGACTTACCTTCTTCTTTGCTCACACTCACTTAAGGCAGTCACTATTATAAATAGTACTGCTAAGCGGCTGCTAAGACACACATATTACATAACCCTAGCTGCACCTACAGAAAAGTGAGTGAGAGAGCGACAGGTTTCTTCTATTCTCTTCGCAGCTAGCACTGTGTGAGAGACGTGAGGCTCCTCTTTGCGGACGTTGGACATTCGTGGGTCTGTTCATGTGGATACCACAGAGACATCGTTGCTATTACGATGTTAGTGATTCATGTCACTTCCTTTTGATCATGCTTCAAGAGGTAAATATTTTAAGACTTGGATTATGGCTTTTCGCATGGATCCTTGGTGGGAATCCTATTTTTTCGCCACCTGACGTATCTGTAATTCCCAACAGTGGTATTAGAGAGTCTTGTGAAACCATGATTCGGTTTTCAGTTTTCGTTTTGCATGAGATAACATGTTTGCTGTTCTTGTTTTTTGATAAAAGATATGATCTTTAATATGTTATTTCAGAAAACGAATGAAACCATTTTGCGAAAACATATTCTGTTTTATGTGTTGTATGCAAAACTATGATGTTGTTTTCAAAAACCATGAAGATGTTCATAAGTTCTGTGAAAACCATTTTGTATCAAGATGTATGTTTTTGCGAAGCTTTCTGGTATGTATGTGATACGTACAACATTATGGAATCCTTATTCTCAATGCGTGGTGCAAGGGTTTAGGAAACCTTGTTCTTGGTTTGCGGCAGCAAGGGTTATGGAATCCTTGTTTCTGCATAAACGGCGCAGTGCAAGGGGTTTTGGAAACCCTATTCCTATTTTGTGGCAGTAGCATCAAGTGTTGATGTCAAGCCGTCAAGGAGGTGCAAGGGTTCAAGTGTTGAATAGCGGCACAAGGGTTCCCTGCGGCGCATAAAGCATTCATGCGTTTTCGGTTTAGGGTTCAAGTCGTCAAGGGAGGCACAAGAGATTCAACTCTTGTTTTCAGTTCAATTTTTCAGGCTGGAGCGCCCGTGTTATCTCTGCGTAGTGTGTTATTTGAAAGCGCGATATTTTCTATCCAATTTTATGACTCACGAAAATAATAATGTATTATTGTTTTGAGTTTATATGTTCTTTGTGATGCATGGTGCATGGTTATGGCTTTAGTCCTCTTTTTATGCTATTTTGGTTTTTTATAAATACGACTTACGTGTCGCGGTTTTTTCTCTACATTCTGATTGTACATTCTCTTCTCACCTATGTAACACCCACCGTAGGGTGTCACATGTATATGTTATTATTACCGAATTACCCCAAGTTATAATAATGTAATGTAGTCATAAATTTACGGGTCGTAAAAATTTTTTTTTCTTTTGTTTTCGCAAAATAAACTTAGCAGAAAATAAAAGATCATATCAAACTCACACATAATCATACATCATACATATTTTACATAGACAATATCAGAACATTATTTAGAATACAGACCCTGCTTCCAAAAGTAAATGGCACACTTAAAATAATATTACAGACTTGTTTATAATAGAGTTTTAGACTCGCCCAAGTCTATTTAAGCAGCAGAACCCTCAGACGGGTCCTCCTCAGATTCCTCAGCAGATAGGAATCCGTTATGATGTGAAGGCCTACGGACAGGTGTTCGAGCAGACGACACGATGCTAATCTCTGTTGGGACATAATACCTAGTGTCCCAATGTCGCCTAATGTGCAAAGGAAACTCAATATGAACAAAGATAGTTGCAAAGAAGAAACGGGTTCCTACGATAATCTCTACTTATAAAGACCGTCAATTCTCCTTCGTAAATTAGTCCTCTCTCATCAGGACTAGTCCTCCATGCTTCAGCTCCACCATGGAACTACAACCTCACGCAACCAAAGAAACCGGGTCTTGATGTCATCTTATCAAAATTTCGCGTTCCCAGACGTGAGGAGTAATTCTTCTTCTGCTTCTTGTACTGGTTCTTTCTCAACGTCTTTACTCAATTAAAAATATAATATGCAAATATACACACAAAGAGGTGAGATTATCTACGCCAATACAAGCATGATAGTACAGAAATAATACAAATAACACATCATGCAAAAATATCATATCATGATCACAATTATACCATCATCATAGTGCAAAATAATAATTATCATTATGCCACTATCACTGTTTAAATCATACAACAATTACAGCAACACCATCATATAGATATAGATGCTCAGTTTCATGCATGCGCACATAGACTCAATGTCCTACTCCATGGAGCTAATACTCAAGTCGGAGAAATTGATCGAAAAGAGCTGCTGGTATTTCGTGCTTCAGACCAAGTGCTTATAATTATATCTTGCACACCTAGCACATACACAACAGTCTTTGTCAGATCTCGATTAAGAATAGTGTCTCGGTCTGGATCACCGGTGTGTTGCATCGGTCTAACCCACGGTGCAGAAGAGCTACCAATTGCCCATTGTGAGCAACCCGCACCCCGATGCCCCCAAGGTCCACAAGTGACCTACACTACGCGTATCGCACCCACTCAAGAGGTGTATGTTTCTCCTAGGCAATTAGCCATATCCAGTCCATCGGACCATTTTCAATGCATGTGTAATGCACCAATTACCAACCAAAGGTAAATCACATAATTTCTCATACAAAGTTCAAATACTATTTTACGTTCATAAAATGGATTCATGCCAATTATAAGCAAATTGCCCAATTTCTTGTACAGTATTCACATACTGATTTTTAACTGTAAAGTTTATTGTATAATTAACAGCAACCTTATATTATTGAATTTTTCTCATTCATAAAATATTTTTGTCACATTTTTATGGTCATGTAATATTTTATTACGTAAACAACGATTTGTAACATTTCTATTACGTAACAATTTTCTACTGTATTCTAAAATGCGTAAAAATATTCTTTAATTTTTAAATTGCATAGCAATTTTTCTACAACATTTCGATCATGTAAAATATTTAAACGCTTTAAAAATTGTGTAGAAATATTTTAACATTTTTAAATCGCATAATTTAAAAATTACGTTTTTGAGTTACATAAATCATTTTTTCACCGTTTTTACCCTTAAGTAAAATATTTCTTAACTTTAAAATATTATTTTAGACTTTTCTTAATATAATTTCTTACTTTATTTTCTTCCGATTCTTAAAAAAATTCTTTTCCATAATATATTTTCTAATCATCACTTTTTATTGATTTAATTTTACAAAATCACATTTAGTTGATTTAATTACTATTTCTAATTTTAAATTTCATAATGTTTTCCAAAACCCAATAGATAAATTCTACTTAATAAATTTAAGTTACAAACGTTTTCTTTTATATTTCTAAATCACTTTCAAAAATTAATTCTCCTTGAAAACAATTTGAAGTTTAGCACCTTCAATCTCCCTTTTTCTTTTATTTATGAAAATTCCACTTGACAACACTTTAATTCTCTTTTCAAAATCCTTATTTTGAAAATTCTTATATTTTATAACATCAAAACATTTTTTTTCTAAATTATCAAGACCTTAAAAATGGCCATTGGAACCATGAAGGATTTTTCTTATAACTTAAATGAATTACATTTTTGTTTCTACGCAAAATTAATTAATATCAACATAACTAAAAAGAAAAAGTGTGCATTCTCTTTTGCAAAAACCAAAATCCTTTTGTTTATTTCCTTTACTTCTCAAATCATAAAATTTTATTATTCATGAAAATATTAATTTGGTGAACACCTAATTTGAGGTGTTTTGGCCAAAAATCTTATTGTTCTAGGGACCCAAAAATCAATTTCCTTGTTTTTGAAAAATTTTCAACATGAACCCTAATTTTGGGCATCAAAACCGAACCTCTCTTTTGGCCATTGGAGCCAAAATTTTACTTATTTCAACATACATCCATCATAATATATTTAACATATATCATCATGCATATTATAAGCATACCATATAAACAAGTAAAAATCATACTAAGCATGCATACACAATTAATTCATGCAAAGCATATCAAGCATAAACAAAATAATTAAAAACACATAACACAAATAATTTATTACATGACCATGGATATGAATTTTCACATGGATTCATCATCCATCAAATATAACCATCTCTCACCACCATGCTTGGTTGGTGAGATAAATCTCCCTCTTACCTCTTGAAGAACCACAAAAGCTCCTTGCTTGAAATTTGAACAAGATCTCCACCAACACAACTTTCTTAGACATGAAATAAACACAAAAAAATTAGTACATCAAGCTTGAACAAGAAGAACCATGGATCAAACATGGTTAGAATCATGGAAAATGAAAGAAGAAATGAAGTTTTCCTTACTCTTCACTTCAAGAATCCTTAAGCTTGATCTTAGAAAAAGTCCTTCAAGATGTAAGAATTTGAGAAAATTCTCAACAAGAAAGTTGTTTAGAACAAGGTGAGGATTTAAGAAACTTGATTGTATGAAATTAAAGAGTGATGGAAATGAATTTGGAGAGCTTGGCCGAATGGCCTTGTAGGAGAGAAAGATGGTGTTTTCTTTGGTTTTTCTTCTTGGCACTTAGGTGAAAATGAGAAGGAATGATGAAGTGAGAAGGTGAAGTGAGGAAATGAGTTATTTTGTCTCTAAATGGGCTGCATAGCCGTAGCATGCATAGGAGAGAAATGTAAAGTGAAGTTTGAAGAACATAAGCATTAATGATCAATAGGAAATGGTCTAGACACTTGGCAATTGTCTTCATCTTTTTCCTTGGCCTAAAAAGCCTATGCTAGCTTTGTCTCCTCTCCAAAATGCATGCAAAACCGTCCCCCCTTCTCCTTGCATGCAACATGTGATTAATTTGCATGGTCATCTTTCCTAAGCCATCCTAGCCCTTGATTAAAAGGATGGTTTGGATTAAAATAACCATTAGGTTTAGGTTGTAGATGGAAGACTTCTTTTGAGCCATTGGATCTTTCTCCTTTAATTCCTAGCCTTTAGATGAGTCTTCAAAATGGAAGGTCAAGATTACACCTTCAAACTTTACATCCAAGGGTCCAAAATGGTTGTAGTAAATTTTTGTTGACTAAATCTACACCATTAATTCAAATCCAATGGTTATTAATGGTCCATCTCAACCATTGATTTAATCTTCATCCAAGGGTTCATAATGATCAAAGTTATTTTACAAGACTAAATCTCCACCCTTGATTTAATTTTTCATCCAACGGTTATAATTAATCCTATTTATTTTCAAGATTAAATCTCCACCGTTGATTAAATCAAGATTAAATCTCTAATGTTAATTAAATTAATGGTGGATATCCAATCCACCAATATTAACTTAATAATATAGAATATTATTTTGATTTACTGTAACCCCACAAAACATACATTTACTGTATTTTTACCGTCATGGTAAATAAATACAGTAAAAATACGGTAAAGGAAATTTTCTAAAACTATTTTCGGATTCAGGTTTAGTAAGATCCTCTGTCTCCATCTAAACAGTACAAATTTTTCTATGCATAGAAAAATTTTCACTTTGTGGGACCCACTTGGGCTCACGTATGACTACCTGGGCCCACATACATCTCGTGGGGCCCACAAGCCGTAAAAATTTCAAAATCACACATAAAATCATAAAAATTAGAAAATTCACAAATATCCAAACAGATTACGTAAATTAATTTTGACTAAGCAATAAAAATTAAATTACGTAAATTTTTCTGGCCCGAAAATTATTATTTTCCTGACACAGAACAAATCACTCAAAATGGTCAAATATGCAGACAGAATATTTAAAATAATTTTACAGTGCACAGAAATCACTAAACAGTAGAATTCTGCTAACTGTTAAAATTACTTATTTAATACATAGAAAGTTTGGGGTGTTACAACCTAACTCCCCTTAAATGTAAAAGATGTTTCTATATAATGTAATTATGATGTGAAGGCAAGAAGACGGCATCAAGTGAGGACGTTGGTGGGAGACGCTTAGTGAAGCTAGCTTAGTTAATGCTACTCTCCTAAGGGGCCATAACCATGTCACTTTTATTATATGCTTTATATGTATGAGATGCATGGATAATATTTATGGTATGATAAACAATTTAATAAATGGTGAGATCTAATAATAATAAAAATTCCTTCAAAGCAAATATTAAGTCATTATGTGATGCCTTCCAATGTGTGGCACTCGTCAAGACTAGTATCGATCAAGTGCAGGTCTGCCAAAGCAGGATGCCTTTATCTATATTAGTAAGACGGGATGGGATAAGGGTAATATCCAACTGCCAACCATTGGGTTTGACTTCACTAGGCCATTTCAATAGGATTGAAGGCTTAGAGGCATGGAGTTGGGCTTTGATCCGTTAGATGGATTTGAATAAGTGTCATTCACCCAACTATCCAAGAGTTACATGTGATGTAATTGAAAAGTGTTTCCTACCTAAATAACTAAACTTTGGGTGATCAGTCAAAGCTAACTCAAAACTAGGTGAAATATGGATCTTAGCCCACTAGGAAATCTTACGATGGGATTTTCTGAGTCAATGCTGAGGGTCATTGACTTTGAAAAAATAGTGGGAGACATATTTAATTAAAAGACCTCATTAAATATGTTTATGGCATGATACTTTTATTTTGCATATTTCTATTGATAGATTACCATGGCAACAAACACATCAAGTAACTTATCACTGCGATCCGTCCTTGAGAAGGACAAGTTGTCTGGAACGAATTTTCTAGACTGATACAGGAATTTGAGGATTGTCCTCAAGCAAGAGAAAAAGTTGTATATACTAGAACAACCTATTCCTGAGCCACCTGCTGCTAATGCCCCTAGAATTGAAAATGATGCTTATAAGAAGCATCAAGATGATGCCTTGGACATCATATGTCTAATGATGGCCACCATGAACTCTGAGCTCCAAAAGCAAAATGAGAATGTGGATGCTTACAATATGATCGTACACCTTAAGAAGTTCTATCAAGAGCAGGCCAGACATGAGAGATACGAGGTCTCTAAAGTACTATTTCAGTGCAAGCTGGTAGAAGGAAGCCCTATTGGTGCTCATGTACTCAAGATGATTAGGTACATTAAAAACCTAGAGAGACTTGGTTTTCCTTTGGGCCAAGAGTTGGCCACTAACTTAGTCCTACAATCGTTGCCAGAAAGTTTTAGTCAATTTGTCATGAACTACAACATGAATGAGATTGACAAATCACTACCAGAGCTGCTAGGCATATTGAGAACTGCTGAGCAGAATATTAATAAAGGCAAAGGAAAGGCCATAATGATGGTCCAAAAGAATAAGGGCAAGAAATAGCAGAAAAAGCCCAAGGACAACTGGAAGGGCAAGGGCAAGGATAAGTCCAAGCCCAGCACTTCTGGCTTGAAACTAGTGGGTGGAATGGCTAAGGAAGGTACATGCTTCCACTGTGGTCAGACCAAACATTGGAAGAGGAACTGTGCCAAGTTCCTGGAGGAGCTCAAGAAAAAGAAGGGAAGTGAGACTTCCACTTCAGGTATTTTTGTTATTGAAGTCAATTTATCTACTTCTGCATCATGGGTATTAGATACTGGATGTGGATCTCACATTTGTGTAAATTTGCAGGATCTAAAGAGCAGTAGACCATTGACGAAGGGCGAAGTCAACCTACGAGTGGGAAATGGAGCAAAGGTTGCTGTATTAGCTGTAGGGACTTACTTATTATCTTTTTTTACTGGGCTTGTAATAGAGTTAGAGAACTACTATTTTGTGCCTGCTATTAGCAGGAATATCATTTCTATTTCTTGTTTGGATAAACAAGATTTTTTTTTATTATAAAGGACAAGTGTTGTTCTATTTATATGAATGATATTTTTTATGGTAGTGCACAATTGAGTAATGGACTATATGTCCTTGATCTCGAAATGCTTGTCTATAACATAAATACAAAAAGGTTTAAATCAAACGATCTGAACCCAACTTTTCTCTAGCATTGTCATTTGGGTCATATAAATGAGAAACGTATCTCCAAACTCCATAAAGATGGATTCTTGGACTCATTTGATTTCGAATCATATGAGATATGTGAATCTTGTTTATTGGGGAAGATGATAAAGGCCCCATTCACTGGACAAGGTGAAAGGGCTAGTGATCTTTTAGGCCTCATACATCGTGATGTATGTGGACCACTAAATACACTGGCTAGAGGTGGTTTTCAATACTTCATTACATTTACTGATGGTTTCAGTAGATATGGATTTGTATATCTTATGAAGCACAAATCAAAATCCTTTGAAAAGTTCAAAAAATTCAAGAATGAAGTACAAAACCAACTTAGAAAGAGTATTAAAATCCTTTGATCAAATCGAGGAGGTGAATACTTAAGCCAACAGTTTGACGATCATCTGAAAGAGTGTGGGATAACGTCTCAACTCACTCCACCAGGAACATCACAACGGAATGGTGTCTCTGAGAGGAGGAACCGGACCTTATTGGACATGGTCTGATCCATGATGAGTCATGCAGACCTTCCAGGCTCCTTCTAGGGACATGCTCTGTTAACAGCAGCTTTCACACTTAACCGTATTCCATCTAAGATGGTTCAAAAGACACCATATGAGATATGGATTGGGAGATGGCCCAGTATGTCTTTCATAAAGATTTGGGACTGTGAAGCTTATGTGAAATGTCAAGTTTCTGATAAGCTTGGACCCAAATTAGATAAATGCTTCTTTGTGGTTATCCCAAGGAAACCAAGGGATACTTTTTCTATAATCCTACCGAGGGTAAAGTATTTATCGCACGGACTGTTATATTTCTAGAAAAGGAGTTTATCTCCAAAGGAATCAGTAGGAGGAAAGTAGAACTTGAAGAAGTTCAAGTTTCACAAAGCAGCAATGAACCAATAGTGGAAATAGAGCAGCCTCCATAAAATGTTGTGGAGCAACAACCTGCTCTAGTAGCACAAGACCTGCGTAGGTCTAACAGGATACGTCATCAACCAGAGAGATATGAATTTCTCATGACCAAGTAAGGTGACGTATTGCTCATGGATCAAGATGAACCTGTAACTTACTAGGAAGCCATTATTGGCCCAGAATCGGAGAAATGGCTTGAGGCCATGAGATCTAAAATGGATTCCACGTATGCCAACCAGGTATGGACTTTGGTTGACCCACCTGAAGGGGTAAAACCTATTGGATGCAAGTGGGTTTTCAAGAAGAAAACTGACATAGATGGTAATGTGCATACCTTTAAGGCGCGATTGGTGGCTAAAGGTTTCAAACAAATTCATGGTGTAAACTATGATGAGACTTTTTCCCCAGTTGCGATGCTTAAATCCGTTCGGATCTTGCTTGCTATTGCAGCATACCATGATTATGAAATCTGGCAAATGGATATCAAAACTGCTTTCCTTAATGGAAATCTTCTCGAGGATGTGTACATGGCACAACCTAAGGGTTTTGCCACTCCAGAGGATACTGGAAAGGTATGTAAGTTGTAACGATCTATTTATGGATTGAAGCAAGCTTCTAGAAACTGGAATCTTCATTTTGATGATACAATAAAACAGTTTGGTTTCATCAAGAATGAAGAAGAATCTTGTGTCTACAAGAAGGTTAGTGGGAGCACTGTTATCTTTCTGGTATTGTATATAGATGATATACTACTTATCAGAAATGACATCCCTACCCTACAATCCGTAAAGACTTGGTTAGGGAACTACTTCTCTATGAAGGACTTGGGTGGAGCCACCTATATGTTAGGTATCAGGATCAATAGAGATAGATCACTGAGACTACTTGGCCTAAGTCAAAGTACATACATAGACAAAGTGTTAAGACGATTTAACATGCATGAATCCAAGAAATGACTCTTGCCTATGTCACATGGTGTAAGCCTATCTAAGGCTCAATCCCCTTCCACCAAGGATGAGAGGGATCGCATAAGCAAGATTTCATATGCATCTGTAATTGGATCTATCATGTATACCATGTTATGTACTCAACCAGACATCTCGTATGCTTTGAGCATGACGAGTAGGTACCATTCTGATCCCGGTGAGAGTCACTGGACTGCTGTCAAGAACATCCTTAAGTACTTGAGAAGGACTAAGGATTCGTTCTTGGTATGTGGAGGCGAGGAAGAGCTAGTTGTAAAGGGTTACACTGATGCTAGCCTGCAAACCTATAAGGACGACTCTAGATCATAATCGGGTTATGTTTTTTACCTAAATGGTGAGGATGTGAGCTGGAAGAGTTCAAAGCAGGAGACAGTCGCCGATTCTACCACAGAGGCTGAGTATATTACTGCCTCCAATGCAACAAAGGAGGCTATTTGGATCAAGAAGTTCATTACTGAACTTGGCGCTATTCCTAGCATTGTGGACCCAGTAGACCTCTATTGTGATAATAATGGAGCCATTACATAAGCTAAGGAACCTAGATCTCACCAGTGATCCAAACATATACTTAGGCACTTCCATCTCATTCGAGAGATCATCGATAGAGGAGATGTGAAGATATGCAGAGTACCAACAGATGATAACATTGCTGATCCACTGACGAAGCCTCTTGCACAGCAGAAGCATGAGAGTCACACTAGGTCTTTAGGCATTAGACATATGCCTGATTGGCTCTAGTGCAAGTGGGAGATTGTTGGTGTATGCCCTAGAGGCTGATACATTTGTCTGTATTTACATACATTCTATTATGCTTATTTTAATATATGATGCATTTCATTTATTGTGTTCTTTTTTAATAAACATAATAAAGTCCTTAAAATAGTAAGTTTGATGCCATAGGACATCAAGTGGTTGACTTGATCGTGAGATCCTATTGGATATAATTAGAACACTATTCTTAAATGTCCCTAGTTAAGTATTATTGTTAATTAGGACAATAATAATGCATTGAGACTAGTATGTGCGTAGACTGATGACCACATCTCACGGGTCATGGATATGAGATATCAAGTCTTCATATGGGTACATATTAGAGTAACAATGTACTGGACTGACCTGCCATGAGAACGCTACATGGATCATTACGTGAGTGTCATAAGCGATTTTCATAGTGACAATGGTGTTTGTGGTCTTTTGACCTGAAATCACTACGATTCCTACATGAGGAGTTGTATGTTTTAATACTATTAACGTCATCTGTAACAAAGTGATTATAAAGTTAGTTATTGGACATACCTCGAATCATGCAGAGGGATGTGAGTGACTTAGATGAGATTTGTCACTCCTACATAATAGGAGCGATATCTTCGGGCCCCCTGATTGAGTGAGACTACGAAATACATGGCCATGCTGAAATGAGTCAATATGAGATATTGATTTCATTTATTGTTACAAAGTCTAATCGAGTATCAGGAAACGAATGATTGGACTATACAAGGGTGATGCATTCCATGCCTTGTGTTCAATTTAGATATCTTGACAAAGGGACTAAACGACACGGAAACATTAGTCACGGAAAGGTTATGTCAAATCACTGACATTCTTATTACTTAGATAGCAGCGATGTGTTGTTAAATACTGCTCACAGCTTGTAATATTAAAATAGGATTTTAATATTATTACCAACCTAATGAGAACTTGCAGGGTCACACACATAGAGCAAACTAAAATTGGAGCAATAAATCCAAGTTGGACTCGGATTCAAATATGGGCCAGACTCATAACAGATGAGTCTAGGATTGCACAACTTACCTTGCTACTGCTCACACTCACTTAAGGTAGTCACTATTATAAATAGTATTGCTAAGGGGCTGTTAAGACACACATATTATATAACCTTAGCCGCACTTATAGAAAAATGAGTGAGAAAGTGACAAGTTTCTTCTTTTCTCTTCGCAGCTAGCACTGTGTGAGAGACGTGAGGCTCCTCTTTGTGGACATTGGACGTTCGTGAGTCTGTTCATGTGGATACCACAGAGACATCATTGCTATTACGGTGTTGGTGATTCACGTCACTTCCTTTTGATCACGCTTCAAGAGGTAAATATTTTAAAACTCAGATTATGGCTTTTTGCATGGATCCTTAGTGGGAATCCTATTTTTCTGCTGCGTGATGTATCCGCAATTCCCAACAAAATAGTATTCGTGACCACCAGGAAATTAACAACAACAGCAACCATATGGAAGTAGTGCTAGTGATAGTAGACCTAGTCAGCCCGTGGCACTTTTACAGATATGTAAGAAGTGTTCAAAAAGTCATGCAACAAGGAATTATACAATCAAAGGAGGAGATTGCTTCAGATGTGGAAAACCTGGACACATCTCCAGAGATTGCAACCAACCCAAGGCGGAGCCTTCTGTCAACAATGCACGAGTTGCAAAACCTCAGGTAGGAGGCAGAGTTTACATGATGAGTGGAGCAGAAGCCTCCTAATCTGAAGATTTGATAAAGGGAGATGGTGCCATGAGAGGTAATCTTTTATCTGTACTGTATGATTCAGGAGCAACCCATTCTTTTATTGCTTATGACTGTGTGCATCAATTAGGCTTACCTGTGTCTTCTTTGCCCTTTGGTTTGAGTGTTTCTACCCCTACTGCTAAACCTGTTGTTACTACCCAAGTTTGTTTGAACTGTCCTTTATCTATTGAAGGTCGAATCTTTTCTGTTAACTTGATTTGTTTACCTCTTTCTCAAATAGATGTGATGTTAGGAATGGATTGGTTATCTTCTAACCATATCCTGTTAGACTGTTCTAGTAAAACCATAGTTTTCCTTATGGCTAAAGTTTCTAGATTTTTTACGGCCAACCAAGTTAAAGCTTTCTTGAAAGAAGGAGCTCATGGATATATGCTATTGTCTTCCTTAAAAGTCAAGAGCGAGATGGATGTGAAGGTTATTCTGGTAGTCAATGAGTTTCCCAAAATCTTTCCTGATGAGGTACCGGGTTTAACGCCTGAGCAGGAGATAGAGTTTACTATCGATCTTGTGCCTGGATCCGATCCCATATCCATAACACCCTACAGGATGTCGTCGTCAAAATTAGTTGAGCTCAAGAAGCAGTTAGAAGAACTTTTGGAAAGACAGTTTGTCAGGCCTAGTGTATCACCCTGGGGAGCGCCAGTGTTACTGGTCAAGAAAAAGGATAGAACTTCACGCTTATGTGTAGATTATCGTCAGCTGAACAAGGTCATGATCAAGAACAAGTATCCACTTCCGATGATAGATGATTTGATGGATCAGCTGAAAGAAGCTTTTGTTTTCTCTAAGATCGATCCGCGTACAGGCTATCATCAGATCCGAGTGAAGGTAGAGGATATTCCTAAAATGACTTTTCGTACACATTACGGATATTATGAGTATCTTGTGATGCCGTTTGGAGTGACAAATGCACTTGCCATATTCATGGATTATATGAATAGGATCTTTCATCCTTACTTAGACATATTTGTCATTGTTTTTATCGATGCTATTCTAATTTATTCTTGAAATCAGGAGGAATATACTGAACATCTCAGTATAGTTCTCCAGATCCTAAAAGAGAAGAAGTTGTATGCCAAGTTGTCAAAGTGGGAATTTTGGCTGGAAGATGTTAAGTTTTTGGGTCATGTAATCTCGAAGGATGGAATTGCAGTGGACCTGTCGAATGTTGAAGCAGTTCTGCAGTGGGAAAAACTGAAGACTATGACAGAGATTCGTAGTTTCGTGGGATTAGCTAGTTATTATCGAAGATTCATTGAAGGATTCTCTAAGATAGCAGGACCTCTCACTCAACTTACGAGGAAGAACCATGCTTTTGAGTGAACCGATGTTTGTGAAGAAAGTTTTCAAGAGTTGAAGAGACGACTGACCACTTCACCAGTTTTGGTTCTACCAGATCCAAATGAACCTTTTGAAGTGTTTTGTGATGCTTCACATCAAGGTTTTGGCAGAGTCTTCAAGAAGCAATGGGAACGAAACTTCATTTGAGTTCTGCTTATCATCCTCAAACAGATGGTCAATCGAAAAGGATGATCTAATTGTTGGAAGATATGCTTAGAGCTTGCACTTTGGAATAGAATAGAGGTTGGGATGAATTATTACCTTTAATAGAGTTCACTTACAATAACAGTTTTCACTCGAGCATAGGGATGGCACCCTATGAAGCTCTATACGGACGACGGTGCAGAACATATTTGTGTTGGTACCAAGATGGAGAGCAATTCACGATCGGACCTGATCTTGTGTAACAAACAACAAAAAAGGTTAAGATGATTCAGGAAAAGATGCGGTCGGCTCAGAGTCGACAGAAAAGCTATATGAATAAAGAAGGAAGCCTCTTGAGTTTAAGGAAGGTGAGCATGTGTTTTTGAAAGTCACACCCACGACTGGGGTTGGTCGAGTTCTTAAATCTAGAAAACTTACTCCTAAATTCATGGGACCTTATCAAATTCTTCGTTGGATAGGTCCAGTAGCTTATCAAATAGCCTTACCATATTTAATTTCTAACCTTCATAATGTCTTTCATGTGTCGTAACTGCGAAAGTATATTCCTGATCTAAACCATGTCATAGCACCGGATACAGTATAATTAAAAGAGAATTTGACCTATGAGACACTTCTTATAAAGATTGAGGACAGGAGAGTGAAGTAACTAAGAGAAAAGGAGATCCCATTGGTGAAATTGATTTAGAATATTGAGGACAGGAGAGTGAAGCAACTAAGAAGAAAGGAGATCCCATTAGTGAAAGTGATTTAGAATGATATAACTGGAGATGCGACGTGGGAGTTAGAGGATAAGATGAGGGAACAATATCCACATCTATTCTGAGGTATGAAAATTTTGAAGACGAAAATTCTTTTTAAAAGGGGAGATTTCTAACACCCAAAAAATTTCTTATTTTCTATTATATATATTTTTATAATATTTGTATTTTTGAGAATTTTTATGAATTATTTCAGTGATTTTGATTATTTTAATATATTTCTCATTTTGCATGTGCGCTGAGCGGGGCCGAGAAAATAAAATATTTTCCCCAAGGCCGAAAAACTTTGGACTGTGGAAACGTCGATGGGGGATCTTACTAAACTAGAGGCCGGACACAGTTTACGAAATTTTTGTTTTTCAAGATTTTATCTGATAAATAAAATCGCAATAACGTTTTATTATCCGTTGGATGATAAATACTATTTTTGCTAACTGTAACATTTGTCCACTAGATATTAGCTTTAGTAAAGTATTAGTCATCTTTTCTAGAGAACACTTTAATGACATCACCAAGATGACATCATCACCATGACATCTCCCTTGACTTTGTCAAAAAGTGTGTGAAACTTCTCAAGGAAGCTTTATACCAAGCTTCTCAAGGAAGCTTCACCTTTTCTCTCTCCTCCCTTTGTGACCCCACGGTAATTTGGGGGAGGAGGAAGATGACCAAAAATTGTCATCTTTTTCACTTACCCATCACTTTTTCATTTCAAACAAAGTTTCACTTTTCATTCTTTCATTTTTTTTCCTTTCTCTCATTTTTTCTCTCATCTCCATTCTCTCTCCACTACCACGGCCTCAACACCATTGTTGGCCAACCAAGCTTGCTTGCTCAAGCCAATCTAGATTCTTGAATCCTCTCATCATCTTGTAGCTTTCCTCTTTGGTGATCATCTCTTGATTCTTCCATCTTCACCACTTTCTACCAAGCCCTAAAACTTGAAGCTTTGAGGTAAAGTTCTTGATTTTCATATTTTCTCTTCTCATTTTCGTGATCCTTGGTCACCTTTGTGATCAAGGACTCCTCTTTTCAAGCTTTGGTTGTTGATTGTGTGAGTTTGACCATCTTAGGGTTTCATTGGTGGTGGTGGACGAAAATTTACAAGAAAACATCAAGGAGCTTGCTTTCTTTTGTTATCTCTTTAGGTAAGAGGGAGATCATTCTCTTTATCCTATTATGGTGGTGAGGAACACGTTTTTGTGTTGATAGTGAGGAATCCATGTGTGGGTTGCTTACTTTGTTGTGTGATTTTTGGTAATGTTGTGATTGGTTGTGTTGTATGACTTTAATACTTGCTATTGTGTAACTTGATGGATTTGGAATGCATTGGATGCTTGGATGTATGTATGGAAAGAAATGGATTCTTACCCCTTTGGTTTGGAGGCTCACGGCCAATAGGCCCTTTGATGGGTCCAAGATGGAACTTTTGTGCTAATTTGGGACTTAAGCAATTAAATGATGAGTGGTTAAAGAGGTGATGAAAAATGTTGAATTCTAAGTCCCGTGAAGGCTCATGGCCTCATTGGGCACTCAACGTGAGACTTTTGTATCAATTTAAAGCTTAGTTAATTAAATGAGTAGACACTTAATTAGGAATTCATAATATGGAAAGAATAAAGAACAAAACTTTATCCTATAGCCTAGAGTGATTTTTAGGCCAAAGAAAGAACATGAGTGTGAGTTAGGTTTTGAAAAACTTAACATAATTATTCTAAATGAGTTTAGTCTAAAACAAAGGAAATAACTTATTTAATTAAAAGTAATAAAGATTGAACAAAAAATACTAGAGAATTTCCCTAGAGAGGTTAATAGAAAAAAATAATGAAATTCAGGCGTAACTTTCATATCAAACTTTAAAAAGTATGTTTTTACCATTGAGATTTGGACAATGACTTGTTGTGGGTCCATAAGTGGGACCAAGGATTGTTGATAATTGATTGGGCCTAATGTGGCGTGTAATCATGGATAAGTCATACTATTATTGAATATCTGTATATATGTGCATCGAGTCATCATGCATTGTGAAAGTCCGTTGGACTCTGTTTGTAAGGCTGTATGCCTAGGAGATGAATCACACCTATGTGCGGGTGCGAATAGACTAGTGTAGGTCACTTGTTGACCTTGGGGGCGTCGGGGTGCGGGTATCTCACAATGGATAGTTGGTAGCTCCTCTGTGCCATGGGACAGACTGATGCAAACGCACCAACGATCTGGACTGAGACACTGTCCTATATCATGATCTTGTGAAGAATGCCTTGTATAAGCCTTGTTGCATAATTTGTTGGTATTGAAAGCACTTGATTTGAGGCTGATGAGATACCGACATGTCTCCTTGATCATTCTCTCTGAAATTGTGTTTAGCTCCATGGAGTAGGATTTTGGTACCTTGTACATGTTCATGGTCAGTCAACATGTTTATATGGCATACATGTATGCATATATGATATGTAACTATTTATTTTACTGATATTATGATTATCTGGATTATTAAACTGCTTATTTTTGGAATCTTGATGCTGCTTATTATTTTTGCTGTGCTGTATAGAGTCATCTGCCATTTCTGTTTCTTATTGCCATAATTGGTAATGATGTTGGATATCTCACCTCTTTCATTGTATCATCCTGCTTATCTCTGTTTTATGCTCATGTCTGTAAAGACTACGATGGCGACAAGGAAAGATCCGCGAGGTTTCACTAGACTGCAGTTCCATGGGGGCGTCGAAGCGTGGAATGTCCAATGGGATATGGGGCACATTCAATATATCGAAGACGTCACCCTGTTCTGGAGCAGGACCTGACATGACGCTACTACGTTTACTGTGGATGTAGCTGTTCACTTGGAGTTTTGCATGCCTTTTGGGGAGCTATGGGATGATTGGAGAGTTTTCTCTAGGGAGAACTCTGTGGAGTCGACTGCTCGGACTCCCGTCCGTGGTGATAGGCCCCGATTGGGGGCTTTGTCTACTAGGGATCCCGAAGGGGATCTGGTTGAAGATCGGGTGTAGGACCCTACTCTTCAAGTGTTTGGACTTGGACTAGACTCAGTCTTCATATGGTAGATATATATGTTTATATTTATTTTTGGAGTATGTAAGTTTTATGCTTTTGGAACATGAGAAAATGTATTCATGGAGGTAGTAAACTTTGTTTTATGAAAAGTCTTTAACTTCGTTCTTATAACTTGTATTTCTCTATTTCGGTAAGTTAGTGTTATTCTTTTGAAAAGAAATTTTGAAATTCATATTTCATGATATCAGTGATTTTATAACTTGTGTAATTATAAGAAACTAGTCAGAAATGTAATGACCTTTGGAGGGGGGTGTTACATAACCATCTAGGCTACAAGAGGCACCCTTAGGGTATCACAAACCCATTTGTGAAGTGCCGATTAGATATTTCATAATTCGTTTCACAACACATAAGTGTGATTCTTTAGGATTAGCTTGATATCTAGCACACATGCACACACTAAACATAATATCAGGCCTACTTGCTGTAAGATAAAGAAATGAGCCAATCATACCTCTATATTTTGTAATTTCTACAGATTTACCTCCTTTATCGTTGTCCAAATAACAAGAAGTGCCCATTGGTGTAGCTATATGCTTGACATTATCCATTCCAAACTTCTTGAGAAGCTCCTTACAATACTTAGACTGGCTTATGAAAGTCCCATCTCTTGTTTGTTTGATTTGGAGGCCAAGAAAGAAGTTGAGCTCACCTATCATAGACATTTCAATTTCATTTTGCATAATTTTAGAAAACTCCTTACAAAGAGAATCATTAGTAGCACCAAATATAATATCATTAACATATATTTAAACAAGAAGTATGTCATGCTTTTATACTTAATGAAAAGAGTGGTGTCAACCTTTCCTCTAGAAAACCCTTTTTCCAAAAGGAACTTACTCAACCTTTCATACTAAGCTCTAGGAGCTTGTTTCAAGCCATACAATGCCTTTTTCAATTTAAAAACATGGTTGGGTAGTTCAAAGTTTTCAAAATCGGGGAGTTGCTCCATATACACTTCTTCTTGAATAAAACCATTTAAGAAAGCACTTTTGACATCTATTTGAAAAAGCTTAAAATCCATGATGTATGCATAAACAAGTAGCATTATAATGGCTTCTAATTTAGCTACAGGAGCATATGTTTCTTCATAATCTATTCTTTCTTCTTTATTATAGACTTTTGCAACCAACCTCACTTTATTTCATATTATTAAGCCTGTTTCATCAAATTTGTTCCTAAAGACCCATTTGGTGCCAATTATAGGATGATCATTGGGCCTTGGAACTAATTCCGAAACTTTATTTCTTTCAAATTGGTTTAGTTCATCTTACATGGCCAAGATCCAATGTTCATCATTAATAACCTCATTTATGTCTTTAGGTTCTTCTTGAGAAACAAAAGCCATATGGTTACATGCATCTCTAAGTAAGTTTCGAGTAATTACCACTTTTAATACATCATCTATCACCTTGTCAAGAGGATGATACTTTGATTTCCTTCATTCTTTGGGTAAATCCATGATTTCTGAATCATCTTGTCTTGAGTGATCAAGGGTTCTCACTTCTTGCTTCTTAGGCTTTTTCTCTTGAATCTCCAAGTGTGTTATTGCCACGATTTCTGGAACATCATCAACAAGCTCTTTTCTCGGCTCATTTTGGTTAGTTTCATCAAAAGCAACATGCATGGACTCTTCTATGGTCATAGTTCGTTTATTATAAACTCTAAAGGCCTTATTATGTATAGAATATCTAAGAAATATCCTCTTATCAAATTTTGCATCAAACTTCCTTAAGTTATCCTTTCCATTATTTAAAACAAAACATTTACATCCAAAGACATAAAAGTGTGAATATTTGGCTTCCTTCCATTGTACAATTCATACGGGATTTTTTTTAAAATTGACCTTATTGACCTTATTAGGGCTTTATTCATAACATAACAAGTGGTGTTAACCGCATCCGCCTAAAAATACTTAGGAAGATTGCCCTCATTGAGCATAGTTTTTGCCATTTCTTCTAAAGATCTATTTTTCCTTTCTACAACATCATTTTGTTGTGGTGTTCTAGGGCAGAAAAATTATGCTCAATGCCATATTTATCACAAAAGGTTTCAAATTCATGGTTTTCAAATTCACTGCCATGATCACTTCTTATGGATATAATACAAAAACCTTTTTTATTTTGGATAACTTTGGCAAGCTTTTTGAATAATTGAAAAGCATCATTTTTGTGAGACAAGAATAGTGTCTATGTAAACCTAGAAAAATCATCTACAATCACTAGTGCATAATAATTCTCACTAAAGCTCATAGTCTTAGAGGGATCAAAAAGATCCATGTGCAAAAGTTGTAATAGTCTAGATGTTGAAACCACATTTTTAGCTTTAAAAGAGATCTTGACTTGTTTTCCCTTTTGATATGCATCACAAAGTTTATCTTTTTCAAATTTGAGCTTTGGAAGTTCAATTACTAGTTCTTTAGAAACTAATTTATTTAAATGATCCATGTGAATGTGAGCAATTTTTCTATGCCATAACCATGAATCATTTTCTTTACTCATAAAGCATTTAACATCATTTGAAGAAATGTCATCAAGGCTAATCATATATATATTATTGACCCTATGACTAACAAACTTAACATGCTTATCATTTTTACCCTCAATTATGCAACAATTAGAATCAAATATCACTCTATTTCCCTTATCACATAGTTGACTAATGCTTAGCAAGTTATGTTTGAGTCCTTCAACAAGCAAAACATTATTAATGGATGATGAAAGGATCTTACCAACTCCAAGGATCTTCCCTTTGTTGTTGTCATTATATGTCATGTGACCACTCTTCTTGGGGGCAAGGAAGGAAAACTTGGAGCCATCACCGGTCATGTGCTTGGAGCAACCACTATCAAGATACCAACTTAAGCTTTTGGTCTTCAAGCACACCTATAACACACATTCAAATTTTAACCTTTAGTACCCAAATTCTCTTGGGTCCTTATGTGTTAGCATTAGGCAAGTTGCCCTTAGGGACCCAAGCCCTCTTAGTTTCAATCTTGGTGTTGATATTCTTTCTTATATTACATATTGATGTACTATGTCCTTTCCTACCACAATGAAAGCATTTGATAAAGGGGCTACTTAATGTACTTGAGGAAACAAAGAAGTTATTGTAAGACTTTTGTTGATATTTGGGATTATACCTTAAATCGGTTTTTTGGAAAACATATTTTTGTTTGCCTAACAACACATTCAAGTTGTCTCTCCTAAAAGTAAATTTTGTAAGAGTATTATTTAAATCTTCAATTTCTTTTTCAAATGCTTTGCATGATGAGCAAGGTAAAGGTATGGATTTGTTATCATGTAAAGAGCAAGTCATGCATAATGAGTTAGCATCAATAAGTCATAAGGTCTCATTTTCAATCTTAAGCTCATTAATCTCCTTGTTTAAAATAGAAACTTTGTTTACTAATAAGGAGATTGTTTTGTTGGAAGGTAAAATCATTTTTGTGAGCCTCATAGATTCATCATGTAATTCGTGAAAATCATCTTGTAATACATTATAAGAAGATGAAGAATCTAAGTTAGAAGATGTTACCTCATTGTCACTCTCATCACTTTCTTCTCCTTGAGCCATGAGATAAAGATGAGCTTCTTCACTTTCTGAGCTATCGGTATAATCTATATCATTGTCCTCCCATGCAATGTATGCTTTTCTTTCTTTCTTTTCTTTAGAAAGTCTCTTCTCAAACTTCTCCGCCTTTTTGAGGTACACGAGACATTCCATCTTCATGTGTCCTAATTTTTCGTATTCATAACATGTTGGAGTAGATGAGTTTATTTCCCTTTTGTGATATGTTTTCTTTTGAGGAAAGGGTGCTCTTCTTTAAAATCCCTTTTTCTTTAGGAATCTTCCAAATTTTCTCACAAGGGGACTAAGATTCTCCTCATTTAGCTCTAGATTTTCTATGCCATCTCCATCATCTTCATTTTTTTCTTCCATTGTAGATAAGGTGGCCTTGAGTGCAATCCCCTTCTTTTTCTTGTCATGTTCCTCACTTTGATTGAACCTATTTAGTTCCAATTCATGCTCTTAGAGCTTCCCGAATAAGGTGGCCAAGGTCATTGTTGATAAGTTTCTTTATTCCGCAATAGCTGTTACATTGGGTTGCCAATTCCTACTTAAACACTTCAAGACTTTGTTAATAAGATCCTCATTAGGAAAAGTTTTTCCCAATGAAGCAAGATGATTTATAATATGTGTAAACTTTTTTTGCATATCTTGAATGATTTCTCCTTAATTCATTCTAAATAATTCATATTCATGAGTGAAAGTGTTTATTTTTTTATCTTTTTACCTCACTTGTGCCCTCATGAGTTACTTGTAGGGTATCCCACATTTCTTGGGCGGTCTTACAATTTGACACTCTAAAGAATTCATTATACCCCAGGGATGTGGTAATGATGTTCTTGGCTCTCAAGTTGTATTTAACTTTCTTTTTGTCTTCATCCGTCCATTCACTTCTAGGTGTGTTAATTCTTACACTGTCAATTATATGTGTGGGAATAAAGGCACCATTTTCAACAACATCCCACACATTAATATCAATAGCTTCAATAAAAATTTTCATTCTTTCCTTCAAATAGGTATAACCATCACTATCGAAATAGGGAGATCGATTGATAGAAGAACCTTCATTCAAAAAATCATTTGAAGCCATCACTTCTCTTGAAGCTGCTAAGCTCTTTACACAAAAGTCTAGCTCTGATACCACTAGTTACCAAGTGGTCTCAATACTCAAGAGGGGGTGAGTTGAGTATAAAAAATATTTTGGCAAACTTTCTTAAAATGTTTGATTACCAATCTTTGTTGAAGCTATTTGATTGATAGAGATGAATGGATAGATGAGATGAATACTTTCACTTACAAATACAACAACCAAACAAGATAGTATTCAAGAAAACTCAATAAAACAGTGCACAATATTAAAGAGTTGAGTTTAGAAGAACAAACACAAGATTTATCCTAGTGCGGCCACCAATCCACTTGTGGCCTACGTCCAGTCCTTAAGCAATCACCCGAGATTTTCCACTAATTCTTCAAGCTTCAATAGGTGCTTGATGACCTTTACAAGTTGGAGCACTCACCACAGCTTGGGATACCTCACCCTTTGTGCTTGAGCCTATTCTTTCAAGGGATGACTTACCCTCTTTTACAGTTTATACAAGGTTGGAATGAATAGAAACTCTCTCAAAGAGCAGATAATACAAATTGAAGCTTATGGGTATCAAGGATTCTCACAATTAAGCTAAAAAATAGAGTATTAATGAAAGGATAGTGAAAACACGAATTTAATGCTCAAGAATGATTTTAAGATGGATTGACTTTTTTTCATAAATGCCCAACAACTTATATTTATAGCTCAAGGCAATTAAGAGCCATTGGAGGCAGTTAGAAGCATTAAATGCTCTTTAATAGAGCCGTTGTATGTGTTTACTGGTTTTCCAGATAACTGGTTAGGGAGAAATCCTAATTGATTAGACCTTTAAGAATGGCCTCTGATTTATCAAATAACCTATTAGGCAATGAGCCTAATCGATTATGCCTCTTTAAAAGCCTTTCCATGTGATTTTTAAAATCATACTAACTGGTTAGGGAGTTACCCTAATCGGTTAGGCTATTTAAATGCCCAGTTTATGTTTCATTTAAAACACATGCTAACCGGTTAGGCAATTAGCCCTAATCGGTTAGGCTCCTTTTAAAAAACATGTTCACGTGCCATTTAGAACACTACTAACTGGTTAGTTAATAAGTCCTAATCGATTAGGGCCTTTATGAATGAAGAAGCAATGCCTCTGACTTGTAAAATAACCGGTTAGGCAAACTTCCTAATCGGTTAGGCCTTTCAAGAAATAGCCTCTAACTTTAAATGATCATAACTTCTTGGTTTCTTATCCGTTTTAAGCAAATGACCACTCATTGGAAAGATCTTTGAGTCTATTTTCATATGAAAAAGTTTCAAAGCAAAACTCAAAGTATTTTGAAAGATATGATCAAAAGAGTAACTAAAGGTCAGTTTTACAAAACACAAACTTGACTATTTTTCATAGATTTAAACTACCATCCTGATTAGCTTTTCAAAACATGTTTATTGGGCAATGTGGCATGTGAAAAACCATTTGTAAATATTTGAAAACATATTTGAGCTTAGTGAGATTCCTTAAATACCTTAACACATGATCTAAACTATAAAAGTTACTCTTGAATATTCTTGGAGCGTGATCAATGCACATCCATCCTTTCTTGTTTGTAATCATCAAAACCAATTCTTTAATCAATGCCAATTACATGATCTTCCTTTGATTAGTTTACTACTCCCCATAAACATTAGAAAAAATTTTAGAACTCAATCCAATTTTCATACTCATTATTTAAATATTATCCTTATACACCGTTAATAGCAATTAAGCTATATTACACTTTCAGTACAGGTAAAAATACTAAACTAATTTAGTTAATTCTCAAAATTTTACTGCATCTCATTCTAAGTATTCATAACCTAAATCAAATCTCCATATTTATTTTAATCATCTAAGCAGTTTGTACTAGATTTTGAGCTAATATGAGGTATTTTTCACACTTGGTGTTATAGCAGCATATGCAAACTAACTTAGAAATTTACCAAAATTAATAGGTAACCCATACTAGGGTTATTGAACTTCTATAACCGTAACTAAGACTAATAGGTTAGAGAGGATGTTACAAAAAACACCCAAACATGGTAGAATCATCCAAGGGCACAAAAAGGCAAAAGAACAGGGAAGGCTGTAGGCAAGGCTCCACAATAAGCTCTTCTAGCATTGGATCTTTCCTATCTCTTTAGCACTCCAAGGCAAGCTGAAAACTTTTGAAACAAATTTGAAATCCAGAAGATCATCCAACTAAGGTATTTTGATAATACATTTTTCTCAAATGAGCCATTTCAATGCTATAAACTATTGCAAGATCTTGGTCTAATTACTTTTTTGAGTATTAGGAGTGATATTTATCTTGATTTAGTAAGAGTTTTCTATGCAAATCTATAATATGAAAATGCTACTTTGACCATTGAAGTAAAAAAGGTGAAATTTGTGATCAATCATGAGATGTGAATTAATCATGGTGCCATTTTTTTTTTTTGTATGAGCACTGAAGGATTTATCACAATATCAGTCCATTATTTATTTTTCTAGTTTAATTCAACAGTTTCAAAAGCATTTCAATGCCATTCTATGCATGATTCCATATATATCATGGTACCAGCATGTTATTGCAACATAATAAATTGTAAAACAATTATGGCACATAAGTAATCTCATTCATGACATAAGCTATCTTATACAGCATCTCGTCCGAATATTAATAGTATTCACATAATGCATCTCATCTTAGTTTCTTAGCTAAAGTTCAAGATTCATCATCTTAGCCTCTCAAGAGTGGATAATACAAATTGAAACACTATGGGTATCAAGGATTCACACTTTAGAAGCTCAAAACAGAGTATTGATTGAAAAAATGATAAAACTCGTATTTAATGATCAATAATGGTTTTCAGAATGTTTTCCAACTAGTAATTAATGCACAAACACTTTTATTTATAGCCCAAAGCATTTTAGAGCTGTTGGTGATGGTTAGGAAGCATTAAATTCCAATTATAGCCATTGAAAATCTATTTCTAGTTTTCAGATAACCGATTATTGCTTAACCGGGGTCTTTTTAAAATAAGCCAAAAACCGATTATGGAAAAGGCATAACCGGTTATGATCTTTTATAAAAAGAAACCCATGCTTTTGTATTTGCAAATAACCGATTATGAAAATGTCATAACCGATTATGGTCTTTAAAAAACAGAGGCTTATGCCTTTGACTTTAATGAATAATCGGTTATGAAAATGTCCTAACCGGTTATGGCACCCTGTTTTTGATCAAGAGACCTTTGAAAGACCATAACTTCTTTGATATTTATATGTTTAAAAGAAAAGACCACTCATTTGAAAAGTCATTGAGTCTACTATAAAAAGAATTAAGTTTCAGTTCAAGACTCAAAGAGGTTTGAAAGAAAGGAACAAATGAGCGACTTAGAGTCAGTTTTCCAAATCATAAACTTGATAAATTTTCATCCAAATAAACTACCACCAAGACTAGACCTTGAAAAACAATTTGTTTGGGCATTTCATCAATCAAGAAACACTTTTAAAGATATTAAAACTTGTTTGAGTTTCATGTGTTTCCTATTTACCTTTACACATAAGACCTAAGTTCTATAAGCTAATCTTGATGAAACTTTGAACTTGATCTTCGCACAACCAATCCTTTCTTGTTTGTTAATCATCAAAACCATTTATATTCACAAAAGCATTCCAAAACCAGCATTTGTAATATTCATGAAGAATAAACAAGCCAATCTTACATAACATTATACTACTTGAACTTACTAATAATATATTATGGTTTCATTAAGATATTGCATCTCTACTCAATATCATTAGAACATCCACATATTCCTCTTATGTAAAGGTTCCTTAAGCTAATACATATTCTATATACGTAAGCTCATCTTTTCTATGATAAGAACAACTGTCTATACAATTGTAAAATATCACAGCTCATTCATTCATAAACATGTTATAAGTGCTACACAAATAACCTTTTTCTATGAATAAACCTACTAGTTTTGGATTTAGGATTTGTAATATGCAATTGAGACTGTACTCAATACCATTGGAATATTCACATTTCTTAATTCTATGTAAACATCCCCTAAGCCAATCCACAACCTTTAACCAAACTCTTTCAAAGATAAGACAATCGTTCATACAATTGTCAAAGAATTGGGAATGAATATGCATGTAGTATGCTCACGCTTATGCAATGTTCAAGATTAATGTTTATGAAATGCAATGTGATTGTGTAAGTGTACGTTTGTGTGTGTGTCACTTGCATATTCCACATTCTCATTAAACTGGTAAATAAGAAGACTGACTTTTCAAACTACCTAGTAGGGAGGGAATGTAACAGCCCATTATTTGTTACCCAAATATATCGTCATATAAATGAATAACCCAATATTGACCCTGCTACTACAACATACATCAACGTCTAACCCATATAATTCATACATAATGAGTAAATATAGAGAGCCATAAAAGAAAAAGTTATATATATACATCACAGCTTTAAGGGCATACTGTTAAACATAACTCAAAATAACTAAGCAAATATAAAACAAATATATGCTCAGCTCAAAACAACATCTATACTATGCTAGTCCTCATACATCTTTTTCTTCCCTTTCGAAGAACTCGCACCTAGATTTACATGGCAACACAATCGGAATGAGAAAACATATCTCAGTAGAAGTATTCCAATACCAAAGATATATATATATATATATATATATATATATATATATATATATATATATATATATATATATATATATATATATACAAACAGATAATATTTATAATTATTATGTTAACACTTCAATCACAAAAGCAACATCAACATCTCTATCTCAGAGACTCGCAATCGTCCATACAATTGCAATGCATGATTAATGTTATGAAAGCAACTGTCCATACAATTGCCATGTTATGCCAAGTTATGTTTAATGTTTATGTCTATGCAAATTCCTAAGTATGGAAATGAATAATGCAAGATATCATATTCAGGAATACACAATTCCATGGTAATGTCATGCGTGCATGTAACTTGAACAAAGTAATGGAAGTCACAACCATAACCTTGAACAAGCACTAGAAGTCCATCCAGCCACATCATTATCACAGAAAAAATCTATTTCCCCCTGGGTAGTGAAGTCCATTAATTACATAGTTATTGATAATGCACGAGGAAATTCATCCTTAAAATTCTATAATAGGAAGGATACAATCCACCTTACCTAAATATAGATCACCCACATCTACGGGGCTCACACTTTTCAATAAGGCATCACATACAATCAAGTATATCATCATGTCTAATTAAATTCTCATAATTAGCATTACAAACCTCAATATGTTTCACAAACATCTCTTGCAATATAATTACTAATTACTTCCCATAACTAGTTTCGTAACACCCTGAAAATTATTTGTTTCATCATATATAATTATTGTCCAATATTTGTGATTTTTGGGAATTTTTGTGGATTTTTCCAAAAACGTCGAATATTTTAATATATTTCTCATTTTACATGTACATTGAGTAGAGTCGGTGTAACACCTCAAAAATTGTTTGTTTCATAATGAATAGTTATTTTCAAATATTTGTGATTTTTGAGAAATTTTGTGGATTTTTCGGGAAACATCGAATATTTTAATATATTTCTTATTTTGCGTACGCACTGAGCGGAGCCAGGAAAATGAAATGTTTTCCTTGAGGCTGGTAAATTTTGAATTGCGAAAACGTCGACAGGGGATCTTACAAAACTCGAGGCCGGGTACAATTTACGAGGTTTACATTTTTTGAGATTTATCTGATAAATAAAATCTCTGTACGTACTGTTAAATAAAATCTTGCAATACGCTCTATTATCCGTTGGATAATTAATACTGACTTTGTGCATTGTAACAATTATCCATAGGGTAATAGCTTGTAGTGAAAACCCTAATCACCTTATTATCCTATTATTTTAATTACCCTATCACATAATTATCTAATCCAAATGTAATCTACTTTATGTCTAATCAAATCCACTTTTGAAAAAGCTAACAACTTAACCCTAATTTTGGTGACAACTTTCCCTCCCATTTTCTCCCCACACTACACAGCCATGAGGGCCCATTTGGAGACCAAATATTCACTTTTCACTTAATTAGTTTCTATCCCAATTTCAAAACCCTAAAAGCCATCATCATTTCTACTATCAACTTTTCTCTCTAAACTTTTCTTCTCTTCACATTTTCTCCTCCTTCTCTCTACCTCACCACACGGCCACACCCTTCCATACCCTCCAAAGATTACAAAAATTTCTAATAACCACATTTCCTTAATCTCCACTACATTCTAAACACCTTTCTAGTTGAAGATTTCTTGAAAAGCTTCCATCTTCATCATCTTCTTCAAGCTTCAAAGTTTGAAGCTTTAGGGTAAGATTCTTGGTTCCTCACTTTTTCTTCTTTATTTTCGTTTTCAAGGCCATCTTCATAACCATTTATTTTCTCTTTTTCAAGCATTAGTGTTGATTGGTTGAAGTTGAAATTTCTAGGGTTTTGAAGGAGTGTAATCGAATTCATCAAGGAGCTACAAAGGAGATTTTTTTTCTTATTTTCTCTTGCGTAAGAGGGAGATGATCCTCTTCAACCTCTCTTGGTAGTGAGAGACTTGATTTTGTGTTGTTTGTGAGGAACCCTCGTTAGGGTTACTCTCTTTGATGTATGATTTTTATGATAAAGTGTTAATTTTACCTTGTTTAATCTATTTGGTTGTTTGTATATGTGTATTAATGATCTTGGTTTGATTTGGATGGATTAGAAACATGAAATAGAAGTAAAAGTCCCTTCCTTTCCTCATGGGGGCTCACGGCCATGAGCCTCAAATAGAGTGATCATCGTTAAAATTTTATAACCAAGATGGAAACATAATTAATCAAGTGAATAAAATGTAATGGAGTTAAGAAAAATTTTAGGGTTACTACCCTTGGGAGGCCACGGCCTCTAGGCCATTTTGGGTTCAAAAGATGTAAATTTTAGGTGACTTTGGGAATTCAATAATCAAGTAATAAGTAGTTGATAAGGTGATGGAGAGAAATTTAATTGATAACCTAAAAGTGAATCTTTTGACCTAACTAAAGAACAAGAGTGTGAGACTTGAAAAGCCTTAGAATAATTCTCTAAGTGAGTTTGAATAAACTTAAAGTAAGGAACTTAACAATCAAGAGAATTCCTCTAGAGAAGAATTTCATAAGAAATATTAAATTGAAGTGAAACTTAATTAATTGGATAATTAGGGATTCATAAAATGGAAAGAACCAAGAATGAAGTTTTATCCAAAAACTTAGAATAATTTTAATTAAAGTAAGACTATGAGTGTAAGTAAGAATGTTGAATAACTCAATTCAAATCATTCTAAGGGAATTAGGTTTAAAATTTAGTTATGGACTTATTTAATTAAAATAATGAAGAATTAAATGAATAATGTGAGAGAATTTCTATAAAAGAGAAACTTATTAAGAAGAATGTAGAAATTTAGGCATAACTCCATAATGTACCCTAAAAGTGTAATGTATTATTTAAAGACTTAATAATATTTATTGTGGGTCCGTGAGTGGGACCAAGAATATGTTGATGCTTATCTTAGCCAAATTGTGGCATGATATAGAAAGTATATTATTGTTGAATATACATGATATATGCATTGAGTCATCATGCATTATGAAAGTTTGATGGAATGTTGTTAAGGCCATATTACCTAGGAGATTGAACACACCTTAGTGCGGGTGCAAGTAGACTAGTGTAGGTCATAATGTTGACCTTGGGGTCGTCGGGGTGTGGGTACCTCGCAATGGATAGTTGGTAGCTCTTCTGTCCGTGGGGCAGATCGATGCAAACGTACCGATGATCCGGATTGAGACACTGTCCTATATCACGATCTAGTGAAGAATGTCTTGTACAATGCCTTTATGTACACGTGGATAAATTGATGAATTATAGCACTTTGGCCGCGGTAGCTGAGTTACAGACATGTCTCTTGATCTTTTTCTCCGAATGTTTGTGTCTAGCTCCATGGAGTAGGATTTTGATATCGTATGCATGTGCATAATGAGTCAATATCTTGTTTGGCATTTAATTCTTATGATCATTGGAACTGTTACCTTATTGATGTATAATTGCCTGGAATTATTAAGTTGTTTAATATTTGCCTCTTGATTACTGTTTATTACTCTTGTAATGCTATGTGGGCGTCCTACGCCGTTTTGTTTCTTTACTACCATAATTGGTAATGAACGTAGGATGCCTCACCTCTTTTCTGTATTTCTACTATCTCTGTGTATATATATATGTTTCTCTATAGACGGTGGTGAAGAAGGGGAAGTACACGAGTTCCCCGGTTTTTGGCCTGACTTTGATTAGTACCTGCTTGATCATGACATCCCGTCCGCAAAGCTTTTTAGGTTACATGAGGCTGACTTTTCTCAGAGGTCCGGATTGTTGGCATATCAACCTAGCTACAGATCACTGTGTTTACCTTGGATATGTGACGGTGTCGCTAGCTTAGGGGTGATATGATCCGCCTATCTTTACTTGTAGTGTTCGTTTGCATTTAGAATTTTATTTTCCCATTAGGGATATGTGGGGTAAATGTTATTACTTCCCACAGGAGGATTCATTCCTCTCTACTGCTCGAGCCCCCGCCTGTAATTCAGTGGCTCCAATGAGGGTTTCCTCCGACGAGGAAGACCGTGAGGAGGATCCTGCTACGGTTCCTTCTCTTTCTTCTTAGGGGCTGATACTGTTGATAGCTACTGATGGCTAACTATTTTCTTTTGGGGCTTGAAGTCTTATCTTTTTGGTGGGCTGTATATATGTGTAACTATTTTGGGGCAGGTAAAGCTTTTTGCTTTCTTTTGTATATCTGGTGATGTAACTACACAGGCATGATGTCAGTATATATATATATAGCATGATATATGGATGTATGTTTTACTTCGCATGTTAATTTCTATTGTAACCACGGATTATGATCTTATTTTAACAAAAAAAAATATTCACCATTTTATTTATACAACTGTAACCAAATAAGGTTACTTATAATATAATGAACCAGGTCTTAGTTTATTCTTTTTATTTTCCGCATCGTAAATAATGATGTGACGTTCCCTCCAAAAAAGGGGCATTACATCATGTTAGTCCCGAGGCCGATGAGGGCAGGGAGTGATCACCGATGCAATGAAGCACGGACAAGGAGCGACTTCTAGAAGGCTTTTAGGCGAAGGGTCACATGAATGAACTGAATATGCACTGGAATAAGAGGGATTCAGAGACTGTGCAAGTATAGGACTGCATAGTTGAGGATGACTTAAAAGAATTGATTTGGCATAGCCATGTCAACAAGTTATAACTTCTTTTCGAGAGTCTAGAACATAAGAACTCCATGGTTAAGCGTGCTTAACCTAGAGTAATTATGGGATTGGTGACCTCTTGGGAAGTTTCCTATGATGCGTGTGAGTGAGGACAAAAGTACACTGAAAAGACCCGTGTTGGTTTGTGGAGACACTCATCAATCCTGCAGGCAGTCCCGGGACGTTACAGATGGTATTAGAGATAGGACCTCTCCCAGTACGGTGTGGTTTGGGGAATAACCAAGCGGAAGTTGGTGGGCATGTGTGTCCCGGGGCCGATGAGGGCGGGGAGTGATCGCCGGTGCAATGAAGCACAAATAAGGAGCAGCTTCTAGAAGGCTTCTAGGCGAAGGGTCTCATGAATGAACTGAATACGCATCGAAAGGAGAGGGATTCAGAGACTGTGCAGGTATGGGATTGCATAGTTGAGGATGGCTTAAAGGAATTGATTTGGCGTAGCCATATCAATAAGTTGCAACTTCTTTTCGGGAGCCTAGAACATAAGAACTCCATGGTTAAGCGTGCTTAACCTGGAGTAATTGTGGGATGGGTGACCTCCTAGGAAGTTTCTTAGGATGCGTGTGAGTGAGGACAAAAGCACGCTGAAAAGACCCGTGTTGGTTTGTGGAGACAATCGTCAATCCTGCAGGCAGTTCTGGGATGTTACAAGTTTCACAATTGATTTATATGCATTCCAAATTCATTTCACCAACAAATCATCAAATACTTCTAAAAGTACTTTATCACTCTTAAAAGAGCATACACAAACAATTCCCACACTTAGGGAAACTCAAATCCTTGATTCATCACAATACAAATTTTATGTATATAATTATGCCTAATTATTTCACATAATTAGCATTACGAATCCATTTGATTCAACATATTCACACTTCATTAAATACCCCTATTAGAGTCTCATTACTCACTAAGAAGTATAAATGAAGCAACTGCACCTATCATAGGTCCCATTGCATCACACAGTAATTTCTGTCCAAAACTGGACATCACATCGCGACACAAACTCAGCCACGCCGCGGCGCCCTACTCTCGGGTTCCAGTACTGAACGTGCATCACACTCACGCCATGGCGTGCAGTGCCTTGTGCCACGGCGCCAATAGTAGAACATGGATTCTGCAAAATTTTGTAGATCCGGGTACTGTTCCATTGGAACATACCCCTCTTCCAATCACTCAAACTTCACCTCTAAGTGATTTCTAACCTTCTATAAGGTCCATCAACATATTGTAACTCTTAAACAACATCAATTTCATATAAACCAACCAATCACAAATCATTCATCCACCTAAACCTAAAACCCCCATTTTCAACTCAAATGACATTCAAGGGTGTTCAAGTGATGAAAAATTGTTCTCATGCCTCTAGCAAACTAAAAACATACTATTCTCAAGCTTTCTAACAAGATTCATGCATTTACTAACATAAACACAATTCTTCACACTTCAAAACCCCATATCCCCCATCAAGTCCCCATAAACCCAATGAAGAAGATGAAGTCATGAAGTAACACAAATTTCCCCCTACCTCAAAGTCTTGAAGATGAAGCCAACCTCCTCTTAATTCCTCTTCCTTGATTGTTGATCCTCCTCTTTGGTTTCTTTCCTCTCTTTCCTTCTCTTTCTCTTTCTTCTTTCTCCTCCTTCTTCTTTCTTCACATTTTCTCTTCTCTGTTTCTGCTTCTCAAATATCCCAACCATGGGATATTTAACAAGGGAAGTCAAATTTGACTTCTCTTAGATAGGTACCAAAACCCCGATCTGCTAAGAACACTCAAATTTCTCCAAATCCGATTTCATAGCTTTCAACAAATTCAAAATAAATTCTAAGATTCTTTAAAAATTTTGTTTCACCAAAAATTGATATTTCTATATCAGCTGTGGGTTAATCCGACACTAAAACACACAACCAGTATGCTTAAAAATGCCAAACTAACTCCGAAAATTCTTAAATTTTAACTGTAGTACAGTTCCCACATTTGTGACTTGGAAATAATCTCTCCACAATTATTTCCATTAATTAAGCAGTTTAAGTCACTTCCGGGATAAATAACTGCTATATTTCACACATAGTGTTACAGCAAAGTGACTAAACGTGCTCAGAAAGTCACAAAACTACACAGACATGTTAAGTAAGTATTAGGCTACCTTTGTAACCATATACAAGCCTAACATGAGTTTCTAGGGTATTACAGGGAATGTCTTACCTCTTTAACCTACCTTATAATGAGTGGATTGGTCTACTACATAAACTTATAACCCTGGCAATTTGAGAATCTGAGGCTAAATCCTTGTTCAAAGAATGTTTTGGACTTTCCTACTCTCTCCTTTGGCCAAATGATTGTACACACTAACGCTCTGAGAATTTGGGGTTAAATCCTCACTCAAAGAGGCTTTTGGACTTTCCCACTCTCTCCTTTGGCTATAAGATTGTGTACATCATCTAAGGCTACTCTACGTAAATTAGCAAGTAACATGAAACTATGTGGCGTCATGTTTAACTCATACATCACATGATTCTCTCTAACAAAGTGAAGTAACTAAACCTAGCAAACATGTACTCTCGACTCCATTCTATCTCATAAAGAAGCATTTTTATGCTTCTAGTATTTTTCATAACTCAATACTAAGTCCATTCATGCATCTCTAGCTCAACTTTCAACTTAAGGGAGCACTTCATGCACTATGACATTCAACTATTGCTAAAGAACTCAGCTTACTTGTATCTAGTACCTCACCTCATCACCTCATATGTGATATCAAAAGCAACATTATATTGCCTAAGGGACTAGATACCTATCTATGGCAATCTGTAACTATTGGATGTTCAAGGTCTCCTATTTTCTCATATATGCAAGGTAGTCATTTCTTCTATGATATACCTTTACTAGTATCTTAACACACATTAAAAAGCATATATGAAGGATCCTAACAAGTAAGGAAGTCTAATACATCACAAAAAAATCCTGAGAAATCCTAAAGTTAGCGCCTAGGAACCACTTCCCCAAGCCTAGGCGCCATGCTCGCGGCCTTAAACAGGGGAATCCCTGATCAGTTGGTGCCTAGGCCCCCCAAAACCCATGCTTAGGCGTGGTGCTCGTAGCCTGCTGCTGTTCACATTCTGATCAGTGGGCGCCTAAGCGTCGAACACTGGCGCCTAGGCTCCAGTTACACCAGAAACTTATGCAGAAACTGATTTTTTACTCAAATGATTCTCCAATCAATTCCAATCCTCAAATCATGGTTTCTAAGTGATTTCCAATCCTAAACATGATCTCTAAACATGTTAGAATCATCAAATACTAACTTAACCCATCTAGCATAAATTCATGAACAAAGTTCAATAATCAAAATACCTATTTTCTAACTTCAAAGTTTATAGAAGAACAAGGACATACTCAAGTCCTAAACCATAACCATGCTTCAAACAAGCCATAAACAAACCATCTTTAAGCTTACAAACAAGAATCAAGCATGTAAACCACAAACTAACACTCAAACCCATTTTTGTTCAACAACCCAACATCATGCAACAAGTAGAACAAAAGAAGGGTAGAATTATGGAAACAAGTCCCCTACCTTAACTCCATGTCGATGAAGCCAAGCTTTCCCTTTGATCTTCCTTGGTTCCTCCTCCTTCTTATTCTTTCTCCTCTATTTCCTCTCCTCTTTTCCTCCCTTTCTTTCCTCTATTTTCTACTGATTTCTTATGTGAGAAAAGAGAGAAATGAGAGAGTGTGAAGAGTCAAAGAAAATGGCTAAAGACTTAAAGGATAGGAACGTGAGTCATTTGTGACTTAGGATATTTGTGCTTAAACTTTATATCTCTTAAGAATACTTTAATCTCACAGAATTAAGTTTCTTAACTTCCATAGGTATTATGAAAAACCCTAGGATTTATCTCAATCCTATTCTCATCATTTCCATAAACTTCTATATATCTACTAAGTCAATCCGGTATTAAAACACTCACTCAGTGTACTTAAAAATGTCAAACTAACGTAGTTTATCCTCAAACTTTAACTACATCACAAACTACTTATTTGTGACCTAGAAATAAGTCCTCTTTATTTATTTTCCTCATTCTAGCAACTTATGTTACTCTTTAGGCTATTAACAACTGCTTTCCACACTCTGTGTTATAGCAAAATAGCCTAACTATCTTAAAAAAGTCATCTAAGTTAACATATAACTCTTGCAATACTTACTGAACTTCTATATCCCTAATTAAGACTAACTGATTGGAGTGGATGTAACATTATCTCTATAACCGTCTTCCCCATAAGGGAAGATCTAAGGATATTGCAATCCTATATAGGCTAGATGGAGCTCTCTTATTTGTTTAAGAACTCCACTTTGTGTCTATGATAATATCACTTTCAACATTGCATTTCCTATGTCACCAACTATAAGAGTAACTACTTCAGATGAAGTTGGAAGGTTATACCTCCTTCCATCTATTAGTCCTTTTCTAATTAACTGTAGTTTGACATCTCTTAATTCTCTATCCAAATCTGTCTCTGATCATTCTAAAGGCCTTTGTTAATACATTGTTATTATTAAGCATCAATTTCAATCCCTCAATAATCTGAGAATTATAACAATGATCCCCATTTTTAGAATTGTATAGAAATGTAAAAAATAAAAGTTTGATATAATATAAAAGAATTTATTGCATTTCAAACATAAACATTTTTTAGTTAAATATTTAAAAGAAAATTATATATAACTCAAAGCATCCAATTTTTTTTTTAAGACTTCATTATACGTACAATATATATAAAGTTGAGAAAATTTAGGAATAGTTCCTTCTTGGGGTAATCAACTTCCCAATATATGGACGTTTAGCCCATTCATTCTGTATACATTAGTGAGTATACAATGCATTATTGCACATGTTTTTAAAATTAAGTTAGAGTTTAGAAAAATAAAATAAAAGAAGAAAATGTTTAAAACTAAAATGGTGAATAAGTATAATAAATAGTCAAAAGAATATTTGAATTTAAAATTTAAATAAAAAGAAGTTAAGAATGACATATGTCAATCTTTAAGGAAGAGTACAATAACATATTAAGTCACTCTCAAGAAAATATACTCTAATTTAATATATATAGATGGATATGGACCTCCTCCATCGTTAACATACTTGTCAATTTTTCTACCCATTGAAGTGAAAGAGAACACATAATTATATGCTCTAATATGTTCCAAAAAAGATTGCTTTTGGGATGATTTTTATACATGAGATATCTAAGAAAAATTGGAGGCTCTTTTAACAATGACAATGATATCTTGCCTTACATATAACATAGAGAAAACTTTGGACTATGTGTATTATAGGATAAGACATCTTTAAAGTGAGTTTGTCTCTAAAGTGAGCAAGTAAGAGTCTATCCACCATTAAATTTTAGTTAGTTAAGATCCCAATACGCTTTAAAAAAATATATTAGTTCAATCTTGATATGTCTGTGCATCTGAACAACACATGTAAATTTTAAACCCATATAGAACCAAATAATCATAATCACTTAGCCTCTCTCAATTACTAATTAAAAAGTAGAACTAATTAAAAGAATGTCTCTCTGTTAAGAAACAAATTGGTAGAATGAAGTTAAAAAGATGGCTCTATGATAAAAAAAAAAGAAAAACAGTAAAACAAATTAATAAAAATAATAAGTGCTCTCTATTTAAAAAATGTTTGAACAATTGGAAAAAAATATCTCTCTATAGCAGAAATGAGAAAGGCAAATAAGGTTTTAAAACAAAAAGTGCTCTCTGAAGCATAAATACTCGATGGCTCATTGTTATTCATTTTAGGTATTAGAATTGAGAGAGGCAAAGAAGCTTTTACTACACTATAGATGGTGGCAGCCCATGTTGTTGCTTGATAAACACAATTTTTATATATTAGTTAACTCTCATATTTAGTCTCCTAGACATCTTATATGCTTAATTGATTAGTTTTGGTTACATTTTATAAGTTTGGGTTCAAATTGGACTTGATTGTATTTTTAGCATTATTGAGAATTTTACACGGTTTTGTATATTTTAGGCATAATTTGAGTTCTAGACATCTAAAAATTATAAATTTTATCTTTTAGAAAAAATGAGAGAGAGCTCTACAACTTTGATGAAGAGCTCGAAGGCTGAATTGGATGTCCAGTAGGTCAGATTGGGCTACGAATTCAAAATAGAGATGCTGTTGTTGGAAATTAGACGATGTGTAAAAATTGAGCCATAATTTGGGCTGTAGGTGTTATATGGACCTAAAATCGATGACATTTGAAAGTTAAGACATATATCTTCACTTATTAAGAGATCACTTATAAAAAATATGATGTTTTGATGGTTTTTCATCCTTTGAAGCTAGCTGATGGGTTCAGAGAGCTGTTAAGAATGTTTTGAGCATAACTCTTTCATCTTAAACCTAAATTATGTGAATTAGGTATCCCATTAAAGCTAAGAGGAAGAGGATAAACCCTAAGTTAAGGGGAAACTTGGATTTTTTATTTTATAGATAGTTATTTAAGCAGTAGCTACAACCACAAAACTCAATCCTAATTTTATCCTAGCTGCTCTTACTTGCACTTCCTCTCTTCATCTTTTTTCTTCTCCTTTCTCTTTAGTTTTCTTTCTTTTTTGTTTTTTCCTTCCATATATAGAGGGCTAGACCATTTTAAATAAATCCTAGGGATTAACAACCTTAATGTTTAATTATGAGATCTTGTTTTGATTGTTTTACATTTAATTGCTAATCAACTTTCTCTTTTACTTGTTAATCAAGTTTATCTTTTACTTGCTAATCAAGTTTATCTTTTACTTATTAATCAAGTTCCTATTTGATTTGGATAAATTTGAATTAAATTGCTTAATTTGATTTGAATGTTAATGTGATAATTGCATAATTACCACATGTTTAATGAGGATTATAAAGACTAACCAATGCACCAAAGGCTTCTTGGATGTTGTTTGTTAAGCTTAGTTGAATTTTAGCTTTTAGATTAATTTATGATTAGATGGGTGCTTAATTTGTTTAACCTTAATTAATTAAATCCTGGATGCTTATCTAGTAGAGAATTTATTGATCATCTTAAGGCTTCTTGATGTGATCTAAGACCAAAAATCTGATTAGTGTAACATCCCGAAAACTGTTCATTCATTTATAAAATGTCATTTTATAATATTCTTGATTTTTAGGAATTTTTCTGGAATTTTACTGAAACGTCGAATATTTTAATATATTCCTCGTTTTACGTGCACACTGGGCTGAGAATTTCTGAGATCAGTGTAACACTCCGAAAATTGATTATTCCATCACCAATAGTCATCTCCTAATATTTGTGATTTTTGAGAATTTTATGGGAATTTTCCGGAAACGTCGAATATTTTATTATATTCCTCGTTTTGCGTGCTTACTGCGCGGAACTGAGATAATGCGACATTTTCTCTGTGAATCTTGGACTATGGATAAGTCGACGGGGGATCTTACTAAACCCGAGACTTGACACAGTTTACGAGGTTCGCACCATTTTTCGAGAAACCTTGACAGATAAATTAAATTAATACTGTGTAAATTTCATCTGTCAGATAAATTAATACTGACTTCTGTCGACTGTAACTATTATCCATTGGATAATAACATGCATTAGAAATCCTATCATATTATCCTAATGCAATCTATTTTGTGTCCAATCCATTCACTTTAATTCAAATTTAATAGTATTTTATTCTAAGCTTCCATGACAAGCTTTGACCCAAGCTTTGACCAACCAATTGGCTTCCTTTGGAAGCCAAAATTCTGATCACTCTCTCTCCCTCTTTCACGTCAGCTGCTGTTTGGAAAAGGGGAAGGATTGGTTTTAACTAACCAAATATTGCATTATAGCATTTATCACCCAAAAGCTTATTTCCTTCTTCACTTTTACGTTCTCCTCTTCCATTTCCTTCTTCAACATTTCTTTCTTTTCTCTCCCACTCACTCACGGCAGCCCACTCTCCCAATTCCCCAACCATCACAAAAACAATACTTGATCATACTTTCTTAATCTCCTACTCCTTCTCATCATCTTTTGTGCTTGGAGTTTTCAAGAAAGCTTTCATCTTCAACCTCTTTTCAAGCCTTGAAGGTGAGCTTCCATGGCTGAAAATTCTCAGAATTTAATTCCATTTTCGTTTTTCATTTTCACCTTGATTTTATGGCTATTCTCTTCTTCATTTTCACACCATTTCCTTGTTCTAATTCATGTTGCATTTTCTAGGGTTTTTGGAGCCAAAAATCCGAAAATCAAAGGGGTTCTTGGAGTGTTCTTGGTTCTTCTTCTTGGTAAGAGGAAGATTAATCCCCCTCAACCTCTTTAGCAACTAGGGACCTTGTATTTAATTTTTGGAAGAAAAACCACATAGTGGTTATTCTTGAATATGCTTGTAAATTTGCCTACTTGATTGCTATCTTAGTTTAGCTTTGAGAAATGGATTGAATGGTTGTTTAATCATGTATGTTTGTGATTAGAATCCATGTTTGATTGCTGAATTTTTCTGGTTGCTTGGACACTATGAGAAGGCCACGGTTTTGGGGCTGTTTTTGCTTGGAAATTGCATGGTGAATGATGCTTAATTTTTGGTCAATGCATGCTTAATTTAATCAAGTGTTTAATGTTGATTTAAGTGGAGAAAAATTGGTCTTTGGACCCCCCGAATGTGTCACGGTTTTGGGGCTGTTTTGAAATTTGGAAAATGAAGGGAAATGATGCTTAAATTTTGATCAATGCAAGGCTAATTAAATCAAGTAGTTAAGGTTGATCCAAGTGGACAAAATTCTGGTTGTTGGACCTTAGTGAGTGCCACGGTTTTAGAACTAGTTGGTCCTTGAGTTTGAACCTAGGTCATGAACAACTAAGAGAGTGATTTTTGGGTTTGATTCAAATCAAGAGGTTTAAGTTAGTGATTAATGTTTTCTAAGTGTTAATGAACTAGTTAAGGACTTAAAATCACATAGAAAATGATCTTGAGTGATTGAAATTGAGAATTGTTTCAAAAGAACCATTTTCGGATTCAGCAGAATCCGAGTGAGCGTCAGCGATGTTTGCTGCATAACTCGAGCTACCGATATCGGAATGACCTGATTCTAGAGCCATTTGAAAGCTAAGACGTAAGGTTTCATGTAGTAAAAATTTCAGAATTCTTGAGCAAGCCAATCAATACCAGTTTCTGTTTGAACCCACGACAGATTCTGCCGAAAAATGTATTCTGGCAGTCAAGTAAACATGATTGCATAATTTCTTGATCCGATGTCGTATGGACATGAAACTGGTGCCATTTGAAATCTAAGACGTGAGGCTTCATGTGATAAAAATTTTAGAATTTTCCCCCATGTAGTATATTCCCAGTTTCAATTTAAAGTTAAGTCAAGAAATTAGGGTTCTTGGTGAGTTAATTTAACAAGTGAATAACTTAAATAAATTAGAGGAATGACGTGTAGTTGATGACTTGAATGGATTTGAGATTTGAGCCATTGTGAGGCCACAACCTCTAAGGTATTTTTGAGTGTAAGTATTGGATTTTGATAAATTGGAATCATAAGGAATTAAGAAATTAGGAACCTATTTAATGAAATGGATAATTAATGAGTTGGAAGGATTTAATAAAATCAAGACTTCATAAATCTTAAAGGACTAAGAGTGAAAGCATCATAAAATTTAAGGTAATTCTAAATGAGTGAAGAACATGAGAGTGTGAGGCCTAAGAGCTTAAATAAATTACAAGTTTTGGGAAATTGAATGGCCTTGGAATGTTAAATTGATTTTAAGAATTGATTTTGAACATGAACCTTGAAAACGGAAACAAATACTAAGTTAGGATTCATAATGAACCTAATGACGCATCAATTGACTTGATCCTTGTATTCGATGATATGGGTCCATGTGAGTGACCATTTGTATATTGATGCTTATATTGGCCAATTGCGGCATATTATGGAATTGTATGAAATTGTGAATCATACGTATTAATGAATGATATTGTGATTATCCTTGAAATGTGTTATTGGCTTGATGTGGATCCGTGGATGGGATTAAACCTTGTTGCTAAATGTTATGACATGCATTTGAAGCAGGATTGACCTAGTTGATATGAGAAGCATGATTTAGTCATGCATTGAACCCATATGCATTTAAATACGCATCGTTATGGTGACATTGGGCCGTTGAATTATACTATGGAAATATCTGGTTGACGATTGAGTCGGATATACTATGGAAATATCTGGTTGACGATTGAGTCGGATATACTATGGAAATATCTGGTTGACGATTGAGTCGGATATACTATGGAAATATCTGGTTGACGATTGAGTCGGATATACTATGAAAACATCTGGTTGACGATTGAGTCGGATGTACTTTGGATTCATCTCCATGGAGTAGGGTATTGGGCGTCCATGCATATGCATCACATTATTATACATTTATTTATTGATGCTGTTTTGTATAATATGAATGGTTGACTACTCTTATTATTATGGACCGCTGGATTTAACTCGTCTGGATTTAACTCGCCTGGATTTAAGCGTCGGATTTAACTGTCTGGATTTAACTGTCTGGATTTAACTCGCTCGGATTTAGCGCTGGATTTAAGCGTCTGGATTTAACTCCGCTGGATTTAACTGTCTAGATATTATGACTTATTCATATTCCCCGTCGATGACTGCTCGTCGGGTTATCTGTTTAGAAATTTATTTATTGCCTTTACATGCTACGTGGGCGCTATGCGCCTGGATTCGGTTCTTGGTTCTTTGTATTGGTATTGATGGTAGGATATCTTACCTCTTTTTTCGTATTGCTATTGTGCACTATTTGTATATACCTTGTATTTGTCGAAGACGACGGCAAGGAGGTCGGTGCTACCGAACCTTCGAGCGGGTGGCCGCACCTCAACTAGCATCGGCTTGGAGATGGAGGCGCGCATGCACGGACTTCGGGCGACGTGCGTCGACCTTTTGGGAGGGCCGAATGCGGCACATCAACCTCGGCTCCGATCGCCTGTGTGTACCTCGGCGACGTGTCTATTGCTCTAGCCTGGAGGCGACACGAGATGCCGTTCTCACCGCCATATTCGACTACGTCCGGAGTTCTATCTACCCATTCGCGAGATGTGGGGTTCTCGTTTCCACAACCCGCGTGAAGACTCATTTGATTCTACGGCTCGGGCCCCGTCCCGTGTCTCTGCTATTCCTATGGTGATTTCTCTCGATGATGAGGAAGATCCTGAGAAAGATCCCGAGGAAGTCCCTGAGGACGACCCCGAAGAGGACCCTGAAGAGGATCCTGACACGATTCCTCCTCACATGAGGGATTGACACCACTGGTAGCTACTGATGGCTGCCAGTCTTTTATTTTGGGGGCCTGATGGTATTTTTGTCTTATGGGTTGTATATTTTGTTATTCTGGAGTAGTGTTGATATGTAAATCCATAGGCAGGTATAGTTTTGCTTTTTGGATTGATTCCAGGCTTGTAACTAAAACACCGTTATATTTAAGTATATGTATGTATGTTATTCAGGTGAAATTTCATTTATTGCTTTATTTTATGGTAATTAACATTCCGCATTGTCATCATTATTATAAAAAAAAAAAATATACTGCTATTTTTACATATTAAAGTATCAGGTAATTCAACCTTTAATTATTTAAACCGGGTCTTAAGTGATTAATTATTTAATTTCCGCATTTTATTTTATTTGACAATGTGACGTTCCCTCCAGAAAAGGGGCGTTACATTAAGTTGGTATCAGAGCCCCGGTTTATGTTTTCTTTGGGTTTTGTGTGTGAGTCTGTGTTGTTTGTGCTGTGTGAAATCTCTGTGATTGGTATTCCGAATGAATACATTTAACTCTCTCTATATGTTTCAGCTTACATAACTTTAGAGAAAGTGAAATGGCGAGAAGTGGAGATATCGCAGCTGCAGTAGAAGCGATGCAGCGGATGGCAGAACTTATTGCGCAACAAAATGAGCGTGCTGTTCAACAACAAGAACAATCTGCTCAACAACATGAGGTGACTGCTGATGCGCAGCAATTTAGCAAAATTTCATCGTCACAACCCTCCGCAATTTAAGGGAGAATTTGATCCTGACAAAGCTAGTCTATGGATCAAGGAGCTGGAAAAGGTCTTCCGTGGCATGAACTGTGCCGAGGATAAGAAGGTGAATTATGCTACTTTCATGCTTACGGGTAATGCTGAAAACTGGTGGAACGGAGCTCAGAAAGCATTGGAAGCCGCAGGAACTGATATCACCTGGGAAATGTTCAAGGACAAGTTTTTGGACAAGTATTTTCCTGAAAACGCGAGCTCTCTTGAAAGAAGGAGCTCAGGGATACATGCTGCTGTCTTCTTTGAGAATCGAGATTGAGGCCGACTTGAGCACTATTCCTGTAGTGAGGGAATTCTCTGAAGTCTTTCCAGAAGAAGTGCCTGGATTACCACCGACTCGTGAGATAGAGTTTGCTATTGATCTGGTACCGGGAGCTGGTCCTGTGTCTATAGCACCCTATCGAATGTCACCAACGGAACTGGCAGAACTTAAGAAACAGCTGGAAGAGCTTTTGGAGAAACAGTTCGTCCGACCAAGTGTATCACCTTGGGGAGCGCCTGTATTATTGGTTCAGAAAAAGGACGGTACTTCAAGACTGTGCGTGGACTACAGGCAATTGAACAAGTTGACGATCAAGAACAAGTATCCTCTCCCGAGAATTGACGATTTGATGGACCAACTGAAGGGAGCAGCGGTGTTTTCGAAGATCGATTTGAGATCTGGGTATCATCAGATAAGAGTGAAAACGGAGGATGTACCCAAGACTGCTTTCCGTACCCGATACGGTCATTACGAGTATCTTGTGATGCCGTTTGGCGTGACGAATGCACCTGCTATCTTCATGGACTACATGAACCGCATCTTTCGTCCGTACTTGGATAGGTTTGTTGTCGTCTTCATTGATGACATCCTGATATATTCTCAGAATCAGGAGGATCATGCTGAACATCTCAGCAAAGTTCTTCAAATTTTGAAGGAGAAAGAGCTGTATGCAAAACTATCGAAGTGTGAGTTTTGGCTTGACGAAGTGAAGTTTTTGGGCCATGTGATCTCAAAGGAAGGAATCGCGGTAGATCCGTCAAAAGTAGAGGCAGTGTTACAATGGGAACAGCCAAAGTCCGTAACGGAGGTTCGTAGCTTCGTGGGCTTAGCTGGATATTACAGGAGATTCATTGAAGGATTTTCCAAAATTGCTGGACCACTCACCCAGTTGACAAAGAAGAATCAGACTTTTGAATGGACTGATAGCTGCGAGCAGAGTTTCCAAGAATTGAAGGAACGACTCACTACTTCACCAGTATTGGTATTACCTGATCCGAATGAGCCATTCGAGGTGTATTGTGATGCTTCGTATCAGGGATTGGGATCTGTCCTTATGCAACACAGAAAAGTGGTGGCCGATGCTTCGCGACAGTTGCGAGTGCACGAGAAGAACTACCCGACACACGATTTAGAGTTGGCAGCTGTAGTCTTTGCTCTAAAGATATGGAGACATTTTCTTTATGGAGCAACGTTCAACATCTTCAGTGACCACAAGAGCTTGAAATACTTATATGATCAGAAGGAGTTGAATATGAGACAGCGGAGATGGCTAGAATTCCTGAAGGATTACGATTTTCAGTTGTTGTATCATCCTGGCAAGGCGAATGTCGTGGCTGACGCCTTAAGTAGAAAGAGCATCAAGTGCCGCTTTGATGATCAAGGAGAAGGAGCTCATTGAACAATTTAGAGATGTGTGGTCGTTTGTAGAGTTGAAACCGGGAGAAATCTGCATGAATATGGTTACCATCTCAAGCGAGCTGATGGAAGATATCCGGGAAAAGGAATTTTTGCAAGAAGTGCGAGAGCTGATAAAGCAAGGCAAGGAAACAGAGTTCAAAGAAGGAACGGATGGAATTCTAAGATTTCGGGAAAGAATTTGTATTCCTCGTGACCAAGAGCTTAGACAATATATTGTGAATCACGCTCACACGAGCAAGCTGAATATGCACCCGGGCATAACAAAGATGTACCAGGATTTGAAGAAGTTGTTTTGGTGGCATGGACTGAAAAGTGACGTTACTAGATGTGTGTCGACTTGCCTAGTCTGTCAGAAAGCAAAAGTGGAACACCAACGACCTGCTGGATTGCTGCAACCATTGTCTATTCCTGAATGGAAATGGGACAGCATTGCGATGGATTTCGTTGTGGGGTTACCTAAGACAAGGTTAGGACATGACTCGATATGGGTAATAGTTGATCGACTTACAAAGTCTGCTCATTTCCTCCCGATTAACATAAGGTATAGTTTGGAGAAACTGGCCGACTGTATATTGGAGAAATTGTCAGACTGCATGGTATACCTACGAGTATAGTTTCGGATAGAGATCCGAGATTTACTTCAAAGTTGTGGCAGAGTTTGCAAGCATCATTGGGAACGAAATTGCGCCTAAGCTCGGCGTATCATCCGCAAACCGATGGTCAATCGGAAAGAACGATCCAATCTCTAGAAGATTTGCTTAGAGCTTGTACCATTGAATAGTGGAGGTTGGGATCAGATCTTACCATTAATAGAGTTCACTTATAATAACAGTTACCATTCGAATATAGGGATGGCACCCTATGAAGCTCTATATGGAAGACGGTGTCGAACACCATTGTGTTGGTACCAAGACGGAGAGCGTCTTACAATTGGGCCAGATATTATTCAACAAACAACTGAGAAAGTTAAGACGATTCAAGAAAAGATGAAGACTGCTCAGAGCCGGCAAAAGAGTTATGCCGATAAGAGAAGGAAACCTCTTGAGTTCGAAGAAGGTGAGCACGTATTCTTGAAAGTCACACTCACGACTGGGGTCGGCCGGGCTTTGAAATCTAGAAAACTCACTCCAAAATTCCTTGGACCTTACCAAATTCTTCGCCGCGTAGGTCCAGTAGCTTACCAAATAGCCTTACCTCCCATTCTTTCAAACATACACAATGTTTTCCATGTGTCACAGATTCGTAAGTATTTGCCTGATCCAAGTCATGTGATAGCACCAGACACAGTACAGTTGAAAGAGAACTTAACCTATGAGGCACCTCCCGTGAGAATCGAGGATCGACGGATAAAGCAACTTCGAGGCAAGGAAATTCCATTAGTAAAGGTGATCTGGAATGAAGCAACTGGTGATGCTACTTGGGAATTAGAAGATAAGATGAAGGAGCAACATCCTGAATTGTTTTGAGGTATGTAAATTTCGAGGACGAAATTTCTTTTTAGTTGGGGAGTATTGTAACATCCGAAAACTGTTCATTCATTTATAAAATGTCATTTTATAATATTCTTGATTTTAGGAATTTTTCGGAATTTTACGGAAACGTCGAATATTTTAATATATTCCTCGTTTTACGTGCACACCGGGCTGAGAATTTCTGAGATCAGTGTAACACTCCGAAAATTGATTATTCCATCACCAATAGTCATCTCCTAATATTTGTGATTTTTGAGAATTTTATGGGAATTTTTCGAAAACGTCGAATATTTTACTATATTCCTCGTTTTGCGTGCTTACTGCGCGGAACTGAGATAATGCGACATTTTCTCTGTGAATCTTGGACTATGGATAAGTCGACGGGGGATCTTACTAAACCCGAGACTTGGACACACAATTTACGAGGTTCGCACCATTTTTCGAGAAACCTTGACGGATAAATTAAATTAATACTTGTGTAAATTTCATCCTGTCGATAAATTAATACCGACTTCGTCGATTGTAACTATTATCCATTGGATAATAACATGCATTAGAAATCCTATCATATTATCCTAATGCAATCTATTTTGTGTCCAATCCATTCACTTTAATTCAAATTTAATAGTATTTTATTCTAAGCTTCCATGACAAGCTTTGACCCAAGCTTTGACCAAACCAATTGGCTTCCTTTGGAAGCCAAAATTGATCACTCTCTCTCCCTCTTTCACGTCAGCTGCTGTTTGGAAAAGGGGAAGGATTGGTTTTAACTAACCAAATATTGCATTATAGCATTTATCACCCAAAAGCTTATTTCCTTCTTCACTTTTACGTTCTCCCTCTTCCATTTCCTTCTTCAACATTTCTTTCTTTTCTCTCCCACTCACTCACGTGCAGCCCACTCTCCCAATTCCCCAACCATCACAAAAACAATACTTGATCATACTTTCTTAATCTCCTACTCCTTCTCATCATCTTTTGTGCTTGGAGTTTTCAAGAAAGCTTCCATCTTCAACCTCTTTTCAAGCCTTGAAGGTGAGCTTCCATGGTGAAAATTCTCTAATTTAATTCCATTTTCGTTTTTCATTTTCACCTTGATTTTATGGCTATTCTCTTCTTCATTTTCACACCATTTCCTTGTTCTAATTCATGTTGCATTTTCTAGGGTTTTTGGAGCCAAAAATCCGAAAATCAAAGGGGTTCTTGGAGTGTTCTTGGTTCTTCTTCTTGGTAAGAGGAAGATTAATCCCCCTCAACCTCTTTAGCAACTAGGGACCTTGTATTTAATTTTTGGAAGAAAAACCACATAGTGGTTATTCTTGAATATGCTTGTAAATTTGCCTACTTGATTGCTATCTTAGTTTAGCTTTGAGAAATGGATTGAATGGTTGTTTAATCATGTATGTTTGTGATTAGAATCCATGTTTGATTGCTGAATTTTCTGGTTGCTGGACACTATGAGAAGGCCACGGTTTTGGGGCTGTTTTTGCTTGGAAATTGCATGGTGAATGATGCTTAATTTTTGGTCAATGCATGCTTAATTTAATCAAGTGTTTAATGTTGATTTAAGTGGAGAAAAATTCTGGCTCTTTGGACCCCTGAATGTGTCACGGTTTTGGGGCTGTTTTGGGCTGGAAAATGAAGGGAAATGATGCTTAAATTTTGATCAATGCAAGGCTAATTAAATCAAGTAGTTAAGGTTGATCCAAGTGGACAAAATTCTGGTTGTTGGACCTTAGTGAGTGCCACGGTTTTAGAACTAGTTGGTCCTTGAGTTTGAACCTAGGTCATGAACAACTAAGAGAGTGATTTTTGGGTTTGATTCAAATCAAGAGGTTTAAGTTAGTGATTAATGCTTTCTAAGTGTTAATGAACTAGTTAAGGACTTAAAATCACATAGAAAATGATCTTGAGTGATTGAAATTGAGAATTGTTTCAAAAGAACCATTTTCGGATTCAGCAGAATCCAGTGAGCAGTCAGCGATGTTTGCTGCATAACTCGAGCTACCGATATCGGAATGACCTGATTCTAGAGCCATTTGAAAGCTAAGACGTAAGGCTTCATGTAGTAAAAATTTCAGAATTCTTGAGCAAGCCAATCAATACCAGTTTCTGTTTGAACCCACGACAGATTCTGCCGAAAAATGTATTCTGGCAGTCAGTAAACATGATTGCATAATTTCTTGATCCGATGTCGTATGGACATGAAACTGGTGCCATTTGAAATCTAAGACGTGAGGCTTCATGTGATAAAAATTTTAGAATTTTCCCCCATGTAGTATATTCCCAGTTTCAATTTAAAGTTAAGTCAAGAAATTAGGGTTCTTGGTGAGTTAATTTAACAAGTGAATAACTTAAATAAATTAGAGGAATGACGTGTAGTTGATGACTTGAATGGATTTGAGATTTGAGCCATTGTGAGGCCACAACCTCTAAGGTATTTTTGAGTGTAAGTATTGGATTTTGATAAATTGGAATCATAAGGAATTAAGAAATTAGGAACCTATTTAATGAAATGGATAATTAATGAGTTGGAAGGATTTAATAAAATCAAGACTTCATAAATCTTAAAGGACTAAGAGTGAAAGCATCATAAAATTTAAGGTAATTCTAAATGAGTGAAGAACATGAGAGTGTGAGGCCTAAGAGCTTAAATAAATTACAAGTTTTGGGAAATTGAATGGCCTTGGAATGTTAAATTGATTTTAAGAATTGATTTTGAACATGAACCTTGAAAACGGAAACAAATACTAAGTTAGGATTCATAATGAACCTAATGACGCATCAATTGACTTGATCCTTGTATTCGATGATATGGGTCCATGTGAGTGACCATTTGTATATTGATGCTTATATTGGCCAATTGCGGCATATTATGGAATTGTATGAAATTGTGAATCATACGTATTAATGAATGATATTGTGATTATCCTTGAAATGTGTTATTGGCTTGATGTGGATCCGTGGATGGGATTAAACCTTGTTGCTAAATGTTATGACATGCATTTGAAGCAGGATTGACCTAGTTGATATGAGAAGCATGATTTAGTCATGCATTGAACCCATATGCATTTAAATACGCATCGTTATGGTGACATTGGGCCGTTGAATTATACTATGGAAATATCCGGTTGACGATTGAGTCGGATATACTATGGAAATATCCGGTTGACGATTGAGTCGGATATACTATGGAAATATCCGGTTGACGATTGAGTCGGATATACTATGGAAATATCCGGTTGACGATTGAGTCGGATATACTATGAAAACATACGGTTGACGATTGAGTCGGATGTACTTTGGATTCATCTCCATGGATTAGGGTATTGGGCGTCCATGCATATGCATCACATTATTATACATTTATTTATTGATCTTTGTTTTGTATAATATGAATGGTTGACTACTCTTATTATTATGGACTGCACTGGATTTAAGCGTGTCGGATTTAACCGCTGGATTTAACCGCACTGGATTTAGCTGTCGGATTTAACCGTCTGGATTTAACCTTGCCTGGATTTAACCGCACTGGATTTAGCTGTACTGGATTTAATTGCACTGGATTTGCTTGTCTAGATATTATGACTTATTCATATTCCCCTGTCGATGACCGCCGATTTTGGGTTATCTGTTTAGAAATTTATTTATTGCCTTTACATGCTACGTGGGCGCTATGCGCCGATTCGGTTCTTGGTTGCTTGTATTGGTATTGATGGTAGGATATCTTACCTCTTTTCTGTATTGCTATTGTGCACTATTTGTATATACCTTGTATTTGTCGAAGACGACGGCAAGGAGGTCGGTGCTACTGAACCTTCGAGCGGGTGGCCGTACCTCAACTAGCATCAGCTTGGAGATGGAGGCGCGCATGCACGGACTTCTGGGCGACGTGCGTCTGACCTTTTTGGGAGGGCCAGAATGCTGGCACATCAACCTCAGCTCCGATTGTGTGTGTACCTCGGCGACGTGTCTATTGCTCTAGCCTGGAGGCGACACGAGATGCCGTTCTCACCGCCATATTCGACTACGTCCGGAGTTCTATCTACCCATTCGCGAGATGTGGGGTTCTCGTTTCCACAACCCGCGTGAAGACTCATTTGATTCTACACTCGGGCCCCGTCCCGTGTCTCGCTATTCCTATGGTGATTTCCTCGATGATGAGGAAGATCCCGAGAAAGATCCCGAGGAAGTCCCCGAGGACGACCCGAAGAGGACCCCGAAGAGGATCCCGACACGATTCCTCCTCACATGAGGGATTGACACCCTTGGTAGCTACCGATGGCCGCCGTCTTTTATTTTGGGGGCCGATGGTATTTTTGTCTTATGGGTTGTATATTTTGTTATTACGGAGTAGTGTTGATATGTAAATCCATAGGCAGGTATAGTTTTGCTTTTTGGATTGATTCCAGGCTTGTAACTAAAACACCGTTATATTTAAGTATATGTATGTATGTTATTCGGTGAAATTTCATTTATTGCTTTATTTTATGGTAATTAACATTCCGCATTGTCATCATTATTATAAAAAAAAAAAATATACTTGCTATTTTTACATATTAAAGTATCGAGTAATTCAACCTTTAATTATTTAAAGGGTCTTAAGTGATTAATTATTTAATTTCCGCATTTTATTTTATTTGACAATGTGACGTTCCCTCCGAGAAAAGGGCGTTACATTAAGTTGGTATCGAGCCCGGTTTATGTTTTCTTTGGGTTTTGTGTGTGAGTACGTGTTGTTTGTTTTGTGTGTGAAATCTCTGTGATTGGTATTCGAATGAATACATTTAACTCTCTCTATATGTTTCACTTACATAACTTTAGAGAAAGTGAAATGGCGAGAAGTGGAGATATCGCAGTGCGGCAGAGAAGCGATGCGGCGGATGGCGTAACTTATTGCGCAACAAAATGAGCGTCTTTGTTCAACAACAAGAACAATCCGCTCAACAACATGAGGTGACTCGCAGCGATGCGCAATTTAGCATAATTTCATCGTCACAACCCTCCGCAATTTAAGGGAGAATTTGATCCTGACAAAGCTAGTCTATGGATCAAGGAGCTGGAAAAGGTCTTCCGTGGCATGAACTGTGCCGAGGATAAGAAGGTGAATTATGCTACTTTCATGCTTACGGGTAATGCTGAAAACTGGTGGAACGGAGCTCAGAAAGCATTGGAAGCCGCAGGAACTGATATCACCTGGGAAATGTTCAAGGACAAGTTTTTGGACAAGTATTTTCCTGAAAACGCGAGCTCTCTTGAAAGAAGGAGCTCAGGGATACATGCTGCTGTCTTCTTTGAGAATCGAGATTGAGGCCGACTTGAGCACTATTCCTGTAGTGAGGGAATTCTCTGAAGTCTTTCCAGAAGAAGTGCCGGATTACCACCGACTCGTGAGATAGAGTTTGCTATTGATCTGTGCACGGGAGCTGGTCCTGTGTCTATAGCACCCTATCGAATGTCACCAACGGAACTGGCAGAACTTAAGAAACAGCTGGAAGAGCTTTTGGAGAAACAGTTCGTCCGACCAAGTGTATCACCTTGGGGAGCGCCTGTATTATTGGTTCGGAAAAAGGACGGTACTTCAAGACTGTGCGTGGACTACAGGCAATTGAACAAGTTGACAATCAAGAACAAGTATCCTCTCCCGAGAATTGACGATTTGATGGACCAACCTGAAGGGAGCAATGCGGTGTTTTCGAAGATCGATTTGAGATCTGGGTATCATCGATAAGAGTGAAAACGGAGGATGTACCCAAGACGCTTTTCCGTACCCGATACGGTCATTACGAGTATCTTGTGATGCCGTTTGGCGTGACGAATGCACCTGCTATCTTCATGGACTACATGAACCGCATCTTTCGTCCGTACTTGGATAGGTTTGTTGTCGTCTTCATTGATGACATCCTGATATATTCTCAGAATCAGGAGGATCATGCTGAACATCTCAGCAAAGTTCTTCAAATTTTGAAGGAGAAAGAGCTGTATGCAAAACTATCAAAGTGTGAGTTTTGGCTTGACGAAGTGAAGTTTTTGGGCCATGTGATCTCAAAGGAAGGAATCGCGGTAGATCCGTCAAAAGTAGAGGCAGTGTTACAATGGGAACAGCCAAAGTCCATAACGGAGGTTCGTAGCTTCGTGGGCTTAGCTGGATATTACAGGAGATTCATTGAAGGATTTTCCAAAATTGCTGGACCACTCACCCAGTTGACAAAGAAGAATCGACTTTTGAATGGATGATAGCTGCGAGCGAGTTTCCAAGAATTGAAGGAACGACTCACTACTTCACCGCATTGGTATTACCCGATCCGAATGAGCCATTCGAGGTGTATTGTGATGCTTCGTATCGGATTGGGATCCGTCCTTATGCAACACGAGAAAAGTGGTGGCCGATGCTTCGCGACGGGTTGCGAGTGCACGAGAAGAACTACCCGACACACGATTTAGAGTTGGCGGTGTAGTCTTTGCTCTAAAGATATGGAGACATTTTCTTTATGGAGCAACGTTCAACATCTTCGGTGACCACAAGAGCTTGAAATACTTATATGATCGAAGGAGTTGAATATGAGACAGCGGAGATGGCTAGAATTCCGAAGGATTACGATTTTCAGTTGTTGTATCATCCTGGCAAGGCGAATGTCGTGGCTGACGCCTTAAGTAGAAAGACTGTCAGTGTTTCTGCTTTGATGATCAAGGAGAAGGAGCTCATTGAACAATTTAGAGATGTGTGGTCGTTTGTAGAGTTGAAACCGGGAGAAATCTGCATGAATATGGTTACCATCTCAAGCGAGCTGATGGAAGATATCCGGGAAAAGGAATTTTTGCAAGAAGTGCGAGAGCTGATAAAGCAAGGCAAGGAAACAGAGTTCAAAGAAGGAACGGATGGAATTCTAAGATTTCGGGAAAGAATTTGTATTCCTCGTGACCAAGAGCTTAGACAATATATTGTGAATCACGCTCACACGAGCAAGCTGAATATGCACCCGGGCATAACAAAGATGTACCAGGATTTGAAGAAGTTGTTTTGGTGGCATGGACTGAAAAGTGACGTTACTAGATGTGTGTCGACTTGCCTAGTCTGTCAGAAAGCAAAAGTGGAACACCAACGACCTGCTGGATTGCTGCAACCATTGTCTATTCCTGAATGGAAATGGGACAGCATTGCGATGGATTTCGTTGTGGGGTTACCTAAGACAAGGTTAGGACATGACTCGATATGGGTAATAGTTGATCGACTTACAAAGTCTGCTCATTTCCTCCCGATTAACATAAGGTATAGTTTGGAGAAACTGACCCGACTGTATATTGGAGAAATTGTCAGACTGCATGGTATACCTACGAGTATAGTTTCGGATAGAGATCCGAGATTTACTTCAAAGTTGTGGCAGAGTTTGCAAGCATCATTGGGAACGAAATTGCGCCTAAGCTCGGCGTATCATCCGCAAACCGATGGTCAATCGGAAAGAACGATCCAATCTCTAGAAGATTTGCTTAGAGCTTGTACCATTGAACAGACTGGAGGTTGGGATCAGATCTTACCATTAATAGAGTTCACTTATAATAACAGTTACCATTCGAGTATAGGGATGGCACCCTATGAAGCTCTATATGGAAGACGGTGTCGAACACCATTGTGTTGGTACCAAGACGGAGAGCGTCTTACAATTGGGCCAGATATTATTCAACAAACAACTGAGAAAGTTAAGACGATTCAAGAAAAGATGAAGACTGCTCAGAGCCGGCAAAAGAGTTATGCCGATAAGAGAAGGAAACCTCTTGAGTTCGAAGAAGGTGAGCACGTATTCTTGAAAGTCACACCCACGACTGGGGTCGGCCGGGCTTTGAAATCTAGAAAACTCACTCCAAAATTCCTTGGACCTTACCAAATTCTTCGCCGCGTAGGTCTAGTAGCTTACCAAATAGCCTTACCTCCCATTCTTTCAAACATACACAATGTTTTCCATGTGTCACAGATTCGTAAGTATTTGCCTGATCCAAGTCATGTGATAGCACCGGCACACGCATGTACAGTTGAAAGAGAACTTAACCTATGAGGCACCTCCCGTGAGAATCGAGGATCGACGGATAAAGCAACTTCGAGGCAAGGAAATTCCATTAGTAAAGGTGATCTGGAATGAAGCAACTGGTGATGCTACTTGGGAATTAGAAGATAAGATGAAGGAGCAACATCCTGAATTGTTTTGAGGTATGTAAATTTCGAGGACGAAATTTCTTTTTAGTTGGGGAGTATTGTAACATCCCGAAAACTGTTCATTCATTTATAAAATGTCATTTTATAATATTCTTGATTTTTAGGAATTTTTCTGGAATTTTACGGAAACGTCGAATATTTTAATATATTCCTCGTTTTGCGTGCACACTGGGCTGAGAATTTCTGAGATCAGTGTAACACTCCGAAAATTGATTATTCCATCACCAATAGTCATCTCCTAATATTTGTGATTTTTGAGAATTTTATGGGAATTTTCCGGAAACGTCGAATATTTTACTATATTCCTCGTTTTGCGTGCTTACTGCGCGGAACTGAGATAATGCGACATTTTCTCTGTGAATCTTGGACTATGGATAAGTCGACGGGGGATCTTACTAAACCCGAGACTTGACACAGTTTACGAGGTTCGCACCATTTTTCGAGAAACCTTGACAGATAAATTAAATTAATACTGTGTAAATTTCATCTGTCAGATAAATTAATACTGACTTCTGTCGACTGTAACTATTATCCATTGGATAATAACATGCATTAGAAATCCTATCATATTATCCTAATGCAATCTATTTTGTGTCCAATCCATTCACTTTAATTCAAATTTAATAGTATTTTATTCTAAGCTTCCATGACAAGCTTTGACCCAAGCTTTGACCAACTAATTGGCTTCCTTTGGAAGCCAAAATTGATCACTCTCTCTCTCCCTCTTTCACGTCACTGCTGTTTGGAAAAGGGGGAAGGATTGGTTTTAACTAACCAAATATTGCATTATAGCATTTATCACCCAAAAGCTTATTTCCTTCTTCACTTTTACGTTCTCCCTCTTCCATTTCCTTCTTCAACATTTCTTTCTTTTCTCTCCCACTCACTCACGGCAGCCCACTCTCCCAATTCCCCAACCATCACAAAAACAATACTTGATCATACTTTCTTAATCTCCTACTCCTTCTCATCATCTTTTGTGCTTGGAGTTTTCAAGAAAGCTTCCATCTTCAACCTCTTTTCAAGCCTTGAAGGTGAGCTTCCATGGCTGAAAATTCTCGAATTTAATTCCATTTTCGTTTTTCATTTTCACCTTGATTTTATGGCTATTCTCTTCTTCATTTTCACACCATTTCCTTGTTCTAATTCATGTTGCATTTTCTAGGGTTTTTGGAGCCAAAAATCCGAAAATCAAAGGGGTTCTTGGAGTGTTCTTGGTTCTTCTTCTTGGTAAGAGGAAGATTAATCCCCCTCAACCTCTTTAGCAACTAGGGACCTTGTATTTAATTTTTGGAAGAAAAACCACATAGTGGTTATTCTTGAATATGCTTGTAAATTTGCCTACTTGATTGCTATCTTAGTTTAGCTTTGAGAAATGGATTGAATGGTTGTTTAATCATGTATGTTTGTGATTAGAATCCATGTTTGATTGCTGAATTTTCTGGTTGCTGGACACTATGAGAAGGCCACGGTTTTGGGGCTGTTTTTGCTTGGAAATTGCATGGTGAATGATGCTTAATTTTTGGTCAATGCATGCTTAATTTAATCAAGTGTTTAATGTTGATTTAAGTGGAGAAAAATTCTGGCTCTTTGGACCCCTGAATGTGTCACGGTTTTGGGGCTGTTTTGGGCTGGAAAATGAAGGGAAATGATGCTTAAATTTTGATCAATGCAAGGCTAATTAAATCAAGTAGTTAAGGTTGATCCAAGTGGACAAAATTCTGGTTGTTGGACCTTAGTGAGTGCCACGGTTTTAGAACTAGTTGGTCCTTGAGTTTGAACCTAGGTCATGAACAACTAAGAGAGTGATTTTTGGGTTTGATTCAAATCAAGAGGTTTAAGTTAGTGATTAATGCTTTCTAAGTGTTAATGAACTAGTTAAGGACTTAAAATCACATAGAAAATGATCTTGAGTGATTGAAATTGAGAATTGTTTCAAAAGAACCATTTTCGGATTCAGCAGAATCCAAAGTGAGCAGTCAGCGATGTTTGCTGCGTGCATAACTCGAGCTACCGATATCGGAATGACCTGATTCTAGAGCCATTTGAAAGCTAAGACGTAAGGCTTCATGTAGTAAAAATTTCAGAATTCTTGAGCAAGCCAATCAATACCAGTTTCTGTTTGAACCCACGACAGATTCTGCCGAAAAATGTATTCTGGCAGTCAGTAAACATGATTGCATAATTTCTTGATCCGATGTCGTATGGACATGAAACTGGTGCCATTTGAAATCTAAGACGTGAGGCTTCATGTGATAAAAATTTTAGAATTTTCCCCCATGTAGTATATTCCCAGTTTCAATTTAAAGTTAAGTCAAGAAATTAGGGTTCTTGGTGAGTTAATTTAACAAGTGAATAACTTAAATAAATTAGAGGAATGACGTGTAGTTGATGACTTGAATGGATTTGAGATTTGAGCCATTGTGAGGCCACAACCTCTAAGGTATTTTTGAGTGTAAGTATTGGATTTTGATAAATTGGAATCATAAGGAATTAAGAAATTAGGAACCTATTTAATGAAATGGATAATTAATGAGTTGGAAGGATTTAATAAAATCAAGACTTCATAAATCTTAAAGGACTAAGAGTGAAAGCATCATAAAATTTAAGGTAATTCTAAATGAGTGAAGAACATGAGAGTGTGAGGCCTAAGAGCTTAAATAAATTACAAGTTTTGGGAAATTGAATGGCCTTGGAATGTTAAATTGATTTTAAGAATTGATTTTGAACATGAACCTTGAAAACGGAAACAAATACTAAGTTAGGATTCATAATGAACCTAATGACGCATCAATTGACTTGATCCTTGTATTCTCGATGATATGGGTCCATGTGAGTGACCATTTGTATATTGATGCTTATATTGGCCAATCATGCATATTATGGAATTGTATGAAATTGTGAATCATACGTATTAATGAATGATATTGTGATTATCCTTGAAATGTGTTATTGGCTTGATGTGGATCCGTGGATGGGATTAAACCTTGTTGCTAAATGTTATGACATGCATTTGAAGCAGGATTGACCTAGTTGATATGAGAAGCATGATTTAGTCATGCATTGAACCCATATGCATTTAAATACGCATCGTTATGGTGACATTGGGCCGTTGAATTATACTATGGAAATATCTGGTTGACGATTGAGTCGGATATACTATGGAAATATCTGGTTGACGATTGAGTCGGATATACTATGGAAATATCTGGTTGACGATTGAGTCGGATATACTATGAAAACATCTGGTTGACGATTGAGTCGGATGTACTTTGGATTCATCTCCATGGAGTAGGGTATTGGGCGTCCATGCATATGCATCACATTATTATACATTTATTTATTGATGCTGTTTTGTATAATATGAATGGTTGACTACTCTTATTATTATGGACTGCCTGGATTTAACTGTCTGGATTTAACTGCCTGGATTTAACTGTCTGGATTTAACTGCCTGGATTTAACTGTCTGGATTTAACTGTCTGGATTTAACTGCCTGGATTTAACTGCCTGGATTTAACTGTCTGGATTTAACTGCCTGGATTTAACTGTCTAGATATTATGACTTATTCATATTCCCTGTCGATGACTGCCTGACTGGTTATCTGTTTAGAAATTTATTTATTGCCTTTACATGCTACGTGGGCGCTATGCGCCGTTCGGTTCTTGGTTGCTGTATTGGTATTGATGGTAGGATATCTTACCTCTTTTCTGTATTGCTATTGTGCACTATTTGTATATACCTTGTATTTGTCGAAGACGACGGCAAGGAGGTCGGTGCTACTGAACCTTCGAGTGGGTGGCCGTACCTCAACTAGCATCAGCTTGGACATGGAGGCGCGCATGCACGGACACGGGCGACGTGCGTCGACCTTTTGGGAGGGCTGAATGCTGGCACATCAACCTCAGCTCCGATCGCTGTGTGTACCTCGGCGACGTGTCTATTGCTCTAGCCTGGAGGCGACATGAGATGCCGGTTCTCACCTGCCATATTCGACTACGTCTGGAGTTCTATCTACCCATTCGCGAGATGTGGGGTTCTCGTTTCCACAACCCGCGTGAAGACTCATTTGATTCTACAGCTCGGGCCCCGTCCCGTGTCTCTGCTATTCCTATGGTGATTTCCTCTGATGATGAGGAAGATCCTGAGGAAGATCCCGAGGAAGTCCCTGAGGACGACCCCGAAGAGGACCCTGAAGAGGATCCTGACACGATTCCTCCTCACATGAGGGATTGACACCACTGGTAGCTACTGATGGCTGTCAGTCTTTTATTTTGGGGGCCTGATGGTATTTTTGTCTTATGAGTTGTATATTTTGTTATTATGGAGTAGTGTTGATATGTAAATCCATAGCGTGTATAGTTTTGCTTTTTGGATTGATTCCAGGCTTGTAACTAAAACACCGTTATATTTAAGTATATGTATGTATGTTATTCAGGTGAAATTTCATTTATTGCTTTATTTTATGGTAATTAACATTCCGCATTGTCATCATTATTATAAAAAAAAAATATATACTGCTATTTTTACATATTAAAGTATCAGGTAATTCAACCTTTAATTATTTAAACCGGGTCTTAAGTGATTAATTATTTAATTTCCGCATTTTATTTTATTTGACAATGTGACGTTCCCTCCAAAAAAGGGGCGTTACAATTAGCAATTGAATGGATTCCTAATGATCAATGATGGATTAAATTCAAGATTAGTTGATTTCCTTGGATTGGTTGTTACTTAATTCTATTTAAAATTTGTAATTACTTTCTGTTAATTAATTTTACAATCCTTTTCCTCCTACTCACCTCTTAATTGATTGCTTGATTAGAGTGATCTAAGGGCTCGACCTGGTTGTGCCTTATACTACAAGTATTTTGGTGAATCAGTTTATAAATTGATTTAATTTAATAGTCTTGACAGCTACTATTGCTTTTCTCACAATCAAATGCAAATCAAATTTCCTCCATTTTCCTTTCACAAGTGCAAATGGGCTCATCTCAATAGAGTTGTTTCATAGCTTTGTGCAAAGGCGGCGATGGCTTATTGTGAGGGTGGTGGCAATGGTGACAGTGACAGGGAGTCAGGTTTTGCTTGCCATGACCATGAACCCATATTTCGATCTGCTGAAGTCACCCCTTTGCCATCAACAACCTCTATTTTGATTTGAGCTACAAGACCCACGATGGCGCTTGGTTAGGGCACGTGATGTTCTATTTCATACTTTTGCTTTCTTTTTTTTGGGAATATTTGGTTGCTAATTGGGTTGACAACTAAATTTTGATCTTTACATGTCTACATTCAAAATAATTAAGCATTATTATTGATTTCCTTAATTTATTATGTTTAAATCATTTAAAATTGGTCAACCAATTTGCATGTGTTAATTTTGTTGTCTATCACTACCGAAATTAGAATTGATTGCCTTATTATCTTACAATCACAAATGTTTCCTATTTTATTTTCCTATTATCTTTATATATTCTCTTTCTTGAGAATGATAATGCTACTTACAACTTCTACCAAATTACCTTTAGTAAATCATATTAGAGTGCTAGTCCCAATTTCATCTAAATTAATTTCTTTTGCAGGTAAATCACCTTTGCATTTCTACTAGGTGTTTCTACTAGATGCATTATATGTATCCCTTTCGTCAATCACCTCTACATTCTCTTATGCATTCTACTAGATGTATTATATGTCTCTATACTACCATCATCTCATATTGAATAGCATATGGCATGCTTCAAAGTATTTAATCTATTATAACCTTTTTTAAATAGATGTGATTGTATTAGGTTTTATGGCATTTGATGTCGTCTGTGGGAAACTTTAAATTTCTAATCCCCTCCAACCATAGTGAGCACAAGACAGAACTCAAGGAGAGGATATGTTATGCACGCCACCGCAAGCCAAAGGTGGGGTTTAGTGGCACACCATCATCCTCACCCTATCACACCACCACACAATGATTGTTTGACCCAGAATCAACCAGTTATTGAAACCTCCGCTGCAAGGAACTAAGAGCCCAATTGTAGGCACCCATGCGATGGGCAAGAAACCTCACTTTCTGATGAAAGCCCACACCTATCACACACGACCTTTGTAAGGGATCGACTTGACCCCCGTGTGCATGGAGCCAATTCTAACGATCATAGGCCTAGAATTCCAGTGCATAGAGTCAATCTGACATATGCAGAACCCATCTGCTTGACATAGTGCGACAACAAGTGGCAGTGCTGGAGGAGCAACAACGCCGAATAGAAAATCTGGAGCGGTCTATGCTTGAGGGCCAGGCCGAATCACACCATGATGACGGAAGGCAGAAGGCGGCCAACGACCAAGGAAGAATGCCACACGTTGATGTCAAAATGTCCAATGTTGTTAATAACAACCCAGACCTCGATGATCAGGAACAACCCTTCTCTACTCAATTAATAGAGTATAAAGTTCCAAGAAACTTCAAGTTTCCAGCCGATGTGGAACTCTATGATGGAACTACAGACTCTCAAGAACACATAGATGTCTATATTTAATCTATGCGCTTCCATGAGGGATCCCTACAATTGTAATTCCGCATCTTCCCCCTCTCCTTAAAGAAGGCGGCCCTCAGATGGTACGTAACCTTACCATCGGGATTTGTCATCAGTTGACAGGGCCTTAGACAGCGCTTCTTGCTACACTACACCACCAGCAAGGAGCAACCCAGATATATTGAATCTCTTTTTAAGATTCACCAAGGGGGCAATGAGACTTTTCACGAATACCTTAAGAGGTTCAATATGACTTGCATTAATGTGGAGAACCTCGATAAGATGATTGCTCTCTGCTTTGTCAAGTGTGGCCTCTAGACTGACTCTTAATTTTTCCAATCTTTGGCAAAGAGAAAGCCAGAAAGTATAGAAGAATTTTGGGAGTAGTCCCAGAAGTACATAAACTTGAAGGAGGTTACTAAGGCTAAGAGGAGCTTAGAGAAGAGTGAGCCCTCTCACCAGAAAGGCAACCAGAACTCCTCTCAGCCCCGAAACTCCTTTAAGGACGATCCACCCCGAACCAAATACTCAACCTACACCCCTCTAAACACGCCACACGCAATGATTCTGAAAAAAATGTTTCAGACTAAGTTCCGGGATATCAATAGGCCAGTTCCTTTAAAGAAATATGCGCAAAAGGATCATACAAAGAATTGTTCGTGGCACAAGGTTTACAACCATGACATAGAAGATTGCTTTCAATTTCATGATGCCATTCAGTCCCTAATTAGGGTAGGATGATTGGAACAGTACATCAACCATGTCCAAAACAATGGACACTGTGGAGGACAAAATGAAAGAAAATGTAGCCCGTGTCCTAGGCAGAGCCCATCTCTGCACCAAAAGAGGAGGTCACAGAGTGCACCTCGCTATAATTTTGATAACCGACAGGATCAAAAAAAGGATACTCTGTCAAAAGACAATGATGGACACCATGCCCAGGTCAATCGAACCATCAACACTATCACTAGTGGTTTCACAGGTGGTGGGTCATCTAATAGCACTTAGAAGAAAGCACTGAAGAAGGCATTGTTGAGCGTCTCCCACTTCGTACCAATATCATGAGTCAGAGATCAGAAGGCACCCCTATCTCCTTTTCAGATGAAGACTACAATGAAATTATCCCAGAGCACAAGGATCCGTTGGTTGTGTCTGGGATAATATCTAATGCTGAGATCCAATGCATTTTGTAGACCATAGGAGTTTAACTGATATTATGTTTATAGAGCTATACGAGAAGTTGGAATTTCCAAACTCAGAGTTGATTCCCTATAATGGCGAGCTCACTGGTTTTACTAGTGAAAAAAATACTTCGGAGGGGTATATTGAGATTTACCTGACCCTGGGGAGCAACAAGCTCTTTAGGACTATCAAGGTCAAGTCCTTGGTCGTGAACTGCCCCTCAACATATAATATCATCTTGGATCGTCCTATGCTGAATGCACTTGGTGTTGTGGTGTCTACAACCTACTTGGCCATGAAATTTCTCAACAAAAACATTAAGGTTGTCATGGTCAAAGGGGACCAGATCATGGCCCGCAAATGCTATAATCAGAGCCTCAAAATCAGCAGGACCCCTAAGACAGTAGAAGCCGACACATCTAGCCTAACTTTAGACTAAGTCAATATTATCACGACTGATTTAAATGTGCGGGAAGAAATTCGGGGTACCATACTCTAGTCAAAAGTTGAACTACAGCAGCTCCAACTTGGTGTCAAGCCAGATTAAGTCACCAAGATTAGGGCAAACTTGGAGGAAGAAGAGAGGCACCAGTTGATTGAGCTCTTGGAGAAACACAAAGACCTCTTTACCCAGACATCCTTTGACATTCCTAGGCTTGACCCCGCCTTCATCAGCCATTGCCTATCTATAAGGAAAGATATGAGGCCGATCTCCTAGAAGAAGAGAAAGATTGGGCCAGAAAGACAAATAGTCATTGAAGAACAAGTCAAGGAGCTGCTTAGTGCCGACTTCATCAAGGAGATATCTTACACCATATGGCTATCTAACCTATTCCTAGTGAAGAAATCAAATAGGAAGTGAAGAGTGTGAGTAGGCTACATGGATTTAAACAAAGCTTTCCCCAAAAATCCGTACCCACTTCCCAACGTCGATAAACTAGTTGACAACTTCTTTGGATTCTATTTGCTGTCTTTCTTGGATGCATACTTTGGGTACAATCAGATCCCAATATACCCCGAAGATGAAGACAAAACCACTTTCATCACTGAGAAGGCGAGTTACTGCTATAGGGTTATGCTCTTTGGACTAAAGAATGTAGGAGCCACCTATCAAGGAGTGATGAATGAGGTTTTTGAGGGCCAAGTGGGGAAAATACTAGAGGTGTATATCAATGATATGATAGTAAAGACTCCATAGGCCATATCACACATCTGGGACCTTGAGTTGGTATTTGCATAACTCCAGAAGCATAACATGAGGCTCAATTTAGTGAAGTGCACTTTTGGGGTCCAAGCAAGTAAATTCTTGGGCTTCATGTTGACTTACCATGGGATCGAGCTAAATCCAGACAAATGCCAAGCAGTGCTCAACATGTGTAGCCAACAGAACATCAAGGAAGTGCAACAACTAATAGGTCATATTGCGGCCTTCACACATTTCCTTGCCAAAGCTGCTTGTAACATCCCAATACTGGTAACCTAGTATACGAAGCATATACCTGGATAAGTAGTATTGGCTATGCTACTTTTGACTTGAACATCATACTAATCCATATCATTTAAGCAAATAATAATGGAGAGTTATATGGAAACTAAAAGATTATACATATATCTTTGCCTCAAAAAGGCACTTACTATACATAAACATTATATAAATTGAAAGCAGTGTAAATAAATACAAAGCTTTACAACTAAGTATAAAAACTATCCTAGTCTTTATACTTTTTCTTCTTGCCTTTAGAAGAACTTCTACCTAGATTTTCATAGGAACAAATGGGGTGAGAAATCAAATTTCTCAGCAAAAGTAACCAATACCAATAGTTTAAACATTCGTAATGAATAAACCAAACTAAAACTAGTAAACATATTCATGTTCTTTGCATAAGAAACATTTACAAGCTTTCCCTCTGTGTAATGTTCCTAAGCAATCTATACTTCTGATCTAATAAACGTAACCACGATGATATCAAACAACTACCTATACAATCATTTAAAATCATCTACAAGACAATCGCCCATACAACTGTCATCGAAGGCAAAAGCACACAAACACAAAAGAATCATAAATCACAACAGAATAGATACCAAAAGATGAAATAAAGAAATAATGTATGATTATACTCAAAGAAAAGTGTATGATAGTGTAGATGCAATGTCATAAGACTTGACTATTCCCTTGGGTAGGGAAGGAATCTGTTATAATAACAAGTAACCTCCAATAACCTACAAAGTAGGGAGGGAGTCTGTTGTATAACATGTAACCTCCTATAACCTACCTAGTAGTCTACCATAAACTAGGTGAATGAGTTCACTAGAAACTGAGTGGATGCCTTCACTATCTCAACTCTAGGAATAGCAAGTATTTGTAAAATGTGATGCGGGTGTGTGACAATGCAGCATTATGTCTAACTCTAACATAACTACCACAAAACTCTATACTAAGTCCATCTTTGCATTACTAACTCTACCTTAACTCTGTGAGAGTATTTCATGCACTACGACATACAATCAATGCTAACTAGACTTAGTACATTTTCTATCTTGGCATTACTAGCTCTACTTTCTCTCTGTGAGAGCTTTCATGCACTATGGCATTCACCCTTACCAACTAGGGCCTATGGCACTAAACTCTGGCCAATCAAACTTAATTTTCTTGTTTCTAGTATCCCACATACTCATCACTTCACAAGTAATATCTAGTGCAACACCATGTTGCCTAGGGAGCTAGATACCTAACCATGACAATCCATAGCCAATGGATGCACAAAGTCACTTCACTTTCCCTTGTATGCCACTTGGTCTTTCTCTCTAAGAAATGCCCTCTCTAGAGCCTCTACACCCTTAAAAAGGCATAAACAAAGGATTCTACCAACTAAGGATCTCAAAGCATAAAAATCCACTTCTTGTTGAATTCTGCTTAGGCGCCATCTCCTTGAGCGTCTGGGCACTCACTAGGTAGAGTATAGCTCTATGCTGTTTCGCGTCACGTGCCTAAGTGCTCTATCTTGAGCGCCTGAGTGCTCTCTGCCCTGCTACGTGAAACTTAACTCTGGTCTATGAGCGCCTAAGCGCTCTGCATAGGGCACCTGAGCGCTCCCCAAATGACAGCAAATTTGCATAATTCTTCAGATTGCTGTACTGTTCCATTGGAACACAACAATGATCCAATCATCTAAAAATGGATTCTAGGTGATTTCTAGCATCAATCTAGGCCCCTAAACTTGTTGTATCCTTTTTACAACCTATTGATTCATGTAGGTCTATATTTATGTTCAAAAACCACCCTAACTCCAACCATCACCAAGTTCCTCATCTATGAACCCCAATGGTTGATCTTGAGCCATAAATGGCTATCTAGCTCTCACTAAACTGAAAACATACTAACCCAGTCCTTGAAATCAAGAACCAAGCAAAAAACATAGGTTTATCTCTTCAAACCCTTATTTATATTCAAGAAACCTAGGTCTATTCAAGATGAACTACAAGGAAAAGATAAATAAAAATCCCCTACCTCTTACTTGGATGAAGATCTTGAAGCTTTACTCTTGCTCTAGGATCTTTCTTCCTTCCTTTCCTTCCCTTTCTCTTCTCTGTTTTCTCTTTCTCTCTTTTCTCTTTTGTTTACTTTTCTCTCCTATTTTCTGCTTTTATCCGTGAGAAGCAAAGTCAAGTTTTGCTTCTTAAGGATAGGCACAAAACTACACCAAAAATCCTGATATGCTAAGAACACTTAGATTCTTTCAAATCCAGATTTTCAGCTTCTAACAAGTTTAAAATAAATCCTAAGATTCATTAAAAATCTTGTTTCACCATTTCTTTATTTTTTCATATCTATTGGGGGTCAATTCAGTATTAAAATTCACAACTAGTATGCCTAAAATTACCAAATTAACTCCTATTATCTTGAAACTTTAATTACACCATACATAGCTCATTTGTGACCTAGAAACAAATTATCCAAATTTGTTTCCTTTAACTTAGCAATTTATGCTATTATCTAAGTCATTTTAGGCTATTTACCACATTCTGTGTTGCAGGAAAGTGCCTAAACTAACTCAGTTTGTTACATAAATTCACTAACATGTCAAACAAGTGTTATGCTACCTTTGTAACAGTACACTAGTCTAACATGCTATTGAGGGTGTTACACTGTTCACAAATCTCTTCTCCTTTTTAGACTGCTTAAAAGGGGGAAAGATTTTGAATAGACTCAAGAGTGCGAGGATGCCTTAACATCCTTGAAAAATCTTCTGTCTTCTCCCCCTATACTGACAAGACCGAAACCCGGTGAGACATTGTACATGTACCTCTCAGTTCAAGAAGAGACTATAAGTTTAGTGCTGATTTGGGAGACGAAAGAGGGGTAGAAGTCAGTCTACTTTGTGAGCAAGATGCTGCAAGGCCTCAAGCTCTGCAACTAGAAAATAAAGAAAGTTGCCTTCACACTCATCATCACGGCTAGAAGACCTAGACAGTACTTTCAGTGCCATCCCATGGTGGTGAGAATAGACCAACCTATCTGTCAGATACTACAAAAGCTAGACCTAGCAGGAAGAATGATCGCCTGATCCATTGAGCTTTCTGAGTTCGGGATCGCGTATGAGCCCTAGCTAGTAATTAAGGCTTAAGCACTTTCAAACTTCCTGACAGAGCTCACATTGGACCCCGACAACCTTGAGGGAATTTCGTGGACCATATTCGTTGATGGATTATTAAACCCCAAAGGAAGTGGTGTCGGGGTGATCTTGGAAAATTCTGAAGGAGTAACAACAGAGAACTCCCTGAAGTTTGAATTCCCCACTTCAAACAATTAGGCAGAGTACAAAGCATACATTGCCGGACTAGTGATAGCCAAGGGTATAGGAGCAGTTGAGATCGCACTTTGCAACAAATCCCAACTTGTGACCTCCTAGATCTGAGGTGATTATCAAGCTAAGGAGCCCATTCTTTAGAAATACTTAGCCAAAGTCCAAGGGCTCCTAAAAACTTTTCAACCTGCCAAGATAGAATACATACCCAAGGAGCAGAACTCCAAGCCGAACCTCTTGTCCAAACTGGCCAGCACCAAGAGCTCAAGCAATAATCGCTCTGTGATCCAAGAGACCCTCTTTTAGTCTCCCATAATGGATTCAACCATTTCCAAGTGGAAGAAGAAGAGCGTACTTAGGTCACCCCTATAATGGAGTACCTTTAGTCCGAAACCTGGCCTAATGATCCAAAGGAAGCCTCCAAGTTAGTCAGAACTGTAGCCCAGTACACTATCTATAATGCACAGTTGTACTATCGTGGGTTCTCTTCACTTCTCCTCAAATGCCTCACACCAAAAAAGGCAGAATATAGATCCATGAGGGGAGTTATGGACACTACTTAGGGGCCAAGCCTTAGCTTTGAAGGCACTTAAGGCTAGTTACTATTGGCCAACAATGGAAGCTGATTCCCTCGTGCATGTATGAGTTTGTGATAAATACCAACAACACCCAAACCATTATCAAGTTCCTCCTAAAGGACTATCCATGACGTTTGTGCCCTGGCCATTCTACAAATGGGGTATAGATATCCTGGGTCTGTTCCCTCAAGCACCTGGACAACTAAAGTACTTGGTGGTGGTTGTGGATTATTTCATTAAATGGATTGAAGTAGAGCCTTTAGCCACGATGACCTCCTCTCGGATCCAGAAACTCACTTGATGCCACATCATCACCAAGTTTGGGGTCCTAGAGTCCATTGTGATGGGTAACGAAACGTAGTTCAAAGAAAAAGGTTTCGAAGAGCTGCTTGCCGGGCTCCAAATCAAGCACCATTACAGTTCCGTTGAGAATCCCAAAACTAATGGAAAAGTTGAAGCCGCCAATCCAGTTATTATTCGAGGAATTAAAAAGAGGTAGGATGAAGCTAAGGGAAACAGGGTTGAACAACTAGACTACGTCCTTTAGGCCTACCAGACTACGCCTTACACTATAATAAGGGAAACTTCTTTTAAACTCACTTATGGGTGTAAGACTATGATCCCGGTGGAGATAGGGGAACCCAACTAACATCACCAACAATTCTCTCCTGACAACAACCTTGGGCTGATTAGAGAGGACTTAGATCTTCTAGAAGAAAGAAGGCACATCGCTCACATATGCGATATCACCATCAAACAGAAGATGACAGCTTGAAAGTTATCTCAATAAAGTTCGAGCTGGGAGATCTAGTACTTCGGAGAGTGGACATTAGTAGCAAGAATGCCTCTCAAGGGAAGTTAGCCCCAAATTGGGAAGGCCCCTACTGAATCATGATCAGCACTGTTAAGGGAGCTTACACCCTAGAGACATTAACTAGTAAGCCAATAAAAAAAAAATTAGAATGTGGACAAACTTAGAAAGTACTATTGCTAAGTGTCCTTTAAGGACTAGTCTTTTAGTTTTCTTTATGTTTGATCTACCCCAATTTTGTAAATATACATCGAACAGACTTTGGTCCTTCCTTCAATCAATAAAATGAGGAAATTATTTTTGTACATCTACTCATATTTTCTTTTTAAATCGTTAAGACCCTCATGCCGGACCCCGTCTTGAGAATGTCTATAGAACCCATTTCTTGTAGGATCTGGGGTTTCTTAGAATCCAAGTTAAGAGGAATGACCCATGAAACTAACTTCAGCAGTTTTGTTGTGAGTTGTGGGTCCTTACCCAAATCCTCAACACTTGGCCATAACCATTTTGTAGTTATGTGTAATTAATTGGCAACATGGGTTATGACATCCAACGTGCAGTGGTTTATTTGGACCTTCATTCATGGTTTTGTTACCAAGTGGCCTCAAACTCAAAAGGGGGGTGAATTGAGTTTATAAAATATTTTCACAAATCTTTCATAAAACATTTGTTAAACAATTTTCGTTGAAGCTATTGGATGATTGAAGTGAATAGATAAATGAGATTGAATACTTCACTCATAAATTAAACAATCTAAGATAAATAGCATTCAAGCAAGCATATAAAATAAATGCACAAATGTAAAGAGATGAGTTTAGAAGATCAAACACAATAGTTTATCTTAGTTCGATCACCAATCCACTTGTGATCTACGTCCAGTCCTCAAGTAACCGCTAGAGATTTTCCACTATCTTCAAGCTTCAACAGGTGCTTGATAACCTTTACAATTGAGAGTACTCAACACACCTTGGGATACCTCACCCTTGTGCTTGAGTCTCAAATAGGGATACCTCACCCTTTACAACTTTTGAGGGATGCCTCACCCTCAAGGGATACCTCACCCTTTACTAACTTTGAGAGATGCCTCACTCTCTAGGGATACCTCACCCTTTAATATAGAGATTACACAAAGTGTAGAAGTTAGAAACTCTCTTGAAGAGTAGATAATATAACTTGAAGCTTATGGGTATAAAGGATTTACACACTTAGCTCAAAACAAAGATTTGGAGAAAAAGATGATGAATTTTGTTTTCAATGCTCAAGGATAATTTTCAAAATGTTCTCCAACTTGTTTTTGATGCCCAAACACTTGTATTTATAGCCCAATAAGTTTTAGAGCCATTGGGGGGTTTTTGGAAATGATTTAATATGAGAAACTAGCCGTTTTATGACCGTTGGGCACTTTCAGATTCGTGGTAATTGATTACATGGTGTGGTAATTGATTACACAGCTCTTAAAACTCGTTCTGGGCTTTTTGGGCACTTTGTAATTGATTACACACTTCATGTAATCGATTACACGGCTTCTATCAATGTTGTAATCGATTACATGACTTGTGTAATCGATTACACCATTTCTGGTTTTGAAAACTGATTTTAAAAGGTCATAACTTTTTCATTTCTTATCCGATTAAAGCGAATGACCACTCATTGAAAAGATCTTTAAGTGTATTTTCATATGAAAGAAGTTTAAGAACTAAACTCAAAGTATTTTAAAAGATATGATCAAATTAGTAACTAAAGGTCAGTTTTGCAAAACTCAAACTTGACTGTTTTTGAAAATAACTTTAAATGGTCATAACTTCTTCATTTCTTATCCGTTTAAAACAAATAATCACTCATCGAAAAGATATTTGAGTCTATTTTAATAAGTTTCACAACAACGCTCAGAGTAGTTTGAAAGTTATGATCAAAAGAGTAACTATATGTCAGTTTTACAAAACTCAAACTTGGCTATTTTTCATAGATTTGAAATATTACTATAACTAGCTTTTCAAAATAGTTTGTTGGACATTTAAACATTTTAGAAACACTTATAAATATGTTTAAAACTTATTTGAGCTTAGTGTAATTCCTTTTTACCTTTACACAAGATCTAAGTCCTATAAGCTAAGCTTGAAGAGACTTGAGACTTGATCTTTGCACTTCCAATCCTTTCTTGTTTGTTATCATCAAAACCATTGCTTTAGTTAATGCCAATTACATTCTCTCCCTTTTTGATGATGACAAACATCCATTGAGAAAAGAGTTAGTTTAAATAAATTGGAATTCATAAAAGGTGTATTAGAGACTTATTCCCCCTTTATTTTTCAAGAGGTGATTAGATCAGAGATTGCATAGCTCCCCCTTAATTTTGGAATTCCAAGATTATTGAATTTGTATCTTGTTATTTACCTTTTCTCAATGACTCATAAACTTCTCCCCTTTTTGTCATGATCAAAAAGATATACAAGATATAGATTTTGACAAAGAGAGAAGTGATAGAGTAAAACCATTGCTAAATAATGAATATTCAATAAGGAATTCAACCAAATCAGCATTATATAACCAGAATATCCATTGAAAAATATCCATTTCAAAATAATGCAGTAAAAGTTAGATTATGTAGCAAAAAAGTCACATTATGCAACAAAATAATGGTATTATGTAGAAAAATATGTCTTTATATAGCAAAATAGCAAAAAGTATGAATTGTGCAACAAAATGACCAATTTATGCATTGAAAGTTAGATTATGCAGCAAAAATGTCATATTATGCAGCAAAATTAATGGCATTATGCAGAAAAAAATGACTTTTTCAAATATAACATGATATTCAAATTAAAACATAAATAAGAATAAAAAATTGATATCACCAAAAGTGTACTATTTGAGTTTTTGTAAGTGATTCCAACTTCCAAGCTTCAAGTCTTCATGACTCTTGGAAAAGTTGGACCATTTCAAGTTTTCAAAACTCAAGTAGCATATTTTCACTTCACTTTAATGCATGCTTGAGCTAATAGTCACCCTACAATATAATTCAAAGCATTTTCTTTGGTATCTACCAATTTTGGATCCATAGGGGTTAGTCATTGATCATTAATCCATTATGTTCTCATAAATATCAAATTTTTCATAGTATGTAATTTGAGCACAACAAATTTAAACAATCAATTACCATTAAGCAAATAGCCAATAATATGCATGCTTTCATGATATATAGACAATCTTAAGTAAAAATTGTCATTTTAGCATTGAAAACCATTTTTAAAGCCTGTGTAATCGATTTCAATATATGTGTAATCGATTACCAGCTCTCTAGAATCCATGTAATCAATTACATGTTTGGTGTAATCGATTACACGAGTTCTGGAGATGTTGTAATCGATTACATAGTATGTGTAATTGATTACACGCTCTCTGACTTTGCTTAGAACGCTTGGCAGAGCCTCTGTAATCGATTACAAAGGTCTTGTAATCGATTACAAGCTTGTTGAAAATAGTTTTTGCACTTTAAACAGTAAAGGACCAAACTTAAAACATTCAAAAAGGTTCCAAAACATTCCAAATCAATTCTAAACATCATAAAGGCATAAAAACAGACTAGTTTTTGATCTAAAACACATGTTTTTGAAAAAACACTACTTTTACCAAGGATTAAGTCACTTTGTGGATTTTGAGCAATTTGGTGCAACAAAAACACATTATTGTGTAGCAATACAACATATTATGTATCAACATACCATATTATGCACCAAGATAGCACATTATGCAGCAAAAGTGCTCTTTATGCAGAAACTTACATATTATGCAGAAGGATGATGAATTATGCAGCAAATTAAATGCATGATTAAACCATTATGTCAAGTTCAAAGAAATTGATATTATGCATGTTATTTCACACAAGATGCATATTCATTTAGCATATACAAGACATATAAAAGATATTTTTCAAGATGTTAACCAAGTCAAGCATAGAACAAGACTCCACTTAACCAAAGGATGAAAGTTCAAGCCTTTTGGAGACAAGGAGGACAGCATGAAGCATTTTCTTGTTTTGTGCTTGGAGCAGCCACTTTTCAAGATATCCAAAGTTAATTCTTGGCCTTCAAGCACACCTACAATATACTTCAATTTTTTACTTTTGGTACCCAAATTTTCTTGGGTCCTTGTGTGTTAGTCTTTGGCAAAGTGCCTTTGGGAACCAAAACCAATTTAGTTCCTAGCTTGTTATTGATATTCTTCCTTACATTGCAATTTGATGCATTATACCCTTTCCTACCATAATGAAAGCATTTAATAAAGGGACTACTTGATGTACTTGATGAAACAAAGAAGTTCTTGAGAAACTTTTGTTGTTTATTAGGATTATACCCTAAACCAGCCTTTTGAAAAAAGCATCTTTGGTTTCCAAGCAAAATGTTTAAATTATCTCTTCCATAGGTAAATTTTGAAAGAATGTTTTTCAAGTCCTTAATCTCAATTTCAAATGCTTTACATGATAAGCAAGATGAGGGTGTAGATGCATTTTCTAGTGATAAACATGTCATGCATGAAGAATTTGCATCAATAAGTCCAAGAGTTTCATTTTCTATTTTAAGTTTCTCAATTTCCTTATTTAACATAGATATTTTGTTTTCAAAAGAGGAAATTGATTTCTTGGATGATGAAACAAGTTTTGCAAGTCTTATACATTCATTATGTAATTCTTCAAATGCATCTTACAATTCATCATAGGAAGGGGAAGAGTTTGATTCAGAAATTGAGGATGTTACCTCCATGTCGTCTCCATCTTCCTCTTCTCCTCTAGCCATGAAACATAGATTAGCTTTCTCATTATCCGAGCTATCGGTTGAATCCATGTCATTATTATCCCAAGCTATGTAGGCTCTTCTTTCTTTCTTCTCCCTTGAGGATCTCTTGTGATACTTTTCCACTTTACTTTGATAAATTGGGCACTCCATCTTTATGTGACCCAATTCTCCACATTCATAACATTTAGGAATGAATGAAATTCCTTCCCCTTTGTGATAGACATTTTTTTAGGGAAAGGGAGGTCTTCTTTGAGCTCCACTCTTCTTGAAGAATCTTCTAAATTTCTTTACTAGTAGAGCAAGATTCTCCTAATCTATTTCCAAGCCATCTCCACCATCCTCATCATCATCATCATCATTAATCATGGAGGAAGTGGCCTTGAGAGCTATTCCCTTCTTTTTCTTGTCAATCTCCTCACTTTGGTTGAGTCTATTCAATTCCAATTCATGTTCTTGGAGCTTGCCAAAAAGTGTGGCTAAGGTCATGGTTGAAAGATTTCTTGACTCCGCAACAGCCGTCACTTTAGGTTGCCAATGCCTACTTAAACATCTCAATACTTTGTTAATAAGATATTCATTAGGAAAAGTCTTTCCCAATGAAGCTAAATGATTTACAATAAGTGTAAAATATTTTTGCATTTCTTGAATGCTTTCATTTTAGTTCATTTTAAAAAGCTCATATTCATGAATGAGAGTATTGATCCTTCATCTTTTCACTTCACTAGTACCCTTATGGGTTACTTCTAAAGTGTCCTACATTTCTTGGGCAGATTTACAATTTGAAACTCTAAAGAATTCATCATACCCCAAGGATGTGGTAATGATGTTTTTGGCACTCAAATTATATTGGACCTTTTTCTTATCATCATTGGTCCATTCACTTCTTGGTGTATTAACCCTTACACCATTAACAACTTTTGTGGGGATAAAAGGACCATTTTCAATAGCATCCCACACATCTAGGTCAATAGCTTCAATAAAAATTTTAATTCTTTCTATCCAATAAGCGTACCCATCCCCATTGAAAAAGGGAGGTCTATAGATGGAAGAACTTTCTGAAAATTCATTTGAAGAGGCCATCATTTTCTCTTGAAGCTGCTAAGCCCTTTATACAATAGCCTAGCTCTGATACCACTTGTTACCAAGTGGCCTCAAACTCAATAGGGGGTGAATTGAGTTTATAAAATATTTTCGTAAATCTTTCGTAAAACATTTGTTAAACAATTTTCGTTGAAGCTATTGGATGATTGAAGTGAATAGATAAATGAGATTGAATACTTCACTCACAAATTAAATAATCTAAGATAAATAAAATTCAAGCAAGCATATAAAATAAATGCACAAATGTAAAGAGATGAGTTTAGAAGATCAAACACAATAGTTTATCCTGGTTCGATCACCAATCCACTTGTGATCTACATCTAGTTCTCAAGCAATTGTTAGAGATTTTCCACTATCTTCAAGCTTCAACAGGTGCTTGATAACTTTTACAATTGAGAGCACTCAACACACCTTGGGATAGCTCACCCTTGTGCTTGAACCTCAAATAGGGATACCTCATCCTTTACAACTTTTGAGGGATGCCTTACCCTCAAGGAATACCTCACCCTTTACTAACTTTGAGAGATGCCTCACTCTCTAGGGATACCTCACCCTTTATTATAGAGATTACACAAAGTGTAGAAGGTAAAAACTCTCTTGAAGAGTAGATAATACAACTTGAAGCTTATGGGTATAAAGAATTTACACACTTAGCTCAAAACAAAGATTTGGAGAAAAAGATGATGAATTTCATTTTCAATGCTCAAGGATAATTTTCAAAATGTTCTCCAACTTGTTTTTGATGCCCAAACACTTATATTTATAGCTCAATAAGTTTTAGAGCCATTGGGGGGTTTTTGGAAATGATTTAATATGAGAAACTAGCCGTTTTATGACCGTTGGGCACTTTCAGATTCGTGGTAATTGATTATATGGGTGTAGTAATTGATTACACAGCTCTTAGAACTCGTTCTGGGGTTTCTAGGCACTTTGTAATCGATTACACACTTCATGTAATCGATTACACGGCTTCTGTCAACGTTGTAATCGATTACATGACTTGTGTAATCGATTACACCATTTCTGGTTTTGAAAACTGATTTTCAAAGGTCATAACTTCTTCATTTCTTATCCAATTAAAGCGAATGACCACTCATTGGAAATATCTTTGAGTCTATTTTCATATGAAAGAAGTTTAAGAACTAAACTCGAAGTATTTAAAAGATATGATCAAATTAGTAACTAAAAGTCAGTTTTACAAAACTCAAACTTGACTATTTTTGAAAACTAACTTTAAATAGTCATAACTTCTTCATTTCTTATCCGTTTAAAACAAATGATCACTCATTAGAAAGATATTTGAGTCTATTTTCATATGCAATAAGTTTCATGACAAAACTCAGAGTAGTTTGAATGTTGTGATAAAAAGAGTAACTATATGTCAGTTTTGCAAAACACAAACTTGACTATTTTTCATAGATTTGAAATATTACCATAACTAGCTTTCCAAAATAGTTTGTTGGGCATTTAAACATTTTAGAAACACTTATAAATATGTTTAAAACTTGTTTGAGTTTAGTGTGATTCATTTTTACCTTTACACAAGATCTAAGTCCTATAAGCTAAGCTTGAAGAGACTTGAGACTTGATCTTTGCATTTCCAATCCGTTCTTGTTTGTTATAATAAAAACCATTGTTTTAGTCAATGCCAATTGCAGGTCTACCATTCGGTACCTACTTTGGATGTTTTATGTTAAATTGGTCCTGAACTTGAAAATTCCTAAGTGTTAGGCAAATTTCTAAACTAGACTGTTAACATTAAAGACCCTAGTTATTGTTCACCTTTTATTTTGCCTAAGTCCTCAAAGTTCCAAGTGCTAAAAAGTTTGGGTGTTGGACCCTGAAACAAAGTTTCACGCAATTTAAATTCTCCTAAGTCCTTAAATGGCTACCAAATGCTCATTAATGATAGGCGTTGGACCCAGTACGGACCATGGAAAAAGAAACAAGCATGCAACATACAAATTATAAGGATAAGCAATTGTATTCTGTAAGACCTAACGATCGGGAAAATTGTCCTTGCAGAAAATGAAGTGCCCCATGCAGCGGCCAAAGATAAATAATAAAAGAAAAGAAAGAAAAATAAAGTCCTAGAATTCGGCCGATTAAGCTCCAGCATCCTCTTCGACAGCCCCTTCCTCCGGGCTTTGATGGTCTGCACCCTCTACTCCACTATCCCCTTTAGCGAGAGTCAGATCGAGGGTAGCAGTGGGAAAGACCTGACTGTAGCTTGATTAGCTTTTTGAGCCTCTTACACCGGTACCAGGCAGCCGTTGAGGATCACAATCTCGGAGTTCAGTTCACCCAAGGCTAGGGCGACCCCCAGATTAAAGAACTGGACTTGGGTGATCGCATTCCAGAATGACTCGCTGCTAATGTCTATATAAATTTTCAACAGCTGCTTACTATCTTCTTGTAATTGCTCCACTCGAGTCTAGAGATCCTTATTCTTAGCACCGAGGTCGACGACCACCTTCCCATCCTTTTCAGAATAGGCCCTCTCTCTCTTAAGTTCGGCCTCGGAGTTCGCCAGTGTAACATCTCAAAAATTATTTATTTCATTATAAATAATCATTTTATAATATTTATGATTTTTGAGAATTTTTGTGGAATTTTCTGAGAATGTTGAATATTTTAATACATTCTCCATTTTGCGTGCACACTGTGTGGAGTCGGGATAATGAAATGTTTTCCCTAAGGCTGGTAAACCTTGAACTATCAATGTGTCGACGGGAGATCTTACTAAACCCGAGGCCGGGCACAGTTTGTGAGGTTTACATTTTTTGAGATTTTATTTGCTAGATAAAATCGCGGTATCATAAAATTATCGGATGAATAATAAAATATTATTTTCATCACTTATAATTTTATTCACTGAGAAAATAATTCTACAGTGTAATTAAATCATCTGTCAGATGTACTTAATTGAGGAGACAAGCTTACTATGCACTTTATTGAGAATTGTGCAAAGCTTCTCAAGGAAGCTTCAAGGAAACTTCTAGGAAGCTTCCTCCAACCACTTTTTCTCTTTCCTCCCATTTTTGTGCTGCACGTTGACTAAGGGGGGCATAATTCATTTTTTCTCTCATTTCCCCTCCTCCCAATACGCTGCTCACTCACTGTTCACTTATTTTCTCCCTTCTCTTTTCACTCCACAGCAGCAACGTCATTACAAATCACACCTCCATTTTGTACTTCAAAACCGTCACACTCCTTGCACCATTTTGTGTTTGGAGGACCACCATCATTGAGGAAATCATCTTCAAAGTTCTGCATTTTCTCCATCTTCATTCTCTTACGTCTTTGAAGCTTAAAGGTTGGAACTTTAAGGTAAAGCTCTTAGCTTTTTCTTCCCCTCTTCTCATTTTCGTAACCCACTGTCATTTTGATGACCATGGGTATTCATTTCGATACTGGGTTCTGATTTTGCAAGTTTAAATGTTTAAGGATTTCCTGGAAGCTGAAAACGTAATTTCTGACCAAAAAGAGCAGTCTTTCCTTGTGCTTCTCTAAGGTAAGAGCAAGACACTCCTCCTCAACCTATTTTAGCATTTAGGAATGTCTGTGATTGGTGTTGAGGGTCATTCTATTTTTGCATGTTGTTTGTATTGTATGTGTGCTATTTGATTGTTTGTGTGTTTTGATATATATCTGGATGTATTGGAACGTGTAATATGGAAGGGAATGACTTCCGATTGGTTCTCGGATGGTCACGGTTTTGAGCCCAGAAGTTTGGAGATTTCATGTGAAAACTAGTAACAATTTGAACCTGACCATGCCCGTCGAATTTGATTTTGTGACCATTTTCGTTGAATGTCAAAATCCGTCAAGTTTAGATTTCTGACCACCAAACACAATGTCAAAATCTGTCGAGTTTAGACTTCTGACCATTTTCGTCGAATGTCAAAATCTGTCAAGTTTAGACTTCTGACTATTTCCATCGAATGTCAAAATCCGTCGAGTTTAGATTTCTGACCACCAAACACAATGTCAAAATCCGTCGAGTTTAGGCTTCTAACCATTTTCGTCAAATGTCAAAATCCGTCGAGTTTAGACTTCTGACCATTTCCGTCGAATGTCAAAATCCATCGAGTTTAGATCTCTGACCACGAAACACAATGTCAAAATCCGTCGAGTTTATACTTCTGACCATTTCTGTTGAATGTCAAAATCCGTCGAGTTTAGATTTCTGACCACCAAACACAATGTCAAAATCTGTCGAGTTTAGACTTCTGACCATTTCTATCGAATGTCAAAATCCGTCGAGTTTAGATTTCTGACCACCAAACACAATGTCAAAATCCGTCGAGTTTAGGCTTCTGACCATTTTCGTCGAATGTCAAAATCCGTCGAGTTTAGATTTCTGACCACCAAACACAATGTCAAAATCCATCGAGTTTAGACTTCTGACCATTTTCGTCGAATGTCAAAATCCGTCGAGTTTAGATCTCTGACCACTAAACACAATGTCAAAATCCGTCGAGTTTAGACTTCTGACCAATATCTTTCTACCAATGTTGTTTCTGTCAGGTCATTTTCCGTCGAAAGGCAGCCTCAATAGTACACTAGAGACACTTCTTCGTCGAATCCAAAAATTATAATTATCATCTAACACTTAGTGATTTAATTAGTGGTAACAGGATGTATTAATTAGCAAATTGGGAAATTAAAATATACTGAGATTCATAAATTTTAAAGAACCAATAATGGAATTTTCATAAGACTTTGGATAATTTTAATTAGGGTAAGAACATGAGAGTGTGAGATTTTGAGATCTTAGAATAACCTTCTAAGTGTATATGAATAAATTACCTAAGAGGATTTAAATTAACTAAGAGAATTCCTTTAGAGACAAACTCTGCAAGTAAAGCTAAACCTAAGCAAGAATTCATAATACGCTTTAAAATGTATTAATTTATTTAACAACAATATTATGCTATTGTGGGTCCATGTGGGTGACCATTGACTGTGTTAATTCTTACTTTGGCAAATTGTGACATATGATGGAATAGTATGTAATAATGATCATACATGATTATGCATAGAGTCTGTATGCATTGTGAATGTCCGTTGGACTGTCGTAATGCCTAGTTGCCTAGGAGTTGAACACACCTTAGTGCGGGTGCAAATAGACAAGTGTAGGTCATCGGTTGACCTTGGGGGCGTCAGGGTGCGGGTACCTCACAATGGGCAGTTGGTAGCTCTCTGTCCGTGGGGCAGACCGATGCAAACATACTGATGATCCAGACCATGACACTGTCCTATATCGCAATCTAGAGCAGACTGTCTGTATAATGCCATGATGTGCACGTGGGTAAATTCAGAATTATAGCACTTTGGCCTCGGCAGCCTAGTTGCAGACATGTCGCCTGATCTTTCTCTCCGACCGTTTGTGTCTAGCTCCATGGAGTAGGATTTTGATTTTGTATGCATATGCATAGTGGGTCCATGAATTATCTGGTATACATTGTTATTATAATTAGAACTGTTGTACTTCTGATATGTCTATATATATATATGACTGCCTGAAACTGTTTGGTTGATTGTAACTGCTACTAAATGTTTATTACCATTATTGCTGTCATAAATGCTACGTGAGCGCTTTGCGCCATTTGGTTTCTTGATGCTATGATTGGTAATGATGGTAGGATATCTTACCTCTTTCTTGTACTTTTCTTGCTCTATGTCAATTTTTGGTTAAAGACGGTAAGTGGGAACGAGGTTGGATTCTTTTGGATTTTCTTGGTTTGACCCACTGTATCCGGTGATGTCGTCGTAAAGGAAGTTCTATTGGGTTCGTTCGAATTGTGTTCACTTGTGGTGTTAACGCGCGGCGAGTCGATTGGACCGACAAGACGTATTTAACATGCTGGGGATCTAACCTTGACCATGAAGAGGATTGCGATTGAAGACCTTATCTTGTATTTCTCACTACTCTGGTGAGCCCGGAGTTGCCTCACGCATTCGGGATTCGATGGAGTGCCCAACTCCTTAGTCGTAAATATATTATGGGTAGTTTATATTTTATTTTGCATTACCTATATAAAGTGTATTTTGGATATATATATGTTTTAAGATGATTATCCAGTATTACATGCTATAATTCGAGTACATATTATAATTCATAATTTAACTGGTTATATATGTAACTACTCATTCGTGGCTCCTACTTTCTTCGTATGCGGAATGTTTTAATATTTATGGTAAATTTGTTATTTGATAATGCTAGCATGCCAACATTTAGTGATCGTGATATAATAACAATTGTGCCGTGGTTATTAAATTGAGGGGTGTTACATTAAGGTGGTATCAGAGCTCAGTTCATCCTGTTGAGCCGGGGTATAAACTGACTATGCTTAGACATGATAGAAGCTTTTGTATGTTGTGTACTTCCTTGTCTCTTAATTGAGATGTTGGGAAAGGAAGGCATAGCTTGCCATAGGTTGAGTGTTGGTAGCTACTATTACACAATTACATGATATTGAGTACTGGCCCACTCAATGTGTAATATTCTGTGTCTACAGGAAACTATGACTTCACCTAGGCGTATTAAGGTAATAGGAGTTCTTTAGAAAGAAGCTCAGCTAAGATGACTGAATTCGCTTAGGACTTGTTTGCATTTACACCCTTGTTATGTTACCTCTAGAATTGTTTGAGCCTATGGGTTAGAAAAAGGGTAGTTGAATAAGACTTGCAAGGTTTGTGGACCGAGGTGTCCAAGAGGTTTTCAAAAATTGATACTATTTGGAAAAGAGTATCTGGCGTGAGTGTTGGTTCGAGGAGCTACACAGAAGTCAAAAACTTACAGGGGATTGCGTCGCAGGAGGCAGAATGAAGGAGCTTAAGCTAGAGTCGTTTGGGTTTGTCTTGTTGGGTTGTGTGACTCTTTGTGTTTGGTTTCTGAAAGGAGACTATTGTTTGGACTGAATGCTTTCGATTTTCTTATGATTTGATTTGTTTGTTCTTGAAGGAAGACAATGACTCGAGGTAAAGGTAAGCGCGTGAACGCGGGGAGTGACAATGATGGCACGACTACGGCAACCGAGGAAATACAAAGAATGGTTAATGTAACTACGCGCCAAGATCAGGGAACCGCACAACAGTAGGAATTGGAAGTTGAGGTTCGGAGTTTGAAGGAAGAAAGTCGACTTTGGGGTAACTCTGGATTACCAAAGTTCCAAAGGAGGAACCATAGGAAGGCCAATCGGTTTGAGCATAAATCATATACACTACAGCCAAGGGGACAATAGCAACAACAAGCATTGAAAGGGAGTGCGAGTGGTAGTAAATCCGATCCAATTGTGGTACTGTTATCAATGTGTAAGAAGTGCGGAAAGGACCATTTCACGAGGGACTGTAAGATCGAAGGAAGAATTTGTTTCAAGTGCAGAAAGTAAGGACATGTGTAGAGGGATTGTGCTTTACATGAGACAAAGCCTCCACATGCAATCAAAAGGGTAATCTGCTTCAAGTGTGGAAAGGACCATTTAACTAAGGATTGTATGATCGAAAGGATGATTTGTTTCAAATGCAGAGAGCTAGGACATGTGGCTAAGAACTGTACTTCGCAAAGGATGAAGCCTTTTGTTGGTGATGCACGCACTTCACAATCTCACAAAGAAAGGAGAGTAAATTTCTCTAGTGGAGTAGAAACATCCAAGACTGAAGACCAAAGCGAGGAAGCTTGTACTACGATGGATGACCCTGTGATTGTACTGTATAATTCCGGGGGTAACCCATTTCTTTATGGTGTATGAATGTAGGAATCCAATAGGGATGTTCGTACCTTCGTTCTCCTTTGACTAAGTTATTTCTATTTTGGCTGCTAAAAACTTGCTGATGGTAGCCAAGTTGTTTAAAATTGTCCTATGACCTGTTAAAGACTGAGTCTTTCTGTTGATCTGATTTGTTTACTTCTTTTACAAATTGGATGTAATGTTACAAAAGGGATTGGTTATCTTCCAGCCATATTTTGTTGAAATGTTCCAATGAAATTCTAAGAGTTCGTTTCTGGAATTGAGTTGTCTGTGTATTTACTTCCTTTGACTCGAATGATACTATTCTCGTTTGTAAGCCTGCCCTTGTTACAACTAGTTTATTTAAAGCTATCCTATTGTTGTTAGAAATTGGAACCCTTTTCTACCAATTCAATCATTTACTTTCTTCATGAATAGACTTAATCTCAGGAAGGGGATTGATTGTTTTCTAAACGGGTCTCATTGTTTGATTTCAACGGAAACTTAGTGTTTCTTGAGATAGAAATTTCCTAGATGTGAATCAATGAAACTCGCTCCTAAGTTTTATTGGACCATACATCACACTCTTCATTAGGCGGGTCCAGTGGTGGATCAAGTGATTTCCCTACTTTTCTTTCTAGTCTTTATAACGTTTCTAGTATGCTTCGATTAAGCAGAGGTATTCCCGAATCTGAACCATAACAATGCGCCAAGTGTAGTACAATTAGGTGAGAACTTACCCTATGAGACATTGTTCGAATCAAGGAAAGATGGTTTGGCAAATCAATTGAAGGACGCTGCTATTTTCTCTAAGACCAGCTTGTGTTCTGGACTATCATCGAGTTCACTCAAAGGTAGAAAATTTCTTTAAAATAACTTTTCTGACATATCATGGGCACTACGGGAATTTTGTAACGTCATTTAGTGTAGTGAACGCTTCGGTAATGTTCGTCGATTACTTGAATATAGTCTCTCTTCTCTGTTGAAAATAGATTTGTCGTTGTCCTCGTAGGCAACATTCTGATCTATTCTTGATGTTTGGAGGAACGTACCGAATCTCTCGGGGTGATTCTTAAAATCCTGAAGAAGAAGAAGTTATACGTAAAGTTGTTTAAGTACGAATTCCAGTTAGAGGCAGTTCAACCTTTGGGCTATGCGATCTCAAGGGAAGGAATTGTTGTGAACCCATCGGAACTCGAAGCGTTTCCTCAACGAGAAAGACCGATGACTGTAATGGAAATTCGTAGCCAGATGGAATTAATTAGTTAATACAGGAGACTCGTCGCAGAATTCTCCAAAGTGGCAAGATTTCATGTCAAACTCATGCATGAGAGTCAAGTTTATAGGATTGGTGCATATAAGGAAAGATTTTCGAGAATTGAAGAGACACTCGATTTCTTCGCTAAAGATGATTCTGCCCAAATCCCAATGAACTTTTGGGATGCCTAGTGGAGCTTCGCATTGGAAATTGGAACATGTGCTTGATCAGAATAGAAGGAATGGTAACGTACGCTTAGAGATAATCGAGAATACATTAGAAGGATTACCTTACATCAACTCAGAGTTAGCCTTGTAGTTGCATTGAAGATCTAGAAGCATTTTCTACAGGGAGAAATTCTCAATGCCTATAGTAATCTTAAGAGCCAAAGGCATTTTGGTCTATTGGAATGAGTTGAATATGAGGCAGAGACAATGATTAGAAGTTCCGAAAGATTTTGATTTTTCATTTTGGTAAAATTCCAGAAGAGGCAAATAACGTAGCGGATGCCTTAAGAAGAAAATAAGCTTAGTTGTCTACTACAGTAAGCAAGGAGAATAAGTTCGATAGAGCCACTCAGCGATGGACAGTTGTTTAGAGAGTTGGCTGTTGGATGGCTGAAGACTCAAAGGGCGTAGAATCTTTTATTGATCGGCCTATGACGTCAACATGTTTTTGCTCGTTAATATAAGATACTCAGTGGAAGGAAGCAACCTTATTGCCAGTGAGTTGGAATGATGCAGCTAAAGATACAACACGAGAACTAGGAGACAAAACGAAAGAAACACAGTCGCATTTGTCCTAAGATATGATGAATTTCGAGGATGAAATTCCTTTTAGAAGAGGAGTGTTGTAACATCCCAAAAATTATTTATTTTATTATAAATAATCATTTTATAATATTTATGATTTTTGAGAATTTTTGTGGAATTTTCTGAGAACGTTGAATATTTTAATACATTTTTCGTTTTGCGTGCGCATTGAGCGGAGCCGGGAAAACGAAATGTTTTCCCAAAGGCTGGTAAACCTTGAACTGTCAACGTGTCGGCGAGGGATCTTACTAAACCCGAGGCCGGGCACAGTTTGTGAGATTTGCATTTTTTGAGGTTTTATCTGTTAGATAAAATCGCGGTATCATAAAATTATCGGATGAATAATAAAATATTATTTTCATCACTTGTAATTTTATTCACTGAGAAAATAATTCTACAGTGTAATTAAATTATCTGTCAAATGTACTTAATTGAGGAAACAAGCTTACTATGCACTTTATTGAGAATTGTGCAAAACTTCACAAGGAAACTTCTAGGAAGCTTCCTCCAACCACTTTTTCTCTTTCCTCCCATTTTTGTGCTGCACGTTGACTAAGGGGGCCATAATTCATTTTTTCTCTCATTTCCCCTCCTCCCAATACGCTGCTCACTCACTGTTCACTCATCTTCTCCCTTCTCTTTTCACTCCACAGCAGCAACGTCATTACAAATTACACCTCCATTTTGTACTTCAAAACCGTCACACTCCTTGCACCATTTTGTGTTTGGAGGACCACCATCATTGAGGAAATCATCTTCAAAGTTTTGCATTTTCTCCATCTTCATTCTCTTACGTCTTTGAAGCTTAAAGGTTGGAACTTTAAGGTAAAGCTCTTAGCTTTTTCTTCCCCTCTTCTCATTTTCGTAACCAACTGTCATTTTGATGACCATGGGTATTCATTTCGATACTAGGTTCTGATTTTGCAAGTTTAAATGTTTAAGGATTTCTTGGAAGCTGAAAACGTAATTTCTGACCAAAAAGACCAGCCTTTCCTTGTGCTTCTCTAAGGTAAGAAGAAGACACTCCTCCTCAACTTATTTTAGCATTTAGGAACGTCTGTGATTGGTGTTGAGGGTCATTCTATTTTTGCATGTTGTTTGTATTGTATGTGTGTTATTTGATTGTTTGTGTGTTTTGATATATATCTGGATGTATTGGAACGTGTAATATGGAAGGGAATGACTTCCGATTGGTTCTCGGATGGTCACGGTTTTGAGCCCAGAAGTTTGGAGATTTCACGTGAAAACTAGTAACAATTTGAACCTGACCATGCCCGTCGAATTTGATTTTCTGACCATTTCCGTTGAATGTCAAAATCCGTCGAGTTTAGATTTCTGACCACCAAACACAATGTCAAAATCCATCGAGTTTAGACTTCTGACCATTTCCGTTGAATGTCAAAATCCGTCGAGTTTAGATTTCTGACCACCAAACACAATGTCAAAATCCGTCGAGTTTAGACTTTTGACCATTTCCATCGAATGTCAAAATCCGTCGAGTTTAGATTTCTGACCACCAAACACAATGTCAAAATCCGTCGAGTTTAGGCTTCTGACCATTTTTTTCGAATGTTAAAATCCGTCGAGACCTGACCATGCCCGTCGAATTTGATTTTCTGACCATTTCCGTTGAATGTCAAAATCCGTCGAGTTTAGATTTCTGACCACCAAACACAATGTCAAAATCCGTCGAGTTTAGACTTTTGACCATTTCCATCGAATGTCAAAATCCGTCGAGTTTAGATTTCTGACCACCAAACACAATGTCAAAATCCGTCGAGTTTAGGCTTCTGACCATTTTTTTCGAATGTTAAAATCCGTCGAGTTTAGACTTCTGACCATTTCCGTCGAATGTCAAAATCCGTCGAGTTTAGATCTCTGACCACCAAACACAATGTCAAAATTCGTCGAGTTTAGACTTCTGACCATTTCTGTTGAATATCAAAATCCATCAAGTTTAGATTTCTGACCACCAAACACAATGTCAAAATCTGTCGAGTTTAGATTTCTGACCACCAAACACAATGTCAAAATCCGTCGAGTTTAGGCTTCTGACCATTTTCGTCGAATGTCAAAATCCGTCGAGTTTAGATTTCTGACCACCAAACACAATGTCATAATCCGTCGAGTTTAGACTTCTGACCATTTTCGTCGAATGTCAAAATCTGTCGAGTTTAGATCTCTGACCACCAAACACAATGTCAAGATCTGTCGAGTTTAGACTTCTGACCAATATCTTTCTACCAATGTTGTTTCTGTCAGGTCATTTTCCATCGAAAGGCAGCCTCAATAGTACACTAGAGACACTTCTTCGTCAAATCCAAAAATTATAATTATCGTCTAACACTTAGTGATTTAATTAGTGGTAACAGGATGCAATAATTAGCAAATTGGGAAATTAAAATATACTGAGATTTATAAATTTTAAAGAACCAAGAATGGAATTTTCATAAGACTTTGGATAATTTTAATTAGGGTAAGAACATGAGAGTGTGAGATTTTGAGATCTTAGAATAACCTTCTAAGTGTATATGAATAAATTACCTAAGAGGATTTAAATCAACTAAGAGAATTCCTTTAGAGACAAACTCTATAAGTAAAGCTAAACCTAAGCAAGAATTCATAATACACTTTAAAATGTATTAATTTATTTAACAATAATATTATGCTATTGTGGGTCCATGTGAGTGACCATTGACTGTGTTAATTCTTACTTTGGCAAATTGTGACATATGATGGAATAGTATGTAATAATGATCATACATGATTATGCATAGAGTTTGTATGCATTGTGAATGTCCGTTGGACTGTCGTAAGGCCTAGTTGCCTAGGAGTTGAACACACCTTAGTGCGGGTGCGAATAGACAAGTGTAGGTCGTCAGTTGACCTTGGGGGCGTCAGGGTGCGGGTACCTCACAATGGGCAGTTGGTAGCTCTCTGTCCGTGGGGCAGACTGATGCAAACACATTGACGATCCGGACCGAGACACTGTCCTATATCGCGATCTAGAGCAGACTGTCTGTATAATGCCATGATGTGCACGTGGGTAAATTCAGAATTATAGCACTTTGGCCTCGGTAGCCTAGTTGCAGACATGTCGCCTGATCTTTCTCTCCGACCGTTTGTGTCTAGCTCCATGGAGTAGGATTTTGATTTTGTATGCATATGCATGTGGGTCCATGAATTATCTAGCATACATTGTTATTATAATTAGAACTGTTGTACTTCTGATATGTCTATATATATATATGACTGCCTGGAACTATTTGGTTGATTGTAACTACTACTAAATGTTTATTACCATTATTGCTGTCATAAATGCTACGTGGGCGCTTTGCGCCGTTTGGTGTCTTGATGCTATGATTGGTAATGATGGTAAGATGTCTTACCTCTTTCTTGTACTTTTCTTGCTCTATGTCAATTTTTGGTTAAAGACGGTAAATGGGAACGAGGTTGGATTCTTTTGGATTTTCTTGGTTTGACCCACTGTATCCGGTGATGTCATCGCAAAGGGAGTTCTATTGGGTTTGTTCGAATTGTGTTCACTTGTAGTGTTAACGCGCAGCGAGTCGATTGGATCGACAAGACGTATTTAACATGCTGGGGATCTGACCTTGACCATGAAGAGGATTGCGATTGAAGACCTTATCCTGTATTTCTCACTACTCCGGTGAGCCCGGAGTTGCCTCACGCATTCAGGATTCAATGGAGTGCCCAACTCCTTAGTCGTAAATATATTATGGGTAGTTTATATTTTATTTTGTATTACCTATATAAAGTGTATTTTGGATATATGTATGTTTTAAGATGATTATCCAATATTACATGCTGTAATTCGAGTACATATTATAATTCATAATTTAACTGGTTATATATGTAACTACTCATTCGTGGCTCTTACTTTCTTTATATGCGGAATGTTTTAATATTTATGGTAAATTTGTTATTTGACAATGCTAGCACGCCAACATTTAGTGACCGTGACATAATGACAATTGTGCCGTGGTTATTAAATCGAGGGGTGTTACAACCAGTTTCTTCTTCAGCTCATCAACCTCCATTATAGCGTCCTCTAGGGCCTTTTTGGTTTCCTCCTCTTTGGCCTTATGGGCTAAGTCAAGCTTCCGAGCCCCCTCCTCCTTAGTCGCCTTCACTTTCTCGGCCATTTGCTTCTAAAATTGGTTTAGGATCCGTTGAAGGTAGCGAGCTTTAGTGACAATTCGTAGTCCGTGGGTTTTGAACTTTGACAGGATCTCTGGTGTACCTTTCTTGGAGATGTGGGCCAAGACATCACCTTCCAAGAGCTGGAAATCCATAAATGATTCGGGCACCAAATCCCTTTTATACAAGGAAACCAGAATGAAGACAGCACTACCCGATACAGACCCCAGACCTTGAACACGAGCTACCTCCCTAACTAGCCTCTTTCCGCTGTCCTCCATCCTACTGCCTTCAGTAGCTTTCCTCTTCTGCCTATTAAGGGGATGAGCAGAAGACCCCCGTTGATTTGAAGCCACCTCAATAACCAGATCCTAGACAGTGATGGCCGGAGCAATGTGTGCAGGAGTGTTAGAGGGTCCAACACCCCTTTTCCTCACCTTCATGGCCAGGAGGGTCGAGCCCTTGGATCACTTTAATTATGCAATCATATTAAGAAGTTAACAAAGTGGGAAATGTTACAGAATTAATTAATAGAAACTATTTAAAAACAGTAAACATAATTAAGTAAACAATCAATCTAAGGAAATAAACTATTCTTGAGTTTAATCTATCCTTGATCACTAAAAATCCAAGCAATTGCTAACCAAGTTCTTGACTTTAGATCACATCAAGAAGCCTTAAGATGATCAATGAATTATCTACTAGATAAGCATCTAGAATTTAATTAATCAAGCTTAAATGAATTAAGTACCCATTTAATCCTAAATTAACTTAAAATCTATAATTCAACCAAAATAAACCATCCATCAAACACCTTTGATGCATTGTTTAGTCTCTTCCATTCAATTTCTAATTAGATTCTTGGTCTTAGATCACATCAAGAACATGAATTTTTTGCTAGATAAGCACCCGGAATTTAATTAATCAAGATTAAATTAATTAAGCACCCATCTAATCCTAAATTAATCTAAAACCCAGAATTCGACTAAGTTTAACAAACAACATCCAAGAAGCCTTTGAAGCATTGTTTAGTTTCTACAAATATGTGATAGTTAAGTAACCATCACATGAACACCCAAACTGAGTTAAGTACTCAGTGAAGATGCAGCAGAATCACGAGAAGGAGGAGAGAAATTTGATTAACAAAAGGAATGTAAACATTAATTGCAAGGCCTCAAAATTAAACATCAAGAATGTTTCAATCCTTAGGATTGATTAAAAGGTTCTTCCTTTTCATCTGTGAGGATGAGAGGGAAGAGAAACATAAAAGAAAGAAACCTAGAGAGAAGGGAGAAGAAGAAAGATGAAGAGAGAAAGTGTAAGCAAGAGTGGCTAGGATAAAATTAGGGTTACATTTCGTGGTGGATGCTCTTGCTTAAATAACTATATCTAAAATTAATAATCCAAGTTTACCCTTAACTTAGGGTTAATCCTCTTCCTCTTATCTTTAATTAGATACCTAATTTGTATAATTTGGGCTTAAAATGAGAGTTATGCCCAAAACATTCCTAAAAACTCTTTGAACCCATTAGTCGACTTCAAAGGGTGAAAATACCATCAAAACATCACAGTTTTGATAAGTGGCCTTCAAAATAATTGAATATCTATACCTCACATTTCAAATGGTATCAATTGCAGATCCACATGACACATATAGCCCAAATTATGGCCCAATCTTTGCACATCATCTAGGTTCTAGTGATAGCATCTCTGTTCTGACTTCGTGACCCAATCTGACCTGCTAGGCATCCGATTCAGACTTCGAGTTCTTCACCAAAGTTGTAGAGCTTTCTCTCAAATTTTCTACATGGTAAAATTCATAATTTTTAGATGTTTAGAACTCAAGTTATGTCTAAAATATAGAAATAGTATAAAATTCTCAATAATGTTAAAAAATATAATTAAGTCCAATTTGAATCCAAACTTATAAAATGTGACTAAAACCATTCAATTAAGTATATAAGAGATCCAAGAGACTAAATATGAGAGTTAACTATTGTATGAAAATCATATTTATCAAATTTTTTCACACTTAGCTTTTGCACTCCCAGACAAAATTATAAATTCAATATAGGGAACAAAGGAAAAATAACACAAACTTGAAAGTTTAAAACTCAAGAAAAACCTATTTTCCAATGATGTTCAAGAATGCAAAAGTCTATAAGTAAGAAAAACAACCAAAGTTTAGACGATTTAAAACATTCATGAAGTAACATTTATTTACATCTCAAACCAACAAGCATAGTAACTTCAATTGAAAAGCATAGACCGAGAATAATAGAACCTCACAAGATTTACTCTCAATCTCTCAAGTGTTTAGAAAGTAAGTGTTTCACTCAATTCAACCTAAGAAAATATGCATTACTATAAGCTTGCTTATCTTCTACTTCTCCACTACTCAAAACATATGCACAGACAAATCAAGAGGACTTTATTTAAGGTTGTACTAAGGCCAAGGTAAAGGAGGGAAGTAATATGAATATAACAAGTTAAAGACCAAAGAGAAGGAAATAACATTAAGGTTGAGTTCAAATAACCAGCATGATAGTTTTATCCCAACTCTATGTAATGCAAATTCTCTTTCCATATTCTTTTCCCCTTCCCTATTTTTCTTTATGTTCTCTTTTGTTTTTTTTGTTTTGTTTTTTTTTTTCAATTTTTTTTTCAATTGGCCACTCTTTCTTTTTTCACCAACATTTTGCATACTAATTAGCACACTCTCACACTTGTTCAAAATCTCATCCAATAATAATGTTAATGCTCTCTTATTCCCTAAGGTTGGGTAAGAACATTATTTTTCATTTAAGGCATGTAATGTGCTAAAAACAAGGAATGGTCAAATAGGCTTAAAGGAGTTAATCAAGGGAAAATATGCAAGGTTGGCTATTTACCTAAAGTGGCTAATTCAAAAAAAATGCAACAATCATATTCATGTATGCATGTGATAATAAAACCTCAAAAAGAATTAAAACAAGTTCTAGAGTAACAAAATCCATGACTACAAATCATATAAGAAAGAAGAAAATGACATAAATGCTCAATCCATTCATTAAAAAGCTCAAAGTCTCACAATATATATTTCTATCAAACTTTAATCTACCAATTCAATTTCATTACCAAATTAGTTATTCTCAAGATGAGAGACAATCTATTCAATTATGTTACCTCAATTTATGCATGTTCATAACTTTCACAAACTTAAAGTTTCATTGAAAAGTAATTAAAAACACACTTATATTTTTTTTCTTTTCAAAACAAGAAAAAATAGTATGTAAAACAGAATTCGAAACATAACAAAAAACAAAAGTAGAAAATAGAAACAAAATTTAAAATAGAAATGAAATTAAAAAAATAGAATTAAAACAAAAAATATAAAAAAATAAAACAAAAATAGTAAAATTAAAACAAAAACAATAAAACAAAAAATAGAATGTAAAATAGAATTTGAAACAAAATAGAAAACAAAATAGAAAATAAAAATAAAATTAAAAATAGAAAAAAATAAGAATAAACAAAAAATTAAAACAAAATCAAGTAAAAAAGAAAAATAGAATTAAAAACAAAAATAGTAAATAGAATGTAAATTCCTCCTTCCACACTTAAATTTTACATTGTCCTCAATGTAAAGCTTAAAAATCATCAAATTATCAATATCCCATAAATATTATTAACAAATCTAGGACAAGTAAAATAAAGGAGAGAAGGAAGAAACATCCTTATCATGTGATGTAAAAAAAATTCGCTTGTTCTTGCACTTGAAGATCACAATTGTGTTGAAAACTACTTAAAACAAAGGAAACAAAGGTTAGTAGTTATTTATACTCTTCATATGATTGACTAGACTCAGAATGATCCCTGACAATGACTCCAAAATTTGATAGTTATTGAGACTATCAAATTATATCAATTTTTAAACTGATTTACCAAAATACTTGTAATATAAGGTACAACTAGGTTAAGCCCTTGGATCACTCTAATTAAGCAATCAAATTAAGAAGTTAACAAAAGGGGAAATGTTGCATAATTAATTAATAGAAACTAATTAAAAACTATAAACATAATTAAGTAAACAATCAATCTAAGGAAATAAACTATTCTTGAGTTTAATCCATCATTGATCACTAAGAATCCACTCAATTGCTAACCAAGTTCTTGGCTTTAGATCACATCAAGAAGCCTTAAGATAATTAATGAATTATCTACTAGATAAGCATTTAGAATTTAATTAATCAATGTTAAACAAATTAAGCACTCATTTAATCCTAAATTAACTTAAAATCCATAATTAAACAAAATAAACAATCCATCAAACACCTATGATGCATTGTTTAGTCTCTTTCATTCAATTACTAATTAGATTCTTAGTCTTAGATCACATCAAGAAGCCTTAAGATGATCTGAATTCTCTACTAGATAAGCACCCAGAATTTAATTAATTAAGGTTAAATTAATTAAGCACCCATCTAATCCTAAATTAATCTAAAACCCAGAATTCAACCAAGCTTAACAAACAACATCCAAGAAGCCTTTGATGCATTGTTTAGTTTCTGCAAACACGTGATAGTTAAGCAACCATCGCATGAACACCCAAACTGAGTTAAGCACTCAGTGAAGATGCAACATAATCAAGAGAAGGAGGAGAGAAATTTTATTAACAATAAGAATGTAAACATTCATCACAAGGTCTCAAATTTAAATATCAAGAATGTTTCAATCCCTAGGATTGATTAAAAGGTTCTTACCTCTCATCCATGAGGATGAGAGCAAAGAGAAACATAAAAGAAAGAAACCTAGAGAGAAGGGAGAAGAAGAAAGATGAAGAGAGAAAGTGCAACCAAGAGCGACTAGGAGAAAATTAGGGTTACATTTCGTGGTGGCTGCTCCTGCTTAAATAACTATATCAAAAATTAAAAATCTAAGTTTTTCCTCAGCTTAGGATTAATCCTCTTCCTCTTAACTTTAATTAGATACCTAATTTGCATAATTTGGGCTTAAGATGAGAGAATTATGCCCAAAACATTCTTAACAGCTCTCTAAACCTGTCACCCAACTTCAAAGGGTGAAAACACCATCAACATGTCACAAATTTGATAAGTGGTCTTCATAAGAATTGAAGATATATGTCTTAGATTTCAAATGGCATAGTTGCAAATCCAAATGACATCAACAGCCCAAATTATGGCCCAATCTTTGCACATCATCCAGATTTCAATGATAGCTTCTCTGTTCTGACTTTGTGGCCCAATTAGACCTACTATAAATCTGATTCAGACTTCGAGCTCTGCATCAAAGTTGTAGAGATTTCTCTCAACTTTCCTACAAGGTTAAATGAATATTTTTTAGATGTCTAGAACTCAAGTTATGCCCAAAATACATAAATAATGTAAAATTCCCAATAATGCTGAAAAATACAATTAAGCCCAATTTGAACCCAAACTTATAAAATGTGGCCAAAACTAATCAATTAAGCATATAAGAGGTCCAAGAGATTAAATATGAAGGTTAACTAATGTATGAAAGTTGTGTTTATCAACAAGCCAAGAACAAGACTTTCTCTGCCCACATATTAATGAACCTAATATAGTCGGCATCCTCTTGACTGAGATCAGATCACTCCATCTCATTCATCTTAATAGGGTGCCCCATGTGTAACACCCCAAAAATTATTTATTTCATCATAAATCATCGTTTTATAATATTTATGATTTTTGAAATTTTGTGAATTTTTTTGGAAACGTTGAATATTTTAATATATTCCTCGTTTTGCATACACATTGAGCAGAGTCAGTGTAAGACTCCGGAAATTATTTGTTTCATGATGGATAGTCATTTTATAATATTTGTGAATTTTGAGAATTTTTGTGAATTTTTCTGGAAATGTTGAATATTTTAATATATTTCTCATTTTACATGCGCGCTGAGCGGATCTGGGAAAACGAAATGTTTTCCCTGAGGCTGGTAAACCTTGAACTGTGGAAACGTCAATGGGGGATCTTACTAAACCCAAGGCTAAACACAGTTTATGAAGTTTACATTTTTCGAGGTTTTATCTGATAAATAAAATCTTTATTCGTACTGTTAAATAAAATTTTGTGGTATGCTCTATTATTCGATGGATAATTAATACTGGCTTTGTACACTGTAACAATTATCCATTGGGTAATAGCTTGTAGTAAAATCTTAATCACCTTATTATTTAATTACTTTATCACTTTATCTTATCCAAAGGTAATCTACTTTATGTCTAATCAAATCCTTTTTTTGAAAAAGCTATAAGCTTCTCAAGGAAGTTACACACTCTCCTCTCTCCTCTTCCTCTCTCACACGATAGCATGCTCCTTCTTTGGAGCCAAAAATATGCTTCACTCAATTAATCATACAATCTAAATTAAAAAAAAAAACCCAAAAGCATCTTCCATCCTTACTATCACTTTCTCTCTCTAGGCTTCATCTTTTTCTCTCAAAAGAAATTCTCTCCTCCTTCTCTCTAGAAACCTCACGGCTGCACCACTCCTTCCCCCACCATTATTGCTTGTTTTCAAGCAACCATTTTGCTTGAATCCATCTCTCCATTCATGCTTTTCCTCTTATTTTTTTAAAATCACCTACAAAGAACTCAATCTTCCCTCTCCATTTCTTCTCCTCTTCCACGGTCAAACCCACCATTTTTGGCCAAAAATATTTTCTTGCTCCACCAACCTTGTTTCTTACATCTTTTCATCATCTTAAACCTTTTCTCTTTTGTGACCATCACCTAAATCCACCATTTTCATCTTCTTCCATAAAGTCCTAAGATTTGGAATTTTAAGGTAAAGTTTGTGACTTTTCCATTTTTTGTCCTTATTTTCGTGATTCTTGGTCATCTTGGTGACCAAGAACTTCTCTTTTATGGTTTGATTTATTTATTCTGAAAGTTTGATGTCCTATGATTTTGGTGGTGGTGGAATTCGAATTTCACTTGGAGCTTCAAGGGAGTTCCATTGCTTGTTTTTTTCTCTAGGTAAGAGGGAGATGATCCACTTCAACCTCTATTGGTAGTGGAAACTTGTATTGTGTGTTGGTTGTGAGAGAATCCATGATAGGGTTACTCTCTTGGTTGTGTGCTTTCTTTTATGATTCTTGTATTGATTTTGGCACAATGTGATTTATTGGTTATATTGGTATACATTGTTAATCTTGGATTGATTCTTATTGAATTGGAAACTTGAACGGAAAGAAAATGACCCTTGCCCTTTTCTATGAAGCTCACAGCCATGAACCCAAAAATTGAGTGTTCTCGGTGAAAAATTGTAACAAGATGGAAGTATGGTTAATCAAGAGAATAACATGTAATAAATTGAATGAAAATTTGAGGTTCCTAACCTTAGAGAGGCTCACGGCCTCTAGGACTATTTAGGGCTTAACCATGTAACTTTATGCAACTATAACATTTAATTAATTAAGTGATTAAATAGTTAATAATGTAATGGAAGGAAATCAATTTGATAACCTAAAAGGAATCTTTGAACCTAACAAAAGAATAAGGACATGTGAAACTTGGAAAGCCTTGGAATAATTTTCTACGTAAAAGTGACTAAATTTAAAGTAAGGAACTTAGCAAAATGCGAGAATTCCTTTAGGGAAGAATTTCATAAGAAATGCTAAATTAAAGTGAGACTTTGAGAATCATAAGACATTTAATTAAATAAGTTTTATTATGAATAAAGAGAATGACTAATTGAATTAGAGAAACAAGAATTAAGAGTGTAAGTGAGACTTTGAGAATCATAAGACATTTAATTAAATGAATCCTATTAAGGACAAAGAGAAGAACAATGATAAAATTTTATGAGACAATGGTATGTCCTAAATTAATTATGAATGACGACTTTGTTATCGGGCCCATGAGTGGGACCCAAATTTGTTGATGACTATTTTGGCTTATGATTTTAAAATGCATGATTCTTGAATTTGTATAATTGAGATACTCTGAGAAAACATGCATTGGCATCATTGTGCTATTGGGCTGATGAACTGGACCCTGAAAACATCAAATAGACTATTGAGTTAGATGTGATTTGATTTCATTGAATATGCATTTGAGCATCATACTGTTGTGGCGTTTTATGCCTAAGGAATGAGCGAGAACTTACAGGATAGTGTGATCTATCTCTGGATCTCAGGGGGCGTTTGTGTGTGGTGATCCACTTAGTGATTATGTTATCACATTGTATACCCCTGGCCGTGGTGATCCGTTGCAATGCACGATGAGGACCCAACAAACACTATTACTTTTCGTGGCTCGGCATAGACTGTCTATTTAGGGGGGACAGATCTTCTACGGCGTTCATCCCGATTCTTGTATCTAGCTCCATGGAGTAGGAAATGAGTACATTGTACATGAGAATGGTCAGCATACGCATTGTGCATATACATGGTCATCATACATACTGTCATGGCATTGTTAATATTCATATATTGTGATGTACATTGTTGAATCACTTACCGACTGAAAATGTAATTATGCTTATTGACTTACGATATCTCTGTGATAATATGATTATGTTTATTATTCTGTAATATTCCTGTATTGACATGCTGTTATCGGCTTGTACTTAATATTGTTATATATGAAAGGCATTATTGTCTTTTGTTGTGTTTCTTACTGCCATAATTGGTAATGGAGTTGGATATCTCACTTCTTGTATAAATTATCCTTGTTCTATGTAATTCTTATTTAAAGACTGTTGAGGGGACGCGGTTGACTCCTTCCGGATCTTTACTTGGTTTGATCTCTTATATTCGGTAATGTCATTAAGAAGGGGTTCTATTAGGTTCGTTAGGATTGTGTTCACTGGTGGCGCCAATGCTTGGCGAGTCGATTGAGCTAGAGAGCGTATACGGTACGTTGGAGACCTGATCTTGACTGTGAGGAGGACTCGTGATGGAGACCCTATCCTAACTCTTACTACATCAGTGCATCTGGAGTTTGCTCTGCTTATTCGGGAGTAATGGGGTGATCCGCTTTACACCCCTAGAGACCACGAGGATTCGATGGCATCAGTTGCTAGGGCACCTGCTCGCGGGACTGCACTCTATCTATTTTTGTGTCTTCAGATGACCCGGGGGAGGATCCCGAGGTGGATCCGATGGAGTACCCAACTCCTTAGATGTGGATGTCTTTATGGGTAGTTTATGTTTCCTTCTGTATTACTTATTTTAATATGTAATTTGAGTATACCTGCATTTTGAAGTCCAACTTGATGTATTTTATTTAGGCAGTATGTGAAATGTGCCGTGCTATGTATGCTTTAAATTAATTATCTACTCCTATGAACTGTATTTTGATTTTGGCTTGTTGAATTATATGCGCTAATGACGACTTATGTATTATTTCATCCGTGGCTCATATTTTTTGTATATGTACAATGGTTTAAAGTGGATAAATATTTTTTGAAAGCTATAGCACGCCAAAATTTTAGTAATCGTGGTATCATGACGATTGGACCGTGGTTATTAAATCGAGGGATGTTACATTAGGTGGTATTAGAGCTCAGTTCATCCTGTTGAGCCAGGGTATGGACTGACAATGCTTAGGCATGTTAGAAGTTTCTTTATATGTTGTGCACTGCCTTGTCTCTTGATAGAGATGTTTGGGAAAGGAAGGCATAACTTACCATAGGTTGAGTGTTCGTAGCTACTGTTGCATAGTTACATGATATTGTGTATTGGCCCACTCAATGTGTAATGTTCTGTGTGGATGGAAAACTATGACTTCACCTAGGTGTATCAAGCGAATAGAAGTTCTTTTAGTAAGAAGCTTAGCTGGCATGACTGAACTTGTCGAGGGTTTACTTGCATTTATACCCTTATTGTGTTACCTCTAAAATTGTTTAAGCCAATGGGTTAGAAATGGGTAGTTAAATAGGACTTGTAAGGTTTGTGGACTGAAGCGTCCAAGACGTTTTAGAGAACTGAATTCTCTTGGGAAAAGAATATCTAGCGTAAGTATGGTTTGAGGAGCTGCTTGGAAGATAAAGACTTGTGGAAGATTGTGCCATTGAAGGCTGCATGAAGGAGCTCAAGTTATGATCTTTTGGGTATAGTGATTTGGTTTGTCTTGTTGTATTGTATGACTCCTTACGTTTGGTTTCTGAAATGAGACAATAATGTTTGGATTGATTGCTTTTGATTTTTCTTATGTTTTGATTTGTTTGCCCTTGAAGGAAGGCAATGGCTCGGGGTAGACGTAATCATGTGAATGCGAGGAGTGACGGTGATGATATGACTGTGGCAGCTGAAGTGATTCAAAGGATGGTTGATGTAACAACACACCAGGATCAGAGGGCCACACAGCAGCAGGAATTAGAAGTTGAGGTTCAAAATTTGTTGGAAAAAAGTCAATTTTGGGGAAACTCTGGATTGCCTAAGTTCCAAAGAAGGAATAATAGAAAGATCAATTAGCGTAAGTGGAAACCGTATTCGTGGTGACTGAGGGAGCAACAGCGACAGCAAACGCATGAAGGAGGTGCGAGTGGTAGTAAATCCAATCCAACCGTGGTATCATTATCAAGGTGTAAGAAGTGCAGAAAGGACCACTTAACGAGGGACTGTACGATTGAAGGAATAATTTGTTTCAAGTACGGAAAGCAAGGACATGTGTCAAGGGATTGTGCTTTGCATGGGACGAAGCCTCCACGTGCGATAAAGAGGATAATTTGTTTCAAATGTAGAGAGCTAGGACATGTGGCGAGGAACTGTACTTTGCAAAGGATGAAGCCTTACGTTAGAGATGTATATACCTCAAAATCTCACAGACAAGGGAGAGTTAATTCCTCCACCCAGACTGAAGACCGAAATGAAGAAGGGGGATTGTGCTACAGTAGATAACCCTATGATTCCATTGTATAATTCTGGGGATAACTCATTCCCTTGTGACATATGATTGTATGAGTCTATTAGGATCGTTTGCGACTTCGTCATCTTTTGACCAAGTTATTTCTATTTCTGCTACTAAGAACTTGTTGATGGTAGCCAAATCGTTTAAATTATTTCTATGACCTGTTAAGGACTGAATCTTTCTGATGATTTAATTTGTTTACTTCTTTTACAAATTAGATGTAATGTTGCAAAAGGGATTAGTTATCTTCCAACCATATCCTGTTGAAATATTCCAATGAAAATTTAAGAGTTTGATTTTGGGATTGCGTTGTCTGTGTATTTACTTCCTTTCGATCCGAATATTACTGTTCTAGTTTACAAGCCTGCTCTCATTACACAAGTTTGTTTAAAATTATCCTACTATCGTTAGAAATTGGAACCCTTTTTCTAATTCAATTATCCACTTTCTTCATGAATAGGCTTGATCTCATAAAAAGGATTGGTTGTTTCTAACCAGGTCTCGTCATTTTGTTTCAACAGAAATCTAATGTCTCTTAGGATAGAAATTTCCTGGATTTGAATCCATAAAACTCACTCCTAAGTTTTATTGGACCATATCATATTCTTCGCTGGACGGGTCCAGTAGTAAACCAAGTGACTTTCCTACTTTTTCTTTCTGACCATTATAATGTTTTTAGTATACTTCGATTGAGGAAATGTGTTCCCGAATTTGAACCATAACATTGTGCCAAGTGCAGCACAATTAGGTGAGAACTTACCCTATGAGACATTTTGTTTGGATCAAGGAAAGATGGTTTGACAAATCAATTGAAGGACGCTGCTGTTTTATCTAAGATTAGCTTGTGTTCTGGACTATTATCAAGTCGTTTGAAGGTAGAATAATGTTTTCAAGATGGCTTTTCAGACACGTTATGGGCACTACAAGTGTCTGGTAGCGTCGTTCCATGCAACGAACACGTTAGTAACATTCATCAATTTCGTGAATAAGATCTTCTTCCCTGTTGAAAACAAATTTGTCGTTGTCTTTGTTGGCAACATTTTGATCTATTCTTAATGTTCGGAGGAGCGTACCAAACCTTTCGTTGTGATTCTTCAAATCCTGAAGAAGAATGAGGAGTTACGCAAGAAGCTGTCCAGGTGCGAATTTCAGTTTGAGGCAGTTTAACTTTTGAGTCATGTGATCTTTAAAAGAAGGAATTATTGGAGATCCGTCAAAGGCTGGAGCAGTTCTTCAATGGGAAAGATCAAAGACTGTATTGGAGATTCATCACTGTGTGGGATTAGCTGGCTAGTATCGGAGATCCACCGCATGATTTTCCAAGATAGCAGAATCTCTCACTCAGCCTACGAGAAAGAATCAAGTTTTTCTATGGACCAAGGTATGTGAAGGAAGTTTTCAAGAGTTAAAGAGACGACTGACTAATTCACGATTCCAGCAAATTTGTGGTATTTCACATCCAGGTTCGAGATGGGTACTTGTGCAGAATAGGAAGATGGTAGCGTATGCTCCAAGGCGATCGGGAGTACATGAGGAGAACTACCCTCCACAAACTTGAAGCTAGCCGTTGTGTCCTTGCGTTGAAGATATGGAGACATTTCTACATGGAGCAACATTTAACGTCTACAGTAATAATAAAGAGTCAGAAATATCTGGTTGATTGGAAGGAGTTAAATTTGAGGCATTACGTGGACGACAATGTAAGATACTTTTGTGTTGACACCGAGACAGTGAAAGGATTGCGATTGGACCCGAGCTTGCACAACAAGCAAAGGACAAAGTTAAGATGATTCAGGAAAGGATGCCAATAATTTAAGGGGAAAAGATATTACGCCAGTAAAAGCGATTTGGAGTGATGAAACTGAAAGCACATGAGAAGAGTTACTCTACAAAAAAGCTCAAGGTTAGTCGTAGGGATTGCGTTAGAGATCTGGAAACATTCTGCAAGGAACAATATCCACGTGTATTCTAAGATAGATCAAATTTAGAGGATGAAATTTCTTTTTAAAAGGGGAGAGTTGTAACACCCCGAAAATTATTTCTTTCATCATAAATCATCGTTTTATAATATTTATAACTTTTGGAAATTTTTGTGGATTTTTTCGAAAATGTTGAATATTTTAATATATTTCTCATTTTACGTGTACACTGAGCAGAGTCAGTGTAACACTCCGGAAATTATTTGTTTCATGATGGATAGTCATTTTCTAATATTTTTTTTTTTTGAGAATTTTTGTGAATTTTTCTGGAAATATTGAATATTTTAATATATTCATCGTTTTACGTGCATACTGAGCGGAGCCGGAAAAACGAAATGTTTTCCCTGAGGCTGGTAAATCTTGAACTGTGGAAACGTCAATGGGGGATCTTACTAAACCCGAGGCCAGACACAGTTTATGAAGTTTACATTTTTTGAGGTTTTATCTGATAAATAAAATATTTGTTCATACTGTTAAATAAAATTTTGCGGTACGCTCTATTATTTGATAGATAATTAATATTGACTTTGTACACTGTAACAATTATCCATTAGGTAATAGCTTATAGTAAAATTCTAATTACCTTATTATTTAATTACTTTTTCACCTTATCTTATCCAAAGGTAATCTACTTTATGTCTAATCAAATTCTCTTTTTGAAAAAGCTACAAGCTTCTCAAGGAAGCTACACACTCTTCTCTCTCCTCTCCCTCTCTCACACGGCAGCATGCTCCTTCTTTGGAGCCAAAAATGTGCTTCACTCAATTAATCATACTATCTAAATTCAAAAAAACCTAAAAGCATCTTCTATCCTTACTATCACTTTCTCTCTCTAAGCTTCATCTTTTTCTCTCAAAAGAAATTCTCTCCTCCTTCTCTCTAGAAACCTCACGGCTGCACCACTCCTTCCCCCACCATTATTACTTGTTTTCAAGCAACCATTTTGCTTGGATCCATCTCTCCATTCAAGTTTTTCCTCTTATTTTTTTAAAATCACCTACAAAGAACTCAATCTTCCCTCTCCATTTCTTCTCCTCTTCCACGGTCCAACCCACCATTTTTGGCCAAAAATATTTTCTTGCTCCACCAACCTTGTTTCTTACATCTTCTCATCATCTTAAACTTTTTCTCTTTTGTGACCATCACCTAAATCCACCATTTTCATCTTCTTCCATAAAGTCCTAAGATTTGGAGTTTTAAGGTAAAGTTTGTGACTTTTCCATTTTTTCTCCTTATTTTCGTGATTCTTGGTCATCTTGGTGACCAAGAACTTCTCTTTTATGGTTTTATTTGTTTATTGTAAAAGTTTGATGTCCTAGGGTTTTGGTGGTGGTGGAATCCGAATTTCACTTGGAGCTTCAAGGGAGTTCCATTGCTAGTTTTCTTCTCTAGGTAAGAGGGAGATGATCCACTTCAACCTCTATTAGTAGTGGAAACTTGCATTGTGTGTTGGTTGTGAGATAATCCATGATAGGGTTACTCTCTTGGTTGTGTGCTTTCTTTTATGATTCTTGTATTGATTTTGGCTTAATGTGATTTATTGGTTATATTGGTATACATTGTTAATCTTGGATTGATTCTTATTGAATTGGAAACTTGAATGGAAGCAAAACGACCCTTGCCCTTTTCCAAGAAGCTCACGGCCATGAACCCAAAAATTAGGTGTTTTTGGTGAAAAATTGTAACAAGATGGAAGTATAGTTAATCAAGAGAATAACATGTAATAAATTGAATGAAAATTTGAGGTTCCTAACCTTAGAGAGGCTCACAGCCTCTAGGACTATTTAGGGCTTAACCATACAACTTTATGTAACTATAACATTTAATTAATTAAGTGATTAAATAGTTAATAATGTAATGGAAGGAAATTAATTTGATAACCTAAATGGAATCTTTGAACCTAAGAAAAGAATAAGCATGTGTGAAACTTGGAAAGCCTTGGAATAATTTTTTAAGTAAATTTGACTAAATTTAAAGTAAAGAACTTAACAAAATGAGAGAATTCCTTTAGAGAAGAATTTCATAAGAAATGCTAAATTAAAGTGAGACTTTGAGAATCATAAGACACTTAATTAAATAAGTTTTATTATGAATAAAGAGAATGACTAATTGAATTAGAGAAACAAGAATTAAGAGTGTAAGTGAGACTTTGAGAATCATAAGACATTTAATTAAATGAATCTTATTAAGGACAAAGAGAAGAACAATGATAAAACTTTATGAGACAATTATATGTCCTAAATTAATTATGAATGATGACTTTGTTATCGGGCCCATGAGTGGGACCCAAATCTATTGATGACTATTTTGGCTTATGATTTTAAAATGCATGATTCTTGAATTTGTATAATTGAGATACTCTGAGAGAACATGCATTGGCATCATTGTGCTATTAGGCCGACGAACTAGACCCTGAAAACATCAGATAGACTATTGAGTCAGATGTGATTTGATTTCATTGAATATGCATTTGAGCATCATACTGTTGTGGCATTTTATGCCTAAGGAGTGAGCGAGAATTTACAGGATAGTGCGATCCGTCTCTGGATCTCAGGGGGCGTTTGTGTGTGGTAATCCACTTAGTGATTATGTTATCACATTGTATACCTCTGGCCATGGTGATCCGTTACAATGCACAACGAGGACTCGACAAACACTACTGCTTTTCGTGGCCCGGCGTAGACTGTCTATTTAGGGGGGACAGATCTTCTGGGACGTTCATCTCCAATTCTTGTGTCTAGCTCCATGGAGTAGGAAATGAGTACATTGTATATGAGAATGGTCAGCATATGCATTATGCATATGCATGGCCCCATATGCATGGCCATCATACATACTATCATGGCATTGTTAATATTCGTATATTGTGATGTACATTATTGAATCACTTACCAACTGAAAATGTAATTATTCTTGTTGACTTGCGATATCTCCGTGATAATATGATTATGTTTATTATTCTGTAATATTCCTGTATTGACATGTTGTAATCTGCCTGTACTTAATATTGTTATATGTGAAAGGCATTATTGTCTTTCATTGTGTTTCTTACTTCCATAATTGGTAATGGAGTTGGATATCTCACCTCTTGTATGTATTATCCTTGTCTTATGTAATTCTTGTTTAAAGACTATTGAGGGGACGCGGTTGACTCCTTCTGGATCTTTACTTGGTTTGATCTCTTATATTCGGTAATGTCATCAAGAAGGGGTTCTATTGGGTTCGTTAGGATTGTGTTCACTAGTGGCGCCAATGCTTGGCGAGTCGACTGGGCTGGAGAGCATATACAGTACATTGGAGACCTGATCTTGATTGTGAGGAGGACTCGTGATGGAGACCCTATCCTAACTCTTACTACATCGGTGCATCTGGAGTTTGCTTTGCCTATTCGGGAGTTGTGGGGTGATCCGCTTTACACCCCTAGAGACCACGAGGATTCGATGGCATCAGTTGCTAGGGCACTTGCTCGCAGGACTGCACTCTATCCTATTTTTGTGTCTTCAGGTGACCCGGGGGAGGATCCCGAGGTGAATTCGATGGAGTACCCAACTCCTTAGACGTGGATGTCTTTATGGGTAGTTTATGTTTCATTCTATATTACTTATTTTAAGATGTAATTTGAGTATACCTACATTTTGAAGTCCAACTTGATGTATTTTATTTGGGCGGTATGTGAAATGCGTCGCGCTATGTATGCTTTGAATTAATTATCTAATCCTATAAACTGTATTTTGATTTTGGCTTGCAAAATTATATGCGCTAATGACGGCTTATATATTATTTTATCCGTGACTCATATTTTCTGTATATGCACAATGGTTTAAAGTGGATAAATATTATTTGAAAGTTGTAGCACACCAAAATTTTAGTAACTGTGGTATAATGACGATTGGACCGTGGTTATTAAATCAAGGGGTGTTACACCATGCCCGATTGGTCTATTACAAATCAAACACCGGGGTTCCATCGGTTTCCTCGAAGAATGGGCGGGTTTTGGGTGCCACCATCAGCTTAAAGAACTTGTTCTGGAGTTCTTAAAGCTTTCCTGGAAGACTTTGAAGACCTTTCATCTGCCTCTAGCCTGGAGTGTGAACTAGTTTTTCCTCGCTGCCCTCTTTTCTTGGGGTGCCACTAAGTGAAGAGGTAGAAAAACACCTTCATTGAGTACTGTAGTCTAACCACCTGACAAAACTTCTCGAAGGTGAGGATGAAGCCCCAACTGTTGGGGTGAAGTTGACACGGTGCCACATTCAAATGGCAGAGGACTCCAATTTGAAAGTCAGAGAATAGTAGTTGGAGCCCCAATCGACAAAAGAGGTCTTCATACAAAAACATGAAATGTTCACCCTCTATCTGGGATGAACACACTCTTTCGTCCTCTCTTGGAGCCAGGATCTGATACTCATGGTCCAGTTTGTGACCCTCTGTCAATTCCAAATAACTCGCCTCCGCATTTTGAACTTCAGACCTACTACCCCAAGCATTGTCTCCAACTCAACAGTAAAATGCCTCATAGGGGCAAATACCATGACCCTCTTTGCAACCAGTCTCCTAGGTCCTGCCACTCGTCTCCTTGCCATGAAATCCCTAAAAACACCCACAAAGGCTGGTAAGGTGTTGTCAGAATTAGAAGAATATCTTAAATTGCCTACAGATTCAGAAATGGAAGATGGTAGACCACGAGGGAAAACCTATTAAAGATTGTGTCTACATCTGCCTCCACCCTCCGTCTCTAGTTAGCTACAGCCATTGCAGACGTCGGCCTCCGTGCCCTTAAAGTTCTATGAGCCCGAGTTGGTGACGAGTGCCGAACTCAATCAAAATTGTAATTGAGTTATACCTATAGCTTGTAGTAATGGAAACAACACCGGATCATCTCTCAAGGATTGTAAATGCAATTTGATAAGATTAAGCCAAAATTGGAGTAGAGATTTGAGAACTCAGCATATGCAAAATAACAAAATTAAAGTATGAAATTAAATTAAAGAGCAATCAATTCAGAAACTTATCCGAAATTGGGTTGATTCCATCATAGATCTTTCAACGAACATTTAAAGTGCATTTGAATGGTTAATTTGGATTTAACCAAAATCTCTGCATCAAATCCAGAATTCATACTAGACAATCATCTATAATTCAATTAACAATTGACACATAAATTTGCAATCGCATAATTCATGTTAGATATATGTTAATTTGATCTTCAAATTCAATTAACCTAGGCATAAATCAGTAACCTAACCTTTGTAATTCTATGGTTAATTTAGATCAATCGATCCTAAATCCTATCACAATTCTCAATTTTAAATCGAGATCTAATCAGATCAAACATAAATAGAATCACCATTCATGCATTCAAGATTAAGAAGAAGAAGAAGAAGAAGAAAAAGATGAATCCAAATGCAATTCAAACATAAAAACAAAACTAAGATTTCAAGAACCCAAACCACAATTTCTTCAAGAATCTCTAAATTGATTATAGAAGTTTAGCTCTCCATAACTATCACCCAGAAGGAGCTTGAAGGAGAAGGAAGAAGAAGAAAGAAATATCTAGATCTAGAAAGATAAGGTGAGAAGTGTAGAATAAGATGATGATCTCAGTTTTATGCCTCTATCCCCTATAACTACCCCTAATTTGGCCTCATATCATTAGAACTCCATTAGTTACAAAACTAGATCCATTATGAGTAATTGGGCCTAAACCCCATGTTAATTGGAGGTCTACAACTCAAGTTATGGACAAATCATTCTCAAAGGGTCTCTGATTCAATTGGCTGACTTCAAAGGATGAAAACTCCATCGAAACGTCGTAGTCTGGAAAAGTGGTCTTCATGGTTTTAGCCCATATCACATCTATAGCCCAAGTTATGCCCTGATTAGTGCACACTGTTCGGGTTCTAGTAACAAAACTCGTGTTCTAACTTCCAGGCCCAATTAGATCCACTAGATGTCTGAATTAGCCCTGGAGCTCTTCATGAAAGTTGTAGAGCTCTCTCTCATCTTTCCTACAAAGTAAGATACATAATTTTTAGACATTTAGAAATCAAGATATGACTAAAATACAAAAACAATGTAAAATCTTAATAATGCTAGAAAAGATCAAATAACTCCAATTTGAGCCCAAACTTACAAAACATGACCAAGTTTAATCAATTAAGTACATAGAGACTGTAAATGACTAAAAATGATGGTTTATTAATGTATAAAATATGTGATTATCAAATTCTCCTGCACTTAGCTTTTTACACTCTTGAGTAAATCACATAAGACTAAAACTAGGGAACAAAGAAAAATAAAACAAACTCAAAAGTTAAAAACTCTAAAAGACTCAAATTCCAATGACATTCAAGAATGCAATAGTTATAAGCAAGAAGAGCAACCAAAGATTTAAGGGAATAAAGCATTCATGAGCTAACATTTATTCACATCTCAAACTAACAAGCAAGGTATCTTCAATTTGAAAAGCATGAATCAAGAATGATAGATCCTCACAAGATACACTCTCAATCCCTCAAGTGTTTATAAGGTAAGTATTTCACTCAATTCAACCCATGAAAATTGCACTACCATAAGCTTGCTTATCTTTTACTTCTCCATTACTCAAACACATGCACACACAAATCAAGAGGACTTTATTCAAGGTTGTAATTGGGCCAAGGTAAGGGAAGGAAACAATATAGATATGGCAAGATAAATATCAAAGAGAATAAAAGAACATTGGGGAGGAACTCAAATGACAAGTAACAAGCATGAAATTTTACCCCCCAAATTCATATAATGCACATTCTCTTTACATATTCCTTTTCTTATTTATTCATTTTTTTCTTTTCTTTCACAACTTTTCTTGCATTTATTCTTTTTCTTTTTCTATTTTTTTTACATTCTGTTTTTTATTTTTCTTTTCATTTGGCTTTTCTTTTTCTTTTTCTTTTTTCACTAAACATTTTGCATATTGCACATCAATTTGCACAACCCCCATACTTGAACTATTAATTACCAACAAGCAAAAGAGCTCCTCCAATGAAAATGAACCAATGTTCTCTCATTCCCTAAGGTAAGGTAAAAACATGATTTTTCACATAAGGCATATAATGAGCTAAGACAAAGAATAGAAAAATAGCCTCAAGGGGGTTGAACAAAGGGAAATGATGCAAGGTTGGCTATTTAGTTAAAGTAGCTAATTAAAGAAAGAAGACTTCAACCATGTTTATGCATACAAGTGAAAATGTAGCCTAAAAAAGAATCAAAGCAAGTTCTAGAGTGATTAATTGACATGAGTGAAAATCACACAAGAAAGAAGAGAATGACATAAATGTTAAATCCATCCATGAATAAGCTCAAAATCTCACAAGGTATGTATATATCAAACTCAATTCATCAATCAAACATCCAAGACCAAGCATGTCAAACTTAAAAAGAGAGAAAATTTATTCAATCATGCTATGTAACTTGAATTTTAACTGCTTCAAACTCATAAACTTCATAAATCTCAAAACATCATTGGAAAATAATTAAAAACACACTTTTTTTCTTTAAAAAATAGAAAATAGAATTAAAAACAAAAAACAAAAATAGTAATAAAAAGATAACATAAACAATAGAATTAGAAAAATAGAATAAAAAAGAGAAACAAAATTAAGCTCAAAAAATAGAAATAAAGTAGAAATCAACAACAAAAGATTAACTTTTAGTGTATGCCCTAGAGGCTAATACATTTGTCTGTATTTACATACATTCTATTATGCTTATTTTAATATATGAGGCATTTCATTTATTGTGCTCTTTTTAATAAACATAATAAAGTCCTTAGAATAGTAAGTTTGATGCCATAGGACATCAAGTGGATGACTTGATTGTGAAATCCTTTTGGTTATAACACTATTCTTAAATGTCCCTAGTCAAGTATTATTATTAATTAGGACAACAATAATGCATTGAGACTAGTATGTGCATAGACTGATGACCACATCTCATGGGTCATGGATATGAGATATCAAGTCTTCACATGGGTACATATTAGAGTAATAATGTACTAGATTGACCCGCCATGAGAACACTACATGGATTGTTGCGTGAGTATCATAAGCGATTCTCATAGTGACAATGGTGTCTGTGGTCCTTTGACCAGAAATCATTACGATTCCTACATGAGGAGTTATGTGTTTTAATGCCATTAAACGTCATCTGTAACAAGGTGATTATAAAGTTGGTTATTGAACATACCGTGAATCATGCAGAGGGATGTGAGTGACCTAGATGGGATTTGTCACTCCTACATAACAGAAGCGATATCCTCGAGCCCCCTAATTGAGTGAGACTGCGAAATGCATGGCCATGCTCAAATGAGTCAATATGAGATATTGATTTCATTTGTTGTTACAAAGTCTACTCGAGTATCAGGAAGCGAATGATTGGACTATACAAGGGTGACGCATTCCATACCTTATGTTTAATCTAGATATCTTGACAAAGGGACTAAACGACACGGAAACATTAGTCACAGAAAGGTTATGTCAAATCACTGACATTCTTATTACTTGGGTAGCAACGATGTGTTGCTAGATACCGCTCACTGCTTGTAATATTAAAATGGGATTTTAATATTGCTGCCAACGTAATGAGAACCTGCAGGGTCACACACATAGAGCAAACTAAAATTAGAGCAATAGATCTAAGTTGGACTCGAATTCAAATATGGGCCAGACTCATAACAGATGAGTCTAGGGTTTCACAGCTTACCTTGCTGCTGCTCACACTCACTTAAGGCAATCACTATTATAAATAGTACTACTAAGGGGCTGCTAAGATACACAATTTCAGAACCCTAGCCGCACCTACAGAAAAGTGAGTGAGAGAGCGACAAGTTTCTTCTCTTCTCTTCGCAACTAGCACTGTGTGAGAGACGTGAGGCTCCTCTTTGTGGACGTTGGACGTTCATGAGTCTGTTAGTGTGAATACTACAGAGACATCATTTCTGTTACGGTGTTGGTGATTCACGTCCTTCCTTTTTTATCACGCTTCAAGAGGTAAATAATTTAAAAACTCAGATTATGGCTTTTCGCATGGATCCTCGGTGGGAATCTTATTTTTTTTGCTGCATGATGTAACCGCAATTCATAACATTAACAGCAGAAATATAAAAATAGAATCAGAAATAGTAAATAGAAGAATTAAGACAGTTATATAGAAATAGAGAATTAAGACAGAACATTAAAATAGAGACAAATTTAAATGCAAAAAATACAAAACAGACATAGAAATAGAAGAACCATAAAATTAAACGGCAAATAACAAAACAACAAAAACTAAAACAAAATGCTAAAATTCCTTCCCCACACTTAAATTTTATATTGTCCTCAATATAAAGCTCAAAAGAAAAATAACATCCATCAAAATCATCAATTAATCTAGGACAAGTAGAATAAAAGAAAGAAATAAAGAAACATCCTTATCAAGTGAAGAGACTTCCACCAGGGTCCCATTGCTTGAAGCGTAATGACTAAGACCAAGTTAAGCTTGAAGCATGACTTGAAGCATGAAAGCTGCCACCGAGGTCACATTGACCTTCCTTAATTTCCTTGGCTTCATCACTAGAATGCAATATGTGTACTTTATCAACTTCATTTTCCTTGTTTATGTTGGACCATGGCACAAAAATAAAATCCACAATAGAAGTGACCGCCATCCGGTGCTCTTCTTCTCCCTTCTTTGAAAATTCTTTAATGGCCTTCAACTCAAGGGTAGGTTGTTGCTACACTGAAGGTATTAAGCTGGTTGAAGGAATTAATTCTATTGATTTAAGTGCAGCATCACCTGTAATCTGTGTACAATCTTCCAAAATAGCAAGATCGTACCTCATAGAATAAGGAAATTTAGAACATGCAGCAGCATCTCCCACAACAGCAAAAATTTAAGAACATGTAGTACATATACTAGTCTCATCACAATCAGAAACAGCACATCTAGAACATCTAGGAAAATTAACACTATCCAGAAATCCCACAATTTTAGGAAATTTAGTTAGCATATCATCATGCATATCATCAACAAGCAAATGAATAACATCTAACTGAAAAACAGAATGCTCTTTTAAAGGATATTTCATGGCATCAAAGATGTTAAATTGAACAATGTTATCCCCAAATTCCATGGAAAGGGTACCAGCATGCACATCAATCTTAGTTTTTGTAGTTTTCAAGAAGGTTCTACCTAAAATCAATGGTGGGTAACTAGATACAAATTCCTTTTTCCATGTTCAGAACATAAAAACCTGTTGGAAATATTAAGTCATTTACCCTTACCAAAACATCTTCAAGCACTCTTACAGGATGAGTTGTGCACCTATTTGCTAGCTGAATGATAACTCTAACGGGCTTCAACTCTCCAATCTGTAAGGATTCAAAAACTAATTTGGGCATGACATTAATTGAGGCACCCAAATCTAACATTGTATGAGTGAATTTCTGGTTGCCTTTTATGCAAGGAATAGTGAATGTTCGAGGATCCTTGTATTTAGGAGGCATATTTGGTTGGATCAAGGCAGAAACATTTCTTTCTATACTCACTTTTTCATTTCCTTTCAACCTTCTCTTATGAGTGCACAACTCTTTCAAGAACATGGCACACTTTTGTATCTACTTGATTGCATCTAGGAGAGGGACATTGATTTTCACCTTCTTGAATGTCTCATGACTTCTCTTTCCATTTCTACTTGCGCTATCTGCTTGGACCGTGTGACCCTATTTGGGAAAGGTAGTGGAATGGCCAGGTCTAAATTCTCTTCATATTTCTTATGTGTCACAGATTTCTGGACTAAGCTATTTATTTTTTGTGATTTACTATTTTTGGTCAATCTCTAGTTACTGCACTGGTAGCTCTGGTTATGGTAGACTAGGACTATCAACTTCTTTACCACTTCTCAAGGTAATGGCACTCACATTGCCTATTAGGTTATTGACTATTTGTGAAGGCAATTGCCTCGACCCTTGACTTTTTAGCTCACTCATAGTGGTTGCCAACTACCTAATCTGAGTCAGTAGATTCTGAATGGTGGCATTGACATTCTGGTGGAACTGAATGTTGTCTGTGGCCATCTGTTTCATTAAATCTTTCAATGATGGCTCGGCTGGAATGGCTTAGATAGACTGCTGCACAGGTTGTTACTGTCTGAATGCCGGTGGTTAGTAGTGCTGACCAGAATTCCTATATCTTAGGTTGGGATGGTCCCTCCAACTAGTGTTATAAGTACTAGAAAATTGATCATATCTGGGTTGCTGCTGTGACTGCTGAGATTAGGTTCTACTAGGAAAAATGCCTGCTGCAGCAACAGGATAGGCTTGGATGGCAGAATTATCTTCTTGAAGTGTTGGACAGATATCTATAGGATGAGATGGAAAAAATCAAATTCCATACACCCTTGTAGGCTCTTGTATAGAAACTGATACATGTTGTCCCAATGCTAATTGCCGCACTAGTGAGGTTAACTCATCAAGCCTGTTTTCCATCCTCTTCTAGTATGCCTGAGCCATATAAATCTCATTTACACTTATGGTTGGAGTTACCATTCTTGTCCCAAATTGTTGTGAATTGGCAGCTATGTTAGCGATCAAGTCTCTGGCAACAGTAGGGGTCTTATCCACTAAAGCTCCTCTATTAGCAGCATCAATCATGCTTCTGTCCATTGGCATCAGTCCCTCATAAAAGTATTGGATCAACAACTGATCACTGATTTAGTGGTGTGGATAACTTGAACACAACTTCTTGAATCTCTCCCAGTACTCATGAAAGGTTTCACCTGAAATCTGTTTGATGCCACATATGTCTTTCCTAATTGCAGTAGCTTTAGAGGCAGGGAAAAACTTCTCTAAAAATAGTTTCATCATATCATTCCAGCAAGTCACAGAACCTGCTGAAAGATAATAAAGCCAGTCCTTGGCTGCATTAGCAAGGGAGAAGAGGAATGCTCTCAGCTTGATGTATTCTTCATAGATGCCTTGAGGTCTTATGGTTGAGCACACAACATGGAACTCTTTCAAATGCTTGTGGGGATCCTCACCTGCAAGTCCATGAAACTTAGGCTACAAATGGATTAGTCCAGACTTTAATTCAAAGTCAGCATCAACATCAGGATACTAAATGCATAATGGTTAATAAGTGGCATCAAGGGCAACAAGCTCTTTAAGAGTCCAATTATACATGTTATCAACCATGATTTCAAAATCACTTAAGCTCTCGGATGCACTGATAGATTTAAAGTCTACATCAAATTCAGAAGCAATTCTTTGGCTAAGCTTACGAGCTCTAATCAGTGCATGCAAAGTCTTATCAATCTCAGGATCAAAATCAAGCAAGTTATCAGAAATAGACCTAGTCATAGACCACTTAGGGCAATAGAGGTGTCAGAATGCCAAAAACACAAAAACACACAAATCTAAACTACAGAAATGGGTAAAAAAAATGAAAAACACATCAAATGAATTTCAAAAATCATAGGACCACCACAGAATGAAAACTACACTAATTTAGAAAATTATCATGCAAAGAAAATATTTCAAAAATTAAAAAAGTTGTCTAAACGATGAATTTTGGGAAAAAGGATCATAGCCAATGAAGTCTAAATGATTTGATTGGCTGAGTTCAATCGATTTTTTATAGTAACTAGCAAAATTTCAGGTCATTCTGAGTTACCAAAACAATTATTGAAACTACCGTTATATCCCTAATTTTCTCTAAAACCCTATCAGATGATGGAATTTGGCTAAAATCCGAGTGGATGATCCTTAGGAGATGAAATTTGCTCAAAATGATGGTTTAACCTTGGGGATCAAGTCTCAGCTTCAAACTCCACAATCAGATCAACACTAGTCTCCCCCTGTACTAAAAGAAATCAGAAACTAGGCGAAAAAGTATTAGCTGGGTATGAAACATTGTTAGACAGTTACGAACATGTCAAAATGATTGAATGAAACTTATAAGGAAATCTTGTAATGCAATTATCAATAAAGGTAGCAAAAGAATGATCAATAGTAACAGAAGCCAATGTAACAATAACCAATATAGCATAATGCAATTCAACAGTTATGCGATTGCACTAGAGTTAATTGTTAGTAAGAACAAAAGTTAGTATGGTCACTTAATATGATCAGATTGCAACTAACAATCCTCAGCAACATCGCCAAAATTTTGACAAGCGCCAAACTCAATCAAAATTGTAACCGAGTTATGCCTATGGCTTATAGCATAGTAAAACAACACCGGATCCTCTCTCAAGGATTGTAAATACAATTTGATCAAATCAAGGAAAAATTAGGATAGGCATTTGAGAACTCAACATATGCAAATAACAGACTTAAAGTGAGAAATTCAATTAAAAGAGCAATCAATTCAGAAACCTATCCGAAATTGGGTTGATTCCATCATAGATCTTTCAAAGAACATTTAAAGTGCATTTGAATGGTTAATTTGGATTTAACTGAAATCTCTACATCAAATCTAGAATTCATACTAGATAATCATCTATAATTCAATTAACAATTGACACATAAATTTACAATCGCACAATTCATGTTAGATATATGTTAATTTGATCTCCGAATTCAATTAACCTAGGCACAAATCAGTAACCTAACCTCTGTAATTATGTGGTTAATTTAGATTAATTGATCCTAAATCCCTTCATAATTCTTAATTTTAAATTGAGATCCAATCAGATCAAACATAAACAAAATCACTATTCATGCATTCAAGATCAAGAAGAAGAAGAAGAATCTAAATACAATTCAAACATAAAAACAGAACCAAGATCTGAAGAATACAAACCATAATTTTTTTAAGAATCTCTAAATTGATTACAAAAGTTTAGCTCTCCATATCTATCACCATGAAGGAGCTTGAGGGAGAAGGAAGAAGAAGAGAGAAAGATCTAGATCTAGAGAGAGAAGGCGAGAAGTGTAGAATAAGATGATGATCTCGGATTTCTACCTCTATCCCCTATAACTACCCTCTAATTTGGACTCACATCATTAGAACCCTATTAGTTACAAAGCTGGATCCATTATGAGTAATTGGGCCTAAACCCCATGTTAATTGGAGGTCTATAACTTAAATTATGGACAAATCATTCTCAAAGGGTCTTTGATTCCATTGGCTGACTTCAAGGGATGAAAACTCCATCGAAACGTCATAGTTTAGAAAAGTGGTCTGAAATGAATTGAAGATATATATCTTAGGTTTCAAATGCCATTAGTTTCAGGCACATATCACATCTACAACCCAAGTTATGCCCTGATTAGTGCACATTACTTGGGTTCCAATAACAGAACCCGTGTTCTGACTTCCAGGCCCAATTTGCTCTTCTAGATGTCCGAATTAGCCTTAGAGCTCTTCACAAAAATTGTAGAGCTCTCTCTCATCTTTCCTATAAGGTAAGATACATATTTTTTAGACATCTAAAAATCAAGATATAGCCAAAATACTGAAATAGTGTAATAACTCAATAATGTTAGAAAAGATCAATTAACTCCAATTTGAGCCCAAACTTACAAAACATGACTAAGCTTAATTAATTAAGTATATGGAGAGTGTAAATAACTAAAAATGAGGTTTATTAAAGTGTAAAATATACGATTATCAGTTGGGTGCCTTCGCCGCTCACGACGCAGCAGAGAAGGTGCTCAAGAGTGCAACACCACTGAGTTGGACCAAGAACTGCTGATATCTCAACTCATTTTGCCAAAAAATGATGGAGAATGTCCCAAAACAAAAATGACAAAAATTCTCTCCCTAAGTTTGACACAGAGGACAACAAGAACAGGGGGGTTAAAGAACATGTACCTTGCAGAAATGAAGAGAGTTGGAGACTAAAAGGTGATTATTCGGTGAAAATTGCTCAAAAATAATGGTTCTTTGCGTCTTTAACCTAATAGTTCTAATCAGGGTTACAGAAGTTCAATAATATCGGTATAAGTTATTTGTTAAATTTTGGATTAGTTTGAGGATAATTCTATAACACTAAATATGAAGAAATAACTAAAGTTTCTGCATAAACAGTTGATATGACAGAAATAAATTTGGAAAATTTATTTCCTAGCTATAAACAATTGATAAGATCTATAGTAAATTTTGGAGAATCAACTGAGTTAGTTTCGTATTTTTAAGGATACTGAATAGAGATAAATAGAACAATTAAGTAGTTCAGAAAATTATGAAATTACAAGGAGATGACAAGTAAAACGTGAAGAATATTTTGATATATAATACAGACTAAGATAAGTATTAGTAAGTATATTTACTTAATTCCTAGGTTTAATTTAACTTAGGGAAGAGTAATGAAGCTTAACTGATAAATAACAATATATGAAAAATTATGGAAATATGGATACAAGGATTAAGTTGAGTTCTAAAATTTTTCATGATACTTATGGGCACTTGAAAACTTAGCTTTGCAAGATTAAAGTGTTCCTAAGGGATACAAAAGTTTCAACATGAAAATTTTGCTCACATTTTTCCTTACTCACTGCCATACTCTCTCTAGACTTTCCTTAGCCCCTTTTGCTCACATTTTTCCTCACCCACCGCCATACTCTCTCCAAACTGTTCTTAGTCACTTTTTCACTCACTTTTCCTAATATCTCACGTTTCATTCTCTCCATTCTCTCCTTTGTTTTACGTGACTAGCAAAAACAAAATGAAAAGAGGAGGAAAAAAAAGGAAAACTAGAAGGATTAGGAGACAAGAGGAAGGAGGAAACAAAGACAAGAAAGGAAAGAAAATATTAGCAAGTAAGTGGAGATAAGGAATGGGCCCTTGATCTTTTAACTTGCTCTTCTTTTTCTCTTGGTTTTGAGTTAAATTCCCATTCTATGTGCTTATAGAGGACACAGTCAAAGCATGATTTAGTGGAGATTCTTGACTTAAGCTCTTCCTCTTCTATTAATTCTTGAGTTAAATTTGTGATATTGATTATGATGAGAAAAATGAGATTTTTTGTGTTCTTGGATTAAGGAAGTCACGATCAAAACAGAACCAAATGAGAATTTGTTGCCTAGCCTATGCTTTCATCTTGTCTATTTGATTTTTGAGAATTTTGTGAAAGGATTTGCATGTAAGCAAAGAAAATATTTGATTTTGGCTCTATGGTGGTCACAGCCAAGTGTGTAAAAGAAGGAAAAATGTATGAATTTTCATGTTACACTTCAAGCTATGGTTCCTTGAATAAGTGGTTGGTTGATAAAATTACTAAGTTTGCTTTGAAAAATAGCTTTGGCTGAGACTATTCCATAGCTAATTGTGCTTGTTATTGGTCATTTGAGGTACAAAGAAATTATGGAGAAGCTCTTGTACTTTAATTCTTGTATTGGACATTTGGTTGCTTATAGTAATCTTAATTGGATATATATCTAACCTTTATTGTGTTAGTTTGGCCATGTAGGCCGAATTCAAGGAGACAGGGTAACTCCATGTCATTATCCATGTTGCATCCAATACTTGTGTGCTAGAATTGTTATTAGCCCTAGTTTATAAATGATGAATTAGATGAACTTGGTATTAGGAATGCATTGCATTTGATTCATTGATGACTATAAATAATGTGCACTTGAACTAAAGTATATTGTGTATTCATAGAATGTGATGAATGAAATGGAATTATACACTTGTTGTTGTATACTTGAGATTATATTACTCCTTGATAACTCAAGTTGATCTAAAATTTGTATTGGCATTACTCCCTTGATTCTTTAAGCTTGAGCTATAATGTGTGTTTGATTACACAGTGTTCATGGAATTTGGATTTGAATTGTATATGAGAATTTTGGACATTTATCCTTGAATGAGAAGGAAAATAGTTCTAATATGCTTTTTCCTACTCAGTATCCCTTTTTAGTGAACTGTTTGTTCACTTAGTTACAGAGGATTTTGGAGATGATCCTTTGTGGGGGAAGGGTATCCAAAATTCCATTATAATTATAGAGATGATCCTTCGTGAGGAAGGGGATCCTGTATTCTTGAAAATTCTTCATTATGTTTCCTCACTGATGTTTCCCTCATGGGATACTAGTGGTAGTGTGAGGACCTAATTCACGTCCTACCAGGAGTATATAGAACCTAAGCTATATGAGGTGGCTTTTGCCTATTGTGGAACATGTGATATGGGTTCTATGGGATTGAGCAAATATTTACACGAGAACTGAGATGAAATTGAATTTGATTGTCATATTATGATTTAGTTATGTTATAAGGACCATTAAATGAATTTGAGAATTTAGTTCTTGTTTGGAAATTGTTTCTGAAAGTATTTATGGATATAAATTATGTTCTATTTTGGGAAGAGAAAGGACCTGATTTGGCACTTTCCCACCATTCTAGTGTATAAACAACTTGAATTTTTGAAATGTGTTTTTCTTAAAATAGCTAGATATATTATGATGACATAGATTTTTTTTAATAGCACTACTGGGAATTCTTAGAATTCTCACCCCTTTTGTTTGAATTTCGTAATATTTCCAGGGATGCGTTCTTCAACAAGCAAACATGTAACACCCCGATCTTCTTTATTTTTGGTTTATCTGTGATTTCTGTGATGTGGTGAGTTTTTATGATTTTTTTGAATTTTTATAAATTATTTGACTTATGTGGATTATTTTAATATTAATTTTAGAAAATTTTGGACTGTTGAACCGAGGCCGGGAAATTTTACTAAACCTGAAACCAGAGATAGTTTTCAAAGTTTTCACTGTCTCAAATTTTATTTGACAGAGAAAATTTGGGTACACTTTATTATCCATTGGACAATAGATATTGACTTTATTAACTGTGACTTTTGTCAATTGGATAATAATTTTAGAAAAGATTTAGTGGATTGTTTGTATCTAATCACCTTTATGACATCATCTTTGGGACCCACATGACATCACTATTTAACTTTTGGATCAAGGAGAGAAGCTTCTCAAGGAAGTATTGTGAAGCTTGTTGAGGAAGCTTGGCACCTCCTCCCTAGATGAGTGCACGTCCATGGAGAGAGAAAGGAGACTTCTAGAGTAAGTTTCTATTCAACTTTCATTTTCATCACTTTTCTATCCATTTCTCTCTCTTCACCCAAAAGCTACACACTTTTGTTTTCTTTCATTTTCTTCTCCCATTTTCTCTCCTTTAGGCTCACGGCCACACTCACTGAATCCACCCTCTCATCTTCTTTTATTTCACTCATCTATTTTCTTGGATCTAAACCTCTTTCTAAGCCATATTGGTGAGAAGATCTTGACTTGTTCATCTTTTCCAAGTATTTCTTCAAGTTAGGGCTTGAAGACTTCTAAGGTAAAATTTCTTCTCTTCACTCTTCTTTCTTTTCCTCTTTATAAATCCATGATTTTGATCTATGGTCATTCTTCTTCAAGCCTAAAATGTTAATTCTTTGGCATGTCATTTTCATTTTTCAAGAAGCTCTTGGAAGAGGAAGTTTGTTTCAAGAGGTAGTTGGATATCCTCTAAGGTAAGAGGGAGATTACTCTCATCAACCTTCCATGGTGGTGAGGAACATTTTGTTGTATGGAAAGTGAAGCATCCATGTATGGATTGTTCACTTGCTTGTATTGACTTTTAGTGATTTTTGAACTTTTGGCCTTATATGATTTTATGGCTTGATGTTGTGCATGATCTTGGTGGAATGGAAAACTTTGATGATTAATATATGTTATTTGATTACAACTTTATTGTGGATGATGAAAATTTTGAGACCCAAGGCCCTTGATGCTCATGGCCAAGAGACCCAAATAGGGTATCCAAGACAAAAATTTTGTGTTAAATTGGAACCTAGAGGCTTAAGTGAAAATGGAGTTAGAGTAAGGATTCATAATAATGATGGAGGGATAAAATAGAACTTAGTCATTTGTAAGAGTGAGAATTCGGCCTTGAGTGGGAAAAACAAGCTTAAGAGAGAGATAGTGAGAAATTAAAAGACTTAGGGGAAAAAGAAATGAATTTGTGAGATTTAAACAATGTAGTCTTCTTTTTAGGTTTTTTGCGAAAAATGTGAGGAAGTATTACCTAGAGGAACTTAACCAGAAGAGTTTTAAAATTTGAGTGAATTTCTATAACAATTCTTGAATGTTTTAAGAAGAAAGACTTGTGAGAGTGTCTCATATAATTTGAAAATGATGGTTCTTGAATTTGCACAATAGAAGTGCTTTGTGACTAAATATAATAGCCTTGTGCTGTCAGGCCGACATACTAGACTCAGAGATGTTAGTGATTGACTTAAGCCCTGTTGTGGCTCCTTTTGGCAGAACTTGTGCTATTTCTGAATATTGTTTTACCATTGTCATGAAATCATGCATTGTGAAAGTCGGAATGACTTGTTGTCAAGGCTGTATGCCTAGGAGATGAATTACACCTTTGTGCAGGTGTGAATTACGTAATGTAGTTCACTTGTTGAACTTGGAGGCGTCGGGGCGCAGGTATCCTACATGTGGCCAGTTGGTAGCTCTACTGCGCCGTGGTGATTGTGCAACGCACCGACGATCTTGTATAGCCATGTTGCGCATATTGATTATACTGAGAAGCACATGATTTGAGGCTAACGATATACAGACATTGACTCCCTGATCATTCTCTCCGATGTTGGGTTAAACTCCATGGAGTAGATGTTAGTCCATTGTGCATTCACATAGATATTGAGTATTTTATTATGATGCATTTATATTGTGGAATTATCTGTTGATATATAATTACAATGTCTGCTGAGAATTTTACGACTGTAATGGTGATCTCTGTACCCTTTTATTTGACTAATATTGCTGTCTCTTGCTGCTATACTGGTATTGATGTAGAGAATCTCACCTTTTTGTTTTGTTATTATGTCTGCTTTTGTTTAATGTGTACCTGTTGATAAAGATTAAGAGAAGAAGAAGAAAATTTGTAGTTTTTTGTTGTTTTGCTTTTGGATTGCTGTGAGTAGAGGTTCTATTGGTTTTATTATAGTTCAATTCCACGGAGATGTAGACGCATGGCGCATCGACTAGGGCATTGAACGGATTAGATATGTAGGAGAATTGACTTTGTTTATTAGTAGGACCCGTGATGGAGTTCCTTTCTTCTCTCTTAGTGTTTTTGTGCGTCTAGAGTTTTTTATGCCTATTAGGGAGCTGTGAGGTGACTTGCATTACAACCCTAGGGAGGACCTGGACCCTATGGTGTCATCCGCTAGGACACCTGTCTGTAAACTTCTACCACATCTGAGAGGTTTGGCTGGGGAGGAGTCCGAGGAGGAGGACCCAACAGAGGAGTCAGAAGAGGATCCAATGGAGGGTCCAGGGGAAAATCCTGCTTCCTAGGTCTCTAGACTTGGACTAGTTCTGTTTTGGTCAAATGGTTGTATATAACTTTTTTTTTGTATAAACTTGTATATTTTAGGTGGACTGTGATCCATGCCACATATGTATATAATCTTTTTGGTGTGTAATGTTCAGTAATTATATATGTGCTGTTATGTTTTATTTGAGTTCATGCCTTTGAAAAAGAAAATTTAATATTCATATTTTGCAAGATCGAACCTTTTCCATGTTTTTGTTAATTTATTGATGTTTTAATAAATAAATGTGGCACCCTAAGGAGGGTGTTACATTAGGTGGTATCAGAGCCTAAGTTTGAGTCTTTTGGGGTTTGTGGTTAGGTCTGTCTTGCTTGTGTTGTGTGATTCTCTGTGTTTGATTTCTGAAAGGAGACAAAATTGTTTGGAATGATTTCACCTGACTTTCATTGTGTATTGTTTTTTCTGAATCCAAAGGAACGTGATGGCTCGTGGTGGAGATGTACGTACGAATTCTGGACGAGACAGCGTGAGTATGGCTGCAGCAGTTGAGGCGATGTAGAGAATGGCCGAGGTTATAATGCAATAGAATCAAAGAGCTTCCCAACAACAAGAAGCTACCATTGAGACTCAGAATCGATCAGAGTTTCGCCATAACAATCCGCCATAATTCGACCGAGAGTTCGACTTGGAGAAAGCAAGCCTTTGGATTAAATAATTGGAGAAGATCTTTATAGGAATGGGATGTTCTAATGCTCAGAAGGTAACCTATGCTACCTTCATGCTTGTCAGAGATGCTGAAGACTGGTGGGCAGGAGCCCATCGATTGATGGAGGCTGAGGGAGCAGTGATCACCTGGGAAGCCTTCAAGAATAAATTCCTAGAGAAGTACTTTCCAGCCAGTGCGAGACACGCGAAAGAGATGGAGTTTCTAGGCCTAAAGCAAGGAAGCATGTCGGTTAGTGAGTATGCTTCCAAGTTTGAAAGCTTATCAAAGTTCTCAAGGTATTTCCAGCTATAGCTCGACGAGCAGTGGAAATGCCGCAAGTTCGTAGAAAGTTTAAGGCACGACTTGAAGAGACCAGTGCTACCTTTGGGAATTGATCAGTTCCCAGCTCTTCTAGACAAATGTCGCAGGCTTGAGGAGTTGGATCAATCACGGGAGACCAAAAATCGTAACTTTGGACCCTCTCAGATCCAAAGGGGAAGAAATAGCGGTGGAAATCATTTTCAGCAAAAACTGTATTCGAGGCCACCGGGGAGTCAATCTCAACAACAACCACATGGAGGAGGTTCTAGTAGCTACAAGTTTGGTCAGACTGGGGTGTCTGTGCCGAAATGTCTCAAGTGTGGAAGGGACCACTTGACGAGGGAATGCACAATCAAGGGGATCATCTGTTTCAAATGCAAGAAGCCCGGACACATCTGGAGGGATTACAATTAACCCAAGGCGGAGCCCTCTGTCAACAATGTACATGCTACAAGACCTCAGGCGGGAGGTAGAGTTTACTCTTTGAGTGGAGCAGAGGCCTCCCAATTTGAAGATCTGATTAAGGGAGATTGTACCATAGGAGGTAATCTTTTAACTGTACTCTATGACTTAGGGGCGACCCATTCTTTTATTACCTATGACTATGTGCACCGATTAGGGTTATCTGTCTCTTCCTTACCTTTTAATTTTATTGTTTCTACTCTCACTTCTAGACCTGTTGTTACTACTCAAGTTTATTTGAACTATCCTTTTTCTGTGGAAGGTCAAATTTTTTCAGTTGATTTGATTTGTTTACCTATTTCTCAAATCAATGTTATTCTAGGAATGGATTGGTTATCTTCTAACCATATCCTTCTTGACTGTTCCAATAAAACCTTAATAGTTCCTAATTCTAAGATTTTTGGATTTATAATTTCCAACCAAGTCAAAACTTTCTTAAGGGAAGGAGCTCAAGGATACCTGCTTTTGTCTTCCTTGGAAGTCAAGAGTAAGATCGATGTGAATGCTATTCCTTTGGTTAATGAGTTTTCTGAAGTCTTTTCTGATGATATACTTGGTTTACCACTAGAAAGAGAGGCAGAATTTTCTATTGATATTGTGCCAGGATCTGGTCCTATATCCATGACGCCATATCAGATGTCACCATCAAAGTTAGTTGATCTCTAGAAGCAGTTGGAAGAATTCTTGGGGGAAGAAGTTTATGAGACCTGGTGTTTCATCATGGAGAGCTCCAGTGCTGTTGGTCAAGAAAAAGGATGGGACTTCTCGGCTATGTGTGGACTACCGTCAGCTAAACAAGATTACAATCAAGAACAAGTACCCACTTCCGAGGATAGATGATTTGATGGATCAGCTGAAGGGAGCTGCTGTATTCTCCAAGATTGATCTACGTTCTGGATATCATCGGATTTGTGTGAAAGTAGAGGATGTACCTAAGACGGCTTTTCGGACGTGTTATAGGCATTATAAGTACCTTGTGATGCTGTTCAGAGTAAAAATGCTCCAGCCATATTCATGGATTACATGAATTTGATCTTTCGCCCTTATCTGGATAGATTTGTTGTTATCTTTATTGATGATATTTTAGTCTATTCACGAAGTCAGGAGGAACATGCCAAACATCTCAGTGTGGTTCTTCAGATCCTGAAGGAGAAGAAGTTATATGATAAACTGTCTAAATGTGAGTTCTGGTTGGAGAAGGTTCAGTTTTTGGGTCTATGATTTCAAAGGAAGGAATTACAGTAGATCCATCGAAAGTGGAGGCAGTTCTCCAATGGGAAAGACCAAAGACAGTGATAGAAATTCGTAGCTTCATGGGATTAGCTGGCTATTATTAAAGATTTATCAAAGGATTCTCCAAGATAGCAGGACCTCTCACTCTGGTTACAAGAAAGAATCAAGCTTTCGTATGGACTGATGCATGTGAATAGAGTTTTCAAGAGTTGAAGAGACGGTTAACTACTTCGCCAGTATTGATCCTACCCGATCCCAATGAAGATTTTGAGGTGTTTAGCGATGCTTTATATCAGGGTTTAAGATGCGTCCTTATGCAGAATAGAAGAGTGGTGGCATATGCTTCAAGGTAATTAAGAGTACATGAGAAGAACTATCCTACGCACGACTTGGAGTTAGCTGCTATTGTGTTTGCGTTGAAGATTTGGAGGCATTTTCTTTATGGAGCAACGTTTAACGTCTACAGCGACCACAAAAGTCTGAAATACCTATTTGATCAGAGGGAGCTGAATATGAGGCAAAGGTGGTGGTTAGAACTTCTGAAAGACTATGACTTCCAGCTTCAATATCATCTCGGGAAGGCGAATATCGTAGCGGATGCTTTGAGTAGGAAGATGCTTAGTGTTTCTGCTATGATGCTTAAAGAACGTGAGTTAATAGAACAATTTAGGGATATACGGCTATCGGTGGAGTTGGCACCAGGGAGAATGTGCTTAAGTATGATCACTATTTCGAGTGGATTAATGGAAGAAATCTGAGAGAAGTAGGGAAATGACCCATACTTACAAGAAGAGAGGGAGCTGGTAAAGCACGACGCTGTATCTGAATTCACAGAATGACCAGATGGGATCCTGAGATTCAGAGCTAGAGTTTGTGTACTGAGTGATTCCGAGCTTAAGAGGATGATTCTTGATGAAGCCCATAAGAACAAGTTGAGCATACACCCTAGAACTATTAAGATGTATTAATATTTGAAACGATTATATTGGTGGCAAGGAATGAAGAGGGATATTGCCAAGTATGTGTCATCTTGTTTAGTTTGCCAAAAGGCTAAAGTGAAACACCAAAGACCTTTCGGAATGCTGTAACCCTTGACTATTCCAAAGTGGAAATGGGATAGTATCGCGATGGATTTTGTGAGCGAGTTACCAAGGACTAAAAAGGGATATGATTCAATATAGGTGACTATTGATCGACTTACGAAGTCAGCGCACTTCTTGCTAATCAATATAAGGTATTCAATGGAGAGATTAGCTCAAGTATATGTCGATGAGATCATTAGACTTCATGGTGTGCCTTCGAGCATTGTTTCTAATAGAGACCAAAGGTTTACATCGAGGTTTTGGAAGAGCTTGCAGAGAGAAATTGGAATAAAACTTCATCTAAGTTCTACGTATTACCCACAAATAGATGGACAGTCAAAGAGAACAATCCAGTCATTGGAAGATCTGTTAAGGGCTTGTGTCTTGGAATAGACTGGGAGTTAGAATGAATTCTTGCCTTTGATAAAGTTCACCTATAATAATCGTTTCCACGCGAGCATTAGGATGGCACCCTACGAGGCGTTGTATGGGCGACGGTATAGAACACCCTTGTGTTGGTACCAAGATGGCAAAAATTTCGCAGTAGGACCTGAAATTATGCAACAGACAACTGAAAAAGTTAAGATGATTCAGGAAAATATGAGAGTAACTCAGAGCCGACAGAAAAGCTATGCCGATAAGAGACGGAGACCTCTTGAATTTGAGGAAAGTGAGCATATGTTTTTGAGAGTTACACCTATGACTAGTGTTGGAAGGGTCAATAAATCCAGAAAACTTATTCCTAAATTCATCGGACCGTATCAAATTCTTCGTCGGATAGGTCCGGTAGCCTACCAAATAGCCTTACCACCTTTTCTTTCTAATCTTCATGATGTCTTCCATGTGTCGCAATTGTGAAAGTATATCCCTGATCTAGCCCATGTTATTGAACTGGATACAGTACAGCTAAAAGAGAATTTGACCTATGAAACACTTCCTATCAAGATTGAAGATAGGAGAGTGAATCAACTCAGAGGCAAGGAGATTACATTGGTAAAAGTGATCTGGAACGATGCGACTGGAGATGCAACATGGGAGCTAGAGGACAAAATGAAAGAACAATATCAGCATTTGTTCTAAGGTATGATGAATTTTGGGGATGAAATTCTTTGTAGAAGAGGAGAGTTATAACACCCTGATCTTCCTTGTTTTTGGTTTATCTGTGATTTCTGTGATATGGTAAGTTTTTATGATTTTTGTGAATTTTTATGAATTATTTGACTTATGTGGATTATTTTAAAATTAATTTCAGAAAATTTTGGACTGTTGAACCGGGGCCGGAAGATCTTACTAAATCCGAAATCGGAGATAGTTTTCAAAGTTTTCACTGTCTCAAATTTTATTTGACGGATAAAATTTGGGTACACTCTATTATCCATTGGATAATAGATACTGACTTTATTAACTGTGACTTTTGTCCATTGGATAATAACTTATAGAAAAGATTTAGTGGATTGTTTGTATCTAATCACCTTTATGACATCACCCTTGGGACCCATATGACATCACTCTTTGACTTTTGCACCAAGAAGAGAAGCTTCTCAAGGAAGCTTTGTGAAGCTTGTTGAGGAAGCTTGGCACCTCCTCCCTAGATGAGTGCACGGCCATGGAGAGAGAAAAGAAACTTCTAGAGTAAGTTTCTATTCAGTTTTCATTTTCATCACTTTTCTATCCATTTCTCTCTCCTCACCCAAAAGCTACACACTTTGTTTTCTCTCATTTTCTTTTCCTATTTTCTCTCCTCTAGGCTCACGGCCACACTCACTAAATCCACCCTCTCATCTTCTTTTATTTCACTCATCTATTTTCTTGGATCTAAACCTCTTTCTAAGCCACATTGGTGAGAAGATCTTGAATTGTTCATCTTTTCCAAGTATTTCTTCAAGTTAGGGCTTGAAGACTTTTAAGGTAAAATTTCTCCTCTTTCACTCTTCTTTCTTTTCTTCTATCTAAAATCATGATTTTGATCTATGGTCATTTTTCTCTAAGCATAAAATGTTGATTCTTTGGCATGTCATTTTCGTTTTTCAAGAAGCTCTTGGAAGAGGAAGTTTATTTCAAGAAGATTTTCAAGAGGAGGTTAGATATCCTCTAAGGTAAGAGGGAGATTACTCTCATCAGCCTTCCATATGGTGGTGAGGGACATTTTGTTGTATGGAAAGTGAAGCATCCATGTTTGGATTGTTCACTTGCTTGTATTGACTTTTAGTAATTTTTGAACTTTTGGCCTTATATGATTTCATGGCTTAATGTTGTGCATGATCTTAGTGGAATGGAAAACTTTGATGATTACTATATGTTATTTGATTGGAACTTTATTGTGGATAATGAAAATTTTGAGACCCAAGGCCCTTGATGCTCATAGCCAAGAGGCCTAAATAGGGTATTAAAGACAAAATTTTTGTGTTAAATTGGAATCTAGAGGCTTAAGTGAAAAAGGAGTTAGAGTAAGGATTCATAATAATCATGGAGGGATAAAATAAAACTTAGTCATTTGTAAGAGTGAGATTTCAGTCTTAAGTGGGAAAAACAAGCTTGAGAGAGAGATAGTGAGAAATTGAAAATTTAGGGGAAAAGGAAATGAATTTGTGAGATTTAGACCATGTAGTTTTCTTTTTAGATTTTTCGTGAAAAATGTGAGGAAGTATTATCTAGAGGAACTTAACTAGAAGAGTTTTAAAATTTGAGTGAATTTCAATAATAATTCTTGAAAGTTTTAGAAAGAAAGACTTGTGAGAATGTCTCATATAATTTAAAAATGATGGTTCTTGAATTTGCACAATGGAAGTGCTTTGTGACTAAATATAATAGCCTTGTGTTATCGAGCCAATGTACTGGACCCGGAGATGTCAGTGATTGACTTAAGCCCTGTTGTGGCTCCTTTTGGCGGAACTTGTGATGTTTCTGAATATTGTTTTACCACTGTCTTGAAATCTTGCATTGTGAAAGTCAGAATGACTTGTTGTCAAGGCTGTATGCCTAGGAGATGAATTACACCTTTGTGCGAGTGCAAATTGCGTAATGTAGTTCACTTGTTGAACTTGGAGGCGTTGGGGAACGGGTATCCCACATGTGGCAAGTTTGTAGCTCCACTGGGCCGTGGTGACTGTGCAACGCACCGACGATCTCGACCAGACACTATCCTGTTCCCGATCCGATTGAGAGTGTCTTGTATAGCCATGTTGCGCATATTGATTATACTGAGAAGCACATGATTTGAGGCTAACGATATACAAACATTGACTCCCCGATCATTCTTTTCGATGTTGGTTTGAACTCCATAGAGTAGATGTCAGTCCATTGTGCATTCACTTAGACATTGAGTATTTTATTGTGATGCATTTATACTGTGAAATTGTCTGTTGATATATTATTACAATGCCTACTGAGAATTTTACGACTGTAATGGTTATCTCGGTACCCTTTGATTTGACTGATATTACTATCTCTTACTGCCATATGGGTATTGATGTAGAGAATCTCACCTCTTTGTTTTGTTATTCTATTTGCTTCTGTTTTATGTGTATCTGCTGATAAAGATTAAGAGAAGAAGAAGAAAATTTACAGTTTTTCGTTGTTTGGCTTTTGGATGGCTGCGAGTAGAGGTTCTACTAGTTTTGTTAGAGTTCAATTCCACGGAGGTGCAAACTGTAATGCCCCTTTTTGGGGGGGAGCGTCACATTGTCATTTACAATGCGAAAAATAAAAATATAAATTTAAGACCCGGTTCTTTTTATGAATATAAATTTACTTGGCTATAATCGTGTGATAAAATTAGCGAGTATATTTTTTTGTCATAATTAATAAAAATAGTGATAAGACGTAGTTGTAATGAATAGTAAAATAGAAATAAAGCATACATCAAACCAATATACATGAACAATGATATATCATTATATTAAACTTATTTGATTACAGCGCCTGAATATACAAAAAGCAAAATTATACATATATGCCCCAAGAGATCATAAATATACAGTCCACCAAAATAATGACACATCAGGCCCTCAAAATATACCCTGATAGCCATCAGTAGCTATCGATAGTATCAGTCCCGAAGATGAGGAGGAATCGTGTCAGGATTCTCCTCAGGATCTTCCTCATCCGAGGAAACCTCCATAGGAGCCATCGAGTTACGGGCCGGAGCCCGAATAGTGGAATCAAAAGAATCCTCCTATGGGGTGTAATAACGATCACCCTACATCTCCCTGATGGGCAAACAAAACTCCAAACGTAAACTGACGCTGCAAGTTAAGATCGACGATTCATGACGCCCCCAAGCCAGTGAAATCGACACGTCCCCCAAGTAGACGCAGCGATCGGAATTTAGGTTAATGTGCCAGCAGTCTGGCCCTCCAAGGAAGGTCCAATGCACATCACCTAAAAATTCGCGTGAGCGTGCCGCCATGATCCAACAATAGGTGCTTGTCGCGGTCGGGCCAGAAGTCGGGAAATTTTGGAGCTTCACCCTCTTTGCCGACGTCTTCGATGAAACATATTTATAAATAGGCAAAAATAATAGAAACACAGGAAAGAGGTAAAACATCCTACCATCATTACTAATTATGACAGTACAGAAACAAAACGACGCAAAGCGCCCACATAGCATCTCAAGAGGTAATAATAATAAACATTAAATAACAGCAATAAACAGTTAAACAGTTCCAGACAATTATACATCAGTACAACGATAGTTCTAATATATCATAAGAATTAAAATGTCAGATAATATATGGACTCATTATGCACATGCATACAACACCAAAATCCTACTCCATGGAGCTAGATATAAATAGTCGGAGAGAAAGATCAGGAGACATTTCTGCAACTCAGCTGTCGCGGCCAAAGTGCTATAATTCATCAGTTTATCCACGTGCACATCAAGGCATTGTACAAACATTCTATGCTAGATCACGATATAGGACAGTGTCACGTCTGGATCGTCGGTGCATTCGCATCGGTTTATCTCACGGCCCAGTGGGGCTACCAACTGTCCACTGTGAGACGCTCGCGCCCCGATGCTCCCAAGGTCAACAGAATGACCTACACTAGTCTACTCGCAACTACACAAAGGTGTATTCAATCTCCTAAGCAACATGGCCTTAACAACAGTCCAATGGACTTTTCCAATGCATGCTGAATCAATGCATATAACATGTATATTCATCAATAATACACTTTCCATGTCGTGTCGTAGTTCGACTAAAGTAAGCATCATTATGTTATTGGTCAACTCATGGACCCACGTTAAATATCCTTAAGTCCTTAATTAATGCATTACATTTTTAAGGTACATTATGAGATTGCTTAACATTCTCACTTACACTCATGATCTCATCTTAACCGAAAATTATTCTAAGCCTTTAATTAAAATTTCATTCTTGGTTCTTTCCGTTTTATGAAACCCTAATTGATTCCTAATTAATCATTTAATTAAGTTTCACTTCAATTAAATTTTTCTTAAGAAATTCCTTTCATTAATAGGCTCTTACTTTAAACTTAGTCATATTCACTTAGAGAATTATTTCTAAGTCTTACCAATGTCTCACACATCCTTATTTGTTCTTAAAGTCCAAAGAGTTCCTTTAGGTTACTAAATTTATTTCTTTCCATTACATAATCCTTTTATTTATTTACTTGATTAATTAAATGCCATAGTTGTGTGAAATCATAAGATTGAGCCATTTTTAGCCATGAAGGCCGTGAGCCTCTCTAGGTCTAGGGTTTAAATTTTTATTCCATTAATCACATATTATCCACTTGGCTAGTTAAGTCTTCCACTTATTATAAATTTTTCACCAAGAACCCTAATTTAGGGCCCCAAGACCGTGAGCCTCCTAGAGAAAATTTAGGTCATTTTCTTCCATTTCAAGTGTTCCAATCCATCCAAGTATATCAATATACATAACCAATCAATCAAATAACTTAAACAAATTAACATCAACATGTAATCATACAAATCATACAAATAAAGAATAACCTTCAATAGGGTTTTCTCACAACTAATCACAAATCAAGGTTCCTTACTACCAAGAGAGGTTGAAAAGGAGTATCTTCCTCTTACCAAAGAGAAGAAAACAAGCAAAAGAACCCCCTTGAGCTCCTTGCAATTTTCAGATTTGACACCTCTAAGAACCCTAAAATTTACAACTTCATTAAATTCACAAGAAGACTTGAAAATGAATGGACCAATGGTCATAAGAAGGACCTTGAACCCGAAAATGAAGAGAAAAGGGTGAGGAGTTAAGAACCTTACCCAAAAGCTTGAAGCTTGAAGCTTGAAGAAAGTGGTAAATATAAAAGCTTTTCAAGAACCACTAACTAGAGAAGTGTTTAGATGATGGAGGTGATTAAGAAAATGTATTTAGTTGGAATTTTTGTGATGGTTGAGGGCTTAAGGGTGTGGTGGCCGTGAGGTGTGGCTAGAGAGAAGGAGGAGAGAAAGTTTGAGAAAGATGAAGGTAGAGAGAGAAGTGAATAGAAAAGTGAAAGATGCTTTTAGGGTTTTCTTTTTGAAATTTAAATAGGTTAATTAATTAAATTGAAGCACAAATTTTGGGTCCCAATTTTGTGTAGTAGCCATGTGAGTGTGGGGAGGAGGAGAGAGAAATGGTTAGCTTCCTTGAGAAGCTTGGGTGCATTTTCAATAAAGGAGATGTGATTAGACATAAAGTAGATTACATTAGGATAAGATAATGTGATTTAATAGTTAAAATAATATGGTAGTTAGGATTTTACTACAAGTTATTACCCAATGGATAATTGTTACAGTACACAAAGCCAGTATTAATTATCAAATGAATAATAGAGCATATCACAAAATTTGAATTAATAGTGAGTATAGAGATTTTATTTATCAGATAAAACCTCAAAAAATGCAAACCTCGCAAACTGTGCCCGACCTCGGGTTTAGTAAGATCCCCCATCGATAGGTCAACTATTCAAGGTTTACCAGCCTCAGGGAAAACATTTCGTTATCCCGGCTCTGCTCAGTGCACACGTAAAACGAAAAATATACTAAAATATTTGACATTTTCAGAAAAATCCACAAAAATTCTCAAAAATCATAAATATTAGAAAATGATTGTTCATCATGAAACAAATAATTTTCCAGGGTGTTTCACTAACTTTGCTCAATGTGCACGTAAAATGAGGAATATATTAAAATATTTGACGTTTCCAGAAAATTCCAGAAAAATTCTTAAAAATCGTAAATATTATAAAATAATTATCTATGATGAAATAAATAATTTTTGGGGTGTTACAACTCTCCCCTTCTAAAAAGAAATTTTATCCTCGAAATTTTTATACCTTAGAATAGTTGTGGGTGTTGCTCCTTCATCTTGTCTTCCAGCTCCCATGTTGCATCTCTAGTCGTTTCGTTCCAGATTACCTTCACCAATGAGATCTTCTTGCCTCTTAGTTGCTTTATCCTTCTATCCTCAATTCTTACAGGAGGTGCCTCATAGGTTAAGTTCTCTTTTAATTGTACTGCATCTGGTGCTATGACATGACTTAGGTCAGGAATGTATTTTCGCAGTTGTGACACATGAAAGACATTGTGAATGTTTGAGAGGAAATGGGGTAAGGCTGTTTGATAGGCTATTGGACCTATTCGGTGAATAATCTGGTATGGTCCAAGAAATTTTGGAGTAAGTTTTCTAGATTTCAAGGCCTGGCCCACCCCAATCGTTGGTGTGACTTTCAAAAATACATGGTCGTCTTCCTCAAACTTAAGAGGCTTTCTTCTTTTGTCTGCATAACACTTTTGTCGGCTCTGAGCCATCCTCATCTTCTCCTGAATCATCTTAACTTTTTCAATTGTCTACTGTATAATATCTGGTCCAATAGTGAGGCGTTCGCCGTCTTGGTACCAACATAGAGGTGTCCGACATCATCGTCCATACAGAGCCTCATAGGGTGCCATCCCTATGCTTGAGTGATAACTGTTGTTGTAGGTGAATTCTATCAACGGTAGAATGTCATCCTAACTTCCAGTCTGTTCTATGGTGCAAGCTCTAAGCAAATCTTCCAATGATTGGATCGTCCTCTCCGATTAGCCATCGGTTTGTGGGTGATAAGCAGAACTTAGACGTAACTTTGTCCCCAATGATTCTTGTAGACTCTGCCAGAACTTTGAGGTGAATCTTGGATCCCTATCTGAAACAATACTTGTAGGTACACCGTGCGGTCTAACAATTTCTCCAATATACAGCTGGGTCAGTTTCTCCAGTTTGTACCTTATGTTGATCAGGAGGAAATGTGCTGATTTCGTGAGTCAGTCCACAATTACCCAAATCGAGTTATGTCCTTTTCTTGTTCTTAGCAAACCCACTACGAAATCCATTGCAATGTTGTCCTACTTCTATTCAGGAATAGACAACGGTTGCAGTAATCCTGCGGGTCTTTGATGTTTCACTTTAGCTTTCTGACAAACTAGACAAGTCGATACACGTCTAGTGACATCATTATTCATTCCATGCCACTAAAACAACTTCTTCAAGTCTTGATACATTTTTATTATGCCTGGATGCATATTCAACTGGCTTGTGTGAGCATGGTTGATAATATACTCTCTAAACTCTTGGTCACGGGGAATACAGACTCTACCTCAGAATCTTAGAATTCCATCTATTCCTTCCGAAAATGCTGTTTCGTTGCCTTTCTTCATTAGCTCTCTCACTTCTTGTAAGAACTTGTCGACCTTCTGCTTTTCCAGTATATCCTCCATCAGCTCACTTGAGAGGTGACCATGTTCATGCAGATCTTTCCTGGTTCTAATTCCACAAAAGACTATACATCTCTGAACTGCTCAATTAGATCCTTTTCCTTGATCATTAGGGTAGAGACACTGATCATCTTCCTGCTCAAGGCATCTGCCACGACGTTTGCCTTGTCGGGGTGATGCAGAAGTTGGAAATCATAGTCTTTCAGAAACTCCAGTCACCTTTACTACCTCATGTTCAACTCCTTCTGATCATACAAATATTTCAAACTTTTGTGATCACTAAAGATGTTGAACATCGCTCTATAGAAGAAATGCCTCCATATCTTTAAAGCGAAAACTACAGCCGCCAATTCCAAGTCGTGCGTCGGGTAGTTCTTCTCATGCACTTGCAATTGCCTTGAAGCATAAGCCACCAGTCTTCTATGTTGCATAAGCACAGATCCTAGTCCTTAGTATGAAGCATCACAGTACACCTCGAAGGGCTCATTCGGGTCAGGTAGCACTAACATTGGCAAGGTAGTTAGGCGTCTCTTCAACTCTTGGAAACTCTGTTCACAGTTATCAGTCCACTCAAAAGCTTGGTTCTTTTTCGTGAGTTGAGTAAGAGGTCCTGCAATCTTGGAGAATCCCTTGATGAACCTCCGATAATATCCGACCAATCCCACAAAGCTACGATTCTCTGTCACTGACTTAGGCCTTTCCCATTGTAGCACTGCCTCCACTTTTGATGGATCCATTGCAATCCCATCCTTCGAGATTACATGACCCAAAAACTTAACTTCTTCCAGCCAAAATTCAGATTTTGACAGTTTGGCATACAGTTCTTTCTCCTTCAGAATCTGGAGAACTATACTGAGGTGTTCAGCATAATCCTCCTGATTTTAAGAATAGATCAAGATGTCATCGATGAAGACAACAACAAACCTGTCTAAGTAAGGACAAAAGATCCGGTTCATATAGTCCATGAAGATAGCAGGCACATTCGTCACACTAAACGGCATCACGAGGTACTCGTAATGGCTGTATCGGGTACGAAATGCAATCTTGGGTATATCCTCCGTCTTCACTCGTATTTGATGATACCCAGATCGCAGATCGATTTTTGAAAATACTGCTACTCCCTTCAGTTGGTCCATTAAGTTATTAATTCTTGGGAGTGGATATTTATTCTTGATTGTCACTTTGTTTAGCTTTCTGTAGTCCATGCACAACCTTGATGAACTGTCTTTCTTTCGAACTAACAGTACTGGTGCTCACCAAGATGACACACTCAATCTAACGAATTACTTTTCCAAAAGCTCCTTTAGCTGCTTCTTAAGTTTAGCTAATTCTGTTGGTGACATCCTATAAGGTGCTATAGACATGGGACCAGCTCCCGGTACCAAGTCAATAGAAAATTCTATTTCTCGCGCCGGTGGTAAACCAGGTACATCCTCAGGGAAGACTTAGGGAAATTCATTAACCACTGGAATTGTGTTCACATCAACCTCACTCTCGACTTTTAAAGAAGACAGTAGCATGTATCCGTGAGCTCCTTCTTTCAAGAGAGCCTGAACTTGGTTAGCCGTCAAGTATTTAGAATCCTCATCCACAGGGAAAACTATGGTTTTTCTTGAACAATCTAATAGAACATGGTTGGAAGACAACCAGTTCATCCCTAAAATTATATCTAGCTGAGAAAGGGGTAAACAGATCAATTCGACAGAAAAGATTCGACCTTCAACAATCAAAGAACAATTTAAATAAACTTTGGTAGTAACTACCAGTTTATCAGTGGGGGTAGAAACAGTCAGATCAAAAGGTAAGGTAGACACTGGTAAACCAAGTCGTAGCACACAGTCATAAAATATGAAAGAATAGGTTGCCCCAGAGTCATGCAGTACAGTTAAAAGGTTACCTTCTATGGTGCCTTCTCCTTGAATCAAGTCTTCTGACTCAGAGGCTTCGGCTCCGCTCATGGTATAGACCCGTCCTTCTGCTTTTGGTTTATTGGCCCTTACAGCATTGACTGAAAGTTCAGCCTTCGCTTGGTTGCAGTCTCGGGATACGTGGCCAGGTTTGCTATATCTGAAGCAAATAATCCCCTTTATGGCGCAATTACTCATGAGATGATCCTTCCCACACTTCAGGAATTTGGAGGGATACACCACATTTTGGCCGGTTTGGTTCCCAGTAGAACCTCCACCAGAACTTCCACCCACTGTCTGTTGCTGGTTTCCCGTTGGCTGGGAATAGGGCTTCTTTTGGAAGCGGTTAGAACTATTGCCACCGCCCCTTTGGAACCTTGTAGGTCCAAAGTTCCTACTCCTTGTATCTCTAGCTTGCTTCAAAGCTTCCACTTCGCAACACGTATCTAGCAGCTCTGAGAACTCGTTGATTTTCAGTGTGAGAACAGCTTTCTTCACTTCATATCTCAACCCCTCTGTAAACTTCTGACACTTCTAGGCTTCATTCAGTTGGTGCTGAAAGTACGTTGAAAACTGTGACAATTTTTCAAATCTCACTACATATTCACTAACGGTCATGTTCCCCTGCCTTAGATTGAGAAACTCCATCTCCTTCGCGTGCCTCGCGCTCGCGGGAAAGTACTTATCCAAGAACTTATCCTTGAATAAATCTCAAGTGATTTCACGATTTTCAGCCTCCAGCATTCTTTGCGTCCCGCACCACCAGTTCTCAGCATTGCCAACCAACATAAAGGTAGCATAAGTCACCTTCTTATTCTCAGTGTAATTCATGCCTCGGAAGACTTTCTCCAGCTCTTTGATCTATAGACTAGCTTTGTCTGGATCGAACTCTCCTTTGAATTGGGGAGGATTGTGGCGACGAAACTCTGCCAAGGTTTGAGCCTCAACAGTAGCTTTAAGCTGTTGAGCAGCCCTCTCTTGTTGCTGAGCAACTCTCTCTTGTTGTTGAGTAGCTCATTCAGTCTGTTGTGTGATGACCTCAACCATCCTTTGCATCACTTCTATAGCAGCTGCCATGTCTCCACCTCGTGCCATCTTGCTTTCTCAATTCAGATTAGCTGAAAAACACAAGGAAAGTCAGTTGTATCCACTAGGAATACTAAACACAGAGATTCACACAGCACAAACAAGACAAACTCAATCACAAGACCCAAAGAAACATAAATCGAGGCTCTGATACCAACTTAATGTAATGCCTCTTTTTGGGAGGGAGCGTCACATTGTCATTTACAATGCAAAAAATAAAAATAAAAATTTAAGACCCGGTTCTTTTTATGAATATAAATTTACTTAGCTATAATCGTGTGATTAAATTAGCGAGTATATATTTTTTGTCAAAATTAACAAAAATAGTGATAAAATGTAGTTGTAATGAATAATAAAAAAGAAATAAAGCATACATCAAACCAACATACATGAACAACGACATATCATTATATTAAATATGTTTGATTACAGCGCCTAAATATACAAAAGGTAAAATTATACATGTATGCCCCAAGAGATCATAAATATACAGCCCACCAAAATAATGACACATCAGGCCCTCAAAATATACCCTGATAACCATCAGTAGCTATCGACAATATCAGTCCCTAAGATGAGGAGGAATCGTGTTAGGATCCTCCTCGGGATCCTCCACGGGATCCTGCTCAGGATCTTTCTCATCCGAGGAAACCTCCATAGGAGCCACCGAGTTACGGGCTGGAGCCTGAGCAGTGGAATCAAAAGAATCCTCCTGTGGGGTGTAATAGCGATCACCACACATCTCTCTGATGGGCAAATAAAACTCCAAATGTAAACTGACTGCAAGTGAAGATCGGCGGTTCATGACGCCCCCAAGCCAGTGAAATCGACACGTCCCCCAGGTAGACACAGAGATCGGACTTTAGGTTGATGTGCCAGCAGTCTGGCCTTCCAAGGAAGGTCAAACGTACATCAACTAAAAATCTGCGTGAGCGTGCCGCCATGATCCAATAATAGGTGCTAGTCGCGATCGGGCCAGAAGCTGGGAAATTCGGGAGCTTCACCCTCCTTGCCAACGTCTTGAATGAAACATATTTATAAATAGGCAGAAATAATAGAAACACAGGAAAGAGGTAAGACATCCTACCATCATTACCAATTATGACAGTAGAGAAACAAAACGACGCAAAACGCCCACATAGCATCTAAAGAGATAATAATAATAAACATTAAATAATAGCAATAAACAATTAAACAGTTTCAGGCAATTATACATCAGTACAGCGACAGTTCCAATATATCATAAGAATTAAAATGCCAGATAATATATGGACTCATTATGCACATGCATACTACACCAAAATCCGACTCCATGGAGCTAGACACAAATAGTCGGAGAGAAAGATCAGGAGACATGTCTGCAACTCGGCTGATGCAGCCAAAGTGCTATAATTCATCAGTTTATCCACGTTCACATCAAGGCATTGTACAGACATTCTATGCTAGATCATGATATAAGACAGTGTCATATCTGAATCGTCGGTGCATTCGCATCGGTTTATCTCACGGCCCAGTGGGGCTACCAACTGTCCACTGTGAGACGCCCGCGCCCCGACGCCCCCAAGGTCAACAGAATGACCTACACTAGTCTACTCGCACCCGCACAAAGGTGTATTTAATCTCCTAGGCAACATGGCCTTAACAACAGTCCAATGGACTTTCCCAATGCATGCTGACTCAATGCATATAACATGTATATTCATCAATAATACACTTTTCATGTCATGTCACAGTTCGACTAAAGTAAGCATCATTATGTTATTGGTCAACTCATGGACCCACGTTAAATATCCTTATGTCCTTAATTAATGCATTACGTTTTTAAGGTACATTATGAGATTGCTTAACATTTTCACTTACACTCATGATCTCATCTTAACCGAAAATTATTCTAAGCCTTTAATTAAAATTTTGTTCTTGGTTTTTTCCATTTTATGAAACCCTAATTGATTCCTAATTAATCATTTAATTAAGTTTCACTTCAATTAAATTTTTCTTAAGAAATTCCTTTCATTATTAGGTTCTTACTTTAAACTTAGTGATATTCACTTAGAGAATTATTTCTAAGTCTTACCAATGTCTCACACATCCTTATTTGTTCTTAAAGTCCAAAGAGTTCCTTTAGGTTACTAAATTTATTTCCTTCCATTACATAATCCTCTTATTTATTTACTTGATTAATTAAATGCCATAGTTGTGTGAAATCATAAGATTGAGCCATTTTTAGCCATGAAGGCCGTGAGCCTATCAAGGTCTAGGGTATAAATTTTTATTCCACTAATCACATATTATCCACTTGGCTAGTTAAGTCTTCCACTTGTTATAAATTTTTCACCATGAACCCTAATTTAGGGCCCCAAAACTATGAGCCTCCTAGAGGAAATCTAGGTCATTTTCTTCCATTTCAAGTGTTCCAATCCATCCGAGTATATCAATATACATAACCAATCAATCAAATAACTTAAACAAATTAACATCAACATGTAATCATACAAATTATACCAACAATGAATAACCCTTAATAGGGTCTTCTCACAACCAATCACAAATCAAGGTTCCTTACTACCAAGAGAGGTTGAGGAAGAGTATCTTCCTCTTACCACAGAGAAGAAAACAAGCAAAAGAACCCCCTTGAGCGCCTTGCATTTTTCGGATTTGACATCTCCAAGAACCCTAAAATTTACAACTTCATTAAATCCACAAGAAGACTTGAAAATGAATGGACCAATGGTCATAAGAAGGACCTTGAACCCGAAAATGAAGAGAAAAGGGTGAGGAGTCAAGAACCTTACCCAAAAACTTGAAGCTTGAAGCTTGAAGAAAGTGGTAAAGATGAAAGCTTTTCAAGAACCACTAACTAGAGAAGTGTTTAGATGATGGAGGTGATTAAGAAAATGTATTTAGTTGGAATTATTGTGATGGTTGAGGGCTTAAGGGTGTGGTGGCCGTGAGGTGTGGCTAGAGAGAAGGAGGAGAGAAAGTTTGAGAAAGATGAAGGTAGAGAGAGAAGTGAATAGAAAAGTGAAAGATGTTTTTAGGGTTTTCTTTTTGAAATTTGAATAGGTTAATTAATTAAATTGAAGCACAAATTTTGGCTACCAATTTTGTGCAGCAGCCATGTGAGTGTGAGGAGGAGGAGAGAGAAATGGTTAGTTTCCTTGAGAAGCTTGGGTGCATTTTCAATAAAGGAGATGTGATTAGACATAAAGTAGATTACATTAAGATAGGATAATGTGATTTAATAGTTAAAATAATATGGTAGTTAGGATTTTACTACAAGCTATTACCCAATGGATAATTGTTACAGTGCACAAAGCCAGTGTTAATTATCCAATAAATAATAGAGCATATCATAAAATTTTAATTAACAATGTGTACAGAGATTTTATTTATCAGATAAAATCTCAAAAAACGCAAACCTTGCAAACTGTGTCCGGCCTCGAGTTTAGTAAGATCCCCCATCGACAGGTCAACAGTTCAAGGTTTACCAGCCTCAGGGAAAACATTTCGTTATCCCGGCTCCGCTCAGTGTGCACGTAAAATGAGAAATATACTAAAATATTCTGCTTTTTCAGAAAAATCCACAAAAATTCTCAAAAATTATAAATATTAGAAAATGGTTGTTCATCATGAAACAAATAATTGTCCAGGGCGTTTCACCGACTTTGCTCAGTGTGCATGCAAAACAAGAAATATATTAAAATATTTGACATTTTTGAAAAATTCCAAAAAAATTCCTAAAAATCATAAATATTATAAAATGATTATCTATGATGAAATAAATAATTTTCGGGGTGTTACACAGATGCATGGCGCATCGACTAGGGCATTGAACGGATTAGATATATAGGAGAATTGACTTTGTCTATTAGTAGGACCCGTGATGGAGTTCCTTTCTTCTATCTTAGTGTTTTTGTGCATCTAGAGTTTTTCATGCCTATTAGGGAGCTATGGGGTGACTTGCATTACACCCCTAGGGAGGACCCGGACCCTGTGGTGTCATTCGCTAGGACACCTGTCCGCGAACTTCTACCACAGCTGAGAGGTTTGGCTGGGGAGGAGTCTAAAGAGGAGGACCCAACGGAGGAGTCAGAAGAGGATCAATGGAGGGTCCAGGGAAAGATCCTACTTCCTAGGTCTCTAGACTTGGGCTAGTTCTATTTTGGTCAAATAGTTGTATATGCCTTTTTTTTGGTATAAACTTGTATATTTTGGGTGGACTGTGATCTATGCCATATATGTATATAATCTTTTTGATGTGTAATGTTCAGTAATTATATATGTGCTATTAAGTTTTATTTGAGTTCATGCCTTTGAAAAAGAAAATTTAATATCTGTATTTTGCAAGATCGAACCTTTTCCACATTTTTTTTAAGTTATTGATGTTTTAATAAATAAATATGACACCCTAAGGAGGGTGTTACAAAACAAAGGAAGAAAATGAAGAATAAGACTTGATATAATTTTTTATATTGAGATGTATATTTAGTACCTTGGAATCGATTTTGTAATTATTGTGTATTGTAATATACTTTGTATATTGTACTTCATAATATGTGTACATTATCTTAACCCTCAATAAGCTCATATTTTGGGTATATTTATTAATGATAATTTCAAATTATTTTATTAGTATTATATGATATGCTTAATTTTGATTACTATTGCGTAATTCTGGATACGTTAATAGTAATATTATTAAGGATGTTATATTATGGTATCAGAGCAGTTCATCCTGTTGAGCCAAGGGATAGACTAACTATGCTTTGTTATGCATTTTTCTTGTCCTAGTGATGAGATGCATAGATAGATTTTCATAACAACCTTTATTTTGTACGTTTATGGTTAACTGCCATACTGTTACATAATATTGAGCCTGATAAACTCAATATATAATATGTTGTGTGTGCAGGAAACTATGGCATCGACTAGGCATACCTGAGGCCAGGGTAAGAGAACTTTAACTAGTGATAGAAATAATGTACCAGATATGTCAGCAGTTGTTAGAAACATAGTTAATGCACTCGGGGAAGAAGAAGCTATAACCACTAGAATATTGGAGCAAATAAGAAATAATGCACATCCAGTACATGCAGCACCTCCAGCACTAGTAAATAATGTAGTTCTAGTGGAGAATCCATATTTTTGTAACTTGCCCGAGTTCAGAAAGGCAGATCTCCCATCCTTCAGAGGAGTATATGATCCAATAAAGGATGAGGAATGGATAAGGGAGTTAGAGAAGATTTTTGCAGTAATGCGATGTACAAATGATCAGAAAGTATCATTTGCTATTTATATGCTAAAAGGAGATGTCGAACAATGGTGGAACAATGCCAGGAGATTAAAGGAAGTTGTCAGGACTCAAATAACATAGGAGGTGTTCATGATCGCTTTCTTGGACAAGTATTTCCTAAAGAAGTTACAAGAAGAGAAAGAGCTGGAGTTCTTAGAACTTAAGCAAGGAAATATGACATTGGGCAATATGAGGCAAAGTTTGAGGAGCTATCCAAATTTTCCTCATACTTCAAATATAATCTAAATGAAAATTAGAAATGTGTAAAGTTTGAAGTCGGATTAAGGGATGAGGTGAGAAAAGCAGTTAGGCCTTTGGAGATCAAAGATTTTCCAACTTTGGTGAATAAATGCAGAATTGTGAAGTCAGACAACTTAAAGCCACAACATGAGTTTAGACAGCCAGGCTTCCAAAAGAGAAAAAAGAGGAGATGAAAGATTTAAAAGAAGTGCTCCGTAGCTAAATACCCAACAAGAAAAAGGGAAACAGGTTCAAACAGAACCATATGGATACTAGATTTACCTATTTCAGACCTTCCTTATGACCTAACAGTTTCCACTCTAACAGGAAAACCACTGTCAACTTCTAAAATCTATCTAAACTGTTGTGTAACTGTTGAAAACAAATATTTCTTTGTAAACCTTATATGCCTACCCCTTGTTGATATATATATTAAAACTTCAAAAATTGTCTCCGGTTTCGGGTTTAGTAAGATCTCCCGGCCCTGTTTCAACAATCTAAAATTTTTTGAAAATAATATTAAAATAATCAAAATAAGTCAAATAATTCATAAAAATCCACAAAAATCACAAATAACCAAAAAGAAAGAAAGAAAAGAAATTGGGGTGTTACAACGCCTCGGCGTGGCTCTCAGTCACGCCGCGGCATAAGCACGAAACAACAAGTTTTGCAGAATTTTGTAGAACTACACTGTTCCATTGGAGTATTTCATGAGATTTAGCCATTTCAAAACAGTTTCTAAGTGATTTTAGGTCCCTAACCAGTTTATTAACACATAGGAATCATTAATCACTAAATCAAACCACTAACTTTGGATTCATGAACAAAATCACTAATCCTAAACCTATTTTCCCACTTTGTGCATCAAAAGTCCAAATGTAGAGTTCCAAGTTTCTAACTCAAACTCATACTATGAATAAGTCATAAATAACCATTGAAACACATTCAAGCAAGAAAGACATTCATGCAAGAAAAACACTCCAAACACCTCTAAAGCCTAAATTGACCTATTAAGCATCATATATGCATCAATGGTGAAAATGGAGAAAAGAAGCTAAAAAGAGCTCAAATCTCCTACCTTTAGCAGCTGAGATGGAGTTTCAAACTTTGGATGATCTCAAACCTTAGCATTCCCTTTAGCTTTCCTCTTTTTCTCCTTTTCTTCCTCTTCCTTCCTTTCCTCTTCTTTCCTTTCTTCTCTCACATTATTTGTTTCTGTTTGCAAAAGGGAGAGCCATTAGTGAATTGAAGAAAAGAAAGATCCATTTGACTTATATGGCCTTTAAGGCCATACATTGAAACTAAAATATATCTTAGGAATACTTTAATCCCACAGATTCAAGTTTTCTAACTTCCAACAACTTTAAAATAAATAACAGGATTCATATAAATTGTTGTTTCACCAATTTCTTATTTTTTCATATCTGCTGCTAGTCAATCTGGCATTAAATGCACAACCAATATACCTAAAAATACTAAACTAACTCATTTTATCTTGAAACTTTAACAACATCTTGTTTCATATATTTGTGACCTAGAAATAAATTATCCATATTTATTTCTCTCATCTAAGCAATTTAGACTATTATTTGAGTCATTTTGAGCTACTTTTCACCTGTTGTATTACAACAAAGTGCCTAAACTAACTCAGTTTATCACAAAATTTAACAAGCATGTTAAGCAAGTCATATGCTACCTTTGTACATATATACAAGTCTAACATATTATTAAGGATATTACAGGATATCATACATATATTATACATATCATTATACAAGTGTATAGATTTAAGTACAAAACTTATACATATAAACGTACAATCTACATTTAATACTTCTAAATTCTCATAAATACATCCCAAAATACAAATGATTCCAAAATGAATATCTCTCACTAAACTCTGTCTCTGCGCATCATCTTCTACCTTCTGTCACTTCTCATCACAATACTTCCAATTGTTTCGGGAAAAATATCTCATTTTAAAAACTCATTTTTATAATGTAGGAAGGTGGCAAAAGTCAAATCTAGTCCTTTCTCTTCTCAAAATAGAATTTCCAAATTAACTTTAATTTTTTTAGAAAAATTCTTGTTATCAAAAGATCACAAAATAAATACATCACAATATGCAAACTCAAGTTGAAATTCAATTCCACATATAAACTCTTTTTGTAATCATATAAGATAACAAATACACTTTTATAACTTAGTGCTCATTTACCCATATGCTTATTCCTATAGAACTAGGTCAGCTAACATAACTTGAATTTTCACTTGGTAATAGTCTACTTTCAGGTCGGCTCATTCCAACTTATTTATAACACTGCCATCTGTGTTACACAGAACGATTCCGAGTATCTTGTTCAAATTGGCAATAGCCTGCTTTCAGGTTGATGCTCTCCAACCTATTTATGACACTGCCATCTGTGTCACACAGAGCTATTCCAAATACTCTTATGTACATTAGGGAAAATTTGGCAAGTGAGGAAACTCGTGAGGAATTTAAGAATATAGGATTCCCTTCATCACGAAGGTTCATCTCCATAATTCTAATGGAATTCTGGATACCCTTCCCTCACAGAGGATCAACTCCAGAATTCACTAATGCCCAACAAATTCAAATACAGAAGGATACTCATACATTGGAAATAACATGCTAGGATGAAATACAAATTTCCATATTCTTATATACAACTCAAATTCATTTCAATCACAAATTCTATGAGCACTGAAGATTCAATCACAATACAATTTCTATTCAAACTCAACCTTTAGAATCAAGGGAGCAATATCAATTTCAAGCTCAACTTGAATTACCAAGTAGTAATATATTCTCTAATACACATCAAGTATCCAATACCATTCGATTCATCCAATTCAATACACAATTCAATAGGAAAACCATGACTTATTTAACCTTATTCTGAACTTATTTAACAACAATTAAGCATAGAATTTCATGTAAATCATGACTTAGAACACTTAATTATCTATAAGGAAAACCATGTCTATTCATGGCTAGGATTCACTTTTAAGGCGATCTTCACTAGTTAACCAATCATTATTTCCTCAATTAACTTAACTAATAAATGAATATGGAAACATAAAGAATTACAAAATTAGCAGCATAACAACAACAAAATAATAACAATAGCAATAACATACAACAATAATAAAATATAGCATATCAACAACAACATACAGCAGAAAAATAGAAACTACAATAAAACAGTAACTAAACAGCAAAAATAATACAACAACATAAGAACTTTCATTTTTGTAATCACAAATAATAACTCAAATTTAATTTGAGAATTAATAGGAATAGGAAGTAAAAAATTTAAACCAAGAACCACTATAGGATTCTGTCTTGTCTGTAGCTCACTTAGGTTAAACACCCACAAAATTAACTCTAAGAACAAGAGAGAAAGATGAACAGTAGTCCCCTACCTTTCCTCTTTGCTTCTCTAGCCATGATCCTTGGATTTTTGTCTTTTTCTCTTCCTTTTCACCTTCTCTTTTCTCTTTTTTCTTCCTCTATTTCACTTGGCTGTAGCTTGCTTTGTCTTCTCCTCTGTTTTTCCATGTGAAAAGATGAAAGAAAGATAAGGAATAATCTAGATAATTATAAAATGAGTGTGGCAGTGGAAGGAAGGAAAATGTAAAGAAATAGATTATGCTAGAACTTTTATTGTTAGTGTATGCCCTAAAGGCTAATACATTTTCTGTATTTACATATATTCTATTATGCTATTTTATATATGAGGCATTTCATTTATTGTGTTCTTTTTTAATAAATATAATAAAGTCCTTAGAATCGTAAGTTTGATGCCATAGGACATCAAGTGGATGACTTGATCGTGAGATCCTTTTGGTTACAACACTATTTTTAAATGTCCCTAGTCAAGTATTATTGTTAATTAGGACAACAATAATACATTGAGACTAGTATGTGTAGAGACTGATGACCGCATCTCACGGGTCATGGATATGAGATATCAAGTCTTCACATTGGTATATATTAGAGTAATGATGTCTTGGATCGACCCACCATGAGAATGCTACATGGATCGTTACGTGAGTGTCATAAGCAATTCTCATAGTGACAATGGTGTTTGTGGTCCTTTGACACGAAATCACTACGATTCCTACATGAGGAGTTGTGTGTTTTAATGCCATCAAACGTCATCCGTAATAAGGTGATTATAAAGTTGGTTATTGGACATACCGCAAATCATGCAGAGGGATGTGAGTGACCTAGATGGAATTTGTCACTCCTACATAACAGAGCGATATCTTCGGGCCCCCTGATTGAGTGAGACTGCGAAATGCATGGCCATGCTCAAATGAGTCAATATGAGATATTGATCTCATTTGTTGTTACAAAGTCTACTCGAGTATCAGGAAACGAATGATTGGACTATACAAGGGTGACGCATTCATGCCTTGTGTTCAATCTAGATATCTTGACAAAGGGACTAAACGACACGGAAACATTGGTCACGAAAAGGTTATGTCAAATCACTGACATTCTTATTACTTGGGTAGCAGCGATGTGTTGCTAGATACCGCTCACTGCTTGTAATATTAAAATGGGATTCTAATATTACTGTCAACGTAATAAGAACCCTGCAGGTCACACATATAGAGCGAGACTAAAATTGGAGCAATGGATCCAAGTTGGACTCGGATTCAAATATGGGCCGGACTCATGAGATGGGTCTAGGGTTGCACATGACTTACCTTTTGCTTGCTCACACTCACTTAAGGGCGTCACTATTATAAATAGTATCGCTAAGGGGCTGCTAAGTGAGATTATTCGAACCCTAGCCGCACCTACAGAATAGTGAGTGAGAGAGCGACAGGTTTCTTCTCTTCTCTTCGCAGCTAGCACTGTGTGAGAGACGTGAGGCTCCTCTTTGCGGACGTTGGATGTTCGTGAGTCTGTTCATGTGGATACCGTAGAGACATCGTTTCTATTACGGTGTTAGTGATTCACGCTTCAAGAGGTAAATCATTTAAAAACTCGGATTATGGCTTTTTCGCATGGATCCTCGGTGGGAATCCCTGTTTTTCGCTGCGTGTTGTATCCGCAAAAATTCTCAACAGTGGTATCAGAGCGTCTTGCGAAACCATGATTCGGTTTTCTATTTTCATTTACATGAGATAACATGTTTTCTGTTCTTGTTTTGACAAAAGATATGATCTTTAATATGTTATTTTTGAAAACCGTATGAAACCCTTTGCGAAAACATATTCTGTTTCTTATGTTGTATGCAAAACCATGATGTTGTTTTCAAAACTTCATGGAGATGTTCATATGTTCTGTGAAAACCGTTTTGTATTAAGATATATGTTTTTGCGAAGCTTTCTGGTATGTATGTGACACAAACAGCATTATGGAATCCTTATTCTCAATGCGCGGCGCAAGGGTTTAGGAAACCTTGTTCTTGGCTTGCGGCGGCAGGGGTTATGGAATCCTTGTTTCTGCACAAGAGGCGCCTGAAGTTCAAGTGTTGAACGACGGCGCAAGGGTTCCCTGCGGCATATGCAGCGGAACCCCCGTGCTGCCTCTGCGTAGTGTGTTTTTCGAAAGCGCAATATTTTTTATCCTTTTATAACTCACGAAAAATAATTATGTATTATTGTTATGAGTTTATATGTTCTTTGTGGTGCATGGTGCATGGTTATGGCCTTAGTCCTCTCTTTATGCCTTTTGGTTTTAATAAATACGACCTGCGTGTCGTGCCTTTCTCTCTACATTCTGATTGTACATTCTCTTCTCACCTAACTCTCCTCAAATGTAAAAGAGGTTTCTATATAATGTAATTATGATGTGGAGACAAGAAGGCAGCATCAAGTGAGGACGTTGGTGGGAGATGCTTGATGAAGCTGGCTTAGTTAATGCTATTCTCTTAAGGGCCATAACCATGTCACTTTTATTATATGCCTTTTATGTATGAGATGCATGGATATTGTTTATGGTATGATAAACAGTTTAATAAATGGAGAGATCTAATAATAATAATAATAATTCCCTCAAAGCAAATATTAAGTCATTATGTGATGCCTTCCAATGTGTGGCACTCGTTAAGACTAGTATCGATCAAGTGGGTCGCAAAGCAGGATGCCTTTATCTATATTAGTAAGACGCGATAGGATAAAGGTAATATCCAACTGCCAACCATTGGGTCTGACTTAACTAGGCCATTTCAATAGGATTGAAGGCTTAGAGGCATGAAGTTGGGCTTTGGTCCATTAGATGGACTTGAATAAGTGTTATTCACCCAACTATCCAAGAGTTACATGTGATGTAATTGGAAAGTGTTTCCTACCTAAATAACTGAATTTTGGGTGATCAGCCAAAGCTGACTCAAAACTAGGTGAAATATGGATCTTGGCCTACTAGGAAATCTTACGATGGGATTTTTCGAGTCAATATTGAGGGTCATTGACTTGAATAAAATAGTGGGAGATATATTTAATTAAAAGACCTCATTAAATATATTTATGGTATGATACTTATATTTTGCATATTTTTGTTAATAGATAACCATGGCAATAAACACATCGGGTGCTTTATCATTGCGATCTGTCCTTGAGAAGGACAAGTTGTCTGGAACGAATTTTCTAGACTAGTACAGGAATTTGAGGATTGTCCTCAAGCAAGAGAAAAATCTGTATGTTTTGGAACTGCCTATTCCTAAGCCACTGCTGCTAATGCCCTAGAACCGAAAGAGATGCTTATAAGAAGCATCAAGATGATGCCTTGGACATTGGATGTCTAATGCTGGCCACCATGAACTCTGAGCTCTAAAAGCAACATGAGAACATGGATGCATACGATATGATCGTACACCTTAAGAAGCTCTATCAAGAGCAGGCCAGGCATGAGAGATTTGAGGTCTCTAAAGCACTGTTTCAGTGCAAGCTGGTAGAAGGAAGCCTTGTTGGTGCTCATGTACTCAAGATGATTGGGTACATTGAAAACCTAGAGAGACTTGGTTTTCCTTTGGGCCAAGAGTTGGCCACTGACTTAGTCCTGCAATCGTTGCCGGAAAGTTTCAGTCAATTTGTCATGAACTACAACATGAATGAGATTGACAAATCACTACCAGAGCTGCTAGGCATGTTGAGAACTGCTGAGCAGAACATTAACAAAGGCAAAGGGAAGGCCATAATGATGGTCCAAAAGAATAAGGGCAAGAAACAGCAAAAAAGGCCCAAGGACAACTGGAAGGGCAAGGGCAAGGACAAGTCCAAGCCTAGCACTTCTGGCTTGAAACCAGTGGGTGGAGTGGCTAAGGAAGGTACATGCTTCCATTGTGGTCAGACCGGACATTGGAAGAGGAAGCTGTGCCAAGTTCCTAGAGGAGCTCAAAAGAAGAAGGGAAGTGAGACTTCTACTTCGGGTATTTTTGTTATTGAAGTCAATTTATCTACTTACGCATCATGGGTATTAGATCTTGGATGTGGATCTCACATTTGTATAAATGTGTAGGATCTAAAGAGCAAGAGACCATTGACGAAGAGGGCGAAGTCAACCTACGAGTTGGAAATGGAGCAAAGGTTGCTTTGCATTAGCTGTAGGGACTTATTTATTATCTTTGCCCATTGGGCTTGTAATAGAGTTAGAGAACTGCTATTTTGTGCCTCGCTATTAGTAGGAATATCATTTTCTGTTTCTTGTTTGGACAAGAAAGGTTTTTCTTTTATAATAAAGGACAAGTGTTGTTCTATTTATATGAATGATATTTTTATGGTAGTGCACAATTGAGTAATGGACTTTATGTACTTGATCTCGAAACGCCCATTTATAACATAAATACAAAGAGGTTTAAATCAAACGATCTGAACCCAACTTTTCTCTCGGCATTGTCGTTTGGGCCACATAAATGAGAAACGCATCTCCAAACTCCATAAAGATGGATTCTTGGACTCATTTGATTTTGAACCATATGAGATATGTGAATCTTGTTTATTGGGGAAGATGACAAAGGCCCCATTTATGGACAAGGTGAAAGGGCTAGTGATCTTTTAGGCCTTATACATAGTGATGTATGTGGGCCACTAAACACGATCGCTAGAGGCGGTTTTCAATACTTCATTACATTTACCGATGATTTCGGTAGATATGGATTTGTATATCTTATGAAGCACAAATCAGAATCCTTTGAAAAGTTCAAAGAGTTCAAGAATGAAGTACAAAACCAACTTGGCAAGAGTATTAAAATCCTTCGATCAGATCGAGGAGGAGAATACTTAAGCCAACAATTTGATGATCATCTGAAAGAGTGTGGGATAATATCTCAACTCACTCCACCAGGAACACCACAATGGAATGGTGTCTCTGAAAGGAGGAACCGGACCTTGTTGGACATGGTCCGATCCATGATGAGTCATGCAAACCTTCCAGGCTCCTTCTGGGGACATGCTCTGTTAACAGCAGCTTTCACACTTAACCGTGTTCCATCTAAGACTGTTCAAAAGACACCATATGAGATATGGACTGGGAGACGGCCCAGTATGTCTTTCTTGAAGATTTGGGGCTGCGAAGCTTACGTGAAACGTCAAGTTTCTGATAAGCTTGGACCTAAATCAGATAAATGCTTCTTTGTGGGGTATCCAAAGGAAACTAATGGATACTTTTTCTATAATCCTACCGAGGGCAAAGTGTTTGTCGCACGGACAACTGTGTTTCTAGAAAGGGAGTTTATCTCCAAAGGAACCAGTGGGAGAAAAGTAGAACTTGAAGAAGTTCAAGTTTCACAAAGCAGCAATGAACCAATAGTGGAAATAGAGCAGCCTCCACAAAATGTTGTGGAACAGCAACCTATTCTAGTAGCACAAGACCTGCGTAGGTCTAACAGGATACGTCATCAACCAGAGAGATATGGATTTCTCATGACCCAACAAGGTGACGTATTGCTCATGGATCAAGTTGAGCCTGTGACTTACCAGGAAGCCATTATTGGCCCAGAATCTGAGAAATGGCTTGAGGCCATGAGATCTGAAATGGATTCCATGTATGCCAACCGGTATGGACCTTGGTTGACCCTTTGAAGGGTAAAACCCATTGGATGCAAGTGGGTTTTCAAGAAGAAAACCGACATGGATGGTAATGTGCATACCTTTAAGGCGCGATTGGTGGCTAAAGGTTTCAAACAAATTCATGGTGTAGACTATGATGAGACTTTTTCCCCAGTTGCGATGCTTAAATCCGTTCGGATCTTGCTTGCTGTTGCAGCATACTATGATTATGAAATATGGAAAATGGATGTCAAAACTACTTTCCTTAATGGAAATCTTCTCAAAGATGTGTACATGACACAACCTGAGGGTTTTGCTACTCCAGAGGATGCTAGAAAAGTATGCAAGTTGCAACGATCTATTTATGGATTAAAGCAAGCTTCTAGAAGCTGGAATCTTCATTTTGATGATACAATAAAACAGTTTGGTTTCATCAAGAATGAAGAAGAATCTTGTGTCTACAAGAAGGTTAGTGGGAGCACTATTGTCTTTCTGGTATTGTATGTTGATGACATACTACTTATTGGAAATGACATCCCTACCCTACAATCTGTAAAGACTTGGTTAGGGAACCGCTTCTCTATGAAGGACTTGGGCGAAGCCACCTATGTATTAGGTATCAGGATCTATAGAGATAGATCACTGAGACTGCTTGGCCTAAGTCAGAGTACATACATAGATAAAGTGTTAAGACGATTTAACATGCATGAATCCAAGAAAGGACTCTTGCCTATGTCACATGGTGTAAGCCTATCTAAGGCTCAATCCCCTTCCACCCGGGATGAGAGGGATCGCATGAGCAAGATTCCATATGCATCCGCAATTGGATCTACCATGTATGCCATGTTATGTACTCGACGGACATCTCGTATGCTTTGAGCATGACGAGTGGGTACCATCGATCCGGTGAAAGTCACCGGACTACTATCAAGAACATCCTTAAGTACTTAAGAAGGACTAAGGATTCGTTCTTGGTATATGGAGAGCGAGGAAGAGTTAGTCGTAAAAGGTTACACCGATGCTAGCTTCCAAATCGATAAGGGACGACTCCAAATCGCAATCGGGTTATGTTTTTTGCCTAAATGGTGGGGGTGTGAGTGGAAGAGTTCAAAGCGGGAGACGATCGCCGATTCTACCACGAGGTGAGTATATTGTCGCCTCTAATGCAAAGAAAGGAGGCCGTTTGGATCGGGAAGTTCATTACCGAACTTGGCACTATTCCTAGCATTGTGGACCCGGTGGACCTCTATTGTGATAATAATGGAGCCATTGCACAAGCTAAGGAGCCTAGATCTCACCAAATGATCCAAACATATACTTAGGCGCTTCCATCGCATTCGAGAGATCATCGATAGAGGAGATGTGAAGATATGCAGAGTACCAACAGATGATAACATTGCTTTGATCCATCGACGAAGCCTCTTGCATGTGCACAGAAGCATGAGGGTCACACTAGGTCTTTAGGCATTAGATATATGCCCGATTGGCTCTAGTGCAAGTGGGAGATTATTGGTGTATGTCCTAGAGGCTAATACATTTTCTCGTATTTACATATATTCTATTATGCTATTTTATATATGAGGCATTTCATTTATTGTGTTCTTTTTTGATAAACATAATAAAGTCCTTAGAATAGTAAGTTTGATGCCATAGGACATCAAGTGGATGACTTGATCGTGAGATCCTTTTGGTTACAACACTATTTTTAAATGTCCCTAGTCAAGTATTATTGTTAATTAGGACAACAATAATACATTGAGACTAGTATGTGAAGAGACTGATGACCGCATCTCACGGGTCATGGATATGAGATATCAAGTCTTCACATTGGTACATATTAGAGTAATGATGTCTTGGGTGACCCACCATGAGAACGCTACATGGATCATTACGTGAGTGTCATAAGCGATTCTCATAGTGACAATGGTGTTTGTGGTCCTTTGACCTAAAATCACTACGATTCCTACATGAGGAGTTGTGTGTTTTAATGCCACCAAACGTCATCTGTAACAAGGTGATTATAAAGTTGGTTATTGGACATACCGCAAATCATGCAGAGGGATGTGAGTGACCTAGATGGAATTTGTCACTCCTACATAACAGGAGCGATATCTTCGGGCCCCCTGATTGAGTGAGACTGCGAAATGCATGGCCATGCTCAAATGAGTCAATATGAGATATTAATCTCATTTGTTGTTACAAAGTCTACTCGAGTATCAGGAAACGAATGATTGGACTATACAAGGGTGACGCATTCTATGCCTTGTGTTCAATCTAAATATCTTGACAAAGGGACTAAACGACACGGAAACATTGGTCACGAAAAGGTTATGTCAAATCACTGACATTTTTATTACTTGGGTAGCAGCGATGTGTTGCTAGATACCACTCACTGCTTGTAATATTAAAATGGGATTCTAATATTACTGTCAACGTAATAAGAACCTGCAGGGTCACACATATAGAGCAGACTAAAATTGGAGCAATGGATCCAAGTTGGACTCGGATTCAAATATGGGCCAGACTCATAACAGATGGGTCTAGGGTTGCATAGCTTACCTTACTGCTGCTCACACTCACTTAAGGCAGTCACTATTATAAATAGTACTGCTAAGGGGGCTGCTAAGTGAGATTATTTTGAACCCTAGCCGCACCTACAGAATAGTGAGTGAGAGAGCGACAGGTTTCTTCTCTTCTCTTCGCAGCTAGCACTGTGTGAGAGACGTGAGGCTCCTCTTTGCGGACGTTGGACGTTCGTGAGTCTGTTCATGTGGATACCGCAGAGACATCATTTCTATTACGGTGTTTGTGATTCACACTTCAAGAGGTAAATCATTTAAAAACTCAGATTATGGCTTTTTCGCATGGATCCTCGGTGGGAATCCCTGTTTTTCGCTGCGTGTTGTATCCGCAAAAATTCCCAACATTTATATATACTAAGTACACTTTAATCTTCCAAAATTGAGTAGTATCCATAAGTATTGTAGAAAATTTTAAGACTTAACTTAGTCCTTAGATCCATTTTTTCATAAATTTTCATATACTGCTATTTATCAGTTAAGTTTCATTACTCGATCCCAAGTTAAATTAAACTGAGGGATTAAGTAATAAGCTTTCTTATACTTATCTTAGTTGGTATTTTATATCAAATTATTCTCCATATCTTACTTGTCATCTCCATGAAATTTCAGAATTTTCTTAGTTACTCAACTATTCCATAACTGGTCCATTGATCCTTCTTCGATATCCTTAAGAATACCAAACTTGCTTAGTTAATTCTTCAAATTTTACTACAACTCTTATCAATCATTTATAACTAGGAAATAATTTTTCTATGTTTGTTTCCATCATATCAACTATTTACGCAGATACTTTAGCTTAATTTTCACTTAAGGAGAATGTTACAATTCTCCCCCTCTTTTAAAAAATTTTGTCCTCAAAAGTTGCTTGCCTTATTCAAAGAACTCCAGATAGTTTTGCATCTTATTGGATTCAAGTCATCACCATTCCATAATACCTTCACTAGAGGAATTTATTTTCCTCTGAGATCTTTCACTGCAATACTGCCTTTACTTTACTAGGATCTACAGTCACCCCCTTTCGAAATATCACTTGTCCTAGAAACTACACCTCTCAACTGATCTATCAAATCATCAATCCTAGGTAATGGGTATTTATTCTTAATAGTAACCTTATTTAGTTGTTTATAATCCATACACATTCTCATACTACTATCCTTCTATTTGTTTCATATTGCCCCACAGTCACATTTCCTTAATTGAATTCCAAGACCAACTCTTTTTCTTTTTTCAACTTCTTTTGAAAATACTTGTCCAAAAAGGCTATTTTGAACATCTCCCATGTTATTTGAGTTCCAGCAACTTCCTTTAACCTTCTGACACTATATCACCAGTATTCAACTTCTCCTTGTAACATATAAACAACAAATGACATTTTTTGATCATCCGTGCATCTTATTACTACAAATATCTTCTCTAATTCCCTTATTCACTCCTCTGCTTTTATTGGATCATACTCCCCTCTAAAGGATGGGGGTTTCGCCTTCTTGAACTCAGATAAGTTATGGAAGTCTTAATTCTCCACTAGAACTACATTATTTCTTATCTTCTCTAATATTATAATAATCATAACTACTTGTTTTCTCATAGTGTCAGCTATGTTTTGAAAAGTGTCTGACATGTCTGGCACACTATTTCCAGCAAGGACTCTATCACCTCTGGTTTGCCTAGTCGATGCCATAGTCTTCTACTCACACAACACATTACATATTGAGTTGATCAGGCTCAATATCATATAATAGTGTGGCAATTAACCATAAGCATACAAACTCAAGGCCGTTATGCAAATCTACCTATGCATCTCATCATCAAGACAAGACAAATGCATAACAAAGCATAGCTAGTCTATACCCCGGCTCAATAGGATGAACTGCTCAGATACTATAATGTAGCATCCTTAAAATAATTACTAAAAATGTATCTAAAATTGCGTATTAGCAATTGGAATTTAGCATGTCACATATTATGATATTTTATTTGAAAATAAATATAAGAGATATATAAAAATATGAGCCTGAAGTGGTTGAGATATCATACATATATTATACATATCATTATACAAGTGTACAGATTTAAGTATTATACATATAAACGTACAATCTACATTTAATAATTTTAAATTCTCACAAATACATCCCAAAATACAAATGATTCCAAAATGAATATCTCTCACTAAACTCTGTCTCTGTGCATCATCTTCTTGCTCCTATCACTTATCCTGGAAATATCATGGAAATAATACAACAAGGGTAAGAATTCCAAGAATTCTCAGTAGTTTTAATAAAAATGGTGTCATCACAATACTTCTATCTATTTCGGGGAAAATATCTCATTTTAAAAACTCATTTTTATAACATTGGAAGGTGGAAAAAGCCAAATCCAGTTCTTCCTCTTTCCGAAATAGAATTTCTAATTTAACTTTAAATTTAAGAAAAACACTTGTTGTCAAAAGATCACAAGATAAATACATCATAATATGCAAAAGTCAAGTTGAAATTCAATTCCACATATAAACTGTAACATCTCGAAAAGCATGTTAGACTTGTAAATAGTTACAAAGGTAGCATATTACATGTTTAACATGTCAGTTAAGTTTTGTGACAAACTGAGTTCGTTTAGACACTTTGTTGCAACCCAGAGTGTGAAAAGTAGCTTGAAATGACCCAGATAGTAGCATAAATTGCTAAGTTGAGGGAAATAAACATAGAGATTTTGTTTCTAAGTCATAAATTGGTGGAAGAGGAAGTAGTTAAAGTTTGAGGGTAATCAGAGTTAGTTTGGTATCTTTAGACATACTGGTTATGTGTTTTAATACTAGATTGACTAGTTGTAGATATAGAAAAATAAGTTGATGGTGAAAAAACAATTTAGATGAACCCTAGGATTTATTCTAAAGTTGTTGGGAGTCAGGAAACTTGAATTGGTGAAATTTAAGTGTTCATAGCAAGTATAGGTTTTAGCAAAATATCCAACTTATGCTTAAGTGTTTCACAACTCTTTAAAAGCCTTAATGTAATACCCTTAATGACATGTTGGACTTGTACATGTGTTCAAAAGGTAGCATATGATTTGATTAACATGCATATTTAATTTTATGACAAACTGAGTTAGTTTAGGTACTTTGTTGCAACCCAGAGTGAGAAAAGTAGCTTAAAATGACTCAGATAATAGCATAAAGTGATTAGATGAGGGAAATAAACATGAATAATTTATTTCTAGGTCACAAATGTATGAAACAAGATATAATTAAAGTTTCAAGGTAAACTGAGTCAGTTTGACATTTTTAGGCATACTCTTTGTCTTTATATAGCCGGATTGACTAGCCGCATATATGAAAATATCAGATAATGGTGAAACAACTTTTTGTATGAATTTTAGTATTTATTTTAAAGTCATTGGAAGTTGAAAATCTTGATTTAGATGAATCTAAGTGTTCTTAGAAGATTAGGATTTATCAGTTATGGCCTAAAGGCCTTAAGAGTCTTTTGCCTTCTTCTTTATAAGCTCTATCTCACAGCCTCTTTCTGCACCAAAAACAGAAATTGAAAATGTGCAAGAGCAAGGGAAAGAAGATAAAAGAAAGGAGAAGGAAGAGGAGGAGAAAAAGAGGAAAGTCAAGGGCAAAGCCAATGTTTGAGATCAACCAAGTTTAAAGTTCTTTTTCAGCTGCCAAGGTAGGGGTTCTATGTCTATATACTACTCTTATTTCTAATCTCATGTTTGTTTCATGTATGTTTTCATGGATGATAAATTAGGTTTTTGAAGGGTTCATGATGTATCCTTGTTTGGGTAATTGATTTATGATTAGTTTAGATTTGTTCTTGACTTAGTTCTTCATGGTTGATTGTAGAATCCTTAGAGAAACTCGTTTTGAATGCCTAAGATCAAAGCTGAGTATTAGGTATAAAGTGAGTTCTTATCTCTTTGAGTCTTGCTTTGATTTTCATGTTGAATGGGTTGAGAGAGAGTAAAGAGGATAAACATGCTTAGGGGTCTTACTAAACGTTGGAAAACCTTAGGATCCAAGGTGTGAAGGCTAAAAGATGATTTGGGAGTTAATGGCACAATAGCCATGTGTGCTCTACGTTGTTCTTCTGATGTAGGAAGCACAATAACCAGTTATGTAGGTTCCATAACTGATTATTGGTGCAAGACAGGGAGTTATGGAATAGGCCATAACCGATTAGGCACAAGACCTAACCGGTTATTCTCGGTGGGCAGAGAGCAATGCCACGACCATAACAGGTTAGCATATGAAGCTAACTGATTAATGAAGCTTGGCAGAGAGGTATTTCAAGCCATAATCGATTATGAGGAAGCCCATAACCGGTTATTAAGCTTGAAAGAACGTGTTTTTAGAGGTCATAATAGACCATAACCGATTATCAAGTTTTCATAAATGGTTATGGATAGTTCAAAAATCAGAATTGGACTTGTTCTAGCCAACTTTCTGAGAAGGACAAGGGCTAGGAGCTTATGGAAATATAGTTCATCATTCTTGGGCATCATATAAAGCTTGCTTAGGCTAAGAAATGAATACCCACGAGGGATTAGAGACTCTTATGCATATTATTAGTATATATAGGAAATGTTTAAACAAAAGTAGTGGTTTTCCTTGGATGAATGTCTAGCACCGTTAGTAACTCTATGTTGCTTGAGATATCACTTGAAATGAGTGATGAGATGGTGTTTAGATATATGCATGATGGGAAAGATTAGTAATATTGATCATTATGAGTATCCTTTGATGTTGTACACCATCATTAAGGCCAAAGGAGATAAGTGGGGAGTCCATAAGGTTCTTTTGAACAAGGATTCAGCCCGAACTTCTCAGCATGCCAGGGTACGTGTAATGTCAGGATGAGTTTTTCCTCTATTTACAACAAGATAATACATTATACCAGTATTCCTAAGCTTAATCTCTTGGTTCTTAGTTGAACTAAGTATGTATGACAAAATGTATAATAACTTGGCTTATCTAGATGTTATAGTTAAACCTTGTAGTTGCTTTAAATATTTATTACTTAGTATGTGTTAAGATTATGTTTATTATGCCATGTATGTTGGTTTTGGTTTACTTATACTGAGAAATATTGTTTCTCACCGCACTATGTTACCATGTAATTCTAGGTGAAACTTCTTCCAAGAGTAAGAAGACTACCTTCATAGATTATGTTACGACTATTATATCTTTTGTAATGTAAAGAATTATGTAATACTTCAAGCCTTTGCTAAGGCTAATGTTGTGTGTGTGTGTGTGTGTATATATATATATATATATATATATATATATATATATATATATATATATATATATATATGCATTCTGTTATGAGTTTATGTTTTTCACATTTCGTATGACTCTCTATAATGTTTCCAATGAACACTATGGATATATATTATCAGGTTTATACGTAAGTAGTGATGTTGTAATACTAAGTATCTCCTTGTACTCTTAGTATATTGGGATATTAGTATTAGGATGTTACATTATGGTATCAGAGTAGTTCATCTAGTTGAGCTAGGATATGGACTGACTATGCTTAGGCATGTTAGGAGTTCTTTTTTAGAAATTGTGCTTACTTGTTTCGTATGTTAAATGTGATGATAGAATTGTATGATTTGCCTTAAGTTGGTTTGTTATTAGCTACTGTTGCATGATTACATGGTAATGAGACTGCAACTCAATATATGTTATTTTTGTGTGTACAAGAAACTATGGCACCAAAAAGGCAAACTAGTGAACCAGGGATCTCGACCCCACAAGGTCCAGATATGGCCGAGGTTGTTATGGCTATGGCCAATGTTATGACAAGGGTGCTTGAAAGGACGGAAGCAAATCCACCTTAGCAGCCTCCACCACCTGAGCAGCCAGTTCAGGAACTACAACAAGTTGGAAGGAATCAGAACTTCCAAGACTTGTCAGTTTTCCGTCAGATGAACCCTCCACCGTTTAGAGGCGAGTTTAATCCTGCTAAGGTAGAGGAATGGCTTAGTGAGATGGAGAAGATCTTTGATGTTATAGTTTGCTCAGAGGAGCAAAAAGTGACCTTCTCCTCCTATATGTTAAAAGGAGAAGCGGAGCATTAGTGGAAAGGTACCAAGAGGGTACTGGAAGCCGCAAAAGCCCAGATGTCGTGGGAAGTTTTCAAGACAGCTTTTCTGAAGAAGTTTTTCCTGCAAACTCTACATGATGACAAGGAAGTGGAGTTTATGTAGTTAAAACAAGGAAGTATGTCAGTAGGCCAGTAAGTGGCCAAGTTTGACAAGTTTTTGAAGTTCTCTTCGCATTTCCATTATCATCTAAATGAGAAATAACAATGTTTGAGATTCGAAACTAGTTTAAGAAGTGAGATCAAGAGTATGGTGAGACCTATGGAGATTAGGGCTTTCCTTCTTTAGTCAACAAGTGCAGAATTATGGAATCAAGTGCTCAAAGCCCTTAATTAGAGGAAAGGGTGCAAGATGTCTCAAAGAGGAAGCAAGAGGATGACAAGAACAAGCAGGGTACTTCTAAAGCAAGCAACCTTAAAGGAAAAGTAAAAGGCAAGAAGGGATCTAAAGTACCTCAGTGTTCTAAATATGGAAAAACATATAGAGGCAAGTGCTTGGCAGGCCAGTCTGTATGTTACACATGTGACAAGCCGGTACATTTCTCCAAGGATTGTCCTCAGAATAAGGAAGATGTACCTACCCCAAAGCTACTAGCCAAGGGACGTGTTTCTTATGATTGTGCAAGGATGTTGGATTTGCCTATATTAGAGTTACCATATGACTTATCTATTTCCACACCCACTAGTAAGCTAATCATAACTTCAAAGGCATGTCTTGACTGTTGTATAAGGATCAAGGATAGAGTCTTCTTTGTAAACCTTATCTGTTTACCCCTTGTGGACATAGATGTCATTCTTGGTATGGATTGGTTGTCGTCCAATCATATAGTCTTGAATTGTTCTGATAAAACTCTAGTTTTTTTGTTCGATATTCTTACTAGAGTTATTTCTTCTGAATTTGTCGATCTCAATGCTAATAAGGTGAATCACTATTTGGTAGAATGAGCTTTAGGATATATTCTTCTTTTCTCATTAGATGTAGAGATTGAGCAAAGCCTAGACAGTATACCTGTGGTGAGGGAATACCCTGAGGTGTTTCCAAGTGACGTAGTAGAGTTGCCACTGGAGTGAGAAATAGAGTTTACTAAAGATTTAGTGCCAGGTACAGGACCTATATCTATAGAACCCTATAAGATGGCACCTCTAGAGTTAGCAGAACTTAAGAAACAATTAAAGGAGTTATTGGTCAAGCAATTCATTAGGCTTAGTGTTTCTCTGTGTGGAGCACTAGTGTTGCTAGTGAAGAAGAAAGATGGTACCATGAGGTTATGTGTTGACTACAGGCAGTTGAACAAGGCAACCATCAAGAATAAGTATCCGTTGTCAAGAATAGATGATATGATGGATCAATTAAGAGAAGCTTCGGTGTTTTCCAAGATTGATATAAGATCTGGGTATCATTAAATCAGAGTTAAGGGAAAGGATATCCCTAAGACTGCTTTTAGAACTAGGTATGGACATTATGAGTATCTTGTGATGTCGTTTGGGTTGATGAACACTCCAGTAGTGTTTATGGGTTACATGAACAGAGTTTTTAGACCTTACCTAGACAAGTTTGTGGTAGTGTTTACTGATGACATCCTTATCTATTCAACATGAACAACATGCAAGGATTGTTTTGGACATCCTTAAAGAAAAGAAATTATTTGCCAAACTATCGAAGTGTGAGTTTAGGCTAATGAAAGTTTAGTTTTTGGGCCATGTTATTTCTAAAGGAAGAATTTCAGTGGACCCTAGCAAAGTGGAAGCAGTTTTACAGTGGGAGAGACCCACCACTGTGACCGAGATCAAGAGTTTTATAGGCCTAGATAGGTACTATAGAAGGTTCATCAAGGGTTTTTCTCAGCTAGAGCTGCCCTTAACTAGGTTGACTAGGAAGAGTAGTACTTTTGAGTGGACTCAAGACTGTGAGAATAGTTTTCAAGAGTTAAAGAAGAGGTTGACTACCACGCCAGTGTTAGTAATTTTGGATCCCCATGAGAACTTTGAGGTCTTTTGTGACGCGTCAAATATGGGACTAGGGTGTGTTCTGATGCAAAAGAAGAGAATAGTTGCCTATGCATCAAGGCAGTTAAGGCCACATGAGGAGAATTACCCTACACATGATTTGGAATTAGCAGCTATAGTGTTTGCCTTAAAGATTTGGAGGCATTATCTCTATGGAGTCTAGTTTGAAGTGTTCAGTGATCATAAGAGTTTAAGGTACTTGTTTGATCAGGAGGAGCTGAACATGAGGCAAAGAAGATGGATGGAATTCTTAAAGGATTATGACTTTGGGTTAAGATATCATCCGGGTAAGGCCAATGTAGTGGCTAATGCACTAAGTAGGAAATCCCTACATGTGTCCCAAATGATGATCCAAGAGAGTGAACTTCTCAAGAGTTTTAGGGATTTGAGTCTAGCAATGACTATGATGCCATATAGTATCTTTGTGAGTAGAGTGGACACAGTAAATGACTTAAGGATTCAGATCTTCGAAGCTCAAAAGGACGATGAAGCTTTAATGGACATTAGTGAGTAAATCTTTTTAGGAACCCAAGATGATTTTGATATGACTGATAATGGAATGATAAAGTTTAGAGATAGACTTTGTGTTCTAAAGAGTTAAAGATCAAAGAGAAGATTCGGGAAGAAGCTCACAGTATTAAGTATACCATCCATTCCAGAACCACTAAGATGTATCAAGATCTGAGGAGAATGTTTTAGTGGCCTAAAATGAAAAGGGACATAGTAGAATATGTCTCAAGGTGTTTTGTTTGTCAACAAGTGAAGATTGAACACCAGAAGCCTGCGAGACCATTACAGTCTTTGGGAATCCCTGAGTGGAAATGGGATAAGATTTCTATGGACTTTGTAAAGGGACTACCCAGAACTCAGCAAGGTTTTCATGCAGTTTTGGTCATAGTGGATAGATTAACCAAATTTGCCCACTTTTTGCTAATGAGATCTAACTATCCTCTAAAGAAATTAGCTCAGCTATATCTGAAGTGTTGGGAAATGCGGTTACATCATGCAGCAGAAAAAAAGGGATTCCCACCGAGGATTCATGCAAAAAGCCATAATCTGAGTTTTTAAATTATTTACCTCTTGAAGCATGATCAAAATGAAGGACGTGAATCACCAACACTATAATAGAAATGATGTCTCTGCGGTATCCACACAAACAGACTCAAGAACCTTCAATGTCCGCAAAGAGGGGCCTCACGTCTCTCACACAGTGCTAGCTGCGAAGAGAAGAGAAGAAACCTGTCGCTCTTTCACTCACTTTTCTGTAGGTGCAGCTAGGGTTCTGAAAATTGTGTATCTTAGTAGCCCCTTAGCAGTACTATTTATAATAGTGATTGCCTTAAGTGAGTGTGAGCAGCAGCAAGGTAAGCTATGCAACCCTAGACTCATCTGTTATGAGTCTGGCCCATATTTGAATCCGAGTCCAACTTAGATCCATTGCTCCAATTTTAGTCTGCTCTATGTGTGTGACCCTATAGGTTCTCATTACATTGGCAGTAATATTAAAATCTCATTTTAATATTACATGCAGTGAGCGGTATCTAGCAACACATCGCTGCTACCCAAGTAATAAGAATGTCAGTGATTTGACATAACCTTTCCGTGACTAATGTTTCCATGTCGTTTAGTCCCTTTGTCAAGATATCTAGATTGAACACAAGGCATGGAATGCGTCACCCTTGTATAGTCCAATCATTCGTTTCCTGATACTCGAGTAGACTTTGTAACAACAAATAAAATCAATATCTCATATTGACTCATTTGAGCATGGCCATGCATTTCGCAGTCTCACTCAATTAGGGGACCCGAAGATATCGCTCTTGTTATGTAGGAGTGACAAATCCCATCTAGGTCACTCACATCCCTCTGCATGATTCGCAGTATATCCAATAACTAACTTTATAATCACCTTGTTACAGACGATGTTTAATGGTATTAAAACACACAACTCCTCATGTAGGAATCGTAGTGATTTCAGGTCAAAGGACCATAGGCACCATTGTCACTATGAGAATCGCTTATGACACTCACGTAACGATCCATGTAGCGTTCTCATTGCAGGTCAGTCCAATACATCATTACTCCAATATGTACCCATGTGAAGACTTGATATCTCATATCCATGGCCCGTGAGATGTGGTCATCAGTCTATGCACATACTAGTCTCAATGTATTATTGTTGTCCTAATTAATAATAATACTTGACTAGAGACATTTAAGAATAATGTTATAACCAAAAGGATCTCACGATCAAGTCATCCACTCGATAACCTATGGCGTCAAACTTACTATTCTAAGGACTTTATTATGTTTATCAAAAAGAACACAATAAATGAAATGCCTCATATATTAAAATAAGCATAATAGACTGTATGTAAATACAGACAAATGTATCAGCCTCTAGGGCATACACCAATATGAAGGCGATAGTTAGGTTGCACGGAGTCCCCGTAAGCATAGTTTCAGATAGGGATCCTTGATTCATATCTAGATTTTGGGGAGCCTTCCAAGAGGCATTTGGAACTAAGTTAAACCTTAGTACAATTTATCACCTACAGACAGATGGGCAAATAGAGAGGACTATCCAAACCCTTGCGGATATGCTTAGAGCATGTGTTTTAGAGTAACAGGGTAGTTAAGATAAGTTCTTACCTTTAGTGGAGTTTATCTATAACAATAGCTACCATTCTAGCATAGGTATGGCACCTTAAGAGGCTTTGTATAGAAGAAAGTGTAGATCACCTCTATATTGGTATGAAGGAGGCGAGAGAACCATCCTAGGCCCAAAGTTGGTCTAACTAACCACAGAGCAAATCAAGATGATTAAGGATAGGTTGGTTACTGCTCAGAGTCGGCAAAAGATCTATGCTGACAAGAGAAGGAGACCTCTTGAGTTTGATGATGGAGATCATGCATTTTTAAGAGTTACTCCTACTACAGGATTAGTAGAGCATTGAAAACCCAAAAATTAAATCCTTATTTTCTTAGTCCCTACAAAATTTTGAAGAAAGCTGGACCCGTAGCTTACCAAATAGCCCTTCCTCTCAGTTTGTCTAACCTTCATAATGTTTTTCATATGTCTTAGTTGAGAAAGTATAATCCAGATCCTTTGCATATCATAGAACATGAATCTGTACAGTTAAGAGATGATTTGTCTTATGATGTTTGATCGACGATGTCGCACTCGCCTCAAAATAGACTAGGATTTACAATGGAATATAGCATAGTGTATAACCTAGGTCATCTCCCAAGGACCAATTCGGATTCTCAAGTATGTTAGCAGTTAAAACAGAATTAAAATAAGTAAGGGGGGTTTTGTTCATTTCAATAATAGAAAATGAATTCAAATTGTAGGAAAAATCAATTAAGAAAACACCAATCCAAGGTCTTCAATTCAAATGGCAGAATTAATCATTGTTCAAAGAGAATATAATTCTGTTGCATTCACCTCTGTTAATTCGAATTTAACTAGATAATTATCTAGGATTTATCAACAAAAACAGAATCACAATCGCAATTCTTGATTAAGATTGAATTAGGAACAAATTCGGATTAACATAGATTATCAATCGATGATCTATTCTCCATTAGAATCAGATTAATCAACCCTACTTCTAACTTCAATTTCGAAATCTCAATCAGAAATCAATTAAAGGAGGAGAAGAGGGAAGAACACAACAGAATTCAAAAATTAAACAAGAGAACTCAAAACTCTAACCACAATCATTGAATTCCTTGGATTGATTTGGAGTTTTAGCCTTCCATAGCCATTATGAAAACGCAGCAAAGAAGGTAAGACGAAAAATAGAGAAGATGAAAAGAGGTTTCTGCCTGAATAAGATAAAACTGAACAATAACAATCAAAAGGTGAATTCGGAATACTGTCTTGACCTATTTGTAACTGAAAAATCTTATGTAATTCCTAATCTACCCCTGGCCCATACTGTAGCCCTCTGAATAAGCTTTTCAGAAACATATCATTTGCCTTAATTGGGTTTAAATTGAGAGAATTAGGCCCAAATCATTGAGGAAAGGTCCAAGCTTTGTGACAGCAACAACGTCCTAACTTTGAGGCCCAGTTTTCGCCCTGAATCCAGCTGAATTGGAAAAACTGCATTAGACGCAAAATTGTGTATCTTCGTCTCAGCTTTCAGGGGACACCAAGATCATCCAAATATGACATTTGTAGCCCAAGTTATGGCCTGCACAAGACAGAAAGGTCAAAATGAGTTAAAATCCGAAAATTAATGAAGTTTTTACAATTAAGCTCAATGTAGACCAAACATCTAAAACTCATCTACAAACATAATATTGGGCACAATTATCATCAATTAGGCCAAATATAAAACAATAATGAATGCCTAAAAATTGATTGATCAAATTCCCCCACACTTGAACCTTTGCACTCCTGGGCAAAATTTAAAATTGAACCAAAAGGGGTTTCCTCACAAGCACACAAAAACAACATACCTTCCAATGAATTGCAAGAATGCAAGGTAGTGATCAAGATTCAAACATCCAAAGTATCAAGGAGTCAAGACAAACATGAATATATCCCTCAACATCTCAAGCAAGCAAGAAGACAAATCAAATCAAATGATGAACCAAAAGTGATAGGATCCTCACTAGGCATACTATACTCTCAAGTACTCTGAAGTGTTTAGGCTTGTATTTACACTCAAGGCACCCATGAAAGCAAGTACTACCATAAGCTTGACAAGTCTCTAATTTTCACCACTTGAAACACATGCAAATAAAGATCAAAAGGACTTTATTCAAGGTTGTAATGGGGCCAAGGTAAGGGAAGGAACAATATGGATATGGCAAGTTAAGCACCCAAGAGAATAAAAGAGCAATGAGAGGAACTCAAATGACAAGTAATGCAAATTCTCTTACTTTGATCACCTTTCCTTTTTCCCTTCACAACCTTTCTAGAACCATTTTTTTTTTTCACTTTTTTTTTCTTTTCTTTTTCTTTCTCTTAATTCTTTTTTTTTCTCTTTTTTTTATTTCTATTTTTTTTTCTTGAACACCTTGCACATTGCAAATCAATTACATAACCCCCACACTTGAACTTCTACCCACAAGCCAAAAGAGCTCCTCCAATGAAATGAACCAATGCAATGCTCTTCCATTCCCTAAGGTAAAGTAAAATCATGATTTTTCACATAAGGCACAAAATGAGCTAAAACAAAGAATAGGCAAGTAGGCTCAAGGGGGTTAAACAAAGGGAAATGATGCAAGGTTGGCTATTTGGCCAAAGTAGCTAAATAAAGAAAGAAGGCCTCAATCATCTCAATACATGCATGTGAACAATGAGCTTCAAAAAGAATCAAGTCAAGTTCTAGAGCACCAACAATCATGAATAAGATCACACAAGAACGAAAAGAGAATGGCATAATGCAATCCATCCATTATAAGGTCCAAAATCTCACCAAGGACAAGCCTATCACAAATGATTCAACACTTTAATTCTCAATGCCAGCTTGCAAAACCAAAAATGCAAGAAAAATATTATATCATGTCAAGAAACCTCTAACTAAGAATGATGAAATTATTCACAACCTGTACAAACCAAGACATTCAATGAAAGGCATGCAAAAAGGATCAAAACAGAATTAAAATAGACAAAAACAGAATTAAAAATAGCAAAATGAAAACAGAACAGAAAATAAAAACAAAAATAGAAAACAAATCAAAACAGAAACAACATGACAAACAGAAACAAATGACAAACAGAAACAACATGACAGTAAATGAAAAACGTAACGTAAAACAACATAACAGAAACAAAGCAAAACAGAAAATAGCAGAAATGTAAGACAAGAAGATAATGAGAAATGGAAAACATCAAAAAACATAAATAGCAGAAACATAAAATAGTATGACAAGAAACATCGAGAAAATAGCAAACAAACAAACAAGAAAATGAAAACAGAACAGAAAATAACAAAATAGAAATAGTAGAATTGAATTGTATGACAAAGAGTAATTGGAAAAAGAAGAAAACATAAATAGTAGAAACATAAAATAGCATGACAAACAGAAACAAAGACATGACCAAACAAAATAGAAAACGAAAATGGAAACAAAAACAGAAAAGAAAATAGCAAAACAGAAACAAGAAAACAAAAACAGCAAAATTCCCTCCCCCACACTTAAATCACACATTGTCCTCAATGGCAAAACAAATTGAAAGACAAGGAGACAAGTGAAATAAAAGAGCAAAGGAAGAAAACACCCTTATCATGGTGGGAAGATTTGCACTTGGGCAAAGGTGGGCTTTGCCAAAGAGAGTTCCTCTACAGGTGCTGGGCTTGCAAGGCTCTCAAGAAAGGGCTTAAGACGGTGGCCATTAACCTTGAAACTCTTATTGGTGGCTTCATGTGAAATCTCCACTGCACCATAAGGGAAGATGCTAGTGACAACAAAAGGACCATCCCACCTAGAACGGAGTTTTCCGGGCATGAGTTTAAGGCGAGAATTGAACAAAAGCACCTTTTGGCCAATGGAGAACTCCTTCCTAGAAATCAGCTTATCATGGAAATGCTTAGTCTTTTCCTTATAGATCCTTGAATTCTCATAAGCCTCCAAGCGTAGTTCTTCTAGTTGTTGCAATTGAAGCTTCCTCTCTGAACTGGCTTGGTCAAATGCTAAGTTACAACTCTTCACTGCCCAGTATGCACGATGCTCTATTTCCACCGGAAGGTGACATGGTTTACCAAAGACAACCCTGAAAGGAGACATCCCTATAGGTGTCTTGTAAGCGGTACGATGAGCCCAAAGAGCATCTTCTAACTCGGTGGCTCCAATCTTTCCTATTTGGTTGCACCATCTTCTCCAAAATCTGCTTAATCTCTCTATTAGAAATCTCTACCGCCGTTAGTTTGGGGATGATATGCAAGAGACACTCTATGCACGACCCCATACTTCCGAAACAAAGCCTCCAAAGTCCGGTTACAGAAGTGAGTCCCTTGGTCACTAATGATAGCGCGAGGCACTCCAAACCTGCAAAATATGTTAGACCTGACAAAATCCACAACAACTCGAGCATCATTAGTCCTGGTGGCCTTAGCCTCCACCCATTTAGAAACATAATCAACTACAAGCACAATATAAGAGAAACCAAAAGAAACAGGGAAAGGGCCCATAAAATCGATACCCCAAACATCAAAAACCTCACAAAACAGAATGGGTTCTTTGGGGCATCTCCTGTCGACGAGTGATAGCCACTCCTGCTCTCTGGCACTGCTCACAATCGAAGACCCGATAGGCATCTCTCGAAAATGGTAGGCCAAGTAGAATCCGAGAATCCAACACCTTCCTAGCGGTCCATTTGTGGTCCAAAGTGACCTCCCACCGGAGAGGCATGAGAAATGAAGAACAGATGACTGGATCTCATGGTCGGGTATGCATCGCGAATCACTGGTCACTACAAAACTTCCACAAATATGGATCATCCCACACATAATATTTAGCATCACTCTTAAGTTTAGCTTTCTCGTGATCTAGATGCATGAGGAGGAAAAACAGATGCAACCAAGTAATTAACTAAATCGCAAACCAGGGAGAAAGTGGGGTATCATGTAGCTGCATGAGCTGCTCATCTGGGAAATCATCTCTCGATAGGAGAAGGGTCAACAACTCCTTCTATCCTGCTCAAATGATCGCCACCAAGTTCGCTGCGCCACTCCTATCTCTAATCTCCAAATCAAACTCCTGGAGAAGCAGCATCCATCTGATCAACCTAGGCTTCGAATCTGCCTTCTTCAATAAGAATTTTAATGCTACATGATCAGTAAAAACAACCACTTTAGAGCCAAACAAATATGATCTAAACTTATCAAGTGCAAATACAATGGCAAGCAACTCTTTTTCAGTGGTAGTATAGTTAGCCTATGCAGCATCTAAAGTCCGAGAAGCATATGAAATGACATGAGGCGATTTGCCAATTCTCTGTGCAAGGATAGCTCCCAATGCATAGTTAGATGCATCACACATGAGTTCAAAAGGAAGCGTCCACAAAGGTGGCTGAATGATGGGAGTGGTGGTCAAAGCTCCTTTGAGGCAATCAAAAGCCTCTTTGCACTTGCCATCAAAATCAAATGTAACATCTTTTACGCAACAAGTTGGACGGGGGGAAGGGCCTTTTTGCTGAAATCCTGAATGAACCGCCTATAGAAACCTCGCATGGCCAAGAAAAGAACGAACCTCTCGCACGCAAGAGGGTAAGGCAACCGGGAAATAACATCAATTTTAGCGGGATCTACTTCTATACCCTTCGAGAGATGATATGGCCCAAGACTATGCCTGTTCTACCATAAAATGACACTTCTCATAATTAAGAACAAGGTTAGTCTCAATGCATCGATGCAAGACTCTATCCAGGTGTCCAAACAGGAATCAAAGGAGGAACCATAAACAAGTGAAATCATCCATAAATACCTCAATGCAATCCTCTAAAAAGTCCGAAAAGATACTTACCATGCATCATTTGGAAAGTTCCGGGGGCATTACATAGGCCGAAAGGCATCCTCCCGTAGGCAAAAGTGCTAAAAGGGCAAGTGAAGGTAGTCTTCTCCGGTCCTTAGGTGCTATATGGATCCTGGAAGTACCCCGAAAAGCCATCAAGAAAGCAAGAGAAAGACTTCCCACCAAGCGCTCAAGCATCCGATCGATAAAGGGCAAAGGAAAATGATCCTTTCTTGTTGCTTGGTTGAGCCGCCCTGTAATCAATACAAACTCTCCGGCCTACTCGGACTCTAGTAGGAATCACTCATCATGATCATTCTTCACTACTTGTGATTCCCGATTTCTTTGGAACCACTTGAACCGGACTCACCCAAGTACTATCTCGAGATAGGATAGATGATGCCCGCTTGCGAAGCTTGGTCACCTCTTTCTTTACCACATCAAGGATCAAAGGGTTGAGTCGCCTCTGTGGTTGTCTCACCTTTGGTTTAGCACCATCCTCAAGTAATATTCTCGTGCATGCACATGGAAGGACTAATGCCGGGAAGGTCGTCCCAAGGTCCAACCTATAGCTTTCTTATGCTTCCTCGAATTTGCGCAGCCTCTCCTCCTGGTCAGCATGAAGGGCAGTAGAAATGATCACTGGCATTTTGCTTATCCTCCTCTAAGTATGCATACTTAAGGTGCTCTGGGAGTGGCTTAAGCTCTAGTGTAGGTGGCTGCACTATAGATGGAAGGATCCTGGTGGAAGTAGCTGTGTTTACAGCCTGCAATCCAACGAAATCTGATGCAAAGGTACTTGCTGTAATCAAGCTACTACATTCTGACTCCGCACAATCTGTATCCACACAATCTGTATCAGAATCACCATTTAAACAGGAAGTAATCTCAGTACAAGCACTGCACATTTCTGAAACAGTACAAGCATCACATGTATAGGTATCATCAAAATCAGAAAAGGATGGAAGATCAGCAGCATAGATCTCAGAAAAGCCATCATCAACTACATCAGCCAGCAAATCTATATGGAAAACTGAATGGTCTTCCATGGGGTGCTTCATGGCATCCAGGATGTTAAATCTAACCACATTTTCTCCAAACTCCATAGAAAGAGTGCTTGCATGGACATCAATTTTGGTTCGGTGCGTTTTGAGGAAGGGTCTACCAAGAATGATGGGAGCCTTCTTTGGATTCGGATTCTCCATCCATATCCGAATGTAGAAGTCTCGCAGGAAAGATCAAATCATTTACTCTAACAAGGACATCCTCAATGAGTCCGGCAGGTATGCATTACTCTGTTTGCAACTGAATAATAACTCCTGTATTCGCAAGGGCCCAAGAGCAAGAGAGTTGAACACTGACATAGGCATAACATTAATTGAAGCACCTAAATCCAACATGGCATTTTCGAATTTGCTACTGCCTATGATGCATGGGATAGTAAAAATCCCTGGATCCTTGCATTTTTGGGGCATTGTGGGCTGTATGAGTGCAGACACATTTCTTCCCATGCTGATCTTCTCATTTCCCTTCAGTCTCCTTCTATGAGTACACAAATCCTTAAGAAATTTGGCATATCTTGGAATCTGCTTGATTGCTTCAATGAGAGGAATGTTCACCTCAACCTTCCTAAATGTCTCCAAGATCTCCTTATCTGCGTCAGTCTCAAAAGTCTTCTTAGGCTGCATAACTCTTTGAGGGAATGGTAATGGAATGGACTGCTCAGCTGTGACTACAAGAATGGGGCCAGAATCTGGATTCGTATTTTTCCTGCTACATGGAATTTCTGGCAAGGCTTGCTTCTCCTTATCTGATTCTTGTTGCAACCCACAGTTTGGTGCATCAACATTCTTACCAGATCTTAGAGTGATGGCACTCACATTTCTTGGATTTACCACAGTTTGTGCAGGAAGTTTATCAGAATATTGGGACTGTAATTGATTCATAGAACTAGCAAGTTGCCCAATCTGATTCTCCAAATTCTGAATGGTAGCTTCGTCCTCTCTATTTGGAATTGCAAATTGTTCACTGACCATCTGTTTCATCAATTTTTCCAAGGTTGGCTCGGATTTAGGAGGACCGTAACAAGTCATTCTTGATTTTTCGCCGCATAAAAGGTGGCCGGTATGGCTGCTAGGTCCCGCATGGTGGAAGGGTAGGCTGCCGCCGCCTAAACCGAGTAGGGCGAGGCCGTGTGTAGGGGTATTTGCCCACCTCGATTTGGATGATTTCTCCATCCGGGTTATATCCGTTGGAGGACAGATCATAACTCGTGGTTCTTCTTCCGCCGAGGCCTATTATTGTAGATGTTTCTTTGCATAGGCCAGGGGGTACCATCGTATCAACCTCTTGCAATGTAGGGCGTGCATCGTTTGATGATCGCCAGAAACACAGATTCCACAAACTCGGCAGAGCTACTGCAAAGCAGTGGCTTCTCGTTGAGTAATGACCAATTGCCTCACCAAGGATGCAAGGTCATCAATTTTGCTTTCCAATTTTACGTGATCTGCAAAGCATAAGTTGCCTCAATTTCGTGGACACCTCTACTCAATACCACTGAGTTACTTCTGGTGCCAAACTGTTGGGAGTTAGTGGCCATATTCTCAATCAATTCTCTTGCAGCCATAGGGGTCTTGTCTACCAATGCACCTCCACTAGCAGCATCAATCATGCTCCTATCCATAGGCAGCAAACCTTCATAAAAATACTGGATTAGTAACTGGTCACTAATCTGATGGTGAGGACAGCTAGCACACATCTTCTTGAATCTCTCCCAGTATTCAGACAATGGTTCTCTGTCAAACTGCCTGATGCCACATATCTCTTTTCGGATTGATGCAGCCCTTGATGCAGGAAAGAATTTCTCCAAAAACAGTCTCTTAAGATCATTCCAGCTAGTGACAGATCTTGGATGCAAATAATAAAGCCAATCTTTAGCAGCATCTTGTAATGAGAAAGGGAATGCTCTAAGTTTGATGTGATCTTCTGAAATGCCTTGAGGCTTCATGGTAGAACACACAATGTGGAACTCCTTGAGGTGCTTATGAGGATCTTCTCCTGCATGACCATTAAACTTAGGCAGCAAATGAATCAATCCAGATTTAAGCTCAAATGGAACATCAACATCAGGATACTGAATGCATAAAGACTGATATGTAACATCAGGAGCAGCCAGCTCCTTCAAGGTTCTATTATCCATAATCTCAGGATGCTCAGTATGCTCAGTATGCTCAGTATAATCAGAATTGGAAGATGGATGAATGACAGAAAGTGCAGAATCAGAAAATTCAGAAGCAGAATCACTAGTATGATAAGTATGTGGAGAATCACTACTTCCTATATGCTCAGCAAATGCAAAATCAGATCTATTGACCCTATGCAAGGTATGAAAAGTCCTATCTATCTCAGGATCAAAATCATGCAAATAACCAGGATTAGACCTAGTCATATAACATACAAAACTTGAAAACAACAAAGCAGCAAAATAGAGAATCCAACACTAGAAATGCACCAAAATAAATCTATTTGACCTACCAAATGATTTTTAAAAAATATGGGATCACCACACACTTAAAACCACACTAAAATGGAACTCAAAAATGCAATGGAAAAACTTCAAAAAATGAAAAAGTAGTCTAAATGAAGGAATTAGAGCAAACCAGGGTGGACCTCACGGCAAAGCAGTGAGCCTTGTGGAGAAGGCCATTTTCCTTCAGCCCACCAATTTTCAGCTCATTCTGAGCATGTTTGATCAGCCAAAAATTACAAAAATGTCATTGTCTCACCTAAATCTGCTCAAAAACCCTACCAAACGATGGAATTTGGCCAAATTATGCAGGAATGATCCTTTTAGGATCAGTTTGCTTAGAATGATGGTTTACCTTTGGGGACCAAGTTTTATCTCAAAATTCCATTGCAAGTACAATTCCTGTCTACTAGTCCTTTTTTGAGTTCAGAAAAAATGGGAAGATAGTGAAACTCAAAAGTGAAACTAGAGGAAAAACTCAAGAATGAAGATGAGAACTTTCAAATGTCAATAATGAAGTATATGGATGCTCAAATGCAGCAAAATGACATGCAAAAGCCGAATGTGATGCAAGAGAATCAATGGAACAGTAACCGCAGCAAGGGTTATGCAGCAAACAGGCTATGCATCAGCAGATTATGCAGGGAATTTGGTAGCAGATGAATGTGTTATTTGTGCCACAGAAGTATCAATGGTGTTGAGTGAAGCAATGCACATTCACAGAAGTCATCAAATGCAGCAAAATTCAATGGAACAGTAAAACACCAATGGAACAGTAACACGAAAATCCAATGATTTGCAAAATGCAATGCAACAGACTAGTGTGTTATACCAGAATTGAACAATATGTTATGCAGACAATGGAACAACAATAAAAATAGAATTATGCAGTAGCAGAATCAGTAGAGCAGAATATGCAGCAGAATGACAATTATGCAGCAGAATAGTAGAACCGTAAAGTGCAGAATATGCGTGTAATTATGCAGTTCACTTGAGTTATGCGACAGCACGAAATTATGCAAAGCATAACGAGTAATTATGTAGAATTACTCAGCATACTCAAAATCAGTAGCAGAACAAAATAATCAGTAGCAGAACAAAATTATCAGTAGAAGAACAGAATTATGCAACAACACTGAATTCTGCAGCAGAACAGTATTGAATGCAACAGAATCAATAGATAGCAAAATCAGTAACGAATGCACAGAAATTAGCAACTATTAGGAACACCTACTAAACCTAAGAAACCAAAAATAGATCCCCGGCAACGGCGCCAAATTTTGATCGACGATGTCGCACTCGCCTCAAAATAGACTAGGATTTACAATGGAATATAGCATAGTGTATAACCTAGGTCATCTCCCAAGGACCAATTCGGATTCTCAAGTATGTTAGCAGTTAAAATAGAATTAAAATAAGTAAGGGGGGTTTTGTTCATTTCAATAACAGAAAACGAATTCAAATTATAGGAAAAATCAATTAAGAAAACACCAATCCAAGGTCTTCAATTCAAATGGCAGAATTAATCATTGTTCAAAGAGAATATAATTCTGTTGCATTCACCTCTGTTAATTCGAATTTAACTAGATAATTATCTAGGATTTATCAACAAAAACAGAATCACAATCGCAATTCTTGATTAAGATTGAATTAGGAACAAATTCGGATTAACATAGATTATCAATCGATGATCTAATCTCCATTAGAATCAGATTAATCAACCCTACTTCTAACTTCAATTTCGAAATCTCAATCAGAAATCAATTAAAGGAGGAGAAGAGGGAAGAACACAACAGAATTCGAAAATTAAACAAGAGAACTCAAAACTCTAACCACAATCATTGAATTCCTTGGATTGATTTGGAGTTTTAGCCTTCCATAGCCATTATGAAAACGCAGCAAAGAAGGTAAGACGAAAAATAGAGAAGATGAAAAGAGGTTTCTGCCTGAATAAGATAAAACTGAACAATAACAATCAAAAGGTGAATTCGGAATACTGTCTTGACCTATTTGTAACTGAAAAATCTTATGTAATTCCTAATCTACCCCTGGCCCATACTGTAGCCCTCTGAATAAGCTTTTCAGAAACATATCATTTGCCTTAATTGGGTTTAAATTGAGAGAATTAGGCCCAAATCATTGAGGAAAGGTCCAAGCTTTGTGACAGCAACAACGTCCTAACTTTGAGGCCCAGTTTTCGCCCTGAATCCAGCTGAATTGGAAAAACTGCATTAGATGCAAAATTGTGTATCTTTGTCTCAGCTTTCAGGGGACACCAAGATCATCCAAATATGACATTTGTAGCCCAAGTTATGGCCTGCACAAGACAGAAAGGTCAAAATGAGTTAAAATCCGAAAATTAATGAAGTTTTTACAATTAAGCTCAATGTAGACCAAACATCTAAAACTCATCTACAAACATAATATTGGGCACAATTATCATCAATTAGGCCAAATATAAAACAATAATGAATGCCTAAAAATTGATTGATCAATGTTCACCCGGTAGGATCGTGGACAGAGGAGTCAAAGAGCTTAGAGGTAAGCAGATTCCTCTGGTGAAGGTTTTTTTGGGTGGCAATGACAGCGAGGAGGCTACTTGGGAGTCAGAGTCCCACCTATAGCAGGACTACTCGGAGTTGTTCCTTTCAGATGAGCAGTTTTGGGGTCAAAATTTTAAAAATGATGGGAGAAATGTAATACCCTTAATGATATGTTGGACTTGTATATGTGTTCAAAAGGTATCATATGACTTACTTAACATACATGTTTAATTTTGTGACAAACTGAGTTAGTTTAGGTACTTTATTGCAACCGAGAGTGTGAAAAGTAGTTTAAAATGACTCAGATAATAGCATAAATTGCTTAGATGAGGGAAATAAATATGAATAATTTATTTCTAGGTCACAAATGTATGAAACAAGATATAGTTAAAGTTTCAAGGTAAACTGAGTCAGTTTGACATTTTTAGGCATACTGTTTGTCTTTATATAGTAGGATTGACTAGCCGCAGATATGAAAATATCAGATAATGGTGAAACAACTTTTTATATGAATCTTCGTATTTATTTTAAAGTTGTTGGAAGTTGAAAATCTTGATTTAGTTGAATCTAAGTGTTCTTAGCATATCAGAATTTATTAGTTATGACCTAAAGGCCTTAAGAGTCTTTTGCCTTCTTCTTTATAAGCGCTCTCTCATGGCCTCTTTTTGCATAAAAAAAAATAGAAACAGAAAATGTGCAAGAGCAAGGGAAAGAAGGGAAAAGAAAGGAGAAGGAAGAGGAGGAGAAAAAGAGGAAAGTCAAGGGCAAAGCCAATGCTTTAGATCAACCAAGCTTGAAGTTCTTTTTTAGCTGCCAAGGTAGGGGTGCTATGCTTATATACTACTCTTATTGTAACACCCCGATTTTTCATTTTTTTTTTCTTGATTTAATTACGTTTTATAAAATTTGTGAGTTTTTGTAAAATTCTGGGAATTTTTAATTATTTTGATTATTTAAATTATTTTAATATTATTTTTGAACTGTATGCCCGAATTTCATTTTTTCAGAAAATATATGAGTTTTATAATTTTTATGATTTTTAGAAATTTTTGTAGAATTTTCTGAGTTTGTGATTATTTTAATATTATTTTGAGATATGTGTGGGCCCGGGGAGGACCCGGGGCGGACTCGAAAAAATAAAAAATTTTCCTGGACCAGAAAGTTTCGGACTGTCAAGGCGAGATCAGGCAATCTTACTAAACCCGAAACCGAAAACATTTGACGGAAATTTTCTTTATCTAAGTTTTCCATTATCCATTGAGTAATATTAGCAGTAGCTATTGTCCATTGGGTAATATCTTCGAGAAAATATCATGATGGCGATGACTCAAAGTGATGAACCAATGGCAAGTAGGAAGAAGTCAAAATGGATACTCAAGTTGAAGAGGAGAAATTCAAATTGACTAGTCAAGCTAGAAGACAAATTCAAATTGGCTACTTACTCTTTCAAACTTATCTTATTATTCTTTCTCTAGAAACTTGTAGAAACAATGACTCACCTAGTAAAATATCTAAGAATAAATATCTAATGGAAAATATCTCAGTAAACTATCTCAGAAAAATATCTACGTAAAATATCTAGATGAAAATATCTTTTGAAAAATATCTGAATGAAAATATCTAAATTAAATATCTTAACTATAATAATGAACCATCATTACATAGATTAATGACTAACCAATAGAAATTGCTCAAGTTTAGTGGCATGGACTTGGTTGTGAACTGTTGGATGGCAAACTTGATGAAGAAGCCTTGGATGATCACCATTGATCTAATTAATGGTGTGAGAGCAAACTTGATAAGGAGGCTTATGATATCTACCTTAGATTAAATCAATGGTTAGGAGATGAAGTCAACAAAAATGGTTAGACTAGTTAGCAATGTTAGTCATGGCAACCATTACCCAAGAGAGGGGTGAATTGGGTATTAAAATTTTTGACAAAACTTCTTTTAATTAAAATACAAATATTAAAACTAATTAAATAAAATCACAGAAGGAATGAGATAAAAGAAAAGCTTTAGCAATAACAAATGAATAAGTGTGCAATAATAAAATTACGTAAAATAAAGATTGCATAAAATAAAGAGATAAAGAGAAGAAGAGCAGACATGATATTTATTCTGGTTCGACCACCAACCACTTGTGGTCTACGTCCAGTCCTCGAAACACAGTTCGAGATTTTTCACTATATGTACAAGCTTCAATAGGTGCTTGCAACCATTACATAAAAGAGCATTTTTCACACACAGGAAAACTCTACCCTTGTGCTAAAGTCTCAGCCTGCAGGGATACCTCACCCTTATACAAACCTTAGAGGGATACCTCACCCCCTTTACAAATCTTGAAGGATACCTCACCCTCAATGTAGAAAAACAGAAATTATAGATGAATAGAAACTCTCACACTCAGAGCAAATAATACAATTTGAAGTGCTAAGAGGCTCTCAAAGGATATCTCAAAGTTTTAGCAAAAAGAGCACAGAAAATAAGCGTAAAATATAAATCACATTTTTCAGAGCAAACGTAAATTAAACAAATAGCTGGGGTACTTGCAGATGAGACCCACGGTCTCTATTTATAGAGTCAGATAAACAAATAGTCGTTGGAGCAAATTAAAATCATAATTATTACGAGAATATAGCCGTTTGTTTCCATCTTCGGAAATGTGCTTACCGTGGTTATTCGAATACCATGAATCATTATTCGAATGCCACTGTTTATAAACCATTGTGAAAAGCAAATTTATATGGGTTATTCATGAGGAATACCTATTTAAAAACATGAGGTATTCGAATACCTCTCGAATTTAAAATACGTTATTCGAAAATATCATGTATTCGAAACTCATTTGTTATTCGAATACCAAAAGAGGTATTCGAATTCAAATACCTCTATTTTAAATAGAGTCTAGAACGACTATTTTTGAAAGAAGTTTAAAAACTGTGGTATTGAAAGAATACCATATCATGTATTCATAAATTTGAATGCCCCTTTTCAAAAACTCATTGTAAAGATTTTGAAAAATATATTTGAGAACGTTTTTACATAAAGACCCTAAGTCTTTGTGGTATTCATTTAAATACCACTTTGACATGACTTTGATGTTATCAATACCTTCATGAGATATCCGTTCACATTCTCCTTGTATTCGAATACTCCCTTGCTCACTTAAACAAGCATAGTTAGTCAAAGTATCATAATTTAATATCTTCATATGCATTTTAAAAGTATAACTCTAGTTAGTTAATCGAATTCAAATGATCATAACTTCTTCATTTCTTAATCCAAAGAATATAAGCAAACTATTCTTTTTGTCTTGTATTAAAGCAAATGACCAGTCATTGGAAAGATCTTTGAGTCTATTTTCAAATGAAAGAAGTTTAAGCATAAAACAAAACTCAAAGTATTTTGAAAGATATGATCAAAAAAGAAAGGTAATTTCCAAAGGTCTACATTTTGCAGAAACTCAAACTTGGTTATTTTTTCATATAAATTTGAACTACCACCATAACTAGCTTTTCAAAACTTGTTTGTTGGACATTTTAACATATGAAAACCATTTGTAAAGATTTTGAAAAATATATTTGAGATATCCATAAGATGTTTTATATAAAAGACATATTACATAGACAAATCAAACCTAAAAGAACCTAAGTACATCTCCTTGAAAATATACCATTTAATCTATCTTTGGACTTGCAATGACAAAAAATCAAGTTGACATGACTTTGATGTTATCAATACCTTCATGAGATATCCGTTCACATTCTCCTAATAGTGTTGAGCTTAATTGAGATCCTTCTTTATTGGTCCTTTAACTTTGAGCTTTCTTCCCTTGAATTCTCCATTCCATTACACTAGAAGAAAGTCTTCTTTATCTTTCTCTTCATTTGAATTCCATTCAGCTTTTCTCATTTATCCACATATGCTTATATGTAAAAATCTGATGGCTATATTTGAAACACATAGAGAAACTTGCAAAGCTAACTTTAAAAGTCCTCTAAAACATAGGTTAGCATCAAATATCATGTAAGTCCATTTATAAGCATAATTTTGATTGATATATAATTTAAAGCATGTATCACATTATCAACTATACAATATTAGTTCTAACAAGAATGCATGAAGCACATATGCACTTGAATCCAAAAAAAAGTTTAAGCATTTTAAGGCATGATTCAAGTTTATCAAGAAGCATATGATCATCATCAAAACTTATTTAGGCATTTTTAGGAAAAAGATAATTTTCATGTAAGGCATGTAAAAGTATAACATAACTCTCTACTTCTCCAAATATCATATGATATCAAATTTAAAGTATAAAAAAAAGATAATAGTTTGATATCACCAAAAATGTACTCTTTGAGTTTTTGTAGGTGACTCCAACTTCCACCAACTTTCAAGCTTCAAGTTTTTATGAGGAAATAGAAATTATTTGCACCCCTTTAAAAGTTGAGTCCTTTTAAACTTCACTATCCTCAAGTTGAATGAACTTATTTCATTTAAATGCTTGCTTGAGGTAGTTGACACCCTACAAAATAATTCAAAAGTATCCTTCAATTTTGGATCCATAGAGGTTAGTCATTATGCCAAACTCATAAGCAAATAAGCATTCAAAATAATAAAACAATAAATGAGTTCACAAGGGCAATAAATATTTCATTTCATTGAGCAAATCGGTCAAGTACATATATTCATCAAAATAATAACAAATTTGTATTTTTCATACATATCATTAAGTGCATATTTGTTTTCATACATATCATTAAGTGCATATTTTTAGATAATACAACAGAGAATTTAGCATATATTTATTATTAATGCTATGCAACATATACAATCAAATATAGCAGAACCTTTCAAATAAAGGGCGGGAATATCGAAGAGCGAAGAAGCAAGGATGCCCCGCCTTATGGAAGTATTCGAATAACGATGGTAAACAATAAATCACATATATATATATATATATATATATATATATATATATATATATATATATATATAAGCCTTTGGGTATTCGAATAAAAAGCATTTTTGACAAGTTTTCTCGTACGAAAGTATACCTTTTGATGGAATACTTAAACAATAAATCACATATATATATATATATATATATAAAATGATTTGAGAGACGAAAGTATACCTTTTGATGGAGTAACAAAAATGATTTCAGGATAACTCCGACGCTCAAGTCAGTAATAATTCAAGAAGGATGAAATCATAATTAAGCAATAAATTCAAATATTTAATTATATGTATGATCGATAAAAAACTCAAGCTCAAGGATATTCTCATTAGACATGTCATTTCAAGCATGGAGCATACTTTATCTAGCATATTAATATGCAGAAGAAATTCCAAATAATAATTGTAAAGATTAAAAACAACCATGCAATATAGCACTCATTTTAACATGCATTCATGACAATTAAACTAGATACTTGATTCTTACAAAAAACATTTTGAAACAACCAAGGATTATGTTAGAAAGGGATAAAATAAGATAAAACCATCTAACACAAATACTTATTTTAAGTTATGATTAAACAAAAACTCATGCTCAAGGATGTCAAAACAATGAGCATACTTTTATCTAGCATATTAACATGTAAAAACATGTTTAAGACATAAAGCTAGAAAAGTATAACACAAGTTTCACTTATCCAAGAATTGTAAGTTCAAGCTTCATGAAGACAAGGAAAATAGCTTAGAATTATTTATGATATTTGTATTTGGAGCAGCCACTTTCAAGATGCCAAAGTCACTTATTGGCCTTCAAGCACACCTACAACACACTTCAATTTTTTTTTTTTTTTTTACTTTTGGTACCCAAATTTTCTTGGGTCCTTGTGTGTTAGTTTTTGAAAATTAATCTATTAAGCTCTCATAAAGATTAATTTTTCCATAATATGTAAATTGAGCACAATAAATTAAGTAATTAAATACCATTAAGCACATAGTTGATAACATGCTTACTTTCATGATATGTAGACAATTTTAAAGCAATAAAGCATACATAAGCATTATAGACCCTTATGTACGAAGATATATGATAAATTAATGAATTATGATATAATAAGAATGATCATAATCATGTGTTAAACATAATATTCAAATTTTATCAAGTACACATGATTTTATTAATCACTTAAGGCCTACAAGGAATATACCTCAAATTTATTGACTTTGCATGTGAGTGTGCATAAGAGGTAAAAGCTTTTGATACCTTGGCCTTGGTAATCAAGGAAATACTTTTTCTTATCCATTGCTTCTCTTTTGGAGTCTTGAACTTTGCAAGTTCTACATTTTGTACTTTAGAAACTTTGGTTGAAGTCATCTTCATTCTTTGACCAAAGTTTCTATCATTAGGTTTTGGAAGCATTCTCCTTGATGATTCCTCTTTATTTTGACTAATTTGTCCATCCTTTTGAGAAATATTCTGCATAATTGAAGCACTAGGAGGACACTTTGGTACCCACTTCATTTTGGGTCCTTGGATGTTAGTATTAGGGCCTTTAGGATCTTTAGGAACCCATACCATACAATTTCTCATATAATGATTTCTTCTATAATTGCATAAATGTGAAATATGTCCTAGATGACCACAAAAATTACAAATAATTGAATTTAATGATGGCTTAATCATTTTAATATCATTTTTGAAAAACTTAAGCATTTTATTGTTATTATATTCTAAATTAATTTTGCCATAAGCCTTGCTTGAATTTTCACATGTAATAACATTAATTTTATTTTTATTAACAGGCATAGAATTTAAGCAATTACAATCATTAGCTTTGGCAAATTCAGAATATAAGTCCTCAACTTGATTTTCTAAATTAACGCATTTTTCACAAGAAGATGAGGTTTCATATTTCAAAGATATTTCCTCATTAAGAAAAGCATATTCATTTTTTAAAGTCTCAATTTCATTTTCAATCGAGGAAATGTTTTCCAAACACAATAAGTTTTTCTTTTCTAAATTCAACAAACCATCATACAATTCATTCTATGCACTTTGCAACTCATCATAGGAAGGACTGTAATATAATTTAGAATTATTTACCTCAAAGTCCTTTTTAGCCATATAGGAAGTAGTCGTAATTTCTAGCACACTTGGCTCTTGAAGGGAATCACCTTCTTCCTCATTAATTTTATTTTGCTTTGCCTCTTCTTCAAATTGAGCACTATCACCACCAAGTGGCATTTGGCTCCCTTCAATAGTTTGAGTATCTCTTTGAGGATATTTTTCATGATAATCTTCCTTCAATGGCGTTTGCTCTTCTTGCTTTCTATATACAACTTTATACACAAAATCATTGTTAGCAAGATAAATAGCATCAAGAGCATCCCATATATCTTTAGCACTAGAGTAGCTTTTAATTTTAGCATAAACTTCATCATTCAAACTACTTCTCAAAATTTGCATAGCTCTAATATTCAAAGAAAAACATTTTTTTTGTCAAAACTATTCCAAGTTTGTTTTGATTTGTAAGTAAATCCATTTAGCACAATATTCCACAAATCCAAATCAATAGATTGTATATAAAACTCTATTCTAGATTTCTAATAAACAAAATGCACACCATCAAAGAATGGTGGTTTATCAATTTCAAAACCTTCCATTTTGAAAAACTTTCAAGGTTGCTCACAAACAAGGATCTTTAACTCTAAGCGGTTAAGCTTTCACCAGAGCACGAAGCTCTGATACCATTTGTTAGTCATGGCAACCATTACCCAAGAGGGGGGGTGAATTGGGTATTAAAAATTTTGACAAAACTTTTTTTAATTAAAATACAAATATTAAAACTAATTAAATAAAAGCACAGAAGGAATGAGATAAAAGAAAAGCTTTAGCAATAACAAATGAATAAGTGTGCAATAATAAAATTACGTAAAATAAAGATTGCATAAAATAAAGAGATAAAGAGAAGAAGAGCAGACACGATATTTATCTTGGTTCGACCACCAACCACTTGTGGTCTACGTCCAATCCCCGAAACACAGTTCGAGATTTTTCACTATATGTACAAGCTTCAATAGGTGCTTGCAACCGTTACATAAAAGAGCACTTTTCACACACAGGAAACTCTACCCTTGTGCTAAAGTCTCAGCACAGAGGATACCTCACCCTTATACAAACCTTAGAGGGATACCTCACCCCCTTTACAAATCTTGAAGGATACCTCACCCTCAATGTAGAAGAACAAAAATTATAGATGAATAGAAACTCTCACTCAGAGCAAAATAATACAATTTGAAGTGCTAAGAGGCTCTCAAAGGATATCTCAAAGTTTTAGCAAAAAGAGCACAAAAAATAAGCGTAAAATATAAATCACATTTTTCAGAGCAAGCGCAAATTAAACAAATAGTTGGGGTACTTGTAGATGAGACCCACGGTCTCTATTTATAGAGTCAGATAAACAAATAGTCGTTGGAGCAAATTAAAATCATAATTATTACGAGAATATAGCCGTTTGTTTCCATCTTCAGAACTGTGCTTACTGTGGTTATTCGAATACCATGAATCATTATTCGAATGCCACTGTTTATAAACCATTGTGAAAAACAAATTTATATGGGTTATTCGAATACCAACATGAGGTATTCGAATACCTCTATTTAAAATACGTTAAAAAGGCTGTTCTGAAGTTTGTTATTCGAATACCTCTATTTTAAATAGAGTCTGGAACGACTTTTGGGCTGTGGTATTCGAATACCATATCATGTATTCGAATGCCCCTTTAAAAAACTCATTCAGGAACGTTTTTTGTGCTGTGGTATTCGAATACCACAAGCTGTATTCGAATACTCCATACAGATTTTGAAAATTGAATTCAAATGATCATAACTTCTTCATTTCTTAACCGTTTAAAGCAAATGACTAGTCATTGGAAAGATCTTTGAGTCTATTTTCAAATGAAAGAAGTTTAAAATTAAAACTCAAAGTATTTTGAAAGATATGATCAAAAGAGTAACCAAAGGTCAGTTTTGCAAAACTCAAACTTGGTTATTTTTCATAAATTTGAACTACCACCATAACTAGCTTTTCAAAACTTGTTTGTTGGACATTTTAACATATGAAAAACATTTGTAAAGATTTTGAAAATTTGAGATAACCATAAGGCTTCTTACATAAAGATCCTAAGTCCTAAAAGTTATACCATTTAATCTTCCTTTGGACTTGGTCTTTGACATGACATTGATGTTATCAATACCTTCATGAGATATCCGTTCACATTCTCCTTGTGTTGAGCTTAATTAAGATCTTTTGCTTTCTTGTTGCAATACTCACTCTTAGTACTTGGACTATCCTACAAAGTATTGCTCACTTAAACAAGCATAGTTAGTCCAGTATCATAATTTAATATCTTCATATGCATGATTCATAAAAGTATAACTCTAGTTAGTTAATCATGCATATAAAACTTTCATAGACATATTCAAATAAGATATTTATCAATTACTAATGGATATGCTCTATATAGGATGCAGCAAAGAACATAAGCAAACGATTCTTTTTGTCTTGTATTTGTCATCATCAAAACTTAACATATAAAACCATTAGGGGCAAGCTTGCTTCCACAAGCAAGAAACTAGATAATCTAAGTTACTCTAAAAGCCTAAGTAGTAACTAAATGAAACAAACTAAGTTTGCTAATACTTAGAATCCATAGTTACAAGAAAATATCTAGAGTCATCTAGAAGGAATGACTAATGAATGACAAATGCATGACTTAATCATGTAACTAGATGGTTAGTAATGTAACTAAATGAACTAACTACCTAAACTAAATGTAATTAAGAATTAAATGGAATCAAAACTTAGTTAGTTGTCCAATGAGTCCCACGGCCACTAGTAGTTCTAGGATGTTCTTGAATGATCTATTATGACCAATAGATGATCATTTGATGACCTATGCCATGTGAGACCATGTGAAGCCATGTATTGAATACTTTTTTTTTATCTTGCAAAACAAGCTTCACACTTTGTCTCCAAAGCACCTACATGGCCATATGCATGAGAATAGGAAATTCTATTTCATTTTTCTAACACTTTGTGAGTTAAGTTTTCTCTCCATTCTCTCTCTTCCAAGAACTCCAAGAACAAACACCAAAAACTCCATTCTTTTCTTCTCTTGAAGGCTCACACCTAAACCCATTGAAACACCTTCCAAGCTTCAATAATTCTAAACAACCTAAGATCTAGAACCTAGACACAATTCTAAGATACTTTGTAGTTGAGATCTTGGCCTAAATCATCTATCTTCAATCTTGTTCATCAAGTTGAAAATCAAAAAGTTCACACCTTGTTCTTCCATGGAAGCTCACGGCTATACCCTCTCCACCAACAACCAACCACTTTTGATTCAATCCAACCTCACTGCTTGAATCCTCAGATCATTCTAAGACTCTTTGGTGATGAGACTTTAGTCTAAATCAATCATCTTCAAGCTTGATTCTTGGATTTAAGTTCTAGGGTTTGAAGGTAAAGATTTTGAAACTTGATTTCTTACTTGGTTCTTGGAATCTTAAGACCATGTTTGATCTATGGTCATCTTAATCAAGCCTTAGATACTAATTTTTATGTGTTTGTTTTGATTCTAAGATTTACTTGGTGGTGAAAGTTTGATACAAAGAGGATTAAACAAGGAGCTTGGGAAGCTACACACCAGTTAAGAGGGAAATTAACATCATCGGTCATATTGGTGGTGAAGGAATGGATTGTTTGTGTTTGTGAGTGAAAAAATCCATGTGAGGATTTATTCACTCGATTGAGTGGTTATTGGTTTATGTTTATTGGATTATATGTGATTTTTATTGTTTGATAATTATGCATGATTTATATATGTGAGATGGTATGATTTTGATTGAATTGTGATTTGATACTTAATATGATTTTATTGCTTTAATGATAAGTTTGAATATGTGATTATGAAAGCATGTTGATTCTTGTGTAAAGTAGGATGTGATTTACATGATGAGAAATTGTATGATGGTTCCAAAGAACCCTAGAGGCTTACGACCTCAACCACCACCAAGGAGCAAAATGTTCTAAATTATTTTCCTAATCATGAATTAAATGATTTTATGATGAGAAATTGGATTAAAGATTTTTGTAAAGAATAAGGTGTTAGAAAATAATTAATTATGAGTTATGAAATATATAATGAAATTCGGCCAACGTGCCAATTTTCAATATCCTAGAATCAAAATTATTTTACTAAATGTAGACTTAGGTATTTGATTAATAGGAAATTTATTTGATAGGTTTTTAGGCCTAAAAATGAAATAAACTAATTCTTAGAATTAAATTAGTGTAATTAGAGTATTAAGTGAGATAAAAGTCAAAACTTGAAATTTACTGACATGTAGCTCACCCTTTGGGTTTTGAAGCGCGTTAGGAAATTTTGAGCTGTAATATTCCAAGTTAATCAAAGAAATACAGTTTTGTGAAGAAAATATTAGAAAATTTTATTTAGAGAAGTTTTAGCAATGAAATGATTTTTGAGGATGGTTGGGAACTTATAGTATTTTATTTAAAGTTTTATTGAGAGTAATGAACAAATATTTTTGAGATACCTTGAATTAATTTAAATAAGTTTAGTTTTGTGGAAAATGTTTGAAAATATTTATTAAAGGACGTTTACTGAGAAAAAAATGAAATATCATTTAAAAGCGATTCATTAAGGAAATATTAGAATTAAAGTTTAATTTTGATATTAAATGAGAAAAACTTTAATTTAAGCTTAAAATATGATTAAAATGTTTTACGCGATTGAAAATACATAGAAAAACTCTTGCGCTATTTAAAAACAGTCATTTTTAGCTATGCGATTGAGAAAATGTTGAAAAATCATTATGCGATTTGAAAACATAACTAAAGTGTTACATGATTGTGAAAATGTGATAAAATCGCTACGCGATTGAGAGGAACAGCGAGTTTTGCTGTAGGGCCGATGTACTATACCCGAGTGGTTTATGGTTTTAGCATTGTGCTTGTGGAACCGAAGTTTTGGACTCTAGTGGATCATTGGTATTATGTAGTTGTATGGGTGATTATATAATATCATTGATACTAAGGGTATTGGACAATTGTATGGGTAGTTGCTTTAATATCATTGGGAACGGTACAAAGATAGTTTGATTTAATTGAATATGCATTTGAGCATTATACAGTCGGTGGCTGTTGTGGCATTTTGTGCCTAAAGAGTAAACAGGAACTCACAGGATAGTGGATCTGGACTAGATCTTAGGGGATGTCAAGGCGCGGTGATTCACTTTGTGATGATGATCTCATATTATATATATAAACCCCTGGCCGTGGTAAACCGATTGCAATGCACTAGCAGCCCGACAACCACTATTTCTTTTCATGATCCAGCGTAGACTGCCTTTTAGGGGGGCAGATCATCTGGAATGTTCATCTCTGAATTTGAGTCTAACTCCATGGAGTAGGAACTGAATGCTTTGTGCATAAGGATGGTCAGCATACACATCGTGCATACGCATAGTCAACATTTATATTGTTGTGATATAGTATTATTGTGATATTATCATTATGCTTGATTTTGTGTTGCAAATTTATTGGATTATTTATCTATTAAATGTCATGAATATATCTGCTGATTTTATATTAATTTATGGATTGTATGTATGGAACGACATTGTTATTCGTATCATTTCTTTGCTGCCGTATTGGTATGCGATGTAGGGGATCTCACCTCTTTGCTGTATTATTCTGTCTATTTCTATTTTATGCTTACATCTGTGAAGACTACATGGTGGCAAGGAGTGATAAACTAGGTTTCTTTAGACTACAGTTTCTTGAAGGCGCTGCTGCTTGGCGTGTCCATTTGGACTCAGAGTATATAGAGTGTTGTGGTGACATTACTCTATCCGCAAGTAGGACCCGCCATGGGGTCATTAATTCTTCTTTTACGGTTGCATATGTAGAGTTTGTTTTACCTATCAGGGAGTTATGGAATCATTTTCACTATAGTTCTAGGGAGGACTTCGAGATATCACTTGCTCGGATTTCTATCTGTCGAGACATTCCTGGCTAGGGAATTTGTCTTCTGAGAAGGACTTGTCTTTAGGTGTTGTGAACTTGGGCTAGGTCGAGTTTTTATATGGTAATTATATTTTATTTAGAATACGTGAGTTTTATGTAATGAAGATATTACGAATCTATGTTATATACGAGAGATGTATTTAATCCAGTCTTTATATCTTGTGTTTTTCTAATTCAGTAAAGTTTATGTTATCTGCGAAAAGAAATTTTGAAACCCGTATTTTAAGAAGTTGGTTTGAAATGTGATACCCTAAGGTGGGTGTTACATTAGTTGGTATTAGAGCCCAAGTTAAAGTCTTTTGGGTTTGTGGGTAGGTTTGTCTTGTTTGTGCTGTGTGTTTCTCTGACACCAAACACAAAGATATATTGTTTGGTTTCCGCAAGGAGACAACGTTGTTTGAAATGGTTATGTTTGAATTCATTGTGTTTTGATTTAATTGTCTTTGAAGAAAGATAATGGACCGCAGTAGACGTAAGCATGTGGACGCGAGACTTGACGATGATCGTATAGTCGCAGCTAGAAGTGTAATGCAGAGGATGGCTGACGTAGCGGTACAACAGAGTCAGAAGGTCGCTCAGCAGCAGGAACTGATAACCGAACTTCAGAACTTGTTAGAGTTGGAGCAGTCTCAGGACGTAAGAAGCTGTAACTTTGGACTAACTAGGATCCAAAAGGGAAGGAAGTGTAAAATCAATCGATTTCAGCAAGAGCTGTATATACGACCACCGGGGAAGTAACAACGAACAAATGGAGGAAGTACTAGTGGCAACGGATTTGGTCAGACTGTAGCATCAGCATCGAATTGTGGAAGCGTGGAAAAGCTCACTTGACAAAAGAATGTACGATCAAAGGAGTTATTTATTTCAGATGCAGGAAGCCCGGACACATTTCTAGAGGTTGTACACAACCGAAGATGGAACATTCCGTTAGTAATGCACGTGTTACGCGATCTCAAATAGGAGAAAGAGTCAATACAAAGAGTGGAATGGAAGTGTACAAATATAAACACTTAAGAAACAAGGAAGCTATACCATAGAGAGTAATCCTAAAACTATACTGTATAACTTGCAAGGTAACCCATTCTTTTGTTGTCTATGACTGTGTGAACCATTTGGGTTATCTGTGTCTTTTTTATCTTTTGATCTGAGTATTTCTACTCTTGTTGTTAAACTTGTTGTTTATACTCAAGTTTTCTAACTCTACCCTATATCTATTAAAGATCAAATCTCTTCTGTTGATTTGAATTACTTATCTAGAATCACATCTATTTGAGTTTATGATTTTATGAAAGGATTGGTTATCTTCCAACCATATCCTGTTATATTGTTTCAGTACAACTTTAGTGTTCCCTGAAACTGAGATTTTTGGATTTGAATCCAGAAAGTTCATTTCTAAATTCGTTGGACCAAATCAAATTCTTTGTTAGATAGATCCGGTAATATACCAAATAGCCTTATCACTTTTCTTTCTAACCTTCACAGTGTCTTCCATGTATTTCAACTGAGAAAATATATTCCCGATTTAACCCATGACATAGCACCAGGTACAGTATAATTAAAAGAGAACTTGATCTATGAGACATTTTTCGTTAAGATAATGAATAGGCGGGTGAAACAACTCAGAGAAATTGTCTTGGTGAAGAGAATCTAAAACGATGTCATGGGAGATACAACATGGGAACTAGAAGATCAAATGAAGGGCATCGTTGTTTTCTTCAAGATCGATTTGCGTCCTGGTTATCATCAGATTCGCGTGAAAGTAGAAGATGTTCCAAGATAATTTTTTGGACGCATTTTAGGCACTACGCGTATTTAGTAATACCGTGCAGGGTAAAGAATGTTTTTGTTATATTCACAAATTATATGAATAGGATTTTCCATCCCTATTTAGACAGATTTGTCATTGTCCTTGTTGGCGATATTCTAATCTATTCTTGAAGTCCAAAGGAGCATGCTGAACATCTCGATGCAAATTTTTTCAAATTCTGTAGAAGGAGAAGAAGTTATACACGAAGCTGTCCAAGTGTGAATTCTAGTAGAGGAAGTTCAACTTTTGGATTGAGGTCGCGTTTTGATGCAAAATAGAAAGATTATGACGTATACTTCAAGGCAGTGGAATGTGTATGAGAAGAATTATCCGATTCACATTTTGGAATTTGTGATAGTCGTTTTTGCGTTGAAAATCTGGAGATGTTTTCTTTATGGATCAACCTACAATGTCTACAGCAATCACAAAAGCTGGAGTACCTGTTCGATCAAAGGGAGTTGAATAAGAGGCAGAGACGATAGTTAGAATTTTTTTGAAAGGCTACGATTTTTAACTTCAGTATCATTCTGAAAAAGCGAATGTCGTGGCGCATACCTTAAGTAGAAAATGTACTTAGTGTATATGCTATAATGGTTAAGGAGAGTGAATTGGTAGGGCAACTCAGGAATATGCCGTTGTCAGTGGTTTTGATGCTTGGGGAAGATTTGTGTGATTACGATTACTGATTCGAATAGTTTGATAGAGAAAATTCGAGAGAAGTAGAAAGGTAAATGCTACGTTCAAGCTTGAAGACAAGATAAAGACGTAATATCCTCTTTCGTTTTAAACATATAAGAGAAATTTTGAGGACGAAATTCTTTTTAGAGGGGGAGAGTTGTAACACCCCGATTTTTCATTTTTTTTCTTGATATAAGTATGCTTTATAATATTTTGAGTTTTTGTAAAATTTTGGGAATTTTTAATTATTTTAATTATTTTAATATTATTTTTGAACTGTATGGCCGAATTTTGTTTTTTTTGAAAATATATGAGTTTTATAATTTTTTTGATTTTTGGGAATTTTTGTGAAGTTTTCTGAGTTTGTGATTATTTTAATATTATTTTGAGAAATGTGTGGGCCCATGGAGGACCCGGGGCGGGCCCAGAAAAATAAAAAAATTTCCTGGACCAGAAAGTTTTGGACTGTCAAGGCGAGATCGGGGGATCTTACAAAACTCAAAATCGGGAACAATTGATAGAAATTTTCTTTATCTGATTTTTCTATTATCCATTGAGTAATAATAGCAGTAGCTATTGTCCATTGGGTAATATCATTGGGAAAATATCTTGATGGCGATGACTCAAAGTGATGGACCAATGGCAAGTAGGAAGAAGTCAAAATGGATACTCAAGTTGAAGAGGAGAAATTCAAATTGACTACTCAAGCTAGAAGACAAATTCAAATTGGCTACTTACTCTTTCAAACTTATCTTATTATTCTTTCTCTAAAAACTAGTAGAAACACTGACTCACCTAGTAAAATATCTACGGATAATATATAGATGAAAATTTCTTTTGAAAAATATCTAAATGAAAATATCTAAGTTAAATATATTAACTGTAATAATGAACCATCATTACATAGATTAATGACTAACCAATAGAAATTGGTCAAGTTTAGTGGTATAGACTTTGTTGTGAACTGTTGGATGACAAACTTGATGAAGAAGCCTTGGATGATCACCATTGATCTAATCAATGTTCTGAGAGCAAACTTGATAAGGAAGCTTAGGATATCTACCTTAGATTAAATCAATGGTTAGGAGATGAAATCAACAAAAATGGTTAGACTAGTTAGCAAGAAACTAGATAATCTAAGTTACTATAAAAGCCTAAGTAGTAACAAAATGAAACAAACTAAGTTTGCTAATACTTAGAATCCATAGTTATAGGAAAATATCCAGAGTCATCTAGAAGGAATGACTAATGAATGACAAATGCATGACTTAATCATGTAACTAGATGGTTAGTAATGTAACTAAATGTAACTAAGAATTAAATGGAGTCAAAACTTAGTTAGTCGTCCAATGAGTCCCATGGCCACTAGTAGTTCTAGGATGTTCTTGAATGATCTATTATGACCAATAGATGATCATTTGATGACCTATGCCATGTGAGACCATGTGCAGCCATGTGATGGATATTTTTTTTATCTTGCAAAACAAGCTTCACACTTTCTCTCCAAAGCACCTACACGGCCATATGCATGAGAATATGAAATTCTATTTCATTTTTCTAACACTTTGTGACTTAAGTTTTCTCTCCATTCTCTCTCTTCCAAGAACTCCAAGGACGAACACCAAAAACTCCATTCTTTTCTTCTCTTGAAGGCTCACGGCTAAACCCATTGAAACACCTTCCAAGCTTCAATAATTCTAAACAACCTAAGATCTAGAACCTAGACACAATTCGAAGATACTTTGTAGTTGAGATCTTGGCCTAAATCATCCATCTTCAATCTTGTTCTTCAAGTTAAAAATCAAAAAATTCACACCTTGTTCTTCCAAGGAAGCTCATGGCTATACCCTCTCCACCAACATCCAACCACTTTTGATTCAATCCAACATCACTTCTTGAATCCTCACATTATTCTAAGACTCTTTGGTGTTGAAACTTTAGTCTAAATCAATCATCTTCAAGCTTGATTCTTGGATTTAAGTTCTAAGGTTTCACGGTAAAGATCTTGAAACTTGATTTCTTACTTGGTTCTTGGAATCCTAAGACCATGTTTGATCTATGGTCATCTTAATCAAGCTTTAGATCCTAATTTTTAGGTGTTTGTTTTGATTCTAAGATTTACTTGGTGGTGAAAGTTTGATACAAAGAGGATTAAACAAGGAGCTTGGGAAGCTACACACCAGGTAAGAGGGAGATTATCCTCATCGATTATATGTGGTAGTGAAGGAATGGATTGTTTGTGCTTGTGAGTGAAAAAATCCATGTGAGGATTTATTCACTTGATTGAGTGGTTATTGGTTTATGTTTATTGGATTATATGTGATTTTTATTACTTTGATAATTATGCATGATTTATATGTGTGAGATGGTATGATTTTGACTGAATAGTGATTAGATGCTTAATATGATTTTATTGCTTTAATGATAAGCTTGAATATGTGATTATGAAAGCATGTTGATTCTTGTGTAAAATAGGATGTGATTCACATGATGGAAAATTGTATGATGGTTCCAAAGAACCTTAGAGGCTCACAGCCTCAACCACCACCAAGGAGCAAAATGTGCTAAATTATTTTCCTAATCATGAATTAAATGATTTTATGATGAGAAATTGGATTAAAGATTTTTGTAAAGAATAATGTGTTAGAAAATAATTAATTATGAGTTATGAAACATATAATGAAATTTGGCCAACATGCCAATTTTTAATATCCTAGAATCAAAATTATTTTATAAAGTGTAGACTTAGGTATTTGATTAATAGGAAATTTATTTGATAGGTTTTTAGGCCTAAAAAGGAAATAAATTAATTTTTAGAAATAAATTAGTGTTATTAGAGTATTAAGTGAGATAAAAGTCAAAACTTGAAATTTACTGACGTATAGCTCACCTTTTGGGTTTTGAAGCGCGTTAGGAAATTTTGAGCTATAATATTCCAAGGTAATCAAAGAAATACAGTTTGTGAAGAAAATATTAGAAAATATAATTTAGAGAAGTTTTAGCAATGAAATGATTTTTGAGGATGGTTGGGAACTTACAGTATTATATTTAAAGTTTTATTGAGAGTAATGAACAAATATTTTTGAGATACATTGAATTAATTTAAATAAGTTAAGTTTTATGGAAAATGTTTGAAAATATTTATTAAAGGAGGTTTAGTGAGAAAATGATTGAAATATCATTTAAAACTGTTTCATTAAGGAAATATTAGAATTAAAGTTCAATTTTGATATTAAATGAGAAAAACTTTAATTTAAGCTTAAAATATGATTAAAATATTTTACGCGATTGAAAATACATAGAAAAACTCTTACGCAATTTAAAAATAGTGATTTTTAGCAATGCGATTGAGAAAACATTGAAAAATCATTACGCAATTTGAAAGTGTAACTAAAGTGTTACGCGATTGTGAAAATGTGCTAAAATTGCTACGCGATTGAGAGGAACATCGAGTTTTGCTGTAGGGTTGATGTACTGTACCCGAGTGGTTTATGGTTTTAGCATTGTGCTTGTGGAACCAAAGTTCTGGACTCGTGTGGATCATTAGTATTTTGTAGTTGTATGGGCGGTTATATAATATCATTGATTGGGCAATTGTATGTGCAGTTGCTTTAATATCATTGGGAACGGTACAACGATAGTTTGATTTAATTGAATATGCATTTGAGCATTATACAGCTGGGGGCTGTTGTGGCATTTTATGCCTAAAGAGTGAACGGGAACTCATAGGATAGTGGATCTGGACCAGATATTTGGGAATGTCAAGGCGTGGTGATTCACTTTGTGATGATGATCTCACATTATATATATATATACCCCTAGTCGTAATAAACTGACTGCAACGCACCGGCAGCGCGGTAACCACTATTTCTTTTCATGATCTGGCGTAGACTGTCTTTTATGGGGGACAGATCTTTTGACACGTTCATCTCTGAATTTGAGTCTAATTCCAGGGAATAGAAACTGATTGCATTGTGCATAAGGATGGTCAACATACACATCGTGTATACACATAGTCAGCATTTATATTGTTGTGATATAGTATTATTGTGATATTATCATTATGCTTGATATTATGTTGCAAGTTTATTGGATTATTTATCTATTAAATGTCATGAATATATCTACTGATTTTATATTAATCCATGGATTGTATGTATTGAACGACATTGTTATTCGTATCGTTTCTTTGCTGCCATATTGGTATGCGATGTAGGGGATCTAATCTCTTTGCTGTATTATTTTGTCTGTTTCTATTTTATGCTTACATCTATGAAGACTACGATGGCAGCAAGGAGGGATTAGCTAGATTTCTTTAGACTATAGTTTCTTGAAGGCGCTACTGCTTGGCATGTCCATTAGGACTCAGAGTATATAGAGTATTGTGGTGACATTACTCTATCCGCAAGTAGCACCCGCCATGGGGTAATTAATTCTTCTTTTACGGTTACATATGTAGAGTTTATTTTACCTATCCGGGAGTTGTGGAATGATCTTCACTATACTTCTAGGGGGACTCCGAGATATCACTTGCTCTTATTTCTATCCATCGAGACATTCCCGGCTAGGGAATTTGTCTTCTGAGAAGGACTTACGTCTTTAGGTGTTGTGAACTTGGGCCAGGTCGAGTTTTTATATGGTAATTATATTTATTTAGAATACGTGAGTTTTATGTAATGAAGATGTTACAAATCTATGTTATATACGAGAGATGTATTTAATCAAGTCTTTGAATCTTGTGTTTTTCTAATTCAGTAAAGTTTATGTTATTCGGGAAAAGAAATTTCGAAACCCGTATTTTAATAGTATTAAATATTTTATAACTTGGGTAAAGGATTTTATAAGAAGTTGGTTTGAAATGTGATATCCTAAGGTGGGTGTTACATTAGTTGGTATAAGAGCCCAAGTTAGAGTCTTTTGGGTTTGTGCGTAGGTTTGTCTTGTTTATGCTGTGTGTTTCTCTGACACCAAATACAAAGATATATTGTTTGGTTTCCGCAAAGAGACAACGTTGTTTGAAATGGTTACGTTTGATTTCATTATGTTTTGATTTAATTGTCTTTGAAGAAAGATAATAGACCACGGTAGACGTAAGCATGTGGATGTGAGACTTGACGATTATCGTATAGTCGCAACTAGAAGTGTAATGCAAAGGATGGCTGGCGTAGCGGTACAACAGAGCCAGAAGGTCGCTCAGTAGCAGGAACTGATAACCGAACTTCAGAACTTGCTAGAGTTAGAGCAGTCTCAGGATGTAAGAAGCTGTAACTTTGGATCAACTAGGATCCAAAAGGGAAGGAAGTGTAAGATCAATCGATTTCAGCAAAAGCTGTATATACGACCACCGGGGAAGCAACAATAAACAAATGGAGGAAGTACTAGTGGCAACGAATTTAGTCAGACTGTAGCATCAGCATCGAAATGTAGGAAGTGTGGAAAAGCTCATTTGACAAAAGAATGTACGATCAAAGGAGTTATCTGTTTCAGATGCGGGAAGCCCGGACATATTTCTAGAGGTTGTACACAATCAAAGACGGAACCTTCCATTAGTGTTGCACGTGTTTTGAGATCTCAAATAGGAGAAAGAGTCAATACAAAGAGTGGAATGGAAGCGTTTAAATATAAAGACTTAAGAAACAAGGATGTTGTGCCATAAAGAGTATTCCTAAAACTGTACTGTATAACTCGCAAGGTAACCCATTCTTTTATTGTCTATGACTATGTGAACCATTTGGGTTATCTGTGTCTTTGTTATCTTTTGATCTGAGTATTTCTACTCTTTTTCTTAAACTTCTTGTTTATACTCAAGTTTTCTAACTCTACCCTATATCTATTAAAGATCAAATCTCTTCTGTTGATTTGAATTGCTTATCTAGAATCACATCTATTTGAGTTTATGATTTTATGAAAGGATTGGTTATCTTCCAACCATATCCTGTTATATTGTTTCAGTACAACTTTAGTGTTCCCTGAAACTGAGATTTTTGGATTTGAATCCAGAAAATTCATTTCTAAATTCGTTGGACCATATCAAATTCTTTGTTTGATAGATCTGGTAATCTACTAAATAGCCTTATCACTTTTCTTTCTAACCTTCATAGTGTCTTCTATGTATTTCAACTAAGAAAATATATTCTGATTTAACCCATGACATAGCACCAGGTACAGTACAATTAAAAAGAGAACTTGATTTATGAGACATTTTCTTTTAAGATAAAGGATAGGTGGGTGAAACAACTCAGAGAAATTTCCTTGGTGAAGTTAATCTGAAACGATGTGATGGGAGATACAACATGGGAACTAGAAGATCAAATGAAAGGCGTTGCTGTTTTCTTCAAGATCGATTTACGTGCTGGTTATCATCAGATTCGCGTGAAAGTAGAAGATGTTCCAAGACAATTTTTTGGATGCATTATAGGCACTGCGAGTATTTAGTAATACCGTGCAGGGTAAAGAATGTTTTTGTGATATTCACAAATTACATGAATAGGATCTTTCATCCCTATTTAGACAGATTTGTCGTTATCTTTGTTGGCGATATTCTAATCTACTCTCGATGTCCGAAGGAGCATGCTGAACATCTCGATACGATTTTTTTCAAATTCTGTAGAAGGAGAAGAAGTTATATGCGAAGCTGTCCAAGTGCGAATTCTGGTAGAGGAAGTTCAACTTTTGGATTGAGGTCGCATGTTGATGCAAAATAGAAATATTATGACGTATACTTCAAGGCAGTAGAACGTGCATGAGAAGAATTATCCGATTCACATTTTAGAATTTGTGATAGTTGTTTTTGCGTTGAAAATCTGGAGATGTTTTCTTTATGGATCAACCTACAATGTCTACAGCAATCATAAGAGCTGGAGTACCTATTTGATCAAAGGGAGTTGAATAAGAGGCAGAGACGATAGTTAGAATTTTTTTAAAAGGCTACGATTTTTAACTTCAGTATCATTCCAGAAAGGTGAATGTCGTGGCGCATACCTTAAGTAGAAAATGTACTTAGTGTATCTGCTATGATGGTTAACGAGAGTGAATTAGTAGAGCAACTCAGGAATATGTGGATGTCATTGGTTTTGACATTTGGGGAAGATTTGTTTGATTATGATTACTGATTCAAATAGTTTGACAGAGAAAATTTGAGAGAAGCAGAAAGGTGAATGCTACATGCAAGCTTGAAGACAAGATAAAGACGTAATATCCTCTTTTGTTTTAAACATATAAGAGAAATTTCGAGGACGAAATTCTTTTTAGAGGGAGAGAGTTGTAACACTCGATTTTTTTTTTCATGATATAAATACGTTTTATAATATTTGTGAGTTTTTGTGAAATTTTGAGAATTTTTAATTATTTTAATTATTTTAATATTATTTTTGAACTATATACCCGAATTTTTTATTTTCTAAAAATATATGAGTTTTATAATTTTTATGATTTTTAGGAACTTTTGTGAAATTTTTTGAGTTTGTGATTATTTTAATATTATTTTGAGATATGTGTGGGCCTAGGAAAGACCCGGGGTGGGCCCGAAAAAATAAAAATTTTTCCTGGACCAGAAAGTTTCGGACTATCAAGGCGAGATCGGGGGATCATACTAAACCCAAACCTAGGAACAATTGACGAAAATTTTCTTTATCTGAATTTTCTATTATCCGTTGAGTAATAATAGCAATAACTATTTTCCATTGGGTAATATCTTCGGAAAAATATCTTGATGGCGATGATTCAAAGTGATGGACCAATGGCAAGTAGGAAGAAATCAAAATGGATACTCAAGTTGAAGAGGAGAAATTCAAATTGACTACTCAAGCTAGAAGACAAATTCAAATGGGATATTTACTCTTTCAAGCTTATCTTATTATTCTTTCTCTAGAAACTTGTAGAAACAATGACTCACCTAGTAAAATATCTACAAATAAATATCTAAGAATAAATATCTAACGAAAAATATCTCAGAAAAATATCTACGTAAAATATCTAGATGAAAATATCTTTTGAAAAATATTTGAATAAAAATATCTAAGTTAAATATCTTAAGTGAAATAATGAACCATCATTACATAGATTAATGACTAACCAATAGAAATTGGTCAAGTTTAGTGGCATGGACTTTGTTGTGAACCGTTGGATGGCAAACTTGATGAAGAAGCCTTGGAAGATCACCATTGATCTAATCAATGGTCTGAGAGCAAACTTGATAAGGAAGCTTAGGATATCTACCTTAGATTAAATCAATGGTTAGGAGATGAAGTCAACAAAAATGGTTAGACAAGTTAACAAGAAACTAGGTAATCTAAGTTACTCTAAAAGCCTAAGTAGTAACTAAATGAAATAAACTAAGCTTGCTAATACTTAGAATCCATAGTTACAAGAAAATATCTAGAGCCATCTAGAAGGAATGACTAATGAATGACAAATACATGACTTAATCATGTAACTAGATGGTTAGTAATGTACCTAAATGAACTAACTGCTTAAACTAAATGTAACTAAGAATTAAATGGAATCAAAACTTAGTTAGTTGTCCAATGAGTCCCACGACCACTAGTAGTTCTAGGATGTTCTTGAATGATCTATTGTGACCAATAGATGATCATTTGATGACCTATGTCATGTGAGACCATGTGAAGCCATATGATGGATATTTTTTTTATCTTGCGAAACAAGCTTCACACTTTCTCTCCAAAGCACCTACACGGCCATATGCATGAGAATAGGAAATTCTATTTCATTTTTCTAACACTTTGTGACTTAAGTTTTCTCTCCATTCTCTCTCTTCCAAGAACTCCAAGAACAAACACCAAAAACTCCATTCTTTTCTTCTCTTGAAGGCTCACGGCTAAACCCATTGAAACACCTTCCAAGCTTTAATAATTCTAAACAACCTTAGATCTAGAACTTAGACACAATTCTAAGATACTTTGTAGTTGAGATCTTAGCCTAAATCATCCATCTTCAATCTTGTTCTTCAAGTTAAAAATCAAAATGTTCACACCTTGTTCTTCCAAGGAAGCTCACGGCTATACCCTCTCCACCAACATCCAACCACTTTTGATTCAATCAAACCTCACTTCTTGAATCCTCACATCATTCTATGACTCTTTGGTGTTGAGACCTTAGTCTAAATCAATCATCTTCAAGCTTGATTCTTGGATTTAAGTTCTATGGTTTCAAAGTAAAGATCTTGAAACTTGATTTTTTACTTGGTTCTTGGAATCCTAAGACTATGTTTGATCTATGGTCATCTTAATCAAGCCTTAGATGTTTGTTTTGATTCTAAGATTTACTTGGTGGTGAAAGTTTGATATAAAGAGGATTAAACAAGAAGGTTGGGAAGCTACACACCAGGTAAGAGGGAGATGAACCTCATCGGTCATATGTGGTGGTGAAGGAATGGATTGTTTGTGTTTGTGAGTGAAAAAATCCATGTGAGGATTTATTCACTCGATTGAGTGGTTATTGGTTTATGTTTATTGGATTATATGTGATCTTTATTGCTTTGATAATTATGCATGATTTATATATGTGAGATGGTATGATTTTGATTGAATTGTGATTAGATGCTTAATATGATTTTATTGCTTTAATGATAAGCTTGAATATGTGATTATGAAAGCATGTTGATTCTTGTGTAAAGTAGGACGTGATTCACATGATGGGAAATTGTATGATGGTTCCAAAGAACCCTAGAGGCTCACGGCCTCAACCACCACCAAGTAGCAAAATGTTCTAAATTATTTTCTTAATCATGAATTAAATGATTTTATGATGAGAAATTGGATTAAAGATTTTTGTAAAGAATAAGGTGTTAGAAAATAATTAATTATGAGTTATGAAACATATAATGAAATTCGGCCAATATGCCAATTTTTAATATCCTAGAATCAAAATTATTTTACTAAGTGTAGACTTAGGTATTTGATAAATAGGAAATTTATTTGATAGGTATTTAGGCCAAAAAAGAAAATAAACTAATTTTTAGAATTAAATTTGTGTAATTAGAGTATTAAGTGAGATAAAAGTCAAAACTTGAAATTTACTGACATATAGCTCACCATTTGGGTTTTGAAGCACGTTAGGAAATTTTGAGCTGTAATATTCCAATTTAATCAAAGAAATACAGTTTTGTGAAGAAAATATTAGAAAATATTATTTAGAGAAGTTTTAGCTATGAAGTGATTTTTGAGGATGGTTGGGAACTTACAGTATTTTATTTAAAGTTTTATTGAGAGTAATGAACAAATATTTTTGAGATATCTTGAATTAATTTAAATAAGTTAAGTTTCATGGAAAATGTTTGAAAATATTTATTAACTGAGGTTTAGTGAGAAAATGATTGAAATATCATTTAAAAGTGATTCATTAAGGAAATATTAGAATTAAAGTTCAATTTTGATATTAAATGAGAAAAGCTTTATTTTAAGCTTAAAATATGATTAAAATATTTTATGCAATTAAAAATACATAGAAAAACTCTTATGCGATTTAAAAACAATGATTTTTAGCTATGCGATTGAGAAAACATTGAAAAATCATTACGCAATTTGCAAATGTAACTAAAGTGTTACACGATTGTGAAAATGTGATAAAATTGCGACGCGATTGAGAGGAACAACGAGTTTTGCTGTAGGGCCGACGTACTGTACCCAAGTGGTTTATGATTTTAGCATTGTGCTTGTGGAACTGAAGTTCTAAACCCGAGTGGATCATTGGTATTATGCAGTTGTATAGGCGGTTATATAATATCATTGATACTAATGGTATTAGACAATTGTATGGGCAGTTGCTTTAATATCATTGGGAACGGTACAACAGTAGTTTGATTTCATTGAATATGCATTTGAGCATTATACAGCCAGTGGCTGTTGTGGCGTTTTATGCCTAAAGAGTGAACGGGAACTCACAGGATAGTGGATCTGGACCAGATCTTGGGGGATATCAAGGCGCGGTGATTCATTTTGTGATGATGATCTCACATTATATTATATACCCCTGACCGTGATAAACCAACTGCAACACACTGGCATCCCGACAACCACTATTTCTTTTCATGATCCGGCGTAGACTGTCTTTTAGGGGGGACAGATCTTCTGGAATGTTCATCTCTGAATTTGAGTCTAACTCCGTGGAGTAGGAACTGATTGCATTATGCGTAAAGATGGTCAGCATACACATCGTGCATACGTATAGTCAGCATTTATATTGTTGTGATATAGTATTATTGTGATATTATCATTATGCTTGATATTGTGTTGCAAGTTTATTGGATTATTTATCTATTAAATGTCATGAATATATCTACTGATTTTATATTAATCTTTGGATTGTATGTATGGAACGACATTATTGTTCATATCATTTCTTTGCTGCCATATTAGTATGCGATGTAGGTGGTCTCACCTCTTTGCTGTATTGTTCTGTCTGTTTCTATTTTATGCTTACATCTGTGAAGACTATGATAGCGGCAAGGAGGGATCAGCTAAGTTTCTTTAGACTATAGTTTCTTGAAGGCGCTGCTACTTGGCATGTTCATTGGGACTGAGTGTATATAGAGTATTGTGGTGATATTACTCTATCCGCAAGTAGGACCCGCCATGGGGTCATTAATTCTTCTTTTACGGTTGCATATGTAGAGTTTGTTTTACCTATCATGGAGTTGGGGAATGATCTTCACTATGCTTCTAGGGAGGACTCCGAGATATCACTTGCTCAGATTTCTTTCCATCGAGACATTCCTGGCTAGGGAATTTATCTTCTGAGAAGGACTTATGTTTTTAGGTGTTGTGAACTTGGGTTAGGTCGAGTTTTTATATGGTAATTATATTTTATTTAGAATACGTGAGTTTTATGTAATGAAGATGTTACGAAACTATGTTATATACGAGAGATGTATTAAATCCAATCTTTATATCTTATGTTTTCTGATTCAGTAAAGTTTATGTTATCCACGAAAAGAAATTTTGAAACCCGTATTTTAATAATATTAAATATTTTATAACTTGGGTAAAGGATTTTATAAGAAGTTGGTTTGAAATATGATACCCTAAGGTGGGTGTTACATTAGTTGGTATCAGAGCCCAAGTTAGAGTCTTTTGGGTTTGTGGGTAGGTTTGTCTTATTTGTGCTGTGTGTTTCTCTAACACCAAACACAGAGATATATTTTTTGGTTTCCACAAGGAGACAACGTTGTTTGAAATGGTTACATTTGAATTCATTGTGTTTTGATTTAATTATCTTTGAAGAAAGATAATGGACCGCGGTAGATGAAAGTATGTGGACGCGAGACTTGACGATGGTCGTATAGTCGCAGCTAGAAGTGTAATGTAGAGGATGGCTGACGTAGCGGTACAACAGAGTCAGAAGGTCACTCAGCAGCAGGAACTGATAACTGAACTTCAGAACTTGTTAGAGTTGGAGCAGTCTCAGGATGTGAGAAGCTGTAACTTTGGACCAACTAGGATCCAAAAAGGAAGGACGTGTAAGATCAATCGATTTTAGCAAAAGTCGTATGTATGACCATCAGGGAAGCAACAAAGAACAAATGGAGGAAGTACTAGTGGCAACGAATTTGGTCAGACTGTAGCATCAGCATCGAAATGTGGAAGCGTGGAAAACCTTATTTGACAAATGAATGTACAATCAAAGGAGTTATTTGTTTCAGATGCGGGATGCCCGGACACATTTCTAGAGGCTGTTCACAATCGAAGATGGAATATTCCGTTAGTAATGCACGTGTTTCGAGATCTCAAATAGGAGAAAGAGTTAATACAAAGTGTGGAATGGAAGCGTTCAAAGATAAAGACTTAAGAAACAAGGGAGCTGTGCCATAGAGAGTAATCCTAAAACTATACTGTATAACTTGCAAGGTAACCCATTCTTTTGTTGTCTATGACTATGTGAACCATTTGGGTTATCTGTGTCTTTCTTATCTTTTGATCTAAGTATTTCTACTCTTGTTGTTAAACTTGTTGTTTATACTCAAGTTTTCTAATTCTACCCTATATCTATTAAAGATCAAATCTCTTCTGTTGATTTGAATTGCTTATCTAGAATCACATCTATTTGAGTTGATGATTTTATGAAAGGATTGGTTATCTTCCAACCATATCCTGTTATATTGTTTTAGTAAAACTTTAGTGTTCCCTGAAACTGAGATTTTTGGATTTGAATCTAGAAAGTTCATTTCTAAATTCATTGGACCATATGAAATTCTTTGTTGGATAGATCCGGTAATCTACCAAATAGCCTTATCACTTTTCTTTCTAACCTTCACAGTGTTTTCCATGTATTTCAACAAGAAAATGTATTCCTTATTTAACCTATGGCATAGCAGCAGGTACAGTATAATTAAAAAGAGAACTTGATCTATGAGACATTTTCTGTTAAGATAAAGGATAGGCAGGTGAAACAACTCAGAGAAATTGCCTTAGGGAAGATAATCTGAAATGATGTGATAGGAGATACAATATGGGAACTAGAAGATCAAATGACGGCATCGCTATTTTCTTCAAGATCGATTTACGTACTAGTTATCAATAGATTCACGTGAAAGTAGAAGATGTTCTAAGACAATTTTTTGGATGCATTATAGGTACTACGAGTATTTAGTAATACCGTGCAGGGTAAAGAATGTTTTTGTGATATTCATAAATTACATGAATAGGATCTTTCATCCCTATTGAGACAGATTTGTCGTTGTCCTTGTTGGCGATATTCTAATCTATTCTCGAAGTCCGAAGGAGCATGCTGAACATCTCGATGTGATTTTTTTCAAATTCTGAAGAAGGAGAAGAAGTTATACGCGAAGTTGTCCAAGTGCAAATTCTAGTAGAGGAAGTTCAACTTTTGGATTGAGGTCATATGTTAATGCAAAATAGAAAAATTATGATGTATACTTCAAGGCAGTGGAACATGCATGAGAAGAATTATCCGATTAACGTTTTAGAAATTTTGATAGTCGTTTTTACGTTGAAAATCTGGAGATGTTTTCTTTATGGATCAACCTATAATGTCTACAACAATCACAAGAGCTGGAGTACTTGTTCGATCAAAGAGAGTTGAATAAGAGGCAGAGATAATAGTTATAATTTTTTTGAAAGGTTACGATTTTCAACTTCAGTATCATTTCGAAAAGATGAATGTCGTGGCGGATACCTTAAGTAGAAAATGTACTTAGTGTATCTGCTATGATGGTTAAGGAGAGTGAATTGGTAGAGCAACTCAGGAATATGTAGTTGTTATTGGTTTTGATGCTTGGGGAAGATTTATTTGATTACAATTACTGATTCGAATAGTTTGATAGAGAAAATTTGAGAGAATCAGAAAGGTGAATGCTATGTGCAAGCTTGAAGACAAGACAAAGACGTAATATTCTCTTTCGTTTTAAACATATAAGAAAATTTCAAAGACGAAATTCCTTTTAGAGGGGGAGAGTTGTAACACCCCTATTTTTTATTTTTTTTCTTGATATAAATACGTTTTATAATATTTGTGAGTTTTTGTAAAATTGGGAATTTTTAATTATTTTAATTATTTTAATATTATTTTTGAACTGTATGCCCAAATTTTATTTTTTCTAAAAATATGAGTTTTATAATTTTTATAATTTTTGAGAATTTTTGTGAAATTTTTTGAGTTTGTAATTATTTTAATATTATTTTGAGATATGTGTGGGCCTGGGGAGGACCCGAGGCGGGCTTGAAAAAATAAAGTTTTTTCCTGGACTAGAAAGTTTCGAACTGTCAAGGCGGGATTGGGGGATCTTACTAAATCCAAAACCGGGAACCGTTGACGAAAATTTTCTTTATGTGAGTTTTCTATTATCCATTAAGTAATAATAGCAGCAGCTATTGTCCATTGGGTAATATATTCAGGAAAATATCTTGATGGCAATGACTCAAAGTGATGGACCAATGGTAAGTAGGAAGAAGTCAAAATGGATACTCAAGTTGAAGAGGAGAAATTCAAAATGACTACTCAAGCTAGATGACAAATTCAAATTGGCTACTTACTTTTTCAAGCTTATCTTATTATTCTTTCTCTAGAAACTTGTAGAAACAATGACTCACTTGGTAAAATATCTACGGATAAAAATCTAACGGAAAATATCTCAGAAAAATATCTAGGTAAAATATCTAGATGAAAATATCTTTTGAAAAATATTTGAATGAAAATATCTAAGTTAAATATCTTAAGTGTAATAAGAACCATCATTACATAGATTAATGACTAACCAATATAAATTGGTCAAGTTTAGTGGCATGGACTTTGTTGTGAACCATTGAATGGCAAACTTGATGAAGAAGCCTTGGATGATCACCATTAATCTAATCAACGGTGTGAGAGCAAACTTGATAAGGAGGCTTATGATATCTACCTTAGATTAAATCAGTGGTTAGGACATGAAGTCAACAAAAATGGTTAGACTAGTTAGCAATAAACTAGATAATCTAAGTTACTCTAAAAGCCTAAGTAGTAACTAAATGAAACAAACTAAGTTTGCTAATACATAGAATCCATAGTTATAAGAAAATATCTAGAGTCGTCTAGAAGGAATGACTAATGAATGACAAATGCATGACTTAATCATGTAACTAGATGGTTAGTACTGTAACTAAATGAACTAACTACCTAAACTAAATGTAACTAAGAATTAAATGGAATCAAAGCTTAGTTAGTTGTCCAATGAGTCCCACGACAACTAGTAGTTCTAGGATGTTCTTGAATGATCTATTATGACCAATAGATGATCATTTGATGACCTATGCCATGTGAGACCATGTGAAGCAATGTGTTGGATATTTTTTTTTATCTTGCAAAACAAGCTTCACACTTTCTCTCCAAAGCACCTACACGGCCATATGCATGAGAATAGGAAATTCTATTTCATTTTTCTAACACCTTGTGACTTAAGTTTTCTCTACATTCTCTCTTTTCTAAGAACTCCAAGAACAAACACCAAAAACTCCATTCTTTTCTTCTCTTGAAGGCTCACAGCTAAACCCATTGAAAAACCGTCCAAGCTTCAATAATTCTAAACAACCTAAGATCTAGAACCTAGACACAATTCTAAGATACTGTGTAGTTGAGATCTTAGCCTAAATCATCCATCTTCAATCTTGTTCTTCAAGTTGAAAATCAAAAAGTTCACACCTTGTTCTTCCAAGGAAGCTCACGGCTATACCCTCTCCACCAACATCCAACCACTTTTGATTCAATCCAACCTCACTTCTTGAATCCTCACATCATTCTAAGACTCTTTGGTGTTGAGACTTTAGTCTAAATCAATCATCTTCAAGCTTGATTCTTGGATTTAAGTTCTAGGGTTTCAAGGTAAATATCTTGAAAATTGATTTCTTACTTGGTTCTTGGAATCCTAAGACCATGTTTGATCTATGGTCATCTTAATCTAGCCTTAGATACTAATTTTTATGTGTTTGTTTTGATTCTAAGATTTACTTGGTGGTGAAAGTTAGATACAAAGAGGATTAAACTAGGAGCTTGGGAAGCTACACACCAGGTAAGAGAGAGATTAACCGCATCGGTTATATGTGGTGGTGAAGGAATGGATTGCTTGTGTTTGTGAGTGGAAAAATCCATGTGAGGATTTATTCACTCAATTGAGTGGTTATTGGTTTATGTTTATTGGATTATATGTGATTTTTATTGCTTTGATAATTATGCATGATTTATATGTGTAAGATGGTATGATTTTGATTGAATTGTGATTAGATGCTTAATATGATTTTATTGCTTTAATGATAAGCTTGAATATGTGATTATGAAAGCATGTTGATTCTTGTGTAAAGTAGGATGTGATTCACATGATGGGAAATTGTATGATGGTTCCAAAGAACCCTAGAGGCTCATGGCCTTAACCACCACCATGGAGCAAAATGTTCTAAATTATTTTCCTAATCATGAATTAAATGATTTTATGATGAGAAATTGGATTAAAGATTTTTGTAAAGAATAAGATGTTAGAAAATTATTAATTATGAGTTATGAAACATATAATGAAGTTCAGCCAACATGCCAATTTTCAATATCCTAGAATCAAAATTATTTTACTAAGTGTAGACTTAGGTATTTGATTAATAGGAAATTTATTTGATAGGTTTTTAGGCATAAAAAGGAAATAAACTAATTTTTAGAATTAAATTAGTGTAATTAGAGTATTAAGTGAGATAAAAGTCAAAACTTGAAATTTACTGATGTATAGCTCACCTTTTGGGTTTTGAAGCGCATTAGGAAATTTTGAGCTGTAATATTCCAAGTTAATCAAAGAAATATAGTTTTGTGAAGAAAATATTATTTAGAAAAGTTTTAGCAATGCAATGATTTTTGAGGATGGTTGGGAACTTACAGTATTTTATTTAAAGTTTTATTGAGAGTAATGAACAAATATTTTTGAGATACCTTGAATTAATTTAAATAAGTTAAGTTTTATGGAAAATGTTTGAAAATATTTATTAAAGGAGGTTTAGTGAGAAAATGATTGAAATATAATTTAAAAGTGATTCATTAAGGAAATAATAGAACTAAAGTTCAATTTTGATATTAAATGAGAAAAGCTTTAATTTAATCTTAAAATACGATTAAAATGTTTTACGTGATTGAAAATACGTAGAAAAACTGTTACGCGATTTAAAAATAGTGAATTTTAGCTATGCGATTGAGAAAACGTTAAAAAATCATTATGCGATTTGAAAACGTAACTAAGTGCTATGCGATTGAGAGGAACAATGAGTTTTGCTGTAGGGCAGATGTACTGTACCCGAGTGGTTTATGGTTTTAGCGTTGTGCTTGTGGAACCGAAGTTCTGGACCTGAGTGGATCGTTGGTATTATGTAGTTGTATGGGCAGTTATATAATATCATTGATACGAATGGTATTGGACAATTGTATGGGCAGTTGCTTTAATATCATTAGGAACAGTACAACAATAGTTTGATTTCATTGAATATGCATTTGAGCATTATACAGCCGGTGGCTGTTGTGGCGTTTTATGCTTAAACAGTGAACGGGAACTCACAGGATAGTGGATCTGGACCAGATCTTGGGGGATGTCAGGGCGCGGTAATTCAGTTTATGATGATGATCTCACATTATATATATATACCCCTGGCCGTGATAAATCGACTGCAACGCACTGGCAGCCTGACAACCACTATTTCATTTCATGATCCGGCATAGACTGTCTTTTAGGGTGGACAGATCTTCTAGAACGTTCATCTCTGAATTTGAGTCTAACTCCATGGAGTAGGAACTGATTACATTGTGCCTAAGGATGGTCAGCATACACATCGTGCATACGCATAGTCAGCATTTATATTGCTGTGATATGGTTTTATTGTGATATTATCATTATGCTTGATATTGTGTTGCAAGTTTATTGGATTATTTATCTATTAAATGTCATGAATATATCTGCTAATTTTATATTAATCTATGGATTGTATGTATGGAACGACATTTTTGTTCGTATCGTTTCTTTACTACCATATTGGTATGTGATGTAGGGGATCTCACCTCTTTGCTGTATTGTTCTGTCTGTTTCTGTTTTATGCTTACATCTGTGAAGACTACGATGGCGGCAAGGAGGGATCAACTCGGTTTCTTTAGACTATAGTTTTTTGAAGGCGCTGCTGCTTGGCATGTCCATTGGGATTCAGAGTTTATAGAGTATTGTTGTGATATTACTCTATCCGTAAGTAAGACCCGCCATGGGGTCATTAATTCTTCTTTTACGATTGCATATGTCGAGTTTGTTTTACCTATCAGGGAGTTGTGGAATGATCTTCACTAGACTTCTAGGGAGGACTTCGAGATATCACTTGCTCGGATTTCTATCCGTCAAGACATTTCCGGCTAGGGAATTTGTCTTTTGAGAAGGACTTATGTCTTTAGGTGTTGTGAACTTGGGCCAGGTCGAGTTTTTATATGGTAATTATATTTTATTTAGAATACGTGAGTTTTATGTAATGAAGATGTTATGAATCTATGTTATATACGAGAGATGTATTTAAACCATTCTTTATATGTTGTGTTTTTCTAATTCAGTAAAGTTTATGTTATCCGCGAAAAGAAATTTTGAAACCCGTATTTTAATAATATTAAATATTTTATAACTTGGGTAAAGGATTTTATAAGAAGTTGGTTTGAAATGTGATACCCTAAGGTGGGTGTTACACTTATTTCTAATCTCATCTTTGTTTCATGTATGTTTTCATGGATGATAAATTAGGTTTTTGAAGGGTTCATGATGTTTCCTTGTTTGGGTAATTGATTTATGATAAGTTTTGATTAGTTCTTGATTTAGTTCTCCATGGTTGATAGTAGAATCCTTAGAGAAACTAGTTTTGAATGCCCAAGATCAAATCTAAGTATTAGGTATAAAGTGGGTTCTTAGCTCTTTGTGGCTTACTTTGACTTCCATGTTGAATGGGTTGACATAGAGTAAATAGGATAAACATGCTTAGGGGTCTTACTGAAGGTTAGAAAACCTTAGGATCCAAGATGTGAAGGCTAAAAGATGATTTGGGAGTGAATGGCATAGTAAACCATGTGTGCTCTACGCTATTCTTCTGTTATGAGTTTATATTTTCTGTATTTCATATGGCTCTCTATAATATTTCTAATGAACATTATGGATATATATTATTAGGTTAATACGTAAGTAGTGATGTTGTAATGCCAAGTATCTCCTTGTACTCTTATACTCTTTGTATATTTGGATATTATTATTAGGACGTTGCACTTAAGCCTTCAGTTTTCTTCATTTTTCTCACTTGTTTTCCACGGTTGGAGCAGCAACAAAAGAGGGGAAAAGATAAGAAGAGAAAGGAGAAGAAAAGGAGAAGGAAGAGAAGAAGAGAAAGGAAAGAGGGAAGGCAAAAGTGTGATCTTCATTTTCATGAGGTAGGGGTGTTTTCTATCCTAGTTCCTACATTTTCTATTCTTTCCTCCATGTTTGTGACTTGTAGGTTTGGAATAGAATAAGGGTTTGGATGAGTTTTCTTAGAGTTTGAGTGGTAGGAACTCTTAGGGAACTTCTGATAGGAATACCTTGAGCTGGACTATGTATGATTTCTGGTTTGGACCTCAGAAATGTTCATGAAACTGTTAGGTTTGGGAGTTGTAAAAGAGTATTTTTGAGTTAGTGCGATTTTGACCTAAATCTATGCCTAAGTGAATCAATAGGTCGTATGAGAGTTGCAAGAAGTTTAGGGGCCTAGATTGATGTTAGAAATCACTAGAAATATGATCTTGAATGATTGGAAGTGAGTAAAGTTCCAATGGAACAGTACTCGGATTCTACAGAATCTAGTTTCTATAATTGGCACCGCGGTGTGGGGAGGTCACACCGAGGTGTAAGTCTCAGAGTATGTGCACCCGAGAGCAGCACGCTGCGACGTGAATGCACCACGCCAAGGCATGAGGGACTAAAGAGCAGCGCGTCGCAGCGTGCAAGGGGCTGCACTGGAGCGTGAGATGCAAGACTTTTCCAGCATTATGTTTTTGATGTTTTGGAATTTCCTAAGTGTTGGGATCACTCATATATGCCTTTTGAAATGTGTTGAGGCACTTATGGGGGTATTTCTTAAAGATAATAACCACCTAACATATATGAGGAGTTGAGGAAACCTTAGCTATAACATTCTCTTTAACCTGATGATATTAATTAGGGTTATAAAAGCTCAGTAATATTGGTAAGAGTTATCTGTTGATTCGGGTAATTTTCTAAACTAGTTTGAGCATAATTCTATAACACCAAATATAAGAAAATAATTGAGGTATCTTCTAAATCAGTTGATATGATAGAAATAAGTATAGAAAGTTTATTTCCTAGTTAAGAACTATTAATAAGAGTTGTATAAAAATTTAGAGGAGCAACAGAACAAGTTTGGTATTTTTAAAGATACTGTTGAGAAATAGCCGGGATAGCGAAGAAGCTCAGTATGAAATTTCATGGAGATGACAAGTAAAATATGAAGAATATCTTGATATAAATATTAACCAAAATAAGTATCAGTAATCATATTACTTAATCTCTCGATTTAATTTAACTTGGGACCGAGTAATAAAGCTTAACTAATAAATAGAAGTATATGGAAACTTGTGAAAAAAATGGATATACTGGTTGTTGTTTGGTATAATTTTTGGTATTACATATGTTTGGAATTTGTATTCATGATAAAGGATATTTTTGAAAACTATTAAATGGAATTCTGTTTCGGGAAGAGAATGGACTATATTTGGCCTTTTGCCACCTTCCTAGGATAATAATACATGTTTTGAATGAAAATGAGGTTTTTCCCCTAAATAGCTGGAATTATTGTGATAGCAAGGTTTCAAATGAGCTACTGAGAATTTCTAAATTCTCACCCCTACTATTCTCTATGATTTCCATGATAATTCCAAGTGGCCTGACCATATCAGCAAGATGGAGTTTACTTGAAGGATTAGTTAGGATGTTCTTAGATAGGTATTTATAAATTAGTCATTATGATTTTTATAGACATCTGATAAAATTTGTATACAATGCACGACGATGTATAGTTTGTATATTATTCCTTTCATTATGTATGTAAATTATGCTTCTGCGAAGGCTCTTATTTTGTATATTATTAAATTGTTTATTTGAATAATTTGTGCATATTCATAAGTAATGTACCAAATTCTAATTACTGATGCGTAAACCGAATATGTCATTAGTGTTAGTAATTTGGGACGTTACATTATGGTATCAGAGTAGTTCATCCTGTTGAGCCGGGGTATGGACTAGCTATGCTTTGTTGTGCATTTGTCTTATCTAAACGATAAGATGCATAGGTAGAATTGCATAACAGCCTTGATTTTGTATGTTATGGTTAACTGTCACCCTGTCGCATAATATTGAGTTTGGCCAACTCAATATATGATGTGTGATGTGTACAGGAGATTATAACATTGACTAGGCGTACACGAAAGGGCAGGACAGGTGCTGATGGAATCACGAAAGATGTTTAGCAAGTTAATAGCTTCTAAGCAAGAGTAAGAACAAATGCCTGCGATTACGAAGGAGAGAGAATATGGCTATAATTAGGAAGTTGGAAAGAATGGAAAACAATCCATATTCGCAGTGCGAATATGAGACTACCGTGACTAGAAGTCAGAACCTCTTTGACTTTTTCAAGTCCAAAAGAATCTATTTGCCTCCTATATGGAAAAGATTTTTGTTGAGTTAGTGTGCATATATTAGCACTGAGTATCACTCACCTTTTTTTTTCATTGAAGCAGAGATAGAATTTTGGTGGATTGAGGTTAAAAGACTTCTGGGGTCTTTCTATATATATATATACCTTCTCAAGCATTAAAAAAGATGAATAAGCTGGAACTTATGGAACGTGAGCAAGGAAGTTTGACGATAGGCCAAAATTTGAGTAAGTTTGAGGAAAGAAAAAGAGGAAAGATAAAAAAATAATATGACCTTTTGGAGAAACAAAAGAAATTCTGATAGATGTCCCATTTAATGTGTTTGAAGAGAATGCTCAGTTTAATCGCACCTCACCTATAATTAGAATGGAGAAGATGTTTGAGAACATTTAGTCTAAATTTCTTGAGAGCTTCTCGGTTCTTCCTCTGTCTGGTTCTTGATCGGGGAAAGAAGAAGAGTCTTGCTGAGTATAGGGTTGCCACTCAGTGCATAGCTCCTACAAGGGTCAATGACCAATATCTGACTAATGTTTTGTTAAAGATCAATGCCAAGCTTAGTGAGTTGGATTCCATGTTGGACGTTGAACCATCTCCTTCTCTTCCTGTTGTTTCTAGAGTATTCACCCTCATTCCAAGCATGGATGTGTCACATGATTCGCTAGGATAGTCTAATACTCCTTCAATTGCAACGTGGTCAGCTTTAGACTATGACCTTGGATATGTTAAACAGAATGACCAAGAGATGGTCGAATGATACCAAAGGGTTGCTAGAAGTAGTAGGAACCTAGATTGCTTGGAAAATGATTAAAGTTGTTTCTAAGGGTCACAACTTAGGATGGATGATTTGATAAACTAGATAAGAGAGAACAGTAGTGTTCTCCAAGAATGACTTTAGGGGTCAGAGTACTATCAAAATGGAGTTTGAGAGAAAATATTTTGAAGACCGTCCTTAGAACCAGATGTGAGCATAAAGCACTTGCAATCCTTATTGACTAGATGAACATATTTTCTGAACTATATCTAGTTAGAATGGTTGTGGTCTTTGTAGATGATATTTTTATCTATTTAAAGACACCCAAAGAGTATGAAGATCACCTCAAGCAAATACTAGAAATTTTGAAAGAAAAGCAACTGTATGATAGCATGGTACAAATATTAGCACATGCAATTTCTAGAAAAGGGATATCTATAAACCCAAGTAACAATAAACACAAGAGTACAAAAAAATTATTCCCAAGGATTGAAAAAAGGATTAACTACCATACCGATTTTAGTGGTCCCAAATCCTTAAGGAAACTTTGAGATATACTCGGATGCCTCAAGAAAAGAGGTAGGATGCATGTGATACTAGATGGATAGGTAGTTACTTACACCTCTAGGCGATTGGGATTGCATAAGGACAACTATCCAACCCACAGCCTAAGATTGGCAACTATGGTGTTTTCCTTGAAGAATTGGAGACACTAAGTGTATAGAGTTAAATTTGAGGTCTTTAATGACCATAAGGGTTTGAAACACCTGATTGACTAGAAATGGTTAACTAAGAGACAAAGACGATAGATGAAGTTCGAGAAATATTATGATTCTGAGTTAGAGTATCATCTGGATAAGGTCACTGAGGTGACTGATGCACTGAGCAGAAGATTTCTGCATGTGTCCTATATGATGGTACGAGAGATGAAACCTTAGTGAGTTTCCGGAACTTGAGCCTGACAGTGATTGTGTTGTTACATAGTCTCTGTTTGGATAGATTAGAACTTCATGATGATGTGAGGATTCAAGCCAGGGATACTTAAGAAGAATATGAAATCTTAAGTGATAAGACAATGATATTAAGAGAGAGACCTTGTGTCTCAAGAGAATATGTAATTAAAGAGAGAAATTATCAATGATGCTCATAAGAGCAACTACTCTATCTATCCTGAAATTTCAAAATGAATTAAGACCTTAAGGGATGATTAGAGGCTGTATATAAAAAGTTGATATTATTGGGTGCATCCAAATGAATTGTGGACAAAAAAAAGAAAGAAAGAAAGATAGAATACTAGAAATCCTCATAATCTCTACACTCCCTAGGAGTTCTTGAATGGAAATGGAAACTATGTCAATAGCTAGAGAATTCTCTAGAAGATGTTATTATGAATCCTCTACCTTATAGAAGATGAGAATTGTGACCATTCTTTAGTTCCAAGAGATGATATTGGTTATGTTGTTGCATGTGTGGAGTTTTAATGGAGGAATTGAAACCATATTTGAGTTTTAATAAGAGATTGAAAAGGAGTACAAGAACTTACGTGGAGGATTCATTGAATGCTAAAGAGAAACAGTTGTATTTGGAGTTAAGATTACTAAAGATGATCTCATGGTAATTAGAACCTCTACCCACCCACAACATAAGGAGCAGATGAAACCTTAACAAGTCGAAGAATTCAAAATTTCTCATGATTAGAGACCTTGTAGGTGAGTATCCCGAGAGTTGCATCTTGGCTTATGATTATGAGAGATGGGAAGATGTTCATGATTAACAGTGTCATGCAAAAGTTTCTTAGTAAGCATCCTAATATTAGACCTTTAGTGGTGCTTCTTGAGAGAACACTGTCAACTTGGAAAAGGTTTCACAGATGGTAAGTAATGACATACCACTCTATGACTCGCACACCGTGAAGACAGATAGAAAATCATAGCCACTAGTAATGTTGAAATAGTGGGTTGAGCAGTAGGGTATCCTTTTCTTGGAGTAGAGTACATACACCTGATATACAAAGCTTCTTCGATTTGGTTGACAACATTTTGTAGAAAGATGCGTACTTTTAAAGGGAAGTGGTCGTTATACAAGATTTGCATGAGATGATAAGCAAGGTACTTCCTGATGACATAGGAGATTTTCTTGATGAGCTTCTTGATCTAAATGATTTTATGGTGGTACTCCATCCTAACCCCAGATAAAAGCATGAAGCTAAGAAATTAGAAGAGATATCCAGAACTTTTGAATGAGGTAAATCAAATTTTGAGGACAAAATTTATAAAAGAGGGGAGAAATATAACATTCTCTTTAACCTTATGATATCAATCAAGGTTATAAAAGCTCAGCAATATTGGTAAGAGTTATTTGTTAATTTGGGTAATTTTTTGAACTAGTTTAAGCATAATTCTATAACATCGAATATAAGAAAATAATTGAGGTATCTGCTAAATCAGTTGATATGATAGAAATAAGTATGAAAAGTTTATTTCCTAGTTAAGAACTATTAATAAGAGTTGTATAAAACTTTAGAGGAGCAACAGAATAAGTTTCATATTTTTAAAGATACTGCTGAGAAATAGCCGAGACAGCGAAGAAGCTCAAAAAATTATGAAATTTCATGGAGATGACAAGTAAAATATGGAGAATACTTTGGTATAAATATTAACCAAAACAAGTATTAGTAAACATATTACTTAATCCCTCGGTTTAATTTAACTTAGGACCTAGTAATAAAGCTTAACTGATAAATAGTAGTATATAGAAACTTGTGAAAAAAAATGGATATACTGGTAGTTGTTTGGTATAATTTTTGATATTACATATGTTTGGAATTTGTATTGATGATAAAGGATATTTTTGAAAACTATAAAATGGAATTCTGTTTCAGGAAGAGAAGGGACCAGATTTGGCCTTTTGCCACATTCTTAAGATAATAATACATGTTTTGAATGAAAATAAGGTTTTTCCCTGAAATAATTGGAATTATTGTGATGGCACGACTTTAAACGAGCTACTGAGAATTTCTAAATTCTCACCCCTACTATTCTCTATGATTTCCATGATAATTCTAGATGGCCCGAGCAGATCAGCAAGATGGAGTTTACTTGACGGATTAGTTAGGATGTTCTTAGTTAGGTATTTATAAATTAGTCATTGTGATTTTTATATACATCCGATAAAATTTGTATACAATGCGCGGTGATGTATAGTTTGTATATTATTCCTTTCATTATGTATATAAATTATGTTTCCGCGAAAGCTCATATTTTGTATATTATTAAATTATTTATTTGAATAATTTGTGGATATTCTTAAGTAATGTACCAAATTTTAATTACTAATGCGTTAACCAGATACATCATTAGTGTTAGTAATTTAGGATGTTACATTAGGCATCTTTTGAGGTGTAGAATACCATAGGTGGGTTTTTAGAACCATAATCAACATGAGGTTGTTTTTGGTATCATTTGAGAAGTAGTGATAAGGTGTACTAGAAACAACTAGTTTGGGTTTGTTTGGTATGGTATGCCTATCTTTATGCATAGGTTGCTCCTTTAGAGTTAAAATTGAGCTTAAGATGCATAGTTAGTGTATGTTTCATTGTTTACCAAGGTTAAGCTTTGAGTTTTTCTAGAATCATAGGTTGGTTCCTTTATTTGATAGAGTTGAGCCAAGATAGCATGTTTTCTAGTTATAGCCTCTTTCAGTTGGTTAGGGAGAACCTTGTGATAGGAGTTAGTAGAACCTTGAGCGTCCCAGGGTTGTGGAATGCTACAAGTTAGTATCTAGGACCTTGAGCAACATGTGGTTGCCTTTGATATCACTTGTGAAGTGATGAGGTGGGGTTCTAGGTAAAAGTAAGCTAAGTTTACTTGGCTAGTTTATACTCTTTCACTCGGTTATGTGAACCTTGTGATGAGTATGTTTGTTTTCATTAATGACTTTGCATATTTAGTTTTCAAACTTGCTATTTGCTATTTTCCTATGTATTATAACCCATTGTGGCGGGCAATGCTATCAAGGTTAGGCTTACCGGTATGAGGGTGGTAATAGTACTCTTACATGTGGTGAGGGGAATGAATCCACTTATTACCAGGCAGTCTCAGGGCTCTTTTTCCAATTCTACCCAGCATATACAAGGATACAGAGTACTGAGGAATTAAGCAAATATCATGTGTTTTCTAAAACTAAAAATCTGCATTAGCATTGCATAATCATATTATTAGGACATTGTGTGAGCATAACCATGCATCATAACATAAATAATTGCATTTGTTAACAAATGTATGGGCGGTTGTCTTGCTTGCTTTATGATATCTTACGATTATATGGGCAGTTGTTTGATATCATTGATTGTTATATATATGAGTTAAGATTGTAGCTTGCCTTGTGATTGTTACATAGAGTGTATGTATATGTTGCGATAGAGTTGAGCAGAGGCTCATTTATTTATTGTGAGCTTAATCTTGTGTTTACTGTGTGGTTTATTCATTGCGAATGTTTATACTTTGGTATTGGTTACTTATACTGAGAATTGTGATTTCTCACCCTATGTGTTGCCATGTAAATCTAGGTGGAAGCTCTTCCAGAGGAAAAAAGAAAAAGTATGAAGACTAGTGTAGTTTTTTATATTTAGTAGTTAAAGTTTGTATTTATTTACACCACTTTGAGTATGTACAGAAAGTTTATGTATACGATGAGCCCTTTTGAGGCAAAGATGAATGTATATACTTTTAGTTTCTGCAAGGCTCTCCATTATTATTTGTTTAAATGATATGAATTAGTTTAATGTTTAAGTTAGAAGTAGCATAGCTAATACTATTTATCCAGGTAAATGCTAGGTATACTAGGTTATCGGTATTAGGATGTTACATTATGGTATCAGAGCAGTTCATCCTGTTGAGCTGGGATATAGACTGACTAGGCTTAGACATGAGTAGTAGTCTTCTTGTGTGTTGTGCTATTCTTGTCTCATTATGTGATGTGTGCATAGAATTGCATGACTTGTCTTAGGTTGGATTGTCATTAGCTACTGTTGCACGGTTACATGATATTGAGGACTGATTAACTCAATATGTATTGTTCTATGTGTATAGGAAACTATAGCACCGCCTAGGCGAACTCGAGGAAGCAGGAATACCTCTAGTGAGAGCCCAGATATGGTTGCGGCACTGATGGCAATGGCTAATGCTATGCGAGAGCAAGTAGCCGTCACCAATAGGATGTTGAAGAGGTTGGATGCAGATCAACCTCAACAACCAGTAGCACCACCTGTTCAACTGGAGCAACTAGTCCAAGAGGTACCAATGGGAAGGAATTAGAACTTCAAGACCTTTCAGAGTTCAAAAAGTCTTCCCCATCATCCTATAAGAGGGAGTACGACCTGGTCAGAGCGGAGGGTTAGCTCAAGGAGATGGAGAAATTTTCACAGTTATGGCTTGCTCAGATGAGCAGAGAGTGCTTTTTGCTTTCAACATGTTAGAGGGGGAGGTAGAGGATTGGTGGACTGATGCCAAGAAAATGTTTGATACTTCAGGGACTCTTATTACATGGGAGATCTTCAAGGGTTCATTCTTGGAGAAGTTTTTCCCTTAGAATTTGTAAAATACAAAAGAGATGAAGTTTCTAAAGTTGGAACGATGAGGCATGTTTGTTGGCCAGTATGTAGCCAAGTTTAATGAGTTATCCAAATTCTCATCCTATATCAAACTCAACATTGATGAGAGATGGAAATGGGAAAAGTTTGAAGAAGGTTTGAGAATGGATATACAGCAAGCGATTAGGCCATTTGAGATCTGAGATTTTACAACCTTGATGAACAAATGTAGAATAATAGAAGGGTGTGATGGGAAACCCTCAGTGGAGCAAAAATCACAACATGTTCAGAAGAGGAAAAAGGTGGATGATGGAAATGAGAAAAGTGTTTCTAAATCTAGTTATCCACAAGATAAAAGTGATCAAGTTTAGATGAAGACCAAGGAGCCTAAATGCCCTAAGTGTGGAAGGAAACATGGTGATAGACCTTGCATAGTTTGTTATGTTTGTGGACAACCAGGATAATATGCGAAGGAATGTCCTCAAAGAAAAGAGGCAAAGTCAGAGGTTAGATGGGAAGAGTCTACTAGTTGGAGGGCAAGGAGACAACATAGTCTCCTAGTTCAGAGAAAGGTAAGTTTGTTAGTGAAATTTTATTTCTTTGGTAGTTGGTTACATCCGTTTTCATATGTGAGTTTTTAGGACTTCAACTAAATTTTGGGGACAAAATTTTAAAAAGGAGGGGAGAAATGTAACATCTCAAAAAGCATGTTAGACTTTTAAATAGTTACAAAGGTAGCATATTACTTGTTTAACATGTCAGTTAAGTTTTGTGACAAACTGAGTTCGTTTAGGCACTTTGTTGCAACCTAGAGTGTGAAAAATAGCCTGAAATGACCTAGATAGTAGTATAAATTGCTAAGTTGAGGGAAATAAACATAGAGAGTTTGTTTCAAAGTCATAAATAGGTGGAAGAGGAAGTAGTTAAAGTTTGAGGGTAATCAAAGTTAGTTTGGTATTTTTAGACATACTAGTTGTGTGTTTTAATACCGGATTTACTAGCAGTAGATATGGAAAAATAAGCTAATGGTGAAACAATAATTTAGATGAATCCTAGGATTCATTCTAAAGTTGTTGGGAGTTAGGAAACCTGAATTGGTGAAATTTAAGTGTTCTTAGCAAGTATAGGTTTTTGCAAAATATCTAGCTTTTGCTTAAGTGTTTCACGGCTCTTTAAAAACCCTAAGCCTTCATTTTTATTCATTTTTCTCACTTGTTTTCCATGGCTGGAGCAGCAACAGAAGAGGGGAAAAGAGAATAAGAGAAAAAAGAAGAAAAGGAGAAGGAAGAGAAGAAGAGAAAGAGAAGAGGGAAGGCGAAAGTATGATCTCATCTTTAAGAGGTAAGGGTGTTTTCTATCGTAGTTCCTCCATTTTCTATTCTTTCCTCCATGTTTGTGACTTGTAGGTTTGGAATAAAATAAGGGTTTGGATAAGTTTTCTTAGAGTTTGAGTGGTAGGAACTCTTAGGGAACTTTTGATAGGAATACCTTAAGCTAGATTATGTATGATTTCTAGTTTGGACCGTAGAAATGTTCATGAAACAGTTATGTTTGGGAGTTATAAAAGAGTATTTTTGAGTTAGTGTGATTTTGACCTAAATATATGCCTAAGAGACTTAATAGGTTGTATAAGAGTTACAACAAGTTTAGAGGCCTAGATTGATGTTAGAAATCACTAGAAATTTGATCTTGAATGATTGGAAGTGAGTAAAGTTCCAATAGAACAGTACTCAGATTCTGTAGAATCCAATTCTGAAACTAGTGTTGTGGCATGAGGAGGTCACGCCGAGGCTTAAGCCTCAAAGTATGTGCACCTGAGAGCAACACGCCGCGGCGTGCAAGGGGCTACGCCATGCAAGGGGCTACGTCGGGGTGTGAGATGCAAGACTTTCTAGCATTGTGTTTTTGATGTTTTGGAATTTCTTAAGTGTTGGGATCACTCATATATTCCTTTTTAAGTGTGTTAAGGCACTTGTGGGGGTATTTCTTAGAGAGAATAACCACCTAACATATATGAAGGGTATTTCCCGAAACAGAATTTCCAATTTAACTTTAAATTTAGGAAAAACTCTTGTTATCAAAAGATCACAAAATAAATACATCACAATATGCAAACTCAAGTTGAAATTCAATTCCTCATATAAACTCCTTTTGTAATCATATAAGATAACAAATACACTTTTATAACTCAGTGCTCATTTACCCATATGCTTATTCCCATAGAACTAGGTTACCTCATATAACCTAAATTCTAACTTGGTAATAGTCTGCTTTCAGGTCGGCTCATTCAAACCTATTTATGACACTACCATTTGTGTCACATAGAACTATTTCGAGTATCTTGTCTAGATTGGCAATAGCCTGCTTTCAGGTTGATGCTCTCCAACCTATTTATGACACTGTCATCTGTGTCACACAGAGCTATTCCAAATACTCTTATATACATGAGGGAAACTAGGGCAAATGAGGAAACTCGTGAGGAATTTAAGAATATAGGATCCTCTTCCTCACAAAGGTTCATCTCCATAATTCTAATGGAATTTTGGATACCCTTCCCTCACACAGGATCAACTCCAGAATTCACTAATGCCTAACAAATTCAAATACAAGAGGATACTCATACATTGGGAATAGCATACTGGGATAAAATACAAATTTCCATATTCTCATATACAACTCAAATTCAATTCAATCATATAACACCCTCGAAAATATGTTAGACTTGTATATGGTTACAGAGGTAGCCTAATACTTGCTTAACATGTTTGTTTAATTTTGTGACCTTTTGAGCATGTTTAGTTACTTTGTTGTAACATTATATATGGAAAATAGTTGTTATTAGCCCCGTAATTAGCTTAAACTGCTTAGTTAATGGAAATAAATGTGAAGAATTTGTTTTTAGGTCACAAATATGTGAAAAATTGTGTAGTTAAAGTTTGAGGTTAATCGAAGTTAGTATGGTAATTTTAAGTATACTGAGTGTGTGTTTTAATGCTTGATTGTCAAGTAGCAGATATGAAAAAATATGGAAATGGTGAAACAAGATTTTTGATGAATCTTATAATTTATTTTAAACTTGATGGAAATTAAGAAAGTTAATTTGGTGAAATCTAAGTGTTCTTAACAGATCGAATGTTACAGTTTAGACACTAAAGAGACAAAAAGCCTCACGACTCTTTCCCTCTATTGCTGCCTTGACTTTCTTGCTTAAATGAGATATTTCTCTCATTTTCTCACCATTCTCATGGTTGCCACAGGAGAAAGCAAAGGAAAAGCGAAGAAAGGAGCTAAAGGAGGAGGAACATCAACCAAAGAGGAGGAAGAAGATAGAGGTGGAGAGGAGCTTCTCAGTTCTTTCATTTATGGTCAATAGAGGTAGGGGGAACTTTGTTTTTGACTATTTCTTCCATTTTCTTGTTGTTATTCATGAGAGGGCTTGATGAAGCAAGTGGGTCTTGAGTGTGATTTTTGTGTTTTTGGCTTGAATATTGTTGTAAATTTTGAGGATGACTTGTTTTTGGTGTATTGTATGCTTGGTGATGAATTTTCATCCCTTAAACACTTATGATTTCACTTGAGCTAAGAGTGGAGTTTTAGGTTTTTAAGGTTGATGAATGTTTCATTGATCCATTTTGGAGGTGAGTTAAAAATTGTATAAGAGTTACAATGTGTTGATGGACCTTGTATGGTGTTGGATATCACTTGGATTTGAGGTTTAAGTTGTTGGAAGACCATTGATCCCCAATGGAGCAGTGGCAGTTTCTGCAGAATTTAGAAGAAACTAATTCTGGTAGCTAGCACTTAGGTGCTGGAATTTGGGTGCTTAAGATAGAGAGCAGCTTCATGCTACGTGAGGAGTGCCTAAGCAGCAGGTGACAAGCGCCTGGGCGCTAGTCGCAGAGGAAGACAGGGTTTGGCCTCTACCAGCCAAAACTTGAGCACTGGGTTTTTAGGTGCCTAAACGCTCTAGATTTTGAGAAGACTTTTATTTGGTGAATATGAAGCGCTTAACTTGTGTAGATATTTATTATATGCTTCTTAATGAGTGATGAGACTCTAATATGGGTATTTAATGGAGTGTTAATGATATGAATGTAAATCAATTGGTATGTTGGTTATTGTGGTAATTAGCATCATTGCTTTACATGTTTGTGATTATTGAATAGTATGATCCTCACATTTGAGGATAATCTATGATAGGTGAGGAGGAACAGGTCCCTCCCTACTATAGTGATGAGCTGAGGATGGACTTCTTCTCCCTCATTATTCTGGAAATTGAGGCAGGATTTTCTCTCTTTACTAGATGTTATCCTAAATGGAAGGTATTTAAGGAGGGATTCCTTACTACCAGAGGTGATCCTATACCTTTGATAGCATGAGGACGAGCAGCTCCTCCCTATTACTGCATAGTTGATGTGAATTCACTACCCGGGGAAGATTATGGAACTGGGTTCCTGTGTTTATTAAAGACTGCATAGTTGATGAGATCACTACTTGGAGAAGATTGCTAGAACTGGGTTCTAGTGCTTGTTCAGAATTTATGGAATCGGGTTCCATTGGTTTAATTAGGATTCATGCATATCATGACATTACCATGGAACTGGGTTCTTGTAAATGGTTTTATGACATTAATCATTACATACTTAGGTTATTGTATAGGCATGAACATAAGACATAATTTGGCATAGCATGGCAATTGTATGAGCGGTTACTAATTATAACATATTCATGCATGGCAATTGTATGGGCAGTTGCTTATTTATGAGATTGCGATGGCGATTGCAAATATTGTGTGGAAATGAGTTTTCTATACAAACTTATAAAATGAGACTCTATTTCAGGAAGATAAAGGATGTGGTTTTGACTTTTCCCATATTTCTAGAGATAAAGTATTTTTACTTGATGTTTTTCCCCGAAATAGCTGGAAAGATTATGATGGCACGTTTTATGGTGAATCTATTGAGAATATGTGATTATCACCTCGTGTGTTGTGTTTCCATAATGATTCTAGGGAAGAAGACTTATGGATATAGATTTTTTGATAGGAGCTTGGAGAGCTTAGTTTAGCTTTACTTTGTAGTTCTTTTTGAAACATGTATGTTATGTGCCTTGAGAGGCCTAGTTTGTAGCTTTGTACATATTTTTGTATTTTTGAGAAATACAGACGTTATGTATATAATCTTCGTTCACGGCTCTTATTTTCTTCATTTATGATATTGTTATATTATGTTAGAAATGCTTTAGTAGTTAGTAGCATGCCTAGATCTAATTATTGTGGTATAATACACATTATACTGTTGTTAATAAATTTGGGATGTTACAAATCACTAATTTTGTGAGCACTGAAGATTCAATCACAATACAATTTCCATTATAGCTCAACCCTTTAGAATCAAGGGAGCAATATCAATTTCAAGCTCAACTGGAATTACCAAGTAGTAATATATTCTGTAATACACATCAAGTATCCAATACCATTCCATTCATCCAATTCAATACACAATTCAATAGTCACTCTATTAATCGAGTAACTAAATCAATTCATAAATACACAATACAATTTATTCTAAGAAATATTCATACAAAGAATAATTCAAATTCAAGCACATAGGTATTGAATACAATTTTAAGGATATCTTATCCTTTATACTACCATTCGGCCAACAAGGTTAATATAATACTTTAAGAATTACTCACTCATGGATATATTCAATATACAAATGTTCAATTCAAAAATGCAAATACTATAAAATCTTCATAATTTCTTTAATACCTCAAATGACTATTGTCAACCATAATCAAGCAAGAACATGTCACAACCAAACTATTCATTTCATGAACAATCTAATATTCTCATCAACCAACCTTATTCTTAATTTATTTAACAAAAATTAAGCATAGAATTTCATGTAAATTATGACTTAGAACACTTGATTATCTATAAGGAAAACCATGTCTATTCACAGCTAAGATTCACTTTTAAGGCCATCTTCACTAGTTAATCAATCAATCATTATTTCCTCAATCAACTTAACTAATAAATGAATATGGAAACATAAAGAATCACAAAATTAGTAGCATAACAGTAGTAAAACAATAACAGCAGCAATAACATACTACAACAATAACATATAACACAGCAGCAACAACATATAGCAGAAAAATAGTAATTGTAATAAAACAACAAATAAACAGCAAAAATAATACAGCAACACAAAAAATTTCATTTTTGTAATCACAATCAATAACTCAAATTTAATTTAAGAATTAATAGGAATAGGAAGTACAAAATGTAAACCAAGAACCACCATAGGATTATGTCTTGTTCGTAGCTCACTTAGGTTAAACACCTAAAAAAATAACTCTAAGAACAAGAGAGAAAGATGAACAACAGTCCTCTTCCTCGTTGCTTCTCTAGCCATGAATCCTTAGATTTTCTTCTTTTTCTTTTCCTTTTCTCATTCTCTTTTCTCTTTTCTATAACGTCCCGAGACTGCCTGCATGATTGATGAGTGTCCCCACAAGCCAACATGGATCTTTTTAGCATGCTTTGTCTTCACTTACACGCATCCTAGGAAACTTCCCAGGAGGTCACCCATCCCACAAGTGCTCCAAGTCAAGCACGCTTAACTATGGAGTACTTATGTTATTGGCTCCCGAAAAGAAGATGCATCTTATTGATATAGGTGGTGCTAATTAATTCCTTTAAGTCATCCTCAACTATGCAGTCTCATACTTGCACAGTCTCTGGATCCCTCTCATTCCGGTGTGTATTCAGTTCATTCATGTGTCCCTCCACCTAGAAGCCTGCCAGGAGCTGCTCCTTGTCCGTGCTTCATCTTTTGCACCAGCTACCATTCCCCGCCCTTATCGGCCCCAGGTGTCACATGCCCACCAGCTTCCGCATGGTTCATCCCCGAACCACACCGTACTGGGAGAGGTCACGGCTCTGATACCATATGTAACATCCTGAGACTGCCTGCATGATCAATGAGTGTCCCCACAAACCAACACTGGTCTTTTTAGCGTGCTTTGTCCTCACTCACACGCATCCTAAGAAACTTCCCAGGAGGTCACCCATCCCACAAGTGCTCCAAGTCAAGCACGCTTAACTATGGAGTACTTATGTTCTTGGCTCCCGAAAAGAAGATGCATCTTGTTGATATGGGAGGTATTAATCAATTCCTTTAAGCCATCCTCAACTATGCAGTCCCATACCTGCACAGTCTCTAGATCCCTCTCATTCTGGTGTGTATTCAGTTCATTCATGTGTCCTTCTGCCTAGAAGCCTGCCAGGAGTTGCTCCTTGTCCGTGCTTCATCTTTTGCATCGGCGACCACTCCCCGCCCTCGTCGGCCTCGGGTGTCACATTTTCTCTTTTTTCTTCCTCTCTTTCTCTTGGCTGTAGCTTGCTCTGCCTTCTCCTCTATTTTTCCGTGTGAAAAGATGAAAGAAAGATAAAGAATAATCTAGATAATTATAGAATGAGTATGGCGGTGGAAGGAAGAGAAATGTAAAGAAATATATTATGCTGGAACTTTTATATATGTTACGTACACTTTAATATTCCAAAATTGAGTTTTCAAGTATCCATAAGTATTATAGAAAATTTTAAGACTCAACTTAGTCCTCAGATCCATTTTTCCATAAATTTTCATATACTGCTATTTATCAGTTAAGCTTCATTACTCGGTCCTAAGTTAAATTAAAACGAGAGATTAAGTAATAAACTTACTGATACTTATCTTTGTTGGTATTTTATATCAAATTATTCTCCATATCTTACTTGTTATATCCATGAAATTTCAAAATTTTCTAAGTTACTTAACTGTTCCATAACTGTTCCATTGATCTTTCTTCGATATCTTTAAAAATACCAAACTTGCTTAGTTGATTCTCTAAAATTTACTACAACTCTTATCAATAATTTATAATTAGGAAATAAGTTTTCCATGTTTATTTCCATCATATCAACTATTTATACAGATACTTTAGCTTATTTTTCACTTTCGGTGTTATACAACTATGCTCAAACTGATCCAAAATTTAACTGGTACCTTGTCCCAATATTACTAAGCTTCTATAACCCTAATTCGAACTATAAGGTTAAGGAGAATGTTACACTACTTAGTCAAATCCTTCTTCTTCCTCGTCATCCAGTTCCCACTGATGCACACTTTTTAATTATCGCATTTGCAAACCCAAGTGCAGGTTGTCTTAAGTAATAAATTTCTCGGTGAGTCCGAGGTCGATCCATAGGGAATTGATGAAGATTAATTATGGTAAGGTAAATATTTTGTTACTACAGTAAAAATTATTTACTTGGGTAAAATGATCCACTCTTGGTAAATAAAGTAAAAGTAAGATTAATTCCTTTTATAACTCAATTAGAATCCTCGCAACATGGAGGTTCCCATCGGAAAATACAACGTTAAAAGTCCATTAAAATAATATACGTAATTATATTATGTTTCCTTTAATCATCCATTAATATCATCACTCATAAATGGGATCAAGCATTCACTGTGCCAATATTTTGTCTACAATAAATTAAGATCTCCACTTTACAAGGAGAGTTTCGAACACCAACACTTGTAAATGGGTTAAAGCATTCATTGTGTCAATCTCTTGTCTACAACAAATCAAGAACTCCATTTTACAAGGAGAGTTTCTAAATTGATTGGAAACAAAATACAATACGAAATAAAATAATATACGTAATTATATTATATTTCCTTTAATTATTACCACCACTTGTAAATGGGTTAAAGTATTTACTGTGCCAATATTTTGTCTACAATAAATCAAGAACTCCTCTTTACAAGGGTAGTTTCTAAATTATCAGAAACAAAATATAACACGCATAATAACTACTTAAAAATATAAATCATTAAAGCATAAGAGAGGAATAAATCTAACCTTATTTTATTACCAAGAGCTTCACACTTTGACCCAAGTAGACTAAAACTTATTTACACATAAACTAAAAAAGAAGAAAAAAGAAAAAAAGAGAGAAAAGAAATTAGAGGGAGGAGGAAATTCCTCAGAATTTCCCCTCCCCCGAAAACGTCTCCCCCCTCACCGAAATGTGCTTCTCGCTGGAATTCTAAATGTGAATGTGCTTCTCCAATTCAATGCCTTTTATAGGCAATTTGATGGCTACTGTGGCTACAGGAGCCACTTATTATATTATGTGAAAAACGTCATCCGTGACGTTTAAGACATTTTCTTTTTATTTTTTTTCTTTTTTTTAAATAATAATTGAATAAATATACAGCCGTGCATCTAGTCATTTTTATATTTTTGAGAGAAGTGGTTTTCATAAAAGTTGTAGGCCTGAATATTTGCTTTAAAATGATTTTAGTTTCAGTCCAAAATCATTCCTAGAACTCAAGATATGGTCCAATTACTGCAGAGTGTTTAGACCCAGTTTCAGCTCCTCTATTCTGACTTCAAAGCCCAATATCACCTCCAAGGAGTCCGATTCTAGAAAAGTGTTCAACACAAAAGTTGTAGGGAATTGTCTAAGCTTTCCTATAAGACCAAATTCACATCAATCAGATATTTACAACTCAAGTTATAGCCAGTTTACTAAACATTGCCAAAGAGATAATTACAGTTAATTTATGCAATAATTTATTTAATTGTCCAATTTGGCTCAAAATCATAAAATATGTCAAAACCAACTTAATTAAGCCTAATTGAACCTTAAGAAGCCTAGTGAGAGGATTATAAAATGTATAAAATACAGTGTTATCACCCACCCACCAAGAATAACCAACAGAAAAGGGTGGGACACTTTGCGGGCGCAAGCTAGACGCAGAATATTCAAACTATACCAAGAGTCCTTTAAAAACTTTAAAATGGACTTCTTTAGAATAGAAGGTGTAACATCTTCTTTTTATCATGTTAGACTAGTTTATGATTTCAAAGGTAGCATAACACTTGCTTAATATGTCTGCTTATTTTTGTAACAAACTGAGTTAGTTTAGGCATTTTGTTGCAACCTAGAGTGTGAAAAGTAGCTTAAAATGACTCAGATAGTAGCATAAATTTCTAAGTTGAGGGAAATAAATCTAGAGATTTTGTTTCTAAGTCACAAATAGGTGGAAGATGATGTAGTTAAAATTTGAGAAGAATCAGAGTTAGTTTAGTATTTTTAGGCATACTGATTGTGTGTTTTAATGCCAAATTGATTAGTAGTAGATATAGAAAAATAGGTTAATGGTGAAACAATAATTTAGATGAATCCTAGGATTTATTCTAAAGTTGTTGGAAGTTAGGAAAATTGATTTAGAAAAATCTAAGTGTTCTTAGCAGATCAATAAGTATCAATGAAATATCTTAGTGTTATAAATCACATACGGATAGCTGCCTTTCATGTTGACTTTTGTCACTTTATATTCACTCATTCTCCTCTCCTTTCACTCACTTTTTTCTCACAAAAACAGAAGGCAAAAATTAGTAGCAGAAAACAAGGAAAGAAAGGAAGAGAAAACAAAGGGGGAAGAAGAGAGAAAGAAGAAGGAATCAATGGGGAAGGCAAAAGCTTGATCAACTACATCACCAACTACTTGAGGTAAGGGTTCTTAACCTTAAATCTCATCTTTTTCCTTCAACAACTCTATGGTTGATGTTAGGTTTCATAGATGGAGAAAATGGGTTTGAGATACAAAAATCTATTTTCTTTGTTAGTTCTTGTTTTTGTTGATTGGAATGAGTCATTTTCAGCTTAATGAATACAAGATGGTTGTTTTTGTCTTTAGACAAAGTTAGGTAGTTCCTTGAGTTGGAACTTAGAAAATGGGTATGTGAGGTTATGGTTTAGGCCATTAATCCATGCTTAAATGAACCAACGGGTTGTAAGAGTGCTACAACATTTTTAGAAAGTGTTAGTTGTGTTAGAAATCACCTAGAAGCTGATTTTGGATGTTTGAAATTTTCTATGTTCCAATAGAATAGTAGCAGAATTTTGCAGAATTATGTGTTGGCCGATCATCGCTCAGGTGCTTGGAGTTAGGCGCCCAGGCGCCCACAATCTAGAGAGCAAATTGCGTGCAGCAGAGTATTGGGTGCCTAGGTGCCTGGTGCTGGGCACTTAAGCACCAGTGGCATAACAGAACAAGGCAAGTCTTTGCCCAACCAGCGCCTAGGGCCACTTAGGTGCTGGGCTCAAAATTGGCCAAGTCCATTTTATGGACATTTTGAACTTCCCAATCAGTTAGGATCTTTTTTATATGCTTTCTTAAGTGTGTCAAGACACTTTTAGGGATATTTCACAAAGGAAATAACCACGTAGCATATAAGAATAAGTTGGAGTTTTTAAGCTTTTCAATAGTTATGGATGGCTTAAAATAGGTGTCTAGAACCTTCAGCACATTAGTGTGGCATAGAATACCACTTGTTTTGTGATTGAAAGGTAAGGTAGATACAAGTTTGATAAGAAAGTTATACTTATCTTAGAGGCATAGTTTACTCTCTTACAGTCAAAGTTGAACTAAATATGCAAATTTCTAGAGATATACTCTATTACCTCATTAAGTTGGGTTCAAATGGAGTGTTAGCAAAGAATGGTTCCTTTACTTGTTAAAGTTGAACCATAGTACAATTATTCTAATTAAGAGAGTGAGTTAAACCCCTTAACCTTACAAAGGAGTGAGTAAAGCTTTTTGCTAAGGAGGTAATTGTGAGAGTAAAGTGTCTGTACAACACTTTACGTAAGACAAAGTAGTGAGTTAAGCTATTTGTCAAGTAACATGAGGAGTGAGATCAACCCTTATGTAGTGTAGTAAAGTGAGATAAGCTTACTACCAAGAGCTATAGGATGAGTCAAGTGCTAAGTTAGGCAAAGAAGCGAATTAACCAATTTGCCAAGTATAGTTGATATTATACAGTTATATGGGCGATTGTGTAATATTGAGATAGTTTAGATTTCTATATGTTATGGGCAATTCTGTAATGTTGAGATAGTTTAGATTTGTATGTAATTTACATTGTTTAATGCCATGAAATATATGTATATTACTAAGAATTTTTATATTCTCACCTCTTTCTGTGTTTCCATGGTAAAAGCAGGTCAAGACTCTTCTAAAGGAATAAAGAGAATGAAGAAAAAGAAACAAGACTCGATAGTTTTAGTTTTTGTTGTATAAACAACTCTTGTATTTGTTTACTTTGGGTTGAAAAATGTTGTATATATAACACTTTGCCTATGAGGCTTTTGATGTGTATATATGTATGATCTTCTTTTATCGTGGCTCTCTATATTTAATTATTTAATTATATGGGATTAGAAAGATAGTAAGAATAGAAGTAACATGGTTAATGCTTTATATTTTTATATATGTAAGTTATATCAAGATATTGATATTAGGGTGTTACATTATGGTATCAGAGCAGTTTGTAACACCCTCAAAAGCATGTTAGGCTTGTAGATGGTTACAGAGGTAGTCTAATACTTTCTTAACATGCTGGTTTTGTTTTGTGACAAATTGGGTTAGTTTAGGCACTTTGCTGCAACACAGAAGGTGAAAAGTAGCCTAAAATAACTCAAAGAATGGCTTTAGAGGCTAAGTTGAGGGAAACAAGTATGTGTAACGTCCTAATACTAATATCCCAATATGCGTAGTACACAAAGAGATATTTAGTACTACAATGTCACTACATACTTATTAATCTGATACATATATCCATAATACTCATTGGAAACATTATAGAGAGCTATATGAAATGCGAAAAACATATACATCATAGCAAAATGCATATGTATATACAATGTTAGCGTTAGCAAAAACTTGAAGTATTACATAATTCTTTACATTACAAAAGAAGTACTAAAAGATACAATAATCATAACATAAACTATAAAACTAATCTACTCTTTAGCTTCCTTTTTCTTCTTATTCTTTGAAGAACTTTCACCTCGAATTACATGGAAACATAGCCGGGTGAGAAATAACATTTCTCAGTATGAGTAAACCAAAACCATCATACATAACATAATAAACATAATCTTAACATATGCTAAATAAGATATGTTTAAAGCATCTACAAGGTCTAACTTTAACATCTAGATAAACCAAGTTAACATACATTTCATACATACATGCTTAGCCCAACTTAGAACCAAGATGTTAAGCTTAGGAATAGTAGTTTAGTGTATTATCTTGTGGTAAATAGAGAAAAAGCTCATCCTCACATCACATGTACCCTGGAACGCTGAGAAGTTCGGGCTAAATTGTAGCATCCTAATATTTCTATCCCGATATATCAGACATATATAAGAATAACAAATACTAGCCATGCTACTTCAAAACATACTTCAACTAAACCCATAACATTTACACAAATAATTATGGAGAGCCATGATAACAAAAGTTATATACATACATCATTGCCTAAAAGGCACATCATAATACATAAACTTTCTTACAAATTAGATTAAGTATAATATATATAAGCTTAGTCAACATAAAAGCCTATAAACTATACTAATCTTCATCTATCTTCTTCTTCCCTTTTGAAGAACTTGCACTTGGATTTACATGACAACATAAATCGGGTGAGAAATCACAATTCTCAGTAGAAGTATTCAAAAACCAGCATATATAATCACAAAGAATACACAACTTTTAAACTAATACTTCAATCACAGAAGTATGCAATCGCCCATACAATTGCAATGTCATGATAGCAACTGCCCATACAATTGCCATGCTATGCCAAATTATGTCTAGTGTTTATGCCTATGTAATATTCTAAGCATAAAATGAATAATCATATGATACCAAGTCCATGGCAATGTCATGTTATGCACAAATCTTGAACAAAGTAATAGAAATCCCATCAATAACCTTGTACAAGCATTGGAACCCAATTCCAACAATTTTCTCTTAGTGCATTGTGAAATCTATCAACTACACGATTTTCAACAATTATAAGGAAATTCATCCTCAATTTACAAGGAAACTCATCCTCAATACAGAAGGAAATCCATCCTCAATTTAATATATATAACATATATACAACCATGTCTAATTACTTTCCATAATTAGCATTACAAATCATTCTTGGTTTATCACATTCTCACTTCATCAAATACTCTTATTGGAGTCTCACCACTCTCTAAGAAGTATAAAGGAAGAAACTACACCATAAAAGGCCTCATTGTGCAACACCCTCCTTAGGGTATCACATTTCAGACCAACTTCTTATAAATTATTCTCCTAAGTTATAAAATATTTGATATTATTCAAATACGAGTTGCAAAATTTCTTTTCGTGGATAATATAAACTTATTAAACAAAGTACACCAGATACAAGCATTGGATAACATACTTTACACATAAACAAAAATTACTACAATACATGTCCATAATACTTACATACCCCAAAACGTAACCAACCTAGACTGGCCCAAGTTCACAACATCTAGGAACAAGAGTTCTCCTCAAAAGACAAATTCCCTAACTAGGAATGTCTCGACGGATAGAAATCCGACCTAAGGATATATCGAAGTTCTCTCTAGGAGTATAGTGAAATTCATTCTACAACTCCCTGATAGGTAAAATAACGTCTACATATGCCACCGTATAAAATGAAGTAATGACCCCATGGCGAGTCCTACTTACTGATAAAGTAATGTCACCACAATACTCTGTATGCTTTGAGTCCCAATGAACACGCTAAGCCTCAGCGCCTTCAAGAAACTATAGCCTAAAGAAATCTAGCTAATTCCTCCTTGCCGTCATCGCAGTCTTCACAGAAGTAAGCATACAATAGAAATAGACAGAACAATACAGCAAAGAGGTGAGATCCCCTACATCGCATACCAAAATGGAAGCAAAAAAATGATACAAACAACAATGTCGTTCCATACATACAATCTATAAATTAATATAAAACTAGTAGATATATTCATGACATTTAATAAATAAATAATCCAATAAACTTGCAACACAATATCAGGTAAAATGATAATACCACAATCATATTATATCACAATAATACTATATCATAACAGTATTAAATACTGACTATGCATATGCACGATGTGTATGTTGACCATCCTTATGTATAATACAACCAATTCCTACTCCATGGAGCTAGATTCAAATTCAGAGATGAACGATCCAGAAGATCTGTCCCCCCTAAAAGACATTCTACGTGGGATCAAGAAAAGAAATAGTGGTTGTCGGGCTGCCAGTGCGTTACAATCGATTTATCACGGCCAGGGGTATATATATATTGTGATAGCATAATCACAAAGTGAATCACTGCGCCCTGACATCCCCCAAGATTTGGTCCAGATCCACTATCCTGTGAGTTTCCGTTCACTCTTTAGGCATCACGCCACAACAGCCACTAGCTGTATAATGCTCAAATGCATATCAAACTACCATTGTACCATTCCCAATGATATTAAAGTAACTACCCATACAATTGTCTAATACCATTAGTATCAATGATATTATATAACCGCCCATACAACTACATAATACCAATGATCCACTCGGGTTCAGAACTTCGGTTCCACAAGCACAATGCTAAAAATATAAACCATTTGGGTACAGTACATTGGCCCTACAGCAAAACTCGCTGTTCCTCTTAATCACGTAGCGATATTATCGCATTTTCACAATCGTGTAACACTTCAGTTATGTTTTCAAATCGCATAATGATTTTTCAATGTTTTCTCAATCACGTAGCTAAAAATTACTATTTTTAAATTGCGTAAGAGTTTTTCTACGTATTTTCAAACGCATAAAATATTTCTAACATATTTTAAGCTTAAATTAAAACTTTTCTCATTTAATATCAAAATTAGACTTTAATCCCAATATTTCCTTAATAAATTACCTTTAAATATTATTTTCTAATATTTTCTTCACAGAACTGTATTTCTTTGATTAACTGGGAATATTACAGCTCAAATTTTCCTAACGCACTTCAAAACCCAAAGGGTGAGCTATACATCAGTAAATTTCAAGTTTTGACTTTTATCTCACTTAATACTCTAATTACACTAATTTAATTCTAAAAATTAGTTTACTTTCTTTTTACATCTCAAAATTCGCTAAATTGAGTTCTTGTTAATTAATCCTTCAAGACTACACTTAAGAAAATATTTTTAGTCTAAAATACTAACTCTTGGCATGTTGGCCGAAAATCCATTTACTGGTTACCTAATCATCTAAAATCCATACTTAGTAAAATATTTCAAGTGGTTTATTCCAAAATCATCATTGAGGCCGTGAGCTTCTTAGTTATTTGAACCCAAAATAGTTTTCCTTTCCACATGATTCTTATCATATATAGCATATCATATATTCATGCTCACTATTAACGTAATAAAATCATATTAAGCATTTAATCATAATTTAGTCATAATCATACTATCTCACATATATAAATCATGCATAAATATCAAAGCAATAGAAATCACATATAATCTAATAAACATAAACCAATAACCACACAATCGAGTGAATAAATCCTCACATGAATTTTCCACTCACAAACACAAACAAATTCATTCATTCACCACCACATATGGCCGATGAGGTTAATCTCCCTCTTACCTGGTGTGTAGCTTCCTAAGCTCCTTGTAAAACTCTCTTTGTATCAATCCTTCACCACCAAGTAGATCTTAGAATTAAAACAAACACATAAAAATTAGTATCTAAGGCTTGACTAAGATGACCATAAATCAAACATGGTCTTAGGATTCCAAGAATCAAGTAAGAAAAGAAAATCATGAACATCACCTTAAAAACCCTAGAGCTTGAATCGAAGAATCAAGCTTGAAGATGATAGATTTAGGTCTTGATCACAACATGAAAGTTGCTTAGAATCAAGTTTAGGATCAAGTGATATGATTAGATTGAATTATGAGTGATTGGAAGGTAATTTAGAGAGTGAGGCCTTGAACTACACAAGGAGAGAAAAGTAAGTGCTTTTGTGTTCTTTGCTTGATAGAAAGGGGAAGATGAATGAATCTTGAGAAGTTCATAAGATGAAAGTGTCTTGGATTGATGAGAGGATTCAAGATATGATGTTAGATGAAATTATGGAAGATTGGAGGTAGGTGTTGGGTTTAGTGGCCGAATCCCTCAAGAGAAGAGAGAATGGAGTTCTTGGTGTTCTTAGAAGAGAGAGAAAAATATGAAAGGCTTTTTGTTACCACAAAGTGTTAGAAAATGAAGTAGAATAGCCTATTTCTCTATACATGGCCGTGTAGTAGCTTTGGATAGGAAACTATGGCTTGTTTTGCAAGATAGAAAACTATCACATGGTCTTACATGGTTCCACATGGCCTAGGTCACTTTGAGGTCATTCTTTGGCCATTAGATAATTCATGAACACACTAGAATCACCTAGTAACCGTGTGACTTAATGGAAAGCTAACTTAGTTTTGATTTCAATTAGTTTCTAGTTACATATGGTTTAGGTAGTTAGTCCAATTAAGCTAACTTAGTTAGGTTATTTAGTTACATAACTAACTATCTAATTACTTGATTAGATCATGCATTTATCATGCATTGATCATCCTTCTAGAAAAACCCTAGATATTTTCTTGTAACCATGGACTCCAAGTATTAGTTAACTTAGTTTGTTCCACTTAGTCACTAATTAGGCTATTAAGTAACTTAGTTAGTTCATCTAGTTACTTAATAACTAGTCCAACCATTAATGTTGACTTCATCTCCTAACTATTGATTTAATCTAAGGTGGATATCCTAAGCTTCCTTATCAAGTTTACTATCACACCATTGATTAGATCAATGGTGATGATCAAATGCTTCTTCATCAAGTTTTCCATTCAACGATTTAAAACAAAGTCCATGCCACTAAGTTTCACCAATTTCTATTGGTTAATCATAAAGCTAGGTAATGATGGTTCATAATTACACTTAAGATATTTAGCTTAGATATTTTCACTTAGATATTTTACGTAGATATTTTACTGAGATATTTTACTAAGATATTTTACTGAGATATTTAAGGAGATATTTTTCGTTAGATATTTTATTCTTAGATATTTATCCATAAATATTTTAATAGGTGAGTCATCATAGAGAAGTTTCTAGAAAAAGAATGATAAGATAAGCTTGAAAGAGAAAGTAGCCAATTTGAATTTGTCTTCTAGCTTGAGTAGTCAATTTGAATTTCTCCTCTTCAACTTGAGTATCCAATTTGCCTTCTTCCTGCTTGCCATTGGTTCATCACTTTGAGTCATCGCCAGCAAGATATTTTCCTGAAAATATTACCCAATGGACAATAGCTACTACTATTATTACTCAATGGATAATAGAAAACTCAGATAAAGAAAATATTCATCAACTGTTCCCGGTTTTGGGTTTAGTAAGATCCCCCGATCCTGCCTTGACAGTCTGAAATTTCTGGTCTAGGAAAAATTTTTATTTTTTTGGGTCCACCTCGGGTCCTCCCCGGGCCTACACATATCTCAAAATAATATTGAAATAATCACAAATTCAGAAAATTCCACAAAAATTCTCAAAAATCATAAAAAATTATAAAACTCATATTTTTAGAAAAAATGAAATTCAGGCATACAGTTCAAAAATAATATTAAAATAATCAAAATAGTTAAAAATTCCCAGAATTTAACAAAAATTCACAAATATTATAAAACGTATATATATCAAGTAAAACGAAAATTTGGGGTGTTACAACTCTCCCCCTCTAAAAAGAATGTCGTCCTCGAAATTTCTCTTACCTTTATAACAAATAAGAATATTACTCCTTAATCTTGTCTTCAAGTTCCCCCGTAGCATTTCCAGTTACATCGTTTCCAGATCACATTTTTGCTTCTCTCAAATTTCCTCCATCAAACTATTTGAAACAGTAATCGTGTTTAAACAAATTCTCCCTAGTGTCAAATCCACAGATAACCTCATATCCTTGAATTATTCTATCAATTCATTCTCCTTAACCATCATAGTAGATACACTAAGTACATTTTCTACTTAAGGCATCCGCCACGACATTCGCCTTTTCCGGAATGACATTGAAGTTGAAAATCGTAGTCTTTCCAGAAATTCTAACTATCGTCTCTACCTCTTATCAAACTCCTTCTAATTGAACAGGCATTCCAAGCTCTTGTGATTGCTGTAGACATTGTAAGTTGATCCATAAAGAAATCATCTCCAGATTTTCAACGCAAAAATGACTATCACAAATTCCAAAACGTGAATCGGACAACTCTTCTCATGCACATTCCACTGCCTTGAAGTATACGTCATAATCTGTTTATTTTGCATCAACGCACAACCTCAACCCAAAAGTTTGAACTTTTTCTAACCATAATTCGCACTTAGACAGCTTCGTGTATAACTTCTTCTTTTTCTTCAGAGTTTGAAAAACCGCATCGAGATGTTCAGCATGTTCCTCTGAACTTCGAGAATAGATCAGGATATCGCCAACAAGGACAACGACAAATCTGTCTTGGAACATCTTCTACTTTCCCCCGAATCTGATGATAATCAGAATGCAAATCGATCTTGAAGAAAACAGTGACACCCTTCATATGATCTTCTAGATCCCATGTTGTAACTCCTATCACATCATTTCAGATTATCTTTACTAAGGCAACTTCTCTGAGTTGTTTCACTTGTCTATCCTAAATCTTAACAGAAAATGTCTCATAGATCGAGTTCACTTTATAATCATACTATATTTGATACTATGACATGGGTTGGATCAAGAATATATTTTTGTTAGTCATGGCAACCATTACCCAAGAGGGGGGTGAATTGGGTATTAAAAAACTTTTCACAAAAGCTCTTAAAATAAACACAAATATTTAAGCTATTAAATAAAAGAGAAAGAATTGTGAGATGAAGAATAAAAGCTTTAACAACAGCAAATGAATAAGTGTGTAATAATATAAAATTACGTAAAATAAAGATTGCATAAAATAAAGAGATAAAGAGAAGAAGAGCAGGCACGATATTTATCCTAGTTCGACCACTAACCACTTGTGGTCTACGTCCAGTCCCCGAAACACAGTTCGATATTTTCCACTATATGTACAAGCTTCAATAGGTTCTTGCAACCGTTACATAAAAGAGTACTTTTCACACATAGGGAAACTCTACCCTTGTGCTAAAGTCTCAGCCTGCAGGGATACCTCACCCTTATACAAACCTTAGAGGGATACCTCACCCCCTTTACAGACCTTGAAGGATACCTCACCCTCAATATAGAAGAATAGAAATATAGATGAAGAGAAACTCTCACTCAGAGTAAATTATACAAATTGAAGCTCTATGAAGCTCTCTAAGGATATCTCAAATTTTGGCGAAAAAGAGCGCAGAAATTTGGTAAAATATGGTTCACAAAATAAAGCAAGAAATAGTTGTTTCAGATAATTGGGTTGTGTTAAAAGATGTCCCAAAAACATGTATTTATAGTGTTCTAAGAAAAAGAGCCATTGGGTATAAATTAATATCACATTAAAAGCCTTTGAAAATAGTCGTTGCGTAATTTTGGGCATGTGTATTCGAATACCCCTTAAGTTATTCGAATATTCCTTTAAAAAGTTACGTTCCCTAACATTTCTATTCGAATGCCAAGTTTGGTATTCGAATAAACCTTCAAAAACGTGTTCTGGAACGTTTTCTAAGCCATGGTATTTGAATGCCACATCCTGTATTCGAATACCCCTTTAAAAAACTCATTCAGGAACGTTTTCTGGGCTGTGGTATTCGAATACCACATGCTGTATTCGAATACACCTTCCTGATTTCAATAACTGACTTTAAAAGGTCATAACTTCTTCATTTCTTATCCGTTTAAAGCAAATTACTAGTCATTGGAAAGATCTTTAAGTCTATTTTCAAATGAAAGAAGTTTCAAAACCAAACTCAAAGTAATTTGAAAGATATGATCAAAAGAGTAACCAAAGGTCAGTTTTGCAAAACTCAAACTTTGCTATTTTTCAAGGATTTGAACTATTACCATAACTAGCTTTTCAAAACTTGTTTGTTAGATATTTTAACATGTGAAAACCATTTGTAAAGATTTGAAAAACATATTTGAGATATCCATAAGGCTTCTTACATAAAGACCCTAAGTCCTAAAAGCTATACCATTTAAACTTCCTTTAGACTTGGTCTTTGACATGACTTTGATGTTATTAATACCTTCATGAGATAGACATTCACATTCTCCTTGTGTTGAGCTTAATATATATCTTTTGCTTTCTTGTTTGCAAGCTCATTCTTGGTACTTGGACTATCCTACAAAGTATTGCTCACTTAAACAAGCATAGTTAGTCCAAATTCACAATTCAATATCTTCATATGCATGAATCATAAATGTATAACTCTAGTTAGTTTAACATGCATATAAAACTTTCATAGACACATCCAAATAAGATATTTATCAATTACTAATGGATATGCTCCATATAGGATGCAACAAAGAACATAAGCAAAGTATTCTTTTTGTCTTATATTTGTCATCATCAAAACTTAACATATAAAACCATTTAGGGCAAACTTATATCCACAATCTCCCCTTTTTTGATGATGACAAATCTGTTGATGAGCAATATTCAAGAATAGATATTCATGTAAGCATATCAAACAATAAGCATATCAAGCATATATTTTTCTTTCTAATTTTCACTCCCCCTATTTGACATCAACAAAAAAGCTTAAAAAAAAAATTAGATACTACATATGATTCAAGAATAGAGAGATGAAATAAATATGCTTGCAAGATATAGAGGATTATTCACGCAAGGCTTGTCATAGTTTTGTATATCAATATTTAGCATATGACAATATTAAAACGCTTTATGTAATCAAACAAGGATGTAAGCCAAAAGATATAAACAGCTTAAGAGCTAGGCTCCCCCTCAAAATATGCATATTATCAAAATAATAGATAAAGGAAATATGTACGTGAAGACCATGTAAGCACATTACCTTAAAGAAAAGTAAGGCAAATATACATCTTCTTAATTCCTCAAACAAAAAATAATTTTTCATTAAGCATATAGCCGATAACACGCTTGCTTTCATGATATGTAGACAATTTTAAAGCATATAAAGCATACATAAGCATTATAGACCCTTATGTACCAAGATATATAACAAATTAATGAACTATATAATAGAATGAATATAATCATGTGTTAAACATAATATTCAAATTTTATTAAGTACATATGATTCTATTAATCAATTAAGGCCTACACGGAATATACCTCAAATTTATTGACTTTGCATGTGAGTGTGCATAAGAGGTAAAAGCTTTCGATACCTTAGCCTTGGTAATCAAGGAAAGACTTTTTCTTATCCATTGCTTCTCTTTTGGAGTCTTGAACTTTGCAAGTTCTACATTTTGTACTTGAGAAGCTTTGGTTGAAGCCATCTTCCTTCTTTGACCAAAGTTTCTACCATTAAGCTTTGAAAGCATTCTCCTTGATGATTCCTCTTTCTTTTGACTAATTTGTCCATCCTTTTGAGAAATATTCTGCATAATTGAAACACTAGGAGGACACTTTGGTACCCACTTCATTTTGGGTCCTTGAATGTTAGTATTAGGGCCTTTAGGATTTTTAGGAACCCATACCATACAATTTCTCATATAAAGATTTCTTCTATAATTGCATAAATGAGAAATATGTCCTAGATGACTACAAAAATTACAAATAATTGAATTTAATGATGGCTTAATCATTTGAATATCATTTTTGAAAAACTTAAGCATTTTATTGTTATTATATTCTAAATTAATTTTGCCATAAGCCTTGCTTGAATTTTCACATGTAATAACATTAATTTTATTCTTATTAACAAGCATAGAAATTAAGTAATTACAATTATTAGCTTTGGCAAATTCAGAATATAAGTCCTTAACTTGATTTTCTAAATTAATGCACTTTTCACAAGAAGATGAGATTTCACATTTTAAAGACATTTCCTCATCAAGAAAAATATATTCATTTTTCAAAGTTTTAATTTCATTTTCAATAAAGGAAATATTTTCCAAACACGATAAGTTTTTCTTTTCTAAATTTAATAAACCATCATACAATTCATTATATGCACTTTGCAACTCATCATAGGGAGGACTATAATATAGTTTAGAATTATTTACCTCAAAGTCTTTTTTAGCCATATAGGAAGTAGTTTCAATTTCTAGGGTACTTGCCTCTTTAAGAGAATCACATTCTTCCTCATCAATTTTGTTTTGCTTTGCCTTTTCTTCAAATTGAGCATCATTGTCACCAAGTGGCATTTGACTCCCTTCAATAGTTTGAGTATCACTTTAAGGATATTTTTCACGACAAGTTTCCTTCAATGGCGTTTGCTCTTCTTGCTTTCTATATACAACTTTATGCACAAAATCATTATTAGCAAGATAAATAGCATCAAGAGCATCCCATATATCTTTAGCACTAGAGCAATTTTTAATTTTAGCATAAGCATCATCATTCAAACTACTTCTCAAAATTTGTATAACTCTAATGTTCAAAGAAAAATATTTCTTGTCATAGGTATCCCAAGTTTGTTTTGGTTTACAAATAAATCCATTTAGCACAACATCCCACAAATCCAAATCAATAGATTGCATATAAAACTCTATTATAATTTTCCAATAAACAAAATGCACACCATCAAAGAATGGTGGTTTATCAATTTCAAAACCTTCCATTTTAAAAAAAACTTTCAAGGTTGCCAACAAACAGGGATCTTTAACTCTAAGCGGTTAAGCTTTCACCAGAGCACGAAGCTCTGATACCACTTGTTAGTCATGGCAACCATTACCCAAGAGGGGGGTGAATTGGGTATTAAAAAACTTTTCACAAAAGCTCTTAAAATAAACACAAATATTTAAGCTATTAAATAAAAGAGAAAGAATTGTGAGATGAAGAATAAAAGCTTTAAGAACAGCAAATGAATAAGTGTGCAATAATATAAAATTACGTAAAATAAAGAGATAAAGAGAAGAAGAGCAGGCACGATATTTATCCTGATTCGACCACCAACCACTTGTGGTCTACGTCCAGTCCCCGAAACACAGTTCAAGATTTTCCACTATATGTACAAGCTTCAATAGGTGCTTGCAACCATAACATAAAAAAGCACTTTTCACACACAGAAAAACTCTACCCTTGTGCTAAAGTATCAGCTTGCAGGGATACCTCACCCTTATACAAACCTTAGAGGGATACCTCACCCCCTTTACAGACCTTGAAGGATACCTCACCCTCAATATAGAAGAATAGAAATATAGATGAAGAGAAACTCTCACTCAGAGTAAATTATACAAATTGAAGCTCTATGAAGCTCTCTAAGGATATCTCAAATTTTGGCGAAAAAGAGCGCAAAAATTTGGTAAAATATGTTTCACAAAATAAAGCAAGAAATAGTTGTTTCAGATAATTGGGTTGTGTTAAAAGATGTCCCAAAAACATGTATTTATAGTGTTCTAAAAAAAGAGTCATTGGGTATAAATTAATATCACATTAAAAGCCTTTAAAAATAGCCGTTGCGTGATTTTGGGCATGTGTATTCGAATACCCCTTAAGTTATTCGAATACTCCTTTAAAAAGTTACGTTCCTTAACGTTTCTATTCGAATACCAAGTTTGGTATTCGAATAAACCTTCAAAAACTTGTTCTGAAACATTTTCTAAGTCATGGTATTCGAATGCCACATCCTGTATTCGAATACCCCTTTAAAAAACTCGTTTAGGAACGTTTTCTGGGCTGTGGTATTCGAATACCACATGCTGTATTCGAATACACCTTCCTAATTTCAACAACTGACTTTAAAATGTCATAACTTCTTCATGTCTTATCCATTTAAAGCAAATGACTAGTCATTGGAAAGATCTTTGAGTCTATTTTCAAATGAAAGAATTTCAAAACAAAACTCAAAGTATTTTGAAAGATATGATCAAAAGAGTAACCAAATGTCAGTTTTACAAAACTCAAACTTTGCTATTTTTCAAGGATTTGAACTATTACCATAACTAGGCTTTCAAAACTTGTTTGTTGGACATTTTAACATGTGAAAACCATTTGTAAAGATTTGAAAAATATATTTGAGATATCCATGAGGCTTCTTACATAAAGACCCTAAGTCCTAAAAGCTATACCATTTAAACTTCCTTTAGACTTGGTCTTTGACATGACTTTAATGTTATTAATACCTTCATGAGATAGGCATTCACATTCTCCTTGTGTTGAGCTTAATATATATCTTTTGCTTTCTTGTTTGCAAGCTCATTCTTGGTACTTGGACTATCCTACAAAGTATTGCTCACTTAAACAAGCATAGTTAGTCCAAATTCACAATTCAATATCTTCATATGCATGAATCATAAATGTATAACTCTAGTTAGTTTAACATGCATATAAAACTTTCATAGACACATCCAAATAAGATATTTATCAATTACTGATGGATATGCTCTATATAGGATGCAACAAAGAACATAAGCAAAGTATTATTTTTGTCTTGTATTTGTCATCATCAAAACTTAACATATAAAACCATTTAGGGCAAACTTATATCCACAATTTTCTCAGTTGAAATACATGGAAGACACTGTGAAGGTTAGAAAGAAAAGTGATAAGGCTATTCAGTAGATTACCAGATTTACTCGACAAGGAATTTGATATGGTCAAATAAATTTAGAAATGAACTTTCTGGATTCAAATCCAAAAATCTCAGTCTTAGGGAACACTAAGGTTTTACTAAAACAATATAGGAATATAACAAGATATGGTTGGAAGATAACCAATCCTTTCATAAAATCATGAATTCAAATAGATGTGATTTTAGACAAGCAAATCAAATCAACAAAAGAGATTTGATCTTTAATAGATATAGGGTAGAATTAGAAAACTTGAGTATAAACAACAAGTTTAACAAGAAGAGTAGAAATACTCAAATCAAAAGATAACAAAGACACGGATAACTCAAATCGATTTACTCAGTCTATTTGTCAAAGAAGTAAACAAACCAAATTAACAGAAAAGTTCCAATCGAGAATAGTAATAGGATAGTTTTAAGCAAACTTGAGTAGTAATAGCAAGTTTAGCAGTTGAAGTAGCATTATTCAAGTTAAAAGGAAACAAAAACACAGATAACCCAAATAGTTCACACAGTCATAGACCATAAAAGAATGGGTTACCTAGCGAGTTATACAGTACAATTTTAAGATTACTCTCTATAGCACAACTTCCGTGTTTCTTAAGTTTTTATATTTGAACGCTTCCATTCCATTATTTGTTTTGACTTTTTCTTCTACTTGTGATCTTGAAACACGTGCATTACTAACGGAAGGTTCCTTCTTTGATTATGTACAGCCTCTAGCAACATGTCCGGGCTTTTTGCACTTGAAACAAATTATGTCCTTGCTTGTACATTCCGTTGTCAAATGAGCCTTTCCATACTTCTTACATTTTGATGCTGATGCTATAGTCTGATCAAATCCATTGCCACTAGTACTTCCTCCATTTGTTCATTGTTACTTCCCCGGTGGTCACATATACGACTTTTGCTAAAATCGATTGACCTTACATTTCCTTGCCTTTGGATTATCGAGGATTCAAAGTTACAGCTTCTTGCATCCTGATACTGGTCGAACTCTAATAAACCTTGAAGTTCAGTTATTAGTTCCTGCTACTGAACGATCTTCTGACTTTGTTGTACCGCTATGTCAACCATCCTCTGCATTACACTTCTAGCTGCTACCATACGATCATCGTCATGTCTCGCGTCCACATGCTTACGTCTACTATGATCCATTGTCTTTCTTCAAAGACAAACAAATCAAAACACAATGAGACCAAACGTAACCATTTCAAACATTGTTGTCTCCTTGTGGAAACCAAACAATATATCTTTGTGTTTGGTGTCAGAGAAACACACAGCACAAACAAGACAAACCTACCCACAAACCCAAAAGACTCTAACTTGGGCTCTGATAACAACTAATGTAACACCCTTCATAAGGTATCACATTTTAGACCAACTTCTTATAAATTATTCTCCCAAGTTATAACATATTTGATATTATTAAAATACGAGTTTCAAAATTTCTTTTCGCAGATAATATAAACTTATTAAACAAAGTACACAAGATACAAGCATTGGATAACATACTTTACACATAAACAAAAATTACTACAATACAAGTCCATAATATTTACATAACCCAAAATGTAACCAACCTAGACTGGCCCAAGTTCACAACATCTAGAAACAAGAGTTCTCCTCAGAAGACAAATTCCCTAACTAGGAATGTCTCGATAGATAGAAATCCGACCCAAGGATATATTAAAGTTCTCTCTAGGAGTATAGTGAAATTCATTCCACAACTCCCTGATAGGTAAAATAACCTCTACGTAAGCCACCGTATAAAACGAAGTAATGACCCCATGGCGAATCCTACTTACTGATAAAGTAATGTCACCACAATACTCTATATGCTCTGAGTCCCAATGAACACGCCAAGCCTTAGCGCCTTCAAGAAACTGTAGCCTAAAGAAATCTAGCGGATTCCTCCTTGCCGTCATTGCAGTCTTCAAAGAAGTAAGCATACAATAGAAATAGACAAAATAATACAACAAAGAGGTGAGATCCCCTACATCGTATACCAAAATGGCAGCAAAGAAATGATACGAATAATAATGTCGTTCCATACATACAATCCATAGATTAATATAAATCCAACAAATATATTCATGACATTTAATAGATAAATAATCCAATAAACTTGCAACACAATATCAAGCATAATGATAATACCACAATCATATTATATCACAATAATACTATATCACGACAGTATGAAATGCTGACTATGCATATACATGATGTGTATGCTGACCATCCTTCTATACAATGCAACCAGTTCCTACTCCATGGAGCTAGATTCAAATTCAGAGAAGAACGTTCTAGAAAATCTGTCCCCCCTAAAAGACAGTCTGCACCGGATCAAGAAAAGAAATAGTGGTTGTCGGGCTGCTAGTGCATTGCAGTCGGTCTATCATAGCCAGGGGTATATATATATTGTGATAGCATAATCACAAAGTGAATCACCGCAACCTAACATCCCCCAAGATCTGGTCCAGATCCACTATCCTGTGAGTTCCCGTTCACTCTTTAGGCATAAAACGCCACAACAGCCACTAGCTGTATAATGGTCAAATGTATATCAAACTACCATTTTACCGTTCCCAATGATATTAAAGTAACTGCCTATACAATTGTCCAATACCATTAGTATCAATGATATTATATAACCGCCCATACAACTACATAATACCAATGATCCACTCGGGTCCAAAACTTCGGTTCCACAAGCACAATGCTAAAACCGTAAACCACTTGGGTATAGTACATCGGCCCTACAGCAAAACTCGCTATTCCTCTTAATCACATAGCGATATTTTTACATTTTCACAATCGCATAACACTTTAGTTACATTTTCAAATCCCGTAATGATTTTTCAATGTTTTCTCAATCGTGTAGCTAAAAATAACTGTTTTTAAATTGCGTAAGACTTTTTCTACATATTTTCAATCGCGTAAAATATTTTTAACATATTTTAAGCTTAAATTAAAACTTTTCTCATTTAATATCAAAATTGGTTTTTAATCCCAATATTTCCTTAATAAATCACCTTTAAATAATATTTTCTAATATTTTCTTCACAGAACTGTATTTCTTTGATTAACTTGGAATATTGCAGCTTAAAATTTCCTAACGCGCTTCAAAACGCAAAGGGTGAGCTATACGTCAATAAATTTTAAGTTTTGACTTTTATCTTACTTAATACTCTAATTACACTAATTTAACTCTAAAAATTAGTTTTATTTCTTTTTACATCTCAAAATTCACTAAATTGAGTTCTTGTTAATTAATCCCTCAAGACTACACTTAAGAAAATATTTTTGGTCTAAAATACTAACTCTTGGCATGTTTGCCGAAAATCCATTTACTAGTTACCTAATCATCTAAAATCCATACTTAGTAAAACATTTCAAGTGGTTTATTCCAAAATCATCATTGAGGACGTGAGCCTCTTGGTTATTTGAACCCAAAATAGTTTTCCTTTCCACGTGATTCTTATCATATACAGCATATCATATATTCATGCTCACTATTAACGTAATAAAATCATATTAAGCATTTAATCATAATTTAGTCATAATCATACCATCTTACATATATAAATCATGCATAAATTTCAAAGCAATAGAAATCACATATAATCTAATAAACATAAACCAATAACCACACAATTGAGTGAATAAATCCTCACATGGATTTTCCACTCACAAACACAAACAAATCCATTCCTTCACCACCACATATGGCTGATGAGGTTAATCTCCCTCTTACCTGGTGTGTAGCTTCCTAAGCTCCTTGTAAAACTCTCTTTGTATCAATCCTTCACCACCAAGTAGATCTTAGAATTAAAACAAACACATAAAAATTGGTATCTAAGGCTTGACTAAGATGACCATAGATCAAACATGGTCTTAGGATTCCAAGAAATAAGTAAGAAAAGAAAATCATGAACATTGCCTTAAAAACCCTAGAGCTTGAATCCAAGAATCAAGCTTGAAGATGATAGATTTAGGTCTTGATCACAACATGAAAGTTGCTTAGAATCAAGTTTAGGATCAAGTGATATGATTAGATTGAATTATGAGTGATTGGAAGGTAATTTAGAGAGTGAGGCCGTGAGCTACACAAGGACAGAAAAGTAAGTGCTTTTGTATTCTTTGCTTGTTGGAAAGGGGAAGATGAATGAATCTTGAGAAGTTCACAAGATGAAAGTGTCTTGGATTGATGAGATGATTCAAGATATGATGTTAGATGAAATTATGGAAGATTGGAGGTAGGTGTTGGGTGTAGTGGTCGAATCCCTCAAGAGAAGAGAGAATGGAGTTCTTGGTGTTCTTAGAAGAGAGAGAAAAAGATGAAAGGCTTTTTGTTATCACAAAGTGTTAGAAAATGAAGTAGAATAACCTATTTCTCTATGCATGGTCGTGTAGTAGCTTTGGATAGGAAACTATCACTTGTTTTGCAAGATAGAGAACTATCACATGGTCTTACATGGTTCCACATGGCCTAGGTCACTTTGAGGTCATTCTTTGATCATTAGATGATTCATGAACACACTAGAATCACCTAGTAACCGTGTGACTTAATGGAAAGCTAACTTAGTTTTGATTTCAATTAGTTTCTAGTTACATCTAGTTTAGGTAGTTAGTCCAATTAAGCTAACTTAGTTAGGTTATTTAGTTACATAACTAACTATCTAGTTACTTGATTAGATCATGCATTTGTCATGCATTGATCATCCTTCTAGAAAAACCCTAGATATTTTCTTGTAACCATAGACTCCAAGTATTAGTTAACTTAGTTTGTACCACTTAGTTACTAATTAGGCTATTAAGTAACTTAGTTAGTTCATCTAGTTACTTAGTAACTAGTCTAACCATTAATTTTGACTTCATCTCCTAACCATTGATTTAATCTAAGGTGGATATCCTAAGCTTCCTTATCAAGTTTACTCTCACACCATTGATTAGATCAATGGTGATGATCAAAGGCTTCTTCATCAAGTTTTCCATCCAACAGTTTAAAACAAAGTCCATGCCACTAAGTTTCACCAATTTCTATAGGTAATGATGGTTCATAATTACACTTAAGATATTTAGCTTAGATATTTTCTGCTTAGATATTTTCACTTAGATATTTTACGTAGATATTTTACTGAGATATTTTACTAAGATATTTTACTGAGATATTTAAGGAGATATTTTTCATTAGATATTTTATTCTTAGATATTTATCCGTAGATATTTTAATAGGTGAGTCATCACAGAGAAGTTTCTAGAAAAAGAATAATAAGATAAGCTTGAAAGAGTAAGTAGCCAATTTGGATTTGTCTTCTAGTTTAAGTAGTCAATTTGAATTTCTCCTCTTCAACTTGAGTATCCAATTTGCCTTCTTCCTACTTGCCATTAGTTCATCACTTTGTGTCATCGCCAGCAAGGTATTTTCCTGAAGATATTACCCAATGGACAATAGCTACTGCTATTATTACTCAATGGATAATAGAAAAATCAGATAAAGAAAATTTCCGTCAACTGTTCTCGATTTCTGGTTTAGTAAGATCCCTCAATCCCTCCTTGACAGTCCGAAACTTTCTGGTCTAGGAAATATTTTTATTTTTCTGGGTCCGCCTCAAGTCCTCCCCGGGCTCACATATATCTCAAAATAATATTAAAATAATCACAAACTCAGAAAATTTCAAAAAAATTTCCAAAAATCGTAAAAATTATAAAACTCATATATTTTAAAAAAAAATGAAATTCAGACATACAGTTCAAAAATAATATTAAAATAATTAAAATAATCAAAATATTTAAAATTTCCTAGAATTTCACAAAAATTCACAAATATTATAAAACGTATTTATATCAAGAAAAATGAAAAATCAGGGTGTTACAACTCTCCCCATAGTAAAAGAATTTCATCCTCGAAATTTCTCTTGCCTTTATAACAAATAAGAATATTACTCCTTAATCTTGTCTTCAAGCTGTTGGTGTATGCCCTAGTGGCCAATACATTTTGTTTATATTGACATACATTATATTATGCTATTTTATATATGAGGCATTTCATTTATTGTGTTCTTTTTGATAAACATAATAAAGTCCTTAGAATAGTAAGTTTGATGCCATAGGACATCAAGTGGATGACTTGATCGTGAGATCCTTTTGGTTCTATTCTTAAATGTCTCAGTCAAGTATTATTGTTAATTAGGACAACAATAATACATTGAGACTAGTATGTGTAGAGAGATCGATGACCGCATCTCACGGGTCATGGATATGAGATATCAAGTCTTCACATTGGTACATATTAGAGTAATTGGATGACCCACCATGAGAACGCTATATGGATCGTTACGTGAGTGTCATAAGCGATTCTCATAGTGATAATGGTGTTTGTGGTCCTTTAACCTGAAATCACTACGATTCCTACATGAGGAGTTATGTGTTTTAATGCCATCAACGTCATCCGTAACAAGGTGATTATAAAGTTGGTTATTGGACATACCGCAAATCATGCGAGAGGGATGTGAGTGACCTAGATGGAATTTGTCACTCCTACATAACAGAGCGATATCTTCGCCCCCCGATTGAGTGAATCGCGAAATGCATGGCCATGCTCAAATGAGTCAATATGAGATATTGATCTCATTTATTGTTACAAAGTCTACTCGATATCGAAGAAACGAATGATTGGACTATACAAGGGTGACGCATTCCATGCCTTGTGTTCAATCTAGATATCTTTAAACTACACGGAAACATTGATCACGGATAGGTTATGTCAAATCACCGACATTCTCATTACTTGGGTACGTGATGTGTTGCTAGATACGCTCATCGTTTGTAATATTAAAATGAGATTTTAATATTACTACCAACGTCATGAGAAAGTGGTCGCACACTTAGAACAGACTAAATTGAGCAATAAGGATCCAAGTTGGACTCGATTCAATTGTGGGCCTAACTCATGACGAGATGGGTTTTAGGGTTGCATGCCTTCTTGCTACTCACACTCACTTAAGGCGCCACTATTATAAATAGTCTTGTTAAGGGGCTGCTATACATGTTACATCACAACCCTAGCCGCACCTAAGAAAGTGAGTGAGAGACAAGTGAAAGGTTCTTCTCTTCTATTCGCAGCTTGACTCCTTGCAAGTCTTGTTCATGTGGATCAGAAACATCGTCGCTATTACGGTGTTGGTGATTCACCTCGCTTGTGTTTATCACGCTTCAAGAGGCGGATTATGGACTTTTCGCATGGATCCGTGTAGGAATCCTATTATTCCGCTGCAAGATATTTTGATCCGCAATTCCCAACACAAGCTCCCCCATAGCATCTCCAGTTACGTCGTTTCCAAATCACCTTTCTGGTTCTCTCAAATTTCCTCCATCAAACTATTCGAAACAGTAATCGTGTTCAAACAAATTCTCCCTAGTGTCAAATCCACAGATAACCTCATATCCTTGAATTGTTCTATCAATTCATTATCCTTAACCATCATAGCAGATACACTAAGTACATTTTCTACTTATGGTATCTACCACGACATTCGCCTTTCCCGGAACGACATTGAAGTTGAAAATCGTAGTCTTTTTAGAAATTCTAACTATCGTCTCTGCCTCTTATCGAACTCCTTCTGATTGAACAGACACTCCAAGCTCTTGTGATTGCTGTAGACATTGTAGGTTGATCTATAAAGAAATCGTCTCCAGATTTTTAACTCAAAAACGACTATTGCAAATTCAAAAATGTGAATCAGAAAACTCTACTTATGCACGTTCCACTGCCTTGAAGTATATGTCATAATTTGTTTATTTTGCATCAACGCACAACCTAAACCCAAAAGTTTGAACTTCTTCTAACCAAAATTCACACTTGGACAGCTTCGTGTATAACTTCTTCTTTTTCTTCAGAGTTTGAAAAACTGCATTGAGATGTTCAGCATGTTCCTCTGGACTTCTAGAATAGATCAAGATATCACCAACAAGGACAACGACAAATCTATCTTGGAACATCTTCTACTTTCACACGAATCTGATGATAATCAGAACACAAATCGATCTTGAAGAAAACAACGACACCCTTCATTTGATCTTCTAGCTCCCATGTTGTATCTCCCATCATATCATTTCAGATTATCTTTACCAAGGCAACTTCTCTGAGTTATTTCACTTGTCTATCCTAAATCTTAACAGAAAATGTCTCGTAGATCGAGTTCTCTTTATAATCATACAGTATTTGGTACTATGACATGGGTTGGATCAAGAATATATTTTCTCAGTTGAAATACATGGAAGACAATATGAAGGTTAGAAAGAAAAGTGAGAAGGCTATTCAATAGATTACCAAATTTACTCGACACAGAATTTGATATGGTCAAATAAATTTAGAAATAAACTTTCTGGATTCAAATCCAAAAATCTCAGTCTTAGGGAACACTAAGGTTTTACTAAAACAATATAGCAATATAACAGGATATGGTTAGAAGATAACTAATCCTTTCATAAAATCATGAATTTAAATAGATGTGATTTTAGACAAGCAAATCAAATCAATAGAAGAGATTTGATCTTTAATAGATATAGGGTAGAATTAGAAAACTTGAGTATAAACAACAAGTTTAACAAGAAGATTAGAAATACTTAGATCAAAAGATAACAAAGACATGGATAACTCAAATCGATTTACTTAGTCTATTTGTGAAAGAAGTGAACAAACCAAATTAAAAGAAAAGTTCCAATCGAGAATAGTAATAGGATAGTTTTAAGCAGACTTGTATAGTAATAGCAAGTTTAGTAGTTGAAGTAGCACTATTCAAGTTAAAAGGAAGTAAAAACACAGATTACCTAAATAGTTCACACAGTCACAGACCATAAAAGAATGGGTTACCTTGCGAGTTATACAATACAGTTTTAGGATTACTCTCTATGGCACAGCTTCCTTGTTTCTTAAGTTTTTATATTTGAACGTTTCCATTCCATTCTTTGTATTGACTCTTTCTTCTACTTGAGATCTTGAAACACGTGCATTACTAACGGAAGGTTCCGTCTTTGATTGTGTACAGCCTCTGGCAACATGTCTGGGCTTTCCACACTTGAAACAAATTATGTCCTTGCTCGTACATTCCTTTGTCAAATGAGCCTTTCCATACTTCTTACATTTTGATGCTGATGCTACAGTCTGACCAAATCCATTGCCATAAGTACTTCCTCCATTTGTTCATTGTTGCTTCCCCGGTGGTCGTATATACGACTTTTGCTGAAATCGATTGACTTTACATTTCCTTGCCTTTTGGATTATCGAGGATTCTAAGTTACAGCTTCTTGCATCCTGAGACTACTCCAACTATAATAAACCTTGAAGTTTAGTTATTAGTTCCTATTGCTGAATGAACTTCTAACTCTGTTGTACTGCTATGTCAGCCATCCTCTGCATTACACTTCTAGCTGCTACCATACGATCCTTGTCACGTTTCGTGTCCACATGCTTACATCTACTATGATCCATTGTCTTTCTTCAAAGACAAATAAATGAAAACACAATGAGACCAAATGTAACCATTTCCAACAACGTTGTCTCCTTGGGAAACCAAACAATATATCTCTGTGTTTGGTGTCAGAGAAACACACAGCACAAACAAGATAAACCTACCCACAAACCCAAAAGACTCTAACTTGGGCTCGATACCAACTAATGTAACGCCCTCCTTAGAGTATCACATTTTTGACTAACTTCTTATAAATTATTCTCCCAAGTTATAACATATTTGATATTATTCAAATACGGGTTTCAAAATTTCTTTTCGCAGATAATATAAACTTATTAGACAAAGTACACAAGATACAAGCATTGCATAACATACTTTACACATAAACAAAAATTACTACAATACACGTCCATAATACTTATATACCCCAAAACATAACCAACCTAGACTGGCCCAAGTTCACAACATCTAGGAACAAGAGTTCTCCTCAGAAGATAAATTCCTTAACTGGGAATGTCTCGACGGATAGAAATCTGACCTAAGGATATATCAAAGTTCTCTCTAGGAGTATAGTGAAATTCATTTCACAACTCCTTGATAGGTAAAATAACCTCTACATAAGCCACCATATAAAATGTAGTAATGATCCCATGGCGAGTCCTACTTACTAATAAAGTAATGTCACCACAATACTCTATATGTTTTGAGTCCCAATGAACACGCCAAGCCTCAGTGCCTTCAAGAAACTGTAACCTAAAGAAATCTTGCTGATTCCTCTTTGTTGTCATCGCAGTCTTCATAGAAGTAAGCATACAATTGAAATAGACAGAACAATATAGCAAAGTGGTGAGATCCCTTACATCGCATACCAAAATGGCAGCAAAAAAATGATACGAACAATAATGTTGTTCCATACATACAATCCATAGATTAATATAACATCAGCAAATATATTCATGACATTTAATAGATAAATAATCCAACAAACTTGTAACACAATATCAGGCATAATGATAATACGATAATCATATTATATCACAATAATACTATATCATGACAGTATGAAATGCTGACTATGCATATGCACGATGTGTATGCTAATCATCCTTATACACAATGCAACTAGTTCCTACTCCATGGAGCTAGATTCAAATTCAGAGATGAACGTTCCAGAAGATTTGTCCCCCCTAAAAGACAGTCTACGTCGGATCAAGAAAAGAAATAGTGGTTGTCGGGCTGCCAGTGCATTGCAATCTGGGCAACCAAATCCCAAGCGCTGTGTGCTAGGCGCCTAGGTGCCCATTGCCCAGTAGCTCAGCTTCTGGTTTTTGCGCGTGTTGAGCGCCTGAGCACCACTCACAAAACATAATAGGGCAGGTCTCTGCTAATACAGCGCTCAAGCGCTACAGAGGTAGCGCCTAGGCACCTAGTGTTAATTTTCTCAAGATTTTTGTCTTGATTAAATAGAGTTCTCTACTAGGTGGGACCTTCTATACATGCTTTTTGGAGTGTGTTAAGATGCTAATGAGTATATCCCAAGAGGAAAAGTTTCACCTAGCAAGAGTTATTTCCTTTGTTTACAAAGTTACCATACTAAGAGTTGGTTCCTTTGTTTACATGGTTGAACCATAGCAAGAGTTGGTTCCTTTGCTTATCAAAATTGAACCATAGTAAGAGTAGCACTCAATTCCTAATTGAGGGAGCGAGACAAGCCCCTTGATCTAGCAAAAGAGCACTTTGCAAAGGGTGGATTTGGGAGCAAGAGTTGGTTCTCTTATGTAATAAGGTTGATCCATAGAGATGGAACCCTTATATAATAAGGTTGATCCATAGAAATGGAACCCTTATGTAATAAGATTGATCCATAAAGATGAAACCCTTATACAATAAGGTTGATCCATAGAGATGGAACCCTTATGTAATAAGGTTGATCTATAGAGAAATGGATCCCTATGAAATAAGGTTGAACCATAGAGAAATGGATCCCTTATGTAATAAGGTTAAACCATAGAGAAATGGATCTCTTATGTAATAAGGTTGAACAATAGAGAAATGGATCCCTTATATAATAAGGTTGAACCATAGAGCTAGCAAGAATTGGTTCCTTTATTTATTAAAGTTGAATCATAGTTTCCATAGTTTACTAAGAAAAGTTGATATTTGACAATTTTAAGGACGATTATCTTATCTTCATTTGAGTTTGTTACGGATTGTCATCAGTTTAGTGAATATTTACATAAAGTAAGGAAATGTAAGTGTTCTAGTGGTGTAGAGTAAATACTCTAATGCCTATTGCAAATCCTAAATCCCTAATTAGTAAGTTTGTTAATAGAAGAGAGAGTTATATGTGTAATACTTATGATGAAATTATGAATGAACTAGTTATGATATGTTACAATTTTTTTTAAGAATTGTCATATCATAGAAGAGACGAGTTTATGTTCTAAGTTAAGTGTATGAATTTGTGGTTGGATTATATTGTTGTTAAATGAATGTTTACATAAATTCAAAATGTGAATATTCTAGTGGTAGTGAATAGAGTCTCTTTTACTTATTAGAACTGTTAATCCAATGCTAGTAGTGTTATTCATTATGAGCTGATATTTGTATAGTACTTATATCAAGTTAATGAATAATTAGACGAGAGATGTTTCAGAGTTCATTTACCTAGTATATATGCTTAAATGCTGGTGTTGGTTACTCATACTTTGAATTATAATTTCTTACCCTGCTGTATTTTCATGTAAATCCAGGTCAAGGCCCTGCAAGAGGGTAATAAGATGAAGTAACAGATAAACCAATGTAGTTTAGTTTCTATGTTTTTAGTTCAAAGCTTATGTATTTATTTATATTTACTTTGAAGATGTAAAAAGTGTTATATTTGTATGACTTTTATATATGGCTCTCCATAATTATTTGTATAAATGTTATGGATTAGTTAATGTATAAGTTAGTAGTAGCATGACTAATACTACTTATCCAGGTATATGTTAGATATACTAGGAAAATGGTATTAAGCTGTTACATTATAGTATCAAAGCAATTCATCCTGTGAGCCAAGGTTTGGACTAATTAGGCTTAGGCAAGTTTAGAGTTTTCCACTAAGTGTTGTGCATTTCTTGTCACATAAGTGAGATATATGGATGGAAATTGCATGACAGGCCTTAGGTTTGAGTGTTAATGGTTACTATCACATGTAGTGTGTATAGGAAACCATTATTTCACCAAGGCGAACTAGGAGAAATGGGAATTCTTCTAGTAAAGGTTCAGCTAATATAGTTGAAGTGTTCTCAGAGATAGCAAATGCTAAGAGGAAGCAGATTGCTATCATAAGCAGAGTTTCAGAGGGGATAGAAGTAATTTCATCTTAGTTGCTAGTACCATTAGCACAAGCAATGTATGGAGTAGTGGTAGTAAAGAATTGAAACTCCCCAAATCTCTCAAAGTTTAGATAGGCCAACCTTGTATCATTTAGGGGAAAGTAAGACCTATTTGGAATAGGGAGATGGCTTAAGAAAATGGAGAAAACCTCTACAGTTGAGGTTTGTTTAGATGACCTAAGAGTTTTGGTTGTCTCCTATATGTTAGAAGGCGAGGCAAAGTTTTGGTGAACAGAATGCTAAGGAGATAGAGCTCTAAAGACCTGAACAAGGTGGTATATTGGTAAGCCAGTATATGGCTAAGTTTGAAGAAGTAAGAGATGAGTATAGACTAAGTTATGGAATCGAACTGACTTGAAAATAGTTCGACTAGTATAGTTTTGATTGATCGAAATAGGCAAAGAGAAGCTTAGTTTTGATTGAGAAAAAGAGACAGAATAGTGTTGTTAGTGCCATTCAAAGAGAACAATTGAGAGTCCCTACAGCTAGCCTCAAGCGGAACAAAAGTTACAAGATTTTCACAAGAGGAAGAAAAGGGATGATAGGTATATGAAGTATACTTCTAGTGTACTTCTAAGCCTAATTATCCTCAAGATAAAGTCAAGTAAATTTAAGCAGAAGTGAAGGGACCAAAGTATGATAGATATGGGAGATAACATGGTGGCAGACCTTGTTAAGTTGGCCAAATAATATGTTATACAAGGTTTTCACAAGAGGAAGAAAGGGGATGATAAGTATATGAAGTGTACTTCTAGTGTACTTCTAAGCCTAGTTATCCACAAGATAAAACCAAGTAAGTTTAAGCAGAAGTGAAGGGACCAAAGTATGATAGATATGGAAGATAACATGGTGGCAGACCTAGTTAAGTTGGCCAAATAGTATGTTAAACTTATGGCTAACCAGAGCACTTTTAAACAAGTGTACACAGAAGTAGGGAACAGTGCCTAACCTCGAAGGTCAAGTTAGAGTAAGAGTTTATACTCTAAGTAGTAGGGAGGCGGCTCAGACTCTCGATCTTGTACGAAGTAAGAACATAGTTAAAGATGATCTCTAAGTTGTATTGTATGATTCAAGAGCATCCCACTCCTTGATTTCATATGAGTATGTAAAGAGATCAGATTTACCTATATTTGAGTTTTCCCCATGTTTTACCCTTGTCTATACCAACAGGAGAGCTAGTCATAACTTCCTTAGTAAGTTTGGATTATTTTGCAAAAATAAAGGTAAGATTTCCTTTGTGACTCTTATCAGTTTATCTCTTCTTAACATGGACGTTAGACTAGGAATGGTTTTGGTTTCTGGTAAACCATGTTGTTTGAATTTATCAGATAGGACCTTGTGGTTTATATCCGATGATTCTTTTGTCTCTTTTTCTTTAGATTCTATGTTTTGAGATCTAAATAGGTGAATAACTTCTTAGTAGAGGAGGTTTAAGGATATGTTCTCCTTTTTCCCCTTATATGCGGAAGTTGAGCAAGCCTTAGGAAATATATCTATGATAAAAGGACATCCAGAAGTATTTCCTAGGGAGATAACCAAGTACCACCTAAGAGAGAAGCAGAACTCACTATAGGTGTGGTACAAGTTAAGTTAGTAGATGGTTTTGAGATTCAGTAAGTTTTCTTACAGAATAAGAACCTTCAGGTGTTCAATGATCATACGAGTTTGCAACACTTATTTAATTAGAAGAAGTTGAACATGAGGCAGAGATGATTGATGGAATGCTAACTAGAATTTGGTTATAATGAAAGGATCATAACTTTGAGTTATAGTATCATCTGGGTAAAGTCAATGCAGTGGCTGATGCACTAGGTAGGAGAGTCCTACATGTGTTCCAGATGATGGTCCAAAAGAGTGAACTTCTTGAGAGTTTCAAGAATTTGAGTCTAGCGGTGACTATGATGTCACATAGTCTCGTAGTGAGCAGAGTGGATATAGTAAATGATTTAAGAACTCAAATTTTAGAATCTCATAAGGAGGATGAAGCTCTAAGGGACATTAGTGAGCAGATCTTCTTGGGAACCCAGGAGGATTTTGTTATGACGAAGGATGGAAAATAAAGTTTAGAGATAGACTTTGTGTTCCAAGAGAGTCAAGAATCAAAGAAAGGATTCTAGAGGAAGCTCACAAGAATAGCTATACCATTCATCTAGAGGCTACTAAAGTGTACCAAGATCTTCGGATAATGTTTTGGTGGCCTAGAATGAAAGAGGGCATAATAGAATATGTGTCCAGGTGCCTTTTTGCCAGAAGATAGTATAGGGTGAAGTTGGCACTGAAGGAGCTTTTTGAGAGTTGGAGTCCCATATAAAGTAAGATTACCCAGAGTTGTAGTACGAGGAAAGTAGTTTTTGGGGACAAAATTTTAAGAAGGAAAGGAGAAATGTAACACCCTAAAAAACATGTTAGGCTTGTAGATGGTTACAGAGGTAGCCTAATACTTGCTTGACATGCTAGTTCAGTTTTGTGACAAACTGAGTTAGTTTAGGCACTTTGCTACAACACAGAATGTGAAAAGTAGCCTAAAATAATTTAGAAAAAAGCTTTAAATGCTAGGTTGAGGGAAACAGGTATGGATAACTTGTTTCTAGGTCACAAATGAGCTAAGCAAGTTGCAGTTAAAATTTAAGGATAATCAGAGTTAGTTTAGTATTTCTAAGCATACTGAGAGTGTGCTTTAATACTAGATTGACTAGCAGCAGATATGCAAAATTAGAAAATGGGTGAAACAATAATTTAGATGAATTATAGTATTTATTCTAAAGTTGTTGGAAGTTAAGAAACTTGAATCAATATAATTCAAGTGTCCTTAGTAGATATGAGTTTCAGCACATAACTTGTTCCTATCCTTTTTGACTTTTCTCTCTCTTTTCTCACTTTTCTCTCATTTTCTCATGCAAAAGACCAAAAAAATAGAGAAAGAAAAGAGAGAAATGGGAGAAGAGAGAAAGGGGAACAAAGAAAGAAGGAGAAGAAGAATAAGAGGAAGATCAAGAAGAAGATCAATAGGCTTGAAGATTTTCAACCACACCACAAGAGGTAGGGAAGCTCTATTAATCTTTTTCCTATTGTTTATCTTGGATGAACATAAGGTTTATGAATGGAGAGTTGGGTTTGGAGAGTCAAATCCATGTTCTTGGCTTGGTTCTTGATTCCAAGGATTAAGCTAGGATAGTTTTAGCTTCGTGAAAGCTAGATAGCCATTTGTGGCTTAAAACAAACCTTTTTGAGTTCATTGGATGAACTTAGAAATGAGTTTGAGATTATGTCATTTTTGGCCTAATTTCATGCTTAGGTGATTTAATAGATTGCAAGAGAGTTGCTGTAATGTCCTGAGACTTCCTGCAAGATCGATGAGTTTCCCCACAAACTAACACGGGTCATTTTAGTGTGCTTTGTCCTCACTCAGATGCATCACCCATCCCACAAGTACTCCAAGTCAAGCACACTTAACTATAGAGTACTTATGTTCTTGGCTCCTGAAAAGAAGATGCATCTTGTTGATATGGGTGGTGCTAATCAATTCCTTTAAGCCATCCTCAACTATGCAGTCCCATGCCTGCACAGTCTCTGAATCTCTCTCATTTTGGTGTGTATTTAGTTTATTCATATGTCCCTCCGCCTAGAAGCCTGCCAGGAGCTGCTCCTTATCCGTGCTTCATATTTTGAACTGGCAACCCTCCTTTCCCTTGTTGGCCCCGGGTGTCACATGCCCACTAGCTTCCGCATGGTTCGTCCCCGAACCACACCGTACTAGGAGAGGTCCCACTATAATACCATTTGTAATGTCCTGAGACTGCCTGTAAGATCGATGAATGTCCCCATAAACCAACATGAGTCTTTTTAGCATGCTTTGTCCTCACTCACACGCATCCTAGGAAACTTTCCAAGAGGTCACCCATCCACAAGTGCTCCAAGTCAAGCACGCTTAACTATAGGGTACTTATGTTCTTGGCTCCCGAAAATAAGATGCATCTTCTTTTCGAGAGCCAAGAACATAAGTACTCCATAGTTAAGCGTGCTTGACTTGGAGCACTTGTGGGATAGGTGACCTCTTGGGAAGTTTCCTAGGATGCGTGTGAGTGAGGACAAAGTACACTGAAAAGACTCATGTTGGTTTATTGGGACACTCATTGATCCTGCAAGCAGTCTCGAGACGTTACAAACTAATGTAACACCCTCCCTAGAGCATTACGTTTCAAGCCAACTCCTTTTAATTCTTTACCCAAGTTATAAAATATTTAATATTATTTTAATACGGGTTATAAAATTTCTTTTTCGCGGATAACATAAACTTACCAAATTATAGAGACACAAGACATAAAACTAAAAAATATACGTCTCATATACATAACATAGATTAGTAACAACTTAAATACATAAAGCTTATGTACACCAAATAATATATATAGCTACCATATGAAGATTGAACCTAACTCAAGTCCAAAAACTTGAAGAGTAGGGTCCTGAACCCGATTTTCCTCTAGATCCTCTTTGGGATCCTTAACGGACAAATTCCTCAGTCGGGACATATCACTGCGGACGGGAGTCCGAGTGGTCGACTCCTCGGAGTCTTCACTAGAAGTGTTATAATGATTACTCCATAAGTCTCTAATAGGCATAGAGAACTCCAAATGCACAGCAGCATTTATAGAAAATATAGCAACCCCATACCGGGTCCTACTCCAAAGCAAGGTAACTTCTCCAGCATACTGAATGCGTCCCGTGTCCCAATAGACGTGCCATGCTTCGTTGGCCCTATGAAGTTGTACACTAACGAAACTCTAAAGATTCTGTCTCGCCGCCCTCACAGTCTTCTCAAAACATAAATATAGAATAGAACAAACAGAACAATACAATAAAGAGATGAGATCCCCTACACCAATACCATCATGGCAACAAAGAAACAATAATGACAATAATGTCATTCATACAAAGCAATATCTTAGAATAATAGATATAATCATGTTATCAACTAACAGGTAATATATCCATATATATTTTTTTTTTAGGATACTTTTTTTTTTTTTAGCAAATGGTTTGCAAAAGCATCACTCTAAAGGCAGACATCCCAACTAAGTTGGCACCCCTGCCAATATCAATCATTTGCAGCAAACCATAAATATATTAAAAAAGAAGAAAAAAAAAAGAATACAAAAGAAGACATGGGGGGACATAAACCAAACCCACGAAAGAATTACATATTTTTAAATCTATAGGAAGAAACAAAGTTCCTATTATTATATAAAAAGTCTTCTAGAATGAATGAAGGAATTGAATTCCACCAAACAAAACCAATAATAGAAGAGCCATGACAAGCAAGCTTGTCTGCACAAGCATTACCCTCTCTATAAATGTGAGAGCAAGAGAATCTCATTTGCTTGGATAAGAATAAGCAATTCTTCCATCTGTTTTGTAATTGCCAAGGAACAATATGTAAATTACTGAAAGCAGAAACAACCAATTGAGAATCACATTCAAGCCAAAGGTTGAAAGCTATTTCAATAGCCAGAATTGCTGCTGATAATTCCGCAAAAAGGGCAGTCTTAGTACCAAGATTAGAAGCAAAACAGCCAAGAGAAGCAGCTGTACTGTCTCTAAAAATTCCACCGCAACCAGCTGGACCAGGGCACCCTTTGGCAGCACCATCAACATTGCATTTTATCACAAAACAGGAAGGAGGAGACCAAGAAACCTCCTTAATAACAGGGACTTTCCTCTGATGAGAAGCAACCTTAAAGGCTTGAAGAATCCTTGATTCTGTTATTGATGAGGACCAGTAGCCAATGCTGGAGTTACCAGAAAGAGAAACGTTAGCCACAATCAAACCAATGGCTGATTGCATCGAGATAATTTTGTTGTTGAATCTTGCCTTATTTCTACAGAACCAAATAGCCCAAAGAGAAAAAATGATGGCAGCTAGGACAACATCTCGGGCCTGAGAGCTCCAACCTCTGTTACACAGTGAAAGAACAGAAAGAAAGCTGGAACAGTCCACATGCATATTAATAATGCTGCCAAACCAGCTCCAAATATATTTTGCAAAAATGCAGTCAAGAAACAGATGATAAGTGGTTTCAGCTGCATGACCACAAAGATAACAAACAGAAACGACAGTGCACCTTTTAGACCAAAGTTTGTCATCAGTAGGCATTTTATCGTGAAGAATTCTCCAAAGCAGAAAAGATCGGGAAGGAGGAATGCTTTTACTCCATATGTGCTTGGCCCAAGGAACAACATATTGAGGTGGATTTTGAAAAGAATGAGCATCCTTGAAACTCAATTTACTAGAGTCAGATTTAGTCCAGATCAGTGAGTCATGATAAGACTGAAAAGGAATTATAACCTGCTGAATTTCAGATTTCAAAATAGGAAACTTGGAAATCAGATCACTAGGAATTAACCACCTACCATCAACAATGAAATCCATGACTTTTGATTTCAGAGAACTATGTAAAGCAGAAGGAACACCAATTATCTCCACAATTGGGCTAGATAACCAGGGATCTGTCCAGAAATTAATAGAAGCCCCATTGCCAAGCTGCCACAAGGAATGCTCTTGAACGATATGAATAAAAGACTTAATACCAGACCAGATCGAAGAAGAAATATGATAAGAAACAGATTTATTATTTCTGATGGCTCTAGTTTTCAGAATGGTAGACCATTGCTCATTAGAGGAGAGGAATTCCCAACTCAACTTAAGCATACCTGCAGCATTGATAGACTTAATGGACCTTATGCCAAGGCCACCCTCCAACACAGGTTTACAAACTTTGCTCCAAGCAACAGTAACCAATTTCTTGTTAAGTATATCTCCTGACCAAATAAAATTTCGAATCCAACCATCCATCATTTTAATGAGATTAGCAGGCCAAACATAGATCCTAAAGCTGTAAAAAAACATACCTTGAATAATTAACTTAACTAGTAAAATTCTCCCCATAAGAGACAGTAAGGAACCTTTCCAAGAGGACAATTTACTTTTAATTTTGTCAACAATAGACATTAAGTGAACACGTTTGGGCCTTCCTTTAAATAAAGGCACCCCAAGATAAGTGAAGGGAAGATAACCAGCATTAAAACCAAGAATAGAAGAAATACCATCAGATCTGGAAGTTGTACCCAAATAGAATTTAGATTTATCATTGCTGACAACCTGACCAGAAGTCTGCTCATAAACCTTGAAAAGATTCATTAAATTGAGAAGAGATCTTTTAGTAGCTCTGCAGAAGACCAGAACATCATCTGCATATAATATATGACTAGGCATCGCAACACCTCTTGGACCAGACATGAGTTGTAATTGACCCTCCAGGACCAGATTTGATAAACCTCTACTTAACACTTCCTCAGCAAGACAAAAAAGAATAGGAGATAATGGATCACCTTGTCGAACCCCTCTTTTACAATTGAAGAAACCAACAGCCTTGCCATTAATTGAAAGAGAAAGTTTAGCTGAATGTAAAATCTGGCTAATCCAATTATAGAACTTATCATCAAAACCAAAGGAATGAAGCACTTGAATAAGGAAATTCCAATCTAAAGTGTCAAAAGCTTTTTTGATATCAATCTTTATAGCAACTTGTCCACCAAAAGATTTTTTATCAATTAAATTAATGGCTTCAGAAGCAGTGCAAATACAATCCGCAATCTGCCTTCCTTTAACAAAGCCTCTTTGGTTTTTAGAAATAATTCTAGAGGCAACTGTGGATAGTCTGTCAGCCAACACCTTGGTTATGATTTTGAACTGGAAATTAGCTAATGCAATAGGCCTAAATTGCTCAATCCTGTCAGCCTCAGAGACCTTAGGAATCAAGACAACAACATTAGAATTCAGATTTGGAAGTAGCCAACCTTGCTGAAAAAATTGAAGAACAGCATTATGAACATCTTGAGCAATAATATCCCAGTATTAATGAAAGAAAAAACCACCAAACCCATCAGGACCAGGAGCACTATTGCCATTTAAAGAAAAAACGGCAGCTTTAACTTCACCCATTGAGGGAAGATTAGTGAGCATAAGATTATCTTGATGAGTAACCATAGGTGGAATGACTTTTTGAATAAGATCATTAGACTGACAAGTATTCCCAGAAGCAAACAGATCCATATAATATTCCAAAATGTGATTCTCAATATCATCAGAATTGTCCAAAATCTGATCTCCTTTTTTTAAAATAGAGATTTGTTTTGTAACAGCTTTGATTTTAGCAGATCTATGAAAGAATTCAGTGTTCCTGTCACCCTGCAAATGCCAATCAAGCCTAGACTTCTCCATCCAGAAATCTTCTTCATATCTTAAAGCCTGCTGCAACAACAATTGAGCTTCTATTTCTTGTTGTATTAGCTCATCTGAACCTCCATTAAGGTTAATCAGATCTTGAATTTTGTCCACATTAGATAAGGTAGAACTGACATTTTTATGGACATCCCCAAAAACATTTCTATTCCAATCTTTGAGCTTTACTTTCAATAATTTCAATTTCTGGGATAAGATATGCATTGGACAGCCAATAACAGAAGATTTCCAAACATCTTTGATAATGTTTATGCAAGATGGATGCCTAGACCACATTTTCATGAATTTAAAAGATGAGGCATGCTCCCTATTAACCATGTTCATTTTGAGTAGGATAGGAAAATGGTCAGACTGACTACGAGTTAAGGTGCTACAAGCAACACTACTCCAAGTACTGATCCGATCAGAATTACAAATTGATTTGTCTAGTCTTCTCTCAGTATAATTACTGCCAACTCTACCATTGGACCACGTGTAAGAGGAGCCCCGAGTAGGAAGATGGACTAAATGATTAGAATTAGACCAGTTCCTAAAGTCATCACAAGAAATCCGGGAGGGCAGATTTTTACCTCTATGTTCATGAGCTTCCAAGACAGCATTGAAATCTCCTATAAAACACCAAGGAGCTTTATAAGTATGCTGTAACCTCTCCAAATCAGACCAGAGATCTCTCCTGGCAATATAAGTAACAGTAGCATATATAGCTGAGATATAAATCAGCTGATTTTCAACATCAACTGAAAAAGAAACATGTTGCTTTGAACAGGAAATAATGGTAGGAGAAAAAGAATTTGTACAAAGGCACCACATATTAGGTGGAGAATCACCCTTGTTATTTTCAGCAAAAATCTTCATATTCAAACTATTGAAGAAACTATAAGGAACCTGATCAGAAGTAATCTTTGGTTCAGACACAAAAAGAAAATCCAGTTTATGCATACTACAAAGCTTTTTAAGAAAAGACCTTGTGTCAGGGTTACCAAGACCCCTAAGATTCCAATAAAGAATTTTCAACATTGATCACCATGAGTAATACCTCCCCTAGATCGGGTTGCATAACCAAAAGATTTCTGTATTTGAAAATTTCTCTTCCTAAGTTTCTTTCTCTGTGACTTAGACAAGACTTTAGAAAAACCTTGATTATCCACCAAATTTCTGATCTCAGCAGAATAATTACTTGGATTTCCATCAGCATTATTCTCAGAATCACAGGAAGATTCATGATTTTCTATAGAATCATCTATTACAACATCATTGACTCCACTCCAGAATTTACTCATAGTATTCAAATCCTTATTAACATTTGGGTTAGGATGAATCAAAGGAGTTTCCAAATTATTTGGTTCAATCAAATCTGCCACCTTATCTGAAACTTCAATATTGTTGTCATTAACAGGAAGGGTGGACGAGACATGATCAAATGCATTCTGAAAAGAGGAATCATGATTAGAGCCATTTATAGAAAGGTCATCATGTAGAGCAGCATCCAGATTAGTATTGACATCAACTTCTAAAACAGGAGAATGATCAGTAGCAAATCCCAACAAAGGATTGGGATCATAATGATTAGCATTATAGTTTTGCTGAGAAGTATTATTAATAGAAACCGGGAGTACCCCCTCATCAGCAGCATTATCCAATGCATCCTCATCTTGGATTATCACATTTTCTTGATTAACAAGATTATTAACCTCAACATCCTCCATAGAAGGTTCAGCAGAAATCTTATTCAAACCCTCAGAAATATTAAGATTATCCAGACCCTTATCCTTTGGGATAAATTTCATAGTTGGATTTTTAGGACCCCCAGTAGAAATATTCCCTCTCGGAATTTGATGATCTTTGGACAGGCTATGCACCTTCTTACTATTTTTAGAACATATGTCTAACGAGTGACCAATAATTTTGCAAGAAGTGCAGAAAGAAGGCAGTTTCTCATATTGAATACCAACGAAGAAAGCAAAACCCTGCCTCTCAACTAGAACTTGATCTCGCAGATCACAAGCAAGATCAATGTCCACCAAAACACGTGCATAAAAACCAAGAGATTTGTTGATTGTAGTATCATCCAAAGACAAAAGAACTCTAATAGCTCTGGCAATAGCAAACAGAATCTTTGGCCTCCAATACTCTTGAGGAAGGCCATGAATCCTAATCCAGCACTGTGTGTTCGTCTGTTTAACCATTGAAGGGTTAAAATCAGGAGACCATGAGAATAAACGTAAGATTCCAGGCTCTAATTTCCAAGAACCAGAGGACCAAATCTTGCGCAAATCCTCAACTGAAGAAAAAGAAAATTCAAAAAAACCCCTTCCAATTGGTACCATTCTCCAATGACCAATTGGGTTCCAAAGTCTGGATAACTTGGCACGCAGATCGCCATATTTCAAAAGAGAATCCCCTTTGGATAGCATTAATCTCCCATGAAGATTTGTTTTGCAAGAATCCAAAACCTGCACGATATTCATCTTCAGGAATTTGAACTGCAAGATCACCACCCTTCAAGCATGGAACCGGTAATTGACTCAAAGGGATGTCACATGCATTATTCAACACTTGGGCAAAAGTTTTCTTACGAGGAGGCAAAATAGAAGAGGATATGGGAGAAACAGGAGAAGAACCGGAGTCAAGAAAACTCCAGGGAACGAAAGACTTGGCAGAGGACATTGCAAGACCATGCAAAACAAGGATTACACGTGAAGAAACCCTAGCAGAGCCATGCAGCCGCCCCGACAATCCTCATCTCGTTAGCAAGTTTGATAATATATCCATATATGAATACAGATCATACCACAAAAATAAGTATACTGACTATGCCACAACAATATGTATATTGACCATGCTTATGCACAATGAATTAACCCCTCTTATGCACATTGCACCCATTTCCTACTCCATGGAACTAAACACAATTTCGGAGAGAATGATCCAGAAGATATGTCTGTATATCGGCCGCCTTAAACCAAGTGCTATAATTTCTCAATGTGTACATCAGGCATTATACAAGACATTCTACGCCAGATCGGGAATAGGAATAGTGTTCTCATCGAGATCATCAGTACGTTTGCATCGGTTGCCACGGCACAGTAGCACTTTCTAACTGGCCATATGTGGAATTCCACATACCGACACCTCCAAGGTCCATTATAGACCTTCACTACGCAATTCGCACCCGCACTAAGGTGTAATTTAACTCCTAGGCAATAACAACCTTAACAGACACTGTCTGACCAATAATGCATGACCAATGACTCAATGCATTCTCACAAACCTTTTTCGGCTACAACCATATGTTGATATATATGGGTTCAATACATTAGCCCGATAACAAATTACTGTATTTCTCATTCGCGTAGCATTTTTATCGCATTTTCACAATCGCGTAACACTTTTGTTACATTTTCAAATCGCGTAACAGTTTTTCAACATTTTCTCAATCGCGTAAAGATTTTAAAATGTTTTCTTAATTGCGTAGCTAAAAATCATCATTTTTAAATCGCATAAAATGTTTTCTCAATATTCTAAGCTCAATTTAAAACTTTTCTTATTTAATATACAAATTGGACTTTAATTCTAATATTTCCTTAATAAATCACCTTTAAATAATATTTCTAATATTTTCTCACTAAACCTCCTCCAAATAATATTTCCTTACGTTTTCCTCAAAACTTAAATTATTTTAATTAATTCAAGATATCTCAAAATCTTTATTCTTTACTCTTAATAAGACTTCCTTAAATAAAACATTTAAACTTCAAACCATCCTTAAAAATTATTTCCTTGCTAAAACTCTTCTAAATAATATTTTCTAATATTCTTTCTAAAACTTACATTATTTTAATTTAATGAAACCTTTTCCATCTTCCTTATTAAAAATCCTTTTAAATAAAATACTTTTAGTTTCAAACTTAATTCTCAATCCTATTTCCTAATACCATGGCCGTAAATCACTCTTTTGCGTAATGATAAAATTTATTCATTTCCATTCTTATCTTATAAATCCTTAATTAAATTTATTAATATTAAACCACTAAATTCATAATTTATAAATCATTTTCATCTTTCCAACTAAAACTTTATTAAATAAAATACTTCAAATCTCCAAATTACTTCTTAGTCCTGATTTCACTATATTAGCCAAAAATCACTTTTTAATTAGTGATAAAAATATATTCATTTCTATTTTTATTTTGTAATTCCTTAATCAAATTTCTTATCACTAATCACATAGGTTAACATTTAATAAAACATTTTTCATTTGATTTCCCCTTTAGAGAGCTTGAAAACCGTGAGCCCCTATGGAGCCAAAAATTGCTTTTCTTTCTAACACAATTATATCATACAACATATTCTAGTCATCACAATTCTACTATATCAAGTTCATGCATAATATCAAAGCAAATAAAAGCACATATAATCAATAAACAATCATGGTAATTTCATGCATACAATCAACATCACATAATTATACAAAATCAGACAAACATAACTAATAATCACACAATCGAGTAAATAAATCCTCACATGAAATTTTCTCTCACAAACACAAATATTTTGTTCCTCACCACCATAATTGGTTGATGAGGTTAATCTCCCTCTTATCTTGTATATAGCTTCCTAAGCTCCTTGTGTGATCCTTTCTATCAACTTTCTTCACCAAGTGATTCTTAAAAATCAAAGCAAACACAAACATATTAACATCCAAGGTTAGAGTAAGACAACCATAGATCAAATATGGTCTTAGGATTTCAAAAATAAAAAACGAAATGAAAAACCATGACCATCACATTAAAATCGTAGAACTTGAATCCAAAAATCAAGCTTGAAGACGATGGAGTTAGGTCTTGATCACAACATGAAAGTTGCTTAGAATGAAGTTTAGGGTTAAGTGGTAAAGTTTGTTTGAATTATGAGAGATTGGAAGGTGTTTTTGGGTGAGGATGCCATGAGCTAGAGGAGAGAAAATGAAAGAAAATATGTTAAGGTTTTTGAGAGAAAAGATGATAGTTTTGTGTTATGATAGTAAATGAAACTTTTGTCTCTTAAAACCCCCCTTGGTCGTGAGATAGGAGAGAAAGGAGTGTGATTAATTTGACCACTTTCAACCTTTCACAACCATTGATTAGATCAATGGTGGACATCCAAAGCTTCTTCACTAAGCTTGCTTCTCACAACCGTTGATTAGATCAATGGTGGATATGCAAAGCTTCTCCTCCAAACTTGTTTCTAATTGGTTATGCATAAAGTTGTCATAACCATCATATTTGACCATTTAAGATATATTAAGAAAAATAAAAAATTATGGTGTTACAGTTGCAACAAGATTAAAGGATGTTTTTGGATTTAAGAATCACGAGGAATCTGATCTTGATTAATTGGATTCAAGATTTGTCCCAAAAGAACAAATCTCGGATTCTACAGAATCTAGTATGGGCAACCAGTGCCCAGGCGCTGTGTGCTGGGTGCCTAGGCGCCCATTGCCCAATTGCTCAGCTTTAGGTTTCTGTGTAGCCAACACCCAAGTGATGCATGTTGAGCGCCTGAGCGCCACTCACAAAACACAATAGGGGATGTCTCTGTCAAGACATCACTCAAGCGTTGGAGAGCGAGCATCTAAGCACCCAGTGTTCATTTTCTCAAGATTTTTATCTTGATTAAATAGAGTTCCCTACTAGGTGGGACCTTTTATACATGCTTTTTTGGAGTGTGTTAAGATACTAATAGGCATATCGCAAGAGGGAAAGTTTCACCTAGAAAGAGTTGTTTCCTTTGTTTACAAAGTTGAACCATAGCAAGAGTTAGTTCCTTTGTTTACAAGGTTGAACCATTGCAAGAGTTGATTCCTTTATTTATCAAAGTTGAACCATAGCAAGAGTAGCACATAATTCCTAACTGAGGGAGCAAGACAAGCCCTTGACCTTGCAAAGGAGCACTTTGCAAAGGGTGGAGTTGTGAGCAATAGTTGATTCCCTTATGTAATAAGGTTGATCCATAGAGATGGAACCCTTATATAATAAGGTTGATCCATAGAGAAATGGATCCCTTATGAAATAAAGTTGAACCATAGAGAAATGGATCTATTATATAATAAGGTTGAACTATAGAGAAATGGATCCCTTATGTAAGAAGGTTGAACCATAGAGAAATGGATATCTTATGTAATAAGGTTGAATCATAGAGCTAGCAAGAATTGGTTCCTTTATTTATTAAAGTTGAATCAGAGTTTCCATAGTTTACCAAGAAAAATTGATATTTGATAATTATAAGGACGATTGTCTTATCTTCGACTGAGTTAGTTAAGAATTGTGGATCAATTTAATGAATATTTACATAAAGTAAGGAAAAGTGAGTATTCCAGTGGTGTAGAGTGAAAACTCTATTGCTTGTTGCAAATCCTAAATCCTTAATTAGTAAGTTTGTTCATAGAAGAGAGAGTTGTATGTGTAATACTTATAACGAGATTATGAATGAACTTGTTATGATATATTATAATTTTTTTTAAGAATTGTCATATCATAGTAGAGATGAGTTTATGTTCTAAGTTAAGTGTATGAATTTGTGGTTAGATTATAATGTTCCCAGATGAACATTTATATAAAGTCAAAATATGAATGTTCTAATGGTAGTAAAAAGAGTCTCTTTTACCTATTGCAACTATTAATCCAATGCTAGTAGTGTTATTCATTATGAGCTGATATTTGTATAGTACTTATATCAAGTTAGTGAATAACTAGACCAAAGATGTTTTAGAGTTCATTTACTTAGTATATATGCTTAAATGTTGCTATTAGTTACTCATAATGAGAATTATAATTTCTCACCCCGCTGTGTTTTCATGTAAATCCAGGTTATGACCCTGCAATAGGGTAAGAAGATGAAGTAACTGATGAACTAGTGTAGTTTAGTTTCTATGTTTTTAGTTCAAAGCTTATGTATTTATTTATATTTGCTTTGAAGATGTAAAAAGTGGTATTTTTGTATGACTTTTTAGATATGGCTCTACATAATTATTTGTATAAATGTTATGGATTAGTTGATGTATAAGTTAGTAGTAGCATGGCTAATACTACTTATCTAGGTATATATCAGATATACTAGGATACCAGTATTAGGCTGTTACATAATTCATCTTGTTCAGCTGGGGTACGGACTCACTATGCATAGGCATGTTAGTAGTTTTGATGTGTGTTGTGCATTTCTTGTCTCTTTTGTGAGATGTTTGCATAACTTGCATTTTGTTTGAATGTTATTAGCTACTGTTGTACAATTACATGGTATTGAGAATAATCAACTTGATATTTAATGTTTTGTGTGTATAGGAAATAATGACTTCTCATAGGCGTACTAGAGGAAATGAGAATTTTTCTAGTGAGGGCCCTAATATGGCCGAGGCTTTCATGGCAATGGCTAAAACTATGCAAGAGCAAGCGACCATTACCATTAAGTTCTTGGAAAGGTTAGAAGCCAATCGACCTCAACAACTAGTACCGCCACCAGTTCAGCCCATGCTACCAGTCCAACAGGTTCTAGTGGGAAGAAATCAAAATTTCCAAGACTTCTCAGAGTTCAAAAACTCTACCTTATCATCCTATAAGGGTGAGTATAACCTGGTCAGAGCGGAGGGTTAGCTCAAGGAGATGGAGAATATTTTTACAGTTATGGCTTGCTCGGATGAGCAGAGAGTGCTCTTTGCCTCCCATATGTTAGAAGGGGGAGCAAAGGATTGGTGGATGGATGTTAAGAAAATGTTTAATGCGTCTAGAACTCTGGTTACTTAGGAAATCTTCAAGGGATCTTTCCTAGAGAAGTTTCTCCCTTAGAATTTGCACAATGCAAAGGAGATAGAGTTTTTGAAGCTAGAGCAGGGCAGCATGTCGATTGGTCAGTATGTGGCCAAATTCAACGAGCTGTCAAAATTCTTGTCCTACATCAGATTCCACACAGATGAAAGATGAAAGTGTGTGAAATTTGAAGAAGGATTGAGAGAGGATATCCAAAAGGCTATCAAACCGTTTGAGATCCGAGACTTTATGTCCTTGGTGAACAAATGTCAGATAGTGGAATCAAGTTGTTTTCAACCCCAACTAGAGCAGAGAACATAGAACTTCCAAAAGAGGAAGAGGTTTGATGAAAAGAAGAGTACTCCTAAACCGAGTTACCCATAAGATAAGGGTAAACAAGTCCAAGGAGAAGCAGGGGACCTAAATGTCCTAAGTGTGGGAGACAGCATGGAGACAAGCCTTACTTAGCGAGGCAGTTAGTTTGCTATGCTTGTGGCCAGCCGGGGCTTATGTCCAGGGATTGTCCATAGAAGCAGAAAGCTGCATTCATCCCTAAACTGCAAGTAGCTGGAAGAGTTTACACTCTGAGCAGTAAAGAGGTGACCCAGTCTCCAAATCTAATTTAAGGTAAATGCATAATCCATAATCACCTTTTAATTGTTTTATATGATTCAAGAGCATTCCATTCCTTTGTTTCCTGTGATTGTGTGAAAATGCTAGATTTGCCTATGATAGACCTTCCTTTTGACTTATCTGTTTCCACTCCCACCAATAAAATAGGTATGACTTCTAAAGTTTGTTTAGATTGTTGTATAAAGTTAAAAGATAGGATATTCTTTGTAAATCTTATCTGTTTACCTCTAGTAGATATTGATGTTATTCTTGGCATGGATTGGTTATTTTCCAACCATGTAGTTTTAAACTGTGTAGATAAAACCCTTATATTTATGTCAGATATATCAACTAAAGTTGTCCCTTTTGAGTTAATGTATCTCAATGCAAACCAAGTGAATCACTGTTTGGAGGAGGGAGCTCAAGGGTATGTTCTCATTTTCTCTCTTAGCGCAGAGGTTGAGCAGAGTTTAGATGACATACCAATAGTGACAGAAGTATTCCCGAGAGATATAGTTGAGTTACCACCCATAAGAGAAATAGAGTTTTCTATAAATTTAGTATCGGGGATGGAATCTATTTCTATAGCACCCTATAGGATGGCACCTTTAGAACTAGCAGAGCTTGAAAAGCAGACAGAGGAATTGTTAGTTAAACAATTCATTAGGCTGAGTGTTTCTCCTTGGGGAGCACTTGTGTTACTAGTAAAGAAGAAAAATGGTACCATGAGACTTTGCATAGATTATAGGTAATTGAACAAGGTAACCATCAAGAGTAAGTATGCATTGCCTGGGATAGAGGATCCGATGGATCATTTGAGAGGGGCATAAATGTTCTCAAAGATTGATATAAAATTTGGATATCACTAGATAAGGGTTAAGGATGAGAATGTTCCTAAAACTTCTTTCAGGACTAGGTATGGGCATTATGAGTACCTCACTGTAACATCCCAAATTTAATAATCACAGTATAACCGGTGTTATATCATAATAATTAGATTCAGGCCTGCTACTTATTACAACTAAGCATTTTCTAAAATAACAAAAACATGTATATAGAAAATATGAGCCTCATAATGAATAAATATTATATTTATTACACGACATCAGTATATCTCACAAATACATTATATACATAACTTCAAAACAAGCTAAGCAAATATAAAATATAAACAAGCTTAGTCTAAAACAGCATCTAAGCTATGTTAGTCTTCATACATCTTCTTTTTTCTTTTTGAAGAACTTGCACCTGGATTTACATGGCAACACAATCGGGGTGAGAAATCACAAATTCTCAGTAGAAGAATTCCAAAACTAACACGTTATACATTCATACAGAATACACAACTATTATGTGAACACTTCAATCACAGAAGTACACAACACTCCAAACTCTGAAGTACATAATTGCCCATACAATTACAATGTCATGAGTTTATGTCATGGTGGCAACTGCCCATACAATTGTCATGCTATGCCAAATTATGTCTAATATTTATGTTTATGTGTAACATCCTAATACCAGTATCTCAATATATGTAGCATACAAGGAGATACCTAGCATTACAATGTCACCACATACATAATAACCTGATAGATATATCCATAATGTTTGTTGGAAACATTATAGAGAGCCTTATGAAATGCGAAAAAGATAACATGTATAACATAATGCATCTATATACATATACCTCATTAGCCTCCCTTGGGCATGAAGTAAAATATAATTATTTACATTACAAAAGAAGTACTAAAAGATACAACATTTGTAACATAAACTATAAAGGTACTCTAGTCTTTAGCTTCCTTTTCCTTCTTGTTCATAGAAGAACTTTCACCTGGAATTACATGGTACATAGCGAGGTGAGAAACAATGTTTCTTAGTATGAGTAAACCAAAATCAGCATACACAACATAATAAACATAATCTTAACACATGCTAAATAAGATATGTTTAAAGTATCTACAAGGTCTAACTTTAGCATCTAGATAAACCAAGTTAACATACATTTCATATATACATGCTTAGCCCAACTTAGAACCAAGATGTTAAGCTTAGGAATAGTAATTTAGTGCATTATCTTGTGGTAAATAGAGGAAAAGTTCATCCTCACATCACACGTATTCTGACACGCTGAGAAGTTCGGGCTAAATCCTTGTTCAAAAGAACCTTACGAACTCCCCACTTATCTCCTTTAGTCTTAATGATGATGCACAACATCAAAGGATACTCACAAAGATCAATACTACCAATCATTCCTATCATACAAATATCTAAACACCAACTCATCACTCATTACTCTCAAGTGATATACTTTATTACAAAAGTGGCCTAAGGTGCTAGATACTTACCTAAAGCAAAACATAACTCTTGAATGCTCAATGGTTTAAACTTTCTCATACTTTCTAGGTGATAATTTCCCTCTTGAAAATATTTTTATTTGTGCCTTAACACACTTTAGGAAATATATATAAATGATCCCAACTAGCCAAGAACTTGAAAACATCGTAAATGACATTTTTGGAGTTCCAGGGCCTTACGCCGCGGCACAACTTGGGCACGCCACAGTGCCCTAGCCTCAGGTTTCAGTACTAGATGTAGCATCACTCTCATGCCGTGGCGCCACACACCTCATGTCATGGTGCACGAGGCAAAACCAACCTCACATTGCGGCGTAACCTTCTCACGCCGTGGCGTGCAAGCAGAAACCAGATTCTGCATAATTCTGCATAACCATGGTACTATTCCATTAGTTCTTTTCATGGATTTTGGCTATTCCAAATTAGTTTCTAAGTGATTCTTAGACCCCAATAGGTTCTTAAACACATAGGAATCATCAATCACTTACTTAAACTTCTTAATTTGGATTATGAATCAAAACCCCCATACTTGACCTAAAACTCATCTCTTGGTGGATCCATGGTCTAAATGAAATATTCTAAGTTTCTATCTTCAACTTATACCATGAATAAGGCATAAATGACCAAAGAAACACAATCATGCAAGAAAAACACATCAAACACCTCTAGAACTCATTTTGACCTCTTAAGCACTAAAGGTACATCTATGGTGAAAAGAGTGAAAGAAGTGAAGATGAGCATAAAACCCCTACCTTTGGCAACTATGAAGAAGATTCAAGCTTGGTTGGATCTCAAGCCTTGGCATTGCCTTTGACTTTCCTCTTTCTCTCTTCCTACTCCTTAGTATTTTCTTCATCTTCTTTCCGTTCTCCTCTCACGATTTTTGTTTTTGTTTTGGTGTAGAAAATGGTCATGAGTGAGGGCTTATAGAGAAGAGACAAAAGACTCTTAAGCTATAACTGATAATTCCTAATATGCTAAAAACACTTAGATTTTGCTAAATCAAGATTTCTAATTTCTAAAAACTTTAAAATAAATACTAGGATTCATAAAAAAAAGTTATTTCACCATTATCTGGTATTTTCATATCTACTGCCAGTCAATCCGACTTTAAATGTACAACCAGTATGCCTAAAAATGTCAAACTAACTCAGTTTATCTTGAAACTTTAACTGTATCTCTTTTCATACATTTGTGACTTAAAAATAAATTATCCATATTTATTTCCATCATCTAAGCAATTTATGCTATTATCTGAGTCATTTTAAGCCATTATTCACACTCTGGGTTGCAACAAAGTACTTAAACTAACTCAGTTTATCACAAAATTAAACATGCATGTTAAGAAAGTCATATGCTACCTTTTGAACACATACACAAGTCTAACATGTCATTAAGGGTATTACACTATGCAAGTCCTAGGAGTGAATGAAATTGAAGAATGTCATGAGTCATCAGGCATATTGAGGGTATTACCCACCCTAACTACTCTGAGATATACAATGATATGTCATGAGTTATTAAGCATAGTGAGGATATGACTCACCTCCACTACTCATCAAAATGTAGAAAGGATATTACTCACATCAACTACTCAACAAACATAGAGAGGATATTACTCACCTCAACTACTCAATAAACATAGAGAGGATATTACTCACCTCAGTATGCTCCACAATCATATCATGCAAAACAATTACTAATTACCTATAATAATTAGCACCACAATTGATTTACATGTATTCCAAACTTTACTTCATCAAATACTCCTAAAAGAGTCTCATTACTCATTAAGGAGCATAAAAGAAGGAATTACACTAGTTAGGCACTTCATTTCAACAAAAATAAAGTCCTATAAAAAAACTAAACTGGGTGCTCAGGCGCTCCTTGTTGAGCGCTCAGGCACTTGAGTGGCAGAGAGCCTCCCCTGTTCTTCCTAATGATGGGCGCTCAAGCGCTCCTTGCATAGCACTCAAGTGCTCCACGTGCGCTCAGGCACACATCCAAGGCGCTGGTCGCGTAGCACAAATGTGCTATCTGTCTGCCCTGCTGGCACTCAGGTGCCAAACACTCAATGCTTGACCACTAACTGGGCAAAATGAAATCTACAAAAGTCTGCAGATGGAACTACTATTCCATTGAGGAACAAAGGTGCTCCAATCACTCTAACTTCAAATCCACATGATTTCTCACATCAATTAAGATCCATTAACACATTATAACTCTTATACCACTTTGATTTCACTCAAACATGCAATTTGTGAATAATTCATCAACCTAACACCTAAATTCCCAATTCTTGACCTAAAAGGGAACAAGAGTGTTCAAGTGATGAAAAATTCATCCTTATGCATCCAACAAACCATTTTTCACACAATCAAGCCATCCTCATGTTCCTCATGGGATTCAAGTCAAAAACAACTAAACCACACTTCAAAACCCACTTCCCTCATCAAGCCCCTCATGAACCAAATGAAGAAAATGAAAGCAAGAAGTCTAAACAAGTTTCCCCTAACTTCAAGGTCTTGAAGATGAAGCCAAGGATGGATCCAAGCTCTCCTTCCTCTTTCCCTTCTTTCCTTTTTCTCCTTCTTCTTTCTCCTCCATGGTTCCCTTTCTCTCTTTTTTCTTTTCTTTCTTCTATTTTTCTGATTCCTCTCTCAGTCGTAGGATACTTATAAAGAGAAGTCAAATTTGGCTTCTCATACCAAAGTACTAAAACTCCCCGACTTGCTAAGAACACTTAGATTTCACCAAATCCAATTTCCTAACTTATTACAAGTTTCAAATAAATCCTGTGATTCATCAAAAATCTTGTTTCACCATTTCTATAATTTTTTATATTCACTGGTAGTCAATCTGGCATTAAAACACATAACCAATATGCTTAAAAATGCTAAACTAACTCTGATTAACCTCAAACTTGAACCACACCATCTTCCACATATTTGTGACCTAGAAACAAACTCACCACATTTATTTCCATTAACTAAGTAGTTTAAGCCAATTCTAAGGCTAATTACAACTATATTTCACACATAGTGTTACAACAAAGTGACTAAACATGCTTAGATAGCCACAAAACTTAACAGGCATGACAAATAGGTATGAGGCTACCTCTGTAACCTTATACAAGTCTATCATGTTTTCATGGGTGTTACACTCGTGAAGTCCTTTGGGTTGATGAATGCACCAGTAGTATTCATGGATTACATGAACTGGATTTTTAGACCCTACCTAGATAAGTTTCTAGACAATGGAAGAGCATAAGTTGCATGTCAGAACAGTTTTAGAGATCCTTAGGGAAAAGAAGTTGTTTGTCAAGCTATCAAAGTGTGAGTTTTGGCTTATAGAAGTTTAGTTTCTAGGGTATATGATCTCTCAAGGACGAATTTCAGTAGACCTTAGTAAAGTTGAAGCAGTGCTGCAGTGGGAGAGACTCACCATTATAACCGAGGTCAGGAGTTTTATAGGCCTGGCTGGCTATTATAGGAGATTCATCAATGGATTCTCTCATATAGCATTACCCTTGACTATATTAACTAGGAAAGGTAATACTTTTGTTTGGACTCAAGAGTGTGAGGATAGTTTCCAAGAGCTTAAGATGAGGTTGACTACTACATCAGTTTTGGTAATTTCGAATCCACAAGAGAACTTTAAGGTGTTTTTTGATGCAACATAGGTGAGTAGTTACTTATTCATCGAGGCAGTTGAGGCCTCATGAGGAGAACTACCTAACTCACGATATGGAATTATCTGTCATAGTATTTGCCTTAAAGATATGGAGACATTATCTTTACGGAGTTCAATTTGAGGTGTTCAGCGATCATAAGAGTTTAAAATACTTGTTTGATCAGAAGGAGATGAACATGAGACAAAGAAGATGGATGGAGTTTTTAAAGGATTACAACTTTGAGCTTAAGTATCACTTGGGTAAGGCTAATGTAGTGGCCAATGCAGTAAGTAGGAAATCCCTACATGTGTCTTGGAAGATGGTTCAAGAGGGTCAGCTTTTTGAGAGGTTTAGAGACTTAAGTCTTAGGGTAACTGTTACACCACAGAGTCTCTTTATGAGTAGGGTGGACATAGTTAGTGACCTGAGAGCTCAAATTCTAGAAGCTTAAAGTGAAGATGAAACCTTAAGTGAGATAAGAGAGCAAATCTTCTTAAAGGATCAATTAGAGTTTCATATGGCAGATGTAAAACCCTAATACAGTATTCTCGATATAACTTATATATATAGACATAAAGCAATAAAGTGTTACTTCTAGCCTCATTATCTTACTAATCCCATATATTGAACAATTATAATGGAGAGCCAAAACTAAAAAGTTATATACATATACATCAATTGCCATGAAGGCAAAGAGTTATACATACAACCTTTAACATTCTTAAAGCTAATATAAATAACTACATTAACTTTGTCTATGAAAGAAACAATAAAACTAAACTACACTAGTTCTTCTATTTATTTATCATCTTACCCTTTGAAAGGCATTGACCTGCTATTACCATGAAAACACAGAAAGGGGTGAGAGCATGCGATTCTCAGTAATATTCATACATTTCATGCCATTAAATAATGTAATCTGCATACATATCAATAAAAACTATATCAATAATAACATTATACAATCGCCCATACACTGTATAATGTTTAGAAATATAATCTATCTCGACATTATACAATAGATTATGGTTGCTACTAGATATTAAATCTCTATTCAATATCACAAGAACATTCACATAATACTGTTATGTAAAGGTTCACTAAACACAATGCATAATCTATAAATATAAGTCCCTTGCTCATATGATAAGAACAACTATCTACATAGTTATAACATATCACAACTAGCTCATTCATAAACATACCATCGATAATATTCAACAACTACCCATACAATTATCAAATATCATCTTCACTTGGCAACTGCCCATACAATCGCTAAGTAACAGGAAATGTATATGATTGTGTGTGTCACTTGCTTATTCCAAATTCTCTTTAAACTTGTAGATAAGAAGACTAACTCTTCATACCTACTTACTAGTGAGTGGATTGGTTTCAACTCACACTAGTAATCTTGGCACTAATGAGTAGCTAGGGCTAAATCCTCACTCAAAGAGGCTTTTGGACTTTCTCGTCTATCTCCTTTAGCCATATGATTGTACTTCATTAAAGATTGCCCTACTTTGGAATTAACAAGTAACGGGAAACTATGCAGCGTTATGTATAACTTATATAAAACCACTACATTAACTCATCACATGGTTCTTTCTAACCAAGTGAAGAACTAAACTCTAGCAAACATGTACTCTCCACTCACTTCTAACTGTTAAAGGAGCATATTCCATGTTTCTAGCTAAGTAATCATACTTATGACTATTTATGTATCACTAACCCCACTTTCTCGCTTAGGAGTAACTAATGCACTATGCAAGTGACTTTTGCCAACTGAACTCGGCTTACTTGTATCTAGTATACCATATCCTTATCACCTCATATGTGATATTAAATGCAACTCTGTGTTGCCTAAGGGTCTAGATACCTACCTATAGAAAATCATTACTATTGGTTGCACTAAGGTCTCTTGTATGCTAGGTGGTTATTCCCTTCATAAAAATATCCCTAAAAGTGTCTTGACACACTTAAGAAAACATTTAATATTGTTCCCAACTAATTAAGAAGCTCAAAATGTCCATATATGCACTTAACAGAGCAATGCTCTATTCTGTCCAATGTTGTGCGCTTGAGCGCTCTGCGCCTTGGCGCTTAAGCGCGCCATGCCCTGTTACGCGCATCAGCCTTTAGGCTGTGCGCACTTGAGCGCCTGTGCTTCGGGCGCTTAAGCGCCGATCACGTAACAGAAATTCTGCATAATGTGCTACTGTTTTTTAGGAACAAAGTAGCTTCTAAGCTATCAAAAATGGATTCAAGGTGATTTCTAGTATCACCAACAACTTCTAAATATGTTGTAACACTTATACAACCTATTGATTCATTTAATTTTGGATTAATGGTCAAAAACACCTATTACTTGTTCATTACTTAAATTCCCACTCTAGGGACTAATTGGTGTCTTTCTTGGATAATCTCATTGATCTAGCATCCATTGAGCAGAAACTAAATCATCCCAATCAATGAAAGCAAAAACTAATAAGAAAACAAATTATTGACTTCTTAATACTACTTCTATTCCATTTGACCTAACTTTTACAATGAAAAGGATGAAGAACAAAGATGGAATTTAAGGATAGAAACCCCCTACCTTAAGTATGGAAGATCAATCTTCAAGCTTTATGTTTTGATCTTGATCCTCATGCTCTTTCCCTTTGATATTCACTTGCTTCTCTTTCTTTTCTCCCTTTCTCCCCTTTCAGTTCCTATTTTTTTTTTCTCTTCTCTCATTTTTTGTTTTCTGCTTCCTTTGTGTTTTGGAACTGTGGGAGTTAAAGGGAAATAAGGAGCCAAAGTCCAACTTTGGCACTTAAGCCTAAATATGGAACTTTATATCTGCTAAGGACACTTGAATTACACTAAATCAAGTTTCCTAACTTCCAACAACTTAAGAATAAATACTAGAATTCATCTAAATTATTGTTTCACTATTATTCTATTTTTTCATATCTTCTGCTAGTCAATGCAGCATTAAAACGCATAATCAGTATGCCTAAAAATACCAAACTAACTCTAATTATTCTCAAATTTTAACTATAACTTCTTATGCCTATTTGTGACCTAGAAACAAACTCTCTAGGTTTATTTCCTTCAACATAGCAATTTATGCTACTATCTGAGTCATTTTAGGCTACTTTTCACACTCTAGTTTGTAACTAAGTGCCTAAAACAACTTAGTTTGTTACAAAACTTAACTGGCATGTCATACAAGTAATATTCTACCTTTGATAACCACAAACTAGTCTAGCATGCTTTTTGGGATGTTACAGTGGATGATTGAGTGATTAAGTTTAGAGATAGACTTTGCGTTCTAAGAGATTCTGCAATCAAAGAAAAGATCTTAGAGGAGACTCATAGGAGTCAATACACCATCCATCCCAGAGTCACTAAGATGTATCAAGATTTAAGAAAGATGTTTTGGTGGCCAGGAATGAAGAAAAAATAGCAGAGTTTGTGTCTAGGTGCTTGGTGTGCCAGAAAGTTAAGATAGAGCACCAAAAGCCTTTAGGATCTCTCCAGTCTTTAGAAATCCCTAAATGGAAGTGGGATAAAATCACAATAGATTTTGTGATAGGTTTTCCCAGAACTCAGTTAGGACATGATACAATTTAGGTCATAGTGGATAGACTAACCAAGTTTGCCTACTTTGTACTAATGAGAATTAACTACTCCTTAGATAAACTACCCCAGTTGTATTTACAAGAGATAGTTAGGTTGCATGGAATTCCCCTCAGTATAGTTTGAGACAGAGATCTTAGATTTACATCTAGATTTTGGGGAGCCTTGCAAAAAGCCTTCAGGACTAGGCTAAGTCTTAGCACAGCATACTACCCACAGATAGATGGACAGTCAGAGAGAACTATCCAGACCCTAAAGGATATGCTTAGAGTATGTGTACTAGATCAATAGGGTAGTTGGAATAGACTATTGTCTTTAGTGGAATTTTCCTATAATAATAACTATCATACCAGCATAAGAATGGCACCCTATGAGGCACTTTATGGTAGGAAGTGTAGGTCTCCATTATGTTGGTATGAGGTGGGAGAGAAAGCTATTCTAGGACCTGAGTTAGTACAACAGACTTCAGAGCTAATTAGAATAATCAGGGATAGGATAGCTATAGCTCAAAGTAGGAAAAATAGTTATGCTGATAGAAGAAGAAGACCTCTAGAGTTCGAAGAGGGTGAACATGTTTTCTTTAGAGTCACTCAGACAACTAGAATTGGTAGAGCATTGAGAACTAGAAAGTTAAATCCTCATTTCATTAGTCCTTACCAAGTTCTAAAAAGAGTCAAACCTGTAGCCTACTAGATATTCCTTCCTCCTAGTTTGTCAAACCTTCATGATGTTTTTCATGTATCCCAACTCAGAAAGTACAATCTGGATCCTTCACACATCATAAGAAATGAATCTATACAATTAAGGGATGATTTGTCTTATGTAGTGCAACCGGTGAGGATTGTAGACAGAGGGGTCAAAGAGATCAGAGGTAAGTAGATTCCTCTGGTGAAGGTGATATGGGGTGAAGCAGGCATAGGCTACATCAGAGCTAGAATTGTAACGCCCCTTTTTAGGAGGAGACGTCACATTGTCAATTAAATACAATACGGAAAAATATAAGTATAAATTAAGAAAGACCTGGTTCATTGCGTCATTAAACATATTTGGTTTTAGTTGTATAAGAAAAATGGTGAATATATATATATTTTTTGTAAGTATATATAGATATATATGTAATTATACTCAATAACCCGCTCATCAATGCAAGTATTCGGAGGTATCAATATTTATAAAAGATTCACAAGTACATATATAAACTTTTGTCAAATTGTAAGCGAAAAACATAACTTTGACGGAAAACCTAAAGACTAAACCATACATCCTTTGCATGAGATACATCCTATATATATATATATATATATATATATATATTTATATACTATTTAGATATAAACTAAGAGTCAATAATTACATCAAGGCTCGTCAAAAAGAAGCCTAAGCTTTACCACAAAGCAAAACTATACCTGCCCAAAGGATCATACATATATGTCCCTAAGATATCAGAAATATACCGCCCACCAAAAATAAAGACATCAGGCCCCCAAAATAAAACACTGGAAGCCATCAGTAGCTACCAGTAGCATCAGTCCCTCAAATGAGGAGGAATCGTGTCAGGATCCTCTTCAAGATCCTCTGCGAGATCGTCCTCGGGAACATCCTCAGGGTTTTCCTCATCTGAGGAAACCCACATAGGAGCCATAGAGCCACAGGCTGAAGCTCGAGCAGTGGAATCAAAAGAGTCCTCCTGCGGGGTGTAGTAGAGGTCACCCCACATCTCCCGGATGGGCAGATAAAACTCCAAGCATAGGCTAACACAACAGGTAAAGATCGGTGGTTCATGGTGCCCCCAAGCCAGCGACAACGACACGTCTCCCAAGTAGACATAGCGATCAGAGCTGAAGTTCACATGCCAACAGTCTGGACCCCCAAGGAATGTTAAACGCACGTATCCCAAAAATCCATGAGGTCGGGCCGTCATGATAAGAAGAATGCTAGTCAAGGTTGGGCCAGAAGCCGGGGAAATCAGGTTCTTCCTTTTTCTCACCCCCGTCTTTAGAGAATCACATATATAGATATATAGAAATAGTAGAAACATAGGGAAAAAGGTAAGACATTCAACATTCATTACCAATTGAGGCAATAAAGAAAAAATGGCGTATGACGCCCACATAACATCTCAAAAAGTGATAAATAGCATTAAAACAGATAATAAGCAGTTTAGCATATATAGGCAGCAATAGTAGTAATGAAATAACATATTAAATTCCCATATGAACAAGTAACTAATAAATGATATGACAACTCACTATACACATGCATATGGTACCAACAATCCTATTTCATGGAGCTAGACACAAAAATAGTCGAAGAGAATAATCAGGAGATATGTCTGTATCGCGGCTGCCGAGGCCATCAAGTGCTAAAATTTTCAATTTATCAAAATACGCATCATGGCATTGTACACGACATTCTACACAGATCTCGATATAAGATAGTGTCTTGGTCCGGATAGTCGGTGTGTTTACATTGGTCTACCCCACAGACAAAAGAGCTACCAACTGTCCATTGCGAGGTACTTGCACCCTGACGCCCTCAAGGTCAACAAATGACCTACACTTGTCTATTCGCACCCGCACAAAGGTGTGATTCAACTCCTAGGCAACTTGGCCTTAACAAATTATCCAACGGACTTTTTTTTTTTAATGCATGACTCAATCATGCTCAATGCACATATCTTCAATGCATACTCATATGTACATTTATAATTTCACAGTTATAACATTTCAAGTCTAAGATCACATGTTATGTCATTTATCATCAATGTTCAATCCCGTCCAAGGGTCCATACTAAGTCAATAACAAGTTTCTAGGCATTCACACCCTATTCAAAGTCATCAAGTAAGGCAATTCTTAAATTCCATTATGTCGCTCGCAACCTCTATTACACTTATGTTCTATCTTTATTCAAAGTTCTTATAAGTTGTAAAACATACTCCCGTTCCTTGTTTTTCCCTCTTTATGAATCCCTAATTAGTTTCTAGTCATCCAATTATTCAAGATTATTACACTTATATTAGTCCAAAAGCCTTGAGTCAAGTGCCCAAGGGGACCTTGAACTTCCAAGGGGCTAGAAAAGCCTCAATTCCATCACTGATCATAATACACGGTCGTGTGGTCATACATGGCCCTGAGTACACGGCTGTGTGGTCATACACGGCCTAGGCCGTGTACTCCTCTGGAGTGCACCAGAGACACATTTCAGTCACGCAGGGAGATACACGGCCGTGTATTCATACACGGCCCAGGCCGTGTATCCGTCTGTGATGCAGAAACTCACCAGAAAACCATTCCAAACCTCAATCATCCTAACATCCATCAATGCACATAAAAAACATACCATTCAAACACTTAAAATTCAATCAAACACAATTAAACAAAGGGGTTTCCCAAAATGGGTTTCACCCCACCAACACAAACAACAAGTTCTTAACTAGCAAAACGGGTTGAAGTGAATAGATCTTCCTCTTACCTAAGAGAAGCACAAGGAAAGGATGCTTCTTTTTGCTTAGAAATTTTGTGCTTAGCTTCCTGAAAACCCTTAAAGCTCCGAGCTTTGAGCTTCAATGGTGGAAGAAGATGAAGATGGAGAGAATGGTGAGCTCTTGAAGATGATTCCAACACCAATGAGTCTTCAAACGAGATGGGAATCCATGGGGTGTGTGAGTTCTAAAATCAAATGGATTTTTGTGGGAGGAGAGGAGGTTGCTGCTGTGGAGTGAAAAGGGGAATGGAAATATGAGAGGGAAATGAAGAAGATGATACGTAAGGGAGAGAGGAAAGCAGGAAAGAGAAGAGAGAAAATGAAGATAGGTGAAATGATAATAATATTTGGGATTTAGGGAATGAGGGGGATAAGTGGAGAAGCACAAATTTTGGGATCTCCTAATTTCTTTCTTCTTGAGTGGAGAGGAGGGGAAAAATGGGGGGAAATTTCCCTCCAAAATGGTAGGGTTAGATGGTGTGTAAATTTTGTAAAAAGTCAAATTGATTTGACATAAAGTAGATTTTTAGATGAAATGATAAGGATTTTTACTACAAGTTATTGCCCAGCGGATAATTTTTGATATTTAGGAAGTCAGTATTTATTGCTCATTGGATAATAAGGGGTATAGTTAATTTAAAATTTAACCAAATGTATAATGATTTTACTTATCAGGTAAAATCTCGAAAGACGTAAACCTCATAAACTGTGCTTGGCATTGAGTTTAGTAAAATCCCCTGTCGATGTTTTCACAGTCCAAAGTTTACCAACCTCAAGGAAAATATTTCGCTTTCCCGGCTCCGCTCAATGCACACGCACAATGAGGAATATATTAAAATATTCAATGTTTCCAAAAAATTTCACAAAAATCATCAAAAATCACAAATATTAGAAAACGTCTATTCATCACAAAACAAACAGTTTTCGGAGTGTTACACTGACTTTGTTCAATGTGCACGAAAAATGAAGAATATATTAAAATATTCGTCATTTCCAAAAAAATGTAGGGAAATTCCCAATAATCATAAATATTGTAAAATGATTGTTTATGATAAAACAATTAATTTTCGGGGTGTTACAACTCTTCCCTTCTAAAAAGAAATTTCGTCCTCAAAATTTTCATACCTTAGAATAGTTGTGGGTGTTGCTCCTTCATTTTGTCTTCCAGCTCCCAAGTTGCATATCCAGTTATCTCGTTCCAGATTACCTTCACCAATGGGATCACCTTGCCTCGTAATTGCTTTATCCTTCTATCTTCAATTCTTATAGGAGACGCCTCATAGGTTAAGTTCTCTTTTAATTGTACTGTGTCTGGTGCTAAGACATGACTTGGGTCAGGAAGGTACTTTCGTAATTGTGACACATGAAAAACATTGTGAATGTTTGAGAGGAAAGGGGGTAAGGCTATTTGATAGGCTACTGGACCTATCCAGCGAAGAATTTGATAAGGTCCAAGGAATTTGGGAGTGAATTTTCTAGATTTCAAGGCCCGGCTTACCCTAGTCGTAGGTGTGACTTTCAGGAATACATGCTTGCCTTCCTCAAACTCAAGAGGCTTTCTCCTTTGGTTTGCATAACTGTTTTGTCGACTTTGAGCCATCCTCATCTTCTCCTGAATCGTCTTAACCTTCTCAGTAGTCTGTTGTATAACAGCTGGTCTAATAGTAAGGCACTCGCCTTCTTGGTACCAACACAAAGGCGTTCGACACCGCCGTCCATACAGAGCCTCATAAGGTGCCATCCCTATGCTTGAATGGTAATTGTTGTTGTAGGTGAATTCTATCAATGGTAGAACGTCATCCCAACTTCCAGTCTGTTCTATGGTATAAGCTCTAAGCAAATCTTCTAACGATTAGATTGTCCTCTCTGATTGGCCATCGGTCTGAGGGTGATAAGCAGAACTCAGATGTAACTTCGTCCCTAATGCTTCTTGTAAACTCTTCCAGAAATTTGAAGTAAATCTCGGATCCCTATCCGAAACAATGCTTGTAGGCACACCGTGCAGTCTAACGATCTCTCCAATATAGATCTGAGTCAGTTTCTCCAGTTTGTATCTTATGTTAATCGGGAGAAAATGTGCCGATTTCTTGAGTCGGTCCATGATTACCCAAATCTAGTCATGACCCTTTCTTGTCCTTGGCAAACCTACTACAAAATCCATTGTAATGCTGTCCCACTTCCATTTAGGAATAGACAGTGGTTGCAACAATCCCGCTGGTCTTTGATGTTCCACTTTAGCTTTCTGACAAACCAGACAAGTCGATACACGTCTAGTGATGTCACTCTTCATTCCATGCCACCAAAACAACTTCTTCAAGTCTTGATACATTTTTGTTATGCCCGGATGCATACTCAGCTGACTTGTGTGAGCATGGTTAATGATATACTCTCTAAGCTCTTAGTCACGGGGAATACAGACTCTACCTCGGAATCTCAGAATTCCGTCTATTCCTTCCGTAAATACTATTTTGTTACCTTGTTTGATCTGCTCTCTCACCTCTTGTAAGAACTTGTCAACCTTCTACTTTTCCCGTATGTCATCCATCAGCTCGCTTGAGATGGTCACCATATTCATGCTAATCTTTCCTGGTTCTAATTCCACAAAAGACCATACATCTCTGAACTGCTCCATTAGATCTTTTTCTTTGATCATCAGGGCAGAGACACTAATCATCTTCCTACTCAGGGCATCTGCCATAACGTTTGCCTTGCCAGGGTGGTACAGAAGTTGGAAATCATAGTCCTTCAGGAATTCCAGCCACCTTCGCTACCTCATGTTCAACTCTTTCTGGTCAAACAAGTACTTCAGGCTCTTGTGATCACTGAAGATGTTGAACGTCGCTCCATAGAGAAAATGCCTCAAGATTTTCAGAGCAAAAACCACAACCGCTAACTCTAAGTCGTGCATCGGGTAATTCTTCTCATGCACTCACAATTGTCTTGAAGCATAAGCCACCACTCTTCCATGCTGCATAAGTACAGATCCTAGTCCTTTGGCATGAAGCATCGCAATACACCTCAAAGGGCTCATTCGGATCGGGTAGCACTAACAGTGGCGAGGTAGTTAGCCGATTCTTCAACTATTGGAAACTCTGTTCACAGCTATCGGTCCACTCAAAAGCTTGGTTCTTTCTTGTGAGCTGAGTGAGAGGTCCAGCAATCTTGGAGAATCCCTCAATGAACCTCATATAATATCCAGCCAAACCTAGAAAGCTTCGGATCTCTGTCACTGACTTTGGTCGTTCCCATTGCAGCACTGCCTCCACTTTCGATGGATCCACCGCAATCCCCTCCTTCGAGATTACGTGCCCCAAAAATTTAACTTCTTCCAGCCAAAATTCACATTTTGACAGTTTGGCATACAATTCATTTTCTTCCAGAATCTGAAGAACTATACTGAGGTGTTCAACATGGTCCTCCTGATTTTGAGAGTACACCAGAATGTCATCAATGAATACCACCACGAATCTGTCCAAGTAAGGATGAAAGATTCAGTTCATGTAGTCCATAAAGATAGCTGGTGCATTTGTCATGCCAAATGGCATCACGAGGTATTCGTAATGACCGTATCAGGTACAAAAAGTAGTCTTGGGTACATCCTCCATCTTCACTCGTATCTGATGATACCCAGATCACAGATCGATCTTTGAAAACACCGCTGCTCCCTTCAATTGGTCCATTAAGTCGTCAATTCTCGGGAGTGGATATTTATTCTTGATCGTCACCTTGTTCAGCTGCTAGTAGTCCACACACAATCTTGATATACCATCCTTCGTGCGAACTAACAGTACTGGCACTCCCCACGGTGACACACTTGGTCTGACAAATTGCTTCTCCAAAAGCTCCTCTATCTACTTTTTGAGCTCAGCTAATTCTGTTGGTGCCATCCTATAAGGTGCTATAGACACGGGACCAACTCCCAGTACAAGGTCAATAGCAAACTCTACCTCTCGTGCCGGTGGTAAACCAGGTACTTCCTCAGAAAAGATTTCGGGAAACTTATTCACCACAGGAATTGTGTTCACATCAACCTCGCTATCGACTTTTAAAGAAGACAGTAGCATGTATCTGTGAGCTCCTTCTTTCAAGAGAGCTTGAACTCGGTTAGCCGTCAGAAATCTAGAATCCTCATCTATAGGAAAAACTATGGTTTTTCTGGAATAGTCTAATAGAACATGGTTAGAAGACAACCAGTCCATCCCTAGGATTATATCTGGTTTGGAAATAGGTAAACAGATCAAATCGACAGAAAAGATTCGACCTTCAACAATCAAAGGTCAATTTAAACAGACTTTGGTAATAACTACTGGGTTATTAGTGGGGGTAGAAATAGTCAAGTCAAAAGGTAAAGTAGACACAGGTAGACCAAGTCTTTGCACACAGTCATATGATATGAAAGAATGAGTTGCCCCAAAGTCATACAGTACAGTTAAAAGATTACCTTCTATGGTGACTTCCCCTTGAATCAAGTCTTTAGATTCGGAGGCTTCAGCTCCGCTCATGGTATAAACTCTGCCTCCTGCTTGTGGCCTTGCAGCTTGAGTAGCATTGACTGAAGGCTCAGCCTTTGCTTAGTTACAGTCTCGGGACATGTGGCCAGGCTTGCCACATCTATAGCAGATAATTCCCTTGATGGAACTATCCTTTGTCAGGTGATCTTTTCCACACTTCATACACCTTGGTAAAGATGCCACATTCGGTCTGATTCGGTTCCCACCGGAACCTCCACCAGAGCTTCCACCCGTAGTCTGTTGTTGATTTCCCGTTGGTCGGGAATAAGGCTTCTTCTGGAAGCGGTTAGAACTATTACCGCCGCCTCTTTGGAACCTCGTAGGCCCAAAGTTTCTGTTCTTCGTGTCTCTAGATTGCTCTAGAGCCTCTACGTCACAGCATGTATCCAGCAATTCTAAGAACTCATCGATCTTCAGGGTGATCACAACCTTCTTCACCTCATACCTCAGTCCTTTTGTGAATCTCCAATATTTCCAAGCTTCATTTGGTTGATGTTGAGAGTATGTTGAAAAATGTGATAAGTTTTCAAATCTGGCCGCATACTCACTAACGGTCATATTCCCTTGTCATAAGTTGAGAAATTCTGACTCCTTCGCGTGTCTTGCGCTTGCAGGAAAATACTTATCCAAGAATTTCTCCTTGAATAAGTCCCAAGTAATCTCATGGTTTACAGTTTCTACCATTCTCTGCACTCCATTCCACCAGTTTTCAGCATTGCCTACTAGCATAAAGGTTGTATAGGTCACCTTCTTGTTCTTAGCGCAGTTCATCCCCCAAAAGACTTTTTCTAACTCCTTGATCCGCATACTACCCTTGTCTGGATCAAATTCTCCTTTAAATTGAGGAGGATTGTGGCGTCGAAACTCCGCCAAGTTCTAAGCATCTGCAGTGGCCTCGAGCTGTTGTGCAGTTCATTCTTACTATTGCGCAACTCTCTCCTGTTGCTGAGTAGCTTGCTCAGTTTGTTGTGCAACGACCTCAGCCATCCTCTGCATCGCCGCTATAGCTGCTGCCATGTCTTCCCTTCATGCCATCGTACTGTCTCAAGTCAGAGTAACTGAAAGACATAAGAAAAGTCAGTTGCATCCACTAGGAATACCAAACAATACATCTCTGTGTTTGATTTTCAGAGAACACACAACACAAACAAAATAGACTCAATCACAAGACCCAAAGAAACATAAGCCGGGGCTCTGATACTAACCTAATGTAATGCCCCTTTTTAGGAGGAGACGTCACATTGTCAATTAAATACAATGTGGAAAAATATAAGTATAAATTAAGAAAGACCCGGTTCATTGCGTCATTAAACATATTTGGTTTTAGTTGTATAAGTAAAATGGTGAATATATTTTTTTTTTGTAAGTATATATAGATATATATGTAATTATACTCAATAACCTGCTCATCAATGCAGTATTCGGAGGTATCAACATTTATAAAAGATTCACAAGTACGTATATAAACTTTTGTCAAATTGTAAGCGAAAAACATAACTTTGACGGAAAACCTAAAGACTAAACCATACATCCATTGCATGAGATACATCCTATATATATATATATATATATATATATATATATATATATCTTGTTTAGATACAAACTATGAGTCAATAATTATATCAAGGCTCATCAAAAAGAAGCCTAAGCTTTACCAAAAAGCAAAACTATACCTGCCCAAAGGATCATACATATATGTCCCCAAGATATCAGAAATATACCGCCCACCAAAAATAAAGACATCAGGCCCCAAAAATAAAACACTGGCAGCCATCAGTAGCTACCAGCAGCATCAGTCCCTCAAATGAGGAGGAATCGTGTCAGGATCCTCTCCAGGATCCTCCGCGAGATCATCCTCGGGAACCTCCTCGAGGTCTTCCTCATCTGAGGAAACCCACATAGGAGCCATAGAGCCACGGGCTGAAGCCCGAGCAGTGGAATCAAAAGAGTCCTCCTGCGGGGTGTAGTGGCAGTCACCCCACATCTCTCAGATGGGCAGATAAAACTCCAAGCGTAGGCTAACACAACAGGTAAAGATCGGTGGTTCATGGTGCCCCCAAGCCAGCGACAGCAACACGTCTCCCAAGTAGACACAACGATCAGAGCTAAAGTTCACATACTAACAGTCTAGACCCCCAAGGAATGTCAAACGCACGTATCCCAAAAATCCATGAGGTCGGGCCATCATGATAAGAAGAATGCTAGTCAAGGTTGGGCCAGAAGCCTGGGAAATCGGGTTCTTCCTTTTCTTCACCCCTATCTTTAGAGAATCATATATATAGATATATAGAAATAGTAGAAACATAGGGAAAGAGGTAAGGCATTCAACATTCATTACCAATTGAGGCAGTAAAGAACAAACGGCGCATGACGCCCATATAACATCTTAGAAAGTGATAAATAGCATTAAAACAAATAATAAGTAGTTTAGCATATACAGGCAGCTGTAGCAGTAGTGAAACAACATATTAAATTCCCATATGAACAAGTAACTAATAAATGATATGACGACTCACTATGCACATGCATATGGTACCAACAATCCTACTACATGGAGCTAGACACAAAAATAGTCAGAGAGAATGATCAGGAGATATGTCTGTATCGTGGCTGCCGAGGCCATCAAGTGCTAAAATTTTCAATTTATCAAAATGCGCATCATGGCATTGTACACGACATTCTACACAGATCTCGATATAGGACGGTGTCTCGGTCCGGATCGTCAATGTGTTTGCATCGGTCTGCCCCACGGACAGAAGAACTACCAACTGTCTATTGCGAGGTACCCGCACCCCGACGCCCTCAACGTCAACAAATGACCTACACTTGTCTATTCACACCCGCACAAAGGTGCGATTCAACTCCTAGGCAACTTGGCCTTAACAAATTGTCCAACGAACTTTTTTTTTTCAATGCATGACTCAATGATGCTCAATGCACATATCTTCAATGCATACTCATATGTACATTTACAATTTCACAGTTATAATATTTCAAGTCTAAGATCACATGTTATGTCATTTATCATCAATGTTCAATCCTGTCCAAGGGTCCATACTAAGTCAATAACAAGTTTCTAAGCATTCACACCCTATTCAAAGTCATCAAGTAAGGCAATTCTTAAATTCCATTATGTCGTTCGCAACCTCTATTACACTCATGTTCTATCTTTATTCAAAGCTCTTATAAGTTGTTAAACATACTCCCGTTCCTTATTTTTCCCTCTTTATAAATCCCTAATAAGTTTCTAGTCATCCAATTATTCAAGATTATTACATTTATATTAGTCCAAAAGCCTTGAGTCAAGTGTCCTAGGGGACCTTGAACCTCCAAGGGGCTAAAAAAACCTCAATTCCATCACTGATCATAATACACGGCCGTGTGGTCATACACGGCCCCGAGTACATGGCCGTGTGGTCATACACGGCCTAGGCCGTGTACTCCTCTGGAGTGCACCAGAGACACATTTCAGTCACGCAGGGAGATACACGGCCGTGTATTCATACACGGTCCAGGCCGTGTATCCCTCTGTGACGCAGAAACTCACCAGAAAACCATTCCAAACCCTAATCATCCTAACATCCATCAATGCACATCAAAAACATACCATTCAAACACTTAAAATTCAATCAAACACAATCAAACAAAGGGGTTTCCCAAAATAGGTTTCACCCCACCAACACAAACAACAAGTTCTTAACTACCAAAATGAGTTGAAGTGAATAGATCTTCCTCTTACCTAAGAGAAGCACAAGGAAAGGATGCTCCTTTTTGCTTAGAAATTTTGTGCTTAGCTTCCTGAAAACCCTCAAAGCTCCGAGCTTTGAGCTTCAATAGTGGAAGAGGATGAAGATGGAGAGAATGGTGAGCTCTTGAAGATGATTCCAACACCAATGAGTCTTCAAACGAGATGGGAATCCATGGGGTGTGTGAGTTCTAAAATCAAATGGATTTTTGTGGGAGGAGAGGAGGTTGCTGCTGTGGAGTGAAAAGGGGAATGGAAATATAAGAGGGAAATGAAGAAGATGATACGTGAGGGAGAGAGGAAAACAGGAAAGAGAAGAGAGAAAATGAAGAGAGGAGAGATGATAATAATATTTGGGATTTGGGGAATGAGGGGGATAAGTGGAGAAGCACAAATTTTTGGGCTCTCCCAAGCTGCTGCTGCCGTGGAGAGGGAGGGGAGAAATGGGGGGAAATTTCCCTCCAAAATGGTAGGGTTAGATGGTGTGTAAATTTTGCAAAAAGTCAAACTGATTTGACATAAAGTAGATTTTTAGATGAAATGATAAGGATTTTTACTACAAGTTATTTCCCAGCGGATAATTTTTGATATTTAGGAAGTCAGTATTTATTGCTCATCGGATAATATGGGGTACAGTTAAATTTAAAATTTAACCGAATGTACAACGATTTTACTTATCAAGTAAAATCTCGAAAGACGCAAACCTTGTAAACTGTGCTCGGCCTCAGGTTTAGTAAGATCCCACGTCGACGTTTCCACAGTCCAAAGTTTACCAGCCTCAAGGTAAACACTTCGCTTTCCCGGTGGCGCTTAGTGCACACGCACAACGAAAAATATATTAAAATATTTAACATTTCCAAAAAATTTCACAAAAATTATCAAAAATCACAAATATTAGAAAACATCTAGTCATCGCAAAACAAATAGTTTCCGGAGTGTTACACTGACTCTATTCAGTGTGCATGTAAAATGAGAAATATATTAAAATATTTGTCATTTCCAGAAAAATCCAGGAAAATTCCCAATAATCATAAATAATGTAAAATGATTTTTTATGTTAAAACAATTAATTTTTGGGGTGTTACAAGAATCCCGCATGCAGCTAGATTACCCAGAGTTGTTTATATGAGGTAAGCAATTTTGGTGACGAAATTTTAAAAATATAGGGAGAAATGTAACATCCTCTTTTTACCATGTTAAACTAATTTATGGTTACAAAGGTAGCATAACACTTGTTTGACATGTCTGCTTATTTTTGTGACAAACTGAGTTAGTTTAGGCATTTTGTTGTAACCTAGAGTGTGAAAAGTAACTTAAAATGACTTAAATAGTTGCATAAATTGCTAAGTTAAGGGAAATAAATCTAGAGAATTTGTTTCAAAGTCATATATAGGTGGAAGATGATGTACCTAATATTTGATAATAATCAGAGTTAGTTTGGTATTTTTAGGCATACTAGTTGTGCATTTTAATATCGGATTGACTAGTAGCAGATATGAAAAAATAGGTTAATGGTGAAACAATAATTTAGATGAATTCTAAGATTTATTCTAAAGTTGTTAGAAGTTAGGAAACTTGATTTAGTAAAATCCAAGTGCTCTTAGCAGATTAAGAAGTATTAGTAAAATATCTTAGTGTTATAAGTCATATACAGATAACAGCCACATATGTTGACTTTAGTCACTTTATATTTACTCATTCTCATCTCCTTTCACTCACTTTTCTCTCACGAAAACATAAGGCAAGGCAACAATAGAAAATAAGGAAAGAAAAGGAAGAGAAAGCAAAGGGGGAAGAAGAGAAAGAAGAAGGAATCAAAGGGGAAGGCAAAAGTTTGATCAACTACATCAGCAACCACTTGAGGTAGGGGTTCTTAACCTTAAATCTCATCTTTTTCCTTCACCAAATCTATGGTTGATCTTAGGTTTTGATAGATGGAGAAAATGGGTTTAAGATGCAAAAATTTGTTTCCTTTGTTAGTTCTTATTTTCATGATTAGAATGAGTCATTTTCAGCTTAATGAATGCAAGATGGTTGTTTTTGTCTTTAAACAAAGTTAGGTAGTTCCTTGAGTTAGAAATTAGAAAATGGGTATGTGAGGTTATGGTTTAGGCCATTAGTCCATGCTTAAATGAACCAATAGATTATTAGAGTGCTACAACATTTTTAGATAGTGTTAGTGGTCTTAGAAATCACCTAGAAGCTGATTTTGGATGTTTGGAATTTGCTATGTTCCAATGGAACAATAGCAGAATTCTACAGAATTCTGTGTTAGGCGATTATCGCTCAGGCATTGGGAATTAGGCACCCAGGCACCTACAGTCCAGAGAGAAAATTGCTTGCAGTAGAGCATTAGGCACCAGGCGCCAGCGGCAAAACAGAACATGGCAAGTCTGTAACACCCTAAGACTACAACTATGTATATTGTTCATATACTCAAGTGTATAGCATTAGGCTATTTACTTCTAGATGTAAAGTGTAATTAAAAACTTGTATAATAACTAACAATGCGTAGATATATAGAGCTTTTAATAAAAAGTAAAGAGAACAATGTATTTTTACACAAATGAAAACTTACTATTTACTACAAATTTACAACGTATGTCTAAGATATATAAGGATACAAAACAAGCCTCATGGCATATATATACAAAACTAAGAAGTTAATAAACTAAGTACTTAATAATCTAAGTACATCACTAATATATACAAAATAATTTTGCTAAGTCTTCAATGTCCTCCTTTGCTCCTGCTCTGATCAATCACTAGATTTATCATGGAAATAAGAAAAATGGGGTGAGAATTTGAAATTTTCAATAGTAAGTTTAAAACACGGCATCATAATAAATCAAGATGCTTTAGGGAAAAACTAATTTTTAATAAACATTTGGAAAGGTGGCATAAGCCAAAAATCAGTCATTTCCCTTCCCAAAGCAGACACATTTAATTAAGAAAACACTTTAATCAATACATAGTAATTCAACTTAAATCAGCATATTCATTTATAATAGTTATAGTGGCAAGCAAGCATAAGCATTCTTTTTCATTGCACACCTTTAAGTTATACATCAATTTTTAATCAATATAAAACAGGATAGTTGCCCATACAATTGTCCTTATATGTAATGCATGATGATGTATGATTATGCCTAATGGAAGCCCTAAAGTATGCTTATATAATGTTTTTAAAAGATTTTATTTTGGAAAACACATGTCACTTGCACATTTGTAGGAAAACCTTTGTTTCGAGAAGTTCTGTTGGTTCCTTGTATATCTTGGGTAGGAAGGAGTAGGAAGCTTTAGTTCCTTACCTCCTTGCACTACCTGGTATGAATGGTCTATTTTGCTCCACAATAGTGACGTTACCTGTTACAACTTTTAATACCTCACTCTAGGTATGAGTACCCAGAACCCTGGCACTAGGAGATCTTTTTACTCAAGCTATAGGGCTATTCATACATGGAAATAACAAGCAACAAGTTTGAAAAAAAAAATATGCAAGAATGTTTAAAACCACTCCTTCATTTATCTTTCACATAATCAAGATTTTCCTTGCATAATCAAAAAGCAAATCCTTAATAATCATAATGTATGTAGTAGTTACCTATTTCTTGAAATATCTCTTTTAACATCATAACACACTTTAGGATACATCTATGAAGGATCCCAACGAATCGGGAGCTCTATTTTAACAAATACACAATGCTGGCAATTTTGGGAGTCGCGCCTAGGCGTGGCCTTTTGGTACCTAGGTACTAGAATCTTTGTCTTGCAATTTCATGATGTTGAGCATTAGGTGCCTAGGCGCCCATCGCTAGCACCTTGGCGCTAGTGCTCAAGAACGCTTCCTCTTGCTTGCTGGTTGTTAGGCGTCTAGGCACCTAACGCTGGCGCCTAACCGCCAGATGTAACACCCTAATACGATTATTGTAAAATAAATGGAATATTTCAAGATAAAAGGTATTAAGTATGTCACTTTATAAAATGCATAAAACAAAAATCCATAATAACCTATGCAGTCATTATAGAGAGCCACGAATGATGGAAAAGGTCATATATATACATTATTGGCTAAAAAGCCACACTGTGATACATAAACTTTTACAAACTAAAAAGCATAGTATATACACACTAGCTGATACACATAAAGAAACAAAATAACTAAAACTAAGTCTTATGCTTTTTCTTTTTACCCTTTATCTTTGGAGGGTCTTCACTTGGATTTACATGAAAACATCGAGGGGTGAGAAATCACAAATTTCTCAATATTTATATACCAAAACCAGCAGGTATTTATATACAACAAATAAACCAACTAAAAACAAACATACACACTATGTAACAAATTATATGGGAATCAATAATATCAAAGAATCGCTTAAAACACACAACTAGTTTGCTTAAAAATGACAAACCAACTCTGATTATTCTCAAATTTTAACCATATCACAGTATACACATTTGTGACTTAGAAATAAATTATCCACATCTATTTCCACTAGCTAAGCCATTTATGCTAATATCTGGGTCATTTTAAGCTACTTTTCACCTTTCACGTTGCAGTAAAGTGCCTAAACTAACTTAGATTGTCATAAAATTAAACAAGTATGTTAAGCAAGTATTAAGCTACCTCTGTAACTATTTACAAGTCTAACATGTTTTAAAGGATGTTACATTTCTCCCCTCCTTTTTAAAATTTTGTCCCCAAAATTATTTACCTCATATAAATAACTGCGGGTAGTCTTGCTACATATGGGACTCCAACTTCTACATCGCCTCCTCAAAGCCTGCACCATCCCAAAGCACCTTCACCAGAGGAATCTGATTACCTCTAAGCTCTTTGACCCCTCTGTCCACAATCCTTACTGGTTGCATAGCATAAGACAAATCATCCCTTAACTGCACAGATTCATTTCTTATGACATGTGAATGATCTGGATTGTATTTCCTAAGTTGTGACACATGGAATACATCATGAAGGTTTGACAAACTGGGAGGAAGGACAATTTGGTAGGCTATGGGTCCAATTCTCTTTAGGATTTGATAGGGACGAATGAAATGAGGATTCAACTTTCATGTTCTCAATGCTCTATCAATCCCTGTTGTAGGAGAGACTCTTAAGAAAACATAATCTCCCTTGTTGAACTCTAGAGGTTTTCTCCTCCTATCAGCATAGCTCTTCTATCTACTTTGAGCCATAACTAACCTATCCTTGATCATTTTTATCTGATTTGTGGTATGCTATACCAACTCAGGACCTAGGATGATTCTTTCTCCAACCTCATACCAACACAAAGGGGACCTACACTTTCTACCGTAAAGTGCTTCATACGGTGCCATACCTATGCTAGTATGATAACTATTGTTGTAGGAAAACTCCACTAAAAATAAGAACTTATCCCAATTACCTTTCTGCTTTGGCACACATGCTCTTAGCATATCCTCAAGGGTTTGGATAATCCTTTCCAACTGACCGTCTGTCTGTGGATGGTATGTTGTACTCAAACTAAGCTTTGTCCCAAAAGCTTTCTTTAAGGCTCCCTAAAATCTAGATGTAAATCTCAGGTCCCTATCAGAAAATATACTAAGGGGAACACCGTGCATTCTAATTATCTCCTTAAGGTATAACTGGGCAAGTCTATCCATGGAGTAGTTAGCTCTAATAGGTATAAAATGGGCAGACTTGGTTAGTCTATCCACTATAACTTAAACCGCATCAAATCCTAACTGAGTCCTGGGTAACCCTGTCACTAAATCCATTGTGATATCATCTTATTTCCACTCAGGTATTCTTAAAGATTGAAGAGGTCCAGAGGGTTTCTAGTGTTCTATCTTGACCTTCTGACAAGTTAGACACTTAGACACAAACTCAACTATGTCCCTCTTCATTCTAGATCACCAAAACATCTCCTTCAAGTCTTGATACATCTTAGTGGCCCCAAGATGGATAATGTACTGACTATTGTGAGCTTCTTCAAGGATTCTTTCCCTGATTTTGGATTCACCGGGAATGCAAAGTTTACCTCTAAACTTAATTATCCCATCATCCGCTATATCAAACTCTCTAGGATTTCCTGAAAAGATCTGCTCACTTATATCCCTAAGAGTTTCATCTTCCTTTTGAGCTTTTAAGATCTGAGTCCTCAAGTCACTCACTATGTCCACTCGACTCACACTGAGACTATGTGGTAACACAGTTACTTAGATCTCTAAAACTCTCAAGAAGTTCACTCTCTTAGATCATCATCTAGGACATGTGTAGGGATTTCCTACTTAGTGCATCAGCCACTACATTGGCTTTACTCGGATGATACGTTAATTCAAAGTCGTAGTCTTTCAAAAACTCCATCCATCTACGTTGTCTCATGTTCAACTCTTTCTGATCAAATAAGTATTTCAAACTCTTATGATCACTAAATGCCTCAAATTGGACTCTATATAAGGAGTGTCTCCAAACTTTTAGGTCAAACACTACAATAACTAACTCTAGATCATGAGTAGGGTAGTTTTCCTCATAAGGTCTTAACTGCCTCGATGCATAGGTAACAACTCTCCTATGTTGCATCAAAACACACCCCAACCCCATCTTCGACACATCACAATACACCTCAAAGTTCTCCAAAGGATCCAGAATTACCAACATCGATGTAGTAGTCAACCTCAATTTTAGCTCTTGGAAATTGTCCTCACAATTCTGAGTCCACTCCAAAGTACTACCTTTCCTAGTCAATCTAGTCAAGGGTAGTGCTAACTGAGAAAATCCCTTTATGAATCATCTATTATAACACCCACCGTAGGGTATCACATTTATGTTACTTAATTACCAAATTATCCCTTCATTATACAATATGCTTTGTAATGTCAATACGAGTTGTAAAATTTCTTAATATCAATAAGATAAACTTAGCGGAAAATAAAATATTACAACATCATCACAAATAATTTACATCATATACACACAAGTCTTAGTACTGTCATACTTAAATATTTACAAACCATGTTCTCAAAGTATTTGAACATTATTTAAAACTAGCATACTGCCCAAGTACTTCTAAACAGCAGAACCCTCAGACGGGTCCTCTTCAGATTCCTCAGCAGGTAGGAATCTGGCTTGACGCGAAGTCCTACGGACAAATGTGTGCGTAGACGACATGATACTAATCTCACTAGGAGTATGGTAGTAAGTTCCCCAGCACTGCCTACTGGATAACAAAAACTCTAAGTGTACATTAATATTTATATTGAAATAAGGATTCCCTCAATAAAGCCTACTTAGGTAATCTTGAAGTCTCCTATGTAATAAATACACGTTCTATCTAGGTCAACATGCCACGCTTCCGGTCTTCCACGAAACTGCAACCTCGTATATCCTAGGAAACTGGGCATTGCCATCTTCTCAGAATTCAGCTTCCTCCACAGGAATCTGCTCCTCTTCACCCTCTTGTTCAATTCCTTGCTCAACGTCTTTAAATATAAATACAACACAAAATATGCATACAAAGAGGTGAGATCACCTACACCAATACCAACATGGTAGCATGGAAATAACACACACAATATGTCATACGAATACATCATACCATAATTATAATTATGCCATCAACATATTTATCATCATACAGATGTAATGAACAATAATTATGATCATGCCCTCAACAATATCCAAATATTCAATAATTCAATTATCATAAACAATAATTACGATAATGCCCTCAGTATTTTCCAAATATTCAACAGTTCAAATATCACATTAATATCAATGCTCAATAATTATGCATGTGTACATAAACTCAATTTCCTACTCCATAGAGCTAAAACTCAGGTAGGAGAGAGTGATCGAAAAGATCTGCCTGTACCAACATGCCTCAGACCACGTGCTACAATTGTCATATGTATTTGCACATCTAGCATATACACTACAGCCTTTATCAGATCTTGATTAAGAATAGTGTCTCGGTCAGGATCATTGGTGTGTTGCATCGGTCAAACCTATGGTACAGAAGAGCTACCAACTACGCATTGTAGGCAACCCGCACCCCAATGCCCCCAAGGTCAACAAGTGACTTACACTACACATATCGCACCCACTCAAGAGGTGTATTCTCTCCTAGGTAATTAGCCTTATCCAGTCCATCAGACCTACTCAATGCATGTACAATGCACCATACTCAGTTCAAATTCATCATCTCATATTCAGGGTTCACACATTGGTCCAACAATATCTTTACTGTATTTTCATCGCGTAACATTTCTATCATATTTTCAAATCACATATTGATTTTTCAACCTTCCAAAAATTTCATTTCAACCTTATTTTCATTATTTGCATATTAGTCCTTCTAAAAATAATAATTACATAATAGCCCATCTTTATAAAAAATATTTACACAATAGCCCTTCTTCAAATAATATTTCCAAAATAGTCCTTCATTAAATAATATTTGCAATAAAGTCTATTTTTAAAGAATATTTTCAATATAGTCCCTCTAAAAATTAGTATTTTCAATATAGTCCCTCTAAAAATTAATATTTCTACTGTTTCTCAGAAAATTGTATTTCTTACAGTTACTTGAGATATTACAGTTCAAAATTTCCTAACGCGCTTCAAAACCCAGAGGGTGAGCTATACGTCAGTAAATTTCAAGTTACCAACGTATTCTTCTTAATTGTCATAACAATTCTAAAAAATCAGTCCTCTTTAAAATAAATTGAGGTTCAAACACTTTCAACCTCTCTTTTCCATTTATATACTAAAATTTCATTTTTCAAGTGACAAAACACTTTGTTTCCATTTCTTTAATTATTGTACTAAATCAATTATATTTCCATTTTGAAACCACTTTCTCTCTTAAAACTAAGGCAATGCAAGCCTCCAAAACCCATGGTACATGGCCATTGAAACCATCATATATTTTTCCTTCCCATTCAACTTATTCAATTTTACCATTCATAAAAATTTTTGTTTAGAAACACCTATTTTGAGGTGTTATGCCCGAAACCCTCATGGTCATTTGAACCAAAAATTCATTTTCCTTTCATCATTAAATCATAGCATACATGTATATATTCATCATATCATATAATCAAGCATACCTTAAAGCAATAAAATCACATAAAGCATGCAAACATAAATAAATAATTTAAAGCACATAGACACTCACACATAATTACACAACCAAGGATATGAATCCTCACATGGATTCACCATCCATCAAATACAAGATTCATCTCTCACCACCATACTTGGTTGGTGAGATGGATCTCCCTCTTACCTCTTGAAGAACCTCCCGAGCTCTTTGGTTTGCTCCTTGAACAAGTGATTCACCACCAAAAGCTTCTCAAACACAAAATAAAACACAAGTTTATTAGCATATTCAGCTTGAACAAAGAGAACCATGGATCAAACATGGCTTAGAACATGAAAATAAGGCAAGTAGTGAAGTTTCCTTACATTTCACCTCAAAAACCTAGAACTTGTTCTTGAAGAAAGTCCTTGAAGATCAAAGATTTAGAGCTTGGGCTTAACTACAAAGGTTCTTAGATTGATGTAAGGATGCAAAATATGTGGTTAGTTAAAATTATAGAGTGATGGAAGGTATTTTAGGGTACTTGGCCGAATTACTCATGAAGGGAGAGAAGAGAAAATTGTGTAAGTGTTTTAGGATTTTGGAGAATATGAAATGGTCTTGAAAATTTCCTATGGCCTTATGCCTTCAAAACTGCCCCCCCTCTTGTACACTCTTGAGTGTCAATTTTCACTAGCCATCATTTTGGGCACTGTTATCCTTTGATTAGATCAATGGTTAAGGTTAATGTAGCTTCTAAGTATAGGTTCTATATTGATAAGACCAAATCTAGGCCATTGGATCCTTCTCCTTGAAATCCTAACCATTAGATGTATTTCCAAAATGAAGGGTCAAGATCTCCTCTTCATACTTTACATCCAAGGGTCACAAATGGTCATAGCCACTTTGTAAGATCAAATCTCCATCTTGGATTAAATTAATGGTGGATATCCAGAGGCTTTAACATTAAGCTTGCTTCCTATTGGTCCGTCATAAAATCGTCATAACCACTAATGTTGACTAAGAAGTACAATATTTATTTTTATCTATTATTATCTTACGAACACAGTTAATTGTAGTTTTTAACACCCGATAATTAAATACAGTACAAAACACAATAAAAGAAAATTTCCAAAACTATTTTTGATTTCGAGTTTAGTAAGATCCCCCGTCCCCATCTCAACAATATAGAATTTTTTGGTTCCAAATTTTTTTTCATTTTTTCGACCCCGCCTGGGCCCACATAAAGCCCCTTGGGCCCATAATAGGCCAAGAATAATATTAAAATAATTAAAAAAATATAAAAATCTAATAATAATCCACAAAATCACAAAAATTATAAAACTTATGAAAATCAAATCAGATTAGCAAAAAGAATTAAGAATCAATAGTAATAAATAAATTACTGTAGATTTTCCCCGGTCCAAAAATTATTATTTTCCTGACACGGAGTAAATCACACAAAACGATCAAATATATTCACAGAATATTCAAAATAATTTTACAGTACACAGAAATCACTAAACAGTAGAATTCTATTATTACTGTTGAATAGTTAGAAAGTTTGGGGTGTTACATCTATAGTACCCTGCTAGGCCTATGAAGCTTCTAATCTCGGTCACAATTGTGGGTCTCTCCCACTGTAACACTGCATCAACCTTGCTTGGGTCCATAGAAATCCCACCCTGAGATATCACATATCCCAAAAACTACACTTGTGAAAGCTAGAACTCACACTTAGATAGTTTAGCAAACAACCTATTCTCCTTAAGGATCTCTAGCACTATCCTCAAATGTTGTTCATGCTCCTTCATAGTCATAGAATAGATTAATATATCATCAATAAACACCATAACAAACAGATCCAGGTAGGGTCTAAAGATCCTTTTCATGCATACCGAGCAAGGCCGGTCACCATGTTGTTTCCCGCCCTTAGAACACTTCGGTCCCACAAACTCCTTCTGAACTTGCTTCCCCTTCTCCTAAGAAAAGCTAGATTTAGAAGCTCCCTTCTTGAACTTTTCATCACCCCGCTTCCTTTTGGGAAAGTCTGGTAACTTAGGCTCCGCTAAAGGCTCCCTTCTATGATACGACATTTATTCACCAAAGTTGTAAAGTCTTGAATCTCAAATGGTTGGATAGTTTTATGAATGTCTTCTCTCAATCCCTCCTTAAACTTAACATACTTCCATGACTTATCTGGGTTAAGCCTGATACAAGATAAGAACTTTGACAATTCATTGAATTTGGCCACATAGTGGCCAACAGACATATCTCCCTACTCCAACCTAAGAAATTCCATCTCCTTTGTATTTTGAAGATTTTGTGGAAAGAACTTTCTTAGAAAAGAATTCTTAAAGACCTCCCACGTAACAAGAGTTCTTGACACCTCAAAAGCCCTCTTGACATCCACCCACTAATCCTCTGCTTCACCTTCTAGCATATATGAAGCAAAAAGCATACTTTGCTCATTTGAGCAAGGCATAATAGTAAAAATCTTCTCCATTTCTTTGAGCCAACTTTCAGCTCTAACTGGGATATACTCCTCCTTGAAAGATGACGGATTAGATTTCCTAAACTCTAAGAGGTTTTGGAAAGTCTGATTCCTCCAAACTACCTCTTGGTTTGGTTGCCCCTGATGATGTGGTGGTGGAGGTGTAAGCAGTTGATGTTGAGTTGTTCCCATTCTCTAAAACATCCTTGCAGTTGCATTTACTTGCTCTCTAATAGCCTAAGTAGTAGCGATTGTTTGCTTCCTCATTGCATCAGCCATTGCCATAAAGGCTCCAACCATGTCAGGGCCTTAATTGGCTGAGTTCCTATTCCCACAGGTTCACCTAGGAGACGCCATAGTTTCCTATACACACAGAATAATAAATATCATACTGATCAGTCTTAATATTATGCAATCATGCAACAGTAGCTAAAAATAGTCATACCAAAGGTGAGTCATGCAGTTCTATCAAACATCTCACACAAGAGACAAAGAAATGCACAACACACAGACAAACTCCTAAACATGCCTAAGCATAGTCAGTCCACACCCCGGCTCAACAGGATGAACTTCTTTGATACCATAATGTAACACCCTAATATGATTATCAAAAAATAAACAGAATATTTCAAGATAAAACGTATTAAGTATGTCACTTTATAAAATACATAAAATAAAAATTCATAATAACCTATGCAGTCATTATAGAGAGCCACGAATGATGGAAAAGATCATATATATATATCATTAGCTAAAAAGCCACACTGTGATACATAAAACGTTTACAAACTAAAAAGCATAGTAAATACATACTAGATGATACATAAAGAAACAAAATAACTAAAACTAAGTCTTGTGCTTCTTCTTTTTGCCCTTTCTCTTTGAAGGGTCTTCACTTGGATTTACATGGAAACATAGAGAGGTGAAAAATCATAAATTTCTCAGTATTTGTTTACCAAAACTACCAGTTATTTATTTACAACAAATAAACTAACTGAAAACATACATACACACTATGCAACATATTATACGAGAATCAATAATATCAAAGAATCGCTCATACAATTCTAAGACATCATTGAATAAGCGAGGCAACCAAGCAAGATAACTACTCATACAGTCATCAACAAATGCAATGCTTTTTGTTATGATATATGATTATGCTCACACAACGTCTAATAATATAATGATGCAATGTTTGTGCAAGTTTGGTTTTAGAAAGCACATGTTACTAACTTATTTCCTAGGAACCTTGTTCCCTTGTATATACCGGGTAGGATAGGCATAAAAAGCCCTGACACTACCTAGTAATGTGTAGACTCATTCCCCTCACCAAGGTGAAAGTACTAATACTAACCCTATACACAGGTAACCCTGGCCATCATAGCAATAATGCTAGAAGAAATCGAATCCAACAACTTATTCCCAGGTCACATGGTTGTGCAAACCATCTAAGATTACAGTGCATAGAAAAATAGAAAATGACAAGTTTGAAAATAAAACATGCAAAGGTATCACAATACAATACTAGTAACCATGGAACTCTAAGCTAACTTATCACACAAAGAAAGCATGATTCATGTCAATAACAAGAATTGTATCTAGTGTAACATCCTAATATTGTGATCTCGATATACTAGACATGCTACTTCAACAACAAAACACAAAGTAAACCCCTAACATTTATACAAATAATTATGGAGAGCCACGATAATCAAAAGTTATATATATACTTCATTGCCTCAAAAGGACGTACTGTCATACATAACTTAAAGAACCTAAACAAATATAAAATATTTATAAGCTTAGCCTAAACGAGCATTTATACTTTGCATCTTCAAATGACTTCCTCTTTCCTTTTAATACGCTTCCACCTAGATTTATATGAAAACACAATCGGGGTGAGAAATCACAATTTCTCAATATAAGTATTTCAAAACCAGTATTTATCCATTCCCGATGAATAAACCAACTGTTACATCAAGAATAAGTTCACAACATGTATAAGAATCACTACTTACTACCAAAAGAAAAACTCACATAGCAACCCTATGTAGTATTCTCAAGCAAACCATATTCCTTAACATACATTAGAAGAAACTAACAACAATATTGTACAATCGCCCATACAATCATAAATATCATTGATTAAGGTAAGTGCCTATACAATTACCATGCAAATGCAATGCTTGATACGTTGTATGTTTATCCCTAACATGTCCTAAGACAATGGTTATGCAATGAGGTAAAAATAGTGTTAGTGCAATGTCATGAAACTCAACTATTCCTAGGAACTCCATTCCTTGTATTTTTCTAAGTAGTATGGCTCCGACCATTTAATACTGCCTAGCAATGAATGGACTATTCCATCTCATAACAATGAGTGTATTGTTACCATCTCATATACCATTCACAAATACGTGGGAATAGCTGTAACACCTGAATTTTTCTTTCTTTCTCTGTTATATATATTTTTCTAATTTTTGTGATTTTTGTGAATTATTTGAATCATGTGAATTATTTTATTATTATTTTGGGCTTCTGTGGGTTTGAAGGCGGGCTCGGAAAAATAAAAAATTTTTGGAGCCAAAAAAATTTTAGACTGTTAATACGGGGCCGGGGGAGCTTACTAAGCCCGAAACCGAAAATAGTTTTCAAAAATTTTCTTTATCTGAGTTTTTGTTCCATTCTATTATCCATTGGATAATGTTATTACCCATTAGATAATGTTATTATTCATTGGACAATAAATAGCAGTAGCCTTTGTTCATTAGATAATAGCTACTAAAAAATATCTAGAGGGCTAGTCAAACTTGATGATTATGACATCTTTATGGTGAACCAATGAGAAACAAGCTTACTTGAGAAGCTTGCTTAGAGTCAACAAAAGGGGCTATAACTCATTGTCATGGACCAATAGGAAACAAGCAAGGAGAAGTTGATTACTCCACTTGCATGAAGAGTTCACGGCAATGTAGTGCTCTAGGACCATCTTGAGTGAATAAATTGATTACTTCATTCTTTAAGTTTATCATGTATAGTTTCTAGGAGAAAACTATCACAGAATTCCCTCATTTTCTCTTCCTTTGAGTCCCACGGCCATAGACATTTGGAGAGCCAAAAAAATTGGTTTTGCTATCTTATTATTCACCTATCATCTTTTCATGAAACAAGAACACAAAAAGCTCTCTCTTTTTCTCTCCTTGAACCTCATGGCCAACCCCTCCCTAAACACCTTTCAACTTTGTTTCATCCAAACTAAATAAATATCTTGAATCCAAACACCATTTCAAGACACTTTCTAGTTATGGGTTTCATCAAAATCATCCATCTTCAACCTCTTTCTTCAAGCTCAAAGTTTGAAGATTCATAGGTGAAGTTTTGATCTTCACTCCTAGATTTTATTTTAAAGTCCTAGACCATAATCTTGATCTATGGTCATCTTGTTTCAAGCTTTTGATTTTAATAAATTTATATTTGTTTTGTTTTAAGAGTTTTCTTAGAGGTAGAACTTGTTACAAGAGGACATCAAAGGAGCTTTGGATCATCACCTTAAGGTAAGAGGGAGATTAACCTCATCAACCATGTTATGGTGGTGAGGAATGAAATTTATTTATAGGTGATAAATCCATGTGAGGATTTATTCACCATGTTTGTATAATTTTTGTGTGATTTGTATTTATTTGCTTTATGTGATTTTATTGCTTTGATATCATGCACGAACTTGACATAGTAGGATTGTGATAATTAAAGTATGTTGTATGCTATAAATTGTGCTAGAAAGGAAAAGAATTTTCATTCCAATGACCAATGAGGCTTACAGCACTATGCCCTTAAAAGGGTAATCTAATGCAAAAATGATTTATTAAATGTTAACCTAGATGATTTAGTGATAAGAAATTTAATTAACGATTTACAAGATAAGAATAGAAATGAATAAATTTTTATCATTGAACAAAAAGTGATTTTCGACTATGATGTTGAAAAAAAGGATTGAGAAGTAAATTGAAACTTAAAGTATTTTACTTAAGGGGATTTTTAGTAAGGTAAATGGAAAAGAATTTTATTAAATTAAAATAATGAAAGTTTTGGAAAGAATGTTAAAAAATATTACCTAGAGGATTAGAGGATTAAATTAGGAATAAAGGATTCACAAGTAAAAAGAAGATGAATACAATTTTATAATTTAAGAAGTAATGATTTTCAGCTATGTCAATGGAAATAATTTTTAAGGATGGTATGGAATTTGAAGTATTTTATTTGAGAAAGCTTTATTTAGAATAATAAATAAAGACTTTTGACATATCCTAATTTAATTAAAATAAATATAAGTTTTGTGGAAAACATTAGGAAATATTATTTGAAGGAGGTTTAGTGAGAAAATGTTGGAATTAAAGTCCAATTTTTATATTAAATGGGAAAAGTTTTAAATTGAGCTTAGAATATCAATAAAACGTATTACGCGATGGAAAATACGTAGAGAAACTCTTATGCGATTTAAAAATGATCAAATTTAGCTATGCGAATAAAAGAACATTTAAAATCTTTACGTGATTGAAAAATAGCATAAAAATGTTACGCGATTTGAAAACGTAACAAAAGTGTTACGCGATTGTGAAAATGTGATAAAAATGCTACACGATTGGGTAAAATAGCAGTTTGCTGTCGGGCCAATGTATTGGACCCAAATATATCAATGCTTGATTGTAGCTGGCAATGGCTTATGATATACATTGAGTCATTGATCATGCATTATTTTATAGACGGTGTCTATAGAGCCTTTTGTTGCCTAGGAGATGAATTACACGTTTGTGTAGGTGCGAATTGCGTAGTGAAGGTCTATGAATGATCTTGGAGGCGTCGCGATGCAGAATTCCACATGTGGGCAGTTAGTAGCACTACTGTGTCGTGGCAACTGATGCAAACATATCGACGATCTCGATGAGATACTATTCCTATTCCCGATCTAGCATAGAATGTCTTGTACAAGCCATGATGTGAAAACTGAGAAAAATTTTAGCACTTGAATTTAGACGGATGACGTACAAGCATATCTTCTGGATCATTCTCTCCAATATTGTGTTTTAGCTCCACGGAGTAGGAAATTGGTACATTATGCATATCCATAGTCAGTTGACATTCTATTGTGATATATACATATGTTTATGATATTATCTGTTATTTGACGAAATGGTTGTTTGATGCAATGAATATATTTGTTATTGTTGTATATGAATAGCATTGTTGTTATTGTTGTTTCTTTACTGCCATGCTAGTATTGATGTAGGGGATCTCACCTCTTTGTATTATTATTCTGTCTGTTTCTGTTTATGTTAATGTCTATGAAGACAACGATGGCGACAAGGAGGGATCTGCTAGGTTTTGTTAGACTACAGTTTCTTGAAGGCACTGATGCTTGGCGTGTCCATTGGGACACAGAGCATACAGAGTATTGTGGTGACATTACTCTATCCGTAAGTAGGACCCGTCATAGGGTCACTACTTTTTCTTTTGTTGCTGTATAAGTAGAGTTTGTTATACCAATCAGGGAGTTGTGGAATGATCTTCACTATAATCCTATGGAGGACTCCGAGATATCTTCTGCTTGAACTTCTATCCGTCAAGACATTCCGGGCTAGGGAATTTGTCTTCTGAGGAGGACTCATCTTATTAGGTGTTATGATGTTAAAAGTTTTATGAAATTTGGTATGTAAGTATGATGTACTTATGGTTGTAGTAAATTATGTTTATATGTAAAGTATATTATTCAGTTCTTATATCTTGTGTTTCTAAAATTCGGTAAGTTTAAGAAGGTAAATACTATCAACATGTCAGCAAAAATCATCTCTTATTGTCTTTCCCTCTATCAATGAAAGAAGGTAAACTTTCTTAAACTTCATATCTTTTGATTCTTTCATTGAGAAGATCCTACCCTTCTTGACAACATGAGTTTTATCTATAGGGGGAGAAAATATTATATTTCCTTCCTAAGCCTTTTTGTTGATGTCAAATAGGGGGAGTGAAAATAGGAAAGAAAAATATGTTCTTGTGCTTATTGTTTGATATGCTTACATGAATATCTATTCTTCTATATTGCTCAACATATTTTTCTTTGGTGATTTGTCATCATCAAAAAAGGGGAGATTGTGGAAATAGGTTTGCCCCAATGATTTAATATGTTAAGTTTTGATGATGACAAATATAAGACAAAAAGAATGATGCTTATGCTTTATAGTTGTGCTTAATAAATGACAAATGCATCACAAAAGAATGTTAATCATGTTACATAGATGTGCTTAATGAGATATATTGTATCATGCATGATTGTGTACTTTATCTAGTTATATCTCACTTAATAATCATGCAATGAGATATATGTAACATTCATCATATAATATATCCAATAATTCTTTATATGAGTTATAAATCAATTAATATTGGATTTGACTTTGTTTAAATGAAAATGTGCAATGTGTTCTTTGTTGCATCCTATATTGTGCATATCCATTAGTAATTAATAAATATCTTATTTAGATGTGTCTATGAAAGTCTTATATGCATGTTACTAACTAGAGTGATACATTTATGAATCATGCATATGAAGATATTGAATTATGAATTTAGACTAATTATATTTGTTTTAAGTGAGTAACACTTTGTAGGATAGTCCAAGCACCAAGAGTGAGCATTGCAATAAGAAAGCAAAAAATCACAATTATGCTCAACTCAAGAAGAATAAGAATGATAAAGATGTTCCAAGCAATTTGTAAGATTTGAAGAGAAGAATTTTTGGAAGCTTGGATTACATCAAGAATTGATGATGGCAAAAGATCAAGTCCCAAAGTTCTTCAAAAATATCTTATAGGACTTAGATCTTGTGTAAAGGTAAAAAGGAATCACACTAAGCTCAAACAAGTTTTAAACATATTTATAAGTGTTTCTAAAATGTTTAAAGGCCCAACAAACTGTTTTTGGAAAGTTAGTCTTGGTGGTATTTCAAATATATGAAAAATAGCAAAGTTTGTGTTTTGAAAAACTAACATATAGTTACTCTTTTAATCATAACTTTCAAAATACTTTGAGTTTTGTTGTGAAACTTTTTGCATATGAAAATAGACTCAAATATCTTTCCAATGAGTGGTCATTTGCTTTAAACGGATAGGAAACGAAAAAGTTATGACCAATTAAAGTTTGAGTTTTGAAAATCTAATCTTTGGTTACTATTTTCATCATATCTTTCAAAATACTTTGATTTTTGTTCTGAAACTTATTTCATATGAAAATAGACTTAAAGATCTTTCCAATGAGTGGTTATTCGCTTTAATCGGATAAGAAATGAAGAAGTTATGACCTTTTAAAGTCAGTTTTCAAAACCAGAAAATGCTGTAATCAATTACACAAGCCATGTAATCGATTACAACGTTGATAGAAGCCATTTAATCGATTACAGGAAGTGTGTAATCGATTACAAAGTGCCCATAAAGCTTGTAATCGATTACATGAAGCTTGTAATCAATTACCAAGTGCCCAGGAACGTTTCTAACGGCTATAAACGGCTAGTTTTCATAGAAAATCATTATAAAACACTACCAATGGCTATTTTATCACTTGGGCTCTATATATAAGTGTTGTATGAAGCTTATACACCTCTTGAGCACTAGAATTGATCCTTGAATCATAAAAATCATATTTTGAGCTTTAAAGTGTGAATCCTTTATACCAATTGAGCTTCAACTTATATTATCCACTCTTGAGAGAGTTTTCTTATTATCCATACTTTGTTCTTCAAGTTGTATATCTACTCTTGTGAGAGTTTCTATTCTTTCTCAATCATTATAAGAGGGTGAGGTATCCCTCAAGAATTATAAAGGGTGAGGCATCCCTTGAAAGTAGAGGCTTAAGCACAAAGGGTGAGATATCCCAAGGTGTTGACTACTCAAAATTGTAAAGGTCATCAAGCACCTGTGACGCTTAAAGAATTGGAGGCTCTAGCATAAGGGTGAGGTATCCCAAGGTGTGAGGAGTACTCTTATATGTACAAAGGTTTTCCTAGCACCCGTGAAGCCTAGGAGATAGTGAAGAAAATCTCAAGTTAAGCTTGGGGACTGGATGTAGGCCACAAGTGGTTGATGGCTAAACCAGGATAAATTCTTGAGTTTGATTCTCTCTTCCCTACACTCTTTAAATTTATTATTTGGTGAAATATATTTATCTATTGCATATCTTGATGTTTTGATTGTTACAACTTAATATCTAGCTTATTCACTTAGTTCATCATATATCTCAAGTTGTATTTGAGTAATCCTCAATAGTTGTACATTCATTAGACTTATTCTACTGCATTTATTAATTAAGTTATTCAAAATGCATAATTTGTTAAAGTTGTATTAAAATTTGTAATTACCCAATTCACCCGCCTCTTGGGTAATGGTTGCCATGACTAATAGATAAGTGTCGCCAAATTGAAGAGTTGGATCAATCCCGGGATACGAGACCTTGTAATTTTGGACCATCTCGGTTCCAAAAGGGAAGTGATGGTAATGGCAACCGATTCCATCAAGAACCGTATTCATGGTCACCAGGGAATCAGCAACGATAATAAACAAATGAAGGAAGTACTAGTGGTAGTAGATTTAGTCAGACTGTATCATCTTTACCTATGTGCATGAAGTGTGGAAGGGATCACTTGACAAAGGGGTGTACGAGCAAGAAGATAATCTGTTTCAAGTGCAGGAAGCCCGGTCATATTTCTAGAGACTGTACACAACCGAAGGCGGAGCCTTTCGTGAGTAATAAACATGCGACAAGATCTCAAGTAGAAGGAAGAGTCAATATTATGAGTGGAGCAGAAGCCTCCCAATCTGAAGATCTAACCAAGTGAGATTGTGCCATAGGAGATAAGCCTTTACCTGCACTGTTTGACTCAAGGGCGACTCATTCTTTTATTGCCTATGACTGTGTGAACCATTTGGCCATTTGGGTTTATTTGCATTTTCATTTTATTTTGACTTGAATATTGCTATTCCTATTGCTAAGCCTGTTGTCACTATACAAGTCTGTTTAAATTGCCCTATTGCTATTAGAGATCGGAACCTTTCTGTTAATTTGATTTGTTTATCTCTTTCACAAATAGACATGATCTTAGGAATGAATTGGTTATCTTCTAACCATATCTTGTTAAATTGTTCCAATAAAGTTCTAGCGTTCCCTGAGATTAATATTTTTGGATTTGAATCTGTTGGGATTCGCAGATACATCATACAGCGGAAAATAGAATTCCCACCAAGGATCCAAGCGAAAAAGCCATAATCCGAGTTTTTAAAAAGTTTACCTCTTGAAGCGTGATCAAAGGAAGTGACATGAATCACCAACACTGTAACAGCGATGATGTCTCTGCAGTATCCACATGAACAGACTCACGAACGTCCAATATTTGCAAAAGAAAAAAAGTCTTACATCTCTCATACAATGCTAGCTGCGAAGAGAAGAGAAGAAACCTATCACTCTCTTACTCACTTTTCTGTAGGTGCGGCTAGGGTTCTATAGCAGCCCCCTTAGCAGTACTATTTATAATAGTGACTGCCTTAAGTGAGTGTGAGCAGTAGCAAAGTAAGCTGTGTAACCCTAGACTCTTTTGTTATGAGTCTAGCCCACATTTGAATCCGAGTCCAACTTGGATCTATTGCTCCAATTTTAGTCTGCTCTATGTGTGTGACCCTGCAAGTTCTCATTATGTTGGTAGTAATATTAAAATCCCATTTTAATATTACAAGCACTGAGCGGTATCTAGCAACACAGCGCTGCTACCCAAGTAATGAGAATGTCAGTGATTTGACATAACCTTTCTATGACTAATGTTTCTGTGTCGTTTAGTCCCTTTGTCAAGATATCTAGATTGAACACAAGGTATGGAATGCATCACCCTTGTATAGTCCAATCCTTCGTTTCTTGATACTTGAGTAGACTTTGTAATAACAAATGAAATCAATATCTCATATTGACTCATTTGAGCATAGTCATGCATTTCGCAGTTTCACTTAATCAAGGGGCCCGAAGATATCACTCCTGTTATGTAGGAGTGACAAATCCCATCTAGGTCACTCACATCCCTCTGCATGATTCGCGGTATGTCCAATAACCAACTTTATAATCACCTTGTCACAGATGACGTTTGATGGCATTAAAACACACAACTCCTCATATAGGAATCGTAGTGATTTCAGGTCAAAAGATAACAGATACCATTATCACTATGAGAATCGCTTATGACACTCACGTAACGATCCATGTAGTGTTCTCATGCTGGTCAGTCCAGTACATCATTACTTTAATATATACCCATGTGAAGACTTGATATCTTATATCCATGACCCGTGAGATGTGGTCATCAGTCAACGCACATACTAGTCTCAATGCATTATTGTTGTCCTAATTAACAATAATACTTGACTAGGGACATTTAAGAATAGTGTTCTAATTTTATCCAATAGGATCTCATGATCAAGTCAACCACTTGATGTCCTATGGCATCAAACTTACTATTCTAAGGACTTTATTATGTTTATTAAAAAAGAACACAATAAATGAAATGCCTCATATATTAAAATTAGCATAATAGAATGTATGTAAATACAAACAATCGTATCAACCTCTAGGGCATATACCAACAGAATCCAGAAAGCTCACTCTTAAATTCATCAGACCATATCAAATTCTTCATCGGATAGGTCCGATAGCCTGCCAAGTAGGTTTGTCACCTTTTTCTTTTTAACCTTCATAATGGGTTCCATGTATCACAATTGCGAAACTGTATTCCTAATCCAAACCATGTCATAGCATCGAATACAGTACAATTAAAAGAGAACTTGACCTATGAGACACTTTCTGTTAAGATTAAAGATAGGCGAGTGAAACAACTCAGAGGAAAAGGAATTGCCTTTGTAAAGGTAATCTGGAATGATGTGGCCAGAGATGCAACATGGGAACTAGAAGACAAAATGAAAGAGCAATATTCATAGTTGTTCTAAGGTAAGATAATTTCAGGGATGAAATTCTTTTTAGAGGGGGAGTATTATAACACCACAATTTTTCTTTCTTTCTCTGTTATATTTGTTTTTCTAAGTTTTGTGATTTTTGTGAATTATTTGAATTATTTTGATTATTATATTATTATTTTGGGCTTCTGTGTGTTTGAAGGCGGGCCCAGAAAAATAAAAATTTTCAAGATCAGAAATATTTTGCACTGTTAAGACGGGGCCGGGGGAGCTTACTAAGCCCGAAACCAGAAACAGTTTTCAAAAATTTTTTTTATCTGAGTTTTTGTTTCGTTCTATTATCCATTAGATAATGTTATTACCCATTAGATAATGTTATTATTCATTGGACAATAAATAGCAGTAGGCTTTGTCCATTGGATAATAGCTACTGAAAAATATCTAGCTGGCTAGTCAGACTTGATGGTTATGACATCTTTATGGTGAATAAATGAGAAACAAGCTTACTTGAGAAGCTTGCTTGGAGTCAACAAAAGGGGCTATGACTTATTGTGATGGACTAATAAGAAACAAGATAGGAGAAGTTGATTACTCCACTTGCATGAAGAGTTCATGGCAATGTAGTGTTCCAGAACCATCTTGAGTGAATAAATTGATTACTTCCTTCTTTAAGCATGTCATGTATAGTTTCTAGGAGAAAACTATCACAAAATTCCCTCATTTTCTCTTCCTTTGAGCCCCACGGCCATAGACTTTTGGAGAGCCAAAACAACTGGTTTTGCTATCTCATTATTCACCTATCATCTTTTCATGAAACAAGAACACAAAAAGCTCTCTCTTTTTCTCTCCTTGAACCTAATGGCCAACCCCTCCCTAAACACCTTTCAACTTTGTTTCATCCAAACTAAATACATATCTTGAATCCAAACACCATTTCAAGACACTTTCTAGTTATGGGTTTCATTAAAATCATCCATCTTGAACCTCTTTCTTCAAGCTCAAAGTTTGAAGATTCATAGGTGAAGTTTTGATCTTCACTCCTAGATTTTATTTTAAAGTCCTAGACCATAATCTTCATCTATGGTCATCTTGTTTCAAGCTTTTGATTTTAATAAATTTATGTTTGATTTGTTTTAAGGGTTTTCTTGGAGGTAGAATTTGTTACAAGAGGACATCAAAGGAGCTTTGGATCATCACCTTAAGGTAAGAGGGAGATTAACCTCATCAACCATGTTATGGTGGTGAGGAATGAAATTTGTTTGTAGATGATAAATCCATGTGAGGATTTATTCACCATGTTTGTATCATTTTTGTGTGATTTGTATTTATTTGCTTTATGTGATTTTATTACTTTGATATTATGCATGAACTTAATATAGTAGGATTGTGATAATTAAAGTATGTTGTATGCTATAAATTGTGCTAGAAAGGAAAAGAATTTTGGTTCCAATGACCAATGAGGCTTATGACCACTATGCCCTTAAAAGGGTAATCCAATGCAAAAATGATTTATTAAATATTAACCTAGATGATTTAGTGATAAGAAATTTAATTAAGGATTTATAAGATAAGAATAGAAATGAATAAATTTTTATCATTGAACAAAAAGTGATTTTCGGCCATGATTTGAAAAAAAGGATTGAGAAGTAAATTGAAACTTAAAGTATTTTACTTAAGGGGATTTTTAGTAAGGTAAATGGAAAAGATTTTTATTAAATTAAAATAGTGAAAGTTTTGGAAAGAATGTTAGAAAATATTACCTAGAGGATTAGGGGACTAAATTAGGAAAAAGGATTTACAAGTAAAAAGAAGATGAATACAATTTTATAATTTAAGAAGTAATGATTGTTGGCTATGTCAATGGAAATAATTTTTAAGGATGGTATGGAATTTGAAGTATTTTATTTGAGAAAGCTTTATTTAGAATAATAAATAAAGACTTTTGACATATCTTAATTTAATTAAAATAAATATAAGTTTTGTGGAAAACATTAGAAAATATTATTTGGAGGAGGTTTAGTGAGAACATGTTGGAATTAAAGTCCAATTTTTGTATTAAATGAGAAAAGTTTTAAATTGAGCTTAGAATATCAATAAAACGCATTACGCGATGGAAAATAAGTAGAGAAACTCTTACGCAATTTAAAAATGATGATTTTTAGCTATGTGATTAAGAAAACGTTTTAAAATCTTAATGCGATTCAAAAATAGCATAAAAATGTTACACGATTTGAAAACGTAACAAAAGTGTTACCCGATTGTGAAAATGTGATAAAAATGCTACGCGATTGGGTAAAACAACAGTTTGCTGTCGGGCCGATATATTGGACCCAGATATATCAATGCTTGGTTGTAGCCGGTAATGGCTTGTGATATGCATTGAGTCATTGATCTTGCATTATTTTATAGACAATGTCTATAGAGGTTTTTGTTGCCTAGGAGATGAATTACACCTTTGTGCGGTGTGAATTGCGTAGTGAAGGTCTATGAATAATCTTGGAGGCGTCGGGGCATAGAATTCCACATGTGGCCAGTTAGTAGCACTACTGTGTTGTGGCAACCGATGCAAACATACTGATGATCTCGACGAGACACTATTCCTATTCCCGATCTGGCATAGAATGTCTTGTATAAGCCATGATGTGTACAATGAGAAAAATTTTAGCACTTGAATTGAGGCGGATGAGGTACAGACATATCTTCTGGATCATTCTCTCCGATATTATGTTTTAGTTCCATAGAGTTGGAAATTGGTACATTGTGAATATGCATAGTCGGTTGACATTCTATTGTGATATATACATATGTTTGTGATATTATCTGTTATTTGACGAAATGGTTGTTTGATGCAATGAATATATTTGTTATTGTTGTATATGAATAGCATTGTTGTTATTGTTGTTTCTTTGCTGTCATGCTAGTATTGATGTAGGGGATCTCACCTCTTTGTATTATTGTTCTGTTTGTTTCTGTTTATGTTAATGTCTGTGAAGACGGCGATGGCGACAAGGAGGGATCTGCTAGGTTTTGTCAGACTACAGTTTCTCGAAGGTATTGATGCTTGGCGTGTCCATTGGGACACAGAGCATATAGAGTAATGTGGTGACATTACTCTATCTGTAAGTAGGACCCGTCATGGGGTCACTACTTTTTCTTTTGTTGCTGTATATGTAGAGTTTGTTATACCTTTTAGGGAGTTGTGGAATGATCTTCACTATACTCCTAGGGAGGACTCCAAGATATCTTCTGCTCAAATTTCTATTCGTCGAGATATTCCCAGCTAGGGAATTTGTCTTCTGAGAAGGACTCTTCTCATTAGGTGTTATGAACTTGGGTCAGTCTAGGTTGGTTATGTTAAATGTTTTACGAAACTTAGTATGTAAGTATGATGTACTTATGGTTGTAGTAAACTATGTTTATATGTAAAGTATATTATTCAGTTATTATATCTTGTGTTTCTAAAATTCGGTAAGTTTAAGTTATCCGTAAAAAAGAAATTTTGAAACCTATATTAAAATAATATTAAATATTTTCTAGGTTTGGTAAAGTTTTAAAAAAAGTTGGTCTGAAATGTAATGCCCTTCGGAGGGTGTTATAATAGCAAGTGTGTGAGAAAACATGCAAAGTGATATTTAATACACATTCAACGCCACATTGGATACTCTCCTACACGAATTCATAACCAATGCCCTTAAACGTGTCTATCCTCCTCCACGAGGTTTTCAAACTATCAATTTAGGAATACTCGCAGACTCACTCTATGTGTCATCCCCATCACATATCAGCATCACAGGTGATAATAAAAACAGTCTCATATGGATCAAGAATCTAGGTGTTAGCCTATAGCATTCCCAATCCATTGGTTGCCTAAGGTCTCACACTTTTCTCACAAACACTAGGTAGTAATTTCCTCCTTGAAAATACTCTCATTAGTGCCTCAACGCACTTAAAATGATGTATATGAATGGTCTTAGCACTAATGGGAGTATTTTCTCACAAAACAGGGGAGACGCTATGCCACCCTTAGGCGTTCCTCGCACAACAACACACAAAACCTTCTAGGCTGAGCATGCTTAGGTGCTCTACTCAGGGCACCTAGGTGCCGGTCGCCCAGAAAAGAATCTGTATAATTCTGCAGAAGTTGTTACTATTCCATTAAGGAACAAAACGAGATTTAGCCAATCATAGCCAAATTTTAGATAATTTCTAATCCCTATCATGCTCTCCAAGATTAAGGAATCATAAATTACTAACTCAAGTCATCAAACATAGATTTAATCTAAATCAAGCTATGGAATAATCCAAAACCTAATAGCTCCACAAATAGGCATATGAACATCCATCAAGCAAAACAAGCTTCCTTGGTTTCCAATGAGTTGAAAACACTCTAACTCAACTCTTGGGATCAAGAACTAAGTTAAGAGCAAGAATTTGGCTCACCAAACCAAAAATCCATCCATGAACTCTAATATCATTCAACATGAACAAAAGAGACTCAATGGATAGAAAACCCCCTACCTCTTATATCAAAGATGATGAAGATGATGAACCTTTGGCTTTCCCCTTCCTTTTCCTTTCCTCTTCTTCCTCCTTTTTTGCTTATTCTTCCTTTCCTTCTCCTTTGACAGCTGTAATTGTGAGAGAAGATGAGAGAAAAGGGTGAAAATGAGATAAAACTATCTCATCTCAAGCCTTAATATATCAAGGCAGAATCACATGGTCGTGAGTGACTTTGGTCACTTAAGTGACCATGTGATGATTCCCATTCTGATAAAAACACTTAGATTTCACCAAATCCAAGATCCTAACTTCCAACAGATTCAATATAAATCCTCATATTCATAGAAGATCTTGGTGTAACAAAACCACCATTTTCCATATCAGCTGCTAGTCTAACTGGCATTAAAACATACAACCAGTATGCTTAAAAATACTAAAGTAGCTCTGATTAAACTCAAAATTTAACTGTAACATAGTTCACACATTTGTGACCTAGAAATAAATTCTCTACATCTATTTCCATTAACTAAGCAGTTTGATCTAATTCTAGAGCTAATAACAGTTATTTATCACACATAGTGTTACAGCAAAAGGACCAAGCATGCTCAGATAGCCACAAAATTCAACAGACATGTTAAGCAAGTATTAGGCTACCTCTAGAACCATTTACAAGTCTAACATGATTATCGACGGTGTTACATTCTCCCCCCCCCCCATTTTTTTAGAATTTTGTCCCCAAAATTTAGTCTCTCTATATTAACAATTCTGAGGTCTTAAACAAACATAATCTCATAATAAAAAGTTACCTAGCATAGGGTCAAAAGGTTGTGCCTCATCTTTCCCTCTCAGAATATACACCCTTCCTTGAGCTTGTGGTCTAGAACTGGGTGTATCTCCTTGTTTGTGTGGGCATTTCCTCTCACAAGTGTCCCGGTTGACCATACACAAAGTAAACTGCACAAGGTTTATCACCATGTGGTCTTCTGCACTTAGGATATTCAGACTCCACTGTCTCCATCTGAACTTGCTCACCTTTAACTTATGGATAACTAGATTTAGAAACACCTTTTCTAGATCCATCATCTACCTTTTTCCTCTTCTAAAGATTTTGCAATCTTTGCTCTGCTTGAAACTGGAGGTTATCAGACTCCACAATTCAGCACTTATTCACCAAAGATGGGAAATCTCTAATCTCCAAAGGCCTCACTGCTCTTTTAACATTTCCCCTCAATCCAGATTCAAATTTGACACACTTCTAGTTCTCTTTTAGATTGAGTCTAAACTGAGAAGAGAACTTGGACAATTCATGAAACTTAGCCTTATATTGCCCAATTGACATATCCTTTTATTGAAGACTAACAAACTCCATCTCTTTATCCTCCTATAAGCTCCTTAGAAAGTATTTCTCCAAAAAGGTATCCTTGAATACTTCCCGTGTGATCAGTGTCCCCACTGCCTCCAGTAGTCTCTTAAGACTACGCCACCATTACTCCACTTCCCCTCCCAACATAAAGGAAGCGAAGAAAACTCTTTGCTCATCCGAGCAAACCATAACCTCATAAATTTTTTCTAACTCGGTTAATCACTCTTCAGCTTTTACCATATCGTAGTTGCCGCTAAACATCAGAGGGTCCATCCTTCTGAACTCCTAAATATAAAAAAAAATTAGTTTCTCCTAATTGGTATCTCCTATGCTGGTGGTGGTACCGGTGGTGGTACTGGTTGCTGAGGTCCCAACCTCTCTAGCACCTTAATAGTTACTACTGCCTGCTCTCTCATTGCATTGGCAGTAATGGCTGCTTGCTCTATTTGCTGCCTTATAGCATTGGCCATTGCCATGAAAGCTGCGACCATATCGGTGCCTTCACCTGGTGTGTTCCTGGTTTCTCTAGTTCACCTCTTGGGTGCCATAATTTCTTGTACACACAGAAACAAGACATATTGAACTGCAGTCTCAATATTATGTAACTGTGCAACAATAGCTAATATCACACAGCATAAGGAAAAACATGCAATTTCACTCAAACATCACATGTAAGAGACAAGAAATGCACAACCAACTCTAAACATGTCTAACCATAGTCAGTCCATATCCCGGCTCAACAGGATGAACTGCTCTAATACCAAAATGTAGCATCCTAATATTGCTATCCAGATATATTGACATATATAAGAATAACGAATACTAGACATGCTACTTCAACAACAAAACACAAACTAAACTCATAACATTTATACAAATAATTATGGGGAGCCACGATAACCAAAAGTTATATATATACATCATTGTCTCAAAAGGGCGTACTATTATACATAACTTTAAGCAATTAAAAAAATATAAAATATTTACAAGCTTAGCCTAAAAAGGCATTTATACTATGCGTCTTCAAACGACTTGCTCTCTCTTGCTTTGGTATAAGTATTTCAAAACCAGCATTCATCAATTCACAATGAATAAACTAACAATTACATTAGGAATAAGTTCATCACAGGTCTAAGAATCACTAATTACTACCAAAAGAAAAACTCATATAGTAACCCTATGTAGTATTCTCAAGCAAACCATATTCCTAAACACGCATTAAAAGAAATTATCAACAATATTTTACAACCACCCATACAATCATAAATATCATTGATTAAGGTAACTGCCCATACAATTACCATACAAATGCAATGCTTGTTATGTTGCATGTTTATTCCTAATATATCCTAAGACAATGGTTATGCAATGAGGTAAAACTAGTGTTAGTGCAATGTCACGAAACTCAACTATTCCCAGGAATTCCACTCCTTGTATTTTTCTAAGTAGTATGACTCTGACCATTTAATACTACCTGGCAATGAATGGACCATTCCATCTCACAACAATGAGTGTACTGTATCTATCTCATATATCATTCACAGATACGTGAGAATAGTAAGTGTGTGAGAAAACATGCAAAGTGATATTTAACACACATTCAATGGCACATTAGATACTCTCCTAAACGTGTTCATAACCAATGCCCTTAAATGTGTCTATCCTCCTCCACGAGGTTTTCCAACTATCAATTTAGGAATACTCACATACTCACTCTATGTGTCCCTATCACATATCAGCATCACATGTGATAATAAAAACAATCCCATATGGATCAATAATCTAGGTGTTAGCCTATGACATTCCCAATCCATTGGTTGCCTAAGGTCTCACACTTTTCTCACAAACACTAGATAGTAATTTACTCCTTGAAAATACTCCCATTAGTGCCTCAACACACTTAAAAGGATATATATGAATGGTCCCAGCTGATAGAGAACTCCATTTCACCAAGATAAGAATATTGTGAAATCTTGGAACGGGTGCTCAGGCGCTCCACCTAGGGCGCTTAGGCGCTCGGGTGGCAGAACGTCTCCCCTGTTCTTCCTAGCGATGGGCACTCAGGTCTTACAAGGGCGCTTAGGTGCTCCTTGCACAACAACATGCAAAACCTTCTAGGTTAAGCATGCTCAGGCACTCTACTCAGGGCACCTAGGCACCGGTCGCCTAGAATAGAATCGACAGAATTTTGCAAAAGCTGTTACTATTCCATTAGGGAACAAAACGAGATTTAACCAATCATAGCCAAATTTTAGATGATTTCTAATCCCTATCATGCTCTCTAACATTAAGGAATCATAAATCACTAACTCAACTCATCAAACATGGATTTAAACTAAATCAAGCCATAGAATCATTCAAAACCTAAAAGCTCCACAAATAGGCATATGAACATCCATCAAGCAAAACAAGCTTCTCTGGTTTCCAATGAGTTGAAAACACTCTAAATCAACTTTTAGGATCAAGAACTAAGTTAAGAGCAAGAATTTGGCTCACCAAACCAAAAATCCATCCATGAACTCTAATATCATTCAACATGAACAAAAGAGACTCAATGATTATCTAGGGTGTTATATCTAGAACCTCACCAAACCTTGGCTTTCCCCTTCCTTTTCCTTTCCTCTTCTTCCTCCTTCTTTGATTGGTCTTTCTTTCCCTCTCCTTTGGTCTTCCTCTTTAACTATTTACAAGTCTAACATGATTATCTAAGGTGTTATATCTAGAACCTCATACCATCACTTCACAAGTGATTTCAAGATCAACCTCATGTTGATCAAGGTTCTAAACACTAACATAGGCATTCTATGGAAATTTGAATTCCTAAAATTCCCAAAATTTTCACATGGGCAAGTTGATAATTCTCTCCAAGAAATATCCCCAAAAGTGTCTTATTACACCCTAAAGGACTTGCACAAATGATCCCACCAAGTAGGGAATTCAATTAGCATCACATGATAAAAATTAGTCTCTACCCTATCTTCGCGCTTAGGCGCTTCAAGCCAATCGCTTAGGCGCTCATACATGTGCAACAAGTGAAACTCACTAAATGATGGGTACTTGAGCGCGTACCACAGGCGCCTGGGCGCCCATATTGTGAAATTGGAGAAAATGCCTCTGGGCATTGGGCACTTGAGTGCGCAACCCCTAAGCGCCTAAGCGTTGATTGCCCAGCAGTAAATCTATAGATTTTTGTAGATGGTTGCACTGTTCCATTGGTGCAAGCCATAAAATTCAACCACTATAAATTGATTTCTAGGTGATTTTAAGTCACTAACAAGTTCACTAACATATAGGAAACATTAATCACCAACTCATTTGATCAATTTTGGATTCTTGAACCAAATCACTCATCCAAACCCCCATTTTCTCACTTTGAGCATTAGAGATCCAAATGGAGAGTTCTAAGTTTCTAACCCAAACTCATACCATGAACAAGTCATAAACAACCCTTAAAACTTATCCAAGCAAGAAAATCACTCAAAACACCTTAAAATCTCATTTTGACATATTAAACCTCAAACAAGCATAAACATGGAAATGAGAAAGAAAAGATGGTTTGTGCTCAAGAACCCCTACCTTTTGGTGCTGCAAGGAGTGGAGACTCAAGCTTCAATCTTGGATCTTGGACTTCCCTTTTCTCTTCGTTTTCCTCTTCTTTCTTTCCTCCTTTGTTCCTTGTTGTGTAACACCCCTTTTTAAAGAGGGAATGCCACACCATAACCACGAAACGGAAACAAAATGTATAAACTAAGACCCGATTTATTATGTTATATACATGCCTGTTTAGTTGTAATCATATAAATAATTTGGAGAATTCTTTTTTTTTAATAGAAATAAAATGAGATGATACATGGTCACAGCAGAAAGTAACATGAGAAGTAAACCACACATTCATACATCATACTTATATATATACTTATATCATGCTTGTTTAGATACATCACCAGATATACAAAAGATAGAAGTTTTACATGCCCCAAAATGATTATACATATATAGTCCACCAAAAAGACAAAACATCAGGCCCCCAAAAGATTTACAGATAGCCATCAGCGGCTACCAATAGCATCAACCCCTAAAGTGAATGAGAAGGAACCGTAGATGGATCCTCCTCAAGGTCTTCCTCGTCAGAGGAAATCCTCATCGGAGTAACCGAGTTACGAGCGGGGGCTCGTGCAGAGGATAAGAAAGAATCCTCTTGTGGGGAGTAATGGCGCTCACCCCACATATCACGTATAGGCAAATAAAACTCTAAATGCAAGCGAGCATTAAAAGTAAAGATAGGCGGATCATAACGTCCCCAAGCAAGAGACACAGTCACATCTCTAAGGTAGACATAGTGATCTGTACTCAGGTTGATGTGCCAGCAGTCCGGACCTCCATGAACAGTCAATCTTGTATAACCCAAGAAGCCATGCGGACGGGACGCCATGTCCAAACAGGAAGCTAATCAAAATTAGGCCAGAAGCCAAGGAACTCGTGCACTTCCCCTTCTTCACCGACGTCTTCAGAGAAACACATAAATAAATAGAATAGTAGAAATACAGAAAAGAGGCAAGACATCCTACATTCATTACCAATTATGGCAGTAAAGAAATAGAACGGTGCAAAACGCCCACATAGCATATCAGAAATAATAATCAGCATCAAGAAGTAAATAGTAAATAACTTAACAATTTCAAGCAGTTATAACATCAATAAGACAACAGTTTCAATCATCATATGAATGAATGCCAAATAGTATGTTGACTCACTATGCATGTGCACATGATATCGAAATCCTACTCCATGGAGTTAGACACAAACATCGGAGAGAATGATCAGGAAACATGTCTGTAACTCGACTGTCACGGCTAACAAGTGCTATAATTTCTCAGTTTATCAATATGCACATCATGACATTGTACAAGACATTCTACACTAGATCACGATATAGGATAGTGTCTTGTTCGGATCATCGGTGCATTTGCATCGGTCTATCCCATGGCCCTAAAGAGCTACCAACTGACCATTGTGAGACACCCGCACTCTGACGCCCCCAAGGTCAACATTATGACCTACACTAGTCTATTCAGACTCGCACTAAGGTGTGATTCAATCTCTTAGGCAACATGACCTTAACAATAGTCCATCGAACTTTTACAATGTATGATGACTCAATGCATATTCATGTATATTCTACAATGATATACTTTTTCCATAGCATGCCACAATTTGGCCAAGTTAATCATCAACAAAATTTTGGTCACACTCATGGACCCATAATAACATATTATCAAATTCTCAAATGAGATAATACACTTTTTATAGTTATTTATGAAGTTTTACTTTAATTTAACATTTCTTATGAAATCTTTCTCTAGAGGAATTCTCTTGTAATTCTCATTAAATCATTATTTCTCTTAATTAGTTAAGTTCTTTACTTAAATTAAATCATATCCACTTAGAACATTATTCTAAGGTTCTCAAGTCTCACACTCACTCTTGTTCTTCTTTTAAGTTCAAAAATCACTCTAGGTCTTCAAATAAATTTCTTTCCATCATATTGTTAATTACTTAACACTTAATTACTCAATTTCCAAGGTTACCCAAAAATTACGTACTTGGACCCAAAAAGGCCCTAGAGGCCGTGAGCCTCTCAAAGGGGTAAGAACCTAAATTTTTCATTGCTCCATTAATTATTATTCACTTGAATAGTTATCTCTCCAACTTGTTACAAAATTTTAACCATGAACACCCTATTGAAGGGATATGGCCGTAAGCCTCATTATGGAGAGCAAGGAACCCTTGCTTCCATTTCATATTTCCAATCCATCAAAATCAATCCAAGATCATCAACATACACAAATACAACCAATAAAACCACATAGAGGAAATTAATACAAAGATCATTAGAAAAACACATAACTAAGAAAGTAACCCTAACATAGGTTTCTCACAACTAACACACAAGCAAGCTTCCCACTACCAATAGAGGTTGAAGTGGATAATCTTCCTCTTACCAAGAGAGAAAACAAGAAAAGAACTTCCTTGAAGCTCCTTGTAGATTTCGGCCAAACTCCTCCAAAAACCCTAAGAATCACAACTCATCAAATCAACACCAAGGCTTGAGGAAGAAAGGATCATTGGTCATGGTGGTGGCCATGGAAATGAAAAAGAAGAAGAGAAGGTAAAGAATTAAGAACATTACCTTAAAGTTTCAAGCTTTAAGGCTTGAAGAAGATGATGAAGATGGAAGCTTTTTAAGTATATTCCAACTAGAAAGAGGTTTAGAATGTGATGGAGTTCAAGAAAATGTGGTTACTTGAAATTTTGCAATCATGGAGGTGTGAAGAGAGGGTAAGGCCGTGAGGTAGGAGAGGAGAGGAAAAAGAGAGAAAATGTGAAGGAGAAAGTGAGAGAAGAAAATATAGAGAGAGAAAGTGACAGTAAGGTTTTGAAATGTGAGAGTAAAATGAAAATGTTGTATTTTGGCCATCTTTCCCCCCTTGGCCGTGTAGCTTCACAAAGGAGAGAGGGAAATTGGCTTCTCCAACAAGCCAAAAGGAAGGTGCTAGGAAGCTTCCTCCAAAGCTTCTTCAAAAAGCCAAAAGTCACCTTTTTGAAAAGTCAACACTGATGTCACTTGTATGATGTCATCAAGGTGATGTCACATAAAGTGAACACTCTAGAAAAGATGATTAACACTCTCCTAGAGCTATTATCTAGTGGACAAAAGTTACCATTAACAAAATAGTATTTATTGTTCATCGAATAATTTCATGGTATAACAATTTTATTTATCAGATAAAATCTTAAAAAATATAATTTTTGGAAATTGTGCCCAGCCTCGAGTTTAGTAAGATCCCCCATCGATGTTTCCACAGTCCAAGGTTTACCAGCCTCAGGAAAAATATTTCATTTTTTTGGCTCCGCTCAGCGTGCATGCAAATCGAGGAATATATTAAAATAATCAATAATTCCAAAAAATTTCATAAAAATTCACAAAAATCACAAATATTATAAAATGACTATTTATCATGAAACAAACAATTTTCGGGTTATTACAGTTCTCCTTCTTCTTCTTCTTCTTCTTCTTCTTCTTCTTTTTCTTCTATTTTTAATTCAACTATGAGAGTGAAAGTGAGAAACAAGGTAAAAGGCTTGAAATATCATTAAATAAGGGTCAACAAAAGAGGTTGAAATCTGTGGAGGGCTTATGGCCTTATGATACCACACTAGTACTTCCAGATCTGCTAAAAATACTTAGATTTAGCTAATTCAAGTTTTTCAAGTTCTAACAACTTTAAAATAAATACTAAGATTCATTAAAAAAATTATTTTACTAGTATCATAAATTTCCATATCTGTGACTAGTCAATCCGGTATTAAAACACACAACTAGTATGCTTAAAAATGTCAAACCAACTTTAATTATTCTCAAATTTTAACCATGTCATAATATACACATTTGTGACTTCGAAATAAATTATCCACATCTATTTCGATTAGCTAAGCCATTTATGCTAATATATGAGTCATTTTAAGCTACTTTTCACCTTTTGAGTTACAGCAAAGTGCCTAAACTAACTCAGATTATCACAAAAATAAACAGGCATGTTAAGCAAGTATTAAGCTACCTCTGTAACTATTTACAAGTCTAACATATTTTAGAGGATGTTACACCAGACGACCAGAAACAAGTTTTTCTCCTGTTTTATCAGTCCAACCAGAATCCATACTCCAAAAATCTAATTTCAAGCATGAACCATGATCTCGAATAACTTTATAACTCAATACCCAGCTTAACACATTCATGCATGGATCAAAAATTCAAACACACCTCATAAGAAACCCATTTTTTCAACTTGTTATTCATGTAGACAAAAAGATGTTTGAAGAAACCAAGTTGATAACCAAACCTCAAACAAGCTATAAATAAACCAGTTTCAGCCATAAAATCCAAAAACCACCAAGGAAAAATGTAAAACTCATCACAAACCCATTTTCAACCCATGATTGATGCAAAGAACAAAGGAAGGAGAGAACAAAATAGGGGTATTAAGCAACAAACTCCTACCTCTAATCTCCAAGGATGCTGAAATCAAGTCTTGTTCTTCCTTTTTTCCTTTGCTTCTTTCCCTCCTTTCTCTTCCTCTTTTCTCCTTTGTTTTTCCTTCATTTTCGCACTCTCTCTTTGTGTAGCTGGAAACGTGAAAATGAAGGAAGAAAAAACATAGAAAGTCAAGTTATATGATAATAATATTTGACTTTAGTTTAAGCTACTGAAACTTTATATCTCTTAGGAACACTTTGATTTTACTAAATCAAGTTTCCTAACTTCCATAGATATCCAAAAAAATTCTAAGATTCACCTAAATTTTAGTTTCACCATTTTCATAATTTTTCATATCTACTACAAGTCATTCTGGTATTCAACGCACAACTAGTGTACTTAAAAATACCAAATCAACTCAATTTATCTTGAAATTTTAACTACACCTTGTTTCATACATTTGTGACTTAAAAATAAATTTTTCATATTTATTTCCCTCATCTAAGTAATTTATGCAATTTTCCTGAGTTAAATGGCCATTTTACACATTTTGTATTGTGGCAAAGTGCCTAAACTAACTGAGAAAATCACAAAAATATACAGACATGTTAAACAAGTATTATAGTTCATTTATATCCATAAACATTACTAACATGTTGAGGAAGATGTTACAAAGTCTCTGCCCAGCTAGCGCCTAGGCACTGGAGAGGGGCGCCTAGGCACTGGGCCCAGAATTGGCCAAGTCCACTTTATGGACACTTTGAGCTTCCCAATCAGTTGGGATCTTTTGTATATGCTTTCTTAAGTGGGTCAAGACATTTTTAGGGATATTTCACAATAGAAATAACTACCAAGCATATAAGAACAAGTTGGAGTTTTTAAGCTTTTCAATAGTTATGGATGGCTTGAAATATGTGTCTAGAACCTTAAGCACATTAGTGTAGCTTAGAATACCACTTGTTTTGTGATTGAAAGGTAAGCTAGATACAAGTTTGATAAGAAAGTTATACTTATCTTAGAGGCATAATTTACTCTTGTATAGTCAAAGTTGAACTAAATATGTAAATTTCTAGAGAAATACTCTATTACCTCATTAAGTTAGGTTGAAATAGAGTGTTAGCAAAGAGTGGTTCATTTACTTATTAAAGTTGAACCATAGTAAAATTATCCTAATTAAGGGAGTGAGTTAAACCCCTTAACCTTACAAAGGAGTGAGTATAGCTCTTTGCTAAGGAGGTAATTATGAGAGTAAAGTGTTTGTACAATACTTTACCTAAGACAAAGTAGTGAGTTAAGCTATTTGTCAAGTAACATGAAGAGTGAGATTAACCCTTATGTAGTGTAGTAAAGTGAGATAAGCTTACTATTAAGAGCTATAGGAGGAGTCAAGTGCTAAGCTAGGCAAAGAAGCGAGTTAAGCAATTTACCAAGTATAGTTGATGTTATATAGTTGTATGGGAGATTATGTAATATTGAGACAATTTAGATTTCTATATGTTATACAATGGTATGGGTTATTGTGTAATGTTGAGATAGTTTAGATTTTTATGCAGTTTACATTGTTTAATGTTATGAAATATATGCATATTACTGAGAATTTTTATGTTATCACCCTTTTCTATGTTTTCACGGTAAAAGTAAGTCAAGACCCTTATAAAGGAATAAAGAAAATGAAGAAAGAGCAACAAGACTAGATAGTTTTAGTTTTTGTTGTATGAACAACTCTTGTATTTGTTTACTTTGGGTTGAAAAATGTTGTATATATAACACTTTGCCCATGAGGCTTTTGATGTATATATGTATGACCTTCTTTTATCATGGCTCTCTATATTTAATTATTTAATGATATGGAATTAGAAAGATAGTAAGAATAGAAGTAACATGGTTAATGCTTTATATCTTTATATATGTAAGTTATATTGAGATATTAGTAGTAGGGTGTTACACTATTTTACTGCTGCTGAACTGTGAAAAATGAGAAGCAAAATGTGAAGAGAAAAGTCAAATAAACAAAGATAAAGATGAGCACTTTGGTGAGGCGGTGGATGACCAAAAAGAAAGACAAAAATGGTTGTGCTGAAACTTTTTATTTGTTAAGTACTCTATAATCTTCCAGAACTGAGTTTTCAAGTTTTCGTAAGTGTTGTGCAAAATTTTAGGACTCAATTGAGTCATTGTATCCATTTTTCCATATTTTTTATATACTGCTATTTATCAATTAAGCTTCATTACTCTTCCCTAAGTTAAATTAAACTTGGAAATTAAGTAAATATGCTTACTGATACTTATCTTAGTCTATATTATATACCAAACTATTCTCTATTTTTCACGTGTCATCTCCATATAATTTCATAATTTTCTAACCTACTTAATTGGTTTTGCTATTCCTCTTCAATATCCATAAAAATGCTAAACTAACTCAGTTGATTCTCTAAAATTTACTACAGCTCATATCAATTGTCTATAACTAGGAAATACATTTTTCATATTTATTTCCATCATATAAACTAGTTTTACTTAAACTTTAGCTATTTTTCTTTTTTAGTGTTATAGAATTATACTCAAACTAGTTCATAAGGTTACCCGAATTAACAATTAACTCATACTAGTATTACTGAGCTTCTATAACCCTGATTAGGACTATTAGGTTAGGAAGAATGTTACACTAGTCAAATAACTCTCTTAGTATATTCGAATAGGCTCGAAATCATCTAAATCAAATAGCTCTCTTAGTCTATTTGGTTAGCCTCAAACTTACCATTCTAGAATGGTCTATTTAAATAGCTCTCTTAGTCTATTTGATCAACATCAAAATTATGTCATTCTGAACTGTTGTTCAAATAACTAACATAATATTTTGATTAACATTGAAATCACACTAAATCGAATAGCACATTTAGTTTACTTGATTAACTCTAGTAGTATGTCTTTTTGAATTGTGTCAATTGAATAGTTCTGCTAGTCTATTCGATTAGCCTCTAAAGTCATGCCATTCAAATTGTTCATTTAGTCTACTCAGTTTATCCTTGAAATCATGCAAATTCGAATAGTAGACATATAAAAAATCTGTAGCAATCTGTAATATTCTATTTGAATTGCCCCTTTGGCCTTAATCGAAAAGAACACTACAGAAAAACATTCTATTCGAATTACTCCTTGGCCTATTCGAATAGAAGATTGTAGAAAGACATTATGAAACATCAGAATAACAACTTTCCTATTCCTTTCATTTTTATACCAATCCCTTTACACTACCAATATCTATTAATATCATAAATCATATAGTAAAGTATTGGAAAATTATCAATAACAAATTCTGATAGTTATTTTTGTAACATCCTAATACTAATACCTTGGTATATTCCGAATATACAATAGTCAACAGTATTAACCATGTCACTTCTATCTTAAGAACAACATTCTAGATTCATAATAACCAAGCATGTTATTACAAAGAGCCAAGAGGGAAAGAAAAGATTATATATATAACATTAGCCTCTAAAGGGCATAGTGTAATACACAAATCTTTATACAAACTAAAACAAATATAATAAAATACAAGCTTTGTTCTAAAATCAAATAAAAATCATCTATTTGATTTGCTTCTTCTACTTCCCCTTGGAAGAGTCTCGACTTGGATTTATCACGAAAATAGCAAACAGGGTGAGAATTCACAATTCTCAGTAGTATATACACATACAGCTATATGGCATGATGATAATTCTAGCTGCTTTGGGAAAAACAAAATCACTTATTAACATCTAGAAAGGTGTCAAAAGCCAAAAATCAATCCTTTCTCTTCCCAAGATAGAACGTTCAAATTTTATTATACCTATAGTACAATTATCACATAATTAACCATTCAAAATAAATAAACTAAATAATAATAAATTATGATCGCAACAGGTAAATGAGTCACTACTCAATACCATTAGAACATTAAAATACTCTCTCAATGCAACAATCACAATGCAATTCATAATCCTTATACATAGCTAACCACTTTATATTGATAAACAATTGTCCAAACAATTGTAAGATATCATTTTTCCTTAGCAAAGGGTTTTTCTCACTCCTTTGCATGGAAAATAGTCTTAGTCACTCTTATTTGTAACATCTTCTCTAACCAATTAGTATTAATCATGGTTATAGAATTCATTAACTCTGGTATGAGTTACTTGTTAACTTAGGTAACCTTTTTAAGTTACTTAGGCTATTTTTCTATGACACTAAGTGTGAAAAATAGCTGATAATAGCCCAAAAAGTAGCATAAAGTGCTTAGATGAGGGAAATAAATAAGGATAATTTATTTCTAGGTCATAATTAAATAAAAAGTAATGTGGTTATTTTTGGAGAATTAACTGAGACAATTTAATATTTTTAACAACACTGAGTAAGTGTTTAAGAGCCAGATTAAATAGGTAGATATATTGGAAAATTATGAGAATTCATGGAGATATCAAGTAAAGGATAGGGAATTTTCTGGTAACAAGTACAGTTTAAGGCAAATACCTGAAACCCTATTAGCTTTATTCTAAAGGTTTAATTTAACTTAACAAAAAGTAATAGAGTTTAAGTAATAGTTAATAGTGTATAAAAAGTCATTGAAAAATAAGTTTAAGGATTGCAATGAATCCTAGGATTTTCTATGACACTATTTAAAGTTAGAAAGCTTAGTAATGGAAGATTAAAGTATCCTTAAGGGATATAATATTTTCAGTTGGTTACTAAGTTTTATGATATTATCTTGTTCCACTCCTTTCCATCGTTTCTGCACTGTTCCATTGACTTTTCTTCTTTCTTTCATCCTATATCATCCTTACTCTCTTTTTCACATTGGAAAGTAGCAGAGCAAGCAGAGAAAGAAGAGAAAAAGAAAGAAAAGGAAGAAAGGAAGAGGAAATGGAAAGGAAAGGAAAGCTAGGAAGCTCCACAACCTACCATCATCTTCAAGAGGTTAAGGTAAGGGTTGATGCTTTACTTCTCTATGCTTAATACTCTTTGTTTTCTTGAAAGCTTGCTTGAAACTTTTCATGAAGCTCCATGAAAACCAAGGTGTGGATATGGAGTTGAGTTTTGGTGAGGTTATTAGCATAGAAAGGTATGAACTTGTGTATGCATGAATACAACTATATGTGTTAGTTGTTGATGTATTTCCATGGCTTTACTACTTGTTTATGAGTTAAACATATGTTAGTAGTTAAAGAAATGGGTTTGAAATTGAAATGAAATAGCAGAGGTTGTTGTTCTGATGCACCAGAAATGCATTATGGTATGTCTTATTTGAATAAGCAAGATGTTATTCGAATAAAACATTCCAGGAATGCATCAGGAAGTGAAATTCGAGGGTGTTATTTGAATAAGCCTAGTGTTATTCGAATAACACAAGGCAAAATGCATTAGAATGTGACTTTTTGAAGTGTTATTTGAATAACACTAGAGGTTATTCGAATAAACCCTTCCAGAAAACATTATTTGAGGGTTCTATTCAAATAACAGGGAGGGTTATTCGAATAGAATTGCCCTGTTTTAAGGAATTAGACATTCCATAGGGCACCAAATGTGGAGTTTTCAAAGGTTATCACTAAGATGAGTGATTTAACTTAGGAATTAGCCCTTTGTGCATTAGTTTCTAGTGGAAGTATCCTTTTATGCACTTGTTGAGGGTTGATTTGAGTTGTATGCTTATTCTACTTGTGATGTGATTAAGTTTTGCTCCTTTACGATGAAAGTATAGCTAGAGATGCATAAATGATGTTTGCTTCCTTATTAGTGAAGGATGAGCTATGATGGTATCGTAGAAACATGAATGGCTCCTTTATGAGATAAAATTGAGCCAGAAGTGCATGTTTGCTAGTTTATGTTCTTTCACTTAGTTAGAGTGGACCTTGTGATAAGTTTTGTGGTGTGTATATGTGAGATGAATATAACATTGCATAGTTTCACACACTTACTATTCCTACATATTGTAACCTTATATGATATGCACAATCATTTGTCCAGAAATGGGATAAGATATCCTAGATTCTAAGATCGTGCAAGCTCCTAGAGTCAGGGTTACAGGTATTATGAGGTGGTATCAACAATCTCATTGTTGTGAGAATGAACAGTCCACTCATTACCAGGTAGCGTTAAGAGGTCGTTGCCCTACTACCCAAAACAAAATACAAGGAACCAGGTACCTGGGAATAATCAAGTTTCATGACATTGCACAAATACTATCATAATACATTTCATGAGCATAATCTTAGGACACACCTTAGGCATAATCATATGACATAACATAAGTATTTGCATTTCAATGACAATTGTATGAGCGATTGTCTTATCTATGGGATTATGGCTTGCTTGGGAATATTACATAGAGTGAGTATGTGAATGTTCTTTTGGTAATGAGTAATGGCTCATATACCTATTGCAAACATATTCTGATGTAAATTGTTTTCTTTATTCATTGTGAATGGATAATTGGGTGATAATTATACCATGTTTTGTAAATGAATGAACTATCTGCCTTCGGAAGAGAAATGAACAGTTTTGGCTTTTACCACATTTCTAGATGTTATTAATTATTGTTTAATAACTTGTTTTTTCCTGAAGTAGCTGGAGGTATCATGATGTCATGTTTTAGAAACATATATTGAGAATTGTGAGTTCTTATCCCGTTTGTTATTTCCATGATAAATCCAAGTCGAGACTCTTCCAAGGGGAAGAAGAAGTAGATTGACTAGAGTAATTTTTGCTGGTGTTGAACAAATCATGTATTTTATTATATTTGCTTTGGGTTGTCTAAAAGTTTTTATATATTCCAATATGCCTTTTTGAGGCTAAGGTTGTATATATATAATTTTTTCTTTCCCTCATGGCTCTTTAGTATAACATGCATGGTTATAATGAATCTAGTTTGATGTTTTTAGTTTAGAAGTGACATGACTAATACTGTATACTATTGTATATTCAGTATATACTAAGGTATCTGGTATTAGGATGTTACATTATTGCCCTTAGTATAAAGTTTTTCTCACTTCTCTACTATGACAAGGTGCTTTTCTCACTCCCTTGTCTCACAAATCCATCCTTTGCAAAGTTTTTTCTCACTACTTTGCAAAGTCAAGGTGTTTTTCTCACTCCCTTGTATCTGGATAGATTGTGTTATGGCTCAACTTCAATCATATAAAGGAGCCTTTCATCATAAAGGTGCTATATTGGTTGAACTCTAATAAATAAAGGAACCATTTTGGAGAACATGTAACTCCAACTCAACTTTATCACATAAAGGAGCTATTCATATTTCTAGGTTACCTTCACAGCCCAACCTTAGCAAATAAGGGAAACAACTACCATTCATGCATCTTTAGCTTTACTTTCATCATAAAAGAGCAATTCATGCACTATGACAAGTAACTATTGTCAAACAAACTCCATATACTTACATCTAGTACACCACATCATCACATCACAAGTGATATCAAGTGCAACATTATTGCTCTTCAATGATTAGCAACTTACCTATGTCAATCCACAATCATTGGATGCACAAAGGCCTATTCTTTTACACATATGCTAGGTGGTTATTTCCTCCATGAAATATCCCTAATAATGTCTTAAGTTACACTAAAAAGCATGCATAAAATACCTCCATTGAATCATTGGTATTCATTACCTAGCTTAAACAAGCTTTACATGAAGCCCAACAATAGAAAACTATGTTTCTATAAGTCCCTAACTGGTTATTTCGCTTGCATAATTGGTTAGGACTCATCTATTAACATTTTGGATGAGTTGAATAATTGATTAGTGTAACATACTACTAGTAATTTAATTATATTTTAATAATATACTAAATAAATTCTACGCACCTCATTTAAATTTATATTTACTTAACGCTGATAGAATATTATGTACTTCCATTTATTTGAGATTTAATTAAATACATGAAGCGGTTAAATACATAATGGAATTAATGTGATACTTGAATTAATTAAGTTGAAGTTCCTAAATATATTTTTTTACTTTTTATAATCCATACGATAAACGTATCAATGGAACATAAATCTAATAAATACAAGCAGAAAAAAATTAATAAACAGACTAGCTGCATTTATATTTAGTATTTACATATGGTTTGCCAGTACATCTGTCTAAAATATTTACAAACCCTGAATAGGTTCAAAACTACAAAAAAAAGACATCTAAAATGTCTAAATAATCAATGCTGGTTAGTACATTAGTAGAGAAAGCACACCCAAAAAGTAGCCAAGACAGCTATGTACATCTATATACAATCACATCATGCATGCTTGTCAGTAGTCTGAATCATGCATGATAAAGTAGCGAATGTTAATGCCATTAATCACAATATGAATTTCTTCAATGGTAGGGTGAAAAACAAAGTGAGCACCAATATCAATCAGTAGTGTGATGCGCACCATCCTGTTTCTCTGAACATAACTAATAAAGGGGTAAGAATTTATAATTCTCAGTAGAAAAATCATACAGTTAATAAAATCATTTATTTTGAGCTATGTCCAGCTGCATTCACTACAGAAAACAAATTTCAAACAAAGTATTACATAACTTTACTTTATATCAATAAAATACATGCTAAATAATATTATTTCACATTCCATTATATATTACTTTTCTTTTCTTGCTCACATGGTCAATAACATAACATGTCATAGTTGAGATCTCAAACTTTCAAGGATGTCCCCTAGCTTAGTGGTCATTCCAATCAAGGAACACAATAAAAGTGATCACTCCACATGCCCGGAGAAGGGAGATATGGAGCTCAATAAAGTGACTCATGTAAGACTTCTCATTAAGTTCCACTGTGCCTTTTAGCCCATGGACCTCCTTAATGAGTCCAAGAATACATAATATTCTTTTCTCTTATACATTGATATCACATCTTTAGGTTCAATGCAAATTAGTAAAATGTCACAATTTTGAGTATCATTCTTTCACAAAAACAACATCAATAAATAATTTGTGACATTAACATAATCAATTATTCAAGACAATTTCTATTACTTAATCATAGAGTATGTCATCTACATATTTCACTTGATCATCTTTCATGAAATCAACCATTTAATCAAAATTACTGCATCAATAAAATCTATATCATTTATTTATATAATTATAACAATAAAATGCAATATAATTCATCAACAAGCAAATTTAACTCTAATATTTATGCTTGGTTGAATTCACCATCTTGTGACAAAGAAGATTGTCTTCTCATTCTTATCATTTCTAGACTACTTCTAGCATCAAGAATACATTTCTAGCATCAATTTCACATTAACTCAAAGTTTAGACCAAAATTCCCACTTTTGATTTGAATAAAACCCTAATTCTTGAATCTGTCTCTTGACCATATTTCCTCAAAATTAATATCATCCTTATGGTTCTTTTTTCATCAACAATACTATCCATCAATAATCCTCCATAGAAACTCAAACAAAGTGTAACATCCCGAAAATTATCTCATTCATCATAAACAGTCGTTTTATAATATTTGAGATTTTTAGGAATTTTTCAAGATTTTTGCTGAGACGTCGAATATTTTAATATATTCTTCATTTTACGTGCACACTGAACAGAGTCAGTGTGACACTACAAAAATTATTTGTTTCATCACAAATAGTCATTTTATAATATTTATGATTTTTGAAATTTTTTTTGTATTTTTCTAGAAATGTCAAATTTTTTTAATATATTTCTCGTTTTACGTATACACTGTGCAGAGTTAGTGTAACACTCCGAAAATTGTTTGTTTCATGACGAATAGTCATTTTCTAATATTTGTGAATTTTGAGAATTTTTCTGAATTTTTCTAAAAATGTCAAATATTTTAGTATAGTTCTCGTTTTACGTGCGCGCTAAGCGGAGCCGAAAAAACGAAATGTTTTCCCTGAGGATGGTAATTGGGTAATAGCTTCTAGTAAAATCCTAACCACCCTATTATTTAATTACTAAATCACATTATCTTATCCTAAAGCAATCCACTTTATGTCTAATCATATCTACTTTTTACAATTTCCCACATGCTAAACCTAAAAGCAAGTGACCACTTTCCCTCCATTCCCTCCCACTCTCACACGGTAGCTGCACTCTTGGAGCCCAAAGTTGATGCTTCATTTAATTAAACAAAGTCATTCTAATTTCAAAATCACAAAAAGTTCATTCACCTTTACTATTACTTTCTCTCTCTACCTTCATCTTCCTCCTCTCAAAAGAATTTTCTCCTCCTTCTCTCTAGAACACCTCACGGCTAGCCCTTGTCTCCACCCTCTACCATCACAAAAATTTCATCTAAACACATTTTCTTAATCTCCCCTACATTCTAAACACATCTCAAATTGGTGATTTTTTGAAAAGGTTTCATCTTCACCATCTTCTTCTTCAAGCTTCAAGCTTTTGGGTAAGGTTCTTAGTTCTTCACCCTTTTCTCTTCATTTTCGTGATCCATGGTCACTATGGTGATCATGGATGCCTTTTTCAAGCTTTGATTGTGATTCTTGTGAAAGTTTGATGCCCTAGGGTTTTGGTGTTTATGGAATCCGAATTTCACTTGGAGCATTCAAGGGAGATCCATTGTTTGTTGTCTCCTCTAGGTAAGAGGGAGATAATCCTCTCTTGGTAGTAGGAAACTTGATTTTGTGATTAGTTGTGAGAAACCCTTGCTAGGGCTACTCTCTTTGTTGCATGACTTTTATGAGTATGTGTTGTTTTTAATTTGTTTGGGTTGATTGCTTGATTTTATATGTACATTGGTGCTCTTGGTTTGATTGGTATGGATTGGAAACTTAAATGGAAGCAAAATAATCCTTGCTCTCTTCTAAGAGGCTCACGGCCTCAAGCCCCAAATGGGGTGTTCTTGGTGAAGAATTGTAACTAGTTGAAGACATGATTCATTAAGAGTATAATATGTAATAAAGTGAAAAAAAAATTTAGGGTTCCTAACTTGGGAGAGGCCATGGCCTCAAAAGCCATTTAGGGCTCAACCATGTGACTTTTCACAACTTTGAGATTTAATGAATCAAGTGATTAAGTGGTTGACAATGAGATAGGAAGAAATCAATTTAATAACCTAAAGGGAATTTTTGGACTTAAGAAAGTGAATAAGGATGTGTGAGACCTAGAATAATTTTCTAAATGAATATAAATAAAATTAAAATATGAGACTAAATAATCAAAAGAATCCCTCTAGAGAAGAATTTCATAAGAAATATTAAATTGAAGTAAAACTTAATTAATTGGGTAATTATGAATTAATTAGGATCTCATAAAATGGAAAGAACCAAGAATGAAGTTTTATCCAAAGACTTAGAATAAACTTTAATTAAAGTAAGACCATGAGTGCAAGTAAGAATGACAAATGATCCAATTTAAATCATTCTAAGGGAATTAGGTTTAAAATTTAATGATGGACTTAATTAATTCAAATAATAATGATCAAATGAATAATGTGAGAGAATTTTCCTAAAAGAGAAGCTTATTAAGAAGAATGTAGAACGTTAGGCATAATTTCATAATGTATCCTAAAGGTGTAATGCATTATTTAAGAATTTAAAAATATTTATTTGTGGATCCATGAGTGAGATCAAGATTATGTTGATGCTTACCTTAGCCAAAATTGTGGCATGTTATGGAAAGTATATTGTTGTTGAATTTGCATGATATATGCATGGAGTCATCATGCATTATGAAAGTCCAATGGATGATTTGTCAGGGCCATGTTGCCTAGGAGTTGAATCACACCTTAGTGCGGGTATGAATAGACTAGTGTAGGTCCTGTAGTTGACCTTGGGGGGCGTCGTGGCGCGGGTGTCTCACAGTGGGCAGTTGGTAGCCCCGCTGGACCGTGGGACAAACCGATGCAAACGCACCGACGATCCTGACCAGGCACTGTCCTATATTGCGATCTTGTGAGAATGCCGTTGTATAGAATCTTATTGCGCAAAATTGTTGATTATGAATTCTGGAAGCACTTGGTCCTAGGCGGACGAGATACTGGCATGTCTCCCTGATCATTCACTCCGATGTTTGTGTCTAGCTCCATGGAGTAGGATTTTGATATTATGTACATGTGCATAGTGAGTCAATACATTACTTGGCATTTAATTTATATCATAATTGGATCTGCTATCTTATTGAGGATATACTGCCTAAAACTGTTAAACTACTTAATATTCGCTTCTTGATATTGTTTATTATTTTTGTTATGCTATGTGGGCGTCCTATGCTGTTTATGTTTCTTACTGCTATAATTGGTAATGAAGTTGGATATCTCACATCTTTGTTGTACTGTTATTGTTCTATGTGATATTTGGTTAAAGACTGTAGAGGGGACGAGATTGTTTTTCCTAGACTTTACTGGGTATTGATCACCTATTTTCGAGGATGTCGTCAAGAAGGGGTTCTATCGATTTCGTTAGGATCGTGTTTACCGATGGCGCCAATGCGTGGCGAGTCGACTGGGTTGGACAACGTATACAATATGTTGGAGACCTGATCTTGACCGTAAGGAGGACCCGCGATGGAGATCCTGTCCTGACACTTACTACTTCGGTACATCTGGAGTTCGCCTTACTTATCTAGGAGTTATGGGGTGATCCGATTCACACCCCTAGAAACGACGAGGATTCCATGGCATCAGCTGCTAAGACACCTTCCTGTGGGACCACACTCGATCCTGTCCTTATATCTTCAGACGAGCCAGGAGAGGATCTCGAGGTGAATCCGATGGAGTGCCCAACTCCTTAGATGTGGATGTCTTATGGGTAGTTTATGTTTTCTTCTGCATTAATTATGTTATGGTGTATTTTTAATATATTTGCATTTTGAAGTAAATCTTGATGTATTTCATTGTGAGTAGTATGAGAAATGTGCCATGCTCTGTATGCTTTAACTTAATTAATTTAGTCCTACATATTATATTTTGCATATATTCTATTGAATCATATCTGTCAACGACGACCTATGTGTTAATTCATTCGTGGCTCATATTTCCTTTATATATATATATATATATATTCAAATTTGGAAAAGTATGATGAAGAAGGTATAGCACGCCAAAAATTTAGTGACCACGGTATAATGACGATTGTACCGTGGTTATTAAATTTAGGGGTTTTACATTAGGTGGTATCAGAGCTCAGTTCATCCTGTTGAGCCGGGGTATGGACTGACTATGCTTAAACATGTTAGAATTTCTTAGTGCACTTCCTTGTCTCTTGATAGAGATGTTTGGGAAAGGAAGGCATGACTTGCCATAGGTTGAATGTTGGTAGCTACTACCGCATAGTTATATGATATTGAGTATTGGCCCACTCAATGTGTAATGTTCTATGTGGACAGGAAAGTTTGAATTCACCTAGGCGTATTAAGGGAATAGGAGTTCTTTTAATAAGAAGCTCAGTTAGTATGACTGAACTTGTTTAGGATTTGTTTTCATTTTCACCCTTGTTGTGTTGTGTGACTCCTTGTGTTTGGTTTTCGAAAGGAAACAATATTGTCTGAAATGGTTACTTCTTGTCTCCATTATGCATGACTGTCTATTTTCGAAGGAAGACAATGGCTCACAGAAGACGTACGCGTAGGAATATGGAACGCAACAACAAAGGGGTGGATGCGACTATGGAAGCATTGCAGGGAATGGCTGGCGTAATAGTACAATGGAATCTGAGGACAGCACCGCAACAGGAGTTAGAAGTCGAGGTTCAGAATTTTTTGGGAGAAAGTCAGTTTTGGAGTAACTCTGAACTACTTAAGTTGCAAAAGAGGAATAATAGAATAATCAATCAGATCAAGCGGAAATTGTACTTGCGACCACTAGGGAATCAATGATGACGACAACCAACTGTGGGTAATGCTAGTGGTGGCAGACCTAGTCATCCCGTGATACATTTACAGGCGTGTAAAAAGTATGGAAAAGATCGCTCAACGAGGGAATATAAGATCAAGAGGGTAATCTACTTCAAGTGTGGAAAGGACCACTTAACAAAGGACTATACGATCGAAGGAATAATTTGTTTCAAGTGCAGAAAGCCAGGACATGTGGTGAGAAATTGTACCTTGCATAGGACAAAGCCTTCCGCTGGAGATGTATGCACCTTAAAATCTCATGAACAAGGGAGAGTTAATTCCTCCACCCAGACTAAAGACCGAAATGAAGAAGGGGACTGTGCTACAGTGAATAACCCTGTGATTCCATTGTATGATTCTAGGGATAACCCATTTCCTGGTGACATATGATTGTATGAGTCTATTAGGATCATTTGTGTCTTTGTCATCTTTTAACTAAGTTATTTCTGCTTTGGCTACTAAAAACCTATTTTTGATAGCCAAGTCGTTTAAATTATCCTACGACCTGTTAAAGGCTGAATCTTTTTGTTGATTTTAATTGTTTACTTCTCTCGCAAATTTGGTCTCAAAAAGTGAATGGTTATCTTCTAAACATATGCTATAAAACTATTCCCAATGAGATTTCAAGAGCTCGTTTTTAGAATTTGGAATTATCTATGAATTTCTTTCCTTTTGATTTGAGTACTGTCGCTCTCATTTCTAAGCCTGTTGTTAATACACAAAGTTTGTTTAAACTATCTTATTATCATTAGAAACTGAAACCTTTCTGCCAATGTAATTATTAGCCTTTTCCTATATAGACTTGACCTCAGAAAAGGGATTGGATGTTTTTTGACCATACGTCACCATTTTATTCTAATAGAACCTTAGTGTTTCTTGAAGCGGAGGTTCCTGGATTTGAATCCATGAAACTCATTCCTAAATCTTATCGCATCATATCACGTTCTTCACCAGATGAGCCTGACAGTATACTAAGTGACTTTATTATCTTTTCCTTCTAACCCTTATAATGCTTCTAGTGTACTTCGATTGAGAAAAAGTGTTCCCGAACTCAACTCAAACCATAGTGCCGAATTCAACGCGATTACATGAGAATTGCCCTGTGAGACATTTCTTGCTAAAGTCAAGGTTAATTAGTTTGATAGATCAACCGAAGGAAGCCGCTGTTTTCTCCAAGATCTGCTTGTGTTCTGGACTATCATCGAGTTCGTTTGAAGGTAGAATAATGTTTCCAAGACAGCTTTTCGGACACGTTATGGGCACTATGAGTGCTTGGTAGCATCATTCCATGCAACGAACATGTCAGTAATATTCATTGATTTCGTGAATGGGATCTTCTTCCCTGTTGAAAATAGAATTGTCGTTGTCCTTGTTGGCGACATTCTGATATATTCTTAACGTTCAGAGGAGCGTACCGAACCTTTCATTGTGATTCTTCAAATCCTAAAGAATGAGAAGAGGATATGCGTGAAGTTGTTCAAGTGCAAATTCTGGTTAGAGGCAATTCAACTTTTGGGTCACATGATCTCAAAGGAAAGAGTTGTTGTGGATCCATCAAAAGTTGAAACAGTTCTTTAATGAGAAAGACCGACGACCGTAACGGAGAATTCATAGCCAAATGGAATTAGTTGGTTAATACGGGAGACTCGTCACAGAATTTTTTCAATGTGGCAGGACATCTCATCTAACTCATACGAGAGAGTCAAATTTTGTGTGGATCGATGCATATAGAGGAAATTTTCAAGGGTTGAAGAAACACTCTACTACCTTACTTATGACGATTCTGCTTAATCTCAATGAACATTTTGAGATACCCATTGATGTCTTGCGTTAGACTTTGGAACGTGAGCCTGTGCAGATAGAAGGAGTAGTAGCACATGCTTCAAGATAACTGATAGCACATGAGAAGAGTTACTCTACACAAAAACTCAAAGTTAGCCGTTGGGATTGCGCTGAATATCCGAAAACATTCTACAAGGAACAAAATTTGCATGTATTCAAAGATAGATCAAATTTCGAGGACGAAATTTCTTTTTGAAGGGGAGAGTTGTAACATCTCGAAAATTATCTCATTCATCATAAACAGTCATTTTATAATATTTGAGATTTTTAGGAATTTTTCAAGATTTTTTCTGAGACGTTGAATATTTTAATATATTTCTCATTTAACGTGTACACTGAGCAGAGTCATTGTGACACTACGAAAATTATTTGTTTCATCACAAATAGTCATTTTATAATATTTATCATTTTTGGGAAATTTTTTGTATTTTTTTAGAAATGTCAAATATTTTAATATATTTTTTGTTTTACGTATACACTGCGCAGAGTCAGTGTAACACTCCAGAAATTATTTGTTTCATGACGAATAGTCATTTTCTAATATTTGTGATTTTTGAGAATTTTTTTGGAAATGTCAAATATTTTAATATATTTTTCGTTTTACGTGCACGCTGAGCAATGCCGGGAAAATGAAATGTTTTCCCTGAGGCTGGTAAACCTTGAACTGTGGAAGCGTCGACAGGGATCTTACTATACCCGAGGCCGGGCATAGTTTACAAAGTTTATGTTTTTCAAGATTTTATCTGATAAATAAAATCTCTGTGCGCACTGTTAAATAAAATTTTGCAGTACGCTCTATTATTCGATGGGTAATTAATACTGGCTTGTGTACTACAACAATTATCCATTGAGTAATAGCTTGTAATAAAATCCTAACCACCCTATTATTTAATTACTAAATCACATTATCTTATCCTAAAGCAATCCACTTTATGTCTAATCATATCTACTTTTTACAATTTCCCACATGCTAACCCTAAAAGCAAGTGACCACTTTCCCTCCATTCCCTCCCACTCTCACATGACAGCTGCACTCTTGGAGCCCAAAGTTGGTGCTTCACCTAATTAAACAAAGCCATTCTAATTTCAAAATCACAAAAAGTTCATTCACATTTACTATTACTTTCTCTCTCTACCTTCATCTTCCTCCTCTCAAAAGAATTTTCTCCTCCTTCTCTCTAGAACACCTCACGGCCAGCCCCTCTCTCCACCCTCTACCATCATAAAAATTTCATCTAAACACATTTTCTTAATCTCCCCTACAATCTAAACACATCTCTAATTGGTGATTTTTTGAAAAGGTTTCATCTTCACCATCTTCTTCTTCAAGCTTCAAGCTTCAAGCTTCAAGCTTTTGGGTAAGGTTCTTAGTTCCTCACCCTTTTCTCTTCATTTTCGTGATCCATGGTCACTATGGTGATCATGGATGCCTTTTTCAAGATTTGATTGTGATTCTTGTGAAAGTTTGATGCCCTAGGATTTTGGTGTTGGTGGAATCCGAATTTCACTTGGAGCATTCAAGGGAGATCCATTGTTTGTTGTCTACTCTAGGTAAGAGGGAGATAATCCTCTTCAACCTCTCTTGGTAGTAGGAAACTTGATTTTGTGATTGGTTGTGAGAAACCCTTGCTAGGGTTACTCTCTTTGTTGCATGACTTTTATGAGTATGTGTTGTTTTTAATTTATTTGGGTTGATTTCTTGATTTTATATGTACATTGGTGCTCTTGGTTTGATTGGTATGGATTGGAAACTTAAATGGAAGCAAAATAATCCTTGCTCTCTTCTAAGAGGCTCACGGCCTCAAGCCCTAAATGGGGTGTTCTTGGTGAAGAATTGTAACTAGTTGAAGACATGATTCATTAAGACTATAATATGTAATAAAGTGAATAAAAATTTAGGGTTCCTAACTTGGGGAAGGCCACGGCCTCAAGAGCCATTTAGGGCTCAACCATGTGACTTTTCAAAACTTTGAGATGTAATTAATCAAGTGATTAAGTGGTTGACAATGAGATGGGAGGAAATCAATTTAATAACCTAAAAGGAAGTTTTGGACTTAAGAAAGTGAATAAGGATGTGTGAGATCTAGAATAATTTTCTAAATGATAAATAAAATTAAAATATGAGACTAAATAATCAAGAGAATCCCTCTAGAGAAGAATTTCATAAGAAATATTAAGTTGAAGTAAAACTTAATTAATTAGGTAATTATGAATTAATTAGGATCTCATAAAATGGAAAGAACCAAGAATGGAGTTTTATTCAAAGACTTAGAATAAACTTTAATTAAAGTAAGACCACGAGTGCAAGTAAGAATGACAAATGATCTAATTTAAATCATTCTAAGGGAATTAGGTTTAAAATTTAATGATAGACTTAATTAATTCAAATAATAATGATCAAATGAATAATGTGAGAGAATTCTCCTAAAAGAGAAGCTTATTAAGAAGAATGTAGAAAGTTAGGCATAATTCCATAATGTATCCTAAAGGTGTAATGGATTATTTAAGAATTTAATAATATTTGTTTGTGGATCTATGAGTGAGATCAAGATTATGGAAAGTATATTGTTGTCGAATTTGCATGATATATGCATGGAGTCATCATGCATTGTAAAAGTCCAATGGACAATTTGTCAAGGCCATGTTGCCTAGGAGTTGAATCACACCTTAGTGCAGGTACGAATAGACTAGTGTAGGTCCTGTAGTTGACCTTGGGGGGCGTCAGGGCGTGGGCATCTCACAGTGGGCAGTTGGTAGCCCTGCTGGACCTTGGGACAAACCGATGCAAACTCATCGACGATCCTGATTGGGCATTGTCCTATATCGCAATCTTGTGAGAATGCCGCTGTATAGAGCCTTATTGCGTAAAATTGTTGATTATGAATTCTAGAAGCACTTGGTCCTAGGCAGACGAGATACTGGCATGTCTCCCTGATCATTCACTCCGATGTTTATGTCTAGCTCCATGGAATATGATTTTGATATCATGTACATGTGCATAGTGAGTCAATACATTACTTAGCATTTAATTTATACGATAATTGGATCTGCTATCTTATTGATGATATACTGCCTGAAACTGTTAAACTGCTTAATATCTGCTTCTTGATACTATTTATTATTTTTGTTATGCTATGTGGGCATCCTACGCCGTTTATGTTTCTGACTGCCATAATTGGTAATGAAGTTGGATATCTCACCTCTTTCTTGTACTGTTATTATTCTATGTGATATTTGGTTAAAGACTGTAGAGGGGACGAGATTGTTTTTCCTAGACTTTACTGGGTTTTGATCACCTATTTTTGAGGATGTCGTCAAGAATGGGTTCTATCGGTTTCGTTAGGATCGTGTTTACCGATGGCGCCAATGCGTGGTGAGTCGACTGGGTTGGATAGCGTATACGATATGTTGGAGACCTGATCTTAACCGTAAGGAGGACCCGCAATGGAGATCCTGTCCTGACACTTATTACTTCGGTACATCTGGAGTTCGCCTTGCCTATCCAGGAGTTATGGGGTGATCCGATTCACACCCCTAGAGAGGACGAGGATTCCATGGCATCAGCTGCTAGGGCACCTGCCCATGGGACCACACTCGGTCCTGCCCTTATATCTTCAGAAGAGCCGGGAGAGGATCCCGAGGTGGATCCGATGGAGTGCCCAACTCCTTAGACGTGGATGTCTTATGGGTAGTTTATGTTTTCTTCTGCATTAATTATGTTATGATGTATTTTTAATATATTTGCATTTTGAAGTAAATCTTGATGTATTTCATTATGAGTGGTATGAGAAATACGCCACGCTCTGTATGCTTTAACTTAATTAATTTAGTCCTATGTATTGTATTTTGCATATATTCTGTTGAATCATATCTGTCAACAATGACTTATGTGTTAATTCATTCGTGGCTCATATTTCCTTTATATATATATATATATATATACATTCAAATTTGGAAAAGTATTATGAAGAAGTTGTAGCACGCCAAAAATTTAGTGACTGCAGTATAATGACGATTGTGTCGTGATTATTAAATCTAGGGGTGTTACACAAAGTCTCAAGAACACAACTTAAGTCTTACTAACCTAGGGTTCCAATATAGCAAAAATAATCATAAACAATACTTCTTGATTCTAAGAGATGATGAGGAGGCATATAAAACACTTTTAATAACAAGAACAACTCAAGAAACTTTGGAGAAAAAGTATGACTCTCTACCTCTTGGTCTTATAAGAAACTTGAACAAAGAAGGACTTGAAATTTGATTCTAGCCTAGATTTCTTGAAAATCTTCTTGTTCCTCCTCTAGCTTGTAGATTTCTATTTTCTTCCAATTTTCTCTTGGTTTTTCTCCTCTTCTTCCTCCTTGTCTCTACCTTGGCCGAACCTCCTAGCTCATGGAGTGTTCTTGCTTTTCTTTTTCTTTTCAATTCTTTTCCTTTTATAATTTCTAACCATCCAATAGCAAATGCACCAAGTGGCCTTTCTCCAAGTTTCTAACTAATTAGAAACCTACCAAATGTCTAGGTTTTCATTTGTTCATGGCTGATTCATGATGACACTTAGTTACTTTAACTAAACTAACCTAACTTAGTTATCAATCTAGTTTCACAAACTAACTAAACTGCTAACTAAATTAGTTAGCTTAATTACTTAGGGTTTAGAGCATTATTTTTCTTAAATTTCTATTTCATATATCTTATAAATGTTTTTGAGAATTTCCAGCGTTCTAAAAAAATCTTTTATCAGTCTTTCGAATTCACTATAAATAAATAATTCAATTTATACGCAAAATTTTTAAATTCTATGTACATCCCTTATACTCATAAATTTTTAATTTCACATACGTCCCTAATAAAAATTTAATATGTCATATGAATACAAAACATAAATTAAATATCGTCATATATAATAATTTAATTTAGAAGGGATATTATAGTTAGCTCCCTTGTCTAACCGGTTATTCAAAATGCAACTCTCTGGCAAAGTCAAATAATCGGCTAGACCTTACTCTTAACTGGTTATTTGCCTTCAACAGCTTCATCTAAAAGCCAGATAACCGATTATGTCATTGCCATAACCGGTTCTAGTGCATTTTTCACCAAAAAATAGGGCAAACACACATCATTTTTCATGTTTATAAAGATTCCAAGCCAAACACAAGCTTGTCAACTATAAACACATCATTTACAAAGTTTCTAAACTTCATAAACCTCATAACTAAACCATAAACATCCACACCAAAAGTGGAACCAAGAAGAGAACAATAGTGAAGAAAAGAAACTAAGCAACCCCCTACCTCAACTCCTTGAAGATGGTGCTAGTAGGCTATGGTGCTTCCTTGGTTGCCTTTCCTTTCCCTTTCCTTTTCCTTTCTTTCTTTTCTTTCTGTTTCTCTTCTCTCTTTGTTGCCTCTACAGCTCTCCCACGTGAAAATAAGAAAGTAAGAGTGAGATAAGATGAAAGAAAGAAGAAAAGTCAATGGAACAAGGATAAGAACGTAGAACAAGGGGAAGCAAGATAATATCTTGTGACTCTGGTAACTAATTGGAAGTATTGTATCTCCTAAGGATATTTTAATCTTCTATTACCAAGCTTTCTAACTTTAATAAGTGTCATAGAAAACCCTAGGACTTCATCTTGACCTTAAACTCATTTTTCAATAACTTTCTATACACTATTAACTATCACTTAAGCTCTATTACTCTTCCTTAAGTTACATCAAACCTTCAGAATAAAGTTATTAAGCTTTCAAGTATCTGCTCTAACCTGTACTCATTATCAAAAAATTCTCCATTCTTTACTTGATATCTCCACAAATTCTCAACACTTATCAAGATATCTGCCTACTTAATCTGGTTCTTAAACACTCACTCAGTGTTATTAAAAATACTAAACTAACTCAGTAAATTCTCCAAAATTAACTACATCACATTCTATTTATTTGTGACCTAGAAATAAATTCTTCATATTTATTTTCCTCATCTAAGAAGTCTATGCTACTCTCTGGGCTATTAACAACTATTTTTTCACACTCAGTGTTATAGCAAAATAACTCAACTAACTTAAAAAGATTACCAAAGTTAACAGTAACTCAGACAAGAGTTACTAAACTTCTATAACTATGATTAAGACTAATTGGTTTGGGAGAATGTTACGGTTTTCATATATATATATATATATATATATATATATATACATGACTATGCATATAAATCATAACTCTTATTATACTTAATCATAATTTTTCTTTGATATCATGAAGAACTCGATTCTGTCCACACTTTGCCATTTCTCATGAACAAAGAATGATAAAACACAGAAATCAAACACAACAACCCCATACCTCGGTTCCTTAAGGATGGTGTTCGATTCTCTTTCTTGTTCTTAACCTAGCTCTTACTTTTTCCTCCTCCTTCTTACGATTCTACTTTCTCTTTCATTTTTGTTTTCACTTTTCGCTCTTATCTCTAACTTTTCCTCTCTTTTCTGCTGTTACAGCCATGTGAAATGAGAGAAAATGAAAGATATACATTGTTACACCCTCCTTAGAGCATCACATTTCTGACCAACTCCTTTTAAATCGTTACCCAAGTTATAAAATATTTGATATTATTTTAATACGGGTTTTAAAGTTTCTTCTTTGCGGATAACATAAATTTACCAAATTATAGAAACACAAGATATAAGAACTGAATAATATACTTCACATGTAAACATAGTTTACTACAACCATAAGTACATCATACTCACATACCCAAAAACATAAAACATCTGACATAACCAACCTAGACTGGCCTAAATTCACAACACCTAAAGAAAATAGTCCTCCTCAGAAGACAAATTCCCCAGCCTGGAATGTCTCGACGGATAGATATCCGAGCAGAAGATATCTTAGAGTCCTCCCTAAGAGTATAGTGAGATCATTCCACAACTCCCTGATAGGTATAACAAACTCTACATATACAGCAGCAAAAGAAAAAGTAGTGACCCCATGACGGGTCCTACTTGCCTCCACAATACTCTATATGCTCTGTGTCCCAATGGACATGCCAAGCATCAACACCTTCAAGAATTTGTAGTCTAACAAAACTCTGAAGATTCTGCCTCGCCGCCATCACAGTCTTCTTAAAACATAAATAAAGAACAGAACAAGCAAAACAATACAATAAAGAGGTGAGATCTCCTACATCAATACCTTAATGACAGCAAAGAAACAATAATGATAATAATGTCATCATATACAGCAATATCACAGAACAACAGGTATAATCATGTTATCAACTAACAGATAATTTAACAATATTTATATCACAATATATGAATATTGATCATACCATAAAAATAAGTATACTGACTATGCTACAACAATATGTACACTTACTATGCACATGCACAATGTGTATACTGACCATTCTTATGCATAATGCACCCATTTCCTACACCATAGAACTAAACACAATTTCATAGAGAATGATCCAGAAGATATGTCTGCACGTCATCTGCTTATTCAAGTGCTATAATTTTTCTCAGTGTATACATCATGGCTTGTACAAGACATTCTATGCCAGATCAGGAATAGGAATAGTATCTCATCGAGATCATTGGTGCGTTTGCATCGAAAACCACGGCACAGTAGCGCTTTTCAACTGGCCACCTGTGGAATTACCGTACCCCGACGTCCCCAAGATCAATTATAAACCTTCACCATGCAATTCGCATCAGCACTAAGGTGTAATTCATTCTCCTAGGCAACAATAGTCTTTCCAGACACCCTTTTGTAAAACAATGCATGATCAACGTAGCATTTTTTATCGCATTTTTACAATCGCGTAACACTTTTGTTATGTTTTCAAATTGCGTAACAGTTTTCCAACATTTTCTCAATCGCGTAAAGATTTTAAAACATTTTCTTAATCGCGTAACTAAAAATCATCATTTTTAAATTGCGTAAAGGTTTTTCTATGTATTTTCAATCTCGTAAAATATTTTCTTAATATCCTAAGCTCAAATTAAAACTTTTCTTATTTAATATCAAAATTGGACTTTAACTCCAATATTTCCTTAATAAATCACCTTTAAATAATATTTCTAATATTTTCTCACTAAACCTCCTCCAAATAATATTTCCTAATGTTTTCCACAAAAACTTATATCATTTACATTAATTCAAGATATCTCAAAATCTTTGTTCTTTACTCTTAATGAAACTTTATTAAATAAAATATTTTAAACTCCAAACTATCCTTAAAAATTATTTCCTTTCTAAAACTTCTCTAAATAATATTTTCTAATATTCTTTCCAAAACTTACATTATGTTAATTTAATGAAACATTTTCCATCATCCTTATTAAAAATTCTCTTAAATAAAATACTTTAAGTTTCAAACTTAATTCTCAATCCTATTTCGACTATATTGGCTGAAATTCACCATTTTATTTAATGATAAATATTTGTTCATTTTCATTTTTATTTTGTAATTCCTCAATTAAATTTCTTATCACTAATCCTAGGTTAGCATTTAATAAACCATTTTTGCATAAGTTTACCCATTTGTGGGCATAAAGGCCGTGAGCCTCTTGGTCCTTGGAACCAAAAATTCCTTTCCTCTTAATCACAATTTATAGCATTCAACATAACTTTAAACATCATAAACCTACTATAACAAGTTCATGGATAATATCAAAGCAATAAAATCAATAAGCAAACTGAATACAAATCACACAATTACACAAATATGGTGAATAAATCCACACATGGATTCATTGCCTTCATACAAATTTTGTGTCCCTCAACACCATAATTGGTTGATGAGGTTAATCTCCCACTTACATTAGATGTAGCCTCCTACCTCATTGTAGGACTCCTTGTGTCAACTTTCACCACCAAGTTGCTCTTAAAAATCAAAGTAATACATATTAACATCTAAGGCTTGATTAAGATGACCATGGACCAAGTATGGTCTTAGAACTTTTAAAATTAAATCAAGAATTGAAAAATAAAGAACTTCACCTTAGAACCCTAGGACTTGAATTCAAAAATCAAGCTTGAAAATGGTTGAACTAAGTCTTGATCACAACATCAAAGTTGCTTAGGATTGTGTTTAGAATCAAGTGGTATGGTTGGTTTAAATTTTAGAAGATTGGAAGTGAATCTAAGGTGCTTGGCCGTGAGGCTTCCAAGAGAAAAAAGTGAGAGAGTTTTGTATGTTGCCTTCTTAGTTCTTGATAGAAATAAGGAAATGAACTAAGTGATAGCAAAACCAAATCTTTGGTCCTCTAAAAGACCTATGGCCATGAGCTTTAGGAGAGAGAATGAAAGAGAGAGTTTTGGTTCTTAGCTTTGCATGAAAGATGATAAGCATAGAAAATGTGATAGCAAACTTTGCTTTGGCCTCTTTGAATGCTTAATGGCCATGGGTTCCATGGAGGGCAAGAGTGATCAATTTGATCACTTAAACTCCTCACAACCATGGATTAGATCAATGGTGGAAAACAAATCTTCTTCTCCAAGCTTGTTTCTCATTGGTGCTGAGTCACCCACCATTGTGTCATAAGTGCATCACAAAAGTGTCATGGTGTGAGTCATCTAGGTGAGTCATAGGCTTAGTCATGGTAGTGAGTCACAAGGAAGAAGGTTCTAGACTCATGACTAGGCTTCCTCTAAGATATTTATTGATTAGTTATTAACCAATGGACAAAATATATTGCTATTTATTATCCAATGGATAATAGAATGTAACAAAAACTCAGATAAAGAAAATTTTCAAAAACTATTTTCTGTTTCGAGTTTAGTAAGTTCCCCCGGCCCAGCATTAATCATCCAAAATTTTCTGGCCCCAAAAAAATTTTATTTTTTTGGACCCGCCTCAAACATATACAGTCCAAAAATAATAATAAAATAATTAAAATAATTCAAAAAATTCACAAAAATTAGAAAAACACATAAAACAAACAAAGAAAGAAAAATCGGGGTGTTACAATTCTCCCCCTCTAAAAAGAATTTTGTCCCCAAAATTATCTTACCTTAGAACAACAGTGGATATTCCTCCTTCATTTTATCTTCTAGTTCCCATATTGCATCTCCCATCACATCGTTCCAGATTACCTTTACTAACGCAATTTCTTTTCCTCTGAGTTGTTTTACTCGCCTATCTTTAATCTTAACAAGAAATGTTTCATAGGTCAAGTTCTCTTTTAATCGTACTGTGTCTGGTGCTATGACATGGGTTGAATCAGGAATATACTTTCTCAATTGAGACATATGGGAAACATTACAAAGGTTAGAAAGAAAAGTAGTAAAGTTATTTGGTAAGTTACCGGACCTAGCTGACGAAGAATTTGGTTTGGTCCAATGAATTAAGAAGTGAACTTTCTGAATTCAAATCTAGAAATCTCAGTCTCAGGGAACACTAAAGTTTTATTGGAACAGTATAACAAGATATGGTTAGAAATAACTAATCCATTCCTGAGATCATGTTTATTTGTGAAAGAGGTAAACAAATTAAATCTACAGAAAAGTTCTGACTTCTACCAGTAATAGAATAATTTTAAATAGGCTTGAGTAGTAATAGCAAGTTTAGCAGTAGAAGTAGCAATATTCAAGTTAAAAGGAAATGAAAACACAAACAAACCCAAATGGTGCACACAGTCACAGACAATAAGAGAATGGGTTGCCCCTGAGTCAAATAGTACAACCAAAGGCTTACCTCCTATGACACAGTCTCACTTGATAAGATCTTCATATTGGGAGGCTTCTGCTCCACTCATTGTGCAGACTATTCCTCCTACTTGAGGTCTTGTTGCACATACATCCTTTCGCAAACCAAAACACAGAGAAACACACAACACAAACAAGACAAATCTACCCACAAACCCGAAAAATAAGAACTTGGGCTCTGATACCAACTAATGTAACACCTTCCTTAGGGTATCACGTTTCATACCAACTCTTTTTAAATCTTTACCCAAGTTATAAAATATTTGATGTTATTTTAATACGAGTTTCAAAATTTCTTCTTTGCGGATAACATAAACTTACCGAATTATAGAAACACAAGATATAAGAACTGAATAATATACTTCACATGTAAACATAGTTTACTGCAACCATAAGTACATCATACTTACATACCCAAAAACATAAAACATCTAACATAACCAACCTAGACTGGCCCAAATTCACAACACCTAAAGAAAAGAGTCCTCCTCAAAAGACAAATTCCCTAGCTCAGGAATGTCTCAACGGATAGATATCCGAGCAGAAGATATCTCGGAGTCCTCCTTAGGAGTATAGTGAAGATCATTCCACAACTCCCTGATAGGTATAACAAACTTTACATATACAACAGCAAAAGAAAAAGTAGTGACCCCATGGCTAGTCCTACTTACAGATAGAGTAATGTCTCCACAATACTCTATACGCTCTGTGTCCCAAATGGACACGCCAAGCATCAGTGCCTTCAAAAAATTGTAGTCTAACAAAACTTTGAAGTTTCTGCCTCGCCGCCATCACAGTCTTCTTAAAACATAAATATAGAACAGAATAAGCAGAACAATACAATAAAGAGGTGAGATCCCTGACATCAACACCATCATGGTAGCAAAGAAACAATAATGACAATAATGCTATTCATATACAGCAATAACAACGAACAACAGGTATAATCATGTTACCAACTAACAGATAATTTAACAATATATATATCATAATATATGAATACTGATCATACCATAAAAATAAGTATACTGACTATGCCACAACAATATGTACACTTACTATGCACATGCACAATGTGTATACTGACCATTCTTATACACAATGCACCCATTTCCTACTCCATGGAGCTAAACACAATTTCGGAGAGAATGATCTATAAGATATGTTTGTACGTCATCCGCCTATTCAAGTGCTATAATTTTTCTCAATGTATACATCCTGGCTTGTACAAGACATTCTATGCCAGATCGGGAATAGGAATAGTGCCCCATCGAGATCGTCAGTGCGTTTGCATCGAAAACCATGGCACAATAGTGCTTTTCAACTGGCCACTTATGGAATTACCTTACCACGACGCCCCCAAGATCCATTATAGACCTTCACCACGCAATTCACACTCGTACTAAGGTGTAATTCAATCTCCTAAGCAACAATAGCCTTTCCAGACACCCGTCTATAAAACAATGTATGGTCAACGACTCAATGCATATCATAAGCTTCTACCGGCTACAATCAATCGCGTAGAATTTTTTATCATATTTTCACAATCGCGTAACACGTTTGTTATGTTTTCAAATTGCGTAACAGTTTTCCAACGTTTTCTCAATCGCGTAAAGATTTTAAATCATTTTCTTAATCGCGTAACTAAAAATCATCATTTTTAAATTGCGTAAAGGTTTTTCTACGTATTTTCAGTCGTATAAAATATTTTCTTAATATCCTAAGCTCAAATTAAAACTTTTCTTATTTAATATCAAAATTGGACTTTAATTCCAATATTTCCTTAATAAATCACCTTTAAATAATATTTCTAACATTTTCTCACTAAACCTCCTCCAAATAATATTTCCTAACGTTTTCCACAAAAACTTATATCATTTACATTAATTCAAGATATCTCAAAATCTTTGTTTTTTACTCTTAATAAAACTTTATTAAATAAAATTTTTAAACTCCAAACTATCCTTAAAAATTATTTCCTTGCTAAAACTCCTCTAAGTAATATTTTCTAATATTCTTTCCAAAACTTACATTATTTTAATTTAATGAAACCTTTTTCATCTTCCTTATTAAAAATCCTCTTAAATAAAATAATTTAAGTTTCAAACTTAATTCTCAATCCTATTTCCACTATATTGGCTGAAATTCACCATTTTATTTAATGATAAATATTTGTTCATTTTCATTTTTATTTTGTAATTCCTTAATTAAACTTTTATCACTAATCACCTAGGCTAGCATTTAATAAACCATTTTTGCATAAGTTTACCCATTTGTGGGCATAAAGGCCGTGAGCCTCTTAGTCCTTGGAACCAAAAATTCCTTTCCTCTTAATCACAATTTATAGCATTCAACATAACTTTAAACATCATAAACCTGCTATAACAAGTTCATGGATAATATCAAAGCAATAAAATCAATAAGCAAAATGAATACAAATCACACAATTACACAAATATGGTGAATAAATCCACACATGGATTCATTGCCTTCATACAAAATTTGTGTCCCTCAACACCATAATTGGTTGATGGGGTTAATCTCCCTCTTACCTTAGAAGTAGCCTCCTAGCTCCTTGTAGGACTCCTTGTGTCAACTTTCACCACCAAGTTGCTCTTAAAAATCAAAGTAACACAAACATATTAACATCTATGGCTTGATTAAGATGACCATGGACCAAGTATGGTCTTAGAACTTTTAAAATTGAATCAAGAATTGAAAAATAAAGAACTTCACCTTAGAACCCTAGGACTTGAATTCAAAAATCAAGCTTGAAAATGGTTGAACTAAGTCTTGATCACAACATCAAAGTTGCTTGGGATTGTGTTTAGAATCAAGTGGTAAGGTTGGTTTAAATTTTAGAAGATTGCAAGTGAATCTAACGTGCTTGGCCGTAAGGCTTCCGAGAGAGAAAAGTGAGAGAGTTTTGTATTTTGGCTTCTTGGTTCTTGATAGAAAGATGGAAATGAACTAAGTGATAGCAAAACCAAATCTTTAGTCCTCCAAAAGACCTATGGCTGTGAGCTTTGGGAGAGAAAATGGAAGAGAGAGTTTTGGTTCTTAGCTTTGCATGAAAGATGATAAGCATAGAAAATGTGATAGCAAACTTTGCTTTGGCCTCTTTGAATGCTTAATGGCCATGGGTTCCATGGAGAGCAAGAGTGGTCAATTTGATCACTTAAACTCCTCACAACCATGGATTAGATCAAGGGTGGAAAACAAATCTTCTTCTCCAAGCTTGTTTCTCATTGGTGCATCACAATGAGTCACCCACCATTGTGTCACAAGTGCATCATAAAAGTGTCATGGTGTGAGTCATCTAGGTGAGTCATAGGCTTAGTCATGGCAGTGAGTCACAAGGAAGAAGGTTCTAGACTCATGACTAGGCTTCCTCTAATATATTTATTGATTAGTTATTAACCAATGGACAAAAGATATTGCTATTTATTATCCAATGGATAATAGAATCTAACAAAAACTCAGATAAAGAAAATTTTCAGAAACTGTTTCCAGTTTCGGGTTTAGTAAGTTCCCCTGGCCCCGCATTAACAATTCAAAATTTTTTGGCCCCGAAAAAATTTTGTTTTTCTAGAGTCGGCTCAAACATATACAGTCCAAAAATAATAATATAGTAATCAAAATAATTAAAAGAATTAACAAAAATTGTAAAAATTATAAAAACACATAAAACAAACAAAGAAAGAAAAATTGGGGTGTTAGAATACTCCCCCTCTAAAAAGAATTTCGTCCCCGAAATTATCTTACCTTAGAACAACGGCGGATGTTGCTCTTTCATTTTATCTTCTAGTTTTCATGTTGGATCTCCTGTCACATCGTTTCAGATTACCTTTACTAACGCAATTTCTTTTCCTCTGAGTTGTTTTGCTCGCCTATCTTTGATATTAACAAGAAATGTTTCATAAGTCAAGTTCTCTTTTAATCGTACTGTATCTGGTGCTATGACATGGGTTGAATCAGGAATATACTTTCTCAATTAAGACACATGGGAAACATTACAAAGGTTAGAAAGAAAAGTGGTAAAGCTATTTGGTAGGTTACTGGACCTATCTGACGAAGAATTTGGTATGGTCCAATGAATTAAGGAGTGAACTTTCTGAATTCAAATCTAGAAATCTCAGTCTCAGGGAACACTAAAGTTTTATTGGAACAATATAAAAAGATATGGTTAGAAATAACCAATCCATTCCTGAGATCATGTTTATTTTTGAAAGAGGTAAACAAATCAAATTCACGAAAAAGTTCTGATTTCTACCAGTAATAGAATAATTTTAAATAGGCTTGGTAGTAATAGCAAGTTTAGCAGTAGTAGTAACAATTTTCAAGTCAAAAGGAAATGAAAATACAAACAAACCCAAATGGTTCACACAGTCACAGGCAACAAAAGAATGGGTTGCCCCTAAGTCAAATAGTACAACCAAAGGCTTACCTCCTATGACACAGTCTCACTTGATAAGATCTTCAGATTGGGAGGCTTCTGCTCCACTCATTGTGCAGACTCTTCCTCCTACTTGAGCTCTTGTTGCACATACATCCTTTCGCAAACCAAAACATAGAGAAACTCACAACACAAACAAGACAAATCTACCCACAAACCCGAAAGACAAGAACTTGGGCTCTGATACCAACTAACGTAACACATTCCTTAGCATATCACATTTCATACCAACTCTTTTTAAATCTTTACCCAAGTTATAAAATATTTGATATTATTTTAATACGAGTTTCAAAATTTCTTCTTTGCGGATAACATAAACTTACCGAATTATAGAAACACAAGATATAAGAACTAAATAATATACTTCACATGTAAACATAGTTTACTGCAACCATAAGTACATCATACTTACATACCCAAAAACATAAAACATCTAACATAACCAACCTAGACTGACCCAAATTCACAACACCTAAAGAAAAGAGTCCTCCTCAGAAGACAAATTCCCTAGCTCGGGAATGTCTCAATGGATAGAAATCCGAGAAGAAGATATCTCAGAGTCCTCCCTAGGAGTGTAGTGAAGATCATTCCATAGCTCCCTGATAAGTATAACAAACTCTACATATATAGCAGCAAAATAAAAAGTTGTGACCCCATGATGGGTCCTACTTATGGATAGAGTAATGTCTCCACAATACTCTATATGCTCTGTGTCCCAAATGGACACGCCAAGCATCAACTCCTTTGAAGAAACTGTAGTCTAACAAAACTCTGAAGATTCTGCCTCGCCGCCATCACAGTCTTCTTAAAACATAAATATAGAACAGAACAAGCAGAACAATACAATAAAGAGGTGAGATCCCCTACATCAATACCATCATGGCAACAAAGAAATAATAATGACAATAATACCATTCATATACAGCAATATCACAGAACAACAGGTATAATCATGTTATCAACTAACAGATAATTTAACAATATATATATCACAATATATGAATACTGATCATACCATAAAAATAAGTATATTGACTATGCCACAACAATATGTACACTTACTATGCATATACACAATGTGTATACTGACCATTCTTATGCACAATGCATTCATTTCCTACTCCATGGAGCTAAACACAATTTCGGAGAGAATGATCCATAAGATATATTTGTGTGTCATCTGCCTATTCAAGTGCTATAACTTTTCTCAGTGTATACATCATGGCTTGTACAAGACATTCAATGCCAGATCGGGAATAGGAATAGTGCCCCATCGAGATCGTCGGTGCGTTTGCATCGAAAACCATGACACAATAGTGCTTTTCAACTGGCCACCTGTGGAATTACCTTACCCCGACGCCCCCAAGATCTATTATAGACCTTCACCACGCAATTCGCACCGGCACTAAGGTGTAATTCAATCTCCTAAGCAACAATAGCCTTTCCAGACACCCGTCTATAAAATAATGCATGATTAACGACTCAATGCATATCATAAGCTTGTACCGGCTAGAACCAATCACGTAGCATTTTTTATCACATTTTCACAATCGCGTAACACTTTTGTTATGTTTTCAAATTGCGTAATAGTTTTCCAACATTTTCTCAATCGCGTAACTAAAAATCATCATTTTTAAACTGTGTAAAGGTTTTTGTATGTATCTTCAGTCGCGTAAAATATTTTCTTAATATCCTAAGCTCAAATTAAAACTTTTCTTATTTAATATCAAAAATGGACTTTAATTCCAATATTTCCTTAATAAATCACCTTTAAATAATATTTCTAACATTTTCTCACTAAACCTCCTCCAAATAATATTTCCTAACATTTTTCACAAAAACTTATATCATTTAAATTAATTCAAGATATCTCAAAATCTTTGTTCTTTACTCTTAATAAAACTTTATTAAATAAAATTTTTAAACTCCAAACTATCCTTAAAAATTATTTCCTACCTAAAACTCCTCAAAATAATATTTTCTAATATTCTTTTCAAAACTTACATTATTTTAATTTAATGAAACCTTTTCCATCTTCCTTATTAAAAATCCTCTTAAATAAAAATCCTCTTAAAAAAATACTTTAAGTTTCAAACTTAATTTTCAATCCTATTTCCACTATATTGGCTGAAATTCACCATTTTATTTATGATAAATATTTGTTCATTTTCATTTTTATTTTGTAATTTCTTAATTAAATTTCTTATCACTAATCACCTAAGTTAGCATTTAATAAACCATTTTTGCATAGGTTTACCCATTCACTAATCACAATTTATAGCATTCAACATAACTTTAAACATCATAAACCTACTATAACAAGTTCATGCATAATATCAAAGTAATAAAATCAATAAGCAAAATGAATACAAATCACACAATTACACAAATATGGTGAATAAATCCTCACATGGATTCATCGCCTTTATACAAATTTTGTGTCCCTCACCACCATAATTGGTTCATGAGGTTAATCTCCCTCTTACCTTAGATGTAGCCTCCTAGCTCCTTGTAGGACTCCTTGTGTCAACTTTCACCACCAAGTTGCTCTTAAAAATCAAATTAACACAAAAATATTAACATCTAAGGCTTGATTAAGATGACCATAGACCAAGTATGGTCTTAGAACTTTTAAAACTGAATCAAGAATTGAAAAATAAAGAACTTCACCTTAGAAACCTAGGACTTGAATTCTAAAATCAAGCTTGAAAATGGTTGAACTAAGTCTTGATCACAAAATCAAAGTTGCTTAGGATTGTGTTTAGAATGAAATGGTAAAGTTGGTTTAAATTTTAGAAAATTGGAAGTGAATCTAAGGTGCTTGGCCATGAGGCTTCCAAGAGAGAAAAGTGAGAGAGTTTTGTGTTTTGACTTCTTGGTTCTTGATAGAAAGATAAAAATGAACTAAGTGATAGCAAAACCAAATCTTTGGTCCTCCAAAAGACCTATGGTCGTGAGCTTTGGGAGAGAAAATGGAAGAGAGAGTTTTGGTTCTTATCTTTGCATGAAAGATGATAAGCATAGAAAATGTGATAGCAAACTTTGCTTTGGCCTATTTGAATGCTTAATGGTCATATGTTCCATGGAAAGCAAGAGTGATTAATTTGATCACTTAAACTCCTCACAACCATGGATTAGATCAAGGGTGGAAAACAAATCTTCTTCTCCAAGCTTGTTTCTCATTGGTGCATCACAATGAGTCACCCACCATTGTGTCATAAGTGCATCACAAAAGTGTCATGGTGTGAGTCATCTAGGTGAGTCATAGGCTTAGTCATGGTAATGAGTCACAAGGAAGAAGGTTCTAGACTCATGACTAGGCTTTCTCTAAGATATTTATTGATTGGTTATTAACTAATGGACAAAAGATATTTCTATTTTATCCAATGGATAATAGAATGTAACAAAAACTCAAATAAAGAAAAATTTCAAAAACTATTTCTGGTTTTGGGTTTAGTAAGTTCCCCCAGCCTCGCATTAACAGTCTAAAATTTTTTGGTCCTAAAAAAATTTTATTTTTTCGGACTCGCCTCAAATGCACATACAATCCAAAAATAATAATAATAAAATAATCAAAATAATTCAAAAAATTAACAAAAATCACAAAAAAATTAGAAGAACACATAAAACAAAGAAAGAAAGAAAAATCGGGTGTTACATACATGGTCAAGGTCTCAAAGTCAAAGACCATGGGTAAAAGAAGAATCAAATAATATCTTTTGACTTTAGTGTCCTTTGAAAATTTTATTACCTCTTAAGTTGTGTTAGTCTTCTACGTTCATTCTGCCATTCTAACTCATATTAATACACTAATATAACCAAATTAAAACTAATAGGTTAGGGAGGATATTACACCAACCTAAACTAGAATAATACTGTAACGTCTTAATACTAATATTCCAATTCAATTAGTACACAATGATATACTTAGCATTACAATGTCTCTACTTATGTAATAATCTGATACATATATCCATAATGTTCATTGGAAACATTATAGAAAGCCATATGAAATGTGAAAAACATATATCTCATAACATAATGCATATATATACAACATTAGCCTTAGCAAAGGCTTGAAGTATTACATAACTCTTTACATTACAAAAGAAGTACTAATAAATACAACAGTTGTAATATAATCTATAAAGCTAATTTAATCTTTAGCTTCCTTTTTACTCTTGTTCTTTGAAGAACTTTCACCTGGAATTACATGGCAACATAACGGGGTGAGAATCAATAAACCCTCAATATGAGTAAACCAAAACCAGTCATACATAACATAATAAACATAATCTTAACACATGATAAATAAGATATGTTTAAAGCATCTACAGGTTTAACTTTAACATCTGGATAAAGTAAGTTATCATACATTCTATCATACATACTTAGTCCAACCTAGAACTAAGATGTTTAACTAGGATTTCTAGTTTAGTGTATTATCTTGTGGTAAATAGAGGGAAAGCTCATCCTTACATTACACATATCCTGGCTTTATCGAGAAGTTAGGGCATGAATCCAGGCTCGAAAAAACCTTTACGGACTTCCTAACTATCTCCCTTGGCCTTGGCATTATCGAGATGCTAGGATTGAATCCTTGTTCAAAGAACCTTTCAGATTTTCCATTATATCCCTTGGTCTACATGATGGTGCACAACATCAAAGGATTCTCACAACAATTAATACTACTAGACAATCCTTCATACATACATCTAAACATCAAATCATCACTCATTACTCTCGAGTGATATACATATACCACAATAGTGGCTTAATATGCTAGATGTTTATCTTAAGCAAACCATAACTCTTGAATGCTCAAAGTTTCATACATATAATATACATACCAAAGGATCATTCCCTTACCGAATTACCTCTAGTGGTATATCATTACAACATATGTCAATCCTTTGCCTTTGGATATTCAAAGGTCTAAGCTTTCTCATGGCCTTGCTAGGTGATAAATCCTCTCATAAGATATCCCTATTTGTGCCTTAACACACCTTAGGAAACATACATAAATGATTCTAATAGGCCAAGGACTTCAAAACAACATAATCAACTATATGTTGAATTCTGCGATGGGCGCCTAAGTGCCTTCTCCTTAAGCGCCTAGGCGCTCACTAGGCAGAGCATAACCTTGTGTTGTTTCGTGATCAGAGCCTAAGCGCTCCTGACTGAACGTCTAAGCGCTCATCGCCCTACTGCGTGATCAAATATTACTGGACCGCTAGTGCCTAAGTGCTCTGCGTAGAGCGCCTGGACGCTCTCTGCATGACAGCAAACTTGTATAATTCTGTAAATTTGTGCCACTGTTCCATTGGAACTTTTCATGATTTTTTACCATTCCAAATCAGTTTCTATGTAATCCTAAGTCCCTAATTAGTTTATTAACACATAGGAGACATTAATCACCATCTTAAACCTCTGAATTTGGATTATGGTCCAAATTCCTACATACATGACCTAAAGCTTCATTTTGTGAATCAAAGATTCAAATGAGGTGTTCTGAGTTTCTAACTTCAACTTATACTATGAACAAGTCATAAACAACCATAGAAACACAACCATGCAAGCCAAACACATCTAATACCTCTAGAATTAATTTTGACCTATTATGCGCCAAAAGTGCACCTATGGTGAAAATGATGAAAAGAAGTGAAGATGAACATAAAACCCCTACCTTGGGTTCCTTGTTGATGGTGGATGATCAAACGTTGACTTTTCCTTTTCCTTTCCTTCTCTTTTTCTTTTCCTCCTTAGCTTTCTCTTCTTTGTCTTCCTTGGTTTTAGCTGAAGCTGTTTGGTGAGTGAGAAATGAGTAAAGTGAGAAAGAAAAAGAATGAAACATCTTAATATAAGCCAACAAAGGGCTACAGAAATTGTAAGTGACTCATGCCCTTTAGATATTTCACTGATACTTCTTGGTCTACTAAAAACATTTAGATTTAGCTAAATCAAGATTTCCAATATCCAACAACTTTAAAATAAATACTAAGATTTATATAAAAAGTTGTTTCACCATTAACTGATATTTTCATATCTGCTACTAGTCAATTGGGTTTAAATGCACAACCAATATCCCTAAAAATACCAAATTAACTCAGTTTACCTTGAAACTTTAACTATTATTTCATACTTTTGTGACCTAGAAATAAATTATCCATATTTATTTCCCTTATCTAAGAAATTTATGCTATTATCTAAGTCATTTTAAGCTACTTTTCACACTCTGAGTTGCAACAAAGTTCCTAAACTAACTCAGTTCGTCACAAAAGTAAAAATGCATGTTAAGCAAGTCATATGCTACTTTTTGTACACATACATAAGTCTAACATGTCATTAACGGTATTACATTTCTCTTTTCCTTTTTAAAATTTTGACCCCAAAATTGCTCACCTGAAAAGAACAACTTCGGGTAGTCCTGCTATAAGTGGGACTCTAACTCCCAAGTAACTTCCTCACTGTCATTGCCACCCCATAAAACCTTCACCAAAGGAATCTGCTTACCACTAAGCTCTTTGACCCCTCTGTCCATGATCCTTACCGAATGTACATCATAAGATAATTCATCTCTTAACTGTACAGATTCATGTTCTATGATATGTAAAGGATCTGGATTATACTTTCTCAACTGAGACACGTGAAAAACATTATGAAGGTTAGACAAACTAGGAGGAAGGGCTATCTGGTAAGCTACGAGTCTAACTTTCTTTAGAATTTGGTAGGGACCAAGAAAACAAGGATTTAACTTTTGGGTTTTCAATGGTCTACCAATCCTTGTTACAGGAGTAACTCTTAAAAACACATGGTCTCCCTCATTAAACTCAAGAGGTCTCTTTCTCTTGTTAGCATAACTCTTTTACCAACTATGAGCAGTAACCAACCTATCGTTAATCATCTTGATTTACTCTATGGTCTGCTAGACTAACTCTAGACCTAGGATGGTTCTCTCACCTACCTCATACCAACATAGAGGAGATCTACACTTCCTTCTATATAATGCCTCATAGGGTGCCATACCTATGCTGGAATAGTAGCTATTGTTATAGGCAAACTCCACTAAAGGTAAGAACTTATCCTAACTATCCTGTTGTTCTAAAACACATGCTCTAAGCATATCCTCAAGGGTTTGGATAGTCCTCTCTGTTTTATCATTTGTATGCGAGTGATAAGCAATGCTAAGGCATAACTTAGTCCCAAACGCCTCTTGCAAGGCTCCCCAGAATCTAGATATGAATCTAGGATCCCTATCTAAAACTATATTTACAGGGACTCCGTGCAATCTGACTATCTCCTTCAGATATAGTTGAGCTAATTTCTCTAGAGGATAGTTAGCTCTCATAGGCAAAAGGTGGACAGATTTGGTTAATCTATCCACTATGACCTAAACTGCATCAAAACCTTACTGAGTTTTGGGTAGACCCATTACAAAGTCCATAGAAATCTTATCCCATTTCCACTCTGGGACTCCCAAAGATTGTAATGGTCCTGCAGGTTTCTGGTGTTCAATCTTCAGTTTCTGACAAACTAAGCTCCTTGAGACATATTTTTCTATTTCTCTTTTCATTCTATACCACCAAAACATTTTCCTCAAATCTTGATATATCTTAGTGGTTCTGGGATGGATGGTATACTTATTACTGTGAGCTTCGTCTAGAATCCTTTCTTTGATCTTTGACTCTCTTGGAACACAAAGTCTGTCTCTAAACTTTATCATTCCATCACCAGTCATATCAAAATCCTTTTGGGTTCCTAAAAAGATTTGCTCATTGATGTCCAATAAAGCTCCATCCTCCTTTTAAGCTTCTAAATTTGAATCCTTAAGTAATTTATTATGTCCCTTACAAAGAGACTATGTGATATCACAGTCACCGCTAGACTCAAATCCCTGAAACTCTTTAGAAGTTCACTTTCTTGGACAATCATTTAGGACATATGTAGGGATTTCCTACTTAGTGCATCAGCCACTACATTGGCCTTACTCGGATGATACTTTAACTCAAAGTCATAATCTTTTAAGAATTTCATCCATCTTCTTCACCTCATGTTCATCTCCTTTTAATCAAATAAGTACTTTAAACTCTTATGATCACTGAACACCTCAAACTGGACTCCATAGATATAATGCCTCCAAATCTTTAAGGCAAACACGATAACTACTAACTCCAAATCATGCGTAGGGTAGTTCTCCTCATGTGGCCTTAACTGCCTTGATGCATAGGCAACTACTCTCCTATTCTGCATCAGAACACACCCTTGTCCCATTATTGAAGCGTCACAAAAAGACCTCAAAGTTCTCATGGGGATCCAGAATTACCAACACTGGTGTAGTAGTCGACCTCCTCTTTAACTCTTGGAAACTATTCTCATCGTCCTGAGTCCACTCAAAAGTACCACCCTTCCTAGTCAACCTAGTCAAAGGCAGTGCTAACTGAGAAAAACCCTTGATGAACCTTCTATAGTACCCAGTCAGGCCTATAAAGCTCTTGATCTTGGTCACAGTGGTGGGTCTCTCCTACTACAACACTGCTTCAACTTTACTAGGGTCCACTGAGATTCCTCCTTGAGAAATAATATGGCCCAAAAACTGAACTTCCATTAGCTAAAACTCACACTTGGACAATTTGGCAAATAGTTTCTTTTCCTTTAGGATATTTAAAACTATCTTGACATGCTGCTTATGTTCTTCCCTCGTCTTTGAATAGATAAGGATGTCATCAATAAACACTACCATAAACTTGTCTAGGTAAGGTCTAAAAACTCTGTTCATGTAATCCATAAACACTGGTGGAGTATTCGTCAACCCAAAGGACATCCCAAGATACTCATAATGCCCATACCTAATTCTAAAAATGATCTTAGGGATATCCTCTCCCTTAAATCTAATTTGATGATATACAGATCTTAGATCAATCTTGGAAAATAATGAAGCTCTTGTTAATTGATCCATCAGATTATCTATTCTAGGCAACAGATACTTATTCTTGATGGTTACCTTGTTCAACTGCCTGTAGTCAACATATAACCTCATGGTACCATCTTTCTTCTTCGCTAGTAACACTAGTGCTCCCCACAGAGAAACACTAGGCCTAATGAATTGCTTGTCCAACAACTCTTCTAATTGTTTCTTGAGTTATGCTAACTCTATAGGTGTCATCCTATAGGGTGTTATAGATATAGGTCCTGTACCCTAACAGTAAATCTATAGTAAACTTTATTTCTCGCTCTGGTAGTAACTTTACTGCGTCACTCGGAAACACCTCAGGGTATTCCCTCACCACAGATATATTGTCTAGGCTTTGCTCAACGTCTACATCTAATGAGAAAATAAGAACATATCCTAGAGCTTCTTCTACCAAACAGTGATTGACTTGATTAGCATTGAGATAAATAAATTTAAAAGAAACAACTCTGGTAGGAACACCATAAAGAAGAACTAGAGTTTTATCTAAGCAATTTAAGACCATGTGATTGGACGACAACCAATCTATACCAAGGATGACATCTATGTCCACAAGGGGTAAACATATAAGATTTACAAAGAAGACTCTATCCTCGATCCTTATACTACAGTCAAGACATACCTTTGAAGTTATGAATGGCTTACCGGTGGGTGTGGAAACAGATAAGTTATATGGTAACTCTGATATAGGCAAATCCAACATCCTTACACAACCATAAGAAACAAATGAGTGGAATGCTCCTGAATCATACATGACATTTAAAAGATGATTATGAATTATGCCTTTACCTTGGATGAGGTCGAAACACTGGGCCATCTCTATTCCGCCTAGAGTGAAAACTCGTCCCTTGACTAGTGGCTTTGGTATAGGCGCATCTTCCTTCTTCATAGGACAATCTCTTGAAAAATGTCTTGCCTTCTCACAGGTATAACACACAGATTGGCCTGCCAAACAGGTTTTACCTCCACGTGTCTTCCCACATTTTGTGCACTGAGGTACCTTAGACCCCTTCTTGCTCTTTCCCTTAGGGTTACTCGTCTTGGGAGTACCCTGCATACTTTTGTCATCCTCTCGTTTCCTTTTTGGGATGTCTTGTACCCTTTCCTCTGATTCCGGGCTTTGAGCACTCGACTCCACAATCCTACATTTGTTGACCAAAGGCGAAAAGTCCCTAATCTCCATAGGTCTCACCATACTCTTGATCTCACTTCTCAAGCTAGTTTCAAATTTCAAACATCGTCATTTCTCGTCCGTATGATAACAGAAATGCGAAGAGAATTTTGACAACTCATCAAACTTGGCCTCATATTGGCCTACTGACATGCTTCCTTATTTTAACTGCATAAACTCTACTTCCTTATCATCATATAGAGTTTACAGGAAAAACTTCTCCAAAAAGGTTTTCTTGAAGAGTTCCCATGACATCTAGGTTTTTACGGCTTCTAGTACCCTCTTGGTACCTTTCCACTAATGCTCCACCTCACCCTTCAACATATAGGAGGCGAAGGATACTTTTTGCTCCTTCGAGCAAACCATTACTTCTAAACGGTGGAGGGTTTGTTTCATGGAAAGTTATCATGTTTGAAAGTTCTGGTTCCTTCTAACTTGAACTTCTGGCACTAGCTGCACAAGTGGTGGAGGTCGCTAAAGTGGATTTCCTTCCATCCTCTCAAGCACCCTTGTCATAACATTGGCCATAGCCATGAATGCTTTAGCCATATGTGGACCTTTTGAGGTCGAGTTCCCTATTTCTCTAGTTAGCCTTTTTGGTGCCATAATTTCCTGTACACACAGAAATAACATATATTGAGCTATAGTCTCAATATCATGTGACCGTGCAACAGTAGTTAACAATAAGATGACCTGCTCTGATACCATAATATAACATCCTAATACTAATATCCCAACATACTTAGTACACAAGGAGATACTTAGCATTACAACGTCACTACTTACATAATAACCTAATACATATATCCGTAATGTTCATTAGAAACATTATAGAGAGCCATATGAAATGTGGAAAACATATATCTCATAACATAATGCATATATATACAACATTAGCCTTAGCAAAGGCTTGAAGTATTACATAACTCTTTACATTACAAAAGAAGTACTAATAAATACAACAATTGTAATATAATCTATAAAGCTAATCTAATCTTTAGCTTCCTTTTTACTCTCGTTCTTTGAAGAACTTTCACCTGGAATTACATAGCAATACAGCGGGATGAGAATAAACAAATCCTCAATATGAGTAAACCAAAACTAGTCATACATAGCATAATAAACATAATCTTAACACATGATAAATAAGATATGTTTAAAGCATCTACAAGGTTTAACTTTAACATCTAGATAAACCAAGTTATCATACATTCTATCATACATACTTAGTCCAACCTAGAACAAAGATGTTTAACTAGGATTTCTAGTTTGGTGTATTATCTTATGGTAAATAGAGGGAAAGCTCATCCTCAAATTACACATATCCTGGCTCTATCGAGAAGTTAGGGCATGAATCCAGGCTCGAAGGAACTTTTACGGACTTCCCAATTATCTCCCTTGGCCTTGGCACTATAGAGATGCTAGGATTGAATCCTTGTTCAAAGAACCTTTTAGATTTCCCGTTATCTCCCTTAGCCTACTTGATGGTGCATAACATCAAAGGGCACTCATTACTTTCAAGTGACTCATGCCATAAATGACTCATGCCCTTTAAATATTTCACTTATACTTCTTAATTTGCTAAAAACACTTAGATTTAGATAAATCAAGATTTCTAACTTCCAACAACTTAAAAATAAATACTAAGATTCGTATAAAAAGTTATTTCACCATTAACTGATATTTTCATATCTGCCACTAGTCAACCCGGCTTAAATGCACAACCAGTATGCCTAAAAATACCAAATTAACTCAGTTTACCTTAAAACTTTAACTACATCTTATTTCATATGTTTGTGACCTAGAAATAAATTATCCATATTTATTTCACCCATCTAAGCAATTTATGCTATTATCTGAGTCATTTTAAGCTACTTTTCACACTCTGGGTTGCAATAAAGTACGTAAACTAATTCAGTTCCTCACAAAAGTAAAATTGCATGTTAAGTAAGTTATATGCTACCTTTTGTACACATACACAAGTCTAATATGTCATTAAAGGTATTACAAATACCATCCTGCTAAAATGCCTCTAACCACTCCCTAACTCCAAGAACCTGTCGATGATACATCAAAGAAACCTGAAGTTGATCCTGCTGCAAAATTTTCCAATCTGGATCCGAGAGTTGCAGTGGCAAGAATACTCACTCAACTCTCTCAAGAGAAAAGTCTAACTCTTGAAGGACCACTAATCTCCCCTGGTCCTGTAAGAGTTTAAGAGTATGAGAGAATTCCTGAAGAACAAGGGCAAAGAGGAAAAGAAGGACAACAACAAGTGGCTGCTGAAAACGAACCCTCTCAGCAAGGGACTAAGAAGATGAACCCTTTCAGCATGCTGAGAAGATTGGTACTCCTCAATCCCTTCAACAACAGGATGATGAGGCTACTTTTATACCCCATTCCCCTATCATCTGGGCTTCACCAAGGTAACCCTTACCTATTTATGATGCCATTGCTCCAAGAACTGAAAGGGAGCCAAGCCCAAAGAGACCCCCTGGTCCAGTACCTACCCTTGAGTGTTTAGGCTCTTTGAGAGGACCAATCTTTCTTGGCTAATTCCTGAATATACTTACTGATGAACCTGGGGCAAGCAAATAAGATCAAGCAACTACACAAGGTGGATGTATAGAAGGAAGTGAGACCCATCATGGGTTAACTCAAGCAGAACCTACCCCTCCTAAACCATCTATGAAGAAAAATTACAAGTATTCCAAACAACAGATCAAAATACTAAGTGTTGGGAAATCCATGAACAAAAGCACAACAGAAAAAGGATTCCCTCCAAGGATCCATGCGAAAAAAAAGGGACAATGATTTGTGATTTTTAAGTTTACCTTTTGAAGCTAGATGAACAACGAAAGTTAAATCACCAGTATCGTAGCATTGACAGTGCCTCTACGTTGTCCACACGAACAGACTCACAAACATCCATTATCTGTAATCTTGGAGTCCCATGTCTCTAGCATAGTGTTAGCTACGAAGAGAAGAGAAATATGTCACTCTTTTACTCACTATTTCTATTAAGGTGTGGCTAGGGTTTCAAATTGATACGCCTTGATAGCCCCTTAGCAGTATTATTTATAATAGTGACTGCCTTATACTAGTGAGAGTAGTAGCAAGGTTAGTAGTGCAACCTTAGACTCATCTGTTATGAGTCTGGCCTATGATAGAATCCTAGTCCAACTTGGATTCTAATTGCTCCAACTTAATCTGTTCTATGTGTGTGACCCTGCAGGTTCTCATGACGTTGGCAGTAATATTAAAATCCTATTTTAATATTACAAGTAGTGAGCGGTATCTAGCAACACATCACTGCTACCCAAGTAATGAGAATGTCAATGATTTGATATAACCTTTTCGTGACTAAAGTTTCTGTATAGTTTAGTCCCTTTGTCCAGATATCTAGATTGAACACAAAGCATGGTATGTGTCACCCTTGTATAGTTCAATCTTTCATTTCCTGATACTCGAGTAGACTTAGTAATAACAAATGAGACCAATATCTCATATTGACTCATTTGAGCATGGCCATGCATTCTGTAGTCTCACTCAATCAGGGGGCCCGAAGATATCGCTCCTGTTATGTAGGAGGGACAAATCCCATCTAGGTCACTCATATCCCTCTGCATGATTCGTAGTATGTCCAATAACTAACTTTATAATCACCTTGTACAAATGATGTTTAATGGCTTTAAAACATACAACTCCTCATATAAGAATCATAGTGATTTCATGTCAAAGGACCACCGATACCATTGTCACTATGAGAATCACTTATGACACTCACGTAATGATCCACGTAGCGTTCTCATGGTGGGTCATTCCAATACGTCATTACTCTAATATGTATCCATGTGAATAATTGATATCTCATATCCATGACCTGTGAGATGTTGCCATCAGTCTACGCATATACTAGTCTCAATGCATTATTGTTTGTCCTAATTAACAATAATACTCGACTAGGGACATTTAAAAATAGTGTTCTGATTCTATCCAATAGGATCTCATGATCAAATCATCCATTTGATGTCCTATGGCATTAAACTTACTATTCTAAGGACTTTATTATGTTTATAATAAATAACACAATAAATGAAATGCCTCATGTATTAAATAAATAGCATAATACAATGTATATAAGTACGATCAAAATAAATTGGCCTCTAGGGCATACACCAATAATCGCCCACTTGCACTAGAGCCAATCAAGCATATGTCTAATGCCTAAAGATCTAGTGTGGCCCCCATGTTTTTGTTGCGCAAGAGGCTTTGTCAGTAGATTAGTGATATTATCATTTATTGGTACTCTGCATATCTTCACATCTCCTCTATCGATGATCTCATGAATAAGATGGAAGCGCCTAAGTATATGTTTAGATCACTGGTGAGATCTAGGCTCCTTAGCTTGTGCAATGACTCCATTATTATCACAATAGAGGTCCATTGGGTCCACAATGCTAGGAACTGCACCAAGCTCAGTAATGAAATTCCTGATCCAAATGGCCTCCTTTGCTGCATTAGAGGCAGCAATATACTTAGTATCTGTGGTAGAATCGGTGAATGTCTCCTGCTTTGAGCTCTTCCAGCTCATAGCCCCACCATTCAGGCAAAAAACAAAACTTGATTGCGATATGGAGTCATCCTTATCGGTCTGGAAGCTAGTGTAATGTCCCGAGACTGCCTGCAAGATCGATGAGTGTCCCCACAAACCATCACAGGTCTTTTCAGCGTGCTTTGTCCTCACTCGCACGCATCCTAGGAAACTTCCCAGGAGGTCACCCATCTCACAAGTGCTCCAAGTAAAGCATGCTTAACTATGGAGTACTTATGTTCTTGACTCTCGAAAAGAAGATGCATTTTGTTGATATGGGTGGTGCTAATCAATTTCTTTAAGTCATCCTCAACTATGTAGTCCTATACTTACACAGTCTCTGGATCTCTCTCATTCTGGTGTGTATTCAGTTCATTCATGTGTCCCTCCGCCTAGACGCCTGCTAGGACCCATTCCTTGTCTGTGCTTTATCTTTTGCACCGGCGATCACTCCCCGCCCTCGTCGGCCCCGAGTGTCACATGCCTACCAGCTTCCACATGGTTCGTCCCTGAACCACACCGTATTGGGAGAGGTATCAAAATGAAGATTCTAGCTTCTAGAAGCTTGCTTCAATCCAAAAATAGATCATTACAACTTCATGTCTTTCCAACATCTTGTATTGTGGCAAAACCTTCAAGTTGTGTCGTGTACACATCGTTGAGAAGATTTCCATTAAGGAAAGCAATTTTGACATCCATTTACCAGATTTCATAATCGTGGTATGCTGGAATAGCAAGCAAGATCTGAATGGATTTAATCATCACAACTAGAGAAAAAGTCTCATCATAGTCTACACCATGAATTTGCTTCAAACCCTTAGCCACCAATAGCGCCTCAAAGGTATGCACGTTACCATCCATGTTTGTTTTCTTTTTGAAAACCCACTTGCACCCAATGGGTTTTACCCCTTCAGGTGGGTCAACCAAGGTCCATACCTGGTTGGCATACATGGATTCTATTTCAGATCTTATGGCCTTAAGCAATTTCTCACATTCTGGGTCCATAATGGCTTCTTGGTAAGTCATAGGCTCATCTTGATCCATGAGTAATGCATCACCTTACTGGGTCATAAGAAATCCATATCTCTCTGGTTGATGACGTATCTTGTTAGCCCTACACAGGTCTTGTGCTACTAAAGCAAGTTGTTGTTCCACATCATTTTGTGGAGGCTGCTTTATTTCCACTATCGGTTCATTGCTACTATATGAACTTTGAATTTCTTCAAGTTCTATTTTCCTCCCACTTATTCCTTTGGAGATAAACTCCTTTTCTAGGAACATGGCAGTCCGTGCGATAAACACTTTGCCCTCGGTAGGATGATAGAAATAGTATTCCTTGGTTTTCTTGGGATACCCCATAAAGAAGCATTTATCTAATTTAGGTCCAAGCTTATCAGAAACTTAACATTTCACATAAGCTTCGCACCCCCAAATCTTCATGAAAGACATATTGGGTCATCTCCTGGACCATATCTCATATGGTATCTTTTGAACTGTCTTAGATGGAACACGGTTAAGTGTAAAAGCTGCTGTTAATAGAGTATGTCCCCAGAAGGAGTCTGAAAGGTCTGCATGACTCATAATGGATTGAACCATGTCCAACAAAGTTTGGTTCCTCCTTTCAGAAACACTATTCCATTGTGGTGTTTCAAGAGGTGTGAGTTGAGATATTATCCCACAATCTTTCAGATGATCATCAAATTTTTGGCATAAGTATTTACCACCTCGATCTGATTGAAGGACTTTAATGCTCTTTCCAAGTTGGTTTTGTACTTCATTCTTGAATTCCTTGAACTTTTCAAAGGATTCTGATTTGTGTTTTATAAGATATACAAACCTATATCTACTGAAATCATCAGTAAATGCAATGAAGTATTGAAAATCACCTCTAGCCAGTGTATTTAGGGGTCCACATGCATCACTATGTATAAGGCCCCAAAGATCACTAGCCCTTTCACCTTGTCCAGTGAATGTGGCTTTAGTCATCTTCCCCAATAAACAAGGCTCACATGTCTCATATGATTCAAAATCAAATAAGTCCAAGAATCTATCTTTATGGAGTTTGGAGACGAGTTTCTCATTTATATGGTCCAAACGACAATGCCAGAGATAAGTTGGGTTCATATTATTTGTTTTGAACCTCTTAGTATTTATGTTATAGATAGGCATTTTGAAATCGAGGACATAAAGTCCATTACTCAGTTGTGCACTACCATAAAAAATATCATTCAAATAAATAGAACAACTTTTGTCCATTATTAAAAAAGAAAAACCTTTCTTGTCCAAACAAGAAACAGAAATGATATTCCTACTAATAGCAGGTACAAAATAATAGTTCTCTAACTCAATAACAAGCCTAGTGGGTAAAGATAAAAAAAAAATAAGTCCCTACGGCTAAAGTAGTAACTTTCGCTCCATTTCCAACTCGCAGGTCGACTTCACCCTTAACCAACAGTCTACTCCTTTTGAGATCCTGTACATTTACACAAATGTGAGACCCACATCTAGTATCTAATACCCAAGATGCAGAAGTAGATAAATTGACTTTTATAACAAAAATACCTAAAGTGGAAGTCTCACTTCCCTTCTTCTTCTTAAGCTCCTCTAAGTACTTATCGCAGTTCCTCTTCCAATGTTTGGTCTAACCACAGTGGAAGCATATACCTTCCTTAGCTACTTTACCCACAAGTTTCAGGCTGGAAGTGCTAGCCTTGGATTTATCCTTACCCTTACCCTTCCTTTTGTCCTTGGGCTTCTTTAGCTGCTTTTTACCCTTATTCTTTTGGACCATCATAATGGCCTTTCCCTTTCCTTTGTTTATATTCTGCTCAACAGTTCTTAATATCCTTAATAGCTCTGGCAGAGGTTTGTTAATTTCGTTCATATTGTAATTCATGACGAATTGATTGTAACTCTCCAGCAATGATTGTAGGACTAAATTAGTGGCCAACTCTTGACCCAATGGGAAACCAAGCCTCTCTAGGTTCTCAATGTACCCAATCATTTTGAGCACATGAGTACCAACAGGGCTTCTCTCTACTAGTTTGCACAAAAATAGTGCCTTTGAGACTTCGTACCTTACATGCCTAGCCTGCTCTTGATAGAGCCTTTTTAAGTGTACGACCTATCGTATGCATCCATGCTCTCATGTTGCTTCTAAAGCTCAGAGTTCATGGTGGCTAGCATGAGATAGTCAACGTCCAACGTGTCATCTTGATGCTTCTTATAAGCATCCTTTTTAGCTCTAGGGGCATTTGCAGTAGGTGGCTCAGGAGTGGGCTCCTCTAGAATATACTATTTTTTCTCATGTTTGAGGACAATCCTCGGATTCCTGTACTAGTCTAGAAAGTTTGTTCTAGATAATTTGTCCTTCTCAAGGACTGATCGCAATGACAAGTTATTTGAAGTGTTTGCTGCCATGGCAATCTATCAATAAAAATATGCAAAGTATAAGTATCATGCCATAAACATATTTAACAAGGTCTTTAATTAAATATTTCTCTCACTATTTTATTCAAGTCAATGACCCTCATCATTGACTCGAAAAATCCTACTATAAGATTTCTTAGTAGGGCAAGATCCATATTTCACTTAGCTTTGAGTCAGCTTTGGCTGATCACTCAAAATTTGGTTATTTAGGTACGAACATTTTCCAATTACATCACATACAACTCTTGGATAGTTGGGTGAATAACACTTATTCTAATCCATCAAATGGACTAAAGCCCAACTCTATGCCTCTAAGCCTTCAATCCTATTGAAATGGCTTAGTTAAGTCAGACTCAATGGTTAGTAGTTGGATATTACCTTTATGCTATCGCGTCTTACTAATATAGATAAAGGTATCCTGCTTTGGCAGACCTACACTTAATCGATACTAGCCTTGACGAGTGCCACGCATTGGAAAGCATCATATAATGACTTAATATTTGTTTTAAGGGATTTTTTGTTTTATTATTATTAGATCTCACCATTTGTTAAACTATTTAACATACCATCAACATCTATGCATCTCATACATATAAAACATAAAAGGAATGTGACATGGTTATGGCCCTTAATGAGAGTATCAATAACTAACTAAACCTAGTGAGTGAACCAACTTCACTAAGCATCTCCCACTAACATCCTCATATGATGTTGTCTTCTAGCCTCCATATCAAGATTACATTACAAAGTATAAATAAACCTTATTTTACATACAAGGGGAGTTAAGTGAGAAGAGAATGTACAACCATAATGTAGAGAGAAAGGCACGACACGTAGGCCGTATTTAAAATAACCTAAAAAGTCAAAAAGAGGACTAAGGCCATAACCATGCACCACAAAGAGCACAAAAGGTCAAAACAATAATACATTATTATCTTTGTGAAACATAAAAATGGATTAGAATTTTGCGCCTTCAAAAAAAACTCTACGTAGAGGTTGCACGGGGGTCTCGCTTCCCAGTCAAGGTATCAACACTTGAACCCTAGTAGCCGCAAGGACATGAACACTTCATGTCATGGGAAACCCTTGCGCTGCTATCCAGAAACAAGGTTTGCTTGAAATCAACGCTTGATGTTGCCGCAAACCAAAAATAGGGTTTCCAGAACCCTTGCGCTATGCCGCTATCCAGAAACAAGGTTTGCTTGACATCAACGCTTGATGCCGTCGCAGACCAAAACCAAGGTTTCTAGAACCTTTACATCGCTGTGCTGTATATATAATATATATACCAGAAAACTTCGCAAAAACATACATGCATATAAATCAGTTTTCATAGTCAACATATGAACATCTTCATGGTTTTGAAAACAACATCATGGTTTCGCATACAACATATCAAACAAATTATGTTTTTGCAAAAGATTCTTTCGATTTATGAAACAACAAATTAAAGATCATATATTTTACCAAAAAGACAACAACTAATCATGCTATTTCATACAACACGTAAACAAAAAAGACCGAATCATGGTTTCACAAGTGGCTCTGACACCACTATTGGGAAATCCGTGAACAAAAGCACAGCAGAAAAAGGATTCCCTCCAAGGATCCATGTGGAAAAAAAGAAAGAAAGGGGACCATGATTCATGATTTTTTAGTTTATCTCTTGAAGCCAGATGAAAAATGATCAAGTTAAATCACCAGCACTATAGCATCGACAGTGCCTCTATGATAACTGTACAGAGTGTAGTTATTAGTGCCCTATATTTGTGCTTTAAGGCATGATTAGTCCTTGTTTTTAAGCATTAATGGAAGATTTTAGCATCATTTATATCTGAATTCATTCTGATGACTTCCATTGCAATCTTGTGTAAATACTTTCAAAACTGTGATCAAATTGAGTACATTTGTGTGATTAAATGAATTGATACTTTCTCTGTAATAGGCAGGTCTCAAATGAAGCATGGAAATGAAGAAATTGCAAACGCTTTGGACCAGGAAGCCTACGAGAAGCTTAAAAGTGAAGATCAGCACACAACGCCGCGACATGGATTGGTTGCGCCGCGGCGCTCCCCTGCTTCAGTAGATAAAACCCAAGGCTGAAGCGTCGCAACGTTGAAGAGTAGGCGCCTCAGGCGCCTGTGACCTAATTACATGCGCGCCGCGGCGTGACATGTTGGACGCCGCGGCGTGACCCTATTTTATTCAGCTTATAAATACAATTGCATCAAATTTCTATGGGAGTTTTTCATCATTTTTGGAGAGCAGCTGCTGGTTTTAGGTTTTTAGACCTAGAGGAAGTGAAAAAGGCTAAGGTTGGAGGCCATCCTTCTTATGGAGGGTGAATCAAGCTTAGAGGATGAAATCTAATGAGCTTCCTTCCTTTCCTTTCTTCTTTTCCCTCTTATTACTTCATGAACATGATTTATTGTTTGTACTTTCATATTTCATGGCTAGCTAGGCTGTTTATAAGTTTTCCTTTGTAGTTTCTTATAGATACTGATGAATACGTAATCTTTTGAGTATATATTGAAGTTTAGTTAAGGTCAATCATAATCTATGTTTAATGCTTGTTCTTGGTTGGCCTCGATTGCATGATCTTAATATTAGCAAATGAACTAGACATAGGGATTTGTTGATATGGATATGGTGTGGTTGATACATGTTCGGCGAGTTCAATTGGCTTGGATGAGTTAATTCGTTAATAGGATAGAAATATACCTATTAGCCATGTATAGTGTGTGTTTGAGAATAGATCGTTTATGAGTGGAAGTTGTACTGGCTCTCAAGGAAACTTAGTGAGTTAGGCAAGTAGAAACCAGGGTTGATTGACCTAGACATAGGCTTTTGACTACATCAGATTCTCAAGCTAACTTAACAATTCTTTGATATTGCTTGTAAGGATTGCAATTCATTAGTTGAAATAGGAGATGAAAGGTAATTCTTATTTCTCTATTTATCTATTTATCTTAGATTTATGGCTTTTCAGTCTTTATATATCTTTAAACATTCATTTATAAATTTTATGCTTTTGGATAGCATTAATTAGACTATTGGTTAATACTTAACTTTTATATGAAATACGTTGTCCTCGTGGGAACGATATCTGACTCCTGGCGATACTACAAGTGCGACCCGTGCACTTGCGGTAAGCAAAAGAGCGAACAAGTTTTTGGCGCCGTTGCCGGGGACAACGATTATTTCTGTTAAGTTGATATTAGCAACAAGTTTAGTTAATACTAATTCAAATTTTTTCTTGTACATATTAATCTAACTTTTTAGATTATTTTGTTATAAGGTACTTTGATGGCAGAACTTGGAATACAAGAGATGGAGGATGATAGTCATACAAGACCATTAAGGGAGTTTGCAACCCCTCACATGGAGAACTTGCAGTCCAGTATTAGACGGCCTGCCATCCATGCTAATAATTTTGAAATCAAACCGGCCATCATTCAAATGATACAGACTTCTGTACAATTTGGTGGTTTGCCTAAAGAGGATCCTAATGCTCATCTTTCAAATTTTCTAGAGATCTGTGACACGTTTAAGCATAATGGTGTCTCTGATGATGCTATTCGCTTACGGCTCTTTCCTTTCTCTCTCCGAGATGGAGCCAAAAGTTAGTTGCAGTCTCTACCTGCGGGATCCATCAGCACTTGGAATGATTTGTGCGGTAAATTCCTCAATAAGTATTTTCCACCGGCCAAGACTGCTGAGATGGTGAATGATATCACATCATTCACCCAATTTGATTCTGAGTCCTTGTATGAAGCATGGGAGAGATAGAAGGATTTGCTTCGAAGGTGCCCTCATCATGATATTCCACCGTGGCACCAAGTTTACTCATTTCACAAAGGATTGCTACCCCACCATCGACCTATAGTAGATGCAGCTGCTGGAGGCTCGTTATTGAGCAAGTCATTTGATGATGCCTTCCAATTGCTTGATGAATTGGCAGTTAACAGCTACCAATGGCCTTTGGAACAAAATACTTCAAGGAGAGTGGCTGGAGTGCATGAAATTGACCCAATGGCAGCATTATCAGCTCAGGTGGCCACATTAACAAGTAAAGTGGATCGTTTAGGGATTAGCCATCACCAAAGCCCGTTTGTGCTGTGTAATAAGTGTGGAGAGAATCATTCAAGTGATAGTTGCCCTTCCAGTACAGAAAATGGTCAGTATATTGGTAACTACCGCCCGCAACAAAATAATCCATACTCTAACCAGTACAACCCAGTATGGAGGAATCATCCTAATTTCTCCTGGAGGGACAATCCGGGAGCTTCCTCATCTGCTTCACTGAATGACAGACCTTATAATTCTTCAGGTTTCCCTTCCCAATCAAGACAACAGTGTCAAGATCGGAAACCCTCTTTGGAAGACATGTTGTCACAGTTTATGGTCAAGACGGATTCGTACATGACTAAGACCGATTCTCAGTTGGCAAAACATGAAGTGATGTTGCAGAGCTAAACTGCTTCTATGCGAGCATTAGAAACTCAAGTAGGGCAGTTGGCTAGTGCCATCAATAATAAGCCTCTTGGCACCCTCCCTAGTGACACTGTAAATAATCCGAAGGGTGTCTCTAATGAGCACTGCCATGCCATTTCACTGAGAAGTGGGAGAGACATTCAAGGGAATCCGAGAACAAAGCTGCTTGAAGAGGATAATGAAGTTGTCAGAGAAAAAGAAGTAGAGAGCCCAAAAGTCAGTCAAAGTCGAGATATTGTCAATGGGAATGGAGAGGAGAAGAAGACGGAGTTCAAGTCATACGTCCATCCGTTGCCTTTCCCTAATAAGCAAAAGAGCGAACAAGTTTTTGGCGCCATTGCCGGGGATAGAACTCGGGTCACCTGTGTGACAGGCGGGAATACTCACCAGTATACTACAACGACAGGCACTTAAAACGCCGCGGCGTGATGTTGTTTTGGGCAACATTCCAGGGAGCTCAGCGCCGCGACTTGGCAGACCCTCATGTCGCAGCGTTGTGAGTGTGGCAGTAAAAAAAAAAGTAATTAGTAATTAGTAAATAGTAATAATTTAAATAATTAAATTAGGAGGGAATTAATACACCCCGCGGCGCATTTGGTTTCACGCCGCGGCGCGTGTGGGCGGTGGTGTTTTATGCAGAGACGCTTGGGTCTCTTCATTTTGTCAATATTTTATCTCTCACTTTCATTTTTTTCTATTTTCTCTCTCTTTCAAGTTCCCTGTGTTTCTCTGCTTTCTCATCATCTTTTCACCCTACATTTGCCTCCATTACGGTATGTATCTCATTCTTTTTAGCTTTTTGTCAATTTTTAGTTTCATTTTCCTATTTTCTTCAGTTGTTTTTAGGTCTCTGTTTTTAGTTTTGCTTTTAATTTGTTACATAGCTCGTTTTTGTTAATTATGCTTAGGTTTTATTATGTTTTAGTCTTAAATACTGCCTGTTTGCATTTTTGGGTTGGATTGGACGCCCTGAGGCGTGTACCTGGAAATTTAAGGGCTGTGCACCGCGGCGTGATGTTGAATGCCGCGGCGTACGTAAGAACAGTTTGAATGTTGCGACGTTAGGTTGAATGTCGAGGCACTGTGTTGAGTTTTGGGCGCCGCAGCGCTCTGTGTGCATGTCGAGGTGCTGAGTCTTAAAATTTGGCAGAATTGTTCATCTTTCCATATGTTCAATGTTTTCTCTTATCCACTCTGATTTTTGATAATTTTGTTTCAGGTTATAGCTCCAAAGAGAGGGCAAGTTTTGCATAGAGGCTCATCCAATCGGCAGCCTAGGGAGTCTTCTCCCCCTCCTACTAATTTTGACAGGAGGCGATTTATCTCAGCTGAGGCTGCCGAGAGGTATTCGATTCTTATCACCTGACCGCTCATTCTGGAGCGAGGCTTCGTATTTTCACACGTTCTACATCCGGAGCTGGAGAGGCGCTTGAACCACCTGAACTGGAGTACTTTTGCCCAGCATCCGGAGTCCTCTGCAGTGCTTCCTGTTGTTCGTGAGTTCTACGCGAATGCAGCTTTCCTTGGTGAGGGGGCCACTACAGTCAGAGTTCGCAGTCGTGTGGTCTCATTTTCTCCCTCTGCTATTCGCGCTGCCCTAGGACTTCCTCCGCCTCCAGAGATTTGTGACTATATTGAATTTTGTCGCTGGGAGCCGGAGGAGGGTATTGATGTTAATGTGGTCACGACTCGGATTTGTTTGGCTGAGTCTCAGCCTGTGATGTGGACCATGAGCATCCAGACCAACAGGCCTCGATATTTTGCACACACCCATTTGACACCGGAGGCCTGGGCATGGTACCATTTTATCAGCACGCGCATCCTGCCATCCGCTAACCTATCAAAGGTTACCAGAGATAGAGCTATATTGATTTATGCCATTATGGAGGGTCGCGCTATAGATGTTGCTGCGCTCATCTTCCATCAGATACTGAGGTCTGCTAGGGAGTATCGGAGCCTGTTCTTTCCATTTCTCATCCATTCCTTATGCAGTCGACATCAGGTCCACTGGGGGCCTCATGAGGAGCTTACCAACGTTCGGCAGCCGCCGAACGATGCATTTATTGAGTGGTAGGGGCGGCTCCCGTTGCAGGGCCAGTACGGCAGAGGCAGGCTCGTGGAAAGCCTCGATCAGCATCTCGACCAACTCCCGCACTTGACGACGTTGCTCCTGTGAATGCTTATGTCTTGAAGCATGTCAAATGGTTTTTGATGATAACAAAGCCAAAGATGGAGATCAAGATCAAAAGAGAAGACCAAGATCAAAAGAGGTTTATTAGACATAGGTCTTAGAATATCAATGTAAAATGCCCTTTAAGTATCTCAAGATTTCTCAAATGGTTTTTCAATATATGATTTCAAAATAAATGAGAAATTTCAAAGTTAAACATGGCTTTCAATAAAACTTGAGTTTCAACTTTAAATCTAACACTCTTAAAAGGATTTATGTTTAATCAAGTTTCTTGAGGTGTTGGAAATGACTTACAAGTGTTATTGGACTTGAAAAATGTGTTCAAAGGCCAATGTAATCGATTACATAATGTTTGTAATCGATTACACAGCAAACAAAAAGCATGTAATCGATTACATGAACAATGTAATCGATTACAAGCAAGTCAAAGGCCATGTAATCGATTACACAATATATGTAATCGATTACACAAAGCCCAGAAAGGCAAGAACACGTTCAACGAGTCATGTAATCGATTACATGGATATTGTAATCGATTACACAGCAAGTCAGAAGTCATGTAATCGATAACATGGGCATTATAATCGATTACAAGCAAAGTCAGAAGCCATGTAATCGATTACACCAAGAATGTAATCAATTACACAGAGCCCAGAAAGTCAAGAACACATTGGAACAACAATGTAATCGATTACATAGGTTGTGTAATCGATTACACGCGGTCTGACAGACCCCAACGGCTATTTTAACTGCTCTAAAAGCTTGGCTTTATTACCCCCAACGGCTCCTTTCTTCATACAACTTATAAATACTTGCCTTAGGTCTTCATTAAGGGTTGAACTTCAACTTAGAACATCAATCTATCAATCACATACGAGATTCAATCCTAAAATCGTTTTTGCCCTATTTTTTTATAGAAAACTTGAGATATCCAAAAGGGGCATTATTAGAGCTTCAATTTGTATCTATCCACTCTTTGAGAGAGTTTCTTCTATTTAAACACTTTGATTATTGTGTAAAGAGGGTGAGGTATCCCTCTAGTGAAAAAGGGTGAGGTATCCCTTGTTGAGAAGAAGGTGAGGTATCCTTCAAAGGTGTAAGAGGGTGAGGCATCCCTCAAAGGTTGTATAGGGTGAGGCATCCCTGTATTGAGGCTCAAAGCACAAGGGTGAGGTATCCCAAGGTGTTGTTGAGTGCTCCAATCTGTAAAGGTTTTCAAGCACCCGTTCAAGCTTGAAGTTTAGTGGAAAATCTCGAGTAGTTTGCTTGAGGATTTGGACGTAGGTCACAAGGGTGGTGAACCAGGATAAATCATTGTGTTTGATTCTCTCAACCCTATCTCTTTATATTTATGCATTTACTTTATATGCTTGCTTGAATATTATTCATCTTGGTTTACTTATTTTGTGAGTGAAGTATTCAATCTCATTTATCTATTCACTTCAATCACCCAATAGCTTCAATATAATCGTTAAACAAATGTTTTGCGAAAGGTTTGAGAAAAGTTTTCATAAACTCAATTCACCCCCCCTCTTGAGTTAGAGGCCACTTGGCTAACAGCTCCATCCAAGGCTGCACCTACTGATGATACCGATTGGCATGCCCGGATGGAAGCTATGTTGGTGTATCAGATGCAGACGCAGTGGTGGATGGCGGAGCGTCTTGGGCTGTCATTGGCTGATTATCCAGTTCCTTCTTTCCCACCCACTTCGGTCGTTGCTCCCACCCAGGCTAGCCCTTCTCATGCCCTTGCTGCCACTGTGCCTAATACTAATGATGATGATGACGCGGATGGTGATGGTTCTGATGCCGAGGGCCCTGACAGTGATGATCCGTCCTTCTAGTTGTGCATTCAGGGCATTATTTCTTTCGTTGTATTTCCTTTTTGATATCTGTATTTCTCTTTTGTACAGTGCGGACACTGTTTCCCTCAGGTTTGGGGGGGTCTCTTTTTAACTTTATGTTTTGATTATTTATGCAGTACTATTATGTTTTCAGTTTATTATGTTTATATGCATATGTTTTGATATTATGCATGTTTGTTAGTTTTATATTTCTTTTAGAAGTGTATATATATGTTATAGTATAATAGCTTAAATATTAACTTTAGGAGCAGTTATCTTGAAAAAATTTGATGAAAAATCCATTCAAGATACAATTGTCGTTCCTTTTCACTTGGTGTGTTGTAATGTTTCAAAGGCTAGTGTGTATGGTTGTCCCAATGATAGATGTGGATACAATTGACCTTCATTTTTCTGTGAATCCATATGTAATCTTTGGCTCATGTTTAAGCATTCTAGTTTCTTTTTATGCATGGTGAGTTTCCCAATTGCATGTTTTTTGAACTTTGGAAAGGATAAGAATGTTTTCTTAAAGAAAGTTTATGAATGATACATGTGAAAAATTTGATTATCCTAGAAATTGTTTAGCAACTCTCTTGATGTGAAATCCTAGGTTGTGTCTGATTGAGGAAATGATTAGGGCATTGTTTGGATCGATTGAGCCTTAAAAAGCTTACCTGATATGATGATATCTTTAGGCCCTATTTTGAAGCCTTATACTATTTGGCCCTATTTGTTGTTCATAACCATTGTGATTGTTAACCTGTTAACCGTTCTAATGCATGTGAAAACATTGCATTTTCTTCCTACCATCCTTGTTTGTTGAGTGCATTATATATGTTATTTCTTGAAGTGAGTCTTATGATTAGGGGTATGAATATTCAGTACAAAATAAGCCTGAAGGAACCAGATGTAGTTAAAGAAGAAAAAAATTTATTGCTTTGCAAAAGAAAAAGAAAGAAAGAAAAACAAATGAATGAAAAAGAAAAGCAAAAGCAAAAGTGTAGTAAAGTTAAAAAGCATCAAAGTGGTTCTGGCAAGTTTTCTGATCTCATTACTAAATACCCTGCTAATATCATTATTGGCTCATGAATTGGAATATTATATTTATGTTTCTCAAAGTTTGTATTTACCAAAAAGAGAACAACTAATCATGCTATTTTATATAACACGTAAACAAAAAAGACCGAATCATGGTTTCACAAGTGGCTCTGATACCACTATTGGGAAATCCGTGAACAAAAGCACAGCAGAAAAAGGACTCCCTCCAAGGATCCATGTGGAAGAAAAAAGAAAGGGGACCATGATTCATGATTTTTTAGTTTATCACTTGAAGACAGATGAAAAATGATCAAGTTCAATCACCAGCACTGTAGCATCGACAGTGCCTCTATGATAACTGTACAGAGTGTAGTTATTAGTGCCCTATATCTGTGCTTTAAGGCATGATTAGTCCTTGTTTGTAAGCATTAATGGAAGATTTTAGCATCATTTATATCTGAATTCATTCTGATGACTTCCATTGCGATCTTGTGTAAATACTTTCAAAACTATGGTCAAATTGAGTACATTTGTGTGGTTAAATGAATTGATACTTTCTCTGTAATAGGCAGGTCTCAAATGAAGCATGGAAATGAAGAAATTGCAATAGCTTTGGACCAGGAAGCCTAAGAGAAGCTTAAAAGTGAAGATCAGCACCCAACGCCACGACGTGGGTTGGTTGCACCGCGGTGCTCCCCTGCTTCAGTAGATAAAACCCGAGGCTGAAGCGCTGCAACGTTGAAGAGTAGGCGCCTCAGGCGCCTGTGACCTAATTACACGCGCACCGCGGCGTGACATGTTGGACGTCGCGATGTGACCCTGTTTTATTCAGCTTATAAATACAATTGCACTGAATTTCTACGGGAGTTTTTCATCATTTTTGGAGAACAGCTGCTGGTTTTAGGTTTTTAGACCTAGAGGAAGTGAAAAAGGCTAAGGTTGGAGGCCATCCTTCTTATGGAGGGTGAATCAAGCTTAGAGGATGAAATCTAATGAGCTTCCTTCCTTTCCTTTCTTCTTTTCCCTCTTATTACTTCATGAACATGATTTATTGTTTGTACTTTCATGTTTCATGGCTAGCTAGGCTGTTTATAAGTTTTTCTTTGTAGTTTCTTATAGATACTGATGAATATGTAATCTTTTGAGTATATATTGAAGTTTAGTTAAGTTCAATCATAATATGTGTTTAATGCTTGTTCTTGGTTGGCCTCGATTGCATGATCTTAATATTAGCAAATGAACTAGACATAGGGATTTGTTGATATGGATATGGTGTGGTTGGTACATGTTCGGCGAGTTCAATTGGTTTGGATGAGTTGATTCGTTAATAGGATAGAAATATACCTATTAGCCATGTATAGTGTGTGTTTGAGAATAGATCGTTTATGAGTGGAAGTTGTACTGGCTCTCAAGGAAACTTAGTGAGTTAGGCAAGTAGAAACCAGGGTTGATTGACCTAGACATAGGCTTTTGACTACATCAGATTCTCAAGCTAACTTAACAATTCTTTGATGTTGCTTGTAAGGATTGCAATTCATTAGTTGAAATAGGAGATGAAAAGTAATTCTTATTTCTCTATTTATCTATTTATCTTAGATTTATGGCTTTTTAGTCTTTATATTTCTTTAAACATTCATTTATAAATTTTATGCTTTTGGATAGCATTAATTAGACTATTGGTTAATACTTAGCTTTTATATGAAATGCGTTGTCCTCGTGTGAACGATATCTGACTGCTGGCGATACTACAAGTGCGACCCGTGCACTTGCGGTAAGCAAAAGAGCAAACAAGTTTTTGGCGCCGTTGCTGGGGACAACGATTATTTCTGTTTAGCTGATATTAGCAATGAGTTTAGTTAATACTAATTCAAATTTTGTCTTGTACATAATAATCTAACTTTTCAGATTATTTTGTTATAAGGTATTTTGATGCAGAACTTGGAATACAAGAGGTGGAGGATGATAGTCATACAAGACCATTAAGGGAGTTTGCAACCCCTCACATGGAGAACTTATGAGTCCAAAGTATTAGACTGCCGCCATCCGTGCTAATAATTTTGAAATCAAACCAGCCATCATTCAAATGATACAGACTTCTATACAATTTAGCGGTTTGCCTAAGGAGGATCCTAATGCTCATCTTTCAAATTTTCTGGAGATCTGTGACACGTTCAAGCATAATGGTGTCTCTGATGATGCTATTCGCTTATGGCTCTTTCCTTTCTCTCTCCGAGATAGAGCCAAAAGTTGGTTGCAGTCTCTACCTGCGGGATCCATTAGCACTTGGAATGTTTTGTGCGTTAAATTCCTCAATAAGTATTTTCCACCGGCCAAGACTACTGAGATGGTGAATAATATCACATCATTCACTAAATTTGATTCTGAGTCCTTGTATGAAGCATGGGAGAGATAGAAGGATTTGCTTCGAAGGTGCCCTCATCATGATATTCCACCGTGGCACTAAGTTTACTCATTTCACAAAGGATTGCTATCCCACCTTCGACCTATAGTAGATGCAGCTGCTGGAGGCTCGTTATTGAGCAAGTCATTTGATGATGCCTTCCAATTGCTTGATGAATTGGCAGCTAACAGCTACCAATGGCCTTTGGAATGAAATACTTCAAGGAGAGTGGCTAGAGTGAATGAAATTGACCCAATGGCAGCATTATCCGCTCAGGTGGCCACATTAACAAGTAAAGTGGATCGTTTGGGGATTAGCCATCACCAAAGCCCGTTTGTGCTGTGTAACAAGTGTGGAGAGAATCATTCAAGTGATACTTGCCCTTCTAGTACAGAAAATGCTCAGTATATTGGTAACTACCGCCTGCAACAAAATAATCCATACTCTAACCAGTACAACCCAGTATGGAGGAATCATCCTAATTTCTCCTGGAGGGACAATCCAAGAGCTTCCTCATCTGCTCCACTGAATGACAGACCTTATAATTCTTCAGGTTTCCCTTCCTAATCAAGACAACAGTGTCAAGATCAGAAACCCTCTTTGGAAGACATGCTCTCACAGTTTATGGTCAAGACGAATTCGTACATGACAAAGACCGATTCTCAGTTGGCAAAACACGAAGTGATGTTGCAGAGCCAAACTGCTTCTATGCGAGCATTAGAAACTCAAGTAGGGCAGTTGGCTAGTGCCATCAATAATAGGCCTCCTGGCACCCTCCCTAGTGACACTGTAAATAATCCGAAGGGTGTCTCTAATGAGCACTGCCATGCCATTTCACTGAGAAGTGGGAGACACATTCAAGGGAATCCGAGAACAAAACTGCTTGATGAGGATAATGAAGTTGTCAGAGAAAAAGAAGTAGAGAGCCCAGAAGTCAGGAAAAGTTGAGATATTGTCAATGGGAATGGAGAGGAGATGAAGACGGAGTTCAAGTCATATGTCCATCCGTTGCCTTTCCCTAATAAGCAAAAGAGCGAACAAGTTTTTGGCACCGTTGCCGGGGATAGAACCTGGGTCACCGCGTGACAGGCGGGAATACTCACCAGTATACTACAACGACAGGCACTTAAAACGCCGCGGCGTGATGTTGTTTTGGGCAACATTCCAGGGAGTTCAGCGCCGCAACTTGGCAGACCCTCATGTCGCGGCGTTATGAGCGTAGCAGTAAAAAAAAAGAAAAGAAAAGTAAATAGCAATTAGTAAATAGTAATAATTTAAATAATAAAATTAGGAGGAAATTAATACACGCCGCGGCGTATTTGGTTTCACGCCGCGGCGCGTGTGGGCGGTGGTGTTTTATGCAGAGACGCTTGGGTCTCTTCATTTTGTCAATATTTTCTCTGTCACTTTCATTTTCTCTATTTTCTCTCTTTCAAGTTCCTTGTGTTTCTCTGCTTTCTCATCATCTTTTCACCCTACATTTGCCTTCATTACGGCATGTATCTCATTCTTTTTAGCTTTTTATCAATTTTTAGTTTCATTTTCCTATTTTCTTCAGTTATTTTTGGGTCTCTGTTTTTAGTTTTGCTTTTAATTTGTTACATAGCTCGTTTTTGTTAATTATGCTTAGGTTTTATTATGTTTTAGTCTTAAATACTGCCTGTTTGCATTTTTGGGTTGGATTGGACGCCCTGAGGCGTGTGTACCTGGAAATTTAAGGGCTGTGCGACGCGGCGTGATGTTGAATGCCGCGGCGTACGTAAGAATAGTTTGAATATTGCGACGTTAGGTTGAATGTTGCGGCGCTGTGTTGAGTTTTGGGCGCCACGGTGCTCTGTGTGCATGTCATGGTGCTGAGTCTTAAAATTTTGCAGAATTGTTCATCTTTCCATATTTTCAATGTTTTCTCTTATCCACTCTGATTTTTGACAATTTTGTTTCAGGTTATAGCTCCAAAGAGAGGGCGAGTTTTGCATAGAGGCTCATCCAGTCGGCAGCCTAGGGAGTCTTCTCCCCCTCCTACTGATTTTGACAGGAGGCGATTTATCTCAGCTGAGGCTGCCAAGAGGTATTCGATTCTTATCACCCGTCCGCTCATTCTGGAGTGAGGCTTCGCATTTTCACGCGCTCTACATCCGGAGCTGGAGAGGTGCTTGCACCACCTGAACTGGAGTACTTTTACCCAGCATCCGGAGTCCTCTACAGTGCTTCCTGTTGTTCGCGAGTTCTACGCAAATGCAGCTTTCCTTGGTGAGGGGGCCACTACAGTCAGAGTTCGCAGTCGTGTGGTATCATTTTCTCCCTCTACTATTCGCGCTGCCCTAGGACTTCCTCCTCCTCCAGAGATTTGTGACTATATTGAATTTTGTCGCTGGGAGCCGGAGGAGGGTATTGATGTTAATGTGGTCATGACTCAGATTTGTTTGGCTGAGTCTCAACCTGTGATGTGGACCATAAGCATCCAGACCAATAGGCCTCGATATTTTGCGCGCACCCATTTGACACCGGAGGCCCGAGCATGGTACCATTTTATCAGCACGTGCATCCTGCTATCTGCTAACCTCTCAGAGGTTACCAGAGATAGAGCTATATTGATTTATGCCGTTATGGAGAGTCGTGCTATAGATGTTGCCGCGCTCATCTTCCATTAGATACTGAGGTCTGCTAGGGAGTATCGGAGCCTGTTCTTTCTATTTCTCATCCATTCCTTGTGCAGTCGACATTAGGTCCGCTGGGGGCCTCATAAAGAGCTTACAAACGTTCGACAGCCGCTGAATGATACATTTATTGAGCGAGTAGGGGCGGCTCCCGCTACAGCGCCAGTACGACAGAGGCAGGCTTGTGGAGAGCCTTGACCAGCATCTCGACCAGCTCCCGCACCTAAGGGCGTTGCTCCATCCCAGGCCGCACCTACTGATGATACTGATTGGCGTGCCCGGATGGAAGCTATGTTGATGTATCAGATGCAGACGCAGCGGTGGATGGCGGAGTGTCTTGGGCTGTCGTTGGCTGATTATCCAGTTCCTTCTTTCCCACCCACTTCGGTCGCTGCTCCCACCCAGACTGGCCCTTCTCATGCCCCTGCTGCCTCCGTACCTGATACTAATGATGATGATGACGCGGATGGTGATGGTTCCGATGCCGAGGGCCCTGACAGTGATGATCCGTCCTTCTAGTTGTGCATTCAGGGCATTATTTCTTTCGTTGTATTTCCTTTTTGATATCTGTATTTCTCTTTTGTACAGTGCGGACACTGTTTCCCTCAGGTTTGGGGGGGTGTCTTTTTAACTTTATGTTTTGATTATTTATGCAGTACTATTATGTTTTCAGTTTATTATGTTTATATGCATATGTTTTGATATTATGCATGTTTGTTAGTTTTATATTTCTTTTAGAAGTGTATATATGTGTTATAGTATAATAGCTTAAATATTAACTTTAGGAGTAGTTATCTTGAAAAAATTTAATGAAAAATCCATTCAAGATACAATCGTCGTTCCTTTTCACTTGGTGTGTTATAATGTTTCAAAGGCTAGTGTGTATGGTTGTCCCAATGATAGATGTGGATACAATTGACCTTTATTTTTCTGTGAATCCATATGTCATCTTTGGCGCATGTTTAAGTCTTCTAGTTTCTTTTCATGCATGGTGAGTTTCCCAATTGCATGTTTTTTGAACTTTGGAAAGGATAAGAATGTTTGCTTAAAGAAAGTTTATGAATGATACATGTGAAAAATTTGATTATCCTAGAAATTGTTTGGCAACTCTCTTGAGGCAAAATCCTAGGTTGTGTCTGATTGAGGAAATGATTAGGGCATTGTTTAGATCGATTGAGCCTTAAAAAGCTTACCTGATATGATGATATCCTTAGGCCCTATTTTGAAGCCTTATACTGTTTGGCCTTATTTGTTTTTCATAGCCATTGTGATCGTTAACCTGTTAACCGTTCTAATGCATGTGAAAACATTGCATTTTCTTCCTACCTTCCTTGTTTGTTGAGTGCATTATATATGTTATTTATTGAAGTGAGTCTTATGATTAGGGGTATTAATATTCAGTACAAAATAAGCCTGAAGGAACCAGATGCAGTTAAAGAAGAAAAAAATTTATTGCTTTGCAAAAGAAAAAGAAAGAAAGAAAAATAAATGAATGAAAAAGAAAAGCAAAAGCAAAAGTGTAGTAATGTTGAAAAGCATCAAAATAGTTCTGGCAAGTTTTCTGATCTCATTGTTAAATACCCTGCTAATATCATTATTGGCTCATGAATTGGAATATTATATTTATGTTTCTCAATGTTTGTGTTTACCAAAAAGAGAACAACTAATCATGCTATTTCATACAACACGTAAACAAAAAAGACCGAATCATGGTTTCACAAGTGGCTCTGATACCACTATTGGGAAATCCGTGAACAAAAGCACAGTAGAAAAAGGACTCCCTCCAAGGATCCATGTGGAAAAAAAAAGAAAGGGGACCATGATTCATGATTTTTTAGTTTATCTCTTGAAGCCAGATGAAAAATGATCAAGTTAAATCACCAGCACTGTAGCATCAACAGTGCCTCTATGATAACTATACAGAGTGTAGTTATTAGTGCCCTATATCTGTGCTTTAAGGCATGATTAGTCCTTGTTTGTAAGCATTAATGGAAGATTTTAGCATCATTTATATCTGAATTCATTTTGATGACTTCCATTGCGATCTTGTGTAAATACTCTCAAAACTATGATCAAATTGAGTACATTTGTGTGATTAAATGAATTGATACTTTCTCTGTAATAGGCAGGTCTCAAATGAAGCATGGAAATGAAGAAATTGCAATAGCTTTGGACCAGGAAGCCTAAGAGAAGCTTAAAAGTGAAGATCAGCACCCAACGCCGCGACGTGGATTGGTTGCGCCGCGGCGCTCCCCTGCTTCAGTAGATAAAACCCGAGGCTGAAGCACCGCAACATTGAAGAGTAGGCGCCTCAGGCGCCTGTGACCTAATTACACGCGCACTGCGGCGTGACATGTTGGACGCCGCGGCGTGACCCTGTTTTATTCAGCTTATAAATACAATTGCACCGAATTTCTACGGGAGTTTTTCATCATTTTTGGAGAGCAGCTGCTTGTTTTAGGTTTTTAGACCTAGAGGAAGTGAAAAAGGCTAAGGTTGGAGGCCATCCTTCTTATGGAGGGTGAATCAAGCTTAGAGGATGAAATCTAATGAGCTTCCTTCCTTTCTTTTCTTCTTTTCCCTCTTATTGCTTCGTGAACATGATTTATTATTTGTACTTTCATGTTTCATTGCTAGCTAGGCTGTTTATAAGTTTTCCTTTGTAGTTTCTTGTAGATATTGATGAATATGTAATCTTTTGAGTACATATTAAAGTTTAGTTAAGTTCAATCATAATCTGTGTTTAATGCTTGTTCTTGGTTGGCCTCGATTGCATGATCTTAATATTAGCAAATGAACTAGACATAGGGATTTGTTGATATTGATATGGTGTGGTTGATACATGTTCGGCGAGTTCAATTGGCTTGGATAAGTTGATTCGTTAATAGGATAGAAATATACCTATTAGCCATGTATAGTGTGTGTTTGAGAATAGTTCGTTTATGAGTGGAAGTTGTACTGGCTCTCAAGGAAACTTAGTGAGTTATGCAAGTAGAAACCAGGGTTGATTGACCTAGACATAGGCTTTTGACTACATCAGATTCTCAAGCTAACTTAACAATTCTTTGATGTTGCTTGTAAGGATTGCAATTCATTAGTTGAAACAAGAGATGAAAAGTAATTCTTATTTCTCTATTTATCTATTTATCTTAGATTTATGGCTTTTCAGTCTTTATATTTCTTTAAACATTCATTTATAAATTTTATGCTTTTGGATAGCATTAATTAGACTATTGGTTAATACTTAGCTTTTATATAAAATATGTTGTCCTCGTGGGAACGATATCTGACTCCTGGCGATACTACAAGTGCGACCCGTGCACTTGCGGTAAGCAAAAGAGCGAACACTCTACGTTGTCCATACGAACAGACTCACGAACATCCAATGTCTGTAATCTTGGAGTTCCACGTCTCTAGCATAGTGCTAGCTATAAAGAGAAGAGAAACCTGTCACTCTCTCACTCACTGTTTCGATTAAGGTGCGGCTAGGGTTTGAAATCCCCTTAGCAGTACTATTTATAATAGTGACTGCCTTATGCAAATGAGAGTAGCAGCAGGGTTAGTTATGCAACATTGGACTCATCTATTATGAGTCTGGCCCACGATAGAATCCTAGTCTAACTTGGATTCTAATTGCTCCGACTTAATCTATTTTATGTGTGTAACCCTACAGGTTCTCATGACATTGGCAGTAATATTAAAATCCTATTTTAATATTACAAGCAGTGAGCGGTATCTAGCAACACATCGCTACTACCTAAGTAATGAGAATGTTAATGATTTGACATAATCTTTCCATGACCAAAGTTTTCATATAGTTTAGTCCCTTTGTCCAGATATCTATATTGAACACAAGGCATGGTATGTGTCACCCTTGTATAGTTCAATATTTCGTTTCCTGATAGTCGAGTAGACTTGGTAATAATAAATGAGATCAATATCTCATATTGACTCATTTGAGCATGGCCATGCATTCTGTAGTCTCACTCAATCAGGGGGCTCAAAGATATCGCTCCTGTTATGTAAAAGGGACAAATCCTATCTAAGTCACTCACATCCCTCTACATGATTTGCAATAAGTCCAATAACTAACTTTATAATCATCTTGTTACAAATAATGTTTGATGTCATTAAAACATACAACTCTTCATGTAGGAATCGTAGTGATTTCAGGTCAAAGGACCACATATACCATTATCATTATGAGAATCGCTTATAACACTCACGTAATGATCTACGTAGTGTTCTCATGGTGGGTCCGTCCAATACATCACTACTCTAATATGTATCCATATAAAGACCTATTATCTCATATCCATGACCCGTGAGATGTGGCCATCAGTCTACACACATACTAGTCTCAATGTATTATTGTTTGTCCCAATTAATAATAATACTCGACTAGAGACATTTAAGAATAGTATTTTGATTCTATCAAATAGGATCTCACGATCAAGTCGGATACTTGATGTCCTATGGAATTAAACTTATTATTTGAAGGACTTTATTATGTTTATAATAAATAACACAATAAATGAAATGCCTCATATGTTAAATAAATAGCATAATACAATGTATGTAAGTACAGTCAAAATAAATTAGCCTCTAGGGCATACACCAACACTAAAGGCTAAGAACAAGAAATTGAGAAAAAGGGTGAGGCAACTCAATGCTGGGTAAAGGGAAATTCACTCCACACTGCATAGTTTGATGGATAGATTCTTAATGTTTGAAGAGTGGATGGTGAAAAAAATGGAGGAAGAGGTCATTCTGGGCACCACTAGAAAGGAACACTACCTATACCCCCCACCACTTACTCAAATTCTAGAGTGCACATCTTCTTCATCTTCCTTTGACTAATCAAGGTCCCAACAACTTTAGGACTCAATGATGTTGTGTAACCCCCCCCCCCCTTTTTTTTTGCTGATGCCAAAAGGGGGAGATAGGAAAGAATGAAAATTTTTGTTTTGTTTGGCATGTTCTTAGGAGGGGTTTGTAGTTAGTTATGAAACTTCATATTTTTTTTATTTCTAACATGACTATGTAATGATCTTTTTATTGTAATGAATGAATAGCAGTTGTTTATCTAGAAATTTTATTCTTCAAGATTATTTTTGCTACTTTAAAATTGAGAATTACTCTCTGCTATCAATTGAAAAAGAGTATTCATTTGAGGGGGAGTTCATATGAACTCTGTAACACCCTCCTTAGGGTATCACATTTCAGACCAATTCCTTTATAATTCTTTACCCAAGTTATAAAATATTTAATATTATTGTAATACTGATTTCAAAATTTCTTTTTCGCGGATAGCATAAACTTACTGAATTAGAGAAACACAAAATATAAAGACTGAATAAAACACTTCTCATATACACAACATAGATTAGTAACAACTTAATTACATAAAATTTACGTACTTTAAATAATAAGTAATTACCATATAAAAACTCGACCTGGCCCAAGCCCAAAAACTTGGAGAGTAAGGTCCTAAACCTGATCCTCTCCTGGATCCTCTACAGGCACATTCTCTGGTCGGGACGTGTCTTTACGGATAGGAGTCTGAGCAGTTGACTCCATAGAGTCTTCTCTAGGCAAATGGTGAGCAAAGGCCCACAGTTCTCTAATAGGCATGGAGAACTCTACATGTACACAAGCATTATATGTAACAGTAGGGATTCCATGGTAGGTTCCACTCTGGGATAGAGTCACCTCTCCTATATAACTAAAATGTTCAGTATCTGAGTTGACATGCCAAACATCAGTGCCTCCGTGGAACAGCGCTTGCACATAAATAGAGAAATTCCTCCTTGCAGCCATTGCAAACTGATCAAACAAAGTCTAACCAACTCAAATCTAGGCAATCCAACCTCGTCCTTCTTATGGTCTTTATGAAATATAAACATAAAAACATAACAGGCAAATAATATGGCAAAGAGGTGAGATCCCCTACGTCGCATACCAATATGGCAGCAAAAAAAATGATAATCATGCCAACATAGTTCAACATACAATCCATAAAATTACATAAAATCAGCAAATATATTCATGATATTTAATAAATAAATAATCCAATAAACTTATAACACAATATCAGGCATAATGATAATACCACAATAATATCATATTACAATAATGCTATATCATAACAATATAAATGTTGATTATGCATATGAACAATATGTATACTGACCATGCAAATGCCCAATGAGTATATTGACCATCCTTATGCACAATGCACCCTTTTCCTACTCCATGGAGCTAAACTCAATTTCAGAGATGAACGTTCCAGAAGATCTGTCCCCCCTCAAAAGATAGTACTGGACCACGAAAAGAAATAGTGTTTGTTAGGCTGTCAGTGCGTTGCAACGGTTTTTCATGGCCAGGGGTATATAATGTGATAGCATAATCACTAAGTGAATCACCTCGCCCTGACGTCCCCCAAGATCTATCAAAGATCCCATTATCCTATAAGTTCTCGTTCACTCCTAGGCATAAAATGCCACAACAGCCACCAACTGTATAATGCTCAAATGCATATTCAATGAAATCAAACCACTGTTCAACTGTTCCCAATGATATTAAGGCAACCGCCTATACAATTGTCTAATACCATTAGTATCAATTATATTATATAATCATCCATACAATTACATAATACCAATGATCCATTCGGGTCCAGTACTTCGGTTCCATAATCCACATGGGTCCAGTACGTTGGCCCAAAAGCACAATGCTAAAACCACAATCCACTTGGGTCTAGTACGTCGGCCCTACAGCAAAACTCGTTGTTCCTCTCAATCGCGTAGTGATATTATCACATTTTCACATCGCAGAAAACTTTTGTTACGTTTTCAAATCGCATAAAGATTTTTCAACATTTTCTCAATCGCGTAAAGATTTTAAAATGTTTTCTCAATCGCGTAGCTAAAAATCACTATTTTTAAATCACGTAAGAGTTTTTCTACGTATTTTCAATCTCATAAAACATTTTAATCATATTCTATGCTTAAATTAAAGCTTTTCTCATTTAATATCAAAATTAGACTTTATTTCCAATATTTCCTTAATAAATCACCTTTGAATAATATCTTCAAACGTTTTTCACAAAACTTATATTATTTTAATTAACTTAGGATATCTCAAAAATATTTGTTCATTAATCTCAATAAAACTTTAAATAAAATACTTTAAGTTCTAAACCATCCTAAAAGATTATTTCCTTGCTAAAACTCCTCTAAATGATATTTTCTAATTTTTTTTCACAAAATTTTACACTTTCATGATTTAAATCAAATATTATAGCTCAAAGTTTTCTAACGCGCTTCAAAACTCAAAGGGTGAGCTATACGTCAGTAAACTTTAACTTATAAATTTATTTCCATCTTAACCTTAATTCATTAATTTAATTAATTCCAAAAATTAGTTTACTTTTTTCTTCATCTCAAAATTCACTAAATTGAGTTCTTGTTAATTAATCCTTTAAGACTACACTTGAGAAAATATTTTTGGTTTAAAATACCAATTCTCGGCATGTTGGCCGAAAATCAATTTCTATTCTATAACTAAATATTTATTCATTTTCTATCTCATTTTTCTTTGTAAAAATCTTTAGTCTAATTACTTGTTACACAATCATCTAAAATCCACACTTAATAAAATATTTTAAGTGCTTTACTCCAAAATAATCATGGAGGCAGTGTGCCTCCTGGTTCTTTGAAACCAAAATAGTTTTCCTTTCCACATGATTGTTATCATATACAACATATCACTCATGATATTTCTACCATCACATATTCATGCTTACTATTAAAGCATTAAAATCATATTAAACATCTAATCACAATTCAATCAAAATCATACTATCTCATATAATTATTCAAGCAATAAAATCATGCATAATTAATAAACAACAAATCACATATAGCAGAACATTGAACACATAAACATACAAAATCAAGTGAATAATTCCTTAAAGGAATTTTCACCAACAAACACAACAATTTCATTCCCTCACCACCACATATGGCCATTGAGGTTAATCACCCTTTTACCTCAAAGAAGATCAAAAACTCTTCTTGATTGTCCTTCTTGAAGATTTTGTGCACCACCTCCAAGACTTACTTAAAATCAAAGACAACATACAAGTTAACATTTAAATCTTATCTAAGATGACTATGGATCAAAACATAGTCTAGAACTTTAAAATGAATAGAAAAGCAAAGATTAATAACCTTTACCTTAAAACTCTTAATTAGAGCTTTGTTGAAAGTGATAGAAGATGATGGATTTAGACTAAAGTCTCAACACTAAAAAGTCTTAGAATGATGTGAGGATTCAAGAAGTGGGGTTGGATTGAATCAAAAGTGATTGAATGTTGGTGGAGGGGTATAGCCGTGAGCTTCCTTGGATGAACAATGTGAGAACTTCTTGATTTTCAACTTGAAGAACAAGATTGAAGATGGATGATCTAAACTAAGATCTCAACTACAAAGTAGTTTAGAATTGTATATAGATTCTAGATCTAAGGTTGTTTAGAATTATTGAAGCTTGGAAGGTGTTTCAATGGGTCTTGGCCATGATCCTCCTTGAAGAGAAAAGGAGAGAACTTTTTGATTTCCAACAATTAGAATACAAATTTAGAGAAAGCTATAGCATAGAAGTGTTTAGGGATGGTGTATAGGTCTAGCAAATGATGTTGGATAAAATTATAGAAGCTTAGATGTTGGTTTTGAGTGAGAAGGTCGAATGCTTCAAGAAGAAAGAAGAATGGAGTTTTTGTGTTAGTTCTTGGAGTTCTTGGAAGAGAGAGAAAAAGATGATAGGTTCATGTCACAAAGTGTTATGAAAATTGAAGTGAAAGTGTGCTAGAACCATAAGCTAGCCATGAGGTTTCAAGAGAAATGGATAGATTACTTTGTGATATTGATTTATGAAATGAATTGTGAAGGTTTTCCTCAAAATGGTGCTTGGCCGTGGAGTGCATCTCAAAGGAGAGGTCAAAGCTTCTCCAAGAAGCTTTGTGAAAGTCAAAACTTGCTCTCCAAGCTCTCCTCCCATTGGCTAGCCACTAAGCTTGACCAATTTCTACTGGTTACACATTTTTGTTGACTATTCAACAACTAAGCAAGTAAGCTTGTTTCCTAAACCATTGATTTAATCAATGGTGGATATCCAAGACTTCTACATTAAGCTTACTCTCACATCCGTTGATGAGATCAGTGGTGATCATCCAAAGCTTCCTTACTAAGTTTGCTCTCACATCAATGATTAGATCAATGGTGATCATCTAAGGCTTCTTCATGAAGTTTGCTTTCATATCCATTGATTAGATCAATGATAGATATGTAAAGCTTCTCCTCCAAGTATTGTCATCCAATGGTTCAAATGAAAGTCCATGCCACTATTGTTGACTCCATCTTTCTTCACTTGTAAGCTTCCTTTCTATTGGTCCTTCCCAAAGTCATAGCCTCTTTGTTGACTTATCTCAAGATATTTTTCCAAAAGATATTTTTCAGAAACTATTACCCAATGGACAAAGACTACTGATAGCTATTGTCCAATGAATAATAATATTACACAATGGATAATAACTTTATCCAACAGATAATAAAAACTCAGATAAAGAAAATTTTCATTAGATATTTATCCGTAGATATTTTACTAGATGAATCATCACAGAGAAGTCTCTTGAGTGTGTCACCCACTGTGGCAAGTCACAGGGTGAGTCAATGTTCTACAACCTTCTAGAATGTGGCGAGTCACCATTCTAGAACATGGCGAGTCATCGCTTCTACAAGCTTCTAGAACACGCTGAGTCATGGTGTTGAGGTGTCACGCAAGGTGTCCAGCTTCTATTGGTCCTCCACGATGAGTCACAGCTGCCAAGTTTGATCAGCCCCTCATTGGTGCATACAAGGTGAGTCAACTACTAGAATCTTCTAGAATACGCGAGTCACCAGCTTAGCCACCAAGCAACCTCTCCATTGGTCCACCTTTAAGCATGCCACCTTTGTTGACTTTTCCAATAACTTGCTAAGCAAGCAAGGTCTCCTATTGGTGCAATGCAAAAGCTTATCATGATTACTCATGATGAGCTCCAAGATATTTTGGCTTATGGATAACCATCCACTAGATATTTCCGGAAGCTACTATCCAATGGATAGAGTATACTGCCGAAATACCAGTGATTACTATCCAATGGATAATAAAATATAGAAAATTTTTATTGGTCAGATAAATTCTAAAAATTAAAAGATCGGGTAATGTATCTCTCGGATTCGGGTTTAGTAAGATCCCCCAGCTCCGAATAAATCAGTAAAGATTTTCTCCGACCCAAAAATTATTATTTTCTTGGCTTAAAGTAAATCACACACAAAGATCAAAAACAGTCACAGAACAGTCAAAATAAATTTACAGCACACAGAAATCATAAAAATTAGTAAAATCACATTTTACTGAAAAATAAGAAATTTCGGGGTGTTACAATACTCCCCCTCTAAAAAGAATTTTGTCCCCAAAATTCATCATACCTTAAAACAATTGCAGATATTGTTCTTTCATTTTATCTTCTAGCTTCCACATTACGTCTTCAGTTACATCATTCCAGATCACACCATAATTATTCCCGTCATTTGTTGCACAAGCTCAAATCCTAATGTCAAAATTTCCCCCACCTTTTGCCCATATAAAGATGTTCTACATCGTCGTCCATATAAAGTTTCAAATTCAGCTCCTTCTACTCAAACAGGTACTTCAAACCCTCATGATCACAATAGACGTTGAATATTACTCCATACGAAAAATACTTCCAGATCTTCAATGCAACCACTACAGCATCTAACTTTAACCAAGTTACGAACATCCGCTACGGCCTTTAATCTATCTCATTGAAGAACTGTAACACCCCCTCTGAAGGGCATTACATTTCAACTGACTCCTTTTTCTCAAAACTAACTTTTTTCCAAGTTATGAAAAGATTGACATTATAAAACATGAGTTTCAAAATTCTCTTCTCAACGAATAACATCGACTTATCAAATAATAAAGACACAAGGCATAAGAACTGGAAAATATCTTTTCATAAAACGAAGTTTATTACAACCTTAAGTACATTGTCTCATATTCCAAAAGTATAAAACTCAAGTACTCCAAATAGTAAAAGTACACGTATATGACTACCAAAAGAAAACTGAACCTAGTCCAAGTCCCAACACCTGAAGAATAGGGTCCTACACCCGATCTTGATCCAGATCCCCTTCGGGATCCCAAACAGACAAAGCCCCCAGTCGGGGTATGTCACAACAGATGGAAGTCCAAGCAGTTGACTCCACAAGGCCTTTCCTAGAAGAAGCTCTCCAAGAGACACGCAGAACTCCAAGTGAACAGCTACATCTACCATAAAAGTAGCGGCGTCATGTCGAGTTTCGCTCCAAAGCAAAGTGACATCTCCATCATACTGAATACGTCCTGTGTCCCACTGAACTCTCCACGCTTCGATGTTTCCATCAAATTGTAGCCTAGTGAAACCTCATGGATCTTACCATACCACAAACGCAGTCTTTACAGACATAAGAATAAGATAGAAGTAGATAAAAAATACAATGAAAGAGGTGAGACATCCTACATTCAGTACCAATTATGGCAGTAAAGAAACAGAATGGCACAAAACGCCCACATAGCATTTCAGTAATAATAATCAGCATCAAGAAGTAAATAGTAAACAACTCAACAAATTCAGGCAGTTATAACATCAATAAGGCAGCAATTCCAATCATCGTATAAATGAATGGCAAGTAATATGTTGACTCACTATGCACGTGTACATGATACTGAAATCCTACTCCATGGAGCTAGACACAAACATCGGAGAGAATAATCAGGGAGTCGTCAGCCTAAAATCAAGTGCTTTCCAGAAAATCAATAATTTTGCACAACAAGGCTTTATACAGCGGCATTCTTCACAAGATCGTGATATAGGACAGTGTCTCGGTCTAGATCATCGGTGCATTTGCATCAGTCTATCCCACAACCCAAAGGAGCTAGCAACTATCCATTTGTGAGACACCCGCACCCTGACACCCCCAAGGTCAACAAATGACCTACACTAGTCTATTCACACCTGCACTAGGGTGTGATTCAACTCCTAGGCTTAAAGATTTACTTCAACAATGCATGATGACTTAATGCATGTTCACGTATATTTAACAATAATATACTTTTCCATAGCATGCCACAATTTGGCCAAGTTAAACACCAACAAATTCTAGGTCCCACTCATGGACCCACAATACATATTATCAAGTTCTCAAATATGACAATACACTTTTAAGGTTCATTATGGAGTTTCACTTTAATCTAACATTTCTTATAAAATCTTTCTCTAGAGAAATTCTCTTGTAATTCTCATTCAATCTTTATTTCTCTTAATTAGCCAAGTCCTTTACTCAAATTAAATCATACTTACTTAGAAAATTATCTAAGGTTCTCCAAGTCTCACACACACTCTTGTTCTTCCCTTAAGTTCAAAAGAATCACCCTAGGTCATCAAATAAGTTTCTTTCCATCTTATGAATCCATAATAAATTCTTAAGTTACCTAATCATCTAAGCCTTAGCTTGATGCATAACTTTTAGCCAATAAGGCCCTTGAGGTCGTGACCTCCCAAGGACAAGAGTCCAATTAATTTTTTCATCACAATGTTAATTACTTAACACTTAATTTCTTAAGTTCCAAGGTTACCCAAAAACTAAATCTTGAACCCATAAAAGGCCCTAGAGGCCGTGAGCCTCCCAAGAGGTAAGAACCCGATTTTTTTTTTCATTGCATTAATTAATTCTTTAACACTAAATCACCTAAGTTCTAATTTCTACAAAAATTAAATCTTGAATACCCAAAAATTTGGCCTCTTGGCTGTGAATCCAAAAGGGGTAAAGAGCCCTAGATTTTTCATATATCAATCCAAGCAATCCAATATATAATTCCATAGCCATCAAGATATACAATGATAATCAATAAATTCATATAAGTCAAAATAGCTACAAAATCATGAAGAGCAACACAACAAAGAGAGCAATCCCACATGGATTCCTCATCAACAACACCAAAAACATTTTCTCACCACCAAGATAGGTTGAAGAGGATCATCTCCCTCTTACCTAAAGAGAAAACAAGAAAAGAACTTCCTTGAAGCTCCTTGTAGATTTTGGCCTCCACCACCACCAAAACCCTAGGACATCAAACTTTCACAAAAATAAATCAAACCATAAAAGAGGAGTTCTTGGTCACAAAGATGACCAAGAATCATGAAAATGAGAAGAGAAAATGAAAAAGTCATAAACTTTACCACAAAGTTTCAAACTTTAGAGCTTTGTGGAAGAAGATGAAAATGGTGGATTCAAGAGGTGGTCACAAAAGAGAAAATGTTCTAGATGATGAGAAGATGTAAGAAACAAGGTTGGTTGAGCAAGAAAATGTAGGTGGCCAAAAATGGTGTCTTGGCCGTGGAAGAGAAGAGAAAATGGAGAGAATGGGTAAGCTCCTTGAAGATGATTCCAACAAGAAAGAAAATCTTCCAATCAAGATGTAGATTCAAGCAAAGTTTGAGCTTGAAAATAAAACAAGCATGGAGGGTGGAAGGATGTGGTGTTGCCGTGGATGGAGAGGAGAAGAAGAAAAGAAAATGTGAAGAAGAAAAAGTGAGAGAAGAGAAATGTGGAGAGAGAAAGTGATAGAAAAGTCTTGGGAATTTTTGAAAAGTGAAATGAATATGTGATATTAGTGAAAATGTGACAAAATTTGTCACATTTACCCCCACATTGTCATGGAGCTACATGGGAGAGAGGGAAGGGAAGCTTCCTCTAGAAGCTTGGTGCAAAGCTTCCTTGAGAAGCTTTGTTAACTTTTTGCAAAAGTCAACTTGATGTGACATAAAGTAGATTTCTAGATAAGGTAATAAGAATTTTTACTACCAACTATTACCCAATGGATAATTGTTACAGTTTACAAAGCCTGTATTTATCATCCAATGGATAATAGAGCGTACTGTAAAATTTTTATTTAATAGAACGTACTGTGATTTTATTTATCAGATAAAATCTTGAAAAACATAAACCTCACAAATTATGCCCAACCTCATGTTTAGTAAGATCTCCCGTCGATGTTTTCATAATTCAAGGTTTATCAGCCTCGGGGAAAATATTTCATTTTCCCGGCTCGGCTCAGTGCGTACGCAAAATGAGGAATATATTAAAATATTCAACATTTCCAGAAAAATCCACAAAAATTCACAAAAATCACAAATATTATAAAATGACTATTTATCATAAAACAAATAATTTTCGGAGTGTTACAACTCTCCCCTTCTAAAAGAAATTTCGTCCTCAAAATTTTCATACCTTAGAATAGTTGTGGATGTTGCTTCTTCATCTTGTCTTCTAGCTCCCATGTTGCATCTTCGGTCATTTCATTCCAGATCACTTTTACCAATGGGATTTCCTTCCCTCTGAGTTGCTTTACTCTCTTATCTTCAATCCTTACAGGAGGTGCCTCATAGGTTAAGTTCTCTTTCAATTGTACTGTGTCCGGTGCTATGACATGGCTCGGGTCAGGAATATATTTTCACAATTGCGACACATGAAAGACATTGTGAAGGTTAGAAAGAAAAGGTGGTAGGGTTATTTGGTAAGCTACTGGACCTATCCGGTGAAGAATTTGGTAAGGTCTAAGGAATTTGGGAGTAAGTTTTCTAGACTTTCAAACTCAACCGACCCCAGTCGTAGGCGTGACTTTCAAAAACATATGCTCGCCTTCCTCAAACGCAAGAGGCTTTCTCCTTTTGTTTGCATAGCTCTTCTGTTGACTCTGAGCCGTCCTCATCTTTTCCTAAATCATCTTGACTTTCTCAGTCGTTTGTTGTATAAGATCAGGTCCAATAGTAAGGCGCTCTCCGTCTTGGTACCAATACAAAGGTGTTCTGTACTGTCGTCCATATAGAGCCTCATATGGTGCCATCCCAATGATCGAATGAAAACTATTGTTGTAGGTGAACTCTACCAATGATAAAACTTCATCCCAACTTCTAGTTTATTCCAAAGTGCAAGCTCTAAGCAAATCCTCCAATGATTGAATCATCCTTTCTGATTAACCATCAGTTTGAGAATGATAAGCAGAACTCAAATGTAGCTTTGTTCCCAACGCTCCTTACAAACTTTTTCAAAACTTTGATGTGAACCTTGGATTTCAATCAGGAATAATACTGGTAGGCATACCATGCAGCCTAATGATCTCACCAATATACAGCTGAGTCAACTTCTCTATGTTGTACCTTATGTTGATTGGTAAGAAATGTGCTGACTTCGTGAGTCGATCAATGATTACCCTTATTGAATCGTAATCTTTTCTGGTCTTTGATAATCCAACCACAAAATCCATCGTAATACTATCCCACTTCTATTCAGGAATAGCTAGGGGTTGCAACATTCCTGACTGTCTCTGGTGTTCAACCTTTGCTTTCTGACAAACCAGATAAAATGACACACATCTGGCAATATCACTCTTCATTCTGTACCACCAAAATAACTATTTCAGGTCTTGATACATCTTGGTTATTCCTGGATGCATACTCAACTTGCTCATGTGAACATGTTCGAGAATATACTTTCTAAGTTCTTGATCCCTGGGTATACAAACTCTACCTTTGAATTTAGGATTCCATCAGTTCCTTCATCAAATGTTGTCACACCGCCTTGCTTCATTAGCTCCCTTTCTTCTTGCAAAAACTTTATCAATTTTCTGTTTCTCTCGGATATCTTCCATTAGGTCATTTCAAATAGTGACCATGTTCATACAAATCTTTCTCAGTGCTAATTCCACCAAGGACCATACATCCCTGAATTGCTCTATCAAATCTTTTTCCTTGACCATCATAGCAGAGATACTGAGCATCTTCCTACTTAAAGCGTCTGCCACAACGTTTGCCTTTCTGGGTTGATGCAAAAGTTGAAAATCATAATCTTTCAGAAACTCCAACCACCTTTGCTGTCTTATATTCAACTCCTTTTGGTCATATAGGTACTTCAAGATCTTATGGTCGCTAAAGATGTTGAACGTCGCCCCATAAAGAAAATACCTCCATATCTTCAAAGTGAATGCCACAGCTACTAACTCTAGGTCATATGTTGGGTATTTCTTCTCATGCACTTGCAACTGTCTCGAAGCGTAAGCCACCACTTTTCTATTTTGCATAAGCACACATCCTAATCCTTGATATGAAGCATCGCAATACACTTAGAAGGATTCACTTAGATCAGGTAGAACTAACACTGGTGAAGTAGTTAGTCGTCTCTTCAATTCTTGGAAACTTTCTTGGCAAGCATTAGTCCACTCAAAGGCTTGATTCTTTCTTGTGAGCTAAGTAAGAGGCCCTGCTATCTTAGAGAATCCCTCAATGAATCTCCGATAGTATCCAGCTAATCCCACAAAGCTCCAAATTTTTATCATTGTCTTCGGCTGTTTCCATTACAGAATCGCTTCCACTTTTGATGGATCCACAACAATTTCATTCCTTTGAAATCACATGCCTCAAAAGTTGAACTGCCTCTAACCAGAAGTCGCACATAGACAACTTCACCCATAACTTCTTCTTCTTTAGAATTTGAAGAATCACACTGAGATGTTAAGTAGGTTCCTCTTGACTTCAAGAATAGATCTGAATGTTGTCAACAAAGACAACAACAATTCTGTCTCAACAGGGAAGAAGATTCTATTCATGTAATCGATGAATGCTACCAAAGTGTTCATTGCACAGAACGACATTACTAAACACTCGTAGTGCCCATAATGCATCCGAAAGGCTGTCTTGCAAACATCTTCTACCTCCAAACACACTTGATGATAACCAGAACGCAAACTAGTCTTAAAGAAAATAGCAGCTTCCTTCAGTTGATTCGTCAAACCATCTATCCTTGATTTCAACAGAAAGCATCTCATAGATTAGGTCCTTTTCTAATTTTACTATATTTGGCACCAAAACATGGTTTGGATCAGGAACATATCTTCTTAATCGAGATGCATGGAAAGACATTAGGAAAGTTAGAAAGAATAATAATAAAGCTATTTGGTATTCCGATGAAGGGTTCGATATGGTCCAATAAAATTTAGGAATGAGCTTCATGGATTCAAATCTAGAAATATCTATCTCAGGAAACACTAAAGTCTTATTGGAACAATTTAACAGGATGTGGTTGGAAGATAACCAATCCCTTTTCAAGATCACATCAAATTTATGAAAAAGGTAAACAAATCAAATTAACAGAAAAGATTCAGTCTTTAACAGGTCATAGGATAATTTTAAACAACTTGGCTATCAACGACAGGTCTTTGTAGAAGAAGTAGAAATAATCTGATGAAAAAATAACAAAAACACATATGACTCTAATTGATCCATACAGCTATATGTCAAAAAGAAATAGGTTACCCCCAGATTTATACAGTATAATCAAAGGGTCATCTCCTGTGGCACAATCTCCCTCTTTCAGGTCTTCAGTCTAGGATGTTTTCACTCCACTTGGGGAATTGACTCTCCCTTCTTCGCGAGATTTTGAAGCACATGCATCACTAACGGAAGGCTTAGTCCTTTACGAAGTATAATTCTTAGCCACATGTCCTAGCTTCCCACACTTGAAACAAACTTTTCCTTTGATCGTATAATCCCTTGTTGCATGACTTTTTGCACACTTCTTACATGTCAGTAAAAGTGTCACAGGCTGACTAGGTCTGCTATCGCTAGCATTACCTCCATGTGGTTGTTGATTCCCTGGTGATCGCAAATATGATTTACGCTGGAATTGCTTGACCTTAAGCTTTCCCCTTTTTCGGAACCAATATGGTCCAACATCATGTGGTTCTGTATCTTGAGATTGATTCAACTCTAACAAAATTTGAGCTTCAGTTATCAATTCCTGCTGCTGCACAATCCTCTGATTCTGTTATACTGTTGCTTCAGCCATTCCTTATATTGCTTCCACAGTTGCAATCCTTCCTTCGTTGTTGCGTTCTATATTCCCACGCGTATGTCTACCGCGAGCCATTGCCTTTCCTTCGAAAATAGATAATTCAAACACAATGGAAACAAGAAGTAACCATTTCAAACAATGTTGTCCCCTTTCAGAGACCAAACAATACATCTCTGAGTTTAGCTTCAGAGAAACACACAGCACAAACAAGGTAAGCCTACCCATAAACCCAAAAGACTTGGACTTGGACATTACTCATACTAGAGGTACCACTCCAAAGGGTGTAGGTACAATAATTTGGCATGAGTTCAGTCATCCCACTAGACTCTTACTAGAAGAACTCCAATTTCTCCTAGTTCGCCCAGTTGAAGTCATAGTTTCCTGTCCACACAAAACATTACATATTGAGTTGGCCAGTCCTCAATATCATGTAACTATGTAACAATAACTACTAACATCCAACCTGAAGTAACTCATGCACTCCTCTTTTCACATTTCAAACAAGAGACAAGGAAATGTACAACACACACAGAAATTCCTACCTGCCTAAGCACAGTCAGTCCATACCAGGTCTTAACAGGATGAACTACTCTAATACCACCTAATGCAATACCCCCTCTGAAGGGCATTACATTTCAACCGACTCCCTTTTCTCAAAACCAACTTTTTTTTCTAAGTTATGAAAAGATTGACATTATAAAACATGAGTTTCAAAATTCTCTTTTCAACGAATAACATCGACTTATCAAATAATAAAGACACAAGGCATAAAAACTGAAAAACACCTTTTCAAAAAATGAAGTTCATTATAACCTTAAGTACATTGTCTTATATTCCAAAAGTATAAAACTCAAGTACTAAAAATAGTAAAAGTACACGTATATGACAACCAAAAGAAAACTAAACCTTGTCCAAGTCCCAACACCTGAAGAACAGGGTCCTGCGCCTAATCTTCATCCAGATCCCCTTCAAGATCTCAAACAGACAAACCCCCAGTCGGGGTATGTCGCAATATATAGAAGTCCAAGCAGTCAACTCCAAAAGGCCTTCCCTAAAAGAAGCTCTCCAAGAGACACGCAAAACTCCAAGTGAACAGCTACATTTATCATAAAAGTAGCGGCATCATGCCAAGTTCCGCTCCAAAGCAAAGTGACATCTCCGTCATACCGAATGTGTAACATCCCAAAAATTATGTATTTCATTATAAATAACCATTTTATGATATTTATGATTTTTAGGAATTTTTGTGAAATTTTCTGGAAATACTAAATATTTTAATATATTCTTCATTTTGCGTGTGCACTGAGCGGAGTCGGGATAACAAAATGTTTTCCCTGAGGCTGGTAAACCTTGAACTGTCAACGTGTCGATAGGGGATCCTACTAAACCTGAGGTCGGGCACAGTTTCTGAGGTTTGCTTTTTTTGAGATTTTATTTGATAAATAAAATTACTGTATCATAAAATCATCTGATGAATAACAAAATATTATTTTCATCAACTGTAACTTTTGTTCACTAGGAAAATAATTCTAACAGTGCAATTAATCATTTGTCAGATGTATTTAATTAAGGAGACAAGCTTACTATGCACTTTATTGAGAATTGTGCAAAGCTTCTCAAGGAAGCTTCAAGAAGTTTCCTTCCCAACCACTTTTCTCTCTCCTCCCTTTTTGGTGCTGCACGGTTGGCTAGAGGGATATTACATTTTCATTCTCCCATTTTCTCTCATTCATGCTGGTCACTCTCTCCCTCACGCAGCTCTCATTTCTCTTCCTCTCTTCTCCATACAGCTACACACCCACAAACACCATTGTTGATTTCAAGCTTCCTTTGCTCAACCCAACAGAGACCATTGTTTCCGCTCTCTATCTTCAAGCTTTCTTCTTTGTGGAACTCTCATTGACTCCTCTGTTTTTGTGGTTGGCAGCCCAACACTAAAGCTTCAAGCTTTAAGGTAAAGCTCTCAACTTTCTTCTTCTTTTCTTCCCATTTTCGTGTTCCATGGTCACATTGGTGACTATGGATGCCATTCCACTATTTGATCTTGATTTTTATGGATTTGAACACCAAGGTTTCTGTGGTGGTGAAGCACGAAATTACTAAGCAAAAAGGAGCATCCTTTCTTTGTTCTTCACTCAGGTAAGAAGAAGATACTCCTCCTCAACCTCTACTAGCATTCAGAAACATTGTCTATGATTGATAGTGAGGGAACCCTATTGAGGGTCATCCTTTGTTTGCATGTTGTTTGTAATGTGTTTGTGCTATTAGATTGTTTTTGTGTACATTGATGTATCTGAATGGATTGGAATGTATAACATGGAAGGAAGTGACATCGGATTGGTTCTCGGATGGCCATGATTTTGAGCCCAAAAATTTAGGGATTCTTTGTGAACAATTGTAACCATTTGAACTTCTGACCATTTAGTACAATGTCAATATCCATCAAATTTGAACTTCTGACCAATTAGTACAATGTCGACATCCGACGAGTTAGAGTTTCTGACCCTTTAGTAGAGAAACTTCTCTAATATGAATATCCGTCGAGTTAGAATGCTAATATCCGTCGAGTTAGAATGTGAATATCCATCGAGTTAGAATGCCAATATCCGTCGAGTTAGAGTTTCTGACCATTTAGGAGAAACTTCTCCAATGTTAATATCCGTCGAGTTAGCATGTCAATATCCATCGAATTAGAATTTCTGACCATTTAGTACCTTCATCGGTTCAATACTTGGAAGATTTCACCAACGTCAACACCCATCCGTCGAATTAGGATTTCTGCTGACCTTCTAGTATATTTGACAGTTTTTGATCTTCATTCGACAGAATTAATCTTTATCCGACAGAACTTGACTTTTAGTCATTCCGGTCAAATAATGTTTTCCTACCAACGTTCATCCTGTCATGTTGTTTTTCATCGAAAGGTAGCCTCACAATTGTACACTAGATACATTTTCTCCATCGAAATCCAAAATTATAATTTATCACCTAACACCTCGTGATTAAATTAATGGTAATAGGATGCAAGAATTAGCAAATTGGAAATTAAATTATACTTTGAGATTCATAAATTTTAAAGAACCAAGAATGGAATTTTCATAAGACTTAGGATAATTTTAATTAGGGTAAGAATAAGAGAGTGTGAGACTTTGAGATCTTAGAATAACCTTCTAAGTGTATATGAATAAATTACCTAAGAATTTAATTAATTAAGAGAATTCCTTTAGAGACAAACTTTGTAAGAAAAGCTAAACCTAAGCAAGAATTTCATAATACACCTTAAAAATGCATTAATTCATTTAATTCCGATATTATGATATTGTGGGTCCATGTGAGTGACCAATGATTGTGTTGATTCTTGCTTTGGCAAATTGTGGCATATTGTGGAATTGTAAGTCATAATGATCATACATGTTTATGCATAGAGTTTGTATGCATTGTGATTGTCCGTTGGACTTTATTAAGGCCTTTAGCCTAGGAGTTGAATTACACCTATGTGCGGGTGCGAATAGACATGTGTGGTCCTGTAGTTGACCTTGAGAGCGTCGGGGCACGAGAGTCTCACAAGGGGCAGTGGTAGCCCCTCTGGACCGTGGGACAAACCGATACACACGCGCCGACGATCCTGACCATGGCACAGTCCTATATCGTGATCTGTGTAGAATGTCTTATAAAATGCCATGATGTGCATGTTGACAAATTGAGAATTATAGCACTTGAGGGCCTCAGCAGCCAAGAATACAAGCATACCTCCTGATCGTTCTCTCTGACTGTTTTGTGTCTAGCTCCATGGAGTAGGATTTCGACTTTGTATGCATGAGCATAGTGGGTCCATGCATTATCTGGCATTTATGATTAGTATAATTTGGAATTGTTGTCTTACTTTTATATATATAACTACCTGGAACTGCTTATTTGTTTATTTCTGCTATTTAATGCTTATGATTATTATTTAGAAATGCTATGTGGGCGCTTTGCGCCATTTGGTTTCTTACTGCTGTAATTGGTAATAATGGTAGGATGTCTTACCTCTTTCTTGTACTTTTCTGGTTCTATGTAAATTCTTGGTTAAAGACTGTAAGTGGGAACAAGGTTAGATTCTTTTGGACTTTCTTGGTTTGACCACTGCATCCGGTGATGTCGTCGCGGAGGGGGTTCCATTGGGTTCGTTCGAATTGTGTTCACCGGAGGTGCCAAGACTTGGCAAATCGACTGGACCGATAAGCGTATGCGATATGTTGGGGATCTGACCTTAACCATGAAGAGGACTGCGATTGAAGTGTGGAAGCAAGTTTGCCCCAAATGGTTTTATATGTTAAGTTTTGATGATGACAAATACAAGACAAAAAGAATAGTTTGCTTATGTTCTTTGCTGCATCTAGGGCATATCCATTAGTAATTGATAAATATCTTATTTGAATATGTCTATGAAAGTCTTATATGCATGTTAAACTAACTAGAGTTATACATTTATGAATCATGCATATGAAGATATTAAATTATGATACTGGACTAACTATGCTTGTTTAAGTGAGCAATACTTTGTAGGATAGTCCAAGTACTAAGAGTGAGCATTGCAACAAGAAAGCAAAAGATCTCAATTAAGCTCAACACAAGGAGAATGTGAACGGATATCTCATGAAGGTATTGATAACATCAAAGTCATGTCAAAGACCAAGTCCAAAGGAAGATTAAATGGTATAGCTTTTAGGACTTAGGGTCTTTATGTAAGAAGCCTTATGGATATCTCAAATATGTTTTTCAAAATCTTTACAAATGGTTTTCATATGTTAAAATGTCCAACAAACAAGTTTTGAAAAGCTAGTTATGGTGGTAGTTCAAATTTATGAAAAATAACCAAGTTTGAGTTTTACAAAACTGACCTTTGGTTACTCTTTTGATCATATCTTTCAAAATACTTTGAGTTTTGTTTTGAAACTTCTTTCATTTGAAAATAGACTCAAAGATCTTTCCAACGACTAGTCATTTGCTTTAAACGGTTAAGAAATGAAGAAGTTATGATCATTTGAATTCAGTTTTCAAAATCTGTAAGGAGTATTCGAATACAGCTTGTGGTATTCGAATACCACAGCACAAAAAACGTTCCTGAATGAGTTTTTTAAAGGGGCATTCGAATACATGATATGGTATTCGAATACCACAGCCCAAAAGTCATTCCAGACTCTATTTAAAATAGAGGTATTCGAATACCTCTTTTGGTATTCGAATAACAAACTTCAGAACAGCCTTTTTAACGTATTTTAAATAGAGGTATTCGAATACCTCATGTTGGTATTCGAATAACCCATATAAATTTGCTTTTCACGATGGTTTATAAATAGTGGCATTCGAATAATGATTCATGGTATTCGAATAACCATTGTAAGCACGGTTCCGAAGATGGAAACAAACGGCCATATTCTCGTAATAATTATGATTTTAATTTGCTCCAACGGCTATTTGTTTATCTGACTCTATTAATAGAGACTGTGGGTCTTATTTGCAAGTACCCCAACTATTTGTTTAATTTGCGCTTGCTCTGAAAAATGTGATTTATATTTTACGCTTATTTTCTGTGCTCTTTTTTGCTAAAACTTTGAGATATCCTTTGAGAGCCTCTTAGCACTTCAAATTGTATTATTTGCTCTGAGTGAGAGTTTCTATTCATCTATAATTTCTGTTCTTCTACATTGAGGGTGAGGTATCCTTCAAGATTTGTAAAGGGGGTGAGGTATCCCTCTAAGGTTTGTATAAGGGTGAGGTATCCCTGCAGGCTGAGACTTTAGCACAAGGGTAGAGTTTCCCTATGTGTGAAAATTGCTCTTTTATGTAACGGTTGCAAGCACCTATTGAAGCTTGTACATATAGTGGAAAATCTCGAACTGTGTTTCGGGGACTGGACGTAGACCACAAGTGGTTGGTGGTCGAACCAGGATAAATATCGTACCTGCTCTTCTTCTCTTTATCTCTTTATTTTATGCAATCTTTATTTTACGTAATTTTATATTATTGCACACTTATTCATTTGTTATTGCTAAAGCTTTTCTTTTATCTCATTCCTTCTGTGCTTTTATTTAATTAGTTTTAATATTTGTATTTTAATTAAAAGAAGTTTTGCCAAAATTTTTAATACCCAATTCACCCCCCCTCTTGGGTAATGGTTACCATGACTAACAAGTGGTATCAGAGCTTCGTGCTCTGGTGAAAGCTTAACCGCTTAGAGTTAAAGATCCTTGTTTGTGAGCAACCTTGAAAGTTTTTCAAAATGGAAGGTTTTGAAATTGATAAACCACCATTCTTTGATGGTGTGCATTTTGTTTATTGGAAAACTAGAATAGAGTTTTATATGCAATCTATTGATTTGGATTTGTGGGATATTATGCTAAATGGATTTACTTACAAATCGAAACAAACTTGGAATAGTTTTGACAAAAAATGTTTTTCTTTGAATATTAGAGCTATGCAAATTTTGAGAAGTAGTTTGAATGATGAAGTTTATGCTAAAATTAAAAGCTGCTCTAGTGCTAAAGATATATGGGATGATCTTAATGCTATTTATCTTGCTAACAATGATTTTGTGCATAAAGTTGTATATAGAAAGCAAGAAGAGCAAAAGTCATTGAAGGAAGCTTGTCATGAAACGCATCCTCAAAGAGATGTTCAAATTACTGAAGCAAGCCAAATGCCTCTTGGTGACGATGGTGCTTAATTTGAAGAAGAGGCAAAGCAAAATAAAATTGATGAGGAAGAAGGTGATTCCTTTCAAGAGCCAAGTGTGTTAGAAATTACGACTACTTCCTATATGGCTAAAAAGGACTTTGAGGTAAATAATTCTAAATTATACTACAGTCCTTCCTATGATGAGTTGCAAAGTGCATATAATGAATTGTATGATGGTTTATTGAATTTAGAAAAGAAAAACTTATCGTGTTTGGAAAATATTTCCTTTATTGAAAATGAAATTAAAACTTTGAAAAATGAATATATTTTTTCTTGATGAGGAAATGTCTTTGAAATATGAAACCTCATCTTCTTGTGAAAAGTGTATTAATTTAAAAAATCAAGTTGAGGACTTATATTCTAAATTTGCCAAAGCTAATGTTTGTAATTGCTTAAATTCTATGCTTATCAATGAGAATAAAATTGATATTATTTCACATAAAAATTCAAGCAAGGCTTATGACAAAAATAATTTAGAATATAAAAACAACAAAAGGCTTAAGTTTTTCAAAAATGATATTCAAATGATCAAGCCATCATTAAATTCAATTGTTTGTAATTTTTGTGGTCATCTAGGACATATTTCTTATTTATGCAATTATAGAAAAAATTCTTATATGAGAAATTGTATGGTATGAGTTCCTAAAAATCCTAAAGGCCCTAATACCAACATTCAAGGACCCAAAATGAAGTGGGTACCAAAGTGTCCTCCTAGTGTTTCAATTATACAGAATATTTCTCAAAAGGATGGATAATTTGGCCAAAATAAAGAGGAATCATCAAGGAGAATGCTTTCAAAGCCTAATGGTAGAAACTTTGGTCAAAGAAGGAAGATGGCTTCAACCAAAGCTTCTCAAGTACAAAATGTAGAACTTACAAAGTTCAAGACTCCAAAAGAGAAGCAATGGATAAGAAAAAGTATTTCCTTGATTACCAAGGACAAGGTATCAAAAGCTTTTACCTCTTATGTACACTCACATGCAAAGTCAATAAATTTGAGGTATATTCCTTGTAGGCCTTAAGTGATTAATAAAATCATGTGTACTTGATAAAATTTGAATATTATGTTTAACACATGATTATGATCATTCTTATTATATCATAATTCATTAATTTATCATATATCTTCGTACATAAGGGTCTATAATGCTTATGTATGCTTTATTGCTTTAAAATTGTCTACATATCATGAAAGTAAGCATGCTATCAACTATGTGCTTAATGGTATTTAATTATTTAATTTATTGTGCTCAATTTACATATTATGGAAAAATTAATCTTTATGAGAGCTTAATAGATTAATTTTCAAAAACTAACACACAAGGACCCAAGAAAATATGGGTACCAAAAGTCAAAAATTAAAGTGTGTTGTAGGTGTGCTTAAAGGCCAAGAAGTGACTTTGACATCTTGAAAGTGGCTGCTCTAAGTACAAAGACCAGAAATAACTTCAAGCTCTTTTCCTTGTCTTCATGAAGCTTGGACTTGCAATTCTTGGATAAGTGAAACTTGTGTTATACTTTTCTAGCTTTATGTCTTAAACATGTTTTTACACGTTAATATGTTAGATAAAGTATGCTCCTTGTTTGAAATAACATGATTGATGATAATATCCTTGAGCATGAGTTTTTGTTTAATCATTACTTAAAATGAGTATTTGTGTTATATGGTTTTATCTTGTTTTATCCCTTTCTAACATAATCCTTGGTTGTTTCAAAATGTTTTTGTAAGAATCAAGTATCTGGTTTAATTGTCATGAATGCATGTTAAAATGAGTGCTATATTGCATGGTTGTTTTTAATCTTTACAATTATTATTTGGAAATTCTTCTGCATATTAATATGCTAGATAAAGTATGCTCCATGCTTAAAATGACATGTCTAATGAGAATATCCTTGAGCTTGAGTTTTTGATCAATCATACATATAATATTTGAATTTATTGCTTAATTATGATTTCATCCTTCTTGAATTAGCACTGACTTGAGCTTTGGAGATATCCCAAAATCATTTTTGCAGGTACTCCATCAAAAAGTATGCCTTCGTCTCCCAAAAATGCTTTTTCTGGACATAGATATGTGTTTTCTTGTTTAGTTATTCGAATACCTTCATATGGCATTCGAATACCTTTGATGTTTTACGAGAAAACTTGTGTTTTTTCTGTTAAGGCATTCGAATACCCTGAGGCTGATCTTTCTCAGTTTTCACTCAGTTTCTCTGGAGTATTTGAATACCTTTATGAAGTATTCGAATACTTGCTCTTCTGGCCTTCTCTTCTTTTTTCTGTGAGTATTCGAATACCATCAGGGATATTCGAATACCCTGTGGCTTCCTGTTTCAGTTTCTCTCTGGAGTATTCGAATACTTTATAAAGCATTGAATACCATCGTTTGGCAGCCAAGCCTAAATTGGCAATCTATTCGAATACTAGGGAAGGTATTCGAATACCCTCTATCAGAAGGGTGCCCCTACTGCCTCTGCTGCTACTACTACTATTTTTCCTACCCCTGCTTTATTTTAAAAGTTTCTGCTGCATTTGTTATTGTATATGTTGCCTAGCATTAATAATCAATATATGCTAAATTCTTTGTTTGTTTTATTTGAAAATATACACTTAATGATATGTATGAAAAATACAAATGTTTAACCAAATGTAATTGGCTATTCTTTTGATGAATATATGTACTTGGCTAATTTGATTAATGAAATGAAATATGTTTTGCTCTTGTGAACTCATTTGTTATTTTATTATTTTAAATGCTTATTTACTTATGAGTTTAGCATAATGACTAACCTCTATGGATCCAAAAATGATGGATACTAAAAAAAGTACTTTGAATTATTTTGTAGGGTGTCAACTACCTCAAGCAAGCATTTAAATGGAATAAGTTCATTCAACTTGAGGATAGTGAAGTTAAAAGGACTCGACCTTTAAAGGGGTGCAAATAATTTCTATTCCCTCATGAAAACTAGAAGCTTGGAAGTTAATGGAAGTTAGAGTCACCTACCAAAATTCAAAGAGTACATTTTTGGTGATATCAAACTATTATTTTTCTTATGCTTTAAATTTGATATCATATGATATATGGAGAAGTAGAGAGTTGTATTATACCTTTACATGCCTTACATGATAATTATTTGCCAAAAAATGTCTAAATAAGTTTTGATGATGATCATATGCTTCTTGATAAACTTGAATCATGCCTTAAAATGCTTAAACTATTTTTTTTTTTTGGATTCAAGTGCATATGTGCTTCATGTATTCTTGTTAGAGTTAATATTGCATGGTTGATAATGTGATACATGCTTTAAATTATATATCAACTTAAATTATGCTTATAAATGGGCTTACATGATATTTGATGCTAACCTATGTTTTAGAGGACTTTTAAAGTTAGCTTTGCAAGTCTCTCTATGTGTTTCAAATATAGCCATCAGATTTTTTACATACAAGCATATATGGATAAACGAAAAAAGTTGAATGAAATTCAAATGAAGAGGAAGATAAAGAAGCATTTCTTTAAATGCAATGGAATGGAATACTCAATGGAAGAAAGCTCAAACTCAAAGGACAAATAAACGAAGAATATTCTAAAGAAGCATCACTCTTTATCTAACTCAATAAGTATCTTTATCCCTTAGCTTTTGTGGTATTCTATATGGTATGAATCATATGATACTTGTTGAAAAATTAATCTTAAATGAGTAGATGCTTTCCAAGGAATATATGGCTTTTTATATAAAATATTTCTACCCTTCTAAAATGTTTTTAAAAATATAATGTGCTCTTATAAAATTCTTTTTGAAAAGGGGAAAAGTTTTTAAAATGTTTTTTGATTGATGGATTAAAAATAAAAATCTTTTGCTTACTTTTCTTTAAAGTAATGTGCTTACATGGTCTTCACGTATATATTTCCTTTATCTATTATATGCATATTTTGAGGGGAAGCCTAGCTCTTAAGCTGTTTATATCTTTTAGTTTACATTCTTGTTTGATTACATAAAGTGTTTTATTGTCACATGCTAAATGTTGATATACAAAAATATGACAAGCATTGCATGAATAATTCTCTATATCTTGCAAACATATTTATCTCATCTCTCTATTCTTGACTCATATATAGAATCTAAAGGGGAGAAATTATTTTTTTTCCTTTCTAAGCCTTTTTGTTGATGTCAAATAGGGGGAGTGAAAATTAGAAATAAAAATATGTTCTTGTGCTTATTATTTGATATGCTTACATGAATATCCTTTCTTGTATATTGCTCAACATATTTTTCTTTGGTGATTTGTCATCATCAAAAAGGGGGAGATTGTGGAAGCAAGTTTGCCCCAAATGGTTTTATATGTTAAGTTTTGATGATGACAAATACAAGACAAAAAGAATAGTTTGCTTATGTTCTTTCTTTGCATCCTATATAGAGCATATCCATTAGTAATTGATAAATATCTTATTTGAATATGTCTATGAAAGTCTTATATGCATGTTAAACTAACTAGAGTTATACATTTATGAATCATGCATATGAAGATATTAAATTATGATACTGGACTAACTATGCTTGTTTAAGTGAGTAATACTTTGTAGGATAGTCCAAGTACTAAGAGTGAGCATTGCAACAAGAAAGCAAAAGATCTCAATTAAGCTCAACACAAGGAGAATGTGAACGGATATCTCATGAAGGTATTGATAACATCAAAGTCATGTCAAAGACCAAGTCCAAAGGAAGATTAAATGGTATAGCTTTTAGGACTTAGGGTCTTTATGTAAGAAGCCTTATGGATATCTCAAATATGTTTTTCAAAATCTTTACAAAGTGTTTTCATATGTTAAAATGTCCAACAAACAAGTTTTGAAAAGCTAGTTATGGTGGTAGTTCAAATTTATGAAAAATAACCAAGTTTGAGTTTTGCAAAACTAACATTTGGTTACTCTTTTGATCATATCTTTCAAAATACTTTGAGTTTTGTTTTGAAACTTCTTTCATTTGAAAATAGACTCAAAGATCTTTCTAATAACTGGTCATTTGCTTTAAACAGTTAAGAAATGAAGAAATTATGATCATTTGAATTCAGTTTTCAAAATCTGTAAGGAGTATTCGAATACAGCTTGTGGTATTCGAATACCACAGCACAAAAAACGTTCCTGAATGAGTTTTTTAAAGGGGCATTCGAATACATGATATGGTATTCGAATACCACAGCCCAAAAGTCGTTCCAGACTCTATTTAAAATAGAGGTATTCGAATACCTCTTTTGGTATTCGAATAACAAACTTCAGAACAACCTTTTTAACGTATTTTAAATAGAGGTATTCGAATACCTCATGTTGGTATTCCCGAATAACCCATATAAATTTGCTTTTCACGATGGTTTATAAACAGTGGCATTCGAATAATGATTCATGGTATTCGAATAACCATGGTAAGCATAGTTTCGAAGATGGAAACAAACGGTCATATTCTCGTAATAATTATGATTTTAATTTGCTCCAATGGCTATTTGTTTATCTGACTCTATTAATAGAGACTGTGGGTCTCATCTGCAAGTACCCCAGCTATTTGTTTAATTTGCGCTTGCTCTGAAAAATGTGATTTATATTTTACGCTATTTTTACGTGCTCTTTTTGCTAAAACTTTGAGATATCCTTTGAGAGCCTCTTAGCACTTCAAATTGTATTATTTGCTCTGAGTGAGAGTTTCTATTCATCTATAATTTTTGTTCTTCTACATTGAGGGTGAGGTATCCTTCAAGATTTGTAAAGGGGGTGAGGTATCCCTCTAAGGTTTGTATAAGGGTGAGGTATCCCTGCAGGCTGAGACTTTAGCACAAGGGTAGAGTTTCCCTGTGTGTGAAAAGTGCTCTTTTATGTAACAGTTGCAAGCACCTATTGAAGCTTGTACATATAGTGGAAAATCTCGAACTGTGTTTTGGGGACTGGACGTAGACCACAAGTGGTTAGTGGTCGAACTAGGATAAATATCGTGCCTACTCTTCTTCTCTTTATCTCTTTATTTTATGCAATCTTTATTTTACATAATTTTATATTATTGCACACTTATTCATTTGCTATTTCTAAAGCTTTTCTTTTATCTCATTCCTTCTGTACTTTTATTTAATTAGTTTTAATATTTGTATTTTAATTAAAAGAAGTTTTGCTAAAATTTTTAATACCCAATTCACCCCCCCTCTTGGGTAATGGTTGCCATGACTAACATGAAGATCTTATTCTGTATTTCCCACTACACTGGTGAGCTCTCGGAGTTGCCTCACGCAGTCGAGATCCGATGGAGTACCCAACTCCTTAGTTATGAATATGTTGTGGGTAGTTTATACTTTATTTTGCATTACCTGCATAGAGTGTATTTTGGGTATATGTATGTTTTAAGGTGATTATTCAGTCTAAAATGTTGTAAATTGAGTACATCTTATAATTCATATTTTAACTGGTTGTATATGTAACTATTCATTCGTGGCTCCTATTTTCCTCATATGCGAAATGTTTAATATTTTTGTAAAGTTTGTTATTTGAAATTGTAGCACACCGAAATTTAGTAACCGTGACATAATGACGATTGTGTCGTGGTAATTAAATCGAGGGGTGTTACATTAAGGTGGTATCAGAGCTCAGTTCATCCTGTTGAGTCGGGGTATGGACTGACTATGCTTAGACATGTTAGAAGTTTATTGTATGTTGTGTACTTCCTTGTCTCTTGAATTGAGATGTTGGGAAAGGAAGGCATGGCTTGCCGTAGGTTGAGTATTGGTAGCTACTGTTGCACAGTTACATGATATTGAGTACTGGCCCACTCAATGTGTAATGTTCTGTGTGGACAGGAAACTATGACTTCACCTAGGCGTATTAAGGTAATTGAAGTTCTTTTAGTAAGAAGCTCAGCTGGTATGACTGAACTTGTTTAGGATTTATCTGCATTTTCACCCTTGTGTGTGTTGTGTGACTCCTTGTGTTTAGTTTCTGAAAAGAGACATTATTGTCTGAAATGGTTACTTCTTGTCTCCATTGTGCCTGATTGTCTGTTTTCAAAGGAAGACAATGACTCGCGGAAGACGTACGCGTAGGAATGTGGAACGCAACAACCAAGAAGTGGATGCGACTATGGAAGCAATGCAGGGAATGGCTGGCATAACAGTACAACCGAATCAGAGGACCGCACAATAACAAGAGTTAGAAGTCGAAGTTCAGAATTTGTTGGGAGAAAGTCAGTTTGTGGGTAATTCTGAACTACCTAAGTTCCAAAGGAGGAACAAAAAGATGATCAATCAGTTTAAACAGAAACTGTATTCGCAACAACCAAAGGGACAATAGCAACAACAAACGTTGAAAGGGAATGCGAGTGGTAGTAAATCCAAACCAACTGTGGTACCGTTATCAAGGTGTAAGAAGTGCGGAAAGGACCACTTCACGAGGGACTGTAAAATTGAAGGAATAATTTGTTTCAAGTGCGGAAAGCAAGGACATGTGTCAAGAGATTGTGCTTTACATGGGACGAAGCCTCCATGTGTGACCACAGGGATAATTTGTTCCAAATGCAGAGACATGTGGCGAGGAACTGTACTTCGCAAAGGACGAAGCCTTCCGTTGGAGATGTATGCACCTCAAAATCTCATGAACAAGGGAAAGTTAATTCCTCCACCCAGACTGAAGACCGAAATGAAGAAAGAGATTGTGCTACAGTGGATGACCCTGTGACTTCGTTGTATAATTTTGGGGATAGCCCATTACTTTATGACGTGTGACTGTATGAGTATGTTAGGGCCGTGTGTACCTCTGATATCTTTTAACTAAGTTATTTCTATTTTGGCTGCTGAGAACCTGTTGATGGTAGCCTAGTTGTTTAAATTATCCTATGACTTGTTAAAGACTGAATTCTTCTGTTAATCTGATTTGTTTACTTCTTTTACAAATTAGATGTAATGTTACAAAAGAGATTGGTTATCTTCCAGCCATATTTTGTTGAATGTTCCAATGAAATTCTAAGAGTTCATTTCTGGAATTGAGTTGTCTGTGTATTTACTTCCTTTCGACCTGAATGATACTATTCATATTTGTAAGCCTTCTCTCGTTACAACAAGTCTATTTAAAACTATCCTATTGTTGTTAGAAATTGGAACCCATTTTACCAATTCAATCATCTACTTTCTTCGTGAATCGACTTGATCTCAGTAAGGAGATTGATCATTTTCTAAATGGGTCTCGTCATTCGATTTCAAAGAAAACTTAGTGTTTCTTGAGACAGAAATTTCCTGGATGTGAATCCATGAAACTCACTCCTAAGTTTTATTGTACCATATCATACTCTTCGTTAGGCGGGTCTAGTGGTAAATCAAGTGACCTCCCTATTTTTCTTTCTAATCCTTATAACGTTTCTAGTATACTTCGATTGAGTAGATGTATTCCCGAATCTGAACCATAACAATGCGTCAAGTGTAGTACAGTTAGGTGAGAACTTACCCTATGAGACATTTTGTTCGAATCAAGGAAAGACGGTTTGACAAATCAATTGAAGAACACCGCCATATTCTCCAAGATCATTTTGAGTTCTCAACTATCATCAAGATCACCTGAGAGAAAGGTATATTTCCAAGGCAACTTCCTATGACGCATAGTGAACACCATGGGTATATCATAATGTCGTTCCATATAATGAATGCTTCGGTAGTACTTATCGACTACACAAACAAGACCTTTCTTCCCTATTGAGACAGAATTGTCGTGTTGCTCTTCAAATTTTGAAGAAGAATGAGGAGTTACGCTAGAAGTTGTCCAAGTGCGAATTTCGGTTTAAGGCAGTTTAACTTTTGAGTCAAGTGATCTTTAAAAGAAAGAATTATTGGAGATCTGTCGCAAGTTGGGGCAGTTCTTCAATGGGACAGATCAAAGACTGTATTGCAGATTCGTAACTTCATAGGATCAACTGGTTAATACAGGAGACTCACTGCAGAATTCTTCAAGATGGCTATACTTCTCGTCTAACTCATGCATGAGAGTCAAGTTTGTAGGATTGGTGCATAGAAGGAAAGATTTTCAAGGATTGAAGAGGCATTCAACTACCTTGCCGACAATGATTCTTCCTAATCCCAATGAACCTTTTAGGAATGCCTAGTGATGCTTCGCATTGGAAGTTCAGAACGTGTGCTTGATCAGAATAGAAGGAATGGTAACATATGCTTAGAGACAATCGAGAATACATGAGAAAGATTACCTTACACCAACTCAGAGTTAGCTTTGTAGTTGTATTGAAGATCTAGAAGCATTTTCTACAAGGAGAAATTCTCAATGCCTATGGTAATCTTAAGAGCCAAAGGTATTTTGGTATATTGGAATTAGTTGAATATGAGGCAGAGACGATGATTAGAAGTTCCGAAAGGTTTTGATTTTTTTTCATTTTAGTGAAATCCCAGAAGGGGCGAATGTCGTAGCGAATTGCCTTAAGAAGAAAACAAGCTTAGTTTGTCTACTACGGTGAGCAAGGAGAATAAGTTCGATAGAGCCACTCAGCGATGTGCAGTTGTTTGGAGTGTTGGCTGTTGGGTGGCTGAAGACTCAAGGAGCGTAGAATCTTTTATTGATCGGCCTATGACGTTAACACGTTTTTGCCCGTTAATATAAGATACTCAGGGGAAGGAAGCAACCTTATTGCCAGTGATTTGGATTGATGCAGCTGAAGATACAACCCGAGAACTAGAAGACAAGATGAAGGGAACATAGTCAAATTTTGTTCTAAGATACGATGAATTTCGAGGACGAAATTCCTTTTTAGAAAGGGAGTGTTGTAACATCCCAAAAATTATGTATTTCATTATAAATAACCATTTTATGATATTTATGATTTTTAGAAATTTTTGTGGAATTTTCTAGAAACGTTAAATATTTTAATATATTCCTCATTTTACGTGCGCACTGAGCGGAGCCGGGATAACAAAATGTTTTCCTTGAGGTTGGTAAACCTTGAACTGTCAACGTGTCGACGGGGGATCCTACTAAACCCGAGGTCGAGCATAATTTCCGAGGTTTACATTTTTTGAGATTTTATCCGATAAATAAAATCACTGTATCATAAAATCATCTGATGAATAATAAAATATTATTTTCATCAACTGTAACTTTGGTTCACTAGGAAAATAATTCTAACAGTGCAATTAATCATCTGTCAAATGTATTTAATTAAGGAGACAAGCTTACTATGCACTTTATTGAGAATTGTGCAAAGCTTCTCAAGGAAGCTTCAAGGAAACTTCTAGGAAGTTTCCTTCCCAACCACTTTTCTCTTTCCTCCCTTTTTGGTGCTGCACGGTTGGCTAGAGGGATATTACATTTTTATTCTCCCATTTTCTCTCATTCACGCTAGTCACTCTTTCCTTCACGCAACTCTCATTTCTCTTCCTCTCTTCTCCATACGGCTACACACCCACAAACACCATTGTTGATTTCAAGCTTCCTTTGCTTAACCCAATAGAGACCATTGTTTCCCCTCTCCATCTTCAAGCTTTCTTCTTTGTGGAACTCTCATTGACTCCTCCATTTTCGTGGTTGGCAGCCCAACACTAAAGCTTCAAGCTTTAAGGTAAAGCTCTCAACTTTCTTCTTCTTTTCTTCCCATTTTCGTGTTCCATGGTCACATTGGTGACTATGGATGCCATTCCACTCTTTGATCTTAATTTTTATGGATTTGAACACTAAGGTTTCTATGGTGGTGAAGCACGAAATTACTAAGCAAAAAGGAGCATCCTTTCTTTGTTCTTCACTCAGGTAAGAGGAAGACACTCCTCCTTAACCTCTATTAGCATTCAGAAACGTTGTCTGTGATTGATAGTGAGGGAACCCTATTGAGGGTCATCCTTTGTTTGCATGTTGTTTGTAATGTGTTTGTGCTATTAGATTGTTTTTGTTTACATTGATGTATCTGAATGATTGGAATGTATAACGTGGAAGGAAGTGACGTTGGATTGGTTCTCGGATGGCCATGGTTTTGAGCCCAAAAATTTGGGGATTCTTTGTGAACAATTGTAACCATTTGAACTTCTGACCATTTAGTACAATGTCAATATATTTGAACTTCTGACCAATTAGTACAATGTCGACATCCGACGAGTTAGAGTTTCTGACCCTTTAGTAGAGAAACTTCTCCAATGTAAATATCCATCGAGTTAGAATGCTAATATTCATCGACTTAGAGTTTATGACCCTTTAGTAGAGAAACTTCTCCAATGTGAATATCCGTCGAGTTAGAATGTGAATATCCATCGAGTTAGAATGCCAATATCCATCGAGTTAGAGTTTCTGACCATTTAGGAGAAACTTCTCCAATGTTAATATCTGTCGAGTTAGCATGTCAATATCCGTCAAATTAGAATTTCTGACCATTTAGTACCTTCGTCGGTTCAATACTTGGAAGATTTCACCAACGTCAACACCATTCGTCGAATTAGGATTTCTGCTGACCTTCTAGTATATTCGATAGTTTTTTATCTTCATTCGACAGAATTAATCTTTATCCGACAGAACTTGACTTTTAGCCATTCTGGTCAAATAATGTTTTCCTACTAACGTTCATCCTGTCATGTTGTTTTTCATCGAAAGGTAGCCTCACAATTGTACACTAGATACATTTTCTCCATCGAAATCCAAAATTATAATTTATCACCTAACACCTAGTGATTAAATTAATGGTAATAGGACGCAAGAATTAGCAAATTGGAAATTAAATTATACTTTGAGATTCATAAATTTTAAAGAACCAAGAATGGAATTTTCATAAGACTTAGGATAATTTTAATTAGGGTAAGAACAAGAGAGTGTGAGACTTTGAGATCTTAGAATAACCTTCTAAGTGTATATGAATAAATTACCTAAGAGAATTTAATTAATTAAGAGAATTCCTTTAGAGACAAACTTTGTAAGAAAAGCTAAACCTAAGCAAGAATTTCATAATACACCTTAAAAATGTATTAATTCATTTAATTCTGATATTATGATATTGTGGGTCTATATGAGTGACCAATGATTGTGTTGATTCTTGCTTTGGCAAATTGTGGCATATTGTGGAATTGTATGTAATAATGATCGTACATGTTTATGCATAGAGTCTGTATGCATTGTGATTGTCCGTTGGACTTTGTTAAGGCCTTTAGCCTAGGAGTTGAATTACACCTATGTGCGGGTGTGAATAGACATGTGTGGTCCTGTAGTTGATCTTGAGGGCGTCGGGGCGTGGGAGTCTCACAAGGGGCAGTGGTAGCCCCTCTGGATCGTGGGACAAACTGATACACACGCGCCGATGATCCTAACTGTGGCACAATCCTATATCGTGATCTATGTAGAATGTCTTATAAAATGCCATGATATGCACGTTGACAAATTGAGAATTATAGCACTTGAAGGCCTCGGCAGCCAAGAATACAGGCATACCTCCTGATCGTTCTCTCCGACTGTTTTGTGTCTAGCTCCATGGAGTAGATTTCGACTTTGTATGCATGAGCATAGTGGGTCCATGCATTATCTGGCATTTATGATTAGTATAATTTGGAATTGTTGTCTTACTGTTATATATATAACTGCCTGGAACTACTTATTTGTTTATTTATGCTATTTAATGCTTATGATTATTATTTAGAAATGTTATGTGGGCGCTTTGCGCCATTTGGTTTCTTACTGCTATAATTGGTAATAATGATAGGATGTCTTACCTCTTTGTTGTCCTTTTCTGGTTCTATGTGAATTCTTGGTTAAAGACTGTAAGTGGGAACAAGGTTGGATTCTTTTGGACTTTCTTGGTTTGACTACTGCATCCGGTGATGTCGTCGCGGAGGGGGTTCCATTGGGTTCATTCGAATTGTGTTCACCAGAGGTGCCAAGACTTGGCGAGTTGACTAGACCGATAAGCGTATGCGATATGTTGGGGATCTGACCTTGACCGTGAAGAGGACTGCGATTGAAGATCTTATTCTATATTTCTCACTACACCGGTGAGCTCTCGGAGTTGCCTCATGCAGTCAAGATTCGATGGAGTGCCCAACTCCTTAGTTGTGAATATGTTGTGGGTAGTTTAAACTTTATTTTGCATTACCTGCATAGAGTGTATTTTGGGTATATGTATGTTTTAAGGTGATTATTCAGTCTAAAATGTTGTAAATTGAGTACATCTTATAATTCATATTTTAACTGGTTGTATATGTAACTATTCATTCATGGCTCCTATTTTCCTCATATGTGAAATGTTTAATATTTTTGTAAAGTTTGTTATTTGAAATTGTAGCATGCCGAAATTTAGTGACCATGATATAATGACGATTGTGCCGTGGTAATTAAATTGAGGGGTGTTACAGAATGCGCCCTGTGTGCCATTAAACACTCCACGCTTCAATGTTTCCATGAAATTGTACCCTAGTGAAACCTCACGGATCTTGCCATACCGCCAATGCAATCTTTATAGACATGAGAATAATATGGAAGCAGACAGAAAATATGATGAAAGTGGTGAGACATCCTACATTCAGTACCAATTATGGTAGTAAAGAAACAGAATAGCGCAAAACGCCCACATAGCATTTCAGGAATAATAATCAGCATCAAGAAGCAAATAGTAAACAACTCAACAAATCCAGGCAGTTATAACATCAATAAGGCAACAGTTCCAATCATCGTATAAATGAATGCCAAGTAATATGTTGACTCACTATGCACGTGCACATGATATTGAAATCCTACTCCATGGAGCTAGACACAAACATCGGAGAAAATGATCAGGGAGACATACCAGTATCTCGTCAGCTTAAAATCAAGTGCTTTCTAGAAAATCAATAATTTTGCACAACAAGGCTTTATACAGCAGCATTCTACACAAGATCACGATATAGGACAGTGTCTCGGTCCGGATCATCGGTGCATTTGCATCGGTCTATCCCACAGCTCAGAGGAGCTACCAACTGTCCATTTGTGAGACACCCGCACCCCGACGCCCCCTGTAACACCCCAACTTTTGGGATAATTATAATATTATCCTGAAATATACTATTTTGTGAATTCTGTGAGTAGTAAAATGAATTTGACTGTTTCGTGAGTGTATTTGGTTGTTGTGTGTGATTTGCTCCGAGCCAAGGAAATAATAATTTTCTACCCGAAAAAATCTTATTTTAATTAATTGGAGCTGAGGGATCTTACTAAACCCAATTTTGATTGATATATATATTAATCTCATAATTTTTAGGATTTAATCTGTGCAATAAAATAATTTTATATTATTATAATATTATTTTATATTACAATATCTACTGTCTCAAAAATAGTAGAAATTTGCTTCAAAATGATCACGGATCTTTAAAAGTCTGTGGGACCCGCGTTTAGGAAAAGCAGTCAACAATTCTGACTAGACAAAATTCTAGCCAATGAGAGCAAGTCAACGAAAGTGGCTTGACTTTTTAAACCAATAAGAATAGGTCAACGAAAGGAGCGTAGACTTTAATTTGGATCGTTGGATGAAGACTTAGTTAGGAAGCCTTTGATTTCAACCGTTGATCAAATCAATGGTGAGATTAGATTCAAGATTTATGACTAATCAATATCTACCATAGATGTAATCTATGGCTAGGAATTAAAGATGAAATCAATGGTTAGAAATAAGTCAAAAATAGTAGGCTTGAATTTGGTTAGTAGTTAATTAAGCTTAATTTGGTTAATCTAATTACCTAATTAGCAAACTAAGTGAACTAGTTTAGTTCTTAATTAATTATAATCTAAATACTAATTAGATATCCTAATATTGATTAAAGGTTATAATATATCCTAATATATATTAAACTAATTAGTTATATGATTAGAATATTAATTAAGATTGGTTAGGATATTTAACCTAACTAATTACCTAATTAGTTAGCATGTAATTAAGTGTAAATTGGAAATAATTAAGCTCCTAAATTCCTAAAGGGCCACACAGTTTTGGGCAGCAGCTTAGGAGGCTTTGATGGCTTGGTTCTACAAGGGTCATGAACTCTCCAACATGACATAAGCCATGTGCACCTCCATGTGAACACACTAGGATATTTACCATGCAAAATCAATCACTCAACCTCACCCAAAACTCACTCACGGCAGCAACCCCTTAATTTACACTCTTCACTTTCATTTTTACACTTATCACAATTAATCTATCCATTTTCTCTCCAAAAATACCAAGAACCAAGCACACTTTTTCTTCTATTTCTTTCCCTCTCTATTCGGCCATACACACTACCCACACCACCAGACCTTTATAATTTTATCTCTTCATATTTCCTAAACTCAAATCCTATTCTAAACACTTTTCATTCACAAAGTTTTGCCAAAAAACTACTCTATCTTGTTCAAAATCCAACCTTTTGCTTACTTACTTAAGGGTAAGTCTTGATTCTATGGTTCAAAGTTTGATTTCTAATTTCTAACCATGATTGTTCCATGACTTTTCAATATTAAACCTTGTATGTATTTTTACTAATTGTTTAAGAATTTTAGAGATTTGTTTGGGAGATTGTACAAATTTGAAGGAAATGAGAAAAACTAACCGATTAATTGTCTTCAAGAGGTAAGAAGGAGATTTAATCTCATCAACCCTAAGTGGTGATGGGAAAATGGATTTGATTGTGTATGGAGAATCCATAAGGATTCATTTGTGTGGTTATTTATTATTTTTATTATTTGTGTGATTATTTAAAAGCTTTCCTATTTGTGATTTATTTTTGCTATGCATGTTTATAGTATTTGTTATTGATTTTAATTGCTATGCATATTTATAGTTTTAAAATATATTGTATGTGACTATATAATTGCATGTGTTTATAATTGTGTAATTATTAAAGTAGGATGTGAATAACATGTAATGATTTGCATGAGTGTTCCAAAGAACACAAAATGAGGCTCACGGCCTTACACAAATTAGAGAACCAAAATGTTCTCAGCAATTTTTTAAATCACTAATTTAAAGGATTTAGGTAAAATAATGGATTTAAGAATGATTTTGATTTAACTATGGCCAACATGCCATTTAGTGTATAATTGAATGTCATTTTATTTTCAATTTTGGCCAACATGCCATTTTATTTTCTAAGATAGGTTAGGTAATGGATTTACAAAACAAAATGATTCCAACGAATCTTTGAGAAAACAAAAGGAATAAATTTGAGTCTAGAATTTTAAAACTAGCAAAATTTACTTTAAGCAAAAATTAAAGAGAACGCTTGAAAAATACTAACGTAAAGCTCGTTTTATGAATTTTGAAGCGCGTTAGCAAGTTTCAAAGCGTAATTATTGGATAAAAATAAAATAAACTATATTTAGAGGAAAATGATAAAAATACCTTATACTGATTTTATAAGCAAAATGCTGCCAAAATTTACTAAAATCAGACGAATAAAATAAAATAATTCCATATAATATTTATAACACAAGGAAAATACTCTACGTATTTTAAAAGTACTAGATATAGTTTCACACATTTTGAAAATGATAATTTTATGTTATTCGGTTAAGAAAATGAATTAAAAATCTTATGCGATTGAGAAAATGATTTAAAAACATTACGCAAAGTTCAAAAATGTCAAAATGTATTTACGCGATTTAAAAACATATGTGAAAATGACAAGATTGTGAAAATGCGGTAAAATTCCTATGCGATTGAACGATACAGTGAGTTTTGCTGTCGGCCAAAGTGGTGGACCCAGACATATTGTGGTGTAGTACTGTCAAGTGGGACATACTATACTTTGGTATTTTGTGACTAAGGGTATTTTTGTAATTATAGTAAAATTTGGTTAATAAGGGTATTTTTATAATTTTTAGATCATGCTTAGAGTATTGTGTCAATTTGATTGATAATTGGCGATTGATTGATGAGGCGAATTACACCGTGTTTTGGTGTGATAAGCGTAGTGTGGTTTATTTATGAACTTGGAGGCATTAGTGTGCAGAGTATCCCATATGTGGACAGTGATAGCACCTCTGGGCCGTGGTAACGGGCAACACACTAATGATCTTGACAAACACTATTCTTAATTTGGATCTTGAGGGGACTATTAAGTACTATGCCTGTGGTACACGATGTTTGGACTGTGGACTATAGACACAAAGATTGGACAGTGCAATAGTTTGGTTGGGCAGCCATAAAGTATTATTAGTTTCTATTCGGATCATTCTCTCAGATATCCGTGTTTAGCTCCATGGAGTAGGAACGAGTCGGTGTGTGTTCATGCATTACCTGCACATTACTGTTCATGCATTATCTGCATTTTACTGTTTACCATAATCTGTGATAAAATGTATAATCTATTGCTTTAATATATTATGCATGATATATTGTTTTCCTATACTATGTGTGATATAATAATATGCATTGCTCTGTTATATTATGCATGATATGTTGGTATATATTATTGTGATAATTATTTGTATTATCGTTTTCTCTATTGCCATGCGGGTAACAGTGTAGATTGTCTCACCTCTCTATATGTTTTCTCGATATTATTATATTATTTCCGTAAAGAGTTTGAGGAAGAAGAGGATCAGCCTCTTGAGATACAGTATCCGGAGGAGCGACAGCCGGGTGAGCTGTACGAGGAAGAGGAGCCGGTAGATCACACTTATCATCAAGACTGATCTTGAGATCATGACGTTGCCAGGATTTTTCGGGTTTGTGAGACTTGAGTTTCACGGAGATTCTAAAGCCTGGCGTATGCGAGTGGATAGAGGGACAGTTGCATACGTGGGACATTTGACTGTGTCCCTATGTAGAGAGTATGACGGAGATGTCATATTCACTACTATGTTGTATTTACATCTAGAGTTGCCGCTGACTCTTAGGCGTTACTGGCAAGGAATACTCCATGCGCCTAGCGAGCTCAATAGCGAGTCAACAGCTCGGACTCGTGTTCGTAGAACTATGGGACCTCCAGGAGCTCTAACTTTCAAGGATCTTTCTGAGGATGATCCATCGGAGGGTTAGAGAGCTTTGAGGTGCACTTGGACAATATTATGTCTTAGTTTTATGTTGTCTTTTTACTGCTCTGATAAATACATGTGGTTATAAATTATGTGTGTACGAAAGAAGAATTATATGTATATTATGGCGTGATTATACTTTGTTTAATTTTGTGTTCCATGTTATTTTATTTAATGTTATAAGTATAAAAAGAAGAAAAATTTTACCACAAATATTATTTAAGTATCAAATGTTTTACAACTTGGGTAAGAGTTTTATTTTATTTTTATTTTTCTGCATCATAAATGTGACATCCCCACAAGGGTGTTACATTAGTTGGTATCAGAGCCCAAGTTAGAGTCTTTTGGATTTGTGGGTAGGTTTGTCTTGTTTGTGCTGTGTGAATCTCTGATATTGAGCACAGAGATAGGTTTCGGTTTCCAAAAGGAAACTATTTTGTGCGAAATCGCTACGTTTAGTTCGTTGTGTGTTGATTTTGTTTATCTTTGAAGAAAGATAATGGAATGTTACGAACATGAGCATGTGGACGCGAAACGTGATGAAGATCGTATAACCACAGTTCAAAGTGTGATGCGAAAGATGATTGAAGTAGCAGTACAACAGAGACAGATGATCGCTCAGTAGCAGGAACTGAGAATTGAATTTCATAACTTATTAGGATTGGAGCAGTCATCGGATGCGAGGAGCTGTAACTTAGAACCTTCGATAATCCAAAATAGAAGGAAGCGTAAAGTCCATCATTTTCAGCGAAAGTCATATGTATAACCACCGAGAAAGCAATAACGAACAAAGAAAGGTAGTACTAGTGGCAATGATTTTGGTCAGACTGTGGCTTCACCAACTAAGTGCTTGAAGTGTGGAAATCCTGAACACTTATTCAAAGAATGTATCAGCTGAAGATGGAAACTTCTGTTAGTAATACATGTGTTTCAAAATCTCAAAAAGAAGAAAGAGCCAGTGTAAAGAAAGTAATAAGAACGTTTACATATAAAAACTTAAGAAGCGAGAAAGTTGTGCCATAGAAGGTAATCTTAAAATTGTGTTGTATAATTCGCAAGGTAACTCATTCTCTTGTGATCTTTGATTGTGCAAATCTTTTGGAGTTATCTGTGTTTTACTTCTTTTCATAATGTTACTTCAACTTCTAAACTTGCTATTACTACTTGAGCCTATTTAAAACTATCTTATTATTGTTGGAGTTTGAAACTTTTTATTGATCTGGTTTGTCTATTTCTTTTTCAAATAGACTGAGTAAATCAATTTGATTTATCTGTGTCTTTATTATAGTATGATCTGAGTATTTCTACTCTTCTTGTTAAACTTGTTGTTTATACTCCAGTTTTCTAACTCTACTCTATATCTATTGAATATCAAATCTTTTCTATTGATTTGATCTATTTATCTAAAATCACATTTTTTTAGAGAGCCTGATTTTATAAATGGATTGGTTATTTTCCAACCATATCCTACTAGATTATTGCAAAGCAATTTTACTGTTTCCTTGACCTGAGATTTTTGGATTTGAATCCAGAAAGTTCATTTCTAAAATTATTGGACTATGTTCATTTCGAAATCTATTAGACCATCTCATATTCTTTGTTGGACTAATTTAGTAACCTATTGAATAGTCTTATTACTTTTCCTTATAACCTTCATAGTATCTTTTATGTATTTCAATTAAGAAGGATTATTCTTGATCCAACTTATGTCCTAGTACCAAATACAGTGCAATTAGAAGAGAACTTGATCTATGAGACATTTTCTGTTAAAATTTAAAATAGGCAAGTAGAACAACTTCTTTTGATGAAGAAAAATCCGAAAGGATGTGACGATAGGGGAACTAAAAGATCAAATGAATGAAATCACTGTTTGCTCCAAGATCAATTTGTGTGATGGTTGTTATCAGATTCGCATAAAGGTAGAGAATGTTCCAAGACAGTTTTTCAGATGCATTGCAGACCCTGTGAATACTTAGTACCACCATTCGGGGTGAAGAATGTTTTTGGTAATATTCACGAATTATATAAATAGGATCTCTCTTTCTCATTTAGGCAAATTTGTCATTATCCTTATTGGCAATATTTTGACCTATTCTCGAAGTTCAAAGGGACATGCTGAAGATCTCAAGGCAGTTCTTCAACTTCTGAAGGAGAAGAAGGAGCTATGCGTGAAACTAGTCGGATGCAAATTCTGTTATGAGAAGTTCAACTCGTGGATTTAGATTGAATGTTGGGATCAAATAGAAAGGTCGTGCCGTATACTTCAAGGTAGTGGAACGTGTATAAGAAGAGTTGTTCGATTTACGTTTTAGGATACGCGATAGTCGTTTCGCAAGGAAAATCTGAATATGTTTTCTTTCCTATAAAATTCATAATAATTTCAAAGGCTTGAAGTACCTGTTCAATCAAGAAGGGCTTGGATATCAGGAAGAGACGAATAGTTAGAATTTTCAAAGGACTTGTTGAGATGAATTTCTACTATTGATAGAGTTCATATACAACAATAGTTTCGTTCGAGCATAGGGATGACACCCTATGAGGCATTATATGGGAGACGCTATAGAACGCCATTGCGTTGGTATCGTACTGGTGAAAGTAATATCGTAGGACCAGAAATTGTGCAGTAGACAACTAAGAAAGTGAAGATGGTTCAAGACAAGATGAGGAAGCTCATTCCGAAGTTTATCGGGCCATATCAAATACTTCGTTGGTAGATTTAGTAATTTATCAGATTTCACTACCACTATTCTTATCGAATATTCATGATGTATTTCACGTATCATAACTATGGAAATATATTTCTGATCCGACTCACGTTATCGAATCAAACACCGTACAACTGAAGGAGAATTTAACCTATGAGACGTTTCCAGTCAAGATTGAAGATCGAAGGACAAAGCAATTTAGAGGAAAAGAGATCGTAATAGTTAAAGGAGTTGGAATGATGTAACGGGAGACACTACATGGAAGCTGGAAGATAGGATGAGGGAGCAATACCCTCAATTGTTTTGATGTATGATGAATTTCGGGGACGAAATTCTTATTAAGAGGGGGAGTTGTAACACCCCAACTTTTGGGATAATTACAATATTGTCCTGAACTGTACTGTTTTGTGAATTCTGTGAGTAGTAAAATGAATTTGACTGTTTCGTGAGTGTATTTGGTTGTTGTGTGTGATTTACTCCGAGCCAAGAAAATAATAATTTTCTGCCCGAAAAAATCTTATTTTAATTAATTGGAGCTGAGGGATCTTACTAAACCCAATTCTGATTGATATATATATTAATCTCATAATTTTTAGGATTTAACTGTGTAATAAAATAAATTTATATTATTATAATATTATTTTATATTATAGTACCTACTGTCTCAAAAATAGTAGAAATCTGCTTCAAAATGATCACAGATTTTTAAAAGTCTATGGGACCCGCGTTTAGGAAAAGCAATCAACAATTCTGACTAGACAAAATTCTAGCCAATAAGAGCAAGTCAACGAAAGTGGCTTGACTTTTTAAACCAATAAGAATAGGTCAACAAAAGGAGCGTAGACTTTAATTTGGATCATTGGATGAAGACTTAGTTAGGAAGCCTTTGATTTCAACCGTTAATCAAATCAATGGTGAGATTAGAATTCAAGATTTATGACTAATCAATATCTACCTTAGATGTAATCTATGGCTAGGAATTAAAGATGAAATCAATGGTTAGAATTAAGTCAAAAATAGTAGGCTTGAATTTGGTTAGTAGTTAATTAAGCTTAATTTGGTTAATCTAATTACCTAATTAGCAAACTAAGTAAATTAGTTTAGTTCTTAATTAATTATAATCTAAATACTAATTAGACATCCTAATATTGATTAAAGGTTATAATATATGCTAATATATATTAAACTAATTAGTTATATGATTAGAATATTAATTAAGATTGGTTAGGATATTTAACCTAACTAATTACCTAATTAGTTAGCATGTAATTAGGTGTAAATTGGAAATAATTAAGCTCCTAAATTCCTAAAGGGCCACACGGTTTTGGGCAGCAGCTTGGGAGGCTTGGATGGCTTGGTTCTACAAGGTTCATGAACTCTCCAACATGACATAAGCCATGTGCACCTCCATGTGAACACACTAGGATATTTACCATGCAAAATCAATCACTCAACCTCACCCAAAACTCACTCACGGCAGCAGCCCCTTAATTTACACTCTTCACTTTCATTTTTACACTTATCACAATTAATCTATCCATTTTCTCTCCAAAAATACCAAGAACCAAGCACACTTTTTCTTCTATTTCTTTCCCTCTCTATTCGGCCATACACACTACCCACACCACCAAACCTCTATAATTTTATCTCTTCATAATTCCTAAACCCAAATTCTATTCTAAACACTTTTCATTCACAAAGTTTTGCCAAAAAACTACTCTATCTTGTCCAAAATCCAACCTTTTGCTTATTTACTTAAGGGTAAGTCTTGATTCTATGGTTCAAAGTTTGATTTCTAATTTTTCTAACCATGATTGTTCCATGGTTTTTCAATGTTAAACCTTGTATGTGTTTTTACTAATTGTTTAAGAATTTTAGGGATTTGTTTGGGAGATTGTACGAATTTGAAGGAAAGGAGAAAAACTAACCGATTAATTGTCTTCAAGAGGTAAGAGAGAGATTTAATCTCATCAACCCTAAGTGGTGATGGGAAAATGGATTTGATTATGTATGGAGAATCCATGAGGATTCATTTGTGTGGTTGCTTTATTATTTTTATTATTTGTGTGATTGTTTAAAAGATTTCCTATTTGTGATTTATTTTTGCTATGCATGTTTATAGTATTTGTTATTGATTTTAATTGCTATGCATATTTATAGTTTTAAAATATATTGTATGTGATTATATAATTCCATGTGTTTATAATTGTGTAATTATTAAAGTAGGATGTGAATAACATGTAACGATTTGCATGAGTGTTCCAAAGAACACAAAATGAGGCTCACGGCCTTACACAAAACAGAGAACCAAAATATTCTCAGCAATTTTCTAAATCACTAATTTAAAGGATTTAGGTAAAATAATGGATTTAAGAATGATTTTGATTTAATTATGGCCAACATGCCATTTAGTGTATAATTGAATGTCATTTTATTTTCGATTTTGGCCAACATGCCATTTTATTTTCTAAGATAGGTTAGGTAATGGATTTACAAAACAAAATGATTCCAATGAATCTTTGAGAAAACAAAAGGAATAAATTTGAGTCTAGAATTTTAAAACTAGCAGAATTTACTTTAAGCAGAAATTAAAGAGAACGCTTGAAAAATACTAACGTAAAGCTCGTTTTATGAATTTTGAAGCGCGTTAGCAAGTTTCAAAGCATAATTATTGGGTAAAAATAAAATGAACTATATTTAGAGGAAAATGATAAAAATACTTTATACTGATTTTATAGGCAAAATGCTGCCAAAATTTACTAAAATCAGACGAATAAAATAAAACGATTCCATATAATATTTATAACACAAGGAAAATACTCTACGTATTTTAAAAGTACTAGATATAGTTTCACACATTTTTAAAATGATAATTTTATGTTATTCGGTTAAGAAAATGAATTAAAAATCTTACGTGATTGAGAAAATGATTTAAAAACATTACGCAAAGTTCAAAAATGTCAAAATATATTTACGCGATTTAAAAACATTTGTGAAAATGACAAGATTGTGAAAACGCGATAAAATTCCTACGCGATTGAACGATACAGTGAGTTTTGCTGTCGGCCAAAGTGGTGGACCCAGACATATTGTGGTGTAGTACTGTCAAGTGGGACATACTATACTTTGGTATTTTGTGACTAAGGGTATTTTCGTAATTATAGTAAAATTTGGTTAATAAGGGTATTTTTATAATTTTTAGATCATGCTTAGAGTATTATGTCAATTTGATTGATAATTGGCGATTGATTGATGAGGTGAATTACACCGTGTTTTGGTGTGATAAGCGTAGTGTGGTTCATTTATGAACTTGGAGGCATTAGTATGCAGAGTATCCCATATGTGGACAGTGGTAGCACCTCTGGGCCGTGGTAACGGGCAACACACTAATGATCTTGACAAACACTATTCTTAATCGGGATCTTGAGGGGACTATTAAGTACTATGCCTGTGGTACACGGTGTTTGGACTGTGTACTGCTACACGATGTTTGGACTGTGGACTATAGACACAAAGATTGGACAGTGCAATAGTTTGGTTGGGCAGCCATAAAGTATTATTAGTTTCTATTCGGATCATTCTCTCAGATATCCATGTTTAGCTCCATGGAGTAGGAACGAGTCGGTGTGTGTTCATGCATTACCTGCACATTACTGTTCATGCATTATCTATATTTTACTGTTTACCATAATCTGTGATAAAATGTATGATCTATTGCTTTAATATATTATGCATGATATATTGTTTTCCTATACTATGTGTGATATAATAATATGCATTGCTCTGTTATATTATGCATGATATGTTGGTATATATTATTGTGATAATTATTTGTATTATCGTTTTCTCTATTGCCATGCGGGTAATGGTGTAGATTGTCTTACCTCTCTATATGTTTTCTCGATATTATTATATTATTTCCGTAAAGAGTTTGAGGAAGAAGAGGATCAGCCTCTTGAGATACAGTATCCAGACGAGCGACAACCGGGCGAGCTGTATGAGGAAGAGGAGCCGGTAGATGACACTTATCATCAAGACTGATCTTGAAATCATGACGTTGCCAGGATTTTTCGGGTTTGTGAGACTTGAGTTTCACAGAGGTTCTGAAGCCTGGCGTATGCGAGTGGATAGAGCGACAGTTGCATACGTGGGACGTTTGACTGTGTCCCTATGTAGAGAGCATGACAGAGATGTCATATTCACTACTATGTTGTATTTACATCTAGAGTTGCCGCTGACTCTTAGGCGTTACTGGCAAGGAATACTCCATGCGCCTAGCGAGCTCAGTAGCGAGTCAACAGCTCGGACTCGTGTTCGTAGAACTATGGGACCTCTAGGAGCTCTGACTTTCGAGGATCTTTCTGAGGATGATCCATCGGAGGGTTAGAGAGCTTTGAGGTGCACTTGGGCAATACTATGTCTTAGTTTTATGTTGTCTTTTTACTGCTTTGATAAATACATGTGGTTGTAAATTATGTGTGTACGAAAGAAGAATTATATGTATATTATGGCTTGATTATACTTTGTTTAATTTTGTGTTCCATGTTATTTTATTTAATGTTATAAGTATAAAAAGAAGAAAAATTTTACCACAAATATTATTTAAGTATCAAATGTTTTACAACTTGGGTAAGAGTTTTATTTTATTTTTATTTTTCTGCATCATAAATGTGACATCCCCACAAGGGTGTTACACCCCCAAGGTCAACAAATGACCTACACTAGTCTATTCACACCCGCACTAAGGTGAGATTCAACTCCTAGGCATAAAGCCTTACTTCAACAATGCAAGATGACTTAATGCATGTTCACGTATATTTAACAATAATATACTTTTCCATAGCATGCCACAATTTGGTCAAGTTAAACACCAACAAATTCTAGGTCCCACTCATGGACCCACAATACATATTATCAAGTTCTCAAATATGAAAATGCACTTTTAAGGTTCATTATGGAGTTTCACTTTAATCTAACATTTCTTATAAAATCTTTCTCTAGAGAAATTCTCTTGCAATTCTCATTCAATCTTTATTTCTCTTAATTAGTCAAGTCCTTTACTCAAATTAAATCACACTTACTTAGAAAATTATCTAAGGTTCTCCAAGTCTCACACACACTCTTGTTCTTCCCTTAAGTTCAAAAGAATCACCCTAGGTCATCAAATAAGTTTCTTTCCATCTTATGAATCCATAATAAATTCTTAAGTTACCTAATCACCTAAACCTTAGCTTGATGCATAAGTTTTAGCCAATATGGCCCTTGAGGCCGTGACCTCCCAAGGACAAGAGTCCAACTAATTTTTTCATCACATTATTAATTACTTAACACTTAATTTCTTAAGTTCCAAGGCTACCCAAAAACTAAATCTTGAACCCATAAAAGGCCGTAGAGGCCGTGAGCCTCCAAAGGGGTAAGAACCCAAAATTTTTTTTCATTGCATTAATTAATTCTTTAACACTTAATCACCTAAGTTTCAATTTCTACAAAAATTAAATCTTGAACACCCAAAAATTTGGCCTCTTAGCCATGAATCCAAAAGGGTAAAGAGCCCTAGATTTTTCATATATCAATCCAAGCAATCCAATATATAATTCCATAGCCATCAAGATACACAATGACAATCAATAAATTCATACAAGTCAAAATAGCTACAAAATCATGAAGAACAACACAACAAAGAGAGCAATCCCACATGCATTCCTCATCAACAACACCAAAAATGTTTCTTCACCACCAAGATAGGTTGAAGAGGATCATCTCCCTTTTACCTAGAGAGAAAACAAGAAAAGAATTTCCTTGAAGCTCCTTGTAGATTTCGGCCTCCACCACCACCAAAACCCTAGGACATCAAACTTTCACAAAAATAAATCAAACCATAAAAGAGGAGTTCTTGGTCACAAAGATGACTAAGAATCATGAAAATGAGAAGAGAAAATTAAAAAGTGATAAAATTTACCTTAAAGTTTCAAACTTTAGAGCTTTGTGGAAGAAGATGAAAATGGTGGATTCAAGAGGTGGTCACAAAAGAGAAAATGTTCTAGACAATGAGAAGATGTAAGAAACAAGGTTGGTTGAGCAAGAAAATGTGGGTGGCCAAAAATGGTGTCTTGGTCGTGGAAGAGAATAGAAAATAGAGAGAATGGGTGAGCTCCTTGAAGATGATTCCAACAAGAAAGAAAATCTTCCAATCAAGATATAGATCCAAGCAAAGTGTGAGCTTGAAATCAAACAAACATGGAGGGTGGAAGGATGTGGTGTTGCCATGGATGGAGAGGAGAAGAAGAAGAGAAAATGTGAAGAAGAAAAAGTGAGAGAAGAGAAATGTGGAGAGAGAAAGTGATAGAAAAGTCTTGGGAATTTTTGAAAAGTGAAATGAATATGTGATATTAGTGAAAATGTGACAAAATTTGTCACATTTACCTCCACATTGCCGTAGAGCTACATGGGAGAGAGGGAAGGGAAGCTTCCTCTAGAAGCTTGGTGCAAAGCTTCCTTGAGAAGCTTTGTTAGCTTTTTACAAAAGTCAACTTGATGTGATATAAAGTAGATTTCTAGATAAGGTGAAAAAGATTTTTACTACCAGCTATTACCCAATGGACAATTGTTAAAGTTTACAAAACCAGTATTTATCGTCCAATGGATAATAGAGCGTACTGCAAAATTTTTATCTAACAGAACGTACCCCGATTTTATTTATCAGATAAATTTTCAAAAAATATAAACTTCGTAAACTGTGCCCAGCCTCAAATTTAGTAAGATCCCCTATCGACGTTTCCACAGTTCAAGGTTTATCAGCCTCAGGTGTAACACCCCAAAAATTATTTGTTTCATCATAAATAATCATTTTATAATATGTATAATTTTTGAGAATTTTTTAGATTTTTTTAAAAATGTCAAATATTTTAGTATATTCCTCGTTTTGTGTGCGCACTGAGCGGAGCTGGGAAAACGAAGTGTTTTCCCTGAGGCTGGTAGACTTTGAACTGTGGAAACATCGATGGGGGATCTTACTAAACCCGAGGCTGAGCACAGTTTATGAAGTTTACGTTTTACGAGATTTTATCTGATAAATAAAATCACAGAATAATTAATTATCTTAGAAACAATAAAATATTATTTACGCTAACTATAATTTTTGTCCACTGAGAAATAGTTTTAGTTGATTATTTCTATCTAGTTGCTTTTATGACATCATTTAAGTGACCCCACATTTCACTTTATCGAGAGACGTGTGAAGCTTCTCAAGGAAGCTTCAAGGGAAGTTTCTAGGAAGCTTCCTCTCAACCACTTCACACTCTCTCTCCTCTCCTATGTTGCTGCACAGTTGGGCCAAAGGAAAATCATATTTTTTTTGCATTTCTCTCATTTCTCCTCCTTTCACTAATGCAAGTCTCCCTCTCTTTCTCTCTTCTCCCACACACAAACACTCCATTGTTAAACCTTCAAGCTCTCACACTCCTTGCACCCACATTGTGATTAGAAGACCACCATCTTTGAGGAAATCATCTTTAAGAACTCATCATCCCCTCCATTTTCATCTTCTTCCACCAAGCTCCAAAGCTTGAAACTTTAAGGTAAAAGTCCATAAACTCTTTCATTTTTCCATCTCATTTTCATATTCCATGATCATATTGGTGACCATGGATGTTTTATCCAAGCTTGGGTGGTGATTCTTGTAAGTTTGGATATTCTAGGACCTTAAGGTGGTGAAAAATGAAATTCCCAAAGGAAAGGAGATTTCTTTCTTTGTTCTTAACTTAGGTAAGAGGAAGACTATCCACTTCAACCTCTCTTGGTAATGGAAAATCTGTTTGGGTGATGGAATGTGTTGTTTTTCTCTTGAGTGGTATTTGACTATATTAGTGTATGTTGATGTTTATAAAATGTATTGATGGATTGATGTTTTGGTTGTGCCATAAGTGATCATATGACATAATATTGATGTTGGTTGAGCTAAAAGTGATTGAATGATGATGATAATGAGATTTGATGGTTTGGTTTGGATTACATGGCTTAAAGACTCTGTTTTTCTGCAAATACGAGCTATGTAATCGATTACATGGGTGATGTAATCTATTACAGAGCTCATGGAACTGCAAAATTATGTTTCTAGGAAGCTTGTAATTGATTACAAGGTTAATGTAATCGATTACAAGGCTCCTGGACTGAGTGTAATTGATTACACGATTCATGTAATCGATTACCAGGCTACTGGAAAGGATGTAATCGATTACACACTACATGTAATCGATTACATTGATTCTGTTGGGTTTGTAATCGATTACCAAGACCGTGTAATCGATTACCAGACCCCGAAAATGATGATTTTGGTCTGAAAATGATGGAATTGAGTTTCTTTAACCATCATAACCCAAGTATAAATTGTAAATATCGAAATTGAGGAATTGAAATCATTATGATGATGAAAAAGAATATGTTCTAACAAAATTTGAGAAATGACCTCATGATTGAATTGAATCATATGAGATTAATTGATGTACTTGAACATCCATGATAAGCATGATTGAAGTATGCATGAGAAAGTCCATTGGACTATTGTTAAGGCCAAGTTGCCTAGGAGTTGAATTACACCTGTGTACGGGTGCGAATAGACTAGTGTAGGTCCTGCTGTTGACCTTGGGGGTGTCAGGGCGCGGGTGTCTCACAGGGGACAGTTGGTAGCCCCTCTAGGCCGTGAGACAGATCGATGCAAACGCACCGATGATCTTGACCGAGACACTGTCCTATGTCACGATCTGTGTAGAATGTCTTATACAATGCCATGACGTGCACGATGATAAATTGAGAATTTAAAGCACTTGTTGGCCTTGGCAGCCGAGTTACAGATATGTCTCCTGATCATTCTCTCTAAATGTTTTGTGTCTAGCTCCATGGAGTAGGATTTTTGGTACCATATGCACGTGCATAATGAGTTAACACATCATTTGACATTTATTTATTTATAGGATGATTATATTCTATTATTTTGTTGATATACGACTGCCTGAAATTGCTAAATTGCCTATCATACTGCTTATTGACGATGTTTATTATTCCTAACATGTTATATGGGCGTCATGCGCCGTTTTATTTCTGCACTGCCATAATTGGTAATGTATGTTGGAGGTCTTACCTCTTTCCTGTATTTCTATTTTTTTTCTATCGGTATTTATGTTCCATCGAAGACGTTAATGACGGGGGTAAAGCTCACGAATTTCTCGACTTCTGGCTCGACCACGACTAGTACCTGCTTTTGGGATCATGGCGGCATGTCCGTGAGGATTCTTGGGTTATGTGCGTCTGGCCTTCCTCGGAGGTCCAGACTGTTGGCACATTAACCTTAATTCTAATCAATGCATCTACGAGGGGGACATAACAGTATCATTGGCTTGGGGGCGTCATGAACCGCCCATCTTCACTTACAGCGTTAGTTTACGTTCAGAGTTTTAATTGCCCATCCGTGAGATGTGGGGTGATCGTTATTACACCCCACAGGAGGATTCTTTCGTTTCCACTGCTCGAGCCCCAGTCTGTAACTCGGTGGCTCCTATGTGGGTTTCCTCGGATGAGGAAGAGCCTGAAGAGGAACCCGAGGAGGATCCTGACACAGTTCCTTCTCTTCTTAGGGACTGATACTGTCGATAGCTACTGATGGCTGTCTGTCTTTTGGGGCCTTAATATCCTTTTGGGGGTCTGTATATCATTTTGGGAGCTGGTAAAGCTTAGGCTTCTTTTTTATGAGCCTTAATGTATTTATTGAATCATATATATATATCTAAATATAGATATATATATATATATATATGTATGTATCTTTTGTATGGATGTATGGGTTAGTCTTTATGTTTTTCGCTTACAATTAAACAAAAATATATATATAGATTCACCATTTTATTTACACGACTAAAATCAAACAGGTTTAATATAATGATATATCATTATACATGTAGGATGGTTTGATGTATGCTTTATTTCTATTTTACTCTTCATTGCAATTATGCCTTATCACTATTTTATTAATTATAACAAAAAATATATACTCGCTAATTTAATTACACGACTATAACCAAGTAAATTTATATTCATAAAACGAACCGGGTCTTAACTTATATTTTTATTTCCGCATTGTAAATGACAATGTGACGCTCCCTCCCAAAAAGGGGCGTTACAACAGGAAAAATATTTCATTTTTTCGACTCATTTCTCATACAGACGCATAAAATGAGAAATATATTAAAATATTCAAATGAGAAATCCACAAATATTAAAAAAAAATTATAGAATGACTATTTATCATAAAACAAATAATTTTCAGGGTGTTACAAGAACTATTTCCTAATCATTCTACTAACTGCTTCTTGAATTCAGCTAATTCTGACAGCGACAACTGATAAAGTAACACAAATGTAGGATTTAAATCCTAGTATAAGATCAACATGTTAGTCACGACAACCATCACCCAAGAGGGGGGTGAATTGGGTGATTACAAATTTTATTGCAACTTTGAGAAATTATACATTTTAATATTTTCAATTAACACATGCAGCGGAATAAGTCTAACAAAGGCACAACTATTAAGAATTACTCAAATATAACTTGGGATATATGATGAATCAAGTGAATAAGCTAGATATCAAGTTGTAAGAATCAAAACATCAAGATATGAAATAGATAAATATATATCACCAAATACTGAAATTAAAGAGTGTAGGGAAGAGAAAATCAAACTCAAGAATTTATCCATGTTCAGCCACCAACCACTTGTGGCCTACATCTAGTCCCCAAGCTTAACTTGAGATTGAGATTTTCTTCACTATCTCCTAGACTTCATGGGTGCTAGGTGTAACACCCTCCGTAGGGCATCGTATTTCTAACTACAAGCTCATAATCTGAAAATGATTTCATATAAGGTTTGAGTTATAAAATATGGATTTTAAAATTTCTTTTCGCGGAAACATAAACTTACTAAAATTTATAGGTAATATTGAAAACTAGATTTAAACTGAGTAATATACATTATTGACACCACATAATGTTTAACAATTATTTAGGAAATATAAAACTTACATATTAAATTCAAAACAGTAGCAAACCCCATTACGGGTCCTACTCAATAGCATGGTAAAATACTAACGAGAAAAACTCAACATACTTATTTTGTCTTGTATCCCTCTTGATGCGTCGTACATCTGTTCATCCTCAACTCTGCACACCAACCAATCTGGGTGGTCACTCCTCGATGTTATCACCAACTCAGAATATTTGCCCCTAATCATGTCTAAGAAACTCATTCCATCTACTATATCACTTTAACAATACAAGCACAACAAAACAATATAACAAAGAGGTGAGATCCCCTTTCATCAATACCAAAGCGGTAATAAGAAATGATATGAATGACAAAGTCATTCCATACCCACAAATATCATAGTTTCATTCATCTTATCAATTCATCATAATTCCCTATCAATACATCATACTTCATTATCATTTCATCATAATTCCAGTAAACATATATCTCAGTTAAATCACCAGTATCAATCTCATCATAACAGATATCCTCAGTATATAAAATGATGATGTCACATCATATGAACATCACTCATGCCACAATAATATGTGTTCTGACTCAATGTGTATGCATACTAAACCAATTTTTCCACTCCATCGAGGTTTTCACAATTTCAAGAAGAATGCTCTGGTTAATTGTCTAGCCTTAGCCCACAAACAATCTCCAGTCTTCGAAAAGAATCGTGTTCTTGTCGGGTATCGTCAATGTGTTGCAACGGACTACGTCGCCACGTGGCACAAGGTACTTGCCCCTGTCCACTGGATCAATTGCCGCGCCTTGACGCCACCTAGATCCATCATAGATCTCACTTTTCAATTCTCATTCCTTCTTCAACCACAAAGGCCATAATAACTATCAGCTATATTCCATTCTTTATAGTATCTTTACTGTATTTTCAATCGCGTATCATTTTTAACGCATTTTCACAATCGCATAACACTTTTGTTATGTTTTCACATTGCATAACCATTTTTCATTGTTTTTCTCAATCGCATAAAAACATTTACATGTTTTCCAAATCACGTAGCAATTTTTTGATGTTTTGAAAATCGCATCACTTAAAAATCATACTTTTAAGTCACGTAACCCTTTTCTCATCATTTTTCAGCCTCATAGAATATTTCTCAATATTTCAAATATCGTTTTGGATTTTCAAAACTCGATACCATTTTCAACTTCATTTTCCATGTATTCTTCACTTAAAAATCTTCTACGTAATATTTTTCATCATTTCCACTAAAAATCAACTTTCCTTCAAAATCAATTATTCCAACTTAAAATTTCCTAATGCGCCTCGAAACCCAACGGGTGAACTATACGTTAGTAAATTTCAAGTCCCCAACGTATTCTCCATAACTCTAAATCAATTCTAAAATCAGTCCTCTTCAAAAATAAGTGGAGGTTCAAACACTTCAACCTCTCTTTTTCTTTCATCAACGAAATCTTTATCTCTTAAGTAACAAAATATTTCCCCTTCCATTTCTTAAAACATTTTCATAAATCTCTTGTACAAAATCAATCAACTTTTCATTTCTAAGTCAAAGTTTTATATAAAGTAAAATCATTTCAAACTCACAAAAACCATAACCACATGGTCATTGAAACCATAATATCTTTTCTTTTCCTTTTTCTTTCTAATCATCCAATTTTATCATTCATGAAAACTCTCAATTTACCAATCCTTGACATATTAGCCGAAAATCATAAATACCTTCATCATAAAAATCTTTGTTCATGTCCTTATCCACTTTCTTTGCAAATCCTCAAAATCATCAACTTATTACCCTTTTATCTAAAAATCGTAATTAATAAAATGCTTAAAATCTTTTGTTCCCAAAAATCATTTTGAGGCCGTGTGCCTCCCTGGTTCTTTGGAACCAACATATTTTCCTTTATCATATAATTCACATCTTAAAACATACACAATTCATCATGCATCATAAACACATACTAAAGCATATTAGCAAAGCAATAAACATCTCAATCACCAAACAACCACAAATATGAAAAACTCTTAAACAAACAAGTGAAATAATCCTTATGGATTTTTCACTACACACACATCCATTCCTCATCACCAACACATGGTTGATGAGGGTAATCTCCCTTTTACCTCTTGGAGATACCTCCAAAGCTCCTTGTTTTGCTTCTTGTACAAGTCCTTCACCACCAAACAAATCTTAGAATCAAATCAAACACATAAAAGTTAGCATCTAAAGCTTGATTAAAATGACCATAGATCAAACATGGTCTTAGGATTCTAAAAATCAAATAAAAAGTCAAGTTTCAATATTTTTACCTTGAAACCCCAAAACTTAAATCCAAGATTCAAGCATGAAGATGATGGATTTAGACTAAAGTCCCAACATCAAAGAGTCTTAGAATAAGGTAAGGATTCAAGAAATATGGTTTGATTAAATTAAACAAACTTGGAGAGTGGTCTTAGGGTAGTTGACCAAATGGCTCACAAGAAGGAAAACATAGGCTTTTTGATCTTCAACTTGAAGAACAAGGTTAAAGATGATGGAACTAGGCTTAGATCTCAACTACAAAGTATCTTAGGATTGTGTATAGGTTCTAGATCTAAGATTGTATAAAATTATTGAAGCTTGGAAGTGAGATTTGGGAGTAGTGACCGAATTCCTCAATAGGAAAGGATATGAGCTTTTGTGTTCTTGGCTTGATAGAGTGATGAAGATGATGGAATTTTGAGAAGTTCCCAACATGAAAGTGTTTTAGATTGATGAGAGGATTCAAGATATGTAGCTAGATAAAATTATGGAAGATTGGAAGTGGTTCTATGGGTGGTGACCGAATAGCTCAAGAAAGGAAGAAAATGGTGTTCTTTGTATTTGTTCTTGGTGTTCTTGAACAATTGGAAGAGAGAGAAGAGAGAGAATGGTCTTTGTGTTACTAAGTGTGATAAAAATTAAAAATAGAGGGTTGAATTGAAGTGGGTAGCCATAGGAGTGAGTGTGTAGGAGATTTAAGGCTTATTTTGCATGATTAAGCTTAAGCACATGCATGCACATGGCCTATGTCACTTGGTGTCATTTATTGGTCATCAAAGATGTATCAAGAACCCCCTAGAATGCACTAGGAAGCCGTGGGAGTCCAAGGGAAATTAACCAAGTCTTGATTCTATTTTAATTCTTAATTGCACCTTAATTAAATAATTAATTCTTCTAGTTTCTATTAAACTAGTTTAATTAGGATTTCTAATTACTTTATAATTAATTTATTACATTATTATGTCATGGTATAGGTCATAATAATGTCATATTTCTAGATAATTAAATACTTATTGAGTAATTAGCTTCTAATTATTAAGCAATTTAAATTAGTTCACTTAGTTAAATAAGCTACTAGGATAATTAAGTTAAATTATTTAATTACTTAACTAATTAACCTAGCCACTTTTGTTGACTAAATCCTAACCATTAGATGCATCTTCAAAAATGGAGGGTCAAAATCTTTTCTACACACTTTACATCCAATGGTCACAAATGGTCTTAGCCATTTTGTGAGACCAATCTCCATCGTAGATTAAATCAACAGTGGATATCCAAAGCCTTCCTTATTAAGCTTATCTTTACAACCATTGATTAGATCAATGGTGAACATCCAAAGCTTCCTAGCTAAGTTTACTCTCACACCATTGATTAAATCAATGGTGATCATCTAAAGCATCTTTATTAAGTTTGTTTCTCAACTGTCGATTAGATCAATGGTTGATGTTCAAAACTAAGTCTTCTTATCCAAGGGTACAAATCAAAGTCAAACCCTCTTTGACTATATCCTAACCATTGATTATATCTAAGGTGGATGTCATAAACTTCTTTATCAAGATTGTTTTCACACCATTGATTAGATCAACGGTGAGGATCTAAGGCTCTTTCCATCCAACGGTTCACAACGGAGTCCAGCCACTATATTTGACCAATTTCTATTGGTTGTCATAAAGCTTAGTAATGATGGCTTATAATGACCCTTAAGATATTTAGATGAGATATTTTCTAACAGATATTACCCAATGGACAATAGCTACTGCTATTATTACACAATGGATAATAGAAAACTCAGATATAGAAAATCCCTGTCAATTGTTCCCAGTTTCGGGTTTAGTAAGATCCCCCAATCCTGCCTTGACAGCCTAGAATTTTCTGGTCCAGGAAAAATTTTTATTTTTCCGGACCCGCCCCAGGCCCACACACAACTCAAAATAGTGCTAAAATAATCAAAAACTCAGAAAGTTCTACAAAAATTCACAAAAATCATAAAAATTATAAAACTCATATATTTTCAGAAAAAATGAAATTCGAACATACAATTTTTAAGATAATATTAAAATATCAAAATAATATTAAAATATTTCAAAAATATAAAATTTCACAATAATCCACAAAATCATAAATATTATAAAACTTGTGGAAATCAAGTCGATTAGTGAAAATCATTAAGGATTGACAAAAATAAATAAAATACGAAGGCTCATATACAATCTCAAAAATAATATTAAAATAATCAAAAATGTAAAAACTCCAAAAAAATCCCTAAAAATCACAACAATCATAAAATTCATGAAAATCGAATCGGATTACTCAAAATAATTAAGAATCGCCTAAAATAAATAAAATACGAATTTTTGGGGTGTTACACTAGGAAAACCTTTGTACAAATAAAAGCACTCCTCACACCGTGGGATAGCTCACCCTTGTGCTAGAGCCTCCAATTCTTCAAGCTTTACGGGTGCTTGATGACCTTTACAAATTTGAGCACTCAACACACCTTGAGATACCTCACCCTTTGTGTTTGAGCCTTTCTACTTTCAAGGGATACCTCATCCTTACAATTTTGAGGGATACCTCACCCTCTCTTTTAGATAATACAAGGATAGAATTGATAGAAACTCTCTCAAGAGTATATAATACAACTTGAAGCACTATGGGTATCAATGATTCACACACTTATAGCTCAAAACAGAGTTTTGGAGAAATAAAGAGTGAAAAATGAATTTAATGCTCAAGAGTGATTTTCATATTGTTCTCCAATGTTTCTTTGATGCACAAACACTTATATTTATAGCCCAATAATATTTAGAGCCGTTGGGTAAAGATTGGAAATGAATTCTTTATGAAAACTAGCCGTTTTATGACCGTTGGGAACGTTTCTAATCATGTTTTATTCGAATAAGAACACTGTTATTCGAATAAATATTGTGTTATTTGAATAAATCCACTTATAGCACACCAGGAAGTGTTTTCCGGAACTTGTTATTCGAATAAGACTATAGTTATTCGAATAACACTTTGGTTATTCGAATAAATCTTCAAAAACACGTTTTGGAACATTTTCTGGGTTATATTATTCGAATAACACATTTGTTATTCGAATAAACCTTTAAAAAAACATTTTGGGAAGTTTTCAGGGGTGTGTTATTCGAATAACACATCCCTTATTCGAATAAATCACTCTGATTTCGAAAACTGACTTTAAATGGTCATAACTTCTTCGTTTCTTATCCGTTTTAAGCGAATGACCACTCATTGGAAAGATCTTTGAGTATATTTTCATATGAAATAAGTTTCAGAACAAAACTCAAAGTATTTTGAAAGATATGATCAAAAGAGTAGTTAAAGGTCAGTTTTGTAAAATAAAAACTTGACTATTTTTCATAGAAATGAACTACCACCATGACTAACTTTCCAAAAATAGTTTGTTGGGCATTTAAACATTTTAGAAGCACTTTTAAAGATGTTTAAAACTTGTTTGAGCTTAGTGTGATCCCCATTTATCTTTACACAAGATCTAAGTCCTATAATCTATTCTTAAAGAACCTTGGGACTTGATCTTTTGCCATGATCAATTCTTGATGTAATCCAAGCTTCCAAAAATTCATTCTCTTCAAATCTTGCAAATGCTTGGAACACCTTTATCATTTTCATTCTTCTTGAGTTAAGCATAGTTGTGATCTTTTGCTTTCTTGTTGCAATGCTCACTCTTGGTGCTTGGATTATCCTACAAAGTATTACTCACTTAAATAAACATAGTTAGTCCAAATTCATAATTCAATATCTTTATATGCATGATTCATAAATGTATAACTCTAGTTAGTCTAACATGCATATAGGACACATCCAAATAAGATATTTATCAAATACAAATGGATATGCACTATATAGGATGCAACAAAGAACATTTTGTACATTTTCATTTAAATAGAATCAAATCTAATATTAATTCATCATAACTCATATAAAGCAATATTGGATATATTATACGAAGAATGTTACACATATCTCATTGCATGATTATCAAGTCAAATATACTTAGATAAAGTATATAATCATGCATGATACAATATATCTCATTAAGCAAATTTATGTAACATGATCAATATTCTTTTGGGATGCATTTATCATTTATTAAGAATAACTATAAAGCATAAGTATCATTCTTTTTGTTTTGTATTTGTCATCATCAAAACTTAACATATTAAACCATTGGGGCAAACCTATTTCCACAATCTCCCCCTTTTTGATGATGACAAATCACTAAAGAAAAATATGTTGAACAATGTAAAATAATAGATATTCATGTAAGCATATCAAATAATTAAGCACAAGAACATATTTTTCTTTCCAATTTTCATTCTCCCTATTTGACATCAATAAAAAGGCTTAGAAAGGAAATATAATATTTTCTCCCCCTATAGGTAAAACTCATGTTGTCAAACAAAGAGTAGGATCATCAAAACCAAAAATTTCTTTAAGTTATTCAAAACATAATTATCTCCCCTTATTTAATTCTACACATGATTCAAGAAGAGAGAAATGAAACAAGTATGCTTTCAAGATATAAAAGATTATTCATGCAATACTTGTCATATTTTGGTACTTCAACATTTAGCATATGATAGCAATAAGCTTAAGAAATTATGTCTAACATATAATATCTTGCATACCACATCATAAATAAGTACCACTTGATATCACTTGATAGGAGACACAAAATATTCATGTAAGATCATGGAATTAAGGTTTTCAAAATGAAAGATCATACAACTTGCCATATATCAATCATTACTTAATGAAAGAATCAAAAGATATGAAGTTTAAGAATGTTTACCTTCTTTCATTAATAGAGGGAAAGAGAATAAAAGATGATCTTTATTGACATGTTGATAGTATTAACAATAAAACACTTCATGTCAAGTAAGGATATAAGCCAAAAGATATAAGCACTAATTTAAGTGCTGGGCTCCTCCTCAAAATATGCATATTATCAAGATATAAAACGTAATATTTCCCCATAGTCATGCATATATTTATAGCCAACAAGGATATGGAAGAAGGATATGTAAGATAAGTAAGATAAGCTCCCCTTTTTTGAAGCACAAGATAGATAAAGAAAACTATGCATGCCAAGACCATGTAAACACATTACCATAAAGTAAAACAAGGCAAATATACATATTATTAATCCATCAATCAAAAACCATTTTAAAACTTCTTCCCCTTTCAAAAGAATTTTATAATAACACATTACATTTCCAAAAGCATTTTAGAAGGGTAGAAAAGTTTTATATTGAAACCACTTATTCCTTTAGATTGATTAAATCCAAGTTAAAAGAGTATTTGAAAGTACATCTCCTCTTTTTTACATTGAACAAGAGCCTTGAAAAGATAAAACACTTTTGAAGAACAAAGCTTATCTTTTAAAGTATGAAGATTAATCTCTATAGAACATTTCAAAAGATTTATTTGGAAACTTTCTTAAATACTCTCTCAAGATTTAATAAACATTTCAAAGTAATGAAGAGAGTACTACATTTATTGTACAAATCGAATGATTTCCAATTTTTCAAGACAATTAGGAGGTGAAAATACTTTCAAGTTCTTAAGACAAGTTCAAAAGATTCTCAATGATATGAAACTTGAAAAGCTTTTTTCAAATATGATAAGAGATTTTGCTTATTTAAATTTTTTTTTTTGTCAAACTATAAACTCTTTTCAAAACAAGTGTATGATTCTCATAGGTGTTATACAACTAAAAGACAATAGATCAAGAGAATCATAGATATTAAACATTCATCATGATGAAATATGCTATAGGGATCAAAGAATGTATAGAACTAATATCAACCATATATGCAATGACAAAATTAGTAAGTTAATATCTAATTAAGCACTTTGTCAGTGCTAAGCATACTTCTCATGTAAGGAAAGCATCTAATCTTTAAGATCAATTTATCAACAAGTATCATATAATTCATAGCATATAGAATACCACAATAGTTTAGGGATAAAGATACTTATTGGGTTAGATAGAAAGTGATGCTCCTTTATAATGTTCTTCATTTATAGGTACTTTGAGTTTGTACTTTCTTCCATTGAGTATTTCATTCCAATGTACTTGAAGAAAGTCTCCTCATGTCCCTTTTCATTTAACTCTTCTCATTTATCCATATATGCTTGACACTTTAATATTTGATGGCTATACTTGAAGCACATAGAGACACATTAAGAGATTGATATCACTAAAAGTGTACTTTTTGAATTTTTGTAGGTGACTCCAACTTCCATGCCTCAAGGCTCCTTGAGAATGTTGTGGTTCTCCATGCCATTCTTTTTATGTTTTCATCACTCTTGAAGAACTTTGAACCATTTCAAATTTTTGAATCTTAAGTAGCATAGTTTCACTTCACTTTAATGCATGCTTGATTTAATAATCACCCTATAATACAATTCATAGTACTTTCTTTGGTATCCACTAATTTTGGATCCATAGGAGATAGTCATTGATTATTAATCCATTATACTCTTATAAATATTAATTTTTCATAGTATGTAAATTGAGCAAAACAAATTAAATAATTAATTACCATTAAGCACATAGCTAATAGCATAAAAGCTTTCATGATATAGACAATTCAAAACATAGCAAGCATACTTAGGCATTGTAAAACCCCATGTACCAAGATATATAATAAATTAATAAGCTATGGTACAATAAGAATAAATATAATCATGTACTAAACAAAATATTCAGATTTTACTAAGAGCACATGATCCTATTAATCACTTAAGACCAACAAGGAATATACCTCAAATTTATTGACTTTACAAGTGAATGTTCATGAGAGGTAAAAACTTTTGATACCTTGGCCTTGTTGATCAAGGAAGCTCTTTTCCTTACCCATTGTTTCTCTTTTGATGTTTTGAATTTTGCAAGTTTCATATTTTGTACTTGAGAAGCTTTGGTTGAAGTCATCTTTCTTCTTTGATCAAAACTTTTACCAATGGGCTTTGGAAGCATTCCCCTTGATGATTCCTTCTTCACTTGACTAATTTGTCCATCCTTTTGAGAAGTTTTCTGCATAATTGAAACGCTAGGAGGACATTTTGGTACCCACTTCATCTTGGGTCCTTGAATATTAGTACTAGAGCCTTTATGTTTTTAGGAACCCAAACCATGTTATTTCTCATATAAGAATTTCTTGTATAATTGCACAAATGAGAAATATGTCTTAGATGACCACAAAAATTGTAAACAAGTGAATTTAATGATGGCTTGGTCCTTTGAAGATCATTTTTGAAAAACTTGAGCCTTTGGTTGTTATTACATTCTATGTTATTTTTGCTACAAGCCTTACTTGAAATTCCATGTGGAATAGCATCAATTTCATTCTTATCAACAACCATGGATTGTAAGCAAATAGAATCATTAGCTTTGGCAAATTCACAATATAAGTTCTCAACTTGATTTTCTAAATTAATGCATTTTTCACAAGAAGTTGAGGTTTCACATTTCAAAGGCATTTCCTCATCAAGAAAAGCATATTCATTTTTCAAAATCTCAATTTCATTTTCAATGGAGGAAATGTTTTCCAAACAAGATAAATTTTTATTTTCTAAATTTGATAAACCATCATACAATTCATCATATGCACATTGTAGCTCATAATAGAAAGGACTATAATTTAGTTTAGCATTATTTACCTCAAAGTCCTTTTTAGCTATATATGAAGTAGTCTCAATTTCTATTATACTTGGCTCTTTAAGAGAATCATCATTTCCCTCATTATTGTCCTTCAAGGATTCAAGAACATCTTCTTTAGGACATTTTTTATGACAAACTTCCTTTAATGACTTTTACTCATCTTGCTCTCTATATACAACTTTATGCAAATGATCATCATTAGCAAGATAGATAACATCAAGAGCATCCCATATATCTTTAGCACTAGAGCAACTTTTAGTTTTAGCATAAGCATCATCATTTAAACTACTTCTCAATATTTGCATTGTTCTAATGTTCAAGGAAAAATATTTCTTATCATAGGCATTCCAAGTATGTTTCGATTTGCATGTAAATCCATCAAGCACAATATCCCACAAATCAATATCAATGGATGACATATAAATTTCCATTCTAACTTTCCAATAAATGAAATTCACACCATCAAAGAATGGTAGTTTATTAATTTCAAAACCATTCATTTTGAAAAGCTTTTAATGGTTGCCAAACAAACAATGATCTTTAACTCCAAGCGGTTAAGCTTTTACCAGAGCACGAAGCTCTGATACCACTTCTTAGTCACGGCAACCATCACCCAAGAGAGGGGGTGAATTGGGTGATTACAAATTTTATTACAACTTTGAGAAATTATATATTTTAATATTTTCAATTAACACATACAGTGGAATAAGTCTAACAAAGGTACAACTATTAAGAATTACTCAAATATAACTTGGGATATATGATGAATCAAGTGAATAAGCTAGATATCAAGTTGTAAGAATCAAAACATCAAGATATGCAATAGATAAATATATATCACTAAATACTGAAATTAAAGAGTGTAAGGAAGAGAAAATCAAACTCAAGAATTTATCCTGGTTCAGCCACCAACCACTTGTGGTCTACATCCAGTCCCCAAGCTTAACCTGAGATTTTCTTCACTATCTCCTAGACTTCACGGGTGCTAGGAAAACTTTTGTACAAATAAGAGCACTCCTCACACCTTGGGATACCTCACCCTTATGCTAGAGCTTCCAATTCTTCAAGCTTTACGGGTGCTTGATGACCTTTACAAATTTGAGCACTCAACACACCTTGAGATACTCACCCTTTGTGTTTGAGCCGCTCTACTTTCAAGGGATACCTCACCCTTACAATTTTGAGGGATGCCTCACCATCTCTTTTAGATAATATAAGGATAGAATTGATAGAAACTCTCTCAAGAGTAGATAATACAAATTAAAGCACTATGGGTATCAATGATTCACACACTTATAGCTCAAAACAGAGTTTTGGAGAAATAGAGAGTGAAAAACGAATTTAATGCTCAAGAGTGATTTTCATATTGTTCTCCAACTTTTCTTTGATGCCCAAACACTTATATTTATAGCCCAATAATATTTAGAGCTGTTGGGTAAAGATTGGAAATGAATTCTTTATGAAAACTAGCCGTTTTATGACCGTTGGGAACGTTTCTGATAATATTTTATTCGAATAAGAACACTGTTATTTGAATAAATATTGTGTTATTCGAATAACACGTGTGTTATTTGAATAAATCCACTTATAGCACACCAGGAAGTGTTTTCTGCAACTTGTTATTTGTAACGCCCCTTTTTGAAAGGGAACGTCACATTGTCAATTACAGTGCGGAAATAAAATTCTCTAAGTTAAGACCCGATTCCTTTTAATATAATATATATTTACTTGATTATAGTTGGGTATTTAAATTGGCGAATATATTTATTTATTTTTATTGATATAATAACCATAATTAATAACCACGTTGACGAAACATAAATAGGAATAAAGGATAAAAGCAAATGTAAAGCATACATAAGAATTAACATTTCATCTTCATATATATATATATATATATATATATATATATATATATATATTCATCAAATTGTTTAGTTACAAAGCCTGGTATATCAAAAAGCAAAACTATACCTGCCCCCAAAGGATTATACATACACATCCCCACGGTATCAGAATATACAGCCCACTACAGTCAAAACATCAGGCCCCCAAAATAAAATACTGGTAGCCCTCAATAGCTACAAGTAAAATCAATCCCTTAAATGAGAAGGAATCGTGTCAGGATCCTCTTCAGGATCCTTTGCGAGGTCGTCCTTAGGGACCTCCTCGGGATCTTCCTCATCAGAGGAAACCACCATAGGAACCGCAGAGTTACGGGACGGGGCTCGAGCTGTGGAATGAAAAGAGTCTTCCCGCAGGGTGTAATAATGGTCACCCCACATCTCACGTATAGGAAAATGAAATTCCAGATGTAGGCTAATACAGCAGGTGAAAATAGGCGGCTCATGGCGCCTCCAGGCTAGAGATATCGATACATCCCCTAAGTAGACGCAACGCTCGGAGTCAAAGTTAATGTGCCAGCACTCTGGCCCTCCTAAGAAGGTCAGACGCACATCTCCCAGAAATCTGTGCGTGCGTGCCTCCATGTTCTTCAGCAGTCGCTAGTCGAGGTGAGGCCAAAAATTGGGGAAATCGGGAGCTTCCGTTTCCTTGCAGTCGTCTTCGATGGAACGCAATATACAGACAAACAGTAATGGAGAAACAGAAAAGAGGTAAGACGTCCTACCATCATTACCAATTATAGCATCAAGAAACCAAATGGCGCAAAGCGCCCACATAGCAGTTTTGACAGCAATAATGATAGTAAACATTTAGTAGCAGTTAAAATCAACTAAACAGTTCCAGGCAGTCATATATATATATTGGCAATGCAACAGTTCTAATTATAATAACAATAAATGCTAGATGATTCATGGACTCACTATGCACATGCATTCAATAGTCAAAATCCTACTCCATGGAGCTAGACACAACGGTCGGAGAGAAAGATCAGGAGACACGTCTGCAACTCGGCTGCCGAGGCCAAAATGCTATAATTCATCAATTTATCCACGTGCACATCATGGCATTGTACAGACAGTCTATGCTAGATCATGATATAGTACAGTGTCTCGGTCCGGATCGTCAGTGCGTTTGCATCAGTCTACCCCACAGACAGAAGAGCTACCAACTGTCCATTGTGAGGTACCCACACCCTGACGCCCCCAAGGTCAACAAAAGACCTTCACTTGTCTATTCGCACCCGCACTAAGGTGTGTTCAACTCCTAGGCAACTAGGCCTTACAACAGTCCAACGAACATTCACAATGCATACAGACTCTATGCATATTCATGTGTGATCATTATTACATACTATTCCACAATATGCCACAATTGGCCAAAGCAGGAATCAACACAATCATTGGTCACTCACATGAACCCACAATATCATAATCAATACTTTTTTGAAGTGTATTATGAATTCTTACTTAGATTTAGCTTTTCTTACGAAGTTTGTCTCTAAAGAAATTCTCTTAATTAACTAAATCCTCTTAGGTAATTTATTCACATACCCTTAGAAGGTTATTCTAAGATCTCAAAGTCTCACACTCTCTTGTTCTTACCCTAACGAAGGTTACCCAAAGCCTCATGAAAATTCCATTCTAGGTTCTTTAAAATTTATGAATCTCAGTATAATTAAATTTTTCCAATTAGCTAATTCTGGCATCCTATTTCCATTGATTTAATCCCTAGGTGTTAGGTGATAAATTACACTTTTGAATTTGACGGAGGCAATGTATCTAGTATAAAATTGAAGCTACCTTTCGACGAAAAGTCACATGGCTGATTGATGAGAGGTGTCAGTCATAAGGTGAGTTAGTGACGAAAAGGGTTGTGTTACAATTTTGACAAGAATGGTTAAAAATCGATTTCTGTCGAATGAAGATCAAAAACTATTGAATATACTAGAAAATTAGCAGAAATCCTTTTTTCGACGGATGGGTGTTGACGTTGGAGAAATCTTCCAAGTGTCGAACCGACGAAAACACAAAATGGTCAGAAATTCAAATTTGACGGATATTGACATTGGAGAAGTTTCTATTCAATGGCCAGAAGTCTTAACTCGATGGATATTGGCATTTTTACTCGACGAATCTTGACATCCTTACTCGACGGATATTGACATTGTGCTTAACGGTCAGAAGATCAAATTCGACGAATATGGTCATAAGATCAAATTCAACGGATATGGTCAGAAGTCTAAACTCGACGGATTTGGTCAAAAGACCAAATTCGACGGATATGATCAGAAGTCTAAACTCGACAGATTTGGTCAGAAGATCAAATTCGACAGATATGGTCAGAAGTCTAAACTCAACGAATTTTGGCATTCTACTAAATGGTTAGGAGTTCAAGTTATTACAATTGTTCACCAAAAATCCCTAAACTTTTGGGCTCAAAACCGTGGCCATCCGAGAACTAATCCGACGTCATCTCCTCCCATGTTATACGTTCCAATCCACTCAGACATGTCAATATACATAAAATAACCTAATAGCACAAACATATTACAAACAACATGCAAATACAGGATGACCCTCAATGGGGTTCCCTCACTACCAATCTCAGACAACGTTTCTAAATGCTAATAGAGGTTGAGGAGGAGTGTCTTCCTCTTACCTTAGAGAAGCACAAAGAAAGGATGCTCCTTTTTGCTTAGAAATTTCGTGCTTAGCTTCCTGAAAGTCCTAGAACATTCAAACTTAAAAAATCAAAACCAAATCTTGAAATGGATACCCATGGTCACCAAAATGATCGTGGGTCACGAAAATGAGAAGAGAGGCAGTGAAAGCCATGAGCTTTTTACCTTAAAGCTCTAACCTTTAAGCTTCAAAGGTGGAAAATGATGAAGATGGAGAGAATGGTGAACTCCTAAAGATGACTTCCTCAAAGATGGTGGTCCTCCAAACACGAAGTGGGTGCAAGGAGTGTGACAGCTTCAAGATAAAATGGAGGTGTGGGTGGTAAGGGTGCTGCTGCTGTGGAGTGAAAAGAGAAAGGAGAAAGAGAGCAGACGTGAGGGGGGAGAAAATGAGAGAAGTGAAATTGTAATATGCCCCCTTAGTCAACCGTGCAGCACCAAAAAGGGAGGAGAGAGAAAGAAGTGGTTGGAGGAAGCTTCCTAGACGCTTCCCTCAAAGCTTCCTTGAGAAGCTTCGCACGCTTCTCGATAAAGTGCATAGTAAACTTGTCTCCTTAATTAAATACATCCGATAGATGATTAATTACACTGTTAGAATTATTTTCTCAGTGAATAAAAGTTACAATTGATGAAAATAATATTTTATTATTCGTCAGATAATTTTATGATACCGCGATTTTATCTTGCAGATAAAACCTCAAAAAATGTAAACCTCGCAAACTGTGCCCGGCCTTGGGTTTAGTAAGATCCCCCGTCGACACGTTGACAGTTCAAGGTTTACCAGCCTCAAGGAAAATATTTCGTTATCCCGGCTCCGCTCAGTGTGCACGTAAAATGAAAAATATATTAAAATATTCATCATTTCCAAAAAAATCCATAAAAATTCCTAAAAATCATAAATATTATAAAATGATTATTTATAGTGAAATAAAGAATTTTTGGGATGTTACAACACTCCCCTTCTAAAAAGGAATTTCATCCTCGAAATTTACATACCTTAGAATAACTGTGGGTGTTGCTCCTTCATCTTGTCTTCCAGCTCCCAGGTTGCATCTCCAGTCATCTCGTTCCAGATTACCTTCACCAATGCGATCTCATTGCCTCTTAATTGCTTTATCCTTCTATCCTCGATTCTTACAGGAGGTGCCACATAAGTTAAGTTTTCTTTTAATTGTACTGTATCCGGTGCTATGACATGACTTGGGTCAGGAAGGTATTTTCGAAGTTGTGACACATGGAAAACATTATGAATGTTTGAAAGCAAAGGAGGTAAGGCTATTTGGTAAGCTACGGGACCTACTCGACGAATGATTTGGTATGGTCCAAGAAATTTTGGAGTGACCTTTCTAGATTTTAGGGCCCAGCCTACCCTAGTCGTAGGTGTGACTTTCAGGAATATATGCTCGCCTTCCTCAAACTCAGGAGGCTTTCTCCTTTGGTCTGCATAACTCTTTTTCCAACTCTGAGCCGTCCTCATCTTTTCTTGAATCATCTTAACCTTCTCAGTTGTCTGTTGTATAATCTCTGGTCCAATAGTAAGGCGCTCGCCATCTTGGTACCAACATAGAGGTGTTCGACACCATCGTCCATACAGAGCTTCATAGGGTGCCATCCCTATGCTCAAATGATAACGGTTGTTGTACGTGAATTCTATCAATGGTAGAACTTCATCCCAACTTCCAGTCTGTTCTATGGTACAAGCTCTAAGCAAATCTTCCAAAGATTGGATCGTCCTCTCTGATTGACCATCGGTCTATGGGTGATAAGCAGAACTCAGACGTAACTTCGTCCCCAACGCTTCTTGCAAACTCTTCCAGAAATTTGAAGTAAATCTCGGATCTCTATCCGAAACAATACTTGTAGGCACACTGTGCAGTCGAACAATCTCTCCAATATAGATCTGAGCCAGTCTCTCCAGTTTGTATCTTATGTCGATCGGGAGAAAATGTGCTGATTTCGTGAGTCGGTCCACGATTACCCAAATCGAATCATGACCTTTTCTTGTTCTTGGCAATCCAACTACAAAATCCATTGCAATGCTATCCCACTTCCATTCAGGAATAGACAACGGTTGCAGCAATCCCGCTGGTCTCTGATGTTCCACTTTAGCTTTTTGACAAACTAGACACATCGATATGCGTCTAGTGACGTCACTCTTCATTCCATGCCACCAGAACAACTTCTTCAAGTCTTGATACATTTTTGTTATGCCCGGATGCATACTCAGTTGGCTTGTGTGAGCATGGTTGATGATATATTCTCTAAGTTCTTGGTCACGGGGAATACAAACTCTCCCACGGAATCTCAGAATTCCGTCTGTTCCTTCCGCAAATGCTGTTTCATTACCTTGCTTCATCTGTTCCCTCACTTCTTGCAAAAACTCGTTAACCTTCTGCTTTTCCCTTATGTCATCCATCAGCTCACTTGTGATGGTAACCATATTCATACAAATCTTCCCTGGTTCTAACTCCACAAAAGACCATACATCTCTGAATTACTCTATCATATCATTTTCCTTGATCATCAGGGCAGAGACACTGATCATCTTCCTACTCAGGGCATCTGCCACAACATTTGCCTTGCTAGGGTGATACAGAAGTTGGAAATCATAATCCTTTAGGAACTCTAACCACCTTCGCTGCCTCATGTTCAACTCCTTTTGATCATACAAATACTTCAGACTTTTGTGATCACTGAAAATGTTGAACGTTGCTTCGTAGAGAAAATGCCTCCATATCTTCAGAGCAAAAACTACAGTCGCTAACTCTAAGTCATGCATCGGGTAGTTCTTCTCGTGCACTCGCAACTGCCTTGAAGCATAAGCCACTACCCTTCCATGCTGCATAAGTACAGATCCCAGTCCTTGGTAAGAAGTGTCACAGTACACTTCAAACTGCTCATTTGGATCGGGTAGCACTAACACTGGTGAGGTAGTCAGCCGATTCTTCAACTCTTGGAAACTCTGCTCACAGCTGTCGGTCCACTCAAAAGCTTGGTTCTTCCTTGTGAGTTGTGTAAGTGGTCCAGCAATCTTGGAGAATCCCTCAATGAACCTCCGATAATATCCTGCTAAACCCACAAAGCTTCGGATCTCCGTTATTGACTTCGGCCTTTCCCACTGCAGCACTGCCTCCACTTTCGATGGATCCACTGCAATCCCATCCTTCGAGATCACGTGACCCAGAAATTTAACTTCTTCCAGCCAGAACTCACATTTCGACAGTTTGGCATACAATTCCTTCTCCTTCAGAATCTGAAGAACTATACTGAGGTGTTCAGTATGGTCCTCCTGATTTTGAGAGTATACCAGAATGTCATCAATGAAGACCACAACGAATCTGTCCAAGTAAGGACGAAAGATTCGGTTCATGTAGTCCATAAAGATAGCTAGTGCATTCGTCACGCCAAATGGCATCACAAGGTATTCGTAATGACCGTATCAGGTACGAAAAGCAGTCTTGGTTATATCCTCCGTCTTTACTCGTATCTGATGATACCCAGATCGCAGATCGATCTTCGAAAACACCACTGCTCCCTTCAGTTGGTCCATTAAGTCATCAATTCTTGGGAGTGGATATTTGTTCTTGATCGTTACTTTGTTCAGCTGCCAATAGTCCACACATAATCTTGATGTGCCATCCTTCTTGCGAACTAACAGTACTGGTGCTCCCCACGGTGACACACTTGGTCTGACAAATTACTTTTCCAAAAGCTCTTCTAACTGTTTCTTGAGCTCAGCTAACTCTGTCGGTGCCATCCTATAAGGTGCTATAGACACGGGACCAGCTCTCGGTACTAGGTCGATAGCAAACTCTATCTCTTGAGCCGGTGGTAAACTAGGTACATCCTCAGGAAAAACTTCGGGAAACTCATTCACCACTGGAATTGTGTTCACATCAACCTCGCTCTCGACTTTCAAAGAAGACAGTAGCATGTATCCGTGAGCTCCTTCTTTCAAGAGAGCTTGAACTCGGTTGGCCGTTAGAAATCTATAATTCTCATGTATGGGAAAAACTATGGTCTTTCTGGAATAGTCTAACAGAACATGGTTGGAAGACAACCAGTCCATCCCTAAGACAATATCTAGTTGGGAAAGGGGTAAACAGATCAGATCGACTGAAAAGATTCGACCTTCAATAACCAATGGATAGTTTAGACAGACTTTGGTAGTAACTACCGGTTTATCAGTGGGGGTAGAAACAGTTAAGTCAAAAGGTAAAGACGACACAGGTAGACCCAGCCTTTGCACACAGTCATACGATATAAAAGAATGGGTTGCCCTAGAGTCATACAGTACAGTTAAAAGATTACCTTCTATGGTGCCTTCCCCTTGTATCAAATCTTCGAATTCGGAGGCTTCAGCACTGCTCATGGTGTGAACTCGCCCTCCAGCTTGTGGTTTCTTGGCTCTTGCGGCATTCATTGAAGGTTCGGCCTTCGCCTGATTGCAGTCTCGGGACACGTGGCCAGGTTTGCCACATCTGAAGCAAATGACTCCCTTTATGGTACAGTCCTTCGTGAGATAGTCTTTCCACACTTCATGCATTTAGAAGGATACGCCGTGTTCTGGCCAATCCGGTTCCCAGTAGAACCTCCACTAGAACTTCCACCCATGGTTTGTTACTGATTTCCCATTGGTCGGGAGTATGGCTTCTTCTGGAAGCGGTTAGCACTGTTATTGCCGCCTCTTTAGAACCTCGTAGGCCCAAAGTTTTTGTTCCTCGTATCTCTAGATTACTCTAAAGCCTCTACCTCACAGCAAGTATCCAGCAGTTCTGAGAATTCATTGATCTTCAGGGTGATCACAGCCTTCTTCACTTCGTACCTCAGTCCTTCTGTGAATCTTTGGCATTTCCATGCTTCATTTGGTTGATGCTGAGAGTACGTCGAAAACTGTGACAAGTTTTCAAATCTGGCCGCATACTCACTAACGGTCTTATTCCCTTGTCGTAAGTTAAGAAATTCTGACTCTTTCGCGTGTCTTGCGCTTGCAGGAAAATACTTATCTAGGAACTTCTCCTTGAACAAGTCCCAAGTAATCTCGCGGTTTACAGCTTGTAACATTCTCTGCACTCCGTTCCACCAGTTTTTAGCATTGCCTACCAGCATAAAAGTAGCATAGTTCACCTTCTTGTCCTCAGCGCAGTTCATTCCTCGAAAGACTTTTTCTAACTCCTTGATCCATAGACTAGCCTTGTCCGGATCAAATTCTCCTTTGAATTGAGGAGAGTTGTTGCATCGAAACTCCGCCAAGTTCTGAGCATCTACAGTAGCCTCTAGCTATTGAGCAGCTCGCTCTTGTTGTTGTGCAACTCTCTCTTGTTGCTGAGTAGCTTGCTCGGTTTGTTGTGCGACGGCCTCAGCCATCCTCTGCATCGTCGTAATGGCTACTGCCATGTCTTCCCTTCGTGCCATCTTACTTTCTCAAGTCGGATTAACTGAAAACACAAAAAAGTCAGTTCCATTCACTAAGGATACCAAACAATACACCTTTGCGTATACTATTCAGAGAACACACAACACAAACAAGACAGATTCAATCACAAGACCCAAAGAAACATAAACCGGGGCTCTGATACAAACTTAATGTAACGCCCCTTTTTCGAAGGGAACGTCACATTGTCAATTACTGTGCGAAAATAAAATTCTCTAAGTTAAGACCCGGTTCCTTTTAATATAATATATATTTACTTGATTATGGTTGGGTATTTAAATTGGCGAATATATTTTTTTTTTGTTGATATAATAACCATAATTAATAACCACGTCAACGAAACATAAATAGGAATAAAGGATAAAAGCAGATGTAAAGCATACATAAGAATTAACATTTCATCTTCATATATATATATATTCATCAAACTGTTTAGTTACAAAGCCTGGTATATCAAAAAGTAAAACTATACCTGCCCCCAAAGGATTATACATATGCATCCCTACAGTATCAGAATATACTGCCCACTACAGTCAAAACATCAGGCCCCCAAAATAAAATACTGGTATAGGAAAAGAGTCTTCCCGCTGGGTGTAATAACGGTCACCCCACATCTCACGTATAGGAAAATGAAATTCCAGACGTAGGCTAATACAGCAGGTGAAAATAGGCGGCTCATGGCGCCTCCAGGCTAGAGATATCGATACATCCCCCAAGTAGACGCAGCGCTCAGAGTCAAAGTTGATGTGCCAGCACTCTGGCCCTCCTAAGAAGGTCAGACGCACATATCCCAGAAATCTGTGCGTGCGTGCCTCCATGCTCTTGAGCAGTCGCTAGTCGAAGTGAGGCCAAAAACTAGGGAAATCGGGAGCTTCCATTTCCTTACAGTCGTCTTCGATGGAATGCAATATACAGACAAACAATAATGGAGAAACATAAAAGAGGTAAGACATCCTACCATCATTACCAATTATAGCATCAAGAAACCAAATGGCGCAAAGCGCCCACATAGCAGTTTTGATAGCAATAATGGTAGTAAACATTTAGTAGTAGTTAAAATCAACCAAACAGTTCCAGGCAGTCATATATATATATTGGTAATGCAACAGTTCCAATTATAATAACAATAAATGCCAGATAATTCATGGACTCACTATGCACATGCATTCTATAGTCAAAATCCTACTCCATGGAGCTAGACACAATAGTCGGAGAGAAAGATCAGGAGACACGTCTGCAACTCGGCTGCCGAGGCCAAAATGCTATAATTCATCAATTTATCCACGTGCACATCGTGGCATTGTATAGACAGTCTACGCTAGATCATGATATAGTATAGTGTCTCGGTTCGGATCGTCAGTGTGTTTGCATCAGTCTGCCCCATGGACAAAAGAGCTACCAGCTGTCCATTGTGAGGTACCCACACCCTGATGCCCCCAAGGTCAACAAAAGACCTACACTTGTCTATTCGCACCTGCACTAAGGTGTGTTCAACTCCTAGGCAACTAGGCCTTACAACAGTCCAACGGACATTCACAATGCATACAGACTCTATGCATATTCATGTGTGATCATTATTACATACTATTCCACAATATGCCACAATTGGCCAAAGCAGGAATCAACACAATCATTGGTCACTCACATGGACCCACAATATCATAATCAATACCTTTTTGAAGTGTAATATGAATTCTTGCTTAGATTTAGTTTTTCTTACAAAGTTTGTCTCTAAAGAAATTCTCTTAATTAACTAAATCCTCTTAGGTAATTTATTCACATACCCTTAGATGGTTATTCTAAGATCTCAAAGTCTCACACTCTCTTGTTCTTACCCTAACGAAGGTTACCCTAAGCCTCATGAAAATTCCATTCTAGGTTCTTTAAAATTTATGAATCTCAGTATAATTTAATTTTTCCAATTATCTAATTCTGGCATCCTATTTCCATTGATATAATCCCTAGGTGTTAGGTGATAAATTACACTTTTGAATTCGACGGAGGCAATGTATCTAGTATAAAATTGAAGCTACCTTTCGACAAAAAGTCACATGGCTGATTGATGAGAGGTGTCAGTCATAAGGTGAGTTAGTGACGAAAAGGGTTGTGTTACAATTTTGACAAGAATGGTTAAAAATCGATTTCTGTCAAATGAAGGTTCTGTCGAATGAAGATAAAAAACTATCGAATATACTAGAAAATTAGCAGAAATCCTATTTTCGACGGATGGGTGTTGACGTTGGAGAAATCTTCCAAGTGTCGAATCGACGAAAACACAAAATGGTCAGAAATTCGAATTCGACAGATATTGACATTGGAGAAGTTTCTTTTCAATGGCCAGAAGTCTTAACTCGACGGATATTGGCATTCTGACTCGATGAATCTTGACATCCTAATTCGACAGATATTGACATTGTGCTTAACGGTCAGAAGATCAAATTCGACGAATATGGTCATAAGATTAAATTTGACAGATATGCTCAGAAGTCTAAACTCGACGGATTTGGTCAGAAGATCAAATTCGACGAATATAATCAGAAGTCTAAACTCGACGGATTTGGTCAGAAGATCAAATTCGACAGATATGGTCAGAATTCTAAACTCGACGAATTTTGGCATTCTACTAAATGGTTAGGAGTTCAAGTTATTACAATTGTTCACCAAAAATCCCCAAACTTTTGGGCTCAAAACTATGGCCATCCGAGAACCAATCCGACGTCATCTCCTCCCATGTTATACATTCCAATCCACTCAGACACATCAATATACATAAAACAACCCAATAGCACAAACACATTACAAACAACATGCAAATACAAGATGACCCTCAATGGGGTTCCCTCACTACCAATCTCAGACAACGTTTCTAAATGCTAATAGAGGTTGAGGAGGAGTGTCTTCCTCTTACCTTAGAGAAGCACAAAGAAAAGATGCTCCTTTTTGTTTATAAATTTTATGCTTAGCTTCCTAAAAGTCCTAGAACATTCAAACTTACAAAATCAAAACCAAATCTTGAAATGGATACCCATGGTCACCAAAATGACCGTGGGTCACGAAAATGAGAAGAGAGGAAGTGAAAGCCATGAGCTTTTTACCTTAAAGCTCTAACCTTTAAGCTTCAAAGGTAGAAGAGGATGAAGATGGAGAGAATGGTGAACTCCTGAAGATAACTTCCTCAAAGATGGTGGTCCTCCAAACACGAAGTGGGTGCAAGGAGTATGACAGCTTGAAGATAAAATGGAGGTGTGGGTGGTAAGGGTGCTGCTGCTGTGGAGTGAAAAGAGAAGGGAGAAAGAGAGCATACGTGAGGGGGGAGAAAATAAGAGAAGTGAAATTGTAATATGCCCCCTTAGTCAACCGTGCATCACCAAAAAGGGAGGAGAGAGAAAGAAGTGGTTGGAGGAAGTTTCCCTCAAAGCTTCCTTAAGAACCTTTTCGCGCTTCTCGATAAAGTACATAGTAAGCTTGTCTCCTTAATTAAATACATCCGATAGATGATTAATTACACTATTAGATAAAAGTTACAATTGATGAAAATAATATTTTATTATTCATTAGATAATTTTATGATCCCGCGATTTTATCTAGCAGATAAAATCTCGAAAAACGTAAATCTCGCAAACTATGCCCGGCCTTGGGTTTAGTAAGATCCCCCGTCGACACGTTGACAGTTCAAGGTTTACCAGCCTCAAGGAAAACATTTCGTTATCCCAGCTCTGCTCAGTGTGTACGCAAAATGAAGAATATATTAAAATATTCATCATTTCCAGAAAAATCCACAAAAATTCCTAAAAATCATAAATATTATAAAATGATTATTTATAATGAAATAAAGAATTTTCGGGATGTTACATTATTCGAATAACACTTTGGTTATTCGAATAAATCTTCAAAAACACGTTCTGGAACATTTTTTGGGTTGTGTTTTTCGAATTACACATTTGTTATTCGAATAAACTTTTAAAACACGTTCTGAGAAGTTTTCAGGGGTGTAAACTGATTTTAAATGGTCATAACTTCTTCGTTTCTTATCCGTTTTATGCGAATGACCACTCATTGGAAAGATATTTGAGTCTATTTTCATATGAAATAAGTTTTAGTACAAAAATCAAAGTATTTTGAAAGATATGATCAAAAGAGTAACTAAATGTCAGTTTTGTATAACACATACTTGACTATTTTTCATAGAAATGAACTACCACCATGACTAACTTTCCAAAAATAGTTTGTTGGGCATTTAAACATTTTAAAAAAACTTTTAAAGATGTTTAAAACTTGTTTGAGCTTAGTGTGATCCCCATTTACCTTTACAAAAGATCTAAATCCTATAAGTTATTCTTAAAGAACCTTGGGACTTGATCTTTTGCCATGATCAATTTTTGATGTAATCCAAGCTTCCAAAAATTCATTCTCTTCAAATCTTGCAAATGCTTGGAACACCTTTATCATTTTCATTCTTCTTGAGTTGAGCATAGTTATGATCTTTTGCTTTCTTGTTGCAATGCTCACTCTTGGTGCTTGGACTATCCTATAAAATATTACTCACTTAAATAAACATAGTTAGTCCAAATTCATAATTCAATATCTTTATATGCATGATTCATAAATGTATAACTCTAGTTAGTCTAACATGCATATAGGACAATCCAAATAAGATATTTATCAAATACAAATGGATATGCACTATATAGGATGCAACAAAGAACATTTTGCACATTTTCATTTAAATAGAACCAAATCCAATATTAATTCATCATAACTCATATAAAGCAATATTGGATATATTATATGAAGAATGTTACACATATTTCATTGCATGATTATTAAGTGAAATATACTTAGATAAAGTACATAATCATGCATGATACAATATATCTCATTAAGCAAATTTATGTAACATGATCAACATTCTTTTGTGATGCATTTGTCATTTATTAAGCACAACTATAAAGCATAAGCATCATTCTTCTTGTTTTGTATTTGTCATCATCAAAACTTAACATATTAAACCATTGGGGCAAACCTATTTTCACAATCTCCCCCTTTTTGATGATGACAAATCACTAAAGAAAAATATGTTGAACAATGTAAAATAATAGATATTCATGTAAACATATCAAACAATTAAGCACAAGAACATATTTTTATTTCCAATTTTCTCTCCCCCTATTTGACATTAATAAAAAGGCTTAAGAAGGAAATATAATATTTTCTCCCCATATAGGTAAAACTCATGTTGTCAAACAAAGAGTAGGATCATCAAAACCAAAAATTTCTTTAAGTTATTCAAAACATAATTATCTCCCCTTATTTAATTCTACACATGATTCAAGAAAAGAGAAATGAAATAAGTATGCTTTCAAGATATAAAAGATTATTCATGCAATACTTGTCATATTTTAGTACTTCAACTTAGCATATGATAGCAATAAGCTTAAGAAATTATGTCTAACATATAATATCTTGCATACCACATCATAAATAAGTACCACTTGATATCACTTGATAGGAGATACAAAATATTCATGTAAGATCATGGAATTAAGATTTTCAAAATGAAAGATCATATAACTTGCCACATATCAATCATTTCTTGATGAAAGAATCAAAAGATAAGAAGTTTAAGAATGTTTACCTTCTTTTATTAATAGAGGGAAAGAGAATAAGAGATGATCTTTATTGACATGTTGATAGTATTAATAATAAAATACTTCATGTCAAGTAAGGATGTAAGCCAAAAGATATAAGCACCTATTTAAGAGCTAGGCTCCCCCTCAAAATATGCATATTATCAAGATATAAAATGTAATATTTCACCATAGTCATGTATATATTTATAGCCAACAAGGACATGGAAGAAGGATATGTAAGATAAGTAAGATAAGCTCCCCTTTATTGAAGCACAAGATAGATAAAGGAAAATATGCATGCCAAGACCATATAAGCATATTACCATAAAGTAAAACAAGGCAAATATACATATTATTAATCCATCAATCAAAAACCATTTTAAAATTTCTCCCCCTTTCAAAAAGAATTTTATAATAACACATTACATTTCCAAAAGCATTTTAGAAGGGTAGAAAATTTTTATATTGAAACCACATATTCCTTGAGATTGATTAAATCCAAGTCAAAAGAGTATTTGAAAGTACATCTCCTCTTTTTCACATTGAACAAGAGTCTTGAAAAGATAAAACACTTTTGAAGAACAAAGCTTATCTTTTGAAGTATGAAGATTAATCTCTATAGAACATTTCAAAAGATTTATTTGGAAACTTTCTTAAATACTCTCTCAAGATTTAATAAACATTTCAAAGCAATGAAGAGAGTATTACATTTATAACACAAATCGAATGATTTTTAATTTTTCAAGACAATCAAGAGGTGAAAATACTTTCAAGTTCTTAAGACAAGTTCAAAAGATTCTTAATAATATGGAACTTGAAAAGCTTCTTTCAAATATGATAAGAGATTTTGCTTAAATTAAATTTTGTTTTGTCAAACTATAAACTCTTTTCAAAACAAGTGTATGATTCTCATAGGTGTTATACAACTAAAAGACAATAAATCAATAGAATCATAAATATCAAACATTCACCATGATGTAATATGCTATAGGGATCAAAGAATGTATAGAACTAATATCAACCATATATACAATGACAAAATTAGTAAATTAATATCTAATTGAGCACTTTGTCAGTGCTAAGCATATTTCTCATGTAAGGAAAGCATTTAATCTTTTAATATCAATTTATCAATAAGTATCATATAATTCATAGCATATAGAATACCACAATAGTTTAGGGATAGAGATACTTATTGGGTTAGATAGAAAGTGATGCTCCTTTAGAATGTTCTTCATTTATAGGTCCTTTGAGTTTGTACTTTCTTCCATTGAGTATTTCATTCCATTGCACTTGAAGAAAGTCTCCTCATGTCCCTTTTCATTCAACTCTTCTCATTTATCCACATATGCTTGATACTTTAATATTTGATAGCTATACTTGAAGCACATAGAAACACTTGCAAAGCTAACTTTAAAAGTTCTCTAAAACATAGGTTAGCATCAAATATCATTTAAGCTCATTTACAAGCATAATTTAGGTTAATATATAATGTAAAACATGTACCACATTATCAGCCATGCAATATTAGCTCTAACAAGAATAAGGAAGGACATATGCACTTGAATCCAAAAGCATAGGTTAAGCATTTTCAAAGCAAGATCTAAGTTTATCAAGAAAAACTTGATCATCATCAAAACATATATAAGCATTTTGGGGCAAATAATAATCATGTTAGGCATGTAGTATCAAGTAAGGAATTTTAATACTCACACATGCCAAGAACAAAAAGTCCCTTATTGTAATGAAAGAATTGAAAAAAAACATGGAACTATAACTTTCAAAACCAATTACGACTCATTTCAAGATATACTTCAATGTAAGAATAATTGAAGTTCAAAGACAAGTTCAAGGCACAAAAATGAATCATTTACTTCTTGTTTTCAAGATATGAACATATTAAGCAATTTCAAACAAGAAGACATATAACATTTTACTTTTCAATCTCCAAGTGAGTATATAAGACAATTAAGCATTAAAGAGAAATAATTAGAACTACTTATGAGCATGTGTATTTCCATATGTAAACAAGGAGAATTGGTCACAAGCTCAAGAATAGAGGTATTACTCTAAAGCATGTTTTTCCAAATAAGGTGTGTACTTATCTAACATGTCAATACATGTAAAGATACTTTTAAGACATAATGCTAGAAAAAGAACAACTTAAAACATGTTAATGCATAAAATAACTTTTTGCTTATCCAAATATCACATGATATTCTATTTAAAGCATAAATAAGAATAAGAGATTGATATCACTAAAAGTGTACTTTTTGAGTTGTTGTAGGTGACTCCAACTTCCATGCCTCAAGGCTCCTTGAGAATGTTGTGGTTCTCCATGCCATTCTTTTTATGTTTTCATCACTCTTGGAGAACTTTGAACCATTTCAAATTTTCGAATCTTAAGTAGCATAGTTTCACTTCACTTCAATGCATGCTTGAGTTAATAATCACCCTACAATACAATTCATAGTACTTTCTTTGGCATCCACTAATTTTGGATCCATAGGAGTTAGTCATTGATTATTAATCTATTATGCTCTTATAAATATTAATTTTTCATAGTATGTAAATTGAGCAAAACAAATTAAATAATCAATTATCATTAAGCACATAGCTAATAGCATGCTAGCTTTCATGATATATAGACAATTCAAAACATAGCAAGCATACTTAGGCATTGTAGAACCTCATGTACCAATATATATAAAAAATTAATGAGCTATGGAACAATAAGAATAAACATAATCATGTGTTAAACAAAATATTCAGATTTTACTAAGAGCACATGATTCTATTAATCACTTAAGGCCTACAAGGAATATACCTCAAATTTATTGACTTTACAAGTGAATGTTCATGAGAGGTAAAAACTTTTGATACCTTGGCCTTGTTGATCAAGGAAGCTCTTTTCCTTACCCATTGCTTCTCTTTTGATGTCTTGAATTTTGTAAGTTTCACATTTTGTACTTGAGAAGCTTTGGTTAAAGTCATCTTTATTCTTTGATCAAAACTTTTACCAATGGGCTTTGGAAGCATTCTCCTTGATGATTCATTCTTCACTTGACCAATTTGTCCATCCTTTTGAGAAGTTTTCTGCATAATTGAAACGCTAGGAGGACATTTTGGTACCCACTTCATCTTGGGTCCTTGAATGTTAGTACTAGAGCCTTTATGTTTTTTAGTAACCCAAACCATGTTATTTCTCATATAAGAATTTCTTCTGTAATTGCACAAATGAGAAATATGTCCTAGATGATCACAAAAATTGCAAACAAGTGAATTTAATGATGGCTTGGTCCTTTGAAGATCATTTTTGAAAAACTTGAGCCTTTGGTAATTATTACATTCTATGTTATTTTTGCCACAAGCCTTACTTGAAATTCCATGTGGAATAACATCAATTTCATTCTTATCAATAACCATGGATTGTAAGCAAATAGAATCATTAGCTTTAGCAAATTCACAATATAAGTTCTCAACTTGATTTTCTAAATTAATGCATTTTTCACAAGAAGTTGAGATTTCACATTTCAAAGGCATTTCCTCATCAAGAAAAGCATATTCATTTTTCAAAATCTCAATTTCATTTTCAATGGAGGAAATGTTTTCCAAACAAGATAAATTTTTATTTTCTAAATTTGATAAACCATCATACAATTCATCATATGCACATTGTAGCTCATAATAGAAAGGACTATAATTTAGTTTAGCATTATTTACCTCAAAGTCCTTTTTAGCCATATATGAAGTAGTCTCAATTTCTAGTATACTTGGCTCTTTAAGGGAATCATCATTTTCCTCATTGTTGTCCTTCAAGGATTCAAGAACGTCTTCTTTAGGACATTTTTTATGACAAGCTTCCTTTAATGACTTTTGCTCTTCTTGCTCTCTATATACAACTTTATGCAAAGGATCATCATTAGCAAGATAGATAATATCAAGAGCATCTGTAACACCCTCCTTAGGGCATCACACTTCATGTTACTCAATTACCAAATTACCCCTTCATTGGAAAATCGTGCTTTGTGATGTAAATACGAGTTATAAAATTTCTTGATGATAGTAAGATAAACTTAACAGAAAATAAAAACATAACAATATTGTCACAAATTATTTACATCGTATATACACAAGTCATAGTATTGTCATATTTTAATATTTATAAACTAGACTCTCAAAATATTTAAACTTTAATTTAAACTAACATACTGCCCAAGTATTACTACACAGCAGAACCCTCAGACGGGTCCTCCTCAGACTCCTCAGAAAATAGAAGTCTGACTTGACGCGAAGTCCTACAGACAGGTGTCCGCGCAGACAACACTATACTAGTCGCACTAGGAGTACGATAGTATACTCCCCAATACTGTCTAATTGACAATGGAAACTCTAGGTGTACATTAATATTTACCCTAATTTTCAAGATATAGCCTACTTAAAATAGTGTTTAAGTTTCCCTATGTAGCAAATACGCTCTCTTTTCAGGTCAACGTGCCACGCCTCTAATCCTCCACGAAACGTCGATCTCGTATACCCTAGGAAACAAGGCACCTCCATTTTCTAGAACTCAGCATCCTTTACCGGAATCTATTCTTCCTCAGGTTCTTGCTCAAGTTCTCGCTCAATGTCTTTAAAATTATAAATACAATATAGAATAGACATAGAAAGAGGTGAGATCACCTACGCCAATACCAGTATGGTAGCAATGAAGATAAACACATACAATATCTCAAACTAGCACATCATACATAATTACAGTTATGCCACCAACATCATTTATCATCAGAACTCATGTAATAAGCAATAATTACAATCATGCCATTATCAATAATCAACTATTCAATAAATCAATTATCATAAATCATTATTACGATAATGCCCTCACTATCTACATGTATGCATACAGACTCAATTTCCTACTCCATGGAGCTAAAACTCATATCGGAAAGAGTGATCGAAAAGATCTGTCTGCATTAATATGCCTTAGACCACGTGCTCAATTTTTGCACATCTAGCATATGCACCACAGTCTTTATCAAATCTTGATTAGGGATAGTGTCTCGGTCCGAATCATCGGTGTGTTGCATCGGTCTAACCTACGGTACAGAAGCGCTGTCATTTGCCCATTGTAGGCAACCCGCACCCTGATGCGCCCAAGGTCAATGAGTGACCTACACTACGCATATCACACCCACTCAGGAGGTGTATTCTTTCCTAGGCAATCAGCCTTATTCAGTCCATCGGACCTTTCCAATGCATGTACTATGCACCTTTCACAATTTCAATTCATTATATCATATTCTCAATTCAATTTCTTTTCCTCATATTTTCAATTCAATTTCTTTATCTCATATTCGAGGTCCTCATATAGGCCCAACAGTATCATTACTGTAAATTCATCGCGAAACCATATTTTCACAGTTTCTCAATCGTGTAAAATATTTTTCACACGTTTTAAATCAAAAATATTATTTTTCTCATTGAACATCAAAATTTGACTTTATTTTCTATATTTGCATAATAACCCCTCAAAACATAATATTTACATTTTAGTCCTCACTTAAATAATAATTTCACAACAGTCCCTCATAAAATTCATATTTACAAAATCGTCCCTTATAAAATTATATTTATGAAATTATCCCTCATAAAATTCATTTTTACAAGATAGTCCATCTTTTATAAAATATTTACAATATAGTCCCTCTAAAATCAATAATTGTAATATGACCCCATTAAAAATAAAAATTATAATATCACCCCTCTAAAAATCATATTTATAATATGGCCCCTTTTTAAAACAAAAATTATAATATTACCCCTCTAAAAATCGGTATTTGCATTGTTTCCCCAAAAATGTTATTTCTTTCATTTACTCCATATATCACAGCTCAAATTTTACAGACGCACCTCTAAACCCATAGGGTGAGCTATACGTCAATAAACTTCAAGTATTGACATCCAATTTTATTTCATAACCCATTTACTTAATTATATCAAATTGTTTTTCCAAAATCATTTTACTTTGCTATACTCAAACTTTTTTTCAAATTCAATTCCTTTTCATTTAAATCTTTAATTCTCATTTGAATCCATCATTTTCAGGACTTTGGTCCTCTTTTTCATGTTATGGCCGTGAGCCATCAAGCTCTTTGGAGCTCTCATAAATTCGTTTCCATATGTTATTCACATTTACTTTACTCATACATTTTCATGCATTCAATTTCATACATACAAACATATATCAAAGCAATAAACATAATATCACACATGCAAACACAATTATAAAACCATAGACACCAAAATCACAAACAAAGAGACATCAAACAATAAGTGAATAAACCCTTATGGGTTTTTCACTATACACAACCATCCCCACACCACCAAATCATGATTGGTGAGGTAAAATCTCCCTCTTACCTCTTAAAGACAAGCTTTTCAAACTCCTCTCATTCTCCTTGTTTTCGTGTGGCTCACAAACAATTCCTAACAATTCTAAAACAATTAGTAAAATCACATACAAAGCTTTATAATAACAAACAATGGAACAAACATGGTTTAGAAAATCATAAACATGAATTTAAACCACAGAAATCAAGGTTTACCTCTAGGGAAGTAAGATAGAAGTGGGATTTTGAAACACTTGGAGTGGGATTTTGGGAAAACATTCTAAATGGAAAGTGTTTAGAATGTTGTTAAGCTTTAGGAAATGGTGAGAGTGAAAATTATAGGTGATGGATGGTGTTTGTAGGGTGCTTGGCCGAACCATATGATGAGAAAAGGAAGGAAAATATGCTTTAGTGTTCTTGGAATTTTTTAGAAGAAAAGATGAAAGCTTTTTAGTGAAATAGAAAATTGAATATTGAGAGAGTAAATGGAAATTTCTTCTTCTTTGTAGTGAGAGTCATGGAGATTTAAGTGATATACATGACTCAAAATATCACCAATTGGATGCACATGGATGTGTACATGGCATATGTCATCAATTTGACTTTGCATGGCTATTTGGATTGTTCAAGATTCATGTAGAACCTCCCCAAGCTGCTGCCAAAACCGTGGGACTCCTTGAGTGTTTAGGGAATTAATTGTTTTCAATTTACACCTAATTGCATGCTAATTAATTAGGTAATTAGTTAGGTTAAATTTCCTAATCATTCTTAATTAAAATTCTAACTATATAACTAATTAATTAAACATATTATTTTATATATTATAACCTCTAATTAAAATTAGGATATCTAATTAAGAATTAGATTATAACTAATTAATAATTAATTTGGTTTACTTAGCTTGTTAATTAGGCCATTAGATTAATAAAATTAGGTTTAATTAGTTACTAATCAAATTCAAGCCACTATTGTTGACTTCATCTTAGCCATTGAATTCAACTTGGTTTCCTATCCATTGATATCATCTACGGTGGATATTACTTAGTAGTTTTATCAGGATTCGTTTTACACCATTGATCGGATCAACGGTTATGATCAAAAGCATCTAAATTATGCTTTTCATCCAAGGGTCCATATTGAAGTTTATGCTTCTTTGTTTGACTCATTCTCATTGGTTTAAAAAGTCAAGCCACCTATTTTGACTTGTTCTTATTGGTTCAGAATTCTATTCAGTCAGAATCGTTGACTGCTACACTAAATATGGGCCCCACGAACATTTTCGGGTCCACAAGTAGATTTTCTACTGTTTTTAAGACAGTAGGTACTGTTGAATAAAATAATATTATAATAATATAAAATTATTTTATTACACAGTTAAATCCTAAAAATTATAAGATTAATATATATATCAATCAAAATTGGGTTTAGTAAGATCCCACAGCTCCAATTTATTAAAATAAGAATTTTCCCGACCCAAAAATTATTATTTTCTTTACCCGGAGCAAATCACACAAAACAATCAAAAATAGTATCGAAATAATCAAATTATTTTTATATTGCACAGAAAACATAAACTAGTGTAATTCTGTCAGTTCTGTAACATAGTCTAAAATTTGGGGTGTTACAATACTCCCCCTCTAAAAAGAAGTTTCGTCCTCGAAACTTGACATACACTTACAATAAAAATAGATACTGAATTGAGATCTTCAGCATGTTCCTTCGAATTTCGAGAATAAGTCAAAATATTGCCAATAATGACAAATTTGCTTAGTTAAGAAAGAACGATTCTATTTATATAATTTGTGAATATCGCAAAAACATCCTTTACCCTGAATGGTAATATTAAATACTCATAGTGTCTGTAATGCATCCGCAAAACTATCTTGGAACATTCTCTACTTTTATGCGAATCTGATAATAATCAGCACATAAATCGATCTTAGAGCAAACAGCGATTTCCTTCGTTTGGTCTTCTAGTTCCCCTGTTGTCACATCATTCCAAATTTTCTTCATCAAGATAAGTTGTTCTACTTGCCTATTTTTAATCTTAATAGAAACTGTCTCATAGATCAAGTTTTCTTTTAATCGCACTGTATTTGGTACTATAACATAAGTTGAATCAAGAATAATCCTTCTTAATTGAGATATATGAAAGACACTTTGAAGGTTATAAGGAAAAGTAATAAAACTATTTGGTAGATTGCTAGATTAGTCCAACAAAGAATTTGAGATGGTCTTATAGATTTCGAAATGAACATGGTCCAATAATTTTAGAAATGAACTTTTTGGATTCAAATCCAAAAATCTCAGGTCTAGGAAACACTAATGGTACATTGTAACAATCTAGTAGGATATGGTTGGAAAAAAACTAATCCATTTATAAAGTCAGGCTCTCAAATAGTTGTAATTTTAGATAAACAAATCAAATCAACAGAAAAGATTTGATATCCAATAGATATAGGGTAGAGTTAGAAAACTTGAGTATAAACAACAAGTTTAACAAGAAGAGTAGAAATACTCAGATCACATTATAACAAAGACACAAATAAGTTAAATTGATTTACTCAGTCTATTTAAGAAAGAAATAGACAAACCAGATCAATAGAAAAGTTTCAAACTCCAATAATAATAGGATAGTTTCAAACAGACTCGAGTAGTAATAACAAGTTTGGAAGTTGAAGTAGTATTATGAAAAGAATAAAACACCGATAACCCCAAAAGATTTACACAGTCACAGATCATAAGAGACTGGGTTATCTTACGCACTATACAGTACAACTTTAAGATTACCCTCTATGGCACAATTTCCTCGCTCCTTAAGTTTTTGTATTTGAACGTTCTCACTACACTCTCTGCACTGGCTCTTTCTTCTTCTTGAGATTTTGAAATACGTGTATCACTAATGGAAGGTTCCATCTTCAGTTGATCACAATCTCTGGAGAAATGTCCAGGCTTCCCACATCCATAACAAATAATCCTCTTATGCCGACAATCTTTGGTGAGATGATTTTTTCCACACTTGAAACATTTCATTGATGATACCACAGTCTGACCAAAATTGTTATCACTAGTACTCCCTCTCTTTGTTTGTTGTTGCTTCCCCAGTGGTCGCACACATGGCTTTTGTTGAACACAATTGACCTTACGCTTCCTTCCATCTTGGATTATCGAAGGTTCTAAGTTACAGCTTCTCGCACCCGACGGCTGCTCCAATCCTAATAAGCTATGAAGTTCGATTATCAGTTCCTGCTGCTGATCAATCATCTGTCTCTGTTGTACTACTACTTTAATCATTTTTTGCATCACACTTCTCGCTGCTGCTATACGATCTTCATCACGTCTCGTGTCCTCATACTCATGTTTGCTACGTTCCATTCTCTTTCTTCAAAGACGAACAAAAATTAAAACACAACGAACTAAACATAACTATTTCACACAACATCGTCTCCTTTCGAAAACCAAAATATATCTCTGTGTTCAATGTTAGAGATTAACACAGCACAAACAAGACAAACCTACCCACAAACCCAAAAGACTCTAACTTGGGCTCTGATACCAACTAATGTAACACCCTCCTTAGGGCGTCACACTTCATGTTACTCAATTACCAAATTACCCCTTCATTGGAAAATTGTGCTTTGTGATGTAAATACGAGTTATAAAATTTCTTGATGATAGTAAAATAAACTTAGCAGAAAATAAAAACATAACAATATTGTCACAAATTATTTACATCGTATATACACAAGTCATAGTATTGTCATATTTTAATATTTACAAACTAGACTCTCAAAATATTTAAACTTTAATTTAAACTAACATACTGCCCAAGTATTACTACACAGCATAACCCTCAGACGGGTCCTCCTCAGACTCCTCAGAAAATAGAAGTCCGACTTGATGCGAAGTCCTACGAACAGGTGTCCGCGTAGACAACACTATACTAGTCGCACTAGGAGTACGATAGTATACTCTCCAATACTGTCTAATTGACAATGGAAACTCTAGGTGTACATTAATATTTACCCTAATTTTCAAGATATAGCCTACTTAAAATAGTGTTTAAGTTTCCCTATGTAGCAAATACGCTCTCTTTTCAGGTCAACGTGCCACGCCTCCAATCCTCCACGAAACGTCGATCTCGTATACCCAAGGAAACAAGGCACCTCCATTTTCTAGAACTCAGCACCCTTTACTGGAATCTACTCTTCCTCAGCTTCTTGCTCAAGTTCTCGCTCAACGTCTTTAAAATTATAAATACAATATAGAATAGACATAGAAAGATGTGAGATCACTTACGCCAATACCAGTATGGTAGCAATGAAGATAAACACATATAATATCTCATACCAGCACATCATACATAATTACAATTATGCCACCAACATCATTTATCATCATAACTCATGTAATAAGCAATAATTATAATCATGCCATTATCAATAATCAAATATTCAATAAATTAATTATCATAAATCATTATTACGATAATGCCCTCACTATCTACATGTATGCATACAGACTCAATTTCTTACTCCATGGAGCTAAAACTCATATCGAAAAGAGTGATCGAAAAGATCTGTCTGTACTAATATGCCTCAGACCACGTGCTCAATTTTTGCACATCTAGCATACGCACCACAGTCTTTATCAAATCTTGATTAGTTTTTAATTATACTGAAATTAAAAAGTGTAGGGAAGAGAAAATCAAACTCAAGAATTTATCCTGGTTCAGCCATCAACCACTTGTGGCCTACATCCAGTCCCCAAGCTTAACTTAAGATTTTCTTCACTATCTCCTAGACTTCACGGGTGCTAGGAAAACCTTTGTACAAATAAGAGCACTCCTCACACCTTGGGATACCTCACCCTTGTGCTAGAGCCTCCAATTCTTCAAGCTTCACGGGTGCTTAATGACCTTTACAAATTTGAGCACTCAACACACCTTGGGATACCTTACCCTTTGTATTTGAGCCTTTCTACTTTTAAGGGATACCTCACCCTTACAATTTTGAGGGATACCTCACCCTCTCTTTTAGATAATACAAGGATAGAATTGATAGAAACTCTCTCAAGAGTAGATAATACAACTTGAAGCACTATGGGTATTAATGATTCACACACTTATAGCTCAAAACAGAGTTTTGGAGAAATAGAGAGTGAAAAACGAATTTAATGCTCAAGAGTGATTTTTATATTGTTCTCCAACTTTTATTTGATATCCAAACACTTATATTTATAGCCCAATAATATTTAGAGCCGTTGGGTAAAAATTGGAAATGAATTCTTTATGAAAACTAGCCATTTTATGACCGTTGGGAATGTTTCTGATCATGTTTTATTCGAATAAGAACACTATTATTCGAATAAATATTGTGTTATTCGAATAACACATGTGTTATTTGAATAAATCCACTTATAGTACACCAGGAAGTGTTTTCTGGAACTTGTTATTCGAATAAGACTTTGGTTATTCGAATAAATCTTCAAAAACACGTTCTGGAACATTTTCTGGGTTGTGTTATTGTTATTTAAATAAACCTTTAAAAACACATTTTAGGAAGTTTTCAGGGGTGTGTTATTCGAATAACACATCCCTTATTCGAATAAATCACTCTGATTTCGAAAACTGATTTTAAATGGTCATAACTTCTTCGTTTCTTATCTATTTTAAGCGAATGACCACTCATTGGAAAGATCTTTGAGTCTATTTTCATATGAAATATTTCAGAACAAAACTCAAAGTATTTTGAAAGATATGATCAAAAGAGTAACCAAAGGTCAGTTTTGTAAAACACAAACTTAACTATTTTTCTACCACCATGGCTGACTTTCCAAAAATAGTTTGTTGGGCATTTAAACATTTTAGAAACACTTTTAAAGATGTTTAAAACTTGTTTGAGCTTAGTGTGATCGTCATTTACCTTTACACAAGATCTAAGTCCTATAAACTATTCTTAAAGAACTTGGGACTTGATCTTTTGCCATGATCAATTCTTGATGTAATCCAAGCTTCCAAAAATTCATTCTCTTCAAATCTTGCAAATGCTTGTAACACCTTTATCATTTTCATTCTTCTTGAGTTAAGCATAGTTGTGATCTTTTACTTTCTTGTTGCAATGCTCACTCTTGGTGCTTGAACTATTCTACAAAGTATTACTCACTTAAATAAACATAAATAGTCCAAATTCATAATTCAATATCTTTATATATATGATTCATAAATGTATAACTCTAGTTAGTCTAACATGCATATAGGACACATCCAAATAAGATATTTGTCAAATACAAATGGATATGCACTATGTAGGATGCAATAAAGAACATTTTGCACATTTTCATTTAAATAGAACCAAATCCAATATTAATTCATCATAACTCATATAAAGCAATATTGGATATATTATATGAAGAATGTTACACACATCTCATTGCATGATTATTAAGTCAAATATACTTAGATAAAGTATATAATCATGCATGATACAATATATCTCATTAAGCAAATTTATGTAACATGATCAACATTCTTTTGTGATGCATTTGTCATTTATTAAGCACAACTATAAAGCATAAGCATCATTCTTTTTGTTTTGTATTTGTCATCATCAAAACTTAACATATTAAATCATTTGGGCAAACCTATTTTCACACAACAGAAAACTCTCTCTCTCTCTTTTCGGTGATATTCCAGGTACATTATCAGAAAACTTTAAAAATTTAGAGACTACAGAAACAACATTCACATCTTTCTCATTCTTGATCTCTAAGGAATACAATAACATGTATTCTTAAACTCCTTCCCTCGACAGAACTTTAACTTTGTTGGTTGTTAGAAATCCGAAAATCTTAGTCTCAAAGAAAACTAAGGTTTTATTGAAACAATCTAGCAAGATATGCTTGAAAAATAACCAATCCATTCATAAACTCATGAACTCAAATAGATATGATTTCAGATAAGCAAATCAAATCAACAGAAAAGATTCGATCTTTGACAGAATGGATAGATTAAGCAAACTTGAGTAGCAACAACAAGTTTAGTAATAAGAGTAGAAATACTCAGATCAAAAGATACCAAAGACACAGATAACCCAAATCAATTTACTCAGTCATAGGCCATAAAAGAAAGGATTGCCCCCTGAGTTATACGGTACCGTTTTAGGATTACTCTCTATGACACAGCTTCCTTGTTTCTTAAGTCTTTATAGTTGAATGCTTCCGTTCCACTCTTTGTATTGACTCTTCCTCCTACTTGAAATTTTGAAACACATGCATTACTAATGGAAGGCTTTGTCTTGAACTAAGCACAATCTCTATAAACGTGTCCAAGTTTCCCGCACTGGTAGCAGACCTTTTCCTTTTTTGTACATTCCTTTGTTATGTGATTTCCTATACACTTCTTACATATTTGTATTGGTGTCACAATCTAGCTGGATCCACTTCCACTAGCACTTCTTCCATATCGTTGTTGTTGATTCCCCGGTGGTCGTGTATACGTCTTTTACTGAAATTGATTGACCTTACATTCCCTTCCCTTTTGGATCCTCGATGGTCCAAAGTTACAGATTCTTGCATCCTGAGACTGATTCAATTTTAACAAGTTCTAAAGTTCGGTTATCAGTTCCTGCTGCTGAGCGACGTTCTGGCTCTATTGTACCACTACGTCAGCCATTCTTTGCATTACACTTCTAGCTGCAGCCACACAATCATTGTCATGCCTCGCATCCATATACTTACATCTACTACGATCCATCGTCTTTCTTCAAAGACAAACAAATCAAACATGTAACACCCTCCTTAGGGCATCACATTTCTGACTCCCGACTCATAATCTGAAAAAAAAGTTCGCACAAAGTTTGAGTTATAAAAGATGGGTTTCAAAATTTCTTCTTCACTGAAACGTAAATTTACTAAAAATATTAGTTAATATTGAAAATCATATTTCAGCTATTTATTATGCAATATTGACACCAATTAATATCACAATTTAAAGAGAAATATAAAATTAACAGACTTATTTTTTTTAATAGTAGTAAACCCCATGACGGGTCCTACTTAATAGCACAGTACAACACTAACGAGAAACTTTAACATACTTATTCCTTTTTCTGTCCATCTTGATGCATCAGACATCTGTTCCTTTATCAACACTGCACACCTTCAAGTCCTGAATGTCCACTCCTTATTGTTGTCATCAATCTCAGAGTATCCATCGCCCGTTATGTCTAAGACAACTCGATCCTTCTATTATTTGATTTTAACAATATAGACAAAGCAAAACAATATAACAAAGAGGTGAGATCACCTACACCAATATCAACATGGCAGCACAGAGATAACACAAACAGCAATATCATACAGATAGATCACACCGCAATTATGATCATACCATCAACATTAATCAACTATCATCATCCAATCATTTATCAATTCAATCATCATCCAAGTATTCAAAACAATTGTCATAACCAATAACCAATATTTCTCAATTAATATATCACACAGATATAAATGCTCAGATTTATGCATATGCACAAAGACTCATTTTATCAAAAACAACTCCATGGAGGTTTTCACAATTTCGAGAAGAATGCTCTGGTTAATTGTCAGCCTTAGCCCAAAGACAATCTCCCAGTCGTTGAAAAGAATCGTGTTCTTGTCGGGTATCGTCAATGCGTTGCAACGGACTGCATCACCAAGTGGCACAAGGTACTTGCCAACTGTCCACTGGTCGACCGCCGCGCCTCGACGCCCCCAAGATCCATCATAGACCTCACTATCAATTCTCATTCCCTCTTCAACCACAAGGGTCATAATAGCTATTAGCTATATTTTATACAATGCACGAATATATCAGTGCAAGTCCAACCCCAAAGGGCCAAATCTTTTCAATTTCATTTGTTCAATGTAATCATATGCTTCAACGCATATTTTTTCAATGCACATATAATGCACCAAATCCAATCACAGATATATCTTTCCAATGCATGTATAATGCACCAAACGCCAATCACAGGCAAAATATGTCATTTTCTCACACAGCATCCATATACTGGTTCTACAATATTTATACTGTATTTTCAACAGGAAAATCATATTATCACATTTTCATAGTTATAAAACACTTTCCCCATTTTGTTTTTCACAAAATTGCGCAACATTTCCATTTCGTTTTCACAATTCCAAAACGTTTCTGTTACGTTTTCACAATACTGCAACTCTTCTGTTGCACCTTTAAATCACGTATTAAATTTTTCAACATTTTTCTCAATCGCATAAAAATATACGTTTCTCAAATCGCGTAAAAATATTTTACTGTATTTTCAAACACTTAGAAATATTTTACGGTATTTCAAACCACGTACTTTAAAAATTATGTTTTTAAGATATGTAAATAATTTTTTCACCACAATTCCATCACAGAAAATATTTCTCATTTCTTAAAAAATTTCATTTCCACTTTTCTCAAAATAATATGACTTTATACTTTATTTAACACATTTTCTTTACTCAAAAAAATCTTTTTCCACATTTCTTTACTTAAGAAATCTTTTTCCAAAATATAATTCACAAAATTTCTTTTCCATTGATATAAATCAACGTTTCAAAACTTAATATTTTTTAACGTACTTCAAAACTCAAAAATAAGTTATACGTTAGTAAATTTTCAAAATACCATTATATTCTCCATTTTTCCCAAATCATTTCCAAATCAACCTTCCTCAAAATAATTTAACTTTATACTTCATTTAATATATCTTTTTATTCAAGAAAATCCTTTTTCACAGTATATTCCACAAATTCACAATTCCATTGAATTAAATCAATGTTTCTAACTTTAAAAATTACTAACGCTTTCCAAAATCCAATGGCATTTTAACAAAAATAAATTCTTTTTAAAACAAATTGAGGCTCACTTGCAACCTCTCTTTTCCATTTACATAAAAATTCATTTCTCAAGTGCTAAAATATTCTGATTCCCTTTTCAAATTCCTTGTATTAAATTAATTATATTTTCACTTGAAAAATCACTTTGTTTCATCAAAATCAATGCATTACAAGCCTTCGAAAATGTGGACATGACTATTGAAAATTATCAAAACCTTTTTCCTTCTAAATTGATATGGTTTTACACAAACGAAACCATTAAAATTTTATTTTCAAAACCGAAATACCGATGGTTATAAAAACCAAACCCATTTGTTCAAATCCTTTTTCACTTTCTTTACAAATCTTTTTTCACTTTCTTTGCAAATCCTTGTTCACTTTCTTTGCAAATCCTTAAAATCAATGTTTGTCCGTTTCATTCAAAACTCATATTTAGAAAAACACTTAGGATCTTTTTACACAAAATAAATCAATAAAAATTCCTCAAAGACCGTATTCTTGTTCTCTTAAAAAAAAAAGAAACCCTTTATTTATTTTCCATACTCTTCAAATCATCCATTTTCATTTTTCATGAAAATATTAATTTGTGAACACCTATTTTGAGGTGTCTTGGCTGAAATTCACTAAGTTCTAGGGACCAAAAATTAATTCCCTTATTCTTGAAAATTTTCAACATGAACTCTAATTTTTGGGAGCTCAAAACCGTAGTCCTTCCTTGGCCATTGGGACCAAAATTAATTTTCTTTCCACCACCAAATCATGGCATACACATACATACATATCACATATATATATCAAAAGCATGCTATATTATCATCATGCATAGTATAAGCATACCATCAAAATCATAAACTCATGCAAAGCATATTAAGCATAGGCAATTAATCAAAGTTCATAAACATATATAAGTTATTACATGACCATGGATATGAATCCCCACATGGATTCACCATCCATCAAATATATGACCATTTCTCACCACCATGCTTGGTTAGTGAGATGGATCTCCCTCTTACCTCTTGAAGATCCTCAAAACTTCTTGATTTGCTTCTTTTTCCAAGTCCTTCACCACCAAAGGCTTCTCAAATACAAAACAAAATATATAAAAATTAGTATACTAAGCTTGATTAAGAGGATCCATGGATCAAACATGGTTTAGAATATGAAAAAGAGAGAAGAAATGAAGTTTCCTTACACTTCACCTCAAAAACCCAATAACTTTGATCTTGAAGAAAGTCCATGAAGATGAATGATTTAGAGGAAATCTTCAACATGAAAGTTACTTAGAATATCATGTAGATTCAAGATTTATGGTTGGATGAAATTAAAAGAGATTGGATGGTGGTTTTGAGTGTCTTGACCGAATGGTTTCTCTTGAAGCACAAAGATGAAATTTTTGATTTTTGATAAAAACTTGAAGCTTGGATTTGAAGCCCAAGATGAATGATTTTGAAAAAACTCATAACTAGAGATGTTCTTAGAATGATGTTTAGGTTTAGAAAATCAAGTTGGATGAAATGATAGAAATTTGGATGATGGTTCTAAGGTGCTTGACCGAAACTTGCTTGGAGAAGAGAAAATAAGAGAATTTCTTGTATTGGTTCTTGGTTCTTTGAATAGAATGTTGAGCAATTGAATAAGTGAAATCAATAAATGAGTATTGTCTCCTACTTTTGAGTGTATGACCGTGGGATATCAAGAAGAGAGAAAGTGAGAATTATTTGATAGTTTTAATAGATATTGAGTAGGATGATGACTATAGGGTACATGTGCAAAGTCACTAAATTTGACTAAGCTTTGCATTAAAAGATGATAGCTTCCTTTTGTCACAAAGTGAAGACAATGAAATGAAATGTCTTCTTTCTCAAGTGTATGGCCGTAGAGTGTGATGAAAAATGAAGGTGATAATGCATGAAATAATTTTGGCCTCCCTTCAAGAAATTTCCTAAGGATGCAAACAAAGAAATCATAATCAAGGATGATGTAATATTGACCATGACATGTAATAATGGTCATAAAGCTTTTTTTTTCTTTGTCTTCTAAACAATCCAAAACCGTCCCATTCCTCCATTTTGCATGCAATAATTTGTCATCTTTTTCAAGCCATTATTTGAAGCCTTTCTAGCCATTGATTAATTCAATGGTTAGGATTTAGGTAGAATTTTGATTTAGAAGACTTAATCTAGGCCATTGGATCTTTCTCCTTTAAATTCTAGCCATTAGATGTGTCTCCAAAATAAAGGGTCAAGATTGCTCCTTCAAACTTTAAATCCAAGGGTCATAATTAGTCTTTGTCACTTTTTAAGACTAAATCTTCACCATTGATTAAATCTTCATCCAATGGTCATAAATGGTCCTTGTTACTTTACAAGACCAAATCTCCACCCTTGATCACTTCTAAATCCAATGGTAAATGGTTATAGCCATTATATAAAACTAAATCTCTACCCTTGATTTAATCTCCATCTAATGGTTATAAATGATCTTATTCACTTTTAAGATCAAATCTCCTCCGTTGATTAAATCAAGATCAAGTCTCCATCGTTAATTAAATCAATGGTTGATATCCAAACCACCAATGTTGACTTAACAGTATAGAATTTTATTTTTATCTATTACAACCCCACGAAAGAATATATTTACTGTATTTTTATAGTCTGATAAATAAATACAGTACAAAACACAGTAAAAGAAAATTAGAAAAACTATTTCCAGATTCAGGTTTAGTAAGATCCCCTGCCTCTGTCTAAACAGTAAAAAATTTTCTATGCGTAGAAAATTTTTTTACTTTGCGGAACCCACCTGGGCCTACATACACCCCCTGGACCCACATACAGTAAAAATTTTCATAATCACACATAAAATCACAAAAATTAGAAAATTCACAAATATCAAATCAGATCATGTAAAATAATTAAAACCTAACGGTAAAAATTAAATTACGTAAAGTTTTCCCCAGCCCGAAAATTTTTATTTTCCTGACACGGAGTAAATCACTCAAAACGATCAAATACGCTGATAGAATAATCAAAATAATTTTACAGTATCAAGAAATTACTAAATCATAAAATTCTGTTAACTGTCAAAATTACTATTTACAAGATAGGAAATTTTGGGGTGTTACATTACTCCCCTTCTAAAAAGAAATTTCGTCCTCAAAATTTAATAACCATGATTTCACGCCCTCAGAATAATTATGAACATTATTCATTTATCTTATTTTCCAATTCCCATGAAGCTTCCTCTCTTACATCTTGCTATACTATTCTAACCAATAAAATCTCTTTGTTGATGTTCAACTTCTCCTGATCAAACAGATATCTCAGACTCCTATAATTACTGAAGATGTTGAATGTTACTCCAGAAAGAAAGAATTTCCATATTTCTGATACTAGCATAACGACAACCAATCTTCATTCATGCCTAGAATAGTTTTTCTCAGATAACTTCCAACTTATGTAATGTATTACTTAAAATTTCCTTATTCTCATATCACTACATATTCCAGCTTTTGCTTTTAACAGGAAATGTCTCACTAACCGAATTCTCCTTTCCACAGCACGATACTAGATACTTTCATAAATTTTTTTTTCTACGGTTTTCCATTACCATCTTAAATTTTCCCATAGAAGAATTGTTCCAATCTTTTGAAGAATTCACCATGCTTTTGCTGCGTTACTCAGATACGTTAACACGGATACAAATATAGAAATATCCTTTCTTGCAAGATATTCTTTCAATTGCAGGAGATGAAAGAAAACATCATGGAAGATAACAAAACGAATCGAACCTATTATCGAACATATCCAGCAAAGAATTGGATGTAACCCGATTTTCAAAAATGAATTTTCTATGCATTACTCACACTTTGTTGAAATAATCTCATTGGATATGGTTGGAAATTAATCAATCCATTTTCAAAGACCACGTCTGTTTATGAAACAAATCAAACTAACACAAAAATTTTGAATAACAGATCAAACTAATACAAAGATTTAATCCGCAACAACAATTTGAATAACTTGAATAGCTCGATCAGCTAAGAATAGAAACAGAAGTAAACAAATCAGAGGATAACGAATAACTCTAACATATAATTGATCTACTCAATCATATGTCATAAGGAATAGGTTATTCACAGAAATATTCAGTATGGTTTATAGGATTAGCTCCAATGACGCAATCTCCATTGATTAAATCTTCCACTCAGAACACTCCCATTCCATTCAGAATAACAATTTCCCTTACTATCTAAAATTTTACTAATAGAAAACTCTGTTTTCAAATAGCATAATCTCTGGGAAAATCTGTCCAACTTTTTGTAATTTTTTTCCTTAACGTACATTCCTTCATTTAAGTACTTTCTTTCACATCCTTTACTGTTTTTGGTTTCCTCAATGGTTATAAATACATCTTCTGTCGAAATCAATTACTTTCTCAATATCCTAAAAAAAATACCAGGTTCCAAAATTACGAAATCTTATATTCCAATACTGATTCTCTTCCATCAGATCCTGAACTTCAAATTCCAGTTCCCACAAAACAGCGGTCCTATATTCGTGCAGTCGTATTTCCACATTGCTCCTGTTGCTCCTGTAGCTGCAACTGCATTACTAGTAACATGTTCCATTTTCACACAAGTATAACTATCCCGAGGCGTGCGGATCGAAATACAATGGATCTAATATCCATTATAAACAACATTATTTCCTTTCGAAAAACAACATAGAGAACACAACACAAGCAAAATAGACCTAACCACAAACCCTAAAAGACTCAAACCGTGCTATGATACCAACTAATGTAACACCCTCCTTAGGGCATCACATTTCTGACTACCGACTCATAATCTGAAAAGAAGTTCGCACAAAGTTTGAGTTATAAAAGATGGGTTTCAAAATTTCTTCTTTACTGAAACGTAAATTTACTAAAAATATTAGTTAATATTGAAAATCATATTTTAGCTATTCATTATGCAATATTGACACCAATTAATATCACAATTTAAAGAGAAATATAAAATTAACAGACTTATTTTTTTTTAACAGTAGCAAACCCCATGATGGGTCCTACTTAATAGCACGGTACAACACTAACGAGAAACTTTAACATACTTATTCCTTTTTCTGTCCATCTTGATGCATCAGACATCTGTTCCTTTATCAACACTGCACACCTTCAAGTCCTGAATGTCCACTCCTTATTGTTGTCACCAATCTCAGAGTATCCATTGCCCGTTATGTCTAAGGCAACTCGATCCTTCTATTATTTGATTTTAACAATACAGACAAAGCAAAACAATATAACAAAGAGGTGAGATCACCTACACTAATATCAACATGGCAGCACAGAGATAACACACACAGCAATATCATACAGATAGATCATACCGCAATTATGATCATACCATCAACATTAATCAACTATCATCATCCAATCATTTATTAATTCAATCATCATCCAAGTATTCAAAACAATTGTCATAACCAATAACCAATATTCCTCAATTAATATATCACACAGATATAAATACTCAGATTTATGCATATACACAAAGACTCATTTTATCAAAAATAACTCCATGGAGGTTTTCACAATTTCGAGAAAAATGCTCTGATTAATTGTCAGCCTTAGCCCAAAGACAATCTCCCAGTCGTTGAAAAGAATCGTGTTCTTGTCGGGTATCGTCAATGCGTTGCAACGGACTGCATCGCCAAGTGGCACAGGGTACTCGCCAACTGTCCACTGGTCGACCGCCGCGCCTCAACGCCCCCAAGATCCATCATAGACCTCACTATCAATTCTCATTCCCTCTTCAACCACAAGGGCCATAATAGCTATTAGCTATATTTTATACAATGCACGAATATATTAGTGCAAGTCCAACCTCAAAGGGTCAAATCTTTTCAATTTCATTTGTTCAATGTAATCATATGCTTCAACGCATATTTTTCCAATGCACATATAATGCACCAAATCCAATCACAGACATATCTTTCCAATGCATGTATAATGCACCAAATGCCAATCACAGGCAAAACATGTCATTTTCTCACACATCCATATCTTTGGTTCTACAGTATTTATACTGTATTTTCAATAGGAAAATCATATTATCACATTTTCATAGTTATAAAACACTTTCGTCATATTTTTTTCACAAAATTGCGCAACATTTCCATTTCATTTTCACAATTACAAAACGTTTCTGTTACGCTTTCACAATACTGCAACTCTTCTGTTGCACCTTTAAATCACGTATTAAATTTTTCAACATTTTTCTCAATCCCATAAAAATATACGTTTCTCAAATCGCGTAAAAATATTTTACTATATTTTCAAACACTTAGAAATATTTTACGGTATTTCAAATCACGTACTTTAAAAATTATGTTTTTAAGATACGTAAATAATTTTTTCACCACAATTCCATCACAGAAAAATATTTCTCATTTCTTCAAAAATTCCATTTCCACTTTTCTCAAAATAATATGACTTTATACTTTATTTAACACATTTTCTTTACTCAAGAAAATCTTTTTCCACATTTCTTTATCAAGAAATCTTTTCCAAAATATAATTCACAAAATCACTTTTCCATTGATATAAATCAACGTTTCAAAACTTAACATTTTCTAACGTACTTCAAAACTCAAAAATAAGTTATACGTTAGTAAATTTTCAAAATACCATTATATTCTCCATTTTTCCCAAATTTTTCCAAATCAACCTTCCTCAAAATAATTTAACTTAATACTTTATTTAATATATCTTTTTATTCAAGAAAATCTTTTTTACAAGTATATTCCACAAATTGACAATTCCATTGAATTAAATCAATGTTTCTAACTTTAAAAATTACTAACGCTTTCCAAAATCCAATGGCATTTTAACAAAAATAAATTCTTTTTAAAACAAATTGAGGCTCACTTGCAACCTCTCTTTTTCATTTACATAAAAATTCATTTCTCAAGTGCTAAAATACTCTGATTCCCTTTTCAAATTTCTTGTATTAAATTAATTATATTTTCCCTTGGAAAATCACTTTGTTTCATCAAAATCAATGCATTACAAGCCTTCGAAAATGTGGACATGACTATTGGAAATTATCAAAATATTTTTCCTTCTAAATTGATATGGTTTTACACAAACGAAACCATTAAAATTTTATTTTTAAAATCAAAATACCGATGGTTATAAAAACCAAACCCATTTATTCAAATCCTTTCTCACTTTCTTTACAAATCCTTTTTCACTTTCTTTGCAAATCCTTTTTCACTTTCTTTGCAAATCCTTAAAATCAATGTTTTCCCGTTTCATTTAAAACTCATATTTAGAAAAACACTTAGGATCTTTTTACACAAAATAAATCAATAAAAATTCCTCAACGACCATATTCTTGTTCTCTTAAAAAAAAAAAACAAACCCTTTATTTATTTTTCATACTCTTCAAATCATCCATTTTCATTTTTCATGAAAATATTAATTTGTGAACACCGATTTTGAGGTGTCTTGGCTGAAATTCACTAAGTTCTAGGGACCAAAAATTAATTCCCTTATTTTTGAAAAATTTCAACATGAACTCTAATTTTTGGGAGCTCAAAACTGTAGTCCTTCCTTGGCTATTGGGACCAAAATTAATTTTTTTTCCACCACCAAATCATGGCATACACATACATACACATCATATATATATATATATCAAAAGCATGCCATATTATCATCATGCATAGTATAAGCATACCATCAAAATCATAAACTCATGCAAAGCATATTAAGCATAGGCAATTAATCAAAGTTCATAAACACATATAAATTATTACATGACCATGGATATGAATCGTCACATGGATTTACCATCCATCAAATATAAGACCATCTCTCACCACCATGCTTGGTTGGTGAGATGGATCTCCCTCTTACCTCTTGAAGATCCTCAAAACTTCTTGATTTGCTTCTTTTTTCAAGTCCTTCACCACCAAAGGCTTCTCAAATACAAAACAAAATATATAAAAATTAGTATACTAAGCTTGATTAAGAGGAACCATGGATCAAACATGGTTTAAAACATGAAAAAGAGAGAAGAAATGAAGTTTCCTTACACTTTACCCCAAAAACCCAATAACTTTGATCTTGAAGAAAGTCCATGAAGATGAATGATTTAGAGAAAATCTTCATCATAAAAGTTGCTTAGAATATCATGTAGATTCAAGATCTATGGTTGGATGAAATTAAAAGAGATTGGATGGTGGGTTTGAGTGTCTTGCCGAATGGTTTCTCTTGAAGCACAAAGATGAAATTTTTTGTTTTTGATAGAAACTTGAAGCTTGGATTTGAAGCCCAAGATGAATGATTTTGGAAAAACTCATAACTAGAGATGTTCTTAGAATGGTGTTTAGGTTTAGAAAATCAAGTTGGATGAAATGATAGAAATTTGGATGATGGTTCTAAGGTGCTTAACCGAAACTTGCTTGGAGAAGAGAAAATAAGAGAATTTCTTGTATTGGTTCTTGGTTCTTTGAATAGAATGATGAGCAATTGAATAAGTGAAATCAATAAATGAGTATTGTCTCCTACTTTTGAGTGTATGACCGTGGGATATCAAGAAGAGAGAAAGTGAGAATTATTTGATAGCTTTAATAGATATTGAGTAGGATGATGACTATAGGGTACATGTGCAAAGTCACTAAAATTGACTAAGCTTTGCATTAAAAGATGATAGCTTCCTTTTGTCACAAAGTGAAGACAATGAAATGAAATATCTTCTTTCTCAAGTGTATGGCCGTAGAGTGTGATGAAAAATGAAGGTGATAATGCATGAAATAATTTTGGCCTCCCTCCAAGAAATTTCCTAAGGATGCAAACAAAGAAATCATAATCAAGGATGATGTAATATTGACCATGACATGTAATAATGGTCATAAAGTTTTTTTTTCTTTGTCTTCTAAACAATCCAAAACCGTCCCATTCCTCCATTTTGCATGCAATAATTTGTCATCTTTTTCAAGCCATTATTTGAAGTCTTTCTAGCCATTGATTAATTCAATGGTTAAGATTTAGGTAGAATTTTGATTTAGAAGACTTAATCTAGGCCATTGGATATTTCTCCTTTAAATTCTAGTCATTAGATGTGTCTCCAAAATAAAGGGTCAAGATTACTCCTTCAAACTTTAAATCCAAGGGTCATAATTAGTCTTTGTCACTTTTTAAGACTAAATCTTCACCATTGATTAAATCTTCATCCAATGGTCATAAATGGTCCTTGTTACTTTATAAGACCAAATCTCCACCCTTGATCACTTCTAAATCCAATGGTAAATGGTCATAGCCGTTATATAAAACTAAATCTCTACCCTTGATTTAATCTCCATCTAATGGTTATAAATGATCTTATTCACTTTTAAGATCAAATCTCCTCCTTTGATTAAATCAAGATCAAGTCTCCATCATTAATTAAATCAATGGTGGATATCCAAACCACCAATGTTGACTTAACAGTATAGAATTTTATTTTTATCTGTTATAATCCCACGAAAGAATATATTTACTGTATTTTTATTGTTTGATAAATAAATACAGTATAAAACACAGTAAAAGAAAATTATAAAAATTGTTTCCAGATTCAGGTTTTGTAAGATCCCCTGCTTCTATCTAAACAGTAAAAAATTTTCTATGCGTAGAAATTTTTTTCACTTTGCGGGACCTACTTGGGCCCACGTATGGCCACTGGGCCCACATACACCCATTGGGCCACACAAACAGTAAAAATTTTCATAATCACACATAAAATCACAAAAATTAAAAAATTCACAAATATCAAATCAGATCACGTAAAATAATTAAAACATAATGGTAAAAATTAAATTACGTAAAGTTTTCCCTGGCCCAAATATTTTTATTTTCCTGACACGGAGTAAATCACTCAAAACGATCAAATACGCTGACAGAATAATCAAAATAATTTTACAGTATCCAGAAATTACTAAACAGTAAAATTCTGTTAATTGTCAAAATTACTATTTACAAGATAGGAAATTTTTGGGTGTTACATTACTCCCCTTCTAAAAAGAAATTTCGTCCTCGAAATTTAATAACCATGATTTCACACCCTCAGAATAATTATGAACATTATTCATTTATCTTATTTTCCAATTCCCATGAAGCTTCCTCTCTTACATCTTGCTATACTATTCTAACCAACAAAATCTCTTTGTTGATGTTCAACTTCTCCTGATCAAACAGATATCTCATACTCCTATAATTACTGAAGATGTTGAATGTTACTCCAGAAAGAAAGAATTTTCATATTTCTGATACTAGCATAATGACAACCAATCTTCATTCATGCCTAGAATAGTTTTTTCTCAGATAACTTCCAACTTATGTAATGTATTACTTAAAATTTCCTTATTCTCATATCACTACATATTCCAACTTTTGCTTTTAACAGGAAATGTCTCACTAACCGAATTCTCCTTTCCATAGCACGATACCAGATACTTTCGTAAATTTTTTTTCTACGGTTTTCCATTACCGTCTTAAACTTTTCCATAGAAGAATTGTTCCAATCTTTTGAAGAATTCACCAAGCTTCTGCTGCGTTACTCAGATACGTTAACACGGATACAAATATAGAAATATCCTTTCTTGCAAGATATTCCTTCAATTGCAGGAGATGAAAGAAAACATCATGGAAGATAACAAAATGAACCGAACCTGTTATCGAACGTATCCAGCAAAGAATTGGATGTAACCCAATTTTCAAAAATGAATTTTCTCTAGATTACTCACACTCTGTTAAAATAATCTCATTGGATATGGTTGGAAAATAACCAATCCATTTTCAAAGACCACGTCTGTTTATGAAACAGATCAAACTAACACAAATTTTGAACAACAGATCAAACTAATAAAAAGATTTAATCTGCAACAACAATTTGAATAACTTGAATAGCTCGATCAGCTAAGAATAGAAACAGAAGTAAACAAATCAAAGGATAACGAATAACTCTAACATATAATTGATCTACTCAATCATATGTCATAAGGAATAGGTTATTCACAGAAATATTCAGTATGGTTTATAGGATTAGCTCCAATGACGCAATCTCCATTGATTAAATCTTCCGCTCAGAACACTCCCGTTCCATTCAGAGTAACAACTTCCCTTACTATCTAAAATTTTACTAATAGAAAACTATGTTTTCAAAGAGCATAATCTCTGGGAAAATGTGTCCAACTTTTTCGTAATTTTTTTCCTTAATGTACATTCCTTCATTTAAGTACTTTCTTTCACATCCTTTACTGTTTTTGGTTTCCTCAATGGTTATAAATACATCTTCCGTCGAAATCAATTACTTTCTCAATATCCTAAAAAAATACCAGGTTCCAAAAAAATACCAGGTTTCAATATCCTAGAAAAATTTTTCACTTTGCGGGACCCACTTGGGCCCACGTATGGCCACCTGGGCCCACATACACCCCTTGGGCCCACAAACAGTAAAAATTTTCATAATCACACATAACATCACAAAAATTAGAAAATTCACAAATATCAAATCAGATCACGTAAAATAATTAAAACCTAATGGTAAAAATTAAATTACGTAAAGTTTTCCCCGGCCCGAAAATTTTTATTTTCCTGACACCGAGTAAATCACTCAAAACAATTAAATATGCTGACAGAATAATCAAAATAATTTTACAGTATTCAGAAATTACTAAACAGTAAAATTCTGTTAACTGTCAAAATTACTGTTTACAAGATAGGAAATTTTGGGGTGTTACAAAACACAATGGGACCAAACATAACTATTTTAAACAACATTATCTCTTTTCGAAAACCAAATAATATATCTCTGTGTTCAATGTCAGAAAAACACACTGCATAGACAAGACAAACTTACCCACAAACCCAAAAAACTCTAACTTGGGCTCTGATACCAACTAATGTAACACCCTCCTTAGAGTATCACATTTCAGACAAACTCCTTTATATTTCTTTACCCAAGTTATAAAATATTTAATATTATTGTAATTTTGATTTCAAAATTTCTTTTTCATGGATAACATAAACTTATTGAATTAGAGAAACACAAGATATAAAGACTGAATAAAACACTTCTCATATACACAACATAGATTAGTAATAACTTAATTACATAAAACTTATGTACTTTAAATAATAACTAATTACCATATAAAAACTCGACCTGGCCCAAGCCTAAAAACCTGGAGAGTAAGGTCCTGAACTTGATCCTCTCCCAGATCCTCTACAGGCACATTCTCTGGTCGGGACGTGTCTCTACGGACAGGAGTCCGAGCAGTTGACTCCGTAGAGTCTTCTCTTGGCAAACGGTGAGCAAAGTCCTATAGTTCTCTAATAGGCATGGAGAACTCTACATGTACAAAGCATTATATGTAACAGTAGGGATTCCATGGTAGGTTCCACTCTAGGATAGAGTCACCTCTCCTATATAACTAAAATGTTCAGTATCTAAGTCGACATGCTAGGCATCAGTGCCTCTATGGAACTGCGCTTATAGGTAATCAGAGAAATTCCTCCTTGCAGCCATTGCAAATCGATCAAACAAAGTCTAACCAACTCAAATCTAGGCGATCCAACCTCGTCCTTCTCTTATGGTCTTTATCAAACATAAACATAAAAACATAACAGACAAACAATACGGCAAAGAGGTGAGATCCCCTAACACAATACAGTTCAACATACAATTCATAAAATAACATAAAATTCGTAGATATATTCATGATATTTAATAAATAAATAATCCAATAAACTTATAACACAATATCAGGCATAATGGTAATACCACAATAATATCATATTACAATAATGCTATATCATAACAATATAAATGCTGGCTATGCATATGAACAATATATATACTGACCATGCAAATGCCCAATGAGTATACTGACCATCCTTATGCATAATGCACCCATTTCTTACTCCATGGAGTTAAACTCAATTTTAGATATGAACGTTCCAGAAAATCTGTCCCCCCTCAAAAGACAGTCTACACCGGACCACGAAAAGAAATAGTGTTTGTTGGGCTGTCAGTGCATTGCAATGAATTTTCACGGCCAGCGGTATATAATGTGATAACATAATCACTAAGTGAATCATCTCGCCCTGACGTCCCCTAAGATCTATCAAAGATCCCACTATCCTGTAAGTTCTCGTTCATTCCTAGGCATAAAATGCCACAACAGCCACTAACTGTATAATGCTCAAATGCATATTCAATGAAATCAAACCACCGTTGAACTGTTCTCAATGATATTAAGGCAACCGCCCAGACAATTGTCTAATACCATTAGTACCAATGACATTATATAACCGTCCATACAATTACATAATTCTAATGATTCATTCGGGTCCAGTACTTCAGTTCCACAATCCACATGGGTCCAGTACGTCGGCCCAAAAACATAATGCTAAAACCACAATCCACTTGGGTCTAGTACGTCAACCCTACAGCAAAACTCATTGTTCCTCTCAATTGCGTAGTGATATTATCGCATTTTCACAGTCACAGAAAACTCTTGTTATGTTTTCAAAATGCGTAATGATTTTTCATTTCTCAATCGCGTAAAGATTTTAAAATGTCTTATCAATCGCGTAGCTAAAAATCACTATTTTTAAATCGTGTAAAGGTTTTTCTGCGTATTTTCAATCTCGTAAAATATTTTAATCATATTCTAAGCTTAAATTAAAACTTTTCTCATTTAATATCAAAATTAGACTTTATTTCCAATATTTCCTTAATAAATCACCTTTGAATAATATCTTCAAATGTTTTTCACAAAATTTATATTATTTTAATTAACTCAGGATATCTCAAAAATATTTGTTCATTACTCTCAATAAAACTTTAAATAAAATACTTTAGGTTCCAAACCATCCTCAAAAATTATTTCCTTGCTAAAAATCCTCTAAATGATACTTTCTAATATATTTTTTTACAAAATTTTACACTTTCATGATTTAAATTAAATATTACAGCTCAAAGTTTTCTAGCGCGCTTCAAAACCCAAAGGGTGAGCTATACGTCAGTAAACTTTAACTTATAAATTTATTTCCCATCTTAACCTTAATTCATTAATTTAATTAATTCCAAAAATTCGTTTACTTTTTTTTTCATCTCAAAATTCACTAAATTGAGTTCTTGTTAATTAATCCTTTAAGACTACAATTGAGAAAATATTTTTGGTTTAAAATACCAATTCTTGGCATGTTGGCCGAAAATCAATTTCTATTCCATAACTAAATATTTATTCATTTCCTATCTCATTTTTCTTTGTAAAAATCTTTAGTCCAATTACTTGTTACATAATCATCTAAAATTCACACTTAATAAAATATTTTAAGTGCTTTACTCCAAAATAATCATAGAGTCCGTGTGCCTCTTGGTTCTTTGAAACCAAAATAGTTTTCCTTTCCACATGATTCTTATCATATACAACATATCACTCATGATATTTACACCATCACATATTCATGCTTACTATTAAAGCATTAAAATCATATTAAACATCTAATCATAATTCAATCAAAATCATACTATCTCATATAATTATTCAAGCAATAAAATCATGCATAATTAATAAACAACAAAATCACATATAGCAGAACATTGAACACATAAACATACAAAATCAAGTGAATAATTCCTTAAAGGAATTTTCACCAAAAAACACAACAATTCCATTCCCTCACCACCACATATGGCCGATGAGGTTAATCTCCCTCTTACCTCAAAGGAAGATAAAAAAAACTCTTCTTGATTGTCCTTCTTGAAGATTTTGTGCACCACCTCTAAGATTTACTTAAAATCAAAGACAACATACAAGTTAACATTTAAAACTTATCTAAGATGACTATGGATCAAAACATAGTCTAGAACTTTAAAATGAATAGAAAAGCAAAGATTAATAACCTTTACCTTAAAACTCTTGATTAGAGCTTTGATGAAAGTGATAGAAGATGATGGATTTAGACTAAAGTCTCAACACTAAAGAGTCTTAGAATGATGTGCGGATTCAAGAAGTGGGGTTGGATTGAATCAAAAGTGATTGAATGTTGGTGGAGGGGTATAACCGTGAGCTTCCTTGGATGAATAATGTGAGAACTTCTTGATTTTCAACTTGAAGAACAAGATTGAAGATGGATGATCTAGGCTAAGATCTCAACTACAAAATAGTTTAGAATTGCGCATAGATTCTAGATCTAAGGTTGTTTAGAATTATTGAAGCTTGGAAGGTGTTTCAATGGGTCTTGGCTGTGAGCCTCTTTAAAGAGAAAAGGATAGAACTTTTGGTTTTCCAAGAATTAGAATAGAGATTTAGAGAAAGCTACAGCATAGAAGTGTTTAGGGATGGTGTATAGGTCTAGGAAATGATGTTGGATAAAACTATAGAAGCTTAGATGTTGGTTTTGAGTGTGAAGGCTGAATGCTTCAAGAAGAAAGAAGAATGGAGTTTTTGTGTTAGTTCTTAGAGTTCTTAGAAGAGAGAGAAAAAGATAATAGGTTCATGTCACAAAGTGTTATGAAAATTAAAGTGAAAGTGTGCTAGAACCGTAAGCTAGCCGTGAGGTTTCAAGAGAAAAAGATAGATTACTTTATGATATTGATTTATGAAATGAATTGTGAAGGTTTTCCTCAAAATGGTGCTTGGCCATGGAGTGCATCTCAAAGGAGAGGTCAAAGCTTCTCCAAGAAGCTTTGTGAAAGTCAAAACTTGCTCTCCAAGCTCTCCTCCCATTGGCTAGCCACTAAGCTTGACCAATTTCTACTGGTTACACATTTTTGTTGACTATTCAACAACTAAGCAAGCAAGCTTGCTTCCTAAACCATTGACTTAACCAATTGTGGATATCGAAGACTTCTACATTAAGCTTACTCTCACAACCATTGATGAGATCAGTGGTGATCATCCAAAGCTTCCTTACTAAGTTTGCTCTCACACCATTGATTAGATCAATAGTGATCATCCAAGGCTTTTTCATTAAGTTTGCTTTCATATCCATTGATTAGATCAATGATAGATACGTAAAGCTTCTCCTCTAAGTCTTGCCATCCAATGGTGCAAATCAAAGTCCATGCCACTATTGTTGACTCCATATTTCTTCACTTGTAAGCTTCCTTTCTATTGGTCCTTCCCAAAGTCATAGCCTCTTTGTTGACTTATCTCAAGATATTTTTTAAAAAGCTATTTTCCAAAAACTATTACCCAATGCGCAAAGATTACTGATAGCTATTGTCCAATGAATAATAACATTACACAATGGATAATAACTCTATCCAACAAATAATAAAGACTTAAATAAAGAAAATTTTTGTTAGATATTTATCCTTAGATATTTTACTAGATGAGTCATCACAGAGAAGTCTCTAGAACGTGTCACCCACTGTGGCGAGTCATAGGGTGAGTCAGTGTTCTACAACCTTCTAGAATGTGGTGAGTCACCATTCTAGAACATGGCAAGTCATTGCTTCTACAAGCTTCTAGAACACGCTGAGTCATGGTGCTGAGGTGTCACGCAAGGTGTCCAGCTTCTATTGGTCCTCCACGATGAGTCACAACCACCAAGTTTGACCAGCCCCTCATTGGTGCATACAAGGTGAGTCAGCTACTAGAATCTTCTAGAATACGTGAGTCACCAGCTTAGCCACCAAGCAACCTCTCCATTGGTCCACCTTTGAGCAAGCCACCTTTGTTGACTTTTCCAACAACTTGCTAAGCAAGCAAGGTCTCCTATTGATGCAATAAAAAAGCTTATCATGATTACTCATGATGAGCTCCAAGATATTTTGGCTTATGGATAACCATCCACTAGATATTTATGGAAGCTACTATCCAATGGATAGAGTTTACTGCCGAAATACTAGCGATTACTATCCAATGGATAATAAAATATAGAAATTTTTTATTGGTCAGATAAATTCTAAAAATTAAAAGATCGGGTAACGTATCTCTCGAATTTGAGTTTAGTAAGATCCCCTGGCTCCGAATAAATCAGTAAAGATTTTTCCCGGCCCGAAAATTATTATTTTCCTAGCTCAGAGTAAATCACACACAAAGATCAAAAATAGTCATAGAATAGTCAAAATAAATTTATAGCACACAGAAATCAAAAAAATCAGTAAAATCACATTTTACTAAAAAATAAGAAATTTCGGGGTGTTACAAACTCTCTCAACTTATGTAGTAGAAAAAGGTAATGACCTTAAATTCCATCAAACTCACTTCAAAGTTTTAAAATTTTCAAAATAGCTTGTCATCATCAAAAAAAGGCAGAATGTAAGCTCCAAAGCCCTTTGGTGGCTAAGTTTGTAAGTTGTGTTTTGATGATAACAACTACATTGAAAATTATGAACATTTGCTCTTAAGCATCTTAATTGTGCAAACATGATATTAATTAAGTTTTCTTATTAGTAATAGTTTTTTAGGACTAAATCAGTTATAAGGAAGCTTTCTGGATGATTAAAGAGGTCTAAGAAGATTGATTTATGACTTGAGAGAGTTCAAGGTGCATCCTGAGAAAGTTCCTGAAGAACTTGAGAGAGTGCATCCTAAGAAGGTTGTGCGGAAGTTCAAGAATAAGAGGATTCTCCACAACGACCAAATCAAGAGGAAATCAGAGTTATAAGGAAGTTATCATCATCCAAGTTATCAAGATTAAGCATGAAGATGATGATGGAATCAAAGATCAAGAGCTGTTGAGAAACTTCAAGCTTGAGCGAGTTGTTAAGAAGGTTAGTTGGTATGAAGCTTGAGAGATTTCTTGGGCAGGAACTTAAATGAGTGTGTTGACTCAGCATAAACAACAAAATAATGGTTACCTGTCATAAGAAGGATAGATAATAGTTAGGAGCCTCTGCCAGTTACTTTTCGCATGCTATAAAAGGCTCCAAGCTTTAAATGAAGAAAATGGAACAATCAGAGAACAACCTGAGAAAGAAAAAGCCCATACTTGTTGAAACACGCCTGGAGAGGTGGAGAGAAAATAATACTCATTTGTAAGAGCTTGAAAAGGCTTAGTAAAAAAGAATACTTTGATATAGTGAAAATCCTAGTGTTTGCTAGGTACTAGACGTAGCCCCAAGTGGTTTAAGGGTGAAGCAGTATAAATTTTGGTGTCTTGCTTCTCTTCTTTTACTCTAACTTTTTCTAGTCTATTTTGATACTGATTGTAAGTAAATAAAAGTTTTTCTCTACAAGAACAAAAGTGTTTTTGAGTTAAAGTAATCTTAACAAGAATTTGTCCTTATAAAGTGTAAATCTGTGTTTCTGGAATTGATTCTTGCTACTAAGAAAGGATTTTCAAAGTAAGTTTACTACATTAAGTTTTTAATCAAAAAAGAATTTTGTGTTGTAGTCTGAAAGTGTATGAGAGTTCAGTTTCACTTAACCAGTTAACTCTCTCACCCTGTAATATTTGTTCATGTTATCCCTTATTGTGAACTCTCTCACCTAACTCCTACACTTCAAATAAACCTTCTCACCTCCAAGTTTGTTAAACTTAAGAAAAGTGTGAGAAGTCTGAGTTTTTTAGGTAAAAAGTAACACAATTCAACCCCCTTTCATGTGTTACTACCAACTTTAGTTGGAATCAAAGCTTAGACTTTTGGTTGTGCACACCTAATAGTGCACACATAATATTTGTTCAAAATTGATGCATGTTAAAAGGGAAAACAAGTAAAGGTTTCTTTCAAAGATAAAAATGTTATTTCAACTTCTAGACCTTTACAACTTTTCACATGGATCTTTTTGGTCCTTCTAGAACAATGAACATTGGTGGGAATTACTATGTATTAGTGATTGTGGATGATTTTCCTAGGTTTACATGGACCTTATTCCTAACTCAAAAATGACGCATTTCTAGCCTTTAAGAAACTTGCCAAAGTTATCCAAAATGAAAAAGGTTTTAATATTACATCCATAAGAAGTGACCATGGTGGTGAGTTTGAAAATCATGATTTCAAAACTTTTTGTGATGAACATGGCATTGAGCATAATTTTTCTGGCCCTAGAACTCCACAACAAAATGGAGTTGTAGAAAGGAAAAATTGATCAATAAATGGCGAGAACTATACTTGATTTGTCAATTATTCCTACACTTGAGTACCTTATAATTGATTAAATTGGTTTCCATTCGTGCTTAATTGTTATCATTTAGCTAAGTTTCTGATATCAAACTTAATTAGAACATTATTGTGAAACTTTGCTTAAATGTGTTTATTAGCGCTCATAATTGAATTATATCTTTCAGGAGATCTATAAGTGATGGAGTCCATTAGCCTCAAACTAGGCCTACTATCCAGTTGAAGAAAGAGATAAGGATTCAAGGAGATCAATATCACCTCTTGAAGCAATGAAAGAAAAGTCTTTGTAAAGAATCCGGGTTGAAAATGAAGGAATCAAATGACAGGGCCCATGTCATCTGACAGGGGGTGGGCCGTGTCAAATGACACGGCCCGTGTCACCTGACAGGGGGTGGGCCATGTCTTTCTCTGGAATCTCAATTGGACCAATTCCAGCCCATGAACATATGACACAGCCTGTGTCATCTGACAGGGGGTGGGCCGTGTCCTTCTCTAACTTGTAATTCTGTGAAAATCTGTTGACAGACTCAGACACGGGGTGGGCCGTGTCAAATGACACGGCCCGTGTTGTTACATCAGAAGGCAAATTTTGGGCTTTCATAATAAGCTAGGTCAAGAGACCTATAAATAAGAGTGCTTAGACTCTTAGAAAAAGAGATCTCTAGACTGTAAGTCGTGAAGGAACTGAGAGAGAAAGGTTGGATCGAAGATTAAAGATTCTGGTTCGAATTATCGGAGATCAACTAATTGTGATCATTGGAAATCAGTTTGATTTTAGCTTTTCTTCTACTCGTGTTCTTGATGATGATTTTCTTTAGTTTTTCTGTTGATTTTGAATTTGCCATATGTGGCTAAACTTCTTATTTGGTTAAGGAAAAATGAAACCCTAGTTTTGATTATGTGAATCTTTTGTATTCCTTTATATTCAATACAGTTATGTTATTATTCATATGTTTCTGTTCTTAATTCGGTAGAGAGGTTTTTATACTCTTTGCTATTTCAAAAGTAGTAAAACTAGGATTGCTATGCGCAGTTGCGGTGGTATGATTAGTGAGACATATGATCTAAGTAATTCACTTTCGGTGTGTAATTGGACCTTAGTGTGATTGGTTTTCTAAATCTTAATGTTATCATTAGGAGGATATAAGAGCGGTTGCTTTATAGCTAACTAGTGATTAGGGATTAATTTGAGCGGTTGCTAAATTAACCAAAACTTAAGGAAAATAGAGAATTAATCTCACAATAACGTAAGAACATAATTAATTATATTGATATAAAGGATATGTAGGTTAGCATTATCATATAAATCTAGTGGTGGATTATATCTCTTAACTAATGTATTTAAATTAGTAAATCAAATCGTGTTTATTATTATTGCTTTATATTCAATTTCTATTATTACTTTTAATAAACAAAACCCCTTTTTTATTGTTTATTGTTCTTCAGAGTTTAATTTAGGAATTGGATTGATAATGTCAATGAAATTGGTTCTCTGTGGATCGACCCTTGCTAACTACAACTGGTTACAAGATTTTTATATTTTTGGTGGAACTTAGCAACTGATTTTGATCAAAATTTTATCTCAATCCATAGTACACCAATGCTCAATGAGGCTATACTCTTCCTAAGTATTTTTGGGTGGATGCGGTAAGTACCATTTGTTATGTAATGAACAGGGCCCTAACTAGGCTAATTTTAAAGAGAACCCCCTATGAACTATACAAAGGAAGAAAGTCAAATGTTTCACATTTTTATGTTTTTGGATGTAAATGTTTTGTTTTAAATAATGGAAAAGATAACTTGGGGAAGTTTGATGCTAAGTCTGATGAAAGTATATTTCTTGGCTATTCAAATCATAGTAAGGCTTTTAGAATTTACAATAAAAGAACTATGACTATTGAAGAGTCCATTCATGTTGCATTTGATGAAACTAATACAAATGGATCGAGAAAGGATTTGGTTGTTAATGATGTTGCAGAGATTTTGGCAAAAACACACTTGGACAACAAGGAGAAAGAAGAGAGGAAGCAAGAGGAAAGTCAAGAGGACCCCTCAAAACAAGTGAATTCACAATACTAACTTGAGCATCGGAGACTTCTCTAAGTTTGTTTTGCGGGTACCCCTATCATGACTAAGTCCTCCTATTGCTCAAAACATCCTCTGCTAAATGTTGCATAATAGCTCTTGGAAATTTAAAGAAATTCTCATGCATTGGTTTGATCCTTGATAAAGATATTGAATTGGCAAGCACAAGTGTTGTTGAACAAAGTTTGGACGGTTTTCTGGCTTGAAAGAGGTTTGGAATCAATTTGAGAGGCTATGGAAGTATTTTGAAGTAAAGTGAACAAGTCCTCTGCTGTTTGAAGTGGAAAACCCAAAACAGAAGACTTGTAATCGATTACATATCCCATGTAACCAATTATAATGGTTCTGGAAGGCGCAAAATAAAGAAATAGAATGGACGTAATCGATTACATCCACATTGTAATCGATTACACAAATTCCTAGAAATGTAATTAGTTATAACCCCCTGGTAATCAATTACAAGGAGGTTTTAAAGGGTTCCAAATGCACTAGCAACCATTCTTACACTGCCTCTCAAGCTTTCTCTCTCTACCTGTACCCTTCTCTCTCTCAAACTCCCTTGTTTCTTCACTAAATCCCACCTTTTCTATCCCAAATCACACGTACTCCTTCACTCTATAAAACCCCCAACTCCATTCTCACTAAAAACACTAAAAATCACCACCCAAATCCCTTAACCATTTGTGTTCTCTCTCTCCTCACCCATGTCCCTCTCTTTGCGTTTTCCACTTTTTTCCTCACTTTTTCCACCACTTTCTTAACCTAAACACTCCTGAACACCATTCCCCTCATTTTTCTTCCATCCTTTTCACCCCATTTCAACCACATGGCAGAATCATCAAGGCGCATCAAAAAGCCACGAACAAGGGATGTTGGTGCTTCATCTTCCCAGGCTCCTGCTCTCACCATTCTGGGGCTTGACCTCTCCATACACTTCAAGACCTCCAGGCAAGTTGAAGTTTTTTTACAAAGAGTTTCATCTATGAAAAATCATCCAGCCAAGGTACATCACTACAGAGTTCTGCTCTAGCGATCCTTTATAGAGCTTTAGATTGATTGAGAGACTAGATTTGCTTACCTTTCTGAGTATTAAGAAAGATATTTACTCTGATCTAGTTAGAGTATTTTATGCTAATTTAAAATATGAGAATGATTGTCTGATCTCTGAAGTAAAGAAGCAAAAAATTGTCATTAATCCTGGTCTTTGGTATTGGTTAACTGGCTTAAGTTCTGATGGTACCAACTTTTCTAGCACTAATAAATGTGGAGATGAGTATGAGTATAAGTCTGCCTTGAACTCCTTAGTGTGGATAGATTACACACTCAATCAGAGGGTTAAGGTTACAGGGCTTACAATGGAAAACAGAGTCCTGCACTATATTCTAGCTAGGGTCTTGATTGCCAAAGGAGGCAATTACTCACAGGTCCTACATGTTGATGTTCTTACTCTATGGGCAATGAACACAGACCGCTCTATTAACTGGGCTTTCTATGTCATTCAGCACATGCTGCATGCTAGGAAGGATCCTCATCCTCTACCCTATGCCATACTCGTCACTGTGATCTTGGACCATTTTCATATTCCTTTGTCTGGAGAGGCAAAGGATGAGAGCTCTGACAGACCAGAGTCCATTAGCCTATACACTCTAAAGAAGTTACAACTGAAGAAATATGATGACACGTGGTACTATCTGCATCACAGGGCTGCTGGGAACATACCTCGGGGAGATAACAAGGACACTGAAGATGAACCTCCACAGGTTGGTCCAACTGAGCCTCTCATGCAGCTTATGCTTCAGGAGCTCCGCAACCTCTACAATCATATTGATGATAAGTTTGCTGTGCTGGCACCTCTGTTCACCTCCTTGAGGAGCGTGTCACTTATACAGATTAGGATGTTGCATTGATATGAACTATGCTAGAGGGTGATTAGAGTCATCAAGCTGGGCAAGCCACCACCTCCTATGCTCTGCCCTATTCATCCCCAGTTGGTGTTTTTGTTGGTGATCTTGCTCGTGATATTGGTGATGATGATGCAGCGCTTCTAGCTGAGGATCTTGCTGATGAGGATATCAGTGATAGCGAGGTGACACAGTGAAGATGGGTGACTTAGTCATGATGTTTATTTCTTTGCTCTAATCTATTATTGTCTAACCCATTAGCTTTTTGATACTATTTTGCATATGCTTTTGCTTATTATGATTATACTATTTATACACTCTAATCTTCTGATTACTATCTCTATTGAGCTTATGACTGATCTGATATTTGACTAATAATTAGATATCCTTATTGGACTGTTGGTTATATGTAATTTTCATCTCCTGCTTTGATGACCTATAATTCTGTTTGGTGATCCTGGTATATTGTTATGCTACTGAAACTCTGTCGATTTTTTTTATGCTTATGTCACTTATTCTTTTGATGATTATATCTTTTTGATAATGCCAAAGGAGGGAGATATTGCATGATTGCATAAGTAAGGGCAAGTGCATGATAGTGTTTGTTAATTAATATCCCTTTGAACTTTATGTATAAATTCAGGGGGAGAGCGATATTTTAAGTCATGACCTATAAATATACACACATTATTCTTTTTTTGTTTGTTGGTTTGTCATCATCAAAAAGGGGGGTAATGTGAATGCTTATGTCATGAAGATCGTGCAAATTTTGATGAGAATAAAGCCAAGTTGAAGACCAAGTCCAAAGGAAGCAAAGCTGGTATAGTTTTTTTAGGTCTTAATATCTTAATGTTAGAAGCTCTCTTAATATCTCAATGCATTTCTAAAAAGAGGTCTTTTTTAATCAAATGTTTTTCTAAGCCTTGGATTACAAAAAACAAGTTTATTCATTCAAAAATCCAAGTTTTCTAAATCTTAATGTTTACAAAGCTAAATTAGGCTAAAGAATGGGTTCAAGGATGTTTGTAAGATTATTATAAGGCTTAGTAATCTATTTACAACTTCTTTGGAAGCTTGTAATCGATTACAAAGGCTTGGTAATCGATTACAAACATGCTGAAAACCATTTTTCAAAAATCAGAAGCCTTGTAATCGATTACAAGAGGCTTGTAATATGTTACACTGCTTCTAGAGGCTTGGTAATCGATTACAAGAGGTATGTAATCGATTACAAAAGGCTTGTTATATATTACACTGCTTCTAGAGGCTTGGTAATTGATTACAAGAGGTATGTAATCGATTACAATCAGCTCAAAAAACCCAGAACTGGTTTCAAGAACAATTTAATCGATTATGTCATACGTGTAATTGATTACATCGCGGCTATAAGTTCACAACAGTCAGTTTTTGGGATTTTATTATGACTATAAATTGCCCCAACGGGTCTTTTTCTTCAGAACACTATAAATAGTTGTTATTAGGTCATCTTTTAACAAGAACAACAACTGAAAAACATCCTTCTATTGCTCTTAATTCGAGTTTCATATTTTCCCATCTTTTGCTCTATTTTGAAATTCTTGAGATATTCTTGAAAGAGCTTCATAAGTGCTTCAAGTTGTAATACACACTCTTTAAGAGAGTTTTTTCTTTCCTATTCTTGTTTGATTGTAACGAGGGTGAGGTATCCCTCAGAAAATTTGTAAGGGTAAGGTATCCTTGCTGTCTAGGCTCAAGCATAAGGATGAGGTATCCCAAGGTGTGAGGAGTGCTTAGGTTTGTAATGGTAGCAAGCACCTGTTGAAAGCATGCATTAACAATGAAAAAAAATCTTGGGTGGATGCTCGAGGACTGGACGTAGGTCACAAGTGGTTGGTGACTGAACCAGGATAAATTCTAGTGTTTACTTTTTTGAACTCTTCTCTCTATTTGTACTTTAATTTCATATATATTTGATTAAATTAATTTTTATTGGCTTATTAAATTTTTGAGAATTTTTCTATCTTCCTTGTTCATTCATTTCAATTTATGAATAGGTTCAACGAAAATTGTCTTTAAAGTGTTTGTGAAAAGTTTTTTGAAGAGTTTTTAATTACTCAATTCACCCGCCTCTTGAATATAGAAGCCACTTGGGTAACAAGTGGTATCAGAGCTAGGCTCTTGTGTAAGAGCTTAGCAGCATCAAGAGAACATGGCTTCTTCAAATATTTTTTCAGAAAGATCTTCCATAAATCGACCACCCTTTTTCAATGGGGATGGTTATGCCTATTGGAAGGAAAGAATGAAAATTTTCATTGAAGCTACTGATCTAGATGTGTGGGATGCTATTGAAAACGGTGCTTTTGTGCCCACACGTGAGGTCAATGGTGTAAAAGCTGAGACACCAAGAAGTGAATGGACTGATGAGGACAAGAAAAAGGTTTTATATAATTTAAGAGCCAAAAACATCATTACCACTACTTTGAGGTATGATGAATTTTTCAGAATTTCAAACTGTAAAACTGCTAAAGAAATATGGGACACTTTGCAAGTTACCCATGAGGGTACTAGTGAAGTAAAGAGGTCGAGAATCAATTCTCTAACTCGCGAATATGAATTATTTAGAACAAACAAAGGAGAAAGCATCCAAGAAATACAAAAGCGATTCACCCACATTGTAAATCATCTTGCATCATTAGGTAAGACCTTTTCTAATAAGGATCTTATTAATAAAGTTTTAATTTGAGCAAGATTTGGCAGCCCAAGGTCACAGTTATTTCTGAATTAAGAAACTTAGTAACCATGACTCTTTCCACTCTTTTTAGAAAACTTCAAGAGCACGAATTGGAACTCAACAGGCTTGACCAAAGTAAGGAACATGATAAGAAAAAAAAAGGGATTGCACTTAAAGTCACCTCCTCAACCATTGACGATGATAATGAAGATGAAGGAGATGACATGGAGAACTTCAAGTTCAATAAAGAAAACCATAGTTTTTTAGTAAAGAAATTCAAAAAATTTCTCAAAAAGAAAGGAAATCAAAGAAGGCCACCTTTCCTACCAAAGAAGACTCATCGCAAAGGGGAAAGTACCTCGTCCATATTCACATGCTACTAATGCGGAAAACTAAGACACGTGAAGATGAAATGTCCCGTGTATCAAAAGAAGGTGAAGAGATTTGAAAAGATAACTTCCAAGGAGAAGAAAAGAATGAGAGTCTACATAGCATGGGACGACAATGAGATGGATTTCATGAATAGCTCAGACAATAAAATAAGCTAACCTATGTCTTATGATCAGAGGAGAAGAAGAAAATGAAAGCGATATAGAGGTAACTTCTAACCTTGACTTATCTCCTTCTTGTAATGAACTACAAGATGTTTTTTAAGAATTGCATGATGAATCTCTAAGGCTCACAAAGTTAGTTTCTTTATCTAAGAAAACAACTTCTTCTTTTGAAAATAAAATTAGTATCTTAAACAAAGAAATTGAAGATTTAAAGAATGCTTTTGTAAGATTTACTTTTGGTAGGGACAATTTAAATGTTTTGCTTAGAAAGCAAAGGTGTTTTTTTCAAAAAGCGGGTTTAGGATATAACCCAAAAATAAACAAAAAATTTTCAAAAATTTCTTTGTTCCTACAAGCACTTCAAGTAGCCCTTTCATTAAATGTTTTCATTGTGGAAAGAAAGGACATAGTGCATCAACATGCAATGTGATAAAGAATATTAACACTAAAGTGGGGACTAAAATGGTTTGGGTTCCCAAAGGCACAATGTCACAAGCTAACATATAAGGACCCAAGAAAATTTGGGTACTAAAAGTTAACAAGTGAATTTATGTTGTAGGTGTGCTTGAAGGCCAAGAGCTCAAATTGGTATCTTGATAGTGGCTGCTCCAAGCACATGACCGGAGATGAATCGAAGTTTTCTTTCCTTGTTCCCAAGACACATGGACACGTAACCTATGGAGCTAACAATGTAACATCCTGAAAATCGCTTGTTTCTTGATAAATACTCATTTTATAATATTTTTTATTTTTGTGAATTTTTCTAGAATTATTTGAATTATTTGATTATTTTAATATATTTCTTGATTTACGTGCATATTGAACGGAGCCGGAAAAATAAAATATTTTTCCCGAGGCCGGAAAATCTTGGACTGTGAAAATGGTGACGGGGGATCTTACTAAACTCGAAGCCGAACACAGTTTATGAAGTTTTCATTTTTTGAGATTTTATTTGACGGATAAAATTTGGGTGCGCTCTATTATCCATTTGACAATTGATACCGGCATTGTTAACTGTAACTTTTATCCACTGGATAATAGCTTGCAATAAAAATCTAATAAATTATTTCTATCTAGTCACTTTTATGATATCATCTAAGTGACATCGTCACATCACTACATGATAACATGATTTGACATTTTTAGGGAAACGTGCGAAGCTTCTCAAAGAAGCTTTGGGAGAAGCTTGCAAAGGAAGTCTTGCTACTTCTCCCAAGGTGTGCATGGTTTTTGGAGGAAAGAAAAGATGACAAGTTGTCATCTTTTCACAAATGTCACCATCCTTTCACCATCCAAAACTTTCTATCACTTTCTCTCTCTACCCTAAAGCCTTTCTCTCATTTTCTCTTATCATTCTTCTCTCATTTTCTCTTCACCTCACGGCTACCACTCTCAAGTCTCCTATTCCATTTTATTTCCTTCATTCAATCACATTTCTAAGAATCTACACATTTTATGGATGATTTTCTATGTTAAGATCATCTTCAAGTTCTCTCATCTTCATCATTTTCTTTCAAACCCTAGCTTGAAGCACTTAAGGTGAGAATACTTTGATTTTTATTTTCCCCTCTCATTTTCTCTACCCCTCACAGCTAAACTATTTTTAGAGGGTCATTCTACTCTTAGTTTATCACTTGTTCATCCTTCCATTCAAGCAACCAAAAACTAAACACAAAACCCTCACTTTTTCCATTTGAAGCTCATGGCCAACCCCCAAAACCCAACACCAAATCTTCAATAATTCAAGATAACCTTGGATCTTGAGTCTCTACATCATTCTAAGACACTTTTGTGTGGAAATCAATCTCTAGTGCATCCATCTTCAAGTATTTCTTTAAGCTTTGCTTCAAACCTCAAGTTTAAGAATCTTAAGGTAAAGTTCTTGAATCTTCCTTCTTGTTTCATTTTAAAGGATGTAAAGCCATACTTTGACCTATGGTAATCTTATTCAAGCCTTATGTACTAATTCTTTTATGTTTGCTTTGATTCTAAGAATCTCTTGGTGGAGAAAGTTTGCTACAAAAGGACTTACAAGGAGCTAGAAGGCTACACTTGAGGTAAGAGGGAGATTAACCTCATCAACCATGCTATGATGGTGAGGAACGGATGGGTGTGTTGGGATTGGAGAGTCCATGTGAGGATTCATCCACCCGAATGTGTGATTTTGATTTGTACTTGTTTGATCTTGTATGATTGTATGACATTGTTGTATGCAAAAATGATTGTGGTGACTTAATGGATATATGTGATCTTTATAGCAAACATGAATGTGATAAATTGTGATAATTGAAATATGTGGCATGCTATAACTATGTTACAAAAGAATGATTTTGGGGTTGCCTTGATTCCTTGAGGCTCACGGCCACCTTGGCCCAAGAAGAGACATCAATGAGAATAATATTGGTTATCAAGAACTTAGATGATTAGGTGATAAAGACATAATTTATGAGGTTACAAGTGAATGAAGAAAGAAACAAGTTTTACCATTATAGGGAATTGATTTTTGAATGTGATATTTGAGAGGTAAGAGTGAATTGGAGACCTAAAATATTTGATAATAAGATGGAAGAGTAATTAGGATGGAAAGAATTTTATTTAGAAGTTGAATAATGGAAGTTTTAGAAAGAATGTTAGGAAATATTATTTGGGTAATTTGGAAGATGGATTAGGGTTTAGGGATTTATGAGTAAGATTGAAGATAACTATAATGTCATAATTTGAGAAGTGATAACTTTTGGATGTACCAAATGGAAACAAATTTGGAGATAATCAGAACCATGGAAAATGATTTATTAGTGGTAAATCTAGGTAACTTGACAATCGAGGAAATTAATTAAGAATTTCTAAGATAAGAATGGAAAAGAATAAATTTGATCTTTAAGTAAAATAGTGATTTTCGGTCTTGAGAGGAAAAACAAGCTTGAGAAAGAAATAGAGAAAATTTGAAAGACTTAGATGAAAAAGGAAAGGAATGGTGAGGTAAGGACATTGTGTTTTTTTTTAGGTTTTCATAAATGATATGAGGATAGGTCATTTGAGGAACTTAGTTAGAAAAAGTTGGTGATTTGGATTAAATTCTATCTTTGTTCTTGAGAGTATGATAATTAATGACTAAAGAAGACCTAATGTATCTATATACTCGAGGAATTATGAAAATGCTCCACGTGATTTGATAATAATGATTCTTGAATTTGCACGACTGAAATCCTTTCTGATAGCATGCATTAACATTGTGCCTTGGTTGACGTACTGGACCCAAGTGGATTATGATTTGGCCTTGTGCTTTTAGGCCGAAGTGCTAGACCCGAGTAGATCATTGGTATTATGTAGTTGTATAGACGGCTATATAATATCATTGATACTAATGGTATTGGGCGATTATATGGGCGGTTGCCTTAATACTGTTGGGAACAGTACAACAGTGGTTGGAATTCTTTGAGCATGCACATGAGTATTAGACTGTCGGCTTATGATGCCTAGGAGTGAGCGAGAATTTGGATAAGTATGATCCCGGATGGATCTCAGGAGGCGTCAAGGCGAGGTGATCCATCTAGTGACCACTGTCACATTATATACCCCTGGCCGTGGAAAACTGTTGCAACGCACGACGAGGACCTGACAAGTACTATCCTTTTTGTGATCCGACGTAGACTGTCTTTTGAGGGGGGGCAGATCTTCTGGAACGCTCATCTCTGAACCTTGACTCCATGGAGTAGGATCTGGTTACCTTGTGTATAGGGATGGTCAACATACACATCGTGCATATGCATAGTCAGCATATCTGTTATTATGGCATAATCCATACATATATATATATATATATATATATATATATATATATATATATATATATATATATATATATATATGTCTTGAGGTACATTTTTGAATTACTTATCAGTTGATAACATAATTATATTTGTTACTCTATGAATATTCCTGTATTGACATGATTATATCTGATATTACTTGGTGTTGTTGTGTATGAAAGGCACTACTGTCTTTTATTGTGTTTCTTGCTGCCATGATGGTATTATTGTAGGGGATCTCACCTCTTCTATTGTATTATTCTGTCTACTTCTATTTCATATTTACGATGGAAAAGTCTGTGTTGGCGGCAAGGCAAGACTCGCGAGGTTTCACTAGGCTACAATTTCATGGAGGCATCGAAGCATGGACTGTCCAATGGGACACGGGATGCGTCCAGTACGACGGATATGTCACTTTGAGTTGGAGCAAGACCCGACATGATGCGGTTACCTGTACTATGGACGTCAATGTTCACTTGGAGTTCTACATGCCTCTTGGGGAGCTTGGGGATGATCGGAGAGCTTCTTATAGGGAGAGCTCTGTGGAGTCGAGTGCTCGGACTCTTGTCCGCAGTGACATGCCCCAATTGAGGGCTTTGTCTTTTGGGGATCCTGAAAGGGATTTGGACAAAGATCGGGTGCAAGAACCCGTTCTTCAAGTGTTTGGACTTGGACAAGGCCCAATTTTCATTTAGTAGTCATATGTATAGGTATGTTTATTTTGGAAGTACTTAAGTTTTATATTTTTGAGATATGCAAATGGTGTACTTAAAGATGTTGTAAACTTTGCTTTATGAAAAGCCTTTTCGTTCCTATGACTTCAGTCTTTTATTTATTTTATGGTTCTTATGTTTTGTGTCCCCAAAATTTTACCTGTTTATGTTATCCACAAAAAGAAACTTTTGAAACTCATATCTTACACTATTTACTTTTATAACTTTAGCAAAGAATTTTAAAATTTAAGAGTCGGTCTTATGTGTAATGCCTCCCAGAAGGGGGTGTTACAAACAACAAAGGGAAGATTCTTGGAGTCGGCAAAGTTGGTAAAATTCTCTCTTCCTCTATTGATAATGTGTTGCTAGTTGAAGGACTTAAACATAATTTGCTTAGTATTAGTTAATTATGTGATAAAGGTAATAGAGTTATATTTGATTCTTATTGTTACATAATTGAAGGAAAAGATGATAAGTAAGTAAAATTTGTTAGTCATAGATTAAATAATATTTATATGATTAATCTTCATAAAATATCTTCAAATGATGCGAAATACTTTATGAGTAAAGAAGATGATTCATGGTTATGGCATAGAAGAATTGCACACATTCACATGGATCATTTAAATAAGTTGGTCTCTAAAGAGCTAATAATTGGACTACCAAAGCTTAAATTGAAAAAGATAAATTATGCGATGCATGTCAAAAGGGAAAACAAGCAAAGGTTTCTTTCAAAGCTAAAAGTGTTATTTCAACTTCTAGACTTTTACAACTTTTGCACATAGATCTTTTTAGTCCCTCTTGAATAATGAGCTTTGGTGGGAATTACTATGCATTAGTAATTGTGGATGATTTTTCTAGGTTTACATGGACCTTATTCCTAGCTCAAAAAAATGACGCATTTCTAGCCTTTAAGAAACTTACCAAAGTTATCCAAAACAAAAAAGGCTTTAATATTACATCCATAAGAAATGACCATGGTGGTGAGTTTGAAAATCATGATTTTGAAACTTTTTGTGATGAACATGGCATTGAGCCTAATTTTTCTGCCCCTAGAACTCCACAACAAAATGGAGTTGTAGAAAGAAAAAATCGATCTTTGGAAAAAATGGTGAAAACTATGCTCAATGAGGTTACGCTTCCTAAGTGTTTTTGGGCGGATGCGGTAAGTACCGCTTGTTACGTAATGAACAGGGCCCTAATTAGGCCAATTTTAAAGAAAACCTCCCATGAAGTATACAAAGGAAGAAAGCCAAATGTTTCACATTTTTATGTTTTTGTATGTAAATGTTTTGTTTTAAATAATGGAAAAGATAACTTGGGGAAGTTTGATGCTAAGTCTGATGAATGTATATTTCTTGGCTATTCATATCATAGTAAGGCTTTTAGAATTTACAATAAAAGAACTATAACTATTGAAGAGTCCATTCATATTGCATTTGATGAAACTAATCCAAATAGACCTGAGAAAGGATTTAGTTGTTAATGATGTTGTAGAGATTTTGGCAAAAACACACTTGGACAACAAGGAGAAAGAAGAGAGGAAGCAAGAGGAAGCAAGAGAAAAGTCAAGAGGAGCCCTCAAAACAAGCGAATTCACAAGTCATGAACCTACCCAAGGAGTGGCGGATCTCAAGATACCATCCACTTGACCAAGTAATAGGTGATGTATCTAAAAGTGTAAGTACTCGAAATTCAATTAGAAATGCATGTAACCACATGGCTTTCGTTTCACAAATTGAGCCTAAAGACATAAATGAGGTCTTCAACGATGAACATTGGATCTTGGCCATGCAAAAGGAGCTAAACCAATTTGAAAGAAATCAAGTTTAGGAATTGGTTCCAAGGCCCAATGATCATCCAATTATAGGCACCAAATGGGTCTTTAGGAATAAGCTTGATGAAGCGGGCTTAATAACAAGAAATAAAGCTAGGCTTGTAGCTAAAGAGTATAATCAAGAAGAAGGCAAAGATTATGAATAAACATATGCACCCGTAGCCAGATTAGAGGCCATTGGAATGCTTCTTGCATATGCATGTATCATGGATTTCAAATTATATCAAATGGATGTCAAAAGTTCTTTTTTAAATGGCTTTATCCAAGAAGAAGTGTATGTTGAGCAGCCTCCTAGTTTTCAAAAATTATGATTTGCCCAACTATGTTTTTAAATTGAAAAAGGCTTTATATGGTTTAAAACAAGCTCCTCGAGCTTGTTATGCAAAGTTGAGCAAATTCCTTTTGAAAAAAGGTTTTATAAGAGGAAAAATTGACACAACACTCTTTATTAAAAATAAAAAGCATGACATATTCCTTGTACAAATTTATATGGATGATATAATTTTTGGTGCTTCTAACGAATCTCTTTGTAAAGAGTTTGCTAATCTTATGCAAACTGAATTTGAGATGTCTATGATGGGAGAGCTCAATTTCTTCCTTGGGCTTCAAATTAAGCAAACAAGGAATGGAACTTTCATTAGTCAATCTAAGTATTGCAAGGAGCTTCTCAAGAAATTTGGAATGGACAACTCAAAGCATATGGACACACCTATGAGCACCTCCTGTTACTTAGACAAGGATGAGGCAGGTAATCCCGAAGAAATCACTAAGTACAGAGGTATGATTAGATCCCTTCTTTATCTCATTACACCAAATATTATGTTTAGTGTATGCATGTGTGCTAAATACCAAGCAAATCCTAAAGAGTCGCATTTAGGTGCAGTAAAACGTATCGTGAAAGATCTTGTTGGCACTTAACAAGTGGGTTTGGGGTACCTCAAAGGTGCCACTTGCAGTTTTATTGGTTATTCCGATTCGGATTTTGCATTCAGCAAATTGGATAGGAAAAGCACTAGTGGGACAAGCCATTTACTTGGAAGCTCTTTAGTTTCTTGGCACAGCAAGAAACAAAATAGTGTGGCATTGTCTACTACTGAAGCTGAATATGTTACAGCCGGAAGTTATTGTGCTTAAATCCTATGGATGAAGCAACAACTTCTAGATTTTGGTCTTCAGCTTAATCACATCCCTCTAAGATGTGACAAATCTAGTACAATCAATTTGACCAAAAATTCCATTCAGTACTATAAAACTAAGCACGTTGAGATAAGGCATCATTTTATAAGGGATCGCATACAAAAAGGTGATTACGTATTAGAATTTGTTGAAACAAATAATCAACTTGCTGATATCTTCACAAAACCATTGCCTAAAGATACCTTCTTTCATCTAAGAAGAGAACTAGGAATTTTGGATCAATCTTGTACTTAATTTTGCTGTATAATTCTCTTTTCTGCATAATTGATTATTTTTTCTACATAATTATTTTCAGCACACTTTCATTGTCTTTATTTTTTTTTAATCCAATACCGACTTGAGTGTCGAAGGCTTCTCTAAGTTTGTTTTGCAGGTACCCCCATCATGACTAAGTCCTCTTATTGCTCAAAACATCCTCTGCTAAATGTTGCATAATAGTTCTTGGAAATTTGAAGAAATTCTCATGCATTGATTTGATCCTTGATAAAGATGTTGAATTCGCAAGCACAAGTGTTATTGAACAAAGTTTGGATAGTTTTTTGGCTTGAAAGAGGTTTGGAATCAATTTGAGAGGCTATGGAAATATTTTGAAGTAAAGTGAACAAGTCCTCTGCTATTTGAAATGGAAAACCCAAAATAGAAGGCTTGTAATCGATTACATATCCCATGTAATCGATTACAAAGGTTCTGGAAGGCACAAAATAATGAAATAGAATGAACGTAATCGATTACATCCACATTGTAATCGATTGCACAAACTCCCATAAATGTGATCGGTTACAACCCCCTTGTAATGGATTACAAGGAGGTTTTAAAGGGTTCCAAACGTGCGAGCAGCCATTCTTACGCTTGCTCTCAAGCTTTCTCTCTCTACCTGCACCCTTCTCTCTTTCTCAAATCTCCCTTATTTCTTCACCAAATCCCACCTTTTCTATCCTAAATCACTCGTACTCCTTCACTCTACAAAACCCCCAACTCCATTCTCTCTAAACACACCAAAAATCACGACCTAAATCCCTCAACCATTCGTGTTCTCTCTCTCCTCACCCACGTCCCTCTGTTTTCCACCTTTTTATTCACTTTTTCCACCACTTTCTTAACCCAAACACTCTTAAACACCATTCCCCTCACTTTTCTTCCATCATTTTCTCCCCATTTCAACCATATAGCAGAATCATTAAGGCGCATCAAAAAACCACGAATAGGGGATGCTGGTGCTTCATCTTCCCAGGCTCTTGCTCTCACTATTCCGAGGCTTGACCTCTTTGCACACTTCAGGACCTCTAGACAAGCCGATGTTTTTTGGAAAGAGTTTCATTTGTGAAAAATCATCGAGCCAAGGTACATCACTATAGAGTTCTACTCTAGCGAACCTTTACAGAGCTTTAAATTGATTAAGAGACTAGATTTGCTTACCTTTTTGAGTGTTAAGAAAGATATTTACCCTGATCTAGTTAGAGTATTTTATGCCAATATAAAATATGAGAATGGTTGTCTAATCTCTAAAGTAAAAAAGTAGAAAATTGTCATTAATCCTAGTCTTTGGTATCGGTTAACTAGCTTAATTTCTGACAGTACCAATTTTTCTGGCACTAATAAATGGAGAGATGAGTATGAGTATAAGTCTGCCTTGAACTCCTTGGTGCGGATAGATTACACACCCGGTCAGATGATTAAGGATACAGGGCTTACAATGGAAAACATAGTGTTGCACTACATTTTAGCGAGGGCCTTGACTGCCAAAGGAGGCAATTACTCACAGGTCCTACATGATGATGTTCTTACTCTATGTGTAATGAACACAGACCGCTCCATTAACTGGGCCTTCTATGTCATTTAGCTCATGTTGCATGCTAGGAAGGATCCTCTTCTTGTTCCCTATACCATGCTCGTCACTGCGATCTTGGAACCTTTTCATATTCCTTTGTCTGGAGAGGCAAAGGATGAGAGCTCTGACGGACCAGAGTCCATCAGCTTATACACTCTAAAGAAGTTACAACTAAATAAATATAATGACACATGGTACTATCTGCATCACGGGGCTGCTGGGAACTTACCCCAGGGAGATAATTAGGACGCTGAAGATGAACCTTCATAGGATGGTCCAGCTGAGCCTCTCATGCAGCTTATGCTTCAAGAGCTCCACAGCCTCCGCACTCATGTTGATGATAAGTTTTCTGTGCTGTACGCCTCTTTTCACTGCCTTAAGGAATGTGTCACTCATACAGATTAGGATGCTGCTTTCATACGCATTATGCTTGAGGGTGATCAGAATCATCAGCTTGGGCGAGCTACCACCTCCTATGCTCCACCCCCTTCTTCCCCAGCTGGTGTTGTTGTTGGTGATCCTGCTCGTGATACTGGTGATGATGATGCAGCACTTCCAACTAAGGATTTTACTGATGAGGATATCAGTGATAGCGAGGCAACACAATGATGATGGGCGACTTAGTCATGATGTTTATTTCTTTTCTCTAATCTATTATTGTCTAACCTATTAGCTTTTTGATACTATTTTGCATATGCTTTTGCTTATTATGACTATACTGTTTATACACTCTGATCTTCTTATTACTATCTATATTGAGTTGATGACTAATTTGATATTTGACAAATTATTGGATATCCTTATTGGACTGTTGGTTATATATAATTTTCATCTCCTGCTTTGATGACCTGTAATTCTGTTTGGTGATCCTGGTATATTGTTATGCTGCTGAAACTCTGTCAATTTTTTTTATGCTTATATCGCATATTCTTTTGATGATTATAGCCTTTTGATAATGCCAAAAGGGGGAGAGATATTGCATGATTGCATAAGTAAGGGGGAGTTTATAACAGTATTTGTTAATTAATATCCCTTTGAACTTCATAAATAAATTCAGGGGAGAGTGATATTTTAATTCATGACCTATAAATATACATACATTGCTCTTTTTCTGTTTGTTGGTTTGTCATCATCAAAAAGGGGGAGAATGTGAATGCTTATGTCATGAAGATCGTGTGAATTTTGATGATAACAAAGCCAAGTCGAAGACCAAGTCCAAAGAAAGTAAAGCTAGTATAGTTTTTTTTTAGGTCTTAGGATCTTAATGTTAGAAGCTCTCTTAATATCTCAATGCTTTTCTAAAAAGAGCTCATTTTTAATCAAATGTTTTTCTAAGCCTTGGATTACAAAAAATTAGTTTATTCATTCAAAAATCCAAGTTTTCTAAATCTCAATGTTTACAAAGCTAAATTGGGCTTAAGAATGGGTTCAAGGATGTTTGTAAGATTATTATAAGGCTTAGTAATCTAGTTACAGCTTCTTTGGAAGCTTGTAATAGATTACAAAGGCTTGGTAATCGATTACAAACATGATGGAAACCATTTTTCAAAAATCTAAATCCTAGTAATTAATTATATGAGGTTTATAATCGATTACACTGCTTCCAGAGGCTTGGTAATCGATTACATGAGGTTTGTAATCGATTACACTGCATCCAGAGGCTTGGTAATTGATTACATGAGGTATGTAATTGATTAAAATCAGCCTAGAAAACCCAGAACTGGTTTCAAGAATAATTTAATCGATTACATCATACCTATAATCAATTACATCGCGACTAAAAGTTCATAACAGTCAGTTTTTGGGCTTTTATTATAACCATAAATTGCCCCAATAGGTCTTTTTCTTCAAAACACTATAAATAAGTGTTATTAGGTCATCTTTTAACAAGAACAACAACTGAAAAACATTATTCTATTACTCTTAATCCGAGTTTCATATTTTTCCATCTTTTGCTCTGTTTTGAAATTTTTGAGATATTCTTGAGAGAGCTTCATAAGTGCTTCAAGTTGTAATACATACTCTTTGAGAGAGTTTCTTCCCTTCCTATTCTTGTTTGATTGTAACGAGGGTGAGGTATCCCTCAGAAAATTTGTAAGGGTAAGGTATCCCAAGGTATGAGGAGTGCTCAGGTTTGTAACAGTAGCAAGCACCTGTTGTAAGCTTGCATTGATAGTGAAAAAAAATCTTAGGTGGATGCTCGAGGACTAGACGTAGGTCACAATGGTTGGTGGCTGAATCAGGATAAATTCTAGTGTTTACTTTTTTGAATGCTTCTCTTTATTTGCACTTTAATTTCATATATACAACAACAACAATAACAACTAAGCCTTTTCCCACTAGGTGGGGTCGGCTACATGGATCAAACGACACCATTGTGTCCTATCATAAACCAAGTCTTCAGAAATGTTATTCAAATCTAAATCTTTTTTAATCATTTCGCCTATAGTCTTTCTTGGTCTTCCTCTACTTCTAGCTATTAGGCTATTCTCCACCTGATCTACTCTTCTTACAGGGGCTTCTAAGGGTCTTCTCCTTATAAGTCCAAACCACCTAAGGCGAGATTCTCCTATCTTTTCCACAATAGGTGCTACCCATACTTTCTCTCTAATGTATTCATTAATAATCCTATCTTGTCTTGTATGGCCACACATCCAGCGCAACATCCTCATCTCTGTAACACTGATCTTATGTTCATGTTGGCTTTTTACTGCCCAACATTCAGTACCATGCAACATCGCGGGCCTTATAGCTGTGCGGTAAAATTTACCCTTAAGTTTGAAAGACATTTTTCTATCACAAATAACTCCTGAAGCACTCCTCCATTTCATCCATCCAGCTTGAATCCTATGCTTTACATCTCCCTCTATCTCTCCATCACTTTGTATGATAGATCCAAGATACCTAAACTGTGTGACTTGTGGTATGGTATGATCTCCAATTTTCACTGCTAAACTAGCATTAACATGTCTCTTACTGAACTTACATTCCATATACTCCATCTTACTCCTGCTTAGACGAAAACCATGATCTTCCAAAGCTCGTCTCCATAGCTCTAGCTTCTCATTTGTTTTCTCTCTTGACTCTCTAACTAAGACTATATCATCTACAAAAAGCATGTATTGTGGCACCGGCTCCTAAATATGCGCAATAAGCACATCCAAGACTAAGGTAAAAAGATATGGACTCAAAGTTGACCCTTGGTGTAGCCCTATTGTAACACCCCGAAAACTTTTCGTTTCATGATATATATTCATTTTATAATATTTGTGAATTTTTGTGAATTTTTTTAGAATTATTTGAATTGTTTGATTATTTTAATATATTTCTCAATTTGTGTGCGCATTAAGTGGGGCCAGGAAAATGAAATATTTCCCTGAGGCTGAAAAACCTTGGACTGTGGAAACGGTAACGAGGGATCTTACTAAACCCGAGGTCAGACACAGTTTTGGAAGTTTTTATTTTTTGAGATTTTATCTGACAGATAAAATTTGGGTACACTCTATTGTCCATTGGACAATGGATACTGGCTTTATTAACTACGACTATTATCCACCGGATAATAGCTTGCAATAAAAATCTAGTAGATTATTTCTATCTAGTCACTTTTATGATATCATCTAAGTGACATCATTACATGACATCACGATTTGACTTTTTGGAAAAACATGAGAAGCTTCTTGAAGAAGCTTTAGGAGAAAGTTGCAAAGGAAGTTGGGCTCCTTTCTCCCATAGAGGCACAGTTTTGGAGGAGTGGAAAGGATGACAAGGTTGTCATCTTTTCACAAGCCATCATCTTTCACATTTTCACAAAAACTATCACTTTCTCTCTCCACTCAAAAGTTTTCTCTAACTTTCTCTCATTTCCTCTCTTCTTCCTCCTCTCCAACCACACGGCCACACCTCTTCCTCCACCCTCCATGTTTGCTAAATTTCAAGCAATCACATTGCTTGAAACTACATATTGTTTGAAGATATTTTCTTATTGAAACTACCCCTAAAGCTCTCATCTCCATTTTTTCTCCTTCACCTCACGGCCACCACCCCAAATACCACCATCTCACCTTCAAAAAAAATCTGACAACCACATTTCTTGAATCAACATCCTTTCCTAAGACCATTTGGATGAAGATTTTGGCTTGTTCAAGTGATTTTACAATCTAAGATTTGAAAGCTTCTAAGGTAAATATTTCCTCTTTCCTAAGCTTTCCTTGTTTGTTTGTGAATGACTATCTATCAAATATTTTATTCCACCTCTTTCTCCCAAGGCTCACAGCCAAGACTACTTTGAAGGATCAAAGAATTGATTTTTATACTATCACCTAGTTCATTCCTATTTTTCTACTAAGAATCAAGAAAACAAAGTATAAAACTTTCTTCTTTTCTCTTGGAGAGCCTCACGGCCACACCCTTAACACACTCTCTTAATCTTCTTTAATTTTATCCATCCACATCTCTTGAATTAAAACCCCATACTAAGATATTTTGTTGTTGTGGGTTCTTTCAAAATCATCTTATTTCCAAACCCTAAATGTTGATGTTTATGTGTTGTTTTGTTTTAAGGATCTCCTTGGAAAGAGAAGCTTTTCAAGAGGACTCACAAGGAGCTAGGGAGCTACACTTGAGGTGAGAGGTAGATTAACCTTATCAACCACTCATGGTGGTGAGGAACGAATGGTTGTGTGGGAGTGGAGAGTCCACGTGAGGATTCATCCACTCGATGATGTGACTTTTAAATTTATGTTTGCTTGACATTGTATGATTATAAGATGTGTGGTATGCAAGAGATGATTTTGATGGCTTAATGAATATATTTGATGATGTGATTTTGGTAGTAAGAATCAACTTAATTAATTGTGATTATTAAAGTATGCAGCATGCCATGGTTGTGTTGTAAAAGAATTGATTTTTGGTCCCCTTGATCTCTTGAGGCTCATGGCCTTCTTGGCCTAGGAAGAGGTATCCATGAGAAAAATGTTTATTGATTAAGGACTTAGATGATTAGGTGACAAGGATAATGATTCATGAGGGTACAAGTTGAAAGAGGAAAGAAACAAGTTTTTACCATTGAAAAGAATTGATTCTGGCCAAGATGTTTAATAATTTGATGAAAGAGTAAATTTGGAGACTTAATATAGTTGATAATAGAATGGAAGAGTAATTAGGATGGAAAGGATTTCATTTAGAAGTTGAACAATGAAATTTTAGAAAGAACACTAGAAGATATTGCTTAGATGATTTGAGAGACTAATTAGGATTAAAGGATCGATAAGTAAGGAGAGTAGATAACCCCAATGTTATGATTTGAGGGATAATGACCTTTAAATATATTACTAGGAATAGTCTTGAGAATAGTTTGGAATAATAATAATGATTTTTTAGTAGGCATCTAGTTGGTTGAGATAATAATAATGATTTATTAGTGGTGAATCTACTTAGTTTGGAATAAGGATAATGATTTATTAGTGGTGAATCTAATTGGTTTGATGATAAAGAAATAAAGATTTAGAAGATAAGAATGGAAAAAGGTTTTATTAAATTAAAAGCAATATAATTTTTGGAAAGAATATTAGTAAATGATAATTTGAGAAATTTTGGCAATGAAAACTTGAGGTATTTAGGGTTTAGGGAAATGAAAAGAATTTGTGAGCTCAAGGTGATAAATATTATGCAATAAAGATATCTTGTGTTTGAAAGTAACAGTGAGGTTACTGTGGGACATGAATGATGATTTTCTGCATGATGTGACAAATATATCTTATGACTAAAAGTAATAGTAAAGTTACTGCCAGGTCAATGTACTGGACCCGAGTGGATTGTGGAACTGAAGTACTGGACCCAGATGGATCATTGGTATTATGTAATTGTATGAGCGGTTATATAATATTATTGATACTAATGGTATTGGACAATTGTATGGGCGGTTGCTCTACTACCATTAGGGAACGGTACAACGGTGGTTTGATTTCATCGTTCATGCATTGAACATTATACAGTCGGCTTTTATGCTTAGGAGTGAACGAGAACTTACAGGATAAATGTGATCCATGATGGATCTTAGGGGGCGTCAGGGCGAGGTGTTCTACTTAGTGACCTGTTGTCACATTGTATACCCCTGGCCGTGGACACTGTTGCAACGCACGACGAGGACCCGACAAGCACTATCCTTTTCGTGGTCCGGTGTAGAATGTCTTTTGAGGGGGGATATGTCTTCTAGAACATTCATCTCTAAATTGTTAGCTCCATAGAGTAGGAACTGGTTGCATTGTGCATAAGGATGGTCAGCATATACATCAAGCATATGCATAGTCAGTGTACATCTTGTTGTGGTATAGTTGGTGTTTACGTATTTCAATGTACCTTGCTGAATCATATATTAGTTGATAACATGACTACACCTGTTGATCTATCTTATTCCTATACTACTATGATTATACCTGTTATTTCTTGATATCGTTGTGTGTGAAAGGCATCATTGTCTTTCGTCGTATTTTTTGCTGCCATGATGGTATTGATGTAGGGGATCTCACCTCTTCTATTGTATTTTCTGTCTATTTCTGTATTATACTTATGATAAAAAGACCGTGATGATAGCAAGGCAAGATCCATGAGGTTTCACCCAGCTGTAGTTCCGCGGGGGCATCAGAGCGTGGAGTGTTCAGTGGGACACGAGACACATTCGGTATGATGGAGATGTCACTTTACTTTGGAGTAAGACTCAGCATGAGGTGGCTACGTTTACTATGGATGCCGTTGTTCACTTGGAATTTTACATGCCCCTTAAGGAGCTTTGGGATGATTGGGGAGCTTCCTCTAGGGAGGACTCTGTAGAGTCGACTGCTCGGACTCCCGTCCATAATGGCATTCCCCGACTGGGGGCTTTGTCTACTGGGGATCCCAAAGGGGATCTAGATGAAGATCGGGTGCATGACCCTATTCTTCAGGTGTTTGGATTTGGACATGGCTCAATCTTCATTTGGTAATTATATGTATATATTTACTTCTTGGAAAGCTTAAGTTTTATGCTTTTGGAACATGATGTAATGTAATTATGAATGTAATAAACTTCGTTTTATGAAAAGTCTATTTTATGGTCCTTATGTTTTGTGTTTCTAAAATTTGATCAGTTTATGTTATCTACAAATAAAAGCTTTTGAAACTCATATCTTATACTATTAACTTTTATATCTTGAGAAAAGGATTTTAAAGGGAGTCAGTTTTATTTAGTAATGCCTCCCGAAAGAGGGTGTTACACCTATAGTTATAGGGAAATCTTCTGTGACCCTACCATGTGTTCTCACACTAGTTTTAGCCCCATCATACATAGCTTGGATTGCTCAAATATAGGTGATACGAACTCTTTTTTTCTCCAAAGCCTTCCACAAGACCTCTCTCAGTACCCTATTGTAGGCTTTTTCCAAATCAATGAAAACCATGTGCAGGCCTTTTTGCTTCCTCCGATACCTCTACATTAATCTTCGTAGAAGTTAAATTTCTTCCATGGTTGACCTTCTAGGCATAAAACCAAATTGATTCTCTGAAATATGAGTCTCTTGTCTTAATCTCCATTCAATTACTCTTTCCCATAACTTCATGGTATGACTCATGAGCTTAATCTCTCTGTAATTTGCACAGTTTTATATATCTCCCTTGTTCTTATAAATAGGGATTAAAGTGCTTCTCCTCCATTCATTTGACATTTTCTTAGATCTCATTATCTCGTTAAATAGCTTTGTGAGCCAACTTATACATTTCTCTCCTAGGCACTTCCATATCTCATTAGGTATATTATCTGGTCCGACTGCTTTTCCATTATTCATCCTCTTCAATGCTTCTTTTATCTTAAACTCCTGAATTCTACAATAAAATGTTTTATTTTGGTCCTCTTCTCTAGTGTTTAGAATGTTCGAGTCCCCTAATATCCCATGTTCCTCATTAAATAACTTGTGAAAATAACTCTTCCATCAATCCTTGATGTCTTGTTCCGTAACCAAGACTTTACCCTCTTCATCCTTAATGCATTTCACTTTATCCAAGTCTCTAGTCTTCCTTTCTCTACTTTTAGCAAGCCTGTAGATATTCCTTTCTCCGTCTTTAGTGCCCAACGATTGATATAACCCATTGAACACTTTAACTTTCACCTTGCTCACCGCTTTCTTTGTATCTTTTTTTGATGCCTTATATTTTTCTCAATTTTCATCATTTTTTGATTCATATATATTTGATTAAATTAATTTTTGTTGGCTTATTCAATTTGCTAGAATTTTTCTATCTTCCCTATTCATTCATCAATTTATAAATAGCTTCAACGAAAATTGTCTTTAAAGTGTTTGTGAAAAGTTTTATGGATAAATGACCCTAGTATGTTTTGATTAATGACTAAACTAAACATGATTATTATTTCTTTAATTCACTAACTACTTGCCAAGCTTGATTTTTTTCAATGAGATTTAAGGGAGCAAGAATACTGGATGCAAAGAATCATGGAGCAAAGCATTTCAATGTAAGGATCATGAAGGAAAACTTGAAGAATGAGCATCATGAAGAAAGAATTCAAGGAAGATCATTAGAAACCTTTTGTAAAGAAAAGACTTAGTATAATTCTTTGATTAAGCTCTCTAAAATAAGTAAAAATGATTTTCAAAATAAAAAATGGACTTAGAATAAAAAAGGTTAATTAATAAGTTTGTACATCTATGTACTTTCAGTTAATTAACTAACTTTTAATGAAAACCAATGCGTACATCTATGTATACATATTATACATCTATGTATACATCGATTGATTCTAGACTTAATTTATCAATATGCACGTTTGCATATATACATCGATTTGTACATCTATGTATAAATCAAAACAGAAGTAAGAATGCATTTTTGACATATATACTTCTATTGATACATCGATATATAAGTCAAAACAGAAGCAAAAACGTTTTGAAATAACTATACAATTGATTAGTTAATCGATGTATAATCTTCTGGGCTGAAAATATAAGTGTTTTTTAAGAACAACATCGATGTATTCATATGTGTATCATTGAAGATCAAGAACATCCAAGAAAATAATCGATTAGGCAATCGATGTACACATGTTATAAAAGTAAAATCTTGTTTAATAGATCTGTGTACACATCGATTGACTAATAATAGAATTTTTCTGATAAGTCTGTTATGATCTCAACTGACTTGTAAAGTGTATCCAATGAATCTATTTTGAGATAAAGCTATATAAGGACATTAGGAAACACCTTTTACAAGGGGATTCATTCAAAATTTAAGAACACACACACAAATATTGAGAGAGCTTTTCATTGAAGAAAAATTGAGTATTTTTCTCTAGAGCTTCAATTTGTAATTTCTGATTTCTTTGAATCTAATTCAATCTTTTCAAATTTTATAAAAAAGAGATAAAAGAGAAGGTTCTCTCGCTGGTTAGATCAAGAGTAGAAGGGACTCTTGGTGTTGTGCAAGAGTAGAAGGAACTCCTGTGGGAATTGCAAGATTGCTTTGACTGAAAAGCTGTCATTTGGGTAGAAGGAACCAAGAAGTGGAGCTTTTCTAAAGAATCTTGTATATTAATTTTCTATAATGGATAAATCTCACAGTGGTGTAGGGACTGGATGTAGGTTACTAGTGGAGGTAGCTGAACCAGGATAAATCTTGGTTTGCAATTTTCTCTATCCCTTAGCTCTTTATTTGTTTTATTGTTGGATGTATGAATTAAGCAATATGTTAGGGATGCTTGTATGATCTGATTTGTTAATAATCTTATTCTTATCTGAAATCAATCTTACTGTTAATATTTCTTTATAAGTTTCAATTCTTGATTGCAATACATCTTGCAAAAGCATATTTTGGTTTGTTGGTTGACAAAAGCTCTTTCTTAATTAAAGAAAAAAATCAGTTTTTGCAAAAAGGGGCAAAGTTTCAAAAACTTATCATACTCAATTCAACCCCCCCTTCTTAAGTAATCAGAAGCCACAACCAACAAGTGGTACCAGAGCTTTCACTCTTATGTACAACTTAACAGCTTAAGAGGATAGCTTCAAATGACATCTTGGGAGAAGGGGCTTCCTTGGCAAGACCCCCTACTTTCAATGGCACTGCCTATATGTATTGGAAAGAAAGGATGTTAATATTTCTTGAGGTAAGTGGCATTGATGTTTTAGATGCTGTTGAGAATGGTCCATACATTCCTCACTCTCTTGATGCTAATGGCAACAAGAAAGAAAAACTTAGAAGTGATTGGGATGATGAGGACAAAAAGAAAGTAGGTTATAATGCTAAAGCTAAGAATATTATAATTGCTACCTTGAGTTATGATGAATTTTTTGGGGTTTCAAATTGTAAGACAGCCAAGCAAATGTGGGATACGCTGTAAATTACTCATGAAGGAACCAGTGATGTAAAAAGAGCAAGAATGAACTCACTCATGCACAAGTATGAACTCTTTCACATGAAGAATGGTGAAGACATCAATGATATGTAAAGAAAGTTCACTCACATAGTGAATCAGCTGAATAAAAGTATTTCAGATGAACAACAAATCAACAAGATCATGAGATGTTTGACAGGAGAATGGCAACTAAAGATTACTGCTATAGCTGAATCAAAGGACTTAGAAACCATGAATATTGCTACACTATTTGAAAAACTCAAAGAACATGAGATGGAGTTGTATAGATTAAATGACCATAAAGAGAAGGAGAAAAAGAAAAGAGGCTTATCACTCAAAGCACATGTCTCCAAAAAAAGTCTTGATAGTGATGAAGATGAAGAAGTTGAAGATAAAGATGAATCTGAAGAGGATATGGGACTGCTAGTTAGAAAGTTCAAAAGATTCCTCAAAAAGAAGAAAACCTACAACAAAAGGCCCTCAAACTTCTTTTCTAAGGAGAACTCTTCAAAAGCTGAAAGTTCAACATCAAATGTGAAGTGCTATGAATGTGGCAAACCTGGACATTACAAGAATTAGTGTTCTAAACTTCAAAAGAAGGACAAGCATGACAATCATAAGTCCAAGGACAAGAAGAATAGAAAGCCAAGAAGAGCATACATAGCATGGGAAGAGAATAATATGGATTTCTCTGAACATTCTGAGGAAGAAGAGGCCAATCTTTGTCTCATGACTAATCATCAAAGTGACAATAAAGATGAGGTAAATGAAATCCCCCCTACCTATGATGAACTACAAGATGCTTTTGCTGAATTGCATAGTGAATAGCTAAAAATTGTTAAGCAATTAATGTCATCTAGGAAAGTCATTGCTAAACAATGTAGTGAATATGCATCTCTTCATATTAAGATTAAAGAATTAGAAGCTAAAAACATTAAGCTAAGTACATCTAGTTCTACATGTTCTAATCGCAACATTCTGGAAAAAAAAATAGAAAAATTGAAAACCACTCTATCTAAATTTACAATGAGAAGAGATAATCTAAATGCCATGTTAGGACAGTAAAAAGGAGTATATGACAAAGTTGGAATAGGCTATAAACCAACATTGCATGAAAAGGCTCTTAAGAAACTCTTTATTACACCTAAATCCTCTACTAGTCCTTTTGTTAAATATTTTTATTATGCAAGAAAAGGACATACAGCTTCTACATGCTATTTTAGAAATCCTTCAAGGATTTATGTTAAACAAATTTGGGTTTCCAAGGGAAACACTAAAGGACCCAACAAAGTTTGGGTACCTAAGAAAAATGCTTAAAATCTATTTTGTAGATGTGTTTGAGAGCCAAAAGTTCAAATTGGTATCTTGATAGTGGCTGCTCTAAACATATGACTGGAGATATCACTAAGTTCTCATCCTTCACTCCTAAACAAAGCGGAAGTGTCACCTATGGTGATAACAATAAAGGAAGGATCCTAGGAGTTAGAACAATTGGAAGAAGCACAACTACCAAGATAGAAGGTGTACTATATGTTGAAGGGCTCAAGCACAATCTACTAAGCATCAGCCAACTATATGATAAAGGTTATAATGTATTCTTTAACTCTAGTAGTTGCATTATAGAAAACAAGCTTGATAGAAATGCAAAACTGATAGGTAATAGATTGAATAACATATACATGATAGATTTAGAAAGTATTTCTGTTAGTGATATATGTTGTTTGATATCTAAGGAAGAGAAAAATTGGCTATAGCATAGAAGAATAGGACATATTCACATGGATTATCTAAACAAACTCATTTCTAAAGAATTGGTAATTGGACTTCCTAAAACCAAATTCTCAAAAGATGGTTTATGTGATGCATGCCAAAAGGGCAAACAAACTAAAGTATCTTTTAAGGCTAAGAATATAGTTTCAACTGAAAGACCTTTACAACTACTACACATAGATTTATTTGGACCCTCTAGGACCAAAAGTTTTGGAGGAAATTTGTATGCATTAGTTATAGTTGATGATTACTCTAAATTTACATAGACCTTCTTCTTAGCACATAAGAATGAAGCTTTTACAGCCTTTAAGAAAATGGCTAAGTTAGTACAAAATGAAAAAGACATGAAAATAACTACTATAAGGAGTGATCATGGTGGAAAATTTTCAAATGAAGAATTTGATAATTTCTATGAAGAGTTGGGAACTCAACATAATTTCTCTGCTCGAAGGACTCCACAATAAAATGGAGTTATCAAAAGGAAAAATAAATCCATAGAAGAAATAGCAAGAACTATGTTGAATGACTCAAACATGCCAAAATATTTTTGGGCAGATGCTGTAAATACAGCTTGCTATTTAATGAATAGAGTCTTGATTAGACCAATTTTGAAAAAGACTCCATATGAACTCTATAAAGGTAGAAAACCAAATGTTTCACATTTTCATGTTTTTGGTTGTAAATGTTTTGTACTAAATAATGGAAACGACAATCTAGGAAAGTTTGACCCTAAAGCTGATGAATGAATCTTTCTAGGCTATTCATCATCTAGTAAAGCTTTTAGAATTTTTAATAAAAGAACACAAACAATTGAAGAATATGTACATGTTACATTTGATGAAACTAAACCCAAAAGATTAGGAAAGGAATTTGTTGATGATGTTGCAGAAACTTTAGAAGAGATTCAACTTGAGGAAAATCAAGACAATGCCAAAGTGGATGAAGCAGTGGAAATTCCAGAAGATGCTCAACATGAAGATCTACCTAAAGAATGGAAAACTGCAAGAAATCACCCTCTAGACAACATAATTGGTGAAATATCCAAAGGGGTAACCACTAGACATTCCTTAAGAAATGCATGCAATAATATGGCTTTTGTATTACAAGTTGAACCTAAAACTATAGATGAAGCAATTATTAATGAAAACTGGATTATGGCAATGCAAGAAGAACTTAATCAGTTTGAAAGAAATAAAGTTTGGAAACTTGTTCTTAAACCCAAGGACAAACAAATAATTAGTACAAAATGGGTGTTTAGGAATAAGCTTGATGAAAATGGTATCATAATAAGAAATAAAGCAAAATTAGCAGCCAAAGGTTATAATCAAGAAGAAGGAATTGACTATGATGAAACATGTGCACCTGTGGCTAGATTAGAAGCAATTAGAATGTTGTTAGCATATGTATGTATCATGGATTTTAAATTGTATCAAATGGACGTTAAGAGTGCATTCCTAAATGGATATATACAAGAAGAAGTGTATGTTGGTCAATCCCCTGGATTTGAAATAAATGAATTTCCTAATCATGTATATAAACTCACTAAAGCCTTGTATGGACTTAAACAAGCTCCAAGAGCTTGGTATGAAAGGCTAAGTAATTTCTTACTTCAAAAGGGATTCATAAGAGGAAATGTTGACAAAATACTATTCACAAAAAGAAAAGCACAAAACATACTACTGATTCAAATTTATATTGATGATATTATATTTAGTGCTACTAATGAATTTTTATGTAAGGAATTTGTCAAATTAATGCAAAACGAGTTCGAAATGTCTATGATGGGAGAGCTTACATACTTCCTCGGACTACAAATCAAAAAATGTGATGATGGGACTTTCATAAGCCAAACTAAGTACTGCAAAGAACTATTGAAGAAGTTTGGAATGGAGAATGCAAAGGAAATGGCTACTCCAATGAGTCGATCATGCTACTTGGACAAAGATGAGAAAGGTAAATCAGTAGATGTTTCCAAGTACAAAGGTATGATTGGTTCCTTACTCTATTTAACTGCAAGTAGACCTGATATAATGTTCAGTGTTTGTATATGTGCTAGATATCAATCCAATCCTAAGGAATCACAGTTAACTACTTTAAAAAGAATCATGAAATACTTATTAGGAACTAAAGAAATGGGATTATGGTATCCTAAAGGATCAACATGTAACTTAGTAGGATATTCTGATTCTGACTTTGCTGGATGCAAGTTAGATAGGAAAAGTACTAGTGGAACCTGCCACCTACTAGGAAACTCATTAGTTTCTTAGTTTAGTAAGAAACAAACAAGTGTGGCTTTATTAAGCTGGCTTTGAACGAGAATATGTTAAATGAGGAAGTTGTTGTGCACAAATTCTTTGGATGAAACAACAATTTATTGACTATAGTTTTTTCTCAGAGAAAGTACTAATCAAATGTGATAATACTAGTGCTATAAATCTCACTAAAAATCCTATAATGCATTCAAGAACCAAACATATTGAGATAAGACATCATTTCATAAGGGATCATATTCAAAGTGGAGATATAATCATTGAATATGTTGATACATCTAAACAATTAGCTGATATTTTCACTAAACCATTGGCTAAAGACAGCTTTTTTTACATAAGAAGAGAATTAGGAATAATTGATCCTACCTATGCTTGATGTTTTGAATGTTGAATGTGTGATATTTTGATGTTTGATGTTATACACCGATTGCACAATCGATTGATATAAGCATTATATACTTAAAATAATTAGAACATCAATTTGTACATCGATTGAAGTCAAAAATCAGAAAACATGACTCTCTGAAAATCATTAGGCATCGATTGACACATCGATTGACCTGATATGAAATTTTAGCAATTTCAATTTAATTTGATATAAATCGATTTACACATCGATTGAATCACGAATCTCAAATGCACTACTCACTGTAAGTGACTATGCATCGATTGCTACATCGATGAGAATGTTTTAAAAACACTGACCCTGTGTATACATTGATTGTAACATCGATTGAGTAATAATTCCAAAATTTAAAACTTACTGACTTACTCTATACATCGATTTATACATCGATTGGATGTATGCTGCAAATTGTTGGACTCTCTAACATTACTTATACATAGATTCACACATCGATTGATTTCAAGTTTTTAAAACTTGGTACTCTCTGACTTAGCTTATACATCGATTAATATATTGATGTACTTGATTTAAACTAAAATCCTGATGCTAAGTACATCGATTAGCATGTGCGAATTTGAGGTAAAAACCTTTTAACACATCGATTGGGAAATCGATCGACTATTCTGAGTTTATTAATTTCAACTTCCCTCCAAATTCTTCACTCGTCTAAACCAAATTTCAGAGAACCTAAACACTAGCAGAGCTCGAAATCTTCTCTAATGGCTCATCTGAAGCATCCTAAACCCTCTACACCTGTTCCCTCTAACATCTTCCTCCTCAACTCAATCTTTCACACCTTAATGTGTTTCACCCACAGCAATCCCTGTTCGCCCTAAAAGAAAAGGAACTGAGAAAACTCAGGTTTCTCAAAGGATTGACAAGCTTCCAATCAAAAGCTTGAAGAAGAAAACACAAGACAAAGGAAAAAAACTTAGTGAATCTTCAAAACCAGCACCTAAGAAACAAGAAAAGAAGAAAAAAGTCGTGAAGGACACACCCAAGAAGAAGACTATTCAAAAGAAGAGAAAAAGGACAAAGGAAAAAGAAGAAAATAATGAAGGAGTTACTGAGATTGAACTTCTCAGAAGGTATTTCTCTGATGAGGAGTACATTATGCTTTATAAGAACAATTTTAAACATAGAGATACTCATGAGGCTAGGACTGTTGATTTTAATTATTTTGAGACCAATGAGTTCACTTTTCATAAGATTTTAGAGGAGTATAATCTGAGTCAATTTCTGCAGATTAAGAGTGATATTTACCTTACATTGATCAAAGCATTTTATTGTATATATGAAATGGACAATGAGGGATTCTCTGCTGAAGTAAAGAACACTAGATTTAAGATGACTTTTGCTGAGTTTGCTCAATTTACTAGACTAGATTACAAAGTAAGTAATCTTGCTGGTACTGGACTAGACAGTGCTTGGATTAAGAATTTTCACAGGGAAGAAGTAAAGAAGATGCTTCTAATTAAAAATGCACCAGAAGGAAGACTGATAAACATCAGCTCTATGCATATTTAGCATAGGCTGCTGCAATATGTGGTAAGTAGGATACTTCTACCAAGATCAGGAAATCATGCTGTGGTGCAGAACAATGATATTTTGATGCTTTGGGCTATGCTACAGAAGAAGCAGCTGAGTTGGAGCTTCATAATTGCCAGGCACATGATGGACTATAAAATCAGTGGAGCTACCCTACCCTATCCTAGATTAGTGGTGAGTTTGTTGGAACACTTTGGAGTCTCTCTAGATAATGAAGAGAGATTTGAAACTACAAAGGTAACTCACAAGTTTGGTGAAGGAACCATTAGCAAGATTAAGCTTGCTAAAGTAAATGGAGAGTGGGTTAGGATAGCTGGTGAAGAGCAAAGAGCTGCAGAGGATAACTCAGAGCTGAATAGCAAAATGGACAAGCTGATTCAAATGTTTGAAAGCTTTGAGGCTAGCAAACAAAACATCATATTATGCTAAAATAATCTATTGACTACTTGAGTATTAGACTCAACACTTTGGAAGGCCAAATGGCCACTCTACATCAACATCTAGGCATTCCTATCACTGCACCTCTAGAAGTTCATCCTACTTCTGAAGATGTTGTGAACATAGCTAGAGAAGCTGTTGCTGCTACTGCACCTGAAGAGGAAGACAATCTTGAAGGGCAAGCAGGCCAAGCTTCACAGCACACTGAAGAACCAAGGACCAATGAAGATGCTTAGATCTTAGGGTGTCTTAAGTGTGTCTGTAATGATGTTAATATGTTGCTTTTGATATTTGTTCAACTGTTTTCAATTTTAATTTTTCTTTGAACAGTGATGATGATAAATGAATGTATAACTTGTTTTGATCATGCTGATATAAATGAATGAATCAATGAATGGTTGAATTTCTAGTATGTACCTTGTTTTACATGCTTTTATACTTTGATTCTCCCATACATATTCTTTTTTATAATGACAAAGGGGGAGAATAGGTACCATACACATACTAAATAAAATAACAACCTAAATAATGAATACCATACTAAATCAACTTGAACTAATGATCTAAAATAATGATGCAATGATCCTATACATGTTCAAATGATAAGAACTGTCAATTAGACAGAGGGAGTAAATGGTAAACAACTGCTGCATTGTACTACTCTGATATGCATTGTATTACTCTAATATGCATTGTATTACTCTGATATATTGAATGTAAGTTTGTTATCAATCAAAAAGGGGGAGTTTGTGTATAAATGACCCTAATGTGTTTTGATTAATGACTAAACTAAACATGATTATTATTTCTTTAATTCACTAACTACTTGCCAAGCTTGATTTTTTTCAATGAGATTTAATGGAGCAAGAATAGTGGATGCAAAGAATCATGGAGCAAAGCATTTCAATGCAAGGATCATGAAGGAAAACTTGAAGAAGGAGCATCATGAAGAAGGAATTCAAGGAAGATCATTAGAAACTTTTTGTAAAGAAAAGACTTAGTATAATTCTTTGATTAAGCTCTCTAAAATAAGTAAAAATGATTTTCAAAAGTAAAAATAGACTAAGAATGAAAAAGGTTAATTAATAAGTTTGTACATCTATGTGTACATCTATGTACTTTCAATTAATTAACTAACTTTTAATGAAAACCTATGTGTACATCTATGTATACATATTATACATCTATGTATACATCGATTGATTCTGGACTTACTTGATCAATATGCACGTTTGCATATATACATCGATTTGTACATCTATGTATAAATCAAAATAGAAGTAAGAATGCATTTTTGACATATATACATCTATTGATACATCGATGTATAAGCCAAAACAGAAGCAAAAACGTTTTGAAATAACTATACAATCGATTAGTTAATCGATGTATAATCTTTTGAGCTGAAAATATAAGTGTTTTTCAAGAACAACATCGATGTATTCATATGTGTATCATTCAAGAACAAGAATATCCAAGAAAACAATGGATTAGGCAATCGATGTACACATGTTATAAAAGTGAAATCTTGTTTAATACATCTGTGTACATATCGATTGACTAATAATAGAATTTTTCTGATAAGTCTGTTATAATCTCAACTGACTTATAAAGTGTATCCAACGAATCTATTTTGAGATAAAGCTATATAAGGACATTAGGAAACACCTTTTACAAGGGAATTCATTCAAAATTTGAGAACACACACACAAATATTGAGAGAGCTTTTCATTGAAGAAAAACTGAGTATTTTTCTCTAGAGCTTCAATTTGTAATTTCTGATTTCTTGGAATCTAATTCAATCTTTTCAAATTTTGTAAAATAGAGATAAGAGAGAAGGTTCTCTCGCTGGTTAGATCAAGAGTAGAAGGGACTCTTTGTGTTGTGCAAGAGTAGAAGGAACTCTTGTGGGAATTGCAAGATTGCTTTGACTGAAAAGTTGTCATTTGGGTAGAAGGAACCAAGAAGTGGAGCTTTTGTAAAGAATCTTGTACATTGATTTTCTACAGTGGATAAGTCTCACAGTGGTGTGGGGACTAGATGTAGGTTACTAGTGGAGGTAGCTGAACCAGGATAAATCTTGGTTTGCAATTTTCTCTATCCCTTAACTCTTTATTTGCTTTATTGTTGAATGTATGAATTAAGCAATATGTTAGGGATGCTTGTATGATCTGATTTGTTAATGATCTTATTCTTATCTAAAATCAATCTTACTGTTAATATTTCTTTATAAGTTTCAATTCTTGATTGCAATACATCTTGCAAAAATACATTTTGATTTGTTGGTTGACAAAATCTCTTTCTTGATTAAAGAAAAGAATCAATTTTTGTAAAAACAGGAAAAGTTTCAAAAACTTATCATACTCAATTTAACCCCCCCTTCTTGAGTAATCAGCAGCCACAACCAACAAGTTTTTCGAAGAATTTTTAATTACTCTATTCACCTCCCCTCTTGAGTATAGAAGCTACTTAGATAACAATAAGTTAGGGAGAATATTACAATTCTCTCATCTTTTTAAAAATTTTGTCCTTAAAATTTAGCCACTTGGTAAAAACTACTCCAAATTTCAAAACTTAGCCCATTCTATGTAGCAGCCTCATATATATACTCTAGAAGAAACAAATCTACTGATTTGAAATTTACTTGCTTTTCTATTCAAGTAAGAGAGTATAGCAAAGAAAGAAACAGCATTGATTCAGCATACTTTTTCAAGAGATATGCATATGATGACAGCATTGTAAGACATCATTAGTAACTCAAAAATCAGATTTCAAGTGGTAACATCAAAATAGAATTTTCAGTATTCTTGGGGGTAAAATTTCGTAGCAATCAAAAGGGAGAAAAGTTCCCCTAAAGTCGCAAACAACCAGTCTAAAAATGATCTTCACAACACATGATTTTCGGATTACAAAGTTCATACCATATCAAAACAGAAAACTAAGTAGAATCTAAACCATATCATGTTTAAAGTTCAACACACATTGTCATAATATTTGAAAGTTACTCTCATTGGCAAAAGGATTCATAAAGCTAAAAAAAAGAGAGTTAAGGTGTTTAAAGTCCAATTAACAGCCTCTGGAGAAAGTTTCCCTAACTCCATAAACTCCACGTACATGGATACATAAAATAGAATAGGATGAATGAAGAAAAATATGTATGCAACCACAAAAGCATGCATCCTTAGAGGCTTCCAAAACTCTAACTCAAGATTTTCAGTCAAGAATACTTTCACAACCCTTCAAAAATTAGTTATTTTCCTTATAAACAAGGTTAATAGCAGCATAATATAAGAAAACAAAAACAAAGAACTACCTGAAATTAAACCAGAAAACAAATAGAATATAAATGGAAATAAGCCACTCTTATCTCAAGGGAAAAACTTGGTTTTGTCACTCCAACAAGGAGTATTGGTTCTCAACTATGAAAACAGAACCCGCATGTCTTTCAAAGATTAGAATCATGCATGAAAATTGAAAAAGAAGAGCTTTTAAACATGATTGAACATCAACCTCGGCCAAAAGTTAAGAAAGACAAAATTAAGTAAGAAAATAGGGAGTTTTAGACTCTCCTACAAGTAAAATGGTACATGATACTACTAAAACTATCAAACTATCACAATGGAGCACCTTACTAATATATTCATACAAAAACTTACATAATCATTCTTTTTTGGATTACAAACAACATAAGGTAACATAGGAATCAGAAAAATCATTCACATGAATAAGCATTCATCCATGATGTATATGAAACCTCATACATTCTAAATGAAGCACTCAACTTCAGATACCATATAAAGATGTATGAGTTACTAAGAAATGTATTTTGAGTAAGAAAGTAATTTAAGTTTCATTTTAACTTTAAAAAATATATAAGACTATCAAAACCTCAATTTTACCTAAAAAGGCTAATTTTTATGTTTGCACCAAAACTTCACCTTAACTTTTAAAAATGTAAAATTTTATACTTAAATAGCCTTATCTCATATCTTTCAAATGAAATAAACCTCACTTCATTTGACTTAGTGTGGCTAAAGTTATGAAACAAAAATGCAGAAGCTGAAACAGGGCAACTAGTTGTTTTACTAGAATCTAACCTTACTTTAAACTAAAACTGGGAATGCATGAAGAATGTAAAATTCTTGAAATTTTTACCTCTCATAAGCTTAAATGTTAACTTCAAAATGCCACTAGCCTCATATATTTTAGACTTCAAAACAAAAAGTTATGCAATCTGGTTTAACAAGTGTCAATCTGCTTATTTCTGCAAAATTTGCCTTAAATTCAAGAACTAGTACTACATGGGTAGTCCTAACAATCTGAAATTTTTACTGTAAGAAGTTTTATATGTTAGCTTTCAAATGTGACTGGTTTCATGATTTTTAGGTTCCTATAGACCATGTTACCCAATAAACTCTCTGGGCTGCCAGTTTATGACAACAGAATACAATTATGCAGAATTTAACCTATTTTCTCTAACGAACTGGGACTTTATAGATGGTGCTAAAATCCTGAAAATTTTACCACATGAAGTCTTATATCTTAAATTTAAATGAAAGAAGTAGCAACTCATTTGGGTTCCTAATGCCTAAGATATGCATCATTGATTACTTAGTCTGGATGAGTTTTTTCTACACAATTTGCCTCAGCACTATATTCTTATTTCCTTGATCGAACAAAAAACTTGCATCATAATATCATACTTCAAATTGTTACTTCATTTACAAATCAACCATAAAGAACAGGACAACTTGAATCATGGTCCATTCCTATGGACAACCCAAAATTCTAAACTGGACTCAATTTAAATTCATCTTGTACCTAGTCTTCTAGCTCATCTATTTTTACCCATGCTCAATATTTATTTATATCCTTTGGTAAGCCACATAACTCGAGACTCCAAATTAGTAAACTAGGGAATCCAAGACTTAGATCATTTTTAATTTCACTTGTCTTGCATATTATTTCCTATTCCAGAAATAGGATAACTAAACCTCTTTAGAAAAAGATCTATATAGTAGAACATTTTGGACATTCAAGTTATGAGCAAAACCAATAGGTGCTGCCAAAAATTGTAATTATGTAGAAACAACATTGGCTTTGACAAAAATCTTGTTTTAATGGAAAATAGTCATGAGCTAGAATTTATATGCATAGTTACATGTCATCTTTCAAATGTAGAAAACAGTGCTTAAATATGAGTTTGGTAGCTCATGTTAACATTAAAACAATGCATACTATCAAATAAAGAAAATCTGTAGAATTAGTCCTCATTTCAAAACAAAATCTTATTTTAATTGACCAAAAGTGAAATTGTGCAAAGTTTCAGACTTTAAGCTTGATGTCCCAGTTGTACAACACAATTGGAAATGTATGCTTATGAATTCAACCCAAAATTTAACATGAGAATGTCCAAAGTTGTCTAGTATGACAGCAGAACATCTTTTTGTAAAACTCTACCTAAAATACTAAATCACTCTACACTCACCTTTTATTCATGACAGATTCACATAAACAAAAATTAGTAACTCTGTGATCCTTCCCTCTCGAGTCACTATAACCTTAAATCATGTGATTTAATAAAGAACAAAGAAAGTCACACACAAAATGAACACATACACTCACCAAGTAGTCGCATGTTACTAGAACAAGTTTCAGCCAAACCATAATTTATTTTAACAAAAGACAGCAATTTATAACATTAGTAAACAGCAAATCCCAAACAATCTGTAACACCCCTCGATTTAGTAACCATGGCACAATCGTCATTGTACCACGGTCACTAAATTGTTGGCATGCTACAACTCAAATAACATGTTTCCACAATTTAATCATTGTGCATATAAAGAAAATATGAGCCACGAATGAATAGATACACATGCTGTCATTTGAAAATATAATTCAACAAGATATACTCAAAATACAACATATAAGACTGGATAATTACCTTAAAACATATATGGTGTGGCGCATCGCTCATACCGCTAAAAAATACACCAAGTTGTACTTCAAAATGCAGTTATACTCAAAAGAACCTTTATATAGGTAATGCAAAAGAAACATAAAGTACCCATAACGACGCCCAAGTCTAAGGAGTTGGGCACTCCATCGGATCACCTCGGGATCTTCCCCCGGTTCATCTAAAGACACTAGGACAGGATAGAGTGCGGTCACACGGGCAAGTGCCCTAGCAGTTGATGCCATAGAATCATCGTCCTCTCTAGGGGTGTGAAGTGGATCACCCCATAGCTCCCGAATAGGCAAGGCAAACTCCAGGTGCACTGATGTAGTGAGAATCAGGATAGGATCTCCATCGCGAGTCCTCCTCACAGTCAAGATCAGATCCCTAACATACCATATACGCTCGCCAGCCCAGTCGACTAGTCAAGCATTGGCATCCCCGGTGAACACAATCCTAACGAAACCAATAGAACCCCTTTTTACTGCCAACACCGAACACAGGAGATCAAATCAAATAAAATCTAGGAGATTCAACCTCGTCCCTTTTACAGTTTTTAACCACAATCACATAGAACAAAAATAGTACAAACAAGAGGTGAGATATCCTACATCATTACCAACATGGCAGCGAAGGAAAAAAAGAATACAAATGACGAAGTCATTTCCATACATACAGATATTGTAGATATATTCAAGTTATCAATTTCATAGATATCATTATAAAGCATATCCCATAATAATATAAATATTAACAACACTATAACAACAGATATCCACCATAGATATATAAATAATAATTATGCCACCACAATATGTATGTTGACCATGTCATGACAATATGTGAACTGACTATGCATATGCACAATGCGTATGCTGACCATCTTTGTGCACAATGTACTTAATTCTTACTCCATGAAGCTAAACACAAAATCAAATATGAGCATTCCAAAAGATCTGCCCCCCCTCAAAAGACAATCTACGCCGGACCACGAAAAGCAATAGTGTTTGTCGGGTCCTCGTCGTGCGTTGCAATGGATCACCACGGCCAGGGGTATACAATATGACAAATAGGTCACCAAGTGGATCACCACACACGAATGCCCCTTGAGATCCATCATGAATTGCACTATGCTGTAAGTTCTTGCTCACTCCTTAGGCATAAAACGCCACAACAACCACAACTGTATGATGCTTAAATGCATATTCAATGACACCAAGCCATCGTTGTACCATTCCCAATGGCGTTACAGCAACCATCCATATGATTGTTCCATACCATTTGTATCCATGACATTATATAACCGTCCATACGACTACATAATATCACTAATATCTAGGTTTCTTATGATAACCAGTCTCATCTGACTCGATCGTCTATCTGATGTTTCTGGTTATAAAAGCAAATCACATCTAACTCGATCATCTATCTGATGTTTCTGGGTCCAGTACTTCGATTCCAAAAGCACAATGCCAAATGCATGCTATCACAGAGGATTTCAATCGTGCATTTCATAATCATAAGCCATATTAAAATAAACGTTAAATCTTCAAAATTATAAGAATATCACCTCAACTTCAACACTTTTCCTATTGAGCTTCACTAGGGAATATATCCTCCTATCTTTCACCGAATCCATTTTACTCTAATTCAAAAAGTTCTTCTCTTTGTCCTTAATAAAATTAAACTAAAATAAGTATTTTATATTTCTCAAATCCTCCCTTACACTCCTAATTCTTGTTTCTCTAATTCAATTAGTCCTTCTCTTTATTCTTAATAAAACTTATTTAATTAAATGTCTTATGATTCTCAAAGTCTCACTTACACTCATTTTCCTTTAAAGGTCAAGATCTACTCATAGTTTTATGGTAAAATTTTATTTCCTTTCTCTTTCCATCTTTTGAATCCCTAATTGAATGTCTAATCACTTAAGTATTTAAAGTTCCATTTTAATACAAAATTTCCTCTTAGTTACCCTAAACGGCCGTGAGCCCTAAGTTCATGGAATTCAACATTCATCTTCTTAATCCATCATTTTAATTCCTCAATCAATCCATTTTCCCACTTAAACTTCTAAGTTCCAATTCATCCCAATTTTAATCGCAAGTTTTCCTAATTTGCCTCCTCTTGGCTGAGACACTCAACCATGGTCTCTAGACCCAAGATTTCCATTAACTCATCAATTAGTTGCTTAAGTTCCATTTTAACACAAGGTTTGGTTCTTGATTTATCATTTAAGACCACAAGGCCATAAGCTCCCCTTCAACATAGGTAAGGATTCCTTATCTTACACACTTGATTTCAAGCACACAAAATATCATAATTTATCCATACAACATAATAAAATAACATCAAGTAATAACATCATACAAGCACATAATTACAAATCATCAAAAATCAAGCAATCAAGAGGAGAAATCCACACATAGATCCTCCAATTTCAACACATAAATTCATCCCTCACCACCATGGGTGGTTGATGAGGATGTTCTCCCTCTTACCAAGAAAATAAAAAGAAAAGTAAACTCTTTTTTCCTTTTGAAATTCATCCTCCACCACCATCAAAGACCCTAGGACATCAAACTTTCACAATCAATAAACCAAGCCATAAAAGAGGAGTTCTTGGTCACAAAGATGACCAAGAATCATGAAAATGGTGAGAGAAGATGGAAAGTCATAAACTTTACCTTAAAACTCCAAATCTTAGGGCTTTATGGAAGAAGATGAAAATGGTGGATTCAAGAGATGGTCACAAAAGAGAAAGTGTTCTAAATGATGAGAAGATGTAAGAAACAAGGTTAATTGAGCAAGAAAATGTGGGTGGCCTAAAATGGTGTCTTGGCCGTGGAAGAGAAGAGAAAATGGAGAGGAAAGTTGAGTTCTTTGTAGGTGATTTCAACAAGAGAAGAAAAGCTTCAAGGGAGAAAGGGATTCAAGCAAGATGGTTGCTTGAAATCAAGCAACAATGGGGGAGGAAGGATCTGGTGCTGCCATGGGAAGAAGAAGAGAGAAGGAAGAGAAAAGGTAGAGAGAAAAATGAGAGAAGAGAAGTGTAGAGAGAGAAAATGATAGTAAAGTGTTTTAGGGTTTTTGAAAAGTGAAAGGATGGATAGCATAAGTGAAAATGTGACAAAATTTAGTCACATTTCCCCCTCATTGTTGTGGCCACATGGGAGATAAGGGAGGGAAAGCAAAGCTTCCTTGAGAAGCTTTGTTAGCTTTTTTGCAAAAGTCAACTTGATTGGACATAAAGTAGATTTCTAGATAAGGTGATAAGGATTTTTACTACAAGCTATTACTTAATGGACAATTGTTACAGTTTATTAAGCCAGTATGTATTGTCCAATGGATAATAGGGCGTACTGTAAAATTTTTATTTAACAAAACGTATCGCGATGTTATTTATCAGATAAATCTCAAAAAACGTAAACCTCATAAACTGTGCCAGGCCTCAGGTTTAATAAGATCCCCCGTCGACGTTTCCACAGTTCAAGGCTTACCAGTCTCGGGGAAAATATTTTATTTTCCCGACTCCGCTCAGCGCGCATGCAAATCGAGAAATATATTAAAATAATCAATAGTCTTGGAAAAATCTAGAAAAATTCACAAAAATCAAAAATATTATAAAATGACTATTTATCATAAAACAAACAATTTTTGGGGCGTTACACTGGCTCTGCTCAGTGCACACGTAAAATGAGAAATATATTAAAATATTTAACATTTCTGAAAAAATTCTCAAAAATCACAAAATATTATAAATGAGTGTTTATCATGAAATAAGAAATTTTCGGGGCGTTACACAATCCACAGTCATAGGATCAAGCAGATAAGTCTACGATCTTCTCTCACTAAACCTTGGCCTTTCTTAATTCTATATCAAGATCTTAAACCAATTTGGGTTTAGGCATTATCATTTCATTATTTAAGAAGAAAAAGGCTTTGAACTTACCAAATAAGACCACATATACAATATATTAATGATTAAGAGATCTTAACAAAACAAAGCTACACTTTTTCATAGCATTCCTAGTCAAAACTTAATGACAACATATAACATTTAATGTGTGAACTTCAGTCATAACAGAGCAGCACTCACATATTATTTTCTATCAAATTTCAACAACTACACATAGCTCATTCTTGTACATAAATTCTAGCCACAATAGGGCAACAATGACTCATGTCATTTTGATCAAAATTCGACAATACAAGTGCAAAAGCACCAGAAAATCAAGTAAAGCATGCAGTCTTATCATTCACAATCACAATTCACAACCACTTCCCTGAAGGTTCCCAAGAGTTTTTGCCATTTTCCTATCGGCAATAGCACACTTAGTGGATGTTATTGGCTTCTGACACATAAAACATTACATATTGAGTTGACCCGTCTTAATATCTTATAATCAATGTGACAGAATCTTCTAATAATCTCAACTAAGGCAATTATGCATATCTAAACTAATTATACATCTCTTCATTAGAGACAAGAAAACTATAATGCATAACATAAAATGGGAACTTTCAATATGCCATGAGCATAGCCAGTCCATACCCCAGGCTTAATAGGATGAACTACTCTGATGCCATAATGTAACATCCTTAATACAATTACTAATTACGTATCCAAAATTACATATTAGCAATTAAAATTAAGCATGTCACGTAGTACTAGTAATATAATTTTAAATTACGTTACAATGTTATACAGAAAATATGAGCTTGTTGAGTACTAGAATACTGTACATGCATTATGAAGTACATTGTACAAAATATATTACAGTACACTAGTTAAACAATTTATTACAAAGTATTATAAATACATGTCAAATACATAATAATATCAAAATCTATTCTACGTCTTCTTCCAGTGTCTGCTAATTGAAGTATGCATTCCAGGAAATATTATGGAAAACAAATAGACAAGGGTGAGAATTCTAAGAATTCTCAGTAATACTTATTTAAAATATGTGTCATTATAATACTTTTAGCTATTTCGGGGGAAAACACATTTTAAATCTCAAATTACACATAAACTAAAAAGGTGAAAAAGTGTCAAATCAGGTCCTTTCTCTTCCTGAAACAGAATTCCAATTATTAACAGTTTCCAAAAACATTTATTAATCAGCATCACAAATTATTTCTGTAAATAATTTTAGAAATAATTTCTAATAAAAAATCATGATCTCAAATTCATTCAATTATTCTTATAAAAATACCAGGTCAAAATATAACATCTAAATACAAATTCATCTCAGTGCTCATTCAAATACTTGCTTATCCCATGGAACCCATATCACAAGCATCTTAATAGGTGAGAGTCACCTCATGTAGCTCGAGTTCTATATACTCATGGTAGATAGTGAATTAGGGTCTCACACTACCACTAGTACCCTATGAGGGAAACCATAGTGAGGAAACATAATGAGGAATTTTTAAGAATACAAGATCTCCTTCCTCACGGAGGATCATCTCCATGATTTAATGGGATTTTGGATACCCTTCCCTCATACAAGATCAACTCCAAAATCCACTATAACCAGTGAATCAACAGTTCACAATAAAAAGGTTACTGGGTGGGAAAAGCATATCAGGACCATTTTCCTCCTTATTCAAGGATAAATGTCCAAAATTCTCATATATAATTCAAATTCAATTATCAGGATTAATGTTCATTCAATCACATATTCTAGCTCAACCTTAAGAAATAAGGGAGCAATACAATTTCTTAGCTCAACTTGATTTGTCAAGGAGCAATACCATCTCAAATAATCAATATCATCTTATTAAGTAAAATACGTATACAATAGTATCAACCACAACTACATCAAGTGTACATTCATAATATAAATTGCTTCACTCATTGAATATATTCAAATTTCATCATATAGACATATCTTGTGCACAATGTCGCGACCATGATCGCAGCGGAATAGCAACTTAAATTAAAAAAAATTAAGAGTTGCCACCAATTTTATTTAAAATTGAAAAATTTGAAAAACCTTTCTTTGAAAATAGTCTTTGAAACCAGATTGGATTCAGGAGTTAGTTATGTATAGGAAAGGGTGGAAACTTAATCCCACAGCACCCTTAAAACACTCATCCTGAGATGGTACCTTAAATCAGTTGTGCAAAATTGATAATTTCAAAATATATTTATTTTACCCCTTTTCGTTAAAAGGTAAACAAAATAGATAAATGAATTATAAAAATTTAATTTTTGGCTTGACGGAATAGGTGTTCTGCTCCTATGCATCCCCTGGTGCAGTGGGGAACTCAAAGTCATGTAGTTCTTTAGAAAATAATTGTGGATTGATTGATTTTAATTAAAAAAATTAATTTTAAAATTTTGAATTAATGACTCGTCGCGACTCAGTTAATCATGTTAAGATTTGAATGGATGAAGCTCGGCGTCACGCTAGAGACGTCACTCGTTGATCATCAAGTTTGTTGTGAAATTTTTTATTTAAAAAAGTTGAGTCTTTATTGACTAGTGGTTTTTTTATATAAAAAAAAATTGAAGACAAAATAAAAAAAATAAATCATCAAGTTGTCATAACTCAGATGATTATAAAAGTTATAGGATTAACAAGTTGTCACAACTCAAATAATCCTGTTTTATTATCCTAAAAAAGGGTTCAATTGTTTTATATTTTTACTTTTTCTTTTTATCATTTTTTTCTTTTTATCATTTTTAAATTCTTTGATTTTTTTATTTTTTGTTTTTATTTTTCCTAACAAACTAACTAACACAAAAAAAGAGTTGAAAACAAAAAAAAGGTTGAAAACAGAAGAAAAAATAAAAAAAAATAGGAAACAAAAAATGAAGAAACAGTAAACAACAAAAACAAAAAAAAAATAGAGCACAAACAAAAAGGGTTATGTTACAGTGCAGAGGCGGCAATGGTGGATATAAAGTGGTGCTGTTGGGAGGACGGCACGGCTGGTGCATCGTGGACGTGGTGGTTCACGTGGTGGAGGGTGGTTGGCGGTGCAAAATAGAGATGGGGAGTCTGTTATGGTGGGTGGCACGCGCGGAGAAGAAGCTGGGTGGTGCAGTGTGCACGGCTCGGTTCAACAGTTGGGTTTGGTTCTGCTGTGTTGCGACTCGGTGCTGCACGGCGCATTGTGGATGGCTCTGTTTTGGTAATGTGAAATTAGGGTGAAGGTGCCTACGGCTACGAGTATGGGTGGTTGTTGTTGGTGGCTCCGGTGACGGTGAAGCAGATATGATGGTTGGAGGCTTGTCACGGTTCGTGTGTTGGTGGTTGTGGGTTATTGTTTAAGGAGGGATGCGTTGAGGCAGAGATGGAAGAAAGTGACGTTGATGGTTGGTGATGATGTGAGTCACGATGAAGATGGTTATGGGTGGTGGGTAGATGCGTGAAGGGTGGCTACGGGGTGTCGCGTGATGGGTTTTGGTGGTTTGGTTTCGGTATAGAGGTTGTGTGGTTGTTTGGAGGATGGTGATTCATAGGGTGTGGTGTTTCTCGATTGGGATAGATGGGTGAAGATTAGAGATAGTGGCTGTGGTTATAGTGAAGGTTGATAAAGATGAAGTAGTTGCAAAGTGATGGTGTTTGAGTGGTGAGAAGCCACGGTGTGGATGGATGAAGGATGGTTATGGAGGTGATTTGGTAATGAAGTGATTCACAATTTTAGTGGTTGTGGTGGATGATGAAGATGGCATGTGCATGGGATGGAACTGGTAGTCACTATTATGGAAGCTTTGGATGTGGCGTTGGAGTTTGTTTAGCAGGGCTTTGTTGCAGAAAAGGCTACGTGATGGAAAGAAATAAATATGGCAAGGGTATTAACTGTAGGCAAAAGTTTCTGTTTAAGGGGTTAGGCTATTAACTTTTAGGCTGAAGTGTGTGTGTATGTTAAGAGTGTGTAGGTGATGGGTATTTATAGGAAAGATTAGAGTTTAGAGAGTGATGGTGATAAGTTTGCCTAGGATGAGTTTGTTTTAGGATGAGTTTAATGATAACTTCTAGGGTTTGTTTAGGATAAGTTTAATGGCATCTAGGTTATGAGATGGATAATGGGTCAAGGGTTGGATAATGGGTCATGGGTTGGATAATTTGGTTTTTTTCTTTATTTCCCCTTTTCTTTTTTTTCTTTTTTTTTTTTTTTTTTCTTTTTTTTTTCTTTTTTCCTTTTTTTTAACATAATGCCCCAGATAAAATTGGGTATTCACAGTTGCCCCTCTTTACTTGTTTCTTACTAGATAAAAAGAATAACTGTAGTTTTTCATTTTATCATTGTAAGGAACGAATAAAGACATGAACTCGAATTTTGTCTGAGAGCAACAAAAAAATAAGACAATGCGAGAGCAAGAAATGCGAAGAGTAATGAGCTTAAGAGAAAAAGACAGAAATTGAAATGTTAGGAGCCGATGCGCTCAAAAGTAAATGACAAGAGCCGATGCGCTCAAAAGTAAATGACAATCGTCGATGCTCTCAAAAGTAAAAGATAGGAACCAATACGCTCAAAAGTAAATAACAAGAGCCGATGCGCTCAAAATTAAATGATAGGAGCGGATGTGCTCAAAAGTAAAAGACAGGATCGATGCACTCAAAAGTAAAAAACAGGAGCCGATGCACTCAAAATTAAATGACAAGAGTCGATGCGCTCAAAATTAAATGACAAAAGCTGATGCGCTCAAAAGTAAAAAATAGGAGCCGATGTGCTCAAAACTAAAAGACAGGAACCAATGCGCTCAAAAGTAAATGACAGGAGTCGATGTGTTCAAAAGTAAATGACAAGAGATGATGTGGTCAAAAGTAAATAACAAGAACCGATGTGCTCAAAAGTAAAAGACAGGAGTCGATGCGCTCAAAAGTAAAAGACAAGAGCTGATGCACTCAAAAGTAAAAGACAAGAGCTAATGCGCTCAAAAGTAAATGACAAGAGCCGATGCGCTCAAAACTAAATGACAGCAGTTGATGCGCTCAAAAGTAAATGACAGGAGCCGATGCGCTCAAAAGTAAATGATAGAAGCTGATGCACTCAAAATTGAATGACAAGAGCTGATGCGCTCAAAAGTAAAAAAATAGGAGTCGATACGCTCAAAAGTAAATGACAGGAGCCGATGCACTCAAAAGTATAGAGCAGATGTGCTCAAAATACTGCATGGAGCCAATTTGTGCCAGTAAGACATGGACTTAAGATCTTTTTCTTCTTTCTTTTTTCTTTCTCTTTCTCTCTCTCTCTCTCTCTCTCTCTCTCTCTTTTCTCTCTTTCTTTTCTTTTCCTTTCTTTTCTTTTTTTTTAAAGAAATTATTAAAAATCCTTTGAACCAATGACAACTTTGGAAAGTTTTGACCAATCAAACCCTTATTCACATGCTTTTGCCCGTTGGACCTAATAACCTCGATCCTTCTTACTCATCCTTTCTTTCCTTCTTCTTCTTCTTTCTCTTTCCTTTTTTTCATCTTATTTTTTTATTTTATGCTCTTAACTCTCCTTTTGAGAAGTAGGATGATCACCTCTTATTGTGAACCCTTGCTTGGAGCTACTAAGTCATTGCGAGAAAATTTTGCCTCAGTATTTACCTTTGTCCCTCATCTAGTTGATTCCCTACAACTGCTTGATAATTCAACCGCTATCTTTGTTGCTACTTCCTTCAACATGTCTTCTCTTTAGTCCTTCAGAAATTTTGCCCTAATGTGGCCAATTGAATGCAAACAAAGTTGCCAAAAAAAAATTGCCCCAATTTAAGCAATTCTAATTTATTGGCCCTAACTTTTGCTTAAACCGCCCTTTTAGGTTTTCAGTCTAACAGGCTCTTTTTCGTTTTACCTCTTGTTTCTGGATTATCCCTTGAGATATCATTTCTCCTTTAATTGGAACTTCTACGTTCTTTTCAGTTTGAATTGTTCATCAGGGGATTGTCATTAGATGATTAAATCATAATGTTGTACTCATATTAACCTTACTTTAAGCATTACGTAACAAACAAACATGGATTCAAAAGTACAACAGAAAATGAATTTACTAAGTGAATAACTTCCAGATTGGTCTTAGAAGTTTGACTACAAAAAAAGGGTTTATATGAAAAAAGACACAAATGATGGTATGGGATTCAAAGAAGTATTGCCCTAATATGGATTGGATTGATCCTCATGAAAACGATCTTTAGTTGCCCATTAGATATTATGGCCAAGGATTTTCTTCTGCTGAACATCTATGTCAAGCCAAATTGAACCAAAGATAAATTTGCCTCAATCCAAGACTAAATAGAATAAGGCAACAACTCGCCCTAATGTAAGGCCAAATTGAACCAAAGATAAATTTGTCCTAGTCTAGGACTGAATTGAATAGGATAGGAACTCGCCTTAGTGACCAAAAGATTTGCCCCAGTGTAGGTCAAATTGAACCAAGGAAAAGAAAAATTGCCCCAGTTTAGAGTCAAATCGAGCAGGGTAGAAACTTGTCCTAGTTTAAGGCCAAATTGAACCAAAGAGAAATTTGTCCCAGTTTAGGACTGAATTGAATAGGGTAGAAAATCGCCCTAGTGAAAAAAAATTTGCCCAGTGTAGAACTGAATTGAATAGGGCAAAAACTCGCTCTAGTGACTAAAAGATTTGCCCAGATGTAAGACTGGTAAGTACCTCCTCCTTCTCTTTTTCTTCTTTTTTTTTTTGGAGCAATGAACTAAATACTTGGATGAGCATAACCTTGGTCTCAAAATTAAAGTTAACGAAAATGATAATAACCATTGATCAAAATTGACTTTTTGAAGCTTGTAACATGGCCAAGGCTAGGGGTTGTGAAAAGAAAGATATAAGACTCAAACAAGTGTTTAAGGGTTGAATGGGACCAAGGATCGTTGTTCAAAATTAAACTTTGTCAACTGTTTTTGCACTTTCAAGCACACTTTTCTCTTATTGTTCTCCATTTCTTCCCCATTTCATTTCATTTTCTTTCATTCCCCTTTGTCATGACTCATTTCATTTCATTTTCTTTCTTCTTTCTTTCCCCTCTCTCTTTTTTTTTTTTTTTTTTCTTTTTTTTTTAGTTTTTATTATTTTTTTATATTGACCTCTTGCCCATTTCACCTTTTCTTCCTTTTCCATTATGCTTCAAAATAGTCACAATGGCAATCAACCTTTGTTTTGTACTATCCCCTAGTGTAGGGGTGATCCTTATCTAGGGTTTATTGAAGAAATTTTCAAGCTCAAAAGGGGCAATGAGGGATAAAGATGATAAAATTTTGTAAAAGATAGAGAAAAATAGCCAGTCTTCATCTTCAAATCATGATTGTAATTTTCAAAACTTTAATTTTGAGACAAAAAGATAGTGCACACCAAGTGATTACTTCTTTGCTCTTTTTTTTTTCTTTTTGATTCTTTTTTTTCTTTTTTTTGTAAAAGGCACTTGCATATGCAGACTTTATTGACATCTACCAAACTAAGAATTGCCCAAAATTGGAATCCAATGAGGTCCAAATACAAGGAAGACACTTTGAAAAAATGAAAAAGAATAAATGTCAAGAAAGACAATATGATGAAAATGAAAGGAAACAAGGTACCCATGCAAATTCATTACATTAATGCTTTAAGAAAGTTAACATAAGTTCAACATCACTAATTATTTTATGTCAATCACTTAAATTAAATGCCTCAGATCTCCAATTGTTCAGAGGTTTCAAGTTGCTGGCGGGCTAATGACTTCTTCAGAGGAATCTACCCCTTGTCTAGCTTGTATTACTCCCAAAGTGAGTAATCCTTGGACTTGAGTCTTAAAGTCCCAATAGTTCTCAATATCATGCCCTATTCTCCCACAATGATAGGCACAACTTGACTCTTCATCCTACTTCTCCTTTTCTTTCATCATCGTAGGTAGTGCAGTGATATTATAACCTGCTTTCTTCAACCCCTCAAATATTTCTGCAATAGGTGTACGCAAGCTCATGACCTTTCTTATTAATGGCCCTTCCATCTTTAAAGCATTTACCACATTACTCGCACCATGATTAGGAATCGAGTTGTTAACAATACTAGGTCCAGCCTCCTCTTGAATATCTAACTTTCCATAAGCAATTAGCTTTCTTACTGCAGTCTTAAAAGATTCACAGTCCTCAATTGAGTGCCCTGGGGTGTCCATGTGGTATTTGCAAGTTAAATTTGGGTTATACCACGTTGGGAATGGTGGTTCAAAGGGACGTATAGGATTTTCAGAGATGAGGTGAGCATCAAACAGTCTTTGGAATAAGTCTGCATTTGAAATGAATAATCTTGGGAAAGGGGTAGGTTTGGGGGCGAGAGCGGACTTGATTTTGGAAGTTTGACAGAGGCTGTGGGTGACTTGGGAAATTTTGTGAAGGTGTCGATGGATATTGGGCGTAGCTCAAACGAGTTTGTACATATGGTTGTGGTGTGTGAACATTGTTGATGTGGAATTATGGGATTTGAGGTGTATTTGTAACTGGAGCGGTTAGGCCAGGTAGATGAGAAGGTGCAAGTGTCTGATAGGAAGGATAGGGGTTTGGGTTATATGGAAGGGCTCAGTAGGCAGGGTAAGATGGTGAATAGCGAGGTTGTGAAGGTTGTTGGTTTTACACGTAGCTCACTTCCAGCTTATTTTTCTTAGGGGAAAACCCCTTCTTGAAACCACCTTCATTATTGCCAGTTAGCAATTTGCCAGCCTTTACCAGAATTTCAATCCTCTTTTTGGCAGTAATTAATTCAGCAAAATTTCGATAAGCAGCACTTGTCATTGTCCCAATATAGGGATCTCCTAAAGTCCCCAAAAAATATGAGCACATTTCTGTCAACGTCAGTGGTGGTTGCATTTGTGCTGCGAGAGCTCTCCATCTCTGGGCATACTGCTTGAAGGTTTCCTCATTTTTCTTCTACAGTGTTCCCAATTGCTCCCGAGTTGGGGTTGTATCTAGATTAAACCGATAATGTCCCATAAACAGGTTTGCCTAATCATCCCAAGAAGAGATTTTGGAGAAGTCTTATTGGATACACCATTCCAAAGCAGGTCCAATCAAGCTTTCATGAAAGAAGATGACAAAGAATTTCCAGTCCTTTGAACAAATTGACATTTTGGTAATGTATATTTTCAGGTGAAAAAAGGGGTTAGTGCTCCCACCATATTTGTCGAATTCTAGAACCTTAAAGTCTTTTGGGATGATAATGTTAGCAGTAGGACAAAACTCTTCTATCCCGAGGGGACCATAGGTGCTAGGATCCTTGATTGCTTTGATTTGTTCTTCCATCTTTTCCATCTATTCCTCCTTCATCTTATCATTTTGAAAGGTTGCATGACCAGTCCCAGCAAGAAATCCCGTTGACACTTAGATGGATGCATATGATTATTCCCATGTAAACTCAGTGTTACCATGAACCTCATTTCGAGTACCTTCCAATAAATGATACCCTTCTCTGATAGGGATCACTAGCGACGTAGTATTTAAGGTTCCTTCCACAAAAGGCATCTCAATGGTGACCCTAGGGTTTGTCTTCATGGAAGTGATAGTTGAAAAATGCGAATGTGCCTCAGCCACTCCTATACTTCTGGCTGCCCCAATCACGGTGAGGGTCTCCCTCATGGCCAATGACATTTCCTCCATTCTTCTCTGAGACTCTGTCATTTCATTTAATATCCCATTTATCTCATCTACTTCCATACTCAGATTTTTTCCTTCATTCTCAGCTGCCATCACTGCAAACTTTGCTCTAGCCCTTGTATTGTGAACTTGGGTTTGATTGGTGTCTTCTTTCCTTGGTCGTGCAATGGTTCCTTCTATTTGACTTATTAAAAAAAATAACATTAGACAAAGAATGATATGAAATTAATGAGCTGCATGAGATGCATAAGATGAAATGAATGAACTTTATGATGAAAACATTTTCTCTCTTTTTTTTAATGCTAGGAATGCCATGAAAATACAAGATGATGTATCTCTTTTTGAATGTTAGGAATGCCATGAAAATGCATGACTTACTTTTTTTTTTTAAGAATGCTAAGAATGTCATAAAGATGCAAGATGCTGATTTTTCTTTTTAAAAAGAATAAGGGATGGCTAGATAAAGAAGAAGTATGCTCCCTTCGTGTCTTAAGGGATGGCCTTAAATTGACGAATTTTATACTAAGGATCTATAGGTCTTGTTGATTCGTGAGAACTTTCATTGGGTGGCTCTTCTTTTCTAAAGGCCTCTATAGCTTTGTCTCATTTCATAATGTTGTGTAACACCCTTTGGGATGTCACATTTTAAGGTAAAAAAATAAAATAAAGATAATAAATACTATTCAAGTTATAAAATAAATATTATAATTAGTACGTATATTTTGTTTATAAAACGTATAAATTACACCACATCACCTCACCTATACAGCGTTAACGTACATATTAATTCACCTGTATATTTCATTTGTGCATTATCTACATACATACAACAAACACATATAAAAAAAAAACTAACATATAATTTACATATGGTTTTGTTGTCATCAGTTATGCAAATAATTTACAAATAATTTACAACTAAAGAAAATACATACCAAAACATTTACAACTACTGCCAAAAGATAAAACATAAGTTTTATATACAGTACGGCATCAAAAAGCAAAAAGTGCCCAAGTGCACATCATGGATATCTAGTTCACTGGGAAATCATTCCTAGATAACTCCTCAGGTGACAGATAACCAAGATGTCTCACAGCAGTTTTACGAACAGAGATACGAGCCGTTCTACGAACTGGAGTCCGAGATGTAGACACTACACTATTTTCATTAGGAACATGGAAAAGTCCATTCCAATGACGTCGGATCTCCAAAGGCAACTCTAACTGTACATACAAGTCAAAAGTAACTACAGGATCAGCATCATATTCCGGACGCAAAGATAAAGTAATAATTCCCATATACACTACAACATTGCTTTCTTCACGACTACGCCATCCTTCTATTCCTCTATGGAACTCTATTCTTAAAAAACCTAAGAATCCTGGCGTAGTCATCTTCTTTGAGTCAATTCAACCGGTACGGATGATCTGAAGGCTCCAAATACTCAGACTGGAAATCTGTAGATTATGGCTCCTCCTCTATATGGTATTCATTACCTAATACTTGTTCTTCAATCTCTTCATTTCCGTCTATATATATATAACACAATAATACAAACAACACATACAACAACACAGAGGTAAGACAACCCAATATATCACAAGTGTGGCGCATAAGAAAACGACAATGCAACGAGAATAGCAATTAATATCAGCACAGATAATAAACATTAACAATAACTAATTATGGAAAAGAATAGAATCCATCACAATAAATAATAAATACACGATAAATATGCCAAAATTATAAAATGACTCGGTCCTACTCCATGGAGCTACAACACACACAACGATATCGAGAGAATGATCGAAAGTTCTAATAATATCTTGCTTGGCCGGCTATTTGCCTGCCCACCCTTTGTGTCTATAGCTTGACTACCCCGGCCTATTGCCTTGTCAACACTTTGTGTCTATAACTGATCGTTGTGATTGCTATTGCATTGTCAATACTTTGTGTCTATAGCCCACTAAAACATCATGGCGTAGTACACAGTCACAACATCGTGTAACTACAGGCAGTAAAAATAGTCCTCTCAAATCTCGATTAAGTATAGTGCTTGTCGAGAACACTAGTGTGTTACCACGTACCACGGCCCAGAAGGAGCTACCCCCTGATCACATATGGAATAATGCACACCAATGTCTCCAAGTCCATATCAGAAATGAACCCACTACGCTTATCACATCAACAACACGATGTTATTCATCTCGTCAATCAAATCACCAGTTCTCCAATTAGCACGACTCAATGCACGAACAAAGCAATAATTACCAAAACGTCCTCAAGTCTCAAATAATTACAAGAATGTCATCAATTCTCAATTATTTACAAAAATACCCTCAAACTTTAAATATTTATGAAAATACCCTTAAACTTCAATTATTTATAAAAATACCCTCAAACTTTAATTATTTACAAAAATACCCTCAATGGCAAAAATAATTATGCAAATGCCCTCAGTGGCACAAATCTCAAAATACAGTACGCTCCCACTTGGCACACTATATTTTCCATATAACCAGGTTACAATACGCACCCACTTGGCGCACTATAACTTTCCACATATACAGGTCCACCATTTTGGCCCAACAATAAAATTTGCTATTCTCATCAATAGCGTAAAATTTTTATTACGTTTTCAAATCCGATATTTTCCTTAAATAAACAGTTTATTTTTCTAACGAGAAAGATTTATTAAATAGTTTAAAAGCTGCTTAAAATATTTTTCAAGTAACTGTAAAATATTTTTGCATTACGGTAAATACTAACAACATTTAAACATTATTAATTCCATTAAATACCCTTAAACACCCTTTGTAATTTAATTTAAAAACATCCAAAATCCACTTTTCAGGGTGATGACCAAATCCTAGGGTGTTGTATTCCTTGGAATACTCATGCATCTCTAGCATCACACTAATATTTACAACATTATAAACACTAGCAAGTCAACTTAACAATACCAAATATGCATGAAAAATCATTACAATCAACATATAAAAGAATCCTTATAGATTCTACTACACACAAAATTCCATTTCCTTACTACCACTCAAGGATAATTAGGTTATAGTCTTCCTCTTACTTTAAAATGAAGAAAATTCTTCTTTTATCCTTCTTTGGAATTTCGGTTTTAGCTCCTTCAAATACCTAAGAAAATAAATAAAATTTTCTAAGGGTTACTACTAGAAAAGAAAACCATACCATGGATCAATCATGGCTTGGAAACTTAAAAATGAAAATAGAAAGGAAAAACAATGAATTTTACCTTTAAAGAAGAAACATCAAGGTGAGTCTTCAAGCTTGCAAATGATGGAATTTGCAAAAACTCCCAACTAGAGATGATTTTGGGTAGATGTTTAGAGTTAGAAGAACAAAGAAGGAAAATTTTTGGGTGGGTGGATGGTGTAGTGGAGAGCTTGGCGAATGGAGTGAAAGAAAAAGAAGAAGAAAGGTACATGGAGTCTTGGTATATTTGGAGAGAAAATGGAAGGTTTTCAACGTGAAAAGTGTGAAAATAAAAGTTAAAGGTGAATATGAAGGGCTGCTGCCCAAAACCGTGTGGCCCAAGGCCATTTAGGAATTTAATTTGTTTTAATTCAAGTTTAATTAATTGCTAATTAGGTAACTAATTAATTAGGTTTAATTTCCTAATTAATCTTAATTAATTATCTAATTATATAACTATTTAATTGGACATATAATTACATGTTTTATAATTTCTAAACAATATTAGCACATCTAATTAGTATTTAGATTATAATTATTTAATAACTAAGCTAGTTTAATTAGTTTACTAATTAGGTAATTAAGCTTGTCAAATTAGGCTTAATTAGCTACTAACCCAAAGTCAAGCCTACATCTTTTGACTTAATCCTAACCATTGATTTCATCTTTAATTTCTATCCATTGATTAGATCTATGGCCATCTTCAAAGCTTGCTCACCAAGTTTACATCCTAGCCATTGATCAAAGCTTGCTCACCAAGCTTGCATCCTAGCCATTTGATCAAGACTTGCTCACCAAGCTTGCATCTCCACCATTGATCAAGACTTGCTCACCAAGCTTGCATCTAATGGTCCAAAATAATCAAGCCACTTTTGTTGACTTGTTCCCATTGGCTTAGAAATTTATAAAGTTCTACAGTCTTTTTAAAGATCCGTGATTATTTTAAAACAGTTTTCTACTATTTTTGAGACATTAGTTATTGTAACATAAAATAATATTATAATAATATAAAAAAATTTTATTGCACAGTTAAATCCTAAAAATTACGAAACTAATATATATATCAATCAGAACTGGGTTTAGTAAGATCCCCCGGCTCTAATTAATTAAAATAATATTTTTCTGGCCAAAAAATTTTTATTTCCCTGGCTCGGAGCAAATCACATACAACAATCAGATACACTCATGAAACACTCAAATTCAGTTTACTACTCATAGAAATTACAAAACAGTACATTGGGGATGTAACCGTCATTTATCTTAAAGTTAGAAAAATTCAGGGTGTTACAACTCTCCCCAACAAACAAAAATTTCGTCCTCGAAATTTGTCGTACCTTAAAACAATTGAGGGTATTGCTCCCTCATCTTGTCCTCCAATTCCCAGGTAGCATCTCCTGTCACATCGTTCCATATAACTTTAACCAGCTCAATCATCTTTCCTCGAAGCTGCTTCACTTTTCTGTCTTCAATTCTTACAAGGAGTGTCTCGTATGTCAGATTCTCCTTTAACTGTACTTCATCAGGTTGTATCACATGTGTCGGATCTGGAATATACTTCTTTAATTGGGACACATGAAATACATTATGTAGATTAGACAAAAACGGCGGTAAGGCAACTTGATAAGCTACAGGACCTATCCTACGTATAATCTGATAAGGTCCTATAAACTTAGGCGTAAGCTTCTTAGACTTGATAACTTTTCTAATACCAGTCGTAGGAGTCACCCTTAAAAATACATGCTCGCCTTCTTCGAATTCCAAGGGTCGCCTTCTTTTGTCAGCATAGCTCTTTTGTCTGCTTTGAGTAGTCCTCATCTTTTCTTGGATCATCTTCACCTTCTCTGTAGTCTGTTGCACTAACTCTGGTCCAATAGTCATACTTTCACTATCTTGATACCAGCACAAAGGTGTTCGGCATCGTCGTCCATACAATGCTTCATAGGGTGCCATCCCTATACCTGCGTGAAAACTATTGTTGTAGGTGAATTCTATCAAAGATAAAAATTCATCCCAACTCCCTTGTTGCTCCAGCACACAAGCACGCAACAGGTCTTCTAAAGATTGTATAGTTCTTTCAGTTTGGCCATCAGTCTGTGGATGATAAGCAGAGCTTAAATGTAGCTTAGTTCCCATCGCTTCTTGTAGATTTGGCCAAAACCTTGATGTAAACCTTGGATCCCTATCAGAAATTATGGAAATAGGTACTCCATGTAATTTAACAATCTCATTGATATAGATTTGGGCTAATCTTTCCAATGAATACTTAATATTAATGGGCAGGAAATGAGCTGACTTTGTAAGCCTATCAACTATAACCCATATTGAGTCATGACCTTTTCTCGTTCTTGGCAGTCCAGTAACGAAATCCATAGAAATACTGTCCCACTTCTATTCTGGAATAGAGAGCGGTTGTAACATTCCAGCTGGCCTCTGATGTTCCACTTTCGCTTTTTGACAAACCAAACAAGACGCCACACATTCCGCTACGTCTCTTTTCATCCTTGGCCACCAAAACAATTTCTTCAAATCTTGATACATCTTGGTCATTCCTGGATGCAAACTTAGATTACTAGTATGGGCTTCATCCAATATTGTCGTCTTTAGTTCAGCATCGTCGGGTATACAAACTCTCCCTTGAAATCTTAAAATTCCATCTGATCCCTCTTCCATTGTTGCCTTGTGACCTTGCTTTAACAGTTCTCTTTCATTTTGCAAAAATGCATCTACCTCCTGTTTATCTCGAATTATATTAAGCAAGTCATTTAAGATTACCATTCTGCTTAAACGAATCTTCCCAAGCACTAATTCCACTGATACTTCTAAATTTCTGAATTCATTGAGTAATTCCTCTTCCTTTATCATCATTGTAGAAACACTAAGTACTTTTCTACTCGGGGCATCTGCTACCACATTAGCTTTTTCCGGATGATATTGGAGTTGAAAATCATAATCTTTGAGAAACTCAAGCCATCGTCTTTGTCTCATATTCAATTCTTTACGATCAAACAAGTATTTCAAACTCTTGTGATCACTAAAGACATTGAACATGGCCCCATCTGAGATAATGCCTCCATATCTTTAATGCAAACACCACATCTGCTAGTTCCAAATCATGGGTTGGGTAATTTCTCTCATGAACCTTCAATTGCCTCGAAGCATAAGCTACCACATTTCGGTCTTGCATCAGCACGCATCCCAATCCTTGATACGAAGCATCATAGTACACATCAAAAGATCTGTTAGGATCCGATAAGATCAACACTGGTGCGGTTGTTAGCTTTTTCTTCAACTCTTGGCGGCTTCACGTTCATCCGTCCATTCAAAAGCTTGACTTTTCCTTGTAAGTTGTGTAAGTGGTCCAAGCAATCTTGGAAAAACCTTCTATAAACCTTCGATAATACCAGGCTAATCCAACGAAACTTCGAACATCCTTGTTTTAGGTCTCTCCCATTGCAAAATAGTTTCTATCTTGGATGGATCCACCGCAATACCTTCTTTAGAAATTACGTGACCTAGGAATTGCACTTTTTCCAACCAAAATTCACATTTAGCCAACTTTGCATACAACTGCTTGTCCTTCAAAACCCGAAGAACTATCCGAGGTGTTCGGCATGCTCTTCTTTAGACCGAGAATAGATTAGAATGTCATCTATAAAGACAATAACAAATCTATCAAGGTACGGGCAAAAAATCCTATTCATATAATCCATGAATATAGCAGGAGCATTTGTCACTCCAAAAGGCATGACATGATATTCATAATGCCCATACCGAGTTCGAAATTTGTTTTGGGTACATCCTCCGTCTTAACACGGATTTGATGGTAACGATCTCGGATCTATTTTAGAAAATACTTACGCTCCCTTCATCTGGTCCATCAAATCATCAATCCGTGGAAGTGGATATTTATTCTTTATGGTGACCTTATTCAGCTGATGATAGTCCACACAGAGTCGAGAAGTTCCATCCTTCTTCTTGACTAGAAGCCCTGGTGCTCCCCATGGTGATACACTCGGTCGCACAAACTGCTTCTCCAATAATTCCTCCAATTGCTTTTTCAACTCCATCAACTCGGCTGGTGACATTCTATACGGTGCAATTGAAATAGGACCTGTTCTTGGTACCAAATCGATAGAAAATTCGATTTCCCTTTCTGGCGGCAAACCAGGTACATCGTCTGGAAAAACTTTTGGAAATTCATTGACAACAGGAATAGTATATACATCTTTCTCATTCTCAACTTTTAGAGAAGATAATAATACAAATCCCTGCGCTCCATTTCTCAGCAATGACTTAGCTTTAACAGCAGTCAAGAATCCAGAGTTCTCTTCCTTCGGAAAGACTATGGATTTAATTGCACAGTCTATCAGGATATGGTTAGAAGATAACCAATCCATTCCGAATATCACATCTATCTCCACTAGGGGTAAACAAATCAAGTTGACTATAAACATACGGTCCTTCACAACAACAGGACAATCCAAACATATTTTGGATGTGACTACAGGCTTAGTAGTTGGTGTAGAAACAACCAATGGAAAATCCAAAGAAGACACAGGCAGTTTTAATCTCTCAACACAATTATATGCAATGAAAGAATGTGTTGCGCCTGAATCATACAAGACAGTCAAAGGCTTACCTCCTATGGCTCCTTCCCCTTGAATAAGATTGTCATACTGAGAAACTTCAGTTCCTGTCATAGTATAGACTCATCCTCCGGATCTTGGTTGATTTGCCCGAACAGTCTTCAATGCAGGTTTCTTTTCCAACTGAGGACAATCCTTAGAGAAATGTCCGGGTTGTCGACAATTGAAACAAATTGTCCCTTTAATTGGACATCCTGAAGAAATATGACCCTTTTTCCCACATTTGAAACATGTTGGTACAAACGCCGCTTTTCGACTAGGAGTAGTACTAGCGAGCTTCCTCCAACAAGTGGTCGTTGAAGTTGGTTTCCGGTGGTCTCGAGTATGGCTTACTACCTTTGAAACCGATTATTATGGCCGCTACCTCCTCCGAAACCTCATTGGTCCAAAATTACGAGTCCTTGGATCCCGTAACAGTTCCAATTCCTCCAATTGTGCACATATATCTACCAGAGCATGGAATTGAGTAATTTTCAAAGGCAGTACTCCTTGTCTTAACTCCACTCGCAATCCTTCTTCAAACTTCCTACATCGCCACTCATCATTTGGCCTGGTTTGAGCATAATCTGAGAATTGAGACAAACTCTCAAATTTGGATGCATACTCATGGACTATCATATTTCCTTGACGTAGACCAAGAAATTCTCTTTCCTTGGCATATCGAGCACTGGTAGGAAAATATTTGTCCATAAACGCAGTAGAAAACACTTCCCAAGTTATCACAGTGCCTTCAGCTTGCAACAACCGACGGGTTCCTCTCCACCAACTTTCTCCGTCTCCTCTTAGCATATAGGTAGCATATGTTACCTTTTTATCATCTGGGCATCCCATCCCTTCGAATATATTTTCCAGCTCCTGTATCCACAAACTTGCTTTCTCAGGATTGAACTCGCCTCTAAACTGTGGCGGGTTACTACGCCTAAATTCAGATAAATTTAGGGCATCCGAGTAGCTTCTTGTTGTTGAGTGCTCTCTCGGTTCTATTTGAGTCATTACTTCCGCCATCCATTTGCATAGCCTCTACAAACATCGTCTTTGTTGAGCCGCTCTCTCGATTCTATTTGAGTTATTGCTTCCGCCATCCATTTGCATAGCTTCTCGCTTTGCTACCAAAGGGTCCTCTTCTCTAGGGATATTCGCACGTCTTCCTCTTCCTCCGGACATTTTTTTTTTACATCAATCACATCAAACATAAAAGTTAGATTCTTCCTTTCGGAAATAAATCACGAGAGAATTCACACAACACAAGCACAAATGGACCCAACCACAACCCCTAAAGACTCTAACTTGGGCTCTGATACCAACTAATGTAACACCCTTTGGGATGTCACATTTTAAGGTAAAAAAATAAAATAAAGATAATAAATACTATTCAAGTTATAAAATAAATATTATAATTAGTACGTATATTTTGTTTATAAAACGTATAAATTACACCACATCACCTCACCTATACAGCGTTAACGTACATATTAATTCACCTGTATATTTCATTTGTGCATTATCTACATACATACAACAAACACATATAAAAAAAAAAACTAACATATAATTTACATATGGTTTTGTTGTCATCAGTTATGCAAATAATTTACAAATAATTTACAACTAAAGAAAATACATACCAAAACATTTACAACTATCGCTAAAAGATAAAACATAAGTTTTATATACGAAGACGGCATCAAAAAGCAAAAAGTGCCCAAGTGCACATCATGGAAATCTAGTTCATTGGGAAATCATTCCTAGATAACTCCTCGGGTGACGGATAAGGGATGTCTCACGGCAGATTCTACGAACAGAGATACGAGTACATTTCTACGAACTGGAGTCCGAGATGTAGACACTACACTATTTTCATTAGGAACATGGAAAAGTCCATTCCAATGATGTCGGATCTCCAAAGGCAACTCTAACTGTACATACAAGTCAAAAGTAACTACAGGATCAGCATCATATTTCGGACGCAAAGATAAAGTAATAATTCCCATATACACTACAACATTGCTTTCTTCACGAGTACGCCAGCCTTTTATTCCTCTATGGAACTCTATTCTTACAAAACCTAAGAATCCTGGCGTAGTCATCTTCTTTGAGTCAATTCAACCGGTACGGATGATCTAAAGGCTCCAAATACTCAGACTGGAAATCTGTAGATTGTGGCTTCTCCTCTATATGGTATTCATTGCCTAATACTTGTTCTTCAATCTCTTCATTTCCGTCTATATATATATAACACAATAATACAAACAACACATACAACAACACAGAGGTAAGACAACCCAATATATCACAAGTGTGGCGCATAAGAAAACAACAATGCAACGAGAATAGCAATTAATATCAGCACAGATAATAAACATTAACAATAACTAATTATGGAAAAGAATAGAATCCATCACAATAAATAATAAATACACGATAAATATGCCAAAACTATAAAATGACTCGGTCCTACTCCATGGAGCTACAACACACACAACGATATCGAGAGAATGATCGAAAGTTCTAATATAATGCTTGCCCAGCCGGCTATTGCCTTGTCCACCCTTTGTGTCTATAGCTTGACTACCCCGACCAGCCTATTGCACTTGTCAACACTTTATGTCTATAAGCGATCGTTGTGATTGCTATTTACCGTCAATACTTTGTGTCTATAGCCCACTAAAACATCATGGCGTAGTACACAGTCCACAACATCGTGTAACTATAGGCAGTAAAAATAGTCCTCTCAAATCTCGATTAAGTATAGTGCTTGTCGAGAACACTGGTGTGTTACCACGTACCACGGCCCAGAAGGAGCTACCCCCTGACCACATATGGAATAATGCACACCAATGTCTCCAAGTCCATATCAGAAATGAACCCACTACGCTTATCACATCGACAACACGATGTTATTCATCTCGTCAATCAAATCACCAATTCTCCAATTGGCACGACTCAGTGCATGAACAAAGCAATAATTACCAAAACGTCCTCAAGTCTCAAATAATTACAGGAATGTCATCAATTCTCAATTATTTACAAAAATGCCCTCAAACTTTAAATATTTACAAAAATACCCTCAAACTTCAATTATTTATGAAAATACCCTCAAACTTTAATTATTTACAAAAATACCCTCAATGGCAAAAATAATTATGCAAATGCCCTCAGTGGCACAAATCTCAAAATACAGTACGCTCCCACTTGGCACACTATATTTTCCATATAACCAGGTTACAATACGCACCCACTTGGCGCACTATAACTTTCCACATATACGGGTCCACCATTTTGGCCCAACAGTAAAATTTGCTATTCTCATCAATAGCGTAAAATTTTTATTACGTTTTTCAAATCCCGATATTTTCCTTAAATAAACAGTTTATTTTTCTAACAGAAAGATTTATTAAATAGTTTAAAACTGCTTAAAATATTTTTCAAGTAACTGTAAAATATTTTTGCATTACGGTAAATACTAACAACATTTAAACATTATTAATTCCATTAAATACCCTTAAACACTCTTTGTAATTTAATTTAAAAACATCCAAAATCCACTTTTCAGGGTTATGACCAAATCCTAGGGTGTTGTATTCCTTGGAATACTCATGCATCTCTAGCATCACACTAATATTTACAACATTATAAACACTAGCAAGTCAACTTAACAATACCAAATATGCATGAAAAATCATTACAATCAACATATAAAAGAATCCTTATGGATTCTACTACACACAAAATTCCATTTCCTTACTACCACTCAAGGATAATTAGGTTATAGTCTTCCTCTTACCTTAAAATGAAGAAAATTCTTCTTTTATCCTTCTTTGGAATTTCGGTTTTAGCTCCTTCAAATACCTAAGAAAATAAATAAAATTTTCTAAGGGTTACTACTAGAAAAGAAAACCATACCATGGATCAATCATGGCTTGGAAACTTAAAAATGAAAATAGAAAGGAAAAACAATGAATTTTACCTTTAAAGAAGAAACTTCAAGGTGAGTCTTCAAGCTTGCAAATGATGGAATTTGCAAAAACTCCCAACTAGAGATGATTTTGGGTAGATGTTTAGAGTTAGAAGAACAAAGAAGGAAAATTTTTGGGTGGGTGGATGGTGGAGTGGAGAGCTTGGCGAATGGAGTGAAAGAAAAAGAAGAAGAAAGGTACATGGAGTCTTGGTATATTTGGAGAGAAAATGGAAGGTTTTCAACGTGAAAAGTGTGAAAATAAAAGTTAAAGGTGAATATGAAGGGCTGCTGCCCAAAACCGTGTGGCCCAAGGCCATTTAGGAATTTAATTTGTTTTAATTCAAGTTTAATTAATTGCTAATTAGGTAACTAATTAATTAGGTTTAATTTCCTAATTAATCTTAATTAATTATCTAATTATATAACTATTTAATTGGACATATAATTACATGTTTTATAATTTCTAAACAATATTAGCACATCTAATTAGTATTTAGATTATAATTATTTAATAACTAAGCTAGTTTAATTAGTTTACTAATTAGGTAATTAAGCTTGTCAAATTAGGCTTAATTAGCTACTAACCCAAAGTCAAGCCTACATCTTTTGACTTAATCCTAACCATTGATTTCATCTTTAATTTCTATCCATTGATTAGATCTATGGCCATCTTCAAAGCTTGCTCACCAAGTTTACATCCTAGCCATTGATCAAAGCTTGCTCACCAAGCTTGCATCCTAGCCATTTGATCAAGACTTGCTCACCAAGCTTGCATCTCCACCATTGATCAAGACTTGCTCACCAAGCTTGCATCTAATGATCCAAAATAATCAAGTCACTTTTGTTGACTTGTTCCCATTGGCTTAGAAATTTATAAAGTTCTACAATCTTTTTAAAGATCCGTGATTATTTTAAAACAGTTTTCTACTGTTTTTGAGACAATAGTTACTGTAATATAAAATAATATTATAATAATATAAAAAAAATTATTGCACAGTTAAATCCTAAAAATTACGAAACTAATATATATATCAATCAGAACTGGGTTTAGTAAGATCCCCCGGCTCTAATTAATTAAAATAATATTTTTTCGGCCAAAAAATTTTTATTTCCCTGGCTCGGAGCAAATCAAATACACTCATGAAACAGTCAAATTCAGTTTACTACTCATAGAAATTACAAAACAGTACATTGGGAATGTAACCGTCATTTATCTTAAAGTTAGAAAAATTCAGGGTGTTACATGTTGTCCACAAACAGTGGATAAACCACTAGGTGTGGGACATTCATGAAAAAGGCACATGCTAGATGAGGATTTCGAGATAAGCAAACAGGATGTACATCCAAAATGGTTACCACTATGCAACCTCTACCTAACTTTGGCTTTACTCAGACCCGAGTATAGAGCCCCACTCGGATGTGTGTGTTAAACGTGTAGGTGCAGTGGGTGTAGGGAGCATACAAACCTTTGTAGTTCTAAAGACTACCTGTATCTTGCAAAGCAAAAAAACAAATGCAAAACAAAGTTCTAAAAGAAATTCTCTATCCTAAGGTTTGCATAATGAAATAATTAACAAACAATTAAAGGTGAGAAACAGAAAACAAAAACAAAAGAAAAAAAAGAAAAAGGTAAAGCAAATATATAAAGATCACAAAAATTTGCACAACCAACTTATATGGGCTTAACTCTTAAGTATCCCCAGTGGAGTCGCCATCTGTCGCGACCGTGATTGCGGTGGAATAGCAACTTAAATTAAAAAAAAATAGGAGTCGCCACTAATTTTATTTAAAATAGGAAAATTTGGAAAACCTTTCTTTAAAAATAGTCTTTGAAACCGTATTGGATTTGGGAGTCGGTTATGTATAGGGAAGGGTGAAAACTTAATACCACAGCATCCCTAATACACCCGTCTTGAGACGGTACCTTAAATTGTGCAAAATTGATAATCTCAAAATATATTTATTTTACCCCTTTTCATTAAAAGGTAAACAAAATAGACAAATGAATTATGAAAATTTAATTTTTGGCTTAATAGAATAGGTGTTCCGCTCCTACGTATCCCCTAGTGCAGTGGGGAACTCAAAGTCACGTAATTCTTTAGAAAATAATTATGTGTTGAATGATTTTAATTTAAAAAAATTAATTTTGAAAATTTGAATTAACAAGTCATCGCGACTTAGTTAATCATGCTAAGATTTGAATGGATGAAACTCAGCGTTACGGTAGAGACGTCACCCATTGATTATCAAGTTTGTTGTAAATTTTTTCTTAAAAAAAGTTGAGTCTTTATTGACTAGTAGTTTATTTCATTTCAAAAAAAATTGAAAACAAAATAAAAAAATTAAATAATCAAGTTGTCACAACTCAGATGATTATAAAAGTTACAAGATTAACAAGTTGTCATAACTCAGATAATCCTGTTTTATTATCCTAAAAAAGGGTTCAATTATTTTATATTTTTACTTTTTCTTTTTATCATTTTTTTCTTTTTTATCATTTTAAATTCTTTACTTTTTTAATTTTTTGTTTTTACTTTTCCTAAAAAACTAATGCAAAAAAATAGAGTTGAAAGCAAAAAAAAAAGTTGAAAAAAGAAAAAAAAGGAAACAAAAAACAAAGAAATAGTAAACAACAAAAACAAAAACAAAAAAATAGAGCACAAACAGAAAGGGCCATGTTACAGTGCAGAGGGTGGCAATGGTGGCTGTAAAGTGGTGCTGTTGGGAAGACGGCGCGGCTGGTGCATCGTGGACGTGGTGGTTCACGTGGTGGAAGGTGGTTGGCGGTGCAAAATGAAGATGGAGAGTCTGCTATGGTGGGTGGCGCGAGCGGAGACAAAGCTGGGTGGCACGATGTTCACGACTTAGTTCAATAGCTGGGTTTGGTTTTGTTGTGTTGCTACTCGATGCTGCACGGCGGGTTGTGGGTGGCCCTATTTTGGTAATGCGAAACAGAATGAAGGTGGCTAAGGCTACAAGTATGGGTGGTTGTTGGTGGTGGCTCTGATGACGGTGAAGCAGATCTGATGGTTGGAGGCTTGTCACGGTTCACGTGTTGGTGGTTGTGGGTTGTTGTTTAAGGAGGGATGCGTTAAGGCAGAGATGGAAGAAAGTGACGTTGATGGTTGGTGATGATGTGAGTCACGGTGAAGATGGTTTTGGATGGTGGGTAGATGCGTGAAGGGTGGCTACGGGGTGCCTTGTGATGGGTTTTGGTGGTTGGGTTTCGGAGTGGAGGTTGTGTGGTTGTTTGGAGGATGGTGATTCACGGGCGTGGTGTTTCTCAGTTGGGATGGATGGATGAAGGTTGGAGATGGTGGCTATGGTTATAGTGAAGGATGATGAAGATGAAGTGGTTGCAAAGGGATGGTGTTTAAGTGGTGAGAGGCCACGGTGTGGATGGATGAAGGATGGTTATGGAGGTGATTTGGTAGTGAAGTGATTCATGGTTTTAGCAGCTATGGTGGATGATGAAGATGACTTGGGTGCGCGTGGGGTGGAACTGGTAGTCACTGTTGTGGAAGCTTTGGATGTGGCATTAGCGTTTGCTTGGCAGGGCTTTGTTGCAGAGAAGGCTACGTGATGGAAAGAATCAAATATGGCTAGGGTATTAACTGTAGGAAAAAGTGTCTGTTTAAGGGACTAAGCCATTTGCTCTTAGGCTGAATTGTGTGTGTCTATTAAGAGTGTGTAAGTGATGGGTATTTATAGGAAAGATTAGAGCTTAGAAAGTGATGGTGATAAGTTCATTTAGGATGAGTTTGTTTTAGGATGAGTTTGTTTTAGGATGAGTTTGTTTAGGATGAGTTTAATAATAATTGCTAGGGTTTGTTTAGGATAAGTTTAATGACATATGGGTTATAAGATAGATAATGGGTCAAGGGTTGGATAATGGGTCATAGGTTGGGTAATGGGTCAAGGGTTAGATAATGGGTCATGAGTTGGATAATTTGGTTTTTTCTTTATTTCCCTTTTCTTTTTTGTCTTTTTTGTCTTTTTTTTTCTTTTTTTTTCTCTTTTTCCTTTTTTATTTAACAAAATGCCCCAGATAAAATTAGGTGTTCACACACAAAATCTTTGTTTCATATATTTATTAAATGTATAAATTAATCATTTTCAACCATCAACATCATCAAGTATCATCAAATTAAATTTAACTCCAATTCTTTCTCTTTCTTAGACCACTTTGGCTGAACCACAACAAGGACAGCAACATCAATTTATAGAAAATTAATCCTCATCATCGTAAAATTTACACTAAATTAATCACTTAAATTTCGACAAGAGCAAGCAAATTAAATTCTAATTCTTTCCTTCATATTTTGGCCAGCATAGGCAACATTACAATTGCTCATTAAAACTTTAAGTTCATAAGACCCTTAGATCCCTATCATTATTTAGTCATGTATAAGAAGAAAAGATACAAGAAAATCCATGAACCTCTTGTTCCCTATGAAATCAAGATGCTCATCCATAACAAGTCCCATATACAGCCCCATAAAAAAAATTCTAGCATCATCAAGTGATTTAAGGAGCAATAGAGAAGGAAAAGCAAAAATAAAATGCAAAGACCCCTACCTAGGCTCCCTAGTGTGTAGTGAAAACGATGGAAAAGAGGATGAACTTGACTTGATGGTGCAACTCTTGACACCAACGGAAAGAGCTTGAGGAGTTGAGCATCTTTCCTAACTTGAGCTAAGTGAGATGATCAAGCTATGACACTCTTGTAAGGGCTGGAAGCTTGTAGCCCCCCCCCCCTTTGCTTCCTTTCTCGTCTTTCTCTCCCTCTCTTGTTTTCACTTTGCTCTATTCTCTCCCTCTTTTCTATTGTTGTACGTGGTTTATGAGTGAAAGTGGGGAAAAATGAAAAGTTAAGAGAGGATAAGATTAAGGGTAATGAGGCAGTGGAAAAAGAGTAAAAAGGATAAGGATGATTATGTGGTTATCATTTGATGTGATAAACTTATCTCTTAGGGATACTTTGATTTTTTACTAATGAATTTTCTAGCTTTCATAAGTGTTGTAAAAGATTCTAGGATCTCATTTAGTTCTCATACACATCATTTAATAGCTATTAGGTTATATTACTTTTCCTTATGCTAATATAACCTTAAGGAAGTAACTAATACGTATCTAATTTAACCCGTATTTGCTTACAGGTACATGCCCTAACTTGTAATCATTTTTAAAATAAAGTTCATCCTCTATTTAACAACCCCATATATTTTCAAAAATTTTCAAGCTACTCTTCTATTTAATCTTGATCTTTAAACACTTATTAAAAATATCAAACTAATTTATTTAATTCCCCAAAACTTACCATAATTCATTCTAATTATTTATTACCTAAAAATAAATTTTTCATATTTATTTCCTTCATTTAAGCATTCTAAGCTAATTTTTGGGCTATTTTCCATGTCTTGTGTTAGAACATTGTGCTTAAACTAACTCAAAAAATTAACAAAATTAACAAATGACTCACATAAGGGTTAACAAGCTGCTATAACCATCATTAAGGCTAATAGGTTAAGGAAGATGTTACATTACTTCTAACTTAAATAACAATTCTAATTCCATGATCACCATACAAGGCATTATAGAGAGCCAAGAGGGAAGAAAACCTTATATCACTACAAGAATTTTACAAATTTGCTACCATATTTAGCTACGAAATTTTTTCATAGTTAAATTTTGAATGCAAGAAGGGAAAAATTTTATTAAGCAAATAACTATGATTTAGCTATGAGATTTTTTTGTAGCTAATCCATTATTAATTAGGTATGAATTATCTATAAAATAAATTTCCCTAGCTAAATTTTGAATGCACAAAGGAAAAAAATTATCTAGCAAATAGTTATAGAATAACTACAATTTAGCTACGAAATTTAACTAGGAAAACTTATGTTATAGCTGTAACATCCTCCCTAACCTAATGGTCCTAATCAGGGTTATAGAAGTTAAGAATTCGAGTAATTTTCTGAACTAGTTTGAGCATAATTCTGTAACACTAAATATAAGAGGACAATTAAAGTATCTGCATAAATAGTTGATATAATGGGAATAAATATGAAAAATTTATTTCCTAGCTAAGAACCATTGATAAGAGTTGTAGAAAATTTTGGAGAATTAACTGAGCAAGTCTGGTATTTTTAAGGATACTAACAAGGAATAGCTGGAACAGTTAAGTAGTTCAGAAAATTATGAAATTACATAGAGATGACAAGTAAGATATGGAGAATAATTTAGTATAAAATATCAACTAAGATAAGTATCAGTAAGCATATGTACTCAATCCCTCGGTTTAATTTAACTTGGGATCGAATGATGAAGCTTGACTGATAAAAAGTAATATATGGAAGGTTATAAAAAAATGGATACAATGACTAAGTTGAGTTCTAAAATTTTTCATAATACTTATGGTAACTTGAAAACTTAGCTTTGGAGGATTAAAGTATATTTAACAGATCCAAAAGTTTCAGTCAGAAATTTTGACTATTCTTTAGTTTGCTCCACCGCCTTTCACTTGGCCAATTTTTCTACACAAATCTTGACTATTCTTTGGACACTCTGCTTCACTCTTTCACACGGCAACAACAACTAAAAATAGGGACAAAGAGGAGGAAAAGAGAAGGAGGAAAGGAAGGAAAAAATGAAGAGAAAGTGAAGAAAATTCAAGTAACCAAGCTACAAGGAGTTAGGAAGTGGGGTTGGGGCTGTTTATTTTCATCTTGCTCTCCTTCATTTTTGGTTTTGAATCAAAATTTTGACTTTGATGATTGTGATGGTCATGGCTGAAACATAAAAATAGAAAAGAGGAATTTCTTGTTGTTTATTGCCTTAGCTCCTTACTTCCATCTTGCTATTTTTCTTTCATGAATTTTTGAGTGAAAATAATTGTGTATTGTTTGAGTTCTTGAGCTTAGGGTTCACGGCCACACCATGTATTGGATGAGGTTCTTTGTTTTCAAATTGTTCTTGTTTTTTTATTGAATGATGGCTTGAGTTTATGACTTGTTTAAATAAATATTATGGCCAAACCTTGACTTAGTAAAACTCATGGCTAAAACGTAATTTACTATGGGTTGATGGCTTGAATTTGTTCTTTGTCTTGTATTAATTGAATTTGGGTGAATGGAATGTTATGACCAAGAATCCATTTTGACTTTGAAATCGAGTTGCTTTTGTACCTTGAGGTTCACGGCTAAGCAAAGAACCATATGTCCCAATTATTGTGTCCAAGTATTCACACTTTGATATTATGTTCACACTTTAATTTTTCTATATTTGTGGTTAGTAGAACCGTACATTCCAATTGTGCTTTCTTTGATTTTTTTTTCTATATTATTTGTTGGATTAGTTGGCTAATGGAAAATAGTTAGTTAAAGAAATTACCAATTTGATCATGAAAAGAAAAGCATGGTATTGAATTGATATTGGTTTCACATTGTGATTTTCTTTAGCCGTGACTTGCTTATAAAGAGTTGTGCATATTATTGATTAATTGAAGTGTTATGATTTTAAGGAGAAATTCTAACATAAGCATTCTTGAGAGTACATGTTTGCTAGACCTTGTTCTTTCACTTGGTTAGTGTGAACCTTGTGAAGCTCAAGAGGGGTTTTGATAATACCTTTGCATGTTTTTAACTTGCTATTCCTACGTATTGTGACCCTATATGGTATGCACAACCATTTGGCCAGAGAATAAGGATTATTCCTAAATTCTCATAGCTAGGGAGCTATTATGGTCAGGGTTACCGGTACATGGGGTGGTAGCAGTAATCTTACTATTATGAGAGGAAGGAATCCACCGATGACTAGGTAGTGTAAAGGCTCTTTGCCTATCCTACTGAGACAAATACAAAGGAATGTAGTTCTTGGGAATTAAGTAAGTGTCATGGTTTTCTAAAACAAAAACCTGCATCAACATTGCATAAGCATATTCTTAGGACATTTCTTAGGCATAATCATACTTCATATTGTACATTGCATTATTGGATAATTGTATGGGCAGTTATCTCTCTTGAAGGTTTTGAAATGAAATAGGGTTATGTTTTGCTTTGAGTATGTGTATATTCTTATAGTGAAGAGTAGAGTCTCTTTTATCTATTGCAAACATAATCTATTGTAACTGAGTTCATTTATACTTGTGTATGTTACAAATGCTAGTTTTAGAATACTTGTACTGAGAATTAGTGAATTTCTCACCCCGTTTATATTTCCATGTATATCCAGGTCAAGACCCTAAAAAGGAAAAGAAGAAAAGAAGAAGCAAAAGACCTAGAGTAGTTTATCTTGTTTCTTGTGGAACTAAGCATGTATTTATTTATGTTGCTTATTTTTCTTTGTGAAGTTTGTATATGACAATGAGCCCGTTTGCGGCAAGTGATGTATATATTAAACTTTTCTTCCCTCTTGGCTCTCTTTAATAGCTTGTATAGTTATTATGGAATACTTCATTGATATGTTAAAGTGAAAGTGACATGCTTAACTCTCTTTACTACGGTATATTGTAAATATACTACTGTATATTGTAAATATACTACTGTATTAAGGTTAGGGTGTTACATTTCTCATGAACAAAGAATGATAAAACACGAAAATCAAACACAATAACCCCCTACCTTAGTTCCTTAACGATGGTGTTCGATTCTCTTTCTTGTTCTTCACTTAGTTCTTACTTATTCTTCCTCTTTCTTCTTTCGATTATGCTTTCTCTTTCTTTTTTGTTTTCTTTTTTCATTCTTGTCTCTAACTTTTCCTCTCTTTTTTACTGTTATAGCCATGTGAAATGAGAGAAAATGAGAGATTTGCATGCTCAATGTAACATCCTAATATAGATATCTAGATATATCATAGATACACAAGGATATTCAGTACTAGAAACGTCACTTCTACATAACTAACTAATATATATATCTATAATCACAATGAGTAATTATAGAAAGCCTTGCGAGATTTAAAACTTAAATTCATACATATATATACAACACTTGCCATAAAATGGCATATTGTAATACATACTACTTAAAACATACAAAACAAATATAAACTTTATACATCAACTTTGTCTACTAAAGCATATAAAAATCATACTAGTCTTCATGCTTCATCTTCTTTCCTTTAGCAGAGTCTTTACCTGGATTTATATGGAAGAACAACTGCGGTGAGAATTACAATTCTCAGTAAAAGCAATTCCAACACCAGCTAGCTATAATATTGTATAACAAATATAACAATTGCTATAACTATTAACATAGGAGTTTCCTCCCTAATTCTCATAACTACACACTACCTAGTAGTGTGGTCTAAACCAATAGCGTACACACCGTTAGGTATAGACAACTGCCCATACAATTGTGAATACTAACAGTAACAGACAATGCCCTTACAACTATCTATAAATGTAATGAAGATGATATGCATTATGATTATGCCTAAGAAAGATCCCAAAGATATGCTCATGTAAATGTTTTATTTTGAAATACAATCATAGGTTGATTTTGAAAACAAGGATATTCATTAGGAACTAGTTCAATATACTATCCTGTAGTAAATAGAGGGAAAGTTCATCCTCACATCACACATACCCTGACACGCTGAGAAGTTCGGGCTTCATCCTTGCTCAAAGAGCGTCTCTCGGATTTCCCACTTATCTCCTTTGGCCTTAATGATGGTGTACAACATCAAGGGATACTCACAAAGATCAATATTACTAGACCATTTTCATAGACATACATATAGTCATTCTTACATACTTAGGTCATCTAAGATGTAGGCATGTTTTACTAGGAATGTTGACTTCTTATGTTTACCCCCTTGTAGATAGGAAAACTGAAATTTCTACACTACATGCAACCCTAGCACTTAGTTAGGAATACTTGTCCACTTAGGAACTTCTGACTTCTTCATTCTGGCTAAATGATCTTACGTCATATAAGTCATATTCACAGGTAGACAATACTAACTTATCCCAGTTTACTTATATCTAACACCCCTCATCATCACATTTTTAGTGAAGCTAAGTAACAATAAGTTACCATAGGTGCTAGATACTTATCTATAGCAAACCCCTATTCTTTGGTTGCACTAAGGTTCTTATCTTTCACATATATACTAGATTAACTAACTAGTGTGTGAAAAGCATAGTGTATGTTTACCTCTTACATAAATACTACCTTAACATTCTTATAGACTCAACTCATCCTACTGAAAAAGTCTATCTTAGCTAATGCTTCATTCCAACCTTGTTTAAGGAAACAAATGAGCATTTCTCTAGAACTTTGCATATCCACCTACTCTCATGGATATGACAAGCTTACTAGTCTCAACTCATCCTTTTGTGTATTTAGCAATGCATGAGGTCTCACTTGCCTAGAGAACTCAATACATAAACATTCCCTCACATAGGAACCTAAAAATACACAATCTTATCTTCACTTAAATGAATCTAATTCAAGAGTAGTTCTTACTTGCAACTCTTTGTTGCTTAAGGGTCTAGGTACCTTCCCAAAGTAATCCACTACTCTTGGATCTCCTAAGGCTAATACCTTCTTTATCCTTACTAGAGTGAATCCTAAAATCCATCCTAGTATAGTTGTCTCCATTGCACCATCTCATCATATCTTGAGTGATATCTAATACTACACTACGTTACCTAAGGTGCTATGTCCTTACCAAGGGCAATCCTTCATTTTTAGGATGCTTAAAGGCCTAAGCTTTCTCATGCATTCTAGGTGATAGTTCCTCTCTTGAAATATCCCTATTTGTGTCCTGAAACACCTTGGGAAACATATACGAATGATTCTATAACGCCCTTACTATTTTTACTATTAGTGTATCCGGATTTACACAGGAGTAACAATAGTAAGCATATCACTTAAAAATTTACTACAAAAATTTGAAATATACTTTTCTTAAATATACGAATATATGAGCTTGTACGGGAGAAATAATATACATATATTGAAGGATGTCTATACAAAGAGTACTTTATAGTACAAAAATATACATCAACTGCCTCCAAGGCATTGTTCATACATTTCTTTATACAAAATACTAAGTCCAAAAACAAATAACTTCTTCTGTCCATGTCATTGTGCTGCCAATGCTGAACCTAGAATTTATCATGGAATACATACATATAATGGGGTGAGAATACTAATTCTCAGTAGTTCTATTATGAAAATGTGTCATCACAATAATTTCAGCTATTTCGGGGAAAAATATATTTCTTTGAAATTCAATTTTGAATACATATACATATTATTATAGTTAGAAGGGTGGCAAAATGCCAAATTTGGTCCCTTCTCTTCCCGAAATAGAATTTCATTTAATAATTTTCAAAAATATTCTTTATCAACAATACAAATTCTAAACATATGTAGTTCCAGTAATTGTACTAAGCATACAAACATTCATATTCAAATTCAATAAAAATTTCAATCACAAATAACTTCCAGAAATTTGCCTCCAAATACCAATTCTGTAGTACCAATCTCATTCAAATATTCAGTTACACTTTCAAGTCATATCATGACAACAAATACAATTCAAATCTCAATGCTCATTCCAATTACTCACTATCTCACAGAACCCATATCTCAAGCACCACAAGGGTGAGAGCCACCTCACATAGCTCGGGTTCTATATACTTATGGTAGGGAGTGATTCAGGGCCTCACACTACCACTAGTATCCTATGAGGGAATTTATACGTGAGGGTTATACTGATACTAATACTGTGAGGAATTTATCCAAGAACACAAGATCCCCCTTCCTTACAAGAGGTCATCTCTATGGTTCAAATCGAATCTCAAATACACTGCCCTCATATAGGATCATCTCCAAGATCCACTTTACTAAGTGAAACACAATTCACATAAATACAAAGGAAACTAAGTGGGAAGCATGGACTAAATACCTTCCCGTTCAAGGATAATAGTCCATATTCTCATTCTCAAAACAAATTCCAGTCTCTTGAGCATTGATCATTGAATCATATATTCAAATATCATTCTAGCTCAACCTTAGTAATTTAAGAGAGCATGTTCTCAAATTCTAAATATACATCTCAAATTCATAATTCAAATACATAATGGTGCAATCCAAGCACATTCTTAAATCCACTATTCATACAATGCAAATTCTAATTAAAATCTAACATCAATACTTGGCACTTATGGACACAAATTCTGGTTATTACATGGTAGCCACTGTCGTGCCCTTTTTCATCATTATTTAAGCAACATTTTCATGCACAAAACATCACTACTTTGATCACAAATAGGCATCATGCTACCAAGGCCTACTCAACCATTACAATTCACAAAATCTCATACTGAAAGCAACATAATTCTAGACAAAATTAGGTAGCACTCTACCTAAACTTTTATACACCATTCAAGTCATAATTTCAAGCACAAAGTCATTAAAAATCTGGTTAAAATCTAGGCAATATTCTACCTTAATCTTTAAAGATCATTCAAGCCATAAATTCAAGTATAAATGCATTCAAAATTCAACATTAAGTAGGACAACATTCTATCCTCATTTTAATCACCATTCTAATCACATTCTCTAGCATACAAGAGGCTCAAAATTTGGTCACAAATGAGGGAGCATAATCGTGACACAATTCAGCCTCACAATCCAACCATTTTCTTATCAATACAACATCACAATTCAATAAAATCATCAATAGCAATAGATGAACTAATAAAAAAAATATAAACACCTCAAATCCCCTTCATGACTGTGAGCAACCTAGGGCATAAAGCATCAATCAAATTAATATTCAATCCCACAATTTCTCCTTCACAATTCTTCAAGAAAAAGAACTAGTTGATAGTAGGAAACTTAATCATAAAAAAAAAATAACAAATTCTTCCATCTTTTAACATGGTCCAACCGTAACCATGTTGACAAGTAAAAACTAAATTTTAGGTTCACAAACCATGAAGAAAGAAAGGCAAATAAAAAGCAAACACCCCTACCTTTACTCCTAGCTTTGGCCCCTTGAGTTTTCTCTCCTTTTCCTTATTTTTCCTTGCTGTTTTTATTTCAAATCTGCTATTGTTTTTATTCTGTTTTCACCTCTGTTTTAGGGGTAAAAACCATAAGAAACAATGGATGAAGGACAAGGAAGAGGAAGGTTGAATATGGAGGAAATGGAGGAAGAAGATAGAAGAGAAAATGGAGAAAAAAAGGAGAGCAAATCGTGCTCTGTTTTGCTGCTGTTGCAGTATGAAAGAGAGGAAGAGAAAGGTAAAGAAAGCTCCAAACTTTTCAAAGAAAAGTGACGATGGAAGATATATAAAAAAGGTAAGTTAAAATTTTATACTGAAACTTTGGTATCTGCTACGTGTACTTTAATTTTTAAAATTGAGTTTTCAAGTATTCATAAGTATTAGGAAAAATTTTAGGACTCATCTTAGTCCTCAGATCCATTTTTTCATAATTTTTCATATACTGCTATTTATCAGTTAAACTTTATTACTCAGTCCTAAGTTAAATTAAACCTAGGGATTAAGTAATATACTTACTGATACTTGTCTTGGTTAATATTTATACCAAAATATTCTTCATATTTTACTTGTCATCTTCATGAAATTTCATAATTTTCTAAGCTTCTTCGCTGTCCTTGCTATTTCTCAGCAGTATCCTTAAAAATACTAAACTAGCTATGTTGCTCCTCTAAAATTTTCTACAACTCTTATTAATTATTCTTAGTTAGGAAATAAATTTTTCACATTTATTTCCATCATATCAACTAATTCAGTAGATACTTTAATTATTCTATTGTATTCATTGTTGTAGAATTACGCTCAAACAAGTTCAGAAAATTATCTGAATTAATAGATAATTCTTACTAATCGTACTGAGCTTCTATAACTTTGATTAGAGCTATTAGGTAGGGAGAATGTTATAATTCTTCTCCCTTTTTATAAATTTTGTCCTCAAAATTTGCTTGCCTTATATAAAAGTTCTAGATAACTTCTCATCATATTAATCTTGAGCTTCCACTTGGCTTCTTCTGAATCACTACCTTCTCATGATACCTTTACTAAAGTAATTTATTTCCTTCTAAGCTCTTTCACTACTTTATTCAAGTTATTTTGAACTTTGCAATCTTGTTACTAAATTTATAAAAATATGTTTCCATTTTCCATTCTGGTAGTTTTAAGAGTTACCAAGGTCCAGAAGGCCCTTGATGCTCTACTTTAATCTTGTAGATATATAAGACATTTGGACATATATTCTGTTATTTCTTTTTTTTATATACTTAATCACCAAAACATCTTATTGAGGTCATGATACATCCGTGTCGCTCCAAAATGGATGGTATGCTTGCTTTTATGGGCTTTTTCTTGTGCAACTTTGATTTGAGTTCTCAATTATTTTGAATCTCCAATCTATTCAAACCAAGGCTATGGGGTAACATAATCATTGCAAAACTCAAGTTTCTATAACTTTCTAATAATTCCATTTCTTACATCATCATATAGAATACTTGCTGAAGTTTTCTGCTTAGTATATTGACCACTACATTGGCCTTATCCAGATGACACCTCAATTCATAATCGTAATCTCTCAAAAACTCCATCTTTTTCCTTTACCTCATATTCAATTCCTTTTGATCAAACAAATATTTTAAACTTTTATGGTTACTAAAGACTTTAAACTTAACATCTTACAGATAATGTCTCTAAATCTTCAATGCATCTCTAAGTCTTCAGTGCATAAATCACTGCTGCAAATTCTAGATCATGGTAGAATAGCTTTTCTTCTTCATCTTTCACCATTCCTCACAAATCATATATTTCATTATATCTCATCAATCTCTTATTCAACACATTACATCAGTCTTCAAGTTTTATAATTCAACATATTACTCTTCATATCTCTTACATCATAAATCGAATGCCTCATCTTTAATCATACTTCATTCTTTCATTCTATGTTATATCTTATTTTATTTATATCTTATCATTATTTAAAGGGTATGGAGGGTATATCCATCCTCCTTTACAATTCACTTGCATATTCATCATTCATTCTTGATTCATTGTGTTTCTTTTCATCATTCTTCAAATTTCATAATTCGCCATATCTCATTCTTCGACAATTCTTATTATCACTCAGAAGGTATGGAGGGAATGTTCATGCTCATAGTACCATTCTATTCTCATTCATATTCTCTTGGTAATATTCTACTTTTAGGTTGTCGCACTTCAACCTATTTGTGACACTGCTAAGTATGTCACACAGAGCTTCTCCATATTCAGGGTAACCCAAACCACAACCTATAAGGGGGAATACCATCCTCATTTCTAAGGTTATGGGTGTGAGGGAAATACCATCCTCACATACTATGATAGGGAGGGAAATACTACCCTCCCA